>CP125979.1:118189925-120689925 GCA_030063025.1 Avena longiglumis
TACTTTCACAGTTGACACCGGGAACACCACACAGTAATGGTGTGTCCGAACGTCGTAATCGAACTCTCTTAGATATGGTTCGTTCTATGATGTCACTTACAGATTTACCGCTATCATTTTGGGGTTATGCATTAGAAACAGCCGCATTCACTTTAAATAGGGCACCGTCTAAATCCGTTGAAACGACACCGTATGAATTATGGTTTGGGAAGAAACCTAGATTGTCGTTCCTTAAAGTTTGGGGATGCGAAGCCTATGTAAAGAAGTTACTGAGGACAAGCTTGAACCCAAAGCGGAAAAATGCGTCTTCATAGGATACCAAGAAAACTATTGGGTATACCTTCTATCATAGATCCGAAGGTAAAATCTTCGTTAAGAATGGATCCTTTCTAGAGAAGGAATTTCTCTCGAAAGAAGTGACTGGAAGGAAAGTAGAACTACGAGGTTGTCGAACCTTCTCTCGAAATTGCAGTAGCGCAAAGACCGGAAGAAGTTCTGTGGTGCTGCACCAATAAGAGAGGAAGCTAATGATGATGATCATGAAACTTGGTTGAAGTTGTTCAGAACCTCGGAGGTCAACGAGAACTCGTACCACTCCATTGGTATGATCCCGTTATGAGTGTCATGTTGGTGGACAACACCGACGACCCTGAGACATATTAGGAAGCGATGATGAGCCCAGATTCCAATAAATGGCAAGAAGCCATGAAATCCGAGATTGGATCCATGTACGAAATCCAAGGATGGACTTTGGTGGACTTACCAGATGGTAGGAAGGTCGAGAACAAATGGATTTTCAAGAAGAAAACAGATGTTGATGGTAATGTTACTATCTATAAAGCTCGACTTGTCGCAAAAGGGTTTCGACAAATTCAAGGAGTTGACTACGATGAGACTTTCTCACCAGTAGCGAAGCTAAAGTCTGTGAGGATTATGTTAGCAATCGCTGCATATTATGATTATGAGATATGGCAGATGGATGTCAAAACAGCATTCCTCAATGGAGATATTGATGAAGAGTTGTATATGATGCAACCCAAAGGTTTTGTCGATCCTAAAGATGCTAACAAGGTATGCAAACTTCAACGGTCCATCTATGGATTGAAGCAAGCATTCCGAAGTTGGAATCAACGTTTTGATAAGGTGATCAAAAGTTTTGGTTTTATACAAACTTATGGAGAAGCTTGTATTTACAAGAAAGTGAGTGGGAGCTCTGTAGCATTCTTAATACTATATGTGGATGACATATTGTTGATTGGGAATGATGTAGACCTTCTTAATAGTGTCAAGGAATATTTGAATAATAGTTTTTCAATGAAGGATCTTGGCGAAGCAGCTTACATATTAGGCATAAAGATTTATAGAGATAAATCGAAACGCCAAATATCATTGTCACAGAGTACATATTTGGACAAAGTTCTAAAGAGGTTTGGAATGGAAGAAAGCAAGAAAGGGTTCTTGCCCATGTTGCCCAATACGACCTTGAGTAAAACTTAAAGTCCGACATCGGCAGAAGATAGAGAGAGGATGAGTAATACTCCCTATGCCTCAGCCATAGGATCTCTAATGTATGCCATGCTATGTACTAGACCCGACATTGCATATGTTGTTAGTTTAACTAGCAGATATCAAAGTGATCCAGGAGTGGATCATTGGACGTGATCAAAAACATCCTTAAGTACTTGAGAAGAACTAAGGATATGGTTCTTTCTTATGGAGGTGATGAACAGCTCGTTGTTAATGGTTACACCGATGCTAGTTGGAACACCGATCCGGATGATTCTAAATCACAATCTGGATACGTATTTATTTTGAATGGTGCAGCAGTTATCTTGAGGAGTGCAAAGCAAAGCGTTGTGGCAAGATCTTCAACTGAATCGGAATACATGGCTGCTTCGGAGGCTTCACAAGAAGCAATATGGATGAAAGAGTTCATTACAGAGCTGGGTGTGGTTCCTAGTGCGCTGGACCCAATGTCTATCTACTGTGATAACATGGGAGCCATAGCCAATGCGCAAGAACCAAGGTCACACAAGAAGCTGAAGCACATCAAGTTGCGTTTTCACGCTATTCGAGAACATATCCAGGATGGGGATATAAAGATTTGCAAAGTACACACAGATCTGAATGTGGCGGATGCGTTGACTAAACCTCTCCCGAGGGCAAAACATGACCAACACCAAACTGCCATGGGTGTTCGGTATATTACCATGTAATCTAGATTAGATGACTCTAGTGCAAGTGGGAGACTGTTGGAGATATGCCCTAGAGGCAATAATAAATAAAGTTATTATTATATCTTTGTGTTTATGATAAATGTTTACATTCATACTATAATAGTATTAACAAGGAAACATTGATACTTGTGTGATTTGTAAACTTAAATTTGAAGTCCCTAGTATAGCCTCTATACATCACTAGCTTGTTGGTTGATAAATGATTGTGGTTTCCCTATCATGAACATTGAGATGTTATCAACAACAAGATCATATCGTTAGGAGAATGATATGGTGGACATACTCCTATAGATAAGCGTAGCATAAAGATCAAGTCATTTCAATAGTTCAATTGCTATATGCTTTCTGATACATAGTAACCTAATTCCTTCGACCATGAGATCATGCATATCACCTTTACCGGATGGATGCTTTGATGACATCAAACACCACACCGTAACTGGTGGCTATAAAGGTGGCATTGAGTGTTCGGAAAGTATTGGTTGAGACACATGGATCAAGAGTGGGATTTGTCCATCCATATGACGGATAGATATACTCTGGGCCCTCTCAGTGGAATGTCATCCAATTAGCTTGCAAGCATGTGACTGGCTCACAAGGGATCACATATCACGGGAACGAGAAAAGAGTACTTATCGGTAACGAGGTTGAACTAGGTATGCAGAGATCACGATCATAACCTCGGATAAGTAAACTATCGTGAGACAAAGGGAAATTGGTATCGTATGTAACTGGTTCATTCGATCAAAGTAATGTGAGAAATATGTGGGAGCCATATGAATTTCCATATTCCTCTATTGGTTATTGTTCGGAGAAGTGTCTCGATCATGTCCGCATAATTCACGAACCGTAGGGAGACACACTTAAGGATTCGACGTTGTTTGAGTAGTTATGGTATTATGAGAAAGAGACCGAATGTTGTTTGGATTCTCGGATGGGATCCGGGATATCACGAGGTGATCCGGAATGGTCCGGAGAATAAGATTCATATAAGGAAAGTCCCGTTTCGGAGTTCGGGAATGATTCCGGTGTTTTCATCGGAAATGTTCTAGAAGGTTCCGGAATGTCCCAAGACTCGGAGGAAGGGGTACATGAATGTGTCATTGCATATTGGAATGATTGCATCATGTACTAAGTGTTCTCGCTGTTCCAAATAAAGGATTAAATTGAATCCTAAATTGAAAAGTCAAATGGCAAGTTTGAAAAGTCAAACGGCTAAAATTGGAAAGAGGGAAAGAGGAAGGTGTGGGAAACCGAGTTGGAGGAGTTCCCTCCTCCAACCGGCCCACCTCCAAGCCGAGTTGGGAGGGACTCCTCCCCATGGCGCGGTCGGCCCCTCCACCTATATAAGGAGGGGCAGGGCTCCCTCCTCTAGACACACAAGTTCCTATCCTCTAAATCTAAACCCTAGCCCTAGCCTCCGGTTTAGAGCCGTTTTGGTTTAGAGATTCTAATTGCCCTAGCCTCCGGATTAGAGCCTTCTAATTGGTGTGTCTAAACCCTAGACCGCTGAGGATCTCTCTCATACTCCACCATACTCACTCCGGCTTAAGGCGAAGCCCTGCGGGATCTCCCCTCTACTTCCGGTACCACGCCGTTATGCTGCCGGAATCGCGAGGAGAGTGCTACAACCTCCGCTGCCTGCTGGAACAAGGGAGAGGAAGGTCTTCGTCGAGTACCGAACGTGTGACCGACATGGAAGCGCCGGGAACACTGGCCGGAAGGATCGCTCTGCGATCTTGAGATCGGGAAGAGTACGACTACATCACCCACAAGAATCCGCTCTCGTTAAACACTTTGGAATCTTCGAGGGTAAGTTATTCCATCGACTCGTTGCTACAATCTAGTAGATAGATCTTGGCTTGTTTGTTTGTATGCGATAGAAAATTTTTGTTTTCCATGCTACGAAACCCTACACTTCGCCGTGGATGTCTATGGATAGAATCCCCTTTCCCTTGGCCCCTCACCTTTTTATATCATCCTAGGAGGGTCTCTTATATCCCTTTCCACGTTTCCTATGACCTAAGAAAGGTCTAAGTACAAACGGGGATGAATTCTGTGAAGAAACGCGCCCGGAAAAGCCTTTTTCATGCGTCCATACCCGTGATACGGGCAAGTGGTACGACCGTACCGTTGGTTGTTATCTCTCATGTCTTCTTTCGTATTGTGGCCTCCCATTTTTAATATAAACTCCGATTTAGATGTTCTTTGGCTCATTGGATTCGTATGGACAAGGGTTACAACACCATGGTCTTATATCTTGATTTTGATATGATGAAAAAATATCACTTTTTTCACCCCTCAAATGGCTAAGTGTGGTGCCCGTAGCTCCTCCATATTGCATCCTCTTGGATCCTCTTTCCTTGATTTATCCATAATCAATCACAACACCTACACACAAGTCAAAGACAAGGAAAAATAATAAAATCCTAATAAAAATTAATAGTTGTGAAACACTTATATGAAAATGAATGGGAACTAGTAAACATAGGCATAGTTATAGCTATATATAGAATGAGATGAGTGATAATATAAATAATATATATCCTTAAATATGCATCATATTTGCACTTATCAGGCGTCGCCACCGTTGCCACCAATGACAGCGAAGGCCAGCAGAGCGTGTCAGTGGTGGCTCTTGGCTATGGTTTGGGGGCACCTTCGGAGCCGCCCCGCGTGTGGCCTGGGGGGAGTTTATTTATGGATACCATGATGTGAAATTTTTGTATATTTTCAAATTTAACCATTCTTAAAGCACCAAATTCTTCGAAGAGAAACAATGGGGATGGTGCCAAATGATGGAGGGGATGGTTGCGATGGTTCTGTACCTGGTTGTTATTTCCCATCCATCTTCGCAAAGATTTTCCACCCGAGTGCTTAGTCTTGAATAACACCCAATTCGTCGGAGGTTGGTATTTTTAGTAATCTCATCTTTGACACCTTCATTGGCTAGATCCTGCCACTAACTCCCTGCTACATGAGCTCTTCTCTGGTCATCGCCACCAAGCCTCTCTCATGTGTTACCAAATTTATTGGCATCACCATCAGATTTAGAAAAAGCGAGGGCGACCACATAGGCTATATCATAGTTGCTTGGGTCTCTGATTTGATTGCAATTGCTATTCTGATCTTGAGATTCGAGTCTCCGATGAACATGATCTCCCATCTCCCTCCCTCTCTCTCTCTCTCTCTCTCTCTCTCTCCAAGCAACAACAATTGTCTTCAATGCAAAATGACATTGAGAGAGTGGTTCATTTGAGTCGGCATGCGAGTTGATATCTCGAAAATTAGGGTCTTAATTCCCCGGGCAGATCCTCTCCTGGTATCACTACCTGCCCTTGTGCCAAATCTAGTAGTGATTGCGCTCCCTCCAAGTCATGGTTGCTTGTCGCGCTGCATGGCAGTCAATATGGATCATCTTCCATGGAGCACACTATGATGCACTACATGCCCATAGGTGATGCGACCCCTGGCCGAAATTGGAGCATAGCCGGGCCTCTGCATCAATTGATGTACACAACATGTTCATTGAAAATTTATAGAATTCAAAGTTATACGATTCATATATCACTCAAGGAGTACATAAAAATAAACCAGCGAAACAACATGAAAAAGAGGCGCCTATGCATCATCTATTCTTTTAGTAAGCTGCCTATCACCCTGGTTGTGGATAGGTTGTACAACTATCTCTAGACGGATACATCGAGAAACCATATGTGTCTATTATGTCTCCGGGAGTAGATAAGACCACTCATGGATCTATTGTGTAACCATACATATAGCATGTAAAAATGTGCATTTGTACTCTTGTTAAGTACAATATCATTTTAAAAGTTCCATATAGCCTACATTAAAGCACAAATACCCATACAAACTTGCGCCTTAGATTGTTTGTCTGTCCTGTTTAACCAATTCCTAAACATGTTTGTAATGTTGGCAGGTGGAGGTATAATAAAAGCAAATTGGGAAAATCTCCGTATGAGACAGGCAAAGGGACAAGCGAAAAATGGTTGATAATCTCTTCTGAATTATCAGATTGTATCCACATGCATGGAATTAATAGAGAAAAATCCCCGAGTTGTTTAACTTTCATACAAAACATCTATATTATCATTTAAATGAAACATTATTAGCCTTTGCACGAGATTTATCCAAGAATCTCATTTCTTACCTGTTAAAACTCTACAAAATTATACATTTAGAGTTTCTTTCGCTAAAACATTACCCACCAAAACGTTTTTCCGGCACACAATGCTATATAGTGAGGGGTATTGTCGTGCTAGCGGCGTCTGTCCTAATCAAATGTCCTCCTAAACCGCGTGCTCTGTCCATTACCTATTGTGAAGGATCCACTACTAAAGATAGCTCCATTGACACCTATTAGACCTTTGTAGAAAGGGGAACTAGTAGGCTTTTTCCTCACTTGTAACATGGTATTATTTTGAAGGTTATTGTTGTCTAACAATTCTTTTTACACACCTTACTCATTCAAGAGATTAAAAAACTATCTATTGAGTAAATAAGTATTTTTTTAATAACAAGAACCTCAACACCTAAACCCTGTTGGTCTTTGAGTTGACAAATTATATTCTATTTAGTCCATCGGTACTTTCGTTTTTTACGGATCATTTTTCCAAAAGAAACTAGACTGATAGAAGTCTAATCTCTTCCATACCCCTTTAGATATTTCTAGAAAAGATAACATAAACATCTACATACTTATAATAAAAGAATCAATAAGCGTAAGTCTATCTCTATACAAGAGCAGTTTTCTTTGCTGGCATCCCAACTTTCGTTCAAAGTGGTTCTCTACTAGGTTTCATTCTTTACCGAGTAATTTCCTATAATCGATTGGGACTCCCGGGTATCAGAATGGTAGGAAACCAACTTCACAATTGAAAATTTACCGTTTCTCCATATCCTTAGTCTTTTCAAAACAGAAAAATTCACTCTTATGAAAATTAATTTTAAATCCATATAATTGTTGAAAGATGCATATAATAAATTTTATATTCATATTTTATCTAATTACTTAGACTATGGTTGGGCCAAGCCATGAGACTAGGCCGGGCTTTTTTAGCCTTTTATGTGTTTTGGGATAGGCTTGGGCCGAAATATGCGGCCTGGCGGTCGGGTCGGGTTAGGCTAGGCTCAAGGTTGGGTTTTTTGTCACGCTTTTTTTTGGCCTGGCACAAAGTCTGCTCGGCCCGAGAAATACCCACACCATGGATTACAAAAGGAAAGCCACGATTTAAGATTGCATGCATTGGTCCCAAAATTACAACTAATTATAGTGACACCGCAGGTACCACTATGCAAAAACAAGCCAGAGACATTACTTGACACGAGAGCGACGGAGATGGTGGAGCTCTCGTGGACGGCCCGAGGAGAGTGTGGGACTGTGACATGTGGGCTCCTTGTTATCCTATAATTTGCTACTAGTACTAGTTCGCAGTCTCACTCATACAGCATTCAAGTTGGTCAAAATCGCTTTGAAGCAGGCCGAGAGTGAAATTGTACCGTTCTCGAATGCTAACTACTACTACTAGTTACTATCATCAACTCGTCCCTTGGGTTCTCATGGAGCTACGCTGCCGACACATTTTCTAACACTGAAGTTCTATACTAGTATTACCATTAGATCGCAATCTGAGACCAGATTGTGTTACTCCCTCCATTCATATATTATATATTTATTTTATAAAGCTAAAACATCTTATATTTTAAAATAAATAGAGTATATATCTAATTAAATATTTAGACTAGATGTATTCGCATATTAAAAACATTGATATGGATCAGAAGAGAGAGAGTAGTTGTTGTTGCATCTCCACGGCAAGAAGGGCAGAGGGCCGGTGCAGGTCAACAACAGCGACGGGATCTGACATCCGCCGGATGGGGCCAGCCTCATCAAAACAGAGTCACCGCTCACCCACGCACGCGGCACCAACACGTCGAATCCGGCGCGGCCGGCATGGCGCGTGCGTCAGGGCATATCCATCAATCTCTCGGCTCGGGTCGACAAAAAGGCGACGCGGAGACGGAGGGAGATCAGCTGAGGAGAAGGAGAGGAAGAAAAGCGCCCTCATACCGGAGCGCCGCCCAGCTTCGTGCTGCCTGCCAGAGGGAGGTAAGGAAGAATCTCTCCCGATCGCTCCCATTTCCCTGCCCCTGTTGCTACCTGCGAATGGCCGGAGCTGCCATGGTTACCTTCAGTTCTGTAACTGCATCACAAGCACGTAGGTGCTCCTAGAATGGGATGCCTCCCCTCCCTGTCTCACTTTCCCTTCCTTACGGTCAAGCCTTGCCTGGAGCCCTGGACTCCATCTCAAGGTTTCAGGCACTTCCATCATGGAAGTTCCGTGTTCAGCTCCATCCTTTTGTTGGTTGGATATTAAGCTAGCAGTAGAGATCTGATCCGAACTATTGGTGACAGTGCGACTTTGTCTAGTCTAGAAAGAAAGGGACAGGATGGGTAACACCGTAATAGACAAGAGGATACTTCTTCCTCAAGGGCCTAGAAAGTCAAAATGATGAAGAATTCAGACTAGCTATCTAGGAACTGGCCCTTTTTGTCAACCCAATTCATCTGACCTTCCTCTCCTTCACAAATTAATGCTTAGAATGGATAACGGTGATCGATATTCTTGTACAGTAGTAGGCTAGGATTCATAACAACACATCCCTTTCGAACATGCTTAATTTTTTTGGCTGCAACCAGCATGTATAATTCACACACGAGCTGGGAGGAATACAGTCTCTCGGTGCTTCATGTGATTCACTGTATATCCAGCGTGTTACCTTGTTTTTACCTGATAATCTGTGAGCTTCTAAATGAATCTTCTCCTTCCGTCTCGCTTCCTAATGCGTGGTTTCAGGCACTTTCATCATGAAAGTTTCGTGTTAAGCTCCATCCTTTTGCCTGTTGCAGATTAAGCTAGCACTAGAGATCTGATCTGAACTATTGGTGACAGTGTGACTTTGTCTAGAAAGAAAGTGACAGGATGGGTAACACCGTAATAGACAGAGGATACTTGTTCCTGAAGGCCTAGATAGTTAAAATGATTAGGAATTCAGTCTAACTTGCTTGCGACGAACTTGTCAACCCAATTCATCTTACCTGCCTCTCCACCGGCAATCGAATAAATTAATGCTTAGAATGGATGACGGTGATGGATATTCTTGTAGTAGTAGGCTAGGATTTATAACAGCATATCCCTTTCGAACATGCTTAATTTTGGCTGCAACCAGCATGTATAATTCACACGCAAAGCTGGGAGGAATACAGTCTCTCGGTGCTTTATGTAATTCACTGTGTATCCAGTCTCTTGCCTTAATTTTACCTGATAATCTGTGAGCTTCTAAATGAATCTTCTCCTTCCATCTCGCTTCCGCACTGCGTGGCGTTCTCTGAATCTTTAGGTGTTCTACAGAGATCAGATCTTAACTATTATTAGCAGTGATACTTTGTCCAGAAAGAGAGGAGAAGAATAGGTAATAGATAAGAGGATTATTCTTGTGCCTAAAGGCCCACAAAGTCAAAACGGTCAGGAATGCAGGCTAAACTTGCCTTTCCAAGGAACCGGCCCTTGCTTTGACCCAGATCACTTCACCTGCCTCTTCCTGACCAGCGATTGAATAAAATCATGCTTAGGATGATGGTGATGGGAGATTCTTGTGGCAGCTAGAACATGTATAATTCACACAGGCTGGGAGGAATACAAGTCTCTCAGCGCTCCGTGCAATTCGGTGTATATACACCGTCTTGCCTTAGTTTTATACCTGATAATATGTGAGTTTGTAAGTATCTTCTCCTTCTGTCTCACTGAATCATCAAATGATAGTACCGTAATGTGTGACATTCTCTGCACTGTAGGTTTTGATTGTGATCGCAGCAGTTTCAGTCTAACCCAATGTCTGACAGCAACATCCAACGCGCATTACTAGCTGATAACCCCAATGCACTCCAAAGAAAGCCGTCTGAGGGAGCTAAACGGTTTCGGCGATGTAGGTCGGCTCCCAGATCAGAGATCCCTGAAAAACCAGATGAAAAAGGCTCATGGCTTCCAGCCAAGGAGTTGTTCAAGGAGATGCGTCCGAGCTTCAGACTGGTAGGTCTCCTCCTATTTGTCTACCTACTGGTGGGTGTCGTCGTCTTTTACCTTGTCATGGATCAGATATCTGGCAAAAGAACCAACAGAGTGCTCGATGCACTCTACTTCTGTATTGTCACGATGACATCCGTTGGTTATGGAGACCTTTTCCCTAACAGTGACACAACAAAGCTGCTCGCTAGTGCTTTCGTCTTCACTGGCATGGCGGTCACTGCTCTCTTTGTGAGCAAAGCAGCAGATTACCTCGTCGAGAAGCAGGAGGTGTTGTTCTACAAAGCACTGCACATGGATATGAAGTCTAGTGAGGCCAAAATGCTCAGACAAATTGAGACAAACAAGACAAAGTACAAATTTTACACGGCTGCTCTGCTTCTTGTGACAACCATTGTCGTGGGGACTGTTTTCCTGTGGAAGGTTGAGAAGCTGAGCCTTGTTGATTCCTTTTATTGTGTCTGTGCCACAATCACTACCCTGGGTTATGGGGATAAAAGCTTCACATCCGAACTGGGGCGCACTTTTGCGGTGTTTTGGATAATCACGAGCACCATAATCGTGGCGCTGTTCTTCATGTACCTCGCTGAGATCTACACCGAGCGGCGGCAGAAAATGCTGGCCAAATGGGTTCTCACGCGGAGGATGACAACCATGGATCTTGAAGCAGCTGATCTGGATAATGATCGACAAGTGGGGTAAGCACATACTTCATTTTTGTTATCCTTCCATCATATCTATTCAAGATTTTGCAGGTAATGAGTGTTGATGCCGATTTCTTAACTTTTGATATGTGCAGTGCTGCTGAATTTGTCGTGTACAAGCTCAAAGAACTGGGGAAGATCAACCAAGAGGACATAACTTCTTTTCTAGAGGAGTTTAACAAGCTCGACGTTGACCAGTCTGGCACGCTCTCCGCGTATGACCTTACAATGGCACAATCTGGTCAGTGACGAACATGTTGGATTGTACTTTACTTTACAGCCTGAAAAGTTGAATGGTTGGATAATGTCTTAATTGATTCTGTAATCTAGTAAGTGTAAAAAGATATGAAGGTGTTGGACCCCATCTAACATAACTGAAGCTCATATACCTGAACATGTGTAAGAAAAAAGTCTTTGGTGAAGTTATGCTAAGCTTGAATATGTGTATATGATGTTTGTTGAGCTATTTTCCAGTCATGAAATATTTCCGGCTTCCAGTGTGCAAATGGTAGCCTGTTTAGATGTAATTTTCACCTCGACTAGACAACTGTTTCTTAGATTTGTTGCTCCTGGCTCCAAAAAACTGCAAGGCAAGCAACACATCTGGCGATGCTTAGGGAGAGTTCACCTGTAACAGGCTGCCCTTTTCACAGTAACATAACAAGCTCAAAGGAAACTATACACCACGTAACTCTGAAAGCATTATAATTAGTAATGCAGTAATGGAAGGTATACACTCTTGAAGCGGGTTAACTTCGAACGGGGTTGTATTTGTATGACATATGATTATACATGAAACTACAGAGTACAGACGGTATCACCAAAATAAAAGAAGACACCGAGATGAGCATTCTGCACTGATACACAGGTATATGCAATCCTATATATGCCTCCCTAGTTTGATCTTTTGGGGGATGTACTCTTGTGATAGGAAGGAAATGGAGCTTGCTGACAATGCCTCAATCTCAAACTTGACACCCTTTTCCAGCATGGCTTCCAACTCCGACCTGCCAAGGAGAGTATAATTCTGAATTAACTTGGAGAAAAAGCACTAACTCTCACTAGGCAAATGATTCTAATATCAAACACGAACCCGTTGCTGTTAGAGCTGACCATGTCAATACAGTCATGGACTGTTTAGCACCTATTGCCGTTACAGCCAATGAAAATGGACATGGATTTTTTTTAAAGGAAGGAACTGATGCTGAAGGAACCTACAATTACGACTACAGGGGGCAAGCCATAGAATTGATCATTGTACTGGAAGAAGATTACACTCACATTACTGAGATTAACCGTTGCATTTGGCATTTTCTTCTGAGAATTAAATTATGAAAACTACTAGTTGGACAAAAGAATCAAACAACAAATTATAGTATTCTTCCGATTCATATTAGTTGACTCAAATTTGTCTAAATACGACTAAAACTTGACTAGGTACATTCGTATCTAGATGAATCTAAGTCAACTAATATGGGTCGGAGGGAGTAGTTGGACTTGAACTATTAATACTTACAACCCACATCAGTCATGAAGTGATGGGAATAAGCATACTAGGAAGTGCAACTTCCTTTTCTTTACCTCCATTCCGGGGCTTCTCTCTGCAAGTAACATCTGGTCAGAATTCCTTCAAGCTTCCTCCTATCTGCAGCAGGATACATGGCATGTCAAGTATAACAAGAGAACAAGAATTTTTTAGGAATAGCATTTATATCTCTCCAATGTAGTCACCTTCAGATGACAAATGAAGTAGACAGCAGTCTGGAAGGCAATATTCCTCAAAATCAGACGTGAAGACCCCGAGCCATCGTATCTCAGGCACTCGCAGAACATTTGCATCATATGCCAATTGCTTAAACAGAATGAGAATTGTACATGGGAGCAGCAAGAGTTGGTCAGTTAACACAAGAAATATACTGTAATCTTGCATCTCGGGAAGGGGTAAATGTAGAGGTTAAGCTTGCTAGCAACAGGACTAAATTTCGAGTAAATGTACAAAATGACTTTTAATTTGGCCAAACAAAACAATGAAGGACTTCAACAATATGAATATATGCACAAGGGCCAAGCCAGCTTCTGAAACACTAAGAAACTAGCATGATCGTATCCATGAAGTTATTGAATCTGATTTTAATTAGAAAATATGTTAACACAGATAAGTAATTAATAACAGAAAATAAGTAGATAGTAGATCATTATTTGGCCCTACCATGGAACCAAATTTATAGGTGGCCAGAATATCAAAACCATAAGGATCTGAATCCACTAGGCAATAGGCAGGCAAGCGCAGCTGTTCAACAAGGTAGCGCAAGAATCTGCAGGAGTACAAAGGATATAAAATCAAATACGTAGAAATTCATTAATAATATACAAGACAAACAAAGATTGAAAGAGCACATGCCTTCTTGTTGGAATATCTGGGTAACCTCTTCCCTGAGCAGACAGAACAATAGCATCAAACAACATAAAAGCCACGCGAGAAATCAGTCACAATAACACTAGATTCAGGGTTAGCAGTTACTGTAATAACAATGCAGCGATTCCTTTCACAGAATTTATCATTGGCCAACCGCTGGAACACTGCAAACGGCATATAGAAGCAAACTGTAGGAAGACTGCAAGATAGAAGGTATCACATACACATAGGGGATCTTTTAACCTCATACCTGTCTCCTTCTCAACAACAAGAATGTAGTGAGCAACACTAACAATATCTGCAACAGGAAATCTATGACAGGTTAAGTTTATTGCATTGTAATGTTCAGATATATTAGAGAGCCTATTCCATAATTTGTGCAATAACAAGGATATTCATCTCCGTATTTATTCAAGACAAAATTTAAGATGAACTACTAGTTCACTTGCTCTCTAAAATTCTCTGGTTTGTCAAAATCCCACTTTCTAATATATATCCATAACTACCTTTATTCTAAGTTCGAACTGAACAGTAACTTGGTATGAGATCAAAGCTAGTTGTGTACTTCAAATTTATTAAACTGAATTTCCTAAGAAGACAGATTGAAATTGATAAAAAAATCTGTGAATGGCAAAGGTTATGTTTTTGGTTTTCAAATTGTCGAACAACCTTTGATTGCTTCGATGCTAACCGGAATGGAGAAAGCCTACATTTAGTGAAGGGAAAGTTAACAGAATCAATGCATAGTAAAAACAGATATTTAGAGTTACTAAAGATAGAATAGTAGTAGAAGCTTACAGCATTGACGTTGGTTATACAATAGACTTTCTTTTCGCCCTCCACAAATCTTACCCAACCCATCACCAAACTGGAAAAATAAAGATATTGATGAGTGCATAACGGGAAAATGTTCAGAAAATACTAAGACCAGCATATGAACATAGGCTATTTATGATGATGTAAGTCTCTGCTACAAGAGCAGCATCCCACTGGTTTACACCCAGTTTACGATTTAAGTAATGCAGGACAAGTGCTAGGGAGGATGAAGAAACAAAAATGTTGATTAGTTAAAAGCATGGAACAAGATGGAATGAATTAACCATATTGTCAAACGCACAGAACTATCAGAATATCCGTACCCTTTTGCCACAGGAACCTGCAAGCAGCCAAGTGAGCACAAATTGTAGAGAGTTAGTAAAGGGAGAAGGGGAGGCTATGAAATAAATACAGGCATTGAGAAAAAGAATGGAAACAGCTCCTGACGATTCATGAAGAGATGAGGACCTCAAGGAATAACACATCACATAAGAGAGTTACATAAGGCAGACTGGTAGTACAGTATTGTACACCATAACGAAAGAACACCAGGAGCTTATTCTCTAGCACAAATGACTTCTAAGTATCCAGTTGAAGCTTTAGGAAGACAGCGGAGAATCAATAGTACATACCACATTGAGGTTATGCCGGCTGCACCTGAAGAGTACGCAGATATCGTTGATGGCACGATCAACAACCGCTTGTTCTGCGGTGAGACACTTGTGATTGTCAGACACACAGCAAAGCAGGATACCTGAAACTCGCACCAGGCATAAGTTGGCCAGTCATGGCAGCTGCAGAAAAGCTCTGACCTACGAAAATGGAGGGGTACATGTAGTAGATGTCCCTCTTGGAGCAGTGCTTGTTCTCCTGCAGGAGCTGCTGCACCACGAGCAGAACCCTGAGAAGCACATCTGCACAACAACGATGCATCCCAAACTGATGAACACGATCCAGGGACGCGCAGAGAGAGAGATTGAGGCAGAAGCGTTGGTGAAATTCGTGTATGTTTGGGCGCGCAGATCCGTACTGAGGCGGGAGGCGTGGAATTCCTTGCGGAGGAGGGAGAGGACGTCCGTGCCGACGGGGGCGTCGTAGCTGCAGGCGCTGCACGCAACACTCGCACACGGCAATCGCGTGCACACGGGTAAGAAATCGGCAGATATGTGAAGGCGAGGAGAGGGAGGGAGCCAAACCATGTGGACGGGGACGCGGCGGCGGAGGAGGAGGTGCAGTAGTTCTGGTAGCGGTGGAGCGCCACGGAAGGGGATCGGCCGGCGACGACCTCCGCGACTACCCAGCCCACGAGCCCTGCTCCGAAAACCCACGCGCACGGTGGCGTTACCCTTGTTAACTCCGGTCGGAGGGGATTTCAAGGGTTTACACGCGATGGAGGAGAGGAAAGGGGATTTACACCTTTGATCTTGTGGAGGAGGAGGGCCGCCTCCTCCTGCCTCCGCCGCCCTCGCCTTTCGTCGTCATCGAGCGCCGTCGCGCGCCTCCTCTTCTCCCGCGTCGCCATGATCGATCGCTAGGAGAGCAGGTGAGCGCTGCTGTGAAAATGCGGTCACAACTGGGCCAGTAACGGCTAGTCTAACGGCGCCGGCATACGGGCTTTGCGAAAGGTTCCTTTGCTAAGGCCCTTTTAAAACGCATGAGTTTCATTTGAATTTGAATGCCGCAGTACAATCAGTTCATTTTTCATAGAAACAGGAAAAATGTTCTCCATGGTAAAACAAAAGCAAGGATGCTTCTGTACTCTGCAGTATACTCTATCTGAAAACAAACTGAACGTCTGATTTTGCAAACCACCTGGAACTGGGAAGTGATTGAAAACACAAGTGCAGGTTTTATTCATCATTCACTCATAGAGTTGCCGTGTTAAATTACACTAACACCTAACAGCTAAGCTAAAGCTAAGCTCCCCAAACACCAACGTGTGAGCAAGCCAAGTTCCCCAACTACACATATGATACATCAGCTAAGCTCTCCAACCAATGGCCCTAGTTTACAACATCTCTGAGGGGGGGACGACGACATCATCAGGATTCAGAAGTTACTCTTACTCGTCGAAGGCCTGGGCCTCTTGCTATTGAGCTGCGCCACCGGGAACTCCACTAGAACGATGAACGACGAGCTCTCTGCTTCTCGGAGGTACTGCACCGTGCCGCTCATCGTCTTCACGAGCTTCTGGCTTATGTGCAGGCCCAGGCCTTCTCGGGATACCCCTGGGCCGTGGCGGAACATCTCTTGTATCAGCGTCTCCGGAACGCCTGGTGCTGGGTGGACAAGCCTGCACAGATCCATGAATTAAACAACTGGTATTCTCAAAGAAATGGGCCTACCCAACGAATTGCTTTCAGTTAAGTACGTAAAACTTACATCCCAGAAAACACATCAGGCAATCTACACCATCTAGCTCCCGAAGAAAAATTGCAACATTACGTTTCACACATTTAATTAGTGTCTCCAGTTCCTTTGATCATCTCTTGTCTGCTGTTTGTTCTTCTAATATCTAATTGCTATAATTACTTGTGAAGTTGCACCCTTGGTTTCAATACCAGCAACTAGAAGAGCAATTAGGTGGGGAGGAGGGATTTGTTACCTGAACTCTAGATGAGCAATCTGCATGCCAGACCCAATATTTTCCTTCTTGGGAATGACCTGGAGTACAATTGGCCCTTCAGCCGGTTGCGTAAATTGAAGCGTGCACGCCAAGTAGTCAGCTAGGACTTGCTGAAGCCTTAAGTTATCCCCATAGAGGTACATAGATGATACTTCTACAGGCCAATCACGGTCAAGAGAAATTTGCTTTTCCTTGCTCAGAGACATGCCTTGCATTAGGACCGTATTCAGAGCTTCCTCGAGGTTAAATTCTACCATGTTCATCTCCATGTAGCTGTAACAGCAAAGGTTTAATAATCAATATTTATACTATGAAACTTTTGTAGGCATGTAGAAGTGAATGGAAAAGGCATGTTATACAGTTGTGTGTGTTTATTTTTATAGCACTATTAGAAGTGCCATAATGATGGAAATTTTCATGTCCCAGAATTTGTAACCAGTAGTACTATATCATGTGGACTCGGTAGATTAAATGCAGTTGAGGGGGCAAAAGCACGAGAAGTTACTAATTTGAGTTCTGCATCAGCAAAGATTCAATTTCATGGGGATAAGTAACAACATAATCTCAAGAATAGTTGAAGAGATCAGGATATGATGCTTATAGGAATTAATATCTGTAAGCCTTCTAGAAATGGCACTTACCACTGTTCAATGCCTTCTAGATCATTGTCATGTAAAATCTTTTTCAACTGTTCTTGACAGAGGACATTTGATGCAAGAAGTTGCCTCTGCTCCTCTGTCAAGTCCGACGGTTCCAACAAATTACGGGTAAACTGCATGCCATTGAGTGGGTTCTTTAATTCTTGACGAATATACGTCAATTCCTTAAAGCTGTGTGTAGCAGCTTGTTCAGACATTATCTGCACCTGAAGAGCATGCTGAAGCTCTGGGCTGGCCACATGCAAAAAGCAAAGAGCGCCGGTGATCTTACCCCCAGCATCTGTTCTCTTGCTTGCTGTAAGCAGTGATTCCATGTACTTGCCATCTGTGTTGAAGAAACCAAAAGCAATCTTCTCGGGTTCTTGACCAGAGATCACTGTGTTCATCAGAATGCTAAGTTTGGTTAGAGTAGCATGATCCTTTACCTTACATCCATAGTCATGAAGGGTGAAAACCTCCCCGATAAGCAACTTATCGATTGCATCTTCCCTCTTTATACCAGTAATCTTTTGCATAGCTTCGTTCCACTCTAAGCAAGAACCAAGATCGTTGATCATAAATATAGGGGGTATAAGCTCATTGGGGTTCTTTACTATTGCAACATAGTCGCCTTGTATCCGAGTATACTTATCCATAATCATCTTGTGCCCTGTCAAATCTTGTGCTACGAAACAAACCCCAACAACTTGCTCTGAAAGATCACGACTGCAACATGCGTTAACCATCAAGACTACGGGGCCATTACTTTCCTGGTGGCGGAATGTTTTAAGCTTGATTTCCAAATTTTGCTCTTCGGTTCCTGAAATACAAAAGGAGAATTGAAACACAAACGTGTAACAAAGAAAATGGAAAAGTTATAGGTAATCTGGAAAGTATAAAAAGATAAATTCAAGACAATAGTGACAACCTTGTACAGCTGAGTTCAAGATCTTCTTTACCACTTCAACAGAATCACGCTCCACGAGATCAACCAGAGGCATCCCAATGGCTTCCATGGTGGGTAATCCAGTAATTTCTGCAACTTTATTATTCCATCCGTTTATGTTGCCAACGATGTCGACAGCCAATATAGGAGCAGTAGCTGTCTCAATTAGGCGGACCATCTCGTTTGTCACAATTCTGAGTTCAAGTAGCCCCTGTATCTTCTTCATATCATCAGATGGAGCTTCAACAATGGTCCTTACATTGTTGTCGTTCGCATCCTCGTCTTGCAGGGAGCCACGCAATATTAGCTGGAGAGAATGGATTGCGTCCATTTCAACATCCTCCCAAGGAACACTCCTCCACTTAACTACCTCCAAGAAAGCCCTGAACGAAGAGCGTGGATGCATCTTCCTGCCATTGTCATCTGCATCACCTGGTTCATGCTTAGCTCCACCCCACTTGATCTCTTTTGCCGTGTGCGATCTGAACCAGAAGATAAAACCTTTTGAGGAGATCTTTATAGCTGCCATGCCACACACAACCTCACCAAGTGCAGACGCACCAGGATAGCCTGCTTCCACTAAGCTGTCAGTACTTAGTCCAGTAGAACCATCATGGTACTCTTGCAGCCATGCGACAATGTTCTTTATCTCTCCTTCGGAGGGCGTTGATCCGAGCACCAAAAGCTGGTTTTGGTAATACAATGCTGCACCATCACACTTCACTAGATCCATTACATTAGGCGACTGGTTAAATATCCCAACAGGCGCATCCCTGAGGAGCATATCGCAGAGAAGCGTCTGCGTGCGGAGGATGTGCCTCTCCTTTGCCTGAGAAGCAAGCTCCACCTCCTTGTTGAGCTGTATGCCGAATACTTGCAAGAGAAATTCGCAAGCATACCTGAGCGGGAAAGGGACGAACCTCGGGCTGGTGTGATGGCAAACCACCAGCCCCCACAGCTTCCTGCCTTTGGGCTGCTGGTCACTTCCAGTGTCTCCATCCTCCTCCTCATCCTCGTTTATAGTGATCGACATCACCAGCGACGCGATGGAGCCCATGTTGGCCATGTACAGGGCATGGCAGCCATGGGGTGCCCTCATGGTCGAGCCACAGAGACTGATAGGCTGTGATAGGTTGTCATCCTGAATGAGCCTCACAGGGGTAGCGGCACAATCACATATCATCCGGACTTTGTTCTTCATAAACAGAAACCTGGACGCTTGCGGGATGTCGGTTGCCGGGTAGTGCAGGCCAAGATACGGCTCCAAATCAGACCTCCTGCACTCAGCGATGACCTCACCATGCTCATCCTCATGGAACTTGTATGCCATCACCCTGTCATAGCCAGTGAGCTCGCTTACCTCACGGACCAGCACATCGCAGAGCAGGGAGAGGTTCCCACTGGGCAGGGACTGCAGCCTGGAGATGGCCTTGGCGGCGAGCTTGTATGACTTGAGCGCGCCGGCGGCCGTGACGGGCACGTCGGCGGGGTTGACCGGCTCGAGGTCGATGACGAGGCCGACGTCGATGCGGTGCAGGATGGCGTAGAAGGGCTTGCCGGAGGTCCTGGCGTGGACGAGGATTGGGTTGAGCAGGTTGACCTCCCCGAAGATGGCGGCCTTGTGCAGCGCGACGGCGCTCTGGGAGCGGAAGAGCGTGCGCACGTCTGCGCCGACGACGAGCGCGTCGCGCTGGTCGATGGTGGGCACGGCGTGCGGCGTGAGGTCGAGCATCTCGGCGGCGTTCTCGCTGTAGGCGAGCAGGGCGAAGGTCTCCGGGTGGATGGCGAGCAGGCAGCCGAAGGGCTGGATGTAGCGGCCGCGCTGCATGTTCTGGAGGTAGGCGGAGACGGCGGTGCTGGTGCTGCCCCCCGAGCGGTTGACCGACGAGGAGTAGTCGAAGTTGCGCTGCGAGCCCTCGAACTCGGCGTGCAGCCGCGCGTCCACGGGCGTCTGCGCCACCACCCGCTCGCTGTGCTTGGACCGCGCCGAGCTGGACGCCCGGTTGTTCGACCGCGACGACGACATCTGTGTCCGCCGGCCCCTCTCTACACGCTCCTCGCCCCTGCCCCTACCTCGCGACAGCCAGCAGCAGCAGCGGCGAGCGGGATTCGGCGAGGCGGAGGAGCAAATGGGCGAGGGAATCGGCGGGAATCATGACCGCCGCAGGCAGGGCGAGGGGGAATAGGCGTAAAGCGGGGGCTTTTTCGGAGGATGGGGATTGGATTCCGCCGTGGATAAGCACAGTGAGGAGCGAACAGGAGAGGGGGCAGTGCCGGGTGGGGCAGCGATAATATCCCCCCACTCTTGCCTGCTCCAAACGGTAGAAGAGCAACAGCGATGCGCAATTAACCGACCCACCGGCGCGGCGGCGTTCCTGGCTGGCGCCGCCCGGCGCGGAGCTAATCGATGGGATTGGAATAGCGCGCAGGGGCCTACGCGAGGAAGAAGAGACGCTCGGGGGGTGGGGGGTGGGCGGCGGCGGGAAGCGAAGCGAAGCGAAGGCGTCTGTAAGCCGAGAGGGGAAAGCCGTACGACGTCACCGGGCTCGTCTTCCCCGCAACCGCAAGGGTTGACGAGTCCATTCCATCTATAGCAGTCGTACTGGCGCTACTCCTGGTAAACCGGTATAGCATGAAGACTATACTAATAAGTGATAAACTCGATGATGCAATGAGCCAATGATGTACCGGTAGTAGTGTAGTGTACTATACCTAGATGGTGCCACTTGATCAGAATAATTGAAGAATGGTTAGCTTGTCGGGGCCATGACGCCAGCTGCGATCTATCATGCTACTACTCCTGGCCAGCAGCACCTCACTTTTGCCTTACCGGATTGGATTTGGACGTGTGGGTTATGGTGGGTTTTGTCTCATTTCTTTTTGAGTTGGTGAAGTTAGAGGTGGTTTTCTTCCCCAGATTCATGCAAAGGGCTTTTTGTTTTTATAAGGTTTCAAATTGATTGAGAAATGACCGATGAGTTGTTTAAGTTCCTCCTGAATCCACTAGTTATAACTGAGCATATCCTCGAACGATGAGTTGTTTAAGTTCCTCCTGAATCCACTAGCTATAACCGAGGGTATCCTCGTCCTCCTGGCGCCAAACAATGTATGTATGGTACCAATGGTGGAGATAGAAACCACCCGAGTCCTGGCAAATCAAAGGTCAAAACACAAGGATCTCCTTACAATAACATGCAAAAGGTGGGAGCAAGCATCCAAGGAGGTCTTTACCCAGCATGAATGACATTTTCATATGGAAAATGATACCCTTCCCTCGGACGATCATTGTCCGGGTCGGGGTTAGCGATACGCGGGTTGGTGGTTGTCGCACGATGCGTTCCTGTCCTATGAGCCCCACTCCTACCTTATCTCATCCTCTCGTACTTTCCTGTCTTCTTCCCCAAATCGTCGCCACGTCCTGCTCGCCTCGGCGGCACTCGCATGCTCGTCCCCCGCCGGCGCTCCTCCACCTCCATGAGCACACCCGCGCCGCCCACGAGGACCTCTCCTCTACCTCCGTTAGTTCAGCCGTCGACCTCCACCTCCTTGAGGCCTCCCATGCCGCCCATAGGGACCTCTCCCCTTTAGCCTCCACCTCCATCAGCTCCAGCTCGTCCCTCTGCATGCTTCCATGGGTAGCCGACCTTGTTGCCTCGGGCGACCGTGGTTGCTGCCAGCGGCGACCGAACTTGCTTCTAGCGGTGTCCGAGCTTGCTTCCACGGGCGGCCGAGCTTGCTTCCATGGGGAGCCTTGGTCGCCGCCATGGGCGACCATGGTTGCTGCCAGCGGTGGCCGAGCTTGCTTCCATGGGCAGCCTTGGTCGCTCCCATGGGCGATCATAGTTGCTGCTAGTGGCGGTCGGCATGGCTTTTGCTACAAGTTCTCCGGCGATCTCTCTCGGCTAAATTCTCCGGCCATGTATCCGACGAAGTCATTTTTTTGCTACATTAGAAAATTTTGTTGCTACAACCATCTACAACCATCTTGTGGTTTTGCTACAATAGTGTCAACTATTTGCTACAAGGTCTCTAGCGAGAGTCACTAGCGAGTTTTTTCTAACGATGTCTCCAGCGAAGTCGTTTTTGCTATATTAGCACACTTGTTTTTGCTGCATGGTCTCCGACGAGGTCTCCGACGGAACGTTCTATTTCTGTAACGAACCTTTTTTTGCTTCGGAAGCAAAAGCGGAGACATTTGTAGAAAAAAAGGGTGTTTTGCAGCAAAAGCGGGATTTAGGACGATTTTGGGGACACGTGGCGCGCGGGGAAGTAGGACGATGGGAGATCTCCATCGTCCGGGGACGCATAGTGTTGTCCTTTTCATATTTGTGTTGCCGGAACCTCTTGTTTTCTCTCTTTTATCATTTTCTTGGAGGCGTATTCATGGCCTTAATCGTGCTTCCCCACCTTGAGCACCGGGCGAAAATCTGGATCCATCTTTGGTCACGCAGAAGCGGAGGTACGGTGTCGTTCACTCCTTGGAGGCGTTTCTTATGATCTTTGTGGTATTCTACGCGTGTCAGTTAGAGTCGATGTTGACATCGCTTGAGCGTGGGCTTACGAGGCGCAATCGTTGTCGTCAATTCTTGGTATGCACATCCTTTGGGTTGGTTCAGTCTTGTCGACCACTCAACGAATTTTAGGCGCTTAAGGGTGGTCTAGGCGTTGACTTGTTCTAGTCTGGAATCAGAGTCGGTCTACTAAAGTTCCCTTCTTCAGGTATGACGAGGTCTAGGAGTTTAGTGTATCGCATCCTCTCCATTCATGGCGAGAGAGGGTGCAAGGCGAATTCCTGAGCATTTGGTTATTGTAGGTTGCGTTGTAAGTTGTGTGACGTCATGTTTGTGTTGTGTAGCCTTGATTGGCGTTGCGCCGGATGTCTTGACCTTGCTTCTACGAAGTGTGATATAGGTTTTAGAGTTCATGTGTTGAAACTTGTCGGGTTGTATCCATCTTTGGTATGTAGTGGTGGGTTGTAAACTCTTCACATATTATCGTTTCACTAAAAGTACATGTCTAAAAATTCTATACATCAATTCAGATTTTTTTCTGATGAAAGGAGTTTTTATGAAATCATCAAATAGCTCACTTGAAGGTGATAGAATCAACAGAGTTAGACCCGGCCTCTGCATGAACAAAAATGCATGCATGCCAATACATCAATTTAGAATTTCAGAGTGATCTAAATATCAAATGTAAGTTATTGCTACCACAACATACGTAGTAATAGCGAGTAAAATAAGAACTACCAGTAAACATTAGAGTATACTTAAACACATCTATGCATACACAACACCCATGCAATGCCTACTACAAAATGGAGTTAGGCTAGTCCTAGTGGGAGTATCATAGCTATTATCATGTATGCCATGTTGGCAAAAATCTGATGTGGCACAATAATTAATGAAGAAAGAGATGGTTAGAGTATCATAGCACGTAAAACTAAAAAATCCTTATAAAAATAAATCTTGTACACAATTTTGTATTGAGATTCTAAAAATCATTAAATATAGTACTAGTATGATCCTATCATATGATACCATGCACTATGAAGATAATATCATACACTTGTATCATATGCATGATACTAGTAATATGATATTACCACTATGACCATACTTATGGAACTTCATGGTTGACGTAGGTTTTTCTTGAAACAATTAAAGGGGGAGAGGATCCCCACCTAAATACTTTACTTTAAAAAGAGCCGAGTGTTACATGTCACATGAGAATAGGTAATAGTCACGCTGTTGCAGGGCGGCCATCTTCTGACTAGGCAATCGAAAGCGATGAACCAGGAGGAGGTTATAAATAATGTTTGCTAAGGGTACATTAGGAGAGTGATCTTCATTTATGAATACCATTTCATTGGAGTGAATTCCATACTTTGGAGAGGATGGGGAGTCCATGGAAGATTTAGTTCTTGTTTGGAAAATTATCAAAGACACCTCACCGTCAACTAAAAAATCAAGAGAAAATAATTAATACCCTTAACAAATCTAAGGTTTTGCCCTCTTAACAGCTTAGGGCAAAACTACCTCTAATCATCCTTCGTCCGATGGTTTGTTCATGGCCACACGTACATTTTTTAGGCCGCAGATTAGGTTAGCTGTTGCATTATTAACTAGAGATTCGTCACAAAAAGTTGGCACCGAAAGCAAACAAAATCAATTGGTTGTCAGAGGTAGACAAGTGGTGTTCTTGCTTCATGCAAAAATGGGTTGGCCATGTCGCTGTCAAATTTTCATCTGGCCGTGAATACCCGGGACTGGCGCCATTCTTTATGCTTAAGGTGGAGCCGCGATGCACGTAGCACACGGCAAGCAAAAAAACGCATGGTGGTGATGCAGTGTTGCGACGGAGTATGATTAGATCGACCATGCTTTGACATGACGTTTCTCGCTTCTTTTAGCTAATAATCCTCCCGCCCTCTTCCGGCCGTTTCATGCATGGCCCCGTGCTGCGAGAAGAGTAAAGGCGCGGCTGGAACCGAACCCAAGTGGCCGGCCTGCTGGGTTGTCGCTGTGGTTGTAGTTGTAGACATGTAGATGACGTGCACGTGTGTGTACGACACCAACGCTGCTTTTGCATTCACAAAATCCCAGTAGCTAGGGAGAAACGGCACTGCATGCATTTCACTCGCAGCATCCCTGTCCGGAGAAGACGACAAAGTAAACAAGGGCTTCGATCGAAACCGCGCCAGTTTTTTCTACCGGCGATGGCGACCCATTACCCCAAGTTGCTATCCCGTAACAGTTATCTCCTGTGATGAGACAAGCGGATCATCTAGTCTAGCTAGTAACAAAAGCCTCTTTGATGCCACCGCTCGATCGACGAAGCTGATTTCTCCGAATGCCAGTAGAGTACACATACTATCTATCGGTGATTGATCCGGGAAGTGGTTCCAGACATTTCGCTCTTTATTATTATCCACGCAGAGAATCTTCCCTTTCTCGTTTTCAGAAAAAGGATCGAGAACCAAAGATAGAAAAGAGTTGGGCGGGAAAGGAGACATTATTAGAGGGAAACTTTACCAGTTCCCTTTGCACTACTACGGGATGTTTCTAGGAGACATGAAAGGGACCGTGGAATACCCAAAAGCCAAGAAGATGGACCCGATCGAGTCGAGTCCCCCCCGCGTCGTTTGCAAACGCGGCGACGCCCCACCGGCCCACCCCACACCCGCTAATCATCGGAAGAAACCAAAAGGAAATCAATTCCATCCAGATCGTCGCTTCTTCACCCGATCGATCGAGCCATCATCCGGTGGCAGGGACGACTTGCCTGCCTTGGTTTGGTTGGCTGTTTTGCCCGCCGTGGAGGTACGGTGGGCCGGGAAACGCGCGAGCCGACAACGCCGGTGCCGGCCATGCCCCGCCGAACAACCTGCTGGATCCGGGAACGGTAATTTAGAAAACGGAAACGGGTACACGTGGCGGCGGGCCAGTGGAACGGCACGCACTTTGACGCGACTGGGCGCGGTGCAGTGGGATGGACCGGACGTATCGCGCGCCCATCTGAGACGGGGAGCGCACATGGCCGGTTGGCCGCGAACCTGCAACTTGTACTCCAGGTTGTACTAAACGAGTGGTCTCTGATCCACGGTAGTATGGGAACACGAACACATGTACTACTACTACTACTCCGTGATCCCGATTTGACGCGACCCACCTGAGTTCTGACCCGTCCAGGTGGTGCCGATCTCAAACGTTTTTTTAAAAGCAAAAACGGGTTTTATTCTTGGGCATGGCAAAAGCAGGCCTGGGTCTGTCTCTCTACTGCTAGGCCCACAGGCCATGGGTTTGAAACCCATACGGTCTGTCACGTTCTGGGCTGCCTGGTCCTGAGTAGGGCGCGCAGTGGCCTGGTGTCTGCGCCGCGATCCTGTTCCTGCGGTAGCGAGCGGTGCGGCCATTTAGCCTCCAAGGCCCGTATCCGTGCCCGTCAGGAGCACACTGGAATAATACGTCTCCCCACAAAAAACGAAAACTGGAAATGACCTGACCAAAATTACCGACACCTTCGTTTCAAGATTTTGTTGAAACCCAAAAGACTCCTGCAAAACCCAAGTTTTTGTGGGAACTCGAGTACTGCTTCGCAACAAGCTAGTAGTACAATCGCACCATTATCCTGCAGAATTCTCACATAGGTATGCTATATGTGTATTCAGATAGACAAGACTCCCTAAATGTCGATGCTAGTGTCAAGAGCACATCCTGCTTTAGTTGATCGTCCCACGCGACAGTAACCGGTCTTCTTCCGATGGAGCTCGCACTACCGTCCCGTCCTGCCGTCCTGCCCTATCGAGTCGAGAGCCGACAGTGCGCATTGGCCCGTGGTACATGTCAGGATCACCATGCACGGGGCTGCAACTTGCCGGGCCTCAGCCGCCTCAGCAAAGCTACAAGACGGGAGGATTTGCGACTTGGCGGTACCTGTACTGTAGTACTGGACCATGTAGACGACGCCACAGTGCTTGGCACGTACGCAAAGCAATTTCGGGCCATCTGACAGGAGACGTCTCAGCGGCCGCCCCTTGCAATAATAAATCACATCGCCCCCGTATATGGGGAAGTGCCTAAATTTCGCACTGTGATTTGGTGATGAGAACAGGACGCCTCGCTCGTGCGCTCCCTGGAAACCAGTGGCTGTTTTGTTTGGTTCGGGGTGGTGACTTACTTCACTGAACTCCATGTCGTACGCAGGTTTCATACGTGAATGAATGTCGCATAGTGCACGACTCAGTTGTAATTTATAAACAGCAGAGAGGAAATTCGCCTCCGGCATGCCCACGAGGAACGCAATAGAAGTGAACATTCGAAGCTCGGAAGGCCCACCAGAGTGGTGCCACAGTACTGCCACTGCCGGTGAGCCGTCCCGATCGGACATGGATCGAGCAAAGAAAGCTAGCAACCGGGACATACCGCATATCTCCCTCCACTCTGTCCTCGCGTCCTCCGTCACGTACGCGAACCGAGTTGAGCAACCCGTCGCTTCTACCACCACCCTTGTCTGTCTCATCTCATGAATCAAATATTTTATACTCACAAGATAAATGAGCCAGGCTAGGGCACGTTTGGTAGGCTACAGGGAGTCTAATCGGGCTCTGGGGAGAAGCAATTGTTCTGATTGAATCCGTGTGCTTTCTTCACGTTGTGTTCAACCTGTTCTTAAAGCATTCCTAGACCAGGCCTTCCGAGAACTGCCGATTCAGCCGTTTTCTATGAGTAACCTTTGTGGCGGTCAAAAAGCGGAACACGTCATCTCCTCGAATGTGTTCGAGGGAGATGGTGCGAGCTCCCGCGCTATGGCGAAAAAGCGGTGGGAGGGTTTCGGTTATCGCCCATGAAAAAACGCCCCCCTTTTTAAACGAGGCACCGTCTCACCCAACTTGAAATCCACCATCCCCCCCCCTTCAAGTTCATCCACAGTTCAAAATCGATGGGCCATGGGTGAGCTCGTAGATCTGAGATTGTGCACCTGACGACGATCCCTTCTCCCCCGACGGTTGATCCGACGGGTTCTTCATCCAACACGACGACGCTGCTCCTGGCAGGTACTCCCTCAAGCACAACGATGCTGGTCCTGCCAAGTGATCCCTCTAGCCGGTCCACCGTTGTCGAAGCGGTCCTGCCAGCGTCATCCCCTTCTCCAACCTCTATCATGAATCCAAAGGTTGTAAGATTCTCTAACCCCTCATGTTGTAACCTAGATCTGTATGTATGTTCGTGATTCCATAAGATATTTAGGACATTGCAATGAATTCATCCTTAAAATGTTGGGATCTAGAATCAGATAGATGCCTACCGATGTATGATTTCTGTATGTTGTTCTTTGTAGTCAACATGTATCATGCTTAGCAGCGATGTAGGACAGCCGACATGTGTGTAAATTGGACCTAGACCATGCTTATCTGTTTGGTGTAATGTAGGATACCATTGTCGTCAATCCAACTAAGTTTGCTTCCTTGAAGAAGAAGATCGGCTTAAGCTGGATGTAGCCTAATAACATTGTCATCGATCCAACTCTATATTCCCGCAAACCTGCTATGGTATGGGAGTTTGATCTGTCAGAGTTTGTCCTGAACTGGATTGTTGAACTCGCGACAAGAGGAGTAGAAGTTGGCCGAATCATAGAACTAGATATGAGGAAAGTTGCTAACGATGTTCTTCCCTACATCAGGATCCCAGTAACCTGCAATCATCTATACAACCATGTTAGTAAGTGGAGGATGAAGTGGAACCACATACTTCACCTTAGAACGGTCGAATGCATCAAATGGTGTCCGGATAGCACGACATTCTCGTTCAAGGATGGAGACAAGCTGCTGCACTACTCCGTGGTAAGTTAGAAACACATTAACACGCTATATATATTATGAATCGTAGCCCATTGTTATTCCTTTTATTTGTTTGTACAATTGCACTAACACACTGTCGTGTCAATCGTAGGCCTGCCCGAAGCACGTTGAGTTCCTAAACACCCACATAACGAACTATGCTCAGATGAAGGGTTATGGACAGGCTACGGATCTGGGATCCATGGTATGTAATATTGTAGCCATGTTTGGGAGGTGGTCTGATATCCCTCTTGTAGCCAAGTTGACGATGAAAACTGAACCATGGTATGTAATATTGTTGGTGAACTTGTGATGCATCACTAGAGGGTGGTGCATCGATCCAATGGGTAACTCTGAGTTGAGAATCTGTACTCTCTTATGTTGATGAATCCATTTATTTGTTCTTTCTCATGATTGTTGGCTAACCTCACCACTCAAATGGAAGAGATTACCACAACTGCTATGCACTTTGCAACCAACACATGCAACATATGCATCTTTCTTGGTTGCACTTTAGATACACATCCAACCAAACAGAGTGTGTGTTGTTCCCCTCCTCATGCGATGAACGAGTATGCGAGTAACCAAACAAAGCGGAAAACATGGCCCAAGTCATGTTCTTGACGGGACATACCTCTAGGACTATATTTCCAAGAGCTACAGGTAACCAAACGCGCCCTTGTTGTTCGTTCAATCGAAATCCCGTGTAAACCTTGCTAGGATTTATCCCATCTACTGCTGTCCTAATGGCATCTCCATCGGCACCACGACCCAACTCGTCCAAACGCGTCTGCACGGACATGCGGGACGTGCGTGGCCTCTCCAGCGGCACGACCCATTCGGACCGACGTTTCTGGCTCGACTCATCCGCCCACCAAATTTGCGTTGCCGATGCGTCGGGCATAAACACTGACAGACCGATGGCATGTCCTTCCGCGCATGCCATGTTATGCACATATTATTTTGTTGTCCAACCGTGAAAATATGGGTCAACCGCGTTGGCCACGCTGGACACGGTTGACCGGATAGATGGACCATGACCCAAATCCCAACAGCCCAACTCAAAAGAACATAAACGAACGTTTTGGTTCGGCTGTTTTGGTCGGCCCGGTAGGGATGCAGTCTGAATAGCTAAAAAAAAAATCAAAGATGCAGCATTAAGATAACCCGTAGGGAACGGGGACCCTTTCCCACTACAACCCTCCTCCTACTTGCGATCTTCCTTGAATTCTAACCACACTTTGCACGTGTGGTTGCTTGCCCTCTATTCATCCATACACGCGTCATATCTCGCTAGCCCGCTCCATGCCACACCACTCAGTGCATCGTCATTACGTATTCACTACTGCACGAAGCGCCCATGTCGCGTGGCTAGCTGTGTGGCCGGGACTACGTACCCGCCGCGAGGCGTGTGATGTCTGGTTTCGTCTCGTGGCCTCTCACTTTCCCTTCCTCGCTTTACCTCAACTCGTCTCGATCACAGACCGCCTCAGCGTTACGTACGCGTGCGCTTAATCACTTTCTCCTGCGGCACGATCGACTGATGACGCCCTCGACGCAATCCCATCTGTACTTATCAGGCCTGTCTTTTCGCCCCGATCTTTACAGAACAATAATACGCGGGCCGGGAAAAGCATGCCGCATTATATCACTCGATCCTCCTGGGGACAGATGGAGGCATCGGATCGAACAAAGTAGAGTAAAAGCTTGGCAGGATAATGAAGCTATACCACACCCATCAGAATGCAACATACACATAAATAAATAAAGTGAAGTAATGTCACGGCAGCAGAATTAAATAAAAAGAAACTTCAAAAAAAAAGAATTAAATAAAGAGTCGAGTGCTGACAGTGAGACGACATCACTTGCAGTCCTGGTTCCTACTAGTAGTAAATACATGGACGAATGTATGTTTATTTTCGCTTCTAATCACATGGAAAATTAATAAAGTGAGATAGTAAACGGGGAAGCAGAGTGAGGTAGTATATGGCGCGTATATATGTACGCGGAGAACCTGTACGCTGTATATATCTGTACGGTGCTTAATTATACGGGACGACGGAATTTGTGGTGGTGGTGGTGGAAGGACGGGCCGGGTATCAATCAGGGACGGGCAGGCACGTACTGATCACCACGAGATCACATGATGGCGCAGGCGTAGTTGGGGTCCTCCTCGCAGACGATCTTGTAGCCGCCGCACGGCGGGTACGCCGGCTGCGGGTACGGAGGGTACTGCGGGTAGATGTTGTACTGCGGCGGCGGGGGCGCGGGCGCCGGGGCGGGCGTCTCCTTGCAGGAGCAGCAGTGGCAGCCGCCGTGGCCGTGGTGGCAGCAGCAGTCGGACGGCCACGCCGGGTACGGGTAAGGGTAGGGCCACGGGTACGGAATCTCCACGACCTTGGTCGGCGCCGGGGGAGGGGGCTTCACCTCGGGCTCCGGAGGCGGCGGCGCGGGCTTCTCCTTCGGCGGCTCCGGCTCTGGCTCGCACACGGGCTCCGGCTCCGGCGCCGGCGGCTCCGGCACCACGACCGCTGGCGGCGGCGGCGGCTCCTCGACGACGGGCTCCGGTGGCGGCGGCGCGGGCTCGTCTTTCTTCGGAGGCTCCGGCGGCGGGGGCTCGACGATCTCGATCTCCTTGATGATGTTGCAGGCCTTGCAGCAGAGCTTGTCTGAAAGCCTGTCGGCGTCGAAGGGCCCCTTGACGATCACCTTGTTGTTCTTCTCGTCGTACTCGATGTCGTCGATCACGAACTCGCCCTTCTCTGCGCGTCACCACGCACCATTATAACGAGCTCAAATCTAAGCCTAAAAACCGACACGAGGACGCGCGACGCGAGCAAGCAAACGTACCTCTGATCCTGTCGAGCACCTTCTCGATCTTGCGGTGGCAGCGGCTGCAGTCCAGGTCCACCTTGATCTTGATGGTCGGCATCTGCACTTGCAGCAACCAGAAACACACCTCACTCCGTCAGAATTCTACTCTAGCAGAAATTTCCTAGCTACTCCTGTTTTATCTCTTCCTCGGAAGAGCAGAGCAGCCTCATCAGAGAACGAAACAGATGCACATCAGTTTCACGCGAGCAGAGCAGGCAGGGGATCGACCAACTGTCGATTGCAACTGATTTGCGTCTACCGCCAGGTATAAGAATTGACACGAAGAAGCAAAGGCGTAGTGGTTTGACGCGTAGAACACACTCCAAAAAGAAAGAAAAGAAATCAGTCCGAAATTAATTGGTGAAAGGACACTTCCGCCATCAAAGAAGGTTGGCACAATCAATCAACAACACCTAGTCCTAGATCAAATGCCTGATTTCTGTAATGGAAGGGAGATAGAGAGAGGTAACGATGCGCATCACCTTGGTTCAGCAGCCCCTGCAATGCGAGGGGGAGGAGGAAGAAACGGTGGCGGTGGAGTGAGGGGAAGGAGGGCGAGAGACGGTGGGAACACGCAGCTATATATGCGTCATCGGGCTCACCCCGGGAGGAGACTTGCCCATGGGAAAAGGCGGAGGAGGATTGGGAAGAAGAAACTAGAAGCTCAAAAGGCAGAAGCAGCTGCAGCGGTACACGCAGCACTTGGCTTAGTTGGCTCGCACCGTCGACCACACCTGGTCGCTGTCGTGGCTGTTATTCGGCCTTCTCCTCGCCTGAGGACGATCACCGAGCCAAAAAGCTCCCTGTATTTTTATTTTCACAATGCATACGCACAGTGAAATCTACTGGTGGCTGTGACCTGTGAGCGAGTGACCTGAGCGAGTGGCTGAGCATATATACAGTGAAATTCACTGGTGGCTGAGCAGCTGGTGTGACTGTGAGCGAGTGACTGAGCTCGTGGCTGAGCACTCGCACTGTGGAGACGGCAAGTGGCGCTCTGGCATTCGCGCTCAGGCCGGACGCATAGGCCTGAAACGGAAATCACCCAACTAATCCTCTGACTGTTGAAATTAAGTCTGGTGATCTTTTGCTGTCATGGTGACATGCTCTGAGCTCAGACCGAAAAGGAAACGGGGAGATGACTAAACTAACCTGGCCGGTAAAGGGCTCATTAACTGGTGCCCTACTAACTACTAATCGGGACAGTCTGCAGTGGCCGACTTTGGCCACTTGGGCTGCTTGCACCGATTGCACGGACGGGCAGCGGCTCCGGTTGCAGCCGGGTCCACCTCGTGCTTGGACCGTGCCATGTCCACGCTTCTCGTGTGCTAGCACGTTCTTCGATCGATCCTTGCTGATAAGAGCATCTCCAAACCGTTCAAAAAAAAATCTCCACTCGTTGATGATCCCATGCCGAAATACGGCGATTTTTTTTTTGCCTGATTGGACCAACATTTGCCTCCGCCACCTCCTAGGCGTCCTCCTAACACCCGATCCCCAGGACCCCATCGAACAAAAATCAGCATTTTTTTTGAAATATGTTCTTTCCGCTAGAAAAACACGTCCAAATACAACAGTTCGGCGACATAAAATAGCCACAATTAGATGATCAAATTACATAGAAAGAGGGAGGATCAAAGGAAAGGATCATGCACTGTGGCGGAAGGCGACTCGTCGACGATAGAGGCGGAACTCGACGATGTAGTAGACAACGTCACAAGCGTAGAGCTCGGCAAGGCATCAGAAGAGGTCGCTAGGGCAGAGCTCGACGTTGATGTTGGCGTGGGTGTTGCGGTGGACATCGCCGGCAACCCGTTCAGAATCGCGTCGCTCTCCGCCATGTACCACGCCTTGACATGGTCGTCCATCATCGCCGTGTTTGCCCCCATCAAGAATGCCAAATCGGTGTTCCTCTTCTTGTCGTGGCATTGGTCTTGAGCGGGTCGATCTTGACACTATGGTTCTGTATCAGTACCTTCCACCTCTTGTCGAAATTCTCATCCCTCAGTGCGGCGTGGGTTTTCGCATCGGCCATGCACTTCTTGATCGAAGTTTGGAACCTTTCGTCGGGCGGTCCCACGGCCTTGTTCACCTTGGCCTTCTTTAGGCCAAACTCCGGCCGACCGTCGGCCGCTGGTAGCGCGGGAGCGTACGGGTTGTAGACGGCGTCCTTTACTTTGGCGAGTGACAGGTGCATGCCCTCCACTTCTCGCACATCGAGATCCTCATGTAGGCGTGGAGGAACTTGAAGTCGAGGCACTGACACCATCAGAACAACACTAGTAGTCCTCCACTCCAATAACAACGCCTTCAAGAAGGAAATAGTGCCCAAGCGTCATCGTTGCTCGATCAAAGATCATAGGTTTTCACCCTGGAGAAAGTCCTCGCTCGCAAAACAATGCCTTCAACAAGGTCATTGCCAAGCACAACCAGTTAAGGCAGACCTTGGATTTTCACCCCTCAAGCTAAGACCAAGAACTTCTCATGTGTCTTCTTCCCTCACCAACAGTCGCTTCTACGAGTCCCAGATCACGCAGCCAGTTCTCCGTCGCCACAAAAACTGAAATCACCATCGCTACCCTCATATATCCGCTTTCCTGACATTCTTCGCATCTGACTTCACCATGGCTCAAAGAATGGTACTTGGTGCAAACAAACAACAGAGCTTCGCAACGCTCCCGCTGAAACCAAACGGCCAGAAAAACAAGACCCGATACCAAGACCCGAACATTTGTCCGGAGGTCCGCCACCTCCTAGCCGCCCTCTCAAGACTCGATCCCATTGAACAGAAATCGACGATGATTTTAAAAAGATGTTCTTTTCGCCAGCAATAATACTCCCGAGTACAACAGTACGGCGACACAAAATAGCCACAATTTGGTGGTCAAACTACATAGAAGGCGCGGGATCAAACAGTAGGATACCGCGCTGTGACGGAGGGCAGCTCGTTAACGGTGGGGGCAAAACTCGGCGAGGCAGCAGAAGAAGTCCCTAGGGCAGAGCTTGGTTCCGATGTCTTGCTCCGCCATGTACCATGTCTTAATCTGGTCGTCCATCATCGTCGTGTTCGCCTCCATCAAGAATGCCAGATCAGTGTTCCTCTTCACCACGATATTGGTCTTGAGAAGGTGGATCTTGACGCCTAGGTTCTGCAGCAGCACCTTCCACCTCTCGTCGAACTTCTCGTCCCTTGGTGCTGCATGGGTCTTCGTGTCAGCCATGCACTTCTCGGTCGAAGCTTGGAGCCTTCTGCCGAGCAAGCCCATGGCCTTGTTCTGTTGGAGATATGCCCTAGAGGCAATAATAAAAGTGGTTATTATTATATCTTTGTATTTATGATAAATGTTTACATTCATGCTATAATAGTATTAATTGGAAACATTAATACTTGTGTGATTTGTAAACTAAATTAGAGTCCCTAGGAAAGCCTCTTTTTAATACTATCTTGTTGGTTAATAGATGATCGTGGTTTCCTGATCATGAACATTGAGGACATACTCCTATAGATAAGCGTAGCATAAAGAACAAGTCATTTTAATAGTTCGTTTGCTATAAGCTTTCTGGTACATAGTAACCTAATTCCTTCAACCATGAGATCATGTTAATCACCATCACCGGAAGGATGCTTTGATGACATCAAACACCACACCGTAACTGGGTGGCTATAAAGGTGGCATTGAGTGTTCGGAAAGTATGGGTTGAGGCACATGGATCAAGAGAGGGATTTGTCCATCCATATGACGGATAGATATACTCTGGGCCCTCTCGGTGGAATATCGTCCAATTAGCTTGCAAGAATGTGACTAGCTCACAAGGGATCACATATCACGGGAACGAGAAAAGAGTACTTATTAGTAACGAGGTTGAACTATGTATGCAGAGATACCGACGATCAAAACCTTGGATAAGTAAACTATCGTGAGACAAAGGGAAATTGGTGTCGTATGTAAGTGGTTCATTCGATCGCAAAGTAATCATATAAATATGTGGGAGCCATATGAATTTATAGATTCCTCTATTGGTTATTGATCGGAGAAGTGTCTCGATCATGTCTGCATAATTCACGAACCGTAGGGAGACACACTTAAGGATTCGATGTTGTTGAGTAGTTATGGAATGATTAGTAAGAGACCGAATATTGTTCGGAGTCTCGGATGGGATCCGGGATATCACGAGTAGATCCGGAATGGTCCGGAGAATAAGATTCATATAAGGAAAGTCCTGTTTCGGAGTTCGGAAATGATTCCGGTGTTTTCACCAGGAATGTTCTAGATGGGTCTGGAAGGTCCGGCACTCCGGAAGGGGAAGGGTACATGGATGTGTCATGACAATGTGGAATGGTTGCATCATGTACTAGGTCACTTGGCTGGGCAATATGAAGAGATAAATCAAATCCAAGTTTAAAAGTCAAACGCCAATTTGAAAAGTCAAATCCGAAGTTTGCTTGGTGGAGGGAGAGTAGGAAACCTATCTTGGGTAGGAGTCCCACTCCCTCCACCCGCCGGCCAAGGAGGAGGACTTGGAGGAGGACTCCCTCCTCCCAACCGCCTCCCTCCCACCTATATAATGAGGGGTAGGGCACCCCTACCCCTCACACCCAAAACCCTAGCTCCTTGGCGCCACCACCTCCAAGTGTTGCCGCCGCCTAGGGCCTCCTCCAAGTCGCCGACTTGGGGCTTCCCCAAGCCCTAGACGCCGGCCACACCACCCCCTTGGTGCCTCTAAACCGTAGATCGCCAAAGCCCTCTCTTACTACACCATACTCGCTCCGGCTTAGGCGAAGCCCTGCAAGATCTTCCCTCTACTTCCGACACCACGCCGTCGTGCTGCCGGAATCACGAGGAGAGTGCTACAACCTCCGCTGCCTGCTGGAACAAGGGAGAGGAAGGTCTTCATCGAAAATCGCGTGTGACCGATTGCGGCCGCTTTAACGCAGCCTTGGCGGAAGGATCGTCTACGCGATATTGAGATCGGCAAGTGTACGACTACATCACCCACGAGTATCTGCTCTCGTTAACCGCTTTGGAATCTTCGAGGGTGAGTTCTTCTATCGACTCGTTGCTTCAATCAAGTAGATAGATCTTGGCTTGTTTGTGTGCACGCGGTAGGAAATTTTTGTTTTCCATGCTACGAACCCCTACTTGTTCTCCTTGGCCTTCTTCTGGCCGAACTCCGATCGACCCTCAACTGTTGGTGGCGTCGGAGCATCCGGGTTGTAGACGGCATCCTTTCCTTTGGCGAGCGACAGGCACACGCCCTCCACTTCTCGCATGTCGAGATAGTCGTGTAGACATGGAGGAACTTGAAGTCTTGGCCATTGTGGTGGTCGTGGTAGAGGCTGAACGCACGGAGCATGTGCAAACAGAACCATGAAGTTTGGTCATGATCTGGGCAGGAACTAGGCAACACTGCGATGAAGAGCTAGATGATCCGGGGAAGTACTGGCCGCCATGGTGTGGCAGGAACATGTGGACGCCATTGCCGCCGCCTGTGCCTAGGATGCCTCCTTCGCCAGCTCTATGGTCTCCTGCTTCGCCTTGAGCTTCTTCCCCTTCTCCCAGAGGCCGTCTGTTTTGATCCATGTACAACGTACATCCTTCAACCTCGCGACATTGTCATGCTCGAGGGCTTTTTCGTTTTCCTCTTCTTCGACGATGACGGCTGCTCGTCGGCGAGCCTTGGAGCATTGAATTTCTTCGGTGGCATGGTGGAGCAGATCTGGGGGAAATGGTGGGAGCTCGCGGGTGTGGTGGGGGAATATGTGCCGGGGGTGGAGGGGAAGGAGGGAAAACAAAAAGAAAGGGAGGGAAATTGGCTTCCATCGCTGATACCCGGGCCTGCTCGCATTTTCTCTTGATCGGATGCCCACAGGCGAACCCCGGCGCGCTGGGTTCGGCCTGTGTTCGGCGGATGGATTTTGAGTAAAATCTGAACAAAAACGAGAAGCTGAAAGCGCTGCTAGGCCATTTTTCGCCGTTCGGATAAAAAAAGCGCCGCCTGGCACATTCTCAGGGTTATGAGTGGAGATGCTCTAATTAAAAAAAAATTGGTGTTACATACTACTCCCTCTGTTTTAAAATATTAGATGTTTTAGGTATTATTAATGAAATGTATCTAAACTTTTTTTAATATATAGATTCACTTTAAACCTAAGTAAACATACTAAAAATAATCAAGATATATTTGTTTCATAAAACTAAAATATCTTATATTTTAAAAAGAGGGAGTGCTCCATTTATGTGCGGGTGCGGGTCCCCGGCACTGCCGATCGAGCTAAGTAGCAGTCTATTTATGTGAAATAGATTGAGTAGTACGCCTTGGCGCACGATCCCGTTGGTTTAGAGGCATTTTACGACTATAATTGCCGCAATTATTTACGAAATGGTGAAAGTCCATACAACACAAAGTAAGGAGAATATAAAGAAGAGCAACATAGTTGTTCCTGAGAAAGCAGTAGATGAACATATATAATATAACATTAGAAAGAGTAGTAGGAACATCAAAAGAGAGCAAGATACTTGGTTCGAACAGAGCAACAGATGCAACAGATTTATTCAGCATACACTTTGCTAGGCTGACAAAAGAAGTTTTCACAGCAACAAGTAAACCATAATATCAGGGGCAGCAGTTATCTTGGAATAGATAATGATCTTAATCCGTGCCATACTTCATGTTGTGAGTCCTATGTTCGTTGTTGCTGCTCTGGAATTAGACAAAACAGTCCATTTAGTCTACGGTAACATATTTGCTATGTTAATTACATCATGCAAGGAAAACACACTTGGGGCTTAGAATCATCAGTCGAAAGTGTTTTAAGAATCGCCCTTTTTACATTGGCGCCATGAGAGTTCGGTCGCTTCTTGCGCTGCAACAGTCTATTATACACTAAATCAGGCAAATTGATGCAGGCTGGAATCAAGCACATATATTTTATATATGATCTTAAACTCTATAGCATTTATTTTATGAACTGAATTACCATGATTGTAATGTTTATTGAGCACTTTACCAGTTTTAGTGAGTAGCAATGGACTTACCTATGATCAATTGATGGTGGGGTGCATACTTGCTTCATAGTGTTGAATGTTTCTGAAGTGGACTCTTCTTTCTTAACATCCTTTGCAGGTGTAATCAACACTTCCTTTTTAACGTCGAATGCCTGCTAATAAAAAGAAATAAGTAAGAAAGTCTTTAGCAAATAGGATAGTAGATTTATTTTTTCTGGGTAAGGTACCAGGAAAACATTCCACCTTTGTTGCAGCAGCAAGTTTTTGGTTTTCCTGGTACGCACTATCCAGCTTAGCTTTAAGAGACTCTATTTGTTGCTGAAACATATTAGCGAAGTTTGATGCAGCAAACAATTTCTGTTGGCACTCTGCAAGCTTGGTTTCATATTTTTTAACCTCACTCAGATTGATGTCATCCACAAAGATTATTCCCATCTCTTGTAGATAGAGGAGTGTGGCAAGTCTCGCGGACTCGAGAGCATCCATTGCTGTTAGTTTATAGTCACCAAAGATCTTCTTCTGGTGTAACATAGAGTACCGACCACACGGTGGGGCGTTGATACATATGAAGGCAACCATTTGATTATTACCAATATCCAATGTTTTGGATTCCTGTATCTTCAGAGCTAGCTTCTCCAAGGCTTGATGAAGAACATCTTGTTTAGAGATATACACGCATTTTGCTCCATCATAGGAAAAAAGATTAGTACGCGTCGGAAAGAAATATATACTGATTTACTATTGTGTACCAGAATACACCTAGTGGAGGGACATGTACTACACATAGCAAAACCAAGTTGTATACACCTTTTTGCAAGAAAAGGGAAATAAAAAGCAAGCCCAAATATCCTGCCATAATTTGAAAGCCAGAGGACACTCTTATTAGGCACACATATTATGATCATAAACATACATAGACAATAATCACAGAGAGAGAGAGAGAGAGAGAGAGAGAGAGAGAGACCTCGATGGAAAACAGCTATTGCAACAAATTAAACCAGCAGACAACACACACCAGTAGACAACCCTGAAAGAAAAACAGCCGACAGTCAAACCAAACCCTGCGGTACTTGTTAGCACACATCCTGGTCATCTCAACTTCAGACCACATTAAAATTCTCCTCAAATCTAACCCTGTCATCTCAACTCTAAAAGAAACGAAGATACTGTAAGGCTCCATGCAAGCTCCCCAAAAAACAACACATGAAAACAATCCCACCCAGGTCCAAAACCAAGAACAAACCATAGTACCATATACCAGAAAATTATCCCAAGTGGGACCCAATAGCAAAACTAAATTAAACCTTTAGATTATCACATTACAAAGAAGGGACTAATATAACATCCTGGTAATCTTTTGATGGGTTTGGTTCTTCTATGGATCTGGTATTGAATCGCAACAAAAAATATCAGTCAAATATGGATAGAACAAGCGTTGGGTTAGAATAATGAATGTGCCGAACAAAGCAGTTAGCAACCAAGATACCTCACAAGAGACAACCTAGGGAAACGCATCCAAGACAGATGCAAATGACCTAAAACCTTGCAAATCGACATAGGCAAACAATAATCTAACTATACATACGACTTGCGATGGGGGGCAAAGCGGACTACCTTCTGTAGAAACGGTTGCCGCAACAGATCACGGCACTGGCAGCAGCAGACAAACCTGAAACAACTGAAACCAGGCCCTGGTTAGAGTCTGTCCATGTTCAGTTCAATAGTAAATGGTCTAGGGCGAGAAGAAGCAACACCAAACTTCCCTAGAGAAGGTTTTTGCTTATCTGCTTTTCTGCTAATCTCATGTTCACGTCACTATTTAGGATCATTTTTTATCCGGTTCATTATCAAGATTCTTTTTATCCTGTTCATTATCTCATGTTTATCTTGTTCATTATCTCGTAGCTGAACCTCTTTCTACCAATCCCATGTTTCTCCACAGAAAGCAGGAAAGAAAGAGAAGACAAGATTCACTCACCACGGAAAAAACTGGAGAGCGGACGAAGACAGGGAGAATCTCCAACAATGCTGGACCTGCAAACATTAAACGACGAAAGGAGAAGGAATCTGTTCAGAAATAAGGAAGGAGCAAAGGGGAAGACAAGGCCAACGAATCCCAGGAGAAAAAAGGAAAAGCAGAGGAGACTTACCGACGAGAACAAGCGGACAACAGATGAAGACAAGCAGCCGCGCCTCACGCGGCAATCTATCTCCGGTAAAGCTGGCTGGATCTGCAAGAAAAACAACCAAAACGAGAAGGATCCTCGTCAGACAAAAGTACGGGGAAAAAAGGGACCCAAAATCACCAATCCCCTCTGCCAGAAAAATGGACTACCTTAACCTGTAGCATCCCAGTTGTCTAACCCCTGTAATGCTACATGTCTTAATAATAAAAAGGGCCACTTCCAACATATAATTGTTGCATCATCATCATATCATGCTCATGTCATCATACCACCTTGCATTTGTGCATCATATAAAACCCTTTTCTTGTTTGGTTCTTATCTCATGTGCATGATTAATTGTATTTGCCTCTTGATATTGTATTTGGCTCTTGATACATTGTTACATGCCCAAGTTGAGTTGGGGGCATCTCTCTTTTTGACTCCACCACCTTATCTTTCACCACCTTTTATATTCCACCATCCAATTATTCTGAGCTTGGCACTTTGTTGTTTTATCTCTGGCTCATGATTAGTTGGTTGGAACCACCCATAAATCTTTGCTTGGCCTTGTCCACATTTTTGGAATGCACATGAATAAATGCCATGGACACCTATTTTGTTTTCACAAATAGAACCTAGCATTATTAGTTATGCATGGGCCATGCAACCAAAACCCTTGGCCTTCTTCTTTTGGTTTGTTTTGTTATGCTTAGTAGGAGCTTGGTTTTAAATGACAACTAGGTGCTCCTTGTTTGGATCTCTTGGACCATATTTTAAAACTACCACCTTGTTTGGCTACACCCAAACCCTAACATTCCTCTCCCTTTTCCTTTGCCACCTCTTGTTGTGCTTCCAAACCCTAGCTACCATCAACCCCCTCTCCCTCTTCCTCTTCCTCTTTGCTTGCTTTGATCTTGTGAAGGCTAGTTGGAGCTTGCATGATCCACCTAAGCACCCCATCTCTTTCTACCCCTCTTAGCTAAACCCAAACAATCTACCCCATGCCATATTCTATCCTAGCTAAAACCTAAAACTACACCTCACCGATCTAGCTACATCCTCTCTAAACAAACCCTAAGCCCTCTTACCCCTCTAATCTCCCCTCTTTACCTAAGCAAAACCCTAGTACCACCCTTTCCCTACCTAGCATGTTCCCCATGCCTTTCCCTCTCGGCCCCTCTCTACCGCCATGCACCCCACCCCAAGACCACCTAGCTACACCCCACGCAAGCCCCACACCTAGCCCTAGCCGAGCTTCCTCCCTCTTTTCCTCACCACACCCCCAGTCCACTGCGCGCCTGGGCCACCGCCACCTCACCCTCCTCCTAAGCCCCGCGTCCTGCCCCCATGTCGAGCACGTGAGGGAGGTAAAGGTGGCCGATGCCACCTTCCTCCCATCAAACCCTCCCCACGCAAGCCACACCTCTTCCTCGTTCTTATCCTCCTCCTCCTCCGCCTAACCAGATCCGCCTGCAGGCCCCCGCCTCGCCCCTCCTCCTCCGAGAACCCCAACGCCGCCACTCCGGACCTCCGCATGAAAGCACGTTCGAGAGACCAGGGAGCCGAGGATGCTGAGGTAGCTCGGGAGGTCCCCGACGTCGCCACGGAACACGGAGAAGGAGGAGACGACCAGCTCGCCGAACCTGCCGAGCCCGGAAACCCTAGCCAGAGCTTACGCCGCCACTGATCTACGCTCCTCCGCCGATCGACCACGCCACCGAGCCCAGCGGTGAGTCCTCGTACTCCTAGACATCGCCCGCCCCTGGTTCGCTCGGTTGCCGGGTCACGGCGTCGAGCACCCTCGGTGCACGGTGTAGTCGTCGTCGTCTGCTCCAGCGCGCGCCCACACCCTAGCTAGCCGCCAACCTTCCTCCTAGCACCAACCCCGAGCCTACCGCAGATGGCGCCACCCCGCTGGCCGCTAGGTCCTCGGTTCGAGCTCGCCGCTGTCAGCTATTGTTTTTTTTCGAGGCGAGGAAGAAGCAAGACATGGGCGCCACTTTGCGCACCCCCCCCCCCCCAAACTTTTTAGCAACCCGCGGTCCCAAAGGGCCCTCTGTCTGTGTCTATGCATTTTTGCAAAGAGGCTCCTGGATTCTTCTGTAATAAACCCGCGGTCCAGTTCTGTTCCAGACACTGGCGCGTGGGCCGCAGAACCCATGGTCCCACCTGTCAGTGACCAGAGCGGGTTTAGGCTGAGTAAGAAACGTTTCAGAGCTGTTTCAAATTCAAAATCTGTTAAATAATTCAAAATTCAAATTCAAATTCAGTTTTCTATAACTTCTGCATACTAAATTCAAATTGGGCAAATAATATATGTTTAGATATCAGCAAGATGAGAGGAATTCAAATATGCCATCCTTTATGCCTTTTGCACAAATAAAATTCCAAGTTTATTTAAATTACCCAATTGCCACTAGAATTTAAATAATTCATAACTTTTGTTTCCTAAATCCAAATTAAGCAAATGATATGTCTAAAATGATCACTCGACGAGACCTTTCTGTTTATGATATCCATGACTTCAATTGCAGCATGCATCATATAAAAATATAATGAACAGCAAGTTAGGGCAACAAAATGTGACTAAAACCCAATTCAAATGTTATTTCTTGTCCTCCACACCTCACCCATGCCATGCTACTTATTGCCATGCAACTTGTGCATCATTCATCATGGCATGATTGTTTGCTTGACATTTAATTCCAATGCTTGTGCTCTATATTCATGTTGGCCTTGTTTGTTTGGTTTTCTCGGATAGACACCGAAAGGATTGTATCAAGAGAACCAGAGCACTACCTGAACCGTCCCTTGCTACAATCGAGTTGTGAGCAAGCACTTCCACATGTTTGCATACATACAGATCTATTGCCTCTATCTTATTCTTGCATCATTGAGTCGCGATTGCATTAAATTGAATCCCAAGTATGCATAGCCTTTACTTTTCAACCCACTAAGCTTGTTCCTCCATCCCATGAGCCACTACTATAGGAGTTGTTTGAGCCATGCGAGTCGAGAACAAAGATGTGTAGGGTTTGTGAGAGTCTGATGTATAATGAGGTACCTAAACAACTTAACCTGAGTAGTTCTGGGATAACTAAAGAAAGTGGCACCGGTGAGCAACCTCTATTATTTGGTTTTCCTGCTCACTTGTGTCCCGTAAGACCCCGAGTACTTGATTCCTGTTCCTTGATTTATCGCGCTATCCACATCCGGGAGGTATATGGGACCCCACAGGCGAGCTTGATTCCGTCTTATTTCTTGGGGCCACAAACTAGTTTGAGGTTTTATTTACTATCTGTACTTATGCCATGCTACTTTTACGTATTTAAATTGTGCGATAGCACATCGCATCTGTTAGGTAAGCGGAGTGATTACGCTGGTATCGGCGTCCCCGATTGGGATCTCGCCATGTACCATTGGCGCAACCTTGAGTCCGTCGAGCTTGCTTACTCCGTGCGGGATCTACTCAAAGGGTGGCCCTCAAATATTTCTGAATCTTGTGATTGTTCAATCGTGAAAGCCTCGTTGGGTTTTGATTTGGTTTTTCCGAGGTTGATCGGCGTGTGTTGCTATTGGTGCACCCCGCCGGTAAAACTTTCAAAGCCGTGTCCGGATATGGACGACTTGGAGCACAGTTTCTTGATCATAGACAAGTATAACTAAAGTACCGCTTTAATCTGACTAAGTAACATGACTAGTAAATAGAGCAACGCTCATGGAATGGTTAATAAAATTGCCAACGGATGGGGGGTTGTTCGCCCGCTTCCTTGTTGGTAAGCAGGGAGGAGGATGGATCGGATGAAATTACCATTATAACTGTTGTTCTTAAATTCACGGACATCCGTCTATCATTGGTTAGGCGGATGGTTAGCGTTTATCTGTAGAATTGCTAGGGTTTATCTTTCGCTGCAATTGCGTCACCCCAGGTTGTGTTCCCTTTAGAGGCATTAAGTCTTGAGTACCCTTAGGGTCTCACACGATAAATTCTTGATTCGGATGAGCAGTACCTTCTCGGACGGATCTTGGGTGGAAGAAGTCAAGATGTGGGCAACGATCGTATGGTGTAGAGATTCCGGAACGGGATCCGTGAGACCTGTAGTTGGGATGTGCTTATTTCTATGGCATCTTATGCCGATTTGCTTCTTATCCGTACTGGATGGATTCTGCTTGCCGCTCACCGATACTACGATGTGTGTTGTATGAGGAGTTATCCTAAAATATAGTTTTATCCAGGTCATTTGAATCTTGTCGTATGGCGTTGGTATATTTCCTTTCTTTCTAGATGGTGTGGCTCTGATGTACTCTTGTATGGTGGCTTGCGTACATACCCACTTGTGTACGTAGTTGATCCCTTCGCCTGCCGACTACGCCGTCTGACAGTCCGTTGAGAGGGTAGTGGTTGGGACGTCTGAAAGGACTACCAGTGAGTGGCTTTTGGGGCCCCACCGTACTATTTCAACCACTATCACTCATCCAGGCTTGTATCTAGGAGCGTAGTTCACCGAGGTAGTTACATAACCCAACCCACGGCAGGCGAGCTCCATGGGGAAACACCGGCGGCGAAATTGGGCGGTATAGTGGATCCGGGGACGCGACAGAAACGAGGAGCCGAGGGAAAATGGGACGGACGAGGCTGGACCGGGGGGGGGGGTGGGGCAGCGCCTTATGCAATCCGCGGGCAAATGACGGGATGCCAGCGCGGCCAAGCCGCCGGAATTCGAGGCGGCTAACGCGAAAACCCCACTCCACCCCTGCCCCCGACGCCTCCATTGACGCGCGAACCCATCCCAAGCCCTCATGGCGTACACCGACCGTGCGGCCCCGCCGGGCAGGGGGCCCTCGAGCAGCGGCAGGCGGGTACGACGGCGCCAATCCACGGTCTCACCCACCCCGCGAGCGACTCCTCCCACACACGGTACCCGACCCCGCCACTCCCTACCGTCCTTCTTCCTTCTTCCTACGGCGACAAAAACACAACCCAATCCTACCTACTACACCGCTGACAACATGGCCCAGCGCAAGAAGGGCCCCAGACGCAGCAACGGGTGTCGATCGCGCGTACGTCGCCGCCCTCCCTACCGTCCTTCTTCTTACGCGTGTACGTCACCGCCACTCCCTACCGTCCTTCTTTCTTATGCCAGCAAAAACACAACCCAAATCCTACTACGCCGCTGACAACGTGGCCCAGCGCAAGAAGGGGCCCAGACGCAGCAACGGGTGCATACAGCTCTGTGGAGCCTCGCAGGGGTCTCCCTAATTACATCTTTAGATACGAGATCGGCTGCTTGAACTGATGAACAGTTGTAGGCAATTACTATTATTTCTTCCTATTCGAATTAATTGATTTGAACTTGTCTAAATTTAAATATATTTAGACGTAGTATTTATTCGAATCTAGACAAATCTAGGTTAATTAATGTGGATCGGGAGGAAATAGCAAAGAACATCATAGTTCGGCACTTGATACGTGCAGCAAGCCTTAATTGCAACTTGATAATACGGAGTACAACTTGATACTACTTCATTTATGTGCGGGTGCGGGTCCCCGGCACGGCCGATCGAGCTAAGTAGCGGTCTATGTACGTGAATATGAGATCGGCAGCTCGAACTGACGAACAGTTGTAGGCAATTACTACAAGCAAGAACATCATACGTATACCACACTTGATACGCACAGCAAGCCTTAATTGCAACTTGATACTACTACAATCATCCGTGACCTTCGTTGCTGACCCTTTCACCACTTGGTCGATCGGACAGGAAAAGGAAAGAAAGGTTTTGTGCGGGTGCCAAAGCGAAGTCGACGTACGGCAAAGAGAATTTGCTAGAACGTCACAGCGCGTAGGAAAAGCTGGCGGGGAGTGGAGTAGTACTCGCATCGCATTCGAAGAAAGAAAGAGATCCCCTCCGCGCGCCTTTCTTCGCATCGTCTGCTTTTTCCTTCCCCCCGCTGCCGGCCAGCATTCCTATCCGAAAGGCCGGTGCAACGGAATGCCCCGTCGTCTTTCCGCTCAGCGTCTCGTTTTGATCCAGAAAAGGGTAGCCGTGAGATGAGCGAACATTGCGAGACCCGGACGGGAGCATGGAGAGGAAGGGATCCACGAGCACGGCACATTTCAAGGCAATGCAACGCATGCAGCGGAACCTGCCCACCGTCCTATCCTATCCTATCCTCGGTGGGTGCAAAGGCGGCCGATCCGCCAACAACCGAGAAACGAAAGAAATATTCCGAGACCCCGCCCAAGCGCTCGATCCGCTTTGTCCGGGCACACCCACATATCCCCACGGTTGGGTTGCGCATCGGTCTCTGCCCCTGTTTCGCCCATCCCCCACGTACAACGGTGCTGCTACCTGCTAGGCTGCTAGCTCGCCAGCCGGTTTGACGGCTCACCGGCCTCGCTGGCGACGCACGCGATCACAATAACCGGTGACCCAATCCTGTCGACCTCTCGCTGCACACAGTGCCGCGACTGGCCCTGTTTCGCCCACCGATCCATGGCTGGCTCCATGCACTATCAGCTGCCTATTCGCCTCCGCGCGCGTCTTGTTAGTTTCCCCGGCCGGTCGCTGTCGGCTCCGGAAATCAACCCGTCTCATTCCAGATCACCGCGGACCGTGCATTCCACGAGGAGAACGGAAGGACGGGTGCGCATCGGTGCGTGCGTGGCACACTGTCAGCACCTGCCACTGTGTGTCGGTGGCCACTGTTAGCAGCTTCTGTACATATTGGAGATTGGACTACAGTGAGAAAAAAAAGTCGGTTGGTTAGCGTGAGATGGTGCGCGTGCGTGTGCACAACTGCACTGACACGTACTACTCCCTCAGTAAACAAACTAGCCTTTGTCCGAACTCAAACTTAATAAAATTTGACAAACTTCATAGTACGTAGAAAAATGAAGCACAATTTATGACACTTAATTAATATAATTGGATCCGTTTTGGAATATAGATTCATAATATAGACTTGTGCGACGTTGGCCGAAAGCGCGCCGTGTGCATGCGTCTGTTTGAGTGAGGTTGAGGTCAAAGGAAGCGGCTAGTACGGTATGGTGTGCATTATTCGTCTACCTTGCTTGCTCATCTCGTTAAAGTCGTTTGTCTTGGTTCCAACAATTTCCTGCAAGGTTGGTTGGAGACTTGTCTGGGGTATGTTTATTATTGCTGGTACGGTGGTACTCCGGCCGTGTTGTAGGGTGCGTGTGAAGACTGAAGAGAAGAGGCGGCTTGAATTGCGTGGCCAACAGCAACAGGCAACTCACAATGCGCGTGCGCATAATATGCAGAGACCTAAAACTAGTACTCCATAAGATGATGAGTAAATTGCGGTAGTAGTACGTGCTACTCCAAACTAGCGGTGCCATATATATTGACTAGCTAGCACGAGGTTTTTTCTTTTTAGCAAGAGACTATATGATGAGGTCGTTAGAACGTGATCGAGAACCATTCAACTAGCCAAGCTACCACAGTCGAGCTAACGGGTGGCTCATGAAATTTAGGACTGAAAATTCCAAAGGCAGTGGTACTACGAAGCAGGAGCGGATTAACGACCAACCTACCTATCGATGCAGTAAAGCGAAGTAGGTTACATCCACGCCACCGCCTTCCACTCAAGGAAAGCATGGCTCCCACACAAAGAAGAGAATCGGTAGGACTCCCTTCTTAGGCTGGTCCGGTCCTAATAGGAGTATTATAGTACTACTATCATGCACTAGTGTATGATACTATGTCTCTAGTGCATTGTATCATGTAGTATTATTATAATAGTGATATATTTATTGATTTGTAGAATTTTTATGCAAAATGTGTGTATAAATTTACTTGTCATTATGATTTTTAGTTTTACGTGTTAAGATACGGTATCTACATACTCCGTAACTCCGTATGATACTCTAACCACATCTCTCTTCATTAATTATGATGTCACATCAAATTTTTGCCAAATTGGCATACATGATACACCTTATGATACTACCACTAGGGGCAAGCCGACTGGGCCAATCGGTCAGCCCCAGTCGATCGCGATGTGGCACTACATGCGCCGCCCACATTACGCAATCGGCCAGGAGCAAGCCGATTGGCCCAGTCGGTCTGGCCCAGGCCGATTAGTGCAATCGGCCAGACCTAGACCGATTGCCTAATCGTCCTGCCCCTAACAAAATCCCGTGTTGTAGGGTGCGTGTGAAGACTGAAGAGAGAAGAGGCGGCTTGAATTGCGTGGCCAACAGCAACAGGCAACTCACAATGCGCATGAGACCTAAAACTAGTACTCCATAAGATGATGAGTAAATTGCGGCAGTAGTACGTACGTGCTACCAAACTAGCGGTGCCATATATATTGACTAGCTAGCACGAGGTTTTTTCTTTTTAGCAAGAGACTATATGATGAGGTCGTTAGAACGTGATCGAGAACCATTCAACTAGCCAAGCTACCACAGTCGAGCTAACGGGTGGCTCGTGAAATTTAGGACTGAAAAATTCAAACACTAGGGGAAAAAATGTCGCTGCCGTGTAGGCACGTCTTTGCCGTGTGTCAAACGCACCGGAACACGGCAAAGACAGTCTTTGCCGTGTGTAACTCAGAAAATACACGGCAAAGTACGTGAACACGGCAAATTTCTGAAAAAGAACACGGCAAACAAATATACACGGCAAAGACCCATAAAGGAACACGGCAAAGAAAATACATTCGGCAAAGTTGACAACGACACACGGCATAGGTGTTATCACGGCAACGAGGTGGGACCCGTGACCCCACAAGTCCATTTAACGGGAGGAGCTAACGGCCGTAGACGGTGGTCTCTTTGCCGTGTGCCCTCAACGGTCCTTTGCCGTGTGTATTCGGTAGTACACACGGCAAAGGCCCTTTGCCGTGTGTATTCCGTAGTACACACGGCAAAGGGCCTTTGCCGTGTGTATTTCGCGGTACACACGGCAAAGTCTTTTTTTCTTTTTTTTTGCCTTTTATCACATTACTCTTAGGAAAATCATAAAAAAATCATTCTAATTCAGAAAAATACAAATAATATATCAAAATTTGCAGAAAAATAAGATCTATCTATGTACACTCAAAAATTAGATATTTATATTGAATAAGAATCTTCATGCTCGCCGTTTTGACCATAGATTTAAACATGCATAAAAAATTCAAAAACGATCGAAACAATGCGAAACCTTCGCGTGGTGTCATATTATGTTACATGGTTGCAAGGAAAAATATCAAACTTGTTATATTGAATATGTCTCAAAAAAACCTTCATAAAATGACCTATCTCATTCGAGGTTTCCTGGCTTTCGGGTCAAATGACCAATGTTATGGCTAGAATCAATGCATAGTTTGTGATAATCTGCTCATATTATGCATGCATGTGCCTCATGGAATGGTGAACAATGTTGCAAGAGGAAGTTTTTATTTTCGTCGCACCAAAAAGCCATTTTCAATTTTCTGAGCGAAAAAAACGAGAGATTTTATGAAGCAACCACCAAATGGCTAATTTAAAATGCTACCACCCCATTTTTCAAAAATACTAGACCACCTTAAATGTACAATGTCCCAACATAGGGATCTCAAACCTTTCCGTCCACTCCAGGTGAAAACGACAAATTCCTGCCGAATCGGTAGGAAGTGGGTTAGATATGAACTACAGGTACATGACCGGATGGGCATGATTTTTTTTAAAAATCATTTTTAGATTCAGAATATGCTATTTCATCAGAGATCCAGTGAAAGTTTAGAGAGGCTCAACTCCGAGCTAAGAATCTTCATACCCGTCGTTCGGCAAAGTTTGTCGATAGTTTTAAAGAGTCATAAAAAATTCAAAAACGATCGAAACAATGCGGAACCTTCGCGTAGTGTCATATTATGTGACATGGTTGGAAGGAAAAATATCAAACTTGTTATATTGAATATGTCTCAAAAAAACCTTCACAAAATGACCTATCTCATTCGAGGTTTCCTGGCTTTTGGGTCAAATGACCAATGTTATGGCTAGAATCAAGGCATAGTTTATGATAATCTGCCCATATTGTGCATGCATGTGCCTCATGGAATGGTGAACAATGTTACAGGAGGAAGTTTTTCTTTTTGTCACACCAAAAAGCCATTTTCAATTTTCTGAGCGAAAAAAAACGAGAGATTTTATGAAGCAACCACCAAATGGCTAATTTAAAATGCTACCACCCTATTTTTCAAAAATATTAGACCACCTTAAATGGACAATGTCCCAACGGGGGGATCTCAAACCTTTCTGTCTAGTCCAGGTGAAAAAGACAAATTCCTGCCGAAACGACAGGAAGTGGGTCAGATATGAACTACAGGTACATGATCTGATGGGCATGATTTTTTATAAAACTAATTTTTAGGTTCACAATATGCTATTTTATCAGAGATCCAGTGAAAGTTTAGAGAGGCTCGGCTCCGAGCTAAGAATCTTCATACCCGTCGTTCGGCAAAGTTTGTCGATAGTTTAAAAGAGTCATAAAAAATTCAAAAACGATCGAAACAATGCGAAACCTTCGCGTGGTGTCATATTATGTGACATGGTTGGAAGGAAAAATATCAAACTTGTTATATTGAATATGTCTCAAAAAACCCTTCACAAAATGACCTATCTCATTCGAGGTTTCCTGGCTTTCGGGTCAAATGACCAATGTTATGGCTAGAATCAAGGCATCGTTTATGATAATCTGCCCATATTGTGCATGCATGTGCCTCATGGAATGGTGAACAATGTTACAGGAGGAAGTTTTTCTTTTCGTCACACCAAAAAGCCATTTTCTATTTTCTGAGCGAAAAAAACGAGAGATTTTATGAAGCAACCACCAAATGGCTAATTTAAAATGCTACCACCCTATTTTTCAAAAATATTATACCACCTTAAATGGACAATGTCCCAACTGGGGGATCTCAAACCTTTCTGTCTAGTCCAGGTGAAAAAGACAAATTCCTGCCGAAACGGCAGGAAGTGGGTCAGATATGAACTACAGGTACATGATCTGATGGGCATGATTTTTTATAAAACTAATTTTTAGGTTCACAATATGCTATTTTATCAGAGATCCAGTGAAAGTTTAGAGAAGCTCAGCTCCGAGCTAAGAATCTTCATACCCGTCGTTCGGCAAAGTTTGTCGATAGTTTAAAAGAGTCATAAAAAATTCAAAAACGATCGAAACAATGCGAAACCTTCGCGTGGTGTCATATTATGTGACATGGTTGGAAGGAAAAATATCAAACTTGTTATATTGAATATGTCTCAAAAAAACCTTCACAAAATGACCTATCTCATTCGAGGTTTCCTGGCTTTCGGGTCAAATGACCAATGTTATGGCTAGAATCAAGGCATAGTTTATGATAATCTGCCCATATCATGCATGCATGTGCATTATGGAATGGCGAATAATGTTGCTGAAGGAAGTTTTCCTTTTCCTCGCACCAAAAAGCCATTTTCCATTTTCTGGGCACAAAAAACGGGGGGTTTTATGAAGCAACCACCAAATGGATAATTCAAAATGATACCACCCCATTTTCACAAGATTATATGGATGTCATATTTGGATTCCTCACATTTTTCTGATCGATTTAGACATTTTATTTGTCGAATTCCGATTTACGGATTTAAATATATGAATTATTCCATATTAAATAGAAAAAGGAAATAAAATAAATATTTTATTTTTTATTTGGATTTAAGATTATTATTACTTTTCATTATTGTTTACTTAAATAATTGTTTGGAATCTAAAACTGAGATGTGTGACATCATGGTCCAAGAGTTAATATCATTGATATGAAAGTATTAGCAACAAGGTATGATTTCTTTCTTGGTAGCTCATTCGGAAGGAACGAAGAAGTTAAGCGTGCTAGGCCTAGAGTAGTGTTAGGATGGGTGACCACAGGGGAAGTTTGATTATGATTGCAATTTGACATAATATTTAACATACAAATGGTTCAAATATTCTATATGAGATTATCAAGTAAATAATATTCAAAAAAGTTTGAAACAAAATTATTATTTTTATTTTAAAAAAAGGCAGTTTCTTTGCCGTGTACTTTTTCCACGAGACACACGGCAAAGGCAGCTTCTTTGCCGTGTACTTTTCAAGAAGACACACGGCAAAGACAACTTCTTTGCCGTGTACTTTTCAAGAAGACACACGGCAAAGACAACTTCTTTGCCGTGTACTTTTCAAGAAGACACACGGCAAAGAATAGACACCGTCATCTCCACGGGAACCGTTATCTTACTTTACTTTGCCGTGTCTACGCATGAGACACACGGCAAAGCCTTTGCCGTGTCTTATTTAGAAAACACACGGCAAAGGGCCTTTGCCGTGGCGAACGTTGTCGTGTGGCATTTGCCGTGTGTATACACACGACAAAGCCTTTGCCGTGTTTCGAAAGGCCTTTGCCGTGTCTTTTGCCCACACGGCAAAGAGCGTGTGTGCCGTAGTGAAAGTTAGTGGTACTACGAAGCAGGAGCGGATTAACGACCAACCTACCTATCGATGCAGTAAAGCGAAGTGGAGTAGGTTACATCCACGCCACCGCCTTCCACTCAAGGAAAGCATGGCGCCCACACGAAGCAGAGAATCGGTAGGACTCCCTTCTTAGGAGTGGTAATTTGCTGGACTAGACTGTCCTCCTGGTCATAGGCACGGATTGGTTGGCATTCGATCAGCTGCTGACAATGCAAGGAACTGAATGGGGACGACATGATGACAAGGCGGAGAATTCCCCCGATTCTTAAAGTGGCGGTGGTTGCAGCTTGCAGGACGTGATCCAATTGCGAGTAGCCGTCTCCTTCTGGGATTTGGAGTAGGTGCAGTGCAGGCCGATCGATTAACAACTACGGCATCCAATCCTGAACCGGGCGTACACGGTAGGATAAAACAGCCTCGCAAAAGCACTAACCGCCACTATTAATCTCACAAACTGTCGTGTAAACTTTATCATCTTCAAACTGTCGTGCGGATGACGATCTAAGATAAGGTTTCTAGAGGCCAACGGATTTGTACATTTGGTTGTTTGCATCGGAGAACATTCCTCCTGCCTGCAGTGCGCGTGCTCAGCCGATGCGATCAGCTAATCCGGGTCGTTTCGGTTGGCGCCTCCTGGCTTAGACCTTGCGTGGCGTGGCGTGGCGTGCCGTTGCGAGCCCGGCCGACATGCATGACGATCGCTAGCTCGGGAGATTAGCTGTAAAGGGCTTCTGTTTTTCTTCTCCTGGAGGTAATTGCACCACTGATACACCAAGGGTGTGTTCGGTTCTAGAATTAGGTGGAACGGAACCGGTCTGTTCCGCGTCTAGCGTCCGTTCGTGTGTTCGGTTGGAAGAAAAGAACGGAACCAGGTAGTTTCTCGGAACGGAATATTCCTCTAATATGCGAAACGAGGTCGTCCGACCGAATCGGCCGGATCGCGCGGAACGACTCGCTAATTGCCGAACTAACCCAGTTAAGATGATTAATTATTGAATCAACGGGGACTTTTAGCTGTGACGATGATTAGCTGAGATGATTAGCGACAAAATCTTGCAAAAACACGCGGCCCTTTAATTTGTGTATATTTTGCAAAGATTTTAAAACAAAAATATTTCTATGATTTGGTACTTTTAGCAAAGATTTTAAGAAAAAAATATTTTCTACCATTAATTACAATTGTTAAATTTAAGCTCAAATTATTAGAATTTAAGCATCATTATAGTTATTCCGTTCCGGTCTCAATTCTCCCAACCAAACACAATATGAGACCATTCCGTTCCTTGTTCTTTTCCAAACTGAACACAGGGTCGGAACCGTCCCATGCCCTCGGAATGGACTCACTCCGTTCCATTCCATCTCGTTCTAGAACCGAACACACCCCAAGTTGTCCACGATGTGCAGTTTCATACAACAAGTCCCGAGTTGTGTTCCCGTGGTGCAGAAAGTTGTCCACGATGTGCACCGTTAATACAACGTCTAATCCCATCGCTAATTCCGTTCTGCTACTATTTATGTGATTTTGCTAAGACGTCCCTGAAAGAGGAAGTAATGTGGAAATCTTACAATGCCCTAGAATTTAGCAAGAACCACCTCAGCTCGCACAACTAGAGCAGTTACTCTTTCCTTCTTCTTTGGCGACGAGGACGGAGGCGGAATCGGAGGCGACGAGGACGGAGCCGTCTGTCACCAAATCTCCCCGATGGCTGACGATCCGCACCTCCGCCACCACTCGGAAGATCCCCCTCACTACGGTGAGTACCTTCTCGCCCCGCGCACCTCCTTTTCTCTGCTACTCTAGTACGTTTTCGGCGTCGTCGTGGTCAGTGTCATCGTCTAGGTTTCCGGCGACGATCTGTTGTGAACTGAGCATGTACACCATTTGGTGGTCTCTGAGAATTGTTTCCACGCATTTTAGGTGCACAAAATCAAAAAAATCGGTGTGTCCTGTTTCAGTGTGGTTTGAATGCCGTCAAGGGAAAAATCGAGGTCGATTTGTGGTTTGTAAATGTTGGATGAGGGTTGGAATTTGCTCATGTATGTTTGTACTAGGTGTTTGAGTAGAAATTGTTGCAAAGGAACCACCTTTTATGTGATTTTGTAGGTATCCTGTTTATCTGTGTTAGAAACTGAATTTTCTGATTGCAGGCAATAACTGAATTTTCTGTCTGTTTCATTTGTGTGCAGATGATCCTGACAGGTTCACTGTGGTGTTGGAGCACAATGGTTTTTTCTGTGGACTAAAGAATAATCTTTGCTATGTTAGTAGTACTGTTGACCACTTTGACAATTGCAATACTGATACTTTCTCTAGGCTTTGGATTGAGGATTTCATAAGGCAGGGAGGGAATGATATTACATCAAGAACAAGTGTGTACTGGTGTCTTCCTGGGAAAACTATTTTAGATGGCCTTTGTCTAATTGAGACAGATGCTCACATTCTTGCAATGATGCAAACAGTTAATGATGACAAGAATTTGCACCTTATGGTTGATCACTGTAATTTCCTCAAAGGTCTCAGAGATGATGTCATTGTGCCAATTCCAAGCAAGTATACTAGAGAGAATGGAAATGATGAGGTTCTTGGTCGAAAGCGAGCGAGATGGAATATGCAGGTAGAGTGAGGATGAAGAAGGTGAGACTGACTCTGAGTTTTATGACAGTGATTATGATGCAGAGGATGGATACGATGACTTGTTCTTGGAATACACTGACAAAGATGTCAATGACAACAATGAGATTGTAGAGAGATTTGAGGACGAGGATGATGGTGGCCTTGACCATGATGACCTAAACCTCACAAGGGAGCAGTACATACAGTTGAAGTATAGATTCAAAGAATTCAATCCAGAGGTTGATATGGCAACACCAGTCTTCAAAACCAACATGGTTTTTTCCTGCATGGCAGAATTTAGAAAAGCACTCACTGCTTACAGTGTAAATGAGAGAGTCAAGGTTAGAAAGGTGAGGAATGAAGCTACAAGACTAACTGCTAAATGTGATGAAGAGGAAGGTTGTCCCTGGATGATTAAGGTGTCACAGGACAGCATGACTGAAGCAATTGTAGTTAGAGAATTATGTGATAAGCACACATGCGAGAGACTCTGGGACCTGAAGACACTCACAGCTCCTTTTCTTACACAAAGCTTCCTTGATGAGTTCAAAGATAACCAGAAGATGGATTTGAAGGCATTTGCAGCAAAAGTAAGAAGGAAATACAACATGGTACCAAATAGATTCAAGTTGGGGAGAGCTAGGAAGGCTGCACTCAATATAATCCATGGTGATGAAGCTGAGCAATTCACGCTGTTGTGGGACTATGGACAAGAGTTAAGGAGATCAAATCCAGGATCAAGGTTTTTCCTTACCACAAACCAAGCAAAAGAAAGCACAGACCTTGTTCCTACAGAGCATCTTGCAACACTATACTGGTCTTATGATGCCTGCAAGAGGGGATTCTTAGAAGGTTGCAGACCACTCATATGCATAGATGGGTGTCACATCAAAACAAGGTACAAAGGCAACTTGTTGACTGCAGTTGGCATTGATCCAAATGATTGTATATATCCAACTGCCATGGGGATAGTTGAAGTAGAGTGCACAAGCAGTTGGGAATGGTTTCTGACAACATTGAAGGATGACTTGAACATTACCAACACTTCTCCCTTCACAATAATGAGTGATAAGCAAAAGGGGCTAATTAATGCTGTGAAGAAAGTTTTCCGATTGAACAGTTACGTATGTCGGGCATCCATATCGAAATTTCCACAAGAAACACAAAGGGGAAACTTTGAAAAATGATTTGTGGGCTATTGCAAGGTCTACCAACATTCCTACCTAGACAAGAAACATGGATAATATGAAGGCTGACAGCCCAGAGGCACATGCTTGGGTTGAGGAACTATCTCCCAACACATGGATTAAGGCCTTTTTAGTGATTTTCCAAAATTTGACATGTTACTAAATAACCACTCTGAAGTATTCAACAGCTATATTCTAGAATGTAGGGAAGTTCCAATCTTATCAATGCTTGATAGTGTATTCAACAAGTTAATGCATAGGATTGTTGGAAAGCAGAAAGAGTGTGAGAAATGGATAGGCATTGTTTGTCCAAAAATAAAGAAGAAGCTAGACAAATTCACAGAGTGGGCAAAGAATCTAGATGCAGATCATGCTGGAAATGGTGTCTTCCATGTGAAATCACATGAGTTTGAGAAAACATACATTGTGGATATGGCTACTAGATCCTGTGACTGCAAAAGGTGGCAACTATTAGGCATTCCTTGCCATCATGCCAGTGCTTGCTGTAGAACAGATAGAAGGAACCCTGAAAAGTTGGTTCACAGCTTCTACACAATTGAGACATTCAAAAAAGCTTATGCCTACAAATTGATGCCTTTGAGGTCCAGAGTTCATTGGGAAAAAATGAATGATGTGGTTGTTCACCCACCCCTCTACAGAAAGGTCATGGACAGGCCTAAAAAAACAGGAGGAAAACTCCAGAAGAGAAGGAGAAAAATGGAGTGAAGTATGTTACAAGAGCTGGACTAGTTATGCATTGTTCAGTGTGTGGTAAGGCAGACCACAACAAAAAAGGGCCTGACAAATGGGTTTTGGAGCAGATGAATGTGCAAGAAAATGTGATAGGTGAAGATGACAATTATGATGATCCATCTATCTTGCAGCACATAATGCCTCTAAATCCTAACCCCAGAAATGATCCAATGCATAAAATGCAGAGCATGGTTTACCAAATGGGACAAGAGGTTATATTCTTATTTTATTTGTGCATTGTTTCTCCTCATTTTATTCTCATAACTTTGAGCACAATTTAACTGTGATTTTTGATTGCAGGCTGCAGCAATTTTTCCTCACCAACCAGTAGAACAACCACTCCCTGAGATCAGTGCTTTTGTGGCAGCTGCAAGAGATTCCATACCAGGTAGAAGATTGACAACAACAATGCCAAGAGGCAGGGGAAGTATCAGTGCAAGAGGCAGGGGAAGCATCAGTGCAAGGGGCAGAGGAAGAGGAAATGCCAAGAAGAAGAAAACAAGTGAACGGGAAGAAGCAAGTACATCACAACCTGTAAGAGGAAGAGGAAATGCCAGAAATCAGTGCAAGGGGCAAAGGAAGAGGAAATCACAGCATGGTGCTCCATCAGCAGATCAACAAGAACAAGATAGCTCAGTAAGAGGAAGGAACAGACATAACACATACAACACAGGCCCTGGTTCATTGAGTTATCTGATGTTTGGTGATGGCCAAGGAATGCTACCTGATCTAAATGAGATATTCCAACCAGTGGAAGAAGAATTCATTCAGACAACTCAAAATGCATTAGATCCAAATGATTCCTGATCTTGTAATTCATACATTTTTCTTTAGTGTTGCCGAGGAACCTAGTTTTATTCCTGATCTTGTAATTCATACAGTTTTATTACTGATCTTGACATTCAGACATTTTTACCTAGTTGTCATTTTTCTTCTAATTCTGTTGAAATTGCTGGAATTGCTGTCAACTACCAGTGCAAACAGAACAAAGGCATAGACAAGATTTGATAGAAGCAACATAATTTATTTATTCAATCCATGAAACATCCATACATGTAGCAAACACAAACATCAAATCATGACCCTAGTGATCATAGCTAGACATGCATACACCAGCACACATGTACACACTACAATAACAACCCTAATGTCCTTCATATCCCTCATTCTCATCTCCACCAAATGTTTCTTCACCAACTCATTCTTCTCAGTCTTCAATTTTTCTACTTCTTGCTCTAGGTCACCAATCTTCATCATCAGCATTACATTGTCAGCATGTAATTCTCCTTCTGATCTTTCATTGCTCTGCAAATTGAGCAAAAAATTCAGAGTTAACTGAATATTTCACATGCACAAATTCAGACTTAACTGAATATTTCACATACACATATCCAGAGTTAACTGAATCGAGACATGGGAGCAGAGACACCTACCTGCAGAGCAGTAGCAGATCCTCCTGGTGTCGTCGTCATCCTCAAGCCATCCTTCCAGTAGTATTCGGCTGTCACCCTCCCCCAGGGATCACCCTCCTTCCAGATGCTCCCGACACCATCAGATTCGAGCTTCAGAGTGCATGTGGGAGGGACGGTGGTGGTGGGGGTGGGAACCTGTCGTAGACTTGTGCCTGAAGGATGCGCACGTGGTCCTCCAAGCTCACGCCGGAGTCGAGCTCTGGCTGCCAGCCATTGGGCTCGGCCATTGCCGCCCTCTCCTCCTCCGACGCGAGCACGCAGTAGAGAATCATGGCCTTCTTGTAAAGCTTGTCTTGCCGCCACATCGCCTCCTCCTCCGTCGCGCGCAACACTGCCTCCGCCACCACCGCATCCCACACGCGCTGCGTTTGACAGCGAGCGGCGGGGGGCACGGGCTTGCCCCTCCACCGCGGTCCTCCTTGGCGAGCTGGAGCGCGTGAGCGGCCCGTGCTCTCCAAAGACCCCTCCGACGCCATCTCTGAAGCTCTCCGTCGCCAGCGTGCGTAGGTGGAGGGGAAATTTTGACGGCGGCGGCGGCGGCACGACACGGGCCTAGGTCTGGTCTGAATTGGTGCATCCAGGCAGGTGTTTCTCACAGGGGGTTTTGTGCAAAGCGCGTGAGCGACGCGAACGGACGCGTGGCACGTTCTGGTAGCGTTTGTATGGACGGTGCACACCGTGGACAACTTTCTGTACTGTGGGAACACACTCGGGACTTGTTGTATGAAACTGCACATCGTGGACAACTTGTTGTATCAGTGGTGCAATTACCTCCTTCTCCTGCTAGCTGACTGATGAATTCTTTTCTCCCTTTCGTGTAGCTGGGACGCATCAGGGATTACGGCCGGATGCTCCTGGACGATCACCGGTCAGCATTGCGTTGTTTGCCGGCGATCGCTTTCCTGCCGCGTCGGCCAGCGGTGGAAATATTTAGTCCCGGAGCCGAGAGACGAGAACGATAACGGGAGGACCACGTGTGCACTATGGCAGGTACAGTATTCAGAGGCACTCTAAAGTGCCTCCAATAGTTAAATTAGTGCCACAATTAAGTTTTTGAGGCACTAAAAAAAGTGCCGGGGACGGTCGTGTAGGTAAAAGTTTTTTGAGGCAGTTTTAAAAAGTGCCTCTAATCATAGTTAATTGAGGCACTATGACTAATGCCTCTAAATCCTAGCCAATTGAGGCACTATGGATAGTGCCTCAAAACCAACAAGGCACAAATTAGAGTGCCTCTAAACCCAACTTTTGAGGCACTATGCATAGTGCCTCAAAACTTAGCTTTTTGAGGCATAGTGCCTCAAAACCCAACTTTGAGGCACTATCCATAGTGCCCCAAAAACTTAGCTTTTTGAGGCACTATGCATAGTGCCTCAAAAACCCAACTTTTTGAGGCACTATGCATAGTGCCTCAAAAACTTAGCTTTTTGAGGCACAAGCTGCACATTTTTTCATGTGTTAGTACATGAAACAGTTCAGATATTGCTGGAGCAAAAGCATTACGTGTAACATACCTTTTCATGCATTTGAGACTCTGTGTTAGCAGAAGCAGTAGCAGTAGCAGCTGTTTGTTTCTGGTTTCTGGAATTTGGTTTCTTCACTCTACCTTTTGCCTTTATCATGACTGGTTCCTCCATAATTACTTTGCTGACTGGTTCATCCAGAAGCTGCACATTTTTTCATGTATTAGTACATGAAACAGTTCAGATATTCTTTGGAGCGTATATATATGTAACATACCTTTTCATTCATTTGAGACTCTGTGTTAGCAGAAGCAGTAGCAGAAGCATAAACAGCAGCAGGATTTGCTTCAAGAGTTGTTCCTTGTGCACCAGTACCCTGCTGAGTCAATATGTTAGTAGGAGCAGAAGCATAAACAATACTGCTGAGTGATAACTGCTGAGTTCTATAATCATACTGCACATGCCTGTTCAGTAGGAGAAGATTTCTTATTAGCTCCTGGCTTCCCTGGAACCTTGACTGAGTTTTGTCTATTAATTTTGTTTTGCAGATTTTTTTCATATAAATCTCTTAATGTAACCTGCACATATTTAAGAAATACTGAGTAGGAGCACCTTGACTGAGTAGGAGCAGATTTTTTTCATACAAAGTTTAAGAAATACTAACATGATTCCTTGGCCATGGAATGCATTTAGCTTGCGCATTTCCCATCCTTGTCATTCTCCCAAGTGGTCTAGGCAGTACGGTTGTATCACGGTAGACAATGTTGACCATGACCTCCACATAATCACTTAGTGGATCTCCATCTAAACCAACTGCATTTATATCTCAGCTTTGAATTGTTCCAAGATGCAAGGTTAGAAGAATTTGGTGAAGTCAAGACAACTTCCATTCCTCTACTTATTCGGGCTTTGGGATGGTTACGCAAATGTTTGACTTCTTCATCTCTTGAGCTTTCTCTAGTTTAATTTTCTTTATCATAGCAACCTGCATTTAGTTAAATTCCTAGTCGCCAAGAGTTACAACGCACAAGAAAAACACACGCATAAGGATTTCTTATTGACACATGTACAAGCGTAGTTATTTTACCTCGTAGCTTTCATTCTTCGCAAGATTAACTTCATTTCCAATCTTTTCTTCTATCCTTTGCCTTTTCCTTTTCTTGTCATCTACTGCTTTCTTCTCCTGACCACTGTTCTTCATCTTGTCAAATCCTTCTGCTTCTTCAACAAGAGGTTCTTCAATATGTTCTTTGATTCTCTTCTGTGATGTTTGAAATAGCTCCATCATCTGACAATACTTCTCTTCTAGCTTATCACTTCTGTCTACCAAACTTGACTGAGTTTCTACAAGCTTCTCTACAACACCCCTGAGATTTTTGTTTTCCTGTGTAACATCATGTAGAGCAGATAGAGCCAGCGCCAGCTTCTCACTGTTCTTTCCACCAACAGTGAGCCCTAATCCATGATTACTTGACTTCTTAGCCTTTGGGAACAATGTTGAATAAAAATCTTCCTCATTTGATTGCTCATGTATCAAGTTTGGGTTTTCCACAAACTTCACATTTATCTCTTCCTGTTTGCAACATTACAAAGAATGAGGAACATGTAATGGATATTTGCAAGATTGACTCAAACTGAAGATAAACAAAAGAAGTTACAACTTTATTACTTACAATCTTTTTCTTGCAAAATTCATCAACTGGTTTCCCATCCTTATTTGTATGTGTAATTACGTAGCTGAGCTCTGGATATTTTGCTCCCTTCTTTTATTTCCTGAAATTCATGGAGAACTATCATCGTGATCTTTGAAAATTTTAGATATTCAAGTATGCAACAAATCCACAATTAACTTACTTCTTGTTCTGTACTCTTTGCAAAACTTCTAGTACCAGCTGTATGAACTGCATTTGCTTGACAATTTCTCGTCTCTTTGTTCTTCATACTTAATGCCTACATTACAGCAAGAAATTATACATTAATGCCTATAGTATGAATTAGCACAAGCAGGTTGAAAAAAATAGTATATCCAGCATATCCAGCATTGCTACTTTAGTATACCTTAGACTTTGGTGTTCTCCAAAATTTACATAGCCAAACCCACTGAGCAGGAGGTATCCTGGATTTGCATCCATTGGCAATGTTGCTTTTGAGTGACAACTCATCCTTGTAAAATTTTCTCTTCAAATAGCACTTGTAATCTTTCCACTTCTTTCTAGCAGATATCAACACCCAGCACTTGTAACAATCTGGTATTTCAAAGAAATACTGCAAAAGTGTTTACAGTTAGGCAACATTAGTAATTTGCAGGCAGAAAACATAGTTCAGAACTACAATCCAGTTTATTTAAGAGATTTTACCTTTACTGTCTTCCATAGCTTATCTTTTTCATATTCAGGAACTTTGCTCCAATTGGTAGCTGCCAAAGAAATTTCTTTTCCCTTAACTAAAGAAGCAATGAAATTTGTTAGCCTGCAAGTTTTGAACCCACAAGGTTGGCCTTTGCTGTTAAATTCCAAACTGATCTTGTTTCTTGGATCATACTCTTTCCAGAATCTTTTCAACTTAGTGGGCCCTCTCACAGACTTCTCTGTTGTTGTCATGTAACAAGTATTTAAATTAACCAATGTGTCATCCATTTCACAATATTCAAATAAACTGCCTAAATTAACAAGAGGAGAAGGCAACCTAAAACTAACCTTCAGAATCGTTGATTGATATCACCTTCTTCATTTTCATCATGAGTAGTAGCATCACTATCATACTGTTCACTACCATCATCATCCTCATCCTCATTTTCTACCACATCTATTTCTTCATATATCATGTTGTTCTAAATTAAGACAGGAACATAAATCACATATTAGAATGGCATAAATTAGGTGCTTCATATGCTTTCACATAAATCACATATTAGAATGGCATAAATTAGATTCTTACTTCTGCTGGTTCTTTGTATATTCCTTTTATCCTTGCTTCCTCAAGAAATCTTGTAAAAATTTCTCCACTCTTGATTTCTATCTGTGTTGGTGGCACACCAAGTTTCATCAGTTGCATGTTAACCTCATTTAGCCTACTTCTCTGACTGTCCATGTTAGCAGTCCCTGCAGAAGAAACAATAGAACTTTATTACCATGTTCAACAGAATCAAACCAGCAAACAAAAGAAACAATAGAACTATATCAAATTACCTAGACACAACAGCAAACCATTCATTATCAATTGGATCTTGCAAATAGTAGACCTGTTTTGCTTGACTAGCTAGTATAAATGGCATAGATGAAAGAATTTCCCCTTTTTCTACATGATTGAAGTTCACTTCAGTTATTCCAAATTCATCTACTCTAATTCCAGTATCTTTAACCCATTCACACTTGAATAATACTACACTAGCTGTGTTTGAATAATTCAATTCAACTATTTCATGGATCCTGCCACAAATTTGACCATCTCCTAATGTGTGATCTACTGAATAACTTAATGTCTTTGCAGTAGTTGAAACTCCATCACACTGGGAAGATTTTCCAGCAGAATGGCTTCTTGTGTGGAATGTATAGCCATTAATCTTGTAGCTGTTGTATTTCTTCACCATCATGAAAGGCTTTTATGCTAGTAGAACAATTTCTTGTGGTAGTTCAACTCCTTTATGCATTAAAGAATGCACATGTTCAATAAACCATTTCAGGAATTGTTGGTGGTGAGCAACTTCAACTTCTCTTCTACTTTTCCTTCTGTCTGCTTGTAGCATTGTGATATGCTCATTTGCAAACCTAGTAATTTCTGGATAACTAAGCAACACATGCCTTTGAGCTTGTGTCCATGAAATGTGATCTAGCTCATCTACTTGAAATGCGGAGAGCTGTCTTCCAATTGTTCTTAAATATATATTAGTGTCTGGACTGCTAGTTGTGCTATCATCAGTATGCATTGTCTCTTTGTTGGAATTTTCCAGATATCTTGCACAAAAATCCAAGCTCTCATCAAATATATATCCCTCAGCTATTGATGCTTCAGGATGTCTTCTAGTATGTACCATCCCTTTACACTTCCCAACAAACATCTCTGTAGACCACATGTTTCTGAATTGCACTGGTCCACCTATCAACACTTCACTTGCAAGATGGATGACAAGATGTTCCATTATATCAAAGAATGATGGTGGAAAAATCTGCTCTAGCTGACACATTGTTTCAGCAATTTCTTCTTCCAACTTTTGCATCTCAGTAGGATCTATGACTTTGGAGCAAACTTTCTTGAAGTACTTGCTAAGATTAATTAGTGGAAGAGCAACAGGGGCAGGCATGGTTCTACTTATAGCTAAAGGAAATACATCTTCAAAAATTATGTGGCAGTCATGAGTTTTAGCCCAACTAATTTTTCTCAGCTAACCTGACCTTCCCATCCATGTTTGAAGCATAGTCTACTGGAAACCTTGCATTTTTCACAACTGAGAATACCTTCTTATTATCGAATTCATGTAGTGCATTGCTTCGTGCAAGTCTGGTTTCTCTTGAGTTTCATCAACATGGAGATGTGTTACGATTTTAAATATTTTCATATCGATCTTGCTTTCACATTATCTTTGGACTGTTGTCCACTTGTAAAATTGTGTGAACAATATTATCAAACACATTCTTCTCTATATGCATTGAGTCCAAATTATGTCGAACCGCAAATGTTCCCAATATTCAAGCTGGAAAAGATGCTTCTCTTCTTGAATGTTGACTCTCTGTGTGCACATCCTCCAAAGACAAGATCTTCCTCCCTTCATCTCTTTGTCTCTTTTCTTCTTAGACTTTTGTTGTTTCTGTTTTCCCATAGATGGTGTGAATGCCTTTTGTCATTTCTGAAATCTCATGACCGATGGCTGAATTGGAGGTTCCTGTCTTGGTTGTGCCATCAAATGAGTCTTTATCCTTCCTAAATGGGTGGTCTGCAGTAGAAACATCCTAGTACCTGTAGCATGCTTTGTGTCCATGTTTTAAACGCTTTGGAACATGTACCCAGCAAAGGGAGCAAACAACAATACTCTCTCCACTAAGAATTCCCGGCCTAGCCATCACTAATTGTCCATAGCAAAGGCAAAGATACACCCTGAATTTCCTTCCTACATGAGAATCAAAAGTCCAAAGACCATCCTTCCATAACACTTTCAGTTCATCAACAACTAGCTACAGGTAAATGTCTATGTCTTTCCCTGGTGCCTTCCTACCAGGAATAATAACTGACAAAATGAAGTTGTTTTCTTTCATGCAACTCTCTGCTGGAAGATTGTATGGAATCAGTACAATTGACCAGATGCTGTAAGACAGGTTCATAGTTCCGAATGGATTGAAACCATCAGTTGCGGTCAAACCTAATATTTCTAGCTTCTTTCTTGAACCACTCATATTTTGCATCAAAATGCTTCCAAGTGGTGCATCGAGGATGCCTCATAAGACCATCCTTGATCCTACCATCAACATGCCAACTCATAAGTGTTGCTGTGTTGCTTGACATGAATAATCTTCTAATTCTCTTCTTCAATGGAAATGCACGACCACCTTTTGAGCAACCTTTCAAAATCTTTTGCCACCACCAATTTCCTTCACAATCTTCCATGGATGCATTACATCTTGGATGACAGATGCATTGATATTGTCTCCTCTATATGATGCGATCATTAATGCATGCATCATATGTGTCATACCCTACAGATTTGATGTCTTGTTTGGATTCATGAAAATTCATAGGAGAGTTGTATCCTCCGGTAGGACATCCCTAAATAGCTGCACATCTTCAAATGTAGTTCGTTAATCCTCGGTGTTCTTTATGTTCATCGACTTCACAAGAAATTGCAGTTTGTAAATTTTTACATCCGCATATAATTCTTGTCCGCCATCATTAACTAACTTTTGAATGCCTCGGCTTCTTCATCGCCTTCATCTGTTTCTTGAGTCATCATCGGTATCATCACTTGTCAACTTGTGTATCGATCCTAAAGAGTCATTGTTGTACATATCATGAGAACCCAACATCATCTCATCCATCTCATCACTTCCTAAAGGCAATTCTACTGATTCATTGGGTTGTACAGTAGGAATAGCACAATCTACTGATTCCCCATGGTATACCCATGTTGTATACCGAGCATGAATCCTGAGATATTATATGGTCTTCAACATCTTCTAAACTTTGCCTAGAGATGTTACAACAAAGTTTGCATGGGCAGACAATCTTTTGGCTAAAACCAGAATTTGTAGCTGCAAAATGAATGAAACCCCTAACTCCATCTCGCAAGCGTATCTTGGATCTAGCACTCATCCAAGTTTTATCCATTGTACAAATAGATGAATAAACTTAGCAACTTGTTCCTGTGTAACCAATAGCAAGATACTAGTTACTATACCAACATTCAAACAAACAAACTAGGTAATAATAGGAGCAGTTCGAGTACAAAGATATCGAGCACATCGAGCAGTTCAGTACAAAGATATCGAGCACATCAGAGCAGTTGATCAAGATATCAGAGCACATCGAGGGCAGTTCAGTACAAGTAATAACAGAACAGTTGAGTACAAGTAATAACAGTATAGCATATCGAGCACAAGTAATAACAGGCAGAAGAGGCAGAGCATATCGAGCGAGCACAAGTATAGCATATCAGAGCAGAGCACAAGTAATAACAGGAACAGGTGGTGAATTCCTAACCTGAAGAACCAGCCTCGGCATCATTGCGAGTTATTTGTCGATGAAGAATAGATCGACGTGGATCATCATTACGGGTGCCCATTGCACGACGTGGATCTCGACGGAGAGGTGGTGGACGAGCTCCAGGCGGCGGCGGATCTCGACGGAGAGGTGGTGGTGGAGGATCTCGACGGAGAGGTGGTGGTGGTGGTGGAGGATCTCGACAGGATCTCGACGGAGAGGTGGTGGTGGACGAGATCGACGGAGAGGTGGTGGTGGATCTCGACGGAGAGGTGGTGGTGGACGAGCTCGAGGAGGATGCGGTGGTGGATCTCGACGGAGAGGTGGTGGTGGACGAGCTCGAGGAGGAGGCGGTGGTGGATCTCGACGGAGAGGAGCGGATCTCGACGGAGAGGAGCGGATCTCGTCTGAGGAGAGGAGCTCGATCGAGGAAGAGGAGGAGAGGCGCGTTGTATCTGAAAAAAAAGAGCCAAGGTCAAAGAGAGAAAGACTAGGGTCAGTAACATGACATGAAAAATTAAAGGACTAAAATGAAAAAATTAAAGGACTAAAATGAAAAAATATTGTACTGGAGATATACTATACTTGTGTTATTATTTTATTTTAACAGTAGTGTAAAAACTACATAGTTTATACATAATCATAATCATAGTTTAAACATTCATAATATTGAATATTGTAAAACTAAATATTTGCCTAGTTGAATATTGTAAAACTAAATATTGTACAATGTACAATGTTGAATATTGTACATTGTACATTGAGATGCAAAACTAAACATTGTACATTGTAGTCTAGTTGCCCATGGTCTGAATATTTATGAATTCAGAACAATGAAGGCCTTCTAGACACAAAATTAAATGATCAACACTAGATAAACAGAAAATCAAGAAACTGATCAACACTTGATAAACAGAAAAGCATCAACACTTGAATAACAGAAAATGATCAACACTTGATAACCAACATTACAAACCAACATTACAAAACATTGTTCAACTTACAAACCAACATTACAGTAGATGCATTGTTCAGAACACTAGTCCACTAGAACACATTACAACTTAAAATGAAACACAATTTCTAATAAGCAACATAAAATCAAGGGTCTTCAATCATGTTCTTCAAGGGTCTTCAATCTCCACAAAATCAAGGCAGATGTGACCATGCCTTGGAGTGCGCAACAATCGACAAAGTGATCCCTCTACTATATTTGCCTCCTCCTAAATTGCTGCCATCCTATTGTGAATGCAATTCTATCATCTTTATCTTCCATGTGGTACCATCCTTCAAAGGGCACATCAAATTCCCTAGCCAATAGATTTGAATGTCCTTGCCATGGGCATCCAACTTCTCTGAATGTTTTTGCAGAAAGGTACTGGCATAGTAACAACTTGTGTAAGAACAAAGTGAAACATTGCATAAAAAAGTGAGAAATTAAGTAGTAGATAGTTACCAAAGCATCTAGTTCAACATTTTCCGATTATACTTGTGCACCATAAACGCATCTCATTGACACTTTCATAGAATTCTTCCTCACTAGTTCTTGCCCGGTTTTAGAGCCAAAACCTTGTAGATACCATAATTGATGGTTGCCATGTTCTCCTCACTAATTTCTCCGATGTTTGAGAAAATAGTCTTCAAGTATAGCTCTAATTTCAGGCATCACACAAGAAAGACCTGCTCAAAGTAGTAAACAATGGCAAACTAGTTAACATAGCAAGTCTTTCACTAACATGACATAAAAGCAGTTAAAATTGTGAAACAGTTTACCTCCATCTGCAACAATAGGCTTCTCAACCTTCATATTGTCCACAAATTCGAACCTTTGTGATATCAAAATTGTTGGCCTGTTCCACATACCGAAAGAGACAACCTCACCTTCTTTGGATATCATATTTCCTAACAAGGAACTCCGGTATGGTCCACATGGTAGTTCTTGACACTTCTTTCTCCAGGAAGAAGTCATACACATCTGTTCTCATGTAGCCACCATCCAGTTCTTTGACATTGCAAATTTTTCAAGTTGTTCCTTGAATTTGCAAGTCTTGCTGAAATAAAAACAAGAGGAATGTTTGTCATTATACACCTCCTTTCGAGATAAAAACAAGAGATCCATTGTCGATGTTATAACTTACCACTCCATTTTCAAATCCTGCATCATCATCGATCAAAAGAAAGCGCACGCCTATCGAATGGAGGCCACAGTTTACCTTTGATTCGTACAGAACACAACTCATCTCATCCATTCCTATGAAAAAAAATGGAAGTATTAAGATATGGAACACAAATTCATTCATGGATGACATGAAAAGAGGCAAAGGATCTGAATCACCTGTAGGATAACTTGTGCTCCTGTTGTACAATCAGAGATCTGCATCACACATGAAACATTCAGATGTAAGTACACAAACAGAACAACAATATTCAGGTAAGAACAAGAGATGAACTCACCATAGGCAGAAGAATTCGACATAGGCAGAAGAAATGACTCCATACTACCACCAAGTTAAATAGGAAAGCACCTGGACGTGGGGGCAAGCACCTGGCGCAGCACTTCCCCCACTTCCCCCACTTCCCCCACTTTCCCCACTTCCAAGGACGTGTGTGCAGTGCATAAATGTAATAAATGAAAAAATGCTCTGAATAAATGTACAAAATGGTCTGAATGCTCTGGTAATTTAGGCACAAAATGCTCTGGTAATTTACACAAGTAGTTGAATATTTATGTACAAAACTAATGTAGTCTAGTAGCCCATGGTCTCTGAATATACAGAACTAATGTAGTCTATTATGGAACTAATGTAGTCTAGTAGCCCATGATCTCTGAATATTTATGAATTCAGAACAATGAAGGCCTTCTAGACATCAACAAAACAGGAATATGAAACAAGTAATAAAACAAGCACATCCATAGTTGACAACATTAAAACAAGCACAACCATATAATTTCAGGCACAATACAAGTGATACAAACACTAGTAGTTAACTTACAGAATAAGGACATAATAACTAAAGCTTAAAACAACATTGATGACATTGTTCCTTAAACAACTGCAGCACAACCTAAACAAGCATCTGTTAACTAACTGATTCCAAATTAGCCTTGTCACTAACTGATTCCTTAGTTGACAATGTCAACAAAGTTCAGCCCAAGGTGATCACTCATATGTTCTATCTTGATCACAAGCATTGAAGCCCATCCAACATCAGCAGCAAATGTGAAGTCATTCCACCCTGCGGTGAAAATGACTTCTCCATGTTCCTTGCTAATGGAGTAGGCACATGCAATGAAGTTATCTTCGTCTCCTTCTATGTCTTGCCCTTCCCTGGAAAGATGTGCTATGCCATGTCTTGGGTACCTGTAGCCTTGTTGGAGATATGCCCTAGAGGAAATAATAAATGTAGTTATTATTATATCTTTGTGTTTATGATAAATGTTTACATTCATGCTATAATAGTATTAACAAGGAAACCATTAATACTTGTGTGATTTGTAAACTTAATTTGAAGTCCCTAGTATAGCCTCTATACTTCACTAGCTTGTTGGTTGATTAATGATTGTGGTTTCCATATCATGAACATTGAGATGTTATCAACAACAAGATCATATCGTTAGGAGAATGATATGGTGGACATACTCCTATAGATAAGCGTAGCATAAAGATCAAGTCATTTCAATAGTTCAATTGCTATATGCTTTACGATACATAGTAGCCTAATTCCCGACCATGAGATCATGCATATCACCTTTCCGGATGGATGCTTTGATGACATCAAACACCACACCGTGGCGGGTGGTTATAAAAGTGGCATTGAGTGTTCGGAAAGTATTGGTTGAAACACATGGATCAAGAGTGGGATTTGTCCATCCACATGACGGATAGATATACTCAGGCCTCTCGGTGGAATGTCATCCAATTAGCTTGCAAGCATGTGACTTGGTCACAAGGGATCACATATCACGGGAGCGAGAAAAGAGTACTTATCAAGAACGAGGTTGAACTAGGTATGCGAGAGATCAAGCGATCATAACCTCGGATAAGTAACATATCGTGAGACAAAGGGAAATCGGTATCGTATGTAAGTGGTTCATTCGATCGCATAATCGTAGAAATATGTAGGAGCCATATGAATTTCCAGATTCCTCTATTGGTTATTGTTCGGAGAAGTGTCTCGATCATGTCCGCATAATTCACGAACCGTAGGGAGACACACTTAAGGATTCGACGTTGTTTGAGTAGTTATGGTATTATGAGAAAGAGACCGAATGTTTTTCGGAGTCTCGGATGGGATCCGGGATATCACGAGGTGATCCGGAATGGTCCGGAGAATAAGATTCATATAAGGAAAGTCCCGTTTCGGAGTTCGGGAATGATTCCGGTGTTTTCATCGGGAATGTTCTGGAAAGTTCCGGATTGTCCGGCACTCCGGGGAGGGGTACATGAATGTGTCATTACTTAATGGAATGATTGCATCATGTACTAAGTGTTCTTGCTGTCCCAAATAAAGTATTAAATTGAATCAGAGCCGTGTGGTATCAGAGCCGTGTCTATATGTAGATCTGTTGCACGAGTAGAACACAATGGTCATTGTGGGCGTTGATGCTTTTATTGTAGATTGCTTTTTGTGTACTTTGCATCTTGCGGTATGTTGGGATGAAGCGTCCCGGGCTAACCTTACATGACATCGTTCATGAGACTTGCTCCACGCTTGACATGCAACTTGTATTGCATAAGTGGCTTTGCGGGTGTCTGTTTCTCCTAGCATAGTTAAGATCCAATTTACAACGGGTGATCAACAATGCTAGTATCAATGTTGTGGTTCTTGTTCGTAAGTTAGAACGACACTTATTGAAAGCCCCAAACCACGTAAAATATGCAAAGAAAGTAGAGGCGTCTAACTTTGTTTTGCGGTGTCTTGATGATGTGATATGGCCATGATTGTGATTATATTTGATGTATGCAATGTTCCTTATTGTAAGTACAGCGGCGGAGCCATATGGTTGTCTTTAATTTATGTTAAGCCCCGCGTGTCTATTCAAAGTAGTTGTAATAGTTGAAGTCGGTGGACGACAACCATGGAGAAGCGTCATTGACCTTGATGCAATGCCGGTGATAATGGAGATCATGTTCGTGCTTGAAGATGGAGATCGGAGGCACGAAGAAGAAAACCATATCATATCACATATATATTGAATTGCATGTGATGTTAATCCTTTATGCATCTTGTATTGCTTAGTAGCGACGGTAGCATTATAAGATGATCCCTCATGCACATCAATTTCAAATCATAAAGTGTTCACCCTTAGTTAGCACCGTTGCTAAAGCTTGTTGTTTGAAGCACCACGTGATGATGGTGTGCTAGATTACGCAAGTGTATACAACGTGAGCAAGCAGATTTGCTCATGCGAAACTAAGGTTTGATCTTGACGAGCCTAGCATGCGGACATGGTCTCGGAACACAGATCACCGAAAGGTAAAGCATGAATCATATAGTAGATATGATGAACATGTCGATTGTTCGCCATTGAAACTATGTCAACTCTCGTGATGATCGGTGTTGATATGGTGGATTTGGTTCGTGTGATCACTAAAACAATGTGAGGGATATTGTTTTGAGTGGGAGTTCACCTAGTTTAATTTCATTAATTAATTTGAACTCAATTTGTCATAAACTTAGTCTAAACTATTGCAAATATGTTGTAGATCAATGGCAGCCCCTACCATCAATTTTAATGCGTTCCTAGAGAAAGAAAAGTTGAAAAACAATGGAAGCAACTTGGCGGATTGGTTCCAATTTGAGGATTGTCCTCACGGTGGTAATTTGACCTATGTCTTTGGATGCACATTTGGGTGACCCACCGTACTTGCTTCGATGAAGTAAAGAATGTTTACCTCGCTCGGAAGAATCGGTACTCCATAGTTCGTGTGCTATCTTGTATGGTTTAGAATCGGAGCTTGAGAAAGGTTTGAAGAGTCGGACCCATATGATATTGTCGAGGATCTCAAATTAATTTTTGAGACTCATGCGGCGATTGAAAGCTATGAGGCTTGAAAAGTTCTTTAAGCGCAAGATGGAAGAAGGCTCCGTCGGTGAGCATGTGCTTAAGATGTGCAGGGCACGAAACAAACTTCAAAGCTTGGGTATAGTGATTCCTAATGCTTTGGGGATTTACCGTGTCCTACAATCACTACCACCAAGTTACAAGAACTTTGTGATGAACTACAACATGCGAACATGAACAAGGCGTTGCGAACTCTTTGCCATGTTGAAATCTGCAGTGGAGATCAAGAAAGAGCACCAAGTGTTGTTGGTCAATAAGACCACAAAATTCAAGAAAGGCAAGTCTAAGCAAAGGGACACTTCAAGAAGGGTGGTAAGAAAGTTACCACACCGTGAAGAAAACCAAAGCTGGACCAAAGCCTAAACCGAGTGCTTTTCTTGCAAGGAGAAGGTCCTTTGAGCGGAATTGCCCAAAGTACTTGGCGGATCCAAGAACGGCAACATCAAGAAGAAAGGTATATCGATATACATGTTATTGATGTGTATCTCACTAGTACTCATAGTAGTGCACGGGTATTTGATCTTGGTTCGGTTGCTCATATTTGTAACTCGAAAGGTCTTTGCAGAATAAGCGGAAGCTAGCGAAGAACGAGGTGACGATGCGGCGTGGGAAAGCGGATCAAAGGTTGATGTGATCGCGGTCGCACGCTACCCCTTCATCTACCATCGGGATTAGTTTTATACTTAAATAATTGTTATTTGGTGCTGCGTTGAGCATGAACATTATATCGGGATCTTGTTTATTGCGAGGCGGTTACTTGTTTAAATCGAGAATAATGGTTGTTCTATTTATATGAGTAATATGTTTTATGCACATGCACCTTTGATAGATGGTCTATTCTTATTGAATCTCGATGGTGGAAATACACATATCAACAACATTGAGGCTAAGCGTTTGAAATCAGCGATAATTCGACCTATATGTGGCCTTCGTCTTGGTCACATCGGAGTGAAACGTATGAAGAAACTCCATTCCGATGGACTTCTTGAATCACTTGATTTTGAATCACTTGAAAGATGCGAAGCATGTCTGATGGGTAAAATGACTAAGACTCCATTTTCTGGTATGATGGAGCGAGCTACGGACTTATTGGAAACCATACATACCGATGTGTGTGGTCCAATGAGTGTAGCATCGCGCGATGGTTATCGTTATGTTCTTACCTTCACGGATGCCTTGAGTAGATATGGGTATATCTATTTCATGAAACATAAGTCCGAAACTTTCGAGAAGTTTAAGGAGTTTCAAAGTGAGGTAGAGAATCAACGTAACAAGAAGATTAAATTTCTACGTTCTGATCGTGGAGGTGAATATCTAAGTTACGATTTTGGCGAGCATTTAAAGAAGTGCGGAATACTTTCACAATTGACACCGCCGGGAACACCACAGCGTAATGGTGTGTCCGAACGTCGTAATTGAACTCTCTTAGATATGGTTCGTTCTATGATGTCACTTACAGATTTACCGCTATCATTTTGGGGTTATGCATTAGAAACAGCCGCATTCACTTTAAATAGGGCACCGTCTAAATCCGTTGAAACGACACCGTATGAATTATGGTTTGGGAAGAAACCTAAATTGTCGTTCCTTAAAGTTTGGGGATACGAAGCCTATGTAAAGAAGTTACAGCCGGACAAGCTTGAACCCAAAGCGGAAAAATGCGTCTTCATAGGATACCCAAAGGAAACTATTGGGTATACCTTCTATCATAGATCCGAAGGCAAAACATTCGTTGCTAAGAATGGATCCTTTCTAGAAGGAATTTCTCTCGAAAGAAGTGACTGGAAGGAAAGTAGAACTCGACGAGGTTGTCGAACCTTCTCTCGAAATTGCAGTAGCAAAGACCGGAAGAAGTTCTGTGGTGCCTGCACCAATAAGAGAGGAAGCTAATGATGATGATCATGAAACTTGGTTGAAGTTGCTCTGAGCCTCGGAGGTCAACGAGAACTCGTACCACTCCAGATTGGTATGATTCCGTTATGAATGTCATGGTGGTGGACAACACCGATGACCCCGAGACATATGAGGAAGCAATGATGAGCCCAGATTCCAATAAATGGCAAGAAGCCATGAAATCCGAGATTGGATCCATGTACGAAAACCAAGTATGGACTTTGGTGGACTTACCGGATGGTCGGAAGGCTGTCGAGAACAAATGGATTTTCAAGAAGAAAACAGATGCTGATGGTAATGTTACTGTCTATAAAGCTCGACTTGTCGCAAAAGGGTTTCGACAAATTCAAGGAGTTGACTACGATGAGACTTTCTCACCGGTAGCGAAGCTAAAGTCTGTGAGGATTATGTTAGCAATCGCTGCATATTATGATTATGAGATATGTCAGATGGATGTCAAAACAGCATTCCTCCATGGAGACATTGATGAAGAGTTGTATATGATGCAACCCAAAGGTTTTGTCGATCCTAAAAATGCTAACAAGGTATGCAAACTTCAACGGTCCATCTATGGATTGAAGCAGGCATCCCGAAGTTGGAATCAACGTTTTGATAAGGTGATCAAAAGTTTTGGTTTTATACAAACTTATGGAGAAGCTTGTATTTACAAGAAAGTGAGTGGGAGCTCTGTAGCATTCTTAATACTGTATGTGGATGACATATTGTTGATTGGGAATGATGTAGACCTTCTTAATAGTGTCAAGGAATATTTGAATAATAGTTTTTCAATGAAGGATCTTGGCGAGCGACTTACATATTAGGCATAAAGATTTATAGAGATAGATCGAACGCCAAATATCATTGTCACAGTACATATTTGGACAAAGTTCTAAAGAGATTTGGAATGGAAGAAAGCAAGAAAGGGTTCTTGCCCATGTTGCTCAATCGACCTTGAGTAAAACTCAAAGTCCGACATCGGCGTAAGATAGAGAAAGGATGAGTAAGACTCCCTATGCCTCACCATAGGATCTCTAATGTATGCCATGCTATGTACTAGACCCGACATTGCATATCTCGTTAGTTTAACTAGCAGATATCAAAGTGATCCGAGTGGATCATTGGACGTGATCAAAAACATCCTTAAGTACTTGAGAAGAACTAAGGATATGGTTCTTTCTTATGGAGGTGATGAACAACTCGTTGTTAATGGTTACACCGATGCTAGTTGGAACACCGATCCAGATGATTCTAAATCACAATCCGGATCGTATTTATTTTGAATGGTGCGTGATTATTTGGAGGAGTGCAAAAGCGTTGTGGCGAGATCTTCAACGAATCGGAATACATGGATGCTTGGAGGCTTCACAAGAAGCGATATGGATGAAAGAGTTCATTACTGAGCTGGGTGTGGTTCCAAGTGCTGGACCCAATGTCTATCTCTGTGATAACATGGGCGCCATAGCCAATCGCAAGAACCAAGGTCACACAAGAAGTGAAGCATATCAAGCTGCGTTTTCACGCTATTCGAGAACATATCCGGGATGGGGATATAAAGATTTGCAAAGTACACAGATCCGAATGTGGCGGATCCGTTGACTAAACCTCTCCGAGGGCAAAACATGACCAACACCAAAGCCATGGGTGTTCGGTATATTACCATGTAATCTAGATTAGATGACTCTAGTGCAAGTGGGAGACTGTTGGAGATATGCCCTAGAGGCAATAATAAATGTAGTTATTATTATATCTTTGTGTTTATGATAAATGTTTACATTCATGCTATAATAGTATTAACAAGGAAACCATTAATACTTGTGTGATTTGTAAACTTAATTTGAAGTCCCTAGTATAGCCTCTATACTTCACTAGCTTGTTGGTTGATTAATGATTGTGGTTTCCATATCATGAACATTGAGATGTTATCAACAACAAGATTATATCGTTAGGAGAATGATATGGTGGACATACTCCTATAGATAAGCGTAGCATAAAGATCAAGTCATTTCAATAGTTCAATTGCTATATGCTTTCTGATACATAGTAGCCTAATTCCTTCGACCATGAGATCATGCATATCACCTTTACCAGATGGATGCTTTGATGACATCAAACACCACACCGTAACTGGGTGGTTATAAGAGTGGCATTGAGTGTTCGGAAAGTATTGGTTGAAACACATGGATCAAGAGTGGGATTTGTCCATCCACATGACGGATAGATATACTCTGGGCCCTCTCGGTGGAATGTCATCCAATTAGCTTGCAAGCATGTGACTTGGTCACAAGGGATCACATATCACGGGAACAAGAAAAGAGTACTTATCGATGTGAGGTTGAACTAGGTATGCAGAGATCGACGATCATAACCTCGGATAAGTAACATATCGTGAGACAAAGGGAAATTGGTATCGTATGTAAGTGGTTCATTCGATCGCAAAGTAATCGTGAGAAATATGTGGGAGCCATATGAATTTCCAGATTCCTCTATTGGTTATTGTTAGGAGAAGTGTCTCGATCATGTCGCATAATTCACGAACCGTGAGGAGACACACTTAAGGATTGACGTTGTTTGAGTAGTTATGGTATTATGAGAAAGAGACCGAATGTTGTTGAGTCTCGGATGGGATCCGGGATATCACGAGGTGATCCGGAATGGTCCGGAGAATAAGATTCATATAAGGAAAGTCCGTTTGGAGTTCGGGAATGATTCCGTGTTTTCATCGGGAATGTTGGAAAGTTCGGATTGTCCGCACTCGGGGAGGTACATGAATGTGTCATTACTTAATGGAATGATTGCATCATGTACTAAGTGTTCTTGCTGTCCCAAATAAAGGATTAAATTGAATCCTAAAACAGAAAAGTCAAATGTCCGGTTTGAAAGTCAAGCGCCAAAACAAGCTGTGGAAAACAAGAAAGAGGTGTTGGAATCCGACTTGAGGAGGAGTCTCCTCCAAGCTTGGCCACACCAAGGCCGACTTGGGAGGGACTCCCTCCTGGCGCCTCCCCACCTATAAAAGGAGGGCAGGGCTCCTCCTAGACACACAAGTTTCACCTCTAGATTTCCGTGTTTAGAGCCGTTTTGGTTTAGAGCTTCTAATTGCTTTAGCCAGGTTTAGAGCCTTCTAATTGGTTTAGAGCCTTCTAATTGGTGTGTCTAATTACTAGACCACTAATAGCCTCTCTCATAAGCTCCACCATACTACTTGCAGCTTAAGCGAAGCCTGGGATCTCCCTCTACTTAGGTACCACGCCGTTGTCTTCGGAATCGCGAGGAGAGTGCTACAACCTCCGCTTTCTTTGGAACAAGGGAGAGGAAGGTCTTCGTCGAGTACCGAACGTGTGACCGACTGCGGGAGCGCTGCCGGAACGTGGCGCCGGAAGGATCGTCTACACGATCTTGAGATCGGAAGAGTACGACTACATCACCCACGAGAATCCGCTCTCGTTAAACGCTTTGGAATCTTCGAGGGTAAGTTATTCCATCGACTCGTTGCTACAATCTAGTAGATAGATCTTGGCTTGTTTGTTTGTATGCGATAGAAAATTTTTGTTTTCCATGCTACGAACCCCTACAAGCCTTGTACAGCCTCAATAGGCATGAACTGCAATAATCATGTATTTCGCAGTTAGTATTTTTTTACACATTAGGCATGCATAGAATGAAACAACAGAATAGTGATTTATCTCTAAGCCTTACCAGTGCATCCCATGCTTGGTTTTCCTCATTCATCTTGTGTACCCAGAAATTCTTCTCATCAGTACTTTCAATGATCTCATGGTCTGTCACATGAACATCTTTGTAGATGGCAAATAAGATGGTGGCCATGTTCTGTTCAGTGATTGATTGAATGTTTGAGAAGATTGTCCTGTACAGAATGCTTCTTATTCCAGAAGGAACATCTCCAATCACTAAGCAAAAGAGAAGAAATAAAATAATTAGTACTAGTACATGTAAAGAAATTAGTAGTAGTTGAGGAAATAGTTAGTAGTAGTTGTTAGCAAGAACTTACATGGAGCTTCATGGATGTACTTTTCAACACCATTTGAGGAAATGGTGACATGGAATAAATTGTCCAAACCCTCAATAGGATCTGGATCATATTCAAATTCCAGTATATCACCAAGACCAATGTCGTAGACTCTCCACAATGACGTCCAATAAGGACCACAAATCAATGTCTTTTCATCAGTCTTCTTCAAGTACAGATCATAGTTTCTAATTGCACTGCTGTTGGCAACCAGCCAATTCTTAGGAGTGAAATCATTGATCTCTCCCTAAATGAACATGGAACAACCTACAGGATGAACATAACATAATGTAGTTAACTTACCAACCTACAGGATGAATACAACATAAAGTAAACTATTGTTGTCTGGATGTGAAAACTCACCACACCATCAAATGGAAACTCATCAACAATGACAACTGAAGTGGTTGCCCTCCTCTGTGTCCTACCACAGTTGTGAGCAGGTTGTCCACACACAGCACAGTCCATTGCTAAAAACAGGAAAACGCAAACCTAATCAGGAAAACGCAACCCTAATCAGGAACATATTCAGGAAGAACAGTTAGAAGAAAGAGGGATTTACCTGAGAAGAAACCCTAATGAAGAAATACGGTCACTGTAATATTACAAGAAGAAAGAGGGATTAGGACAGAACCCTAAAGAAACAGAAGAAAAGATTAGAGAGAAGTGAAGAAGGTTGGAAGAATCAAGCAACAGAAGAAAAGATTAGAGAGAGAACTGAAGAAATCTGAAGAAATGCAAAGGAACTAGAACTCACCGTACGAACTGCCGAGTCTGCAGATGGATGGAAAGAAAAAGAAAAGATTAGAGAGAACTCAAGAAATCAAGAACTGCAAAGGCGAAGAACTCACTGCATAATCTGCGAGTCTGCAGATGGATGGAAAGAAAAGAAGAGATTAGAGAGAGAACTCAAGAAAAGATAAGAGAGATCAAGAACTGCATAGGAACTCACCGTAGAACCGCTGAGAGTGGGAGAGAGGAACTAGAATGGGGAGAGAGGGAGGTTGTCCCTTCGGTTCCCTCCTTATAATATTCCAACGCTCCACGCGCTCTCTGTCTCTTCGGTTCCAGATATTTTGGCCCATATTTTGGGCGAGTGGGCCTTTGCCTAGTACTTTCTCCTACAGTTGGAGTACTTTGTCCTCTGATTGGGCCTTTGTGTTTTAAAAAATAGCAAGCTGTAAGAAGTATCTGAGAAGTTTCTTTTTGAATCCATTTTAAAAACAAAGTGGCAAGTAGAAAAAATTCAATTTGTTGCAACAACTTATCCTTGCTATTGTGAAAAATTAACACAATAGCGGTATGGATTTGTTGCATCTATATTTTCGTAAAAGCAAACACAATCGATCGGAAAACACAAACTTGATATATAATATAAGTTCAATAATAGCTGGATACAAACACAATGGGTACACAACCACAACTAGATACAAACACACTGGATACAAACACAAATTCATGGACACTACTTAGATGATCTCTAGTAGATGATCCCTAGTTGATGATCTCAACAAAGTTAAGACCAATAAACTCTTGCATGGGCTCTACTTTCATCAAAAGAAGTGCTTCATTGCCAATGTTAGCAGCATTGGTGAAATCATCCATCCATTCTGAAAACACACATGCCCCATGTCCCAGGCAATGGAGTAGGTGCAGTCAATGAACTCTTCTTGTTCTTCTCCTAGCAGCTGTCCATCCTTGGAAAGATGAGCAATGCCAAAACCTGGGTACCTGTACCCATCTATAGCCTCAGTAGGCATGTACTGCAAAACAAATAAATATCCACAATTGATTTAGTTGCATGCAAATAAAATAATTTCAGATGTCAAACATATGAACTGTGGGAAATTACCAGTGCATTGAAGTGAACATTGTCATCATCCATCTTGTGCACCCAAAAATGTTTCTGATCCTTTGGTTCATAAAATTCCTTCTCCACAAAAACATCTTTGTAAATGCCAAACAGGATTGCAGCCATGTCCTGTTCACTAATGGAGTGGATTTAGAAGATTGTCCTATAGAGGATACTTCTTATTGGGCTAGGCAAATCTCCTACAACTAATCGAGAGGATGTGTTAGCCTTAATTATTTCGAAAATGCATTGTGAAAAAAAGATGAGTTATTGTTGTGATACCAGTTTCTTCAACTGCATCCTTCTCAACATTGTTGGAATGAACAGTTATGTCAAATGAGTTCTCTAAAGGTTCAAAGGGATCATCAGTACATTGGAAATGTACAACATCACCCACAGCAATGTCATAAACTCTAACTAATGATCTCCAGTAAGGGCCACATATTAGTGTAGCTGACTCATCCTTCTGTAAGAATAAATCAAATCTTCTGAATCTTGGGCTCTTGGCAACTAACCATTTCCCAGGAACTAAATTGTTCAACCTCTGTTTGAATGAGCAGGGAATGTACTGCAGTTTAACAACATAATTTAGTTCCTCTGGTTGAATGAGCAGGGAATGAGCAGAAAAACTTACTACACCACGTCTAAAACCATGGCCAATGACAATGTCAAATCCATTAGCTCTCCTGTTAGATCTGCCACAATTGTCACCAGGCTGATCACAGATAGCACACGTCATGCCATCCATCACCTACAAAATAACATCCAGGTTAATTCACCTACAAAAATTCACACAGGTTGATCACATATAGCAGGTTCAAATTCAGAACCTGAGAGCTGAAAAGTCAAAGGAGGAAATTCAGAACATGCGACCTGAAAATGTAGTACAAGGATTAGATTGCATCAGATTAAATGAAATAGAATAATAAGATTTGTGTACAGAATTGAACTCACCCAGAAAGTCGAAGGGATAGAAGAAAAGCTCTGCGCAGAAGAATTGTAAACCGGCCAGGTTTCTCCTCCTATTTAAAGGTAAAGGGATGTAAAACTGCTCCCCCACGTCCACCACTGCCCACGTCCACCACTTCCCCCACGATGTGGCCCATTTAAACAGACATCTGTGTTTTCCCCCACGATGTGGCCCATTTAATCAGACACTATCCAGGCCCATTCAGTACTAATCTAGCTTTATTATCACCAACTGGAGCCACGCAGCTGGATCCCTAATTTTGACTGGAATAATCCTAGTGTCCCTGAAACTGAACAAGCAGACATCTCCCTCTTTCAGACTGAATGTTTTGACAACATCTTTCCATCCAAAACAGAGATAACTGCTTGTCCAGATTCAGTTAGCATCATTCTACAATACTGGGTCTTGGAAACTGTTGGCTTGTTCACAGCAAGAAGAATAACGAGATCCTTTAGGAACCCCAAGCCTGGGAGCTCTTGAGCATAAGACAGGCTTTAGAAACTTCAAAAGATAAGTATTTGTGAATTCTTTTGAAAAAACCTGGAAAACAGAAATTTCAATTATGATCAAAACATACCATACAGTAACCATTAGTAGTGAACATGATCAAACATTACTAACCATTTCTCCTTCTCCAGGTCTCCAGTGAACATGATCAAAGGAAGATATGATGTTTTCTTCATCAATTTCCACACATACTCCTTAATATCGGTCTTGGTAGCACTTCAACATAGCTTCTCGGTTGGATAACTTGATTGAATGTCAAATCAACCTTGTTTGCAAAATGTATTCATTATCAAAGGATTCTTCACCAGCAAAACCAGGTCCTACATGACAAATAAAGCATTATTCATCACCCAAAAAAACTCTAGTAAAACAAGTATAATAGTAAGCATCTGCAGGTGAAAATCACACCTCTAGTAGTAATCAGACTCCTTTCATGAATCTCAAAATTAATGTACCTACAAAGATGTGCTGACCATAAATATGTTATAAGAGATACTCAGATAAATGGTAAGAATGGGTTTAATAAGACAGGGTAGTACTCTTCAATTTTAAGTATCTCAAGCTTAAGGTAGAACCACTGATGTCTGAGTCTTGGTGGTAGTTTTCTTTCATCTGTAAAAATGAACATGCAAACATCCCCTTCCTTCAGATTAAATGCCTCTACCACCTTTGCCCATTCAGGAGGGATGATCTGGGCTTTTCCATCAGCCTGAAGAATCATCCTACAGTAATTTATTGGAGATCCTAACTTGAGCATCACACCTACACTAACCAATTGAGATCTGGCTTGAGTACAATGTCTCATGAGGTGTTCATCCATGAGGAACTGCATCAGGAACTTTCTTGTAAACTCTTGACTGAATTCCTGGAATTTGTTAGATAAAAATGTGAGTAATGTGCAGAACTTACAGATAAAAATATGAATAATGTGCAGAACATATATACATACCATTAAACCCTCCAAAGGAATGACATTTGTTGATGTAATTGTGCTAACATAATTCTTAATTGCAGGCCTTGGTAGCACTTCCACATTGCTTCTTAGCTGCATTAATTGGTGGTAATTCATTTGAACCAAATTTCCAAAAATGCAGTTTGTATCAATTGAATCAAATCCTGAATGTCCAGGTCCTAACAAATGCCAAACAATGTATCATTAGTACCAGAAAATATAGATCAATGACGAGAGCATAGATTACAAGAGCATAGATTACCTCTAATTGTGATCATTAGCCTATCATCCCTCTCATCATCTTGGACTCTGTAGTAATCATATTCATCAGTGAACCAATTACAGAACTATTTTAAGATCTATTTCTAGCATTAGTAAAAATCAGATTTTTTTTTTAGAATTACAGATGAATTAGATGAACCATTTCAGATATACAAAGCACACACTATATGGATGAAAAGACCATACTATATATACAAAGCACACACTAGATATACAAAGCACACACCTGCAATTATCTGATTGCTCTTGAGAAATCGCAGGGGGAGAAGGGGATGTGGCTGCAGTCCAGTTGGTGCGGCCGCGCGGATCCATTGCAGAAGCTGCTATGGATGATCTCCAGCTCTCCGGAGAGGATCTGCAGTTCTCCAGCTCTCCGGAGAGGATCTGCAGATCTGCAGTCCAGTTGGTGCGGCGGCGCGGACGGAGATGATCTGCAGCTCGGGCTCGGGCGGTGGTTGTCTGGCGGCGGGTGGTGCGGCGGCCGCTGACGGAGAGGATCTGCAACTCCGGTTGACTGGCGGCGAGTGGTGCGGCGGCGCGGACGGTGAGGATCTGCAGTTCTCCAGCGGCGGGTGGTGCGGCGGCACGGACGGTGAGGATCTGCAGCTCTCCGGCGGTGGGTGGTGCGGCGGCGCGGACGGAGAGGATCGGCAGCTCTCCGGCGGCGGGTGGTGCGGCGGCGCGGAGGTCACGCGCGAGAAATGGAGGCCAAACCCTAGCGCTGGCGGCGGGGTGCCTCTCTTATACATTGGACAACAGAGGGGAGGGGGGTTTGTGCAAGGTGGCGCGGGTGGAGGGACGAATGGAAACTAAAAAATTAACTGAGGGGCGTCCCAGCTAATCGCTATAACTACGGAGCCGAGGTGGAAGGACACAGAAAAGTTAATAACAACCTAAGGTACTAATGTGCAAAATGACCATACTATATACGCACACACCCACCCACCGCGGCCGTCACTTTCTCCACTCCCTCACTCCCTCACTTTCCACTCCCTCACTCTCTCCCTTTCCTCGTGTTAGGGTTCCACCGCCGCCGGCCGCCGCCCAACATGAAACCCCTCCAGCGAATCCCATCGCCGCCACCACCTGAGGAGCTTGTCTGTTTTTTCCTCGTGTTCTTCTTCTGTTCTTCTTTCTTCTTCTGTTCTTCTTTCTTCTTCTGTTCTTCTTTCTTCTTTCTTCTTTTATTCTACTCGTTAGATCTTTTCTGTTCTTGATTAGGAACTGTTGTTATTAGATTAGTGTTCTTAGTTTAGATTGTTGTTATTAGATTAGATTTGTTCTGTTCTTAGATTTGTTATTAGATTAGATTTGTTCTGTTCTTAGATTTGTTATTAGATTAGATTTGTTCTGTTCTTAGATTTGTTATTAGATTAGATTTGTTCTGTTTTTAGATTTCTTAGCCTATCATCCCTCTCATCATCTTGTTCTGTTCTTAGATTTGTTCGAGATTTATGTTCTGTTCTTAGATTTGTTCTGATCTTAGATTAGATTTGTTCTGTTCTTAGATTAGATTTGTTCTGTTCTTAGACACTGTTCTGATCATTATCCTATCATCCCTCTCATCATCTTGTTCTGTTCTTAGATTTGTTCGAGATTTATGTTCTTTGTCTAACCTGCTATCTGATCTTGTTTGATCTAACCTGCTATCTGCCATTTGTTCTTTGATTTATGTTCTTTGTCTAGATCTATGTTCTTAGTTCTGTTCTTAGATTTGTTTTGTTCTTAGATTATATTTTGTTTAGGGTTACGCTAGGATTAAATCTGTTGATGTCAAGAGTTGATGATTATTTACGGTTTGGGGTCATTGATGAAGAAATGTTCTTAATTTTCAGAAATTTCATAATGTTCGGAAAGTTCGATTGTTAAGATTGTTCGAATGTCTTGAACTTTCGAATGTTCGATCTTTCCGATGTTCAATGTTCGATTTTTCCGAATGTTCAGAATGTTCAATGTTCGATCTTTCCGAATGTTCGATTTTTTTTGTCGAATGTTCACATGATCTGAGCTATGCAATGTTCTGAACTTTCTGAATGTTAGGAATATTCAGAATGTAATTATTGACTTTCTGAATGCTTTGCTATTTGATCATGTCCTGAACATGTTTTAGCATTACTGATTACATTGCTTTAGCATTATTGATTACATGTTGTTTTTATACTAGATGGGAGCCTGTGAGAACTGTGCCATTGACATCTCAGATGACAGTGGCAGCTTGATCCCAAGCCACAACACTAGTGGCAGCGACAGCTCTGGCAGTGACACCTCTACCAGTGACACCTCTGGCAGTGACACCTCTACGGAGTGGTTCGTGCCAGATGGTTATGTGCCAATTATGCCAGCACAAGATGATGGCTTGGTTTTAAGGGGTATGTATCTATACAAACTTTGAACTATCTAGTCATTACAGCGGTTGAGAAATGGTACTACTATTTATAAAATTTGTTGTATTTGTCTTGTATCAGACCAAAAACAAGGGAATACATGAGTGGGACCACCGGTGTATGTTTGGAAATGACATACTCGTGTCCATGCCAAGTTGAGTTTACGGAAGAATGGTGCAATGGCGAGGCCAAATAAAGTACTATGTCTACAAGATGACAGAGTCACCGTCATTGAGAAGAAATGCAAAATGGTGAGCAGCTATTTACTTTATCATGTATAACAAGGTAGTAGAAACAGAGTCCAAAAGAATGCTAATTGATTGTAAACTTGATACTTACACAGAATTTAATGTCGAGTTCACAACCAAGTACACGAAGGACTTTCTTGATGAACCACTTCATGTACAAGTTGAATCCATGGCTGAAGATGATCGTGTGGATGTGAGGATGAAGATGGGAGTAAACAATAGAGCAATGATAACCGGTGGATGGTGGGCGGTATGCGGGCCTTCAACATGAAGAAGGATGATGCTATCTTTATTGCTTTTGGTACAAGTCGACGTAGTTGCGCTTGATGCTCGCGGCACTCCCATAAAGCGTAGATCACAAGATCTTGATTGGGTGGAAGTAGAACTTGTTATGAGTTCTACTTATTTTGGATGTAATTATCTCGATGGACTTAAGTTGGTTGCCTAGTTCTATATATGATGGACTACTAAGTACTACTTTTGTAGTTGTAAGTATGGAGCGATAAGTACTATGTTGGATTATCGATGAAATCGGTAGTATATAATTATGTCTGTGTGGTATCTGTTTCGATTATTTGATTATCTTTGGTTATTCTTTTGGAGGCACAAAGTGCCTCAAATGGATGACCATTTTGAGGCACACTGATAGTGCCTCAAATGGATGACCATTTAGAGGCATGTTTGGATGCCTCCGGTGATCATCCATTTGAGGCAATGTCGGTGCCTAAGTTGGTTGGACATTGGAGGCGTGACATAGTGCCTCTGATGGATGATCATTGGAGGCACACCAAATAGTGCCACAGTTGGTCACTATTTAGAGGCATAATTTAGTGCCTCTAAATGGTAACCAATTGTGGCACTTCTAATTGTGCCTCAGTTGATATACTTTTAGTGGCATTATCACAGAAAATGCCTCTAAAAGTTATGTTTTTTTGAGGCACAGGTCAAAGTGCCACTGATAGTTTAGTATAGAGGCACTGGACTGTGCCTCTATTTTTCAAAACATTAGAGGCACTATCAATAGTGCCTCAAAAGGATAAACTATTAGTGACACTTTTAAAACTGCCACTAAAAATTCATATTTGGAGGCACTATTTTTCAAAGTGCCTCAATAGATACAATTAGAGGCAGTTTGAAAAAGTGCCTCTAAGAAAAGTGCCTCTGATTTCTGGACGTGCCATAGTGGTGTGTGTGCGCGCGTCTTGTGTTCCGTCCCTGCCCGGCGTTTGTTTTTGTTTTCATGTTGACAGGTTTTGCATGGGAAGTGAGATTGAGTTTCAGGAAAAAAAACCCCGAAAGAACCATGCACAGGGAATTTATAGCCAACAAAAACGGAAATATACAAATGGCCCAACCAAGTGCTTGCTCTTTTCTCGAAAAACAGAGTGAACAATATATACAAATACAATCTAGAAAGCGTACGATCACTAAAGAAACAGTCTAACAAAGTAACACAAATTGTACCCACAAAAATTAAGTAAAACTTGGTTAAATTCAAGTTGATGAACCAACCTAAACTTAGTAAAAATATTGAAAATTGAATTGTTGGGACCTTCTCAATGAGAAGGAACCCTTAAAAAATTAGCGTATGCTGCTTAGTGTGGCGTGCACACGGTATTCTTTAGTAAAAGGCGAAAGAATAGTTCGCTTTGTGCTCACCACGCAGCTGCGTGATTTTCTCACCTGAACCTCGCCTCCTTTATATAGCCAGCTTACCCGTCGCCTCCTACTTCGTCTGGCGATGTGGGACTATTAGCACGGGAAAGCACACCGCATAGACAACGCCGTATGGATTCTGTCGATTCGGCCAGCCGACCCAGTGTAGCACCTACTCGTGGGTTCTATTGATCGGTGCTGGCCGCTCGTCGTTAGCCCATTACCAAAGAGAACGAGGGGAAACTTGCATGTAGTGCAGCTGTTCCGAAGGTCGTTGAGGCCCGACACAATAGGAAGGCCTTGTACCGCTGTACTAGTTCCTACTCTCAAAAAACAATCTAAAAAAACAAAACTCTCTCCAGTTTATATTAATGGGCATAATTTTATCTAGATACAAAACATCTAGTCTATATACTTAATTAGATATATATGAATCTAAATAAATTAAAACCATTAATATAAACCGTAGAGAGTAGTAGTAGTTCGTCTGCAAAAATAGTTGTAATAGTACTGAGTGAGTCACAATATTACAGTTCTTGGTGGCCCGTAGTGTTTTGAAAGCCCATAATGGCCTAGTAAAGGCCACTGGTGCTACCTTAGTCTGTACACCAGAATGATCCATGGTGATGGTGCTCTCTTAGCAGCTATGGTTTGTTAACCTTGCAAGCTTTTTATTTTTTGCCGAAGCTTTCAAACCTTTCATGATCTGGACGCTCGTAAAGTTAGTGCACTGCTCTGAAGGCGTAATTCTTTCCCAATAGTGTGTGGCCACTGAATGCTCGACTCGTAGAGAGCCTGAGAGAGTTGGCATTTATTTTCTACTCTGTTCATCAAAATCTGACACGCATCTACAACTGAAAGTACAACAAAGGAGTAGCTTGAAGAAAACTAGGAGTACTATTTCATCCATGGAAAACTTTAAAAAAAAAATCATCCGTGGAACATGCAACATGGAACATTGTAAAAGCAGGCTGGTAGCAAACACTTACTCCTTTGGCATAAAAGGTCACGTAACTTGTTACAGTTTGAACAACAAATTATCCAATCCTTTTTCCCTCTGTTCGAACAAGCATAGCATGAATTCTATACTCTACTCTGTCCATCAACATATATACCATGAATCTACGGCTTGAAGTATGTAAAAGGAGCAGTTCCAGTTGACTCATCAATATGTAGACTGAAGCAATGAACCAGTACATCGTATGAGCGGTATGAGCATAATTCTCTTCTAGTTGATTATGTTACAATTGAGACAAGAAGATAACGAATAACGAAAACGAAAAACACAGCATGGGGGCACAGATTTAACGTGGAAAACCTCTCCAACAAAGAGAAAAAAAAAACACGGAAGTCAGCCAGCGAAATTTCACTATATCGAGGAGTGTTTCCAAACGTCGGGGATTTCACAGATGCAACTTATCCCAAACCGGCGGCTTACAAGAGGTTTATATATTGGTGGAAACCTAGGTCTTCAAAGATCCGGACCGTACCATAACCTAGGTCTTCGTTACACTCGGCCCAAGCCTCCGACGACGGGTCTCGCTTCACTCGTCAGAAGTTGGCCTATACTTTGTAGAATTTGGATCAGCATATAACAGATTCAATTATATGTAGCCTGGAACAATGACCAGAAAAAATTAATTTGAATATTAAACACAATAGTATGAAAATGATATAAACTTCAAGCATCACAAATAAAAAGATTTCGCAACTGATAATAAGTTTTTGCACAGCCGAAAGTAAACTTTGCAGAATATCAACATATCACCTTCCTGATAATTGCTCTCTTGCCCAGTTTCTTCAGAGCTTTTGTGTAAATGATTCTTTGAGAGTTCACCATCCTGCTTCGTGTCATCCTGATCAACCATCATATTTTCCTTGTACGTTTCTGTGGCAGTTGTTGCCACCGTATTGAAGGCACCAGTTACCCATGCTGTCCCGGTAAGGGTATATCTGTTACTCATGATCGCAGAACCAGCACTAGAGACAGTCTATTCTGCAGCTACCAGTGATGACCTAGTCTTCTCTATAAGCTCGTACTTTTCGTCCGTTTCCTTCATTTTCTCATTTACCACTACGGTGCCTATGCTGATCTTCTCGCTTTAGACCAAGGCTCTTGTCAATGGAAGTTACTTTAGCAGTTATGGTCGTTGTGAGCTGATGTGTTTCATCTAAGGTCTTTGCCTTTTCAAGGGTGCCCTTGCCAAGAATAAATCCTTTGGCCAACATGGAACCAACAACATCCTCTGCCTTATGAAGAGCAGATTGTAAGGCCCCTAGGAGTTTTATACGGGAGATGTTTTGTGGTACCCTTAAATATATCAGAAGTACTGAAACTACTAGAACAATTTACAAATCATAGATATAAAATTAGCACGATCTCCCCTCTAAATCTGCTAAAACAGCTACTGGCAGCTGGTAATTAGTGGCTGGGGTGATCATGATAGCCATGTCCACTATAGTCGCACCCTGGACAAAGAAAAAAACACATCAGAGTCTGTAATTGTACATAATTACCGATGAATATAGGAACATGATGAGATTTTTTTGGAAATGGGCGTAGGAACATGATGAGATGGAAATCAAACACGTCATGGTAACACTGTACACGCTAACATGTCACTGTTTTTTGGGACAAAACATTATTTTAGAAGGATGTTCTATAGAGTTGAAGATCCAAAGTTATAAATAGAAGCATCAAAAGCATTCCTAAGGAGTAGATTTGAACGCATTCCTTTTCCCACTTCAGAATAATTAGTAAAGTGAACCCAGGAAGACAAGGGTAAAGATTACAGCACACCGAACTTGTTTTATGTCGTAAGTGTGCCGTTATCATTAAATAGTTCCAAAGATAGTGCAGACAAATAAGAACTCGTACTGTTAGAAGCATAGCCCTCTCAACTTCTTCATCACTTTTGAAGGTGGTGTAGACAAACTGAGACCACTCGTCACCGCTGCAAAGGATTGCTAAGATAACATAGCACATGTTATGCAAGGATGGAAGTGGGTAACCTTTAGGATACCCTCTATCCTCTTTAGTACAGAAAAATATTTATTTTTTAGAAATCATCACTTTTTGACTAAACTAGTTCATTTGTTTGAACTAGACTAAAATAGAGGATACCCTAAAGGTTCTAAGCCATCTCTAATGTTATGTAATTAGTCTAACGGTTGTTAATTATCATGGAGAGTATGTGACACTAACCTTTGCATTTCGACATGTACAATCTCACCAGAAAAGCTTCAGAACTCCTTTATATCCTGCTCTGAAGCTTGAAGTGAGACATTGTGGACTTTTACCGTGCTAGCCATGCTTGCCTTGAAAAATTTAATGAACAAAATGGAATTATTAATCTTTAATCAGCATAATTTACCAGTTTTAACTTCCTTACTAGCAAGACAGAACATTGACTATATGTATTTCTTCAGTATCCGAATAAAGAACAAAGAGAGAGAGTAATCATTTTGAAATTTTGATACACAATCTATGAATGAACTTTATGCCAAATAAATACTCAGTGGAAGATAATATCTAGGAATGCTCATGTTTCAATTATCATATATAAGCGTCCAGAGGCTTTGGCGAGCACTGGTATAGGCACAGTCCATCTGTACCGCCCGCTAGTACCGAGTGCCACCGCCTTCGCCTAGTTAAACCGAGCAACTTTTGTGAAGACGCCTATATATAATTTGCACCAGAGCCGCTAGAAACCCTAACGCATATGAAGCCATTCACAGCAAAACACATATGTGGAACCGCCATCACCATCACTATTGTCATCCCTACGCTCCAACTCCAATTCCCCTCCATATCCATAATCCACTACTTGTAATCTTGATCTCATTGCGATTGGCGATATTGTAAGACTATTTGGTTTCTTAAGAATTTGTATACAATATTTTATAATTGTTGACCTTATCATGAATGAGTAGTTCTCACAAGCTCAGAACTAAGGCATAGCCTAGCATCGTTATGTGCATCCTCTAACATGGGATATTGTGTTCTGATTGAATTGAATATTGGATTTATCCTTTATATTCTTATCTCTTGCGTCAATCTAAGGACTTGTCAAGTACCCGAAGACCCTAGGATTGATATAGGCAATGAAGTGAGAAGAATGGTAATCGATTTCTACGTGTGAAACCCGAAGTACAGTAGTTGTTTAGAGATCCATTTGGAAGTAATGATGATGTTGTAGATCACAAGGTTTTGGTCCATTTTACTAACTGTTTAACCCCGCGCGACAATGGTGTAGCGGTTGGACAAAAGTCTATAGTATATTGTGTATGGAAAGTACTATGGTAGTTATAGACGTAGCACCAACAACATTTATTGATATTAGATCACAACTTGGCTTCGAACCACCACGGCGCGGTTGTGTATCCCGGACGTACAAACAACTGAGACAAGAGAGAATCTTCAAATGTTCTTCGTCGGCGGCGGCAGGAGGGACTTCCTCCTCCACCAGAGCAGCGAACGTCATCTCGTCGTCCGAGTTCATGGTTTAGGGCAATCGTCGAACATGTCGCGTGGAACATGGCCGCAAGACAGGCTCGGAACTACCGATGGACATGAAACGACAGTGAGAAGCAGTCGGTGAAAGTGTGTGAGGGGAAGTGGCGATTAGGCGGCGAGGCTTTTCTACCGGTTTGGGAACGTTGAAAGAGGAGGGATGACAGCATCAACGATCTGCGGTAGTGGGAGAACACGTGCAAGATGGCGGGGAAAGGGACGAAATGTGAAAAATTCCATTCGTCTCGCCACAAAGCTGGCCCACCCGTTTTGCAGCTCCATTTGCAGCCCTGCTCGCTCCCGTGGATTGGTATGGTCTAGGCGTTGGATGAAAACACAGACTGCGTCGATTTAAACTAGGTTATGAAAGATTTCCGTATGGGATGTCCACATAGGATGTTGGGGCAGTGGGGTGCAAGAATAACAATAATGCTAGACTTACGCGCTATGCATGCTACTGAAATTTTGGCATTTGACACGGACCAGATTCTCAATTCTCCACCTGACCGCGGAGTCCATAAGGCTTTTTTATAAAAATATTTCTGTATATGTAGCATTACTGCGAATATAATAAAGCCAACACAACATCATAATGCAACATATATACATAAATAAATATAAAGTGAAATGTCACGGCAGCAGAATTAAATAATGCGAAGTGCTGACAGTGAGACGACATCACTCTTTGTCCGGAGTACATGCACGAATGGGTGTCTTATTTTCGCCTCTAATCCCAGGAAAAACCAATAGAGTGAGGTGAACTAGGAGACATAGAGTGAGGTATGTATATGGCGCGGTATATATGTACGCCGAGAGTCTATACATGTACGCTGTATGTATCTGTACGGTGCTTATACCGACGGGACGACGAAATTGTTGTTGAAGATCGGAGTGTCGAGGACACTTACTGATCACCACCAGATCACATGATGGAGCAGGCGTAGTTGGGGTCCTCCTCGCAGACGATCTTGTAGCCGCCGCACGGCGGGTACGACGGCTGCGGGTACTGGGGGTACTGAGGGTACGGCGGGTACTGAGGGTAAATGTTGTACTGCGGCGGCGGGGGCGCGGGCGCGGGCGCCGGGACGGGCTCTTCCTTGCAGGAGCAGCAGTGGCAGCCGCCGTGGCCGTGGTGGCAGCAGCAGTCGGACGGCCACGCCGGGTACGGGTAGGGGTAGGGCCACGGGTACGGCACCTCCACGACCTTGGTCGGCGCCGGAGGAGGGGCCTTCACCTCCGGCTCTGGCGGCGGTGGCGCGGGCTCCTCCTTCTTCGGCGGCTCCGGCTCGCATGCTGGCTCCGGCGCCGGCGGCTCTGGCGCCGGTGGCTCCGGCTCCACGACCGCGGGCGGCGGCGGCTCCTCGACGACGGGCTCCGGTGGTGGCGGCGCGGGCTCCTCTTTCTTCGGAGGCTCCGGCTCCTCTTTCTTCGGAGGCTCGGGCTCCGGCTCCGGCGGCGGTGGCGGCGGGGGCTCGACGATCTCGATCTCCTTGATGATCTTGCAGGCCTTGCAGCAGAGCTTGTCGGCGAGCCTGTCGGCGTCGAAGGGCCCCGTCACGATCACCTTGTTGTTCTTCTCGTCGTACTCGATGTCGTCGATCACGAACTCGCCCTTCTCTGCACGTCTCAGCCAGAATTCATTCCATTAACGAGCTCGAATCAAGCCAACACCGACACGAGGAAGGGCGAGCAAGGAACGTACGTACCTCTGATCCTGTCGAGCACCTTCTCGATCTTGCGGTGGCAGCGGCTGCAGCCCAGGTCCACCTTGATCTTGATGGTCGGCATCTGCACTTGCAGCAACACACACGTCAGAATTCTAGCCGAATTTTCCTACTACTACCTTTAGAATCTCTTCCTTGTCAGAGCAGAGCTAGAGAATGAAACAGAGCCACATCAATTTTAATGGTGCATAGCAAATAGGAGATGGACCAACTGTCGATTGCAACAACTGAGCTGTGCGTACCATCTATTCTCCAGGTATAAATAAAACTAGAAAAGGAATTGACACGAAGAAGCAAAGGCGTAGTTGTTTGAAGCGTAGAACACACTCCGAAAAGAAAGAAAATAAACTAATTCTGCCAACAAGAAGGTTGGCACAATCAATCAACACGCAGTCCTAAATCAAATGTGAGTTACCGATTTCTCAAACAAAAGAGATAGAGAAGGAGCGATGCACATCACCTTGGTTCAGTCCGAGCAATGCGAGGAGCTGAAGGGAGGAAGAACCGGGAAGAAACGGTGGCGTTGGAGTGAGGGGGAGAGACGGTGCGAAGACGCAGCTATATATGCGTCATGTGGCTCGTCCCGAGGAGACTTGCCGATGGGAAAAAGGCGGAGGACGGTGGAAGAAGATACTAGAACCTCGAAAGTAGGCATGGAGAAAGGCAGCGGCGGCACGCACACAGCACACAGCACAACGCGACACTTGGCTTAGTTGGCTCGCACAGTCGACCACACCCGGTCGCTTCGCCTCGAGGACGATGATCGCCGCACCCAAAAGCTCCCTGCATTTTCATTTTCACAAATGTATACGCACAGTGAAATTCGGTGGTGGTAGAGTAGAGCAACCGATGTGACTGTGAGTCGGTGAGCTCTCGTGGCAACCGACGCCTGAAACGGAAACCACCCAACTAATCCTCTGACTGACTGACTGTTGAAATTAGTGCAGGAAAAGGTCTGATCATCTTTTGCTGTCATGGTGACATGCTCTGAGGTCAGACAAGAAAAATGAACCGAAAAGGAGGTGGCCAAACTAACCTGGCCGGTAAAGGGCTCGCTAACTGGTGGTGTCCATCTAATTAATCGGAACAGTTTGCAGTGGCAGAATTTGGCCACTTGGTAGGGATGTAAGCGGTATTGCCATTTACTAAAATTTGTTTTTCCAAAAAATAAACTAACAGGTTAAATAAACGGGACTTGCGGCCGTCCGTTTAGCTGTCGTTTACATCACTTGGGCTGCCTGCACCGTTTGCACGAATGGGCAGGAGCCCGGCCCCGTGCCATGCCCACACATCTCGCGTGCTAGCACGTTCTCCGATCGATCCTTGCCGATAATTAAACAAGAAACGTTTGTGTGACGTGCTACTCCATTGATGTGCCGGTGCGGGTCCCGTCACTGCCGATCGAGCTAGCGGCCCATACATGTGAACATGAGATCGGCAGCTCGAACTGACTAAACAGTTGTAGGCAGTTACTAGTAGTACTAGCAAGAACATCGTACTTACGACATTTGATACGTACAGCAAGCCTTAATTGTAATCGATCTCATTCATTCTTCGAGCTACCGTTGGGCTCCTAAACATCCGTGACCTTCATTGTTCACGTTTTAACACTTCTTGGTGCCGACAATAGAAGAAAGAAAGGTCTGTGCGGGTGCCAAAGCGAAGACGACGGCGAGGGAGAATTTGCTGCTAGAACATCACAGCGCGTAAGAAAAGCGAGCGAGGAATGGAGTGGTACTAGCATCATCGCATTCGAGGAAAGATATCCTCCGCCTTTCTTCGCGTCGTCTGCTTTGCCCGCTCCGCGCGCCATTCCTATCTGAAACTGAAAGGTCGGTGAACGGAACACCCCGTCGATCGCCTTTCGGCTGAGCGTCGCGGCGGTCGATGTCGTGTGATCCAGAAATGGTATAGCCGTGAGAGATCAGCGAACATCGCACGGTTTGTTGCGCCGCTGGGGTTGTTGTTGCGGAGGGAGAGGGAAGGTTTCCACGCGCACGGCTCACATGCCAAGGCAACGCAACGCAGCGCAGGGAAACCGGTATGGCCAGGCTCGGCCGGCCAGCCACCGTCCTATCCTATCCTCGGTGGTTGCAAAGGCGGCCACAACAACCGAGGCAAAATATTCTAACAGCATCTCGACTAGCCTACCAAGAACGCAGAATTTAGCTCCGGACTTAAAATCGGCCGGCCCGGTCACGTGTATCCAGAACCTGTTTTCGTCCGGATTCGAACGAACTTTGGTCGGGGATTTCCAGACCGTACCCAGGTTTCCGCGAACGCCCTGGGGACGCCGGACGTAGCAAAAACGGGCGTGGGCCAGCTCTGTCGGCGAGAGAAGGCCGAACTCCCGCCACTTCGCCGAACTCGCGCCCTTTTCTTTCTCCCCTCCTGCCTTTCTTTCCCATTTCCCCACTCCCGCCGCTCCGCCGAGCTCCCGTCCACCATGCCGCCCAAGAGTTTCGTCCAATCCAGATCGAACCTTAGCGAGGCTTCGGCGGAGAAGAAGGCGAGGAAGCTGAGAGCGCCGGCGACGAAGTCGGAGGGCATGTCCTCGGCCGAGTGGGCGGCCAAGGAGCACGCCAAAAAGATCGCGTCGGACGACCGGAAGGGCAGAAAGGTGAGGGCGAAGCTCTGGCAAAAACAGGAGGCGGCAACGGCAAAAGAGCAGGAAGACCGTGAGGGCGAAACGGGCGACGGCGAAGAGGTCGGCGTTGATGGCGGCGCCGTATCCTCCCCACTGGGAAAGCCAGGCAAGCGTCGGCTCGCCGGTCGGATTCTCGCCGATCTCTTCGGCTGGCTTCCAGGAGAGCCAAACGATTGCTCGGCAGAGATACTCCTCGCCCTCCCGAGTTCGACGGCGGGTTCAACCCAAACGTGGTCTTCCCCTGCCCGGCGTCGCGCCCTCCTTCGGCCTTCAACATGGACATCAACATCCCCTACTTCACCTCCCCAGCGTATGCAGGCCCCGCGCTGCGCCGCGGCCCACTGCCTTTTGGCGCAATCTCGGCGCAAGCAACCTACGGCGAGGCCGGCGCGCGTAACATGTTCGGCGGAATGCCGGTCGGCCTGCCGGACGGCATGTCGTCCGAGACATACATGGAGGACATGATCGCCCAAGGCTCGGCCTCCAACCCCTCCTTCACGAAAGAACATTTCCGGGCCGATGCTGAACACGACATCAAGTCTCAGGATTTTGCCGACATAGACGCCGAGGAGACGCGGGCCGAGCCGACGCAGACAGGGGACGCCGAGGGTGAAGTCGTGCTTCTAGCGAAAGGCAAGAAGGGGAAGAAAAAGTCAGGCACTTGGCGTCGGAGGCGCGGATCAAGTGGACCGTGGCCGAGGACACCTGTCTCGCCGAAGCATGGAAAACGGTAAGCATGGATCCCATCATCGGTGCCAACCAGAATTCCGACAACTATTAGAAGCGCGTGAAGCTAGCGTTCGACGAGCGTAGCATTTGCGATCCAAAATATAGCAAAATTCATATGGAGCAAAGTAAGAAGGCTATTACCAACCATTGGGCGATCATCCAGACTGCATGCAGCAAGTGACACAACTGCATAAAAAAGGTGGAACACACACAAGCCAGCGGGGAAAGCATAAACAAGGTATTCACGAACACTAGTTGTATACATGCTCAACAAAACTTGACTCACTTTACCTTTCATTTTGCAGTTTCGTCATGTACTCGCTTTGTTTCGAGAAGATATGAAGACGGAATTCAAGTTCTACTATGTGTTTAGGAGACCAAGAACTACGAAAAATGACCTGAGCCTCTCGAAGACGAAGGACGAATTGTACAACCCAAGGCCTCTACCCACGGTTGGGTTGCGCATCGATCTTTCTCCCCTTTGTTCCCCCCATCCCCACGTACGGTGCTGCCAACCAGCCAGCACAGTGCCGTGATTAGCCCTGTTGCACCCACCGGTCCATGGCTCCATGCACTATCAGCTGCCTACTCGCCTCTGCGCCTCGTTAGTTTCCCCGGCCGGCCGGTCGCTGTCGTCGGCTCCAGGGACCAGCCCGTCTCATTCCAGATCGCCGCGAGGAGAACGGAAGGAAAGGCGTGCACCGGTGCGTGCGTGGCACGCCGTCAGCCCCCTGCATGCTCAGCCAGTGTCGGTGGTCTGCTGCTGCTGCTGCTAGGTACAGTACAGTACAGTACATTGGACTGCAGTAAAAAAAGTTCAGTTCGTTAGCGTGAGAAGCAGGTGTGCGTGTGCGTTCGCTGACACATACAGATTGAGACGGAAACTTGTGCCTTCGCTGACACGTACAGGTGTGTGTGCTGGTAGGTACTCCTTCCGTCCGTAATTAGGGTGTCAGGCGGGGATCTCGTCTAAATCTCATTTCTAGTTCATTTCTTAAAATTTAGTGCAAATTTTTGTTAAAATTTATTCTAAAATTTGACAAATGAACTAGAAGTAGGATTTAGGTGGAATCACACTTGACACCCTATCCCTAAATAAGTGTATATCTAACACTTAAAATTTGTCGTAAAAAAAGTGTATATCTACAATACCAAGACACTTAATAAATACAATTAGTTTTTCGTAATCACTTTCCCACCTAATCCTCCAATGTCTATTCTTCTCCTCCATATCATCCACCAATCCTCATTTTTCTCTTTTCTTAATAATTGATAAAATCTCATAAAAGAAGAGAGAGAGAACTAATTTGTCTAGTATTTTCTAGATGTATACTTATTTGCAGAAACTTATACTTCTTCCGTCACGGTTTGGAGTACGTATTACAAAAGCCATCTTTTCCAAAACCCCTCTTCTCCTAGGCGCGTTGGAGTTAATTACAGGATTAATGCCCTCTTTTTCCTCCACGCTTCCTACTCCATGCAGTCAAGAAATTAATTTTTGCATGCAACTCCACCAATGCATGCACCTAATCTCTAATCTTCATTGAGTAATTACGTTTAATAGGACGCTGAATAATTAATGGACGGATGTTTTTGACACAAATCTGGCCTAATCACCACTCACCTAGGTTTCAATAATCTTTCTAAAACACCCTTCAAACCATGATGGAGAGAGTAATACAGTGCACGAAAACTTGTGCGACGCCAGCCGAAAGCGCGCCGTGCGTGCTTCTAATTGAGTGAGATTGAGACCAAAGGAAGGTGTATGCTGGTGTGCACTCGTCTACTATCTTGCTTGCTCGTTTCGTTAAAGTCGTTTGTCTCGATTCCAACAATTTCTCGCAAGTCTAGCTGGCTGGGTTCGTGTTTAATGCTGCTGCAAAGTTGCAATAGGGTGGGTGTGAAGACTCAAGAGAGGAGGCGGCTTGCGTAGCCAAGAGCAACAAGCAACTCAATGCACATGCGCGCAATATGTAGACGTAAAACTATACACAAAACGACTACTCCTTCCGTTTTAAAATATAAGATGTTTTAGGCTTGTAAAAAAAAATATCTAGATTTATTTTAGTTTATAGATTCACTCTAAATATATTAAAACTAGTTTAGATACATTTGCTTCATAAAGCTAAAACATCTTATATTTTAAACAGAGGGAGTAGCTATCATATTTGGTTCTAATATTTGGTTTTTAGAACGTGAACAAGTACGAAAGGGTGGCTGATGAAATCTTATATTAGGACTTCGTAAGCAGTGGAACTCTAATTATTACTAGCTGCAAATTAACAATCAACACCTATCGATACATAAAAGCGAAGTAGTAGGTGCCTCGACGTCACCGCCTTCCACTCAGAGCAAGTATAATAAGTCATGATCATCAGACTATAAGGGTTAAAATACTATACTACCTCCTTCACGGTTTGCAGGGCGCTTAATCAAATTTGAGTTTTTTCCAAAACTGCAACAGTCCTAGGCGGATAAAAATTAATTATTAATTAATGTGACACCTTTCCTCCTAACTTTCTATGCATGCAACAGTCTTCCACCATTGCATGCGCCTTAACCGCTCATTAATAGGCCTAATTTTCAGCCAATACATACACGCCTAGGTCCGTGAGATTTTTGTAGAGCGCCCTGCAAACCGTGAAGGAGGGAGTACTTTTGTTTAGATTGGTCATAGTGGGAGTAACTTAGCTAGTAATCCGCATCGGGCCCGGCTTGACCTCTACTGCACCAAATGGCGACGGGCGAAGCCGGACCAGGACAGGCGCGCCTAAGCGGGACCAGGCGGGGCGAGGCTGGACAAGGGGCGGGATGAGACAGGGCAACGTCGACGAGGTCACGGGCAGCGTCGGGAGGTCGGGTGGAGGAGCTGGGGAGGTTGCACACGGCTGCGGGAGCTCAAGCGCACAACGGGGTGGGCGGGCGGAGCGTACGGAGGCCCGCGCGACAACGGGCGGGACGAAGCCGAGAAAGTCACGCGCGGCTGCATATTCTGGCGAGGAAGACGACAAGAATTGGAGAAAAAAAGGTGAGCCGTATGTGGAACTGGAATTAAATTCAGGAAATGAATTAGGTGAGAATTTCAAATCTTGCGTGGAAAGGAAATGAGTGTCAATTCTAATTATGTTGTTTGGATAGCTTAGAATTTGTTGTTGGAATCAGAGGATGCTACCCAATTTCAATTCGTGTTTAGATGTATAAACCATAAAATTGGATTAGCATGTATGTACATACAATGCCAAGTAAGCAAATTGATGACAAATGTCAAGTAAGCAAATTGATGACATGGCATGATAATTAATATAGAAAGAGAAGAAAGTAGTAACTTAGCTAGTTACCATAACATCACACATACTACCTACACTAGCTGAATGCCCGTACGTTGCTACGGATGTATAAATACAATTATTGTCAGCATATTTTGCAAATACATCAACTCTCATTTGACGGTTGTTTTCCCTTAGCTCGGTCTAATAGTGGACGCATGATGCATATAAATCGATGGATAGACAAGTGGATGGTGCTTGAGCATGAAGGATATATGTTGTGACCATAACGATTTCATGTGACAGTTCAATAGATAATACTAAATATGTGACATGCAAACTTGATATGGCTAAACACCAAGTAGTTATGTTAAAGATGCCACTTTTAATATACTATACATGATACATGTTGCCATGAAGGAAAAGTAAGAAACACATATCATAACATGATAAAGAGTCCAATAAATATACATGTCAAAGTATGTCTGTTCCATTATATGCAAAAACAAAATAAGCCAATGTTGCAAACATGTTGGATGGCATGCAACTAAAGACGTCTTGTTCATGGCATCACATTGAGTACATCATAAGATGGAAAGATGTCCATACTATTCTAAACATGATGTATGAGAGAAGCATATCAGAATGTTTATCATCCGCATTCGATAGAATAAAATATGCAAAACTAACCTTTTATTTATATTCTTTTCATGCAAAAAGTACTACTACGTACTCATTAGTGAAGACATAGTGGAATCCTAAGTTTGAATATGTCACGGATCAGGAAATCTCGAGCCACATTGATTTGTGTATATGCACGCTGCCGATCGAGCCATCCGGCTCACGTAATTTCTGTATCTCTCTAATCTAATTAAAATCAAGATTATTTTTAAAGTGTGGGACAAGAGCGTGTGTGGACGCGGCTTGAATGTGCCCAGCCCACCATATGTGTAACCAATACACGTGGCGTCTATCTGGAGCTTTCCAGCCTTTTTTTGTTTGTGTTCGTGCTTTTATGTTGTATAAAGAAGAACTACTGGCAAATACAGAGCCCGAGAAAATGATGGGTTTCTTTCCATACATGCTCAATATTTTTTCCGTTGTTCGTGTTAAGGACGTGGCCAAAAAATGTGTGCTTTCCCGACCGGCGCGACTCCAACCAGATCATCCTTCACAACAACTACCACCTCATGCCCATAGCCATGGAGTTTATATGCTTTGACGTCTGTCGTAGAAGACATGACCGATGATCTAGCTCACTACCTAAATCGCTGTTGGCAGAAACCATAGTTCGGTGAAAAAAGGAAAGAAACTTTATCTACCCAGAGGTGGCGTTGCCGCCTTGCCATGGACGAACATGTCACAATGGCATCGGGCTGCATAAGTTATCTCTGGCATTATTCTTGTCAGGACAGACAGTAATTCATTGACATCTATCTCCTTTCTTTCACGATAAGATTCTCATCAGGGACTCGACATGCTTATCACCCTCCTCATCGATATGCCTCTTCTGTGTTGTTGTATTTCAACATAGGGACGATAGTGAAGAAATAAGCCAATAAAACATGGTCTATAATCGGCGTGACGACACTGCTCATCTCGGCGATGTTATTCGTTTTCCTTTGGCGTTCATGGCCTTGAGGGCTAAGTTGTAGAGTGTGGTGGCGGATGACGTAGCCGCGTCACCGGAGTACACAAGTACTCAAGGCGTTGACAAGGCTGTTACGTGGAGTATTCGATGTAAGTGTTAAGTGGAGTATTCGAAATTGTTTTCCAACTGAATACCAAAAGTTAGTCTTAATTTGAGAAAGCGTCAGATGAATTCTATGTGTACTGATAGTATAGATGGGTGTACGGCTTATTCACAAAAAAATGGATGGGCTCACGGCATGGGCAAACACAAGCCGCGAGATTGCTTTCCAAAAATAACATAATACTCCTTTAATTATTCCTTTATTTTCTTTTAATTTCTGTGATTGTGGTGATCCCTTAATTCTTGGACATTTATAAGCTTTCCTATATTTCGGTTACCAACTAAAGCCACACGCATGACAGTAGGCGATCTAAGGGCGATGGTTCTCCTTGTATTTGATGGTTATGTTTAACGGTGGTGATTGTCCTAATATTTGATCCCAAAGTGAGCCACCAACTCAATTTTAATAGTAAAGATTTCGGTTTATAAGGCAAATACGTACTTCGAGAAAATAGTTTAACCATAAATTTAGTCAAAAATATATAAACCATGTCATAAAAAATATACCATTGAAAGCGTATTTTGAATATGAATCTAATGATATAATTTTTGTTAAATATAATTTGTATTTTATTGACTAAATTTGCGGTTAAACTATTTTCTTGAAATATGTATTTGGCTTATAAACCGGAATGGAGGTAGTACCAAGACCATATAAGTCTACAACTTAATTAATTAGTCTTTTTAGGACACCATACACATATTACTACACACTATAAAGATAGTAGCATAGTAACTATGACCAGCCTTAGTTAAAATGAGTAGTTGGCCGCAGCACGTGTTCGTAGACACCTTGTGAAATATATGTGAAGTAGATCATATATTAATAAAATAATACTATCTTATATTTAGCTATCCCTTAAGAAAAATCTATCTATTATATGTTATATGTGTTGGCTATTAAGTTGACTCTAAGTGATTTGACAATCTTATATAGCCCGCAGCGAACTTTATTATCAAACCTGCTCTCAAGGAAAACATGGCACCCAGCCGCCCAGAATCAGTACTCCTTTGTTAGGATTAGTAATTAGCAGGAGTAGCCTGTAGGCACGGACTGGTTTCCATTGAGGTTCAGCTGGCGACAGTAAAAGGACACTGAACTGGACATGATGACGAGGCGGAGAATTCCCCTGGTTCTTAAAGTGGCGGTGGTTGCAGCTAGCAGATGATCCAATTGTAGCAAGTAGCCGTCTGGGATTTGGAGGATTACGTGCAGGCGGATCAATCAATTAATTAACAACTACGATATCCAACCTTGAACCGGACGTACACGGTAGGATAAAGTCATAAAACAGCTTCGCAAAAGCACTAACCGCCACTATTAATCTAGCACTAGTATAGTCGTGTAGATCAACCTTTTTCTTTCCCAAACTGTCGTGTGGATGATCTAAGTGAGGTTTCTAGACGCCAACGCATTTGGACATTTTTTTTTGAAAACAACGGATTTGGATATTTTGTCATTGGATTGGATCGATGAACCTTTCTGCTTCGACTCTGTGCGTGTGCGTGTATGTTCTTCGGCCGAGATGCGTTCACCCGATCTGGTTCGCTGCGCTTGGCGCCTAGCTTTAGCCTTGCGTGGCATGCGGTTGTCAGCCCGGCCGGGCCGGCCGACATGCACGACGATCGCTTCTGTTTTTCTTCTCCTGCTAGCTGATGCGTTCTTTCTTTCGCCCTTTCGTGCACGGACGCATCAACGATTACGGCCGGATGCTCCTGGATGATCATCGGTCAGGTCGGCGCGTGGTCGTATCCGGCGATCGCTTTCCTTGAAGTCGAGAACGCTGACGGGAGGGACAAGAGATGCTCTCCTCGCCGATCCATCCGGTCGTCTCAAACGTCGTTTGTGTTCGAGTTTGGATCGGACCACGGTCAATAAAGGAGGTCTGGTCTGTCCGATCGGTCGCATTCAGTGACGCGTCCCATTTGTCCGGACAAACGGGCGTTGGCATCATCGCTGGACAAAAGATATAAATCAGCTAAACATGTCGAATTGATAACCCAAAGACATAGATTAACTAGCAAATAACATGGCAGACATGTGCCATCGTCCTTTGGGCATCGCCAACAAGTGGCCACTGGTTCAAAATTTTACAAAAGAGGATATTTTCATACAAAAATGTTTCTAAAATGGCAGCTTCCCTGCCTAAAAAGTTGCATCCGATGTCACCATTGCCCTTCAGGCATCGCGAGCCCTGATGGCCAGCTGCCTCTTCGCAACCTAAGCCCTGTGATCGGGGTCAGCGATGCTACCCAAGTCGGTGAGCATGATGCCGTTCTCCTCGGCCATGATCTTGGCTTCGGCCTCCAGCACCCTAGACCTGGCCTCAGCCTCCTTGGCATTGGCTTCGGCCTCCATCGCCTTGGCCTTGGCCTCGATCTCTATTAGCCTAGCCTTGGCGTTGGCCTCCTCCACCTCTATGGACCTCGTCTGCAGCTTGACAAATGTCTTGGTGACGACCTTTTTTCTCTTTGTGCCGCCTCTCCTTTCTCTCGGTGATGGCCTCTTTCTTCTTCTCCGAGATCTTTTTCAAAGTCTCCTAGAATGCCAAGGAACCAGCCTGGCGGGCAAGGTCGGCCTTCATGGCCTTGTGGCCACCAGGGCGGCGGGTACGACCGGCAGTCCAGTCGTTTGCAGAGGTAACGAAGCCTTCGTCATTGTCGTCATCTAGGTGGACGACTCCATCTGTCGAAGCATTGCTCTTGCCCTTCTTTTTGTTCATTTCTCTCCAAAGGACATAGCTAGTGTCCCATCTTTTGGTGTCCTTGATCAACATCCAACAATGGGACAAGGTGAATGCCTTGTTATCATTCACGGTCTTGAAGTGCTCCATTGCCTTCAAGACCTACACATATAAATGCCAACGATGGCTCAACGGAAATGCAAGACATAGGCAAAAGAGAGGAAAAGGTTATACCATGTCAACCGGCTGCAGGCTGCTTATTTTCCTTTTTGTCACTGTCTTGTAGGAGTCTTGGAACTTGCTACACTCGTCATGGATGGTGCACCAACGCTCGGAGAGGGAGAGATTGTTCCTCTCGCTAAAGAAGGTGTTCTTTCCGAATTTCCTATGCTTGTGGAAGAACCTGCCCACCTTTGTCCAATAGGCAAAGCCCTTTTGCTCGGCGCCGCATAGTGGATCTTGTGAAATCTCCATACATGCCTTGCATAGGAGCTTGTCCTCGTCGGGGGTGTAGCTCGAGGTTCGTTGGCTCAACTTCTTGTTGTCGACAAGTGAGGCCGCGAGTGAAGCGGCCAATGACGCGGCTATGGCGCCCTCACCCATGTAAGTGCCATCGTTTCCAAACAATGACTCGTCCGCAATATTGCAGGCATCTTTCTGGGTCTCCTGTTGTGTCTTCGGCTCGACCTCGACGTCGTTGACATAGACGCTGCCACCATCCTCGTTGATCATGTCATGGAGGATGCCCTCGTCGTCATTGCCCACGAAATCCTACACCCAAATGGGCCATCATAAAGCGGTGGGAGAAGTATAATGGCAATGGCGAAGAAATGTGACGACCATACCGTGTCAGCGGCGGCCCGCGGCTCGGCGAGCATTTCGCCAAACAGGTTGACTGGCGTCGGCATGTTCGCAGCAGATATGGCACGCCGCTTCGTCGATGCCTCCGGGGTTGCATCTGCGGTGGTTGGAGTGTGGTTCAGGTCGATGGCGGGCTCTCCTGCCTCCGACGATGCCGTGCGGGGATGGTTGAACCAGGACAGATGATGAGCTCTAAGCAAGGACATGTGCGTCCCTGTCGTCCTGGGCTGAGCTGGTGGCCGACCGGTAGGCGTGGAAGTGATGGAGCTGGTAAAGGACGTGCCGTCCGTGTCCAGGCCGGGAAGAGAGACGGCGCCTCCGAAAATGGCGGTCATCGCCTCCTACTTGATCATGTTGACGGCATGCTTGGCGGCATTCACTGTCAGCTCGTTAGCGTCGACCTTGTTTTGGGAAACGAGGAGGCGCTCCTGCTCTTCCCAGCGCTCTATCTCGATCCTAGCAGCGGCACATCGATTTCTCGCCGCTACCCGCCGGCCAGCGCGCTTGTCGGACTCAATCTTCCGTTCCTCCGGTGTCTGTTCCTTTTGCGGGCTTCTTCGGCCGGACGCACTTCTTCGCGGCGGGAACGCCAAAGGGCACATCATTGACCATGGCCGCGGGATTCATCGTCTTCCCTCCCGTCCCTCCCGTTTCCGCCAGTGGCGAGAGAGACCGCTAAAGATAAAGGGAGAACGCGCTCGAACAAGCGCGTTGTTCGGGCCGACGCATTCGAGACCCATATTAGATGCACGAATGGATCGAGCCAGACGCGTTTGTCTAGATGGATCGGGCTGTTGGGATGCCGTGCACGCCCTACGTGTCCACGCGGATGAGTTCGGACACGCTCAGACATGATGCGTCGACCCTTCGAAGATGGCCTTACAAAAGAGGCAAATATATATTCCCTGAAGTCTAGAACGCTGACGGGAGGGACAAGAGATGCTCTGCTTCTGTGTTACAGAAGAGGGAAAACCCAGCAGTTACAGAAGTTGGGACACAAGTGCATCCAGATTAGAACAACAGTCATGTGCTTTGAGTTTTGTAGTTCATAGTTAAAGTGTTTGATAAGCCGTCAGCATAGGTATATGGGTGCTACAAAAATTGCCCCGACTATTTTTTTAAAAGTTTAGGGACAAAATAAATACAAGGGCATGTAGGTCGTAAGTTTAGCAGGAAACCGATTTAGAGCTCGGGCTAGATGGAGCTCTTTATTTTGAAAATTATAAATTGATTTTGAAATTTTATAAAATTATGAAAAAATTCTAGACCTAGATAATAATGAACGCAACTAGCACATAAAGTCTCAACCCTAAATACCATATATTCTAGTTTCATAAAAAATGATAGAATTTGGTGACCGATTTTTTTACACTGTTCACTACTTTAGATGTCAGATTTTTTTTCATTTTAGCGTTTGTGCAGCCCAAAATACAGTGTAGTTCTAAGCTTGATAGATTACATATTTTCCACATCTAGGAATTTTGATCAGAAATTTAATGAATACAAAATGGACAGTACTAGGCGTCCACCGAGGGATTTGTGCTTTTTATCCCCCGGGTCCCCGGCCAACCACGTGTCCTCTTTTTTGGGTCAAAATCCCGCTTTTGCTATAGAAAGTCCCGTTTTTGCTACATATTGTTTCGCTTGTTTCGCTTTTGCTACAGAAAGTCCCGTTTTTGCTACATATTGTTTCGCTTTTTCTTGCAGGGGCAGAGATCGGCGGAGGAGGCGGCTTTGGGCGAGTTGCAGGACGCAGGTGCGCCCCGGCGAGGTGTCCTCCATCCCGGCGACGCGCGAGGATGCAGGGACGGGGAGGCGCCATGTCTGGCGACGGAGGGAGATGGTAACGGACGGCGGCGGCGCCCGAGGATGCAGGGACAACGGCGGGAGTGGCCGAGGCTTCAGGCGACGGCGACTGTGAGAGAGATCGTGGAGTCCATCGGCAGCGTGGCGAGACTGCAGATGGCGCACGAGTCCAGCGGCGGCCTGGTGGGGCGGGGCTGCAGCAAGCGTCCGCGAGTCCAGCGGCAGGAGAGGCCGGGAGGGCGGGGTCGAGGGAGGAGAGGCCGGCAGCGAGGGAGAGCAGCGGGGGTGGCTGCGCGTCGTAGAGCGAGACGTCGCGACGGGGAAGCAGAGTTAGCGATTGGGGAATCGATCGATGGGCCAACCCGGGGTGCACGACCTGGTGGGGAGCGCGACCCAGGGGATGAAACGCGTAGTATCCCTCGGGGAGTGGTATCATTTTCCATACAAAATGCAGCTTTCGAATTGCTCAAAGAAAAAAGCTCCACATAAATCTGGAAAAATTTATCTGCGCGGTAACAAAAAGAGAAATATGCATAACAGCAAACCAAACGCGTTGTACAAAACAAATTACTCCTTCTTCTAAGTAATATTAGTTGACATGGATTTATCTAGATACATCCGAATCAAGACAAATTCATATCAACTACTTCCTCCGACCCATATTACTTGATATGGATTTATCTAGATTTGGATGAATCTAGACATTATTTAGTATATAGGTTCATCCAAATTTTGACAAATCCAAGCCAATTACTCCCTCCGATCTATATTACTTATCTTAAAATGGATATATCTAGTACTAAAACATGTCTAAATAAAACATGTCTAAATAAAACATGTCTAAATACATTCATTGTAGTAACAAGTAATATGGGTCCGAGGGGGTAATTTAAATCAAAGGGAATATTTGAAATTACAATAATTATACTTTTACAAAAATAAGATTTAATTTGAATTGTTGGGACCTTCTCAAAGAGAAGATGCCCTCGAATATTAGCGTATGCTGCTAAGTGTGGCGTCCACACGGTATTCTTTCGTAAAAGGCGAAAGAATAGTTCGCTTTGGGACAGTGCTAGGCGTCCTCCGGGGGATTTGTGGTTTTCATCCCCCGGGTCCCCAGCCAACCACGTGTCCTCTTTTTGGATTCAAAATCCCGCTTTTGCTACATTTGCCCCGCTTTTGCTACATTGTAGCAGAAAACGGTTCGGTCTAGAAAAAAGAACAGACATATCAGACCTCGCCGGAGAGTTCGCCGGAGACCTCGTCGGCGACCTTGTAGCAAAAAAAATATGCTAATGTAGCAAAACCGACTTCGCCGGAAAATATCATCGGAGACTCGCCGGAAAAAACCTCGTCGGAGACCTCGTAGCAAAAGTTTTACGCTATTGTAGCAAAACCAGATAACGGTGGTAGCAGAAAAAATGTGCTAATGTAGCAGAAACCCGACCTCGTCTGAGACACGCCGAGAACTTTCGCTGGGAGAGCTCCCCAGATACCACGTCGGAGATCACGTAGCAACATTTTTGTACTATTGTAGCAAGATCATAAAATAGTTCTAGCAAAAATAATCTGATATTGTAGCATATCCCACCTCGCCGGAGACTTTTGACGGGAGACCACACCGGAGACCTTGTAGCAAAACATTTGCTCTATTGTAGCAAAATTGGAGAACACTTGTAGCGAAAAAGTATACTAATGTAGCAACAATCGATATCGCCGGAGCTAACTTCATCTACATATCGCCGGTGTTTCACGGAGATTTTCGCCGGTAGATCTTGTAGCAAAAATTTGTACGGGTGTAGCAAAAATTCACCGGCGAGATTGTAGCATCCGCCCCTCACCGATGGTAGCGTTGCTCGTCGTCCATGATAGAGCCGCCATCGTCGGTGGTAGCAACGCCCGATGGCTTATCAGAGCCTCTCGTCGCCGGTTGCAGATTTGGAGGCACAACCACAACCGGAGATCTGATCCGGGAGGAGGAAGCGAGCGCCCAGCGGCGGCTATGCTTCATTGGCGACACGACGGTGCTCCAGCCAGGGCATGCGGCTCGGTCGAGACGGTGCTCAAAGACTGGCGGCGACGGTGCTCAAAGACTAAGACGATGCTCCAATCTGAGGCGAACGGCGCTCCATCAGCAGCACGGCGATGCGGCGGTCCTCCAGCAGCAGCGGTGCCCGACATGGCGGCACGGCAGCAGGAACGAGAGAGGACGGCAGGAAGAAGCTACAGCAAAGGAAGATGCGGTTTCTAAGAAGAGATAAGGAAGCAACTACCGTACATAGTAGGTCCTCTCTCCAGGCGTATTAGGCGGGCAAGTGATCGACGACCCGGGGGATCAGATCATTCGATCCCGCGGGGCACAGTATCATTTTCCTTCGCTTTGTGGTCACCACGCAGCTGCGTGAATTTTTCGGATGGACCTCAGCTCCTCTATAAAACCAGTTTACTCGTAATCTCTTGCTTCGCCGGGCGATGTGGGACTATTAGCACGGGAGTGTTTGCGTCGAGACGCCGCGAGGATTTCTGTCGTTTCTGTCAACTGGCCCAGTGTTGCAGGGTTCGATTAATCGGTGCTGGCCGCTCGTCCTTAGCCCATTAACGACGAGAACAAAGGTCGCTGAGGCCCGACACAGCAAGAAGGCCTTGTAACGTTGTACCCTTCCGAAAACAAAAGGTTGTATGTCTCCTCTAAAAAGAAAAGTTGTACTACTACGTAAGTGACAGTAGTTAAAAAGGTCACTGCTACCGTAGGTAAACTGCAATAAAACTGTAACAAAGGAGTCATTGCCGTAGGGCAAACGCTCTGTGTACCCGGTGATAATTTTTCGGGATCCCTGGGTCCTCTCTGAGAGGCACGTGTTCCTAACACTCGCACTAAATCTTGTTTTTTAATGAAAACATCTCATTTTTGCTATATAAAACATTCCCGGGTCTTCTCCGAGAGACGCTCTGGATTGCCTGCCTAACCATGCTCTTTCGATCTGATAAGTTGGACAATTGAGGCGACGACGATCTAGGCATGGTAACATATCTATTGCTCATGGCGGAGATGCTAGGAGAGCGGGCGGCGAGCTCTGATGCGAATATAAGCGGCTAGAGTTGAGCTAGTGATTTGGGAAGAAAGAAAGAGAAAGAGAAGTAGATTTGGTCCAAACGGATCAATTAGTCCATGTTGACAAAGAATAACGGAAATACTAATAAGATAGGCCAAACAATAGATAACGAGATGGCTATTTGAGTTTAACCATGTTCAACATTTTCCGCGAGTCCAAACTCGTAGTATTTGTGTTTGATTGAATTTACACAAAAAATATCCCTCTGAACGATTGGCCCGGCTAGGTTCGGCCCTTCTAAATGATAACGCTCAACTTGATCCGGGCTCTCCAACTTGAACACCAAAAGCGAAATGGCCCGGCGGGGAAATCAGCATGGTTGTTAGTGAAATAAAAGCCCATGAAGAGATTCCTGAAGATAGTCCCGCTGCTTTATCTCATGGGCCTAATTCTCACAAACATTCAAATCAAAATATAAAGTGGGAACTGAATATGCAGCTTGCTGACAACGAGCTTAATAATAATACAAGAAAAACAAAAAGAGAAATGAACTTTCTTTTTGCTTGTGTATCAGCACTTTAGCCACGTGACCTACATTCTGTCCCGGGAGGACGATGCTTTGTGTGTGGTCAGTAAATCGGCACTTGCGTAGGCCGGTCGCTGTCACCCGCAGTTCTGACCTTATGCAAATCGAATAACGCAACGGCCGGCGAGAGGTCCGTGCCCGCCACCATCCGACGGCGACACAGTGAAACCTAGCTGTTGGGCTCGCTCGCGCAAGAGGTACTCACGCGCCCGAGGAGAAATTTTTGGCTGGGTGACAGCGGCCGCCGGTGGACGGAGCGGAGAGCAACGCATGCAGAGGCAGCGACTGCACTGACCTGACATATACCCGGCCCGCGCCGCGACGGATGGCTACGCGCGCCCCGGCCGGATGTGATTTGACGATTGCACAGATTCCTCCCGTCCTCCACCGGTGGAGGGGGACCTGCGGAAGCTGAAAGCGAGAGGGCGAAGCCAAAAAGGGGCGGCGCGGCGCGGCGCGTGCACGACTCGCCCCGCCGGGACGCCGGGTCAGCGCTCGCTGCCGCTGCTGCGAGCACAGTGCTCTACTCTACACTCCGTGCTGCATGGGTCGCGAGCACGGAAAGCTAGCCGTTTCTTCCTTTGGCATGACACGTGGTCCAGATTTAGTACTAGGAGCCTAGAACTGATCTAGATGCCTCAGGGTGCTCTGTGCAGAGGCGTGAACGTGCACCCACATCACGCACGCATAGTGATACGGGCACTAAGCAGGGCTGCCGCTAGTCCACGGGTGGTGTGGGTTAATCCTGGAGCCAAAAAGGCTCTTCCACCATAACCACGTGCAGTACACGCGGCCGCGCGCGCTAATCGGGGGCTAAGCCCGTGGCCTCCTCCGACGTGGCGGGGAGGTGGCGCGCGGGGGTCCCCGGCGGCAGGGTGCGCGGGCGCGTGGCGGCGGCGCGCGCCTTGCGACGGCCACATGAGCTACCTCCTCGCGCGCGCGTGCCTTTGCGTCGGTCGCGGCCATTGTATATGGAGTGTAGACCCACCACCACTACGGCCGATCGTAGTCCGACGTAGGCGAGAGTAGAGGCGGCGATCTGTCGCTACTGTGCCCGTTCGATCCCACTTGCGGCGACGGACGCGCACGGCGAGTGGCACGCGTGCACGCGACTTGGAATTTGGATTCTGTGCCAATATGCATGCGCACATCGGTCCATCGTGGGTTCACTGTTGGAGAGGTGCTATCGAACGTATACATGCGGTGCGAGGCGTACGTACGTGGACGGCCAGTGTATTAAGGCTTTGCCATCTTGCGGGCCCACCCAACGACGCGCTTCATCCTTATTCTTTAGTGGAAAAATACGCTTTCATCCTATTTGCTGAGAAACAAGAACCCAAGCACCACCAACGCATTAATATCCTAGAAATGCTATACCGTCCTGTCTCCCTCGTACATACGATCATCGTCGGCACCTAGCTAGTCCCCTACTAGTACATATGGAAACGGGAGAAGAAAATACAGATGAAAATTCCGCGATACGCGCCATCACAAATCAAAGCTATACAGCTCACTGGTGGCATCTATCCACTTTCTATTCCGGTGCATGCATGCGTTACCTGCAGGCTCACCTCACATGAGCAACAGACAAGAGCACCGGAAAGCTGGCCTCCTTTAATCGACCCCCATGCCAAAAGCGATTGGTACTACAGTACGACCTGCTGGGGACGGCACAGTCCTCCTCGTCCTCTGCATGCTCTCCTCCGGTTGCAGAAGACGGAAGAAACAAGCAACGCCATGCACGGAGCATCCGCGCGTGGCCGCCACCCATGTGTGCATGCATGCTCGCTCGAACCAGATGCCTCCGCCACTTGTCCCTCGATGATCCCCTGCGCTCCTCCCTAGCTGCTGATGCCAGCCATCTCGGCCCATCGATCGAGTACAAAATCCTCTCGAGCATGCAGTCCTGCGTATGACACATTGACACGAATATATTACTACGCGATATAAGGGAGATTTTGTCCGAGGCGTGGGGGCATGCATGCAGCATTCCTTCTTTTTTTAGGCCAGAGCATCTTAACGATGCGGATGAGGTACTAGTAGAAATTTATAAAGAACAAAGGTCGGAGGCTCGGAGCATGTCAAAACTACAGGCAAACACGTCAATCGGGATAAAACTTTAGCTGAGGCGCTTTTTGACGACACCTGATTCCTCCCGTTCAAGGTCCAAGGTTTCGTCTCCAATTGTTTATATCTGATTCCCGTCCAAGGGTCCAAGAGTTCGTCTCCAATTGTTTATCGAGGGAACTGATGTTCCATATTTCGGGCATCACAAATGGGTATTCTTCACGTGACATCGCAATGCCTAAGTATTTTAATGAGCTTGTCCATATACTTAAGTAGGCGCGACAACTCATGATTGTCCATATACTTAATGGGCGAATTATCATTAATGTTGGAAAGATGAAGGCTCATGAGATGTTGGTGATACAACAAAAGGTTGAAACAGAGAGGCAGAACCAGTTTTATCAGGAGACATTAAAGGTTAGGCAAGAAAAAATTTTCAAGGAATTACATCCTAGGGTTAAACTGGTGGAATTCTTAGAAACCAAACCCTAGAGTTTTTCTTTGGTTGAAGAACCTATGGAGGCGGAAAATTGGTTAATAGATACATCCCGTAAGCTTAAAAGTGTGGGATGCAAGGATGAAGAAAAGGTGCGCTATGCAACTTATCTATTGACAGGAACCGCAACCATGTGTTGCGAAAAGTCCGAGTTCGTGATTCCGGAAGGAGGTGTCAATACCTGGGCTGAGTTCAAAAAGAAGTTTCGGGAAGAATTTGTTCATCGGGACAATGGGAAAAGGAAGGAGAATGAAGACTTAGAGAAAAGGAATCTTCCAGTCCTAAAACATGTACGGGAGTTTAAATGTTTATCCAAGTACATTAGTAAGAAAGTAAACAAGGAGGCGAAACGGCAAAAGAAGTTCATGAAAGGACTACAAGCAATTATGAAGATGCAGCTCAGGATTGTGCGTGCAAAGGAGTTCCAGGAATTGGTGGATAGTGCACATATATCAGGAGATGATGAGATGGATGCACCTAAAGGAAAGAAAAAGAGAATTCAAAAACATACCACAACATGTCAGGTCGGAGGACATATGACGAAGAATTATCCGGATCCACATGTGACATACAAAACAGAGAAGATATGTCACAACTGTGGAATTCGGGGCCATGTGTTGAAGGAGTGTCCAAAACCTAAGATAGTATGTTACCAATGTGGAGAACCAGGACACATGAAAAGGAACTGCTTAAAACCGCAGTTAACTCATGGATCGACAGCAGGACTAATAGAACCAATAATGGGGTTACCATCTACTCAAAATGTTCAGCCTAATCTAATCGGAGAAAGGAATGTAGGAGCATTTCAAGGAAAATGTAACAAGTGTGGAATCTTAGGACACAACAAATTATGTTGTCCGGATCATCAGGAGGTTTATGGAACATTAGTGGGAGGTGACACAACATCTACCAAATCACCATAAAAGGAGGGTGTAGGTGAAGAAGGTACATCTTCAGGAAAACGGAAGTATGAAACCATAAATGAAGTCAATAACAGCAACAACCACAACAAAGCAAGTGGTAAGTCAAGGCATTATTAATGATATAAGTTACCTTATAAATGCATTTAAGAAGTTAGAGAATTCACACCGCTATTTCTCAAATATGCGGGTGTACCATCTGTTCCTCTAAATATTATTAGAACGTCTAAGGGGGAGAGTGAATAATGAAGCATCTGGAGTTGAGATCCGGAGTAAGGTTTAGGGAAAGCCAAAACATTCTTAAAAAGTAAGCCATAAGGACTAAGTATACCATAAATAGATGAATAATAGAGTCAAGCTATATTTAGCCAAAGTATAAACCAGAATCTTACCTTAAGGGACTTTCTAAAAAAAACTTAGACACTTCTTGAATAGATGTCCTAATCTAAAAACACTCAAGAGGATCTGATGAGGGCAGAAGTGCTAGATTCAAAAGAAGTTTATACATCAAATAGATTTAGTTGGCTCATTTCAAATCAGAAGAGGATCCAAGGAAAGCTGGAATGAAGATACAACAATTATCTTCATCCTGGATTCAAAAGAGTCACCAGGATCTCAAGAAGTTAATCTTATCTTCTGAAACATAAGAGGGTGCGAACTTCAAGGACGAAGTTTATTTTAAGGGGAAGAGTCTGTAACACCCCAGGGTTAGCACCTACAAATAGAAAGGACACAAGTTTGTGCACTGCATTCATGCATAAGAAAATCCGGGGAATTTTCACGCAAAACTAAAAGAGCTACAGAGGGATCGGGATCTCTCTTGTACTGAAGAAAACTTCAGAGCAAGTGCAATAGATTTCGACATGACCTTTGTAGAATTCTTTATTTCAGGGAAAATTTATTCAAACATGTATTTGAATTTCAAATATGAAATTCAAATGAATTTATAAAAATTCACAAATAGGAATTGGAAATATATAATAACTTGCAATAAAATGATTACATAAATAATATAAAAAGGATTCTTTATTAATATAAATAAATATGCATATGGTATTATTTTACAATGGATAAATAAAAGAATTCTTTATATATGGCATTGTCTTTACAATTAGGATTTACAATGGAAGAATTATTAAATAAATAGTTTATTATTTACAAACACAATTATAATTCAAAATATTTACACATGTTAATAAAAGGGAAATTACAACAAGATTAAAAATAAAATCTAACTAAGCTTCTCTTCTTCTTCTTCTTCTTCTTGATCTTCATTCCTGTAAAATAAACAATAAAGAAAGAAACATTGTTTTAATGTTAAAATGTTTGCCCCACCATAGGTGAGGCAATTTGATATATGAAAATAGCTTAGGGATTTTTGTAAGAACTACCAAAATCCACTAATGACCTAAGAGGGTACCACCCAATCTAGACCATAAGTAGAAATTTTGATATGTGAACTAAACACTTGAGTAATGAGAGGCAACTGTGAAAGTCCAGGAAAACCAGTACATATCTGATCCATCAATTGAAGACAACAATAAGCATGCTATGGCACCCTCCTAAGCCTAGCTAAGTTCAAGAAAATAAAATCAAAGCAACACAACAAGTAATCTGTCTTATCACTAATCAGCTAAGAAGATTCATAGTTAATCTGATCTTTGCCAAGTACTTTAAGTCACATGGCAATTAAGCAATAGCTCAATTGCTATGTAAAAGCCACAAATATCTGATTAGGGGAAAGGCCCATTTAACTGAACCAAATGACTGTTTATCCATCAAGATGAAATAAGGAAAGCTACAGTATAAGATTAGGAAATATCAGGCATTCACTTGATATTATCCACACATCACAACAACCAAGTAAGCAGCACAGTCATTGCATGCATAATGTGTGCTGTCGACACAGCAAGGCAGCACTAGAACTATAAAAAAGAAAGCACAGCCACCATCACTGGTTAGACACGACATAGTCCTATCCTCTTCTCAAAGCCACACTCCTCTGCCTCAAGAACACCACAAGTAGTCCTAGCTTGTACCAGATCAAAACAGCAGAACATATACACAACACTACCATCAGAGTTACATACCACACCATTTCTAGCTCTGGTTGCTCCCTGGAGCCATCCAGGAGCTAAGAGGAGGAGGCAAGAAGCACTAGTAGTCCAAAGAAGAACTAGCCAGCATATCAAGTATCAGGATAGGATTAAAAGTAGATCCAGCCAGGAATAAGGAGGAGAAGTATTTCCAAGACAGGATGCATAAGAGTTTACATCAGTAGCAAAACAAGGACATCAATCATATCTTTGTAGCAGGTAGAACTCTACAATCTTGTAAGCATCTGTATTCTCTTTTACATCAACATCTTGGGAAAATAAAGGGACTAATACACATCAAATCCCTTCCTCTACCCTTCAACTAGATGATCATCTAGGAGGATTGGAGGAGGGTGTTCTCTCAGATCTACATAGAGATGCTATGTATATTCCTCATAGAGAATTAGAAAACTACATCATAATCTCTGTTCTTATTTAGAGTTTGGCCTCAGCCATTGCCTCATAGGCCAGGTATATGATCTTATCAAGTTTTAGTCAATCAAGCTCACAGCAGATCATGCAAACAGGATTTGTCACTATGCACACTCCAAAATGGAGGCACCATAGTGACAGTCTGATACACAATATCTATTAGAATGTATCATCACCCAAAATAATCATTGAGATATCTTAGCTAAACAAACCTATCATTTTCCTAGTAGAAGACTCTAGGAATCAATGGTACACTTTACTTTACTATCAACAAAGACAGTAAACCAAATCACCACCATCATCATATATGCATCTGAACCAAGGATCCACATCTTTTGTCAAAGAAGCCAACTAAAATTTGAAAGGGACTAATTCCTATCATTTTCTTAGTCATGTACCCTAAGAATCAAGAATATATGTGTTCAGAATTTCATTTAGTAATGAATTCAAATCATCTTCCTAATAATTTCAGGAATCATTTATACAAGTCATAAATTGCTAGTTAGTTACATCAAAATTTAACTAACCACAAAGAAGAATCACTGTTTCAACTCTGGTTCATAAGCATCAGTCTGAGCAACTTATCTAGTCCAGAGACTAGAAGACAATTAATAAATTATCAAGTCTAAGTAGATAATTGATCTCTGTAACAACCAAGCCAAAAGAGCTACCAGGCCTGGATTACCAAGCCCAAGGTACTGCTTAGCAACCACCAACAATTAAAGACAAAGGATTCTAATCAAATCATTTTCCTAAGTATAGACATTAGGAATCATTCTAAAAGAATCACTACCTTATGGACTAGCCATAGATGATATACCATTTCATCAATAAACAATAACCAGTATAGAACCAATCATTTTCCTGGTATGAATACCTAGGAATCATTTAGTTATATAGATATAACTGTTAAGCAGATATGTCATCACTAATTTCTCTTGCAATAGCCACATATGTGTTATATATAACTAGAAGGGAAGCACATCAAGCTTCAGTTCCCTGAATCTTAATCAAATACCACTATGTGCTATCATCAGCCCATCATCAACACGAAAGCTGGTCACAAAAGACATATAACTCACCGAGGGTGCCGAGCACCTGTAGCGTAGGCGTGACGAAGCCGAGGATTGTTCCAACCATCACTCCAACACCACTACTAGGGAGTGTCGGGGTTGCGCTGTAGCACCGTCCCACCAGCCTCAAGACATTGGTGGATGAATTGCATCATCATCACAACAGAAACACCACCACCAAAACATCACCACCGTGATACTAGCAGCGTATGGGGGTCGAGAGTGAAGGGGGGCGCAACAAGAGTACCAGGTGCTTGAGCATGGAAGAGGAGACACAGGAGCTGGAGGGAAGGAGCCATGGCGCAGGAGCCCTACTGCGCCGGCGACCCATCGTACCGCACGGCTAGGGTTAGCCAGAATGGGGGCCCGTGCGAGGGTTAAAGGACGCCAAGGCGACAGGGAACAACAGAAGGAGATTGGGCGAGGCAGCGCCAACAAAAGGCGGCGCTGTGATGCCAGTGGAGCGAGAAGCAACGAGGAGGAGAGGAGATAAGCTCGAGGGATCTGAGCTGGAGTCGGTTTGACCGATCCAGTACCCCTCCTGCTAGGCTAATTTAGCACAATGTTGGGTGCTAGGCCCATTTCAAAATAAAATAAAATAAAAAATGCAAATTTATAAAAATGACCCTAAATTTATTAAAATATCTAAATATATATATATATAGAGAGATAAAAATCCTAAAAATATTTATAATATAAAAAAAATCATCACAAAAATAATATCCACCTAAGAAAAATATAACTTTACTTATTTAAGTTAATAAAATGTAAATAAAGATTAAACACTATTAAATCTTAAGTGAAATTTCATTAAATAAGAAAAATCCTAAAAATAAAGAAAAATCATTTTTGTGTATAAAAATAACTCTATTATTTTATGAAAATACTAACTTAGAGTTTTACAAATAAAATATAAATCAAATATTTAAAGAGACTTAATTCTTTAAACAATTTTATAAAAATAAAGGTAACACTTTGTGTATTATTCACTAGCAAAATAAAGGTAACAATTTTTAAGATCTTTAATAAGTATATTTCACTAGAAAAATACTTTGTGTATTATTCAAAAACATTTTAAGATAAATAAAATTCATTACTTATTTTACTCAAATGAAATAACCACTTTGTTAATTCTTAAAATTATTTCTTAAGTAAGAAATAATAACATTTTCTTATAAGACACTAAAACCTTTAAAGTTTAATTATTAAGTCTAAATCCATAATCAAAATAAAACTTAAGTATAACTATTAAACTTTTAAATACTCTTATTAAATCTTAAATTCAAATAAAACTCCTTTTAAATAAATATTATATACCACTCATGTATAAGATGGTGAATAATCTCCATCTCTTAATCACTCTTAAAATGATTCTAAACTCTAACAAATTTATAAGATCATATAATTATGCTCCCATGAATAAGATGCATGTTGTAAATTCATCTTTCACTTACATTAAAAAGGATCATTCATAATCGTATTTGTCAAAACCCTAAAACTAGATGATATTCTAAAAGCTCATTATATCTTAAAAATTCACTTCTATTTTTTATAATTAACTTTGGTCTAAACAATCATAAACATCTCATTTGAAGTTTATTCATGTTTTAAAGTTAACTTTAGTCAGTTGTATCACCAATTGAAATATAATAACTCAACATCATTTGTAACCCTCATAAACCCTAATGTAAAACCTAATAATCCTTAAGACTAATTAACTTTAACTAAATACTAGTTTCTTCAAATGTTATTCTTTTTGCCACTTCACACAAACAAGTCTATAATAATTCCTTCAGCTCTTAAGAACTCAACTCAAGGACTTTTTACCCCAGTCACCAGATAACAATTAATCATAATCACATTACTCTATCTGTATTTGTATATTTTGGATTGTTAACACTTAAGTTCCTTATCAATGTCATTGCTTATGAAATAAACTTAAAGATAAACCCAATCTTAAAGAAGATACCTAAGATCAACTTATTCAAAATACTAAGGGTTTCACTTTGGGAATTATAAAATTGCATAACATTATTTATGCATAATTGCATCTTGCTTCTTTAAACATTAGTCCTTACCGGAACAATGATGATGATTTTAGATATTGGATCTTCTATTATCTCGAAGACCGTGAGTGCATAATCTTGCAATCACAAAAGACAAGTTCACACTTGCTCATGTCCTTTGATTATTTTCTGTAAAGTATTTTGCAAATCCACTGTTGTCATCACCTGCATTTGAAAAAGATCAGAAAACACTATTTTCATAATAATATGATTATAGGTTATTTACCATGAGGTAATAATATACTATGAAAGTTCCGGTGGTAAAGGAACATATTATCTAGGACTTAACAACCAATGTCGCCAGTGATTCTTGCGTCGTATATTATGCGTTAACCATGATATTTGGAATGGGACGGAGAAGTCAGCTGGATCGGCTCCCTTTCGCATGCATTGGACATTGTTCTGGGAATTTGTAAGTTGCAGATCGTGGGTATAGCCGTTTTATACGGGGGTCTACCGTGGATCTGGGCCTACAAAAGACAGATTTGTCTGTATCCAACTAAGGTATAGCCGTTTTATACGAGGAAAAGTCTACCTTGAGTTTGGACATCCAACAATTGTAGTGTATGCGGGGTCACAGAGAAGGACAGTGATTGGCTGGGATCTTAGTCTGGGCCTCACACCAAGGAAGTGTGAACGAGCCTATAACTCGGATGTGCAACAAAGCTAAGATCTCTCATGGGTAAAGTAACACACCTCTGCCGAGTGTAAGAACTGTAACTTGTTACTCCCTGTTCCGGGGAGGAGCTGTGAACACTGCGGTAAAGGAATGTAACTACCTCGGTGAATTACGCTCCTAGTTTCAAGCCTGGATAAGCGGAAATGGTTGAAATAGTACGGTGGGGCCCAAATGCCACTCACAGGTAGACCTTTCGGCCGTCCCAACCATTTCCAATCATCGGGACAAGAACGGGCGGCGTGTCGGCGAAGGATCAACTACATACACAAATGAGTATGTATGCAAGCCACCATACAACAGTACATCGAGCCATTCCATCTAAAAGAAAGGAAATATAGCAACGCCATACGGCAAGATTCAAATGTCCTAGATAGATATAATATTTTAGGATATCTCCTCATACATCAAACATCAGAGTATCAGGCGGAAGCGGCAAACAAGATCCGAGTACGGATAAGAAGCAAATCGGCATAAGATGCCCCATAAATAAACACATCCCGCCCACAGATCTCACGGATCCCCGTTCCCGGAATCTCTACACCGAATGATCGTTGCCCACATCGTCCGTCTCCTCCACCCAGTATCCATCTCGTGAGTGTACCTGTTCATCTGAATCAAACAATTTATCGTGTGAGACCCTAGGGGTACTCAGCAAGTCTTTATGCCTCTAAAGGGGACACAACCTGGGGTGACGCAATTGCAGCAAAAGATAAACCCTAACAATTCTATAGATACTCGCTAACCATCCGCCTAACCAAAGATAGACGGATGTCCGTGAATTAATGACAACAGTTATAACAGTAATATCATCAGATCCATCCTCCTCCTCGCTTACCAACGAGGAAGCGGACAAACAACCCCCATTCGTTGGCAATTTTATTAACCATTCCATGAGTGTTGCACTATTTACTAGTCAATTACTTAGTCAGTTTAAAAGCGGTACTTTAGTTATACTTGTCTATGATCGAGAAACTGTGCTCCAATGCGTCCATAACCGCGGACATGGCTTTCAGAAAGTTTTACCCTGCAGGGGTGCACAAATAGCAACACACACTCGATCAACCTCAGAAAAACCAAATCAAAACCCAACGAGGTTTTCACGATAAAGCAATCACAAGATTCAGAAATATTTCAGGGGGCCACCCCATTAAGTATACCATAGCGAAGTTAGTGACTTGAGACGGACTCAAGGTTTGTGGGGCATGGCATCGGGAACCGAAAGTGTGACTGGGCTTGTCGATACCACGAAAAAGGGTCACGATCCTAAACAGTACAGGTGCTCCTCGCACAATCGTAAATAAAGCAGTAAAGCATGGCATAAATACAGGATAGTAAATAAAACCTCAAACTAGTTTGTGGCCCCAAGAAATAAGAATGAATCAAGCTCTGTCTCAGGGGGGTCCCATAAGCCTCCCGGATGTGGATAGCGCGAATAATCAAGGAACAGGAATCAAGTACTCGGGGTCCTACGGGACACAAGTGATCAGGAAAAACCAAATAGCCGATATTGCTCACCGGTGCCACTTTCATTAGTTATCCCATTACTACTCAGGTTAAGTTGTTTAGGTACCTCGTTATCCATCAGACTCTCACATACCCTACACATGCTGTTCTACGACTCGCATGGCTCAAACAACTCCTGTAGTAATGGCTCATGGGATGGAGGAACAAGCTTGGTGGGGTTTAAAAGTAAAGGCTATGCAATACTTGGGATTCAGTTTAATGCAATCGCGACTCAATGATGCAAGAATAAGATGGAGGCAATAGGTACTGTATGTATGCAATCATGTGGTAGTGCTTGCCTGGCAGCTCAGTTGAAGCGAGAGAAGGATCAGGTAGTGCTCACGGTTCTCTTGATATATCCCACTTCGTCTATTCGAAGAAGAACCAACAAACAAGGGCCAATATAAATAAAGTGCACAAGCATATGAATAAAATGCGACAAGCAAACAATCATGCCACGATGAATGATGCACAATTTGCATGGCAATAAAGTAGCATGGCATGGGTGAGGTGTGGAATACAAGAATAAATAATTTTATTGAGTTTTGGCCACATTTTATCCTCATATTAGTTGCTGTATACATTGTATTTATATGATGCATGCTGCAAAACAGAACATGGACTGCATAAACAGAAAGGTCTCGTCGAGCTGATCATTTTAGACATATCATTTGTCAAATTTGAAGTTATAAAACCAAAGTTATTAATTAATTAAGGCCAAGGGCATTTTATTGTAATTTGGAACAACTTGAAATTTAAAGTGTTCAAAATATATTTTGGATGGCATATTTGAAATCCTCACATTTTTCTGATTCAAAAACATATATTATTTGTATTGTTTGAATTCATATTTTAAAAGTTATTTAAACTCTGATTTGAATTTGAATTTAAATCAATTTGAAAAGATTTGAATTAAAACAGACTAACAGAAAACCTTTTGTCACACAGCAGTCCTAGCCACGACGTGGTGGGGCGGTCTGGCTGGACGATCTGGCGCTGTAAAAGCTTTCCTCATCGCGGTGATCCAGTAGCGGAATGACCAAGAGGCCCAGTAGCAGACCACGTCGATGGTTGGCCGTGTACGTGACACGGCGGACCTGTGCTGGGTTAATTACCGCAAAGTCGCGAGCCTTTTATAAAACGCATGCAGGCGCAGGTGGGGTCGGAGGGGAGCGCGGGTTGACGGGATAAAAAGGTTGGGGGGCTAAGCGCAAAAAGGCCGCGGCATCTGTTTTCTTCTCGAACCACGATGATCGCGCGACATGTGACGACGCCTTGTGCCAGGTTCAAATCATGGTCGCAGCTGCTGGCGAGCAGCTGCGGCAGTGAGGTTGGTGTCGGGAGGGAGGGTCGCGGCTAGAAGGGCCTTGGCGCTGAGGCTGCAGACAACAATGAGCCCGACGGCGTTCGACGAAACGAACGTTGCATCCAGGAAGCGAAGAGGGACAGGGGCATGTCTAGGGGGGTCGGGGGCTCACCGCGGGGCTGTTGACGGTGGTGGTTCGGCCAGAGGCGCCGGCGATCGTCGACGACGCAGACGCTCCGGCGGGCTAGGGTTTCGTCGGAGCAGCGTCAGTCCTGGCGAGCCTGGGGATCCTCCTCCTCGCTGGCGTGTACGGGGCCGCTGCAGGGGACCTCCTCGTCCTCCTCGACCACCTCCACGACAAGCTTGGCGGCCGGAGCGACGAGAACGACGTGGTACTGGCGGCGGCCGGCGATGGGGTAGATGGTGGCGTGGGGAAGAGAGGGAGGAAGGGCAAAGCCTGTAGGGGTTCGTAGCATGGAAATCAAAAATTTTCTATCGCATACAAACAAACAAGCCAAGATCTATCTACTAGATTGTAGCAACGAGTCGATGGAATAACTCACCCTCGAAGATTCCAAAGTGTTTAACGAGAGCGGATTCTCGTGGGTGATGTAGTCGTACTCTTTCCGATCTCAAGATCGTGTAGACGATCCTTCCGGCGCTGCGTTCTGGAAGCGCTTCGCTTGATCGGTCACTGCGTTCTACTCGACGAAGACCTTCCTCTCCCTTGTTCCAGAAAATGGAGGTTGTAGCACTCTCCTCGCGATTCGGCCTGGCGGCGTGGTCTGGAAGTAGAGGAGATCCCGCAGGCTTCTTAAGCCGGAGAGAGTATGGTGGAGTATGAGAGAGAGCTATTAGTGGTCTAGGGATTAGACACACCAATTAGAAGGCTCTAAACCGAAGGCTAGGGCAATTAGAAGCTCTAAACCAAAACGGCTCTAAACCGGAGATTAGAGGATAGAAACTTGTGTGTCTAGAGGAGGAGGCCCTGCCCCTCCTTTTATAGGTGGGAGGTGCGGACAAGGGGAGGGGAGTCCCTCCCCAAGTCGGCCTTGGTTGGCGCGCCGGCTTGGAGAGGAGGGACTCCTCTCCAAGTCGGTTTCAACCACCTCTTGATTGTTTCCCACGGTTTCCTCTTTCCTAGAGTTTCCTGTTTTAGCCGTTTGACTTTCAAACTGGCAGTTTGACTTTTCAGTTTTGGAACAGCGAGAACACTTAGTACATGATGCAATCATTCCAATATGTAATGACACATTCATGTACCCCTTCCCCGGTCGGACATTCGGAACCTTCTAGAACATTCGATGAAAACAGGAATCATTCCCGAACTCAAACGGGACTTTCCTTATATGAATTCTTATTCTCCGGACCATTCGGATCTCCTCGTGATATCCCGGATCCCATCCGAGACTCGAACAACATTCGGTCTCTTTCTCATAATACCATAACTACTCAAAAACGTCGAATCCTTAAGTGTGTCTCCCTACGGTTCGTGAATTATGCGGACATGATCGAGACACTTCTCGAACAATAACCAATAGAGGAATCGGAAATTCATATGGATCCCACATATTTCTCGATTACTTTGCGATCGAATGAACCACTTACATACGATACCAATTTCCCTTTGTCTCACGATAGTTTACTTATCCGAGGTTATGATCGTCGGTATCTCTGCATACCTAGTTCAACCTCGTTCGATAAGTACTCTTTCTCGTTCCGTGATATGTGATCCCTTGTGAGCGGTCACATGCTTGCAAGCCAATTGGATGACATTCCACCGATAGGGCCTAGAGTATATCTATCCGTCATATGGATGGACAAATCCCACTCTTGATCCATGTGTCTCAACCAATACTTTCCGAACACTCAATGCCACCTTTATAGCCACCCAGTTACGGTGTGGTGTTTGACGTCATCAAAGTATCCATCCGGTAAAGGTGATATGCATGATCTCATGGTCGAAGGAATTAGGTTACTATGTATCAGAAAGCATATAGCAATTGAACTATTGAAATGACTTGATCTTTATGCTACGCTTATCTATAGGAGTATGTCCACCATATCATTCTCCTAACGATATGATCTTGTTGTTGATAACATCTCAATGTTCATGATAGGGAAACCACAATCATTAATCAACCAACAAGCTAGTGAAGTATAGAGGCTATACTAGGGACTTCAAATTAAGTTTACAAATCACACAAGTATTAATGTTTCCTTGTTAATACTATTATAGCATGAATGTAAACATTTATCATAAACACAAAGATATAATAATAACTACATTTATTATTGCCTCTAGGGCATATCTCCAACGATCTCCCACTTGCACTAGAGTCATCTAATCTAGATTACATGGTAATATACCGAACACCCATGGCAGTTTGGTGTTGGTCATGTTTTGCCCTCGAGAGAGGTTTAGGCAATGGATCCGCCACAATCAGATCTGTGTGTACTATGCAAATCTTTATATCCCCATCACGGATATGTTCTCAAATAGCGTGAAAACACGACTTGATATGCTTGACTTCTTGTGTGACCTTGGTTCTTGCGCATTGGCTATGGTGCCCATGTTATCACAAGAGATAGACATTGGGTCCAGTAGCACTAGGAACCACACCCGACTCGCAATGAACTCTTTCATCCATATCGCTTCTTGTGAAGCCTCAAGCGACCATGTATTCCGATTCGGTTGAAGATCTCGCCACAACGCTTTGCTTTGCACTCCTCCAGCTAACTGCACCATTCAAAATAAATACGTATCCAGTTGTGATTTAGAATCATCAGGATCGGTGTTCCAACTAGCATCGGTGTAACCATTAACAACGAGTTGTTCATCACCTCCATAAGAAAGAACCATATCCTTAGTTCTCAAGTACTTAAGGATGTTTTGATCATGTCCAATGATCCACTCTGGATCACTTTGATATCTGCTAGTTAAACTAACAACATATGCAATGTCGGGTCTAGTACATAGCATGTCATACATTAGAGATCCTATGGTCGAGGCATAGGAGTTTTACTCATCCTTTCTCTATATTACGCGATGTCGGACTTTGAGTTTTACTCAAGGTCGTATTAGCAACATGGGCAAGAACCCTTTCTTGCTTTCTTCCATTCCAACCTCTTTAGAACTTTGTCCAAATATGTACTCTGTGACAATGATATTTGGCGTTCGATCTATCTCTATAAATCTTTATGCCTAATATGTAAGCTGCTTCGCCAAGATCCTTCATTGAAAAACTATTATTCAAATATTCCTTGACACTATTAAGAAGGTCTACATCATTCCCAATCAACAATATGTCATCCACATATAGTATTAAGAATGCTCTGAGCTCCCACTTACTTTCTTGTAAATACAAGCTTCTCCATAAGTTTGTATAAAACCAAAACTTTTGATCACCTTATCAAAACGTTGATTCCAACCGGGATGCTTGCTTCAATCCATAGATGGACCGTTGAAGTTTGCACACCTTGTTAGCATCTTTAGGATCGACAAAACCTTTGGGTTGCATCATATACAACTCTTCATCAATATCTCCATTGAGGAATGTTGTTTTGACATCCATCGCCATATCTCATAATCATAATATGCAGCGATTGCTAACATAATCCTCACAGACTTTAGCCGCTCTTGGTGAGAAAGTCTCATCGTAGTCAACTCCTTGAATTTGTCGAAACCCTTTTGCGACAAGTCGAGCTTTATAGACGATAACATTACCATCAACATCTGTTTCTTCTTGAAAATCCATTTGTTCTCGACGACCTTCGGCCATCCGGTAAGTCCACCAAAGTCCATACTTGGTTTTCGTACATGGATCCAATCTCGGATTTCATGGCTTCTTGCCATTTATTGGAATCTGGGCTCATCATCGCTTCCTCATATGTCTCGGGGTCATCGGTGTTGTCTACCAACATGACACTCATAACGGGATCATACCAATCTGGAGTGGTACGAGTTCTCGTTGACCTCCGAGGCTCTGTAGTAACTTCAACCGAAGTTTCATGATCACCATCATTAGCTTCCTCTCTTATTGGTGCAGGCACCACAGGAACTTCTTCCGGTCTTTGCGCTACTGCAATTCGAGAGAAGGTTCGACAACCTCGTCGAGTTCTACTTTCCTTCCAGTCACTTCTTTCGAGAGAAATTCCTTCTCTAGAAAGGATCCATTCTTGCAACGAAGATTTTGCCTTGGATCTATGGTAGAAGGTATACCCAATAGTTTCCTTGGGTATCCTATGAAGACGCATTTTTCCGCTTTGGGTTCAAGCTTGTCCTTTGTAACTTCTTTACATAGGCTCAGATCCCCAAACTTTAAGGAACGACAATTTAGGCTTCTTCCCAAACCATAATTCATACGGTGTCGTTTCAACGGGTTGAGAAGGTGCCCGATTTAAAGTGAATGCGGCTGTTTGTAATGCATAACCCCAAAATGATAGCGGTAAATCTGTAAGGGACATCATAGAACGAACCATATCTAAGAGAGTTCGATTCTGACGTTCGGACACACCATTCTGCTGTGGTGTTCCGGTGTCAATCTGTGAAAGTATTCCATTTCTTCAAATGCTCGCCAAACTCGTAACTTAGATATTCACCTCCACGATCAGAACGTAGAAATTTAATCTTCTTGTTACGTTGATTCTCTACCTCACTTTGAAACTCCTTAAACTTCTCGAAAGTTTCGGACTTATGTTTCATGAAATAGATATACCCATATCTACTCAAGTCATCCGTGAAGGTAAGAACATAACGATAACCACCGCGCGATGCTACACTCATTGGACCACACACATCGGTATGTATGATTTCCAATAAGTCCGTAGCTCGCTCCATCATACCAGAAAATGGAGTCTTAGTCATTTTTCCCATCAGACATGCTTCGCATCTTTCAAGTGATTCAAAATCAAGTGATTCAAGAAGTCCATCGGAATGGAGTTTCTTCATACGCTTCACTCCAATGTGACCAAGACGACAATGCCACATATAGGTCGAATTATCGCTTGATTTCAAACGTTTAGCCTCAATGTTGTTGATATGTGTATTTCCACTATCGAGATTCAATAAGAATAGACCATCTATCAAAAGTGCATGTGCATAAAACATATTACTCATATAAATCGAACAACCATTATTCTCTGACTTAAACAAGTAAACGTCTCGCAATAAAAAAGATCCCGATATAATGTTCATGCTCAACGCAGGCACCAAATAACAATTATTTAAGTATAAAACTAATCCCGATGGTAGATGAAGGGGTAGCGTGCCGACCGCGATCACATCAACCTTTGATCCGTTTCCCACGCGCATCGTCACCTCGTTCTTCGCTAGCTTCCGTTTATTCTGCATTTTGTTTGAGTTACAAATATGAGCAACCGAACCGATTATCAAATACCGAGCACTACTACGAGTACTAGTGAGATACACATCAATAACATGTATATCAGATATACCTTTCTTCTTGATGTTACCGTTCTTCAGATCCGCCAAGTACTTTGGGCAATTCCGCTTCCAGTGACCTTCTCCCTTGCAGTAAAAGCACTCAGTATCAGGCTTGGGTCCAACCTTGGTCTTCTTCGCCGGCATGGTAACTTTCTTACCACCCTTTTTGAAGTGTCCCTTTTGCTTAGACTTGCCTTTCTTGAATTTGGTGGTCTTATTGACCAACAACACTTGGTGCTCTTTCTTGATCTCCACTTCTGCAGACTTTAACATAGCAAACAGTTCTGGCAACTCTTTGTTCATGTTCTGCATGTTGTAGTTCATCACAAAGTTCTTGTAACTTGGTGGTAGTGATTGGAGGACACGGTAAATCCCCAATGCATTAGGAATCACTATACCCAAGCTTTGAAGTTTGTTTGCGTGCCCAGACATCTTAAGCACATGCTCACTGACGGAGCTTCCCTCTTCCATCTTGCAGTTAAAGAACTTTTCAGAAGCCTCATAGCTTTCAATTGCCGCATGAGTCTCAAAAATCAATTTGAGATCCTCGACAATATCATATGGGTATGAATTCTCAAACCTTTTCTGAAGCTCCGATTCCAAACCATACAAGATAGCACACTGAACTATGGAGTACTGATTCTTCCGAGCGAGGTAAACATTCTTTACTTCATCGGCAGCATCACCGCAGTGGGTCACCCAATGCATCCAAAGACATAGGTCAAATTACCACCGTGAGGACAATCCTCAAATTGGGAACCAATCCGAAGTTGCTTCCGTTGTTTTCAACTTTTCTTTCTAGGAACGCATTAAAATTGATGGTAGGGGCTGCCATTGATCTACAACATATTTGCAATAGTTTAGACTAAGTTTATGACAAATTGAGTTCAAATTAATTAATGAAATTAAACTAGGTGAACTCCCACTCAAAACAACATCCCTCACATTGTTTTAGTGATCACACGAACCAAATCCACTACATCAACACCGATCATCACGAGAGTTGATATAGTTTCAATGGCGAACAATCGTCATGTTCATCATGTCTACTACATGATTCATGCTTTACCTTCCGGTGATCCGTGTTCCGAGACCATGTCTGTACATGCTAGGCTCGTCAAGATCAAACCTTAGTTTCCGCATGAGCAAACCTGGCTTGCTCACGTTGTATACACTTGCAGAATCTAACACACCCGATCATCACGTGGTGCTTCGAAACAACAAGCTTTAGCAACGGTGCTAACTAAGGGTGAACACTTTATGACTTGAAATTCATGTGCATGAGGGATCATCTTATAATGCTACCGTCGTCTACTAAGCAATACAAGATGCATAAAGGATTAACATCACATGCAATTCAATAATATGTGATATGATATGGCCTCTCTTCTTTGTGCTTCCGATCTCCATCTTCAAGCACGAACATGATCTCCATCATCACCGACATTGCATCAAGGTCAATGACGCTTCTCCATGGTTGTCGTCCACCGCTTCAACTATTACAACTACTTTGAATAGACACGGGTCTTAACATAAATTAAAGACAACCATATGGCTCCAACGGTTGCCAACTTACAATAAGGAACATTGCATACATCAAATATAATCACAATCATGGCCATATCACATCATCAAGACACCCTCGCAAAACAAAGTTAGACGCCTCTACTTTCTTTGCATATTTTACGTGGTTTGGGGCTTTCAATAAGTGTCGTTCTAACTACGAACAAGAACCACAACATTGATACTAGCATTGTTGATCACCCGTTGTAAATTGGATCTTAACTATGCTAGGAGAAACAGGCACCATAAAGCCACTTATGCAATACAAGTTGCATGTCAAGCGTGGAGCAAGTCTCATGAACGATGTCATGTAAGGTTAGCCCGCCGCTTCATCCCAACATACCGCAAGATGCAAAGTACACAAGAAGCAATCGACAATAAAAGCATCAACGCCCACAATGACCATTGTGTTCTACTTCTGCAACGGATCTACATATAGACACGGCTCGATACCCTTTGTAGGGGTCCGTAGCATGGAAAACAAAAATTTTCTATCGCACAAACAAACAAGCCAAGATCTATCTACTAGATTGTAGCAACGAGTCGATGGAATAACTCACCTCGAAGATTCCAAAGTGTTTAACGAGAGCGATTCTCGTGGGTGATGTAGTCGATTTTTCCGATCTCAAGATCGTAGACGATCCTTCCGGCCAAGCGTTCCAAGCGCTTCGCAATCGGTCACACGTTCGGTACTCAACGAAGACCTTCCTCTCCTTGTTCCAAAGAACGGAGGTTGTAGCACTCTCCTCGCGATTCCAAGACAACTGGCGTGGTACCGAAAGTAGAGGGGAGATCCCGCAGGGCTTCGCCTTAAGCCGGAGCGAGTATGGTGGAGTATGAGAGAGAGATATTAGTGGTCTAGGGATTAGACACACCAATTAGAAGGCTCTAAACCGAAGGCTAGTTCAATTATAAGCTCTAAACCAAAACGGCTCTAAACCGGAGATTAGAGGATAGAAACTTGTGTGTCTAGAGGAGGAGGCCCTGCCCCTCCTTTTATAGGTGGGAGGTGCGGACAAGGGGAGGGGAGTCCCTCCCCAAGTCGGCCTTGGTTGGCGCGCCGGCTTGGAGAGGAGGGACTCCTCTCCAAGTCGGTTTCAACCACCTCTTGATTGTTTCCCACAGTTTCCTGTTTCCCACAGTTTCCTGTTTTAGCCGTTTGACTTTCAAACTGGCAGTTTGACTTTTCAGTTTTGGAACAACGAGAACACTTAGTACATGATGCAATCATTCCAATATGTAATGACACATTCATGTACCCCTTCCCCCATGGAGTGCCGGACATTCTGGAACCTTCTAGAACATTCCCGATGAAAACACCGGAATCATTCCCGAACTCCGAAACGAGACTTTCCTTATATGAATCTTATTCTCCGGACCATTCCGGGTCTCCTCGTGATATCCCGGATCCCATCCGAGACTCCGAACAACATTCGGTCTCTTTCTCATAATACCATAACTACTCAAAAACAACGTCGAATCCTTAAGTGTGTCTCCCTACGGTTCGTGAATTATGCGGACATGATCGAGACACTTCTCTGAACAATAACCAATAGAGGAATCTGGAAATTCATATGGCTCCCACATATTTCTACGATTACTTTGCGATCGAATGAACCACTTACATACGATACCAATTTCCCTTTGTCTCACGATAGTTTACTTATCTGAGGTTATGATCGTCGGTATCTCTGCATACCTAGTTCAACCTCGTTACCGATAAGTACTCTTTCTCGCCCTGATATGTGATCCCTTGTGAGCCGGTCACATGCTTGCAAGCCAATTGGATGACATTCCACCGATAGGGCCTAGAGTATATCTATCCGTCATATGGATGGACAAATCCACTTGATCCATGTGTCTCAACCAATACTTTCCGAACACTCAATGCCACCTTTATAGCCACCCAGTTATTGTGGTGTTTGGCGTCATCAAAGTATCCATCCAGAAAGGTGATATGCATGATCTCATGGTCGAAGGAATTAGGTTACTATGTATCAGAAAGCATATAGCAATTGAACTATTGAAATGACTTGATCTTTATGCTACGCTTATCTATAGGAGTATGTCCACCATATCATTCTCCTAACGATATGATCTTGTTGTTGATAACATCTCAATGTTCATGATAGGGAAACCACAATCATTAATCAACCAACAAGCTAGTGAAGTATAGAGGCTATACTAGGGACTTCAAATTAAGTTTACAAATCACACAAGTATTAATGTTTCCTTGTTAATACTATTATAGCATGAATGTAAACATTTATCATAAACACAAAGATATAATAATAACTACATTTATTATTGCCTCTAGGGCATATCTCCAACAAAGCCCTGGGCAGATCTGGGAGGTGCAGGGGAGGCCGTGGGGAGTAGATAAGGACGGCAGAGAGAGGGGTAGATTGCGTGGGGGAGGTGGTGGTGATAAAGGTGGCTTCGGCCACCTTTTGCTTCTCCCTCCCTCACGTGCACGAGCAGGCTCGATCTGGGGCTGGTAGGGCAGCTGGCAGGTGGGGACGGCAGGGACAGGGAGGAAGGCTAGGTGTGGGGTCGACCTGGCAGGGATAGAGAGAGAGAGAGGTAGAGGGCATGGGGTTCGGTCTAGGGTTAGGGTAGGGTGGTGGCTCGGCTAGCTAGAGAGAGGAGAGATGGGGCATGCATGGGGGAGGCTCGGGTTAGCTGGGTAGGCTCGGGTTAGGGTAGAGGGGGTGGTGTGGTAGATGGTGATAGTAGTTAGGCGATTAGGGTTAGGGTTTTGGTAGCTTCGGGTGGGGTTGGTGTAGGGAGTGGAGAGGGGAGGTGGTAGGGTTTAGAGATAGTAATAAAGAGAGGGGTAGCTTAGATTGAATCCAAATGCAAAAACAAGCTCAAGGGTTTGAATCAAGCATAAAAAGAGACAAGACAAGAAGTGAGAATGTGAATGGTTATGGAGTAAGCATGTGGCATGCACAATTGCACACATGCATGTGGTGATTCAATAGGGGATATGTATGATCTTGATTAAGTGTGGAGTGAAACCATACCAAGTGCATGTGGGATAGAGTTAAAATCCAAAGAGAATACTGTTGGAATTATGCCCTAGAGGCAATAATAAAGATGTTATTATTATAATTCTTGTTCATGATAAAGTTTATATTCCATGCTAGAATTGTATTAAGCGGAAACTTTAATACTTGTGTGGTTTGTAAACAACACCGTGTCCCTAGTACGCCTCTATGGACTAGCTCATTGATCAATGATGGTTAAGGTTTCCTAACCATAGACATGAGTTGTCAATTGATAATGAGGTCATATCATTGGGAGAATGATATGGTGATGACCAAACTAAGCGAAGCAATTAGATCGTGTCATCGTGTTCGTCTTTGAAGCTTTTCCTATGTCAAATATTGTATTCCTTAGACCATGAGATAATGCAACTCCTGTACGGAAGAAAGCTTTGAGGTCATCAAACGTCATCCTATGAGAGGGTGATCATAAAGGTTTCTCTCAGGTGATCGGAAAGTATCTGTTGGGTTGTATGGATCGAGATGGAATTTGTCCCTCCCAAGTCGGAGAGATATACTTCGGGCCCACTCGGTAATCAATATCAACACCGCTTGCAAGCATGTGGTTAAGGAGTTAATCACAAAGTGATATCGGATTACGAAAGTAAAGTACTTGTTGTGAACGAGATTGAACTAGGTATGACGGCATGCGACGATCGAATCTCGGGCAAGTAAAATATCGCGAGACAAAGGGAATATATATATGGGATTGTTTGAATCCTGGCATCGTGGTTCATCCGATATGATCATCGATGAATGTGTGGGAGTCAATATGGGTGCCTGACCCCGCTGATTATTGATAGAAGATCATGTACGCATATTCTCGAACCCAGGGTCACACACTTAACGTGTCTCGACGCTAGGATAGATTGGATAATTGGTTTATGAATTTTGTTCGGATTCTCGGATGGGATCCGGACATCACGAGAGGTTCGAATGGTCCGAGAATAAGATTCATATAAAGCGTGCAGTTTTGGAGTTGAATTGTTAAGGTTATCGGTATTGTCCGGAAGCTTCTAGAACCTTCCTAAGGGGACCAACGTGGCCCCACCTTCGGAGGGGGCATGGGCCTATGAGGGAGTGTCCTGGCCGCATTGGGACAGGGGCACAAGGCCCCATAGGGCCCAGTGATCCTAGATAAGTTTAAACTGCTTTAAACTAGAGATAGGATTTCTAGATAAGGGAGAGTTTAAATCGTTTAAACTAGAGATAGGATTTCTAGATAAGGGAGAGTTTAAATTGTTTAAACTAGAGATAGGCTTGGAGGAGGGCAAGGGGCGCCGCCTCTATATATAGAGGGTGGTGCGCCCCCCTGCACACACACCTCTCCTCCAAACCCTAGCAGCCTTGCTACCTTCCTCTCTCTCCCAACTATTTGTAGTGAAGCCCTGCAGAAATTCTCCACCATATACACCACGCCGTCGTGTTGTAGATCCAATCTATCTCCACCATACTTGCTCCGAGGAAGGAGGAGACGTCGAGTCTTTGCGTGTGCATCTCACGAGGCACTGCCACTTGTGGTGCTAGATCGGATCAGATCGCGAGGAGGAGAAGCGAGTACGACTACATCACCCACGTTCCGACGAACGTTCCGCTGTGCGAATCTTCAAGGGTATGAAGATCTAATCCAATCTCTCTCGTTGATTGCATCTCCTAGATTAGATCTTGGCTTTCCCTCTGTTCGCAAGGACAAGTGGAAAGGATCAATCAGATTCTGGAGGACATGCTTCGTGCTTGCGTCATCTCTTTTGGCATGAAGTGGGAGGAATGTCTTCCTTATGCTGAATTCTCTTACAACAACTTTTCGGAAGAGTCTCAAGATGGCACCATTTGAGGCTCTCTATGGTCGCAAGTGCGAACTCCGATTGGTTGGTCGGTAGCGAAAGAATCTGGTTTGGCCTACGACATTGTAACTCAAGCAGAGGAGAAGGTGCATATCATTCTTGAGAACCTGAAGATTGCTCAAAGTCGTCAGAAGAGCAACTATGACAGGAAGCACACGGACATGGTGTATGCCCCTGGTGATCTCGTGTACCTTCGTGTTACTCCCATGAGAGGAACACACCGCTTTGGTATCAAAGGAAAGTTGGCTCCTAGATACATCGGTCCTTTCAAGATTCGTGGTATAAGAGGAGAAGTTGCATATGCACTGGAGCTCCCGGAAAAACTCAAAGTCCATGATGTTTTCCACATCTCTCAGCTCAAGAAGTGCTTCAAAGATCCCGGCAGGACCGTGGATCATGAGCTAATCGATCTCCAAGAAGACCTGTCTTATCAAGAACACCCACCAAAATCCTTGAGACCGCAGAAAGAAGGACTCGCAACAAGTCCATCAAGTTACGCAAGGTGCATGGTCACACCATTACATTGATGAAGCCACTTGGGAGCGTGAAGATGAACTCCGTGTTAACTATCCTACCCTCTTTGTGTCTTCTTCTTCTTCCTAGAATCTCGGGTGAGATTCCTGTTAGTGGGAGAGTTGTAGCATCCCAGTTGTCTAACACCTGTAATGCTACTTGATCTAGTAATAAAAGGGCCACTTCCTACAAATAATTATTGCATCATCACCTTGTCATGTTCATGTCATCATGTCACCTTGCATTTGAGCATCATACCAAAACCCTTTTATTTTGGTTCTTATCTCATATGCATTAATATTTGTATTTGCCTCTTGATATTGTATTTGGTTCTTGATATATTGTTAAGTGCCCAAGTTGAGTTGGGGGCATATCTCTTATTGACTCCACCACCTTTTCTTCACCACCATATAATTCCACCATCCAACTAATATGAGCTGGGCATTTTTAATTGAGTTTACCTCTAGCTCATGTGGGTTGGGTGGATTCCACTCATAATCTTATGCTTGGCCTTTTGGGGAATGCATGGAAGAATGCCACATGATTTTATGTTGTTTTCACAATATAAAGACATGGCATTTATTGTTTGCATGGGCCATGCAAGTGTCACCTCTTGCTGACAATTGAAGGTTATTTTGTTTTGCTTGCTTGGATCACTCCTTCCCTTTGCTTGATCTTGTTTTGACTTGTTTAAAACCCTAGCTCTCACCCCTCTCTCTACCTCTCTAGCTATTCTTTAAACCTAATCCCCTAATCCCCTCTTCCCTTCCATGCATGATCATGCGATCATGTGTGCTTTCTCTTATGTATCTTGGCCTCTTTTTGCCTCTCCTCTTAGTCAAACCCCCTATTCAAAACCTCCTGTTAAAAAGTTCAATTTTTTTTGGAAATTAGTAGCTGGTTTAAAATTGCATTGGAATGAAAACAAACAAACAAATAAAAATAAAAAAAAGAGAGAGAGAGAGGAACAGCAGCAGCCCAGGAACCCTCCTCTCCCCTGGCCCAACTCGCCTCCCCTGGCCCAACTCGCCTTCCCCAGCCCGTACCCCTTCGCGTCAAGAGACGACGTCTCCTGTTCCTCTTCCCCCGACGCCTTCCCTCTCTCTGATCCTCTAACGGCAGCGGGCAGGTCGCCGTTCCCCCCGTCATCCTCGTCATACCGCACCTCCACCTCGCGCCTTCTTATCCCCAAGCCGCGTTTTCCCCTCCCCCTCGAACCCTAGCCTCCCTTTCCCTCCTCTCCGCCGCCATCCCCTGCCTCTGCCCCAGCTGGTCTCACCCGGCCGAGAGTTACCGCCAGGAGTGTGCCGTTGTGTCGTCGCCATGATCGACGTCGAGGCCACCTGACGGCGGGAACCTCGACCGGCGCTTGGACCGTCCCCTAGCAAGCAGCAGAAGGACCACCGCTTCCTGGAGCCACCTCCCCGACGACCCCTCTGTCCGTGGCAGGAGTACCTCACCGCCGGCGTTTCCTGGTCGTCTTCCCGGAGCTCCTGGCCACCATCGGCACCACTTCCAGTGGGAATCGTTCGCGGTGAGCACCCTTTGCCCTTTTTCCTCCCCCTAGCATCCTCCCCGCTACCCAGAGTCCGCCCCGACGCCGGCGATTCTCCGCCGCGCGCACGCGTCGAGTCCGCTTTTGTCGAGAGCCGCTGACAGCAGCAAGAACGATGACGGCAGCTAGCCGCCTCTGCTCGTCATCGCCCCGCCCGCAGCCATGATCCGCGTTGACCCCTTAATGAAAGTTGTAGCCCGTTCATCCCTTGTCATCTTTTGTTTTTGTGGCATGTCGAAATTCTCGAGGGATTTGTCGCCATCGTCTTCCGAAAGTCAATCAAGCTTCTATTTTTCGCTGGCTTGGGCCAGAGTAGAGCAGCCGCGTCTTTGCATTTAGGCCCCTGCACCTTTGCCTTCCTCACCCGCAGACCTCCCAGCCGGTTTTTTTTTATAAAAAGGCACCTCGTTTTTATGGAAGCAAACCCGCAGTCCTTGGCTTGCCACGTGTCGCGTTCGGTCTGGGCGCGCACGCAGGTGGCCCCGCTCCTGACTCTGGCCCACATGTCAGTGACGGAGGGTAGGATATCCCTGAGTGCGAAAAGTCGCCCGAATTTTCTGGAATCTAATAAAATTCAGGAAATGTTTAAATCTAATTAAATTCATATCTTTTGAAATAATTCGAATTGGTAAAAACTTTCAAAATGAAAAGTAAATGTTTTCCAAATATGAATTCAACCATGTTTTCGAATTTGACCAAGTTTGACTCTATCTAGTCAAACCTTTGACCTTGACCCCTTTTAATTATTTTGACTTAAAATAAATTTAAATTCATAATTTCAAATAATACAAATGATATATGATTTTGAATCAGAAAAATGTGAGGAATTCAAATATGCCATTCAAAATATTATTTGAACACTTTAAATTCCAAGTTGGGTAAATTACAACAAAATGCCACTAGAACTTAATAAATTAATAACTTTTGATCTATAACTCCGAATTTAACAAATGATATGTCTAAAATGATCAGGTCGACGAGACCTTTCTGTTTATGCTATCCATGACTTAAATTGCAGCATGCATCATATAAATATATAATCTACAGCAACTAATATGACAATAAAATGTGGCCAAACCTTAATAAAATGACTTAGTCTTTGTTCTACACCTCACCCATGCCATGCTACTTTATTGCCATGCAACTGGTGCATCATTCATCATGGCATGATTGTTTGCTTGACGCATTTTATTCCTATGCTTGTGCACTTTATTTATGTTGGCCCTTGTTTGTTTGGTTCTTCTTCGAATAGACACGAAAGGTGGGGATATATCAAGAGAACCAGGAGCACTACCCAGATCCGTCTCTCGCTTCAACTGAGTTGCCAGGAAAGCACTACCACATGCTTGCATACATACAGTACCTATTGCCTCTATATTATTCTTGCATCATTGAGTCGCGATTGCATTAAATTGAATCCCAAGCATTGCATAGCCTTTACTTTAAACCCCACCGAGCTTGTTCCTCCATCCCATGAGCCATTACTACAGGAGTTGTTTGAGCCATGCGAGTCGTAGAACAGCATGTGTAGGGTATGTGAGAGTCTGATGGATAACGAGGTACCTAAACAACTTAACCTGAGTAGTAATGGGATAACTAATGAAAGTGGCACCGGTGAGCAACATCTGCTATTTGGTTTTTCCTGCTCACTTGTGTTCCGTAAGACCCCGAGTACTTGATTCATGTTCCTTGATTTATCGCGCTATCCACATCCGAGAGGTATATGGGACCCCCCTGAGCCAGAGCTTGATTCCGTCTTATTTCTTGGGGCCACAAACTAGTTTGAGGTTTTATTTACTATCCTGTACTTATGCCATGCTACTGTTTATTTACGATTGTGCGAGGAGCACACTGCATCGCTTAGGTAAGCGGAATGTTTTCGCGGTATCGACAAGCCCAGCCACACTTTCGGGTTCCCTGCTTACTGCCATTGTCGCAAACCTTGAGTCCGTCTGAGTCACCGCTTCGCTATGGTCTACTCAATGGGTGGCCCCAAATATTTCTGAATCCTGTGATTGCTTTGTCGTGAAGGCCTCGTTGGGTTTTGATTTGGTTTTTCCGAGGTTGATCGGCGTGTGTTGCTATTGGTGCACCCGCCGGTAAAACTTTCAAAGCCGTGTCCGCGTTATGGACGACTTGGAGCAGTTTCTCGATCATAGACAAGCATAACTAAAGTACCGCTTTAATCGACTAAGTAATCGACTAGTAAATAGTGCAACACTCATGGAATGGTTAATAAAATTGCCAGCGGATGGGGGTTGTTCGCCGCTTCCTCGTTAAGCGAGGAGGAGGATGGATCCGATGAAATTACGTTATAATCGTTGTCCTTAATTCACGGACATCCGTCTATCATTGGTTAGGCGGATGGTTAGCGAGTATCAGAACTGCTAGGGTTTATCTTTTGCTGCAATTCGTCACCCCAGGTTGTGTCCCCTTTAGAGGCATTAAGACTTGCCGAGTACCCTTAGGGTCTCACGATAAATTATTGGTTCGGATGAGCAGTACCCTCGCGGATCATCTGGGTGGAAGAGGCGATGATGCGGGCAACGATCGCTCGGTGTAGAGATTCCGGAAAGGGATACGTGAGATCCGTGGGCGGGATGTGCTTATTTCGTGGCATCTTATGCCGATTTGCTTCTTATCCGTACTCGGACTTTGTTTGCCTTCGCGTGATACCACGATGTGTGTATGAGGAAGTATCCTAAAATATTAGATCTATCTAGGTCATTTGAATCTTGCCGTATATGCTATATTTTCCTTTCTTTCTAGATGGAATGGCTCGATGTACTCTTGTATGGTGGCTTGCATACATACTCATTTGTGTATGTATTTGATCCCTTCGCCGCCGACACGCCGCGTCTGGTCCCGATGAATTGGAAGTGGTTGGGACGGAAAGGTCTACCCGTGAGTGGCTTTTGGGCCCCACTACTATTTCAACCACTACCGTTCATCCAGGCTTGTAGCTAGGAGCGTAATTCACCGAGGTAGTTACAATTGGTATCGAGCGATCCCGACCTTCGTGGTTTCAAGCACGGTCGTTGTCGATCTAGCAAATATTTTGGTAGTTATGTATACTAGGGAAAAACAAAAGCGAGAGTAGGACAGCTTCATTTTTTCTTCTTACCCACCCACCCACCCTTTTCTCGTAAGGAAGTGCAACGCTTTCAATCCTCTTCTCAAAATTCAAACTAGGATTCACGTGTTCGGTTTCGTAGTACCATAGGTTGTGTGTGTGTGTGTAATTCCTTGTCTATCTGTTGCATCCAAGTTGTTATCTAATCAGCCTTTGGTTATCAATCGTTGGTACATTCCATACCGATGTGCTTTTGTAAACCGACGCAATCTGTCTTATTCTTTGTATCCGATGCTATCTTGTTTGGGGTGTTCGCTCGTAGTTACCAATCTTTAGGTTCAACGTGAGAAGAAGGGGTTAGGATATGTGTTCCACTTGTTCATGTGCGGAGTAATGATTTGAGTGCGGATGGAGTCGACCATACCACTACTCTTATCATTCGCTTTTGTATATTGAATCGGTAGAGTCACTAATCTTGATTCGTTAAGTAATTTTGCATCTATTGGTATTTTAATGCGAAATTTGTGGAAAATTTTCTTTGATATATTTGTGTACCACACTCCTTTTCAGTCCTGTGCGATATGCTTAATATCTTTTAGGTGCTTTGAACTTTGTTGATATTTTAATATCATCTCAGTAAATTGTATCCTTTAATCTTGAGTAATTCCATCTTGGTGCTATTTTGGATTATTATCATTCTCCATTATAGTACTGACTTGAGTTTTATATCAATGACAGGATGGCTCCACCACATCGTTCTGATGAGGACATACCACCTAAAATTTGGGCTCATGTTGTCAAACATCGCTAATGCTTTGGCGGAATGCGTGAACCAGCGCTTTGAGGAGAGTGTTCGGTGGAACGAGTTTGCTCCACTCCTCCACCTCCCAAGCGAGGAGACATCAAGAGCTTCAAATTCAACCCTCGTCGGTTTGATGTTTACGATCCTTTGGACGCGGATGATTGGCTGCGTGAGATGTCAAGGTTGCTCGAGGCTAGCGATGTTCCAAGCGTGAGTGGGTCAAGTGTGCTACTCACCTTCGAAGGGAGATGCGGCTCTGGTGGGAAAATTACTTGAAGGCAAGCCGCACGGTTTTCAGCCTACTTGGGAGAGGTTCCTTTGGAGCGTTCAAGGAGGCGATTTACATGAAATTGTTATGGAAAGGATGAAGGAGGCTTTTCTCAACCTGAAGCAAGGAAATGATAACGTCAACACCTACATCAGGAACTTCATGAATCTATCTCGTTATGGTGGCGATGAGGTATCTGATGACAAGAAGAAGCAGAAGAGGTTCAGGCAAGGGCTCAATGCATCGATCAAGTATGCAATCACACATGCAAGGCCGGCATCTTTCCTGGAACTACAACACACGGCTCTGCAAGAGGAAGCAAGCAGGCAAGTGTTTGAGGAGTCCAAGAAACACAACAGGGATGCATCAAGCTCTTCAGTTATGGCAGCTCCTTCTAAGCGGCGTGTCTGGGTTCCTAACACCCCACCGTCGCTCCCGGCTCCACCAAGACCTGCAAGTTACGCGTCAAGGCCACCAAACTTCACCACTGGCTCCTGTGGGCTACAACCACCACTACCTCGAGCGCTGGCGGAGTCCCAGCTATCTTGATCCACGTCCACATGGTGCTTGTTTCACATGTGGAGATCATGGACATCCCAATCGAACGTCTGTTGAAGAACAAAGCTCTCCCTCCACCCCCGCCAAGATCTACAGCAAGCTCTCCTTCGGTTCGTGCACCACCGCCTCGGGCTCTCAACATCAACACCAAGCCCGGGTCTACGGTTGCTCGTGCCAACTGTGTCAACGCCGCTCAAGCTGAGCATGCACCTGGAGTTGTGATGGGTATGCTTTCCGTTAACTCAGTCCCTGCACGAGTTTTGTTTGATTCTGGTGCATCGCATTCTTTTGTTTCTATAAAGTTTGCAAGTGATAATGGGTTAGCGGCGGATCCTCTTCTCAAGCGGTTAATGGTCCTTTCTCCTGGAGCAAATATGGTAGCATCTAAGATCAGTCATGGCAATCAAGTTGAGATTGGTGGCTCTTCATTCTCGGCTTCTTTAATTGTTCTGGGCAATTCTGACATTGATGTCATCTTGGGCATGGATTGGTTAACGGCAAATGCAGCTGTGATTGATTGTGCTGAACGCTCAGTGTCTCTGAAGATTCCTGAAGGCCATATAGTCTTTTCTCCAAGTCTGACTCCTGCTATTCAGCTCTTCTCTTTGGCGGCTCTGAATGATGATGCTATGGAAGCTATTCAGAGTGTACCGGTGGTCTGTGAGTTCCCAGATGTTTTTCCTGAAGAGTTGCCGGGTATGCCTCCGGATCGTGAGGTTGAGTTTGTGATTGAGCTTGAACCTGGAACGGCTCCTATCTCCAAGCGGCCTTATAAAATGGGTCCTTCTGAGTTGGCTGAACTCAAACGACAACTTGATGAACAAGAGAAGTTGGGTTTCATTCAACACAGTACTTCGTCTTGGGGTAGCCCAACAATCTTTGTGAAGAAGCGTGACAGGACCGATAGACTTTGTGTTGACTACCGGGCTCTCAATGCTAAAACCATCAAGAACAAATATCCCCTTCCGCGGATTAATGATCTATTCGATCAGCTAGCTGGAGCTGTGGTGTTCTCTAAGCTGGACTTGAGAAATGGTTATCACCAAATCAAGATTCGCAAGGAAGATGTGCCCAAAACAGCTTTCACCATACGCTATGGCCTGTATGAGTACACGGTCATGTCTTTCGGTCTCACCAACGCACCTTCTACCTTCTCGAGGCTTATGAACTCCGTTTTCATGGAGTAACTTGATAAGTTCGTTGTGGTATATCTGGATGACATTCTGGTCTATTCTAAGTCCAAGGAAGAGCATGAAGAACACCTGCGGTGTGTCCTAAACAAGCTTCGTGAGAACCGCTTGTATGCAAAGTTCTCAAAGTGTGAGTTTTGGCTGCCTGAAGTAACCTATCTTGGTCATGTCATCTCTGCCAAGGGCATTGCGAACCCGAAACTGTGAAGACAATTGTTGAATGGCTTCCTCTGTTAATGTTAAAGAAGTGCGGAGTTTCCTTGGTTTGGCTAGTTATTGCCGCCGCTGCTCGAACTTCTCGAAGATAGCGAAGACTCTTACCGATCTCCTCAAGAAAGGCAAGAAATACCTGTGGACTCCTGCATGTCAAGCAAGTTTTGAGACACTCAAAGAGAAGCTCACTTCCACACCAGTCTTGGTTCCTCCGGATACATCTAAGCCTTTCCAGATATTCTGCGACGCCTCTTTGCAAAGATTGGGTGCGGTCCTTATGCAAGAGAAACAGGTGGTTGCTTATGCCTCTCGTCAGTTGAAGACGCATGAGATCAACTATCCCACACATGACCTCGAGCTAGCAGCAGTTGTCTTTGCTTTGAAGCTATGGAGGCACTACTTGCTTGGTAACTAGAGATCTTTTCGACCACAAGAGTTTGAAGTATATCTTCACTCGGCTGATCTCAACCTTCGGCAGAGGAGATGGATTGAAGCAATCAATGACTTTGATGTGACCATCAACTACACTCCGGGCAAAGCTAATGTTATGGCCGATGCTCTTAGCCGTAAAGCTTATGTCAACAACCTCATGATGGAAGAACAACAGCCTCTCTTGTGCGAGGAATTCCGTCAGCTCAACCTGGAAGTTGTGGAACAAGGGCATCTCCTGAACCTTCTGGCTACTCCTCTCTTGGAAGAAAAGATTCGCTCTCGTCAGCTTGGTGATCCGCACACTAAAAAGATCATCACTAAACTTGAGCTTCCGAAGTATGAGTCCTTCCACATTTATGATCAAGGCACGCTTTTCTTTGAACATCGGATGTTTGTTCCGAACTACTCGGGTTTGAGAGAGCAAGTTCTCAAGGAGGCGCATGATTCGGTTCTTTCTATCCATCCTGGCAGCACAAAGATGTACATGGACTTGAAAACACAATATTGGTGGCCTGGTTTGAAACGGTATTGTGCCAAGTATGTCTCGGAATGTGATGTCTGCCGCAGAGTGAAAGCTGTCCATCAGAAACCATTCGGTCTTCTACATCCATTGAAACCTCCGGAATGGAAATGGGAGAAAGTAGAGATGGACTTCATCACTGGCTTTCCAAGGTCGCAGAAGGGCAACAATGCAATCTTTGTTGTCATCGACAGGCTTTCTAAAGTGGCTCATTTCTTCCCCGTCAAGGAAACAATTTCGAATTGATTTGGAGATCTATATCAACGAATTGTCTCTCGTATGGGGTTCCGCTTGAGATCGATTCGCATCGAGCATCTTCACTTCAAAGTTCGGGAGAGTTTCCAAAATGCTTTGGGAACAAAGTTGAACTTCATCATCGCTACCACCCTCGCAAGGACAAGTGGAAAGGATCAATCGATTACGGAGGACATGCTTCGTGCTTGCGTCATCTCTTTTGGCATGAAGTGGGAGGAATGTCTTCCTTATGCTGAATTCTCTTACAACAACAGCTTCCAGAAGAGTCTGAAGATGGCACCATTTGAGGCTCTCTATGGTCGCAAGTGCAGAACTCCGATTGGTTGGTCAGGCGCAGGCGAAAGAATCTGGTTTGGCCCTGACATTGTAACTCAAGCAGAGGAGAAGGTGCATATCATTCTTGAGAACCTGAAGATTGCTCAAAGTCGTCAGAAGAGCAACTATGACAGGAAGCACACGGACATGGTGTATGCCCCTGGTGATCTCGTGTACCTTCGTGTTACTCCCATGAGAGGAACACACCGCTTTGGTATCAAAGGAAAGTTGGCTCCTAGATACATCGGTCCTTTCAAGATTCGTGGTAGAAGAGGAGAAGTTGCATATGCACTGGAGCTCCCGGAAAAACTCAAATTCCATGATGTTTTCCACATCTCTCAGCTCAAGAAGTGCTTCAAAGATCCCGGCAGGACCGTGGATCATGAGCTAATCGATCTCCAAGAAGACCTGTCTTATCAAGAACACCCACCAAAATCCTTGAGACCGCAGAAAGAAGGACTCGCAACAAGTCCATCAAGTTCTGCAAGGTGCAGTGGTCACACCATTCTGTTGATGAAGCCACTTGGGAGCGTGAAGATGAACTCCGTGTTAACTATCCTACCCTCTTTGTGTCTTCTTCTTCTTCCTAGAATCTCGGGGTGAGATTCCTGTTTAGTGGGGGAGAGTTGTAGCATCCCAGTTGTCTAACACCTGTAATGCTACTTGATCTAGTAATAAAAGGGCCACTTCCTACAAATAATTGTTGCATCATCACCTTGTCATGTTCATGTCATCATGTCACCTTGCATTTGAGCATCATACCAAAACCCTTTTGTTTTGGTTCTTATCTCATATGCATTAATATTTGTATTTGCCTCTTGATATTGTATTTGGTTCTTGATATATTGTTAAGTGCCCAAGTTGAGTTGGGGGCATATCTCTTATTGACTCCACCACCTTTTCTTCACCACCATATAATTCCACCATCCAACTAATATGAGCTGGGCATTTTTAATTGAGTTTACCTCTAGCTCATGTGGGTTGGGTGGATTCCACTCATAATCTTATGCTTGGCCTTTTGGGGAATGCATGGAAGAATGCCACATGATTTTATGTTGTTTTCACAATATAAAAACATGGCATTTATTGTTTGCATGGGCCATGCAAGTGTCACCTCTTGCTGACAATTGAAGGTTATTTTGTTTTGCTTGCTTGGATCACTCCTTCCCTTTGCTTGATCTTGTTTTGACTTGTTTAAAACCCTAGCTCTCACCCCTCTCTACCTCTCTAGCTATTCTTTAAACCTAATCCCTAATCCCTCTTCCTTCCATGCATGATCATGCGATCATGTGTGCTTTCTCTATGTATCTTGGCCTCTTTTGCCTCTCCTCTTAGTCAAACCCCCTATTCAAAACCTCCTGTTAAAAAGTTCAAATTTTTTTGGAAATTAGTAGCTGGTTTAAAATTGCATTGGAATGAAAACAAACAAACAAATAAAAATAAAAAAAAGAGAGAGAGAGAGGAACAGCAGCAGCCCAGGAACCCTCCTCTCCCCTGGCCCAACTCGCCTCCCCTGGCCCAACTCGCCTTCCCATCCGTACACTTGGCCAAGAGACGACGTCTCCTGTTCCTCTTCCCCCGACGCCTTCCCTCTCTCCGATCCTCTAACGGCAGCGGGCAGGTCGCCGTTCCCCCTGTCATCCTCGTCATACCGCACCTCCACCTCGCGCCTTCTTATCCCCAAGCCGCGTTTTCCCCTCGAACCCTAGCCTCCTTTCTCCTCCTCTCCCGCCATCCCTCGCCCGCCCCAGCTGGTCTCACCCGGCCGAGAGTTACCGCCAGGAGTGTGCCGTTGTGTCGTCACCATGATCGACGTCGAGGCCACCTGACGGCGGGAACCTCAGCTCCGCGCTTGGACCGTCCCCTAGCAAGCAGCAGAAGGACCACCGCTTCCTGGAGCCACCTCCCCGACGACCCCTCTGTCCGTGGCAGGAGTACCTCACCGCCGGCGTTTCCTGGTCGTCTTCCCGGAGCTCCTGGCCACCATCGGCACCACTTCCAGTGGGAATCGTTCGCGGTGAGCACCCTTTGCCCTTTTTCCTCCCCCTAGCATCCTCCCCGCTACCCAGAGTCCGCCCCGACGCCGGCGATTCTCCGCCGCGCGCACGCGTCGAGTCCGTCAGTTTCGTCAGAGAGCCAGCAGAGAACGAACGAGCAGCCGCTGCGATTTTCAGCCTCTCGTCATCGCTTCCGCCATTGCAGCCATGATCCGGCGTTGACCCCTTAATGAAAGTTGTAGCCCGTTCATCCCTTGTCATCTTTTGTTTTTGTGGCATGTCGAAATTCTCGAGGGATTTGTCGCCATCGTCTTCCGAAAATCAAGCAAGCTTCTGTTTTTCGCGTTGGCTTCAGTTTCGTCAGAGAGTAGAGCAGCCGCGTCTTTGCATTTAGGCCCCTGCACCTTTGCCTTCCTCACCCGCAGACCTCCCAGCCGGTTTTTTTTTATAAAAAGGCACCTCGTTTTTATGGAAACAAACCCGCAGTCCTTGGCTTGCCACGTGTCGCGTTGATGCGGGCCAAGACGCAGTGGCCCGCTCGACCGGCCCACATGTCGTTGACGGAGGTAGGATATCCACGAAAAGTGCGCCAAATTTTCTGGAATCTAATAAAATTCAGGAAATGTTTAAATCTAAATAAATTCATATCTTTTGAAATAATTCGAATTGGTAAAAACTTTCAAAATGAAAAGTAAATGTTTTCCAAATATGAATTCAACCATGTTTTCGAATTTGACCAAGTTTGACTCTATCTAGTCAAACCTTTGACCTTGACCCCTTTTAATTATTTTGACTTAAAATAAATTTAAATTCATAATTTCAAATAATACAAATGATATATGATTTTGAATCAGAAAAATGTGAGGAATTCAAATATGCCATTCAAAATATTATTTGAACACTTTAAATTCCAAGTTGGGTAAATTACAACAAAATGCCACTGCAACTTAATAAATTAATAACTTTTGATCTATAACTCCAAATTTAACAAATGATATGTCTAAAATGATCAGCTCGACGAGACCTTTCTGTTTATGCTATCCATGACTTCAATTGCAGCATGCATCATATAAATATATAATCTACAACAACTAATATGACAATAAAATGTGGCCAAACCTTAATAAAATGACTTAGTCTTTGTTCTACACCTCACCCATGCCATGCTACTTTATTGCCATGCAACTGGTGCATCATTCATCATGGCATGATTGTTTGCTTGACGCATTTTATTCCTATGCTTGTGCACTTTATTTATGTTGGCCCTTGTTTGTTTGGTTCTTCTTCGAATAGACCTTTGGTGGGATATATCAAGAGAACCAGAGCACTACCTATCCGTATCTTGCTTCAACTGAGTTGCCGTGCAAGCACTACCACATGCTTGCATACATACGATTCTATTGCCTCTATCTTATTCTTGCATCATTGAGTCGCGATTGCATTAAATTGAATCCCAAGCATTGCATAGCCTTTACTTTAAACCCCACCGAGCTTGTTCCTCCATCCCATGAGCCATTACTAGGAGTTGTTTGAGCCATGCGAGAACAAACATGTGTAGGGTATGTGAGAGTCGATGGATAACGAGGTACCTAAACAACTTAACCCGAGTAGTAATGGGATAACTAATGAAAGTGGCACCGTGAGCAACATCTGCTATTTGGTTTTTCCCGCTCACTTGTGTCGTAAGACCCCGAGTACTTGATTCATGTTCCTTGATTTATCGCGCTATCCACATCCGAGGTATATGGGACCCCTGAGCGGAGCTTGATTCAGTCTTATTTCTTGGGGCCACAAACTAGTTTGAGGTTTTATTTATTATCCTGTACTTATGCCATGCTACTGTTTATTTACGATTGTGCGAGGAGCACACTGCACTGTTTAGGTAAGCGGAATGTTTTCGCGGTATCGACAAGCCCAGCCACACTTTCGGGTTCCCGAAGTTTCTGTTTACCATTGTCGCAAACCTTGAGTCCGTCCTGAGTCACCGCTTCGCTTGGTCTACTCAATGGGGTGGCCCCTGAAATATTTCGAATCCTGTGATTGCTTTGTCGTGAAGGCCTCGTTGGGTTTTGATTTGGTTTTTCCGAGGTTGATCGGCGTGTGTTGCTATTGGTGCACCCGGCCGGTAAAACTTTCAAAGCCGTGTCCGCGGTTATGGACGACTTGGAGCATTTCTCGATCATAGACAAGCATAACTAAAGTACCGCTTTAATCGACTAAGTAATCGACTAGAAAATAGTGCAACACTCATGGAATGGTTAATAAAATTGCCAGCGGATGGGGGTTGTTCGTCCGCTTCCTCGTTGGTAGCGAGGAGGATGGATCGATGAAATTATGTTTATAACTGTTGTCCTTAATTCCGGACATCCGCTATCATTGGTTAGGCGGATGGTTAGCGATATCTCAGAGAATTGCTAGGGTTTATCTTTTGCTGCAATTGCGTCACCCCAGGTTGTGTCCCCTTTAGAGGCATTAAGACTTGCTGAGTACCCTTAGGGTCTCACACGATAAATTATTGGTTCAGATGAACAGGTACCCTCGCAGGACGGATACTGGGTGGAAGAGGCTGATGATGTGGGCAACGATCGTTCGGTGTAGAGATTCCGGGAACGGGATTCATGAGATCCGTGGTCGGATGTGCTTATTTCGTGGCATCTTATGCCGATTTGCTTCTTATCCGTACTCGGACTTTGTTTGCCGCTGCGATACCCTGATGTGTGCTGTATGAGGAAGTATCCTAAAATATTAGATCTATCTAGGTCATTTGAATCTTGTCGTATGGCGTTGCTATATTTTCCTTTCTTTCTAGATGGAATGGCTCTGATGTACTCTTGTATGGTGGCTTGCATATATACTCATTTGTGTATGTATTTGATCCCTTCGCCTGCCGATTACGCCGCCCGTACAGGTCCCGATGAATTGGAAGTGGTTGGGACGGCCGAAAGGTCTACCCGTGAGTGGCTTTTGGGGCCCCACCGTACTATTTCAACCACTACCGTTCATCCAGGCTTGTAGCTAGGAGCGTAATTCACCGAGGTAGTTACAACGTGTGCATCTCACGGAGGCACCGCCACTTGTGGTGCTAGATCGGATCGGATCGCGAGGAGGAGAAGCGAGTACGACTACATCACCCACGTTCCGACGAACGTTCTGCTGTGCGAATCTTCAAGGGTATGAAGATCTAATCCAATCTCTCTCGTTGATTGCATCTCCTAGATTAGATCTTGGCTTTCCCTCTGTTCGCATCCGTAGAAAATTTTGATTTACTATGTCACGAAACCCTTCAGTGGTATCAGAGCTAGATCTATGCGTAGATGTGTTTCACGAGTAGAACGCAACATGGTTGTTGCGGGCGTTGATGTTTTCTGTTGCAAGCCTCTTGTTTGTGTTCTTATTATGACGCGGTATAGTGAGATTGAAGCGGTCCAGGCCAACCTTACGCGACGTCGTTCGCGAGACCGGCTCCGCACTTGACGTGTGGCTTATACCACACATGCGGCTGGTGGATGTCAGTTTCTCTCACTATAGTTGTCATGGGATTAACACTGGAGTTTGGTAACCATAATATCACCGTTGTGGCTTTCCGTAGTAAGAATCGTTCTTAGCATCTACTCCCATAAGCCACGTAAAACATGCAACAACAAAGTAGAGGCGTCTAACTTGTTTTTGCAGGGAGTGTTTTCTGTGATATGGTATGGCCCAAGATGTGATGTGTATATTGTATGCGATGATCATGTTTTGTAATGTTTCACGACTTGCATGTCGATGAGTACACAACCGGCAGGAGCCATATGGTTGTCTTTATAATTGTGTATGACCTGCGAGTCAACTTCTTATACGCCATGTAATAGCTTTACTTTATCGCTAAGTAGTTAGCAATAGTTGTAGTTGATATTCGTGGTGGAGGCAATCATGGTGGAGTGATGGAGATCATGCCGGAGCGCACAAGATGGAGATCATTGCGCGAAGATTGGCTATACCATGTCACATAAAGTTATATGCATGTGATGTTTATCCATTTTATGTATCTTATTATGCTTTGATCGTGACGGTAGCATTATAAGATGATTCCTCACTTAAAGATCAAGATAAAAACTGTGTTCTCCCCAAGTATGCACCGTTGCGAAAGTTCGTCGTGTCCAAACATCACGTGATGATCGGGTGCTATAGACTCTACGCTCACATACAACGGGTGCAAGCCGTTTTGCACACGCTGAAATACTTGGGTCTAGCTTGACGAGCCTAGCATGTATGCATGGCCTCGGAACACAAGAACCGAAAGGTTAAGCATGAGTCATATGAATGATATGATCGACACTTCGTTGTCCACCATTGAAACCACATCTCTTCTCGTGATGATCGGATTAGGTGTGGTGAATTTGGATCGTGTTCACTAAACAACTTGAGGGATGTTGAATTTAGTGGGAGTTCATCTAGTAATTTGATTAAGTTGAACTATTTATCATGAACATAGTCTAAATTGTACTTGCAAATACTATAGATCCAATGGCCAAGTCCAACTTCAACTTCAACGTTTTTGCTGAGAAATAAAAGCTTAGAAACAATGGGTCTAACTTCACCAACTGGTTCCGCAATCTAAGAATCATTCTGTCTGGCGGACAAAAGCACTATGTCCTTGGTAAAGCGTTAGGTGACCCCCTGCTGCAACTGCGCCGGCTGATGAGAAAGTTGTCTATCAGTCGCACAAAGATGATTATGGTGTGATTAAGAGCACCATGTTGTTTGCTATGGAACCGGAGCTTAAAAATCGTTTTGAAACCTATCCCGGGCCCTTTGAGATTCTCGAGGAGCTGAAAACCATGTTTCAGACTCAAGCCCGTTCTGAGAGATATGAGATCTCTGAGAAGTTCTTTAACTACAAGATGGAGGAAGGGAGTTCCGTTAGTGAGCACGCCATAAAGATGTCGGGCTACACTCAACGCCTTGAGCAACTGGAATGCACGATTCCAGAGGACCTCAAGATTGACAGGGTTCTGCAATCACTCCCTCCCAGCTACAAAAGTTTTGTAGTGACTCATAATCAGATTGGTTCCACTGATACGATCACCGGGCTCTTCGCAAAGATGAAGGCTGCGGAAGTGGACATCAAGAAGGATAATCATGTGTTGATGGTCAACAAGCCCTCCTTTAAGAAAGGTAAGGGAGCAAAGAAGCCCTTCAAGAAGGGCGGCAAGAAGCAATGCCCCCGCCGAGAAGAAGCTCGTCCGGTCCTAAGTCGGACAGAGTGCTTCTATTGCAAGGAGGGGTCATCGAAGCAATGTCCAAGTACTTAGCGGACAAGAAGGCTGGCACCATCAAAGGTATATTTGATATAAATGTTATTGATGTTTTCCTTACTATCCCTCGTTGTAGTGCCCGGTATTTGATACCGTCAGTTGCTAATATTTGTAACTCAAACAGAGCTACGGAATGAGACGGCTATGAGGATGAGGTGACGATGCTTGGCGTTAACGGATCAAGAGTTGATGTGATGGCCGCACGCCTCCTTAGTTTTACCTTCGGGATTAGTTTTAAACCTTAATAAGTGTTATTATGTGCCTGCGTTGAGCATGAACATTATTTCTGGATCGTGTTTATTGCAAGACGGTTATTCATTTAAATCGGAGAATAATGGTTGTTCTATTTATATGAGTAACATCTTTTATGGTCATGCACCTCTTGTGAATGGTTTATTTCTTCTAAATCTCGAAAGGGATGAAACACACATCCATAACATTGATAATGATAATACTACTTATTTGTGGCACTGTCGTCTAGGTCATATTGGAGTAAAGCGCATGAAGAAACTCCATTCTGATGGACTTTTGGAGTCTCTTGATTTTGAATCATTTGACACATGCGAACCATGCCTCATGGGCAAGATGATCAAAACCCCGTTCTCCGGTATGATGGAGCGAGCAACAGACTTGTTGGAAATCATACATACCGATGTATGCGGACCGATGAGTGTTTCGATGCGCGGTGGATATCGCTATTTTCTCACTTTTACCGATGACTTAAGTAGATATGGGTATATCTATTTAATGAAACATAAATCTAAAACATTTGAAAAGTTCAAAGAATTTCAGAATGAAGTGGAGAACCATCGTAATAGAAAGATTAAGTTTCTACGATCCGATCGTGGAGGTGAATATTTGAGTTATGATTTTCACGCATCTTAAAGCAAGTGGAATCGTTTCACAACTCACGCCACCCGGAACACCACAGCAATGGTGTGTCTGATCGAGGAATCGAACCCTATTAGATATGGTTCGATCAATGATGTCTCTTCTTGATTTGCCGTTATCATTTTGGGGTTATGCATTAGAAACCGCTGCATTCACTTTAAATAGGGCTCCATCTAAATGCTGAGACGACACCGTATGAACTGTGGTTTGGTGCTAAACCTAAGTTGTCGTTTCTTAAAGTTTGGGGATGCGAAGCTTACGTCAAGAAGTTGATGCCGACAAGCTCGAACCCAAAGCGAGAAATGCGTCTTCATAGGATACCCTAAGGAAACTATTGGGTATACCTTCTATCACGTAACCAAGGCAAAGTGTTTGTCGAAAGAACGGTTCCTTTCTTGAGAAGGAGTTTCTCGAAAGAAGTGAGTGGGAGGAAAGTAGAGCTAGACGAGGTTATTGAACCTTCTCTTGAATTGGAGAGTAGCGCAACACTGAAATTGTTCCAGGTGCCTTTGCACCAACAATAGAGGAAGCTAATGACAAGGATCATGAAGTCAACGATGTCGCATCTTGAACGTCGCAGGTCGACAAGGTCGCGTGCCCCTCCCGAGTGGTACGCAACCGCCTTGATGTCGCCTTGTTGGTAGAAGACGGTGAACCTACGAACTATGAGGAAGCGATGATGAGCCCAGACTCGAAATGGTGGAAGCCATGAAATCCAATTGGGATCCATGAGCGAAAACTAAGTATGGACTTTGGTGGATCCTCCTAGCGACCGAAAGGCCGTTGAGTGCAAATGGATATTCAAGAAGAAAACGGACGGATGGTAATGTTACCGTCTATAGCACGCTTGTCGCAAAAGGTTTTCGACAAGTTCAAGGTGTTGACTACGATGAGACTTTCTCTCCGTAGCGATGTTTAAGTCCATTCGGATTTTATTAGCAATTGCTGCGTTTCATGATTATGAAATATGGCAGATGGATGTCAAGACTGCGTTCCTCAATGGCAACATTGATGAAGAGTTGTATATGATGCAACCCGAAGGTTTTGTCGATCCTAAGGATGCGATAAAGTATGCAAACTTCAGCGTTCCATTTATGGACAAGCAAGCATCTCGAGTTGGAACCTTCGTTTGATCAAGTGATCAAGAGCTTTGGATTTGTTCCAAATTGCCAAGCTTGCATCTACAATAAAGTGAGTGGGAGCTCGGTGACGTTTCTGGTACTATATGTGGATGACATATTGATTATTGGAAATGACATCAACATGCTTGACGATGTGAAGAGTTATTTGAACAAGTGTTTTTCAATGAAAGACCTAGGTGAAGCTGCTTATATATTGGGCATCAAAATCTATGGAGATAGAAAAAGACGCCTGATAGTTTTAAGGCAGAGTACATACCTAGACCAAGTTCAGAAAAGGTTTAGAATGGATAAGGCAAAGAAAGGTTCAGTGCCTATGTTGTCAGGTAAGATATTGAGCAAGGCTCGGTGTCCCTACCATGAAATGATATGGAAGCTATGAGCAAAGTGCCTTATGCCTCGCCATAGGTTCCATCATGTATGCCATGTTGTGTACTAGACCGGATGTGTCCAATGCTCTTAGTTTGACGAGAGATATCAAAGTGATCCAGTGGAACATCGACAGCCGTGAAGAACATCCTAAAGTACCTAAATAGGACTAAAGAAATGTTCTTAGTCTATGGGGTGATGAACAGCTTGTCGTAAAAGGTTAGGTTCACGCTAGTTTTGACACCGACAAGGATGATTCTAAATCTCGAGACGTGATACGTGTATATTTTGAATGGAGGAGTTGTGAGTGGAGAAGCTGCAAGCAAAGCGTGATCGCGGATCTATGAGAAGCGGAATACATGGTCGCTGAAGCGTCAAGTGAAGGAGTTTGGATCGAAACTTCATCATCGATCTTGGCGTGGTTCCAAGTGCATTGGACCCATCGGAGATATTGTGTGACAACATGGCGCCATAGCACTCGCTAAGGAACCAAGATATCATCCAAAGACCAAGCATATCAATCAAGTTTCATATAATCCGAGATTATATAGCGGATGGAGATCCAAGATTAGCAAAGTACATACGGATCCGAATGTCGCATCCATTGACTAAACCTCTTCCACGTGTAAAACATGATCAACACCTCAGTGCCATGGGTGTGAGATTGTTACCAGATGTAAACTAGATTATTGACTCTAGTGCAAGTGGGAGACTGTTGGAATTATGCCCTAGAGGCAATAATAAAGATGTTATTATTATAATTCTTGTTCATGATAAAGTTTATATTCCATGCTAGAATTGTATTAAGCGGAAACTTTAATACTTGTGTGGTTTGTAAACAACACTGTGTCCCTAGTACGCCTCTATGGACTAGCTCATTGATCAATGATAGTTAAGGTTTCCTAACCATAGACATGAGTTGTCAATTTATAATGAGGTCATATCATTGGGAGAATGATATGGTGGACAGACCCAAACTAAGCGAAGCAATTAGATCGTGTCATCGTGTTCGTCTTTGCGAAGCTTTTCCTATGTCAAATATTGTATTCCTTAGACCATGAGATAATGCAACTCCCTGGTACCGGAAGAAAGCTTTGAGGTCATCAAACGTCATCCTATGAGAGGGTGATCATAAAGGTTTCTCTCAGGTGATCGGAAAGTATCTGTTGGGTTGTATGGATCGAGATGGAATTTGTCCCTCCCAAGTCGGAGAGATATACTTCGGGCCCACTCGGTAATCGATATCAACACCGCTTGCAAGCATGTGGTTAAGGAGTTAATCACAAAGTGATATCGGATTACGGAACGAGTAAAGTACTTGTTGTGAACGAGATTGAACTAGGTATGTGATGCAGACGATCGAATCTCGCAAGTAAAATATCGAGACGAAGGGAATATATATATGGGATTGTTTGAATCCGCATCGTGGTTCATCCGATATGATCATCGATGAATGTGTGGAGTCAATATGGGTGCCTGCACCGCTGTTGATTATTGATAGAAGATCATGTCCGCATATTCTCGAACCCCAGTCACACACTTAACGTGTCTCGACGCTAGGATAGATTGGATAATTGGTTTATGAATTTTTGTTCGAGTCTCGGATGGGATCCGGGACATCACGAGAGGTTCGGAATGGTCGGAGAATAAGATTCATATAAGGCAAGGCAGTTTTTGGAGTTGAATTGTTCGGGTTAATCGGTATTGTACCGGAAGCTTCTAGAACCTTCCGGAAGGGGACCAACGTGGCCCCACCTTTCGGGAGGGGGCATGGGCCTATGAGGGAGTGTCCTGGCCGCATTGGGACAGGGGCACAAGGCCCCATAGGGCCCAGCCGATCCTAGATAAGTTTAAACTCGTTTAAACTAGAGATAGGATTTCTAGATAAGGGAGAGTTTAAATCGTTTAAACTAGAGATAGGATTTCTAGATAAGGGAGAGTTTAAATTGTTTAAACTAGAGATAGGCTTGGAGGAGGGGCAAGGGCTGGCCGCCCCCCTCTATATATAGAGGGGTGGTGCGCCCCCTCCCCCCTGCACACACACCTCTCCTCCAAACCCTAGCAGCCTTGCTACCTTCCTCTCTCCCTCCCAACTGTTTGTAGGCGAAGCCCTGCAGCAGAAATTCTCCACCATATACACCACGCCGTCGTGTTGTAGATCCAATCTATCTCTCCACCATACTTGCTGGTCCGAGGAAGGAGGAGACGTCGAGGTGCTGCACGTGTGCATCTCACGGAGGCACCGCCACTTGTGGTGCTAGATCGGATCAGATCGCGAGGAGGAGAAGCGAGTACGACTACATCACCCACGTTCCGACGAATGTTCCGCTGTGCGAATATTCAAGGGTATGAAGATCTAATCCAATCTCTCTCGTTGATTGCATCTCCTAGATTAGATCTTGGCTTTCCCTCTGTTCGCATCCGTAGAAAATTTTGATTTACTATGACGCGAAACCCTTCAAATACAAAACCCACTCACATGATAGATGGTAGGATTAAGATGAGATTAAATGGAAGTTGATCTTACCAAGTTATTAGGTGGAAGGATTTTTAAAAGAGATGCCCTCAAGTCAACTTGGGCATTAAACATTATATCAAAAGCCAACTACAATATCAAGAGGCAGAAATAATTGACAATGCATATGGGAGAAGAACCAAAAAAAAGGGTTTTATATGATGCTCAAATGCAAGGTGGCATGATGGCATGAGCATGATATAATGATGATGCAACAATTATATATGTGAAGTAGACATTATATTAATAGACCAAGTAGCATTACAATTGTTAGACAAATGGGATGCTACAACTCTCCCCCACTAAACAGGAATCTCGCCCCGAGATTCTAGGAAGAAGAAGAAGACTCAAAGAGGGTAGGATAGTTGGCACGGAGCTCATCTTCACGCTCCCAAGTGGCTTCATCAACGGAATGGTGCGACCACTGCACCTTGCAGAACTTGATGGACTTGTTGCGAGTCCTTCTTTCTACGGTCTCAAGGATTTTTGTGGGGTGTTCTTGATAAGACAGATCTTCTTGGAGATTGATTAGCTCATGATCCACGGTCCTGCCGGGATCCTTGAAGCACTTCTTGAGTTGAGATATGTGGAAAACATCATGAACCTTGAGTTTTTCCGGGAGCTCAAGAGCATAAGCAACTTCTCCTCTTCTTCCACGAATTTTGAAAGGACCGATGTATCTAGGAGCCAGCTTTCCTTTGATACCAAAGCATGCGTGCCTTTCATGGGAGTGACACGAAGGTAAACGAGATCACCAGGGACATACACCATGTCCGTGTGCTTCCTGTCATAATTGCTCTTCTGGCGACTTTGAGCAATCTTCAGATTTTCAAGAATGATGTGCACCTTCTCCTCCGCTTGAGTTACAATGTCAGGGCCAAACCAAATTATTTCTCATGCACCCGACCAACCAATCAGAGTTCTGCACTTGCGACCATAGAGAGCCTCAAATGGTGCCATCTTCAGACTTTTCTGGAAGCTGTTGTTGTAAGAGGATTCAGCATAAGGAATACATTCCTCCCACTTCATGCCAAAAGAGATGACGCAAGCACGAAGCATATCCTCCAGAATCTGGTTGATCCTTTCAACTTGTCCTTGCGACTGAGGGTGGTAAGCTGTGCTGAAGTTCAATTTTGTTCCCAAAGCATTTTGGAAACTTTCCCAGAACTTGGAAGTGAAGATGCTCCCACGGTCTGAACTGATCTCAAGCGGAACCCCATACAGAGAGACAATTCTGTTGATATAGAGCTCAGCCAACTGAATTCCAGAAATTGTTTCCTTGACGGGGAAGAAGTGAGCCACTTTAGAAAGCCTGTCAATGACAACAAATATTGCATTGTTGCCCTTCTGCGACCTTGGAAAACCAGTGATAAAGGCCATCTCTACTTTCTCCCATTTCCATTCCGAGGGTTTCAATGGCTGTAGAAGACCGAAATTTTTCTGATGGACAGCTTTCACTCTGCGGCAGACATCACACTCCGAGACATACTTGGCACAATATCGTTTCAATCCCGGCCACCAATATTGTGTTTTCAAGTCCATGTACATCTTTGTGCCGTGGTGGATAGAAAGAATGTAATCGTCGCCCTTGAGAACTTGCTCTCTCAAACCCGGGTAGTTCGAACAAACATCCGTGTTCAAAGAAAAGCGTGCCTTGATCATCGACGTGGAAGGACTCATACTTGAAGTCAAGTTTTGAGATGATCTTTTGGTGCGGATCACTGTCGACGAGAGAACCTTTTCTTCCAAGAGAGGAGTAGCCAGAAGGTTCAGGAGATGCCCTTGTTCCACAATTTCAAGGTTGAGCTGACGGAATTCCTCGCACAAGAGAGGCTGTTGTTCTTCCATCCTGAGGTTGTTGACATAAGCTTTGCGGCTGAGAGCATCGGCCATGACATTAGCTTTGTCCAAAGTGTAGTTGATGGTCAAATCAAAATCATTGATTGCTTCAATCCATCTCCTCTGCCGAAGGTTGAGATCAGGCTGAGTGAAGATATACTTCCAACTCTTGTGATCAGAAAAGATTTCACAACGGTTGCCCAGCAAGTAATGCCTCCATAGCTTCAAAGCAAAGACAACTGCTGCGAGCTCGAGGTCATGTGTAGGATAGTTGATCTCATGCGTCTTCAATTGTCGAGAGGCATAAGCAACAACTTGTTTTTCTTGCATAAGGACCGCACCCAATCCTTGCAAAGAGGCGTCACAGAATATCTGGAAAGGCTTAGATGTATCCGGAGGAACCAAGACTGGTGTGGAAGTGAGCTTCTCTTTGAGTGTCTCAAAGCTTGCTTGACATGCAGGAGTCCAAAGGTATTTCTTGCCTTTCTTGAGGAGATCGGTAAGAGGCTTCGCTATCTTGAAAAGTTACGAACAAGCGTTTACGACAATAACTAGCCAAACCAAGGAAACTCCGCACTTCTTTGACATTAATAGGAGGAAGCCATTCAACAATTGTCTTTACAGTCTCCGGATTGACTGCAATGCCCTTGGCAGAGATGACGTGGCCAAGATAGGTTACTCGGGGCAGCCAAAACTCACACTTTGAGAACTTTGCATACAAGCGGTTCTCACGAAGCTTGTTTAGGACACACCGAAGGTGTTCTTCATGCTCTTCCTTTGACTTAGAATAGACTAGGATGTCATCCAGATAGACCACAACGAACTTATCAAGATACTCCATGAAAACCGAGTTCATAAGCCTCGAGAAGGTAGCAGGTGCGTTGGTGAGACCGAAAGACATGACCGTGTACTCATACATGCCATAGCAGGTGGTGAAAGCTGTTTTAGGAACATCTTCCTTGCGAATTTTGATTTGGTGATAACCACTTCTCAAGTCAAGCTTAGAGAACACCACAGCTCCAGCTAGCTGATCGAAGAGATCATTAATCCGCGGAAGGGGATATTTATTCTTGATGGTTTTAGCATTGAGAGCCCGATAGTCAACACAAAGTCTATCGTCCTGCCTCGCTTCACAAAGATTGTTGGGCTACCCCAAGAAGAAGTACGTGTTGAATGAAACCCAACTTCTCTTGTTCATCAAGTCGACGCTTGAGTTCACCAACTCATCAGGACCCATTTTATAAGGCCGCTTGGAGATAGGAGCCGTTCTGTGTTCAAGCTCGATTATAAACTCAACCTCACGATCCGGAGGCATACCCGCAACTCTTCGGAAAGACATCCGGGAACTCACAGACACCGGAACACTCAATAGCTTCCATAGCATCATCATTGAGCCGCCAAAGAGAAAAGTCGGATAGCAGGAGTCAGACTTGGAGAATAGACTATATGGCCTTCAGGAATCTTCAGAGAAACCGAGCGTTCAGCACAATCAATCACAGCTGCATTTGCTGTCAACCAATCCATGCCCAAGATGACATCAATGTTAGAATTGCCTAGAAGAATTAAGGACGCGGAGAACGAAGAGCCACCACTCTCAATTTGATTGCCATGGTCGATATGAGCAGCCCTCATGTTTGAACCAGAGATAGTACCACCGACGACGTGATAAAGGAACCCTAGCCAGGTCATGCTCTTGTGCAAACTTATGCGAAACAAAAGAATGCGAAGCACGAATCAAACAAAACTCGCAGGTGGATCGAGTTAACGGAAGCATACCCATCACAACCTGTGTGTATGCTCGGCTTGAGCGGCGTTGACACGCTTGGCACGAGCAACAAGAGACCCGGCTTGGTGTTGATGTTGAGAGCCCGAGGTGGTGGTGCACGAACCAAAGGAGAGCTTGCCGCATCTTGGAGGGGTGGAGGAAGAGATTTGTTTTTCATCTGGAGTTCCAGCTTTTGATGCCCGAGTCTCCACACGTGAAACAAGCACCGGTGGACGTGGAGAACGTAGCTGTGGGACTCCGCCAGCGCCTCTAGGGTAGTGGTGGTTGTAGCCCCTGGGAGCAGCAGTGAGGAAGTTTGGTGGCCTTGCCGCGTAGCTTGCAGGTCTTGGTGGAGCCGGGAGCGACGGTGGGGTGTTAGGAACCCAGACATGACGCTTAGAAGGAGCTGACATAGCTGAAGAGCTTGGTGCATCACGGTTGTGTTTCTTTGACTCCTCAAACACTTGCCTACTTGCTTCCTCCTGCAGAGTTGTATGCTGAAGTTCCAGAAAAGACGCCGGCTTTGCATGTGTGATTGCATATTTAATCGATGCATTGAGCTCTTGCTGTAACCTCTTTTGCTTCTTCTTGTCATCGGAGATCTCATCGCCCCCATAACGATAAAGGTTCATGAAGTTCCTGATGTAGGTATTGACATTATCATTTCCCTGCTTGAGGTTGAGAAACACTTCCTTCATCCTTTCCATGAACGAGACAATTTTTTTTTGAACGCTTGAACTTTTGAAAGAGCGAGTGACTGCAAAGTGTAAAAAAAAAAAAAATGTGGTTGCTTTCTCCCACACCAGAGAGAGATCTCTCCTCGTCTGAGTAGCACATTTTTTTTATTCTTTCTCTCAGAACATCGCAGGTCTCTAGTAGCCTTGACATCTCACGCAACCATCATCATCAAGTGGTTGATCGAAACATCAAATTGGCGTGGGTTGAACTTCAGAAGCTTTTGATGTCTCCTCGCTTGGGAGGTGGAGGTAGCGAGCAAACTCATTCCTCCGAACACTCTCTTCAAACACCGCTGGTTCTCACTGCATTCTCGCCAAGGCATTGGCGATGTTTGACAACGGAACCCGCCAGTGGTATGTCCTCATCAGAACGGCGTGGTGGTGCCATCCTGTAATTGATATAAAACACAAGTCAGTACTATAATGGAGAATAATAATAATCCAAAATAGTACCAAGATGGAATTACTCAAGATTAAAGGATACAATTTACTAAGATGATATTAAAATATCAACAAAGTTCAAAGCACCAAGAAGATATTAAGCATATCGCACACGACTGAAAAGGAGTGTGGTACACATATATATCAAAGAAAAAAAATTCCGCAAATTTCGGCATTAAAATACCAGTAGATGCGCAAAATCACTTAACGAATCAAGATTAGTGACTCTACCAACTCAATATACAAAAGCGAATGATAAGAGTAGTGGTATGGTCGCGACTCCATCCCGCACGCAAATCATTACTCCGCACATGAATAAATAGAACACATATCCTAACCCCTTCTTCTCACGATGAACCTAAAGATTAGTAACTACGGAAACGAACACCCCAAACAAGATAACGTCGGATAACAAAGAGTAAGACATATCGCGGCGGTATACAACAAATCAGATAGATCGCGTCGGTTTGCAAAAGCCTGTCGGTATGGAATGTACCAACAGTTGATAACCAAAAGGCCGATTGTGATAACAACTTGGATGCAACAGATAGACAAGGAATTACACACACACACACAAACACACAACCTATGGTACTACAGAAACCCAGAACACGTGAATCCTAGTTTGAACTTTTTAAGAAGAGGATTGAAAACGTTACACGGAAAAAAAGGGTGGGTGGGTGGTAAGAAGAAAAGTGGAGCAGATCCTACTCTCGCTTTGTTTTTCCCTAGTATACATAACTACCAAAAATATTTGCTAGATCGACAACGACCATTTGGCCGAGACCACGAGGCGGGATGGCTCGATACCAATTGTAACTACCTCGGAATTACGCTCCTAGTTTCAAGCCCGGATGAGTGGAAATGGTTGAAATAGTACGGTGGGGCCCAAATGCCACTCACAGGTAGACCTTTCGGCCGTCCCAACCATTTCCAATCATCGACAAGAACGGCGGCGAATCGGCAAAGGAAGATCAACTACATACACAAATGAGTATGTATGCAAGCCACCATACAACAAAGACATCGAGCCATTCCATCTAAAAAGAAAGGAAATATAGCAACGCCATACGGCAAGATTCAAATGTCCTAGATAGATATAATATTTTAGGATATCTCCTCATACATCAAACATCGAGTATCAAAGTGAAAACAAGATCCAAACAAGATAAGAAGCAAAAGCTCGGCATAAGATGCCCCAATAAACACATCCCACATACGTATTCTCACGGATCCCTGCCGGAATCTCTACACCGAATGATCGCTGCCCACATCGTCTGCCTCCACCCAAAGATCCATCTCGTGAGTGTACCATCATCATCGAATCAAACAATTTATCGTGGTGTGACCCTAGGGTACTAAAGAAGTCTTTATGCCTCTAAAGGACACAACCTGGGTGACAATTGCAGCAAAAGATAAACCCTAACAATTATATAGATACTCGCTAACCATCCGCCTAACCAAAGATAGACGGATGTTCGTGAATTAATGACAACAGTTATAACAGTAATATCATCAGATCCATCCTCCTCCTCGCTTACCAACGAGGAAGCGGACGAACAACCCCCATTCGTTGGCAATTTTATTAACCATTCCATGAGTGTTGCACTATTTACTAGTCAATTACTTAGTCAGTTTAAAAGCGGTACTTTAGTTATACTTGTCTATGATCGAGAAACTATGCTCCAAGTCGTCCATAACCGCGGACACGGCTTTCAGAAAGTTTTACCCTGCAGGGGTGCACAAATAGCAACACACACTCGATCAACCTCGGAAAAACCAAATCAAAACCCAACGAGGTTTTCACGACAAAGCAATCACAAGATTCAGAATATTTTGGGGCCACCCCATTAAGTATACCCGCGAAGTTAGCCGACTTCAAGACGGACTCAAGGTTTGTGGGCGGTCAGAACGATCGGGAACCCGAAGTGTGATGGGCTTGTCGATACCACGAAAACGGGTCACGATCCTAACAAGACAGTGCTCCTCGCACAATCGTAAATAAAGCAAGTAAAGCATGGCATAAGTACAGGATAGTAAATAAAACCTCAAACTAGTTTGTGGCCCCAAGAAATAAGAATGAATCAAGCTCGCTGTGGGGGTCCCATAAGCTTCCGGATGTGGATAGCGCGAATAATCAAGGAACAGGAATCAAGTACTGGGTCCCACGGACACAAGTGAGCAGGAAAACCAAATAGCCGATATTGCTCACCGTGCCACTTTCATTAGTTATCCCATTACTACTCAAAGTTAAGTTGTTTAGGTACCGTTATCCATCGACTCACATACCCTACACATGCTTTCTACGACTCGCATGGCTCAAACAACTCCTGTAGTAATGGCTCATGGGATGGAGGAACAAGCTTGGTGGGGTTTAAAAGTAAAGGCTATGCAATACTTGGGATTCAGTTTAATGCAATCGCGACTCAATGATGCAAGAATAAGATGGAGGCAATAGGTACTGTATGTATGCAAGCATGTGGTAGTGCTTGCCTGGCAGCTCAGTTGAAGCGAGAGAAGGATCTGGGTAGTGCTCCTGGTTTTCTTGATATATCCCCTGCACAGCGTCTATTCGAAGAAGAACCAAACAAACAAGGGCCAATATAAATAAAGTGCACAAGCATATGAATAAAATGCGACAAGCAAACAATCATGCCACGATGAATGATGCACAATTTGCATTGCAATAAAGTAGCATGGCATGGGTGAGGTGTGGAATACAAGAATAAATAATTTTATTGAGTTTTGGCCACATTTTATCCTCATATTAGTTGCTGTATACATTGTATTTATATGATGCATGCTGCAAAACAGAACATGGACTGCATAAACAGAAAGGTCTCGTCGAGCTGATCATTTTAGACATATCATTTGTCAAATTTGAAGTTATAAAACCAAAGTTATTAATTAATTAAGGCCAAGGGCATTTTATTGTAATTGGAACAACTTGAAATTTAAAGTGTTCAAAATATATTTTGGATGGCATATTTGAAATCCTCACATTTTTCTGATTCAAAAACATATATTATTTGTATTGTTTGAATTCATATTTTAAAAGTTATTTAAACTCTAATTTGAATTTGAATTTAAATCAATTTGAAAAGATTTGAATTAAAAAAGACTAACAGAAAACCTTTTGTCACACAGGCAGTCCTAGCCGCAGACGCTGACGGGTGGGGCCGATGCTGGCTGGACGATCTGGCGCGGTAAAAGCTTTCCTCATGAATGATCCAGCCGCAGAAATGACCAAGAGGCCACATGAAAGACTCCATCGCTGATGGTTGGCCGCGTCGTGACACGCGGACCTGTGGATCCGCGGGTTAATTACCTAAAGTCGCGGAGCCTTTTATAAAACGCATTGCAGGTGGGCCTGGAGGGAGCCGGGTCGACGGATAAAAGGTTGGGGCTAAGCAAAAAGGCCATGGGTATCGCTTTTCTTCTCAACCCCGACGATGCTCAGGCGCGACAATGACGACGCCTTGCGCAGGTTTCGAACTGGTCGCGGCTGCCATGAGGAGCCAGTAGGGTCAGTTGGTGTCAGGAGGGAGGGTCGCGGCTAGAAGGGCTGGCGCGGCGCGGGGAGGCTGCAGACAACAGCGAGCCCGACGCCCCGACGGCGTTCGACGAAACGAACGTCGCATCCAGGAAGCGAAGAGGGACAGGGGCATGTCTAGGGGGGTCGGGGGCTCACCGCGGGGCTGTTGACGATGGTGGTTCGGCCAGAGGCGCCGACGATCGTCGACGACGCAGACGCTCCGGTGGGCTAGGGTTTCGTCGGAGCAGCGTCAGTCCTGGCGAGCCTGGGGCTCCTCCTCCTCGCTGGCGTGTACGGGGTCGCTGCAGGGGACCTCCTCGTCCTCCTCGACCACCTCCACGACAAGCTTGGCGGCCGGAGCGACGAGAACGACGTGGTCTTTGGCGGCCGGCGATGGGGTAGATGGTGGCGTGGGGAAGAGAGGGAGGAAGGGCAAAGCCCTGGGCAGATCTGGGAGGTGCAGGGGAGGCCGTGGGGAGTAGATAAGGACGGCATAGAGAGGGGTAGATTGCGTGGGGGAGGTGGTGGTGATAAAGGTGGCTTCGGCCACCTTTTGCTTCTCCCTCCCTCACGTGCACGAGCAGGCTCGGTCTAGGGCTGGTAGGGCAGCTGGCAGGTGGGGACGGAAGGGACAGGGAGGAAGGCTAGGTGTGGGGTCGACCTGGCAGGGATAGAGAGAGAGAGAGGTAGAGGGCATGGGGTTCGGTCTAGGGTTAGGGTAGGGTGGTGGCTCGGCTAGCTAGAGAGAGGAGAGATGGGGCATGCATGGGGGAGGCTCGGGTTAGTTGGGTAGGCTTGGGTTAGGGTAGAGGGGGTGGTGTGGTAGATGGTGATAGTAGTTAGGCGATTAGGGTTAGGGTTTTGGTAGCTTCGGGTGGGGTTAGTGTAGGGAGTGGAGAGGGGAGGTGGTAGGGTTTAGAGATAGTAATAAAGAGAGGGGTAGCTTAGATTGAATCCAAATGCAAAAACAAGCTCAAGGGTTTGAATCAAGCAAAAAAGAGACAAGACAAGAAGTGAGAATGGGAATGGTTATGGAGTAAGCATGTGGCATGCACAATTGCACACATGCATGTGGTGATTCAATAGGGGATATGTATTATCTTGATTAAGTGTGGAGTGAAACCATACCAAGTGCATGTGGGATAGAGTTAAAATCTAAAGAGAATACAAAACCCACTCACATGATAGATGGTAGGATTAAGATGAGATTAAATGGAAGTTGATCTTACCAAGTTAATAGGTTGAAGGATTTTTAAAAGAGATGCCATCAAGTCAACTTGGGCATTAAACATTATATCAAAAGCCAACTACAATATCAAGAGGCAGAAACAATTGACAATGCATATGGGAGAAGAACCAAAACAAAAGGGCTTTATATGATGCTCAAATGCAAGGTGGCATGATGGCATGAGCATGATATAATGATGATGCAACAATTATATATATGAAGTAGACATTATATTACTAGACCAAGTAGCATTACAATTGTTAGACAAATGGGATGCTACAAGGAAGTCCATGAAGTTCTGGTAAACCCGTGAAGGCTGATGGACATATCTTTTCAGAATAAAAGCAACCATTGAAGAAATGTTTACAAAAACTTACATTGCCTACGACCTATGGTTTGTGCCTGTAGATAGTGCATCAAACACTTCTCTTTAGTGAACATGCTGAGTACGCTCGTACTCAACATATCTTCTTAACCCTTGCTAGATCTCAGAAAAATCAATGGTGTTCCCAGGAAATAAGTTACTTGAAGAGTTGAAGATATTTGAGGGAGATCAACGGAGTCGAATACTTTACCGGAATCTATCGAAGACAAGCTGAAGCGTAGAATATAAATAAAACTCCTAGGACATCGAACCTACTTCTGTAGAACAATACTATAGAAGTACTTTCAAGCCTTATACATATATTAATAGTAGTACTTCTAAAGTAACTCCGAGTAGATCTTTCTGGTTCTTTCTGTATAATATTCCTCACTGTTCGAGGAAGTTCTCTGGATCTTTTGTAATATGTTATATGTAATCTAAAGTGTTGTCTTGGACCCGCGATGTTTCTGTTGTACCACTCTGAGGGATATAATGCGGATGGAACGGTGTTCCATTGGTATTATGTCAACGACTATAGTGTACTACATCATGCAGTGGTATGCTGGGTCACCGCAGTTGGTATCAGAGCATATGCTTTGACCTTAGGTTGGAAACCTAGTAAATGGGTAGAACCTGTAGGTTGGATAGTTACTTTAGGAAGCCATCTTATCTACACTATATTTCCTTGTACAAGTGATGTATATTCACTTGAGAATAACCTTGTCACACCTTATTGAAGTTCTTAGGTTACTTCTTTTCTTATTAATGATACCTATCTACTATTTGTAGTAGGAAGTACCTATCCAATATTTCGTAAGTAGGCAATATATCTTATAGTAGCCTATTCTATACTATCATTAAATTAAAGTAGCATATCACCAAGTCAGAGTACCTCATAAGGGACTAGTAAATCATGGTGTTATCTTACTAAAAGAAGCCATGAAATGAAGTAAAACCTTGTTATTATATTTATACTAGTGTTAAATACCAGAGGAGTACGCCCCAAAACCTTAAACAACATGTTTTTGTAGGGGAAGTAACTAATGTTTTGTTTAACTAAAAGCTATTATATGAAGATTAGAATCTTATCAAGAGTAACAAATAGGGTTATGCTTATCTAACCCCATGTAATATGCCAAATCTATAGTGGCATGAATGAACATGCAGTATTCTTGTAGTACAAGTAGACCTATATAGGTTATGAAACTAGTTAAAAACTTGAGAATTTGTCACATCCCAAAATTTTCCAAATTTTGTAATGTGAAAAATAAATAAACAAAATAATTAATTGCTGAAATTTAGGGTGAAAAGAAACTTTTTGTTTCTAAATGGAAACTTAAAATCCCATCTTGAACAAAATTTGGTTAATGTTTGAATCCAACTAAATTCAAATCAAGTGAAATGCATTCATCAATGAATGTATCTTGAAATTTAAACACTTGGAAAAGTTAAAACAAAACCCTAAACCCTAATGGAATAAATCATTTCCAAGATCTCTCTAAGACTATGGATTTGTTCCATATAAAAATTTGTTAACAAACATTAACAAATGATCAAGAATGACAAATATAAATATTATAAAACCATAGAAATTGATTTCATTCAATTTGGAACCAAAGATAAAATCTTATGAATTTAATAAGATAAGGAAATTGAATTTCCAAAGCTAATAAAGCACCTATCTATAAATCCATACCAAATGGTGAGCAAATAATCTAAAGAGATTTAAAAGGATAAACAAATATTAAATAAGATTTTACCAATTGGAATCACCAAGTTTGGATCTTTAAATAAAAAGATATGAATTTTATAAGATAAAGAAAGAAATATTAAATGAGGAATATTTAAAGACCAAATTAAATCTTGATCTAATCCATAAGCAAATGGAATGAATATAATCCAAATCCAAGTAAAATAAAAGGATAAAGAATTTTCCAAATAAAATAAAATGGCATTAACCAAATTCTAAATTATATATGAATAAAAACAATCCCTAATAAGAATGATTAATTAAATCATGGGAAAATAGTATTTGGAATTACCCAAGTGGATTAAAAGTCATTTAATTAACTTAAAATGGAATCAAGGAAATCTCCTAAATAAAAATTATGGAATTAAAGCTATAATTGATTTCATTGGAATAAAAACAAATACCCAATTTAAATGATTCATAAATCATATTAAAAATATTCCAAACAATTCAAAGTGATTTATTTGACACCCTAATAAATAAATAAAACCTACTGAATAGGTTTGGTAAAAATATGAATTTCAAATAAAGTTTTAAAACACATTAAAACCTATTTGAAATAAAGGCAAATGTCCATTTATAAAATAAATAAAAGACCCTAAAAAGAATAAATATATTATTCTAAATTTGACTTCAGAATGAATTATTAATCAGTATTTGAATATACACAAAGTTTGGTTCAATTTTGAATTCAAATAGTTTTTTGAATTGATTAAACAAAATCAAAACAGATAAATAGAAAAAGAAAAGGGAAAAACAATCGGTACAAAAAATGAAACTTTTAACCAACCAGCCCAACCCAACCTGGCCCACTAAGCCCAGCATCAGCCCATCCCTCTAACCCCCGAGCGAATCGTTTTTCCACCCAGACCCACACCCGCATCGCCGCTGACTACCTGGATCCACTCCTCTCTCTCACTCGCTGCCGCCAGGCCCCACCGCCAGATCATCGTCTCCCTCACCCGCCGCGGCGACCACGCCTCCTCCCCAGATGGTTCTGTCGCCGTTTCTTCGATTGAATACGCGGTAATGATGCCATTTAACTGCCCCCTGCCCATGCCCACTTAAACGCCTCCCTCTTCTCCCCATTTCCCCTCTGTTCCCAGCTCCTCCCCGCCCCAGGGCCACCCAAATTGCTCACTGCAACCTCACCGGCTCCGACGAGGTCCCACTCAAATTCCGAAGAACCCAGGCCGTCCCTCGCCCCCTCGACCACAAGAGCGTGTTCCACAGACTCCTGTGCATCTCCCGGTGTCGCTCTCTTGGCCGCGCGAGCACCAGAGCTTCGGCAAGGGCATCACCCGAGCGCCATCATCGCCTACCACTTCTCCGGCGAACTCCCCAGGTAGCTTCCGTCCACCCCCTTCACTCTCGTTGACACGCCAGATGATCCCCAAAGATCGCGCATCTAAAGAACCCTATTTCGTCTCAAGACCAGAAGGCCGCCCCGACGACGACTGACCGCACCCGACGCCGTCTTGAACTCCGGCGAGCGATTGACACCAACCCCGTGCGCCCCTCGACAAACAGCAAGCACGTTGAGCATCCTCTCGTTGTTGTGAATCTGGTGAGATACCATTCTCTCTCTCTCTCTCTCTCTCTCTCTCTCTATCTAGCCCCCTGGCCCCCTGTATCGCAGGCAACCTCACTGGCCGAGCGCGCCGCTGCCACTCGTCGTTGCTGCCGCCAAACTGTGGTCAATCACCTGTGAACCGTTAGATCTCCATCTGGTGGCTTAGATAGATTCACTTACGCGAAGGGGCATGGATATATCTGTACCACACGATCCACATTAGATCCTACGGCCCGCATCGCTTGATCCGCCCGAACCGGTACCAGCGAATCAGAACTCACCACGTGGCCAGTCTGTTTTAATAAAAAAACCAGAAATGATCTATTAGATGTTCAATTTTGTAAAATCTATAACTTTTGATCCACACGTCCAAATTTTGCAAATTTTATATCAATGGAATCATCAGACCAAGTACTTTCCAACCATGCACTTTGTTTAATGAATTGCTTCTGGTAAAATGGTTGTTTTTGGAGAAACTTGTGTAGGCATATTTTGAACATAAAATTCATTCTAAAATTATTTTTGTGATAAAATCTTTGGCAAATGGATTGTTTTGAACCTACTGAACATGGAAACTAACTTTTGGATTCAAAAACATATTTTTTGAAGCAAGGGAATAAATCTTTGAATTAAAGCATTTCTAGTCAAATAAAAATGTTGTTTATTTGTTAAAAATACTTTTTGGAGAAAAACCTTTGGGAAATGATTTGGATTAAACTCTTTGACCCCAAACACTAAGTTTTAGAATTAAAAATGTATTTGGTGAACCCTATAAGGATTATTGCTTTGCTAAAGGCATTTTCAACCACATAAAATATTGATTTGGTTTAAAAATGATTTATAAGTAAAATATTTTGCAAATGAATTTGCCACTTATGTAAAATGACCAATAGGTGTTTTAGAATGTTTATAACCTATTAGAAACCACTTTTGTAAATAAAACAATCTTTGGCATACTTGCATGCATTGCTTTGTTTCTATTATTTTATGTGTTTTTTGCTTGAATGGTAGATTGAATTCTTGCTTGCTTGATTGAATTGTAGTGGAATTTGAAGAGTGTGATCATTGAAAGATCAAGGAGTGAACTTATATTCTCTACCAAAAAGGCAAGTGATGCTTCATACTTTTGTCCCATTATTTTCACTATGCACTAGTGATATTTCTAAGTAGGACTTGCATGGAATTTTTGCTAAGTGTAAACTATGCCATGGGAAATCCTAGTAGATGAAACCTTAGTAGAATTTTCCTAAGTTAATATTACTACTACTATCATGCTTAGCTTAGCTAGTAGAAAACAAGGGTGGATTATATTCATGCTATGGAATATTTCTAAGTCAAGGACTTGTGTTTTGTTTAATAAAACAACTAAGTGAATGAATCACCTGGGTGGAATGGAAGGAATGGTTTGTGTTGAGTGGTTATACAAGGCCCATTTATATGGTTTACCTTGTGTATCTCACTTGTGGAATGCCACACAGGAACAAAGAGATTTGAGATGTCAAATGTTGAGAAGCTTCAAGTGCAGCCACTTGGCATTATGGGCTCTGCCTGGATCATATAGGTTGCAATAACTTAGCCAAATGGATAGTTGGTGGTAGGGGATGATAGGTTGGAACGCGTCCATTCTGGTCTAAGGGAAGGCTTCTGAAAGATCTTGTCTTGGTGAAACCAAGTCTCGTGGGGAAAGTGAACCACCTCTACAGAGTGTAAAATCTAAGTACTTAGCCATGTCCCTGGTAAAGGAAAATTTGAGTATCAAGACATGGAAGCTATCAAGAATCTACTCATCCCAATTTCTAAATTAAAATTTTGTGGTTGAACAAGGGTTGAAGGATCACCAATTTCTATTGGGAGATGCCTTGGGTGATTTTTGACAAACAAAAACTTAGTGTTTTTTAAAAAGATAAGGAAAATCTATTTTGAGCAAAGCAAGCCTAAGCTCCACTTAGCCAAATGCATATAGATGATAGACTCCACTATACTACCATAGTATCACTTGCCAATACAATTCAAATGTATTGACCCTTGTGGATGTAAATTATTATGTTGCAAGTTTGTTTGATGTTAGTGAGATGTGTTGATTAGGATTACAAGTCTACAACCAACATGATTGCCTGTGGCACTTTGAAGATGAAGGACCCCATGCTATAGTTATTTCTGCTGCATTGTAATGAGATAGCCAAATGAGCTATGTAAGATGTGATAAATTATTTTATTCCTGGCCATAAAGTTTTATTATGACCTTTGTTTCTTGATATTACATCTTAACTGTGGATGCTAGCTATTGATCCAGGGACTAGCATTGTAAACACAGGGATATCTACCTTATTAAAGGTTGGGACCTCTACAGATGGTATCAGAGCAGTGTGTTGCCTGTAGGATTTGTAAACCTAGGACTGGACAAAACCCCTTAGAAAAGTAGGAGTTGTATTTGTTCCAAAACTTATTTGCAAACAATCTTGTAAACTCTTTCCTCAACCATTTTGGTTTTGATTTTACATCTTGCCTATGTCAACTTGATGGATAAAGCCTCCACCATGAGCAAAGACTTCAACATGAGCAAAGGACTTCACCAACTCAAGTGATTTCAACCTTATTCTCAACAAGGACTTCAACTTGGATATCACTAAGGACTACAAGTGATACAAGTAATGTTACTCAAGAATTGAAGACTAAGGAAACACAACTTAGAAGGAACCATCATCACCTTTGAAGTTTTGTGACCAATATGCAAGGAATTCTCCAAGGATACAAGGATCTTGTTCATGAAGAAGCAACCAAGAAGGATGGAATGATCTCAAGTGAACCATATAATTGGACCACCATATTAAGTTTAGATCAAACACACCAACTTATTTGGTGTAGCAAAAATATTTTGTTGCCTAAAAATGTGCTTGAAACTTGTTATTTGAGTGGAATGTTTGGTTGTGATTGTTTGCACATTGCTTGTGTAATTGTGTTGTGTGTGATTAGAATTATTTCCTTAGAAATCTTTTTCCTATTCTAATCCCAATCCAACCCAAACAAATGACTACTCCAAGAGACTCCAACATCAAGAATGGTGACAACAACAACCAAGGGATCAACATGAGAGAACTCATAGTAACCCAAACCCAGTTGAACCAAGTGACAACTCAATTTTGGGCCAACAACAATGATTTAGACCCAACCATGCAAAGGTTTTTGGAAATATGAAGGCTCGTGAGATGTTGGTGATACAACAAAAGGTTGAAACAGAGAGGCGGAACCAGTTTTATCAGGTGACATTAAAGGTTAGGCAAGAAAAACAATTCAAGGAATTACATCCTAGGGTTAAACTGGTGGAATTCTTAGAAACCAAACCCTAGAGTTTTTCTTTGGTTGAAGAACCTATGGAGGCGGAAAATTGGTTAATAGATACATCCCGTAAGCTTAAAAGTGTGGGATGCAAGGATGAAGAAAAGGTGCGCTATGCAACTTATCTGTTGACAGGAAGCGCAGCCATGTGTTGGGAAAAGTCCAAGTTCGTGATTCCGGAAGGAGGTGTCAATACCTGGGCTGAGTTCAAAAAGAAGTTTCGGGACGGATTTGTTCATAGGGACAATGGGAAAAGGAAGGAGAATGAAGACTTACAGAAAAGGAATCTTCTAGTCCTAAAACATGTACGGGAGTTTAACTGTTTATCCAAGTACATTAGTAAGAAAGTAAACAAGGAGGCGAAACAACAAAAGAAGTTCATGAAAGGACTAGAAGCAATTATGAAGATGCAGCTCAGGATTGTGCGTGCAAAGGAGTTCCAGGAATTGGTGGATAGTGCACATATATCAGGAGATGATGAGATGGATGCACCTAAAGGAAAGAAAAATAGAATTCAAAAACATACCACAACATGTCAGGTCCGAGGACATATGACGAAGAATTACCCGGATCCACATGTGACATACAAAACAGAGAAGATATGTCACAACTGTGGAATTCGGGGCCATGTGTTGAAGGAGTGTCCAAAACCTAAGATAGTATGTTACCAATGTGGAGAACCAGGACACATGAAAAGGAACTGCTTAAAACCGCAGTTAACTCATGGATCGACAGCAGGAGTAATAGAACCAATAATGGGGTTACCATCTACTCAAAATGTTCAGCCTAATCTAATCGGAGAAAGGAATGTAGGAGCATTTCAAGGAAAATGTAACAAGTGTCGAATCCCAGGACACAACAAATTATGTTGTCCGGATCATCAGGAGGTTTATGGAACATTAGTGGGAGGTGACACAACATCTACCAAATCACCATCAAAGGAGGGTGTAGGTGAAGAAGGTACATCTTCAGGAAAACGGAAGTATGAAACCATAAATGAAGTCAATAACAACAACAACCACAACAAAGCAAGTGGTAAGTCAAGGCATTATTAATGATAAAAGTTACCTTACACATGCATTTAAGAAGTTAGAGAATTCACACCGCTATTTCTCAAATATGCGGGTGTACCATATGTTCCTCTAAATATTATTAGAACATCTAAGGGGGAGAGTGAATAATGAAGCATCAGGAGTTGAGATCCGGAGTAAGGTTTAGGGAAAGCCAAAACATTCTTAAAAAGTAAGCCATAAGGACTAAGTATACCATAAATAGATGAATAATAGAGTCAAGCTATATTTAGCCAAAGTATAAACCAGAATCTTACCTTAAGAAGACTTTCTAAAAATACTTAGACACTTCTTGAATAGATGTCCTAATCTAAAAACACTCAAGAGGATCTGATCAGGGCAGAAGTGCTAGATTCAAAAGAAGTTTATACATCAAATATATTTAGTTGGCTCATTTCAAATTAGAAGAGGATACGAGGAAAGCTGGAATTAAGATACAACAATTTTCTCCATCCTGGATTCAAAAGAGTCACCAGGATCTCAAGAAGTTAATCTTATCTTCCGAAACATAAGAGGGTGCAAACTTCAAGGACGAAGTTTATTTTAAGGGGAGAGTCTGTAACACCCCAGGATTAGCACCTACAAATAGAGAGGACACAGGTTTGTGCATTGCATTCATGCACAAGAAAATCCGGGGAATTTTCGCGCAAAACTAAAAGAGCTACAGAGGGATCGGGATCTCTCTTGTACTGAAGAAAACTTCGGAGCAAGTGCGGTAGATTTCGACATGACCTTTGTAGAATTCTTTGTTTCAGGGAAAATTTGTTCAAACATGTATTTGAATTTCAAATATGAAATTCAAATGAATTTATAAAAATTCACAAATAGGAATTGGAAATATATAATAACTGGAAATAAAATGAGTACATAAATAATATAAAAAGGATTCTTTATTAATATAAATAAATATGCATATGGTATTATTTTACAATGGATAAATAAAAGAATTCTTTATATATGACATTATCTTTACAATTAGGATTTACAATGGAAGAATTAATAAATAAATAGTTTATTATTTACAAACACAATAATAATACAAAATATTTACACATGTTAATAAAAGGGAAATTACAACAAGATTAAAAATAAATTCTAACTAAGCTTCTCTTCTTCTTCTTGGTCTTCATTCCTGTAAAATAAACAATAAAGAAAGAAACATTGTTTTAATGTTAAAATGTTTGCCCCACCATAGGTGAGGCAATTTGATATATGAAAATAGCTTAGGGATTTTGGTAAGAACTACCAAAATCCACTAATGACCTAAGAGGGTACCACGCAATCTAGACCATAAGTAGAAATTTTAATCTGTGAACTAAACACTTGAGTAATGAGAGGCAACTGTGAAAATCCAGGGAAACTAGTACATATCTGATCCATCAATTGAAGACAACAATAAGCATTCTATGGCACCCTCCTAAGACTAGCTAAGTTCAAGAAATAAAATCAAAGCAACACAACAAGTAATCTGTCTTATCACTAATCAGCTAAGAAGATTCATAGTTAATCTGATCTTTGCCAAGTACTTTAAGTCACATGGCAATTAAGCAATAGCTCAATTGCTATGTAAAAGCCACAAATATCTGATTAGGGGAAATGCCCATTTAACTGAACCAAATGACTATTGTATCCATCAAGATGAAATAAGGAAAGCTACAGTATAAGATCAGGAAATACCAGGCATTCACTTGCTCTTATCCACACATCACAACAACCAAGTAAGCAGCACAGTCATTGCATGCAGAATGTGTGCTGTCGACACAACAAGGCAACACTAGAACTAGAAAAAAGAAAGCACAACCACCATCACTTGTTAGACACACCATAGTCCTATCCTATTCTCAAAGCCACACTCATCTGCCTCAAGAACACCACAAGTAGTCCTAGCTTGTACTATGATCAAAACAACAGAACATATACACAACACTACCATCAGAGTTACATACCACACCATTTATAGCTCTGGTTTCTCCCTGGAGCCATCCAGGAGCTAGGAGGAGGAGGAAAGAAGCACTAGTAGTCCAAAGAAGAACCAGCCAGCATATCAAGTATCAGGATAGGATTAAAAGTAGATCCAGCCAGGAATAAGGAAGAGAAGGATTTCCAGGACAGGATGCATAAGAGTTTACATCAGTAGCAAAACAAGGACATCAATCATATATTTGTAGCAGGTAGACTCTACAATCTTGTAAGCATTTGTATTCTCTTTTACATCAGCATCTTGGGAAAATAAAGGTACTAATACACATCAAATCCCTTCCTCTACCCTTTAACTAGATGATCATCTAGGAGGATTGGAGGAGGGTGTTCTCTCAGATCTACATAGAGATGCTATGTATATTCCTCATAGAGAATTAGAAAACTACATCATAATCTCTGTTCTTATTTAGAGTTTGGCCTTAGCCTTCACATCATAGGCCAGGTATATGATCTTATCAAGTTTTAGTCAATCAAGCTCACAATAGATCATGCAAACAGGATCTGTCACTATGCACACTCCAAAATGGAGGCACCACAGTGACAGTCTGATACACAATATCTATTATAATGTATCATCACAAAATAATCATTGAGATATCTTAGCTAAACAAACCTATCCTTTTCCTAGTAGATAATTCTAGGAATCAATGGTACACTTTACTTTACTATCAACAAAGACAGTAAACCAAATCACCACCATCATCATATATGCACCTAAACCAAGGATCCACATCTTTTGTCAAAGAAGCCAACCAAAATTTGGAAGGGACTAATTCCTATCATTTTCTTAGGCATTAACCCTAAGAATCAAGAATATATGTGTTCAGAATTTCATTTAGTAATGAATTCAAATCATCTTCCTAATAATTTCAGGAATCATTTATACAAGTCATAAATTGCTGGTTAGTTACATCAAAATTTAACTAACCACAAAGAATAATCACTGTGTCAACTCTGGTTCATAAGCATCAGTCTGAGCAACTTATCTAGTCCAGAGACTAGAAGACATTTAATAAATTATCAAGTCTAAGTAGATAATCTGATCTTTGTAACAACCAAGCCAAAAGAGCTACCAGGCCTGGAGTGACCAAGCCCAAGGTACTGCTTAGCAACCACCAACAATTAAAGACAAAGGATTCTAATCAAATCATTTTCCTAAGTATAGACATTAGGAATCATTCTAAAAGAATCACTACCTTATGGACTAGCCATAGATGATATACCATTTCATCAATAAACAATAACCAGTATAGAACCAATCATTTTTCTGGTATGAATACCTAGGAATCATTTAGTTATATATATTTATATATATAACTGTCAAGCAGATATGTCATCACTAATTTCTCTTGCAATAGCCACATATGTGTTATCTATAACTAGAAGGGAAGCACATCAAGATTCAGTTCCCTAAATCTTAATCAAATACCACTATGTGCTATCATCAGCCCATCATCAACACGAAAGCTGGTCACAAAAGAGATATAACTCACCGAGGGTGCCAAGCACCTATAGCGTAGGCATGACTAAGCCGAGGATTGTTACAACCATCACTCCAACACCACCACCAGGGAGTGCTAGGGTTGCGCTGCAGCATCGTCCCACCGGCCTCAAGACAGTGGTGGATGAATTGCATCATCATCACAACAGAAACACCACCACCAAAACATCACCACCGTGATACCACAACCACTCCCTGGCGGTAGCAGCGTATGGGGGTCGAGAGTGAAGGGGGGCGCAACAAGATTACCAGGTGCTTGAGCATGGAAGAGGAGACACATGAGCTGGAGGGAAGCAGCCATGGCGCAGGAGCCCTACTGTGCCGGCGACCCACCGTACCACACGACTAGGGTTAGCCAGAATGGGGGTCCGTGCGAGGGTTAAAGGACGCCAAGGCGGCAGGGAACAGCAGAAGGAAATTGAGCGGGGCAACGCCAGCAAGCGTCGGTGGTGTGCGTTTGCGGCGATTGGGAGAAACAATGGCTGGCAAGCGCCAGAGCGCCGAAGAGAGAACGAGAGGAGGAGATAAGCTTCGGGGGGATGAGGCGAGTATGGGCTGGGTCGGTTTGACCGATCCAGTACCCCCCTGTTGGGCTAATTTAGCCCAATGTTGGGTGCTAGGCCCATTTTAAAGTAAAATAAATTAAAAAATGCAAATTATAAAAATGACCGGAATCTATCGAAGACAGGCTGAAGCGTAGAATATAAATAAAACTCCTAGAATATCAAACCTACTTCTGTAGAACCATACTATATAAGTACTTTCAAGCCTTATACAGATATTAATAGTAGTACTTCTAAAGTAACTCCGAGTAGATCTTTCTGGTTCTTTCTGTATAATATTCCTCACTGTTCGAGGAAGTTCTCTGGATATTTTGTAATATGTTATATGTAATCTAAAGTGTTGTCTTGGACCCGTGATGTTTCTGTTGGACCACTCTGAGGGATATAATGCGGATGGAACGGTGTTCCATTGGTGTTATTGTAGGAGTTCGTAGCATGGAAAACGAAAAAATTCTATCGCATACAAACAAACAAGCCAAGATCTATCTACTAGACTGTAGCAACAAGTCGATAGAATAACTCACCCTCAAAGATTCCAAAGTGTTTAACGAGAGCGGATTCTCGTGGGTGATGTAGTCGTACTCTTGCCGATCTCAAGATCGTGTAGACGATCCTTCCGTGCTGCTTAAGCGCTCCGCAGTCGGTCACACGTTCGGTACTCTATGAAGACCTTCCTCTCCCTTGTTCCAGCAGGCAGCGGAGGTTGTAGCACTCTCCTCGTGATTCCGGCAGCATGACGGCGTGGTACCGGAAGTAGAGGGGAGATCTCGCAGGGCTTCGCCTTAAGCTGGAGCGAGTATGGTGGACTATGAGAGAGGCCTTGGCGATCTAGGGTTTAGAGGCACCAAGGAGAGATGGCTAGGCCGGCGGCTATGGCAAGGGGAAGCCCCAACTCGGCGGCTTGGGAGAAAACCGTAGGGCGGCGGCAGCTGCAGGAGGGCCGGCGGCTAGGGTTAGAGTTTTGGTGGTGCAAGGTGTGTGTCTAGAGGGGCACCCCTGCCCCTCCTTATATAGGTGGGAGGGCGCGGCCAAGGGGGAGGGAGTCCTCCCCCAAGTCGTCCTCCTTGGCCGGCGGTGGAGGGAGGAGGACTTCCTCCCCAAGTAGGTTTCCTACTCTCCCTCCACCAAGCAAACTTGTCGTTTGACTTTTCAAATTGGCGTTTGACTTTTCAAACTAGGATTTGATTTATCCCTTTATTTTCCTCAGCGATGACACCTAGTACATGATGCAACCATTCCAACTTGTTATGACACATTCATGTACCCTTCCCCTCTGGAGTGCCGGACCTTCCGGAACCTTCTAGAACATTCCCGATGAAAACACCGGAATCATTCTCCAACTCCGAAACAGGACTTTCCTTATATGAATCTTATTCTCTGGACCATTACGGATATCCTCGTGATATCCCGGATCCCATCCGAGACTCCGAACAACATTTGGTCTCTTACTCATCATTCCATAACTACTCAACAACATCGAATCCTTAAGTGTGTGTCTCTACGGTTCGTGAATTATGCGGACATGATCGAGACACTTCTCCGAACAATAAACAATAGAGGAATCTGGAAATTCATATGGCTCCCACATATTTATACGATTACTTTGCGATCGAATGAACCATTTACATATGATACCAATTTCCCTTTGTCTCACGATAGTTTACTTATCCGAGGTTTTGATCGTCGGTATCTCTGCATACCTAGTTCAACCTCGTTACTGATAAGTACTCTTTTCTCGTTCCCGTGATATGTGATCCCTTGTGAGCCAGTCACATGATTGCAAGCCAATTGGATGACATTCCACCGAGAGGGCCCAGAGTATATCTATCCGTCATATGTATGGACAAATCCCACTCTTGATCCATGTGTCTCAACCCATACTTTCCGAACACTCAATGCCACCTTTATAACCACCCAGTTACGGTGTGGTGTTTGATGTCATCAAAGCATCCTTCCGGTGATGGTGATAAGCATGATCTCATGGTCGAAGGAATTAGGTTACTATGTATCAGAAATCATATAGCAATTTAACTATTAAAATGACTTGATCTTTATGCTACGCTTATCTATAGGAGTATGTCCATCATACCATTCTCCTAATGATATGATCTTGTTGTTAATAACATCTCAGTGTTCATGATAGGGAAACCACAATCATTTATTAACCAACAAGCTAGTATTATGAAGAGGCTTTACTAGGGACTCTAATTTAGTTTACAAATCACACAAGTATTAATGTTTCCTGGTTAATACTATTATAGCATGAATGTAAACATTTATCATAAACACAAAGATATAATAATAACTGCATTTATTATTGCCTCTAGGGCATATCTCCAACAGTTATGTCAACGACTATAATGTACTACATCATGCAGTGGTATGCTGGGTCACCGCATCGCCCCACCTCGTCAGCTGCGTAGAGGAGCGCGACGATGTACGCCTTGATCGCGTCCACCTAGTACAGATTCATGACGGTGGGGAATCCGTCCGCATCCATGTCCGCAAGCATGCCCTGCGGGGGAGGGCGACGCTCTTGGGAGGTTTCTCTCAACCGCCGCGCGCGGATCCTGCCCAGGCGATGACGACCACGCGCTGGCATGGACGACCTGGATCTGAGGCCCCAATTACGTTTTTAATTTTTTTCTAGATCTTGTCTAGAAATATTTCTGGAATTATTTCTTTTTGGATGAATCTTTGATGGATCTTCTATGAATCTCTCAATCCAAAATTGTTCTGTACGAACTCTTGGTGATTCATATTGATTATTGTATAGATCTGTTATGAAACATAGATAATAGGCTAGAGTAGTGTATATGAATCTGTTTTGAATCGGTGGATTTATACAGTATGAATCTGTCTTGTATTAGTACTTACTGATTATTGTATGGATTTGTGATGAAACATAGATGATGGGCTATAGTAGTGTATATGAATCTGTCTTGAATCGGTGGATTTATATTATATATGAATATGTCTAGAATTTTGGTTTGATCTATATTACACTTGCTTGAATCTATAAGAAGGTTCCATAAATATGGTGTGGTGCCGGCAATCTGAGAAACTATTAGCACGAATCTTCAACAAATCTACGGCAAAGATGGTGTCGGGACCCAACTTACGAGGGGGGGAGGGGGGATGCATTTCCCTGATTTGTGTCATTCGTTCTACGAATTACATGGCGTGTTCACTTTTTTAAGCTAGCATGTATCTAGTCAATTGGGATGAACCTCTTCACACGACCATGTTTCCCTTAAACCTCCACCCTACTAAAATATTTCAGCACGCCTCATGGGGGTTTTCGCGTCTACCACTCCCTCTCGATCAGCCCCGTGTTTTTGGTTTTTTCTGTTATCCTAACCTCTCCTACAACACCTCACAAACTCCCGTTCGACCACATGTGTATTCCTAGGGTACCCCTCTAATCACCATGACTATCATTGCCTTGACCTTGACACCCATAAAGCCATCATGTTTCTTCACGTCCTCTTCGACAAAAAATCATTCCCAGTTTCCAAAACCTCACCGACACATCCTACCACCACTATTGATCTCTTCTTTCTTAATAATCTGCCACCCATTGTTATGCTTCCCATTACTACTACTACACCACGTTGAGTTCCTTCACCCGAGCCACCGGCCCTCCTACAACTCCTAGCCCTCCTACACCACCTTCACATGTGGTCCTGGCTCGGTTGACCCTCCCCTTGCCGTTAACACGCATACCATGTACACTCGTGGCAAACATGGCATGCCTAACCCTGTTGATCGTTGCACTGTCTCTGTAGATGTCCTCGATCCAATTCCTAAGACTTACCACATTATTTTGATAGACCCTAACTGGAATTATGCCATAGTTGATGAAATCACTACCCTAAAGATAAATTGGACATAGGATCATGTTCCCCGTCCACCCGCATCTAACATTGTTTCTGGCAAGTGGATATTTTGACATAATCTCAAGCCAAATAGCTTCTTGATCGCTACAAAGCTCGTCAGGTTTTTCAAGGATTCTCCAAGCAAGCGGGTGTTGACTATATATGGTGAGACACCCAACCCGGTTGTAAAACAAGCTATCGTTCGAACTATCCTTCGATCGCTCTCGCTAATGATTGGTTGGTTCATCAACTCGATGTCAACATTGCCTTTCCTCAAGGATGTGTAGGGTTCGCAGCATAGAAAACAAAAAAAAAATCCTACGATGGGAACAACTATGTACCAAGATCTATATACTAGATACAGGCAACGGGTGGATGTATATCCGTAGAGAACATACCCTTGAAGACCGACAAAGCTTAACGAGTCCAAACTCGTGGTTGATGTAGACGATCTCTTGCCGATCTCAAGATCGAGAGGAAGTCCTAGCGCCGCAAAACAGCGGCGCATCCGTGCTAGCACACACGTCCGAGGCACCGAGCAACCTCCGCCTCCTCGCTCCAGCAATGCAGCGGAAGCACAACTCTTTCTTGCTGAATAGCCACTGGGAACATGTATCTCACTAGTCCGAGACCATGGGGGATAAATACTAGAGGGGAAGAGAGATCCTTCACGAGGAGGTGTGAGTGAGAGAGAGGGGGGCTCCTTTTATAGGGAGAAGGAGGGCACCCAAGGGGCCTTGCGCACATACATGGGGCTTCCCCCTCCCCTCCTTTCATTCATGTGGGTTGACACTCCACTCACACAAAAGCCTTTCAATTTCCTCCACTCAAAAACCCACTCAAATTCTCATTAAATTTCCACCAAATTTAATGCAAACTCTGATTAAATAAAACTCCTTTTATTTATTCAGAATTTTGTAAATTACTTTAATGACTAACATTCTCATATAACCCCTTGCTAGTATTTCATTTCACATGCAAAAACACTTTCTGCAATTTCACCTGAAAACCCGTTTCGGTATCTAGTGAAATAAATTCTTGCGCTTGTTATTCTTTCCTGCATGAAACTTTTGATCCAAATGGATGTCGGTGTCTCTTAAGTGTGTCACCCTACGGTTCATGAATAATGCGTACATGATCGACACCCCTCTCGGATCAATAATTAGAAGCGGGATCTAGAGACCCATACTGGCTCTCACACATTCAACGATGACTTTCTTGTGATCGTCGGAAACTTTTACGCTAGTATCTTAATCCTTTTGTTTCGCGATATATTACATGTCCGAGATTCGATCATCGGTATATCCATAACTAGTTTGATATCGTTACTGACATGCACTCTTTTCTCGTTCCCATGATATAACATTCTAGTGATCAAATCACTTGCGTGCAAGCTAATCAATGTGATATCACCGAGAGGGCCCAGAGCATATATATCCATCATCGGGATGAAAAAATTCCACTCTTGATCCATGGGACTCAACATAACACTTTAGTAGTTCTGAACCCATATTTATAATCACCCTGTTAAGGTGTGACGTTTGATGTTATCAAGAAACTCTTCCGGTGTTAGTGATTGACATGATCTCATGGTCTAAGGATTAGGATCACTTCGTAAGTTGTTATAGCAATATAAAATCAATGACTTTGATCATAATGCTATACTTCGGATGAATGTTCATCACATCATTACACTAATGTTGTGACCTTGTTATTAACAACATCCAATGTTCATGATCAGAAAACCTTGATCATCTTGTTAATCAACGACCTAGTTTTATGAGAAAGGCATAACTAGGAACTTTCTGTTTGTTTATTAAACACACATGTATTAACGTTTCCATATTAATACAATTATAGCATGCAAAATAAACATTTATCATAAACAAGGAATACGAAAATAACCACTTTATTATTGCCTCTCGGGCATATTCCCTTCAGTCTCCCACATGCACTAGAGACAATAATCTAGTTTGAAAACTTTGCGTATTGAACACCTATGGCTTTCTGCAAGTGGTTAACATAATCTATGGATCTGACACTTTCAGGTCCGTGTGTATTTGCATGTCTTTGCGTCTTCACACATCACTCATTCTCCAATGAGATGGCATTGTATAAATTTGGTCTTTTGGTGAGACCTTTAGTTCCTTGGGGTTAAATCATGTCGATACTATTGTCGTACATATATCTTTAGTGTTTTCCCGTTGCGAACCACACCTTAGTTTGATAACAAACTACTTGACACAAATTCCCTCCTTTGTTGCTACTATAGCAGTCATATACTTAGCCTTTTGTTGTAGTAACCGTCACAATGTCTTAACTTTAGAGTTTATCCAAATCCATCATGGAAACTTTCTTTCCATTTCATTGTGCCACCCATAGTTTAAATTGAGATAAACTTAATTTGTATCTTGTGACAAAACTAGTATCAATGTAACACTTTTCAGTGAACTATTTGTAATTGTTTGTCACCTCTACACAAATATATTCTTAGTTTTTCCAAAAGATCATAAGACTATCCTCACTATTGTCCAATGATTATTTTATGATTCATTCTGGTATATGCTCATAACACTTAGAGCATAGGACATATCTGGATGTGTACATATCATGATATGATTGATCAAAACATCCTTGTGATTTCACTCATCAAGTGTCAAAGCACTTGAATCTCGTTTCACTTATCAAGTGTCGATACACTTGAATCTTGATTCAATTACTTTCCATGCGACAAGAACCATTTCTTGTCGTTTCTATATTGAACTCCTTCAATATCTCATATATATACGATTTGGATCAACCATATTAGCGTCACAGTCTATCCACTATAGACATTCATGCTAAATATTTGGGTTTTGCCTAAGTCTTTTGTCGAAATGAAATTATAAACCTTTGTCAATAAAATATACATCATTTCCAATCAAAAATATGTCCTCCATATAATGTATTAGAAATATGTCTCAGCGCTCCCACTTAATTTCTTGCAAATCCAAGCATCTTCATCGTCTCCAGATGAAAACTCCTTTTCCATCACGGTGAAGATTCCAACTCCGCAATGCTTACTTCAACAATTGAAGTTTGCATGCCATTTTAGCATCCTTTGAATTTAACAAAACCCTTTAGACCGTGTTGTAACACCCTCAGAATCGGACCTATGCAAGTTTGAGCAAAATTCGCCAAACCCGCATAGAAACGATTCAAAGGTGCCCACCAGGCACTTTCGTGCGGGTGGAAAACGAAGTAATAACATTACACAACAGTCCTCGATGGGACCCACAGAACAGATATATATAACAGCGACTCAAGGAGTCAAGAATACAGATATAACATACAGAGATCCAAAACATCTTGAAAATAATAGAGCGTCCGACTACGGACAAGATGCAAATGGGGCTAAGAGCCCTGAAGAATAACCAATGGCGTCCATAACCCTGCCCAGGCCAAGCCAGAAGGGTAACCCTGCTAACGGCGTCGTTCTCGAAACCTGCTTAAACAAAAGGGGTGCCGACAAAGGGCAAAGGGAAACGAAGGAGCGTCGATCGAGGCCAAGACAGCGAGGCTAGAATTGGGTCCTCGCCTACATAGGTATGGTGGATCAAGCGGCAGCAAAGATGCACTAAACATCCTATGGAGACTCGATACAACTGGCGGCAATCAGAGAGGGGTAAGAAAGACCTATCCGGAACCAAACTGAAGCTATCATCAAACAAACCCATCCTGGCGTTTCTCGAGACCAATCGAGGAAGTCAACCGAGAACTCACACGGTTGGCGCTTTATTTAATTAGTTATCGTTGCAGCAATTACTAGTCAGGTATAGGTATTCATCCTGATAAAATAAGCAGTGGGCACTTTTAGATAATCATTCCGTTATAGTGGCAACACTTACTAGTCATATACAATTAGCATGAGATAACCCAAAACCCAGCAGTTGTTGGTACTTTTATTCAGCCATTTCGTTGTAGTTGCAATACTTACTAGTCAGATACCATTGTCGCGACAACCAAACAAGCAATTGTGGCGTATTAATTAGCCATTCCATTATAGTGAAGCTGATTACTAGTCATTATAAGTCAAATTTATAGCAAGAACTTTAGTTATGCTTGTCTATGATCAAGAAACTGTGCTCCAAGTCGTCCATATCCATGGACACGGCTTTGAAAGTTTTACCGGCCGGGTGCACCAATAGCAACACACGCCGATCAACCTCGGAAAAACCAAAACAAAACCCAACGAGGCTTTCACGGTGAACAATCACAGATTCGAAATATTTCAGGGGCCACCCTTGGAGTATACCATAGCAAGTAAGCTAGCTCCGAGACGGACCCCAAAGTTTGTGGGTCCGGCGGTAAACGACAGCAGGTCCCCAAACGGGGACTGTCGATACCACGTAAACGGGTCACAAATCCTAAACAGTACAGTGTGCTCCTCGCATGTGGCATCCCGCAAAACCACTACTAGAAAATCGCGTTGAATTTGTGCATTGCATCGTCATCGTCGCATGTTGTTTGTCAAAAAAAACTATTTTGCAAACCCCGATTCGTTTTCCAAACGCCCCATCTTTTATTAAAACGCCAAACCCCGGTTCGCCGGATTGTTTTGTTTTGGCCGCGAGCGGTTTGCAAACGGTCCAATTAAACAAATAAAGTTGTATTTTATTTTTAGTAAGGGCAGTCGAACGGGCCGTCCCGACCCGAACGACCACCCCCGTTTTAAACAGATCGGTCCGCCCCTTTTTCTAAACCTACCCGGAAACTTACCCACCCTCCTTGGCCACCTCACCCGGGCCAATAGTCTTGCGCCACCTCAGCAAATCCTCCCCGTCCACCAATCCCACGCTGCCATGTGGCCTAGCCCACCTCACAGCAAACCCCCCACCTAATCTCCCTTCTCTCTCTCTCCCTCTCAACCAGACGTCACAACGAGCCAGCCCCACCCCTCTCCCTGCTGGCCCCCAGTCCCTGGCCCCCACTCACAACCTCACACCCAACCCCCAAACATCCCACCCGCCTTGGACCCGGTCCGCTGACCCCAGCCTCACGGACCCACCCCGGCCTTGTCGGCTCCCTCTGTCCCGCGCCTGCACCATCTCCTTCCTCTCCTCCTCCGGTTCTCCTTCCTCCTCCTTCCTCCCCCGCCACGGCAGACCTCGCTCCGCCGCCACGTCTTTCCTCGCCGCTCCCCGTCCTCGAAGGCCTTCTACGTCTTCGCTGCCCGCCTGCCCTCCCCGCGTCCGTCGCCGCCTCCCCGCTCCGGCGTCCTCCTCCATGCACGCGACCCCGCAGCCGTGCCCGCCCGCGCCGTCACGCGCCGTCCGCCCCAGCACCTCGGCGACCCTCTCCGCCTTCGTCGCGTTCCTCGGCCGACCCCACCACCGCGCGCGCCCAAGACGTCGCCTTCCCGCCTCTGCTGCCTTCGCCAGCGGCGGCCGCCCGCCGCGTAGCCCCTCCGACGCCCGAGCCTGTCCGCTTCGCCCCGCGGCAGACCCTCGCGCTGCCCGCCTCGTCAGCGAGCAAGCGCCGCCGCCGCCGTTCCCGGGCCCACGTCGGCCGCCCCGAGCCCTCCCCGCTGTCGTGCCCATCTCCGCCGCCGTCGAGCCGTCTGGGACGCTGCACGCGTGTGTGTTCCATGTCTGTGTTGGGAGGTGCTAAGGAAAGTCCCAGTACCAGATGGTCTGAGACCGAAATAAAGACGATGTTTCCAAAAATCGCAACCTCGACGACAAGTATCTCCTCGGAACCGCCAAGTTCTCCATCCCGGCAACCGAAGACGCGGTACCCCAAGTTCGCCTTCCCCGATTCGAAGCCCTATGCCCCGAGGACGCCACGATCCGAGTGCGCCGACATGCATCCAGGGACGCCAAGTCGCCAAGACCTACCTCACGGAGAGCCGAACCCCGGACCCCGAGGAACCATGAACTCATTGCAGAACGAGGTCCTTCCGGAGGAGACCAACAAGATCTACCCCGGGCGACAAGACCGCCGACAACGGAACCGTGACACCCCAAGGCCTTCCCCAGATCCGATGCCAAGGACCACGGTGGCGACATGTCCACCACACGGAACATCGAGAACTTCCCCGGAAAGACAAGATCTCCACACCGACGCAGAACGCCAAGTGCTTCACCCGGCCAAGACCTCGATGGCGCGGGCCGATAAGACCCTCGCGCAGCAAGACCGACCCGTGGAACCGGCAAGACCTTCGCGATGATCGAGAACGCACCGACACAAGTTCTCGGACATCGAGACACGGATGCGCCAAGACCCTGACCCCGGAGCCCGAGAACGTTATCCGTCGAACCCTGGACCCCGAACCCCGAACATCGGAACCCTAACAAGATCGTCGAACCCTAAATGTGTGACCCCTTATCCTCGAACCCTATTTTATAACATAATAACAACTTGATTACATATTGAATTGTCATCCTCTCATGCATATCATGTGGTTTGGGGGCCTTATGTCGATTCACCTAATAATTAAATATGGGGCCCATATGCGAGTAAATCTAGTCTCATATCGGCCTCATTTAAACTTGTGTAGCGAACCGGTATCTTATCTTGCCTTGTTGAAACAACATTTAATATGCGGGGGTTTTAAACAACTTGAACCACCTAATTAATTGTCGGGACCCCGGTTCCGCTTAATATGACCTAATTGCATTGCACCTTTGCCATGTCATCCATCATGCATGCATCATGCCGATCTTCTGCCGTTGTATTAAATATTGCATCCGGTGTTCCTTCTAGTGTTTTGCTTCTTCGCGGATAAGGCCGTTGAGTTGATGTGAGCTTCGCCCGATCTTCGAATAAAACCTTCGACAATGTTTTCAGGCGAGCATCTCCCCCTTTCTACCCATCTTACTTTTATAGTAATTTACTCCTTCCTGTTGATCTATTTGCTATCTGAGATGCGATGCTCTAGTTTTCGTACCCGTGAGATCCCTTGCAGCCTATATTGCCTTGGACACACCCTATTACCTGTTGTTTGGTAGATAGTTGGACTTGCGTGTCGTAGTTGCTTGCTCCAGTGCGGATGTGTGTCGTCATATGCCACAGTTGCTGATGTATTGCCGCATGTTGATGTTGGAGATGATCCTAGTTTTACTTATTGCTCACTTTACTTTCTGTTTAACAACTAAAATTGAATAAGCAGAGGCATCGGTGGGTGATAGATAATATTTGGTTTTCCGAACGCCCACTTGTGTCCCGTAAGACCCCGAGTACTTGATTCCTGTTCCTTGTTTTTGCGCGCTATCCACATCCGGGAGGTATATGGGACCCCCCTGAGCCAGAGCTTGATTCCGTCTTATTTCTTGGGGCCACAAACTAGTTTGAGGTTTTATTTACGATCCTGTACTTATGCCATGCTTTACTGCTTTATTTACGATTGTGCGAGTCGCATCGCTTTTGGAAGCGGAGTGTTTACGCGGTGTCGACAAGCCCGTTTGGGGTTCCCACGCCAATCGACGCAGACCTTGAGGCCGTCTCGAGCTTGCTTACTCCGTTGGATTCTACTTAAGGGTGGCCCCTGAAATAATTCTGAATCCTGTGATTGTTCAGTCGTGAAAGCCTCGTTGGGTTTTGATTTGGTTTTTCCGAGGTTGATCGAGCGTGTGTTGCTATTGGTGCACCCCGGCCGGGTAAAACTTTCTGAAAGCCGTGTCCGCGGATATGGACGACTTGGAGCACAGTTTCTTGATCATAGACAAGCATAACTAAAGTTTACTGTCATAAATTTGACTTATAATGACTAGTAATCAGCTTCACTATAATGGAATGGCTAATAATACTGCCCACAATTGCTTGTTTGGTTGTCGCTTGCGACAAATGTATATGACTAGTAAGTATTGCAACTACAACGAAATGGCTGAATAAAAGTACCAACAACTGCTGGGTTTGGGTTATCTCATGCTATCTGTATTTGATTAGTAATTACTGCAACTTCAACGGAATGGTTAAATAAAAGTGCCCACTGTTTATTTTATCAGGATGATTATATACACCGGACTAGTAATTGTCACAACTATAACCGAATAAGTAAAACTGCCAACGGTGTGAGTTCCTCGGTTGACTTCCTCGTTTGGTCTCGAGGGGGGGAAACACCAGGATGGGTTTGTTTGGTGCTAGCTTCAGGTTGAATCCGGCTAGGACATTCTTATCCCTCTCTGATATCCGCCAGTTGTATCGAGTCTCTATAGGTTGTTTAGTGCATGCTGTCGCTGCCGCTCAGTCCACCATACCTATGTAGGCGAGGACCGCCGAATTCTAGCCTCGCCGTGTCGGCCTCAAGATCGACGCTCCTTCTTTGTTTTTCTGCTTTGCCCTTTGTCGGCACCCCTTTGTTAAGCAGGTTCGAGATCGACGCCGTTAGCAGGTTACCCTTCCGGCTTGGCCTGGGCAGGGTTATGGACGCCATTGGTTATTCTTCCGGGCTCTTAGCCCCATTTGCTTCTTGTCCGTAGTCGGACGCTCTACTGTTTTCAAGGTGATTTGGATATTGTATATTATATCTGTATTCTTGACTCTTTGAGTCGCTGTTATATATATCTGTTCTGTGGGTCCCATCGAGGACTGTTGTGTGATGTTATTACTTCGTTTTCCACCCGCACGAAAGTGCCTGGTGGGCACCTTTGAATCGTTTCTATGCGGGTTTGGTGAATTTTGCCCAAATTTGCATAGGTCCGATTCTCGAGTGTTACAGAGTGGTATCGAGCTCGGCGATTGCGATACCCACAAGTCCACTCAGGATAACCTAGCTAACGGCCGAAGTAGAGTGTCAAAACTATTTTTGAAAATCGGTTGGATAGTTCTGGTTAGGTCTGATTTTACTCCTTACCCCTCTGCTGTTCTCCTCTTACCTCGACGTGTTTTGAATCTGCTCTCTTACCTTTTCTTCGAGTCCAGGATTTCTCGTGGTTGGGTTTCGTCGTACCTTCAGGGTTTCGCTTCCTCCTTTGATAACGGTGTTGCTACATCCGGTCTTCATGCTATCCGAGGAATCCGTCTACGGTGGTACCAATCTTTGCTCCTTGTTGTGCCTTCCGGTGTTTTCCGACGCGAAGACATCCTCTACGCCAGATCCGATGCAGAGTCCGCATCACTCCTTTGATCCGAACCTCGCTTGTCGAGATCTTCAGTCTGAATCCGAGGGTTGGTTGCATAATCCGTCTATTCGTGTACAGGGAAATGCTTTGAGTGCGGGATGGAGTCGCGACCATACCACTACTCTTATCATTCGTTTTTGTACATTGAATGGTGGATCGATGCAATTTTACTTCTTCCATGGAAGTTAGAGGTGGTCTTACCTTTAACTTCGTCCGTTGTTTATCCGGAGTGCTCTCTCGACGATCAGGGACAACGACCTCTTGTTAGTGGTGTCGCGAGGATCTACACGAAGCGAGAAGACGGAGAACGCCGACCTTCCTTCCGGTACCATGAGGCGGATCTCGAGGGCGAGATCCTTTGTTAGTGGTGTCGAATTGTGGCATCCCGCAAAACCACTACTAGAAAATCGCGTTGAATTTGTGCATTGCATCGTCATCGTCGCATGTTGTTTGTCAAAAAAAACTATTTTGCAAACCCCGATTCGTTTTCCAAACGCCCCATCTTTTATTAAAACGCCAAACCCCGGTTCGCCGGATTGTTTTGTTTTGGCGAAGCGGTTTGCAAACGGTCCAATTAAACAAATAAAGTTGTATTTTATTTTTAGTAAGGCGATCGAGCAGGCGTCCCGACCAACGACCACCCCGTTTAAACAGATCGGTCCGCCTTTTCTAAACCTACCGGAAACTTACCCACCTCCTTGGCCACCTCACCGGGCCAATAGTCTTGCGCCACCTCAGCAAATCCTCCCCGTCCACCAATCCCACGCTGCCATGTGGCCTAGCCCACCTCACAAACCCCCACCTAATCTCCCTTCTCTCTCTCTCCCCCCTCTCAGCGCGTCACAACCAGACGCACACAACGAGCCAGCCCCACCCTCTCTCTCCTGTTCGGCCCCCACGGTCCCCAGCCCCTCGTCACAACCTCACACCCAACCCCCAAACATCCCACCTGCCTTGGACCCGGTCCGCCGACCCAGCCTCACGGACCCACCCCCTGGCCTTGTCGGCTCCCTCCTGTCCCGCTCGCGCCGCACCATCTCCTTCCTCTCCCTCCTCCGGTTCTCCTTCCTCCCTCCTCCACCGCCTAGCCTCCAGCGCCGCCACGTCTTCGTCCTCGCCGCCCGGCCGTCCTCCCGCATGAGCTCGCCCCACGTCTTCGTCCTCGCTGCCCGGCCCGTCCTCCCGCGTCCGTCGCCGCCTCGCTCGGCCGCGTCCTCCTCCGCGAGCACGCGACCCCGTGCCGTGCCCGCCGTCACCGCGCCCGTCCGCAAGGCTCGCCGGCGACCCTCTCCGCCGTCGCGTTCCCCTCGACGCCGACCCCCACCACTGACCCGCCGCCCCAAGACGTCGCCTTCCCGCCTCTGGCGGCCCGTCGCCGCGGCGTCGGCCCGCGCGCCTCCTCGCCCGTCCGCTCGCCCGGCCAGACCCAGCGCCCTGCCGCCCGCGCCGTCGGCAAGCGCCGCCGCCGCCGTTCCCGGGCCCACGTCGGCCGCCCCGAGCCCTCCCCGCTGTCGTGCCCATCTCCGCCGCCGTCGAGCCGTCTGGGACGCTGCACGCGTGTGTGTTCCATGTCTGTGTTGGGAGGTGCTAAGGAAAGTCCCAGTACCAGATGGTCTGAGACCGAAATAAAGACGATGTTTCCAAAAATCGCAACCTCGACGACAAGTATCTCCTCGGAACCGCCAAGTTCTCCATCCCGGCAACCGAAGACGCGGTACCCCAAGTTCGCCTTCCCCGATTCGAAGCCCTATGCCCCGAGGACGCCACGATCCGAGTGCGCCGACATGCATCCAGGGACGCCAAGTCGCCAAGACCTACCTCACGGAGAGCCGAACCCCGGACCCCGATGAACCATGAACTCCGCTGCAGAACAACGAGTCCTTCGGAGGGAGACCAACAAGATCTACCCCGGGCGACAAGACCGCCGACAACGGAACCGTGACACCCCAAGGCCTTCCCCAGATCCGATGCCAAGGACCACGGTGGCGACATGTCCACCACACGGAACATCGAGAACTTCCCCGGAAAGACAAGATCTCCACACCGACGCAGAACGCCAAGTACTTCACCCCGAAGCCAAGACCGCCTCGATGGCGCGGGCCCGACAAGACCCTCGCAACGGCAAGACCGACCCCGTGGAACCGGCAAGACCTTCGCGATGACTGAGAACGGCACCGACACAAGTTCTGCCCTCGGACATCGAGACACGGATGCGCCAAGACCCTGACCCCGGAGCCCGAGAACGTTATCCGTCGAACCCTGGACCCCGAACCCCGAACATCGGAACCCTAACAAGATCGTCGAACCCTAAATGTGTGACCCCTTATCCTCGAACCCTATTTTATAACATAATAACAACTTGATTACATATTGAATTGTCATCCTCTCATGCATATCATGTGGTTTGGGGGCCTTATGTCGATTCACCTAATAATTAAATATGGGGCCCATATGCGAGTAAATCTAGTCTCATATCGGCCTCATTTAAACTTGTGTAGCGAACCGGTATCTTATCTTGCCTTGTTGAAACAACATTTAATATGCGGGGGTTTTAAACAACTTGAACCACCTAATTAATTGTCGGGACCCCGGTTCCGCTTAATATGACCTAATTGCATTGCACCTTTGCCATGTCATCCATCATGCATGCATCATGCCGATCTTCTGCCGTTGTATTAAATATTGCATCCGGTGTTCCTTCTAGTGTTTTGCTTCTTCGCGGATAAGGCCGTTGAGTTGATGTGAGCTTACCGATCTTGAATAAAACCTTCGACAATGTTTTCAATGAGCATCTCCCTTTCTACCCATCTTACTTTTATAGTAATTTACTCCTTCTGTTGATCTATTTGCTATCCGAGATGCGATGCTCTAGTTTTCGTACGTGAGATCCCTTGCAGCCTATATTGCCTTGGACACACCCTATTACCTGTTGTTTGGTAGATAGTTGGACTTGCGTCGTAGTTGCTTGCTCCGGCGGATGTGTGTCATATGCCATATGCCGCTGATGTATTGCCGCATGTTGATGTTGGAGATGATCCTAGTTTTACTTATTGCTCACTTTACTTTCTTAACAACTAAAATTGAATAAGAGGCATCGGTGGGTGATAGATAATATTTGGTTTTCGACGCCCACTTGTGTCCGTAAGACCCCGAGTACTTGATTCCTGTTCCTTGTTTTTTGCGCTATCCACATCCGGAGGTATATGGGACCCCACGAGCGAGCTTGATTCCGTCTTATTTCTTGGGGCCACAAACTAGTTTGAGGTTTTATTTACGATCCTGTACTTATGCCATGCTTTCGCTTTATTTACGATTGTGCGAGGTCGCACCTTTGTCTTTATTTTAGGCGGAGTGTTTACGCGGTGTCGACAAGCCCGTTTGGGGTTCCCGATCGCTCGACGCAGCCTTGAGGCCTTGAGCCGTCTCGGAGCTTGCTTACTCCGTTGGATTCTACTTAAGGGTGGCCCCAAATAATTCTGAATCTGTGATTGTTCACCGTGAAAGCCTCGTTGGGTTTTGATTTGGTTTTTCCGAGGTTGATCGGCGTGTGTTGCTATTGGTGCACCCGGCGGTAAAACTTTCAAAGCCGTGTCCATGGATATGGACGACTTGGAGCACGTTTCTTGATCATAGACAAGCATAACTAAAGTTTCTTGTCATAAATTTGACTTATAATGACTAGTAATCAGCTTCACTATAATGGAATGGCTAATAATACGCCCACAATTGCTTGTTTGGTTGTCGCGACAAATGTATATGACTAGTAAGTATTGCAACTACAACGAAATGGTGAATAAAAGTACCAACAAGCTTTGGGTTTGGGTTATCTCATGCTATCGTATTTGATTAGTAATTCGCAACTTCAACGGAATGGTTAAATAAAAGTGCCTTGTTTATTTTATCGGGATGATTATATACACGGACTAGTAATTGTCACAACTATAACCGAATAAGTAAAGCGCCAGCGGTGTGAGTTCCTCGGTTGACTTCCTCGTTTGGTCTCGAGGAAACACCCGGATGGGTTTGTTTGGTGCTAGCTTCAGGTTGAATCCGGCTAGGACATTCTTATACCTCTCTGATATCCGCAAGTTGTATCGAGTCTCTATCGGTTGTTTAGTGCATCTTTGTCGCCGCTCGATCCACCATACCTATGTAGGCGAGGACCGCGAATTCTAGCCTCGCCGTGTCTTGGCCTCGATGGCGGCTCCTTCTTTGTTTTTCTGCTTTGCCCTTTGTCGGCACCCTTTGTTAAGCAGGTTCGAGATCGACGCCGTTAGCGTGTTACCCTTCCGCTTGGCACGGGGGTTATGGACGCCATTGGTTATTCTTAGGGCTCTTAGCCCCATTTGCTTCTTGTCCGTAGTCGGACGCTCTCTTTTCAAGGTGATTTGGATATTGTATATTATATCTCGTATTCTTGACTCTTTGAGTCAGTTATATATATCTGCTCGTGGGTCCCATCGAGGACTGTTGTGTGATGTTATTACTTCGTTTTCCACCCGCACGAAAGTGCCTGGTGGGCACCTTTGAATCGTTTCTATGCGGGTTTGGTGAATTTTGCCCAAATTTGCATAGGTCCGATTCTGAGGGTGTTACATCGCACAATCGTAAATAAAGCAGTAGCATGGCATAAGTACAGGATAGTAAAAACACCTCAAACTAGTTTGTGGCCCCCAGAAATAAGAATGAATCAAGCTCTGGCTCAGGGGGGTCCCATATACCTCTCGGATGTGGATAGCGCGATAAATCAAGGAACAGGTATCAAGTACTCGGGGTCTTACGGGACACAAGTGGGCGTTCGGAAACCAAATATTATCTATCACCCACCGATGCCTCTGCTTATTCAATTTTAGTTGTTAAACAGAAATTAAAGTGACGATAAGTAAAACTAGAATCATCTCCATCATCAACATGCGGCAATACATCAGCAACTGTGGCATATGACGACACACATCAACACTTGAGCAAGCAACTACGACGCGCAGGTCCAACTATCTACCAAACAACAGGTAATAGGATGTGTCCAAGGCAATATAGGGCTGCACGGTATATCACGGGTACGGAAACTAAAGCATCGCAACACAGATAGCAATAGATCAACAGGAGGGAAGTAAATACTATAAAAGTAAGATAGGTAGAAAGAGGAGATGCTGCTTGAAAACATTGTCGAAGGTTCAACCGAAGATCGGGACGAAGCTCACATCAACTCAACGGCCTTATCCGCGAAGAAGCAAAACACTAGAAGAAACACCGGATGCAATATTTAATACACGGCAGAAGATCGGCATGATGCATGCATGATGGATGACAAGGCAAAGGTGCGATGCAATTAGGTCAATATTAAGCGGAACCGGGGTCCTGACAATTAATCAAGTGGTTCAAGTTGTTTACCTACCCCGCAATTTAAATGTTGTTTAGCAATGCAACAGATGGAACCGGTTCGCTACCCATGTTTAAATGAGGCCAATATAAGGCTAGATTTGCCCGCATATGGGCCCCATATTTAATTATTAGGTGAATCGGCGGAAGGCCCCCAAACCACAGATATGCATGCGAGATGACAATTTAACATGCAACAGGTTTTATTTCATTTATAAAATAGGTTATCGAGGAAAAGGGGTCACACATTGGGGCTCGACGATCTTGGGGTTCCGGGGTTCGGGGTCGAGGTCCAGGGTTCGACGGATCGTTCTCGGGCTCCGGGGTTAGGGTCTCGGATCGGGGTAGTTCTTGTCGCGTCCGAAAAGCAGGACTTGGGTCGGTGTCGGGGCGCTTCGGATACTTCCGAGCCGATGCCGTTCTTGTTGTGCGAAGGTCTTGTCGGGGCTGCGGGGTCAATCCTGCCGATGCGAGGGTCTTGTCGGGTCCGCGCCATCGCGTCGGTCTTGGCGTGCGGAAAGCAGCACTTGGTGTTCGGGACGGAGTGCTTGTTGAACCGGTGGCGTTCTTGGCGAGCATCGGGTCCGGACTTCGCCCCCGGGAACGGGTCTTCGGATTCCGTGAAGGATATCATGGCGTCGATGAGGGCGATCTTGTCGGCTCCACGGCTTCAGTTGTCGGTGTCGGACTCGAGTTTCACACTTTTAGCTTACGGATCGGGGCTTCGGGGTCTTGGGGTTCCACCTGGATTATCGGGGACGAACTTGGGGCTCGACGCCGGGGTCTCCAGGGTCCGTGCCGGAGTACTTGTCGTCCCATGAAGGAGATCTTGCGTCTAGGGTCTCGGCGAACTTGGCGGTCCCGAGGGTTCGGTTCGTAGATCTTGGTGTTCCATGGCGGAGGGCTTGGTTTTTGGGGAATGCGTTCTCGTCGGCAAGGCGAACTTATATTCGCAACGATGGTTCTCGGGTGGGGTCGGTGAAGAACTTGGGATTTAACGCCGAGGTCGTCGAATGGTGCCATGTACCCTCTTTGGAATCCTTGGCGTCGAGCCGATCTTGTCGGTCTTGGTGAGCTGCTTGCCAAACTCGCACAACGGAGGTCGCCGGTCTCATATCATCACCGCTGTCCCAACATCGTAACAAAAACTGCGCCAAAACCCAACTTAGGAGCAGCCCCACTGGTGCTAGAGGAAGCCTGCACTTGTTCCACAACACCATGGCAGCAGCACAGGGGATCCGAAGAGCTTGGCGAGGGCGGCGCACGCGGCCGAGGTCGCGAACGTGCAGGTCGGCGGCCGGGGCAGGGGACGACGCCGAAGCGAACGAGGCACGGGCTCGGGCACGAGGCAGGGGCGTCGAGGTAGGCTCGAGGGACGCAGGCGAGGCGGCGTGAGGCGGAGGTCGCCGCGAGGCGGCTCGGCAGAGGGCGGAGGGGCGGATGGGCTCGGGAGGCGTGTGCTCGCGGCACCGGGGAGGTCCGGCAGCGGCGTCTTTGGAGGCGGTGGCAGCGACGGCCTGCTCGGGAGGTGGTTCCGTGACGCAGCGGCGGGCGAGACACGAGGAGGCGCGGCCACGCAGGCGCGGTTCGGCGGTCGGCGCCGCGGCAGCAGCGAAAGGAAGGAGGTGGGCGGGGGGTGGTGGGGCGGTGTGAGCGTAGAGCGTGGTGAGCGGGAGAGTGCGGAGTGAGGGGCGGTGGGGGGGGCGGCTGTGGCGGGCGCCGGGCAGAGGCGGAGGGGAAAGCGGAGGCGCGGCGTGAGGAGGGAGGGAAGGCCGGAGGAGAGGTGGAAAGCAGGAAAGGCACGCAGGGCAGGGCAGTTGCGAGCGCGGCGAGAGAGAGAGAGAGAGAGAGGCACGCGGCAAGTGGGTGGTGGGCCCCAGGCGGGACCCGCGGCGGGCGCTGGCGTGCGTGTGGTAGGTTGGGGGCAGGGAGTGCGTGCGTTGCTGTGTGCGTGTGGTAGGTGGGATGGGTGAGTGGGTTGAGTTGTGTGGTGGGTGAGTCTAGGTGTCAGGTCCTGGTTGGTTGGGGGAAAGGGCAAAGGTGAGGTGGCACATGTCTATTGGAGGGAGTGAGGTGGAGGGGGGGGGTTGGGTTAGATAGTTGGTAGAAATAGGATTAGATGGGGCAGATAGGTGGACCGTTTATATGTTCTGGGGGTGGTCGTTCGGGTCGGTCGGCCCGTTCGACTGCCCCCACTAAAATAATTATAAATTTTATTTGTGTTAATTGGACCATTTGCAAACCGACAGCGACAAAAAAAAATACTCCGGAGCCCCGGGGTTTGGCGTTTGAATAAAGATGGGGCGTTTGGGAAAATAAATCGGGCTTTGCAAAATAGTTTTGGCAAACAATGCATGATGATGACGATGCAATGCACAAATTCAACGCGATTTTCTAGTAGTGGTTTTGCGGGATGCCACACGTGTCTTGTACACGTAACCATTCTATTAGAAGAATTTTGTTTTGTTTATTCATCTACCATATACCAAATTATATGTAGTGGTTGCTACTTTAATCCATACAGACTAAATATCGCTATGAAAGATCCAATCTTGTCATAGTCAAGTCCTTGAACATTGTCATAAAATACTTTACGACATGTCGACTATTTCATAGATGTGAGACATCAATGTATGTTTCTTTATAGATCCAAATACGACTGATAGGTTTTTATACCTTTCCTGAGGGTCTTCCAAGTTCAAAAAACTTGATTTCTCGTGTATGGAACTATCAAGGATTTTATGGCTTCAAGCCATTTGACGGAGTCAGGGTCCATCATCGCTTCTTTGCATGTAGTTGGTTCATCATTGTCAAACAACAATGATTTACTCTCAAATCTTAGCATTTGATTGTTTATTCGACCTTTGAGGCACGTGAGCCATGAGCATTCTAGCTGCCTCCGGAACATTTTCCAGTGTTGCGTAACTCAGCACATTTAGCTAAGGTTTGTTAACCTTATCAAAGTTCTATTGTCCTCCCACTTAACTTTTGTGAAAATTTTCCTTTTCAAGAAACTTCATATTTCAAGCGACAAACCCTTTTGTCCTTGGTGTTATGGAGGAATATCCAATGGTTATTCGAAATAACCTACAAAGACATGCTCATCCAACTTTGGTTGTAAACATCTTACTTATGCTTAGCATACCAAAATTTTAAAAAATGACAATTTGGATCTTACCCCAAACCATAACTTCCATGGTGTCATTTCAACGAATCAAGATAGATCTCTTTTCAGTGTAAAAGCAGTAGTCTCTAAAGCTTTTAATCTTTTAAAACATAATGGCAGTTTTATAAATAACACCTTTGATCCAACCATGTCAAACAAGGTTTTATTAAAAATCTCAAACACTCCATACTCCTATGGTGTTTCGGGAGATGTAAATTTAGGTGTTTTGCTAAACCTGCAACTCAAATAAATCCCTTTATGGTAAAATCATAATTCATTTATTTTCTTGTTACACTTGTAACTCAAATAAATCCCTTTATGATAAAATCATAAATCATTTATTTTCTTGTTACAATGATTTTCCACTTCATCTTGAAAGTCTTTGAAACGTTTTCAAATATTTCATACTTCTTTCTCATTAAGTGAATATTCACTCAAATTTCCGGAGAAAGCATATGAAGTTGAAGTCCGTCGCTTACGACTACACATAATGGACTACATACATCAATATGTATAAATTCCAATAATTTAGTCGATCGTTCTTCTTTGGAATTTGAACGAACTTTTAATTATCTCGAGGAAAGTCTCACAAGCGTCATTTGATCAAATCAAAGACTCCAAAAATCCATGAAAATGGAGTTTCTTCATGTTTTCTTTTCAATATAATTTAAACGGTGATGTCACTTTGTAAGTGATCTTCCAATCATTTGTCTTGCGACATTTTAGCATTAGCTTTATGGATGTGATTTCTCCAACTAGATTTGTAAATCATTCATCTTATATGGAATACGGTAGTTATTTGAACAACCTTTGTTCTCATATTACCTGATTTAAATTACAATTATTAAAACAAATCTTGAAGTCAAGCTTTGATGTCAACGAGAAATACAAACAACATTTTGTTTGTTTTTGATGAACATCATCATATATTCTCTTGCTAGTTACTTAGGACATTGTGGTTTATGAATTGTGTCGTTCCGTATGAAATTTCATACCAACCAATTCGGTATCCAATACCCCAAAACCACATTGTTTAACAAACAAAGAATACAACCATAATATGTATATCATCTATATACCTAAACTGGATATTTCCAGTCTTTTCTTTTCTGCCAAATATATTTTATAGATTCTCTTTCAACATTTCCTTTTTCCTTTAAAAAGAATCTATCAACATCAAAAGTGGCGCCATATATATGACACATAGTCCAAAGTGTGTATATTCAAATAATAATACCTTTGGACTTGCACTTTGAAGTAGATCACCATCATCAAAATTATCGGCATTCTTTCAAAATCCATTCTTTAGTAATCTTTTAGTGTAGTAAACACTTTACATACATCTTCTATTCATCCTTATCATGAAGACTTTCATGATCAAGCTAATGTAGCTTATAAAGACGAATCGTGAGTATAACGTTACTTTCCAAAACCCTTTTGCATGATTAGGATGTCTAGCATCTCCAACCTTTGTAAATTCTTATCCAATATGAGAACATATATTATACTCTATCATATTGCAACCAAAACGTTGTTTCAGATATTGTTATATCTGTCACACATGATGGTTTCTGAAACAATTCTTTCAGCTCCTAGATAAACTTGATATTAAAACAGTCAAGAATCATGGAGGCAAACATGATACTTAAAATACTAACACTGGAATTGTTACTCTCTATTTAATACTAATTATTAAACTTCAAGGAGTAAACAGAGTTTCTGAAAGTTTGCAATAGGACTTTAAACTTTAGATTGACACTCAACACAATACGATACCAATTCGTAAAATAAATATCCAGAATTCTATAATTCTATTATCTCAATTACAACTAAGCATAAGGTGGTGAACGAATGCCAATGACTACAACAAATTATGCAAATTCACTTTGATTTAATTTATGATAAATTGAGCTCTACTAATCTAAATTAGAAATGAACTCCCACTCAAAAACGACATCCCTCGTGCCTTTTTTGTGATTACATGAACCAAATCCACTACACTAAGTCCGATCATCACATGAGTCGGTGTAGCTTCAAAGGAGATCATCAAATGGGCATCATATCTTTCATATGACTCATACTTAACCTTTCGGTCCGTGTTCCGAGGCCATGTCTGTACATGCTAGGATCGTCAAGTAAGAACCTTAGTATTCGCGTGTGTAAATGTCTTACACTTGAGATATGTTCGTGGATTCAAGTACACCCGATCATCACGTGATGTCTTGGAGCGACATTTTTATCTTGATATTTAAATGAGGGATCATCTTATTTTTCTAATAAAATGCCAAACAAGCAATATAAGATATAATCAAACATCACATGTTTGTAACTGAAATGATATAGTTCCCGCATATGATCTCCATCATGTGCTCCTTGGTATGATCACTATCATACCTCTATGTGTAAGGCCAAGGTCTATGGAACTTACACGTTATGTGTGTTGTAAGAGTATAGAATTATACTTCTACTTACAACATCACCATATCATGACACTAGCCCAGCAACAATCTAAACTAGACGCTTCTAATTTATCCATTGCAAGTTTTACATGGCTTAGGGCTTTCGAAGATAGAACCGTTATTACCTACGAACATGTACCACAACAAGGATAACCAAATTGTTGACAACTCGTTGCAAATTAGATATTGACTATATTAGGAGAGACAGACACCCGCTAGCCACTTATGCAAAACTAGTTGCATGTCAAGCGTGGAATAGGTCTCATGTGCGAGGACATGTAAAGTTTGTCTGGGCCGCTTCATTCCACTATGCCACCAATATCCAAAGTACAACTAAGAAGCAATAAAATGATCATCATCGCCCACATACTCATATGTGTACTATCCGTGCAAAGCATCTACGCATAGATCCGGCTCTGGTACACTGTAGGGTTTACAGCATAGAAAACAAAAAATTACTACGATGGGAACAACTATGTACCAAGATCTATCTAGTAGATACAAGCAACGGGCATATGTATATCTATAGAGAACATACCCTTGAAGACCGAAAAAGTTTAACGAGTCCAAACTCGTGGTTGATGTAGACGATCTCTTGCCGATCTCAACATCGAGAGGAAGTTCTAGTGCCACAAAACAGCGGCGCATCCGTGCTCGCACACACGTCCGAGGCACCGAGCAACCTCCGCCTCCTCGCTCTAGCGGTGCAGCGGAAGCACAACTCTTTTTTTCTGAATAGCCATCGGGAACATGTATCTCGCTAGTCCGAGATCATGAGAGATAAACACTAGAGGGAGAGAGAGAGATCCTTCATGAGAAGGTGTGAGTGAGAGAGAGGGAGGGGGGCTCCTTTTATAGTGAGAGGGGGGCACCCAAGGGGCCATGCGCCCAGCCATGGGGCTGCCCCCTCCCCTCCTTTCATTCATGTGGGTGGACACTCCACTCACACAAAAGCCTTTCAATTTCCTCCACTAAAAAACCCATTCAAATTCTCATTAAATTTTCACCAAATTTAATGCAAACTCTCATTAAATAAAACTTCTTTTATTTATTCAGAATTTTGTTAATTACTTTAATGATAAACATTCTCATATAATCCCTTGCTAGTATTTCATTTGACATGCAAAAACACTTCCTGCAATTTCACCCGAAAACCCGTTTCGATATCTAGTGAAATAAATTCCTGCGTTTGTTATTCTTTCCGGCATGAAACTTTTGCTCCAAATGGATGTCGGTGTCTCTTAAGTGTGTCACCCTACGGTTCGCGAATAATGTGGACATGATCAAGATCCCTCTCGGATCAATAATCAGAAGCGAGATCTGGAGACCCATACTGACTCTCACACATTCAACGATGACTTTCTTGTGATCGTCGGAACCTTTTACGTAGTATCTTAATCCTTTTGTTTCGCGATATATTACATGTCCGAGATTCGATCATTGGCATCTCCATACCTAATTTGATCTCGTTACTGACATGCACTCTTTTCTCGTTTCTGTGATATAACATTCTAGTGATAAAATCACTTGCTTGCAAGGTAATCATTGTGATATCACCGAGAGGGCCCAAATCATATCTATCCGTCATCGGGATGAAAAAATTCCACTCTCGATCCATGGGCCTCAACATAACACTTTAGTAGTTCTGAACCCATCTTTATAATCACCCTCATACGAAGGTGACGCGTTTGATGTTATCAAGAAACTCTTCCGGTGTTAGTGATTGACATGATCTCATGGTCTAAGAATTAGGATCACTTCGTAAGTTGTTATAGCAATATAAACTCAATGACTTTGATCATAATGCTATACTTCGGATGAATGTTCATCACATCATTACACTAATGTTGTGACCTTGTTATTAACAACATCCAATGTCCATGATCAGAAAATCTTGATCATCTTGTTAATCAACGAGCTAGTTTTATGAGAGAGGCATAACTAGGAACTTTCTGTTTGTTTATTAAACACACATGTATTAACGTTTCCGTATTAATACAATTATTGCATGCAAAATAAACATTTATCATAAACAAGGAATACGATAATAACCACTTTATTATTGCCTCTCGGGTATATTCCCTTCAGGACGATCTCTCGGAAACACTGTATTGTAAGAAACCTTCGGGTTTTGTTGATCTAGCCACTCCTCAACATGTGTGCCGTCTAACAAAGTATCTATATGGCCTTAAACAAGCCCCTTTGGTCTGATTCAGTCGCTTCGCCACACATCTACTCATCCTAAGCTTTGTGAGTTCCCGTACTAATCCATGATTGTTCGTACTTGCATGGGGATCTCACATAGTTTACTTACTACTCTATGTTGACAACATTATGTTGAGTACATCAACAACGTCCCTTCTACGGCAGACCAATGATGCTCTGAGCATGAGTCCCCCCTCAAGGATCTAGGGGATCTCCATTCTTCCTGAGTGTTACAGTTACATGCCCCATTGTCAGCATGCATCTTTCTCAGTGGCAGTACATCCTCGACATTCTTAATCGAGATGGCATGGTTGACCTGTACTACTCTGGTTGACACACAATCGAAGGTCGACACCACTGGCACACCCGTTGCGTACCTACTGGTTACCACAACATTGTCGGTGCTCTCCGGTACTTGTCCTTCACAAGGCTAGGCATCGCCTACACGGTGTAGCAGGCAGTTATTCTTACATATGAACAAACCCACGTGAGCCTCACTTGCCACGGTTAAACGGATTCTCCACTATCAAGCAGCACAATTGATTTCGCACTGCACCGAATTCGCTTCCTCCTATACGGATGCGGATTGCGTCGGCTGCTCTGACACTCGGAAGTCCAGCTCGGGCTGCAGCGTGTCTCTAGGAGACAACTTTGTCTCTTGGTCGTCCAAGCGCCAAAAAATGGTTCCTATTTCACTAACGAGGCCAAGTACTATGGTGTGGCCAATGATGTCGCCAAGACACGTTGTTACGACAAATCTTGTTTTGAACTTTTGTTGTGGCCAACGATGTCGCCAAGACATGCCAGCCATCAGAAAAAAATCAATTAAGAGCAACAATTATATTCACGTTCATAGGGAGATCTCTAGGGTCGAGTCCAAGAGTCATATGGAGAATGAGGAAGATCAAGTTTTGAGACGACGCTTACTAGGTTCAAAAGAGAGGTCCCATTAGTCGAGACTCTTTGTTTGATATTCTCTTAACATAGGACTAAGTCAGCCTTCAACGAGGCGACAAAACCTATTCAATAAACACGGGAATGTCAATCCTTGCAAAGTATACAATAACAATGGTTATAAGGCCGTCATACACATTACCTACTTTTCACTAGTTTCTCGACCGGTCATATTACTCGAGATACTCACCATTGGCTTGTTGCCGATTGCAACAACATCATCAAAGTTTTCTCCTTATTTTTTCGGGGATTGAGCTGTACTTTCTGTAGGCATGCAAGCATGCAAAAGATAAGGTTAAGAGGGCACGATCCGCTCCATATTTTAGTCCAAGAAAAACACTAAATCAAAAAGAAAGAAAAAATGCGTCCATCCCGTTCTAGAAAGAGTTCTTTTGGCTTCTGTATATAGAGACGACACCCGGAAAGGGTTGGAGATGCTCCGGTACAATTTAGGAGAAAATCGCTATTCCCCTTGAGCTTTACCAGTGTACGATCGTCGACTAACCGTCCAATGTTGAGCAATGGAAAAAAACGATACGGTCTGCCTCACTGCACAAGGGAACCATCCACAATCGGCCGCCCAACTGACAGTCTGGTCTCCCAATCGCGTCGCGCATTGCATGCACAATCAGGGCCAGGATGAAAGCCGCTTTCCATTGCCAGGGTGACACTTTCCTTTACCGCTGACAGCCCAATCAGCCGAGCTCGATCACACACGTACGCGCTCTATCGTGTGCCCCGGCGCGCCGCGCGCGTGCCTCTGCGCACCCGGCGTTAAGCCGGCCCGTGCCCGGCGGGTGGCCCGCTGGCCGTTCGTACACCGTCCGATCAGAGCAATGGGCGGCTGTGATGAGTCTCTCCGCCCACCCCCGTCGCCCAGAGCCCCCTGGTGGCGGCGGTAGTCCGAGGACTGGAGAAAGGGGAGACACCAAGTGGAATATAAATTGGGGAGACCAGAGTCAGGGGCTACCATCCAAGAATCTCCCGCAAGTGTACTACCCTCCACCGGAGATATATACGAGCAAATCATTGTAGCTAGTAGCTCCATTCGAAGGTCAGAACCAGCCAGCGAAGCAGAGCGTGAGCAGGAGCAAGAGAGGGGCAGAGAGATGCCGTCGTCGACGAAGGCGGCGTCGGCGGCGGAGGGGCAGGCAGGGAAGGCGCGGCAGCAGCAGCAGGGGGGCGGCGATGGGGAGCGGTACCCGGTGGAGGAGGTGGCGCTGGTGGTGCCGGAGACGGACGACCCGTCGACGCCGGTGATGACATTCCGGGCGTGGACGCTGGGGCTCACCTCCTGCGTGGTGCTCATCTTCCTCAACACCTTCTTCACGTACCGCACGCAGCCGCTCACCATCTCGGGCATCCTAGCCCAGATCCTCGTTCTCCCCGTGGGCCGATTCATGGCCTCCGTGCTGCCCGACCGCGAGGTCAGGCTCCTCGGCGGCCGCCTCGGCAGCTTCAACCTCAACCCGGGGCCCTTCAACATCAAGGAGCACGTCATCATCACCATCTTCGCCAACTGCGGCGTGTCGTTCGGCGGCGGCGACGCCTACTCCATCGGCGCCATCACCGTCATGAAGGCCTACTACAAGCAGACGCTCAGCTTCCTCTGCGCCCTCCTCATCGTCCTCACCACGCAGGTCCGTTGGTTCATCTCTACTAACTAACATCCGTGCATGGTTAGCTTGATTTACAATCATTTTTTAATAAAAAAAATCAATTTCTTAGCTGAACTGTATACAGTATTTTTTTTTTGATCATTATGGCAAGTTACTTGTAATTGACTATGGTCCTCTGTTCCATCTCATCTTCAGTTCGAGACGCGAATGCGACGTGCACACACACACTAAGCTAAGAGATGTGACCAAACACTAGATATCTAGGCGCCAATAATCGATGTTCTTATGTTCTATTACTCGGTGTAAAATGTTCCCACCAATCATATTTCAAACTTACTGGTGTAAGCAGCATCGACTGAATTTCAAACAGTACTTAAAATGGGGGTATTGTCCTCTGTTCCGTTTCAGCTTCAATTTCCACACGCGAATGCGACGTGCACACACCACACACACACACTTGTGTCAAGCTGAGGCTGAGCTAAGAGAAGTGACCAACACTAGATGTCTAGGTGCCAATCGCTGCCGGCGATGTTCTATTCTGCGTACAAAGTTGGCACCAATCAGTTTTCGAGGTGGAAATTCTGATGCGGAAAAAGGCGTAACGTCACAGCGAAACCGTGGCCCTACGAATAATTGGCATTCCTCTTGCGTATGGATGCACCTCCGGTGAATTTTCAGTGGTCAACTTTAAGAATTCTGTCAGATTGCCGGCACTGTCAGTGCAATATTACATCATGGATGCATTCTCTACTACATCATGGAGGCACTGTCATCAGGCAGGCGATTAGTTAAACACTACTCCGTACTAGTACTTGCTAAAATCTAGAAGAGAAGTGTTTGTCTTCTTTTATGAACCAAATAATGGAGACAGGAGTCAGGCAGTGTACTGACATTTTTAACTGTCTGACTGTGCAACCTGCAGATACTGGGTTATGGTTGGGCCGGAATGCTGCGGAGGTTCCTGGTTGACCCTGCCGAGATGTGGTGGCCTTCAAATCTCGCCCAGGTCTCACTCTTCAGGTAACCAATCTGTACTAAAAGATTTTTCTCAAGAATCCTCTGTTAATGCTACTAAGTAAATCTTAATCTTTGGGTCGCAAATGCAGGGCGCTGCACGAGACGAAGGAGGGCGGGAAGCCGTCCAAGGGCCCGTCGCGGATGCGCTTCTTCCTCATCTTCTTCTTCGCGAGCTTCGCCTACTACGCGCTCCCCGGCTACCTGCTGCCCATCCTGACCTTCTTCTCGTGGGCGTGCTGGGTGTGGCCGCGCAGCATCACGGCGCAGCAGGTCGGGTCCGGGTACCACGGCCTGGGCGTGGGCGCGTTCACCCTGGACTGGGCGGGCATCTCGGCGTACCACGGCAGCCCGCTGGTGGCTCCGTGGGCGTCCATCGCCAACACGGCCGTGGGCTTCGTCATGTTCATCTACGTCATCGTGCCGCTCTGCTACTGGCGGTTCAACACCTTCGACGCCCGCCGGTTCCCCATCTTCTCCAACCAGCTCTTCACGTCCGCGGGCCAGAAGTACGACACCACCAAGGTGCTCACCAAGGACTTCGACCTCAACGTGGCCGCCTACGACAGCTACGGCAAGCTCTACCTCAGCCCGCTCTTCGCCATCTCCATCGGCTCCGGCTTCCTCCGCTTCTCGGCCACCATCGTGCACGTGCTGCTCTTCCACGGCGCCGAGATGTGGAGGCAGAGCAGGTCCGCGGTCGGCAGCGCCGCCAAGCTGGACGTGCACGCCAAGCTCATGCAGAGGTACAAGCAGGTGCCGCAGTGGTGGTTCCTCGTGCTGCTCGCCGGCAGCGTGGCCGTCTCGCTGCTCATGTGCTTCGTGTGGAAGGAGGAGGTGCAGCTGCCGTGGTGGGGCATGATCTTCGCCTTCGCGCTCGCCTTCGTCGTCACCCTCCCCATCGGCGTCATCCAGGCCACCACCAACCAGGCACGCCATGCGTCTTATCTTCTTGCTCTGTTCTTCAGTACAGTTTTGGCCTGCGCTGCACTGATCATCACTATCTCATCGTCTGATCAACCTGGTTCGATGATGATTTTGTTTGCAGCAACCCGGGTACGACATCATCGCGCAGTTCATGATCGGCTACGCGCTGCCAGGCAAGCCCATCGCCAACCTGCTCTTCAAGATCTACGGCCGGATCAGCACCGTGCACGCGCTCTCCTTCCTCGCCGACCTCAAGCTCGGCCACTACATGAAGATCCCTCCGCGCTGCATGTACACCGCCCAGCTGGTGGGCACGGTGGTCGCCGGCGTGGTGAACCTGGCCGTGGCGTGGTGGATGCTGGACAGCATCGACAACATCTGCGACGTGGAGGCGCTCCACCCGGAGAGCCCCTGGACGTGCCCAAAGTACCGTGTCACCTTCGACGCGTCGGTGATCTGGGGCCTCATCGGTCCCGGGCGCCTCTTCGGCCAGCACGGGCTGTACCGGAACCTGGTGTGGCTCTTCATCGTCGGCGCCGTGCTGCCGGTGCCGGTGTGGCTGCTCAGCAGGGCCTTCCCGGAGAAGAAGTGGATCGCGCTCATCAACGTGCCCGTCATCTCCTACGGCTTCGCCGGGATGCCGCCGGCCACGCCCACAAACATCGCCAGCTGGCTCGTCACCGGCACCATCTTCAACTACTTCGTCTTCAGGTACCGCAAGGGCTGGTGGCAGAAGTACAACTACGTGCTGTCGGCGGCGCTCGACGCCGGCACGGCGTTCATGGGGGTGCTCATCTTCTTCGCCCTCCAGAACGCCCACCACGACCTCAAGTGGTGGGGCACCGAGGTAGACCACTGCCCGCTCGCCACATGCCCCACCGCGCCGGGCATCGTCGTCAAGGGCTGCCCGGTCTTCTGATCGCCGGACCGTGCCATGTACTGTATGTAGCTAGAACCTAGCAGCAGCAGTGATCGTGTCTGGATCTACATCGATTAAGCGATGCAGCGCTTGTCAGCCGTCCCTCCCCTGAGTCAATGTAAACACTGTTTTTCTACAAGGAAATCAATTCCTAGTCCTATATATAATCTTGTCACTAGTATACTCGTTGACAAATCTGGCACTGAACGAAAAATGACTTCATAATTACTGTGAAGAAACCACACAGGAATGCAGAGCAGCAAAAACTGAATCCGCAAAGCAACAGGAATGTATTACATATTTGATAGAACAGAGTTGTAAAAAACAGAGCATATTCTTTACACAGTTTGCACTATTCTCAGCTGTCACCTATCAGGCTAACAGCAACGTGACATTAGAGGGAGGCACCTGTGGCTGCAGACCGTTGGGCATGCTGGAGTGGATGGTTCAGCACCTGTGGTCGCGGACCATTGGGCATGCCGGAGTGGAAGGTTCAGAGTGGCAGCTCGAAGATCTCGTCTCCTCTCGCGGCGATGTGCTTCCTGCAGACCCACGCAATGTGGCCGTCATCTCTGTACCTAACACGCCACAGGCCAAACCTCTGCGCAATGTCCATCCCTGTCAAAATCCCTTGTCCTCTCAAGAAATCCACAAGCCACTGCCTTGCCGCTTGCATATCCTCCCCCATGTCACTGGGGCTGCTGTTCCTCGTCCTTCCGTACATAGCTGCTGCGCCTAAAGCCCCCAGCGACGCAGCGGATGTAGCAGCACCATACATGGCTGAGGAGTCGAGCAGGTGCACCACCTCCCTGCTCAGGTCAGGTATCATCTCCCCCATCCCGACGATGAAATGAGCGCCAATCTTCAGGGCGAATGTTAAGAGTTTCATGAACTTGCTCATATAAGGCAGCAGGCACTGCACTGCTTGGTTGTCCACTTGGATCATATCGCACCCCAGCTGATCCTCCACAACATGCATTTCTCTTCGGAACTCACATAGCATGTGCACCCGTAGGGATCGCATACCAGGCAGTATTCTCGTGACCAGCTTCTTGGAGCGGTTGTCTAGGCTGACAAGATAGAACATCTGAGGCACTTTCCTGTCTTCCAGTTGAATGCTGTAGTTCATCACGTAGTCCATTTTCCGGTGGAGTTCAGACACAAGGTGATACTCGTAGTACCTCAAGCTTGCAATCTCCTCCTTCAAGTCCCTTATTCCTTGCTCTATTATCTTCAGTCTTTGGAGAACCATCTCGACACCTTTCGCGATGCCTAATATGGAGGGATCAACCACGTCTGCTTCAGGGATAGTTTCAGGCTGCTGCAAATTATCTGGGGTGACGGCAAGTTCAGTTGCGAGATACTGTAAATCATAGTACCTACGGTGCAAAACTTCATGGAAATCATCATCTGATAGCAGGTCTCTGGCATGATCAGATCCTGATCTTAAGATGACCCTTTTATTGTTTTCAACTGCACTCCAGGTATGCTGATAATCATATATGCTTTCTGCCGGCAGTGACAGTAGAATTTGCTTCAGTTTCTTCAGAGGGAGCTGCTGAGTTGCGCGGAACCTTCGTGGTATGAGATGTTTCACACAGTCAGGCCTGAGAATACTTTCCTTGAACGTCATATTGGGAGACAAATTCAGTATCGTGGGGATTACAAACTTGTGGAGTAGCCTCACCATGTCCGTAACATTTTTACCGGAGCATGCAAGCACATCTATGGATGAGCCTAACTTCATTCCCAGCTCCACCATTACATGGACACCATTTATCACTGCATAAATAAGGTTTTTCTCCAGGTTATAAACTGCTTCCTGATGTCCCAGACACATGATTTTGTTGTGTAGACGAACCTGGAAAGAAATATTTCCATTAGAAACTGAAACTACACTGAAGTAATATCCAGGTGTAACCACCAGTCAGTATATATGAATATCAGAACACTGCTTTCGCAAAGCCAAACTTTTGGAAAAAAAAATCACCGAGACACGTCAACAGCTACAGATTACAGTAGTAATTATCTGTGGTGTTTTTTTTTACCTGCAGTCTTGGAAAGAAGTCACTTGTTAGGAGCATGTGTATGTCTTCACATTCAAGACGCCTTCCAACGAATCTGCATTCTGGCATAGTTAACTGCCACTTGTCAGTTCCTCCTTTGTTTTCCTCAAGAAGAGCTGGTAGTAGAAGTAATGTCTGCGGGTTCCCAGGGTCCTGTTCATAGCATAACTCGAGTTCGAGCAATATATTTATGATATCACTAGCCTGTAAGGATGCACCAGTTCTCCAGTTTGATCTTTGGACTTGGTTTCGCAGCTTCTCTTGCAAAATCTTCTCCAGCTCCTCTTTGCGGACAAAACCACCACTACTCTCTATCTTGATTGACTTCAATGTAGCTAGTTGGCTGAGGACATCTCGACAGAACCATTCACAATTCATGACCAGAAATCCAAGTTCCTCAAAAAATACTATTTCACCCAAGGTATGCAGTGATTTGGCAACAGCACGTCTCCGTGCGTTCACTTTCTCCACATTATCACGCCTCGATCTCAATCTTAGCGCTGGAACATTGAGCTGACATATCTCACAGAACTCAGCCCACTTGATCACTGCTTTGTTATTCTTCAACCTCCAGTCATGCAAAATCTTGATCAGATCATTACAGACTTCATAAACTTGAGGACTTTGTTGGATTATTGTCTTTGTTGTCTTTCGCAAGTGATGGGTCAGTTTACTTACTGAAACCAACGATCTTGAATCAATGGCAAAAACAGTGGGGTAAATTTCTGCATGTGAATGGAAGTCTTCTCTGAGCCTTTGTACAATGGTAGCAATTGGCTGAAGCCCTTCTGGTAGATGAGATACCTTATCATAATGAGTGAGAACTATAGTTACACAGGGTCGAAATGAGTTTGATACTCTCCGCCTATAACTTGAAATCAAGAACCTCAGCCAATATATGAGCTCCCATTCAATCTCATCCATGCTTTTCGGATATTTAGTAGCAGGCTTTCCAACCAAACTAGACACGATCATGAAAAAGCTTGGGCCAGCATGCACCACAAACATAAAATCATGCAATGTAAAGCTTCCTTCATGTCCACCAAGATTACACATTGTCAACTTTGTGTTGCCATCAAAGATTGAATTCATCTTATTCTGTTCGGTGAATGGCATCTGCTCAACTGGAGTCTTCAGAGTTTTAATTACATCCACGCGAGGCACCTTCATTGAATTCATGCACTGATTCATAGAGCTACATAGCGTGCTTTTACCTGAGACCATGCAAATTGAAGATCACATATAACCAATTCTTACAGAACATAACGGGATTTTTTTGTAGAGCGGTCATGTAAGGTACACATATTTTATAGCATGAGTGAAGTAAAATATATAGGTAGTAATTTAGCAGGGCCACGTGTCATGTGAATGCGAAGCAGATTCACTAAAATTATATTTGAGATAATTTAATCAGAAACTCCACAGCTTATTAGAGCTATATGCTGAACAAAATAAACTAGGGTTGCCTTATTTCTGCTTATATATAGATTAGCAAAAGTAGGGTAATGGTTAAAATTGCACCTGCTAATTCTTGGCCGCACAGAACAACTCGGCAGCATGTAGGAGCACTTAGTGGCAAATCGAGCAAATCATTTGGCAGAACCAAACTCCCATTCTGACCAAGTTTCTCATAAATTTGGCCTGTCTTGCCAGCAACATGCAAAGGTGTTTCATGAAGATCAATTTCTTCAATCCATGGATTGACCTGCAAAGTAGTCATAATGGTCTGTAAGACTGCTTCCCCCTCAACTCCCTTGCATCCTCTGAAAGATAAAATTCGAAGAGTAGCATTCCTTTGTAAGGTTGTAAAAATATTGACAACATCAATTGATCTCAGGCTTGCATCATCACATATTGCAAGCTCAATAAGGCTCTGGTTTGTCTCCAACATCTGCAAGATTGCAGCTACACCATATCTACCAATATTTGTTCTCTCTCCTCCAAAACTCAAAATCTTCAAAGTGGAATTGGCTTGTGTCTGAATTGGTGAAAATGTGCTAAGAGGGCATAACAAATGCTCCAACCCAACTCCACGAAAGTGATTTCCATCCAAAATCAAGCTCTCTAAATACTTGTTCTTGAATAGTCCTGCAGCTATATACACCACTGCTTTGTCCCTGAGGCAACACCTGGTAAGTTTGACAGCTTTCAGGCTCCTATTCCGTTCGAGGACCCCTCTAAGTTCTTTCGTCCACTTGGACTTCAGAGGGACACCCGTCATGTCCAATGTTGTCACCGTGACGTTCCATGCCAAAGCACAAGCAACCCGTTGTAGGCCCTTAGAGTTAATATTGTTGTAAATCCTCATGTTTCCAGTTGCTGGCAGGAATTCAACAATTTTACAGCTGTTCATGCCACCTCTAATGTCACGATTGTGTCCCCATATATGCACCTCAACTCTGCGGTTGCGTGCCAGCACAGCAGAGATAAGCGGGGCTGCTGCAATAGAGCTATTATCAAGTATGATCAACAGCTTCAACATATAGTTCACCTCAATCATCTTGGAGAGTTCTTCGGCTCCCTTGGAGCCTATGGAGTCTTCCCATACCTGAAACTCTTCCACGCTTCTGTTGTTTGCCAAAGCTGAAGCAAGCAGTGCCGCTCCAGTGGCTCCAATTCTACAGTCATTAAAAACAACTGCGTTCAAGGTGTTGTTCCTTTGGAGCATTTCTGAGAGTGGGACTAAAGCAACTGTTGATTTTGTGCTAAACACATTCTTTTGGAATTCCACCTGCTTCACATTCGAGCCAGGGCCTAAGTATGAACAGAGAAGTTGGATTCCTTCAGGCTGCCACTCAATAGCATGAAAAAGGAGGTTAGCCACATTTCTGTAGCGATCTTTCGACTCCACGAGATGGTGCAGAAACTCAAGCAGAAAGTTGTCATCACTGTAATCTGTACAAATAACAATCCTTAGTGATCTCTCACTTTCCATAGACAAGCCTGACCCCAACTTTGTTGCAACCTGGTAGAACGCGATGTTCTCAACATCCTTGTACTCCTGTAAATCAATTTTTGCAACATCTCTGATCATCCCGTCACCCATGCCTGGAGAAGTAAATGAAGAGTAGTTAAATAATGGACGGGAAGCATAAGCAAAGGTGAAGGTTTAGCTTTTTTACCATACAAGTAGATATCAGATCTATATAGGTGGAGAATGAAATGTATTTCGCAGGCAGATGTCACATATTGGAACTGGAAAGAAGGTTTTATACAGAAACGTGTGCAAGGCAAGGTCAGGCATTGGATTCCTGGCTTGTCAAGGGAGCATGATAAAGAAAGGAATAATCTTTATTTTGCTTTGCTTCTCTGAAGGAATAATTCAGATGTGAAATAGATTCTCAGAAGTGTGCAGGAAGCAAGGAATAAGTGCAGATGCCTTTAATATTCAGATAATAAAAGGTAGCACATTCTTTCCCCCTCTCAATGTCTACAGACACTGAGCATTGTATGAGCTTCACACAACTTGTTGAGCTGCAAACTTGTAGATTTCCATGAGACAAACATACAGGAGAGTTACTTATTGTTAAGGTACTAAGAGTAGAAAGAAGCAAAATGTGTGCTTCATTACCACCAAGTACAGGCAGACTGAAGAACTGCAATCTGAAGAAGCAAGCGACAAGGCTGATACTGCTACTTTATTTGATCCTCCGTTTCGCAGCAGTTTCAGCTCAGCAAGGTATGATGGTAACTTCTAGCTCCTCATTCCAGAACGGATGTGCTATTTATCCTTTTATATTCTACTTTTTAATCTTATTATTTCTAATCATCCTAGTGTTTCTTCTTTCAAAATTTAATTAGTAACATAAAGTCCAATTTTAAAGTAAGGAATATATTATACACTAACAGTCAAAAATGTTGTATGGTAGCTCATAAGAGATAGGATATGTGCATATCTGAAACAGCATATTCAGAGTGATTGTGTTACTAAAAACATTCAATAAGATATGCAGACTCTAAACCATGTAAACAAAAAAAGAGAGACTACTAACATTGCCAAACCCACTGCTCAAAGTAGCATAACCAGTTTTCACTAGATATATTTACTGCTGTCAAATGGGACAGCAGAAACTTTGAGAAATCATAGCCTCACTTCCGTTGCTCTTAGATTCTACCAAGTACCAAAATACATTCAACTCTAACTTTGTTTCTACAGCTTATAGCCTGCTAATACCGCATTGGTCCTCCAGCAAATTATTACTCCGACTTTTAACCTTGATGACATATAGTAAAGACAGAAATAATCACTGAAAAGTGAAAAGAAAGATCCAACTGATTGAATCTGAATTCATATATCTCCTGGATAAATAAATTAAACACTGAGCATTTAATGAATTTGAAGAAATGCTTATAACTATAAATTCAAGCAGATGATCGCAATTGGGAGAAGCAATGGTGCATAGCAGATGAGCAAACACCGGATGATATCCTACAGATTGCTCTTAGCTGGGCATGTGGTCTTGGTGGTGCAGATTGTACAAGGATTGGACCTAACAAATCATGTTACCTTCCCAATACAGTCAAGGACCATGCATCATATGCCTTCAACAGCTACTGGCAAAAATACAAGAAGCATGGTGGTTCTTGCTACTTCAATGCAGCTGCAATGGTCACCGACCTAAATCCAAGTATGTTCATGATCTCAACCAACATCAGGACCATATCAATTTTGCAGGTTGTATTTCACTGGCAAAGATCAAACATACAGGGCAATACATCTACACACATACGCATGTCAAACAGACAAAGACACACACACTCACAAGCGTGCCTGCGCGCCCACGGCCACGGTCACACGTGCACCACACACATGCCCAGGCCCACAAACATGCACGTAAGGAAGTTCTTTTCTTTGGGATCAGCTTGTACTCTCAGAAAAAATAGGATAACCATACATAAACAACTTGTCTTACTCCCTCCAATTCATAATATAAGCAGTCTTCGAATTTGTGCCAACATTTCTAGGTTTGACCATTTTTAATATAGAAAGAATTACTAATTTCAAAAAAATCAAATTGATACTAGTAGATATATAATCAAACATATTTTCATAATATATAATTATTTTTGTATGGAACAACTTTTTTTAGAAAATCATGGCCAAAGTGTTACCTTGAAGACCATGTAAATGTCCTAGCTACTTATATTGTGAATCTGAGGGAGTATATGACAACGTGATCATTGTTAATCATGTCATTCACTTTGTGCCATCATGCAGGTCATAATTCATGTAATTTTGAAGTAGCACCCTGATATAACGATGTGCAAAGCACTAGAAGGTGCATTCGTTCCTGGGTTTTCTTCTAGTGGTCCTTCGGAAAAAAGAAAAGGAAAAAATGTTCAACACAGCCTTCGTTTTGTGTAGAGGGTGTCATTACTCGGCAATGGAGAGCAACGCCTAATATGTTGCTCCATACTTCAGAATGTTTCAACTCTATGTATCACCTGTAACCAGACTCCATTTTCAATTTCATGTACCCAGTGTTATATCAATACAAGTTGAGCAAGTTTCCTATGATGTGCAAAGGGGTAGGTATCGCAAACGTCTAGAATATAATTAAGTGCAACAATCACTATGTTTATATGCCAAACTGACACTTCTAGCGTCATTAGATCGAAATTCCAGCACAATTATGCAAGTACAGTGAACCAAAATATAACCTGAAAATGAGGACATTTTGCTAGTTGCTACACTAAGTAGTGGCCATGAGATTAAGTCCAGCACAATCTGTTAAACAATAGTCATACAAGTTATGGAAGCACAGTGAACCAAAATATAACCTGGAAATGAGGACATTTTGCATACGGATGGAAGCAAACAGATTGAAAAAATCAGACTGACCTAACTGACCATGTTTGTACGGCCAACAATGAACTCCAGCATACCGCGACTGTCATAGAAAAGGAACTGGCATTACATTAGAAGAAACAAGGGACGCAGCTTCATTGCCATGACAAACTGATCAGATTGCAGGATGCAGAAATGAGAAAGTGTGAAACATCAAGGGAAATTATTTTATTTCAATTCTTCTAGACGTGTGGCACATCAGTACAACCGTGACCTAACAGAGCAACAAATACAAACCCTTGGGCAAGGTGATCGTTGTTTATTGTGTCATTCACTTTGCACCATCATGCAGGTCGTAATTCATGTAATTTTGAAGTAGCATCCTGATATAACGATGGGCAAAGCACTAGAAGACGCGTGTGTTCCTGGGTTTTCTTCCAATGATCCTTCGGGAAAAAGAGAAGGGAAAAAATGTTCAACACATTCTCCGTCTTTGCGGAGAGCATGTCATTACTTGGATATGGAGAGCAGCCCCTAACATGTTGATCCATACTTCAGAATGTTTCAAATCTGGGTTACCTGTAATCAGACTCCATTTTTAATCTTTATCATGTACCCAGTTTTATACCAATACAAGTTGAGCACGATTTCTATGATGTGTAAAGGGATAGATATTGCAAACGGCTAGAATATAATTAAGTGCACGAATCACTATGGTTATATGACAGACTGACACTAAGTAGTGCCCGTGAGATTAAGCCCAGCACGATCTCTACCGTGTTAAATAAATTATAGCCATACAAGTTATGGAACCACAGTGAACCAAAATATGGCCTGAATATGAGGACATATGGATGGAAGCAAACAGAATGAAAAAAGTCAGGCTGACCTAACTAACCATGTTAGTACGACCAACAATGAAAGCCAGCATACCGTAATTGTCATGGAAAAGGAACTGACATAAATTAAAAGAAACAAGAGACACGGCTTCATTGGCATGACCAATTGATCAGATTGCAGGATGCAGAAATGAGAAAGTGTGAAACATTAAGGGGAATTATTTTATTTCAATTCTTCTAGATGTGTGGCACATCAGTACAATCATGGTCTAGTAGAGCAACAAATACAAACCCTTGGGTAAAGTAAACATAGTTTTCACCGGCTAAGACACGGTACAATCAGAAGAGCAGGCTGGCCCAAGCAGCAATGAATGCAAAGCCACCAATTGGTGCTGGTGAGGAGAACTTCCTGTCCTCAAGGTAAGCCACGGTGTAGCACCTAATGAAAAGTATGCAGTCCCCATCAGCGCAAACAAAATAAGATAGGCGCTTCTCATTTTCTTTGCATCGCCTGACAATTCACGGAGATATTTTAAGACATAGCACACACTTACGTTCCAGAGAAGAGCACAATTCCGGTAGTAAGAAGACCTCCGAACTGCATACACAGAAACAATAGCATGAATTAGTGGAAGTAGATGCATAGTGAATGCGCGAAACAGGCGGGCGTTAATACTGACGATGTTGGGGCGCTTGGTGAGGGGAGCTCCGAGCAACGCCGCGGTGTGGACGAGATGGTAGAGGGAGGCGATCTGCCAAGTCTGTCAAAACTTTCCCCCAATTGTAAGAAGCAGATTGATACATACAGTATAATTTAAAGAAATAGGTCGGAAGTGGAACTCCGAGGAGGTGGCTGGGGATCGAAGAACGGGGAGTAGCTGAGCGTACATCTTTGTATCTAGGGTTCTGGGGGCGGAACATGTGCGCTCCGTAGGTGCCAAGTCCAAGAGCAGCAACGCCTGCTCAACAAATTCACCCAGCCGTCAGAACGCAGAAGCAACCGGAGTAGGGGGGGAGATGGGGAGGGGGAGGAGGATCACCGGAGACGCCGGCCACCTTGTGCCATAGCATCGGGTCCGTGGGCATCACCATCTTCTTCTCCCTCTTCGGGTCGTCGTCTTCGTTTGCTCGGCTGCTGTGCCTCAGCTTCCCCACCTCCGTGGCCCCGTCTCCGCTGGTCGTTAGCGTTTTATTACTTGGGTTTTTTTTCGAGATTTTCTTTTCCATTGGCATTTTATACTCCTTCTTAATAATTTCCGGAATAATTGTTCACCAATCTGTCAGAAAAAATTACACAATCAGATAAAAATACTGAAATACACCACAATTTCTAAAATTATTTAGAGGTCAACTACTAATATTGGGTATTTTTTCTGAGCAATTACACCTATACAACACCACTCTGTTCCATCATTAACTAATACTCCCTCTGTTTCAAATTACTTCGCGCGCACGACTTACCTAGGTGGCCTAGTATTCTCTCATTTTTTATCAAAAAATTCTTAGAATTTTTGGTATACGTAGTACATATTTCATACTATCTATTTCAAAAATTCGAGGATTTTTTTGAATGAAAAATAAGGGAGTACTAGTTCACCTATATAAGCGCGCCGGCGGAGTAATTTGAAACAGAGGGAGTATAATATACTGCCACATCAGCATTTTATCTATGATACTATGCTAACATACAAGTATTGGGCAAGATCCAAATAAATTGAGTTTAGACACAAGTCTGTCATACAACACATGTTATATAAAAACATCCTCAATACACAATTAAATACAACATACCATACATTTTCTCAATTTGTCCTATAACAATCATCTCATTCTCGTAAGGTCGGGCAGATCCTAGATACTGTTTAGGATCAAGCAATCGACACAAGTAATAAGAATACTCAAATGCTCACATATGCGATCTTTGAGAGAGATGCATTTTTTTCTTGTGAATCCCTGGCAAGCCAATCTTGTAACTCGCGTGATGAGTCGTTAGATTTGCTTCTACTTGGTGAACAATATAGCTATCACATAATACCAACAGAAGTTACCTTGAGTTCAAAATAAAATCAAACCATCACTTTTATTCAATAAAGGCTACAGAAAGGTCTGAAAAAACGACTACAATGAGTTGAAATACAAGTGCTCATTAATTATTCGGCCATGGATGCCCATGATGATGTCATGGTGTGTCTACAGCGAAACACCCACCCTGTTTAGCCTGGTATAACACTAGGGAAAGTACACTATCCATGGCATGTAAGGGGAAATGAATAACATTACTCTTGAATCATTTATAGATGATAGATGCATTTTGATGACCCACAAGTGTAGAGGATCTCAACAGTCTTCGCGGGTAGTATTACCTAATTTATTGATTCGATACAAGGGGAGGCAAAGAATACTTGCAAGCCTTAACAACTGAGTTGTCAGTTCAGCTGCACCTGAAAATAGTTCTTGCTCACAGAAGTTTATCAAGAGTAACAGATCCAGAGTAGCAACAAAGCAATAATGACAACGATGAGCAGTAATAGTATCGATGTGATAACGATGGGATTCGAGTGCGGTAGGCATAGGGATGGATGGACGGGCGTTGCATGGACGAGTCTAAATATGTAACTTCAAGATCTAGGGCATTGCAAATAAATAATAACAAGCATCCAAGTACTAAATAATCCTAGGCATGTGCTCCAAATATAGTCATATGTGCTCGCAATGAGAACTTGCACAACATCTTCTGTCCAGTCAGCTCGTGGCAGCGGGGCCTTTAGGGAACTACTGACAATTAAGGTGCTCCTTTTAATAGAGCACCGGAGCAAAGCATTAACACTCTATGAACACATGTGATCCTCACACCATAGCCATCCCCTCCGGTTGTCCCAATTATTGTCACTTTGGGGCCTTTGGATCCGGACAATGATATGTATACACAACTTGCAGATAAGATCACAAACAATACTATCATAATGATTCAATAATAAGTTCAGATCTGAGATCATGGCACTCGGGCCCTGGTGACAAGCATTAAGGACAACAAGTTGCAACAAAGTTAAATAGCACTAATAGAGATACTAGGCACTATGCCCTAACAATCATATTCGATTACATGATAGAACTCATCTAATCTCTACCATCCCCAAGCCTACAGCGGGGGATTACTCACTCATGGATGAGGGAAACATCGGTGGTTGATGGAGATGCGTTGGTGATGACGATGGCGATGATCCTCTCCAAATCCCCCGTCCGGCAGGGTGCCAGAACAGAGTTTCTGGATTCGAATATTGGTTTCTGGTGGTGGCGGCGTAGCGGAACTCTTTCTAGAAAACTATCGAACCCCCTCGGTTTTTAGGTCGAAAGGCAACTTATAGGCGCAGAGGGAGGCCGAGGGGGTGCCTAGGGTGGTTGCAGCCCCTCCAGCGCGTCCAGTGGTGGGTCCGCACCTGGGGTGGGTGTGGGCCCCCTAGGCCTCCTCTCCGTCTCGTCTTCTGGCTCCGTGGATCTTCTGGTGAAATATATTTTTTGGCATATTTTTCGGGATTTTTTCTGATAGTTTATTTTCTGCACAAAAACAAGACGCCAAGGTAATTCTGCTAAAAACAGCGTTCGAGAAAGTAGATATGTTTTGGACGTATCAACTCCCCCCAATCTTAGCTTATTGCTTGTACTCAAGCAATTCAGTTGAAAACTGAGTGCGATAAAAGAACTTTCACGAACACATTGCTTCATATGATGTAAATATTCTCAGCACAGGAGTAGATGCTTGGACAATTCATAGTAAGAAGCATGTAACTAAGTCTACTCAATAGTCATTGCAAGCTATGAAGATAAACCAACTCAAGAATAATAAGTAGCATGAAACATAAACATAAGCAACATTGCAATGCTCATAGTAAGGTATGATAGAGTGGTATCTCCCTTGCATTTGTTTGAAGAGCACAATATAAATGCCAAGACACCTCTAAAGTTCACATGAAGACTAGAGATAAAAATATCAGAGATACAAGCATCAAAGTCATGACATAATTAACCAAGTTTTGGAACAAACACAAGAATGACAACTATGCTCTCAAGAAGGTGCTCATAGAATAGGTGGTGACTCAACAAGGTGGTGAAAATGGTTTTGTACAGTTTGAAAGGCTTCCAAATGCTGAAAGGAATGTACTCATTAGCTTTGAGCTCTCATTGCCCCCTCTAGGATACGGATGTCGCCTAGAGGGGGGGTGAATAGGCGATTAAAACTTTTCCGAGAGTGGCTCGACAAAGGCGAAATTAAACTAGCATTTCCTTTGTCAAGCACAACCTAGAACAACTATGGTTCACTTATGTGCACCAACAACTTATGCTAAGCAATACAAGCAACGATGTGATAGCAAGATATATATTACTTCAAGCACGAAGGCTAGCACAATGTAAAGTGCATAAGAAAAGAGCTCGGGTATAGAGATAACCGAGGCACGCGGGGACGACGATATTTTACCGAGTTCCTCCCAACATGGAGTACGTCTCATTTGGAGATGGGGTGGTATCTAACCACCTACGCCACAAAAGGCCTCCCTTATTCTCCGGTGAATCTCACCCCAATGGGATCGATCCACGCTTCCACTATCGGTGCACTTATCGGTGGCAACCGGAACCTCTCACAAGGTTGGGGGCACTTCTCCACAACTTAATTGGAGGCTCCCAAAAAATGCCACAATGCCACCAAGGCCACAAAACTATATAGGGTTCCAATAACCCAAGAGGGACAAGCTCCAATGAGTTACACGAACCAAATCCTCCGAGGAGAACTCAAACCAATGCACCAAATGCAAATGGCAAGAACACCACAAAGGTGCTCAAATCTCTCACTCTCAAGTTCCAACAAAGCTACTAACGCTATTGGGGAATAAGAGAGGAGGAATCAAAGAGAGACACAAAATCCCCCAAAATCTAGATCCCCAAAGATGCACTCACAAAGAGATGAATCGGATAGGTCAAAACGTGGATCTAGATCTCTCTCTTCTACTCAAATATGGGCAGGAATCATCGGAGGGAAAAGATTAGGCAAGCCTCAAGATCTAAAGCAAATGTGGACAAAGCTTAGCCTAATAGAAGAAGAAGCTATTAAAACTAAAAACGGGCAAAGGGTATAAATAGAGGCCTAGAAAATCTAGCCGTTTGGGGGCATTTTTCTGTCTGGACCGGTAGTAACGGTTTTCATGAGTAGTACCGCACCAGAACAAAAATGCACACAGCGAGCGAGCTAGGTAGCAGATCTATTGAGGGAAAAAATAGCCAATGGTCAACGCTAAAGACAGCCAATGATGCTACAGGTGGGGCCACAAGTACTAAACTCGGTAGTCACCGGCGGCCCGAAAGAATATTGTTTTTCCTTTTTCTTTTTAGAATTAAATTGGCAAATATTCAAATGTCAATAATTTTTAATTGGTAGCTCCGATTGACCCGATTTCAATTGCGTTGGAAAGAGGACGACAAAATCTACCCTATAAAAAGTGAAAATATTCGTTATCACCAAGTGAAGAAAGTATCAATTATAATAATGTGATATACCTTGCTTGGTAAAAAACCGAAAAGCCGGATAGATCAAAATCGCAACAAGATACAAACAGAAGATCCGATTTTGATGACCAAGAGCTTGTTATGGATATTACCACAAGCTCTAAATCCTCACATGGATAAGATCAAATAGCAACCAAATATGATGTTGCAAGTATGCAAAGGTTTGAGCTCTCTCCGAACGATGTGATCGAGTTACTCATTCGAGATCCCCTCTTGATAGTACGGTTATCTATCCTAAACCCGGTATCCTACACACAACAAGAGACCGGCAAAAGGGAAAACCTATCAAGATTATACCTTTGCCTTGAGCATTCCACTTAATCTCGATGTAGACGATCTTGCCCTTCTCAAGATGGAACGCCTTTCTTAATTCCTCGTCATCGACCTCGCATATTGAGCTTGCACAACATATCTTCTTCGCATTTCATCGACCTTGAAGCCAACACATGCTCCAAGCGATGCCAATGGAAAAATCCTACAAGTATAACTTAATACACACATTAGTCCATAAAGATTGTCATTAATTACCAAAACCACACATGGGGGCCCAACATGTTCTTTCAGCCCCTATCATAGGCATCTTTATGTGGTTAAGGTGAAAGTGAGGTCCACTCTGAATCATATGCTTGACAGACCATAAACTGGAAATCCCAGGTCCCTTGAGTGCGAGGGCCACTCCGCATACTACTCAACTTTGGGTCCAGGCAAGTTCTTGTCATTGTAAGTATTTGCATATCATCGAGAACCGCCAATGAGGTATCCCTTGCATATGGTATAGGAGCTTTCTCATAACCAAAATGACAAGGCAAGCAGACAATGAGCATCTCAGAAATCTTTTTATTTACTATATGCATAGTTTTTTTATTAAGGATGCTTCATAGATAGCTCACTATGGTGATGCTGCAAGTTTCCATCATGATTAGGCATGGCTTAGGCTAGCGGCCCAGGCGTTTCTCTAACACGGAATACAAACTCCATGGACTCACAAGTCCCCCTTTCATTTCACATCGTCGACATCCGCAAACAAAAGAGCAAAGTATCAACTATATATATATGCATACTAATGGAAAATAGTGGGCTATCTAGGATGCTACCTATGCATACTAATCCAACCATTGGATATTCTATAGAGAGCATGAAGTTGAGCAGCAGGAGCACAAAATATCTAATGGAAAACATCACCCCCGTTACATCAAGAGCATTTTTTGCATGCATTTGCTAGTACATGCAAGTACACATGCAAGCTAGTACATGTATGCAAACTAGCGATAGCTCATGCATGCACGCGAGCCAGCAATACTAGTAGCCATTGAACTGGCTAAAATTTCAGCACGCATTCTAGCAATATATTCAGACGATTGAACCGGCCAAAATTTTAGCACGCATTCTAGCACTACATGTAGACCATTGAACAAACCATTTTTCGAGCATGTAAATTAGCACTATGTATAGACCATTGAGTATACCAATATTTGAGCAACCCAATCAAACAATCTTGCTAGCACACAGTGATCCATACAGAGCATAGTACTAGTTATCATCTGGAATCTCATCTATACATAAAGGAATGGGTTTTGCTTTTGTACCAAAAAATCTAGCGGGAACGGACGCGAGAAACACTCCCGCGCTAAAATGAAAGCCAGGCGCGGAAATATTGGCCGAAATTCGTGCAACCTAGAACGCATGATAACTTGCTTGATATGTTGGTCTACTTTCACGGTTTGTTTTATTGCAGAAATTCTTGTATGTTTTCATGCTAGGATTCATGCTAACAGGCACACATCCCATCAACCAGTACAACTAGCAGGTCTAGTGCATGCAAGTACAACTAGCATACCGCGTGCAATTTGTAGAATTTTTTGCAACACTATAGGCAGGTTGGTATGCTACAATACAGTCTGGTCTTGCCATTCTACAAACGGCAAATAACATCGTTAACTGCATGCAAATTTTGGCTCTCTCTTATCTTGGCAGCTAGTTCACGTACTCTCTGTATCCAATGTCAACGCTTGCGTGCATTGGTAGCATCCAAGATAGCAAATCCGCGTTGATATATATATATATATAAGGTGTTGAAAGCGTTTCCCGTGACAGCACGGTTCTGCTGACTCCCAACATATAATTTGCAAGCATATAACTTTTATGGACAAGTCACAATGGTTTAGAATTATTAAGTGCACAGAATAAAGTGTGCCATCAAGTTCATGAGAGTTTTGTTAACTAACTTTCTCAACACAGACAAACATTTTATTTTAGAAGAAAACACGGCATATAAAATATGCACTGAAGTAGCAAATGATGCTAATAGGTAGGTATGGTGAACACAACTGGCAATATTGGTTTTGGGGAGTTGGAAGCACATGTAGAGCACATACTCAGTGCAAGTGAAGGCTAGCAATAGAGAGGGAGCGACAAACAAGAGAGCGATAACTGTCATAATCATGCTTGCAACAAAACATGACTAATTATGGCATGAAAGTGATACAAGAACTCTGAGGCAAAATAAATCATTGAGGCTTACTGACTATTGATTAGTCATGTGCATGCGTGAGCATGTACCAAGTCGATTCACATGAACAGTTAGAGGAGGATACCACAATATCATACCAAAGTATGAATAAAACAATGCAAGCAAACATTCATATGACATGCTATAAACTATTAGCAAGCTGGAGCTAATCATAGACAAACAAGAACTACTAAGCATCCATAATGACATACACCTTACACAAACAGGCTAAGCATGCTCACAATGATGAGTATATGTACAAAAATGAAACAAATAGAGTTTGTTACCAACCTCTTACCACTCCTCGAGTTGTCTTAATCTTCATTATTGCTCTTCACTTGTGTGACTTGAATGATAACATGAAACCAAAACCCACTGAAAACGGCTGAACCCTACAAAGAACTCACAAAACCAAAGAAGAATAACAAATATTTTTGGTGTTTTCGAATTTTTTAGAAACAAGCAAACAAAGAAAAACAAACCAAACAAGAAGCAAACAAAGCAAAGCAAAATCTTTTTGGATTTTTCTTTTAGGGCAAACCAAAGCCAGAAAGCAAAGAAACAAAGAAACAAACCAAGAGAAAACAACAAAAATATGGTATTTTTCTGTTTTTGAGAAAGAAGCAACAAGAACAAAAAAAATGCGAAAATAATGGATATACAAAGAACCGACCGAACAAGATGTATAAATGAGTGTGATGTCAGTATACCTCCCCCATGCTTAGGCTTTTGGCCTAAGTGGGGCTCAGTCCCATGGTGTCCAAGAAGATGAACCTCCGTAGTATGTTGAGGAAGCTCCCTCGTCCTTGTATGAGCTCGAGGCCTCCCCCGTGTAATACACAGAGGGGTCGTATGATGGTGCTTCCTCCTGATAGTGCCCGTGGAAGTTAAGGGAGTGCAGCTTGTCATCCATCTCCGCCTTCGAGTGTGACAAAGGTCCCTGAGAAATACTGAGCAAAGTGGTTTGGGGTAGAGGGATCTCTCTCTTCCCCGTGAGTAAACATCATTCTATAAACCAAGTTCTCAAGGGTAGAGCCAGTGGTGACAAAGTGGTGCACCTTCATGGCAACAAGATCAAGCCTCTGAGGAGCCAAAACTGTATCATGTGGATCAACAACAATGTTCAAGGCAACAGCGATATGAGTAGCAATAATTCCCCCATAAATGGGTCCCTTAGCAGCTAAACGACGAGCAACGAGAGAACCAAGATTATACTTGTCCTCATTGTTGAGTGCGGCAGCTAAGAAGGCCAATTGATAGTTGGAAATATTACTAGTGTTCTCCCTACCAAGAACACTGGTGTCAAGATAGTAGGCAAAATACCTGATGGCTGGAATTTGAATGTTTTTTATCTTCCCTCTCTGAGCTCTGCGGTCGTCATTATTGGTTATTCCTCGGTAAAGCTCTAACAAGTCAGCGGGTAGAGCCGTAATCTTCTTTGAAGACCCAGTTGTACGAAGTCCCAGGGCCTTGCAAAATTGCTTCAAAGTCATAGAATGAGCCCTGCCATAAATTTTGAAAGACACAGAAGGCTTGAACAAACTATTAGTAAAGGAGAAACTCTCCACAAATGTTTTAGTAAGCAAAGCATATTGTCTGCTCTCATCCTGCATGTAACTTGTTAGTCCATCCCTCTGTACCAAGGTTATGAAATTATTAAGAATCCCAGCAGCTCGCAAGAAACTTTGGCAAGGAAAGGTGGAGGGGTGCGCATCCCCTTCATCTCTCTCGTCACCAAATCGCGGAGTTATGAGATCCTCATTGTATGAGGGTCTAGTACTGGTAGATGACCTTGGAAGCCTTGCCCTTCTAGGTGCATCACTCTCAAATATATCACCAAATGTATGGTGGTCCATGACTTCCCTTAATTCTAAAAAAATTAGACAAACATCAAACCAAGTGATTTCTAAGTTGATAAATGATGAGCAACTACTATAGGAACTTGCTAGAGGACTACACATGCATCAAAATAAAGATTCTAAGCATAGAACAAGCACGCAAGCTCAAACAACCTGACACCTATAACAGCAAAATACTCAAGATACAATCTACCAATCACAAATCTATTTGGACAAGTGGAGGCACATACCAAGGAGCAATCCCTCCAAAAATCTGCACTTGAGATGGGCTGAACAAGGAGATCGAAAATCATGAGCAAGAACAACAAGAACTCGATCTTGAGCAAGTTTTCCGGTGTTTTTTAGGAGAGAGAAAGAAGATGGCTTTGAGGAGGCAGCCTAGAGGGGCCTAGGTGGGCGGACCCCTAGGCGCCACCCACTGGCTCGCCTACCATGGGTGGTGGCACAGGTGGCCCCCTGGGTCACTTCAGGTGCTTCTCTACCCCTTTTTCGAGGAAAAAATTATTTTGAATTTTCTAGGATTTTTCGGGAAACTTTATTTTTGGCCAATTTTCAGGGTATGAAAATTGATTTTCTCGCAGAAACAGTTTTTTCACAAGAAGCAAAAGCAAACCAAAAGTCAAACTACAGGAGCTCTAAGAAACTCAAACAAACAAACAATTAGCAAAACTAAAGCTAAAGCAAAGACTAGGAAGGAGAAAAGTAAAAGAAAGCAAGAATAACCACATTGAAAACATTATTTTATTTATTAAAATCCTTTTGTTAACAAGGTTGATCAAGTCTTGTTACCAAAACAATCTTATATGAAGCAAAACTTTGTATTCCACCAAGTGATTATGTTACCTCAAGATTGATAGCAATGGTCCCAATCATAATAGTTTCAAAATTTTCTTGTGGAATGGGACAATATATTTCTCCAACCTTGATGCTCTCAATATTTTCAATGGAATTCAAGCAATAGCTCTTAGCAACCTTCTTGGGGAAATAGACAGGATGCTCTTTGTCGTTAATACTGAATGTTACTTTTCCTTGATTACAATTGATGTCAGCACATGCAGTATTAAGAAAGGGTCTTCCAAGAATAATAGACATATTATCATCTTCAGGCATTTCAAGCACGGCAAAATCAGTTAAAACCATGCAATTATGAGATACTTGAACAGGAACATCCTCACATATACCAACAGGAATAGTAGTTGACTTACCAGCCATTTGCAAAGATATATTAGTTGGTATTAACTTTTTTAGCTGGAGTCTCTTGTAGAGAGAAAAATGCATAACACTAACTCCAGCTTCCAGATCACATAAAGCAGTTCTAACATAATTATTCTTAATAGAGCAAGGAATAGTTGGTATACCTGGATCACCAAGTTTATTTGGAACCTTACCATTGAAGGAGTAATTAGCAAGCAAATTAGAAATCTCCTCATTAGTAATCTTCCTTTTATTAGAGACAATATCCTTCATATACTTTGAATAAGGAGGCAACTTAATAGCATCAGTCAAAGGAATTTGCAAAAATAAAGGCTTCATCCACTCACAAAACTTGTTGTAGTGTTCTTCCTCCTTTGACTTGTGTTTCTTACCTGAAAAGGGCATAGGTTTCTGCACCCAAGGTTCTCTCTTTTTACCATATTTATTAGCAATAAAATCTTCCTTAGTGTACCTAGTGTTCTTAGTGTGCTTATCAGGTTCTTCCTCAACTTCCTCATTATCAGGAGCATTATTTTTATCATTACCATTCTCAGTTTCAGCATCAGAAACATATATACTATTAGGATCTACAGCAGGTTCAAGTGGTTCCTCAACTATCTTATGTTTCTTTTCCTTTCTCTTACGGGGCTACCACTCTCTACTTGTTGGGAATCTTGCTCAATTCTTTTAGGGTGTCCTTCAGGATATAAAGGATCTTGAGTAGACATACCACTCCTAGTTCTAATTCCATAAGCATGTTTATCTCCTAAGGCATTAACTAGCATATCCTTTTGTACCTTGGCAAGTTGATCAAGTTGGGTTTGAACCATTTGAAAGTGTTTACAAAGCATTTTAATATCATTTGAAGTTCTTTCCACAATATCTTTCAACTCATTGATAGCTCTAGAGTTTCCAATAAATGATTATGAACTTGTTTATTAAATTACCTTGTTTAACAATAAAAATGTCAAGTTCCTCTAAGCATTGATCAAGAGGCTTACTATAGGGAATATCACCTTCATCAAAGTGTTGGATAGAGTGTACCTCAATAGTAGATGAGTGGGGAATTGGCTTACATAATTCTTCTATAGGAGGTAGATTCTTCACATCTCCAGCTCTAATACCTTTCTCCTTTAGACACTTCTTAGCTTCCTTCATTACTTCATCATTTAATGCAATAATTCCTCTCTTCTTTGGTGTTGGTGTTGGAATTGGTTCAGGAACATTTGGTTCAGGAGTAATAGGCTCAGGTGTATTTAGTTCAGTTGAAGTCCAATCATCATAATTCTTGCTTATTTTAGCCATTAATTTTTCAGCATCTGTAGGAGTTCTTTTCCTGAAAACACAATCAGCAAAGCTATCTAGGTAGGTCCTAGAATCGTTAGTTAGTCCATTATAATAAATATCAAGAAGCTCGTTTTTAGGTAATGGACATCCAGGATATGCATGAATCAAGGCACAAAACCTTGTCCATGACTCAGGCAATTTCTCTTCTTATCCCTGCTTAAAATCAAAAAGTCTCTACAAATCAGCATGTCTAGCACTGGGAGGAAAATATTTCTCGAAGATAGAAGAAATCAAGCAATCAGGGCTATCAATGGAACCAGGAGGTAATCTATTAAACCAAGCCCTAGCTTCTCCTTTTAGTGAAAAAGGGAAGATCTTAGCAACAAAGTACTTTCGCATCTTAAAATCATCAGAGAATAAAGCACTCATAGTAGAAAGCTCATTTATATGAGCCAAAGCACTCTCATTTTCAGTCCCACAGAAAGGTTCTTTATCAACAATATCTAAATAAGATAAATCAAGGGAGAAATCATAATCTTTATCTTTAATGTCTATGGGAGAAGTGGCAAACTTAGGATCAGAGGACAACTTAGGAATAATGGTGCGTCTAGCAAGGATACTCTTAATAGCACTAGTACCATGTGTGTTTCGGCACTCTTCAACAAATTCATCAGTGAACTCAATGTAACCATCATTAATATCATAACTCTCACTAGACTCAGGAGAGCTGACAGGTGTAACAGTGTCTTCACTAGGAGTTTTGGTATTTCCTAGACTAGCGATAGTAGCATCTAGAAAAGGACCTAATGAACCACTCGTATCAAAAGAAGTTTCAGACTCAGCAATAGTAGCAGTGTCTGTAGCATGAGCATGTGGTGGTGTGACAAGCTTACTTATAACAGACGGTGAATCAAGAGCAGCAGAGGTGTTTAGGACAGTACCTCTTCTTGTAGTGGATGGTAAAATAGGGAACTTTCCATCACGAGTCTTCCCCATGATGAAAGGAGTAACAGTGAACAATAATAGATCCAAGTGAACTTACAAATAAAGCTATGCTCGAACATGGCGGCGAGAAAATAGTCTTGATGACCCACAAGTATCGAAAATTATAGCAGTCTTCATGAGTAGTATTACCCAATTTATTGATTTGACACAAGGGAGCCAAAGAATACTTGCAAGCCTTAACAATCGAGTTGTCGGGTTCATTTGCACTGAAATAGTTCTTGCTCATAGAAGTTTATCAAGAGTAATGATCGGTAGTAAGAACAAGAGCGACAAGAATGAACAATGAACAATAGCAATAGTATGAATGGCTATGAGGATTTGAGTGCGATAGGCATAGGGATGGATGGACGGACGTTGCATGGACGAGTCTAAACATGTAACTTCAAGATCTAGGGCATTGCAGATAAATAATAACAAGCATCCAAGTACTAAACAATCCTAGGTATGTGCTCCGAATATAGTCATACGTGCTCGCAATGAGAACTTTCACAACATCTTATGTCCAGCCAGCCCGTGGCAGCGGGGCCTCTAGGGAACTACTGACAATTAAGGTGTTCCTTTTAATAGAGCACCGGAGCAAAGCATTAACACTCCGTGAACACATGTGATCCTCACACCACAGCCATCCCCTCCGGTTGTCCCAATTATTGTCACTTTGGGGCCTTTGGATCCGGACAATGATATGTATACACAACTTGCAGATAAGATTACAAACAATACTATCATAATGATTCAATAATAAGTTCAGATCTGAGATCATGGCACTCGGGCCCTAGTGACAAGCATTAAGTACAACAAGTTGCAACAAAGTTAAATATCACTAATAGAGATACTAGACACTATGCCCTAGTAATCATATTCGATTACATGATAGAACTCATCCAATCCCTACCATCCCCAAGCCTACAGCGGGGGATTACTCACTCATGGATGAGGGAAACATTGGTGGTTGATGGATATGCATTGGTGATGACGATGGCGATGATCCTCTCCAAATCCCTCGTCCCGACAGGGTGCCAGAACGGAGTTTCTGTGAGCCGGAGAAGCTGCAAGCAAAGCGTGATCGCGGGATCTACAGTGGAAGCGGAATACATGGCTGCTGCAGAAGCGTCAAGTGAAGGAGTTTGGATCAGAAACTTCATCACTGAGCTTGGCGTGGTTCCAACTGCATTGGACCCACTGGAGATATTGTGTGACAACACTGGCGCCATAGCACTCGCTAAGGAACCAAGATATCATCCAAAGACCAAGCATATCAACCGCAAGTTTCATATAATCCGAGATTATATAGCAGATGGAGATCTGAAGATTAGCAAAGTACATACGGATCTGAATGTCGCAGATCCACGACTAAACCTCTTCCACGTGTAAAACATGATCAACACCTCGATTGCCATGGGTGTGAGATTGTTGCGGATATAAACTAGATTATTGACTCTAGTGCAAGTGGGAGACTGTTGGAATTATGCCCTAGAGGCAATAATAAAGATGTTATTATTATAATTCTTGTTCATGATAAAGTTTATATTCCATGCTAGAATTGTATTAAGCGGAAACTTTAATACTTGTGTGGTTTGTAAACAACACCGTGTCCCTAGTACGCCTCTATGGACTAGCTCATTGATCAATGATGGTTAAGGTTTCCTAACCATAGACATGAGTTGTCAATTGATAATGAGATCATATCATTGGGAGAATGATATGGTGGATAGACCCAAACTAAGCGAAGCAATTAGATCGTTTCATCGTGTTCATCTTTGCGAAGCTTTTCCTATGTCAAATATTGTATTCCTTAGACCATGAGATAATGCAACTCCACGGTACGGAAGAAAGCTTTGAGGTCGACAAGCGTCATCCTATGAGAGGGTGATCATAAAGGTGTCTCTCGGTGATCGGAAAGTATCTGTTGGGTTGTATGTATCGAGATGGAATTTGTCCCTCCCAAGTCGGAGAGATATCGTCGGGCCCACTCGTGTCGATATCAACACCGCTTGCAAGCATGTGGTTAAGGAGTTAATCACAAAGTGATATCGGATTACGGAACGAGTAAAGTACTAACGTGAGCGAGATTGAACTAGGTATGTGATGCAAGACGATCGAATCTCGCAAGTAAAATATCGCGACGAAGGAATATATATATGGGATTGATTGAATCACGGCATCGTGGTTCATCCGATATGATCATCGATGAATGTGTGGGAGTCAATATGGGTGCCTGACCGCTGTTGATTATTGATAGAAGATCATGTGCATATTCTCGAACCCGCAGGTCACACACTTAACGTATCTCGACGCTAGGATAGATTGGATAATTGGTTTATGAATTTTGTTGAGTCTCGGATGGGATCCGGGATATCACGAGAGGTTAGGAATGGTCCGGAGAATAAGATTCATATAAGGCGGTGCAGTTTTGGAGTTGAATTGTTCGGGTTAATCGGTATTGTCGGAAGCTTCTAGAACCTTCGGAAGGGAACAACGTGGCCCCACCTTCCGGGAGGGGCATGGGCCTATGAGGGAGTGTCTGGACGCATTGGGCAGGGCACAAGGCCCATAGGGCCCAAATGATCTAGATAAGTTTAAACTCGTTTAAACTAGAGATAGGATTTCTAGATAAGGGAGAGTTTAAATCGTTTAAACTAGAGATAGGATTTCTAGATAAGGGAGAGTTTAAATTGTTTAAACTAGAGATAGGCTTGGAGGAGGGGCAAGGGCTGGCCTCCCCCCCTCTATATATAGAGGGGTGGTGCGCCCCCTCCCACCTACTACTACACACCTTCCTCCAAGCCCTAGCAGCCTTGCTATCTTCCTCTCTCCCTCCCGACTGTTTGTAGGCGAAGCCCTGCAGCAGAAATTCTCCACCATATACACCACGCCGTCGTGTTGTAGATCCAATCTATCCCTCCACCATACTTGCTGGTCCGAGGAAGGAGGAGACGTCGAGGTGTTGCACGTGTGCATCTCACGGAGGCACCGCCACTTGTGGTGCTAGATCGGATCGGATCGCTAGGAGGAGAAGCGAGTACGACTACATCACCCACGTTCCGACGAACGTTCCGCTGTGCGAATCTTCAAGGGTATGAAGATCTAATCCAATCTCTCTCGTTGATTGCATCTCCTAGATTAGATCTTGGCTTTCCCTCTGTTCGCATCCGTAGAAAATTTTGATTTACTATGCCGCGAAACCCTTCAGAGGTATCAGAGCTAGATCTATGCGTAGATGTGTTTCACGAGTAGAACGCAACATGGTTGTTGCGGGCGTTGATGTTTTCTGTTGCAAGCCTCTTGTTTGTGTTCTTCTTATGACGCGGGATAGTGAGATTGAAGCGGTCCAGGCCAACCTTACGCGATGTCGTTCGCGAGACCGGCTCCGCACTTGGCGTGTGGCTTGTACCACACATGCGGCTGGTGGATGTCAGTTTCTCTCACTATAGTTGTCATGGGATTAACACCGGAGTTTGGCAACCATAATATCACCGTTGTGGCTTTCCGTAGGTAAGAATCGTTCTTAGCATCTACTCCCATAAGCCACGTAAAACATGCAACAACAAAGTAGAGGCGTCTAACTTGTTTTTGCATGGAGTGTTTTCTGTGATATGGTATGGCCCAAGATGTGATGTGTATATTGTATGCGATGATCATGTTTTGTAATGTTTCACGACTTGCATGTCGATGAGTACACAACCGGCAGGAGCCATATGGTTGTCTTTATAATTGTGTATGACCCGCGAGTCAACTTCTTATACGCCATGTAATAGCTTTACTTTATCGCTAAGTAGTTAGCAATAGTTGTAGTTGCTATTCGTGGTGGAGGCAATCATGGTGGAGTGATGGAGATCATGCCGGAACGCACAAGATGGAGATCATTGCGCGAAGATTGGCTATACCATGTCACATAAAGTTATATGCATGTGATGTTTATCCTTTTATGTATCTTATTATGCTTAGATCGTGACGGTAGCATTATAAGATGATTCCTCACTTAAAGATCAAGATAAAACTGTGTTCTCCCCAAGTATGCACCGTTGAAAGTTAACGTGTCCAAGCATCACGTGATGATCGGGTGCTATAGACTCTATGCTCACATACAACGGGTGCATGCCAGTTTTGCACACGTGGAAATACTTGGGTCTAACTTGACGAGCCTAGCATGTACAGACATGGCCTTGGAACACAAGAACCGAAAGGTTAAGCATGAGTCATATGAATGATATGATCGACACTTTGTTGTCCACCATTGAAACCACATCTCTTCTCGTGATGATCGGATTAGGTGTGGTGAATTTGGATCGTGTTCACTAAACAACTTGAGGATGTTGAATTTAGTGGGAGTTCATCTAGTAATTTGATTAAGTTGAACTATTTATCATGAACATAGTCTAAATTGTACTTGCAAATCTTGTAGATCCAATGGCCAAGTCCAACTTCAACTTCAACGTTTTCTTTGAGAAAGAAAAGCTTAGGAACAATGGGTCTAACTTCACCAATTGGTTCCGCAATCTAAGAATCATTCTGCGGCGGACAAAGGACTATGTCCTTGGTAAAGCGTTAGGTGACCCCCTGCAAATCGCTACCGATGAGAAAGCATCTGTCGATCGGCAAAGATGATTATGGTGTGATTAAGAGCACCATGTTGTTTGCTATGGAACCGAGCTTCAAAATCGTTTGAAACCTATCCGGGCCCTTTGAGATTCTCGAGGAGCCGAAACCATGTTTGAGACTCAAGCCCGCTCCGAGAGATATGAGATCTCGAGAAGTTCTTTAAATGCAAGATGGAGGAAGGGAGTTAGTTAGTGAGCACGCCATAAAGATGTCGGGCTACACTCAACGCTTGAGCAAGCTGGAATGCACGATTCCAGAGGAGCTCAAGATTGACAGGGTTCTGCAATCACTCCCAGCTACAAAAGTTTTGTAGTGACTCATAATCAGATTGGTTCCACTAATACGATCACCGAGCTCTTCGCAAAGCTGAAGGCTGCGGAAGTGGACATCAAGAAGGATAATCATGTGTTGATGGTCAACAAGCCCTCCTTTAAGAAAGGTAAGGGAGCAAAGAAGCCCTTCAAGAAGGCGGCGCAATGCCCTCGCCGAGAAGAAGCTCAGTCTGGTCCTAAGGGACCGAGTGCTTCTATTGCAAGGACAGGGGTCATGGGCAAGTTGTCCAAGTACTTAGCGGACAAGAAGGCTGGCACCATCAAAGGTATATTTGATATACATGTTATTGATGTTTTCCTTACTAGCCCTCGTTGTAGTGCTGGGTATTTGATACCGTTTGTTGCTAATATTTGTAACTCGAAGCAGAGCTACGGAATAGACGGCGGCTTCGAGGATGAGGTGACGATGCTTGGCAGCGGATCAAGAGTTGATGTGATGGCCGTCAGACGCTCTCCTTAGTTTTACCTTGGGATTAGTTTTAAACCTTAATAAATGTTATTATGTGCTGCGTTGAGCATGAACATTATTTCCGGATCATGTTTATTGCAAGACGGTTATTCATTTAAATCGGAGAATAATGGTTGTTCTATTTATATGAGTAACATCTTTTATGGTACTGCACCTTTTGTGAATGGTTTATTTCTTCTAAATCTCGAAGGGATGAAACACACATCCATAACATTGAGGCTAAGAGATGCAAAGTAGATACCGATAATACTACTTATTTGTGGCACTGTCGTCTAGGTCATATTGGTGTAAAGCGCATGAAGAAACTCCATTCTGATGGACTTTTGGAGTCTCTTGATTTTGAATCATTTGACACATGCGAACCATGCCTCATGGGCAAGATGATCAAAACCCCGTTCTCCGGTATGATGGAGCGAGCAACGGACTTGTTGGAAATCATACATACAGATGTATGCAGACCGATGAGTGTTTCGACGCGCAGTGGATATCGCTATTTCCTCACTTTTACCGATGACTTAAGTAGATATGGGTATATCTATTTAATGAAACATAAATCTGAAAAATTTGAAAAGTTCAAGGAATTTCAGAATGAAGTGGAGAACCATCGTAACAGAAAGATTAAGTTTCTACGATCCGATCGTGGAGGTGAATATTTGAGTTATGATTTTCTCACGCATCTTAAAGCAAGTGGAATCGTTTCACAACTCACGCCACCCGGAACACCACAGCGCAATGGTGTGTCTGAACGCCGGAATCGAACCCTATTAGATATGGTCCGATCAATGATGTCTCTTACTGATTTGCCGTTGTCATTTTGGGGTTATGCATTAGAAACCGCTGCATTCACTTTAAATAGGGCTCCATCTAAATCCATTGAGACGACACCGTATGAACTGTGGTTTGGTGCTAAACCTAAGTTGTCGTTTCTTAAAGTTTGGGGATGCGAAGCTTACGTCAAGAAGTTGATGCCGGACAAGCTCGAACCCAAAGCGGAGAAATGCGTCTTCATAGGATACCCTAAGGAAACTATTGGGTATACCTTCTATCACAGAACCGAAGGCAAAGTGTTTATCGCAAAGAACGGTTCCTTTCTTGAGAAGGAGTTTCTCTCGAAAGAAGTGAGTGGGAGGAAAGTAGAGCTAGACGAGGTTATTGAACCTTCTCTTGAATTGGAGAGTAGCGCAACACCTGAAATTGTTCCAGTGTCGCCTGCACCAACAATAGAGGAAGCTAATGACAAGGATCATGAAGCTTCGGACGATCTCGCTCTTGAACGTCGCAGTCGACAAGGTCGCGTGACCCTCCTGAGTGGTACGGCAACCCTGTCTTGACTGTCTTGTTGGTAGAAGACAGTGAACCTACGAACTATGAGGAAGCGATGATGAGCCGGACTCGAGAAATGGCTGGAAGCCATGAAATCCGAATTGGGATCCATGAGCGAAAACCAAGTATGGACTTTGGTGGATCCTCCTAGCGACCGAAAGGCCGTTGAGTGCAAATGGATATTCAAGAAGAAAACGGACGCGGATGGTAATGTTACCGTCTATAAAGCACGGCTTGTCGCAAAAGGTTTTCGACAAGTTCAAGGTGTTGACTACGATGAGACTTTCTCTCCCGTAGCGATGTTTAAGTCCATTCGGATTTTATTAGCAATTGCTGCGTTTCATGATTATGAAATATGGAAGATGGATGCCAAGACTGTGTTCCTCAATGGCAACATTGATGAAGAGTTGTATATGATGCAACCCGAAGGTTTTGTCGATCCTAAGGATGCTAGTAAAGTATGCAAACTTCAGCGTTCCATTTATGGACTGAAGCAAGCATCTCGGAGTTGGAACCTTCGTTTTGATCAAGTGATCAAGAGCTTTGGATTTGTTCCAAATTGCTACGAAGCTTGTATCTACAAGAAAGTGAGTGGGAGCTCGGTGACGTTTCTGGTACTATATGTGGATGACATATTGATTATCGGAAATGACATCAACATGCTTAACGATGTGAAGAGTTATTTGAACAAGTGGGTTTCAATGAAAGACCTAGGTGAAGCTTATATATTGGGCATCAAAATCTATAGAGATAGACAAAGACGCCTGATAGCTTTAAGCCAGAGTACATACCTAGACAAAGTTCTGAAAAGGTTTAGAATGGATAAGGCAAAGAAAGGTTCAGTGCCTATGTTGTCAGGTAAGATATTGAGCAAGGCTCAGTGTCCAGCTACGGTAAATGATAAGGAAGCTACGGGCAAAGTGCCTTATGCCTCGGCCATAGGTTCCATCATGTATGCCATGCTGTGTACTAGACCGGATGTGTCCAATGCTCTTAGTTTGACGAGCAGATATCAAAGTGATCCAGGAGTGGAACACTGGACAGCCGTGAAGAACATCCTAAAGTACCTAAATAGAACTAAAGAAATGTTCTTAGTCTATGGGGGTGATGAACAGCTTATCGTAAAAGGTTACGTCGACGCTAGTTTCAACACCGACAAGGATGATTCTAAATCTCCGACAGGATACGTGTATATTTTGAATGGAGGAGCTGTGAGCTGGAGAAGCTGCAAGCAAAGCGTGATCGCGGGATCTACAGTGGAAGCGGAATACATGGCTGCTTGAGCGTCAAGTGAAGGAGTTTGGATCGAAACTTCATCATCGAGCTTGGCGTGGTTCCAAGTGCATTGGACCCATTGGAGATATTGTGTGACAACATTTGGCGCCATAACACTCGCTAAGGAACCAAGATATCATCCAAAGACCAAGCATATCAACTGCAAGTTTCATATAATCCGAGATTATATAGCGGATGGAGATCGAAGATTAGCAAAGTACATACGGATCTGAATGTCGCAGATCCACTGACTAAACCTCTTCCACGTGTAAAACATGATCAACACCTCAGTGCCATGGGTGTGAGATTGTTGCCAGATGTAAACTAGATTATTGACTCTAGTGCAAGTGGGAGACTGTTGGAATTATGCCCTAGAGGCAATAATAAAGATGTTATTATTATAATTCTTGTTCATGATAAAGTTTATATTCCATGCTAGAATTGTATTAAGCGGAAACTTTAATAATTGTGTGGTTTGTAAACAACACCGTGTCCCTAGTACGCCTCTATGGACTAGCTCATTGATCAATGATGGTTAAGGTTTCCTAACCATAGACATGAGTTGTCAATTGATAATGAGATCATATCATTGGGAGAATGATATGGTGGATAGACCCAAACTAAGCGAAGCAATTAGATCGTTTCATCGTGTTCATCTTTGAAGCTTTTCCTATGTCAAATATTGTATTCCTTAGACCATGAGATAATGCAACTCCTGTACCGAAAAGAAAGCTTTGAGGTCGCAAACGTCATCCTATGAGAGGGTGATCATAAAGGTGTCTCTCGGTGATCGGAAAGTATCATTGGGTTGTATGTATCGAGATGGAATTTGTCCCTCCCAAGTCGGAGAGATATACGTCGGGCCCACTCGGTGTCGATATCAACACCGCTTGCAAGCATGTGGTTAAGGAGTTAATCACAAAGTGATATCGGATTAGACGAGTAAAGTACTTGCCGTGAACGAGATTGAACTAGGTATGACGGATGCAAACGATCGAATCTCGGGCAAGTAAAATATCGCGAGACGAAGGGAATATATATATGGGATTGATTGAATCCGGCATCGTGGTTCATCCGATATGATCATAGATGAATGTGTGGGAGTCAATATGGGTGCCTGGACCCAGCTGATTATTGATAGAAGATCATGTGCATATTCTCGAATCGCGGTCACACATAACGTATCTCGACGCTAGGATAGATTGGATAATTGGTTTATGAATTTTTGTTCGAGTCTCGGATGGGATCCGGGATATCACGAGAGGTTCGGAATGGTCAGGAGAATAAGATTCATATAAGGCGGCAGTTTTGGAGTTGAATTGTTAGGTTAATCGGTATTGTACGGAAGCTTCTAGAACCTTCGGAAGGGAACAATGTGGCCCCACCTTCCGGGAGGGGGCATGGGCCTATGAGGGAGTGTCCTGGACGCATTGGGCCAGGGGCACAAGGCCCCATAGGGCCCAGCCGATCCTAGATAAGTTTAAACTCGTTTAAACTAGAGATAGGATTTCTAGATAAGGGAGAGTTTAAATCGTTTAAACTAGAGATAGGATTTCTAGATAAGGGAGAGTTTAAATTGTTTAAACTAGAGATAGGCTTGGAGGAGGGGCAAGGGCTGTCCGCCCCCCTCTATATATAGAGGGGTGGTGCGCCCCCTCCCCCCTACTACTACACACCTTCCTCCAAGACCTAGCAGCCTTGCTATCTTCCTCTCTCCCTCCCGACTGTTTGTGGCGGCCTGCAGTGAAATTCTCCACCATATACACCACGCCGTCGTGTTGTAGATCCAATCTATCCCTCCACCATACTTGCTGGTCCGAGGAAGGAAGAGACGTCGAGGTGCTGCACGTGTGCATCTCACGGAGGCACCGCCACTTGTGGTGCTAGATCGGATCGGATCGCGAGGAGGAGAAGCGAGTACGACTACATCACCCACGTTCCGACGAACGTTCCGCTGTGCGAATCTTCAACGGTATGAAGATCTAATCCAATCTCTCTCGTTGATTGCATCTCCTAGATTAGATCTTGGCTTTCCCTCTGTTCGCATCCGTAGAAAATTTTGATTTACTATGCCGCGAAACCCTTCAGTTTCTGGATCCGAATCTTGGTTTCTGGTGGCGGCGATGTAGCGGAACTCTTTCTGAAAAACTATCGACCCCCCCTCGGTTTTTAGATCGAAACGCAACTTATAGGTGCAGAGGGAGGCCGACGGGGTGCCTGGGGTGGCTACACCCCTCCAGGCGCGGCCAGTGGTGGGTGTGGGCCCCCAGGACTCCTCTCCGTCTCGTCTTCTGGCTCCGTGGATCTTCTGGTGAAATATAATTTTTGGCATATTTTCTGGAATTTTTCCTGATAGTTGATTTTCTGCACAAAAACAAGACATCAAGGTAATTCTGCTAAAAACAACGTCAGTCTGTGTTAGTTGTATCCAAATCACACAAGTTTATAGGGGAAATAATAGCAAAGTGTTCGAGAAAGTAGATACATTTTGAACGTATCATATTTGTATGGTTTGAGCATCATACTTGTTTTTAACATGTTTGTAAAACATATACTAGTACAATATATCCAATAAGTCAAACATACATTCTTCTTGACACATTCCAAGTTTTCAGCGAGTGTGTAATGCACCATGACAAACATGCGACAAAATTAAAAGCATTTGGAACAACAATTTTACATGTACCATATAATGGAAAGCGAAAAAGGGGAAATGTTATTATTCCTTTCATATCACGAACAGATGAAGTATTCAAGCTATGACCCTTCCTACTAATTTATAATGTGATATATGTATACGAACGAGTAAATTGCAAAAATCCATCACAATTGGGGAAAATTTATTAACCATTCACAAAAAATAATTGGGGAAAATTTATTAACCATTCACAAAATACAATTGGGATAATCTTATTTGTTTGATGACTTTATCCCAATTGTGGTGATTTTTTACAATTCACTCTAAACAAACAAATAAAATTATAAGATTCTAGAAATGCATTTTTTCCAAACTTTATCGATATGATTTTAAATTTCCAATTTGAATAAATGAAATGATGTTCTTAGTAGGGGGGCGGGGGAGAGAGATGGGGAGGGGGAGGAGGATCACCGGAGATGCCGGCCACCTTGTGCCATAGCATCGGGTCCGTGGGCATCACCATATTCTTTTGCCTCTTCGGGTCGTCGTCTTCGTTTGCTCGGCTGCTGTGCCTCTGCTTCCCCACCTTTGTGGCCCCATCTACGCTAGTCATTAGCATTTTACTTCTTTCTTTTTCGAGATTTTCTTTCCATTGGTATTTTATACTCGTTGTTAATTATTTCTGGAATAATTCTTCACCAATCTGTCACAAAAAATTGCGCAATCAGATAAAAAAGGTTGAAATACACCGAAATTTACAAAATTATTTAGAGGTCAAATACTAATATAATATTGGGTATTTTTCCTGGGGCAGTTACACCTGATACAACATCACTATGTTTCATCATTAACTAATATGATATACTGCTACGTGAGCATTTTGTCTGTGATACTACACTAACATATAAGTATTGGGCAAGGTCCAAATAAACTGAGTTTAGACACAAGCCTGCCATACAACACATGTTATATAAAAACATCCTCAATACACCGTTAAATACAGCATACCATACCTTTTCTCAATTTGTCCTATAACAATCATCTCATTCTCGTAAGGTCGGGCAGATCCTGGATACTCTTTAGGACCGAGAAATCGACACAAGTAATAAGCACACTCAAATGCTCACATATGCGATCTTTGAGGTGTTGGAGATATGCCCTAGAGGCAATAATAAATGTAGTTATTATTATATCTTTGTGTTTATGATAAATGTTTACATTCATGCTATAATAGTATTAACAAGGAAACATTGATACTTGTGTGATTTGTAAACTTAATTTGAAGTCCCTAGTATAGCCTCTATACTTCACTAGCTTGTTGGTTGATTAATGATTGTGGTTTCCCTATCATGAACATTGAGATGTTATCAACAACAAGATCATATTGTTAGGAGAATGATATGGTGGACATACTCCTATAGATAAGCGTAGCATAAAGATCAAGTCATTTCATTAGTTCAATTGCTATATGCTTTCTGATACATAGTAACCTAATTCCTTCGACCATGAGATCATGCATATCACCTTTCTGGATGGATGCTTTGATGACATCAAACACCACACCGTGGCGGGTGGTTATAAAGGTGGCATTGAGTGTTCGGAAAGTATTGGTTGAAACACATGGATCAAGAGTGGGATTTGTCCATCCATATGAGATAGATATACTCTGGGCCCTCTCGGTGGAATGTCATCCAATTAGCTTGCAAGCATGTGGTGGCTCAAGGGATCACATATCACGAACGAGAAAAGAGTACTTATCGGTAACGAGGTTGAACTAGGTATGCAGAGATCGAGCGATCATAACCTCGGATAAGTAAACTATCGTGAGACAAAGGGAAATTGGTATCGTATGTAAGTGGTTCATTCGATCGCAAAGTAATGTAGAAATATGTGGGAGCCATATGAATTTCCAGATTCCTCTATTGGTTATTGTTAGAAGTGTCGATCATGTCCGCATAATTCACGAACCGTGGGAGACACACTTAAGGATTGGCGTTGTTTGAGTAGTTATGGTATTATGAGAAAGAGACGAATGTTGTTCGGAGTCTCGGATGGGATCCGGATATCACGAGGTGATCCGAATGGTCGAGAATAAGATTCATATAAGGAAAGTCCGTTTTGAGTTCGGGAATGATTAGGTGTTTTCATCGGGAATGTTCTAGAAGGTTTGGAATGTCAAGCACTCAGGGGAAGGGGTACATGAATGTGTCATTACATATTGGAATGATTGCATCATGTACTAAGTGTTCTTGCTGTTCCAGATAAAGGATTAAATTGAATCCTAAAACTGAAAAGTCAAATGGCCAGTTTGAAAGTCAAACGGCTAAAACAGGAAACTGAGGGAAACAAGCAAGAGGAGGTTGAAACCGACTTGGAGAGGAGTCCCTCCTCTCCAAGCCGGCGGCCCACCTAGGCCGAGTTGGGGAGGGACTCCCCTCCCTCCCCTGGCGCGCCGGCCCCTCCACCCATAAAAGGAAGGGCAGGGCCTCCTCCTCTAGACACACAAGTTCCTATCCTCTAATCTAAATCCTAGCTCTAGACTCCGGTTTAGAGCTGCTTTGGTTTAGAGCTTCTAATTGCACTAGCCTTCGGATTAGAGTCTTCTAATTGGTGTGTCTAAACCCTAGACCACTAATAGCTCTCTCTCATACTCCACCATACTCGCTCCGGCTTAAGGCGAAGCCCTGCGGGATCTCCCCTCTACTTCCGGTACCACGCCGTTGTGCTGCCGAAATCGCGAGGAGAGTGCTACAACCTCCATTTTCTTTGGAACAAGGGAGAGGAAGGTCTTCATCAGTATCTAACGATGTGACCGATGCGGAAGCTACTTAACGCAGCCTGGGAAGGATCGTCTACGATCTTGAGATCGGGAAGAATGACTACATCACCCACGAATCCGCTCGTTAAACACTTTGGAATCTTCGAGGGTAAGTTATTCCATCGACTCGTTGCTACAATCTAGTAGATAGATCTTGGCTTGTTTGTTTGTATGCGATAGAAAATTTTTGTTTTCCATGCTCTGAAACCCTCTGATGGTGGTATCGAGCCGTGTCTATATGTAGATATGTTGCACGAGTAGAACACACTTAGTCATTGGGCGTTGATGCTTTTATTGTCGATTGCTTCTTGTGTACTTTGCATCTTGCGGTATTTTGGAATGAAGCGGCCCGGGCTAACCTTACATGACATCGTTCATGAGACTTGCTCCACGCTTGACATGCAACTTGTATTGCATAAGTGGCTTCTGGTGCTGTTTCTCCTAGCATAGTTAAGATCCAATTTACAACGGGTGATCAACAATGCTAGTATCAATGTTGTGGTTCTTGTTCGTAAGTTAGAACGACACTTATTGAAAGCCCCAAACCACGTAAAATATGCAAAGAAAGTAGAGGCGTCTAACTTTGTTTTGCAGGGTGTCTTGATGATGTGATATGGCCATGATTGTGATTATATTTGATGTATGCAATGTTCCTTATTGTAAGTTGGCAACCGACAGGAGCCATATGGTTGTCTTTAATTTATGTTAAGACCCGTGTGTCTATTCAAAGTAGTTGTAATAGTTGAACCCGGTGGACGACAACCATGGAGAAGCGTCATTGACCTTGATGCAATGCCGGTAATGATGGAGATCATGTTCGTGCTAGAAGATGGAGATCGGAAGAACAAAGAAGAAAGGCCATATCATATCACATATTATTGAATTGCATGTGATGTTAACCCTTTATGCATCTTGTATTGCTTAGTAGACGACGTTAGCATTATAAGATGATCCCACATGCACATGAATTTCAAGTCATAGAGTGTTCACCCTTAGTTAGCACCGTTGCTAAAGCTTGTTGTTTCGAAGCACCACGTGATGATCGGGTGTGTTAGATTCTGCAAGTGTATACAACGTGAGCAAGCCAGATTTGCTCATGCAGAAACTAAGGTTTGATCTTGACGAGCCTAGCATGTACAGACATGGTCTTGGAACACGGATCACCGAAAGGTAAAGCATGAATCATATAGTAGATATGATGAACATGACGATTGTTCGCCATTGAAACTATATCAACTCTCGTGATGATCGGTGTTGATGTAGTGGATTTGGTTCGTGTGATCACTAAAACAATGTGAGGGATGTTGTTTTGAGTGGGAGTTCACCTAGTTTAATTTCATTAATTAATTTGAACTCAATTTGTCATAAACTTAGTCTAAACTATTGCAAATATGTTGTAGATCAATGGCAACCCCTACCATCAATTTTAATGCGTTCCTAGAGAAAGAAAAGTTGAAAAACAATGGAAGCAACCCGGATTGGTTCCGCAATTTGAGGATTGTCCTCACATTTGGTAATTTGACCTATGTCTTTGGATGCATTTGGGTGACCCACACGGTGATGCTCCCGATGAAGTAAAGAATGTTTACCTCGCTCGGAAGAATCGGTAGTCCATAGTTCGATGTGCTATCTTGTATGGTTTGGAATCGGAGCTTGAGAAAAGGTTTGAAGAGTCGAGACCCATATGATATTGTCGAGGATCTCAAATTGATTTTTGAGACTCATGCGGCAATTGAAAGCTATGAGGCTTCGAAAAGTTCTTTAACGCAAGATGGAAGAAGGCTCCGTCGGTGAGCATGTGCTTAAGATGTCGGGCACGCAAACAAACTTCAAAGCTTGGGTATAGTGATTCCTAATGCTTTGGGGATTTACCGTGTCCTCCAATCACTACCACCAAGTTACAAGAACTTTGTGATGAACTACAACATGCAGAACATGAACAAGACGTTACCAGAACTCTTTGCCATGTTGAAATCTGCGGAAGTGGAGATAAAGAAAGAGCACCAAGTGTTGTTGGTCAATAAGACCACCAAATTCAAGAAAGGCAACTCTAAGCAGAAGGGACACTTCAAGAAGGGTGGTAAGAAAGTTGCCACGCCGGCGAAAAAGACCAAAGCTGGGCCCAAGCCTGATACTGAGTGCTTTTACTGCAAGGGAGAAGGTCACTGGAAGCGGAATTACCCTAAGTACTTGGCGGATCTGAAGAACGGCAACATCAAGAAGAAAGGTATATCTGATATACATGTTATTGATGTGTATCTCACTAGTACTCGTAGTAGTGCCTGGGTATTTGATACTGGTTCGGTTGCTCATATTTGTAACTCGAAACAGTCTTTGAATAAACGGAAGCTAGCGAAGAACGAGGTGACGATGCGGCGTGGGAAAGCGGATCAAAGGTTGATGTGATCACGGTAAGACGCTACCCCTTCATCTACCATCGGGATTAGTTTTATACTTAAATAATTGTTATTTAGTGCATGTGTTGAGCATGTACATTATATCGGGATCTTGTTTATTGCGAGACGGTTACTTGTTTAAGTCAGAGAATAATGGTTGTTCGATTTATATGAGTAATATGTTTTATGCACACGCACCTTTGATAGATGGTCTATTCTTATTGAATCTCGATAGTGGAAATACACATATCAACAACATTGAGGCTAAACGTTTGAAATCAAGCGATAATTCGACCTATATGTGGCACTGTCGTCTTGGTCATATTGGAGTGAAACGTATGAAGAAACTCCATTCCTATGGACTTCTTGAATCACTTGATTTTGAATCACTTGAAAGATGCGAAGCATGTCTGATGGGAAAAATGACTAAGACTCCATTTTCTGGTATGATGGAGCGAGCTACGGACTTATTGGAAATCATACATACCGATGTGTGTGGTCCAATGAGTGTAGCATCGTGATGGTTATCGTTATGTTCTTACCTTCACGGATGACTTGAGTAGATATGGGTATATCTATTTCATGAAACATAAATCCGAAACTTTCGAGAAGTTTAAGGAGTTTCAAAGTGAGGTAGAGAATCAACGTAACAAGAAGATTAAATTTCTATGTTCTGATCGTGGAGGTGAATATCTAAGTTACGAGTTTGGCGAGCATTTGAAGAAATGCGGAATACTTTCACAGTTGACGCCACCGGGAACACCACAGCGTAATGGTGTGTCCGAACATCGTAATCGAACTCTCTTAGATATGGTTCGTTCTATGATGTCACTTACAGACTTACCGCTATCATTTTGGGGTTATGCATTAGAAACAGCCGCATTCACTTTAAATAGGGCACCGTCTAAATCCGTTGAAACGACACCGTATGAATTATGGTTTGGGAAGAAACCTAGATTGTCGTTCCTTAAAGTTTGGGGATGCGAAGCCTATGTAAAGAACTTACAGCCGGACAAGCTTGAACCCAAAGCGGAAAAATGCATCTTCATAGGATACCCGAAGGAAACTATTGGGTATACCTTCTATCATAGATCCGAAGGCAAAATCTCCGTTGCCAAGAATGGATCCTTTCTAGAGAAGGAATTTCTCTCGAAAGAAGTGAAGGGTTTCGCGGCATAGTAAATCAAAATTTTCTACGGATGCGAACAGAGGGAAAGCCAATATCTAATCTAGGAGATGCAATCAACGAGAGAGATTGGATTAGATCTTCATACCCTTGAAGATTCAAGCGGTGAACGCGTTCGTCGGAACGTGGGTGATGTAGTCGTACTCGCTTCTCCTCCTCGCGATCCGATCCGATCTAGCACCACAAGTGGCGGTGCCTCCGTGAGATGCACACGTGCAGCACCTCGACGTCTCCTCCTTCCTCGGACCAGCAAGTATGGTGGAGATAGATTGGATCTACAACACGGCGTGGTGTATGGTGGAGAATTTGCAGCGGGGCTTCGCCACAAGCAGTCGAGGAGAGAGGAAGGTAGCAAGGCTGCTAGGGCTTGGAGGAAGGTGTAGTTGGGGGAGGCGCACACCCTCTATATATAGAGGCGGCCGCCTGCTGCCCTCCTCCAAGCATATCTCTAGTTTAAACAATTTAAACTCTCCCTTATCTAGAAATCCTATCTCTAGTTTAAACGATTTAAACTCTCCCTTATCTAGAAATCCTATCTCTAGTTTAAACGAGTTTAAACTTATCTAGGATCGGCTGGTCCCTATGGGGCCTTGTGCCCCTGGCACAAAGCGGCAGACACTCCCTCATAGGCCCATGCCCCTCCCGGAAGGTGGGGCCACGTTGGTCCCCTTGAAGGTTCTAGAAGCTTAAGACAATACCGATTAACCCGGAACAATTCCGAACTCCAAAAACTGCCTTATATGAATCTTATTCTGGGACCATTGGAACCTCTCGATATCCCGGATCCCATCCGAGACTCAAACAAAATTCATAAACCAATTATCCAATCTATCCTAGCGTCGAGATACGTTAAGTGTGTGACCTGCGGGTTCGAGAATATGCGACATGATCTTCTATCAATAATCAACGGAAGTGCAGGCACCCATATTTACTCCCACACATTCATCGATGATCATATCGGATGAACCACGATGCCGAGATTCAATCAATCCCATATATATATATCCTTCGTCTCGCGATATTTTACTTACTTCGAGATTCGATCGTCGGCGTCATACCTAGTTCAATCTCTTCACAAGAAGTACTTTACTCTCCCGTAATCCGATATAACTTTGTGATTAACTCCTTAACCATATGATTGCAAGCGGTGTTGATATCGATTCAAAGTGGGCCCAAGTATATCTCTCCGACTTGGGAGGGACAAATTCCATCTCGATACATACAACAACAGATACTTTCCGATCACCGAGAGACACCTTTATGATCACCCTCTCATAGGATGATTTGATGACCTCAAAGCTTTCTTCCGGTACCGGGGAGTTGCATTATCTCATGGTCTAAGGAATACAATATTTGACATAGGAAAAGCTTCGCAAAGATGAACACGATGAAACGATCTAATTGCTTAGTTTGGTTAGTGCATCCATCATATCATTCTCCCAATGATATGATCTCATTATCAATTGACAACTCATGTCTATGGTTAGGAAACCTTAACCATCATTGATCAATGAGCTAGTCCTTAGAGGCGTACTAGGGACACGGTGTTGTTTACAAACCACACAAGTATTAATGTTTCCGCTTAATACAATTCTAGCATGGAATATAAACTTTATCATGAACAAGAATTATAATAATAACATCTTTATTATTGCCTCTAGGGCATAATTCCAACAAGAAGTGATTGGAAGGAAAGTAGAACTCGACAAGGTTGTCGAACCTTCTCTCGAAATTGCGAGTAGCGCAGCACCGGAAGAAGTTCCTGTGGTGCCTGCACCAATAAGAGAGGAAGCTAATGATGGTGATCATGAAACTTCGGTTGAAGTTACTACAGAGCCTCGGAGGTCAACGAGAACTCGTACCACTCCAGATTGGTATGATCCCGTTATGAGTGTCATGTTGGTGGACAACACCGATGACCCCGAGACATATGAGGAAGCGATGATGAGCCCAGATTCCAATAAATGGCAAGAAGCCATGAAATCCGAGATTGGATCCATGTACGAAAACCAAGTATGGACTTTGGTGGACTTAGGATGGCGAAGGTTGTCGAGAACAAATGGATTTTCAAGATGAAAACAGATCTTGATGGTAATGTTATCGTCTATAAAGCTCGACTTGTCGCAAAGGGTTTCGACAAATTCAAGGAGTTGACTACGATGAGACTTTCTCACCGATGTGAGCTAAAGTCTGAGGATTATGTTAGCAATCGCGCATATTATGATTATGAGATATGTCGGATGGATGTCAAAAGCATTCCTCAATGGAGATATTGATGAAGAGTTGTATATGATGCAACCCAAAGGTTTTGTCGATCCTAAAGATGCTAACAAGGTATGCAAACTTCAACGGTCTATCTATGGATTGAAGCAAGCATCCGAAGTTGGAATCAACGTTTTGATAAGGTGATCAAAAGTTTTGGTTTTATACAAACTTATGGAGAAGCTTGTATTTACAAGAAAGTGAGTGGGAGCTCAGAGCATTCTTAATACTATATGTGGATGACATATTGTTGATTGGGAATGATGTAGACCTTCTTAATAGTGTCAAGGAATATTTGAATAATAGTTTTCAATGAAGGATCTTGGCGAAGCACTTACATATTAGGCATAAAGATTTATAGAGATAGATCAAACGCCAAATATCATTGTCTGAGTACATATTTGGACAAAGTTCTAAAGAGGTTTGGAATGGAAGAAAGCAAGAAAGGGTTCTTGCCCATGTTGCTCAATCGACCTTGAGTAAAACTCAAAGCCCGACATCGGCGGAAGATAGAGAAAGGATGAGTAAGACTCCTATGCCTCGACCATAGGATCTCTAATGTATGCCATGCTATGTACTAGACCCGACATTGCATATCTTGTTAGTTTAACTAGCGAGATATCAAAGTGATCCAGAGTGGATCATTGGACAATCAAAAACATCCTTAAGTACTTGAGAAGAACTAAGGATATGGTTCTTTCTTATGGAGGTGATGAACAACTCGTTGTTAATGGTTACACCGATGCTAGTTGGAACACCGATCCGGATGATTCTAAATCACAATCGGATACGTATTTATTTTGAATGGTGCAAAGATTAGGAGGAGTGCAAAGCAAAGCGTTGTCGCGAGATCTTCAAGCGAATCGAATACATGGTCGCCGGAGGCTTCACAAGAAGCGATATGGATGAAAGAGTTCATTACAGAGATGGGTGTGGTTCCTAGTGCTGGACCCAATGTCTATCTACTGTGATAACATGGGCGCCATAGCCAATGCGCAAGAACCAAGGTCACACAAGAAGCTGAAGCACATCAAGCTGCGTTTTCACGCTATTCGAGAACATATCCAAGATGGGGATATAAAGATTTGCAAAGTACACACAGATCTGAATGTGGCGGATCCGTTGACTAAACCTCTCCCGAGGGCAAAACATGACCAACACCAAACTGCCATGGGTGTTCGGTATATTACCATGTAATCTAGATTAGATGACTCTAGTGCAAGTGGGAGACTGTTGGAGATATGCCCTAGAGGCAATAATAAATGTAGTTATTATTATATCTTTGTGTTTATGATAAATGTTTACATTCATGCTATAATAGTATTAACAAGGAAACATTGATACTTGTGTGATTTGTAAACTTAATTTGAAGTCCCTAGTATAGCCTCTATACTTCACTAGCTTGTTGGTTGATTAATGATTGTGGTTTCCCTATCATGAACATTGAGATGTTATCAACAACAAGATCATATCGTTAGGAGAATGATATGGTGGACATACTCCTATAGATAAGCGTAGCATAAAGATCAAGTCATTTCATTAGTTCAATTGCTATATGCTTTACGATACATAGTAACCTAATTCCTTCGACCATGAGATCATGCATATCACCTTTACGGATGGATGCTTTGATGACATCAAACACCACACCGTGGCGGGTGGTTATAAAGGTGGCATTGAGTGTTCGGAAAGTATTGGTTGAAACACATGGATCAAGAGTGGGATTTGTCCATCCATATGACGGATAGATATACTGGGCCCTCTCGGTGGAATGTCATCCAATTAGCTTGCAAGCATGTGGTGGCTCTGAGGATCACATATCACGGAGCGAGAAAAGAGTACTTATCGTATGAGGTTGAACTAGGTATGCAGAGATCCGCGATCATAACCTCGGATAAGTAAACTATCTTGAGACAAAGGGAAATTGGTATCGTATGTAAGTGGTTCATTCGATCAAAGTAATCGTGAGAAATATGTGGGAGCCATATGAATTTCCAGATTCCTCTATTGGTTATTGTTCGAGAAGTGTCTCGATCATGTCCGCATAATTCACGAACCATAGGGAGACACACTTAAGGATTCGACGTTGTTTGAGTAGTTATGGTATTATGAGAAAGAGACCGAATGTTGTTGAGTCTCGGATGGGATCCGGATATCACGAGGTGATCCGGAATGGTCCGGAGAATAATATTCATATAAGGAAAGTCCGTTTGAGTTCGGAATGATTCCGTGTTTTCATCGGAATGTTCTAGAAGGTTCGGAATGTCCGCACTCGGGGAAGGGTACATGAATGTGTCATTACATATTGGAATGATTGCATCATGTACTAAGTGTTCTTGCTGTTCCAAATAAAGGATTAAATTGAATCCTAAAACTGAAAAGTCAAATGGCCAGTTTGAAAGTCAAACGGCTAAAACAGGAAACTGAGGGAAACAAGCAAGAGGAGGTTGAAACCGACTTGGAGAGGAGTCCCCTCCTCTCCAAGCCGGCGGCCCAACTAGGCCGAGTTGGGGAGGGACTCCCCTCCCTCCCCTGGCGCGCCGGCCCCTCCACCCATAAAAGGAGGGGCAGGGCCTCCTCCTCTAGACACACAAGTTCCTATCCTCTAATCTAAATCCTAGCCCTAGACTCCGGTTTAGAGCTGCTTTGGTTTAGAACTTCTAATTGCACTAGCCTCCGGATTAGAGCCTTCTAATTGGTGTGTCTAAACCCTAGACCACTAATAGCTCTCTCTCATACTCCACCATACTCGCTCCGGCCATGAAGCCTCGGATCTCCCTCTACTTAGGTACCACGCCGTTGTCTTGCCGGAATCGCGAGAGTGCTACAACCTCCATTTTCTTTGGAACAAGGAGAGGAAGGTCTTCGTCGAGTACCGAACGTGTGACCGACTGCGGAAGCGCTGCCGGAACGCAGAGCCGGAAGGATCGTCTACACGATCTTGAGATCGGGAAGAGTACGACTACATCACCCACGAGAATCCGCTCTCGTTAAACACTTTGGAATCTTCGAGGGTAAGTTATTCCATCGACTCGTTGCTACAATCTAGTAGATAGATCTTGGCTTGTTTGTTTGTATGCGATAAATTTTTTTGTTTTCCATGCTACGAAACCCTACATGAGGGAGATGCATTTTTTCTTGTGAATCCCTAGCAAGCCAATCTTGTAGCTTGCGCGATGAGTCGTTGGATTTGCTTCTACTTGGTGAACAATTAGCTATCAGATAATACCAACAGAAGTTACCTTGAGTTTAAAAGAAAATTGAACCATCACTTTTATTCAATAAAGGTTACAAAAGATATGGAAAAACGACTACAATGAGCAAAAAATACAACCGCTCATTAATCCGTCGGTCATGGATGCCCATGATGATGTCATGGTGTTTCTACAATGAAACACCCACCCAGTTTAGCCTGGTATAACTCCGGGAAAAGTACATGATCCATGGCCTATAAGAGGAAATGAATAACATTACTCTTAAATCATTTATTATAGACGATAGATGCATTTGTTTGGTTTGGGCATCATAGTTGTTTTTAACATGTTTGTAAAACATATACAATACTACAATATATGCAATACTACATTCTTCTGACACATTCGAAGTTTTGAACTGAGTGTTTAGTGCACCACGACAAAAATGCAAACATAACGATAAGCATCTAGAACAACAATTTAACATGTACCATATAGTGGTAGGCGAAAAAGGGGAAATGTCATTACTCATTTCATACCACAAACATGTGATGTTCTGGACATTTGATATGCTATTCAAGCTATAACCATGGCTACTAATTTATATTGTGATACAAAGTATATGTATACAATTTTTTATAAGATTTCAGAAATACTTTTGGCAAAATTTATGAATATGATTTAAATTTACAATTTGAACAAATGAAATGATGTTCTTAGTAAATTAAAGTTTTACCGCAACAATGTCTAAAACACAATATATTTGTGATATGGAGGGAGTAGATGTAGTTATATGATTAAATTTCCTAGTAGTTAGTCTTAACATGTTTTTATAACATACTCCATTGGCACGTTTCAAAGTGCGTTGCTGCCAAATTTAGTTAAAAAAAAAGCTTAAAAGAACGGCGAGAAACTATTTTAAGAATTTATGGATCAACTTGCACTAAACAATGGAAGGCGTAAGAAAGGCTCACTGGGATCGACGGTCGTCTCCACGGCGAGGCCGCGGAAGTAGCACCACCCGCCGTACTGTTTGCTGAACCTGTTCCAGTGCGCGCTGAAGACGTAGCTCGCATGCGCGGCCACCGTATTCGGCAGGTGGCACTCGCCGCCGGGCCGCACGGGGTCGCACAGCGCCGCCTCGTCCGCGCACGCCGACGCCACCTGCTCCTTCACCGCCGTCTCGTTCGCCACCGCCCCGCGGCGGTCCGTCCTCACCACGCACCACAGCTTCCCGGGGTACGGCAGGTCGTTCGTTGCCGGCGGCAGCGGAGGGTAGGACGCTGCTGGCCGGCGTCCGGCCAGGTCGACCTCGTACACCGCGCTGGCGTTGGGGTAGAAGAGACCCCAGTGCCGCTCTGTTCCAGGACCGCCCTTGAGATCCTCGTTGAAGAGCGCGAACACGAACGCCGGCATGCGCATGCCCGGCCGCCGCGGCGTCCCGGCGCCGGACGCCAGGTGCCTCGCCACGTTGCGGTTGTACGTGGCAGCGTTCCGCACGTTGGCGCCGAACTGGTCGAGGTCCCCGGCGTTGGGCCAGCCGGTCTCGGCCAGCGCCAGCCTGACGCCGCAGTGGCCCGCGCGGCACATGGCGGCGACCACGGCGTCGAGCATGTGGTCGAGGAGGTTGGTGTACGACAGCCCCGTGGCTTGGTCGTGGTACTGGTACCCCGGCGCCGGCGACGGCTCGAGCAGCGCGTAGGTGAGCGGCACGATGGTGTGGTTCGCCGACCAGGTGAAGTAGGTGTACGTGTCGACGAAGAGGTACGAGCCGGTGCGCTCGAGGAAGGCGAGGAGCGGGCGCACGGCGACGTCGACGATGTCCGCGCGGAACTCCCCCGCGGAGGGCGGGAACACGTTCTGGCCGACGAGGGCGTCCATCCCGAGCGTGGTGCTGACCTTGACGCGGCGCATCCCGTAGCGCCGTAGCGCGTGGCGGAGGTTGGCCATGGCGGGGACGAGCCGGGACCAGCGGGACTTGGCGGTGGGGTCTGAGAGCACCTCGTTGCCGACGAAGAGGTAACGAAAGCGGGGGTTGCGGCGGAAGGGAAGGAGCGTGGAGGCGACCCACGCGTCGGCGGCGCGCTGGGAGGCGGCGAGGGAGATGAGTAGCTCGTTGGGGACGCCCGGGACGAAGCCGAGGCCGGAGGACGCGGCCGCGGCCAGCAGGGTGGCGTTGGAGTCGTAGAACCTGACCGCGGCAGCGCCGGCCGAGCGAGCGAGCTCGAGCGCCCGGTGCGGGGGTGGGAGGTCGTCGCCTAGCGTGCCGTAGCTGATGCCCAGGAAGTGCGCTGTCCAGGTAGCCGGAGCGGCAGCGGCGACAATGGTGAGGAAGAGGAAGCTGAGCGGGACGACAACGGATGCCATTGCCATTGTCATGGCGGAGGTGGACCGTACCTGATGGCATGGCGGTACTCTTTTCGTCTGTTTATAACCAGGATGTAGCGTGACCAATGCACACAACTTGCAAGATTCCACGGAGATGAACAAGAGAAACTGAGAACATTACGATTTTCTGTGCGATATACGATAAGGGCAGTAGGTGCATCGGCGATGGCGATCTGTACTAGCAGGCATGCGACGACGAGCGATGGTCATAACAAAATCAGATAAAACCCATGCGCATCCTCGTTCGATCGGGAACAGAGATGCATCTTTTAAGCGTTTTTCAACGTGACTCGTGTTTCGAGCAGTGCCCCCTCGCAGACACCGATAGTTGACTTCACAGGCCTAGGTCCGGAAAGAGCAGCACTAGCGTGAAGCTTGATCCAGGATGTGAATCTGAGATCCATCCCTTAAAAAAAAACTAGTAGCTGAGGTGAACAACGGTAACGGTGGTAGAGCTTCTTCTCTTTACGAAAAGAAACTAGACCAACGGTGGGAGAGATGTCTCTCTCAAACCTAGCCGCTGCCACCACGCCCCCTCCGGCCAGCCTCGCCGGCATCGAATCGAGAGGGTGGTGAACCCTATCTATGAGTAAAGTTCTTAATAAAATAGTGTTTTCAAAATTATGTTAGGTTTTCGTAAACGTTTTCTTTTTAGCCTCCACGTCAATGAAGATGGCATCTTCTATGATAAATGATTTTCAGTCTTCGATTCGACAATAAGATATTCTTTCCGACGTCAATGATGGTGTTGAAAGATTAAAATTTCTCCAAGTATGGTCCTTCAGATCTTGTTTCGCCCATCAATTTTGGAATTTTCCTCGTGGTTGTTGCGAGGAGGATTATCCTCACGGTATTTTATCATTACTGCTACGTCCTCGACAACTGTGTTTCTTTCTCTTGGCTCCCCAACGACATGGATCAGGCCGTCGATTGCTTTTGCCTCGAATACTAGTATTGATACTCTTGTCGATGTTGCATGATTACTTTAATGGATGCGCGTGTCCATGTAGCCCGGGCATTGCAGATCAAATTAAAACTATCGAGAACGCTCGTTTGATAAAGGGTTGCCCCTCTAGGGTTGGTCTGATCTTCACAGATTCATGGGGATTCGAGGTGGAGGGGACGAACAACACGGCAAATAACACACGCACACGTGGAGATAAATAGCGGATCAAACCACTAGTAGAAAAAGGGTCTTCGGTTCGGTCTAGAGTCTAACAGTCCCCATTTGTTACAGGTCGGGACTAGTATGAGCACTAGTTCCGGTTCGTACCGTTTTGGGTGGCTAGTAGCCTGAGCAAACTCTAGTCCCGGGTCATTTCGTATCTTTAGTCCCGGGTCGTGATACGGTCCGGAACTAAAGGGGTTCGGGTACGGGCAACACCCTTTAGTCCTGGGGTGTGATACGGCTCGGGACTAAAGGGGTGCGGGCCGCTGCAGAAAAATTTAAAATGCTATAACTTTTGCGTACGATATTGAAAAAAATATACAACCTATCAAAATGTGTGGAAAAAATTGTGAGTTCGATTTCGATAGCCTTAGGACATTTTGGATTATTTAGATTTTAAAAATTCGAAAAGGAAAAAAAGTTATTTTAAAAATTATTTTTTTTGCAATTTTATTTATTCCATATTTGGATTCCTCACATTTTTCTGATAATTATGGATATATTATTTGTCGAATTTCGATTTACAGATTTAAAGATATTATTTATGCCATATTAAATGAATAAATGGCAAAAGAATGAATAAAATATTATTTTATTTAGTTTTTTACTTTTATTGGTTTAAAATATTATTATTACATATTTATTGTTGTTTACTAAAATAGTTATTTGTAATTTCAAAAAATAAAGATGTATGGCATATTGATATGGGGCTAATAGGATTGATATGGTAGTGTTAACAACAAGGTACAAATGAGCTTCGCGCAAGGACATACTGATGGAATGAAGAAGTTAAACGTGTTAAGGGTGGAGTAGTGCTAGGATGGGTGACCGACCGGGAAATTTGACCACAGGTGTAATTTGACCCAAGATTAAATATACTTAGTGCTAAAAATGTTCCAAGTGAGAGGAGTGCGAGTCAAACAATTCAAAAGTTTAAGAAAAAATAGAAAACAAATTCGAAAAATAAATTAAAAAAATGAAAAAAAGCTTTAGTCCATGGTCGTATTACGACCCGGGACTAAAGGTCCTTCGTGCCCCATTGCAAAAAGGCCATGTAAAAACGTCCATGCGATGGCCTCTAGTCTCGGGTTGTAACAAACCAGGACTAAAGATAGGGGCCTTTAGTCCCGATTTCGTAGTCCGGGGTGCAAAACCGGGACTAAAGGCCCTTATAAACCAGGACTATATGCCCTTTTTCCACTAGTGAACCCATAGAACCAATCCCGACAATAAACCCCCAACAGAGCAACCTCCGAAGCTCGAAAGACAAACTAACAATCGCTCTGGTCTACTGATCCAATAGAACTCTAGCAAGAAAGAATAGTGACCAATAGTACACTATGGAAGTTTGGCACTACAAGAACCTTCGGAGAGAAGATTGACACCATGCATACTAGAAACCACATGGGGAAAGAGTAGCTATGTGAAGGTGCAACTCTATGTAAGTAGACCTTAGAATCCACATGGTGATCTTATCCACTAGGGAGCCATAGCTCTATTCATCCAATCTATTATTGGGTTCACATATGGGGGTGAGGATATATAAATATCCAACCACGAGCTAAAAGTAGTTTAGGTATAGAAAGAGGGATACATGGGCTATGTCCTGTTGGAGATATGCCCTAGAGGCAATAATAAAAGTGGTTATTATTATATCTTTGTGTTTATGATAAAAGTTTACATTCATGCTATAATAGTATTAACCGGAAACATTAATATTTGTGTGATTTGTAAACTAAATTAGAGTCCCTAGTAAAGCCTCTTTATAATACTAGCTTGTTGGTTAATAGATGATCGTGGTTTCTCGATCATGAACATTGAGATGTTATTAACAACGAGATCATATCATTAGGAGAATGATGGACATACTCCTATAGATAAGCGTAGCATAAAGATCAAGTCATTTCAATAGTTCGTTTGCTATAAGCTTTCTAATACATAGTAACCTAATTCCTTCGACCATGAGATCATGCTAATCACCATCACCGGAAGAATGCTTTGATGACATCAAACACTACACCGTAACTGGGTGGCTATAAAGGTGGCATTGAGTGTTCGGGAAGTATGGGTTGAGGCACATGGATCAAGAGTGGGATTTTTCCATCCATATGACGGATAGATATACTCTGGGCCCTCTCGGTGGAATTGTTGGAATTATGCCCTAGAGGCAATAATAAAGATGTTATTATTATAATTCTTGTTCATGATAAAGTTTATATTCCATGCTAGAATTATATTAAGCGGAAACTTTAATACTTGTGTGGTTTGTGAACAACACCGTGTCCCTAGTACGCCTCTATGGACTAGCTCATTGATCAATGATGGTTAAGGTTTCCTAACCATAGACATGAGTTGTCAATTGATAATGAGATCATATCATTGGAGAATGATATGGTGGATGAGACCAAACTAAGCGAAGCAATTAGATCGTATCATCGTGTTCATCTTTGCGAAGCTTTTCCTATGTCAAATATTGTATTCCTTAGACCATGAGATAATACAACTCCACAGTATCGGAAGAAAGCTTTGAGGTCATCAAACGTCATCCTATGAGAGGGTGATCATAAAGGTGTCTCCGGTGATCGGAAAGTATCTGGGTTGTATGTATCGAGATGGAATTTGTCCCTCCCAAGTCGGAGATATACTTGGGCCCACTCGTGTCGATATCAACACCGCTTGCAAGCATGTGGTTAAGGAGTTAATCACAAAGTGTATCGGATTACGGAGCGAGTAAAGTACTTGTTGTGAACGAGATTGAACTAGGTATGGCGGTGCATCGACGATCGAATCTCGGGCAAGTAAAATATCGCGAGACGAAGGAATATATATATGGGATTAATTGAATCTTGGCATCGTGGTTCATCCGATATGATCATCTATGAATGTGTGGGAGTCAATATGGGTGCCTGACACTTTGTTGATTATTGATAGAAGATCATGTCGCATATTCTCGAACCCGAGGTCACACTTAACGTGTCTCGACGCTAGGATAGATTGGATAATTGGTTTATGAATTTTTGTTCGAGTCTCGGATGGGATCCGGGACATCACGAGAGGTTAGGAGTGGTCCGAGAATAAGATTCATATAAGGCGGTCAGATTTTGGAGTTGAATTGTTCCGGGTTAATCGGTATTGTACCGGAAGCTTCTAGAACCTTCCGGAAGGGGACCAACGTGGCCCCACCTTCCGGGAGGGGGCATGGGCCTATGAGGGAGTGTCCTGGACGCATTGGTCCAGGGGCACAAGGCCCCATAGGGCCCAGCCGATCCTATAGGGTTTAAATCGTTTAAACTAGAGATAGGGTTTCTAGAAGAGGGGAGAGTCCTTGCCCCCCACTCCTCCCTCCCTTGGCCGCCGGCCTAAGGCTTGGAGGAGGGGCAAGGGCTGGCCGCCCCCCTCTATAAATAGAGGGCTGGTGCGCCCCCTCCCCCTACACCTTGCCTCCAACCCTAGTTGCCCTGCTGCCTTCCTCTCTCCCTCCCGACTGTTTGTAGGCGAAGCCCTGCAGCAGAAATTCTCCACCATATACACCACGCCATCGTGTTGTAGATACCATCTATATCTCCACCATACTTGCTGGTCTGAGGAAGGAGGAGACGTCGAGGTGCTGCACGTGTGCATCTCACGGAGGCACCGCCACTTGTGGTGCTAGATCGGATCGGATCGCGAGGAGGAGAAGCGAGTACGACTACATCACCCACGTTAACGAGCGTTCATTGTCGAATCTTCAAGGGTATGAAGATCTAATCCAATCTCTCTCGTTGATTGCATCTCCTAGATTAGATCTTGGCTTTCCCTCTGTCGCATTCGTAGAAAATTTTGATTTACTATGCCGAAACCCTTGGGGTATCGAGCTAGATCTATGCGTAGATGTGTTTCACGAGTAGAACGCAACATGGTTGTTGCGGGCGTTGATGTTTTCTGTTGCAAGCCTCTTGTTTGTGTTCTTCTTATGACGCGGGATAGTGAGATTAAAGCGGTCCAGGCCAACCTTACGCGACGTCGTTCGCGAGACCGGCTCCGCACTTGACGTGTGGCTTGTTCCACACATGCGGCTGGTGGATGTCAGTTTCTCTCACGATAGTTGTCATGGGATTAACACCGGAGTTTGGCAACCACAATATCACCGTTGTGGCTTTCCGTAGGTAAGAATCGTTCTTAGCATCTACTCCCATAAGCTACGTAAAACATGCAACAACAAAGTAGAGGCGTCTAACTTGTTCTTGCAGGGAGTGTTTTCTGTGATATGGTATGGCCCAAGATGTGATGTGTATAATGTATGCGATGATCATGTTTTGTAATGTTTCACGACTTGCATGTCGATGAGTACACAACCGGCAGGAGCCATATGGTTGTCTTTATAATTGTGTATGACCTACGAGTCAACTTCTTATACGCCATGTAATAGCTTTACTTCATCGCTAAGTAGTTAGCAATAGTTGTAGTTGCTATTCGTGGTGGAGGCAATCATGGTGGAGTGATGGAGATCATGCCGGAACGCACAATATGGAGATCATTGCGCGAAGATTGGCTATACCATGTCACATAAAGTTATATGCATGTGATGTTTATCCTTTTATGTATCTTATTATGCTTAGATCGCGACGGTAGCATTATAAGATGATTCCTCACTTAAAGATCAAGATAAAAAATGTGTTCTCCCCAAGTATGCACCGTTCGAAGTTCGTCGTGTCCAAGCATCACGTGATGATCGGGTGCTATAGACTCTCGCTCACATACAACGGGTGCAAGCCAGATTTGCACACGGAAATACTTGGGTCTAGCTTGACGAGCCTAGCATGTACAGACATGGCCTCGGAACACAAGAACCGAAAGGTTAAGCATGAGTCATATGAATGATATGATCGACACTTTGTTGTCCACCATTGAAACCACATCTCTTCTCGTGATGATCGGATTAGGTGTGGTGAATTTGGATCGTGTTCACTAAACAACTTGAGGGATGTTGAATTTAGTGGGAGTTCATCTAGTAATTTGATTAAGTTGAACTATTCATCATGAACATAGTCTAAATTGTACTTGCAAATACTGTAGATCACATGGCCAAGTCCAACTTTAACTTCAACGTTTTTGCTGAGAAGGAAAAGCTTAGAAACAATGGGTCTAACTTCACCAATTGGTTCCGCAATCTAAGAATCATTCTATCTGGCGGACAAAAGGACTATGTCCTTGTAAAAGCGTTAAGTGACCCCCCTGCTGCAACTGCACCGGCTGATGAGAAAGCTGTCTATCAGTCGCGCAAATATGATTATGGTGTGATTAAGAGCACCATGTTGTTTGCTATGGAACCGGAACTTCAAAATCATTTTGAAACCTATCCCGGGCCCTTTGAGATTCTCGAGGAGCTGAAAACCATGTTTCAGACTCAAGCCCGTTCTGAGAGATATGAGATCTCTGAGAAGTTCTTTAACTGCAAGATGGAGGAAGGGAGTTCCGTTAGTGATCACGCCATAAAGATGTCGGGCTACACTCAACGCCTTGAGCAACTGGAATGCACGATTCCAGAGGAGCTCAAGATTGACAGGGTTCTGCAATCACTCCCTCCCAGCTACAAAAGTTTTGTAGTGACTCATAATCAGATTGGCTCCATCGATCGATCACCGAGCTCTTCGCAAGTGAAGGCTGCGAGGTGGACATCAAGAAGGATAATCATGTGTTGATGGTCAACAAGCCCTCCTTTAATAAAGGTAAGGAGCAAAGAAGCCCTTTAAGAAGGCGGCGGCAAGCTTAATGCCCTGCGAGAAGAAGCTCGTGCGGTCCCAAGCCGGACATCGAGTGCTTCTATTGCAAGGACAAGGGTCCTGGGCGCATTGCTCAAGTACTTAGCGGACAAGAAGGATGGCACCATCAAAGGTATATTTGATATACATGTTATTGATGTTTTCCTTACTAGCCCTCGTTGTAGTGCAGGTATTTGATACGGTTGGTTGCTAATATTTGTAACTCAAAGCAGAGCTACGGAATAGACGGCGACTTGCGAGGATGAGGTGACGATGCGCGTTGGCAACGGATCAAGAGTTGATGTGATGGTCGTCGACGCTCTCCTTAGTTTTACCTTCGGATTAGTTTTAAACCTTAACAAATGTTATTATGTGCTGCGTTGAGCATGAACATCATTTCCGGATCGTGTTTATTGCAAGACGGTTATTCATTTAAATCGGAGAATAATGGTTGTTCTATTTATATGAGTAACATCTTTTATGGTCATGCACCTCTTGTGAATGGTTTATTTCTTCTAAATCTCGAAAGGGATGAAACACACATCCATAACATTGAGGCTAAGAGATGCAAAGTAGATAGTGATAATACTACTTATTTGTGGCAATCGTCTAGGTCATATTGGTGTAAAGCGCATGAAGAAACTCCATTCTGATGGATTTTTGGAGTCTCTTGATTTTGAATCATTTGACACATGCGAACCATGCCTCATGGGCAAGATGATCAAAACCCCGTTCTCCGGAATGATGGAGCGAGCAACGGACTTGTTGGAAATCATACATACCGATGTATGCGGACCGATGAGTGTTTCGACGCGTGGTGGATATCGCTATTTCCTCACTTTTACCGATGACTTAAGTAGATATGGGTATATCTATTTAATGAAACATAAATCTGAAACATTTGAAAAGTTCAAGGAATTTCAGAGTGAAGTGGAGAACCATCGTAACAGAAAGATTAAATTTCTACGATCCGATCGTGGAGGTGAATATTTGAGTTATGATTTTCTCATGCATCTTAAAACAAGTGGAATCGTTTCACAACTCACGCCACCCGGAACACCACAGCGCAATGGTGTGTACGAGCAGGAATCGAACCCTATTAGATATGGTCCGATCAATGATGTCTCTTACTGATTTGCCGTTATCATTTTGGGGTTATGCATTAGAAACCGCTGCATTCACTTTAAATAGGGCTCCATCTAAATCCGTTGAGACGACACCGTATGAACTGTGGTTTGGTGCAAAACCTAAGTTGTCATTTCTTAAAGTTTGGGGATGCGAAGCTTACGCCAAGAAATTGATGCGGACAAGATCGAACCCAAAGCGGAGAAATGCGTCTTCATAGGATACCCTAAGGAAACTATTGGTATACCTTCTATCCAGAACCGAAGGCAAAGTGTTTGTCATGAAACGGTTCCTTTCTTGAGAAGGAGTTTCTCTCGAAAGAAGTGAGTGGGAGGAAAGTAGAGCTATCGAGGTTATTGAACCTTCTCTTGAATTGGAGAGTAGCGCAAAGAAATTGTTCCAGGTCACCGCACCAACAATAGAGGAAGCTAATGACAAGGATCATGAAGCTTGGACGATCGACTCTTGAGCGTCGCGGTCGACAAGGTAGCGTGCCCCTCGAGTGAATACGACAACCCTGTCTTGACTGTCTTGCTAGTAGAAGACAGTGAACCTACGAACTATGAGGAAGCGATGATGAGCCCAGACTCTGAGAAATGGCTGGAAGCCATGAAATCCGAATTGGGATCCATGAGCGAAAACCAAGTATGGACTTTGCTGGATCCTCCTAGCGACCGAAAGGCCGTTGAGTGCAAATGGATCTTCAAGAAGAAAACGGACGCGGATGGTAATGTTACCGTCTATAAAGCACGGCTTATCGCGAAAGTAGTTGTAATAATTGATGCTGGTGGACGACAACCATGAAGCGGCGCCATTGAACTTGACGCCACACCGGTGATGATGGAGATCATGTTCGTGCTTGAAGATGGAGATCGGAAGCACAAGAAGAAAGGCCATATCATATCACATATTATGAATTGCATGTGATGTTAATCCTTTTATGCATCTTGTATTGCTTAGTTCACGATGGTAGCATTATAAGATGATCCCTCAAGCACACAATTTCAAGTTTTAAAGTGTTCATTGCGGTGACCCAGCATACCACTGCATGTGTAGTATACTATAGTCGTTGACATGGCATCCACAGAACACCGTTATGTAAATATCACATCTCTCAGAGTGGTACAACAGAAACATTGCGGGTCCATGTTACAAATATACACACGTTATTATTATTACAATACCGGAAGTTCGAGACTTCCAAAAGATTCAACTTACAAACAAAAATATAAAGTGTTTTAGCGGAATTTAAAAGTAGCAACTCCGACTAGGAGTTGAGCTCAGCAGCTTATTCTATAGGGTTCATGCTGCTTGGCTCCGTTGGTTACTACTAACTAGGAATACTTAGTTGGACTCATTATCATCGACACCGTAGTGGATCTAGTAATCCACTCCTTCAACACCTCCGGACAGATCAGGTTCCTCGTAGAACACATCTTCTTGGCATTCGGCTGCATACATTGGCACGTCTTCGGGATCCTCAGAGTCTAAGCAAGGGATCAAAGGAAAGAATGAGTAACAGCATTACCCAACAAGTCCATTATATGCAGGTGGGAAGTTTGATGCTCTAACTACCACCTCGGATTATAAATCCTTGGAACTATGCAATTTTTGTAAATATTTCTTCAAAGATTGATTTTATTCTAAAAAACTATGACAATCAGTCTTCACAGGTTGACCAGAACTTTCATGGAGTTCCTTTCCTGCCGCGTTCATAGCTCCTTCCAGGAACAGGGAGTAACAAGTTACAGTTATTACACTCTGTAGAGGTGCGTTACTTTACCCATGAGAGATCAACTCCTTGCTGCACAACCGGGCGTACTTTATCGTACACAATTCCATGATGTGGGGCCCAATAGTTGGTCCAAGCCAATCACTACCCCCTTCGCGACCTCGCATGCCTCCTTGGTGTACACCATGCCCACATAATGAATTGCGACAATGGTTTGTACAAACCGTTAGATGCCAGAACTATCGTGGGACGATGACGGTTCCCACCCATATGGTGCATATCCTCTACGAATTACAAATTAATATGCACGCAACGTGGATAACATCCACAGCCTGCACATCGACTTCATGCGAGAGGAAGAAGATACGGTGACTTCTCTGTCCCATTCCAAATCTCATGGCTAACGCGTAATATACGGCGCTAGAATCACTGATGTCAGGGGTTAGTAAGTCCCTACTTGATCATCATTGTTTGCAACTAGAACCCTAAGTTCTATTGCTCCATTATATCATCACTTAGGATGATATCTATGATTTCTTTATTTGTGAAAATAATATTTTCTTTCTTTTATAGCATATATGATAACACACAATTTGTAAATACTTTGATAAAGACTCCTTAAAGGACATGAGCAAGTGATGAACTTGCCTTGTGATGGCAAGGTAGTGAAGTCTGATGCTTGCACTGGACCTTGAGCTTCTATGTCTACAAAAACATCATTATTGCCTGGTAAGGACAATATTTAAAGAAGCAAAGTGATTATGCAAGTAATGTAATGCATTATTTAATTTGATATGCGTTTACTCTATTATTATATAAGGTTCTTTTTAATTAATAAAGCATTTATAAATATTACTTTTTAATATTTATAACATTTGAATTATTTTATTTTATTTCCCTTTTATTTGACTTTTATTTATTTAATAATTAATTTAAGAATTATCAATTATACATTGAAAATTGTTATTAAATATTTATTTAGTATTTTTCAAAAATACTACAATATTAATATATAATTAAAGTGATTTTTATTTATTTTTATCATCTTTCAATAATTTTGTAAAATTCCATAAGGCATATATAAATTACAAAAGTCTTATAAAAAATAAATGTCTAAAATTTTATATCTTATTTTATTTGGAAAGTATGGATTATTGTGAATCCAAAAATATTTTATTTATAATTTTTGGACTTTAATTTTATTTTCTATAATTTAATTAAATCTAGGGGTATTTTGGTCTTTTCCTTTTTATTAAAACAGGCCTTAAAAGATTTCTGGGCTGGTTATTCTTATTGGGCCCTAGTGGCCCATTAGTCATAGTAAAAAATACTACCCTGAAGGGTTTGGCCCATCTCAGCCCATTCCTCTCTGCCTCTCTCTCCCTCGAGCTTATCCTCTCCTCCTCTGACCCCGACCCCGTGGTCGGTTAGATCGCCGTCGTGGGCCGTTCTCGTTGCTGCTGTGGTGCAACAGGGGTTGTCAACGATGCTTTTCCTTTCTATCCAACTGGATTCGAGCCTGGGGCTCTCTTGCGATGGATCGATGTCGTCCCGAACCCTAGGGTTTGGGGGTTGGCGTGGATCCAGGTGATGCCGCCGCGGTCGCGCGTTGTGGTGATGTTCCTCGCCTCTATGTGTGTTCTTGGTCGCCGCCGTGGAGCCGTATGGGTTGCAGCGCCCCTTTGGGGTGCTCCCCGTGCTGCCATGGACGTTGGCCCTTCTGCTTCCTCTTCTAGTCTCCAGCGAGGACCTTCGGTGAGTTCTTCTCCTCTCCCCTTGTGCTCTCTGTGCTCGCTCATCCCATGCTGGATGTTGGCAGTGACCTCTCTGGTTACTGTCTGGTTCTGATTAGGATGATTTATCCATTTAGGGTTCTTATCCTAGGGTTGATCATATACTGGATGAATTGGATCATGTTTGGATAATTTGTAAACATGCTAAGCGGTTATTGGCCTGAGGCTTGTTGCTTGAGATGATCTATAATGTCTCTGGTGGCTTATTAGATGATTTTATGCTTGGATTGCATCTGATTCAGATGGTATAGTTGCTTGGGAACCATGCTTGATAAAGTCAGTGACTTGATAACCTTTCACTGTCATTTCTGGGTTTATGCTCATGGTTATGGTGTGATGAAATCACTGCCTTAGTGTTGTTGGCTTGTGAATTAGTGTGTGGTTTGAGATCTCAAACAATGAAGTTTAACATAGGAATATCCTAGTTATGATTCCTGTATTAACAGGAAAATGATTAGTAAGTTGATTGTCTGAATTGGTGATGATGAAATGTCTATTCTGATTCATATAGAATTGTTCTTGTGACACCATCATGGTATGGCACACAAGTTTGATTCTAATCCACTGATTGGGTTGGTTTAAGCTTAAAACAAGCTTGGATTTATAAGATAAATAGAAATGCTCTTCTCTAAATTCCCTAAGACCAATGATGTTGGTATGAGGCTTAGGGGTTCAGACCTTATCTAGTTAATTCATATAGTTAGTCCTGGTAATGGTACCAGCTATTGTTATTGAATCAAAGCTTGGTAAAATTGATAGTAAGCTTGATCATTATCTGGATCCAAAAGGTTAGTTTCTAAGGTGCTACCCTTTCTTTAGGGATGTGCCTAGAAATAGATCATAGCTATATTTATGCTTGAATTGTAATATATAGCCTAACAACCAGAGCAATGATGTTGCTCTGAGCTCTGGCTGGATCCTTGTACTTTGTTGTTTGCTTTTAGAGTTTAAAATCCCTATGATAGATTCACCCCACTTGGGTGTTTTCTGAGGGTTTGTTTTATAAAACAACACATGCCTCTGTCTAGATGATATGATTAGATCATGTGAAGGTTTTATGAAACTCGCCACAGAATCTGATGTTTGTGGAGTAAGGTGGTGATGATGATCTTGTTTGCTATGCTTCTGGCTTGACCTTGAGCTAGACTGCTCCTCCTAGCTCCTGGATCTGTCCTTGAGCTAGCCTGCTCCTCCTAGCTCCTGGACTTGGCCTTGCTGTCCACCTGATCCTTCCCCCTCCTTATGTCACCATCCTGGTGATGTTTGGTTGATATTTGGTGGTTTAGTTTGGCTGGTGTGCTTGGTAAGCTATTGTCTAAGCTGGTTGTTCTTGTGTGCAAGCAGTGGAGAGATGCACTAGTGCCTCTCCACGGCTGTGCTGGTGATTTTGTGAGTTTGGGGCTGTGTTGTGAGGCTGACAGCACACCACATGCATGTTGGTGTGTGTCCTGCCTGTGTGCTTGCTATGCACTTGTGGATATGCTTTGGTCTTGGAAGTTACTTTGATCATATTACTTTTACCTAGCTTGTGAGTTTGCCCTTCCTTGCTGTTAATTTGACCCCTTTAGCTTAAATTTATGAAAGATAGATTCTTTCATATTGGTGAAACTTGACCCTTTTTATAAATTTCTCAATGATGAATTTGTCTAGTTCACTTCACTGACATATCTGAGAGAAAATAATACTAACTTTAACTTTCCTTTTTCTATTTAGTTTCTGTTTGTTTTGCAGGTACAGATATAAAGATGAAGATTTTTTATTAGGTTTAGTTTTATAGAATAGTTAGAGAATGATTCAATGTAATCTTCTTATTCTTTTGTAATTTTCTTTTTATTATTTTGTAATCTTCCTTTTATTCTTCTATAATAAAGATTATATAATTTTCAATAAAGAGATATTCTTATTCTTTATTCTTTTGTAACTGTGAAGTTTGGAAATGATTCCAGTAAGTTACATTATTTGTAACTTGTTTATATATTGATAATATGAAATAAGTTTTCATATTCATAATTGTTTTCTTTAGATACCATTTGAGTCAAAATAATTAACTCTTAATTTAATCAAGATTCAAATCTTATTCCTAATTCATTTGAATTATAATTCAAACACTCAAGTTTAAAATTCAAACTCACTTTCCAAACACATAATTCCTCAAAGATCATATCGAAGTTTATAACAATCATCCTTTAAGACTAAACCTAATCTCAAAGTATGAAAGAAACATTGATCACTTTAGGTTTTTATTTGGCGAAAATTTTACCCACATTTTCACAGATGAATGCATGGAACAATCCATATTCCTAAATCTACCCTGCGTTAGTTCCTAAATGCTGGGATGTTACAGACTTCCCCCCTTAAATTAAACTTCGCCCCAAAGTTTGTGGAGATGTACCTGAATAGTTCTGGATAGGATTTCCTTAAATCCTCTTCTTTCTCCCACATGGCTTCCCTTTCGGGGTGGTGTTCCCACTGTACCTTGCAATATTTGATTGCTCTGTTCCTTAATCTTTTCCAATTTTCTTCTAGAATCTTACAAGGCTTTTCAATATAGATCAGGTCTGCTTGTAGTTCTATCTCTTGGTGTGTGATTGCATCATCTGGAACTTCCAAACATTTACGAAGTTGTGACACATGGAAAACATTATGCACTTGAGCCAATCTTGATGGTAACTCTAAAGCATAAGCTATAGTTCTATCTTGACTCAATATCTTGAATGGTCTGATGTATCTTGGACTCAATTTCACTTTAACTCCGAACCCTTTCACCCCTTTCATTGGACTTACTTTCAAATAGACCATATTTCCCACTTCTGGATGCCATGATCTTCGACTTTGATCCGCATAAATTTTCTGCCTGCTTTGGGCTATTTTCAGTCTATCCCTGATCTTATCAATGATATCTTGTATTTCTTTGATATAATCTGGCGCAAATTCTTTGCTGCTTCCAGGCTCATACCAACATATTGGTGATCTACACTTCCTTCCATACATAACCTGATATGGAGCTCCCTTCAGACTACTCTGATAGCTGTTATTATAAGAAAATTCTGCCAATGGTAGATGATCTTCCCATGTTCCTCCAAAATCTAGTGCACAAGCCCTTAACATGTCTTCTAGTATTTTATTTGTTCTTTCAGTTTGACCTCCTGTCTAAGGATGATATGTTGTGCTAAAATCTAATTTTGAACCAAGTGCTTCATGCAATTGTTTCCAAAATGCTGAAGTAAACACTGATCCCCTATCAGTTACGATCTTTTTGGGTACTCCATGCTTACTTACCATCTCTTTGACATATACTTCAACTAACTTCTCGGCATTATCTTTTTGATTCACTGGAATAAAATGTGCACTCTTAGTGAGTGTGTCCACAATTACCCATATCATATCTTTCCTTTTTGGTGTCATGGTCAATCCTGTGATGAAGTCCATACTTATTTCCTCCCACTTCCATTCAGGAATTTCCAAGGGTTGTAATGGTCCTGCTGGACTTTGATGTTCAGCCTTCACCCTTTGACAAGTATGGCATTCAGATACATAATTAGCAATATCTCTCTTCATGTTATTCCACCAGAATAGTTCTTTCAAATCCATATACATCTTAGTACTCCCTGGATGTATAGAATATGGAGTATCATGTGCTTCTCTGAGTATGACATCTCTAATCTTCGTCACATCTGGAACACATAGACGGTCTTAAAACCATAAAGACCCATAATCTCCAAGGCGAAAAATTGATTTTTGCCCTTGAGATATCCTCTGAATTTCCTCGTCAATAAAAGGATCTTCTGCTTGATGTCTAAAGATTTCTTGCTTAAGATCATTGTCCTGCTCTGCAACTACCTGCATAGTAGCTAATCCTCCAAGAACCTCTGTTTTAATAAATTGAAGTTCTAATCTTTACAAGTCCATTTGTAACTCTTTTGGTAACTCCTGATTACTAGGCTGAATATCAGCACTCTTTTTGCTTAAAGCATCTCCTACAACATTTGCTTTCCCTGGGGTGTAGTTGATGGTTAAATCATAATCCTTGATTAGTTCCAACCAACGCTTCTGTCTCATATTCCATTCCTTTTGAGTGAAGAAATGTTTGAGACTTTTATGGTCAGTGTATAACTCACATTTGGCTCCATAAATAAAATGCCTCCATCATTTCAGCGCAAAAACTAGTGCTGCTAACTCTAAATCATGAGTTGGATAGTTGACTTCATGTGGTTTCAGTTGTCTTGAACCATAAGCAATCACTTTCCAATCTTGCATTAATACACAACCCAAACCTTCTTTAGACGCATCACAGTATACTGTGAAGTCCTTCCCTGTTTCAGGAACTGCTAAGATTGGAGTTGTGGTTAATCTAGTCTTCGACTCTTGAAAACTTGCCTCACATTTCTCATCCCACTTGAATGGTGTATTCTTCCTTAATAATTTAGCCATTGGTCCGGCTATTTTGGAGAACCCTTCAATGAATCTCCGATAATAACCAGCCATTCCTAAGAAACCTCGAATTTGCTTTACATTGGTCGGTGCAGTCCACTCTAGTACTGACTGAACTTTAGATGGATTCACAGCAATTCCATCCTTACTGATCACATGACCGAGGAATTCTACCTCATCAAGCCAAAATGCACACTTACTGAACTTAGCATAAAGCTGGTGTTCTCTTAAAGTCTGCAATGCTATCCTTAAATGATCAGCATGCTCCTCCTTATCCTTGGAGTATATCAGAATATCATCAATAAAGACTATGACGAACTTATCCAAATATGGCATGAAGATCGTGTTCATCAGATTCATGAATATTGCCGGTGCATTGGTCAAACCAAATGGTACTACCAGATACTCATGGTGTCCATATCTTGAGACAAATGTTGTTTTTGGAACATCTTCCGGCTTGATTTTTATTTGATGGTATCCAAATCTTAAATCGATCTTTGAAAATACTCCCGCTCCTTTCACTTGATCAAACAAATCTTGAATTCTTGGTAAAGGATACTTATTCTTGATAGTAACATTATTTAAATTTCTATAATCACCACACATTCTTCTTCCACCATCTCTCTTATCCACAAAGATTACTGGTGTTCCCCATGGGGATACACTTTCCTGAATAAATCCTTTTCTAGCTAACTCATCAATTTGCTCTTTGAGTTTGTTCAACTCTTTGGGTCCCATCTTATATGGTGCTTGAGCTATTGGTGTTGTGCCAGGAATTAGGTCGATAGTGAACTCTATCTCCCGGTCTGGTGGCATTCCTGGTAGTTCTGCTGGAAAAACATCTTGAAATTCATTTACTATAGGAATCTCTTCCAATTTGACCTCTTTCATTGAGTTCAACTCCAGATCCACCATGATATGACCGTGCTTATTTGCTTGGTAAACTATCCTTGCTCCACTTGAGTTTTGATTGAGATAGTTTTCTCCTCACAATTTATCTGAGCTCCATGTTCCATCATCCAATCCATTCCCAGCACTACTGCAATTCCCTTCAAAGGAATCACATAAAGGTCTGTGAAATATGTACAACCACAGATCGAGATAACCTAATCTTGTTTTATGTGGCGTACAATCACATTCCCTCCTGCCGTAACTACGGTCATAGGACTTTCTAACGTTGCCCTTCTAATCCCAAACTTATCACAAAATTCTTCAGAAATGAATGAAATAGTTGCACCAGTATCAGATAGAACTTTACCGGGATTGTAAGGATATTGAGCGTACCTATCACTGCATGCTCCGAATCATCGACCTCCTTGAGGGTTGCATAGTTCAGTTTTCCGGTAGGTCGGTTCCTCTTGCCATTGTTGTTCTTGCCATTATTTCCTCCTTTATTGGGCTGTCCATTTCCTCCACTGGCTTGTACTCCTCCCTTGGTAGGCCAACCTCCTGGTGGTTTGCTCGGACAATCTGGCTTGATATGCCCCTTCTGACCACAACCGTAACAGATCACTATAGGCTTTTTGCATTCCCTCTGGAAATGCCCTGGAATTCCACTATTGTTACAAATAACATTCCTTCTCGGATTGGATTGATTTCCACCACTGCCCTTGTTATTGTTATTGTTGTTGTTGCCATAATTCCTATTCCAGGTTTGAACTCCAGGTTGGGTTTAGGTTTGCTTGCCTGAATCCTCTTGGTTTCCTTCTTGGCTCTCTTCCTCCGATCCTCTTGGACATTCTTGTAGTCATATTCAAAAGTAATGGTTGCATCCAACAACTAATGATAAGTTTGCTTATTAGCTAACCTTAGTTGCATTCTCACAAATGGATTTAATCCACGCGGGAAACGCTTCTTCCGCTTCTCTTCAGTGTTGACATCCTCCTCGGCATAGCGAGGCAGTTGACTAAACTCCCAGATGTACTTCATGACACTAGTATATCCTTGCTGAAGCTCCTCAAATTCTCTCTGTTTCAACTCCATAACACTTTCCGGAACATGATATTCATGGAATATCTGCTTGAACTCTTCCCATGTAAACTCCCTTCCTGGTTGCTACATGGCTAATTGATTTTCCCACCATGATGCTGCAGGTCCAGTCAGCAGATGAGTTGCATACCTCAATTTCTCCTCATCATTGCAACCTCGGTCTTGACTTCCTTTCAAGATTCTGCTAGCCAGTCTTCTGCATCCATTGGTTCAGGAGTTGATGCAAAAGGTAACGGTCTTGCATTCTGGAAATCAGATAGACTCACTCCTCCACCTTTAGGTGCTCTCTGATTTTCTCGCCCCAGCAACTCTTCCATAAACCTGTTCTGGGTCTCTTGCATCATTTGCATGCATTGCATAAAGTTCTACTCCATTAACGGCCTCATTGGTGGTGGTGGTGGTGGTAATGCTTCTTGGTTTGCTGCATCTGCATCGGATTTTTCCTTGGCCTCTCGCTCCACCCGCTGTTGCTCAGTTTCCATTCCTACACCCGTATCCATGACCCTCTAGTCCTGCAACATAAAGCGAATACTCATAATTACATCATGCACATGTGTTCTGAGCTCGAATTTACGCACAGAACTAGTCACACAATGAAGATCCAAAGAAAATCCAAATATGCATTTCACATATTTTACACAATATCATAATGATACAAAGTCATTACAACATATACCGTATGGGTATAATCACAAAACTACCGTATTTATCTCAATACCTTATTACTTGGAGTACAATACACGGTTCTTGATGCTACTAACTAATTGCCTCCTTCTAGTAGTAACTATGCTCATCATACATGCCTGATGTCCAACCATGATGACGTGTTGTTCGTCGCATAGTTTGTGGAACATATGGCCTTCCAGAAGGAATATACTCTGTATCTGAAGTGTCAGGACTTGAGTCATTACTCAACCTGAGCGCATTGACTCCATCCAGCTCAGCTATAAAGTCTTTAGAAACATATTCAACATTATATCCAGCTTGCATCTCCTGAGCTTCATTCCTTGAGTGGTCAACAGGATACACATCTCCTGCTGCTTCCCAGGTGCTCTCTTGGGCAAGATCGTTAAACACTGGGTAATGTATATTACCTAGGTTTTGATAAGATGTTGATGATTCAAACACTCTCTCCTCAGGATCTTCTTCTTCATTCTGACTATCTATTGACATGGTATTTCTACTACTATTATTAGGGTTCATTCTTCACCCATCCAACTAGATTGTCCAACATTCATGTCGGAACCATCTGTGGACATATGGTGTTCATGAGATCCATTATATGATCCCATTCTCCAACCATCCGAATTCTCCATAGGAAGTTCTGAGTCAGAACCATCCTCTGAGCCCTGTGGTACTGCATACCTCATATCCGTAGTAGGATCATGTATAGGTTCAGGTCTTGGTGAATAAGGATATGGTCTAAAAGATTCAGGGTCTATAGGTATATCCTTAAAGACAGGTGTTGCACTACTACTTGCTTCCTTCTCTAACTGGAATGCTAACCGCTTTCTCCTTTCCGGATCAGTTAGATCCTCTAACATATCATTTTTGTCTTCGACAATCACTTGATGTGTCTTATAAAAAGACGCAACGAGTGTTCAGTATCTATCCATAAACTTGGAAGCTAACTTAGGATGCTTCTTAACCAAAGTAAGATGATCCGGTATAGGCTCCGAGTCTATAGAATCATGAGGTATCACAGAGAATGTGCTACCTTCTAGCTCCTTGGTTTTCTGCTCCCGGATATTAGCTATCGCCTCCACAACAGCAACATGATATGCTGCTAAATGACTCCTACCTTATCCTATAGGTAGATCATGATATAATCCAAGCTTCTCTGGAAGTTGGATACTCACACGCTACTTGGATAACATCCGGCCATCAAGGTAAGTGATAGTGTTCACTGTAATTCTAGTGGGACATCTAAAGAGCTTTAAAAGTTGACGAAGTTGGTCTGTAAATGATCCTTGATAATCATCAAGAGTCTCATCTTTCCTTACCAAAGTCTGTTTTGGAAACTTTGGTACCATATCTTTGTATATCAGGAAAATAATTTTGATTAGTATCCAATAATATATTGCATCATAACAAAGAATTATCGCACTAAAATATATAACATAATATTCTCATTTGAATACCCATTATATTACTTTTAGAGAATTCTTTATCGTTGCTAAACTTTTCTACAGGTAATACCCTTTACTAGGTTTCCAACCTAAGGTCAAAGCAATTTGCTCTGATACCAACTGCGGTGACCCAACATAACACTACATGTGTAGTATACTATAGTCGTTGACATGACATCCACAGAACACCGTTCTGTAAATATCACATCTCTCAGAGTGGTACAACAGAAACATTGTGGGTCCATATTACAAATATACACACCTTATTATTATTACAATACCGGAAGTTCGAGACTTCCAAAAGATTCAACTTACAAACAAAAATATAAAGTGTTTCAGCAGAATTTAAAAGTAGCAACTCCGACTAGAAGTTGAGCTCAGTAGCTTATTCTATAGATTTCATGCTGCTCGGCTTCGTTGGTTACTACTAACCAGGAATACTTAGTTGGACTCGTTATCATCGACACCGTAGCAGATCTAGCAATCCACTCCTTCAACACCTCCGGACAGATCAGGTTCCTCGTAGAACACATCTTCTTAGCATTCGACTGCATACATTGGCACGTCTTCGGGATCCTCAGAGTCTAAGCAAGGGATCAAAGGAAAGAATGAGTAACAACGTTACCCAACAAGTCCATTATATGCAAGGTGGGAAGTTTGATGCTCTAACTACCACCTCGGATTATAAATCCTTGGCACTATGCATTTTTTGTAAATATTTCTTCAAAGATTGATTTTATTCTGAAAAACTATGACAATCAGTCTTCACAGGTTGACCAGAACTTTCATGGAGTTCCTTTCCTGCCGCGTTCGTAGCTCCTTCCAGGAACAGGGAGTAACAAGTTACAGTTCTTACACTCTGTAGAGGTGCGTTACTTTACCCATGAGAGATCAACTCCTTGCTGCACAACCGGGCGTACTTTATCGTACACAATTCCATGATGTGGGGCCCAATAGTTGGTCCAAGCCAATCACTGCCCCCTTCGCGACCTCGCATACCTCCTTGGTGTACACCATGCCCACATAATGAATTGCGACAATGGTTTGTACAAACCGTTAGATGCCAGAACTATCGTGGGACGATGACGGTTCCCACCCATATGGTGCATATCCTCTACGAATTACAAATTAATATGCACGCAACGTGGATAACATCCACAGCCTGCACATCCAGCTTCATGCGAGAGGAAGAAGATACAGCTGACTTCTCTGTCCCATTCCAAATCTCATGGCTAACGCGTAATATACGGCGCTAGAATCACTGATGTCAGGGGTTAGTAAGTCCCTACTTGATCATCATTGTTTGCAACTAGAACCCTAAGTTCTATTGCTCCATTATATCATCACTTAGGATGATATCTATGATTTCTTTATTTGTGAAAATAATATTTTCTTTCTTTTATAGCATATATGATAACACACAATTTGTAAACACTTTGATAAAGACTCCTTAAAGGACATGAGCAAGTGATGAACTTTCCTTGTGATGGCAAGGTAGTTTGGCCCATCTCAGCCCATTCCTCTCTGCCTATCTCTCCCTCGAGCTTATCCTCTCCTCCTCTGACCCCCAAGCCCGTGGTCGGTGAGATCGCCGCCGACGATTCCCGCCGCCGTGGTCCGTTCTGGTTGCCGCCGTGGTGCAATAGGGGGTTGTCAACGACGCTTGTCCATTCTATCCAACTGGATTCGAGCCTGGGGCTCTCCTGCGATGGATCAATGTCGTCCCGAACCCTAGGGTTTGGGGGTTGGCGTGGATCCAGGTGATGTCGCCGCCATCGTGCGTTGTGGTGATGATCCTCGCCTCTATGTGGGTTCTTGGTCGCCGTCGTGGCGCCGTATGGGTTGCAGCGCCCCTCTGGGGTGCTCCCCGTGCCGCCATGGACGTCGTCCCTTCTGCTTCCTCTTCTAGTCTCCAGCGAGGACCTTTGGTGAGTTCTTATCCTCTCCCATTGTTCTCTCTGTGCTCTCTCATCCCATGCTGGATGTTGGCAGTGACCTCCCTGGTTACTGTCTGGTTCTGATTAGGATGATTTATCCATTTAGGGTTCTTATCCTGGGGTTGATCATATACTGGATGAATTGGAACATGTTTGGATGATTTGTAAACATGCTAAGTGGTTATTGGCCTAAGGCTTGTTGCTTGAGATGATCTATAATGTCTCTGGTGGCTTATTAGATGATTTTATGCTTGGATTGCATCTGATTCAGATGGTATAGTTGCTTGGGAACCATGCTTGATAAAGTCAGTGACTTGTTAACCTTTCACTATCATTTCTGGGTTTATGATCATGGTTATGGTGTGATGAAATCACTGTGTTAGTGTTGTTGGCTTCTGAATTAGTGTGTGGTTTGAGATCATCAACAGTGAAGTTTAACATAGGAATATCCTAGTTATGATTCCTGTATTAACAGGAAAATGATTAGTAAGTTGATTGTCTGAATTGGTGATGATGAAATGTCTATTCTGATTCATATAGAATTGTTCTTATGACACCATCATGGTATGGCACACAAGTTTGATTCTAATCCATTGATTGGGTTGGTTTAAGATTAAAAGAAGCTTGGATTTATAAGATAAATAGAAATCCTCTTCTCTAAATTCCCTAAGACCAATGATGTTGGTCTGAGGCTTAGGGGTTCACACCTTATCTAGTTGATTCATATAGTTAGTCCTGGTAATGGTACCAGCTATTGTTATTGAATCAAAGCTTGGTAAAATTGATAGTAAGCTTGATCATTATCTGGATCCAAAAGGTTAGTTTCTAAGGTGCTACCCTTTCTTTAGGGATGTGCCTAGAAATAGATCATAGCTATATTTATGCTTGGATTGTAATATATAGCCTAACAACCAGAGCAATGATGTTGCTCTAAGCTCCGGCTGGATCCTTGTACTTTGCTATTTGCTTTTAGAGTTTAAAATCCCTATGATGGATTCACCCCACCTAGGTGTTTTCTGAGGGTTTGTTTTATAAAACAACACATGCCTCTGTCTAGATGATATGATTAGATCATGTGAAGGTTTTATGAAACTCACCACAAAATCTGATGTTTGTGGAGTAAGGTGGTGATGATGATCTTGTTTTGCTGTGCTTCTGGCTTGACCTTGAGCTAGACTGCTCCTCCTAGCTCCTGGATCTGTCCTTGAGCTAGCCTGCTCCTCCTAGCTCCTGGACTTGGCCTTGCTGTCCACCTGATCCTTCCCCCTCCTTATGTCACCATCCTGGTGATGTTTGGTTGATATTTGGTGGTTTAGTTTGGCTGTTGTGCTTGGTAAGCTGTTGTCTAAGCTGGTTGTTCTTGTGTGCAAGCAGTGGAGAGATGCACTAGCGCCTCTCCACGGCTGTGCTGGTGATTTTGTGAGTTTGGGGCTGTGTTGTGAGGCCGACAGCACACCACATGCATGTTGGTGTGTGTCCTGCCTGTGTGCTTGCTATGCACTTGTGGATATGCTTTGGTCTTGGAAGTTACTTTGATCATATTACTTTTACCTAACTGGTGAGTTTTCCCCTCCTTGGTGTCAATTTGACCCCTTTGGCTTAAATTTATGAAAGATAGATTCTTTCATATTGGTGAAACTTGACCTTTTTTATAAATTTCTCAATGATGAATTTGTCTAGTTCACTTCACTGACATATCTGAGAGAAAATAATACTAACTTTAACTTTCCTTTTTCTATTTAATTTCTGTTTGTTTTGCAGGTACAGATATAAAGATGAAGATTTTTGATTAGGTTTAGTTTTATAGAATAGTTAGAGAATAATTCAATGTAATCTTCTTATTCTTTTGTAATTTTCTTTTTATTATTTTGTAATCTTCCTTTTATTCTTCTGTAATAAAGATTATATAATTTTCAGTAAAGAGATATTTTTATTCTTTATTCTTTTGTAACTGTGAAGTTTGGAAATGATTTCAGTAAGTTACATTTTTTGTAACTTGTTTATATATTGATAATATGAAATAAGTTTTCATATTCATAATTGTTTTCTTTAGATACTATTTGAGTCAAAATAATTAACTCTTAATTAAATCAAGATTCAAATTTTATTCCTAATTCATTTGAATTATAATTCAAACACTCAAGTTTAAAATTCAAACTCACTTTCCAAACAGATAATTCCTCAAAGATCATATCAAAGTTTATAACAATCATCCTTTAAGACTAAACCTAATCTCAAAGTATGAAAGAAACATTGATCACTTTAGGTTTATATTTGGCGAAAATTTTACCCACATTTTCATAGATGAATGCATGCAACAATCCATATTCCTAAATCTATCTTGCGTTAGTTCCTAAATGCTGGGATGTTACATTCATCCTTAGTAAGCACCGTTGCTAAAGCTCGTTGTTTCGAAGCACCACATGATGATCAGGTGTGTTAGATTTTGCAAGTGTATACAACGTGAGCAAGCCAGATTTTCTCATGCAGAAGCTAAGGTTTGATCTTGACGAGCCTAGCATGTACAGACATGGTCTCGGAACACAGATCACCGAAAGGTAAAGCATGAGTCATATAGTAGATATGATGAACATGTTGATTATTTGCCATTGAAGCTACATCAACTCTCATGATGATCGGTTTTGATGTGGTGGATTTGGTTCGTGTGATCACTAAAACAATGTGAGGGATATTGTTTTGAGTGGGAGTTCACCTGGATTAATTTAACTATTAATTAGAACTCAATTTGTCATAAACTTAGTCTAAACTATTGCAAATATGTTGTAGATCAATGGCGGCCCCTACCATCTATTTTAATGCATTCCTAGAGAAAGAAAAGTTGAAAAACAATGGAAGCAACTTCGCGGATTGGTTTCGCAATTTGAGGATTGTCCTCAATGCTGGTAATTTGACCTATGTGCTGGATGCACCGCTGGGTAACCCGCCTGCAGCTGATGCTACCGATGTGGTAAAGAATGTTTTCCTCGCTCAGAAGAATCAATACTTCACGGTTTAGTGTGCTATCTTGTATGGTTTAGAATCAGAGCTTCGGAAAAGGTTTGAGAACCATGACCCACATGATATTGTCCGTGAACTCAAAATGATATTTGAGGCTCACGCGGCGGTTGAGAGTTACGAGGCTTCTGAAAAGTTCTTTAACTGCAAGATGGAAGAGGGCAACTCCGTCAGTGAGCATGTGCTTAAGATGTCTGAGCACGCAAGCAAGCTTCAAAGCTTGGGTATAGTGATTCCTAATGCTTTGGGGATTCACCGTGTCCTCCAATCACTACCACCAAGTTACAAGAACTTTGTGATGAACTACAATATGCAAAACATGGACAAGTCGTTACCCGAACTCTTCTCCATGTTAAAGTCTGCAGAAGTGGAGATCAAGAAAGATCACCAAGTGTTGTTGGTCAATAAGACCACCAAATTCAAGAAGCAAGGCAAGTCTAAGAAAAAGGGAAACTTCAAGAAGGGCGGTAAGAAAGTTACCACACCGGCGAAGAAGACCAAGGCTGGGCCTAAGCCTGATACTGAATGCTTTTACTGCAAGGGTGAGGGTCACTGGAAGCGGAATTGCCCTAAGTACTTGGCAGATTTGAAGAACGACAACATCAAGAAGAAAGGTATATCCGAGATACATGTTATTGATGTGTATCTCACTAGTATTCGTAGTAGTGCCTGGGTATTTGATACTGGTTCGGTTGCTCATATTTTTAACTCGAAACAGGTGCTGCAGAATAAACGGAAGCTAGCGAAGAACAAGGTGATGATGTGCATTGGAAATGAATCAAAGGTTGATGTGATCATGTTCGGCACGCTACCTCTTCATCTACCATCGGGATTAGTTTTATACTTAAATAATTGTTATTTGGTGCGTGCGTTGAGCATGAACATTATATCAGGATCATGTTTATTGCAAGATGATTACTTGTTTAAGTCCGAGAATAATGGTTGTTCGATTTATATGAGTAATATGTTTTATGCACATGCACCTTTGATAGATGGTCTATTCTTATTGAATCTCGATTGTTGTAATACACACATTAATAACATTGAAGCTAAACGTTTGAAATTGAGTGATAACTCGACCTATATGTGGCACTGTCGTCTTGGTCATATTGGAGTGAAGCGTATGAAGAAACTCCATTCCAATGGACTTCTTGAATCACTTGATTCCGAATCACTTGAAAGATTCGAAGCATGTCTGATGGGTAAAATGACTAAGACTCCATTTTCTGGTATGATGGAGCGAGCTACGGACTTATTAGAAATCATACATACCGATGTATGTGGTCCAATGAGTGTAGCATCGCGTGGTGGTTATCGCTATGTTCTTACCTTCACGGATGACTTGAGTATATATGGGTACATCTATTTCATGAAACATAAGTCCGAAACTTTCGATAAGTTTAAGGAATTTCAAAGTGAGGTAGAGAATCAATGTAACAAGAAGATTAAATTTCTACGATCTGGTCGTGGAGGTGAATATCTAAGTTACGAGTTTGGCGAGCATTTGAAGAAATGCGGAATACTTTCACAATTGACACCGCCGGGAACACCACAACGTAATGGTGTGTCCGAACGTCGTAATCGAACTCTCTTAGATATAGTTCGTTCTATGATGTCACTTACAGATTTACCGCTATCATTTTGGGGTTATGCATTAGAAACAACCACATTCACTTTAAATAGGGCACCATCTAAATCCGTTGAAACGACACCGTATGAATTATGGTTTGGGAAGAAACCTAAATTGTCGTTCCTTAAAGTTTGGGGTTGCGAAGCTTATGTAAAGAAGTTACAGCCCGACAAGCTTGAAACCCAAAGCTGAAAAATGCGTCTTCATAGGATACCCGAAGGAAACTATTGGGTATACCTTCTAACATAGATCCGAGGGCAAAATCTTCGTTGCCAAGAATGGATCCTTTCTAGAGAAGGAGTTTCTCTCGAAAGAAGTGACTGGAAGGAAAGTAGAACTCGACGAGGTTGTTGAACCTTCTCTCGAACTTGCGAGTAGCGCAGCACCGAAAGTAGTTCCTAAGGCGCCTACACCAATAAGAGAGGAAGCTAATGATGTTGATCATGAAACTTTGGTTGAAGTAACTACAGAACCTCGCAGGTCAACGAGAATTCGTACCACTCCTGATTGGTATGATCCCGTTATGAGTGTCATGTTGGTGGACAACACCGATGACCGTGCAACATATGAGGAAGCGATGATGAGCCCAGATTCCAATAAATGGCAAGAAGCCATGAAATCCGAGATTGGATCCATGTACGAAAACCAAGTATGGACTTTGGTGGACTTACCGGATGGCCGGAAGGCTGTCGAGAATAAATGGATTTCAAGAAGAGAACAGATGCAGATGGTAATGTTACTGTCTATAAAGCTCGACTTGTCGCAAAAGGGTTTCGACAAATTCAAGGAGTTGACTACGATGAGACTTTCTCGCCGGTAGCGAAGCTAAAGTCTATGAGGATTATGTTAGCAATCGCTGCATATTATGATTATGAGATATGGCAGATGGATGTCAAAACGACGTTCCTTAATGGAGACATTGATGAAGAGTTGTATATGGTATAACCCAAAGGTTTTGTCGATCCTAAAGATGCTAACAAGGTATGCAAACTTCAACGATTCATTTATGGATTGAAGCAAGCATCCCGAAGTTGGAATCAACGTTTTGATAAGGTGATCAAAAGCTTTGGTATATACAAACTTATGGAGAAGCTTGTATTTACAAGAAAGTGAGTGGGAGCTCTGTAGCATTCTTAATACTATATGTAGATGACATATTGTTGATTGAGAATGATGTAGACCTTCTTAATAGTGTCAAAGATTATTTGAATAATAGTTTTTCAATGAAAGATCTTGGCGAAGCAGCTTACATATTAGGCATAAAGATTTATAGAGATAGATCGAGACGCCTAATATCATTGTCACGTAGTACATATTTGGACAAAGTTCTAAAGAGGTTTGGAATGGAAGATAGCAAGAAAGGGTTCTTGCCCATGTTGCCAAATACAACTTTGAGTAAAACTCAAAGTCCTGCAACGGCAGAAGATAGAGAAAGGATGAGTAAGACTCCCTATGCCTCAGCCATAGGATCTCTTATGTATGCCATGCTATGTACAAGACCCGACATTGCATATGTTGTTAGTTTGACTAGCAGATATCAAAGTGATCCAGGAGTGGATCATTGGACAGTGGTAAAAAACATCCTTAAGTACTTGAGAAGAACTAAGGATATGGTTCTTTCTTATGGAGGTGGTGAACATCTCGTTGTTAATAGTTACACCGATGCTAGTTGGAACACCGATCCGGATGATTCTAAATCTCAATCTGGATACGTATTTACTTTGAATGGTGCAACAGTTAGCTGGAGGAGTGCAAATCAAAGCGCTGTGGCGAGATCTTCAACTGAATCGGAATACATAGCTGTTTCAGAGGCTTCACAAGAGGCGATATGGATGAAGGAGTTCATTATAGAGCTTGGTGTGGTTCCAAGTGCGTTGGACCCAATGTCTATCTACTGTGATAACATGGGTGCCATAGCCAATGCGCAAGAAACAAGGTCACACAAGAAGCTGAAGCACATCAAGATATGTTTTCACGCTATTCGAGAGCATGTCCAAGATGGTGACATAAATATTTGCAAAGTACACACAGATCTGAATGTGGCGGGTCCGTTGACTAAACCTCTCCCGAGGGCAAAACATGACCAACACCAAACCGCCATGGGTGTTTGGTCTATTACCATGTAATCTAGATTAGTTGACTCTTGTGCAAGTGGGAGACTGTTGGAGATATGCCCTAGAGGCAATAATAAAAGTGGTTATTATTATATCTTTGTGTTTATGATAAAAGTTTACATTCATGCTATAATATTATTAACCGGAAACATTAATACTTGTGTGATTTGTAAACTAAATTAGAGTCCCTGGTAAAGCCTCTTTACAATACTAGCTTGTCGGTTAATAGATGATTGTGGTTTCTCAATCATGAACATTGAGATGTTATTAACAACGAGATCATATCATTAGGAGAATGATGGGCATACTCATATAGATAAGTGTAGCATAAAGATCAAGTCATTTCAATAGTTCGTTTGCTATAAGCTTTCTGATACATAGTAACCTAATTCCTTCGACCATGAGATCATGTTAATCACCATCACCGGAATAATGCTTTGATGACATCAAACACCACACCATAACTGGGTGTCTATAAAGGTGGCATTGAGTGTTCGGAAAGTATGGGTTGAGGCACATGGATCAAGAGTGGGATTTGTCCATCCATATGATGGATAGATATACTCTGGGCCCTCTCGGTGGAATGTCATCCAATTAGCTTGCAAGAATGTGACTGGCTCACAAGGGATCATGTATCACGGGAACGATAAAAGAGTACTTATCGGTAACGAGGTTGAACTAGGTATACAGAGATACCGACGATCAAAACCTCGGATAAGTAAACTATCGTGAGACAAAGGGAAATTGGTATCGTATGTAAGTGGTTCATTCGATCACAAAGTAATCGTTGAAATATGTGGGAGCCATATGAATTTCCAGATTCCTCTATTGGTTATTGATCGGAGAAGTGTCTCGGTCATCTCCGTATAATTCACGAACCGTAGGGAGACACACTTAAGGATTCAATGTTGTTTAGTAGATATGGAATGTTAGTAGGGATACCGAATGTTGTTCGGAGTCTCGTATGGGATCCGTGATATCCGTGATATCACGAGGAGATCCGAAATGGTCCGGAGAATAAGATTCATGTAAGGAAAGTCCGATTCCGGAGTTCGGGAATGATTTTGATGTTTTCATCGGAGAGGTTCTAGAAGGTTCACCGGACCGGAAGGGGAATGGTCCATGAATGTGTCATGGGTAAGTAGAATGATTGGATCATATCCTAGGTCGCTTGGTTTGGGCATTTGCAAGAGAGAATTAAAGCTATAAATTGAAAGTCAAACGGGAGATTGAAAAGTCAAACTGGAACAATGGTTTCCTAGTGGAAGAAGGAACAAGTCCTTCTCTCAATACAACTTGGGTTTGGGTTTGGATTCAAATCCACCCCTCCCAAGGCTTCCCCCCTCTCATAAATAGAGGGAGAGGGCTGCCCCAAAGCACAAGCCCTAGCCCCTCTCACCCCGCGCCGCCGCTGCCGCCAGCCGCCGTCGGCCCGTCGCCATCGCCCTAGCCGCCACTGAAACCTCCTCCTCCTCTCGGTCTTCTAAACCCTAGATCACCGGGAAACCCTAGATCCACCATAACTCACATCGGCTTAGGCGAAGCCCTATGGGATATTCCCTCTACTTCCGACACCACGCTGTCGTGCTTCCGGAATCACGAGGGGAGAACTACAACCTCCGCTGCCTACTGGAACAAGGGAGAGGAAGGTCTTCATCGAGTACCGAACGTGTGACCGATCATGAAGCGCCGAACGCAGCGCCGGAAGGATCGTCTATGCGATCTTGAGATCGGCAAGTGTACGACTACATCACCCACGAGAATCTCCTCTCGTTAACCGCTTTGAATCTTCGAGGGTGAGTGCTTCTATCGACTCGTTGCTATAGTAGATAGATCTTGGCTTGTTTTTGTGCATGCGGTAGAATTTTTTTGTTTTCCATGCTACAAACCCCTACATGTCCCAACTCAGATCTTGCAGGCCTGATGCGCAGGCCGGAGACTCCAGTACATGTAGGTCGGAGATTCCAAAGTGGCCTAAGATTCCGGTGACGTCACGTCGCCTGTCTGGGGCGCAATGTTGGAGTTTCTGGTTGGCCTCTGTCTCATCCCTGAGTTGAGGGTACATCAGGTTGTCATGACTGGCTTCTCGAGTTTGGGAGGGTAGGGCTGGAGATTCCATTGTGGAGGCAGCGGAGACTCCGGTGTGCGGAGGACGGAGACTCTAGTCTTAAAGCTGTTTCTTCTTCCCGTATTCTCTTCCATGCTTCATGCTTGGTTTTCTTGGGTGTCATGGTGATGACCATATGTTGGGCTGCATCATCTTCCCCTCTTGAAAAAGAGTCGTCCTCGACTCTAAACTCTCATCACCATGTGTAGGAGGTAGACAATCATGCTTGGATTTGGGTTTCACCATTCTTGAGAGAAATGTTATGGAAACTCTTCAATGTTCCTTCGCGCTTCATGTAACCTAGCAAGCTCATAGTAAGGACAAAACAATAGTCAAATATTATCCAATTCTTGAAGGTATTGACATGGGTGTGCGAATAGAATGAGATCACCTTGAAAGATGTTGTTGTCTAGGAAGCTCATTGAAGCTCATCCATGTTATCTCATTTTTCGAAGAGGTTGATGGGTATGCATCTGTACCTAAACACACCAAATACCCAAGCAATTTTTTCTGTACGTGATAGAGGAACACATCATGTATGACATGTTCATTCTTGGTCACAACACCATTAGCACAACGAAAAATATATCAAAGATAATGCATATGCAAGGTCAATGTGTAAGCAAATATTTGGAACATCATCTAAATGTGGGAACTTGAGAACTCCATGAAAATATTCATGGCATCACACATAACATTGGAAAGAGAAATTGGTGAACATCTTTGATGCAGTAATAGGGGATTTGGAAAAAACACATGAGGAAGCATATCCAAAATATTATCAAGTGTGCAAATAAGGTATTTGATATCAAGGATCATATAATCATGGTTGTCAAAAAGGAAATCCAAATCATCAACATGTTTGCAAACAAACCAAAAGAAAGAGAAATTGATTGACATCTTTGATGCAAAACATGCAATCTCATCACCAAGTGAGAAAAGAGAACTGACATAGGTAGCCCAACAGGCATCCGACTACATCCTACCTGGTGCGGCCAGACGGGAGGCCCACTCGACGACCTACCAAGGTTCGTGAAGCATATGATGATTCAGCTGGTATGAAGCCATATGGACATAGACTCCCAAGCACACAAGACAAGTAAAGCTCAATACTAGAGTTAGGATCTGTCTTGTAACCTACTCGTATTGGTACCTTATACCTAGCCTCCCCAAATATAAAGGATAGGAGGGTCCAACGAGGAGGACACGACCTAATCTCTCTCCACCGCCACAACAGGTCTATAGATCTACATAGATCGTAACCTAGCATACACCACGCTAGATCCAATATGTGCACCTCTGTAACCTTCGGCTTCGCCATTAATCGAGAGCAGACAAGCAGGAGTAGGGTTTTCCCTCTAGGGGCCTGAACCTAGGTAAACACCTTGTCCCGTTTGTTGCTTGTCTGTTACCCGTTCCGCGATCTCTAGCGTCCCCTCCTTCTCCAAAACCCAAGTCCATAACAATGGGCATTGACGAGTCGAACCCTCGTCAAGAACCCACATGAATTATACTCTCAAGAGATCCTTTTGTAAACTCGTGCTCAATCGAGGTTTACGTTGGAGTCTGGGTACCTACACACATAATAGATGAAAAAATAACATATGTGCATGGTAGATGAACACATCATCCATCAGATGCGTCTTCTTGTTTGCACATCACCACTAACATCAAGCAGTATATTATGAAAAGCATGATATATGTGCAAACAAGGTGGTGGGGCATGCTCAAAGTGCGATGCATAAAAAATTCCAAACATTTCAAAAGCTATGGGGGTGATATATTTTTCAATCAAATTATCATCATTGCAATTAAAGCATTAGGAAGAACAATTGTTCAAAATATTTTATTCAATGATGGGGGAAATATGAAGAAACTATAACATGGTAGGTCTATGTCAATATCATCATAAATATATGTTTCAACTTGACCAACAATGTGCGAAGGCAAAGTGTCACATGGTGAAGTCAAAGTAGCATGTGATTTCACAATTAGATCATACATAACATGCAAGCAATCAAAATTCATCATGTCCACTAGTGGGAGTATGTCATCATCAACAACCATATTTTTACCTTTCTCATACATATCATGTGAAGTGGGTGTTGTGGTAGTAGTGGCCTCCATGTGGTCGACTTGTTGTTCATCCATCGGGATTGTCATGTCCGTGCTTCTTGGATCATCATCATCCATGCAACCTAGCAAAGAGGAAGATAACACGAGAGGAGTATATGTGAAGTTGTTAGAAATCAAAATGTCCTTACTTGACTTATGCAGTGTATCCTCATGTTCTACACATGAAGGTACTCGTCCTTATCATATGGTGGATGCACACAAGTCACTTCCAGTCTCACTCAAGTGGTGTATGTGGATCTCTACCTCACATGGGATAGGTGGCATATTTTCACGCATGCATATAAGTGTGCTTGGCTTGTGACGCCTTGTTCAGCATGACAAAGAGTGTCAATACTTGGCAAGTTTCTTAAGGGTAGCTTCAAGCTTGTCGCGGAGTTGGTGGAAGTTCGCTTCCATGGATTTGGAGTTATTATTTATGGTTTCCCACTTGTCATCGGTTGCTCCACTTTCCCGATACATTTAGAACAAAGCCAAAAGATATGTGTGTTTGGTGTGTAAGAGAGGAACTAGAAACCAACGTCGTTACCTTCACCTTTAAAATAGTATTGGAACTAGTGGAGCAAGCTAAGATGAACCGATACAAAACTAGAGCGAAGTGGCGAGAGTTTCAAGAACAAAAAGGAAAGCTTAATACACACACTTTGTTGGGTGTATAGTTTTTAAAAGTGGCAAACAAATGGAACAATCATAAGCCAATATATTGTAATGACAAGTGAGGAACCATGATGACCACAAAGCAAAAGCGTCGATCTAAAAAATATAGGAATTATATTCAAGGAAACACACACAAGGTGGGATAAATGAGATTTGCGCAACGGAAAAAGTGAGCTCAGAACCAAATAATGTCCTAACAAAGACTATAAGCTCATTCGCATAAGTGCAAGGAGAGACACTAGTTCGATTGCATAAGATGGTCAGATACAAGATTTGCACAACACGTACCACCTAGAAGTTTTTCATCTATCTTGTGCTTCATATTCTATATGGAACTTGTTACTTTCTCTCTTTTTTATTTTTTCTTTATTTCTATTGCCTTTTCCTTATGCTAACAACTATACAAGGTAACTATATGAGCTAGAGTATACAACTCTTGCTTAGAATACTACATGGTGTGAATGTGAAAATCCCAAACAATCATAAGAGGAATTAGTCTCGATAGGTGTTTTTAATGGCATAAAGACAATGTGGCTTATTGTAACACCCTCGAATTGGCCCTATGAAAGTTTTAGCGATTCTCGCCAAACCCGCATAGAAACGATCCAAAGATGCCCACCAGGCACTTGCGTGCGGATGGAAAAAAAGTAATATCATTACACAATAGTCCTCGATGGAACCCACAGAACATATATATATATATATATAAAACAATGACTCCATGAGTCAAGAATATAGATATAAAGTGTAAAGATCCAAATCACCTTTAAAACGGTACAACATTCGAGTACAGATAAGAAGAAAATGGGGCTAAGAGCCCTGAAGAATAACCAATGGCGTCCATAACCCTGCCGAGGCAAACCCGGAAGGGTAACCCTGCTAACAATGTCGATCTCAAAAACTGCTAAATAAAAGGGGTGCCAACAAAGGGCAAAGGAAAACAGAGCGGTCAGTACAGAGGTAGCACACGACGAGACTTAGAATTCGGTGGCTCTCGCCTACATAGGTATGGTGGACAAATGCGGCAACGCAACATGCACTAAACAACCTATAAAGACTCGATACAACTGGAGACTTTCAGATAGAGGTAAGAAAGACCTATGCAGGACCAACCAGATAGTAACACCAATCATACCCATCCTGGTATTTCCCTCTTGAGACCAAACGAGAAATTCCAACCGAGGAACTCACACAGTTGGCAGTTTTGTTCATTCCATTATAGTTGCAGCACTTACTAGTTAGATATAGATATCATGAGTCATTCTGATATCATAAGAAGTGGGCAATTTTAGTCAACCATTCCGTTATAGTTGCAATACTTACTAGTCAGATTCAAATTGCATGAGACATCCCAAATCCAGCAATTGTTAGCACTTTTATTTACTCATTCTGTTGCAGTGAATTTGATTACTAGATATGTCATAGTCAATTTTATATCACTACTTTAGTTATAGTTATCTACGATTGAGATACCGTGATCCAAGTTGTCCATAACCGCGAACATGGTTTTCTAAAAGATTTACCTTGCAGGGATGCACAAATAGCAACAAACGCACAATCAACCTAAAAAAATGAGGCATCACGACAAAGCAATCACAAGATTCATAAAATATTTCAGGGGCCACCCCACTAAGCTACCCACAACGAAGTTGGACGTCTCCGAGATGGACCCAGGGTTTGCATCAATGGTTGTAAACGACTAGGAACCGAATGTGTGACTGGGATTTTCAATACTGCGAAAACACTTTGCTTACCTGAACAGTACATAGTAAACACTCTCCACAAGCAATAGTAGTAAATAAAGTAGTAAACATGGCATAAGTACAGGATAGTAGTAAAACCCCAAACTAGTTTGTGGCCCCAAGAAATACGAAATGAATCAAGCTCTGGCTAAAGAGATTCATGGTCCCACATGCGGATAGTGTGATAGTCAAGGAACATGTATCAAGTACTCGGGGCCTACGAGACACCAGTGAGCGGTTAAAAACCAAATAACATCTATTGCCCACTGGTGCCTCTGCATTAGTTATAACTATTCCCAACATTTTAATATCAAGTTGTAATTAAAGTCATGATCATATCCACCATTAAACATGAGGCAACCTCCCAACAACCGTGGTAGTTCCAGGACTTCGGGTGGAAGTTCTAGGACTTCAACAACTCGTATGTGACACGATTTTGGGCGCAGAACTTGAACGAAAACCTCAAATTCGATGGGGAAATAAAGGAATTAGACCACTGAGACACAAAGGAAGGTAGATCAACAAATTCTGCAGTAGATCTATGGATCAAAACCTACCAAAGTGCACACAAATCTTAGATGGACCCAAAAGCAAGTACGATATATTTTTGGTGTTTTTTTTTGAAATTGTCAAGATTTTTTTTGAAAGGCAAGGGGGATGAATCCGTGGCAACCTATCCTCTTTATACCATTTGATAAGGGGTTGGCCCAATATTCATAGATTCGTGGTGGAGGGGTTGAAGAACATGGGAAGAACACACACACACATGGAGATAAACAGCAAAGCAAACCCATAGAATCGATCCCAACAATAAATTAAACTCTCAATGAAGCAACCCTCGGAACTCGAAAGACAACCCAACGATCGTTCTAATTGAAACCGATTTCCTTCTTACTGGCTGGTTGATGACCCACAAGTGTAGGGGATCGCAACAGTCTTCGCGGGTAGTATTACCCAATTTATTGATTCGACACAAGGGGAGCCAAAAAAATACTTGCAAGCCTTAACAACTGAGTTGTCAGTTCAGCTGCACCTGGAAATAGTTCTTGCTCATAGAAGTTTACCAGTAGCAACAGTTTGGTAGTAGCAATAGCAAAGCAACAACAACAGTAACAACAACAATGGAACAATAGCAATAGTAACAGTAGGATTCGAGTGCGGTAGCCATTGGGGTTGGATGGACGGGCGTTGCATGGACGAGTCTAAACATGTAACTTCAAGGGACTAGGGCATTGCAGATAAATAATATTAAGCATATAAGTACTAAACAATCCTAGGCATGTGCTCCAAATATAGTCATACGTGCTCGCAATGAGAACTTGCACAACATCTTCTGTCCAGCAGCCCGTGGCAGCGGGGCCTCTAGGAAACTACTAGCAATTAAGGTGCTCCTTTTAATAAAGCACCGGAGTAAAGCCTTAACACTCCGTGAACACATGTGATCCTCACACCACAGCCATCCCCTCCGGTTGTCCCAATTATTGTCACTTTGGGGCCTTTGGATCCGGACAATGATATGTGTACACAACTTGCAGATAAGATCATAAACAATACTATCATAATGATCCAATAATAAGTTCAGATCTGAGATCATGGCACTCGGACCCTAGTGACAAGCATTAAGCACAACAAGTTGCAACAAAGTCAAATAGCACTAATAGAGGTACTAGGCACTATGCCCCTAATAGATCTTATTCGATTACATGATAGAACTCATCCAATCCCTACCATCCCCAAGCCTACAGCGGGGGATTACTCACTCATGGATGAGGGAAACATCGGTGGTTGATGGAGATGCGTTGGTGATGACAATGGCGATGATCCTCTCCAAATTCCCCGTCCCGGCAGGGTGCCAGAATGGAGTTTCTGGATCCGAATCTTGGTTTCTCGTGGCGGCGGCGAAGCGAAACTCTTTCTGGAAAACTATCGAACCGCCCTATGTTTTTAGGTCAGAAGGCAACTTATGGACGCAGAGGGAGGCTGAGAAGCTGCCTGGGGTGGCCAAACCTCCCCAGGCGTGGGGTCAGTGGGCCCGCGCCTGGGGTGGGTCTGGCCCCCCAGGCCTCCCCTCTGTCTTCCCTTCTGGCTCCGTTCTTAAAGCTGATGCTTCTTCCATCATCTCTTTCATGCTTGGTTGTCTTGGGTGGCATGGTGATGACGATATGCCGGGCTGCATCATCGTTGGTTTTTATAGGTTTGTGGTTTGGCGTCATTTTTTATTCGGATGCCTTCATAAAAGTACAAGATTGTGTCATCGAAGAAGAAATAGTCTAAAGAACTCGAAGATTTGTTTGTTTCTTTTAGACTTCATTTTATAATCGTCGAAGTTAACTTTTGTATCTCTACTATAAAATAGATATGACATCGGTTGTTAAAAAAGAAGAAAGATGGGTGGAACTATCATGTCATTTTATTAAGAGAGTAATGAGGAATACAATAAGCCCCTTAGTATTCCCCTCTTTTGTTTATCGAAGCATGATGTAGCGTACAGAAAACATAACTCGCAAGCTTACACAGATAAAACCCGATAATAATATGATATCTTTGAGGAATACAAAAACGACACTAGTGAATCCTTGATATCAAGGCATCAACTATACACAAGCCCCCCCACACCCCCCCCCCCACACACACCAAAAAAAGATACACAAGGGATGGTCATAACAAAATCAGATAAGAGTATAAAACCCATGAGCACATGTTTCAATCGGGAACAATGTTGTACTATTTCTACGGTTTTGCTAATTCTCTTAAGTTAGAGCTTAGTCAAGTTTCAAGTTATTAGATTTGTATCGCAATTCGGCTGCAACTGAGGTTTTTCAGTAACAAAAATTGAGATCTATAGTTGCAAGTGTGTTTTGCAGATGGTCGTAAGTGAAGTTTGTGGAGTTGTAATATCCGATTAAGAATTAGACGCATCCATTTTTTAAGGCGACTTGTGTTTCGACCAGTGGTCTCGGTCATGGCCACAACCATGGATAGTTAGGTCTAGCTCTAGTCGGAAAATGCGAACAACAATATTTTGAAACTTGATCCATCATGTACGAGCTCGGTGGAACATGCGAATTGCGAACAATGACTCTCTGGCAGTGTTTCCTTTCGCGATATTGCCCCGGATTTGCATCGGTGACAAGTTTTTGTATTGCCATTATTTGATCAATAAAGGATTAAACTCCTCTAAAAAAATAAAGGATTTAACTCTCTCTCTCTAAAAAAAATTCCCGACCCCCGAGGTTGGCAGCCCAGAGAGCAGTGAGCCCTGCTCCGCGTGCAGCAAAAGACACTGTCGTCATGGCAGGATCCCCTCTCCGAGAAAAAAGTACGAGCGGGGCACACTCGCAAAAAAAAGCATCCGGCACGCAGGCACGAGCACGATACGACGCCATAATTGATTCATTCGAATTTCGAACGCCGCCGGCCGCTCCCCCAATCCACCCACGGACAGACCAAAGCGGCGAGACGAGACGAGACGAGAGCCGAGCGGCAGCGTGAGACGCAGCAGGGCGAAATGAGGAAGGCGGCCGCGGCCTCGCGCTACGCCTCCTACGACTCGCCGTCCCCGTCCCCGCGCCGCGCCGGACCTACCGCCGCCGCATCGGCGACGCCGGTTCAGCAGAGCCGCGCGCTGGTGCCGGTCAGATCCGGCCGCGCCGACCTGCGCTGCCAGGCGCCGCCGCAGCCCCAGCCGCACGGCAACCTCGGCTCCGTGCTCCGGAGGCTCATCTCAATGGACAAGAAGCCGAGCGCCAAGAACCTCCTCCCCGTCCCTCCCGCCGCGACCCTCCCCGCGAAGAACGGCGGCGGTGGCGGGGGCAAGCTGCCGGCGCTGTCGCGGAAGCTCTTTCAGAAGGGGCCTTCGGAGGGCAAGAGGAAGGCCCTGACGGAGGTCAAGAACAGCGGCAACGCCAACACGCGGACGCTCGCCATGGTGCTGCGCAGCGAGCGGGAGCTCCTCTCGCAGAGCAAGGAGCAGGAGGACGAGATCGCCGCGCTCCGCTTCCAGCTCGAGCAGAAGGACATCGAGGTGCGCAGCCACTCAACCCCCTTCTTCCCTTCATCCGCCCACCTTTCCGTGTTATCAATGGCTGATGCAGCAATCGTGTGGTTATTTTGAGCAGGTCGAGCGGCTCAAGGACCTGTGCCTGCGCCAGCGGGAGGAGATTAGTACGCTCAAGGACGCCGTCCTGTTCCCTGACACACAGCCGGACCGCCACGTCCGGGATGAGATCTCAACTCTCACCGGGCAGATTCAATGCCTTGCCGATGAGCTCGCCCAGGCACGTCCTTTGGCGGTGGAATTTTGCCGTGCATTCTCAACGTAATCTCCCAGTCCCAGAGTCCCTGATGATTGACTGCTATTGTTTCACTCTGCGCAGGTCAAGGCCGAGAAGAACACGTCAAGGTCATGTTTTGACGACGGGTATTGTTCCTCCCCAAGTACACCAGCCCTTAACGAGGAGACTGCCTTCTCTCTGGTATGATCGTTTGCTCAACCATTCTTTTGAAGCAATTGAACGATGCTTATGCCAATGAGTTGTTTGCGGATGCTGCTTCACAATTTCATTTGTCAGTATTAAGAGATGGCGTGTGTATTACCCTGTAAATTGCTTTTAAATTGTTTTTCTTGAATTCAGGCTTATGTTCCATGCTAGTACAATTTGTAAATAATGACATATAATTTCCACCATTAAATTTCCCTAGCAAAGTTTGAATAGCCATTAAGCTATATAAATGACCCTTTGTATCAGGGTAACCATAAAATGTCCATAATGCATAGGCTACCTTTATCTTGGGAGTAAATGGCTTTTAGGGGGCCAAAAAGGATTTCTTCGGAACATTAACGTTTATATATTATCATGTTTCTTAGGTAACAAAGATTAGTTAATTTCATAAAGTACTAGTTTACTGTTTCACAAGGTACCGGGGCAATACAGAAACCCACAAAACTTACTTATCAGTCTACACAAATGCTCTCATTTTCTGATGGACACTGATGACTTATTATTCAAAAGTACACCTCTCACATCTCAACGGGGATATGGTACGGTAACTTTATTCTACCGTCTCATGTCTTGGCCTGCCTGCTTTGAAGATACTGGCACAATACATTGTTTAAAACTTCCAGTTGTTCTTTACCTTGTTTCGATGATAAGTTAGTTGTTTGACTTATTTCATGTTTTCAGTTCGTCCCCTTTATTCTTCCAAGTGATATTTCAAAACCCTTTCCACACTGTCAATTTTGTAAAGACAATACTTCACCTATGTTAAATGGTTAATTTGGCTTGTTGGTTTGACTCCAAGTTCCAATTCTTCTTCAGCTTTGCAACTACTGCAATTCAAAGCTATCTTTTGCAACAACAATAAGAACAAAATAGAAAATCCAGCACAAAATGAATCTTACATGACTTACTAAACATATATTTGCAGTTCAACTTGATTGACTGATGATGTCCATTCTTGCTATTCGCCGCTTTCGCAGGAGTGCAGCATTGGCGAAGCGGAGACGCCGAACTGTGGTAGCCCCGATGAAATGTTTGTCAAGGATCTTAACCCTTGCCTGACCCCTTTCTCCAAGAGCAGATCCGAGGTATAAAGGCTGGCCTACCCACAAGTTCCGTGCATTTTTGCCTCTTATTTCGTTCTCAAGCAGCCAAAGCATCTTCCTCACCTCAACCATGAACTTTGCAAGGAGTACGAGGAATCCTTGAGCTCTCACCGCAGCAACAGCAGCAGGGCGAGGCCGGACCGCAACTTCTCCTTCGGCTCGCATCGCAGGACGATGTCGAAGAGCTCTGACCACCACAAGCCTACCTCAGGCTCAGGCACAGCCGGGAGCAGCAGCAAGCGGCGAGTACACAGATCCGACCAAGACAAGATCTACCAGAACCTGTTTTAGTTTGGTCATGGATCACGAAGATCATCCGTCGGTTTGTGAGAGTTGTGTAATAACGATGCTATGCGTGTGGATGAACATCAGTGGTCATTACGATCTTGGTTGTGCTTTGGTTCTTGATGGTTAGTGCTTGTCAGATGCATAAACTCTGATGGTTTGATGTTTCTTTCCTGAGAAAATCAGTTGTAATTTTCATCTCGAGATATCTCAATTGTGATGGACATGTTTTTCCCCCCCAGAGAGTACAATGCAGAGACAGAAGCAACTCATACACGAAACACTATTACTGCACTGAATATTTCGAAGACTAATAACAACGGTATCCTGTCCTGCAACGAAAATGTTCGTCTTCGTCTTGAACAGAACGGTTCTAGCCTGAAGTTTCAAAGCGACAGCGAGAGTTTTCTCCGTTGCCTGGGCACGGACAGACCGCAGCCGTCCGATATCCTATCTGGACGGCCCGGATCCCACGCCGCCAGTATACTAGTCTGACTCTACTACTCGGTCTGATCTGTAGCTGTCTCGCGCTCACCAATGGTGGTCGTCTTCTCCCCGACTCCCCGCCCCAGCCAAATCCCAAACCCCGCCGCGGCGCAGATCCCCCCAAATCCCCAGGCCTAGCCCGCGCACTCCCGTTCGGATCAATCCCCCCCAAATTCGATTCAGCTCGATGCCGCCAGCAGCGGCGTAGCGGATCTCCGCGCGAGCTAGGGTTAGGGTTTCGAGGGGTTTGCGCTAGGGTTTGGCCCCCGCCGCGATGGGCCGGTCTCGCGGGGTGCCCAATTCCGGCGACGACGACACCAACCACAGGTTCCGCTAGTGTCCCACTCGCTGCCCCCCTTCGCATTTTGCTCTGCCTTGACTACTATCGAGCGAGCGAATGAGTGATGTAATGCGTGGTCGGTATTGCTGCAGGTCGAAGCGCAGGAGGGTTGCGTCGAGCGGGGATGCGTCCGACTCCCTCTCGGCGGCGTGCGGGGGAGCTGGCGATGGGAAGAAGGCGCTGTACCACTGCAACTACTGCAACAAGGACCTGTCAGGGAAGATCCGGATCAAGTGCTCCAAGTGCCCGGACTTCGACCTCTGTGTCGAGTGCTTCTCTGTTGGAGCTGAGGTCACGCCACACCGGAGCAACCACCCCTACAGGGTCATGGTTAGTGTCCTCACTTAGCTTTGTTTTCCTACTTGCTCACTGAATTGCAGTTGGTGTACAAATGCATGCTTAACTGAATTGTGTCCAAAAACAGCAGTAATAACCACTAGGGTTGAAGAGCAATCATATGTCAACTGCAGTGGACTTAACATGCTGATAACAACTGTGCTCGTAGAGTATGGCCCGTGAATTTATCGTACCATTCCACTTGTCCTTTAGAACCGCAAGTCTTAGCTGATTGCTACGTAGTGAAAAAGGTGTGAAACAAAAAGATGCAATATGACACTCCAAGGCTGAATCATCCCACATAACCACTGACTTTGCGTAATCGCACCACATTCATGTTTCTACCTTCTTAACATGGATACACTTACAAGTGTCCGGTGTCCTTCACCAGCTCATGTGTTAACTCAGATTATATGTTCGGTTCTGCATGGCTATATGCTCAACCATCTCTATTGCAATTGGCTATATGGGGCTTAATACATGCAAACCAGGTCATGGGGACAGGTCTCATAAACAAAGAGAAGAGGCAAAAATAATCCAATTTATACCTTAGCACTTTCAGTATTTAGTATTATCCGTGCTTCTCATGTCTGTTGCATGCTTTAACTTAACTGATATTATGCAACAGGACAACCTATCTTTTCCACTAATTTGTCCAGATTGGAATGCAGACGAGGAAATCCTTCTCCTAGAGGTATTTTCAGTGTCCATTTGTTCTGTTCATTTCTGGGTTGTGGGTTCTAACTGCTTACCTTTCATTATTGAAGGGAATTGAAATGTATGGTCTGGGAAACTGGGCTGAAGTTGCGGAGCATGTTGGGACCAAGGGCAAGGCACAATGCATTGATCATTATACAACCGCTTACATGAACTCACCTTGTTATCCCCTTCCGGTAATCATTTTGTCAACCTGTTTATTTTGAAGAGTTGAAACTTGACATTTAATCCAATACTACCCCATCATTTTAGGACATGTCTCATGTTAATGGAAAGAATAGGAAGGAACTTCTTGCCATGGCTAAAGTACAGGGTGAGAGTAAAAAAGGTGAGGCATGATCACATTTTTTTTCTGATAATGAAGAAATCTGTTTAGGCAGGAACAACACATCATATGCTTTTTTCTGATAATGAAGAAAGCTGGTTATGTATTTTGAAGGATGACATACCTTACTGCATATATTAATTGGTCCTGAGTGGTGTGATATTAGTGTCTTAGGTGGTTTAGGTTGCAGAGATCTGTTCTTCAAGGATTTTTTCTATATCAGGGTATTCAGTAGTGGCATTGTTTCTGTACTTCTGGTATGTTAACTGTTAATTACTAAGAGCTGAATACCCGTGCTTAGCTACGGATCAATAATTACTACATGTTGAATATCGATGGGTCATGGCACACTGGACATTGTCTCATACTCTCATCTCTCATCCGAGCCTTGTCTCCAGCAATTGAGTGTTTTTATGGGAACCTCTATCTGTATTTTTATTTTAAATTTGGAGTCCAAGGGTAACAAGTGAGGATGCATATCTGTCTTTCTTGTGACATACTGTAACCTACCTCAAATAGTTCTTCCAAATTTTTACGAAATCAGCGCCGCAACATCTTTTTCATAGGAATCGAAGGAAGTTGCTATTATTACTTATTAGCACCATTCCTAGGCTCCAATATCAGAAGATTCTTGTTTGGTAGCTAGCTGAACTGTTAACATAAGGGAAAATGGAAAAGAATCATGTAGACGTTGTTCCTTCATATGAGAAAAAAGCACGAAGGACATTAGGAAAGCTAGCCAGCTAGCTATCCCGCATCTCCATGTTTATGGGTTGTGTGGGCCTTCTAGGCTGTTCATTTTTTTCTTTTTTACTCCCTCTGTCCAAGAATAGATGTCTTAGGCTTTTCAAATTTTGGATGAATCTATATACTAAATAGTGTCTAGATTCATTCAAATTTTGATAAATCTGAGACATCTATTTTGGGACGGAGGGAGTAGTTTATTGCTTCAGTTTTCCGGAGGTACAATGGGCTGAGCCAGTTGGGTACATATAATCGTTACTGTCGAATATCGATATTGTGTACATGTATGGGCCCCTGAAGGCCTGAAAGGCATGGGCCTTGCTCAGTGTGGGGACGGTTCAAGAGAGTGAACAGACGACCACCAACTCAGAGTTTTATAAGTAGGAAAGAAAATGTGCCTGTATGAACACAAGAATCTGCAAATGCATGAGCTAATCTAATGAAATAACATAAACCTCCAGCAGGGCACTATTCTGTTGGTAATGACTCTGAATGTGAGGATGCTAAGAAGTTTTTACTGCCCTCAGTAGTGTTCTGCCTTACAATAAATAAGGATGACAGTAAAGACTTAATATGCTATCTCACTATATTTGTTTGTATGTTTCCTCCCTTTTTATATAGGAATTCCAGTGCTACAAGGGGATTTGACTCCTAAGGACGAGTCTCCATTTTCTCCCCCTCGGGTCAAGTATGTTATTCTTAATCTAGAATGTTCATAACCATGCATGTAAACTTTGCAAGAGGCTTAGTTACCAACTGTTGCCTTGCATAGGTTGGAAGATGCACTTGGAGAAGGTCCAGCCAGTCGATCACCTTCACACGTACCTGGTGGTATGTCTTGTAATTTGACTGATTCAATCCTAAGTTGTTTCTGCCCAGTGTCATTGAACATAATTGAGATTATGCTAATCCAGTTGAATGTGCTTTAGGTGCAAATAAGAAAGCTTCAACTGTTGGGCATTTCAAAGATGGTGCTAATCTAGCTAAAGCTGAAGGTACGACCATAAACTAGTCATGGGTGATCAGATGGATGCATTAGGGTTATCTTCTATTTTCAGTTTTTTCATTCATCATCAAGCACTGCCCTCATGTCAGTAAAAACGTCCCTTTTGTTGTTCTCTTACCACTGATCGGTGGCCATATTAAACCTAAATAAACATCCCTTAACATGGTTTCCTTTCCCAAGTTGTTCACCTTTGAGATATGTTTGATCAACGCTATTACACTCTTAAGAGATGGATTTACAAATGGAGGCGTGGTGGAAAAACCATTTTTATTTAAATGTTTATTTAGAGTTTTGTTTTATCAGCAAAATAAACCCAAGATAGATCTCTTTAGCCAAATGACTTCCGGAATATTTTGAAGCAATGCCTTTTTATTTACCATAATGAAACGTACGCTGCACCTGTATATTTCTTCAGTTCCTGCAATATCGTATATTGAATATTGGCCTGTTCAATTTTCATGTGCCAGATGGTCATATGGATAGAAGTATTGGCGTAAAAAAGCCCAGATATTCTGCAGATGAAGGGCCTTCTTTGACTGAATTGAGTGGATACAATGCAAAGAGGCATGAGTTTGACCCGGAGTATGATAACGATGCTGAACAAGCACTTGCAGAGATGGAATTTAAAGAAACTGATTCAGAAACTGATCGTGAACTGAAGCTACGAGTGTTGCGAATTTACTTGTCAAGGTTCGTTAACTGCAAGGATGAAATATTTTATTCGTAATAAATAAAAGTAAATTGTATTGTTGCAGTAGTTTGTTCCTCTGGTTTGAGAAGATCATCATGGTAGCACCATATTCTTGGTTCCTACTAACTAATATTCAGATGAAAAGGGCTCTATGTTCCTATTGCTTAAGTTGCTAGTTGACTTGCATCTACATGCATGACTTCATTAATAGCTGCAACAGACCATGTTTATAACCCAAAGAGTCTGCTAGAAGTTATAGAAACCTTTATATGCTTCTCATGAATTGAACTGTTTGCCTTCATAGGCTTGATGAAAGAAAAAGGAGAAAAGAGTTCATATTGGAAAGAAATTTACTGTACCCTAATCCTTTGGAGAAGGATCTTACAGATGAGGACAAGGAAGTTTACCATCGGTACAAGGTCTTCATGCGTTTCCTTACTAAGGAGGAACATGAAGCCCTTGTTAGGAGTGTTATTGAAGAACGGAAAATTCGTAGGAGGATTCAGGAGCTTCAGGTGTTTTACTTTTCCCCAAAGTTTATAATACGGGCACATGGCTATATGTTTAGTTTGCCTTTTTCTTTTACTAAATTCAAATTCTTAACCAAGTAAACGGAATAATTACAATTTTCTGTTTCACCATTTTATATGCAAGAACAATTCTTTACATTATTTTATTTTGTAAATGCCAGGAATGTCGTTCTGCTGGATGCCGTACACTGGCTGAAGCCAAGATACACATCGAGCAAAAGAGGAGAAAAGAGTACGGCGTGAATGCTCAAAAAGCCAAGGAAAGTGGCCAGCTTATTCCAAGTACTAAAGCAATACATAAAGCACATCGGCCTATGAAAATTGAGACTGATGGGAATTTGGATCTGAAGAAAGGCAGTACAATTTTAGATTCTCCAAAAACCACAGGGCACACAAGCGCTAAAAATTGGGATGATTGGGATATTGTTGGTCTTCCTGGGGCAGAGCTATTAAGTTCCAGTGTAAGGACAATTACTTATTTACATTCTTGATGCTGCCTTTTTCCTACTTTGGTGCTTGTTACAATAAACAAAAACTCTTCTCTGTTTCAGGAAAAACTCCTGTGCTGTCAAAACAGATTGCTACCTAGTCATTATCTGAAAATGCAGGAGGTGTTGATGCAGGAGATGTTTAAGGGTAGTGTTGTCAAGAAGGAAGATGCCCATGTATTATTCAAAGTTGACCCTGCCAAAGTGGACACAGTCTATGATATGGTGACGAAAAAGCTGGGTAACAATGAAGAGGCTCCGACCGTCTAGTTACACATTTGGTTAGTGCCTGGTGTAAACTTCCCTCAAAACCAAGTCTTGGTTTCTCATTCGCAGCATGACTGAGACTCGGGTAAAAAACGGATGCTATACTTACATTAACTTGGCTGTAGTGTTGAATTGAAATTCGTGTCAGAAGTCTGAAGAGTACACAATAAGGCGTTCCAGCCAAATTGTAAAATTACAGTGGGAATGTGTAGCGTGAGTTTCCATTGCTGTTCAATTTTTAAGAGGATAGTTGTCATTGCTGGAGAGTGTACTGTGTCTGATGAAGTGACGGTGCCTTGTTGTAGGGTTTTAGGGTTCTGAAACGATGTATCATGTATGTAACCATTTCTTCTATTTCATGTCATTGTTCCAATAGCAGATTTGAAGTACTACAGCTATCCCTGTTGCAAAATTCATGTAAGTGTTCGCTTGTTCTACAGTATAATTTCCATGGTTTATGTTCATTTGGCTTTTGTATGTTTGTCCGGTCAATCTCTTTTGTAACTCCACTCTTTGCCTTGTTGATTCCTGTATACTCAATTCGTCAAGTATGATGCTTCCTTTTATTCGTTTGGGTGAAATTAAGGCTCGAAATTCGGCACAAATGATTCACTGGAGTGTTTATATCAGTTCATTTTGGTCAAGTGCTGATCCGGTCAGGTAGCAAATGTTTTGCTTGAATTTTTCCTGAATCCCATTCGCATCGAATTTTACATGTGCAAAATGTATTACGTATATATAGAAAAATGTGTAACTGATTTTTGTAGCTCAACTGACGGCAAGATAAGCAGGCAGTAGTTGGTTGCGAACTCGTGCTGGGAGTGATTACGGAATGCAACAGTCAACAGTTCTTGATGGCGTCATGTGCGTTGTGCAGGGGAAGCAGCTGAGGGGTGGGTAGTTGGCATGTGTGTTGCGCCTCATCACGTCGTCGCGATCGCGCATCAAGATCACAACAACGCTGCGGAGGCAGACCACCATCAGCACTGACGCAGCGAAACGATGACCCCTCCCTCCTACCTGCTAACTAAACCCCCACCGCTGGTGCGCGCGAGGTAGCCAGGCCGAGAGACCCCCCACGCGAGGCGGAGAAGGCGAGGCACCGCAAGGGGGATAGCGAGAGTGGAGATGGTGTCGGCGGGCGTGCTGGTCGCCGCGGCAGCGGTGGCGGCGCTGGCGGTGTTCTGCGGGACGGACCCGCTGCGGCTGGGGAGCATGGTGGACTTCCCGGGCTTCGAGGCGCACGTCGTGGAGCTCCCCGACGCGGCCGAGATGCCCCCGCACGCGGACTCCGCCGAGCGGCTCCGCGGCGCGGAGATCCGGTTCCGCGGCGAGGTCCAGGGCCCCGAGAGCGTGGCCTTCGACCCGCTCGGCCGCGGGCCGTACACCGGCGTCGCCGACGGCCGCGTCGTCTTCTGGGACGGCGCCCGCTGGGCCTACTTCGCGCACGCGTCCCCGAACTGGACCGCCGAGCGCTGCGGCGGGCCCAAGGCGTCGCCGATGGAGTACCTCAAGGACGAGCACGTCTGCGGCCGCGCGCTCGGCATCCGGTTCGACAAGAGGACGGGCGACCTCTACATCGCCGACGCCTACTACGGCCTGTTCAAGGTCGGGCCCGAGGGCGGGCTGGCCACGCCGCTCGCCACGGAGGCCGAGGGCGTGCGCTTCAACTTCACCAACGACCTCGACCTCGACGCCCACGGCAACGTCTACTTCACCGACAGCAGCATCCTCTACCAGAGAAGGTCCGTCAGTCATGCCCAATGTGCCCCTCTCCTCTCCTCTGTTTCTTCAGTCTCATCTCATCGTATTGGTTGCGCCTGCACATATTTGTACTCCCTCTGTTTCAAATTACTCCGCACGACATGTTTATCTAGGTGGGCTAGTACTCTCTCATTTTTCATTCAAAAATACTATCTATTTCAAAAATTTCAGGATTTTTTTGAATGAAAAATGAGGGAGTACTAGTCCACCTAGATAAGCGTGCGCGCGGAGTAATTTGAAACAGAGGGAGTACTGTTTCATGCCTCGCTTGTTAGCAAATTTGAGTACCTTATACGCTGAACTGCTAATTGAAATCATTAGGACCCTGTAATTGGAAGGTTAGCATGTGTTATTTCGATTTTGCAGTTACAGTGATAGTTGACGTACTCTTGTACTGTACACCATGGTTTCACCCGTCGACTTTGTTGATTGAAGCTCGACTACGATGTATAGTATCTTTTATGATAAAAGTATGGAAACTTTCTCGTCGTCGTCCGAAGGGTGGCTGCTCGCAGCTCCTTCTATAGGAATATTCCCTGGCCGCTAGTGCTCATGGATCTCCATTTTTTCAAAGGCCTGGAAACTTTCCATACTCATCATCAAGTAAAGATGGGATGCACCTGGAGAATTTTCGTAATTTAATAATACTTCGCTACTCATTTGGGTTGAATTATATAACATATGGCTTTCGGAAACGGAAAGTACTGCTCACTTCGTTTCAAATTGATTGACGCAGCTTTGTCTAGGTACACAGGTATCTATCTACACGCGTCTAGATGTGTATCTAGAGAAAACTGTATCAAGTAATTTGGAACAGAGGGAATAGCAAAGCAACCGAAGGGCTTGTTTGCTGTAAAATGCTTACTTTTAATACTAACTCTTCTCCAGGAGATATTCACGAGAAACAGAGGAAGCGTGCAAGCTTATTGTTGGAACTAAATATTAGCGTGATCATTCCTCTGCAGGAACTTCATGCAGTTGGTTTTCGCTGGAGATCCCTCGGGCAGGCTCTTGAAATACGACCCGAAAACAAAGGAGACAACAGTACTTCACCGCAACCTTCAATTTCCCAATGGGGTGAGCTTAAGCAAGGATGGCTCCTTCTTCGTCTTCTGTGAAGGATCTCGCGGAAGGTTCATATACTCTTCTTCTCCCCCATTCGGTTCAGGGATTCCCTGATTCTACTTCAGATCAGACACTGATTATTGCGTGTGCCATTGTTGTTACAGGTTGAGCAGATACTGGCTGAAAGGTGAGAAGGCAGGAACCGTGGATCTCTTCGCCATCCTGCCCGGGTTCCCTGACAACGTGAGGACCAACGAGAAGGGCGAGTTCTGGGTGGCGATCCATTGCCGACGCAGCATCTATGCCCGGCTCATGAGTCGCAACATCCGGCTGAGGAAGTTCTTGCTGAGCCTCCCGATCCCCGCCAAGTTCCACTACCTGATGCAGATCGGCGGCAACCTGCACGCGCTCATCATCAAGTACAGCCCCGAGGGCGAGGTGCTGGACATCTTGGAGGACACTAAAGGGCAGGTGGTGAGAGCTGTGAGCGAAGTGGAGGAGAAGGACGGCAAGCTCTGGATAGGGTCTGTTCTCATGCCCTTCATCGCCGTCTTCGACTATGCCAAGGAATCCTAGCTGCCCTGGGTAAAAGAGTAGGGAAATCCACGAACACGTTGCACACGTATTGCTTGATCCAAATAAATTCGTTCCTTGAATTGCTAGTATATATACGTTTCAGCCTTTCCCCAAATGGTTACTGTAACTCGACATTCTCGGTTGGATCACTTAGCAAAGAACATCTCACTTTCCCGAGTCTTATTTGTCAGGTTTGTTCATCACTCGCCTCACTTGTGTTTGTTCGGTTTGTGCAATGGAGAGTGTGATGTTAACTGTCACCGGCGCAGGCTATCATCACTGGGTGAATATGTTTGCTAAAAGTAATTTACTTGCATAAATTGTCTACTATCTCCTTCCATGACAAATATAAGATGCAGAGTATTATAAGTTGGTTAAGCTTATTCTGTTTCTTGTATAGTACTCCAACCAATGAGAGGAAATTCAAGAAGTGATCAACAAAAAGTGAAACAGTATCACGAGCAGACACGCAGATAAAGTTAACAGATGTATCATGAGATCCATCCAATGGCTACTTTATCGGTGTGGTAGTAGTAGATGGAGCGTAGCGAACTTGCGAAAGGTAGCACTGGCCTCCAATGGCACTAGATCCATGATTTCCCTTAATAAAATTTCTGTTTTGGCCACACCACGTAAGCAATGCCACCAGGAGATGCTGCTCGATATCCCTTGCCACAAACAGACACAAAATCTACGGGATCAATCAAACAGGAGTCGAGGACCACAGTTCGCATCTGGCCCATCACGAATCGACCCTACAGGCTAGCAAATCAGAGACAGTACACGAGACCAGACGCTCCCACGTGTGCGTGCGATCGCTTGCTGTGCCAAGACGCTAAACTAAACGACACACACGGGACGCACACCTGACGGCGGCAAGCCAAGCGCTCGACGGGGAAGACGAGGGAGAGGAGAGGAAGACGACGTGGTGGCTGTCGTTTTAGAGCCGGCGCGCGGAGGAGGCGCATGAGCTGGAGCGGGAGGAGGCGCTGCGCCAGAAGCCGGCGCCGTAGAGGCGCGAGCCCATGATCTCGCGCTCCAGCTCCGACGCCGCCTCGTCCTCCGCCTCCGCGCGCCTGGCGCCCGCCGCGGCCTCGTCCGCCTCCAGCGCTGCCTCGGCCGCGATCATCGCCTTGGCGCTCCCCGAGAGCGACGCGTTGCCCCTGCCGCTGCGCTGCAGGCGGCGTCGCCGGCGCCGCCTCGTCCTGGCGCGGCGCAGGAGGTCCGTGGGGAGCCTGACGGTGACGAGCAGGAGGACCTCCAGCAGCGCCATGGGGCAGCAGCAGCACACCGCGGCGCAGTCCGCCGCCGCCTGCCCCGCCGCCTCGCCGCCGCAGCCCGGCTGCTGGGGCTCATGCTCCTCCCGCTCCTTCTCGTCTCGGCCGTGGCCGCCCTCCCGCATCTGTCAGCCACTCTGCCCGGCCCTCTACGTGATATAGCCACCAGTCCTTGGCGAATGGCGAGAATCCACCGCGACCGCGTGGTTCTCGGATCGGTTATTTAGAGTCCCGCGGCGGTTGGTGGAGAGAGAGAGGAATCAGAGGATAGAGGCGGCGACGATGGCGTTGGAGTGGCGTGCCGTGGCGGAGGAGAAAAAATCAAACCGCAATTTCCCACTGCCGCACACACACGCTTGTCCGGCAGTTATATGGTTTTTCTCTCCCGTATTTATTATTCTGGCTGGCTCGTCGCCAAAAACGCAACCCCTCCTTCCCGCAAAGTTCACGAGACCGTGACTGTGGCTGCTGCGTTCCATGGGGCGACACCTTTTGCGATGGATGCGATGCGATAAGACAGAGAGAGAGAGAGAGATCGAATGGGAACGGCCGCCAGAGCGTGTCGCGTCGTTGCCGCGGATGCGCGTGGTTGAACTGAACTGAGCTCCCGGTGCCGCACGCGCGCAATGTTCCGTCCGACGCCAAGCATCCGCCTCTGACTGTGAGCCGAGTAGGACGATCAGGGCATCTCCCGCGCGGCCGACACAAAACCACGATTTAAACTGTCCGTCCGAATAGATTGGTTCATGGATAGAAAATAGGTCGTGATTGGCAAAGCCGAACAATGTGTCTAGTGTCCCCACGCATGTTGACCGCCCCCGCCGCTCTGGCGACAAGACGTTAATGATGAGGGGACGCCGCCAATCACCGTTGACTTCCCGCGTGGCCGGTGTTTCCCGCCCGCGTTGTCTCTTGTTTTCCGCCCATGGCCAATAACATTCCGTGCGCGGGCGGTCATTTCCCCAAAAATACAACCGCCGATGACGCGATGAACACTAGACCTTGCACCACCAAGCTCCATCAAAGCATCAACATACAGTAGACATGCCTCGCCGCAGCAAAGAGTAGGAGGTGTGCGATGCCCACGAAGCCGCGGTACGAGAGATGAAACTCACCGCCGCCGAGACACGTGTGGAGGCGGTGACCCACGAAGCCGTTGCTCGGGCGACGGCGACGGTGCACAATGCCGCAGTCAAGGCGACGACTGAGAAGGCAATGAGCGATGTCGCAGTTGTCGCAGTAAGCAGGCTGAGGTACGCCCGGCAAGCGGCGTGTGACGCATCGGAGGAGCAGCGCGTCGCACAGGTGGCTGCCGCATCCATGGCGATGGTAGTGGACGCGGGAGGAGGACGACGGGGAGGACGACGACGACGACTTCCTCACCGACTTCGACGATGAGCCCGCGAAAGCCATGCAGGAGAGGAACGAGGAGCAACGGGCCATCATCGAGTCCTATGAGACACCGCACACCGCCTCGCCGGTTCTCGCGCCGTCACAGCAACAAGAGAGCAGGGATGGGCAATAGAGATGGAGGCAATGTACGCCTGCCGGGTTGCTGATGAGGGGAGACATATGAGGAGCTGCACGAGCGAGCCAACGAGTATATGAGGCAGTGTGTCCACGCCACCACCAGGGAACACCATAAGAACAACCGAGGTGGTCGCGTCGGCGCAACTAGTCCCTTGGGCCACGACTATGGCCAGGACTAGACACGACGACTATACGACGAGCACGAGTAGTCGTCGTAGTGTAGTTTAGTTAAATCATGCTTAAATCTGGATGTAGTCTCCTATCAATCTAATAAAAAAAGATTATTGAATTAATGTCCTACTTACACACGGGCTTATCGGCGTACGCCCAGACACGCGAGCGGTTCGCGTGCTGTTCGCTTCAACCCAACCGTCGTCCAAATTTGATGAATCTATACAAACACGTCGGTCTGTATAGATTGCTGGAGCTTGCGCGCTCGATTCTCCTATTTAGTCCGGACCATTTCGAACGCGATAGAATCGTTTAAGTCGGCCCGGTGAAGATGCACGCGGTGAATGCTTCGGCCTTTGATTCGGTCAAGCGATGGTGATGGTCCAGAGTTGTTTATAATCCTGTGTTACTTGTCCAATCAGCCGCTCCTATACAAAAATCAAAACAAAAGCCGCTGTGACAAAATGATGAGCGATGACAAGTGGAGAGATTATTTTAGTATATGCATGGAACAGCTGATGGGTGGAGCAAAGAGCCAAAGAATAGATCTCCGTTTCAGGAAAAAAATAAAATAATGTACAGCCGGTTAGTCCAACACTCCAACCAAACATCTGGAACAAGGATACAAAGAAGCAACGCAAAGAGACAAGGAGCTTCCAGAAGCAATCCAAACGAGCCGGTCGGCGGAGGGTAATGACATACTAGCGCGGAAACAAGGGCATTGGTGTATCAGACCGCCTGCTCGATCCCTCAGTGCTTTCGTTAACGTAAACACCACCAGATGCACCCAAACACACCTTCTCTATCTGTCGTTTTAAGCTATAGTAGCTTTGGAGAACCTCAATTTGTTTTGTCTCTTCGTTTTTTTGCGATCAAAGGAGCTTTATTGCTTACTAATAAACATCGATCGGGGCTACAATAATCCTTTTCAACGGGGGCCAGCTAGGAAGGGAGCGGTGTAAAACTCACCCAAACACACCTTTCTCTTGCGAGAACTAGCTCTATGAGCACACAAGTGAGCGGCCATTAGCTAATCGGCTTTGATGGTGCACATCAAAACTAGTAAAAAATAACTTAGCTACCTCACCTCGTGACACATGCTAGTAGTAATTCTTTTTTTATCCTTTTAGAAGCAGTTGTTGGACGCCTTCTATTTTCATTTATTCCTCTTCTCGATTCTTGGAATACAAGCCACTTGATACAAGCACACATTTGGGGTATACACTTTTGTTGTAATCGGACAACGAGAGGTGATGGTATATCTCGAGGAACACGGTGGTGTGAGATACTACCTCCGTTTGGGATTATAAGTCTCACGCGGATAACTAGGTTGCCAATTTAAACAAGATAATATAAATATTATGGCATAAAGATTATACCATTAGATACTTTAGAGGTTATACTTTTTAATGGTATAATTTTTGTGGAGTATAAGTTATATTTTATTGGTCAAATTAACAACCTAGGTATGCGCGTAGGACCTATAATCCCGAACGGAGGGAGTAGTGTTGTACGGGGGTGTATGGCAGTCTTATAAATTATAATGAATGAGACTGCGGTGTTATAAATTATAATGAATGAGTTAAATTGGACTAGAATTTTTTTTGAAGCATTTTTTATCGAAGGAGAAGGGCCTGGGATTTTGGAGAAGCAGAGGCGAGCTATGAGGTCTAGGATGGCTCAAGTAGCATGGACCCACCCATGGATGCGCCACCGGTTCATCTGGTGCCTAGAGCCTCCGCAATCTTCCGTATTCATTTTAGGATCTTCGTCTTGACTTAAAACTGCCTATAAAAAGACCCTCTGAGGCATTTTCAGAAGAGGAGGCGATGAAAACACAGAAATCACGTAATGAGCCAAAACTAGCAAAGATTGGAGAGGGAACGCTACCGGATCCAATCTCTGGTTGCATCTCCACCCTCTCCATCATCGCCTTCATGATGAGAAGGGAGTAGTCCACCACTGGACTACGAGTTTATGGGAGTAGCTCTCTGTAGGGGTTCGTAGCATGGAAAACAAAATTTTCTACCGCATGCACACAAACAAGCCAAGATCTATCTACTAGATTGTAGCAACGAGTCGATAGAGGAACTCACCCTCGAAGATTCCAAAGCGGTTAACGAGAGCAGATTCTCGTGGGTGATGTAGTCGTACACTTGCCGATCTCAAGATCCCGTAGACGATCCTTCCGGCCAAGCTTAAGGCTCAGCCGGTCACATCGCTCGGTACTTTCGACGAAGACCTTCCTCTCCCTTGTTCCAAAGGCAATGGAGGTTGTAGCACTCTCTCGCGATTCCGGAAGACAACGTGGCGTACCGGAAGTAGAGGGGAGATCTCGCAGGGCTTCGCCTTAAGCCGGAGCGAGTATGGTGGACTATGAGAGAACCCTCGACGATCTAGGGTTTAGACACGCCGAGGAAGAGGTGCTAGGCCGGCGGCTAGGGCTTGGGGTTTGCCCAAGTCGGCGGCTAGAGGAGCCCTAGAAGGTGGCGGCAGCTGCAGGAGGTGGCGGCACCAAATTAGGGTTTAGAGGAGAGGATCTTGTGTCCCTTGGAGGGGCAGCCCTGCCCCTCCCTTTATAGGTGGGAGGTACGCGGCAGGGAGGGATTCCTCCCAACTCGGCTTGAGGTGGGTCGGTTGGGAGGAACTCCCCAACTCGGTTTCAAACTTCCTTCTCCTCTTTCCAAAACTGCCGTTTGACTTTTCAAACTAGCTGTTTGACTTTTCAAACTAGGATTTGAATAAACCCTTTATTTTGGACAGCGAAGACACCAAGTACATAATGCATTCATACCAACTTGATATAACACATTCATGTACCCCTTCCCCCCCGGAGTGCCGGACATTCCGGAACCTTCTAGAACATTCCTGGTGAAAACACCGGAACCATTCTCCAACTCCGAAACGGGACTTTCCTTATATGAATCTTATTCTCCGGACCATTCCGGATCTCCTCGTGATATCCTGGATCCCATCCGAGACTCCGAACAACATTCGGTCTCTTACTCATCATTCCATAACTACTCAACAACATTGAATCCTTAAGTGTGTCTCCCTACGGTTCGTGAATTATGCGGACATGGTCGAAACACTTCTCCGATCAATAACCAATAGAGGAATCTGGAAATTCATATGGCTCCTACATATTTCTACGATTACTTTGCGATCGAATGAACCACTTACATACGATACCAATTTCCCTTTGTCTCATGATAGTTTACTTATCCGAGGTTTTGATCGTCGGTATCTCTGCATACCTAGTTCAACCTCGTTACTGATAAGTACTCTTTTCTCGTTCCCGTGGTATGTGATCCCTTGTGAGCCAGTCACATGCTTGCAAGCTAATTGGATGACATTCCACCGAGAGGGCCCAGAGTATATCTATCCGTCATATGGATGGACAAATCCCACTCTTGATCCATGTGCCTCAACACATACTTTCCGAACACTCAATGCCACCTTTATAGCCACCCAGTTACGGTGTGGTGTTTGATGTCATCAAAGCATCCTTCCGGCGATGGTGATTAGCATGATCTCATGGTCGAAGGAATTAGGTTACTATGTATCAGAAAGCTTATAGCAAATGAACTATATTAAATGACTTGATCTTTATGCTACGCTTAACTATAGGAGTATGTCCATCACATCATTCTCCTAATGATATGACCCTGTTGTTAATAACATCTCTATGTTCATGATCAGGAAACCATGATCATATATTAACCAACAAGCTAGTTTAACAAGAGGCTTTACTAGGGACTCTTTTATGTTTACAAATCACACAAGTATTAATGTTTCCGATTAATACAATTATAGCATGGTATGTAAACATTTATCATAAGTATGAAGATATGATAATAACCACTTTATTATTGCCTCTTGGGCATATCTCCAACACACACACTCTCTCTCTCTCTCTCTCTCTATATATATATATATATATATATATATATATATATATATATATATATATATATATATATATATATATATCGACGCGGATTTGCTACACACGGCATAGCTGCGCATAGGCTTAGGACCGTTGGATAAAGAGATCACATACACTACTAGTTTAGATGGTAATGGCTGGATCTTGAAAGTAGTAACGGTTCCTAACGGCGTTTGAAGCACCGCGTGTGTGTACTTGCATGCAATGCCTAGGGGCTCGTGAAAACCCTAAAAATTTTAGCTTGCTGTTTGGCAAAGAAACTTTTAGCATCTAAAATGGAAAGATAAGTCAACAAGGCTTAAAATGAGTTCTACATAGTATGCAAACCCTAGTGAAGGTTTGTGGTACTATGCAAACCCTAAAATTTCATCTAACTGGTTTAGTGTATTGTTCGTTAGGGTTTCTCACCTAAATAAGTTAGGGTTTCTCAGCATGTTGTTCGTTAGGGTTTGCCTCACCTAAACGAAACTAGATAAGCTTTGTTTTGCATGTTGCTCCTTAGGGTTTGCCTCATGCAAACAAAATTAGACAAGCTTTGTTTTGCATGTTGCTCGTTAGGGTTTGCCTCATGCAAACAAAAATAGACAAGCTTTGTTTTGCATGTTTCTCGTTAGGGTTTGCCTCATGCAAACGAAATTAGACAAGCTTTGTTTTGCATGTTGCTCGTTAGGGTTTGCCTTATGCAAACGAAATTAGACAAGCTTTATTTTGGTAGGGCTTCATGCATGCATGCCAAAGGAACACTAATGGCGTTAGTTCTTAGACAAATCCTGGGTCTGGATAGATGTGCTCCCTATATCAAAAAAGGATAGAATCAACGGTGGATACGCTATGCGCAGCTATGCCCGTGTTTAGCAGGCTATTTCCCATATATATATATATATATATATATATATATATATATATATATATATGATTATTAGTTGGCCGAGGTAGCATATTTGATATCCAATCTCTTTTGCTTTGGTCGGGTTATTGTAGGTCCATGTTCGTCCTCGCCATTCCATTGGTACAAGTTGACCCAGTGGTCGACATCGTTAGTAGCCTACTGATTTCGGCGAGTGCCAAGCACCTAGAGTATTTCACCGTGGATATCTTGGCCGACTACATCAGTCACTAGCTACAAAGACCACTGCAACAATGCAGTGTATGGCAGCGAGGCATGGAAGAGCTGAGGTCCAACTCTGCTTCGCCGTGAATGGCCACCCACAACTGCACACTTTTGGCAACTATATATATGTTTGTATTTCTGGAAATTGGCTTCTAACTAAAGTGAAAAATATATGTCAGCATTCAGGTCGAAGGATCAAGCCTTTTGTTGCTCACTGCCCGAGTAATGAAGTAGTACCATATTGAAAACAAGATTACAAGAATCATTATGTGTGTTGATGGGTAAGTTAATTTGTCACTCGTTTCCTATTCTGCTAGGAACTAATAAACATAACATTTTCCCATGGATTTTGGTGTTTCATTAGTTGAATCTTGATCTTCTCTTCTTAGCTAAAAACATGCTTTCAAAATCTTTTTTGTAGAGTATATAACTTTGAGCATCATGTGCATCAAATTTGTGGTGACATCAAGCAAAGACTACATACTAATTATCATTGACCTTTTGAAAGCACTATAATATTTCTTAGTTGTCTTCATACTAGGGTAAGCACAAGGTTGATGAATATTTACAAAGTTTTTAATTTGAAACCAAAATCATCCAATAATTAAGAAGAATAACTTCGCAGGTGCCCAAAATGATCTTTTATTTGGTCCATCAAGCTTCAACTATTGACCTCTCCCATCCTGCTCACGATTCTCAATGCCAAAGCAAAAGTCGCTACACTTCTAAGCCTATCTGTGCCAAAAAGGAACTGATTATGACCTTCTTTTCCGACAACAGAAAAATAGACAGCTTGAAGAAAAAAGAATATCGCCACCATCCTTCTTACTATTTTCTATGTAGCTATGTAACAATATATGTTGGTACCACTAGCTAATCTATCACTTATGGAATGCAATCCTATGAACTATGTAATCGAGTAGGAACATGTACCAGTAAGACTAGCTAGCCGTGCTAACCCCAGTTCCATGAATGAAATTGCCCTTCCAGCATCACTTTCTAACATTGTCACGCATAGATTGCAGTCACCAATATTGTTTCACGGCATGTCACCGCGCCATGTTGCCTAGTACATGACTTTATGGGCTCTGCGAAGTTGGCCGGAACTAAAAAAAAGGACCCGTCATACGCTTCGCTGGCGCATCGGGCAAACCTACCCTCGCCGCCGCTTTAAACCTCTCCCTCCTCCATCGCCATGGCCGCCGCAGGGCAAAGCCCCTACGGTGCCGGTGGCGGCGGGCCCCTCTGCAATGGTGCGACCTCGATCTGGCGGGAGATCAGGCGGCGGATTCTCGGTGGCGTGGGCTCGATTGGGGCGCCGGGCGGCGGTGGTCTTCAACGGCGCGCGGCACCTCCTAGCGTGTCGCGGTGAGGGCGCTTCCCCCGTCGGTGCTGGCCGGCGCGGGGCTGTGCGATGGCGGCGGCGCGGCATGGGCCCTGGCGGCGGATCATGGCTTGGGTCAGCGGGAGCTGGGCGAGGGCAAGGCCGGGCGCGATCAGGCTGACCAGCGCGGCTGGTCGTCGAAAAGTTGCGGTGGGGGTGGTCTAGCCCGATCTGGACCGGATCTGGGCCTACGGGCTGATCTGGACCGGATCTAGGTTGACCGGCCCTGCTGTGGCACCCGGTCAGCGACCACCTCAGGGTGGATGGGGTTTTTCCCCCCTACTGGGCTGCTGCACGCCTGGTGTGGCTATAGTCTGGTGTGCTTGCCTCCTCGACCATTCCGGTGGTCCTGTCGTATGAGGCTTGTCGGGGCTTGGGCTCGAGTGCGGGGATGTCGGGGCGGCGGCCCCGGAAGGTGGTTTTCTCAGGCGCACCTCCGGCGGTGGTGGCTCCAGGAGGTGGCGTGCGCTGCCATGTTCTTCTTGCGGAGGTGTTCTTCGGCAGGCGGCGTCCCGGTGGTGATCTGGATGGTGGCGGGGCGAGGGCGCTGCTGATTGGCGGCGGTGGTAACAGAGACGAGCTTGGCTGGCGGCTCCAAACCCTAGCTCTGGACCCGTTGGGTCCAGCGTGGGTATGGGCGGGCTAGCTCGCCCTCAGGTCGCCGCCATGGTTGGTGAGGGGAATGCTTCGGGACAGGGGGAACGACGATGCCAATGTGTCTGCTGCAGCGCGGCGGTGGGGGCTTCACGGGCCCATCCTGGGCTCGGCCGGGCCTAGTTGGCCTGGTATGCTCCTGCTGTTGCGTCCGGTCTGCTACCGCCTTAGCGGTGGAGGTCGATCCCTCCCATGCGGCAGCGGCGCCGCTGCCCCTGCCCTCGGTGGGTTTCTCGAGCCGGCCAACCTCGTGGTGTTTGCCATGGTGAGACCCAATGAAGACAGCAAGACCGTTTGGGCGCATGTTGGCAGACGACGAGTTGGTGGAGTGTCGGGATTGGTTGGGGTTTGGGCCGTTTGGGGGTCGGGAGAAATCGCGGCCGGCATGGCTGGCGCCGGCACGGCGACATCTGCGGGTGCCGCCTTCTTTCTTGAAGGGCGCCGGATGTACCCTCTTCTCACTCCCCTGCGTGTTGCTTGGTACACGGCAATCCGGAGGCATAGGATAGTGGTGGGACTGCTTCGGTGGGCGCGGCGGTTGCGTGTCATTGTCGGTGGTCGATCCAATGTCGTCGTGCATTTCTTCTCTTTCTTTCTTTTGTATTTTTTCTTGGGCTTTTGCTTGTGCTGTTCAGCCCCAACAGTGTTCAGTCTTCCTTTGAGCGATGTGCTGTCTGACCCAGCAGCGGTCTCACCTGTGTGCTTTATTTATAAAGCGGAGCGAAAGCCTGATTGAGTACATGACTTTATAGATAGACGTACTAGCAGCCACATAAACTTGCTCCCATACCACAACAAAAGGAACAGCCAACAGTCTGCATGCATGAAGTTAAATCATTTTCCAATTACTACAGAACCCTTAACACAAACATCACCATATAATTTATTGTCGATGCGAGGTCTTAGCATAGCAAGCTACAATGAGGCAGGCCCGGATCGGCCTCATCACCCCATTATCATCATAGCATGCCTGGCTACAATTTCAAACGAAAGCTCTCTTGTATTGAGCTTCATCCCGATTTTGAAGGAATTCCTTGTACCACTGCGCTGAAAGCTTTGGAGTCCTTTCCTGTGTTTTGAAATTTACGTGATACAGTCCAAACCGGAGAGTGTAACCATAAAGCCATTCAAAATTATCGACGAGAGACCAGATGAAGTAGCCACGAACATCAGCTCCATTCCTGGCAAAAAGGGTAGGTTTGAGTTACATGATGTGTAATGCAACGAAATAAAGGATCATAAATATATGTTATATGTATGCCACCAACCTGATGGATTCTGCAACCTTTGTGAGATAGCTGTCTAGATACTCTATCCTATCCCTGTCGTCGAGCCAGGCCTCGACATTAGTGTAGTTTCCTCTACCTTGCGGGCAGCCTGAAGCATTTTCAGATCAACAAAATCTTCCCGGACAATAGAAACTGAAAGCTAATATTATTAATGATAGTTCAACAACTGTTATGTGTCCCCATACCATTTTCAGCGATGATCATTGGCAGATTGTTGTATCTCTTCATGATGTAGGTGATTGTCTTCTCTATCCCGTAAGGGACGACGTAGAGCATGTGCATCGCAGTCTGTACATACATTACTCAAAATAAGATGTGAGCATCATGAAATAAGTTCAGATTTTTTAGTTTTTTGGCAAGGGTGACACTCTTGTGGTTTCCTTGGTTTCTGTTTTCTATTCCGGATCTTGTTTTTCATGGTTCACATTCTGCAAGTCTTGATTTTTTGCAAGAGAACCAAATCCAAGTTGGTGAAGATCATGAGCTTGCTAAAAAAGCTTATATTATGGAACGGAGGTAGTACTGGTTAGGGTTTAGGGTTTAAATTTTTTTATTTTTTTGTCAAGTGTGAATCCTTATCACTTACTGCAGGTCCAATGGGAACTCCATCCCTTTCCCCAGTGAGAGCCACCAGTGCGTGCTGGGTTTCCAGCCCCGCTGGACACTCTGAAAACATGCAGTCCTGGACGTACAGGGTCGTGTAATGGTTGATCCCGATGAAGTCCAGCTTGTAGCTCAGCTTCCTTCGATCTTCCGGTGAGAAGCTCGGCAGCATCTTGCCCAGAATCTGCCGCATCTCGGGAGGATAATCGCCATAGACGAGTGGATCAAGAAGCCTGCCAATAATAACATTGCCATTGGAGCAGTATTTTCAAAAAGAATTGTGCTAGGGAAATCACTTACCATGGAGCATTGAACGACAGTGCTCGTTCAACCGCCAGGCGGTCCTCAGGGACATCCCTGAATGGCTCAAACCAGATGGTGGACACCACTATGCCAATCACGCCATTCTGCTTGCTCTGCATGTAGAACAGCCACTTGATGTTTTAGCGAACAAGATTTTTTTTTTTGCATTTAGTCACGACCCTGATGATGATTTCAATGATCACCTGGTACTTTTCCCTGTATATTTCTACAGCAGTAGCGTGGGACAGTATGATATTGTGTGTGACCACGTAGGGCTCGGCGTCCGAGTTGCCGTCGGCGCAGGAGCCAAACGGCTGCGAGCAACGGCCTGGTGGATAGGTGCCAACCATGTAGCCCTTCTGCGCCGCCACCCGTGGCTCGTTGAAAGTGCTCCAATACTTGACACGGTCGCCAAATGCGTTGAAGCATACGTCGGCGAAATACCCAAAATCATACCTGGATAAGATACATGGATCTGCCTTAAGTTTGGGAGTGTCAGTGGCTCAAAGAAATTGCTACCAGTCATATGCAACTGCATAGAAATGTTTACTGTATCTCGGCATTCAGCCAAGCTCCATATCTGTCTTCGAGCTCCTGCGGAATATCGTAGTGGTTCAGCGTGGCAAACGGCTGTATTCCTGCTTCAGCCAAAAGATGCTAAAAATGCTAGAACTGATAAATATTTGTTAGGAGGCGCAGAACTAGGAACTCTGTGTACAAAAGCATACCTTTAAGCAGCAGTGAATTGATTAGTTTGTTGTAGAAAGCAATGCCTGCTTGATTAACTCTGCCATATCTCCCTTCTGTCCTCCGCAGATACACAATTTTCAGTGTCAACTTTCAAGTTCAAGATGAGGTAGTACAAATTTTGAACAGCTGAACAAAGAAACTACGCATAGAACTCACTTGGAAGAATCCGGGTCCATGATATCGAGAACCTATAGGCATTTACACCAAGAGAATGCATCAGGTCAATATCGCCCTGTCAACAGGCAAGATTAGGACCCTTCCTAAGTTTATGCAGAGAAAACATTCAGTACTCTGTAAGTGTAATGTGGACACCTCGTAGCGGTGATAGTGATCATCCGCGATGTCCGCATTGCTCTCATCATTAATCCTTCCTGAAATATATTTGCAACTTAAGGGGGAGGTTTTCTCGATTTTTCGGTTTCCATCAAATATTAGCCATCACCAAAATCTCTTGTGGAGTGGAGGGAGTACATTTAAGTGTAGGCGTTTTGGATTAATTTTGTTTTGAAGGAGGCTTAATGGTAAAACATCAGATTCAAATACTACTTTATCCACAATATGACGGCATACGAGAACCTAGAGGTGAATTTACCTGGCACATGAGTGAACACATCCCAGTTGCTTAGACTTTTATTGTCTTCTAGATATGCACCTTCAATCTAGAAGGACAAAAAAGAGAGCTGTGATTACATATTAGTACAGCAAGTCGGATTTCACAGCTGCAGCCTAAAATACTTGGTGGCTCTCTCTCAAAAGTTTATCCATGTACAAAAGCAGGTACAGAAAAGGAAGATAAAAATAGGAAAATTTCAGCCTTGTATTCGAACTAACTAAGAAATAGTCTTTCCCAATTTATAGCTGATGATTCGGCGAGTATTATATTATGTAAAAAAATACCAACTAAGAATATTGTTGGACAAAAAAACAGTAACCCAAAAGCAAGTTGAAGGAAGGCCTGCAATGGTTACCGAGGGAAGAACACATGAGAAACCAGTGAGATACCTGATGCGCGGAAGTGGCGGTGCCAAAGAGGAAAGACCGAGGGAAGTCGCTCCTATGGACAGCGGAAGCCCAAGGGACCAGCAACACTAGGTAAGAAACCAGCAAAAACCATGCCCTCTTGCCTGCCATTTTCTGAACCTAAGAACCTAACTAGGCTAAACGATCGATCGCCATTGCTCTCCCCTCTTAGTTTGGCCATATGCAGCGCTATCATCGCACCTAAACAAACATAAAGAATGTACGGCAGGAAAAAACTTTATGTGAGATATCATTGAATATCTAAGATTCAACGTTGCAGTTTCCGCTTCTCTATGCAAGAAACAAAGGACAAGACGATGCTTTTATGGTCCCTAGGTCAATGACAATAAAATGGGTCTTAGCCGGTGAATTTTCTCACACAACCTGCCTGGATAAACCCTGAACTAGTTAATAGCATAAACCACCACATTTATGGCAAAATTTACCAATTGGTATCACTTTACGTTCTGGATACCAAAATCTACCAGTCAATTTCGAATTTGTCTCAAAAAAACACCAATTCATGTCTAAACTCGAATCGATGGCGATACTGATAGATGGGACCCACCTATAAGCTAACGTGGCATATTGACACTAAAACTGACAGGTGGGGCCCATCAGTTAGAGCCGAGGTGGTAAAAAATGTAGTATAATTTATGGAGTTGGGTTGGGTCCCGCATGTCTGCTCACTTAAAATAAATCATCTAATAAAAAACTAATTATCTAAAAAATAAAATAGTAAACAGTCTCCCCCCGTGTCGTGGCACCTGCAGCCCCTCGCCGTCGACGTGCCGCCCTGCTCCCCTCGCCACCGACGCGCGTCCTTGATCCCTCCCCTCACTGCCTCACGCCTAACTCCTCTAGCCCAAAGACGCCCATCCATCATGAGGCCGGCCGAGCCCCATGCTTTGTCCCCCCGCCTGGTGCGCCTCTGCTCCGCCGGGTCGCCAGAGGTCAGGAGGACGGTGACGATGACATCACGGGGTGAGGGGGATCCCGGGTCAATTCCGTGGGTGAGGGGATCGAGTTCGGCTGAGATCCTAGCCGCCTCACTGCCCCGTCCCGCCTCCTCCTGGACATCCTCCATAGGGGCCAAGGTGGAGCCGGGCCGGCGGCCCTTCCTATCACTATCGCAGGAGAGACGAAGGAGAATAGGCCAGCGTCGTCTCCTAGATTTTTATTAGATAATTTCACTTTTTCTAATATGGATCATCATATTTTTGAGTTATTCATATATTTTTATTTTATAATTGTTTAGAATTTAATTTTTATTTGGGCTGATAGGTGGGCCCAAGGCCACGTCATCAATTTGGTGTCCACATGCCTCCATGGTGCCACGTCACCTCTGCCAGTGGGCCCGACCCATCAGAACTGGTGTCAATTCACGTTTAGCGGTGAATTGGTGTTTTTTGTGACAAATTCGAAATTGGCTAATAGATTTTGATATTCAGAACATAAAATGGTACCAATTAGTAAATTTTGCTACAAATGTGATGGTTTTATACTATTAACTTGAATTATTGATCACCGAGTGGAAGTACGGAGCCAGCCGCCAACACAAGATGACAAGAAGAAATAGACTTGATTGTTCGTAGTGGTCATTTTCTTTTCAGACCAAAATTTACTTAACAGAACTGAGGAGATGCAATGTTGAAAACTTAGCAACCAAGATAGCAGAGTAGAGAGGGAGTCATTAGAAGGCGGAGAATGCTGGAGAACGTATGACCGAGCAGCCGTGCGTTTCTTGCTTAGTTAGAACATATGACCGAGCAGCCGTGCGTTTCTTGTTTAGTTATTAGTAAGACCGAGATATTTTGTCTAAGTAAAGTTTAGAGTTGGAGAAATTACTAGTACACTGGCCGGTTATTTCTTAATCGTGATTAATACACTTTTAAACGTGATTTGAAAATACGCAGTGGAATTAATGTAAACTGCAGCATCACTTGTATGCTAACTCACGGATCGTTGCTCTTCACGGAAGAAAATATATTCATCAAACATATTATATAGAGGAAATAAGGCACTTACCGATGTATCCCTTTTGGTGAGAAGCTGTTTACTGATCCTTAACGGTGTTTATGGTAAGGAGAGAGGTTTCCAGAATAGTAGCAGCAGTAGAAAATCAACACACAGGGACACCAATCCTTTTACGTGGAAAATCTTTCAACTTGAGAGGAAAAACCACGGGCCGAACTCACCCAAATCTTATTCCACTATTATCAAATGGGGATACAACTTGTTCTTCTCTAGAGAGCACTAAAGTATCTCATACATCAATATACACGCGGATCTGTGAAGCCAACAAGATTTAGGGCACAATATCTAGGGATTGGAGCAACCACCAAAGATGGTGGAACTACAGCTTGAAGGAGACAAGGTAGTAGATCTGGGTCTTCATAACCTTGTGAGCAGAGCCCGATGCTTGATTCAACTTCTTCATTCAACTTCTCATCATTCCTTTCTCTCTTGGTTTTCTTCTCCAATGGAGACTAACCTGGATTTTCGTTACTCCACCTAGTGGTAGCTGGATGGGAGGCTTATCCTCTCCCTTGCCTCATGTGTAAAGTTCAAAATAACCCTTGGTCATAACCCTAAAGGTTGGTGGGCTCTTGCACCTGTTTGGGCCACTTGAAAGGCTTCATAAGGCCATCTCCTCATAGCCCACATGAGGAGGATACCCAACAAATCTCTCCCATCCGACTCATGTGGGGGGCACCACCATGCCCGCTGCCTTGCAACATACAAACAACTTCTCACTTGGCAATATATTGGTCATTATATTTGAGCCATTCTTGTCGATATAGATCTTCTCAAGTTTCAACAACTTGGAACTCACATCTTGAATCCAATAATACTTCACATCAATGTGCTTGGTTCGAGAGTGAAAACTTGGATTCTTGGAAAGATGGATAGCGCTTTGACCATCGCAAAACAGATTGTAATTCTCTTGCTTCATGCCCAACATTTGCAAGAAGTTATTCATCCATAACACTTTATTGCAAGCCTCAACCGCTGCTATGTACTCAGCATCTTTGGTTGATAGTGATATGCATTTCTATAGCCTTGATATCCATGACATTGCTCCCCCTTCATAAGTCGTCAAGTATCTAGAAGTAGACTTCCTAGAATCTGCATCACCAGCATAATCTACTTATGTATAACCTTGCAATACAAGATTTCCGCTTCCAAAGTATAAGCATAATTTAGAAGTACCTTTGAGATACCTAAGAATCCACTTTACTGCATTCCAGTGAGCTTCACCTAGATTTGTCATGAACCGACTAACAACCCCAACAACCTATGCAATGTCAGGCCTAGTGCACAACATGGCATACATCAAAGTTACCACGACGGATTGGTGCGGTACTTTAGTCATTTCTTATTTCTACTTCTTGCTGCTAGGACATTGTTCTGAACTCAGTTTGTGATGGCCTACAAGTGGAGAGGTAACAAACTTTGTGTCTTTCATGTTGAATCTTTCAAGTACCTTCTTAATGTATCATTCCTATGAGAGCAAAAGCAGCTTCTTTGATTTATCATGGGATATTTTCATGCCAAGTATTTGCTTGCTGGTCCTAAATCCTTCATGGAAAATTATTTACTCAATGTCTTCTTGAGGAGAGAAATCCTCTTTGTGCCATTTCCAACAATCAGCATGTCATCAACATATAGCAAGAGAATAATGAAGTCACCCTCGGCGTACCTCTTCATAAATACAAAATGATCAGGCTGTGCTTTATGGTATCCAAGGTCAGTCATAAATGACTCAAAATTCTTGTACCACTATAGAGGAGCTTGCTTCAAGCCATACAATATCTTCTTCAATCTGCACACTTTTGAGGGTTTCGATCATATCATATGCCTCAACATTCTCGATGCTGCAAGTCTGGTTCCATATGAGCAAGCATAAGACAACCAATTACCATGGACTCATCATAGGTCCTATGGTATGTATTGGTTGCAGCGACAGTCGCATATTCATTCGGCTTATATGGAAGTGGGTTGTCTAGTACATGGTCCCTCTTTTCTTGTTTGAGAACAATTTTTAGATTACAATACCAGATTGTAAAATTAGTTCCATTAAGCTTATCTTTATCTAGAATCATCCTCAACGTAAAATTGGATAACTGAAGGATACTACTACTAGGTGCCATTGATCTATAACAAAAAAATGCAAAACACTTAAGTCATGTATCCATAAAAGAGCAAGAATATTAAACATATTAATATTTATGCTCCCACTAGAACCAACACCCCTCCAATGATTACTAAGTGATACATGATCCTAAATAAGCAAGCCGACTAGTGAGCTTTAGCATCACCTCTAGCCATCAAGTGATCTAGGTAGGCAACTCCTTGTCAATCGCATCTCATGTGACTCATGTTGGTCGAGGGGCAACACATGTCCCGGATCCTGACCGGCCTCCCCACGAGTCCCATAGCTGTTATGATAGACCCGTCTAGCTCACCAAATGCTTCCGCTGTAATAGTCCGACTCAAACCAACTAGGCCAAAAGAATTGGCAACACCTCAATTTTATGAGACCACTACCAATAATTTCTGACTTGTGATGGTGCAGCATTTGGCGGGGAGACCGACTAGAGCTTCTTTGAGGGATTACTTTCTACCGACTATCTAGTAGAGGTGAAACAGAGACATAACAATGACACAAATAAATCAATTATAATGTGAAATGGTATGACTTTTTTCATAGCGATCTCCATATTCACAAAGCTTGTAAGTCGTCTCGTGCCAACTCTTGTCACATGTCGTCTTACTCTATGTCGCCGACTTGTACATCGACTTGCATGTCATTCGGGTTCTCCAAATAGCTACACTAGTCAATAAATGAAAATTATATAGAAAATCCAACACACATGTCGTTATACAATAAAATGACAGCACATAGGCTCTAGTCGGCTGACAAAACCGTGATTTGCAGATCACGTATGGATTGCACACATACATCACATGCATATGAACCATATGATATGTTGGAAACGTATCTATAATTTTTGATGCTCCATGCTTGTTTAGTATCTACTTTGCTTTACTTATCTACACTTTGAGGTACTTTTTACATGTTTTCTGGTACTAACCTATTAACAAGTTGCAACAGTACTAGATGCCTATTTTCTGATGTTTTTGGTTTCAGAAAAGTTAGTAAAGAAATATTCTCGGAATTGGACGGGACGAAGGACAAAGTCAATAACTTTCCGTGGGGAACAAGAATTCCAGAGGAGAGCCCGAGGGGCCGACCAGAGGGGCCAGACCCCCCCCCCCCAGGCGCGGGTGGACCCTAGGCCACGCCTGGCGGCCGCCTCGGTCTCCCCCTTCGCCTATAAGAAGCCCCCGATGCAGAAACTCTCAGTACCCGATCAGAAATCCACGAAATAGTCTGTAGCCGCCATCACCATTGTCCCTAGATCGGGGGGATCTGAAGCTCTTCCCGGCACCCTGCCGGAGGGGAGATCATCCCGGAGGCCTTCTCTCCGGTATGATTCGTGAGTAGTTCCACCTTGGACTATGGGTCCATGTAGTAGCTTGATAGTTGTATCTCCTCCTTTGTGCTTTCATGTATAGATATTGTGAGCTCTGTTCATGATCAAAGTCTAATCTATTTGTAATCATGCATGTTATGTTTGCAGGGATCCGATGGATATTGAGATTATTATGTTGGTTTGATTAATGGTTCTATATTTATGATTTTATCATGTCTGTGTTGTTTATGATCTTGCATGCTCTCCGTTGCTAGTGGTTATCTTGGCCAAGTAGTTGCTAGTGACTCCAAGAGGGGGTACTTATGCTCGATAGTGGGTTCATGCCTCTAGTTTCCAAGGGAAGTGACACTAATCTCTTCGGTTGTAGATGTGATGTTGCTACTAGGGAGAAAACAACGGTCTCTTGTTCATGGAACATGTGGACTGTTTACCTTACACACTTTGCTTAAAGCAGTTGTCTGTTGCTTGCAACTTAATACTGGAGGGGGTTCGGATGATAACGTGAAGGTGGACTTCTAGTCATAGATGCAGTTGGATTACGGTCTATGTATATTGTTGTATTGCTCAATCAACCTCATAGGATCTTTCTGGCTAATAATTGCATTGTTGTGCCTTGCTCAGTTCCTGTCAATTGCTCTGCTGTAATTTGTTTACCCTTCATGCCATGTTGTTTATCTAAGGAGAGCACCTCTAGTGAACTATGGACCCCGGTCCAATCTTTACCATTGATACATCTTCCACTATTACCTGTTTACTTGCTGCAAACCATTACCTTCCACACCATACGTTTAATCCTTTGTTACAGCAAACCGGCGAGCTTGACAACCTCACTGATTCGTTGGGGCAAAGTCTTGAGTTTGTGTTGTACAGGTCTTCACGTTGCTTCCAACACCTGTGTGACGTTTCCTTCCTCCTTCTGGTTCGATAACCTCGGTCTCAACTGAGGGAAAACTTGCTGCTTGCTCTTCACACACCCTTGGGGTTACCAACGAAGTGCCACGTCGAGCACCATCAAGATTTTTTGGCGCCGTTGCCGGGGACACAGCTTCGACCTTTTCCTCCCCGTCGAGCGCCAACAAGATTTTCTAGCGCCGTTGCCGGGGAGGCTAAGGACGTATTCACTAGGGGAGTCCTTCACTTCCTTTCTCTTTACTTTGTTTTTAGTTTGCTTTGTTTCTTTTGCTTGGTTTTGTTTGCCTCTTTTCAAAAAACCCAAAAAAATTAGTTCCTACTCTAGTTGCTAGTCTGTAGTTTCCTTGCTTGGTCATGCTTCCTATCAATGGATGGTTTCTTTGAAACTATTTCTTATTGGCAAGGTGGATTGACGGAAGAAGAAAAGTATTATTATAAGGAACACCGTTTGTCACAAAAAGGGGAACACTTATGGGAACAAATAGATAAGTTGAATACTATTGCTAGAGACGTGTGCTCTACTTATAATGTTACTTATTGCTTTGATAAGTCTTGTTGCTGTAGGAGGTATAAATACCTGCCTTTTCAATGTGAGTATAATGATAATGTTACCATATCTTCTTATGTTAAGGGAAATTATGACTTTTATGATGTGGAACAAATTGAAGAATTTATTGCTTTCAAGGGTGCATTTGAACTTGCCAGTTTGCTTGAAAATACTGATGATGCACCTTATGAATGCGAGGTTTATGAGATACTTAAATTCTGCTTTGATAATTACAAGGAAGATAATAGCTATATTCTTGAATATTTTAATAGATGATTTCCACAGATGAAAAAGACTAATGCCTTGCAGGAACCTATGGAAGAAAAAATTGTTGAAACTGGAAGCTCATTAGATGAAAAAGAGGAAGAGAGTGATGAACAAAAGGAGGAAGAATGGATCTACCCATGCCTACCTTCTAATGAGAGTAACTCTTTACCCCTTATATTATTTGGTTGTCCCCCATGCTTACCAAAGGAGGATGAATGTTATGTTCATGTGGATCCTTTTGAAATATCTACTTTCGATAAAACCTATGGAGGTTTTAATCCCACTATTTTTGAGCTTGATAGAAATCATGTGTTTGTAGCTCATGAAAAGCATGATTTATGTGATAGATATATTGTTGAGTTTATTCATGATGTTACTGAAAATTATTATGAGAGAGGAAAATATGGTTGTAGAAGTTTTCATGATACTAAAACACCTCTCTTTGTGTTGAAAGTTTTGAAGTTATTCTTAGTTTCTCTTCCTATGCATGTCACATTACTCTTTGTGGACTTATTTATGTACAAGATTCCTATGCATAGGAAGTGGGTTATACTTAAAGGTGTTTTGAATTTGCTTCTTGATACTCTCTTTTACTTCAACTCATAGTTCTTATGAGAGCATCTTCTCAAAGTCATAAGCCTAACTTAAAGGCGTTAAAGAAAAGTACTTGTTGGGAGATAAACCAAGAATTTCCTTGAGTCTTGGAAGTTATTAATTCAGTAATTACCTCTCCTTATCCTTTTTGTTTGCTTTTTGTGCCAAGAATGACCTCTAATGAGAGGGAAGTAAGATTTGGGGAGTTGCTGTCCCGAAACAGATTTCTGTCCTGCACCAAAAAAAATCGTAAGGAGTCTCTGTAACTCGGATTGAGCTGAAAATTTACGAATAAATCCCCCAGTATGTTAGATAACTTTCTTTAGTTCAACACTTTTTGATTTGAGCAACATAGGATGTTTTAAAAAATTCGTTTCTACCTGCTGGTCTGTTTTGACAGATTTCTGCCATTATTTGCATTTGCTTCTTATTGATTCCTTTTTGAGCTCTCTTCAGGTAAATTGAGTTCCTTTGAAGGAGTTACTTCAGTAGATTCTGTTTTTAGTGAAAATCCTTGCTATTCCAAAGCTTTTCCAGTGTTCTAATATCTTTTGAATACACTAATGTTGCTAATGAAGATTGTGTGAAGTTTTGTATGAAGGAAAAATTTCAGGTGTAGAGAGAGAATGATGTAATGAGATGAAGAATGGACAAAAGCTCAAGCTTGGAGATTCCACATGGTGTAACCCCAAGAAATATCCAAGAGGTATAAGCGTCAAAGCTTGAGGATGCCCAAGGCATCCCCTTCTTCATCAATAAAAAGCTCAGGTCTGTCTAGACACTTCACTTTTATTGTTTCATGCACAGTTGTGTTGTTCTTGGAGCGTCTTAGTTTTCATTTGCTTTGCTTAGGTTGTTTAGTTTGCTTGAATAAAGTAAGTTTGGACCCCCGTTCTCGCTGTGTTGTTTTGCAAATAAGTTTGCTTAGTGTTGGAAAGGAGTAGTAAGTTCTTGCTTGAAGTGCAAGGGAAGCTTGCATTGACTGTGACTTAGACTTTAGCATGACATGCTAGGTGTTGTTTTAGCATTATGTGTAGTGATTATTGTTGTATCATGTCTTGTTCCAAACAATTGGGATTGCTTAGTGTGCCTTGAAGAAATTATGCGTTGTTTTAGCATGCAAAGGTATAGTATTGTGGTATTCTCCTTTGATGTTTTGCTTGGGTTGACTTGGCACGTGCTTACACCATGTTATGACTATGACAAGTCACCATTAGCCTCTATTATCATTTAGTCCTTGACTTGTAGTACCACTCTTTGCTTTGATTAGTTTGCTTTGTTGCATTGCATGATTAAGGCCATTATGCTCTCTTAGTTGGTTGCTCCCAGTCATTTGCTAGCCTCCACTTGTATGAGTAAGTTCTACTCATGCCTCCAACTCCCAAGAAACCAAGTTATTCCAAAGTGTCCACTATAAACTCCTATGCATGGTGTGTTACACCATTCCAAGTATATTCTTGTTTTCAACTATCTTCCAACTTAAAACTATTTTGTTATGTGAAAACTTAGTGATTAAATCCCTCACGAACTTGATGACACATTTTATTCTTTGTCCCTAATAAACTTGAACCATTGAGGCAACTTTGTTGTATATGCTTGCACTTATAAGTTGGGATTAGCAGAACCGTGCTGTCACGGGGAACGTTTTCAACATTGCACTTGTACTTTTGTACTCCATTGATGTCATGCTCTTTTGTCTATGGATGTTACCGGTGTGAAATGAAGTGGGAACTTGTAAGTCCATGGAGTTTGTATTCTGTGTTAGAGAAACGCCTGGGCCGCTAGCCTTAGCCATGCCTAATCATGGTGGAAACTTGCAACATCACCATAGTGAGCTATCTATGAAGCATTTTCAATAAAAAGCTATGCATATGGTAAATAAAAAGATTGCTGAGATGCTAATTGTCTGCTTTCCTTGTCATTTTGGTTATGGGAAAGCTCTTGTACCATGTGCAAGGGGTACCCCGTTGGCGGTTCTCAATGATATGCAAATACTTACAGTGACAAGAACTTGCATGGGCCCTAAGTTGAGTATCCATGAGGTGTAGCCCTCATATTCAAGGGACTTGAGATTGACAACTTATACTTCGTCAAGAATATACTCCAGCTTTGCCACTTTAACCTTAACCACTTCAAGATGTTTATGATAGGGGCAATGAGGGCTGAAAGCTAACAAGTACCATAATTTTTGGAAGCTCTTTTTGAAACTTGTAATCCATGCTTCCTTTATAAAAAGTCCTTTCTTCCACCACTATTTGAGTCTCCATCTTCTACCTTTAGGCACCATTAAGAGAGCATAGTTGTTATTCTCTGTGCAGTGTTCCAAAGCTTATTAATTGATGCATATTGTGATATTACTTGTTCTTGTACTACTTGTTTCTAGTCACCCTTGTAAACTTTGAAGGTGTCCTATGCATCTATATTGCTACTCTATGAGGGGCAAGCTGATTGCCACTATGCTATGTTTTCTGTATGTGAAACAAATAAACGTTTTTCATTGCATGTTATTCATGGTCTTTGTTTGCAGCCTTTCATGTTGCATGCATAGTTACTATGTCCTACTGTTAGAACTCCATTATTTCATGCACATGTTTAGAGTTCTTTGATCCCAACTTTCAATGTTTGCAAATGGTTGGATCTTTATTGTGAGGGTGCATGTCACCTAAAAAATTATCCTGTTTATCACTTACCTACTCGAGGACGAGCAGGAGTTAAGCTTGGGGATGCTGATACGTTGGAAACGTATCTATAATTTTTGATGCTCCATGCTTTTTTAGTATCTACTTTGATTTACTTGTCTACACTTTGAGGTGCTTTTTACATGGTTTCTGGTACTAACCTATTAACAAGTTGCAACAGTGCCAGATGCCTGTTTTCTGCTATTTTTGGTTTCAGAAAAGTTAGTAAAGAAATATTCTCGGAATTGGACGGGACAAAGGACAAATTCAATAACTTTCCGTGGGGAACAAGAATTCCAGAGGAGAGCCCGAGGGGCCGGCCAGAGGGGCCAGACCCCCCCTCCCAGGTGCGGGTGGACCCTAGGCCGCGCATGGCTAGGGTTTGGCCGCCCTGGCGGCCGCCTCGGCCTCCCCCTTTGCTTATAAGAAGCCCCCGATGCAGAAACTCTCAGTACCCAATCAGAAATCCACGAAACCGTCTGTAGCCGCTGCCACCATCGTCCCTAGATCGGGGGGATCTGAAGCTATTCCCGGCACCCTGTCGGAGGGGATATCATCTCGGAGGCCTTCTCTCCGGTATGATTAGTGAATAGTTCCACCTTGGACTATGGGTCCATGTACTAGCTAGATGGTTGTATCTCCTCCTTTGTGCTTTCATGTATAGATCTTGTGAGCTCCGTTCATGATCAAGGTCTAATCTATTTGTAATCATGCATGTTGTGTTTGCGGGGATCCGATGGATATTGAGATTATTATGTTGGTTTGATTAATGATTCTATATTTATGATTCTATCATGTCTGTGTTATTTGTGATCTTGCATGCTCTCCGTTGCTAGTGATTATCTTGGCCAAGTAGTTGCTAGTGACTCCAAGAGGGGGTACTTATGCTCGATAGTGGGTTCATGCCTCTAGTTTCCAAGGGAAGTGACAATAATCTCTTCGGTTGTAGATGTGTTGTTGCTACTAGGGAGAAAACAACGGTCTCTTGTTTATGAAACATGTGGACTGTTTACCTTACACACTTTGCTTAAAGCAGTTGTCTGTTGCTTGCAACTTAATACTGGAGGGGGTTCAGATGATAACCTGAAGGTGGGCTTCTAGTCATAGATGCAGTTGGATTACGGTCTATGTATATTGTTGTATTGCCCAATCAACCTCATAGGATCTTTCTGGATAGCAATTGCATTGTTATGCCTTGCTCAGTTCCTATCAATTGCTCCGCTATAATTTTTTTACCCTTCATGCCATGTTGTTTATCTAAGGAGAGCACCTCTAGTGAACTATGGATCCTGGTCCAATCTTTACCATTGATACATCTTCCACTATTACCTGTTTACTTTCTGCAAACCATTACCTTCCACACCATACATTTAATCCTTTGTTACAACAAACCGGTGAGCTTGACAACCTCACTGATTCATTGGGACAAAGTCTTGAGTTTGTGTTGTACAGGTCTCCACGTTGCTTACAACACCTGTGTGATGTTTCCTTCCTCCTTCTGGTTCGATAACCTCGGTCTCAACTGAGGGAAAACTTGTTGCTTGCTCTTCACACACCCTGCGCTTGGGGTTACCAACGAAGTGCCACGTCGAGCACCATCACCATACCATTCACAAAATCCTACAAAAACAAGTTATGCATAGATATGATATCTATCAGCATTGTGAAACTCGCAACGACATTTAAGGCGCTATGATAGGGCGAAGCCGCCGGTCCCACAAATCTCATCTGCATTTCATACATGGATTTATTCATGAGATAAAACAATTATATTTGAATCCGCTCTGTACTACGATTCGATGAAACTCCTTTGATATTTGATCACTGCATTTGGATTTATGTGTCACAGTATACCCCGATGGTGGAAGCCGGACGGTAGGGGTGTATCATTCCACAACCTCAACAGTATGATCACGGAAACCAGATTATCCATTTCCCTGAGTATAGTTGATCCAATCAACCTCGTACAAAACCGACCTATCTCATAGATCGACCACCAAAACAACAAACAGATCCAATCTAATGCTAACTGCACATCACGTATGCACGATTTTCCCTACCCGGTGATCCCAAGATCTAGCCGAGGTATAAGGACATGAGGATTAGCACTAGACGCAAAGTTGCGGATTACTGATGAAGCGTGTCTGTTGATGCAGTGCGGTCCCATGATCCGGTCCAATAGCACTGCTAGGGTTTTCAATACATGGAGTGGCCTAACTGTGCCCATTGGGCATCCTGCGCCCCAGTATATAGGGATTGAAAGTGGGCTCCACTCACTTATGTCCCATCCATTAAAGCGCTTGTACTAGTCATTGTGAGTCCAACTCACTGACTCAGTATGTGTCCGGTTTGGGTCCAACCTAAATGACTTGCTCCTGCTCTTAAGTGTGTGACTCCGCAGTGTCATGGCGACTTGGACACGATTAAAGTCCTACTCTCAATCGATCAATCGGTAGCGGCTCCTAGCAGAACATGCTGATTCCCAAGTATCAAAGAGTTATGATGACATATCTTTCAATGTGACTTACGCCCAAGTCTCTTTTGCCTCACAATATACCTTGGCGAGCTATATGCGAATTATTGTCATCCCTTAAATAGCTCAACTCTCTTCTCGATCTGTATTATGTGATTCATCCAACTAACTCTTATTCGATCGTCTTGGTTAACACTTAACCCAGTCGACATTGTCATGCTTTTCAAATCATATCACATGATAGGGCCCAAAGAATATCTCTCTAGTTGAAGGGGAAAAATCCCATCTTGGTTATCCACATCACGCAACATGCTTCTCAGTCGACCCGAACTAAATAGTGTTTGATAGAACCTAAGTCGGTGATCCACAACTTGGATTGCGCGATAACCTCGGGTATAAGGATTACATTGATTGGGATATACAAATGACAAATTGTTCATTGTATCTCAATATGGATCAATCCGACTCGCTAAACTCTTTAGTAGAATCCATGTAAGTCGAAATGGCATCACCATGCCCATGACAACTGGAACCTAGTCATCAACCGACTTTCACATTAGTCTAAGTTGTGTGTTCAGCACAACCTCAACGATCAAGGACATCTAATATGAGCAACATGAATATATAGTCTCACAACCGAATCACATATTCAATGATACATATCATATGTTCATACTAGGACAATTTAATAACTTTACGAATATATTGGGAATTACATCATAGATGATTGCCTCTAGGGCATATTTTCAACAATTTTATCATGAAAAAACTTGTCATTCTACATAGTCATAGCGGCTAAATAACGGTGAGCACTCCCACCCTAAGAAGGTTCTGAACTTGTAGTCAATAACATGTAGCCAATTGTCAAAAAATTGGCAATAGTATGAAAATAATACTTCCTAAAAGCTACTTGGATGACTGACCATATAAAACAAGAAAATTTGCATTGGAAGAATAAATACTAAATTGTCTTATCATGGTGACAAAAACACATTGCTTACTTCCATGACAATTTCTTTTAATAAGGTTGTATTTTGTAAGAATCACTCCATGACGCAGATATCATGCGAATATTTTCATCTTTAGTGGCATCTTCATCTTTCAGATTTTCTAGTTAGTATCGATTGGCATATCAGGCTGGACCAATGCTCTATACATAGAATTTACACAGAAGTTTCCACTCTTGTGTAAATTCCACAGGGACTCATCAGGATCATGTGACAGTTACACTGTGGTTAAACGTTGTAACAGAGCATTCCATGATGCAAGTCTGGGTTCAATTAGGTCTCTCCTAAACATCACATTTGAAGGAGACGATTCCAACACCGTGGTTATGGTATTCCTCTTATGACGAACAATTTTGTATAGAGTTGGATATCATTTTCGGAGTGTACCATTTTCAAGCCACTTATCCTCCCAAAAACGAATCTCCAACTAGCCCTTAATAGAAAATATGCTAAAGCGAAAAAATGCTTCTTCATAGCCCCCAGGACGACCCAAAAGTGTGAGTCTCTTGGCTTTTAAAGCACTTGAGATAATGCCTTCAAGCCAACATATTTCCACCTTAGGAGGGTTTACAGTACACCATCCTCAGTACGCTGCTTGAAAATCCATTTACCAAGTAGAGCGGTATTCTTTATCTTAGATCATGAATCCCTAATCCATTTTGGTCTTTGGGATGATAAATAACACTCTATTTGACCATTCAATATTTCTTTTTCTTACTATCTCCTTGCAAAAAGAATCTAGTCTAAAAATAATTCAATCTGTACAAGAGTCCTTTAGGAAGCTAGAAAGAGATCATGTATAGTACATATTACTTAGTATAGAATCTATGAGCACCAATCTCCCGTTTAGAGATAGCAATTTTTGTTTCCAACCGCTAAGTATTTTTTATAGTCTCTCCTCGACGTGTTTCCACTCAGCATTTGTGAGTCTCTGATAATTAATCGGTTTTCCTGAATAGTTGATTGAAAACTGACTTTTCTCGCAGCCAAAAAATTTAGCATACAGGCGAGCCTCGTTTTGAGCCTCTCCAAAGCAAAACAACTCACTTTTATAGATATTAATCCTTAAACCAGAAAATTGCTCGAATGGTAATAATATTAAATTCACATTTTACCTTTCCAAGTCATGTTTCATAAAAATAATTATGTCGTCGGCGTATTGATGGATAGAAACTCCAACATCGACGAGATGAGAAACTATCCTTTTAATCTGGCCATCAAACTTGTCCAACGGACCATGTTCTGGCGTGCCGACATGTGGGCCCGTTAGAAAAGCCTGGCACCGGCCCGTGGCGTGCCGGGCCGTCAAATGTCAGGGCCATGCCCGTGCCGCGGCCTGGCCCGACATGGTCCGTTAAGGTTGCACACGGTAAGAATTCAGGATAAATATTGCCAAAAAAGGGCCACAGAGGGTCGAACTCGAGACCTCCACCTCGTGAACCATCCCCTTCGCCAACAGTCTACGGAAACTTTGTTGTTCTTGTTCAATAGGAGACTCGGACATTTTTGTATGTTATTTTGATGGTCGGAGAAAAGCCCGGCCCGTCTTCGGGCGGCTCGCCACCCGCTAGGGCGAGCTCGAGCCTGGCCGAACACGCATGCCGCCCAAGACGACACGTGAGCTTGGCGAGCCGCGGCCGCCAGCACGGGCCGTTTCGTCAGAAGTCGACACGATGCCACCAAAGATGGCACATGAGCTTAGCTGGCTGCGGTGGGCCATGCCGGGCCGGCCTATTGGCCAGGTTTGCTGACCATCTTAATCAAGATGACCAACATATCTATCACTATATTAAATAATATAGGCGATAATAAGTCATCTTGTCTTAATCTTTTATGGTATCAGTCAACATTATCATTGACTTTGATGGTAATATTATCTGAAAACACGAAACTATAAATTAGAGCATCCACTCTACATATATACCCGAAGAAAACACCACTACAAATTTGACGTGACAAAGGAAGACTGAAAGACTGGCGTCACATATTATACACGCCTTATTTGTCGCACACTCCTCTCACACTGTAGCAACCGCGTGGCGCGTGCTGAAGTGCACATTGCCCTCTGTTTGACCAGAGACGTCAAATGGTTGTTTGCTCCCTAAACTGGCACTCTGCTTTACGAGTGAGGAACACAAGAAGATATTAGCCAGAGCACTCCCCTGGTTGTTCCCGCTGGGATCTGCAAACATCCCATTCTTCGCCGAGGTGCCGCTTGATCTTTGCGCAGTAGGGGCTATTAGCAAGAGCCGGGTGGTTCGTGCTGGATCTAGATCTGGATTTGTGGAGATTATCCTATCTGTTGCTGGGTTGCAGCTGGATCGTGGTGTGGTGGCAGCGCTGGTTGATCCTCAGGTAGTGTAGTGTAGATTCTCTTTCTTGCATCTGTGTAATTCCCTTGCAAACTTATCAGCAATAATTTATTTATTAATGGAGATAAAATTTCTTATAGCAGACCAATCATATGTAAATGGTTCACTTTTCAGACTTGGGTTTATATATACTCCTATAGCTTCTGCAGGTTTTCGTGTAAATGACCATTTATTTCTGTGGACAGGTTATCAGCATCATACATACAGAGTGCTGGGATAAATGGAGCAGAAAGTAGAGATTCCAGAAAGTAAGCTTAGAGACTTCATCCAAGATACAGACAAGACAAAGTGGAGAGTGAAGAACAATCATAATATCAAATATTTTTCAGAAGATGAGATTAAGACAATTACCAGCAACTACAACACCAAGCTCGGAAATGGTGCCTTTGGAGAGGTTTACAAAGGAGTTCTTGAGGACAACCAATCGGTTGCAGTGAAGAAATATATCCGTTTGGATTCACAAGAGGAGTTTGCTAAAGAGGTAATCATTCATAGCCAAATCAATCATAAGAATGTAGTCAGGCTCGTTGGCTGTTGCGTTGAGGAGAATGCTCAGATGATGGTCTTCGAGCATGCCACCAATGGAAACCTCAGTGACCGGCTTCACTGCGGTGATAATCCTATCTCTTTGGCCACAAGATTGAACATTGTTATAGAATGTGCGGAAGCCCTGGGCTGCATGCATTCCATGTACAGCCCTGTCCTCCATCTAGATATCAAGCCCTCTAATATTCTGCTGGATGATAGTTTCCATGCAAAAATATCAGATTTTGGAATATCAAGGCTTCTGTTAAGAGACACCACTGAATGCACCATAAATGTGAAAGGGTGTATAGGTTACATGGATCCGGCTTTTACGCAGGAGGGGTGTCTCACGGTGAAGAGCGACGTTTACAGCTTCAGGGTGGTTCTGGTGGAACTAATAACCAAAACAAAACCGACAGACAAGGGAAAGAAGTCTATATAACCCCCTATCTATTGGGTTTGGGACGCTAACCCCCCATATGTTTAAAGTGGGTCATTTAACCCCCCTAACTATCCAAAACCAAGCATATTACTCCCTCAAGGTATTAATGGCTGTTTTGACAGCGGTTTTAGTCCACGGTGGACTCTGGTTTTAGCCATGAGTACGGATGCGTTAGTCAGGGACCGAAACCTGGTCTAGTGGAAGCACATAATCCCACGCCGCCCTATGTGTCGCCTCGCGATCTCCTGACGTGAGGGCACCTCGGCCGCTCCTCCTCTCTGCTCCGCTCTCCCGTCTATGAAGGCGACGGCTAGGTGCATTGTCGATGCCTGGATTTGAAGATTGGAAGGCAACGCCACGAGGTCTGCATGTTTGTTCTGTTTTTTCCCCAAAGGAATCCCGTTTTCCCCTTTTTCTAGCACCGACGGTATGAATTGGTAAAATCCCGTTTTCCCCGAAAGAAATCTAAGGTGTTGATTTAGGGCAAGGGCAAGTAGATAGTGATGGCAAATTATTTATGTTCTTGTGCTTGATTAGGTGGGGAACTGAGTTATGATCCGGTTGGACTGAAAAAGGCTGGGTTTTGATAGAAAATTTAGTTAACTCTTGTACATATACTAAAAAGGGCTGGGTTTTGACAGAAAAGGCTGGGTTACTTGTATACTGAAAATATGGTCAGTAATCAATTATTTCTCGTTGGGGACTATGCACATATACGACCATGCAGCAAGACTGCAACTCGTATGATTTATTATGGTTCAAATGTATTGTCTACTTTACCTCTACATCGCTAGCTGCAATGTTTCTGTATATAGTTATTATTGACATATCAGGACACAGATGATTCAGTAGATAAAACGACAACATTGCACCATGGTACTTGTTAGTATCCATATGATTGATTTTGCTGACCCAAATTACTTGTTTTTGGCAGCCGAGTGTGCGGAAACTCAAGTGGACTGATCAGGCAGTGCCAAAATGCTGTTTTTGGCAGCCGGCTGTGTAGAAACTCGCGTGTACTGATTGACTAATGCATATGTATACATGGCTAAAATCAGAGTCCACCGTGGACTAAAACCATCGTCAAAACAGCCATTAGCACCTTGAGGAGGTAATATGCCCGGTTTTGGATAGTTAGGGGGGTTAAGTGACCTAGTATAAACATATGGGGGGTTACCGTCCCAAACCCAATAGATAGGGGGGTTATGTGGACTTCTTTCACAGACAAGGCAAAGAAAGTCATTCAGAGGTTTGGTAAAGCTTTTGCAAAAGAGAGGTCTGTGAGAGACTTGTTTGATGCAGACATTGCAAACGAGAGCAACATCAAGGTTCTCGAGGCCATTGGAAAAATTGCAAACAAGTGTCTGAAAGAGGAGTACGATGAACGTCCGGAAATGAACGATGTCGCTGCACGCCTTCGGGATCTGAGAGCAGCTCTAGAAAATGGGCAAGGAAAACCACAAACAGGATGGCGATTGCTTAGCGGTGGCCAGAATGCACCGAAAGCAGAGAAGCCTGTTGCGGCCAATGTTGCCTATGGATCTATGTTCGATAAGATGAAGAATGTTAGCCTTTTCAGTAGGAACACGGCCATCAGATTGCAATGGGGGTGGCTCGTGCCATGGTGTACCTACACGAGGAGTGCTCTGAGTGGGTCCTGCATTGTGACATCAAGCCAGAGAATATCCTCCTTGACGACAAGTTCTGCCCCAAGCCGTGTGGCTTCGGGATGTCCAAGCTGACTGCCAAGGGCGAGATTCCGGATATATCCAGTGTCCTGGGCACCCGTGGGTATATAGCGCCCGAGTTGTTCATCCAGAGTGAGCCCGTCACTGCCAAGGCCGACGTCTTCAGCTTCGGCATGATGCTTCTTGAGATTGTCTCCGGCAAGCGCAGCTACTGTTTCCTGGAAGAATCAGTGAGCAGCGAGGATTGGTACTTCCCCAAGTGGGTGTACGAGCAGTGCTACATAGATCGCCGGATCGAGGACATCCTTGACCCAATCCTCCAAACGGAAGCCTGTGAAGGCGCAGCCATGGTTGAGCGCATGGTGAACACAGCCATTTGGTGCCTCCAGGACCGTGCTGAGATGAGACCCTCCATGGGAAATGTCTTCAAGATGCTGGAGGGCACTATTGACATGACCAAACCACCAGAGCCGACCATCTTTGGCGTCGAGGACGATCCGCTTCTTGGAGAATAAATACCGCCGGAGATCAAACAAGAGGTAATACTTACGAGATATTAGTGATAATGTGACAAGGTTCCAATTCTTTTGCCAAAAATACGTGGGTATTTTGAAATTTGGTAGTATAAATCTGCATTCTTCTGTAGGAAAAATATGTATCTTGTGAGATGTGAAATAGTTGATTAATTTTTATCCGTCAATACTTATTTATTAGTAAATATCACAGAGATATTTGCTCAGGAAAACTGGAAAAGTTATCTGGTAATAATGCACCCAACATGTAAATATGATGTCGTTCTAGGATTTGTTTGAACTTTGAACACCCATTTTGAATATTTATGCATATAGGTTATCTTCAGATTGTGTATGTGCGTACGACATCTCTAGTACTCCCTCTGTCTCAAAATAAATGTCTTAAATTTGTAAAATTTAGATAAATCTAGACACTATTTATTATATAGATTCGTTCAAATTTTGAAAAATCTAAAACAAAGACGGAGGGAGTATATAACGAAGGACGTGGCTTAGGGGGTGCCCGTCCAAAAATAGAAAGAAATGAGTTCGACATCCCTCGCATCGCAAAAGTGGAAAGTCCTGATTATCCATGTTTCGTCTTTCCACGCGGGGCGGCTGCTTTGTCTTCGCGTGAAATATGACACATGCAGGCAAGGTCTTCTCCTTCCCTTGCTCCGTGGCAAATCCATGTCGAGGACAAAAGGGGACATCTTGGTCTGTAAAAAATACATTCTCATCTATGATAGGCAAATCCATATAAATAAAAAATAAAAAGTAAATACATCTGCCACCTCCTTTTAATCTATAAATTACATCGCTTGCCTGCCCTATAGCTCAAATCTGGCCCGAGGGATGTACAAAAAGCAGTGGTGGGAAGCAATAATTTTGTAGTGCTACTTTTGATGTATTCTATAAACTTACTACAAAGTTACATCCGGGTTGGAAAGAAACATACTAGAGTAGAGAAAGAAATTACTAGGGTTACATCCTTCTATCGATCTGGAAGTAAAATTTTAAGAGGCGAAAATTAGTCAAAAAATACTTCTAGGGAACATAATACACCATTCTATCGATCTGGAAGTAAATTTACATCACTGGTATGCATCAAACCCAGAAATCATCCCAATTTCCATTTGGGTACAACCGAGAGCAACAAAAATAAGGAATGCATAAAAAATCCAAAAACAAGCAGCAGATTCCACTTGGGATTAAGAGATGAAGTTTCCATTAAACCACGAGAAATTATGAGAACAAAATTGAAAGCAAAATCACTATAAATATTGCAATTTTCCATGACAACAACTATGTACAAAATCAGGAAATCAGTATAATAATCTTACAGGAAGCTCTTGCAGTCTTTGCCTGGTGTGGAACTAAAGCTAGTGAGTTGACGCTGAGACTAGGAGCAGGAGCAGTAGGTGACCAAGACAATGCAGTTCTGCCGCACTCCATGATACACTGGTTGCTCCTTCTCCGGTGACCACTTCATCGCCCACATCACAGCCCCTCCCCTAGAGCTGAAATTTGGTTCCAAAGACGTAAATAAAACAATGATAGAAAGTAACAACATTCTAGTTTACTTTATTATTAAATTTACACCGAAGAAAAAAGTATACTATCATTAAACCTTGACCTTCATTATTTTGGATGTAAAAGAGATAAAACATAAATCAAGGGCATCAATTACATCTATACCAAACCAAAGAAACTACTAGAGTTACATCCTTCTATCGATCTGGATGTAAACAATTATGAGACAAAAATTTACATCCAAGGAACATAATGTTTGCAGCAAGTTTCAGTAAACTACAACAGCCCATGGGAAAATTTCCCCCAAGTTTATAATAAAATGACAACTAACTAATAGGAAAAACAACTTCTAATAGTTGATAACTACATTTCACTACCAATAATCTTACTTCCACTTTATTAAAGTTAAATATAAGCATCATCATTGCTTGAATCAAGCCATATTTATTTAGAAATAAAATTTTAAGGGGCGGAAATTAGTCTACAAAAAATACTAGGATTTTTATGCTGGTGAATGTTTTGGCATGATGACATCTTTTTTTGCCCTCATGCAACTATTGTGTATAGATGCAGAATATTTGGAGTTGCACACAACAACATCAACAGACATACAACCTCTTCTAAGTCATGCGGCTTTGGAAACCTCTATCGCATTCTCATGATATATATATATGTCGGTGTAACATTATGCCATTCTTCGGTTATGAGTTTTTAAGACCATGCGTCCTTTTATTGTGCGTTGTAGCATCGGTTGGTTGGTAAGTCTAAACTCCTTTGCATTTGCAATTTTTCTACCCGAATATTCAGATTACAAGGAAGTATCTTAGACTTTTTGTTTTTTACCTACTTGCGTAGGGGGTAAGTATTCATTTTCGATTTATTTTGAACATAATTAATCTTCTATATTTGTGTAAGTAGATTCAAGATGGTTGCTTCATAATATTTAACTCTATATTGTGATGTTAACTCATGTATGTTTAGATTGGTCTTGACTAGGAAAAGTTCTAGGTTGAAAGATTTGACACGTATTGGTCGCCTATATATAGCTCAACTTTCTGCTGGATTATTATTCTCCTTCTATATTCTTCATAAGCCTGGAGCTGATGTAATTTTATATTCTGTTGAGTGGCTAGCTTGCTCTCATTTTTTGGGAACACAAAAGGTTAATATCTATATTCAGGCTTGTATCCATGATCTTTGCAAAAGTTTCATATAATGTTAAGGGATGTTGTTTCACCATTGTAATATTGTATTTGCCCTGGAAGTTATTTTTTACGCCAAAATGGTTAGCTCATTCTTTTTACATTTTCCTTCTTCTTACAGTTTTGGAATATACAGTTTTTGAATAGCTTCAGTTAAAATAATATGTTGATTCTTCGTGTTAGATTATTTTTATTGTGAAGTTAGAGAGCATGGGTCTCTGTTCATGCTGCTACTAGATTTCGTAGCTGAATTTTATTTTTCTAGCCTGATATTTTTCACTGACTTTGTTACTCGTGAGCTAAGATTTACAATTATGGGTACTAAATATGCTTGCAGCACTGTTTTCTCATATTATATATAATGTGTATACAAATAGTGTACTATATGGTCAATTTATGCAAAGCATGTGAAGTCTGTGTAGTCCTATGTTTGAGATATTTCTAAGAAAATATATAGTTGGCTATCTTACTCCGCTACAAAGTTTTTTTTGCATTTTTTTCTCTTAGGTCCAGTGTCAATCTAGCTTTAGTTTCAATCTAAATATTTATCTTTTTTGTCCTAGTTTCTAATGTTTTAATTCGAGCTTTACACCATTACTTCAAATCTTACCTTTTACTACTTGCTACCTTTTTGCCAATGGTTAGAGGAGATAGTCAAGTTGCATTTTGCGGTTTAAATATGGCATACCATTTTGCCAATGTTTTAATGTTCATGTTTCATGGTGTATGACAACTTCATATTATCCTTCTATTTTATGGGAACACATGTTGTTCTTTGTTTTCCTTTCCAATTTATGTTATTGTCTTGTGTAAAAACACGGACATCAGGGATGCTGGACACCCCCCTTTTGTTCAACAAAGGGCACAAGGTGCTCCGAACTCCACAAGACTAAAACATAGAAACACACGGTCGATTGTTACCTAGGTTCTGGTCGTCCTTAGGCTAACAAACCAACATATTTCTTTCTTTGCTCAATCTTGGTGGACAAGTGTTTACAAGTGGATGAACTATCTTGCCAGGTTGCTGCTGAGCTAGGCTCCTTCGCTTCTCAGGATTCATCTCTACTTTAGTCTTGCTACTCTGGTTGTATGATCTAGATTCGAAGGGAATGAACCCTTTTGAAATGATAGAGATGTCACCTAGATAAGGGTGAATAGGCAATTTCAAAACTATTACGGTTTTGGCTTGATAGAATGCGGAATTAAACTAACATTTATTTTACAATCACAAAACCTAAATACACTAGGTTCAACTAAGTGCACCAACAATAAGTTAAGCTAAGCAAGATGGCACAAGATAAATATACCACAAATTATAAGCAAGATATAAGTACTTCAAGCTAGATGTCTATCACAAGGAAAGTAAGCTCGGATATAGTGATAACCGAGGCACGAGGAGACGAAGATGTATTCCCGTGTTCCCTTACAGGTAAGGTATGTCACATTGGAGAGGTGTGGGATTCCATGAAGGATTTTCCAACGTCAAAAAGGCTCACCTTCTTCTTCGAGTCTATCCCACAAAGGAATAAGCCCTTTCGTTATGGCTAGATTTTCCTCCACTTCGGAGATGGCAAGCTCCACAACCACTTCACAAGATCCACAAAGGACAAGCCCGGGTCTCTTCACAATCTTCCACGAAGATTACACCGTGGTACCAACCGCCAAGTCAACTAGGAGGTCACCCTCCAAGAGTAACAAGCTCATGGTCTCTCACTCGAATAAATCGTAATGGAGAACTCAACACTTACGCAAGAAATCAAAGCAAGAACATCAAGGGTGTTCAAATACTTTACTCTCAAATCTCACCAAAGCAACAAGTGCTAGAGAGGAATTAGAGAGGAAGAACAATGGTAGAAATCAACCAATGACTTCAAGATCTAGATCTAATGGGTTCCCCTCACTTAGAGGAGGAATTGATTGGTGGGGGCTGTAGATCTAGATCTCCTCCTCCAAAGCCCTCAAAAAGATGCAAGAATCATAGGAGGGAAGGGGGAGGAAGAAAGCTCAAGAGGTTTAACAATGGTGGTCAATTTCGTGGTTCAGAACACTGAAAAAACGATGGGGAAGAACCCCCTTATATAGGGGAAAGCAAATATGGTCGTTGGAAACTCGGTCACCAGGCCGGTGGACCGGCCTACAGACCAAAATGGCTCTGTATACCATCTTGGAATATACTCGGTCACAAAAACTGGGAAATCCGGTCTTCGGGCCGGTCTACCGGCGCTGGCATCGGACCGTCCGGTCTGGGAAGCGGTCAGACAGGATCCACAACCGGGATGCAACACACTTCACCAAAAACGCACTAACTTTTGCATCCGGACTCCGATTTCGATGATCTTGGGCTTGTTTTGACGAGGAAAACAAGATCTATAAGATGGTGTAGAGAAACATCATAGTAAAACAAAGGAGGATAGAACCAAATTAAGAAAGGTAATAAGCCTTCCTATAAGAAGAACCTATAAAACCGGGCGGTGTTGAATTGGAGAATGTGAGCAAAGTCATTGGGAGTCAAAGTATGGCGACTCTCTCACCCACCCACCCACCCACCCATGGCGACTTCTTGGCGATCTAGGGTTTTCTATCCCTCTCCACGGCAATGGAGACTCTACTCCATTGGGATTTCTCTCCTGGCCAGGCATTGTCTAATCAGGTGCGTCGACGCTTTGGATCTACGGTGCACTTTCTCCCTTCCTCGACTGCCAATGAGTTCTTCTTGGTGGTTTCCTTCTCCTCGGCCTCTTTTTCTCTGAATGTTGAATCTGTGGGTCTTGCTCTTCAATGTTGCATTGGTGGAATTGCGGCTAGATTCAGGGTTTTTCAATTAAGTGATCGAAGATTTCGGTTCTCTGTTGCTTCAAATAAAGTGGGGCACTTCATCTACAGTTTGAGAGATAGGATCTGGCCTGATTTTGTGTGCCATTTCAGTTTGTTTCGAGGCTACCATCCTCATATCTCTGGCTTCACACATGATCATTCGTGCTCTGGTTTGCCCTTCGATAATTCTGTGAAGAGTTCTCCAACTAATCCTGTTCGTTTTAAGCCAAATTTGGACTTCCTCAAGAAAAGTGTTGCACAAGATCTTCATTCGGATTCATCACATGAATTGGCTAAATTTGGTTTTCATCAACAAGGATCTCCTGTGTTTTCTTCGGATGGATCTGATCAGGCTAGACATCTGTTTTTTGGAAGTTTCTATGATCCTATTTTGGTGGATCATGATCGTGATCATAAGGAAGTTTTTACGGGTTCAACATTTGTACGTCATTATTGCATGCAACTGCCTTCTGTCACGTTAGAGAGGATTGAAGATATGAGACAGGCCCTATACTCTGACCAAGACATCATGCATGCCTTGGACTTGAAATTTGTTCCTACCAAAGCTATGGTTTTTGAAATTCTGGGATGCTGCTCAAATTGTGGAGATCATGATCATCTTGTGGATTCTTTCCAGAAAAGTTGTGATTGTATTATTTCTCTGGGTCATAAATGTTTGAATTGCCTTTCTATGCGCAGCCAATGGTGTGTTAAATGTTTAATCTCTGGTCACCTGGCGAGTAAATGTGTCTTGGGCTGGCGTTGTCGGAATTGTCATTTATTGGGCCATTGGGCCAGGAGTTGCCCAAAGAGGATACGAAGAGTTTGGCAAAAAAATAAAACTGCATTAAACAATCAGGCCGATTTTTCTGGTCGGAATATCTGGGTAGTTAAGAAGCAGCCAGTTTTTTCACCTGGAGTTTCACCCCCTCCCTCTCCTGCCGCTTCATCTCCTTCTCCGCCGACCGCCGAAGTTTCTCTCTCCACCTCAACAATGGCCAACTTTCCTGTGAATCCCTTAGCTTTCCTCCCCAATGGCTTGACGATTGATCCAGGGCCAGTTGATCGCTTGGTGAGGTCTCACATGGTGGTTCCTGCTGAGGCTCCTCTGCAGCATGACCGAAAGGTAATTGCGGAGACCAACAGATTTATTCCGATTCAGCTTAGAGAAGACTATAGGGTTCAGGTGTTGAATCTTCTCAATGAGTCTCAGCTGTTTGTCAGTCGCTTTGATGATCATCCTTTAGGGCTTGGCATTTTTACTATGACTGAAACCCTGATTGCGGATTCTACAGTTGGAACTACTTTTGAGATTGATGAAATTACCACTGTCACATTTGTGAAACACAATGAAGCCAGAAATATGCGTCTTACTGCTTTTGGCAGGGAAACCTGGATACAATTTTTAGCTTTTCCCCTTGATTATCAGACTAGCCATTATATTCATAGTGTTGTTCAAGAGTTTGGTCTATTGTCCATGTGGCATAACCCAAGAGGGGATGATAAATCTGTTTTGGTCAAGGTGTGGATTGTTCATCCTAAGTTTGTGCCCAAAAGTTTGGTTATTCATCAGCTTGGGGGGGCTAGACACTCCTGGACTGTCCCTGTTATCTTACTCGTGTGTCTTGTTGGAATGCTCATTTGCACAAGTTACACCTCCTGAAGACCCTGAACCTGATGATGGCAATCCCCATCCCATGCATGGTGAAGGTTTATCTGCTGAACAGCTCTACCAACAACAGCTTAACAATTGGAATCAGCAGAATCAGATGCCTGGAGGGGGACATGCTCAAGGAGGAAATGCTGGAGGAATGAACAATATTGTTCTGCTTCATCAACCTGGACATTTTGTCCCTGCTCAGGTCATTGCTGCACTTTTTGATAATAATGTTGCACAAGAAGAAAATATTGTTGCACCAGTAGCAGAGGATGCTGTAGTAGTTCCCAACCCTCCTTTGATCAACTTTCAGCAGATCCTAGCTGCACAGGGGGTTTCTTTTCAGGATGGTGTGCCACCCCCTATCACCAATGTCCAGGACAGTCCTATGCAAGCTTGGCATGATAGTATTTCTGATGTTTCTGATGGAAATTCCTCTGGTTCAGATTTGATGCAGGTTGATACCACTTTATCCATCAACTTTGCTCTGGTTGATGACCATCTCTTATATGTCAGTTCTGAAATCTGGATGACAAGGAACTTTTCTAAATCTGCATTTAAGGAGTTTTGCTTTCCTAACTTTGCTCTGGATAATGCCAAGCTCCTTTCTTTCACTCTTCCTATGCCAAAGTTTATGCAATTTGAGTTGGTGGATGAATGGGAGTTATTGCTCCATTCAAGGAAGAAGCAGGAAATGAACTATAACAGAACTTTGGGGTATCCTGATATTACTCAAGCTGGCACCAAAAGGAAGATTCCTGAGTTTGATGCTAGTGATGTGGTTTCTTTTGGGACACCTATCTCTACTAATCAAGTCAGAAGAAGCTCCAGGTCTACTAGATAGAGGGGCTTTAAGCCTAAAATCATTTGTGACTCCAAGCCCACTAAATCTAAAGTGAAACAAAGGAAGATTCCAGAGGTTAAGGATGTTGAAGTCACAGAAGAAATTGTTCAGATAAATCCTGGTCAGGTTGGCATGATTTCTGATAAGACTCTCCTTGCAACACCAATCCTAGTGCTCCAGTCTATTGGAATATCTCTTTGTGGGGTGCCTCAAAAAGATCTCACTCCTCTGAAGCTTATGGAAGGCTGGCAGGAGAAGGAAAATGCTGACAGTGCCTAGTGCCTGTCTATTTCTACTTTGGTGTCTTTATTTTTGAGTTGTAATAATGTCACTACTCAAACAATGGGTTATTTTGTGCTGGAACATCAGAGGGATTAATGCTAGAGAAAAACAATTAGCCTTAATGAATGCTATTAATGTAAGTGGATGTTCAGTTATTTGCCTTCAAGAAACAAAAAAGGAGGATTTTGATCTGCAATTTATTAAATCCTATTGTCTAGCAAAATTTGATGAGTTTGTCTTTGTGCCTTCTGTGGGGGCTTCTGGTGGCCTCATTATTATATGGAATAGTTCAATTTTTTCTGGAATGGTCATGCATTGTGAAAAATTTGCTCTCTCTGTTCATTTCACTTCAACACATTCTGGGCAGTCTTGGACCTTAATTAACATTTATGGCCCTTGTAATGGTGAATTGAGGGAGAAATTTATTGAATGGATGTTTCAGGTGCATATTCCCGATGATGAAGACTGGATCCTAATGGGGGACTTTAATTTTGTTAGATCCCCTGCAAATAGGAATAAACTTGGGGGGAATGTTAATGACATGCTCATTTTCAATGACTTCATAAGAGAACAACATCTCACTGAATTGCCAATTAAAGGAAGAAAATATACTTGGAGTAACATGCAACAAGATCCTCTGTTGGAGCAACTTGATTGGTTTTTCACTTCCATTCACTGGACAACTAGTTTTCCTAACACAGTTGTTTCCACACAAGGCAAACCAACCTCTGATCACACTCCCTGTGTTGTCTCTATTCAGAATAAGATCCCTGGTAGTAGGACATTTCGATTTGAAAACTTTTGGGTTGCCCATCCTGGATTTCTGGAAGTGGTTACAGAATGCTGGAGTAAGCCAACTCACAAATCTAATAGTGCTGCAAATCTTAATGCAAAGCTAAAAAAGCTGAGATATGATTTGAAATTTTGGAGCAAATCAATCTCAAAGTTGTCCACTTGTATTGAAAATACCAATAGAGTTCTCTCTGAACTTGATAATCTGGAGGACAAAAGGCCTTTATTTTGTCAAGAAGCAAATTTCAGGAAAATTCTAAAAGCTCACCTAGTAAGACTATTACAATACCAAAATGCTTATTGGAAGAAAAGATGCACAGTTAGATGGACAAAGTTTGGAGATGAAAACACAAAATTCTTTCATAATTTTGCTACTGAAAGATATAGAAAGAACAATATTGCCTCCCTCAAACTATCAGATGGTTCTTTTGTTATTGAGCATGCTGATAAAGAAAATGTTATTTATCAAGCCTATAAAGAAAGATTGGGCATATCTACTCAACCTGAGATGCTTTTTTATCTTCAACATCTGATTACTCCAACTGAGGGCCTTGAGGTTCTATCCATACCATTTACCAGAGAGGAAATTGACAAGGTGGTGAAAGAGATGCCAAGTGATAAAGCCCCAGGCCCAGATGGTTTTAATGGTCTCTTCCTAAAAAGTTGTTGGCACATCATCAAGGAGGACATCTATTCTTTATGTTTTCAATTCTATGAAGGAGATCTGAATCTAGAAAGTATAAATATGGGTCATATTACACTCATTCCAAAGATAGGTTCACCTGAATCTATCAATGATTTCAGGCCAATAACTCTACTAAATTGTGTTCTGAAGCTTATAACCAAAATCTTGGCTAATAGGCTACAAAAGGTTATATTGAAGATTATTCATAGAAATCAATATGGTTTTTTAAAAGGCAAAAACATTCAGGATTGCCTTGCTTGGGCATTTGAATTTTTGTATCAATGTGAAGCTTCTAAGAAAGAGATCATTTTACTCAAGTTGGACTTTGCCAAAGCATTTGATACCATTGATCATATGGCTATGATGAAAATTATGAAATAGATGGGTTTTGATGATAAGTGGCTGAAATGGATTGAAATTATTTTTGGTACTGGGAAGTCTGCTGTTTTGCTCAATGGAGTACCTGGGAGGCAATTTCATTGCAAAAGAGGAGTTAGAAAAGGAGACCCTTTGTCCCCCCTTATTTTTGTGCTTGCTGCTGATTTACTATAATCTGCAATCAATAAGGCATTCAGAGAAAACATACTCAGGGCCCCTTTCTCCCCTGATTTTGGACAGGATTTTCCAGTTGTTCAATATGCAGATGACACTTTGATTATAATGCAAGCAGACAAAGATCAAATACAGATAATGAAAGGGATTCTTCAAAACTATGCTGTTTCTACTGGGTTACAAATTAATTTTCACAAGTCACACCTCATACCAATAAATCTGACTGATAACATCTCTAAGGAAATTGCAGATATATTGGGATGTTCAATTGCCAAAATGCCTTTCACTTATTTGGGGCTTCCTCTTGGCACCACTAAACCCATAGTTTATGATCTTATGCCACTGATTGACAGAGTTGAAAGAAAAGTTTCTGCTTCATTCATGATGATGTCTTATAGTGGGAGAGTAACTGTGATTAATTCTTTACTGGCTTCAATTGCAACTTTCACAATGTGTGCAATCAAATTGCCATATAAGATAGTGGGGCATATAGAAAAATTCAGAGACACTGTTTGTGGAACAAGAAAACTAAAGAGGGTGAAAAATGCAATTCTCTAGCTGCTTGGGATATGATTTGCAGGCCAAAATGTAGAGGAGGTGTTGGCATTCTCAACCTTAGAATTCAGAATGAAGGTCTACTGCTTAAATTCCTGCATAAGTCCTATAATAAGGATGACACTCCATGGGTCTCCCTAGTTTGGAATGCTTATTACAGCAACAATGTTCCTCATGCTTCTGGACCTTGTGGCTCTTTCTGGTGGAGAGATGTTTCTAGACTTTCACATTTATTCAGAGGAATAGCTACAAGCTCTATTGGTAATGGGGCTACCACACTATTTTGGAAGGATCAATGGTCTGCAACTATCTTAGAAGAGAGTCACCCGACCATTTATTCCTATGCTAGGAAGGAGGACATCTCTACACAAGAGTTTCTTACAGCTGATAGTTTGACACAGCTTTTCTATCTCCCTTTATCACCTGAAGCACTAGCTGAATTGAGAGACATTCAGAATAGCTGTAGAGAAATTCAACTAAGAGATCATTCACATGACACTTGGAGCTATGTTTGGGGGGGGGGGCCAAGATTACACTTCCAGCAAATATTACCAATATAATTTGAGAAATATAAATCCACACATATCCTTTAAATGGCTGTGGAAATCGAAGTGCACTGCAAAAGTGAAGTTCTTTGGGTGGCTGATTCTGTCTGACAGATTGAATACAAGAAACATGCTAAGAAGAAATTATGCACTGGGGACTGGATATGACTGTTTTATGTGTACTCACAATACTGAGGAAACAATTGAACACTTGCTTTTTCATTGCCCCTTTAGCCAAGCTTGCTGGAGTTCAATTAACATCTTTTGGCCTATGAATAACTCTAGACTTTAGATCATTGAGCAAGGAAAAAAGAGCTGGAATAAAAAGCTATTTATGGAAATTACCTTGCTGGGCTCTTGGAACATCTGGAAAGAGAGAAACAACCTCTGGTTTAATAACATACAACCCTCAGTTCAGGCTTGGAAGTCAAGATTAGCTGCGGATCTATCATCGCTGATTCATAGGACAAAAGAGGATCTACATCCACTTATCAAGAGCATTATTCATAGTTTGTAAACCTTCTTGCGATCCTAGACTTATCTGTTCTGACTTTTAGAGACTCCCCCCCCCCTCTGTCTCTATGTAAATATGTAACTTTATAGACTCTGACCTTTTATTAATGAAAATGAGGCAGTAGGAGCCTTTCCTACTGTTATTACCCTAAAAAAGAACCTATAAAACCTCTAAACTCGAAAATGCAATACAAGATGCATACAAATTCTGTTTTCAATAAACCTGGGCTTGTTGAAGAGATAGAAACAAGATCAAGAACCTCACATGGAGAAACACCAAGAATCAACAAAATAAGAAGATGCAAAGTATGCAAAGGACTGAGCTCCCTAAGACGATGTGATCAAGTTATCCAACCGAAAGCACCTCTTGATAGTGCAGCTATCTACCTATAACCCGGTATCCCAACAACAACCTTGAGACCGGCAAAAGTAAAACCTATCAAGGCCATACATTTGCCTTGTGCATCCCGCTTGATATTGATGACAATGCTTCAAGCTCCATCCAATCCAGAATGCATCACTCGATCATTGTTGCTTCATGAAGACTCATAATTTTCTTCCCATACACCACTATGGGATAGCTTCATTGAGACACGTCTTCACATGTCTATTATCACAAATATGGACGGCAAGCTTTAAGCAAATGATCTTCTCGAGATGCTTATCTTAAACTTGCCCTTCTCAACCTTAATGACGATTACCACTTGATGGCATCCTCTTATAGGCTATATGAAATCTTCACTTTTGAAGCATGCCCATTACCGAATGAATGGTACCACGGGGTGTTTAGCTACTCATATACCGTATATACCTTATGTCCGTACCTCTGTAATATATTTCCCTATTTTCTACTCCACTTGTGTGCTATACATTCCTCTACTTTATTGTATGTTGTTTATCTCTGTGATGATCGATGGAACGTTATATATACTAGTAAAATGCCCGTGCGTTGCAACAGGACATACAAATATTCTAATGGTTCCACGCTAATGAGGTAAAATATGCAACTTTATGATTTTTTATGCCCATTTAAAGGATCATTGTACAATTTTGAGAAAAAAATATAAATAATTTTGGCCACATACACATGCTCGAGAAGGGATTACAAAATAATCTTTGCTATGATTGAATGCTACCCTTACCTGAGAAAGTGTCTTTACGTGCTGTGTCGATACATTGTTTTCTCCATTGTAGTAGCTGAATGCTCTAGTTGATGAACAATCATCAGGCTTGGACATAAAATTTAATTTGTATGCCAATGAAAATTGACTGTTGAAATGTGGGCAAGGTTTGTAAAAGGAAAGATTAGTATCACACGAGTCAGATCATCACTATATGAGCACATTAGTTCATATCTAAGAAAGAGCTACCAAGTACCAAACTAAACCCAGAGATATCGCTAATTCTCCATGTTATACATAACATATAGCAACTTAACCGGGGTGCTAGCTATTTCTACAAATTGCGATATAGAGGTTCCAAAGTTAGACTATAACTACTTTACAAGTAATTGCACATGTATTACCACAAGACATCATTGTAATTTTTAAAAATCTACATATGTGCTTATGACCATGTTGCGACAAATATATTATGATTATTTACCTACACAGCAAACACCACACATCTGAAATTTTTTCCTTGTGGCACACAGAACCATAATTCCCCTGAACACAAAAAGATAGTCCGGCTATATTCCAAACACTAAAAGTCCACCCTTACATAAAAAGCTAGTTTCGAGGAAAGCTATAATCCTTCAACATCTAATCTTATAACTATCTATTTTGTGACTTGCTTAATATATTTTTTTTATAACAAGTTGTTTAGTTTAGGAACGTTTGCCTTCAGCTTGAGCACCTATTCCAAAAATTACTCGTAATGACAAGCACCAAAATCTATACCAAAAACAATGATGAACAATACATGTTGTGAACATAAAAATGATAGGCAGAAATGATCATATAACATACTTGCATTTCATAATTTTTTTGAATGTTGCTTACATTCCATATCACCTATCAAATAACATCTAAGAAGAATATAAGTCAAAAAGGAAAAATAGCCACTTAAAATACAATGCGAACACACACAAGTAGACACCACACTCAGCAACTCCCTCAACAGTAACCACAAAGTCCTCAATGTCACCAACAAATCCTACATGACACCAAATCTGAGGCCCTACACAGGCATCGGTCGACGACAACCTAACCTTAAGATGTATGCCTCACCGCCAAGGGCCCCACCCCAAGTTGTCGTCTCTAGCTCCGTTGTTGTCCATCCGGGCTAGTCACAAGTTACCAGCCAAAGCCCACAAGCAGTGGCCATAGTTATTCTTCATCCTACCTTGCACAAGACACGTGAAGAGCTTGGACAACCATGATAATGAACACCAGAAGATCAAGCATTTCAAAAAATTAGCCAACCCAAATAACCCTTTTTTAATACCAAGTACCACATGGATTTTACTTAGGTCAAGAAGATCACACCTCGACAATTCAACATGGGAATAAGTATGGAATTGATCACAAGCTTGGTCTCTTTGCCATCCATGATGGCCTTATAGGAGATACTGTCCAATTTGCTTGTTCTAAATACTAAACCAGATCGAAATTCCTCACAAAATAGTTACTACATGAAAAAAGCACATACACCTATATACAAATACATGTAAACTACAATGGGAGGGTATACAATATAAAAACTAAGGGTCCTAGATGATTTGATAAAAAAAAAACAATGATATCTCACCTTAGAAGTTCCAAATACTTAGTGATAAATGCTGCAGTATGTGATGCCATGGCTTCATCTCTCCAACTACATCGTCTTGTCCTTCCTTATACGAACCACATCACCTAAATACAAATTAGCTTGCAATTATGTGTCAACATAGAGGAATGAAAACAAATATGTTGAGCCAATAGCTAGCCAACACATGTTTTTCAATCTGGGCTCATAAACATAGCTGAGATACACCATCTTCAAGCCATTATGTTTAAGTTTGTAATTAACAAACAAAACCAAGGAAACACTTGGTTCAAACTGTAGAAAGAGACATGCATCACCATTAACTAAAAGACAATCAAAGAACTAAATTGTGTAACCTAAACTGTGAATAAATATCACATTAACAAATTTTACGAGCATAAATTGCAGCCTAGACTCAGAGTAACGGAACAAGAATTGTAGCATATGATATACAATAAAAGCATTTACATAAGGCAATTGATAGGTTCTCGGCTGACTTTCACAACTATTTGCACATATGGCACACAATTGCTCTCGGCTCTTCTCCTTCATCCAGATAACCATGAGGCAAAACAAATCACATTGGAAAATTTAAATTTATGATCCAAAAGAGTGCAACAATGGTTTGTTTGTGAACTTTGTTTCCTGCTAGAATAAATTTAAAAACCTACAAGTTTTCAATGGGTAGTTATCACCTATGTATTTTTTAGATGACCACCTTTTCTGTAGATAAAGACCACTGGAGATGCCACCTCTGAAACAGAAGGCAATCTTCATAAGAGTATCATGCGACATGCCTAAGGAGTGAGCAATCAATATTTAAAAATATACAAACAAACAAAGTTCAAGATAATCTTTGTTAGCCAAATCTGAAAATCCAGTTGCAAAGAGGTTAATTTATTAGAAACCAAACCCATGTATTACTCTACATACCTTACTACATAAAAGAGATGGCTTTCTCGACAAGTTTAACCCTACACTATACCACGCCATTAAAGCATTCTATGATACGATTAGCTACTAAATTTTCATCGGAGATGTAAAATTTCTAGCATATATAAAAACATTCAAAGAAATGAATATTATGGCATCAAACAACGTGGAAAGTAAACGGTAACACAAGAAATAAACTTTCCCACCATCAGACATACCATTGTCATCAACTTTCCACCATCAGACATACCATTGTCATCACTTAACCTGACATCAGGAACCTTCACAATTGCAGCAACGTTAGCCGTGTTCTCTTCATAAGACAACCCCGGTGATGTATGGAACAACCAATCCGTCATAAAAAATAAACATTCAGGGAATTAGTTTAAGTATTGAAATTTCAAATCTACTGCATCAATCATGAGAAATATGAACTCTCGAGCTCACCTTCCTCGGATGAATCACATAGGCATGCTTCAAATATATTTGTTGCCGGTTTCTCCCCACCGTCAATTTCTCTGTTTAGTGCTTTCGCTTGAGTAAGACCAAGAATGAAGAAATTACACATCAACATCATCTGTCCAGATTACTATGTAATATATGAAAATAAAATACACTTGTGACAATGAATTACCATATTTATTATTATCAGGTAAAAAGAGACTCTAAAATTGTATACTTTCCCTATATTTGACAAAACATTTACTACAACGATGTGCAATTAGAAAGAAATGTTGCATCAAACTACACAACTATTTGTACTAATTTTGAAGGGGTTCGTAGCATGGAAAACAAAAATTTTCTACCGCATACAAACAAACAAGCCAAGATCTATCTACTAGATTGTAGCAACGAGTCGATGGTATAACTTACCCTCGAAGATTCCAAAGCGTTTAACGAGAGCAGATTCTCGTGGATGATGTAGTCGTACTCGTTCCGATCTCAAGATCGTGTAGACGATCCTTCCGGCGCCACGTTCCGGCAGCGCTCCCGCAGTCGGTCACACGTTTGGTACTCGACGAAGACCTTCCTCTCCCTTGTTCCAGCAGGCAGCGGAGGTTGTAGTACTCTCCTCGCGATTCCGGCAGCACAACGGCGTGGTACCGGAAGTAGAGGGGAGATCCCGCAGGGCTTCGCCTTAAGCCGGTGCGAGTATGGTGGAGCTTATGAGAGAGGCTATTTAGTGGTCTAGTAATTAGACACACCAATTAGAAGGCTCTAAACCAATTAGAAGGCTCTAAACCGTTGGCTAAAGCAATTAGAAGCTCTAAACCAAAACGGCTCTAAACCGGAGATTTAGAGGTAGGAACTTGTGTGTCTAGGAGAGCAGCCCTGCCCCTCCTTTTATAGGTGGGGAGGCGCGGCCAGGAGGAGTCCCTCCCAAGTCGGCCTTGGTGGCGCCCGGCTTGGGGAGGAGACTCCTCCCTCAAGTCGGTTTCCAACTCCTCTTCTCCTCTTTCCGAAAACTGGCAGTTTGACTATTCAAACTTGCTATTTGACTTTTCAAATTAGGATTTGATTTAATCCCTTATTCGGAACAGCGATGACACTAAATACATGATGCAATCATTCCAACATGCAATGACACATTCATGTACCCCTTCCCCTCCGGAGTGCCGGACATTCCGGAACCTTCTAGAACATTCCCGATGAAATCACCGGAATCATTCCCGAACTCCGAAACGGGACTTTCCTTATATGAATCTTATTCTCCGGACCATTCCGGATCACCTCGTGATATCCCGGATCCCATCCGAGACTCCGAACAACATTCGGTCTCTTTCTCATAATACCATAACTACTCAAACAACGTCGAATCCTTAAGTGTGTCTCCCTACGGTTCGTGAATTATGCGGACATGATCGAGACACTTCTCCGAACAATAACCAATAGAGGAATCTGGAAATTCATATGGCTCTACATATTTATACGATTACTTTGCGATCGAATGAACCACTTACATACGATACCAATTTCCCTTTGTCTCACGATATGTTACTCATCCGAGGTTATGATCGCTGGTATCTCGCATACCTAGTTCAACCTCGTCGATAAGTACTCTTTCTCGTTCGTGTTATGTGATCCCTTGTGACCAAGTCACATGCTTGCAAGCTAATTGGATGACATTCCACCGAGAGGGCCCAGTATATCTATCCGTCATGTGGATGGACAAATCCCACTCTTGATCCATGTGTCTCAACCAATACTTTCCGAACACTCAATGCCACTTTTATAGCCACCCTGTTACGGTGTGGTGTTTGATGTCATCAAAGCATCCATCCGGTAAAGGTGATATGCATGATCTCATGGTCGAAGGAATTAGGTTACTATGTATCAGAAAGCATATAGCAATTGAACTATTGAAATGACTTGATCTTTATGCTACGCTTATCTATAGGAGTATGTCCACCATATCATTCTCCTAACGATATGATCTTGTTGTTGATAACATCTCAATGTTCATGATAGGGAAACCACAATCATTAATCAACCAACAAGCTAGTGAAGTATAGAGGCTATACTAGGGACTTCAAATTAAGTTTACAATTCACACAAGTATTAATGTTTCCTTGTTAATACTATTATAGCATGAATATAAACATTTATCATAAACACAAAGATATAATAATAACTATATTTATTATTGCCTCTAGGGCATATCTCCAACAGTCTCCCACTTGCACTAGAGTCATCTAATCTAGATTACATGGTAATATACCGAACACCCATGGCAGTTTGGTGTTGGTCATGTTTTGCCCTCGGGAGAGGTTTAGTCAACGGATCCGCCACATTCAGATCTGTGTACTTTGCAAATCTTTATATCCCCATCCCGGATATGTTCTCGAATAGCGTGAAAACGCAGTTTGATATGCTTGACTTCTTGTGTGACCTTGGTTCTTGCGCATTGGCTATGGCGCCCATGTTATCACAATAGATAGACATTGGGTCCAACAAGACTAGGAACCACACCCAGCTGTAATGAACTCTTTCATCCATATCGCTTCTTGTGAAGCCTCCAAGCAACCATGTATTCCGATTCGGTTGAAGATCTCGCCACAACGCTTTGCTTTGCACTCCTCCACTAATCGCTGCACCATTCAAAATAAATACGTATCCGGATTGCGATTTAGAATCATCCGGATCAGTGTTCCAACTAGCATCGGTGTAACCATTAACAACGAGCTGTTCATCACCTCCATAAGAAAGAACCATATCCTTAGTTCTTCTCAAGTACTTAAGGATGTTTTTGACCGCTGTCCAATGATCCACTCCTGGATCACTTTGATATCTGCTAGTTAAACTAACAGCATATGCGATGTCGGGTCTTGTACATAGCATGGCATACATTAGAGATCCTATGGCTGAGGCATAGGGAGTCTTACTCATCCTTTCTCTATCTTCTGCCGATGTTGGACTTTGAGTTTTACTCAAGGTCGTATTGGGCAACATGGGCAAGAATCCTTTCTTGCTTTCTTCCATTCCAAACTTCTTTAGAACTTTGTCCAAATATGTACTCTGTGACAATGATATTTGGCGTTTCGATCTATCTCTATAAATCTTTATGCCTAATATGTAAGCTGCTTCGCCAAGATCCTTCATTGAAAAACTATTATTCAAATATTCCTTGACACTATTAAGAAGGTCTACATCATTCCCAATTAACAATATGTCATCCACATACAGTATTAAGAATGCTACAGAGCTCCCACTCACTTTCTTGTAAATACAAGCTTCTCCATAAGTTTGTATAAAACCAAAACTTTTGATTACTTTATCAAAACGTTGATTCCAACTTCGGGATGCTTGCTTCAATCCATAGATGGACCGTTGAAGTTTGCATACCTTGTTAGCATCTTTAGGATCGACAAAACCTTTGGGTTGCATCATATACAACTCTTCATCAATGTCTCCATTGAGGAATGCTGTTTTGACATCCATCTGCCATATCTCATAATCATAATATGCAGCGATTGCTAACATAATCCTCACAGACTTTAGCTTCATTACCGGTGAGAAAGTCTCATCGTAGTCAACTCCTTGAATTTGTCGAAACCCTTTTGCGACAAGTCGAGCTTTATAGACAGTAACATTACCATCAGCATCTGTTTTCTTCTTGAAAATCCATTTGTTCTCGACAGCCTTTCGGCCATCCGGTAAGTCCACCAAAGTCCATACTTGGTTTTCGTACATGGATCCAATCTCGGATTTCATGGCTTCTTGCCATTTATTGGAATCTGGGCTCATCATTGCTTCCTCATATGTCTCGGGGTCATCGGTGTTGTCCACCACCATGACATTCATAATGGAATCATACCAATCTGGAGTGGTACGAGTTCTCGTTGATCTCCGAGGCTCTGCAGCAACTTCAACCGAAGTTTCATGATCATCATCATTAGCTTCCTCTCTTATTGGTGCAGGCACCACAGGAACTTCTTCCGGGGCTGCGCTACTCGCAATTTCGAGAGAAGGTTCGACAACCTCGTCGAGTTCTACTTTCCTTCCAGTCACTTCTTTCGAGAGAAATTCCTTCTCTAGAAAGGATCCATTCTTGGCAACGAAGATTTTGCCTTCGGATCTATGATAGAAGGTATACCCAATAGTTTCCTTCGGGTATCCTATGAAGACGCATTTTTCCGCTTTGGGTTCAAGCTTGTCCGACTGTAACTTCTTTACATAGGCTTCGCATCCCCAAACTTTAAGGAACGACAATTTAGGTTTCTTTCCAAACCATAATTCATATGGTGTCGTTTCAACGGATTTAGACGGTGCCCTATTTAAAGTGAATGCGGCTGTTTCTAATGCATAACCCCAAAATGATAGCGGTAAATCTGTAAGTGACATCATAGAACGAACCATATCTAAGAGAGTTCGATTTGACGTTCGGACACACCATTACACTGTGGTGTTCCCGGCGGTGTCAATTGTGAAAGTATTCCGCACTTCTTTAAATGCTCGCCAAACTCGTAACTTAGATATTCACCTCCACGATCAGAACGTAGAAATTTAATCTTCTTGTTACGTTGATTCGCTACCTCACTTTGAAACTCCTTAAACTTCTCGAAAGTTTCGGACTTATGTTTCATGAAATAGATATACCCATATCTACTCAAGTCATCCGTGAAGGTAAGAACATAACGATAACCATCATGATGCTACACTCATTGGACCACACACATCGGTATGTATGATTTCCAATAAGTCCGTAGCTCGCTCCATCATACCGTAAAATGGAGTCTTAGTCATTTTTCCCATCGGACATGCTTCGCATCTATCAAGTGATTCAAATCAAGTGATTCAAGAAGTCCATCGAATGGAGTTTCTTCATACGTTTCACTCCGATGTGACCAAGACGATGCCACATATAGGTCGAATTATCGCTGATTTCAAACGCTTAGCCTCAATGTTGTTGATATGTGTATTTCCACTATCGAGATTCAATAAGAATAGACCATCTATCAAAGGTGCATGTGCATAAAACATATTACTCATATAAATCGAACAACCATTATTCTCGGATTTAAACAAGTAACCGTCTCGCAATAAACAAGATCCCGATATAATGTTCATGCTCAACGCAGGCACCAAATAACAATTATTTAAGTATAAAACTAATCCCGATGGTAGATGAAGAGGTAGCGTGCCGACCGCGATCACATCAACCTTTGATCCGTTTCCCACGCGCATCGTCACCTCGTTCCTCGCTAGCTTCCGTTTATTCTGTAGCTCCTGTTTCGAGTTACAAATATGAGCAACCGAACCAGTATCAAATACCCAGGCACTACTATGAATACTAGTGAGATACACATCAATAACATGTATATCAGATATACCTTTCTTCTTGATGTTGCCGTTCTTCAAATCCGCCATGTACTTTGGGCAATTCCGCTTCCAGTGACCAACTCCCTTGCAGTAAAAGCACTCAGTATCAGGCTTGGGTCCAGCCTTGGTTTTCTTCGTCGGCATGGTAACTTTCTTACCACCCTTCTTGAAGTGTTCCTTTTGCTTAGACTTGCCTTTCTTGAATTTGGTGGTCTTATTGACCAACAACACTTGGTGCTCTTTCTTGATCTCCACTTCTGCAGACTTTAACATAGCAAATAGTTCTGGCAACTCTTTGTTCATGTTCTGCATGTTGTAGTTCATCACAAAGTTCCTGTAACTTGGTGGCAATGACTGGAGAACGCGGTAAACCCCCAAAGCATTAGGAATCACTATACCCAAGCTTTGAAGTTTGTTTGCGTGCCCAGACATCTTAAGCACATGCTCACTGACGGAGCTGCCCTCTTCCATCTTGCAGTTAAAGAACTTTTCAGAAGCTTCATAACTTTCAATTGCCGCATGAGTCTCAAAAATTAATTTGAGATCCTCGACAATATCATATGGGTCTGACTCTTCAAACCTTTTCTGAAGCTCCGATTCTAAACCATACAAGATAGCACACTGAACTATGGAGTACTGATTCTTCCGAGCGAGGTAAACATTCTTTACTTCATCGGAGCATCACCGCAGTGGGTCACCCAATGTGCATCCAAAGACATAGGTCAAATTACCAGCTGTGAGGACAATCCTCAAATTGCGGAACCAATCCGCGAAGTTGCTTCCATTGTTTTTCAAGTTTTCTTTCTCTAGGAACGCATTAAAATTGATGGTAGGGGCTGCCATTGATCTACAACATATTTGCAATAGTTTAGACTAAGTTTATGACAAATTGAGTTCTATTTAATAATAAAATTAACCTAGGTGAACTCCCACTCAAAACAACATCCCTCACATTGTTTTAGTGATCACATGAACCAAATCCACTACATCAACACCGATCATCACGAGAGTTGATATAGTTTCAATGGCGAACAATCATCATGTTCATCATATCTACTATATGATTCATGCTTTACCTTTCGGCGATCCGTGTTCCTGAGACCATGTCTGTACATGCTAGGCTCGTCAAGATCAAACCTTCCGCATAAGCAAATATGGCTTGCTTACGTTGTATACACTCATGGAATCTAACACACCCGATCATCACGTGGTGCTTCGAAACAACAAGCTTTAGCAACGGTGCATACTAAGGGTGAACACTTTAGAACTTGAAATTTATGTGCATGAGGGATCATCTTATAATGCTACCGTCGTCTACTAAGCAATACAAGATGCATAAAGGATTAACATCACATGCAATTCATAATATGTGATATGATATGGCCTTTCTTCTTTGTGCTTCCGATCTCCATCTTCAAGCACGAACATGATCTCCATCATTACCGGCATAGCATCAAGGTCAATGACGCTTCTTCATGGTTGTCGTCCACCAGCTTCAACTATTACAACTACTTTGAATAGACACGCGGGTCTTAACAGAAATTAAAAACAACCATATGGCTCCTGCCGGTTGCCGACTTACAATAAGGAACATTGCATACATCAAATATAATCACAATCATGGCCATATCACATCACTGCACACCCCTGCAAAACAAAGTTAGACGCTTCTACTTTCTTTGCATATTTTACGTGGTTTGGGGCTTTCAATAAGTGTCGTTCTAACTTACGAACAAGAACCACAACATTGATACTAGCATTGTTGATTACCCGTTGTAAATTGGATCTTAACTATGCTAGGAGAAACAGGCACCCACAAAGCCACTTATGCAATACAAGTTGCATGTCAAGCGTGGAGCAAGTCTCATGAACGATGTCATGTAAGGTTAGCCCGGGCCGCTTCATCCCAACATACCGCAAGATGCAAAGTACACAAAAGCAATCTACAATAAAGCATCAACGCCCACAATGACCATTGTGTTCTACTCGCAACAGATCTACATATAGACACGGCTCGATACCCTTTGAAGGGGTTCGTAGCATGGAAAACAAAAATTTTCTACCATACAAACAAACAAGCTAAGATCTATCTACTAGATTGTAGCAACGAGTCGATGGTATAACTTACCTCGAAGATTCCAGCGTTTAACGAGCGATTCTCGTGGATGATGTAGTCGTACTCGTTCCGATCTCAAGATCGTAGACGATCCTTCCGCGCCATGTTCGGCGGCGCTCCATGATCGGTCACACGTTCGATTTCGACGAAGACCTTCCTCTCCCTTGTTCCAAAGAAAATGGAGGTTGTAGTACTCTCCTCGATTCCAAGACTGGCGTGGTACCGGAAGTAGAGGGGAGATCCCGCAGGGCTTCGCCTTAAGCCGGTGCGAGTATGGTGGAGCTTATGAGAGAGGCTATTTAGTGGTCTAGTAATTAGACACACCAATTAGAAGGCTCTAAACCAATTAGAAGGCTCTAAACCGTTGGCTAAAGCAATTAGAAGCTCTAAACCAAAACGGCTCTAAACCGGAGATTTAGAGGTAGGAACTTGTGTGTCTAGGAGAGCAGCCCTGCCCCTCCTTTTATAGGTGGGGAGGCGCGGCCAGGGGAGGGGAGTCCCTCCCCAAGTCGGCCTTGGGTGGCGCGCCGGCTTGGGGAGGAGACTCCTCCCTCAAGTCGGTTTCCAACTCCTCTTCTCCTCTTTCCGAAAACTGGCAGTTTGACTATTCAAACTTGCTATTTGACTTTTCAAATTAGGATTTGATTTAATCCCTTATTCGGAACAGCGATGACACTAAATACATGATGCAATCATTCCAACATGCAATGACACATTCATGTACCCCTTCCCCTCCGGAGTGCCGGACATTCCGGAACCTTCTAGAACATTCCCGATGAAATCACCGGAATCATTCCCGAACTCCGAAACGGGACTTTCCTTATATGAATCTTATTCTCCGGACCATTCCGGATCACCTCGTGATATCCCGGATCCCATCCGAGACTCCGAACAACATTCGGTCTCTTTCTCATAATACCATAACTACTCAAACAACGTCGAATCCTTAAGTGTGTCTCCCTACGGTTCGTGAATTATGCGGACATGATCGAGACACTTCTCCGAACAATAACCAATAGAGGAATCTGGAAATTCATATGGCTCCCACATATTTCTACGATTACTTTGCGATCGAATGAACCACTTACATACGATACCAATTTCCCTTTGTCTCACGATATGTTACTCATCCGAGGTTATGATCGTCGGTATCTCTGCATACCTAGTTCAACCTCGTTACTGATAAGTACTCTTTTCTCGTTCCCGTGTTATGTGATCCCTTGTGACCAAGTCACATGCTTGCAAGCTAATTGGATGACATTCCACCGAGAGGGCCCAGAGTATATCTATCCGTCATGTGGATGGACAAATCCCACTCTTGATCCATGTGTCTCAACCAATACTTTCCGAACACTCAATGCCACTTTTATAGCCACCCTGTTACGGTGTGGTGTTTGATGTCATCAAAGCATCCATCCGGTAAAGGTGATATGCATGATCTCATGGTCGAAGGAATTAGGTTACTATGTATCAGAAAGCATATAGCAATTGAACTATTGAAATGACTTGATCTTTATGCTACGCTTATCTATAGGAGTATGTCCACCATATCATTCTCCTAACGATATGATCTTGTTGTTGATAACATCTCAATGTTCATGATAGGGAAACCGCAATCATTAATCAACCAACAAGCTAGTGAAGTATAGAGGCTATACTAGGGACTTCAAATTAAGTTTACAATTCACACAAGTATTAATGTTTCCTTGTTAATACTATTATAGCATGAATATAAACATTTATCATAAACACAAAGATATAATAATAACTATATTTATTATTGCCTCTAGGGCATATCTCCAACAAATTTCATAGAACAAAGAGCCATTATTTTGTACTGACTTAAGTACCCAAGCACAACAACCAAGCTTCATATCAAGGACCCTTCGATGAGCACAAGAAAAAAATGGGTTCCATACCTTCAACCCACCTATTCAAGGAGGCTAGTTACAATACTATAAATTTTCTTTGATTGATTGCAAGAGTAAAAATATATTTACCCACCAATCCACATTTAGTATGATCAGAATAATTCATCCTTGAACCATTATCATATACGCCTCCCTACACATTAAAAAAGTTATTATTGACCGACATGAAATAATTAATTAGGAAAATAATCCATATTCTGAGATGGGCGATTAGAAGTACACAAGCACCTGAACGCCATCGTTGAGGAGCCTGGACCCGTCATCATCAAGCCATTGAGGAAGTCGTCATCATCGAGGAGGGAGTGCAAGAGGCCATCTTCTTCGAGCGGGGAGTGCAGGAGATCGTTGATGTACCGCCGGGTAACTCGATATCGTGTCTGGGCTCTCCCATGTGTGCTTCATCTCCTCGACAGTCATCGCCTAGACCAACCAAACGCCCATATTCTTTTCTGATAGAATTTATATGATCAACATTGCCTCAAGCAGCAGGAACTTGAGCTTTTCAAGGTGGAGTACAAGCAATGTACATCATAATTTCTGATGTCGTGATAGTTGCTAAATGGTGGTGCAAACATTGAGGAACCAGATAGAGCTTTCCATGCAGTTGATGAACTAAGAGAGGATCTGATACGCGATACCAAAGAAAATCATGTTACCATTTTATCTTTCTTCAGAAACTTCTAAGATTTTATCACGTGAATGAAGCAAACTTGTTCTGAAGCATATATGCTGGGACGATTAATTCATGGAGAACGAAGTGAAAAAAATGTTTTGAACATTATATTCATGGCGAGGGCATCATTGAAATGTTGGGTTCAGATCAAGGCGGAGCTCCCCTAAAGTGAGCGAGGCGGTGGAGCGGAACATTCCGTCAACTCGGCGCTAGAAGTCGGGCATCAACATTGTCGGCATCGATGGATTCGTTGTGAAGAGCATCGGCCAGGAGCATGCACAATCACGCCATGAGCGGCAACACGAGAGAACACCAACATCAGATTCAATGCATCATGCATCATGTGTACATACGTATGCAGATCAACCTTTAATACTCAGCAGATCAATCTTTAATACTCAATGAAAAAGCTGAGCAATACTATTGAAAAAATATCTGTATATCCATTATACATGAATTGACTTGACCACTCCATAATTTAGAATCACAACAATTTATGAAGAAAGGAGAAAATAGAAAAGAGACTATACCGGCGCTTAGCCTTGAATCAACAAGAGTTGGCTTTCCTCTTGCCGTGCATTGGGCAGGTTACCAGTCATCTCTCGCCTCTTTGTTTCCAATGCATTCGAAAAAAGTGGATTGGAGAATAAATGCATCAGCCCTCCCAAATCATAAATTAACAAGTACGCTTGAGATGCTAGACTCGAGAAAGAATCTAAACGATCAAGAAAATTAGGGATTTGATGAGGACATGGCCTTGATGGGACCGCCAACAGAAGATTGGAGGAGCACGTACCCATCGAACACATAGCAGGAGCCGTCGACGGTCGGAACTTGACTCCTCCACATACTGCCTATTCCCTTCTGGCCTTCAACGGTTCATCTCCCCAGCCCAGATCCCGAAAACAACAGGTGCGTCATCTGATTGAGCATGGTGCAAATGATTTCGAGTGGTACTCTGTGGTTTCCCTAGCAATCGATGACCTTCACAGCCTTGGTGAGGTACTGGGCCGGATTCATGGTGGCAGAGAGCTGGGATCAAGGGCGGCAGGGAGTTATCCCGGGATATATGGTGGTCGGAGCCACCTCCAAAGGCGGCGGCTGGGTCTGTGGCGACGAAGCAGAGTGGCGGCAAGGGCGGTGCTAGATTGCGATAGTCCACGGGCAGGGAGGAAGTGGGCGATGGAGGCAGGAAGGGGAAGGATCTGGATTCGGGAGGCGCGAGGATTGCGTCTTTGGTTCTGTCCTTTTTTTTCGTGAGGGCGATGTGCGAGCGATGAAGGGGGTGCGACGAAAGTGCCGACGTAGTGCGAATCGGGCAGAAAACGGAACACCAATGTATTTTTTAGATAGTAGAGATAGAGATTGCTTTTGCCGTTCCTTCACGCTCGGTTGTTTCGGTACCAAGTCGTGTGTGCTCTTCAGTTTCCGCTTACTCACAAAAGATTTTTCATGCATTGTTAATATAAAACTGTTCACAATGATCGCCAAATTGGCTCAAACTATGCTCATACTTAATGGACACTCTCTCAGTTTCATAACGTAAGTCTTTTTATGAAGCTGGTTTAGCTTGCTAAAAAGACTGTTCTAATTACCAATGAGATGGAGACGGCCAAGCTAACACAAGAGCGACTGCTGCCGTACTGCAAGCACGCAGATGTTGTCCTACAGCCAGAACGCCACCGGGCTCTCCAAGAATCCAGAGTCTTTGAACCACGTCTTGGGCAACTTGAAGGATTGAACCCGACGGCGTCTGTTGGTCCCGAGGTCACCGTTCTTGTGGTACCTGGGAGAGAACGTGGTCAGTCGAAGCAGGTGGCGCCGGCTTCCGGGGCGCGAGAGGCACTCCACGAGACAGAACCGGCTCCTGCACCCCGTCCCCAGGGAGACGAGGGTTGCGCCGGCGTGCTTCTCGGCCGGGTTGTCTTGGCGGAACAGCTTCTCCCTGCTGAGCTTCCAGGCCGGTGGCTTCCAGCAGCCGCCGTCGTCAATGGACGGCGCTTGGCAGGAGCAGAGGTGTCCCAGGGTGGCCGGGTCGTCGGTGAGCCCAACCCAGGCGCCCAGCTTCCGGTCGTAGTGCGCGGGGCCCTTGAACGGCAGCCGCCACCCGCGGTGGCACGTCCACCCGGGCTCGTGCCCGTCCGCCCCCGTGTCGAAGGTGAAGGTGTTGCCGGCAGCATCGCGGCCTTCGACCCTGACGCTGACGAAGAAGGTCCGTCCGTCGGGGTGCACGGCGTGGGAGGTGACGAGCTGGCGCGCGAAGGGCGGGATCGGGAGGCGGCGCCACGACCACTCCGGGAACTCGTCGGCCCAGGTCGGCTCGAAGTCTCGCGGCGGCGGCGGAGCGCCGAGCGTCTCGAACCGGCCGAAATCCAGCCTGAAGAGGCTGTCGCCGCCGAGCGGCACGTAGATCGGCGCGGCCGGGATCCGTTCCGTCCGGGGCCCGAAGGTGAGGCACCCGGTGCGGACGTCGAAGACCGGGGCGTAGCGCCAGGGCGTCAGCTGCAGGAACAGGATCTTGGTGCCGAAGGCCGCCGCGAAGTGCTGAGGCCCGTTGTGCGGAGCCTCTAGGCGGAGGACTGCCGGCGGCAGGCGCCGCGGCTCCGGCTCCGGCTCCGGCTCATCTGTGTCGGCAAGGTTGTCCACTGCCAAGTCTACCTTGCGGATGCTGTATCCCTCTGCCCAATCTTCAGTGACAAGGTAGAGGTGCCGCCGCGGAGGAGGACGCTGCTTGGCTGCACGTCCGCCGTCGCGGCCACCCGCTGGCCGCCGTGGCATGAATATTCTCCTTTGGTTTACGCCTTTAAATTATCTGATGATGATCCCCTTCGTCTTCAGATCATCACCATTAAACACCACCGATCCCTTCGTTCTCCCCGACGGCTGAAACCTGAGGATAGCTAGCACTGCGAGTCGTGTTCGAACAGAATTCCAGTCCACCCGAGAGAAGGCAATTCACACGCGGACGGGCGGAGTCCCGGTGCCACACGCGCGCTGGTGTGGAGAATTTTCCATCCGACGGCGCACGCAACGCTTTGCGGCTAAGCATCCGGGTGGTTTCTGACTCTGCGCCGTAGCAGATTTATGTTTCAGAAAAAACAACCAAAAAACCAGGCAGCCCAACCAAATAACTGGCAATAGCTGAAGGAACTTCCAGAAGCAATCAAACAGCCGGGCAGCAGTACATTTTGGAACTGCCACATCAACAAGCTTAGTTAAATGTATACAGCAAAAAAATTGTCAGACTGCAATCTGCCAAGAACTGAAACATCACTAGCATCCTTCACATATACTACTAGTACAAAGCAACTAAATCGATTGCCATAAATCATGATACATAAATAGAAAAGGGATCAAGCCCTCTTGAAATCAATTGCTGTCTTGCAAAATCAATTGCACAGCAGAAGGGAACTAAATCTGCTTACATAGCATACATGAGGACCCCCAGAGAATTGGAGGCCACACAGCGCAGTTACAGTCTGCTTCAGTACTTCCGTCCTACAGAATCGAATCACATAATATGGCAACACCTAAGAAAGAACTCATGTTCTGTTACAAAGTCTGTGTACAGTGTACAGATGAAGGCGGAGACAGACTAGCCTGTCAGCCGCCGTTGCATCAATGAGCACTACTTGGACGGGTTCACGACTCGGTTTGGCTGTCGATGAGCAGGAGCTGCCTAGCTTCAGCGACATGAACCTCGATGGCGTCAAGGTCCCCTTTCACCTTGTCGGAGACGTGCAGCGCGGACGCATCCGAACCGCGAGATGTTCTGTCGCGCAGAAGCTCGCCGAGGTCCCGCATCGCCTGATTTAGCTTCGAGTTCAGCTCACCCAGGGACATCGTCTGGTGCTGCAATGACTCCTCGCACAGCCTGATCTCCTCCTCCTCCAGGCTGACTTGGAAAATGCCATCTTGGTACTCAACCAGTAGGCTCGGCATGTCCTTCTGCTCACCTTCCCAAATTTCGGCTAAGGTGAGGTCTCGGACAAACCTCTCGGTATCAGCCTCTAGCAGGGAGGGGTAGCAATCCTCTATCTCTGATTCAAGGCATGAAATCTTGTCATCAAGATCATCGTACTTCTTCAGGCTTTTTATTTCCTTTTGCACCATGCTATGCTGTTCACGGGCCTTCTTCAGCTCGGATAGAAGCTCTGTTCTCTCCTCTTCCAAATTCAGCAGTTCAGATGCCTTGCCAAAACGCATGGGGGTTTTCTGCAATGGAGTAGCAGGACTCTTCAAATTATCAATAGCAAAGAGAACCCTTTCTGACTCGTTCCTACGAGCTTCCAAAGAACGGTACTTTTGTTTAAGTCCGTCAATTTTGTTTCTCAACTCAGTTTCAGACTCATGTGCTTTTGTAAATGCAGCAGAAATTTCAGTTTTGAGAATTCGTAGCTTACTCAACTCTTCCTTCTTTTCATTCATTAATTCCAAGCTGACATCATACTTGGACCCAGCAAGGGCTTGATTTTTCAAATGCAAGTCCCAACATAATGCTGCAGGCGAGAAAAACTTGCATTCTGAAGCAATTTCTCTCTCCTGTGATTCTGACAGTGACGACTTGAGGGCATTGATGTCTTCCTGCCCTTGCTGAATATCTCCACAACAGAGCTGAATGCTTGCTGAAAGTTCCTCCGCCCTCGTACTAGCCATTTCAAGTAGTTTAAAGTATTGCACTGCATCCTGGGCAGTCACAAGCTTGTCTTGGACATACTCCAGCTTAACACGAACAAGCTGCAGCACCTCTTTAAAAGCTACAATGGGAGAGTCATCTACATGTTTTCCTTGGATGTCCTCAGTATCCATTGCTTCATCCATTCCAGCATCTGTCTCTCTGAACTGAATGTCTTCAGTAGTTTCAGGATTGCTTTGCTCAGAAACTTTCCTTTTAAATTCATCCCTTTCTTGCATAGCTTGCTCATACAAACTCATAAGTTTATCGTTTTCTTCATGCATCTCTTCCAGTTGAAGTTGAAGTTGCAGTTCTGAAAATTCAGATCTCGAAAGGTCATCCGTGTGGCTGCATTTTTCGTCCACCATCTTAGGCTCTTCGATAGCATCACTGGATGAACCATATTCAGGAAAACCTGTTGCACTCTCTGGTTGGTAATCTAGCAGGCTACCATTCACAATATTCCCTCCACAAGAAGGATGGCTAGTTTGCTGGTCATTCACATCTTCAGTTTGAGGAACGGAAGGATTATTTCCATCTTGTTTTGCCTCGATGTTGACTATAGCATGTTCATAGAGCTCAACCAATCTCTTGTTATCCTCGATCAGGACCTTAAGCTCTGTTCTCAATTCCTCATTCTCCTTTTCCAACCCAATTGCAGTTTCATGAGCTTCTGCTTCTCTTTGACTTGCAGTAGCTATTGCATCAACTAATGTCTTCAGTTCTGTCTGAGCATCAAGCAGGACGGACTGTTCCTGGAGCTGTTCAACCTCAGATTCTTTGTTCTCATGGTCGCATTTCTTTGCTGCCTCCAACTCTAATGTCAACTCATCAACACGCCTGCAGTGTCCATTATGAGTAATGGAACATATAGAACTCATTAGGATTGCAAAAGGTGAGGCTGATGGAATAACACTAGAAAACACAAGCTAGAAAATAGTGATATACCTCTCAAGTTTCTCTTTTGCTTGAAGACAGACACTCAAATTTTTACGCAGTGACTCGATTTCTCTCTCATTTTGAATAGCCTGTATAATAAACATTACAAAATGATGCTAAAGACAATAATGAATAACAGTAGAGTATCCTCTGTGAAGATGCAATCAGACTTCAGATCATCGGATATAGTTCTACAATACCAACCTGCAAATGAAGAAACTCGTTTTTCTCATCACCATCTACCTCCCCAAATAGTGAGAGGTCCTGCAGAATTCATTATCAGATATTGTTTAAGCCTAAAGGTAGGTAAAAACAAAATGTCTTACTCCCTCCGACCCATATTAATTGACTTGGATTTGTCAAAATTTGAATGAATCTAGACACTATTTAGTATATAGGTTCATCCAAAATTTGATAAATCCAAGTCAATTAATATGGGCCGGAGGGAGTAATAGAAAGCTATTTGCAAGAAATTAAGGTTCAGCTATACAATCGGTGTCAATTTTTCAGAATTGACATATTTTTTGTAGGAAATTCAAAAACTCTGCATATATTGCCACTAAACGGTTGGATCTAGAAATTATAGAGGCATACCTTGTTAACAGGATCCTTCCCATTCATAAGTTTCCAGTCAAGTGCTTCTAGGAGCTGCAAGTTATACAAGTTAAGTAAGCTCAGGACATCAAGGAAGTTGTAAAAGTACAAATAAGTATTTAAGGACATAAAGTTTTATCACTGAAAATTTCAATGGCCACAATGTAATGAAAGTGGATACCTGATGTTCTAAAACCATTATCTGCTGATGCATCCTTTCCTGCTCTTCTTCATCAACAAATGACTGCAACCTACAAAGTTCAACAATGACAAGCCACAAGCTCCACATTAGCATATGCAGTAAGCATAGGAGGAAAGCTGAAGTGACTGGATAGCAAAGATAACCTTCGAAGGTCCTCCTTCAGTTGTAGGTTTTCCATAGCAAATCTTGTAATTTCTGGATTCCGTTCTAGTTGGCTCCGTAGAGCTTCTATTTCCTTCACAAGGTCTTCCTTCTCTTGCAAGAGATGTGCTTCAGCGGATAACTTCCCTGATGCAAGTTGCTCCAATCTCTTGATTCGATCTTCACGAAATCGAAGCCTCATCTTGAAACTTCTCACCTCTTCTGATCTTTGAGTTGCCTGTGGTGCAACAGAAAATTGAAATTAATAAAAGAACATATATTGGCACATATTTGCTTTTACATGACTAAGTGCTCTAGCGTCTATGCATAATATAGTGTATTAAGAGAACTGCATACCAGCTGTTCGGCAATCTGCTTTGCAGCAATTGCTGCCTTTAGTTTTGCTTCTTTTTCCAGATCCCTCCTAAAAGCGGCGACAAGTGCAATATCATAATCTTTCCCCTACACACAATACAAGAAAGAGAAAGTAAGCGTATGGTGAAAAACATAAGCTCAACAAACAAAAACAGTATAGACAAAACAGTATGTGTATACCTGTGTAGCTCTCTTATTAAACATAAGCGGACTGAATGTACCATGAGCTTGATCCCATTTGAATGCGCCAGGGGACTCGCAAATAGACCCATTGGAGGTAAATCCAGATTGTCCTTGCAGGCGGCTAAGCTCTTTCTGTGAGAATGGTGCAACCGTGCAAGCATTACATATGTATAACAAATATAAATAAACAGTGTGCAAAACATATCGTGCACGAGTTAACTTTAAGTAACAAGAAACGTCAATGAAGGCATAAAGGACCATAATTAGAGAAAACATATGATCCTGGCTTATTGCAATCCAGTGCACAGAGTACTTTGCTCAAGCCACAACTAAAATGAATCATTTATACCTTGAGATGTTGGATCTCTAAACGCATGCTCAGAACATCACCAGAGGCATCCTCATTTATAATAGCCTGCAAAAGCAACAGTTAGGTACTGTTTTGCATACTGAAAACAAGTGAATAAGACATGTTCATTACATACATTATTCCGAATGTGCTTAGCCCGTTGCGCAAATTTTAATGTGCTCAACGTCTCCGCAGCACAGCTAGTGAAACAAATAAATATATGAGTAATATGACATGTAAATACAGCAAGCCAAGAGAAGGGGGAAAGTCGTGTTTAGAAGTCTACCAGCTAGCTGGGCTTATATTTGCAATTATAGTGGTCTTGGAATTACCTCCAAGCGAGTCCTGGAAAGAGATGAAAATTCATAAACAAAGTTATTTCGTTTTATATAATCATTGATTTTGCCTACACAAATATTTGTATAGTATTCCAAACACAACATGGCAAATCTACCACTACAGCTGTGCAAATTACCTGCAGGAGAAATGTCAATTTCGAATCTCGATATGGAACATGCTGTGACTTTTTGTTTGACACAGCAATAAGGCTGGTAATAACATGCCTGTAACAATCCCATTTTGAAACAGTGAGATGATTAAACTGAATTCAACTCAAGCTTTGAAGTGTTCTGCATTATCCGGGATAAAAGAAATGAAGCTCAACAACTAACCCTAGAGTTGAGAGTGACTTGTTGATGTTCGAAGCTTCCTTCAAGCGTTCCCCTTCAGCACCTGAGCTCTTTTGCCTGTACAGTACATACCATCCACATTAGTTGCAAGAATAAGAGACTTGGAATGCATAACAAGTATATTTGCACCAACTCTGAAATACAAGATCATATGTACCAAAACAGGCAAGGATACATTGTGGAACTTACCTCTCCGAGCCAGCAAGGTCAACAAGGTTAAGATGAGAAAATCGATGATGCTTGATGCCTTGAGATTCCCACTGTACAGTTGACAGTTCGGTTAGAAGATGTGCATGAACATATATGCATGCATTAAGTTAGCCACAAATATATGCTGGTGCACCAATATATTTGAAAATAAAGGAACGGTTTTTTGCTTCCTATTACAGAAAAACCATACCTTACTCTCTATAAGACAAGTGAAAACACTATGAGAGCGGCTACTTGCTCGGTTCATATTGGTGGATGCCACCTTTCTGTTTGCTGCCCCCTGGAAAAAATACAGAATTTAGCTAGTGAAACAAAAAATTGGTATGTCAGAAAATAAAGCAACTAATGAAGGCAGTGAAAACTTGCCAAAATCCCTAGAGGTAACGGAGAACTTATGTTTGACATGCCATGCAAAAATGATGAGACTGATCGATTTATCCTCAATCCAGGTTATTAAAAAGAACGTAGTGTTCCGTGTTCTGCCAACAAATCCACTCCGCCGATTTTTTTTCGTCGCACGTCTGCACCCCACCGGTTTTCTTTGGTCCTCCTCTCCACCCACCGGTTTTGCCATTTTTTATTTTGTTCTCTTTCGTCTAACTCCTCCCGTTCGTCTCTCTCCCTCCCCAGTCTCTGTTCCGCTATGAACCGCCGCCGCCACCACCCAATTCCGTTCGCCTTCGCCGCCGATTGGCACGGCCACGGCCTTTCTAGACTCCTCTCACTCCCCTGTATCTTCCCTCTCTCGCCATGGTCGCCGCCCAGTACCGTCGCCTCCATATACCACCTCGCGGGCGGATAACCCTAGCCGCCTCGAGGTCGCCATTAACGCGCCCGCCTTCGACGCACTCCGCGCCCAGAACTTCCGCCTCGAGGGTAGCCACGTTCGCACAGTCTGCCTGCTAGGGCACCACAATTTTATCCCGCCACTTTCCCCAATCCCAAACCCACCATTACGCCCAGGCCAGCCCCGTCTCCCATGGAGGCACCGTCGGCAGCCATCCGCAAAAAGTGACCCTATGTGGTGCGCGCTTCTCTGGACGTGGTAAGGTGTGTGATTTCCCTGATTGTCGAGGCGGAGGAGGTCGAGGATGAAGAGGCGGTCCATGCCACGTCGGCAGCGGTCAACAATGCCGAGTCAACACTGTGTGGTGGTCATCATTGGTGGTTGACTTGTTCATCATTCTGCGGTTCAACTGCGACCCAATCCAGGAAGTGTTCTAGAGTATGTATATGCCGCTACTTCCCTTTATATCTAACCATGTCTGACTATTGCAAAAAGGGGTATTTATTTACTACATGATTTGCCTAAATCTCTAATGCACTTAATTTGTCGAGGGATTGCTAATAGTGCATAATTAAGACAAATGTGTATAACACCTTTTTGTTTCAAGAAATTCTGCTTGAGTATAGTTCATAAATATGTTAGCTCAGCCATGAGAATTGGATTGAATTTTAATCGATTTGTTTCTCTCTAGGAGCTGCCATGTAATCCAGTATAACACATGCCCTGCTAAAAATGGTTGTTTGTATGTTTTAAGAATGTCTTATCCGTTTATCTCACGGACAAGTGAAAAGTGGCAATTGTACTGATCTTTCAGATCTTAGGTTTGTTGATGCTAGGCTCGATTATTCTCTGTATCAAAAGCTGCTCATGCAGAAACAAGTATCAAATGCTGCTTAAGAGGCTCGCTCATGATAATTATTTCTCCAAGCTGGCTTTTGTGACTGTTATGACTGAAAATGATAGGTAAGAGGTATTTCTCTTAATTTATATTGTGTTTTTTCTATTGTTAATTGAATCTTGCGATCCCAGTTAACTAAAATCCAATACTTGGTACTTCTCCCTAAAATATCTTTATGCATCCTAATTTTCTCCCACATTTATTTAGTCTTTCTAGCTAACTTATACAGTCTTTAATTGGGTGCACTTGAGGGAGATACATTTTTGGGAGTAATATCACAGTTGGAAGAGCGCTAATTTTACTTGGACGACTGGAGCAGTGCCAATTGACTTAGCGAATGCAATATCATTAGAACCATTACCATGTTATCTCTGTATCAATGTGTATAAATAAATATCTGTGTATTTTGTATGCTATGAAACTGAAAATGATTAAAAAAATAAAAAGTTTGTTTGTTCAGTTTTGCAGGTTACCGAAGAAATCATTTCATTAAACAAGTGATCTATATAATACTAATCAAGCGCGTAGTATAAGGCCTGCTGTCCAGCCCAACTAAGATAGTTCAATGCGCTGAGGTAATATGATTTTACTTATCTGCACCAAAGGTGTTCAGGCTGCTCTTTTTTTAATCTATGCGGACTTTATGCTACTCTCTTGGAATATTGAAGCGAGCATTTCAGACATGCGTGCATCGAGGTTTTTTGAGTCACGCAAATTAGGTTGCTAATTGCTTGGAAAGGAAAATATTATAACGTGTGAGTTTATGGTTAGAAATTCAAGTATAGTCATGGAAACTGAGGTGTTCAAATTTTACCACATGTCAAACAGCTCAAATTTCCAAGTATATGTCTTAAGCTGTTAGTGACTGAGTTTACTCTGAATGCAGTATGTTTGTCTTGACTACCCTAGCTCCTATGGCTAAACCTTGCATACGCTTCCATTATTTATCATGTCACTTGTCGCTCCTTTGAAATATGTGCATTGCAATATTATATTTGTATTTACCATGAAATTTTGTTCATCATATTTGTGGATAGTGTACTGTTCTGTTTAAGACATTTATACATCGAAGATTTCAAAGTTTATGCTATACAATTTGATGATTATAAATGCCAGTTGCAAATGCTTTAAAGTTTAGACAATACACTTTGATGTAGATTTCTGGAAAAACAGTGTACTTTTCTAGCCCAAGCATCAAACACTATCTTTGGCTTATTCCCCACCTTCTGAGTGTTTAGCAACTCCTGTATTCTGCCGTGGCTAGCTTGTCCGTGCATGTCACTTAAGAAGTTGTATTCAGCCGAATAAGAGGTGTGTAGGAATCCAGAAAAGTAGCTCCCTCCTCCTGAGTTACTATTTGCTATGGGAGAGATCTTGTTACTTGCATTTTCGCTTCTAGCATTTGAATATTGGAGAGATGTGCATGCTACATGTAAATACTGATGAGTCAGAATTTGGGAGACGTAAAACAACTCAAATTTCTCATTCAAATTATGGAACTTGAGATGGATTAAGTTAGATATTTCATAAGAAAAGGATACACTATTAGTTTTCCAAAATTGGATGCATTAAAAAACTTGGATTAGTTTTCCTTAAGTTTTCTGAAATTTGTACGTAGTGTTTTTATCTCTTGTGATTGGGAAATCTGTACAAAGGAAATTCAATGCCAGTCTTCTCTGGAATGAAATTGCCACCTGCATCAGTATCATTATTTGACTACATGCTTACCGCGTACTCACGACGAGGTATATTGCTATACTCCATTACTCCATATACGTATTAGGTTCAATCTGTACTCTTTTTTGTGTTTCTGAACTATTGGCAGAGGCATTTTTTTTCGTTTGGATTTGGATAGTATCTGTCCATATCATAGCAAGTTCCAAATGATAGGATTGTATACAGTCTATTAAATTAATGAAAAAATCATTCACTAATTAGAGTCAAACATAGCAATTCAAGATTGTAGAAGAGAATACACACTTAGCGAATGTGTACGTGCCTACATAGCAGAGGCAACAGGATTGTTCAACGAAGCACACGGGAGCGAGGGTATAGCCCATCGCTCGGCGTGGGCTATTTTTCCTCAACATTTTCAAGAACAAGACCTTCAAACGGCTAACGCCCGTCGTTGTCAGGACCTTCTCTAGAGTTTTCCATAAAAATATTATTAAACAATACCAAGTAGGACTTGATCCACAAGCAGGCTGATGATTACAATGCATGAGTGATTAAGACCTTGCCAGCAAATATTTGAATCAGGCTATTCTCGGCTTCGAGGGCTTGGGCATTCGTAGAATAATGATATCGTCTCAGCCTTATGTTGCCGCCACTGCTGCAAATCGATCACATAGCACTGCCTCCTTCTCATGTGTGCTCCTCGCCCGCAGCCTCTACTATGTTCTCACATGGGCCCTCCCGATCCTTCTGTTGCAGAAGCTTGGAAGGTATGGTGATTGCACGTTTCCCCTCTAAATTTTCTGAACTGGATGTATGGCAGAGTGGATATTTGCTACATGTCTGGTGAGGATGGTTATTTGTTTTGGTGCAGAACCTCAGCCACGGTTACTTCACATGGAGATTTGACACTTAAATAATTTTATTGTACTACCGATATATAGGCCATGTTTACTGCCCTTGTTCTTGCCATAGTTTTGGTATAGATTAGTTTAGAAACAATAGACCACTAGGTGCACTGATGATTTTTACAGGGAATTACAGGACGTGATTTGGTTCATGTGGTTGCAGGACACTAACTTTACAGCAAAGACTTCAAGGGCCAATATGATGGTCAAATGTGTGGTGGCTATTTGTATTAGGAAACATGAGGTAGTTGGACTGATCTGCCATTTTCTGTACTACCTACCTCAAACCAATGAGCCAACATGAGCTCTCTGTAGATACAACATAGAAAATCAATTTGTTAAATCAGTTTACCTGAAACACAACAATCCACGCTCTACAACTTGGGATAACAATCACTGTAAGATTCAGTGTAATGCCTCTAAATAATGGTCCAGTGTAATGCTCTAAATATTGCTCCAGTGTGTAGAATGTTGCACAGTTAAGATATTGAGTCAGTTGAGACTGGTAGAAGAATTTCAGTAGACATGGTTTTTTTTTGTTATCTATTTTTTGTGGGCACATGAGACTGCTATTAACTCATCGGTAGGCCCTTGTTTTTTACTGCCATGACATCTTTTATAATATTTAGCTTCATTAAGCAAATAACTTGATAATGCTTTAGCAACGACGCTCAGGGAATATGTTTCTCATTGCAGTAGACATGAAACAATGCAAGCTTGGTTATCTTTTTTCAGATAATAGTGCACGCCTGATGTTGTCTGAGTACCAGTTCATGTAACTCTGCAATCAAGACTGGCAAAGACAAGTATGACTTCAGCATAGTTGGCACAAAGAAGGCAAAGGCAACGTCTGATTCCTCTTCAGGCCGTCAAACCGAGAGGAATCTAGCAGTCTGGTGACAACCACGCCTCAGTTCTCCCTAGAACTTAATGTCTCTAAAGGTTCCTGGGAGTGTAGATGGTCAGCTCTCACCTGAATATCTTCATGGTTAGAAAACTGAGAACTGTTTATCTAACTTGTCAGGTACTCATATGAAGTGATAAACATTGTATGCACTTATATCTGAATGGAAAATATGCATCCGATGAATCAAACCTACTAATGACCGTGTGTGTGTGTGTGCGTGTGCGTGTTGGGTCATATGGAAGCTTTTCCCGTCCAAAAGAAAGGGGATATATTATGTAGTGATCTCTTGCTTTCCTATTGGCTATGGGATCATTGTGATCTGCAATAAACAGTAAATCTGTGTGTTGGTTCTTCGTTAAATAGCACAAGCTCTGCATAAAAATGGAAAGTTCAATTTCCGTCCGTCTAAAGGCAATACCTGGGTTTCTGAATGATTTGGTACAAAGCTTTGTATTTTGCATTACCGTTCATTTGAAATATGAATGAAGAAGTTTGCAATTCAATTTAAGGAACTGATACTAATCTTGTACTCTCTGATGTACCATATAAGTTCCTGTCTACTTAAAATGCATATACTTGTGGATTGGATGCAAACTAAAATAATCATGTCCTCACCCAGATTTTATATTTGTATTGTATTCTCAGAAAAATGGAGTAAGGAGCACATGCATAAAGTTAGATTATGACACACTAGACTTGTAGAAGATTTCCATTTGGAGGTGCTAACTGATCTGAGATGTAGAAAATAAATACATCATTTGTAATATACATCAGTGGTATGTATTTTGAGAAAGATGAATGATAAAGAGTGTTGCTATTTGTAGTTAGCATTTTTCACGATTTCTTCATGTGTCCTTATCTATTTGATGTTGTTATGGCCACCGATTGATTTACTTTCATTCTTGTGCAAAATGTTTATTTGAGAAAAGATAAAATTTAACTGGAATAAAAGTGACGGAGCCAAAGCCAAGAGCCAAGAGGAAGCACGCAACGGAGATAATGGTAAAAAAGAGAAATATGCCATACATGAAAAGCCACAACGACACTGTGCAATGAACAAATATTTGTAAAACATGAAATTTTGGCATCTATTAACCTGCTAACCCGTAGCAACGCACGGCCACTTAACTAGTCCAGGTTATAAATACCAGTAAACGATACTACTCCGGTCACTCCATTATCCAGTGGGTATAGTAGTATACACAAATCAGTTGTCCTATTTTAAATTCAGATTTGCATATTTCTATTCATATTGCATGAAAATAAAACTCTATTGTGCCACTGTCAGTGATTGTTGTGATTGTCAGTGATGGTTGCTAAACGGATCAAAAGGGAAGTCAAATACACAAAGAACCGGAGATTGAAACACCATATTTATACACATAGTTTATATATGTGTATAAGGCTTACTTCAAAAAAAAATGTGTATAAGGGTATTTAACTACTTGTGTGAAGAACCTTGAGAAAAATTGATATAAGCATGCTATGTCAGTCGTTGAGCAATCATTGACTCCGGTAGAGCCTATAGGACCTACTCCTGGTACTCCGACAAATATCATTTGTACTAGGACATTTTTGAACACTAACCTCGATAAGTTGTTGCATTGCTTCTCGAGCATTGGAAACCTCATGTTCAGTCAGATTCTCAACATGCATACCCCTTTTCACATCCTCTCTTAACTGTAAAACGAAAGCAGAAAGGTCATGAACTAAATAAGTTAAAGGAAAGTTTGTGAACATTTCCAAACAGTGTCACACCAAAGATGCTACCAGCAAACAGCTCTGCGCAAACACTGCATTTTAGTGTACCTGTAAATTTGTTGCATTTGGATTGAGCAAATCAAGAATCTGCTCATTATATATCTCCAAGAATGAGCATTTGCAAGTAAAACTGAGCTTTTCGTCTCCTCTTATTTCCTTTTCCTGCAAACAGCAAATTGAAAAGTTTGCCTTAGAACAGTACTCCATCTACAGCACAGATTATACATCGGAATCAACATGTCATCAAACTTGCCTTCTGGATTCTTAAGAATAGATGCTCAAACACTCGAGGTGTCATACCACAGTGCTCGTTGTTCCTCCGTGTGCCATTTTCTATATCCCCAAGCATTGTGTGGGTCTTGCCACTACCGGTCTAACAAAACCAGATGCTTTTGTTAGCACGAAGGTTCAAAATGCGGATCAACAGAAGTAAGCAAACAAAATGCAACAGCAGGTGGAGGCTGTAGCTCACCTGCCCATAAGCAAACATGCAGCTGTTATAGCCAGCCATGCAGTTCTCCACCATAGGCACCCCAGCAACCTTGAAAAGACTCTCCTGTACAGCACAAGCACAAGCACAAGGGAATTTAAGAATTCTGCAAAAGTAAGTAAAGGAACACACGAAAACTAACACGAACAGCGAGTATACCTGAGTGATGTGCTCATCGGCGACCAGATCAAAGGTGAACCTGGACTCCGGGTGGCCAGTCCAGGTGATGCTCTGGCCATTATCCTGCCTCACGCATCTCTTGTTCCCCTGAAGCGATATCTCGCTGCTGCTGAGCGGCCGTACACGGATGACGACCTGCGGGACGGATCGGTTAGCGCCTACCTGGTGTTCGACGAAATGCTCCATAGGTGACGCGGGTGGGACTAGATCGAGACACTACTGCAAGGGAGAACCGGGGAGGTGGAGGCGCGACAGCTCCCGGCGGAGCGATGGGAGGGGGAGAGGCGAATCCTTACCTGGACGTTGTTGTCCTTCCAGAAAGATGGGTCCTCCTGAAGCTCGAACCGCGCGGGGGCGGAGCTGTCGTCGTCTCCGCCATCCGACAGCATCCGGGCTGCGGCTGCGGCTGCTATGGGGGCGGAGATGGATGTGCGGTGGCCGGGATCTGGGCAGAGCGACGGCGGCGCGAGGTGGAATGGTGGGGATTGGGGGAGGAACCGAGGAAGGCCAGATGGGGGCAGTGGGTTTTGAAATGGAGAGCGGGGACGAGGAGACGTTGGCCGATTTCCAATTTGGGGTGCCGTCCCCAGGCCCCAGCGCTGCGATCTGCGGGTGGGGACCTTCCCAGGTCACCCTAGTAAACACTTGATTCTTTTTCACAGAACCCCCTGATTATATTAATATTCGGATGGGTGTATAATCCAAGAAAACAATGTTATTCCGGAGTAGATCTCCGAGCAAAGAAATTAATAAAAAAGGCAAAATAACGTTGGGCCACACAGATATAAACAAAAACTTTTACCCTATGTGGTGCTTTCAAGATGCAACTTCGGTTATATGTTATGAGATTATCGCTAGACGCGCAGATGCGGAACTTGATGTAGCGCATCGAAACAGTGCCGATCGATCTCACGAACAACTCCTCCGGATCCCATAAACTCTTTTGGCGGATCCACATGAGCTCCTTTGTCTCCAGCGCTACATGTGTAACGTCTCTATCGGTATCCACACGTATAAGAAGGAGCATGGACAGAGGATTGCTAGATCCTGTCTAGCCCGATTTGAGAGTGGAGAAAGTGACGGCTAGGTCAGAGATTATTCCTTATTCCTCCACTTATATACATTAGGGGCTTAACTCTTGAGGCTCATTTAGTCTACACCCCAATTACCATATGAATCTAATCCACGTGGGCTCCTTACCCTTAAGTGTGTGATCATGTAGGTTCACATATACCTAGACATGACATGAGCTACACCTCCAAGTATCTCGTCATGGATTTGAGTCCAACTCACTCCCATTAACACTATTCTCGAGTCGATAGATGGTAGCAGTCTCTAGAAAGACGTGCAAACTTCCAAGTGCCATAAAGTCTAGAAGACAACCTTTAATGTGACTTTGGTTCAAATCCTTTTGACATGCGATATACCTTGTCAGGCTACAGGCGAGTAGTTCATTCCTTTAATAGTTCAACTCTCTTCATGTTCTGTGATACACGATTCACTGGACTAACACTTAGTCTGACTCCTCAGTTAACACTTAACTGAGTAGCATATGGTCATGCTTCCGAATCATATCACATAAGAGGGCATAGAGAATATCTCTTCATTACTGAGGGACAAATCCCATCTTGATTATCCACGTCACGCACCTTGATTTATAACTGACCCGAACTCTACTTTATAACTTCCCTTTTATGGAACAGCTTTTGATAGAACCTAAGTCGGTTGATCCACAACTCGGATCGTGCAATCACCTTGGGTTAAATGATTCTATTGCTTGAGACTGCAAATGATAACATGCTTGTTGCATCTCAATTGTGGGTCAGACCGACTTGTTAAACTCATTAGTTAAATCAATATAAGTCGAAATAGCATCAGCATGCCCATGATAAGGAACTGTGTCATCAGCCGACTTGCACATTGGTCTAAGTTGTGTGTCTAGCACAACCTCAATGACCAAGGACAATCTAGTATGAACAATATGTATATATAGTTCCACAACTGAATCACGTATTCAATGACATAGATCTGATGTTCATACAAGGACAACTTAATTACTTTATGAATACATTAGGTAATATCATCATTCATGATTACCTCTAAAGCATATTTCCAACAAATGGTACACATGAGAAAAAGCCTCCATGGTTGGTCTAGAGCTGGACAAAACTTGAGGACCAAGAGCAACTCTAACTGCTCTTGTAAAAGAGAATCCTTAAAAACATGTATGGAAAAGCTTCGGTTTTTCAATTTGCAAAGTGTCCGGGCATAACAAAATCGAACTTGAAACTAAATAATTTAAAAACTTGATAAATGTGCCTTCGTGGCAAAATTTAGACATAGGTTCGAACATACTTGGATCATATAATTTACATGGTCCAAGTTGGCCAGGAAGTGAGTCGCCCATACTATACGCACGAGAGAAGCAAGATGGGAAAAGGAACCGCCTAGCTAATCTGACGACGATGGTGGAAGAGGAAATAACATTGAAGTAGCCATTAAGTGGGACCCATAAGCGGGATGGGCTGAGTTTATTTATGGTGTTGTGCTCGTGATTAACATGCTACGCTATGGTGGGCCCAAAAAGGCCTAATGGATCCAACATGTCAGTAGTGTACCGCTCGTCATTGCAACGTCACCATTATCTCCTCTCTAGTAGCATTACAATAAACCGGCATGCCGCTGATATAGTGAGTGTGAACAACCAGTGGGTCCTACTCACCGCAGCGAGCCAGTACGGGGACAATACTGCTAGTACGCATTGCTGTTTTCACTATGCCGCCGGTGTTTTCCAGCGTTACCCGCGGCGTTAGATTTATCCAGCCCGCTACTAATGCCCGACGCCTATAAGGGTTTCTCTACAAGTGCAACATCTCCCCCTTGTTCTTACAATTCCGCGATGCCCACTTCCTCACGCCCAGCGATGCCATGCGGTTTTTTCGGTCGACCTCGTCGGAGCCGCGGGCGGCGGGGATCCCATGCCCATGTGCGGGTGCGAAGCGGCCCACCCGGTCGCCCCCAACTCCCTAAAACTTTGTCCTAGGCATATTGGCGATGAGAGAGGGGGATTTGGTGGGGAGCTAAGGTGGATTTAGCGGCGGCGTGAGAGAGGATACAACGGTGAGAGAGAAGCGACTGACAGTTTTTGGCCCGTATCTACCCCTCCGCACGGTACATATAATGTGTGTGCGGGCTAATTTACAGGGAATGGAATTTTTTACAATCTGAGGTCGTTTAAAGGTACTTGATCAGGCCAGAAAATGCTCCAAAACCTTAAACTCGTAGAAATTTAATGGTTTTAGCTCTTTTAGGGATCTATTAGAGTTTCTCTAAGAGCATCTCCATAGACGGACCTAATTGTGCCTCGAATAGCCATGGAGTCTCGGTCCAAAAATTGGCTCACACCACTGTCCCTCTGTAACACCCCCGGTCACTCCGGACCGACTACTTTCACTTCTAGCAGCTCAATAGGATCTCTAGACTAATTCCACAAACCAACACTAGTCTTTTCTGCGCACTTTATCCTCACTCGTGCCCACTCGGTACCCACTTTCCGGTCGGTCACCCATCCTAGAATTGATCTAGGCCAAGCACACTTAACCTTAGATTTCTTTTCAGACGAGCTTCTGGAAAATAAGTTGCAACTTGTTGGTATGGGTTTCCTATCAATCCTATTGAGCCATGCGCCAGGGTATCACATACACTCATCCTTAGAAGATCGACGTCCTCGTCGATCAACCACAAGCCAGGAACGTCCCCTCTTGGCACATGTCTCTGCATCCAGTGCTGGCACATTGTCATGCCGTGTCCACTCTAGGCCACACGCGCCATACTACACATGTCTGCCACTGACCCGCACACGCCCATGTAACCGCGAGGGTCGGCTCTGATACCACTTGTAACACCCCCGGTCACTCCGGACCGATAATTGTCACTTCTGTCAGCTCAATAGGATCTCTAGACTAACTCCACAGACCAACACTAGTCTTTTCTGCGCACCTTGTCCTCGCTCGTGCGCACCTGGTATCCACTTCCCGGTCGATCACCCATCCTAAAATTGCTCTAGGCTAAGCACGCTTAACCTTAGAGTTCTTTTCAGATGAGCTTCTGGAAAAGAAGTTGCAACTTGTTGGTATGGGTTTCCTATCAATCCTATTGAGCCATGCGCTAGGGTCTCACACCCTCAAACCTGTAGGCACATTTGTATCCTAATATAATAGAAACCGCCCATGGCACCCCCTACACACAAGGACTGTGTTGGGAACACGGACACTCCAGGCCACGTTGGATTTCTCCCATGGGACCGCTTAGCAGCCACACAAACACGTTCCCCACCCATCCCAACTCTTCCGATCTCGCCTCCTACCTCCTAGAATCATCTTCATCACTGATGCAGCCACCTCGACGTGGTTGCCTCCCACCCACCTACCCAGAATCTCCACAACTGATGATGCCACCGCCACCTCGAGTCGGCTGACGTTGCACCTTTTACCGCACCTTCTAGCACATCTTCTGTCACCACCACGACACCTTCTTCCAGTTCAAACGCACCTACTTTCGTTGCCACCGGCCACTGCACATTGTCAGTATCCTCTGGTGCAATGTCACACGTCATATTCGACTTTGACTCGCTGGCACAAAAGTGGCAATCATCAATGTTGTTTGCTCACCTCATTGACAAGGTATTTTGCGTGTTACCATAATGGATAGCAAATACAAGATGACGATGGAGCTCTTGATGAAAGAAGAATCTGATGTCGATATAGACCGAAAAAACATGTGGTGATCTTGGCCGCTATTCTTTGTCTCCGAGAGCAGGCCAATGTCGTTCATCTACATGGTGGTTCGAATGTTCGAAAGGTGGTGAACAAGGACATGCATAGATATGCGATTTCTATGTTTCTTGACACAAACTACTTCATTAGCGATGAGTGCGTGAACACTTCGTTGGGAGACCCCATGAGGAAGGTATGATGAGTGATACGTCCAAAACGTATCTACTTTCCTGAACACTTTTGTTATTGTTTCTTCTCTAAACTTGTGTGATTTGGATATAACTAACACCGATGTTTGTTTTCGGTAATTACCTTGGTGTCTAGTTTTTATGCAGAAAATCAACTATCAGGAAAATTCCTGGAAAATATGCCAAAAAATATATTTCACCAGAAGATCCACGAAGCCAGAAAACGAGACGGAGAAGGGGCCTAGGGGCCCACACCCCTGCCAGGCGTGGGCCCACCTTTGGTCGCGCCTAGGAGGGTGCAGCCACCCTAGGCACCCCCTCGGCCTCCCTCTGCGCCTATAAGTTGCCTCTCGACCTAAAAACAGAGGGGGGTCGATAGTTTTCTAGAAAGAGTTCCGCTCCGCCGCCGCCACCAGAAACCAAGATTCAGATCCAGAAACTCCGTTCTGGCACCCTGCCGGGACGGGGAATTTGGAGAGGATCATCGCCATCGTCATCACCAACGCATCTCCATCAACCATCAATGTTTCCCTCATCCATGAGTGAGTAATCCCCCACTGTAGGCTTGGGGATGGTAGGGATTGGATGAGTTCTATCATGCAATCGAATAAGATTGTTAGGGCATAGTGCCTAGTATCTCTTTTAGTGCTATTTGACTTTGTTGTAACTTGTTGTGCTTAATGCTTGTCACTAGGGCCCGAGTGCCATGATCTCAGAACTGAACTTCTTATTGAATCATTATGATAGTATTGTTTGTGATCTTATCTGCAAGTTGTGTACACATATCATTGTCCGGATCCAAAGGCCCCGAAGTGACAATAATTGGAACAACTGGAGGGGATGGATGTGGTGTGAGGATCACATGTGTTCACATAGTTTTAATGCTTTGCTCTGGTGCTCTATTAAAAGGAACACCTTAATTGCCAGTAGTTCCCTAGAGGCCCCGCTACCACGGGCTGGCTGGACAGAAGATGTTGTGCAAGTTCTCATTGCAAGCACGTATGACTATATTTGGAGCACATGCCTAGGATTGTTTAGTACTTGGATGCTTGTTATTATTTATCTGCAATGCCCTAGATCTTGAATTTACATGTTTAGACTTGTCCATGCAACGCCCGTCCATCCATCCCTATGCCTACCGCACTCGAATCCCACTATACCTGTTATTGTTACTATTGCTCCTATTTTACTGTTATTGCTGCTTTGTTGTTGCTACTGATAAACTTTTGTGAGCAAGAACTATTTCCAGGTGCAGCTGAATTGACAACTCAGTTGTTAAGACTTGCAAGTATTCTTTGGCTCCCCTTGTGTCGAATCAATAAATTGGGTAATACTACCCGCGAAGATTGTTGCGATCCCCTACACTTGTGGGTCATCAAGACTATTTTCTAGCGCCGTTGCCGGGAGCATAGCTTTATTTGTAAGTTCACTTGGATCTATTATTGTTCACTGCTACTCCTTTCATCATGGGGAAGCCTCGTGATGAAAAGTTTCCTATTTTACCATCCACTACAAGAAGAGGTACAGTCCTAAACACCTCTGTTGCTCTTGATTCACCGTTTGTTATAAGTAAGTTTGTCACACCACCACCACATACTCATGCTACACACACTGCTACTACTGCTGAGTTTGAAACTGCTTTTGATGCTCATAATGTTACTTCTACTGTGCTTGATGCGAGTGGTTCATTAGGTCCTTTCCTAGATGCTACTATGGCTAGTCTAGGAAATACCAAAACTCCTAGTGAAGACACTGTTACACCTGTTAGCTCATCTGAGTCTAGTGAGAGTTATGATATTAATGATGGTTACATTGAGTTCACTGATGAATTTGTTGAAGAGTGCCGAAACACATATGGTACTAGTGATATTAAGAGTCTCCTTGCTAGACGCACCATTATTCCTAAGTTGTCCTCTGATCCTAAGTTTACCACCTCTTCCATAGATATTAAAGATAAATATTATGATTTCTCTCTTGATTTATCCTATTTAGATATTGTTGAGAAAGAACCTTTTTGTGGGACTGAAAATGAGAGTGTTGTGGCTCATATGAATGAGCTTTCTACTATGAGTGCTTTATTCTCTGATGATTTTAAGATGCGCAAGTACTTTGTTACTAAGATCTTCCCTTTTTCACTAAAAGGAGAAGCTAGGGCTTGGTTTAATAGATTACCTTATGGTTCCATTGATAGCCCTAATTGCTTGATTGCTTCTTTCTTCCAGAAATATTTTCCTCCTAGTGCTAGACATGCTGCTTTGCAGAGACTTTTTGATTTTAAACAGGGAGAAGAAGATAATTGCATGAGTCATGGACAAGGTTCTGTGCCTTGATTCATGCACATCCTAGATGTCCATTACCTAAGAATGAGCTTCTTGATATTTATTATAATGGACTAACTGATGATTCTAGGACCTACCTAGATAGCTTTGCTGATTGTGTTTTCAGGAAAAGAACTCCTACAGGTGCTGAAGAATTAATGGCTAAGATAAGCAAGAATTATGATGATTGGACTTCAATTGAGATAAATACACCTGAGACTATTGTTCCTGAACCAGTTACTCCTGAAACAGTTCCAACACCAACACCAAAGAAGAGGGGAGTTATTGCATTAAATGATGAAGTGATGAAGGAACCTAAGAAGTGTCTAAAGGAGAAAGGTATTAGAGCTGAATATGTGAAGAATCTACCTCCTATAGAATAATTATGTAAGCCAATTCCCCACTCATCTACTATTGAGGTACACTCTCTCCAACACTTTGATGAAGGTGATATTCCTTATGGTAAGCCTTCTGATCAATGCTTAGAGGAACTTGACATTTTTATTGTTAAACAAGGTAATTTTAATAAACAAGTTCAGAATCATTTATTGGAAAACTCTAGAGCTATCAATGAGTTGAAAGATATTGTGGAAAGAACTTCTAATAATATTAAAATGCTTTGTAAACACTTTCAAATAGCCCTAATTGCTTGATTGCTTCTTTCTTCCAGAAATATTTTCCTCCTAGTGCTAGACATGCTGCTTTGCAGAGACTTTTTGATTTTAAACAGGGAGAAGAAGATAATTGCATGAGTCATGGACAAGGTTCTGTGCCTTGATTCATGCACATCCTAGATGTCCATTACCTAAGAATGAGCTTCTTGATATTTATTATAATGGACTAACTGATGATTCTAGGACCTACCTAGATAGCTTTGCTGATTGTGTTTTCAGGAAAAGAACTCCTACAGGTGCTGAAGAATTAATGGCTAAGATAAGCAAGAATTATGATGATTGGACTTCAGTTGAGCTAAATACACCTGAGACTATTGTTCCTGAACCAGTTACTCCTGAAACAGTTCCAACACCAACACCAAAGAAGAGGGGAGTTATTGCATTAAATGATGAAGTGATGAAGGAACCTAAGAAGTGTCTAAAGGAGAAAGGTATTAGAGCTGAATATGTGAAGAATCTACCTCCTATAGAATAATTATGTAAGCCAATTCCCCACTCATCTACTATTGAGGTACACTCTCTCCAACACTTTGATGAAGGTGATATTCCTTATGGTAAGCCTTCTGATCAATGCTTAGAGGAACTTGACATTTTTATTGTTAAACAAGGTAATTTTAATAAACAAGTTCAGAATCATTTATTGGAAAACTCTAGAGCTATCAATGAGTTGAAAGATATTGTGGAAAGAACTTCTAATAATATTAAAATGCTTTGTAAACACTTTCAAATGGTTCAAACCCAACTTGATCAACTTGCTAAGGTACAAAAGGATATGCTAGTTAATGCTTCAGGAGATAAACATGCTTATGGAATTAGAACTAGGAGTGGTATAACTACTCAAGATCCTTTATATCCTGAAGGACACCCTAAAAAAATTGAGCAGGATTCTCAATAAGGTGAGAGTAGTGGTAGTCCTCGTAAGAGAAAGAAAAAGAAACATAAGATAGTTGAGGAACCCCTTGAACCTGCTGTAGATCCTAATAGTATATATGTCTCTGATGTTGAAACTCAGAGTGGTAATGATAAAAATGATGCTCCTGATAAGGAGGAAGGTGAGGAAGAACCTTAGAAGCACACTAAGAACACTAGGAACACAAAGGAAGATTTTATTGCTAATAAACATGGTAAAGATAGAGAACCTTGGGTGTAGAAACCTATGCCTTTTCCAGGTAAGAGACACAAGTCAAAGGAGGAAGAACACTAAAACAAGTTTTGTGAGTGGATGAAACCTTTATTTTTGCAAATTCCTTTGACTAATGCTATTAAGTTGCCTCATTATTCAAAGTATATGAAGGATATTGTCTCTAATAAAAGGAAGATTCCTAATGAGGAGATTTCTACCTTGCTTGCTAATTATTCCTTCAATGGTAAGGTTCCAAAGAAACTTGGCGATCCAGGTATACCAACTATTCCTTGCTCTATTAAGAATAATTATGTTAGAACTGCTTTATGTGATTTGGGAGCTGGAGTTAGTGTTATGCCTTTTTCTCTCTACAAGAGACTCCAGCTAGAAAAGTTGATACCAACTGATATATATTTGCAAATGGCTGATAAGTCAACTACTATTCCTGTTGGTATATGTGAGGATGTTCCTCTTCAAGTGGCTCATAATTGTTTGGTTTTAACTAATTTTGTTGTGCTTGAAATGCCTGAAGATGATAATATGTCTATTATTCTTGGGAGACCTTTTCTTAATATACTGCAGGTGTTGTCATCAATTGTAATCAAGGAAAAGTGACATTCAATATTAATGACAAAGAGCATACTGTCTATTTCCCCAAGAAGGTTGCTAAAATATATTTCCTGAATTCCATTGAAAGTATTGAGAGTATCAAGGTTGGAGAAATATATTGTCCCATTCCACAAGAAAATTTTGAAACTATTATGATTGGGACCATTGCTATCAAGTATGAGGTAACATAATCACAATGCAAAGTTCTTCATATAATATTTTTTGGTAACAAGACTTGATCAACCTTGTTAACAAAAGGATTTTAATGAACAAAATAATGTTTCCACCATGGTTATACTCGCTTTCTTTTACTTTTTCTCCTTCCTAGTCTTTGCCTTTCTTTTGCTAGCTTTGGTTTTGTTAGTTGTTTGCTTGTTTGTTTGTCTTAGAGCTGCTGTAGTTTGGTTTTTGTTTGCTTTTGCTTCTTCTAAAAAAACGTTTCTGCGAGAAAATCAATTTTCATACCCTGAAAATTGGCCAACAATAAAGTTTCCCAAAAAATCCCAGAAAATTCAAAATAAATTTTTCCTCGAAAAAAGGGGCAGAGGGACACCTGGAGTGATCCAGGGGCCACCCCAGGCCACCACACCCATGGTAGGCGCGGCCTACCTGTGGGTGGCGCCTTGGGAGGGGGGTTCTGGCCCACCTGGGCCCCTCCAGGCTGCCTCCTCAAAGCCACCTTCTTTCTCTCTCCCAAAAAATATCGGAAAACTTGCTCTATCTCGAGTTCTTGTTGTTCTTGCTCGCGATTTTCGATATCCTTGCTTATCCCATCTTTGTTGCTGATTTTTGGAGGGATTTCTCCTTGGTATGTGCCTCCTCCACTTGTCCAATTAGATTTGTGATTGGTAGATTGTATCTTGAGTATTTTGCTGCTATAGGTGAAAGGTTGTGTGAGCTTGCATGCTTGTTCTATGCTTAGAGATTTCATTTTGATGCGTGTGTAGCCCTCTAACAAGTTCTTATAGTAGTTTCTCATCATTTATCAACTTGGAAATCATTTGGTTTGATGTTTGTCTAAAAAATTCAGTAAGGAAGATGAGTGCTTATCCACTGAATCAATATGACTTGATGGTGCCTGAGCTAATGAAGGTTCATCATGAGGAAGGAGTTTTCCCTTCCATATATCCATGCCATGAATTTATGAGAATTGCGGGAATCTCCCAGGATTTCCAAACTTTGATTGCCAATGCAGGGTTGGAACACTTTGTTGAAGGTGAACCATTTCAATTTGTCAAGCTAACCATGGCTTTTGTGCAGGACTTCCGGTTCACTTGGTCTACATCTAATCCCATGGTCCATTAAAAAATATACAATATACCTGTCAACCTGCTTTTTGCTGATTTCTATGCAGCAATTAGAGTACCTCAATGGGGATCTTGTGAGAAAATCAAGGAGAGACCCAAGTCACTTATGGATTTATATGCTGAGATTTGCTAAGGTTTTGACTTCTCCAAGGAAAGTGGTAAAATTCGGAACATTCAGTTCCCAGCCATTAGATATTTTGCCTACTTCATTACCAAGTGTGTTCTTGCTAGAAAGATTGCTAGGAAGTTATCTTCTTTTGATCTAGCTTTTATCACAGCTGCTTTGAATAGGAATAGATCTTATAACTTGGGTGCTTTGATAGCTTACCGTATCACCACCAACCGCGAGAAGGGTGGGATTTGTGGAGGTCTCATTGCTTTTAGGTTGCTAGCTTTCCATGGTTTAGAGCCTCACCATTCAGATTATCGGTTCCCTATAGAGAGGCTTGATCTTGAATCCGTGATTCAGCATGGTTTTGTTTCGTAGGGGGCTAATGTGAGAAGTTTACCGTATGAATTATCTTTTGCCCAGCAAGGTTGGAGAAAGGGTAGGACTAAGAAAATAGTTTATTTGCCTGCACCTGCTTTGTTTGATTTTGATAACAGGCAAGGATGGTCGCTCACGGAGGAGGAGTTTGACACATATGTGGTAGAGCTCTCCCAGCAAGAGGAGAATGTTGGAGAGGGTGCCAAAGATGATTCGGTTCAGCCCTCCAACTTGGGATAGTCTTCATACCAACAGCCTTCTTATGATTGGGGCGCGTCTTATTCTTCATCACAAGCGCCTAACTACGATTATTCCTATGACGACCACCAGCTTGGGGTTACTACCCGCACTATTGAACCCCACTTAAGCCAAAGCCTAAGCTTGGGGGGAGGTATACCGACATCACACTCATATATATATATATCATGTTTCGTCTGTTCTTTGTATATCCATTGTTTCGCTTTATTTTTGGTTTTTGTTGCTGCTTACTCAAAAACACAAAAATGCCAAAAATATTTGTCGTTGTTTCTCTTGGTTTGTTTCTTTGTTTCTTTGCTTTGGTTTGCCTTAAAAGATAAATCCAAAAAGATTTTACTTTGTTTGGTTTGCTTTTTCTTTGTTTGCTTGTTTCTAAAAAATCAAAAACACCAAAATTAGTTGTTGTTCTTCTCTGGTTTTGTGAGTTCTTTGCAGGGTTTAGCCGTCCTCAGTGGATTTTGGTTTCATGTTATTATTCAAGTCACACAAGTGAAGGGCAATAATGAAGATTAAGACAACTTGAGGAGTGGTAAAAGGCTGGTAACAAACTCTATTTGTTTCATTTTTGTACATATACTCATCTTTGTGAGCATGCTTAGTCTGTTCATTGTAAGGCGTAAGTTACTGATGGATGCTTAGTAGTTCTTGATTGTCTATGATTAGCTCCAGCTTGCTAATAGTTTGTAGCATGTCATATGAATGTTTGCTTGCATTGTTTTATTCATATTTTGGTATGATATTGTGGTATCCTCCTCTGAAAGTTTCATGTGAATCGACTTGGCACATGCTCACGCATGCATATGACTAAACAATAGTCAGTAAGCCTCGATGATTTATTTTGCCTCAGAGTTCTAGTATCACTTTCATGCCATAATTAGTCATGTTTTGTTGCAAGCATTGTTATGACAATTATTACTCTCTCGTTTGTCGCTCCCTCTCTTTTGCTAGCCTTCACTTGCACTGAGTATGAGCTCTACTTGTGCTTCCAACTCCTCAAAACCAATATTGCCAGCAGTGTCCACCATACCTACCTATTAGCATCATTTGTTATTTCAGTGCATATTCAGTATGCCTTGTTTTCTTCCAAATAAAATGTTTGTCTGTTTTGAGAAAGTTAGTTAGTAAAGCTCTCACGAACTTGATGGCACACTTTATTCCGTGCACTTAATAATCTTGAACCATTGTGACCTGTCCATGAAAGTTATATGCTTGCAATTATATGCTGGGAGTCAGCAGAACCGTGCTGTCACGGGGAACGCTTTTAACAGTTTTTGGATATCCTATCCAGTTGATACTTTGCTCTTTTGTTTACGGATGTCGACGATGTGAAATAAAAGGGGAGCTTGTGAGTTCATGGAGTCTATACATTGTGTTAGAGAAACGCCTAGGCCGCTAGCCTAAGCCATACCTAATCATGGTGGAAACTTGCAGCATCACCATAATGAGCATTTATGAAGCATCCTCAATAAAAAGCTATGCATATAGTAAATAAAAAGATCGTTGAGATGCTCATTATCTGCTTGCCTTGTCATTTTGATCACGGTATAGCTCATGTATCATGTGAAAGGGGTACTCCGTTGGCGGTTCTCTATGATATGCATGTATTTACAATGACAAAAACTTACAGTTAACCAAAGTTGAGTAGCATGCGGAGCAGCCCTCGTACTCAAGGGACTTGGGATTACTAGTTTATGGTCTGTCAAGCATATAACTCAGATTGGACCTCACTTTCACCTTAATCACATGAAGATGCTTATGATAGGGGCAATGGGAGCTCAAAGCTAATGAGTACCTTCCTTTCAGCATTTGGAAGCCTTTAAAACTCAAAACCATTTTCACTCCCTTGTTGAGTCACCACTTATTCTATGAGCACCTTCTTGAGAGCATAGTTGTCATTCTTGTGTTTGTTCCAAAACTTAGTTAATTATGTCATGACTTTGATGCTTGTATCTCAGATATCTTTACTTCTAGTCTTCACTTGAACTTCAGAGGTGCCTTGGCATTTATATCGTGCTCTACAAACAAAGGCAAGCGAGATACCACTCTATCATACCTTACTATAAGCATTGCAATGTTGCTTATGTTTATGTTTCATGCTACTTATTATTATTGAGTTGGTTTCTCTTCATAGCTTGCAATGACTATTGAGTAGACTTAGTTGCATACTCTTTATTATGAATAGTTTAAGCATCTACTCCTAAGCTGAGAATATATACATTATATGAAGCAAATGTGTTCGTGAAAGTTCTTTTATCGCACTCAGTTTTCAACTGAATTGCTTGAGGACAAGCAATAAGCTAATCTTGGGGGAGTTGATACGTCCAAAATGTATCTACTTTCCCGAACACTTTTGCTGTTGTTTCTCCTCTAAACTTGTGTGATTTGGATACAACTAACACAGACTGACACTGTTTTCAGCAGAATTACCTTGGTGTCTAGTTTTTGTGCAGAAAATCAACTATCAGGAAAAATTCCGGAAAATATGCCAAAAATTATATTTCACCAGAAGATCCGCGAAGCCAGAAGACGAGACAGAGAAGGGTCTTGGGGGGACCACACCCTGCCAGGCACGAGCACACCTCTGGCCGCGCCTAGGAGGGTGCAGCCACCCCAGGCACCCCCTCGGCCTCCCTCTACGCCTATAAGTTGCCTCTCGACCTAAAAACAGAGGGGGGGGTCGATAGTTTTCCAGAAAGAGTTCCACTCCGCCGCCGCCACCAGAAACCAAGATTCGGATCTAGAAACTCCGTTCGGGCACCCTGCCGGGACAGGGAATTTAGAGATGATCATCGCCATCGTCATCACCAACGCATATCCATCAACCATCGATGTTTCTCTCATCCATGAGTGAGTAATTCCCCATTGTAGGCTTGGGGATGGTAGGGATTGGATGAGTTCTATCATGTAATTGAATAAGAATGTTAGGGCATAATGCCTAGTATCTCTTTTAGTGCTATTTGACTTTGTTGCAACTTGTTGTGCTTAATGCTTGTCATTAGGGCCCGAGTGCCATGATCTCAGATCTGAAATTATTATTGAATCATTATTATAGTATTGTTTGTGATCTTATCTGCAAGTTGTGTACACATATCATTGTCCGGATCCAAAGGCCCCAAAGTGACAATAATTGGGACAACCGGAGGGGATGGCTGTGTTGTGAGGATCACATGTGTTCACGGAGTGTTAATGCTTTGCTCTGGTGCTCTATTAAAAGGAGCACCTTAATTGTCAGTAGTTCCCTAGAGGCCCCGCTACCACGGGCTGGCTGGACAGAAGATGTTGTGCAAGTTCTCATTGTGAGCACGTATGACTATATTTGGAGCACATGCCTAGGATTGTTTAGTACTTGGATGCTTGTTATTATTTATCTGCAATGCCCTAGATCTTGAAGTTACATATTTAGACTGGTCCATGCAATGCCCGTCCATCCATCCCTATGCCTACCGCACTCGAATCCCACTGTTACCGTTACTGTTACTATTGCTCCTGTTTTTCTGTTATTGTTGCTTTGCTGTTGCTACTGATAAACTTTTGTGAGCAAGAACTATTTCCAGGTGCGGCTGAATTGACAACTCGGTTGTTAAGGCTTGCAAGTATTCTTTGGCTCCCCTTGTGTCGAATCAATAAATTGGGTAATACTACCTGCAAAGACTGTTGCGATCCCCTACACTTGTGGGTCATCAATGAGCATAGCAGCAAGTTTTACCTCAGTAAGAAACCGAGGTTATCGGACCAGTAGGAGGAAGGAATCGACTCGAAGGTGTTGCTAGCAACTTGGAGACCTACACAACACAAACTCAAGACTTTTCCCCAACGAACAGTGAGGCTGTAAATCTCACCGGTTTCCTGTAACAAAGGATTAATTATATGGTGTGGAAGGTAATGGTGGTTTGCAACAAGTAAACAGTAACAATGGAAGATGTATCAATGGTAAAGATTGGACCGGGGTCCATAGTTCACTAGAGGTGTTCTCCTTAGATAAACAAACATGGCATGCAGGGTAAACAAATTATAGCAAGGCATTTGACAGGACTGAGCAAGGCATAACAATGCAATACTAGACATTCATGATCCTATGAGATTCGACTGGGCAATATAACAAGATACATAGACCGCCATCCAACTGCATCTATGACTAGAAGTCCACCTTTGGGTTATCATCCGAATCCCCTCTAGTATTAAGTTGCAAGCAACAGACAACTGCTTTAAGAAAAATGTGTAATGTAAACAATCCATTTGTTCCATGAACAAGAGACCGTTGTTTTCTCCCTAGTGGCAACAACACATCTACAACCTTAGAGATTTCTGTCACTTCCCTTAGATTAAATAGAGGCATGAACCCACTATCGAGCATAAATACCCCCTCTTGGAGTCACTAGCAACTACTTGGACAAGATAGCTACTAACAACAAAGAGCATGCAGGATGACAAATAACACAGACATCCATAGACTTACAAGCTCCCCTTTTATTTCACACCGACGACATCCATAGACAAAAGAGCATGATATCAACTATGTACAATGTACAAGTGCAATGTTGAAAGCGTTCCCCGTGATAACATAGTTCTGCTAATTCCAACGTATAAGTGCAAGCATATACAACATAGATGACACAATGGTTCAAGTTTATTAGGGGCAAGAAATATAAAGTGTGCCATCAAGTTTGTGAGAGCTTTAATCGCTAAGTTTTCACATAAAAAAATACTTTTTAATTGGAAGATAGATGAAAAAAAATATACTTGGAATGGTGTAACACACCATGTATAGGAATTTATAGTGGACAATTTGCAATAACTTGGTTTCTTGGGAGTTGGATGCATGAGTAGAACTTACTCATACAAGTGGAGGCTAGCAAAAGACTGAGAGCGAACAACTAAGAGAGCAATAATGGCCATAATCATGCAGAGCGACAAAACATTACTAATGAAAGCATAGAGTGGTACTACAAGTCAAGGACTAAATGATCATAGAGGCTATGGTGACTTGTTAATAGTCATAACATGTTCTTAGCATGTGCCAAGTCAACCCAAACAAAGCATCAAAGGAGAACACCACAATACTATGCTTTTGTATGCTAAAACAACGCATGATTCTTTCAAGGCACACTAAGCAATCCCAATTGTTTGGAACAAGTCATGCTACAACAATAATCACTAAGCATAAGGTCAAAACAACACCTAGCATGTCATGATAAAGTCTAAGTCACAGTCAAAGCAAGCTCCTCTTGTACTACTCAAGCAAGAACTTTCTACTCCTCTCCAACACCAATCAACTTATTTGAAACAACACAGCGAGAAGGGGGTACAAACTACTTTATTCAAGCAAACTAAGCAAAGCAAACGAAAACTAAGACGCTCCAAGAACAACACAACAGTGCATGAAACAATAAAAACGAAGTGTCTAGAAAGACCTGAGCTTTTTATCGATGAAGAAGGGGATGCCTTGGCCATCCCCAAGCTTTGATGCTTGTACCTCTTGAATATTTGTTGGGGTGACACGGGGTGGCATCCCCAAGCTTGAGCTTTAGTCTATTCTTCATCTCATTATATCATTCTCTCTCTACACCTAATTTTTTTCCTTCATACAAAACATCACACAATCTTCATTAGCAACATTAGTGTATTCAAAAGATAATAGACCTTTGGGTTTAGTTTTGGAACAACAAAACTTTCACTAAAAACACAAGCTACTGTAGCAATTCCCTCAAAAGTATCAATTTCCCAAAGAGAACTCAAAAAGGAATCAGTAAGAAGCAAATGCAGATAATGGCCGAAATCTGTCAAAATAGACCAGCAGGTAGAAACCGATTTTGTCGAAGACCTTTGATACCGCCAATTTGCATAACCATTCTATATCATGATTTACCTCTATTCATTGATATTTGTCTTATTATGAGGTATTACTTATGGCTTTTCATCTGTTTATGCATGTTGCATGATTCTTGGAGGATGTGTCGTGGTATTGCCGACGAGTACGCCATGGAGGGGTCCTCACAGTGCGTGTTTAGAGACGTGGGGTAAGGCGGACGGTTGACGGGTACGAGGTAACACGGCTTACCCAGGTTCAGATCCCACAACGGTGGCGGAATCCTACTCCTGCTATAAATCACTATAAGGGCAATACGCCGAGTTACAGAGATAGGTTCGCTGTGCGAGGTTGTATGAATCGATACTAGGTTGTGCCCTAAAGGCTCCCATAGGCCCGACTTATATAGTCGCCAGATCCTAGGGTTACAGGGAAAAGTCCTAGCCGGACAGGTTACAGAGTCCTACACCGTCTATTACTAGTCTTGTGTATCTTGCACTCCAAGGCTCCGGGTACGCTGGTGACTCCACCGTAGCCTTCCTTTATCTGGCATGGGCCTCCCTTCTGGATCCATCTAACTGCGCCGCCCAGCAGGCCATATGTAAGATCCCTCCTTTATAAAGAAAAAGGATCCGTGTGATTGCAATGCTAGTCCCTGGATCATTGCTAGCATCCACAGTTTAAGATGAAGTACACAGATACAAAGGTCATTATTACAGTCATTCCAGAGACAAACATAGTCTTTACAACTCAAAGGCCTCAGGCCTAGTACAAGAGTTTGAATAAGTAAATAAGTAAAAGTCTTCATCTTCATGTGCCACAGGCAAACATGTTGAGTGTAGACTCATGACTCCTAATCCTCATCAGAGTAACCTGCAACATCACAAGTTCTGACCAATTGGGTCAATACATTGGAATAGTATTGGCAAGTGATACCTTAGTATAATTTAGGTGGACTAGATACTATATGCAATTTGGCTAAGTGTAGCTTGGCTTGCTTTGCTCAAAATAGGTTTTGCCTATTAGTTGAAAACACTAAGTTTTTCTTTGTCAAAACTTTTCCCAAGAACCATCAATAGACATTGAGGTCCTTCACCCTTGTTCACCCACAAGTTTTAACTTAGAAATTTGGATGATGAGATTCTTGATAGCTTCCATGTCTTGATGCTCAAGTTGTCCTTTTCCAGGGACATGGCTAAGTACTTAGATTCTTCCATCTGTAGAGGTTGTGCACTTTCCCCACCAGACTTGATTTTCACCAAGACAAGACCTTTCAGAAGCTTCCCTTAGACCAAATGGACGCGTTCCAACCTATCATCCCACTACCACCAACTGTCCAAATGGCTAAGTTCTAGCAACTTATGTGATCCAGGCAGAGCCCATATTGCCAAGTGGCTGCACTAGAAGCTTCTTAACACTTGGCCTCTAAAATCTCTTTGTTCCTGGGTGGCTTTCCACAAGTGAGATACACAAGGTAAGCCATAGAAATGGACCTTGTGTAACCACTCAACATAAACCATTCCTTCCATTCCACCCAGGTATTATATTTACTTAGTTGTTTTATTAGGCAAAACTCAAGTCAAAAGACTTAGAAATAATTTCATCATAGCATGTATATTTCACCAACCCTTGGTTGCTACTAGCTAGACTAAGCATGGCATAGATAAGCATCTTAACTTAGAAATTCCTAGCAATACTACAACTACTAGGATTTCCCAACATGGCATATAAGTAAAATATAGCATGCAAGTCTAGTAAAATATTTCTAATGCTTATTAGAAAACATAGGGATAAAATATTCATGAAGCACCACTTGTCTTGGTAGTTTGGAGAGTAGCTACACTCCTCACAATCACAATCACTAGCACCAAAATCTACACAAAAATTCTTAGCAACAATCACATACAAAATATATACAATCATAAAATATATGCATGCATGCAAAATGATGTGTGATGATTTTTAAAACTCAACCAGGTAAGTATACAGTACTGGTTCATAAACAAGTTAAAAACTTGCCAAACAACATTTAAATAAACCCTAAAACAATTCTTAAATAATTCATATACTCAAATTAGCCCTACACAAGTTTCTGCAAATAAAGTCATTTTAACAGAAGCAAAACATTAAACACATTGCATAATTAGAAAGAGGTTGCTCTCCTGATTCCAACGGTATAAAATTTGTCAAATTCTAACGTGGGGATCAAAAGTTATAGCCAAAACAAATTTAAACATCTAATAGATTCAAATTCTGTTTTTAAACTCTAACAGATGCCACGCGTCTTATTCTGATTGGCCCATACCGCTTCGCGTAGGATCACGCTTCTGAGCCGTTAGATCTACTTAAACCGCACAGCTCAGATCTACTCGTACCGATTCGTTAAGTGACCTAATCCTGCACGCTGGATCCAGATCTGACGGCCCTGGATCAATTGACCAAAGCTGGGCAGCGGTGGCGGCGGCTACTGGCGGCGGCGAGCTCGGCCTACAGCGGCGCGATGCTACAGGTGGTCCTAGGGTCGTCGGAGGGGCTTACCAGAACCGTGGCGACGCACTGATGCTCAATCTGGCAGCGGCTTGGCAAGGGGCGCACGGAGTGGGTTGCTGGAGCTTGTCGAAGTTGCGGGCGGCGTAGGGCTTGGGTGGACGGTGACGTTGGCGACGCTCCTGGTCTCCCTAGCACGAACAAGCGGCATCAGGTGATGCACAAGACAGTGGCGAACAATATTGTGTGAGTCAGAGGCGAAGGGGAACAAAGGGCTTACGGAATTTGGTCGTCAGAGTTGAGGGTGTCGTCGGGAGCTTGCGGTGTTGAACGGAATCGATGACCTGGGCGATAAAAGGAACCAGCGTGTCGAGACGCCAGAAGAAAGTGGCGAGGCTGTCTGCAAGAACCAGAGGGAGAGGGGCGCACGGGGCTCACCGGAATTGGTCGCCGGAGAGCTCTCTGTCTGCGGTGCGAGGATGAATGCGGGGCAGCTGGGCCTCGAGTTTTGGGGGAAATGGAGAGGGGGCAGAGGGGGTTTAAGTAGGCCAGGCGAGGGCGTGAATTACTCCTGCAATCAACGCGAATTGACGAGCGAATCAATCAGGTAACGCACGGCGTGATTTTGGGGAAGAACACGTCGCGGTGGGGTGGAGACGACGACGTCGTGTGGGCCTTGGTTGTCAGCGAGAGAAACAGAAGAGGAGTAGGTCCTGCCTATCAGTCACTCAGCGGGTGCGGGGGTGAGTGAAGGAAAACTGTTCGCGGGGTGGGGTGTTGGGCTTAGCTGGGCTAGTTGGTCCAGATTCGGCTGAGGCTTATTTTTTTCTCTTTTAAGCCTTTTCTTTTTCTGTTTGCTTTTCTAAAATGGTTTTCAAACTTCAATTCAAATCTGTTTGATTCCAAAAAAATTCAGGGTTTTTGTACAGTAAATCTTGTACTCAAATAAGTGTCAAACACATCTATTCACTCAAACACACTTGGGTCTTTTGAAAATAAAATAAAACCATGCCTTTATGAGGTGTGATAATAGGCATAGAATTTGTTTTTATTTCATATTTTTGCTTTGAGACTTTGCTCAAGTTTTGAAATCACTTGAGTTTGGATTCTAAGCAACACCGAATGGCTAACGGTACTTTTCTCAAAACAAGTAGCACAAGGGCTTGAGTAAACTTACATAAAATATTGAGCAATAATGCTCCTGTTTTGAAAAGATTTATTTAAAATGAGATTCAAAAAGATCATGGATGCATGGATGATATGCATGAGTTTGAAACATGATTTTAGGGATGTTACAAATCTAACCCCCTTAAGGTGAATCTCGCCCTCGAGATTCGGATTGGCTAGCAAATAGGTGAGGGTGGTCTTTCCGAAGATCATCTTCTCTTTCCCATGTTGCTTCCTCTTCGGAATGATGGTTCCACTGAACTTTGCAGAACTTGATAGTCTTAGTCCGTGTGACTCTTTCTGCAGTCTCAAGAATCTTGATAGGTTTCTCTTCATAAGTGAGGTCACTTTCCAATTGGACCTCTTCCAAAGGTATGGTATCCTTCAGAGAAGTTTCTTCCATTTCTGGGTGGCATTTCTTAAGCCGACTCACATGGAACACATTATGAACAGCTGACAAAGACTCCGGTAATTCAATTTCATAAGCAACTTCTCCTTTGCGACTCAGAATCTTGAGTGGTCCAACATATCTTGGGGCCAACTTTCCTTTGACTCCAAACCTCTTCACTCCACGAAGTGGTGACACTCTAAGGTAAGCTCTATCACCAACTTCGTAGGTGACTTCTCTACGCTTAGGATCCGCGTAGCTTTTCTGTCGGGATTGTGCTATCTTCAATCTGTCCTTAACCAACTTGACCTTCTCTTCGGCTTCTTTGATAAGTTCTGGTCCGAACAAACTTCTTTCTCCCACACCATTCCATAATAATGGGGTGGTACACTTTCTCCCGTAGAGAAACTCAAATGGTGCCATCTCAATGCTGGCTTGATAGCTGTTGTTATAAGAAAATTCTGCGTAGGGTAGACTTTCATCCCAACTGGCTCCATAGTCTAGGGCACATGCCCTCAACATGTCTTCAAGAATCTGATTAGTTCTTTCTGTTTGTCCATCAGTTTGAGGATGAAAAGCAGTGCTGAATTCCAACCTCGTTCCCAATGACTCATGTAGCTGTCTCCAAAAATGGGAAGTGAATTGAGTTCCCCTATCAGACACAATACTCTTGGGCACTCCATGTAGACATACAATTCTACTCATATAGATTTTGGCCAACTTGGCACTAGTATAAGTTGTCTTCACGGGTATGAAATGAGCCACTTTGGTTAGGTGATCCACTACTACCCAAATAGAATCGTATCCTGATCTGGTCCTTGGTAATCCGGTAATGAAGTCCATACCAATCTTGTCCCACTTCCAATCAGGAATAGGTAGTGGTTGAAGCAAACCTGCTGGTTTCTGATGTTCCGCTTTCACTCTACTACACACATCACATAAAGCAATATGTTCGGCGATGTCCTTCTTGAGATTATTCCACCAAAATCTTTCCTTCATGTCCATGTACATTTTGGTGTTACCAGGATGAATGGAATACGGAGATTTGTGTGCTTCTTGCAAAATCAGTTTCCGAAGCTCCGGATCTTGTGGAACACAGATACGTTTCCCATGCCATAAAGTACCCTGTTCATCTTCATGGAATCCTTTGGCTTTTCCTTTACCAATCTTTTCCTTAATCTCCTCAATCTCCTTATCAATCTTCTGGGCTTATTTGATCTTGTCCAATAGAGTGGGTTGAACGTCCAAAGACATGAGATGTCCCTCGGGCACAATCTCCAATCTGAGATCTCTAAATTGGGCACACAAATCATCTGGCATTTCTCCTTTGGTAAGGCCATTCACAAAAACCTTACGACTTAGAGCATCTGCCACAACATTCGCTTTACCGGGGTGGTATTGCAAACTTAAATCATAGTCCTTGATGAGTTCTAGCCATCTTCTTTGTCTCATATTAATTTCCTTCTGGGTGAAGATATACTTCAAACTTTTGTGATCTGTGAACACTTCACAACGCTTTCCCAAAAGGTAGTGTCTCCAGGTTTTGAGGGCATGGACAATAGAGGCTAACTCTAAATCATGAGTGGGGTAGTTCACTTCATGAGTTTTGAGTTGTCTCGAGGCATAAGCCACAACTTTTCCTTCTTGCATAAGTACTGCACCCAAACCATGATGAGATGCATCACAATATACTTGGAAATCCTTTTCCAAATCTGGCAAGCACAAGGTAGTCTTTGTCACAAGTCTCTTCTTCAGTTCTGGCCAGTTCACAACCTTCAGACCAAGCAAATTTCTTGTCTTTCTTTAGCAATTCTGTCATAGGTTTAGCAACCTTGGAGAAATTCTCAATGAACCTTCTGTAGTAACCTGCTAAGCCAAGGAAGCTACGAACCTCTTTCACTGACTTGGGAGATTCCCATTCAGTTACAGCTGAAACTTTAGCTGGATCAACTGCTACACCATCTTTTGTTATAACATGACCAAGAAATCCAACTTCATTAAGCCAGAATTCGCACTTGCTGAATTTGGCATACAGTTTATGCTCTCTAAGCTTCTCAAGTATCAAACGCAAATGTACTTCGTGATCTTCTTTGCTTTTAGAGTAGACTAAAATGTCATCGATGAAAACGACAACAAACTTATCAAGGAATTCCATGAACACCTTGTTCATCATATTCATATAGTATGCTGGAGCATTGGTCAACCCAAATGGCATCACGGTATACTCATACAATCCATACCTTGTGGTGAAAGCTGTCTTAGGTATGTCCTGCTCTCTTATCTTGAGTTGAAAATAACCTGACCGAAGATCAATCTTTGAGAACACACAAGCTCATTCCAACTGATCAAAGAAGTCATTGATTCTAGGCAAAGGGTATTTGTTCTTGATAGTTACCTCATTGAGTGAACGGTAATCTATGCACAACCTTTGACTTCTATCTTTCTTCTCTACGAACAAAACTGGGGCTCCCCAAGATGAAGAACTTGGTTGAATAAATCCTTTCTGCAACTGCTCTCCGAGTTGTTTCTTGAGCTCTTTCAGTTCATCAACTGACATCTTGTACGGTCTCTTTGCTATTGGTCCAGATCCTGGTAGCAAATCAATAAGGAACTCCACATCTCTATCTGGTGGCATTCCCGGCAATTCTTCTGGAAACACATCCGGATACTCACTCACAATTGGCACACTGTCTATGCTAACCCCCTTAAGAGAATTTAGCATACTCCTCCTTGCTTCAAAGTTGGTCTTGAATCTGATCCTTTTATTTTCTGGAGTTGTGAGTGAGACAGTATGGTTGGCACAATCTATCACTCCCTTATGCTTAGTCATCTAGTCCATTCCCAAAATGACATCCAATCCTTGGGAGTTTAGAATTATCAAGTTAACGGGAAACTTATATGTCGTGGGAATGGTCACGGCAGATGCTGCAATCGGTAGCGAGTAGTAGAACGAGGGGCAAGGGCGGCCAGCCATCTGTGGGGCGAGATGAGGGCAAAGACATAGGGTTTACCCAGGTTCGGCCCCCCGGAGGGTAAAGACCTACTCCTGCTAGATTGTATTATGAAGGTGGTACAATGGGCGAGCTCGGCGGCTAGGCGGCGAGTCGCTTGGGTGTATGATGGAACGTGTCTCTACTCGCCCTACGGGGGGGTTTATATAGACTCACCTCCCCTAGGGTTTACATATCTCAACCGATTCGGTTACTGATTTGGTACTCGTTTAACCTAATCCGACTGGGCTTATCTACTCGCCTGGGCCTTCAGCTTCCAGTCGCTTGGTTCCTCGCTGGGCTTCAATCCATTCGCCGTCTCGCAGGCCCACTCGCCAAGTCTTGGGCCAATCGGAAACGTCCTGCTGGGCATACCCCGGTAGGCATATCCCCATCAGTAGTCCTCGAGGCCACCGTCGATTAGGTGTAGGTGGCTGCTGGCAGTCGGAGTATACGGCCGCAAAGTAGACATCCAGTCGAATCGTCGACGGGCTCCTGTATAAAGGAGGGAACTAGTCATCCTGATCGCAACTTCGGCGAGTCGAGTCGGCGAAACACTGTCATAGTGATTGGGTCGGCGAGTCGAATGACTGAAGTTGGACCATCAACCATGGTCAAACTAGCCGTTGGGTAATCCAACGGTAACTTTTGGCGTAATCACCGCGTAGTAACGGTTCCCTGACTTGGCGGGTAACAACCGCCATATAAGGGGGAATGGCGAGCGATCAAAGAACCACCCTATTGCCATTTCCTCTGACTGCGCGCATTTTCGCCTCCCTTTGCATCGCGACCCAACCGACCGGAAATCCTCCGCGCCCGCACAAATCTTTCCACCATGGCCCTCTCCACCGAACCTTGGGGCAGATCGAGGTGCACTAGGCGCGGCTTCCTTTGAGGAGGCGGGATCACGCAGATTCTTTGGCGCATCCCCGCGGCCGGAGAGGTGACTCCGAACCCGCGAGAGAGGGAATTCATCTGCTTCACCAGCCATCTCGAACGGGGGCTAGGGTTCCCCACGTCCCTATTCTTCCGGCGCTTTTGCGCCTACTATGGGATCCAGCCATCGGATCTGGGTCCCCACAACATCGAGCAGCTCGCCATCTTCGTGGCGTTCTGCGAGTGCTATTTGGGCTGCCGGCCCTACTTCCCTCTATGGCAAGACCTGTTTCACGGACGGATCAGCCGCGAGGAAGCAGGCGGCCCAATGCTCGCCGCGGGTGGCCTAACCTTCCATCTGAAGTCGAAGGCTTCATTCTTCGACCTGATGCTGCCCGCTGGCGGCGGCAGAAAAGTCGTGGTTCTCGTCGCGGCGTCCGGAGGCAGACGGCGATCCCGCGGTACTCCGCCAACCGGTCCGAACCACGCCGTCTTCAAGTCGGCAAACTTCCCAGTGACCAGCGGATGGTCGTCGACGAAATGCTCTAGACCATCCGTGGTCTGAAGAAGAAGGGCCTCCAGACAATAAACTTGTACAACTGCTGGCTCGGGCGGCGGCTCGTCCCGCCGGCTCGGCGCGAGCACTACATGTATCAGTACACCGGCCGGGATGACTCAACGAAGGCCTGCCTCGCCGAATGGAGGCTCGAGGACTACATCCCAGCACTGAAGAAGATCACCCAGGCGGTGTATCTAGACGCACAGGCTGGGGTCGCCCCCTATACCGCGAAGCGTCCGGCCCCAACGGTAATCACCTTGCTTCATTCGCAGTCGCAGTTTTTTGCAGTCGCGGTAATTCTTATTTTATCTTGTGTTTATTGCAGTTATTCCAAGTGGTGGAAGGATGGCTCCCGCCTTCAGACGACGAGAACTCGAGCTCGTCCGTCCAGGACATGGGTGAGTCGCCTCCCGCCAGGGGCGATGCCGGGAGCGATGAAGGCGACAACGACGACGAGTCCGAGGAGGAAATCGCCCCGCTGGTCCGCAAGACCCGCGGGCAACGTCAACGTGAGCTTGAGGCAAGCATAAGCCTCGAGCGCCACGACGACGACGAGCTTCCGGAGACCACCTCACGCCGCCAGGCTACTCCATCGAAGAAGAAGAAGGAAAAGGAGGCAAAGGCCCCACCAAAGAAGAAGAAGACGAAGCCGACGAGGCCGGCCTCGCCCCCACACTCAGCGAGCAGCTCCGACGCCCCCAGCTCGGCTAAGGACGAGGCGCCGCCGCCGACAGCCGCACTGGATACGGCCACCATCGAGGTGCCACTGGCGTCGATGCCTCCGCCATTCGCCCCAGTCTCTGGGCTGGGGGGTGCTCCGGCTGCAGCGGTTTCGCCTCGCGGGGAAGCTCCCACCGAAGATGCTCCTGAAGCTCCGATTGCGGCCTCGACGACGAAGAAGCCGTCCGTGTCTTGGGCACACGACGTTCTGGATATGGGGCTCGGCCGCCGACTGGGCCCTGAGCTGGAGAAGCCAGCCGGCCTCCGCACGGGGCTACGCTTCATTCCGGTCGCTAAGTGAGTACATTCACCTTCCTTTGTCTTGCATAGCGGCTTGAACTATCTCGCTTACATAATTGATGTGCAGGACTGGAGTGAAGCGGATGGGCCACCCGACCGTGGCTAAGGTGCCGCCCGTCGTCAGCGAGGAGGCTCCTTCCCGCAAGAGGAAGGCGGACGATGTCGTCGTCCCTGCGGATGGTGGCAAGAAGGCCAAGGGTGACGACGTCGTCATGATTTCTGATGACACGGCGGTCGCGCCAGCTGGAATCGTGCCAGAGGCGGCCGCGTCCACGAAGGAGGGCGCTTCGTTGCCTGAAACGGTCGAGCCGACCTCGTTTGGGGCGGGTGCCTCTATCGCCACCTTCCCGCGTTTCATGGCCACGGTGGCCGCGGCGAGCGGAACTTCGCCCTCGAGCCACGCTCCTGGGATCGCCGCTGCGGAAGCCAACCAGCGTTGTGGGTATACGCCGGCTCTCCTTACGTCCGTGGATGCTACACAACTCCATGCCATGCTTGGCACGGCCATCCAGGTACGTCCAGTCCTCGAGGATCAGGTCGATGCTTTGTATCGAACTGATTATTTTAGTGTCTTATATTTTATTTACCATATCCAGTCCCCAAGGGCGCACCCGCTGAATTTCAGCTGGTGGGCACTTGAGAATTTCTTGGTTGCCAGTCCCCGAGTGCGCACTCGCTGAACTTCAGCGGGTGGGCACTTGAAGATTTTTGATTGCCAGTCCCCGAGTGCACACTCGCTGAATTTCAGCGGGTGGGCACTTGAAGATTTTTTGATTGCCAGTCCCCGAGCGCGTGCTCACGGAACTTTAGCGGGTGGGCGCTTGGGAATTTTGCTTTGGTTTAACTTGTTGGGTGATATGCGAGTGCGCAACTTGAGTCGGACCGACCGTGGCAGCACCGCGGAGAAAAAGCGCCCGTCCGGAAGCGAGCAAAAGGTTTGAGCGATTGCCGCAAAGCGAAGCTTCGCCAGGTCTTGTCCTCGGGTGGTAGCGGCGCAATCAGCTTTGAGTTCAGCTAAACAGCGGATCGCCAACCTCGAGCGCGAGCTGCGGGAGGCGAAGGAAGAAGCGAGTGCGGCGGATGGGCGAGCTAAGGCCGCCATTTCAGCTGCCGAAGAGGACCGCAGTGTCGGACGCCCTTGTTGTTGGGCTTTAGGACGACCATACTTCGCTTCAATGCTTCATCACGGATCTCGCCCGCCCGTTGATTGGTAAGTACGTCTATCTTTGCTAGTAGGTTTGCCTTGTGTGGTGTTCGTCGTGTTCATTATTGTATTCTACTCGCAGGTCGCATCATCGACAATGCGGAAGAGGCTAGCTCGCTCGATGCGCGGCAGTGTGTCTCCACGCTTGTCGACTCGGCGACGTTGTCGGCGACGTGCATCCGAGCCTATCTCCAAGAGATGTCGCCCACGGAAGTGATTCCCAGCGACCTCGTTGAGGTGTGGAAGTATTTGGAGAAGGCGCCCGCGGTCGTTGAGTTCATGGCGATGCGTTTGGTAGCGGCGACGGCACTTAGTCTTGGGCTTGCCCACTTCCCCGAGGACTTCGACCTCGACGATGTGACGAGCGGCTACCTGTCGTCGACTGGCACGGTGGATCTCTCTGAGGTCCTCAAGCTGCAGGATCGCGCCGCAACATACTCGGAGCGCGTCTGGGCAATGGGCGACCTCCTTCCGTACCAGGAGACGGTCGTCGTGTAGAACGACCTCGAGCCGCCGCACCGTGATTTCAAGGTCGAGCAGCCTTTCCGTGCGGCGATGGCGGGTGAACTGACGACGTACCCGTCGAATCCGTACATGCCGTTCATCCGCAATCGCCGGGGAGTTGGTGAATCTTCGTCAAAGCCTGCGGAATAGGATAGTTTGCCCTGGGTCGTTAGGTAGCAGGTCTGCCATAGGGGCATATTTTGTAATATGAGACAATGCAACATGCTATCGGATGAGACATCGTGTCTGTTTTGGTATTTGTCATGTGTTTGCGATTTGAGGGTTTGAACGAGTCCCCGAGCGCGTCCGCCCTTTTGTGGGGTTTACCTCGTATGTGATGTGTTTGTGGTTTTTGTGTTTTGTTAATGTGGTCGACTCGCCCGGACTCGGAGAGCCAGTCGCTAGGCGACTTAGCGCTCTGTACTTTGCCGTTTTCCCTTGCGCGAACGAGGTCGGGTGGCCGAGTCCCCGAGCGTGGTACTTGGTTGTTCCAGGCGCGACTCGAGGGTGGGTGAGGACTTGGCGCGTTAGTTTGGGTGCGTCGCTCCTGCCTGGCCCGTGGGGTCAGTCGCGTGGCGAGTCCTGGGCATGCTCTCCTACTTGGCGTTTTCCCGGACTGCTCGCGATGAACTGGTCCACAGTCCCCGAGCGTGGTACTTAGCCGTTCGAGTCGCTATGCCAAGGATGCGGAGGACCATGGTCGCTGTAAGAAGCGAAGGCAGTTGTCTTGGCTCGTAGAACCAGTCGGACGAGGCGACTCCAATGGGGCTCCGGGTAGGCGTTTTTCGTGGACGATGCAAGACCTGAGGTTACTCAGTGCTCTTGCATCGCACTACTTAGCCGTGTCGATCGCTGTACCAAAGGTTGACTTCTGCGGTTAGCTTGACGTTGTTATTACGAGTGCGAGTGGCACAAGACATGGAGAGTAGGCGCATTTTTGCGGTAACCATTTCTTTTTATTTCATAACGACTGGAGGGTACATATGTGGGGTTCTACGCATAGAACTTCCGTAGGAGGTTAACATTCCATGGTCGCTTAACGTCGAGTTCGCCATCCCCGTGGACGTCGATGAGGTAGTAGGCGTCGTTGCCGAGTGCTCGCCCGATGGCGAATGGCCCTTCCCACGGGGGGGGGGGGGAGAGCTTGTGCATGCCCTTCTTGTCCTGGATGAGGCATAACACCAGGTCGCCCTCTTGAAAGGTGCGAGTTTTCACCCGCCGGCTGTGGTAGCGACGGAGTCCCTGCTGGTAAATGGCAGTGCAGGACCGAGCGAGGTCACGCGCCTCGTCGAGTTGGTCGACTCCGTCTTGGTGGGCAAGCTCGTTCGCCGCCTCCGTGTAGTGGACGACCCGCGGCGAGTCGTGTTCGAGGTTGGTGGGCATGACTGCCTCGGCGCCGTAGACCATGAAGAAGGGGGTGAATCCTGTCGACCTGTTGACCGAGGTGCGGATCCCCCAGATGACCGAGGGCAACTCCTCGACCCAGCACCCGGCGGTGCGCTCGAGTGGTACTTGGAGTCGCGGCTTTAGGCCGTGGAGGATGCTTTGGTTGGCCCGTTCTGCTTGGCCGTTAGACTCCGGGTGGGCGACCGATGCGAGGTCGAGCCGGATGTGGTGCTCCTCGCAGAATTCGGCCATGGCTCCTTTGGCGAAGTTGGTGCCGTTGTCCGTGATGATGCTATTTGGGAACCCGTAGCGATATATGAGCTCGCGTAGGAATTTGGTGGCGGTCTTCCCGTCGCATTTCCGAACTGGCTTGGCCTCCACCCACTTTGTGAATTTTTCGACCACGACCAGCAGGTGGGTGTAGCCGGAGGGGGCCTTCTTGAAGGGGCCTACCATGTCCATGCCCCACACGGCGAATGGCCAGGTGATGGGGATTGTTTTGAGCGCTGAGCTCGGCACGTGCGTCTGGTTGGCATACTTCTGGCACCCGGCGCACCGCTGGACAATGTCTACGGCGTCGGCGTGTGCAGTGGGACAGTAGAAGCCATGCCGCATAGCCTTGGCGACTAGAGAGCGGGCACCGGCGTGATGGCCGCTGTCACCGGAGTGGATATCGTGGAGGATCTTGCGTCCTTCGGCGGGCTGGACGCAGCGTTGGAACACGCCGGTGACGCTGCGCTTGTGGAGCTCGCCGTCGATGATGGTGTAGGACTTGCATCAGCGGGCTATCATCCGAGCGTCCGTCTCGTCTGCCGGCAATGTGCCGACCTCTAGGTAGGCGATGTAGGGCCTGGTCCAGTCGTCAGGCTCGGAGACGAGTGCGACCAGGGCTGCCTCTGGTTGGAGCGGGACTCCAATGTCGATCTCCTTCGGGGGAGAGACTGATGGCTTGGTAATCGTGTCAAGGAAGACGCCGGCGGGTGGAGCGAGTCGAGCCGACCCGATGCGAGAGAGTGCGTCGGCCTCTTCGTTTTTCCGCCTATCGATCCATTCGACGGAGTAACCGGTGAAGTGTCCGCCGAACTTGTCCACTTCTTGGCGGTACGCCGCCATGGTGGGGGAGACGGCGTCGCAGGTGCCGGCGACTTGTCCCGCAACGAGGTCGGAATCTCTGTAACAACGTAGGCGGTTGACGTTCATCTCCTTGGCAGCTCGCATGCCGTGGAGCAAGGCCTCGTACTCGGCCATGTTGTTGGTGCAGGGTGTGAAGTCGAGGCAGAGGATGTAGCGGAGCTTGTCGCCCTTTGGTGACGTTAGCACGATCCCTGCGCCTGCGCCGTCCGCGTTCTTGGAGCCGTCGAAGTGCAGGCTCCAGTAGTGGAGGTATGGCAGCTTCTCTGGCTGCTGGGCCTCTTCCCAGTCGGCGATGAAGTCCGCTAGGGCCTGCGACTTGATCGCTTTTCATGGCTCGTATTTGATGTTGTGGACGCCGATCTCGACGGCCCACTTGGCAACCCGCCCAGTCGCCTCGCGGTTGCGGATGATGTCTTCTGATGGCGAGGAGACGGCCGTGATCGGGTGCTCTGGAAGTGTCTGGCGCCGGCTGGCTGAAGACCGCATATACCAGCTTTTGGTACGCGGGTACGGCTGGCGCGACTCGGTGAGGACCTCACGATGTAGTACACGGATCTTGGGCGCTCCTTTCCTTCCTCCGGTCGCTCGACGACCATGACGGCGCTGACGACGCGCTCGGAAGCCGCGACGTAGACCATCATGGGTTCTTTGTCGGCGGGGGCGGCGAGTAGCAGTGCAGCGAGTAGCACCTTCTTGAGGTCGCGGAGCGCGTCATCGGCCTCCTTGTCCCACTGGAAGGTGGGGTTCTTGCGCATCAGGCGGTATAGGGGCATCGCCTTTTCGCCTAGGCAGGGGATGAAGCGATTGAGAGCCGCTACTCGCCCGGCCAGTTTGTGGACGTCGCGCAGGCACTCGGGTTTGCCGAGCCGGGCGATCGTGTCGATCTTCGTGGGGTTCGCCTCGATCCCTCGTTTGGAGACGATGTACCCCAGTAGTTGTCCCGCTGGAACGCCGAAGGTGCATTTGCCTGGGTTGAGTTTTATCTTGTATTTTCGCAAGTTGGCGAATGTTTCCGCCAGGTCGGCGAGTAGGTCACCCTGGCGAGCGGATTTGACGACCACGTCGTCGATGTAGACGTGGATGTTGCGGCCAATTTGGCTCGCGAGGCATTCTTGCATGCACCGCTGGTAGGTTGCCCCGGCGTTCTTGAGGCCGAAGGTCATGGCGGTGTAGCAGAAGGCTCCGAATGGCGTGATGAACGCCGTCTTCTCCTCGTCCTCGATGGCCATTTTGATCTGGTTGTACCCGGAGTACGTCGAGAAACAGGCGACTCGAGCCCGCGGTTGAATCGATTATCTGGTCGATCCGGCGGGAGGAACTGCTCCTTTGGGCGGCGCTATTCAAATTTGTGTAGTCGATACACATCCTCCGGTCCGTTCTTCTTCTCGACCGGACTGGGTTTGCCAGCCACTTGGAGTACTTGATTGGCGGATGAAGCCTGCGAGTAGGCGTTGCACCTCCTCGGCGATTGCTCGGCGCTCTTCATTGAAGACGCAGCGACTGCTTGACAGGTCGCACTTTGGGGTCGGCGTTGAGTTTGTGCTCAGTGAGCTCCCTCGGGACACCAGGCATGTCAGAGGTCTTCCACGCGAAGATGTCCCTGTTCTCACGGAGGAACTCGATGAGCGCGCCTTCCTATGCTAGGCTCATGCCTGTCCGATCGTCACCGTTCGCTGGAGTCGCTGGGACCAGCTCGGCTGCGGTGTGCGAGTGGCCTCGAAGGTTGAGGTGTTTGCGCCCGAGTTGGGCTTCTTGAGTATGGTGGGGTCGTCGTTGTTGACCTGCCGCGTGCTTGGCGAGCTCGGCGTGGTTGGTCTCGCCGCGATGGCGGCGTCGTGGCTCGGCTCCTTTGGCCTTTTCGGCGGCCATGTCGGGGTCGCCGTTGATGGTGATGACGCCGCACGGCCCGGGGAGCTTCACCGCGTTGTACGCGTAGTGGGGTGCTGCCATGAACTTGGCGAACGCCTGGAGCCCCAGGACGCAATGGTAGGGGCTGTCGAAGGGCACAAGCTCGAAGACGATCCGCTCGGTGCGGAAGTTTGCTGGTGTGCCAAAGGTAACTGGCAGCGTGACCTTGCCGATCGGGTACGCCTTCCGTCCGGGGACGATGCCGTGGAACGTGGTGTGGGTCGTCTCGATCATCGACTGCGGGAGCCGCAGCCGCCTGAAGGTGTCCAGGTACAGGATGTTGATGGAGCTGCCGCCGTCCATCAATGTCTTGGGGAGCCAGTAGTCGCCGACCTTAGGCTTGACCACTAGGGCGACTCGGCCTGGATACTCGATGCGTGGCGAGTGGTCTTGTCGGCTCCACGTGATGGCTGCTCCGACCAGTTGAGGAACTGGGGAACGTCCACCTGGGCCACCGCGTTGACGGCGACAGCGCGGGTGAGGACCTTCTTCTCGCGCTTTGTGCTGAAGCCCGTGAAGGTATGGAGCGAGTCGGCCACTGTGCCGAACTTTCCGCCGTTTGGCGGGTCGTTGTTGGGGTCCTCCCGTGCCCGCCGTGCCTTCTCGATCTCCCTTAGGGTGTGGCAGTCGGCGGTGGTGTGCGTTGCGGGTTTCCCTTCCCTGCTATGGAACGCACACGATTGGTTAAGGAGAGCCGTGGGGTCGAACCGTGGCTCGGCCTTGTAGTTGCCGCTGTCGCGGCGTTGTCCTCCGTCGCGGCGGAAGCTCTTGGGCTCGCGTTGCGTGTGCCCGGCGTTGGCGACGAAGTCGACTCGCCCGTCACTGCGGCGTTTACCAGTGAGGCGAGTGTTGCTGTAACGTAGGTCGGACCGTCATTTGTTGTCGTTGCCGCCCGTGCGGCGTTGACCTCCTGACTCGTCGTCAGTTTTCTGGTTTGGATCTTCCTCCGTGTACCGTTTGGCGATCTCGAGGAGGTCGGGGATGTTGTCGAGTGTGCGATAATGTCGCTTGAGCTTGGCGACCAGGGGCTCGTAGTGGCACGAGGTCTTGAAGCAGTGGATCGCGGTGTCCGGGTGGATGCCGACCGCGTTGTAACAGAGTTCTTGCCACCGTTGGACCCAGTTACGGGTCGACTCGCGGGGTCCCTGGACGCATCGTTCCAGTCCTCGATGGTGGTGGCGCGGGTGTAGGAGCACTCGAAATGCCTGACGAAGGCGTCGCGCATCTCTTCCCAGGAGTCGATACTGTCCTGGGGGAGGGTGTTGATCCACTGTCTGCACGTCCCCTCCATCATCAGAGGGAGGTAACGGGCGGCTAGTAGGTCGGTGTGGCCTGCGATCCCCATTGCCATGAGGTATGTGTCGAGCCAGACGGCGGGGTCGTACGAGGGGTCGTACTTTTCTATCTCCTTTGGCGCCTTGAAGTTTGGCGGGTATTTCTCACCTCGGATCATTGGTCCGAAGCACTTGGGGCCGAGTCGACTAAGCGACCCCATGGGTTCGCCATCGCGGCGATTGGTTAGGGTGTGTCGCAGGTCATCGGGCTGGCGTGCGCGCCAGCTTTGGTTATTGATGATGTGGGTGCGGGCGTCGATGGGTTGACCGTTGGCGGCGACGAAGTTGGTCGCTGGCCTGGGGTCGTTGGTGGAGAGTGCCGCGTTCGCGGGTCGATGTTGGAGCTACAGTGGCTCCGGTGGCGGGCAGGTGAGGGTGTTTGCCGCCGCTGGGCGGCCGCTTGAGGCCGCCCTACTTCCGGAGGAACATGAGTATACTCGACCCTGCGAGTCGGCGCCCGCTCTTTGCTGCTCGACGGCTTTTGCGAGCAGGGCCCTTACGTATTGGATCTGTAGGGCGCCGTCGCCGGTGGCCGTGATGCTATCGGTTGCTGCTCGGCTTGCCACGAGGTTGTCCATCGGGGTGGAGAACAGTGGGAGGCCGTTTGCGTCTCGCTCCCGTGAAGAGACTACTATCCGCGGCTGGTCCCTGGGGGGGGGTGCGAATGGGTGGTGGCGGGGTTCCCATCGCCGTCGACCCTGGCGGGGGTCTGGCACTTCCTCCTGGTGGCACGTTCTCGCAGATCGCGCGCTCGGCTACGCGGGCCGGGTCGTTTTCGTCGTCGAAGTTCAGGGCGCGCCCCTGAACGGTGGGGTTCAGACGCGACCTAATCCGCTGTTGGTGGTAGCGCGATAGCTCCTGCGCCGTCACCTGCTCGAGGTGAAATTTTTCGCGCTCGGCTTGCTCCTTGCGTACCGCCTCCGCCAGTTTTAGGCGGAGTTCCTCGACCTCCGTTGCCATGGCGTTAGGAGGGATTGGGGTGGAGAAGGGGTCCTCCGGCGGATCGGTGCCGGTCTCCATGTAGGTCGCGGTGTGGCGACCGGTTCCGTCGCGGAGGTCGGCGGAATTCTCCGACCCGGAGTCGAATTCGAAGATCCCGAGGATGGAGGGGTCCTCGAAGTCTCCCACGTTGGAGACCTGGGTGATGGAGCCCGCGGGCGAAGCCGCAGTAATGGATCCGGCGAGTGACGCCGGGGTCGCCGAGTCGGCGTCATCGTTGAGGGCCGCGTCTTCTGCGACCGCTGAGTTTTCGGCCACGTCGCTGTGGGCCGAATTGTACTCGGAGGCGAGGCGATGGATCGTGCGGATCTGGATCTTGGAGAGCCGATCGCGTGGTGGCGACTCGCGGATGCGAGCCAAATCCTCCAAGACGACGACGTCGGTGGGACCGACGAAGAGGCTGATCGTGCCGACCGGCAGGATCACGCTGTGCGTGACGGGTCGCGCCGCCGGGACGTAGCTGCTCGGCAAGATTTGGAGCATCTCGCCGATCGCTATCATGCAGCCGGTGGCGACCGTCTCATTGATGGGCAGATTGGATCTCGCCGCAGAACACCGGCCAGACCGGCCAGGCCCCACGGTGGGCGCCACTGTCGTGGGAGCGAGTAGTAGAACGAGGGGCAAGGGCGGCCAGCCATCTGCGGGGCGAGATGAGGGCAAAGACACAGGGTTTACCCAGGTTTGGCCCCCTGGAGGATAAAGACCTACTCCTGCTAGATTGTATTATGAAGGTGGTACAATGGGCGAGCTCGGCGGCTAGGCGGCGAGTCGCTTGGGTGTATGATGGAATGTGTCTCTACTAGCCCTACGGGGGGGTTTATATAGACTCACCTACCCTAGGGTTTACATATCTCAACCGATTCGGTTACTGATTCGGTACTCGTTTAACCTAATCCGACTGGGCTTATCTACTCGCTTGGGCCTTCAGCTTCCAGTCGCTTGGTTCCTCGCTGGGCTTCAATCCATTCGCCATATCGCAGGCCCACTCGCCAAGTCTTGGGCCAATCGGAAACGTCCTGCTGGGCATACCCCGGTAGGCATATCCCCATCATTATACTTCCCAAATTCTATGACTAGATCATGACATCCTGAATTCACTATCATTTATCCGCCAGGAGAACTTACTTTTATAGGACACCCAATAGTCTCTAACGGTAGTTCATTTCTTTCAACAAATGCTCTTGATATGAATGAATGAGATGCACCAGTATCAAAGAGAACAAATGCTAGAACAGAATTGAGTTTGAACTTACCAGCAACAACATCAGGCTCCTCATAGATTTCCTCCACATTGATGTGATTCACTTGTCCCTTCTGAAAAGGGTTGGGCTTGTTGGGTCCTTCAACTTTCTTTTCTGGGCATTCATTTGCATAATGCCCCATCTTCTTGCACTTGAAGCATTCAACCTGACTAATGTCCTTCTTGACAGGCTGGCTTCCACTGCCACTTCCATTACTACTGTGGTGGCTCTTATATCCACCCTTGTGGTTCTTATACTTGTCATTGTCATGACTACGGTGATGCTTGTTGTCATGATGGTTGTGGTTGTGGTGCTTATTGAATTTCCCATGCTTGTGGGACCCTGAGCTCCCACTATCATCATAATGGGAACGCTTGTGAGACGATCCCGAGCTGTGCTTGTCTGAGTGCTTTCTTTTCCTGCTTTCAACTTGCTTCATTTTGCTCTCCAAAATAGCAGCCTTATCGCAAAGAGACTGGTGTGTGGGAACATATGCCACAACTAACTGTAAGTTCAGTTCATCATTCAGTCCTTCAAGGAACTTTTCCTTCCTCTTAGCATCGGTGTCAACCTCATCCGGTGCATAACGCGCCAGATTGTTGAACTCGTCAATATATTCAGCCACGCTGCGGTGGCGCTGCTTCTGATTATGGAACTCCTTCTTTTTCAGACTCATCACTCCAGATGAGATATGAGCAGTACGAAAGCCTTCCTCAAAGATAGCCCATGTCACATCTTCTATGGGAGTGGTGATGTGGAAGTTATCCCACCAAGTGGCGGCTGGTCCTTCCAGCAGATGTGCTGCAAATCTGACCTTTTGTGCATCAATACATCCCACAGTTACCAAGTCCTTGTTCACAGAGCGTAGCCAATCATTGGCCACCATGAGATCAGTTGTTCCTGAGAACTTTGCTGGCCTCAATCTCAAGAACCTGGTAAGCATGTCAAAACCCGGTTGTTGTTGTTGTTGTTGTTGTTGTTGTTGTTGTTGTTGTTTTTGTTGTTGTTGTTGTTGTTGTTGTTGTTGTTGTTGTTGTTGTTGTTGTTGTTGTTGTTGTTGTTGTTGTTGTTGTTGTTGTTGTTGTTGTTGTTGTTGTTGTTGTTGTTGTTGTTGTTGTTGTTGTTGTTGTTGTTGTTGTTGTTGTTGTTGTTGTTGTTGTTGTTGTTGTTGTTGTTGTTGTTGTTGTTGTTGTTGTTGTTGTTGTTGTTGTTGTTGTTGTTGTTGTTGTTGTTGTTGTTATTGTTGTTGTTATTGTTGTTATTGTTGTTGTTTTGGTTCTGGATGAATGTCATCATCATCTGCATCAGCTGAGTCTGAGCTGTCATCATTTGTTGCATTTCTGGTGTGATGTTGTTGTTGTTGGGGTTGGGGTTGGCACGACGGGGAGGCATCTGTGGTTTATTCAATAGAGATGAGAATGAGATACCCATAGATGTTTTCATGCACAATACATCACATAAACAATCACAAAGCATGCAACCTAATGATAAAGGTTCAACAACCAGATAACAAGTTCGCAAATTAAAACACACACAAATAACAAGCCATCCACATGTTGGATGGTCAAATAATAAGTTCTCAACGAAAAGTACGATAATAAATGATAAATGAGTAGTCAAATCTACTCCTCGGCATCAACCTCCTCCTCGACAAAGGTAAGACCTGCGTTCTCCATCGCGGTCTTGTATTCCTCAACGCTGGTGGTCAAGGTCTCTATCTTGGCCTTGAGAGCCCTCTTCTGTGAACGAAGCCTCTCAATCACCGTCTGCTGATGCTCGAGCTCGAAGTCCTTGGCCTGCAGTTCTTCATTCATGTCCCGGATCTTCTTGTTTCTATCCTGGACTCGCTTCTCCTGACTCTTGAACTTTCTGTCCTGGCTCTCGAACTTCGTCTCCATCTCCTTGACTATCTCATCTTGCTCCGCGAAGAGCTTGTCCTTCTCGCGAAGCTGCACCTGGAGTTCGTCATTGCTGAGCATGACGTTGGTCCTATTAGAGTCCACGTGCCTAATGAGAGCCTCTAAGTCCTGGAGGTATAAACGAATCGGCTCGGCTGTATCCCTCGCAGTGTCCTTGAAGTCGATGGACTCTCCATCTTCATCACGCCTACCGAAGACGTGGAAGTGAGTACCTCTAACCTGTCGGGAGTGTCTCCCCAGCAGACGTCCTATCAGATCCTGCATGACTACCTCAAGGCCTCTCTCTTTGTCGTCGTGCATGAGCTTGAAGATGATGGCCTCCGTGGTAGGCTCAGTCTGGCATCCGGGCTGGTTGACCTTGAAACCCCAGAGGTCTTTCCTCTCAAACTTGGTGAGGGGAAGCACCATGATGGTAGGAAGAGGGAGATTGAGCAAAGTAGTAAGCTCAACAATACGAGGACCAAAGCGAGTTCCCTGGAACTCCTCAACAGTGCTGATGGTAATAGTAGGCATCTATTTATAAGATAGAAAAGTTAGAACAACATAATTCAAGATAAAACACAAGACAAAATATCACATACATATCCTTGGAAATCAAAACACACAAGTCATGGCATACATGTATCCATTACAACAACTAAGGTTCACTTATTTTAAGCAGCATTTGGAAAATAGGGTGATAAGTGGTGGTCCAACTAACGAAGTACGTTTACAATCCTATCTCACTGGATCTGTTGGCTAACACAATGTTTCTAGAAGCAATCAGTCTATCTTGTTCACATGACTCCATCACTAAGTCTATAATATCTCCTCTTAAGGTTTGGTTGGTAGCTTCCAACTCTTGGGTATGTTTCTTCTCTTCCTTTAGGTCATTTTGAAGGTTGAACATTCTGCTCTTGACTCTATCACCAAGTTCTTTGATGGTCCTCCAAGCTGCATCCCTTGCTGATTCAAAGAATGTAGGGTGCACCACTGAATTGGTGAACATGCAGAATCCTGAGTCCTTGTGGTTGTCTTCCTTGTTTTTGTACAAGTGAAGTTGCACCCACCAGTACTCAACTCCTTTATCCATCACAGGAAAACCTTTGTACACAGCTGCACCATGTATTTCCATTGCAACCATGAGGTCCTTGAGAGCCTTGGGGAATTCTGTCTCACACTCCAAAGTCATTGTCATGAGTGGTCCTTTCCTCACGGCTTCGTTGATGGAGTTCATCTACAATTAGAGATGAAAAAGAAGATTAGAAAAGTTTACGAGAAGAATAGACAAGTGTAGAAGTTGTTGAAAAAATTTCCTTAGTGGTTTCCAATCCTAGGGTCATAATCCTACAGGCAACACAACCTGGCTCTGATACCATCTGTAAGATCCCTCCTTTATACAGGAAAAGGATCCCTGTGATTGCAATGCTAGTCCCTGGATCATTGCTAGCATCCACAGTTTAAGATGAAGTACACAGATACAAAGGTCATTATTACAGTCATTCCAGAGACAAACATAGTCTTTACAACTCAAAGGCCTCAGGCCTAGTACAAGAGTTTGAATAAGTAAATAAGTAAAAGTCTTCATCTTCATGTGCCACAGGCAAACATGTTGAGTGTAGAGTCATGACTCCTAATCCTCATCAGAGTAACCTGCAACATCACAAGTTACAGCCACAGTGGGTCAATACATTGGAATAGTATTGGCAAGTGATACCTTAGTATAATTTAGGTGGACTAGATACTATATGCAATTTGGCTAAGTGTAGCTTGGCTTGCTTTGCTCAAAATAGGTTTTGCCTATTAGTTGAAAACACTAAGTTTTTCTTTGTCAAAACTTTTCCCAAGAACCATCAATAGACATTGAGGTCCTTCACCCTTGTTCACCCACAAGTTTTAACTTAGAAATTTGGATGATGAGATTCTTGATAGCTTCCATGTCTTGATGCTCAAGTTGTCCTTTTCCAGGGACATGGCTAAGTACTTAGATTCTTCCATCTGTAGAGGTTGTGCACTTTCCCCACGGACTTGATTTTCACCAAGACAAGACCTTTCGAGCTTCCTTAGACCAAATGGACGTTCAACCTATCATCCCACTACCACCAACTGTCCAAATGGCTAAGTTCTAGCAACTTATGTGATCCAGGCAGAGCCCATATTGCCAAGTGGCTGCACTAGAAGCTTCTTAACACTTGGCCTCTAAAATCTCTTTGTTCCTGGGTGGCTTTCCACAAGTGAGATACACAAGGTAAGCCATAGAAATGGACCTTGTGTAACCACTTAACATAAACCATTCCTTCCATTCCACTCAGGTATTATATTTACTTAGTTGTTTTATTAGGCAAAACTCAAGTCAAAAGACTTAGAAATAATTTCATCATAGCATGTATATTTCACCAACCCTTGGTTGCTACTAGCTAGACTAAGCATGGCATAGATAAGCATCTTAACTTAGAAATTCCTAGCAATACTACAACTACTAAGATTTCCCAACATGGCATATAAGTAAAATATAGCATGCAAGTCTAGTAAAATATTTCTAATGCTTATTAGAAAACATAGGGATAAAATATTCATGAAGCACCACTTGCCTTGGTAGTTTGTAGAGTAGATACACTCCTCACAATCACAATCACTAGCACCAAAATCTACACAAAAATTTATAGCAACAATCACATACAAAATATATACAATCATAAAATATATGCATGCATGCAAAATGATGTGTGATGATTTTTAAAACTCAACCAGGTAAGTATACAGTACTGGTTCATAAACAAGTTAAAAACTTGCCAACCAACATTTAAATAAACCCTAAAACAATTCTTAAATAATTCATATACTCAAATTAGCCCTACACAAGTTTCTGCAAATAAAGTCATTTTAACAGAAGCAAAACATTAAACACATTGCATAATTAGAAAGATCTTGCTCTCCTGATTCCAATGGTATAAAATTTGTCAAATTCTAATGTGGGGATCAAAAGTTATAGCCAAAACAAATTTAAACATCTAATAGATTCAAATTCTGTTTTTAAACTCTAACAGATGCCACGCGTCTTATTCTGATTGGCCCGTACCACTTCGCGTAGGATCACGCTTCTGAGCCGTTATATCTACTTAAACCGCATGGCTCAGATCTACTCGTACCGATTCGTTAAGTGACCTAATCCTGCACGCTGGATCCAGATCTGACGGCCCTGGATCAATTGACCAAAGCTGGGCGGCGCTCTTGGCGGCGACCTCTGCCTACGCGATGCTACAGGTGGTCCTAGGGTCATCGGAGGGGCTTAACAGAACCGTGGCGACGCACTGATGCTCAATCTGGCGGAGGCTTGGCAAGGGGCGCACAGAGTGGGTTGCTGGAGCTCGTCGAAGTTGCGGGCGGCGTAGGGCTTGGGTGGACGGTGACGTTGGCGACACTCCTGGTCTCCCTAGCACGAACAAGCGGCATCAGGTGATGCACAAGACAATGGCGAACAATATTGTGTGAGTCAGAGGCGAAGGGGAACAAAGGGCTTACGGAATTTGGTCGCCGGAGTTGAGGGTGTCGTTGGGAGCTTGCGGTGTTGAACGAAATCGATGACCTGGGGCAGTATAAAAGGAACCAGTCAGTATACGCGCAAGAAAGTGGCGAGGCTGTCTGCAAGAACCAGAGGGAGAGGGGCGCACGGGGCTCACCGGAATTGGTCGCCGGAGAGCTCTCTGTCTGCGGTGGTGCGATTATGAATGCGGGCAGCCTGGGGGCGCTCTGGGCTCGGAGTTTTGGGGGAAATGGAGAGGGGGCAGAGGGGGTTTAAGTAGGCCAGGCGAGGGCGTGAATTACTCCTGCAATCAACGCGAATTGACGAGCGAATCAATCAGGTAACGCACGGCATGATTTTGGGGAAGAACACGTCGCGGTGGGGTGGAGACGACGACGTCGTGTGGGCCTTGGTTGTCAGCGAGAGAAACAGAAGGGGAGTGGGTCACGCACGGTCACTCGGTAGTGCGGTGAGTGAAGGAAAACGGTTCGCGGGGTGGGGTGTTGGGCTTAGCTGGGCTAGTTGGGCCAGATTCAGCTGAGGCTTATTTTTTTCTCTTTTAAGCTTTTTCTTTTTCTGTTTGCTTTTCTAAAATGGTTTTCAAACTTCAATTCAAATCTGTTTGATTCCAAAACTTTTCAGGGTTTTTGTACAATAAATCTTGTACTCAAATAAGTGTCAAACACATCTGTTCACTCAAACACACTTGGGTCTTTTGAAAATAAAATAAAACCATGCCTTTATGAGGTGTGATAATAGGCATAGAATTTGTTTTTATTTCATATTTTTTGCTTTGAGACTTTGCTCAAGTTTTGAAATCACTTGAGTTTGGATTCTAAGCAACACTGAATGGCTAACAGTACTTTTCTCAAAACAAGAAGCACAAGGGCTTGAGTAAACTTACATAAAATATTGAGCAACAATGCTCCTGTTTTAAAAAGATTTATTTAAAATGAGATTCAAAAATATCATGGATGCATGGATGATATGCATGAGTTTGAAACATGATTTTAGGGATGTAACACCATAGGCCATGCTACCGACTATGGGCCACCCGGGTTATCCGGATAAGTGACATGCTATGAGGATACCCATATAGCATATCCCCAACAGTAGCCCCCGGAGAACTCCAAGATCTTGCCTCGTCTTGCCTCTTCAGATGAATGCTCCGTCTAGTTGGATGTCGGCAAATCGTCAAGCAACATCTTGTAGTCCTCCCAAAGAACCCTGCAAAACTTTCTCCGTCTTCAGCTTGTAAGCCGGAAAAATGTTGAATCTTCCATCGCACTCTTTCATAGTCAGATTGAATCCGTCTATGTCAGAATCTTCGATGCGACGGCTCATCTACCCATGTCAGCTTGGACGACATAGGCTTAGGTCAGCGAAGCCTCGTAACTCACACATGCAGAGAACGCAATCATATCCGATTTCCCCGCGCGAGCGATACGAACCGTTGGCGGTGACGGTTGGAGACGTGGCAAAATTTCCGTGCACGTTTGCAAACACGTCGTCTACGCGGCAACCGTTCGATCAAGCCGCACGAATCTTGACGCCGAGGATGATAAATAGTAACCGTGGGGAAATTTCCACTTTTTACCTCATTGTACTCGCATCATCTTCTTCCTCCAGCCGCGCGTCTCCTCGAGCTCTCCGCGAGAAACCTCGAAAAAACCCTAGCTCCCATTTGCACCAGTCACACCCAATCTTCACTCCATGGCTAGAAGCAGCACCTCCCCATCAATGGCGGCATTGAGCGAAGCCGCGGTGAAGCCGCGGCGAAGCCGATGAGCTCCGTCGTCGTGCCCCCAGAGGGTTTGGTCATCCCCGCATCAGCGGTGATCGAGTCCACCGGCGGCGACCCAAATTTGGCGGCGCTAGAGCCACTGGAGGAGGAACCAGACTCGCACAAGGGCGACTGGCGCGGCTCGGACATCACCGACCGCGATATCCAAGAGATGGTCGCTGAGGGCTACCTCCCCGTGGCGGAGGGGCTTGCCTGGCGGGCGGCGCCGGCCGACGAGGTGACACCTTCTCCCCAAGCCGGAGAAAAGGTGTACCTCAAAGCTCAACTGGTACACGGCGTCTCCCTGCCCATCTCCAACTTCTTCCTCTCCGTCTTAAACCACTATAGGGTCCAGCCCCAGAACCTTTCCCCCAATAGTATCTTAGTGCTTAGCAACTATGCGGCACTTTGCGAGGGATACTTAGGGATAAGGCCTAGGTTAGACATATTTGTGTACTTCTTCACCGTCAAACGTGAAGCCAGACATACCAAGGAAGAGCTTAGGAACTGCGGCACCATAAGCTTCAAGATTCGACCTGGCCGGCGGTTCGCCGACATCGTCGGCCACGAGTCCTGTAAGAATTGGCAACATACGTACTTTTACGGCCCAGACATTCCTCTGGCTGGCCGAGAAGTAACGTACCCGGACTTCATGGACGGAGCCGCTGCTGAAGTTTCCACATGGAGATCCCAAGCCTTCCTTCCCTCCGACCTCGACGCTTCTCGTGCTATAAGGCGGATCGAATGGTTCGTAGAGACGGGTATAACCGGCTTGGACCTAGCCATGTGCTGGTTCATCAAGCGAATCCAACCTCTGCAGCACCGCGTGAAGTACATGCACGAGTATACCAGCGACAGAAGGGATAGTCTCCGCATCTCCGTGGACAACTTCTCGAGCGACTCCGTCAAGCTCCGCCTTAAGGACATCGTCAAGGTGAAGGATAAGAAGCGTGGCTTCACCATCACCTACGACATGTTCGTAGACGGCAAGTGCCCAAAGGTAGGTATTTATTTTCCGTGTACGACATATGCTCCAGTTTTTCCGTCTTGCAAATACCATCTTATCTAACACGGTGATTTCTCACTTAACAGCTTAGCGATCTAGAGGAGGGCAACCTGGCTGCCCAAATCTACGATCCAAAGATGAAGGAAGTCACGGTCGTGTCCGATGACAAGGTCCCGTTGGCACGAAAGCGAAAGAGCTCCACCTCTGACGCTGCCGACGGAGGCAAGAAGAAGAAGACGGAGGGTGGAGCCTCCAAGAAGACTACTGCCGCCCTGGAGGCGGAAAAGAGAAGAACCACCGGGATTTTTGCCAAAGCACCCCCACTAGTGTAAGCTTCTCATTCTCCGATATTGTCTATTTATCTTTCTTGCTCCTGTACTTATGTATTTCGCACGTTTCAGGAAGAAAGCCATGACCAGCCTCAAGAAGACCTCCAAAACTTTGGGGGCTTCTCGAAATATCAAAGACATGCTGCATCGCGACGCCTCCCCCGCCATTGCCCCTGCTACTCCTGCCGTCAAGCCCTTGTCTGCTCCGACAAGCTCACAAGCTAAGGATGCATCAGGCCCTTCCGCCATGGAAGTGGACTCTGGCGCCTCTACCGAGCTTGCTATTGTCGGCGAGCAGGCGACACAGGAGAGTACCGCCCATCAAATGGCTGAAGCTTAGGCTAAGGATGCCACCGGTGGCGGCAAGGAAGTGGTGGAGGCTAGTACTTCTGCCGAAGGCGGCGCCCTTGCTCCCCAGAAGCCCCTCGAGTTTCCAAAGATAGTCTACCCGGCGCTTACGTCGAGCAGCACAACTCTGGTTCCTGGAGCAGTACCGACATCTCCGACGTGCGGTCTTGAGGAGCTCCTCCGACAAGCAGACATCTTGCGAGGAAACAACATTTCCTTTGGCAAGCTGCTGGCCGAGAGCGCTACCAATCTCAAGATCATTGCACTGGTAAGTTTTACTTTGCCTTTTGCATTCATATGAATATCCCACTGTAGCCCCCGAGGATGTAGACGGAAAACCTCTCACTGTAGCCCCCAAGGATGCTGGCTTTTGCGTCTAGATGCTCTAAGAGTGACTAAGCTAGAAAACTTCTCACTGTAGCCCCCAAGAATTTAGATGGAATGAAATGTTCCGACTAGATGCTTTAAGAGTAGCATACGCAGTGTTTATAAATTTCAGTACTGTAGCCCCCAAGCTTCTAGTTGTGACTGAATTAGTTCCGACTAGTTGCTTAAAGAAAGCTAAGCCTATAGCTGAGTTAAAAAAATTATACTGTAGCCCCCAAGCCTCTAATCGAAAACTGAATTAGTTCCGACTAGATGCTCAAAGAAAAGATAAGCATGTTGCTAAGTTAAAAACTCCCGCTGTAGCCCCCCGAGCGTCTAGGGGGAGGATTTCCGGCTAGATGCTCCAAGCAGACTAAGCAACGTTTTAACTTTGTCCTTTTTTCCACAGAACGAGAATGCTCGGAAGGGCATGGAAAATGATAAGTACCAGAAGATGCGTGCATATCTTGAAGCCGAAAAGGGTAAAACTGCCTTCTTGAAGGAACAAATCATCAAAAACAAGAGTCTGTTTTCTTTTTGCGCATTCCGTCTTGTTTTTGTGCCTACATTCTCCGAGTACTCACTATGTACTTTGCTTTCTACGACTTTGCAGAACATGTTGCTAAGGCCAAGGACATTGTCGAGCAGTCCAAGCACATCCAGCGGCTGGACAGCGAGAACAAAATCCTTAAGGAGGAGAGGAAAGACATGCTGAAAATGCATGAGGATTCGATGAAAGCCCTGTAGGACTCCGCCACCGCGGAAATCAATCGCTTGAAGGAGGAGCTTGCGATCTTAAAAGATCAGAAGCAAGCTGCCGATGAGCAAAATCACCGCCACAGCGAGGCGTATAAGCTCCTCCAACAAGAGAAAGAATCCCTGGCGGACACCCTCTGGCAGGCTAAGGCCAGCATCTTCAGTAAGTTTCCTCTGCCTTGTAGTTCTGTAGTTTGGATACTTTGAATTTATTGAACTCATGTGCTCCTTGTCGGAACTTGTAGCTCCTATGGGTTTAACCCGCTCGCCTCCTTCGGACAAGGAATGCATGGTTCTTGCCGGCAACTTCATCAACACCGCCATCACCCAAGCCAAAGAGATTGCCAAGCTCCTCCAGATACACATCAAGGCCTCGGACTCCGTGGCGAAGTACTCGAAGATTCTGCGCCGAGCCCCCGAGCGTGTCACAAGCTGGAAAGCTTCATGTGCATGGGCTGGCGCAAGGATGGCGCTGTCAATGGTGAAAGCACACTACGAAGGTGCCGACATCGACACGGTGACCTCTGGCATCCCCGACGTCGACGATGATGGCAAAGAGACTGACCACGAAGCCATCCTACCATCACTCGCGGGTTATGACACCAGAGTTGCCGAGTTGGTGGACATCGACGTCTTCATTCCCATGAACACCATCGATGGTGGCGACCAAGACCTCCGAGTCCCACCATAGTGCCGACGTTGAGGGTGATTCTCCAGCTGGTGACGATGCTGCTTCCAAGTCTCCTGCGCCAAAGGAATGAAAAATAACTTTGTAATATTTGTTTCACCTTTGGTGTATACACGGAAAAAACTTTTTGATGTAGCTTAAGGTGGAAAACAATGGTTGTTTATTTCCTGCTGCTTAAGAACTAGTTTCCAGCATGTATATGTTTTTTAAGCAAGTGTTGGCTTATCCATTACTTTGGTTCTTATGCTTGACTTTTCGTGAGTCGGAAGACTCGTTGTCGGAACCATGAGCTTAGGTGATGATTCCCAATGGCACCGTCAATAACCCGAGCACAAAATCGCCGACAATAAGTGCCGAAAGTCGCTACTCCAGAATCCACATAAAAACGACAAAGAACGTGTAGACCAGAAATCTTAAGCTAACGCCCGTAGGTGGAATTTTCACAAGTGCAAACGCAATACTTGTGCATAAAGGTTTTACATGATCCAAAAATAAACACTAAAGGAGGTAAAAGACTCAGAAATATGAGTGAACCAGAGATCTTTATTTCATTGATCATATAAGAGATACATAATTAGATAAAAAATGCTAAGTGTAAAAAGGACGTAGCTGTGCTATGTTCCATGGCCGATCAAGTTCCGGGTAGTCATCATCCGGGTCACGTCGCTTACGCTTATGATCCTCGTTGGGTCTATCCTTTAGTTCACAATTGTCAACAAGGTAGTAAGACCATTGAGTAGCGCCTTGCTTATGATGAATGGTCCTTCCCATGGCGGGGATAATTTGTGTGACTTCTTCTGCTTAAGTCGGAGCACCAGATCCCCCTCTTTAAACGAGCGATGCCGAACGCGACGACTATGGTAGCTGCGTAACTTCTGCTGGTAGATGGCGGATCTTTGGCATGCCAAAACGCGCTCCTCCTCGAGAAGGTCCACATCTAGGCGTCTGGATTCTTCAACATCATCCTCGTCGTAGGCGGCAACTCTTGGTGCATCGTGGAGGATGTCGGAAGGCAGGATGGCTTCTGCTCCATATACCATGAAGTAAGGGGTGTAGCCGGTGGATCTGTTGGGTGTAGTTCGTAAACTCCACAGTACAGATGGCAATTCTTCCGCCTAGGCTCCAGCTTCTCTATGTAGCGGTGCCTCAAGACGTGGCTTGATTCCCTGGAGAATTAATCCATTGGCTCGCTCAACCTGACCATTGGATTGTGGGTGTGCCACAGATGCAAGGTCAAGTCGGATGCCTTTATCCCAGCAATAAGCCTCCACTTCTCCGAGTGATAAATTGTTGCCGTTGTCGGTGATAATGCTGTGTGGGAGACCAAATCTCACCACTAGATCTCGGACAAATCTAAGGGCAGTTGCCCCATCAAGCTTTCTAATGGGTTTAGCTTCTATCCATTTGGTGAATTTGTCAACTGCTACAAGCAGATGCGTAAACCCACAAGGTGCCGTTTGTAACGGTCCCACCATGTCTAGCCCCAGACTGCAAACGACCAAGTTATTGGTATTGTTCGCAGTTGTTCAGCAGGAACATGTGGTTGTCGGGAGTAATACTGGCATCCCATGCATGTCTCAACCAGCTTGTCGGCGTCCGCCTTTGCGGTCAGCCAGTAGAATCCTTGCCGGAAGGCTTTCACGACCAACGATCGAGGAGCGGCGTGATGCCCGCAATCTCCGAGATGGATTTCATGTAGGATTTCCATACCTTCTAGCTGGGAAACACATTTTAGGTATACACCAGTGGTGCTCCTTTTGTAGAGTTGCCCATTGATTATGGTATAACCCTTTGCTCGTCGTACTATTTGCCGTCTTTCGACTTCGTCGTCGAGCAAAGTTCCGTGTTCGAGGTATTCCATGAACGGTTTTGTCCAAGCCGGAGGGACCTTAGTCACCATGTTGATGAAAGAGTCAGCTCTATCCGGGTTGTCGATGTCGGCCCCCTTCACGGATGGTGTGCGCATGTGCTCTAGGAAAACTCCTGGCGGAATTCGCTTGCGCCCTGATCCAAGCTTAGACAGCAGATCAGCCGCCTCGTTTTGTTCCCTAGGTACATACTTGACTTCGTAGCCCAAGAAGCTCTTGGCTATCTCGTCCACTTCGTCTCGATATGCCGCCATCATAGGGTTCCGCGCATTCGGTGCCGACACTGTTGGGCAACCAAGTCGGAATCTCCACAAAACTATGCGCTTGATGCCAATATCCTTGGCTACACGCAATCCGTGAATGAGTGCTTCATACCGCCATGTTGTTTGTAGCCTCAAGTGGATTTGCGTAGCGTGGTGTAGCTTGTATCCTGATGGTAGCAATACACCAGCCCCGAGCCGTTGAGCTTTGATCCGTCAAAGTGCATCACCCAATACTCGGTTCCGCAACGGAGTAGCATATGGCATCTCCGTCCAATCTGCAACAAAATCCGCCAAGGCTTGTGACTTGATAGCGTCACGTCTCTTGTAGGTGATCTCGAAGGCGGCAAGTTCAATGCCCCACTTCACGACCCTTCCTGTAGCGTCGCTGTTATTGATAATGTCAGACAGTGGAGTCTTGCTCATCACTGTAATTGGGTGCTCTTAAAGTAATGCCTCAGCTTCCAAGAAGCAAGGAATACTCCATAAGCTATCTTTTGGTAGTGCGGGTAACGCTGCTTGGACTCCGTCAAGACCTCTCTCACATAGTAAACTGGTCGTTGAACTCCGTGCTCATAGCCTGGTTCCTTCCGCTCTACCACGACGATGTTGCTGATAACCCGGTTGGTTGCCGCCATGTAAATTAACAGGGCTCTCGGGCTCAGTCTTTGCAAGGATGGTACCGAGGAAAGAATCTCCTTGAGCTGCTTCAATGTTGCATCTGCTTCGTCCATCCACGTGAATTTTTCCGCCTTCTTTAGCAACTTGTACAGCGGCAGGGCCTTCTCTCCAAGTCGGCTGACGAATCGACTAACTGCTGCAACACAACCTGTTAGTCGTTGAATGTCCTTTAGGCATGTCGGACGGTTTATGTTTAAGATGGCCTTGATTTTCTCCAGGTTGACCTCGATTCCGCGTTGGGAAACGATGAAGCCCAAGAATTTGCCGGCTGGAACCCCGAAGACGCACTTCTTAGGGTTAAGCATCATGTTGTATTTCCAAAGATTATCAAAGGTTTCTTTTAAGTCGGAGATTAAGTCATTTGATAGTTTAGACATCACTGCAATATTATCCACATAAGCGTGAATGTTCCGACCAATTTGGTCATGGAGGCAACGTTGCATTGTCCGCTGGTATGTGGCACCTGCGTTTTTCAGCCCAAAGGGCATCGTGACATAGAAAAACGTGTCGTATGGGGTAGTGAACGAAGTGGCCAATTGGTCCGACTTCCTCATCTTGATCTGGTGGTATCCTGAGTATGCATCGATAAAACACAAAAGTTCCGAGCCAGCCGTCGAGTCAATGGCTTGGTCAATGCGAGGCAAAGCAAACGGATCCTTGGGACATGCTTTGTTCAAGCCGGTGTAATCAACACACATTCTTAATTCATTGGTTCCCTTTTTGGGGATAAGTACAGGATTGGCCACCCATTGGGTGTGAAGGACTTCTCGGATAAATCTAGCCTTGATTAACCTAGCTATCTCTTTGCCAATGGCGCGTCTCTTCTCATCTCCAAAGCATCATAGAGGTTGTTTCACTAGTTTACATTTTGGATCAACGTTTAAGCTGTGCTCGGCAAGTTCCCTAGGTACACCTTTCATGTCGGCAGGTTGCCAGGCAAAGATGTCCCTATTCTCATGGAGGAACTCGACGAGCGCGCTTTCCTATTTGGGATCCAGGTTCGTCCCAATGGCGACGGTCTTGGAGGCATCGCCTACCACAAGTTCCACCGGCTTGGTCTCAATGGCGGCCTTGAACGCAGGAGCAGAGTCGGAGATCTGCTTCTTCGATGCGGGCATCTTTGAGTCATCGACCTTGCTCTGGATCTCTTTGAATGCTTTGCTGTAGAGGACAGCTTCTACAATGGCTGCTTCATTGATCTCGCAGTCCCTTGCCTTGGTAAAGCTTCCGGATACGGTGATGATACCGTTTGGTCCGGGTATCTTGAGTTTGTTGTAGACGAAGCATGGCTTGGCCATGAACGTGTGGAATATGTCACGGCCGAATATGACGTGGTACACGCTCTTGAAGGGGACCACCTCGAAGGTCATGCGCTCTTGGTGGTAATTATTAACATCGCCAAAGGCAACCTGAAGTGTAATGCACCCAAGGGACCGAGCCTCCCGACCAGGAACTATGCCGTGGAAGATGGTGTTGGTCCGCCTTTGGTTTGCCTCTGTCAAGTTCATCTTCTGCAATGTATCCAGGTACATGATGTTGATGCTGCTTCCACTATCCACCATACACTTGGTGAACTCCACGCCGTCAATCAAGGGGTTGATGACCATGGTGTACTGGTTCTCCGTGGGCACAAGGTCTGGGTGGTCCGTCCTGTCCCAAGTTATTGGAACCTCCGACCAGTGCAGGTACTGGGGAACTGGGGGAGAGTGGCCATCAGGATCCTTAGAGAGGTCTTCTGTTGTCGGACAGTGGGGGTGCCAAGGAAAGTGTGGTAGACTGGAGCCTTCTTTGCGAAGGGGTTCTTGCCCTTGTCGTCGCTCTTGGCGGCGTGTTTGGGGTCAACGTCTTCGTCCATGTCACTTGAATCCTTGGACTCCTCCTCCTTCTTATTCCCCTTGCCCTTGCCTCGCGGTCTGTTCTTCCGACTTCGCTTATAGCTGGACTCCGGGTCTTCCTTGAGGTCGTTGACAAAATTGCAGTGTCAATTGGTATTGGTGGCCTTGCCGTTGGCATCGAGGTCTACGAGGCACGGCATATCGCGGTACTCCTCGTAGGTTTGGGGAACGCGGAGCGGCGCCGAGGTGGTTTCACTTCCTCATTGCTGCCCATGACAAGCTTGATGGAATTATGCCCTAGAGGCAATAATAAAGATGTTATTATTATAATTATTGTTCATGATAAAGTTTATATTCCATGCTAGAATTGTATTAAGCGGAAACTTTAATACTTGTGTGGTTTGTGAACAACACCGTGTCCCTAGTATGCCTCTATGGACTAGCTCATTGATTAATGATGGTTAAGGTTTCCTAACCATGGACATGAGTTGTCGATTAATAATGAGATCATATCATTGGGAGAATGATATGATGGACAAACCCAAACTAAGCGAAACAATTAGATCGTGTCATCGTGTTAATCTTTGCGAAGCTTTTCTTATGTCAAATATTGTATTCCTTAGACCATGATATAATACACCTGGTATTGGAAGAAAGCTTTGAGGTCATCAAACGTCATCCGATGAGAGGGTGATCATAAAGGTGTCTCTCAGGTGATCGGAAAGTATCTGTTGGGTTGTATGTATCGAGATGGGATTTGTCCCTCCCAAGTCGGAGAGATATACTTCGGGCCCACTCGGTAATCGATATCAACACATCTTGCAAGCATGTGATTAAGGAGTTGATCACAAAGTGATATCGGATTACAGAACGAGTAAAGTACTTGTTGTGAACGAGATTGAACTAGGTATGACGGTACCGACGATCAAATCTCGGGCAAGTAAAATATCGCGAGACGAAGGGAATATATATATGGGATTGATTGAATCCTGGCATCATGGTTCATTCGATATGATCATCGATGAATGTGTGGGAGTCAATATGGGTTTCCAGACCCCGCTGTTGATTATTGATATAAGATCATGTCTGCATATTCTCGAACCTGAAGGGTCACACACTTAACATGTCTCGACGCTAGGATAGATTGGATAATTGGTTTATGAGTTTTTGTTCGGAGTCTCGGATGGGATCCGGGATATCACGGGAGGTTCCGGAATGGTCCGGAGAATAAGATTCATATAAGGCAGTGCAGTTTTTGGAGTTCGGAATTGTTTCGGGTTAATCGGTATTGTACCAGAAGCTTCTAGAACCTTCCGGAGGGGGACCAACGTGGACCCACTTGCCGGGAGGGGGCATGGGCCTATGAGGGAGTGCCCTGGCCGTATTGGGCCAGGGGCACAAGGGCCCAGCCGGCCAAACCTAGGGCAAACCCTAGGGGAGCTTCTAGAAGGGGGGGAACTTGCCCCGCACTCCTCCCTCCTTGGCCGCCGACCCTAGGGCTTGGGGGAGGGGCAAGGGCTGGCCGCCCACCCCTCTATATAAAGAGGGCTGGGGGCGCACCCCCTCCACACCTCCTCCTCAAGCCCTAGCCGCCCTGCTGCCCTCCTCTCTCTCTCCCTCCAAACTGCGCGTAGGCGAAGCCCTGCTGCAGAAACTCTCCACCACTTGCACCGCGCCGTCGCGTTGTAGATCTAATCCGTCTCTCCACCATACTTGCTGGACCGAGGAAGGAGGAGACGTCGAGGTGCCACATGTGTGCATCTCTCGGAGGCATCGCCACTTGCGGTGCTAGATCGGATCGGATCGCGAGGAGGAGAAGCGAGTACGACTACATCACCCACGTTCCGACGAACGTTCCGCTGTGCGAATCTTCAAGGGTATGAAGATATCATCTAATCCCTCTCGTTGTTTGCATCTCTTAGATTATATCTTGGCTTTCCCGTTCGCATCCGTAGAATTTTTTTGATTTACTATGCTGCGAAACCCTTCAGTGGTATCAGAGCTAGATCTATGCGTAGATGTGTTTCACGAGTAGAACACAACATGGTTGTTGCAGGTGTTGATGTTTTCTGTTGCAAGCCTCTTGTTTGTGTTCTTCTTATGACGCGGGATAGTGAGATCGAAGCGGTCCAGGCCAACCTTACGCGACGTCATTCGCGAGATCGGCTCCGCACTTGACGTGTGGCTTGTTCCACACATGCGGCTGGTGGATGCCAGTTTCTCTCACTATAGTTGTCATGGGATTTACACCGGAGTTTGGCAACCATAATATCACCGTTGTGGCTTTCCGTAGGTAAGAATCGTTCTTAGCATGCTACTCCCATAAGCCACGTAAAACATGCAACAACAAAGTAGAGGCGTCTAACTTGTTTTTGCAGGGAGTGTTTTCTGTGATATGGTATGGCCCAAGATATGATGTGTATGTTGTATGCAGTGATCATGTTTTGTAATGTTTCACGACTTGCATGTCGATGAGTACACAACCGGCAGGAGCCATATGGTTGTCTTTATAATTGAGTATGACCTGTGTGTCAACTTCTTATGCGCCATGTAATAGCTTTACTTCATCGCTAAGTAGTTAGCAATAGTTTTAGTTGTTGTTCGTGGTGAAGGCAATCATGGTGGAGTGATGGAGATCATGCCGGCACGCACAAGATGGAGATCATTGCGCGAAGATTGGCTATACCATGTCACATAAAGTTATATGCATGTGATGTTTATCTTTTTATGTATCTTATTATGCTTTGATCGCGACGGTAGCATTATAAGATGATTCCTCACTTAAAGATCAAGATAAAACTGTGTTCTCCCCATGTATGCACCGTTGCGAAAGTTCGTCGTGTTCAAGCATCACGTGATGATCGGGTGCTATAAACTCTACGTTCACATACAACGGGTGCAAGCCAGTTTTGCACACGCGGAAATACTTGGGTTTGAATTGACGAGCCTAGCATGTACAGACATGGCCTCGGAACACATGAACCGAAAGGTTGAGCATGAGTCATATGAATGATATGATCGACACTTCGTTGTCCACCATTGAAACCACATCTCTTCTCGTGAAGATCGGATTAGGTGTGGTGAATTTGGATCATATTCACTAAACAACTTGAGGGATGTTGAATTTAGTGGGAGTTCATCTAGTAATTTGATTAAGTTGAACTAGTTATCATGAACATAGTCTAATTTGTACTTGCAAATATTGTAGATCAAATGGCTAAGTCCAACTTCAACTTCAACGTTTTTGCTGAGAAAGAAAAGCTTAAGAACAATGGGTCTAACGTCACCAACTGGTTCCGTAATCTGAGAATCATCCTCTCTGGTGGACAAAAGGACTATGTCCTTGAAAATGCGCTAGGTGACGCCCTGCTATAGATGCGCCGGCTGATGAGAAAGCTGTCTATCAGTCGTGCAAAGATGATTATGGTGTGATTAAGAGCACCATGTTGTTTGCTATGGAATCAGACCTTCAAAATCGTTTTGAAGATTATCCCGGGCCCTTTGAGATTCTTGAGGAGCTGAAAACTATGTTTCAGACTCAGGCCCGTTCTGAGAGATATGAGATCTCTGAGAAGTTCTTTAACTGCAAGATGGAGGAAGGGAGTTCCGTTAGTGAGCACGCCATAAAGATGTCGGGTTACACTCAACGCCTTGAGCAACTGGACTGCAAGATTCCAGAGGAGCTCAAGATTGACAGGGTTCTGCAATCACTCCCTCCCAGCTGCAAAAGTTTTGTAGTGACTCATAATCAGATAGGCTCCTTGATCGATCACGAGCTCTTCGCTAAGCTGAAAGGCTGAGGTGGACATCAAAAGGATAATCATGTGTTGATGGTCAAGCCCCCACCTTTAAGAAAGGTAAGGGTGGAAAGAATCCCTTCAAGAAAGGCGGCAAGCGCGTTGCCCTGGCGATAAGAAGCTCAAGTCGGACCTAAGCCGGACCTTTGAGTGCTTCTATTGCAAGGACAAGGGTCCTTTGGGCGAATCGTCTGAAAGTACTTAGCGGACAAGAAGGCTGGCACTATCAAAGGTATATTTGATATACATGTTATTGATGTTTTCCTTCCTAGCCCTTGTTGTAGTGCCTGGGTATTTGATACTGGTTCAGTTGCTAATATTTGTAACTCGAAACAGGAGCTACGGAATAGACGACGGCTTGCGAGGGATGAGGTGACGATGCGCGTTGGCAACGGATCAAGAGTTGATGTGATGGCCGTCGGCACGCTCTCCTTAGTTTTACCTTCGGGATTAGTTTTAAACCTCAATAAATGTTATTATGTGCCTGCGTTGAGCATGAACATTATTTCTAGATTGTGTTTATTGCAAGATGGTTATTCATTTAAATCTGAGAATAATGGTTGTTCTATTTATATGAGTAACACTTTTATGGTCATGCACCTGCTGTGAATGGTTTATTTCTTCTGAATCTCGAAAGGGATGAAACACACATCCATAACATTGAGGCTAAGAGATGCAAAGTAGATAGTGATAATACTACTTATTTGTGGCACTGTCGTCTAGGTCATATTGGTGTAAAGCGCATGAAGAAACTCCATTCTGATGGACTTTTGGAGTCTCTTGATTTTGAATCATTTGACACATGCGAACCATGCCTCATGGGCAATATGATCAAAACCCCGTTCTCCGAAATGATGGAGCGAGCAACGGACTTGTTGGAAATCATACATACCGATGTATGCGGACCAATGAGTGTTTCGACACGCGGTGGATATCGCTATTTTCTCACTTTTACCGATGACTTAAGTAGATATGGGTATATCTATTTAATGAAACATAAATCTGAAACATTTGAAAAGTTCAAGGAATTTCAGAATGAAGTGGAGAACCATCATAACAGAAAGATTAAGTTTCTACGATCCGATCGTGGAGGTGAATATTTGAGTTATGATTTTCTCACGCATCTTAAAGCAAGCAGAATCGTTTCGCAACTCACGCCACCTGGAACACCACAGCACAATGGTGTGTCTGAACGCCGGAATCGAACCCTATTAGATATGGTCCGATCGATGATGTCTCTTACTGATTTGCCGTTATCATTTTGGGGTTATGCATTAGAAACCGCTGCATTCACTTTAAATAGGGCACCATCTAAATCCGTTGAGACGACACCGTATGAACTGTGGTTTGGTGCTAAACCTAAGTTGTCGTTTCTTAAAGTTTGGGGATGCGAAGCTTACGTCAAGAAGTTGATGTCGGACAAGCTCGAACCCAAAACGGAGAAATGCGTCTTCATAGGATACCCTAAGGAAACTATTGGGTATACCTTCTATCACAGAACCGAAGGCAAAGTGTTTGTCGCAAAGAACAGTTCCTTTCTTGAGAAGGAGTTTCTCTCGAAAGAAGTGAGTGGGAGGAAAGTAGAGCTAGACGAGGTTGTTGAACCTTCTCTTGAGTTGGAGAGTAGCGCAACACCTGAAATTGTTCCAGTGCCGCCTGCACCAATAATAGAGGAAGCTAATGATAAGGATCATGAAGCTTTGGACGATGCTACTACTGAACGTCGCAGGTCGACAAGGTCGCGTGCCTCTCCTGAGTGCTACGACAACCCTGTCTTAACTGTCTTGTTAGTAGATGATAGTGAACCTGCGAACTATGAGGAAGCGATGATGAGCCCAGACTCTGAGAAATGGCTAGATGCCATGAAATCCGAATTGGGATCCATGAGCGAAAACCAAGTATGGACTTTGGTAGACCCTCCTAGCGACCGAAAGGCCGTTGAGTGCAAATGGATCTTCAAGAAGAAAACGGACGCGGATGGTAATGTTACCGTCTATAAATCACGGCTTGTCGTGAAAGGTTTTCGACAAGTTCAAGGTGTTGACTACGATGAGACTTTCTCTCCTGTAGCGATGTTTAAGTCCATTCGGATTTTATTAGCAATTGCTGCGTTTCATGATTATGAAATATGGTAGATGGATGTCAAGACTGCGTTCCTCAATGGCAACATTGATGAAGAGTTGTATATGATGCAACCCGAAGGTTTTGTCGATCCTAAGGATGCCGATAAAGTATGCAAACTTGAGCGTTCCATTTATGGACTGAAGCAAGCATCTCGGAGTTGGAACCTTCGTTTTGATCAAGTGATCAAGGGCTTTGTATTTGTTCCAAATTGCTACTAAGCTTGTATCTACAAGAAAGTGAGTGGGAGCTCAGTGACATTTCTGGTACTATATGTGGATGACATATTGATTATTGGAAATGACATTAACATGCTTAACGATGTGAAGAGTTATTTGAACAAATGTTTTTCAATGAAAGACCTAGGGAAAGCTGCTTATATATTGGGCATCAAAATCTATAGAGATAGACAAAGACGCCTGATAGCTTTAAGCTAGAGTACATACCTAGACAAAGTTCTGAAAAGGTTCAGAATGGATAAGGCAAAGAAAGGTTCAGTGCCTATGTTGTCAGGTAAGACATTGAGCAAGGCTCAGTGTCCAGCTACTGTAAATGATAGAGAAGCTATGAGAAAAGTGCCTTATGCCTCGGCCATAGGTTCTATCATGTATGCCATGCTGTGTGCTAGACCGGATGTGTCTAATGCTCTTAGTTTGACAAGCAGATACCAAAGTGATCCAGGAGTGGAACACTGGACAGCCGTGAAGAACATCCTAAAGTACCTAAATAGGACTAAAGAAATGTTCTTAGTCTATGGGGGTGATGAACAGCTCATCGTAAAAGGTTACGTCGATGCTAGTTTTGACACCGACAAGGATGATTATAAATCTCAGACAGGATACGTTTATATTTTGAATGGAGGAGCTGTGAGCTGGAGAAGCTGCAAGCAAAGCGTGATCGCAAGATCTACAGTAGTTACATGGCTGCTGTAGAAGCGTCAAGTGAAGGAGTTTGGATCAGGAAATTCATCACTGAGCTTGGTGTGGTTCCAAGTGCATTGGACCCACTAGAGATATTGTGTGACAACACTGGCGCCATAGCACTCGCTAAGGAACCAAGATATCATCCAAAGACCAAGCATATCAACCGCAAGTTTCATATAATCCGAGATTATATAGCATATGGAGATCTGAAGATTAGCAAAGTACATACAGATCTGAATGTCGCAGATCCATTGACTAAACCTCTTCCACGTGCAAAACATGATCAGCACCTTAGTGCCATGGGTGTGAGATTGTTGCCAAATGTAAACTAGATTATTGACTCTAGTGCAAGTGGGAGACTGTTGGAATTGTGCCCTAGAGGCAATAATAAAGATGTTATTATTATAATTCTTGTTCATGATAAAGTTTATATTCCATGCTAGAATTGTATTAAGCGGAAACTTTAATACTTGTGTGGTTTATGAACAACACCGTGTCCCTAGTATGCCTCTATGGACTAGCTCATTGATTAATGATTTTAAGGTTTCCTAACCATAGACATGAGTTGTCGATTAATAATGAGATCATATCATTGGGAGAATGATATGATGGACAGACCCAAACTAAGCGAAGCAATTAGATCGTGTCATCGTGTTCATCTTTGCGAAGCTTTTCTTATGTCAAATATTGTATTCCATAGACCATGAGATAAGACAACTCCCTGGTATCGGAAGAAAGCTTTGAGGTCATCAAACGTCATCCTATGAGAGGGTGATCATAAAGGTGTCTCTCAGGTGATCGGAAAGTACCTGTTGGGTTGTATGTATCGAGATGGGATTTGTCCCTCCCAAGTCGGAGAGATATACTTCGGGCCCACTCGGTAATCGATATCAACATAGCTTGCAAGCATGTGATTAAGGAGTTGATCACAAAGTGATATCGGATTACGGAACGAGTAAAGTACTTGCTGTGAACGAGATTGAACTAGGTATGACGGTACCGACGATCAAATCTCGGGCAAGTAAAATATCGCGAGACGAAGGGAATATATATATGGGATTGATTGAATCCTGGCATCATGGTTCATCCGATATGATCATCGATGAATGTGTCGGAGTCAATATGGGTTTCCAGACCCCGCTGTTGATTATTGATATAAGATCATGTCTGCATATTCTCGAACCCGAAGGGTCACACACTTAACGTGTCTCGATGCTAGGATAGATTGGATAATTGGTTTATGAGTTTTTGTTCGGAGTCTCGGATGGGATCCGGGATATCACGAGAGGTTCTGGAATGGTCCGGAGAATAAGATTCATATAAGGCAGTGCAGTTTTTGGAGTTTGGAATTGTTTCGGGTTAATCGGTCTTGTACCGGAAGCTTCTAGAACCTTCCGGAGGGGGACCAACGTGGCCCCACCTGCCGGGAGGGGGCATGGGCCTATGAGGGAGTGCCCTGGCCCTATTGGGCCAGGGGCACAAGGCCCCATAGGGCCCAGCCGGCCAAACCTAGGGCAAACCCTAGGGGAGCTTCTACAAGGGGGGGGGGGAACTTGCCCCCCACTCCTCCCTCCTTGGCCGCCGGCCCTAGGGCTTGGGGGAGGGGCAAGGGCTGGCCTCCCACTCCTCTATATAAAGAGGGCTGGGGGCGCACCCCCTCCCACACCTCCTCCTCAAGCCCTAGCCGCCCTGCTGCCCTCCTCTCTCTCTCCCTCCAAACTGTGCGTAGGCGAAGCCCTGCTGCAGAAACTCTCCACCACTTGCACCGCACCGTCGCGTTGTAGATCCAATCCATATCTCCACCATACTTGCTGGACCGAGGAAGGAGGAGACGTCGAGGTGCCGCACGTGTGCATCTCTCGGAGGCATCGCCACTTGCGGTGTTAGATCGGATCGGATCGCGAGGGGGAGAAGTGAGTACGACTACATCACCCACGTTTCGACGAACGTTCCGTTGTGCGAATCTTCAAGGGTATGAAGATCTCATCTAATCCCTCTCGTTGTTTGCATCTCCTAGATTAGATCTTGGCTTTCCCGTTCGCATCCGTAGAATTTTTTTGATTTACTATGCTGCGAAACCCTTCACAGCTCCCCTTCCTCGGCCATGTTGTCCACCTTCTCCTCGTCCTGCAAAAGTCATAGCGACCATGTCGGTAGATTGCTTTTCTTCTGGAGCGGTTTTCCGCTTTGTACTGTTGTTCCTCCGAGCTTGAGTTGGAACGGCTGTTGCCGGCAAGGAGCCACGAGCATCGTCGTGCGTTCGAACTCACTAGCCAATGAATCATCTGGTTCAAGTCAATGGTGATTGTCCTACAAGCGCTTCAGCTTATGTCGGAGCAGCGTGCCCCTTTCCAACCCATCGATGAAGGCGGCCATGGCGGTCTGAGCGTGCACTCCTGCGCAGGAATTCTTCATATCCAGCCAGCGGGAGAGGTAGGCGCGAGATGTCTCGTCTTTTTCTTGCACGCACCGCTGTAGATCGCCCACAGTGCAGGGACGCTTGTATGTACCCTCAAAGTTCTTGGTGAACGCTTCTTGCATGTCCAGCCAGTTGTAGATAGATTTCTTCGGCAAGTCGTCGATCCATTGACGGGCCGTGCTCGCCAACATTAACGGGAGGTACTTGACGGCGACGTTGGGGTTGCCTCCGGCAATCTCCACCGCGTTGCCGTAGTCCTACAACCATGTGGCTGGCTTGATGGTGCCATCATAGGGCTTGATGGTATTGTCGATCCGGAAACCTTTGGGGTAAGTTGTGGACCGTATTGCAGGTCCAAAGCAACGTGGTCCCAGGTATGGTCCTTCCTGGGCCTCATGGATCTTATCGATCCACGAACGTGCATCGTACGGCTCCGGGTTCTTCTTCTTTTTGTGAACAGGGGATGGGCTGCATGAACGATGCGGGCCTCCTCTACCATGGTGACTGCTTGGTGGTGACGGAGGTGGAGGTGGCGGTGGGTTAGCCTTCTTGCTATTACCCTCCTGCGACGCCTCACGCTTGTCACGGTTGCTTGTCGGACGTGGAGGGTCTTGACGTGACCTGCTCTTGTGTCCTTGGTTGCGCTCTTCGTCATGACGGGTCTGCTCCGTGTTGTTTTAGATGACGATGCCTGTCACATCCCAAGATTTTCCAAATCTTGTAATGTGAAAAATAAATGAATAAAAATAAAACTTTGTTTGATTTTCAGAGTGAGAAGAAACTTTTTGAATCCAATTGGAAATCTTCAAACCAATTTGGATCAAACAAATCCTAAAGGGATTTAAAAAGATAAACATTTTAAAAGGAAAACAAAACTATTTGGGAACTACTACTTTTGAATCTTTAAATAAAAGGATTTGGTTTTCAAATGTAATAGAAGTTTTATAAATAAAGATTATTCCATAGAGCCAATTTAAACCTTGGCCAAACTTTTGAAATAAAACATTTTGTTTTGATAAAAATAGTAAAGGTTTATTTAATTAAAATAATAGGGATTTAATATCCAAGTTTTATTAATAAAGGTTTTATTATTTTCCAAGACATCAAAACTTATTTATTTATTTAAAATAAGTTTTCCAAGTATTTTATATTCCCAAACAAAACCTACTGATTTGGTTTTAAAAAAATATTTAGATTTCAAAAGAGGTTTTAAATAAATCAAATCATATTTGATTTAATAACAATGGTCTTTTTATTTAATTAATAATGGACCCTAAAATAAAATTATTATTTTGGTTTTGGAATTTTGGTTTATGTTACTGAACAGAACCAAATTCATAGTGCAAGGTTTGGTGATTGTTTGATTTGGTTTGAACATTGTTTGGTTGTTTGAATTTCAAAACAGAAATCAGAATTAGAAAAAGAAAAAGACTTCAGAATAGGAAAAAAATGGATTTGGACCCAGCCCGGCCGGCCAGCCCAACAGGACCCAGTCCAGCCCACTCTCTCCCTTCCCGAAGAAAAACAATTCGCACTCAGGTTCTAACTCAAACAGACGCTGACTGGTGGACCCTTTCCTCATCCCTTTTCCCACTAACCGGCAGACCCCACTTTTCCAGCTCATCTCCTGCCTCGCGACGACCACGCCGGCCGTTTCTGTCGTTGATGTCGCGGCTTAAATTCGCAGTAATGTCGCGCCTTAACCTCGCCATGACTGCACGCTATTAATCGCCAGCGTCTTCTCCTCCTTTCCCCTCTGTCGCCCCATCTCAACACGCCCCCGGGCCGCCCCAATTCTTCTCCGAGCACCTCTGTCTCCGACCACCATCCTCCCTCGATTCCGGCTGAGCCACACCACCCCGTGCCAACCTGAACACACCAGCAGACTCCCCACTCCCTGGCCCATCTCCCAGTACCCTCAGTACAACCGCGGGCGCCCCTGAGCGTCGACTTCGACGACCTCTGAACGCCGCCGCGTCTGTCTCCTACTCCGGCGAGTTCCCCAGGTGAAATCCGACCGTCCCTCTACTTCTCTATCATGCGAGCAACTTCGCCTTAGTCTTACGCACCTAACCATGCTCCTGTCTTGCCTTAGGGCGATCTGCAACGTCGACTCCGACCAGAACCAGAGCCGCTCGACGCCGTTCTCTACTCCGGCGAGCAATCGCCACCGTCCCCGTGCGCCCCTTGCCACACCGACCATACGACGAGATTCCCCAGGCCTTTGCGATCACGGTGAGCCTCTCCTCCTCTTCTCTCGCTTCCTCTTTCACCAGCGCCGCCACCACCTGACCTCGCCGCTTGACCACCATCATTGCCGCCAGACTTTGGTCAACCTCCTGAGAACCGTTAGATCATAATCCAGCGGCTAGGAAAGAAAGTGAGCGAAAGGGTAAGAGAGAACCTGCACCGTGCGATATCAGTTAGATCCAACGGCCTACAGCACGCGATCCACCCGAACCGGTACCAGCGAATAGGAAAGCGACGCGTGTCACCAGTTCTGTTTAAAAACAGATTTGAAATCAGATTTAGATGCCATTTTGAAATCCTTGTAACTTTTGATCCACACGTCCAAAAATTACAAACTTTATATCGTTGGAATCAGTGGAACAAGCCCTAGCCAACCATGCAATTGGTTTAGTAAATAGTATTTGTTAGATTGGTTGATTTTGCAGAAACATTTGTATGCTTGTTTAGATTAGAAAAATTGTTCAAAAATGTTTTTAGGGTTAAAACCTTGGCAAATTGGTTTTTTGAGAACCTACTGACCCTAGGAACCAACCCATGGTTTTAAAAATGAATTTGGTGATATTTAGGATGGATTAATTTGTTTAGCCCATTTCTAGCCAAATAAAAATAATGATTTGGATATGAAAATGTTTTTGGAGAGAACTTTGGGAAAATGATTTAGATCAAACCTACTGACCCTAAACACCAAGTTTTGAGAAACAACAACTTATTTGGTGAACAACATAAAGTTGTTGCTTTGATAAAAATGTTTTCCACCACATAAAATGATGAAAGGATTTAAAAATGGTTTATGAACAAAACCCTTTTGCAAATGACTTTGCCACTTTAGGAAGTGACCACTTTGGACCTTACAAAGTCTATAAACCTAGTAGAGACCACCTTTGCAAATAGAACCATCTCTTGCATGCTTACATGCATAACTTAGATCACATTGTTTTATGTGTGTGAAATTGTTTGATTGATTATTGGTTTGGAATACTAGTTGATATTGTGTTTGCTTGATTGATTGTAGTGAAGTTAGAAAAGTGTGAGACTAGCAAGATCAAGGAGTGAACCAACATTCCCTACCAAAAAAGGCAAGTTACACTATCATCTAAAGTCCTACTATTTTCATTACACTTAGTGGATTTTGAAAAACATGCATGAAAAGTTATTTCTACACTTATGCTATGCTAAATCCTAATAGGATTCCCTATATATTCATTAGTGGAAACAATGTAGCTATTACATGCTTAGCCATGCTATATTTTAAAAATAGAGACATGTTGAGATTTTATGAAGTTGAGAAAAGGATTTGTGATTTTATATAATAAAACAAGGACTCAATGAACCACCTGGGTGGCCAAGGATACTTTGAGTTTTGGAGAAGGTGGCAACAAAAGGAACCATGTTTATGGCAATCCCTTTGTGTTGTGCTCCAAAGGAAACCACCCAGGAAACTTACAGATTGAACATGTTTCTCCAATTGTGGCTTTCGTGTGCAACCACATGCTATTATGGCTCTGGCTTAGTCAACTACATTGGGAAGACCCATGCATTGTCTTCAGTTTACTAGACATGGGGATCTGGAATGCTTCATGGGTGCTGAAGACAAGCTAGCAATGGTGTATGGGAGGACCCTTTGGAAAGACTTCGTCACATTCTCAATCTGCCAGTACTCCATCTTGGTGAGTGCTAATCCAGTGGCCACTGGTGGCAAAAGGATGGGATTGTGACATGTGGGTAAAGTGTACTCCTTCTGCAGAAGATAATAAAATCTAAGTACTTAGCCGTGTCCCCGGTTATGGACAATACTGAGCAACTAAAGTTTGAAGCTATGGGAGATCTCGACATTCTAATTTCTAAAAGAAAACTTTTAAGGACTTGATGCACTTGGGGTTACCAAGGAGCTCAAGAGACTTTGACAAAACTTGATGAACTTGGGGTTACCAAGGAACTCAAGAGATTTTGTTGAAAACATGAACACTTGGGGCTACCAAGGTATTCATGAAATTTTGATAAACTTGTTGCACTTGGGGTTACCAAGTAGCTCAAGGGATTTTTTTAACAAGGACTTGAACACTTGAGTTTCTACCAAGGAGTTCAAGGAACTTGGAAAAGGAGATTTGACAAAGAACCAAAACTATTTTTGAAAAGATAGGATAAATTATTGCTTTATGCAAATGAGCCTAAAACTCTACTTAGCCAAATATGCATGTAGTGATAGAATCCACTTAAAATATACTTAGTAGTGAAGCTTGCCAATATAATTCAAATGTATTGACCCTTGTGGCTGTAACTTGTAATGTTGCAGGTTCGTTTGAGTTTAGTGAAGATTGATTGATTAGGATTACAAAGTCTACAACCAACATCTGCCTGTGGCACTTTGAAGATGAAGGACCCATGACTATAGTTATTCCGCTGCAATGTAATGAAATAGCCAATTGAGCTATGTATGATGTAATAAAATTATGTTCTTCCTGGTTATAAAGTTATGTTATGACCTTTGTTTCTTGATATTACATCTTAACTGTGGATGCTAGCTATTGATCCAGGGACTAGCATTGTAAACACAGGGGATACCACCTTATATTGTTTAAAGGTTGGGACACTCCCTCTACAATGCCGCACTGCTTTGGTGGGGGCATATCCGCACGATGGTGAGTCTTGTAGTCTTCGCGATGTCGGGGGGATCGGGGCGGTTGCGATGGACGACGAGTTCGGGCCTTTTCTCTGTGGTTGGAGGATATGGGGATAGCATCCTTCCTGTTGCGCGCATCCCTCCGTCTTTGTTCCGATGAACCCGTCTGGGACCCGACATCAAGAGGAGACCTGTCCCTTGGCGGCTTGTACTGGCTAGATTGGCAGAGCACTGGGTCAGACTCAAGCCTCTGAGAGGTGGCCTTTTCCTGCTGCTTCACCGCCTTGGCCAAGAGGTCATAGACCTGTTTCACTGCCTCAGGCGATCTATCCTGCTCCAGAAGGGTCTTGGCGACGGCGAGGTTAAGGAGTGGGGTGGGCATCACCTGCTTGCCTTCACTGTCAATGTATGGCTTGGCCTGTGCCGGCTTCGAGGAAGCCCATCCTAGGTTGCGCCGTACACCAGGATCGTTGATGATGCGAGACGGAGCTTTCTTAGCCTTCTGCTGCTGTAGCAAAGTCTTATACTCGGCCTCCATTGCTCTAGCTTTCTCTATGGACTTCTGCGCGTTGACCAGATCTCGATCTAGTTTAGAGCCTTGCTCCGCGATGGCCTGCGCTTCCTCCAGCAGCTGCTGGCGCTTCTCGTCAAGTTGGGTCACGTTCCGGATATGAGCAACGGTTAGTGGCTCGACGAGGAGATTGCCATACATCACTCTATCAGCTGGAGTGACTTGGGCTGGTGCAGACGTAGATGCTGGAGGCAGCAAGTTTGCGGTGTTATTGTTGCTCGGGTCGGTGCCGAGTTCCTACGGCTGCTGCACTGGGTTAGGCGGAGGAGGCATGACTTGTGCGCGATCATTGTCAACAGCAACAAGTGGCCCCTTCCCCTTTTCCAGTGCTGTAGGCGGAGCTCGTCCGAGTTGATCTTCATCCATCGCTGTCCCAATGGTGACAAACACCCCTCGGGACGTAACGGCGTTGTTGGCTTGCTCTTTGCGCGAGTGCTCCTCCTCCATCTCCTGCATAGCGGAGTCTAGCTCTTCTGGACTGAAGTCTATCTCCTCTGAATCTGCACTGAAATCAGCATAAAGCGCGTCAATGACAGAGTCGGAGGGTGCCAGGACTTTGTCGATGAAGGGCGGTGGAGGTGCAACGGCCTCGACGATGACTGGAGGTGGTGGTGGTGCTGCGACGATGGCGGCGGGAGGCGGTGGCGGCGGCTGCTGAATCGGAGGTTCTCCGTCTCTGAGCGCAAGCTCCATCTGGCTCTTCGCGTCGGCTTAGCGCCTGTGATGGCGGTGCTCACCATCTCCTCGAGGGTAAGGCGTCCTGCTGCCTACTGCCGTCTTAAAGAATGTCGGAGAAGCGTGCCACGGTCCAGTCCTTCCACGAAGTGATACAAAGCGTTATCATCGGGGTAGTGGGCTAGATCGGCTCGTGCGAGCCACTGGCGTAATCGCGAGGTTTCGCCTTCTCTCACGAATGCAGCGCGGATCGAAGATGGTAACCACGCCGAACTTGGATCTCTTTGTCGGGCCTTGCACGAAGCGGTAGATTTGCAGTGATCTTCCACCTTTTATCCTACACAGGGGCGGTTTGGGTGGGCCTTGAATTTTCCCCATCGATGTCGGCAAACTCCGAGGAGAGATCCGACATCGATCCTTCCGCGAACGTATCCTGCCCGTAGGCGGTCCGTGCGGGCCTTGATGCTCCGCCGACTCCCAGGGAACTAGTGCCCAAGTCGGTTTCGCCGATGAAGAGGTGGATGTCTCCGATAGGAACGATCGAACACCGCGTAGGGTTCGTCTTCGCCGGGATCCAAAACTCGTCAGGAGGGACGATCGGAATGTTGTTGGAGAAGAGAACGCGACCAATGGCTACGGTTTCGCCGATTCCCGCGAAGGTCTTGGTCCTCGCCCGCTGAAGAGCCTGAAGCGCCTCTTGTCCCACGGTGGGCGCCAACTGTCGTGGTATTGCCGACGAGTACTCCATGGAGGGGTCCTCATAGTGCGTGTTTAGAGACGTGGGGTAAGTCGGACGGTTGACGGGTACGAGGTAACACAGCTTACCCAGGTTCAGATCCCACAACGGTCGCGGAATCCTACTCCTTCTATAAATCACTATAAGGGCAATACGCCAAGTTACAGAGATAGGTTCGCTGTGCGAGGTTGTATGAATCGAAACTAGGTTGTGCCCTAAAGGCTCCCATAGGCCCGACTTATATAGTCGCTAGGTCCTAGGGTTATAGGGAAAAGTCCTAGCCGGACATGTTACAGAGTCCTACACCGTTTATTACTAGTCTTGTGTATCTTGCACTCCAAGGCTCCTGGTACGCTGGTGACTCCATCGTAGCCTTCCTTTATCCGACATGGGCCTCCCTTCTGGATCCATCTAAATGGGCCGCCCAGCAGGCCATAGGCCATGCTACCGACTATGGGCCACCCGGGTTATCCAGATAAGTGACATGCTATGAGGATACCCATATAGCATATCCCCAACAGGATGGACTGCCGGAGTCTGGATTCTGATGGAAAAGAAGGCGTTTCGGTGCAATTTCGCAAAGATCAGAAAAATACCAGAAAAACACGGAAACATATTATATTACCAGAAGACGAAGGAAGCCAGAAGGAGGGACGAAGAGGGGCCTCAGGGGGCCCACACCCCTAGGCGCGGGCCCACCTGACCCCGCACCTAGGACAGGTGTGGCCCACCTGCCTGGCCTCTGACTCCGCCTCTTCGCCTATATCTTCCCTTCGAAACCCTAAGGCTCGGGGAGCGGCCACAGATAGATTTCCGCCGCCTCTGGGGGCGGAAAACATCGAGAGAGAAAGATCTCTCCCGCAGACAGATTTCTGCCGGGGGAATTCCTTCCCAGAGAGGGGAGACCGTCGCCGTCAACACCGTCATCAAGCTAGGCTTCATCGGGATCATCATCATCATCCACACCATCATCTCCACCAACACCATCATCACCACTCCGTCCTGCTGTAACAATTGTGTTGGATATTGCTTTAGTTCTTAGGGGAAACTTTCTCGGTGTTGATTACTATTGTAGTTGATGCTTGTGAGTGGAACCATTGGATTATTGTTTATGTTCACATTGTTATCCATTACCATATCATATTTGATCTTGATCCATGTGATGTCTTGTGAGTAGTTTGTTTAGTTCTTGAGGACATGGGAGAAGTCATGTTGTTAGTAGTGAATCTGTGATGAGTTATTATTCAATGGTTTAGTATTTAAGTTGTGGTGCTATTCTTCTAGTGGTGTCATGTGAACATCGACTACATGATACTTCACCATTTATGGGCCTAGGGGAATGCATTGTGTATTTGTATACTAATTGTGGGGTTGTCGGAGTGACAGAAACCTAAACCCCCGTTAGGACACCTTTGCACAAGGGAGCGTAGGATCTCAGAGTTTAAGGCTGTGGTTAGATTTATGTCTTAATTACTTTCCTGTAGTTACGGATGTTTGCAGGGGGTTTAATCACAAGTATGTATTAGTCCTAGGAAGGGCGGTAGGTTAGCACAGGTTCACCCACACAACACTTACAACACCAGAGAAGAGTACTCATCTATTTGAAGCGAAAGCACTTGACAGAATTCGCCTTAAGCCAGAGCGAGTATGGTGGACTATGAGAGAGGCCTTGGCGATCTAGGGTTTAGAGGCACCAAGGAGAGAAGGCTAGGCCAGCTGCTAGGGCTTGGGGAGAGCCCCAACTCGGCGGCTAGGGCAAACCCTAGGGGGCGGCGGCAACTTGGTGGAGGCCGGCGGCTAGGGTTAGGGTTTTGGTGGAGAGAGGTGTAGGTTAGAGGGGGCACCCCTACCCCTTCTTTTATAGGAGGGAGGGCGCCGGCCAGGGGGAGGGAGTCCTCCCCCAAGTCGGCCTCCTTGGCCGGTGGTGGAGGGAGGAGGACTTCCTCCCCAAGTAGGTTTCCTACTCTCCCTCCACCAAGCAAACTTGCCGTTTGACTTTTTCAAACTAGGATTTGATTTATCCCTTTATTTTGCTCAGCCATGATACCTAGTACATGATGCAACCATTCCACATTGTCATGACACATTCATGTACCCTTCCCCTCCGGAGTGCCGGACCTTCCGGAACCTTCTAGAACATTCCCGGTGAAATCACCGGAATCATTCCCCAACTCCGAAATAGGACTTTCCTTATATTCTTCGGACCATTCGGGATCTCCTCGTGATATCCCAGATCCCATCCAGAGACTCCGAACAACATTCGGTCTCTTACTCATCATTCCATAACTACTCAACAACATCGAATCCTTAAGTGTGTCTCCCTACGGTTCGTGAATTATGCGGACATGATCGAGACACTTCTCCGAACAATAACAAATAGAGGAATCTGGAAATTCATATGGCTCCCACATATTTCAACGAATACTTTGCGATCGAATGAACCACTTACATATGATACCAATTTCCCTTTGTCTCACGATAGTTTACTTATCCGAGGTTTTGATCGCCGGTATCTCTGCATACCTAGTTCAACCTCGTTACTAATAAGTACTCTTTTCTCGTTCCCGTGATATGTGATCCCTTGTGAGCCAGTCACATGCTTGCAAGCTAATTGGATGACATTCCACCGAGAGGGCCCAGAGTATATCTATCCGTCATATGGATGGACAAATCCCACTCTTGATCCATGTGCCTCAACCCATACTTTCCGAATACTCAATGCCACCTTTATAGCCACCCAGTTACGGTGTGGTGTTTGATGTCATCAAAGCATCCTTCCATCGATGGTGATTAGCATGATCTCATGGTCGAAGGAATTAGGTTACTATGTATCAGAAAGCTTATAGCAATTGAACTATTAAAATGACTTGATCTTTATGCTACGCTTATCTATAGGAGTATGTCCACCATATCATTCTCCTAATGATATGACCTTGTTATTAACAACATCTCAAATGTTCATGATCAAGAAACCATGATCATCTATTAATCAACAAGCTAGTATTATGAAGAGGCTTTACCAGGGACTCTAATTTAGTTTACAAATCACACAAGTATTAGTGTTTCTGGTTAATACTGTTATAGCATGAATGTAAACATTTATCATAAACACAAAGATATAATAATAACTACATTTATTATTGCCTCTAGGGCATATCTCCAACAGTCTCCCACTTGCACTAGAGTCAACTAATCTAGATTACATGGTAATATACCGAACACCCATGGCAGTTTGGTGTTGGTCATGTTTTGCCCTCGGGAGAGGTTTAGTCAACGGATCCGCCACATTCAGATCTATGTGTACTTTGCAAATCTTTATGTCACCATCTTGGACATGTTCTCGAATAGCGTGAAAACGTAGCTTGATGTGCTTTAGCTTCTTGTGTGACCTTGGTTCTTGCGCACTGGCTATGGCGCCCATGTTATCACAATATATAGACATTGGGTCCAGCGCACTTGGAACCACACCGAGCTCTGTAATGAACTCCTTCATCCATATCGCTTCTTGTGAAGCCTCCGAAGCAGATGTGTATTCCGATTCAGTTGAAGATCTCGTCACAACGCTTTGCTTTGCACTCCTCCAGCTAACTGCTGCACCATTCAAAGTAAATACGTATCCAGATTGACATTTAGAATCATCCGGATCGGTGTTCCAACTAGCATCGGTGTAACCATTAACAACGAGTTGTTCATCACCTCCATAAGAAAGAACCATATCCTTAGTTCTTCTCAAGTACTTAAGGATGTTTTTGACCGTTGTCCAATGATCCACTCCTGGATCACTTTGATATCTGCTAGTCAAACTAACAGCATATGCAATGTCGGGTCTAGTACATAGCATGGCATACATTAGATCCCCTATGGCTGAGGCATAGGGAGTCTTACTCATCCTTTCTCTATCTTCTGCCGTTGCTAGACTTTGAGTTTTACTCAAGGTCGTATTGGGAAACATGGGCAAGAACCCTTTCTTGCTATCTTCCATTCCAAACCTCTTTAGAACTTTGTCCAAATATGTACTTTGTGACAATCATATTAGGCGTCTCGATCTATCTCTATAAATCTTAATGCCTAATATGTAAGTTGCTTCGCCAAGATCTTTCATTGAAAAACTATTATTCAAATATTCTTTGACACTATTAAGAAGGTCTACATCATTCCCAATCAACAATATGTCATCTACATATAGTATTAAGAATGCTACAGAGCTCCCACTCACTTTCTTGTAAATACAAGCTTCTCCATAAGTTTGTATAAAACCAAAGCTTTTGATTACCTTATCAAAACGTTGATTCCAACTTCGGGATGCTTGCTTAAATCCATATATATGGACCATTGAAGTTTGCATACCTTGTTAGCATCTTTAGGATCGACAAAACCTTTGGGTTGCATCATATACAACTCTTCATCAATGTCTCCATTGAGGAACGCCGTTTTGACATCCATCTGCCATATCTCATAATCATAATATGCAGCGATTGCTAACATAATCCTCATAGAGTTTAGCTTCGCTACTGGTGAGAAAGTCTCATCGTAGTCAACTCCTTGAATTTGTCGAAACCCTTTTGCGACAAGTCGAGCTTTATAGACAGTAACATTACCATCAGCATGTGTTTTCTTTTTGAAAATCCATTTGTTCTCGACAGCCTTCCGGCCATCCGGTAAGTCCACCAAAGTCCATACTTGGTTTTCGTACATGGATCCAATTACGGATTTCATGGCATCTTGCCATTTATTGGAATCTGGGATCATCATCGCTTCCTCATATGTCGCAGGGTCATCGGTGTTGTCCACCAACATGACACTCATAACGGGATCATACCAATCAGGAGTGGTACGAGTTCTCGTTGACCTGCGAGGTTCTGTAGCAACCTCAACCGAAGTTTCATGATCATCATTAGCTTCCTCTCTTATTGGTGTAGGAACCACAGGAACTTCTTCCGGTGCTGCGCTACTCGCAAGTTCGAGAGAAGGTTCAACAACCTCGTCAAGTTCTACTTTCCTTCCAGTCACTTCTTTCGAGAGAAATTCTTTCTCTAGAAAGGATCCATTCTTGGCAACGAAGATTTTGCCTTCGGATCTATGATAGAAGGTATACCCAATAGTTTCCTTCGGGTATCCTATGGAGACACATTTTTCCGCTTTGGGTTCAAGCTTGTCCGGCTGTAACTTCTTTACATAGGCTTCGCAACCCCAAACTTTAAGGAATGACAATTTAGGTTTCTTCCCAAACCATAATTCATACGGTGTCGTTTCAACGGATTTAGATGGTGCCCTATTTAAAGTGAATGCGGCTGTTTCTAATGCATAACCCCAAAACGTTAGCGGTAAATCTGTAAGTGACATCATAGAACGAACCATATCTAAGAGAGTTCGATTACGACATTCGGACACACCATTACGTTGTGGTGTTCCCGGTGGTGTCAATTGTGAAAGTATTCCGCGTTTCTTCAAATGCTCGCCAAACTCGTAACTTAGATATTCACCTCCACGATCAGAACATAGAAATTTAATCTTCTTGTTACGTTGATTCTCCACCTCACTTTGAAATTCCTTAAACTTCTCGAAAGTTTTGGACTTATGTTTCATGAAATAGATATACCCATATCTACTCAAGTCATCCGTGAAGGTAAGAACATAACGATAACCACCGCGCGATGCTACACTCATTGGACCACACACATCGGTATGTATGATTTCCAATAAGTCTATAGCTCGCTCCATCATACCACAAAATGGAGTCTTAGTCATTTTACCCATCAGACATGCTTCGCATCTTTCAAGTGATTCGAAATCAAGTGATTCAAGAAGTCCATCGGAATGGAGTTTCTTCATACGCTTCACTCCAATGTGACCAAGACGACAGTGCCACATATAGGTCGAGTTATCGCTTAATTTCAAACGTTTAGCTTCAATGTTATTAATATGTGTATTTCCACTATCGAGATTCAATAAGAATATCCCGTCTATCAAAGGTGCAGGTGCATAAAACATATTACTCATATAAATCGAACAACCATTATTCTTGGACTTAAACAAGTAACCGTCTCGCAATAAACAAGATCCCGATATAATGTTCATGCTCAACGCAGGCACCAAATAACAATTATTTAAGTATAAAACTAATCCCGATGGTAGATGAAGAGGTAGCGTTCCGACCGCGATCACATCAACCTTTGATCCATTTCCAACGCGCATCATCACCTCATTCTTCGCTAGCTTCCGTTTATTCTGCAGTACCTGTTTCGAGTTACAAATATGAGCAACCGAACTAGTATCAAATACCCAGGCACTACTACGAGTACTAGTGAGATACACATCAATAACATGTATATCGGATATACCTTTCTTCTTGATGTTGCCGTTCTTCAAATCCGCCAAGTACTTTGGGCAATTCCGCTTCCAGTGACCCTCTCCCTTGTAGTAAAAGCACTCAGTATCAGGCTTAGGTACAGCCTTGGTCTTCTTCGTCGGTGCGGCAACTTTCTTACCACCCTTCTTAAAGTTTCCCTTTTGCTTAGACTTGCCTTTCTTGAATTTGGTGGTATTATTGACCATCAACACTTGGTGCTCTTTCTTGATCTCCACTTCTGCAGATTTCAACATGGAGAAGAGTTCTGGCAACTGCTTGTTCATGCTTTGCATATTGTAGTTCATCACAAAGTTCTTATAACTTGGTGGCAGTGATTGGAGGACACGGTAAATCTCCAAAGCATTAGGAATCACTATACCCAAGCTTTGGAGTTTTTTTGCGTGCCCAGACATCTTAAGCACATGCTCACTGACGGAGCTGCCCTCTTCCACCTTGCAGTTAAAGAACTTTTCAGAAGCCTCATAACTCTCAACTGCCGCGTGAGTCTCAAATATCAATTTGAGTTCACGGACAATATCATGTGGGTCATGGTTCTCAAACCTTTTCTGAAGCTCCAATTCCAAACCATACAAGATAGCACACTAAACTATGGAGTACTGATTCTTCCGAGCGAGGTAAACGTTCTTTACTTCATCGGAGCATCAGCTGCAGGTGGGTCACACAGCGGTGCATCCAACACATAGGTCAAATTACTAGCATTGAGGACAATCTTCAAATTGCGGAACTAATCCCCGAAGTTGCTTCCATTGTTTTTCAACTTTTCTTTCTCTAGGAAAGCACTAAAATTGATGGTAGGGGCTGCCATTGATCTACAACATATTTGCAATAGTTTAGACTAAGTTTATGACAAATTGAGTTCTAATTAATAGTTAAATTAATCTAGGTGAACTCCCACTCAAAACAATATCCCTCACATTGTTTTAGTGATCACACGAACCAAATCCATCACATCAAAACCGATCATCACGAGAGTTGATGTAGCTTCAATGGCGAACAATCAACATGTTCATCATATCTACTATATGACTCATGCTTTACCTTTCGGTGATCCGTGTTCCGAGATCATGTATGTACATGCTAGGCTCGTCAAGATCAAACCTTAGCTTCCGCATGAGCAAATCTGGCTTGCTCACGTTGTATACACTTGCAGAATCTAACACACCCGATCATCACGTGGTGCTTCGAAACAACAAGCTTTAACAACGGTGGTTACTAAGGATGAACACTTTAAAACTTGAAATTTATGTGCATGAGGGATCATCTTATAATGCTATCTTCGTTAACTAAGCAATACAAGATGCATAAAGGATTAACATCACATGCAATTCATAATATGTGATATGATATGACCTTTCTTCTTGTGCTTCCGATCTCCATCTTCAAGCACGAACATGATCTCCATCATCACCAGTATGGCGTCAAGGTCAATGGCGTCGCTTCATGGTTGTCGTCCACCAGCTCCAACTATTACAACTACTTTGAATAGACATGCGGGTCTTAACAGAATTTAAAGACAACCATATGGCTCCTGCCGGTTGCCAACTTACAATAAGGAACATTGCATACATCAAATATAATCACAATCATGGCCATATCACATCACAGCACACCCCTGCAAAACAAAGTTAGACGCCTCTAATTTTCTTTGCATATTTTACGTGGTTTGGGGCTTTCAATAAGTGTCGATCTAACTTACGAACAAGAACCACAACGTTGATGTTTGAACTATCAAGTGCCCGTTGTAAATTGGATCTATACTATAATGGGAGAGACAGACACCCGCAAAGCCACTTATGCAATACAAGTTGCATGTTGAGCGTGGAGCAAGTCTCATGAACGATGTCATGTAAGGTTAGCCCGGGCCGCTTCATCCCATCATATCGCAAGATGCAAAGTACACAAGAAGCAATTGATAATAAAAGCACCACCGCCCACAATGACCATTGTGTTCTACTCGTGCAACAGATCTACATATAGACACGGCTCTGATACCACTATAGGGGTTCGTAGCATGGAAAACAAAAAATTTCTACCGCATACAAACAAACAAGCCAAGATCTATCTACTAGATTGTAGCAACGAGTCGATAGAGGAACTCACCCTCGAAGATTCCAAAGCGGTTAACGAGAGCGGATTCTCGTGGGTGATGTAGTCGTACTCTTGCCGATCTCAAGATCGTGTAGACGATCCTTCCGGCGCTGCGTTCCGGCAGCGCTTCCGCAGTCGGTCACACGTTCGGTACTCGATGAAGACCTTCCTCTCCCTTGTTCCAACAGGCAGCGGAGGTTGTAACACTCTCCTCGCGATTCTGACAGCATGATGGCGTGGTACCGGAAGTAGAGGGGAGATCTCGCAGGGCTTCGCCTTAAGCCAGAGCGAGTATGGTGGACTATGAGAGAGGCCTTGGCGATCTAGGGTTTAGAGGCACCAAGGAGAGAAGGCTAGGCCGGCGGATAGGGCTTGGGGAGAGCCCCAAATCGGCGGCTAGGGCAAACCTTAGGGGGCGGCGGCGACTTGGTGGAGGCCGGCGGCTAGGGTTAGGGTTTTGGTGGAGAGAGGTGTAGGCTAGAGGGGGCACCCCTGCCCCTTCTTTTATAGGTGGGAGGGCGCCGGCCAGGGGGAGGGAGTCCTCCCCCATGTCGGCCTCCTTGGCCGGCAGTGGAGGGAGGAGGACTTCCTCCCCAAGTAGGTTTCCTACTCTCCCTCCACCAAGCAAACTTGCGGTTTGACTTTTTCAAACTAGGATTTGATTTATCCCTTTATTTTGCTTAGCCATGATACCTAGTACATGATGCAACCATTCCACATTGTCATGACACATTCATGTACCCTTCCCCTCCGGAGTGCCGGACCTTCCGGAACCTTCTAGAACATTCCCGATGAAATCACCAGAATCATTCCCCAACTCCGAAACAGGACTTTCCTTATATTCTTCGAACCATTCCGGATCTCCTCGTGATATCCCGGATCCCATCTGAGACTCCGAACATCATTCGGTCTCTTACTCATCATTCCATAACTACTCAACAACATCGAATCCTTAAGTGTGTCTCCCTACGGTTCGTGCATTATGCGGACATGATCGAGACACTTCTCCGAACAATAACCAATAGATGAATCTGGAAATTCATATGGCTCCCACATATTTCAACGATTACTTTGCGATCGAATGAACCACTTACATACGATACTATCACATCCCAAGATTTTCCAAATCTTGTAATGTGAAACTAAATAAAATAAAAATAAATTATTGTTGAAAATCAGGGTGAAAAGAAACTTTTGTTTTTAAATGGAATCAAAAATCCCATCTTGAACAAACTTTAATTAAAATTTGAATCCAACAAAATTCAACTCAAGAGAAATGCTTTCCTCATAAAATACATCTGGAAATTTAAACACTTGGAAAATAAACCTAAACCCTAATGGAATGAAAATCATTTCCAAGTTATCTCCAAGCCCATGGATTTAATCCATATAAAAATTTGTCAACAAACATTTACAAATGATCAAGAATGACAAGTAGAAATATTATAAAGCCATATAAATTGGTTTCACTTAATTTGGAACCGTAAATAAAATCTTATGAATATATTAAGATAAAGGAATTAAATTCCAAAGCTAATAAAGAACCCATCTATAAATTCATACCAAATGGTGAGCAAATAATCTTAAAGGGATTTAAAAGGATAAAAAAATATTAAACAAGATTTCACAAATTGGAATCACCAAGTTTGGATCTCTAAATAAAAAGATATGGATTTTTTAAGAAAAGAAAGAATAATTAAATAAAGAATATTTAAAGACCAAATCAAAACTTGGCCTAATCCATTAAGCAAATGGAATGAATATAATCCAAATCCAAATAAAATAAAAGGATAAAGAAATTTCCAAAATAAAATAAAATGGCATTAACCATTCTATCCCTATTTTAAGAAAGACAAATCTCCAATAAGAATGATCATTTAAATCATAAGAAAAATGATATTTGGAATTTACCCAAGTGAAATAAAAGTTGTTAATCAACTTAAATAAAATAAATCTTCCAAATAAAATTTAGGGAATTAAAACTGTATTAAATTCCATTGGAAATAAAACAAATACCCAATTAAAATGATTTATAAATCATATTAAATACTTTCCAAATTATTCAAGATGAATTATTTGACACCCTATTAATCAAATACAAACCTACTGAAAAGATTTGGAAAGTTTTTAGAAATTTAAATGGTGTTTAGAAATATTATGAAATCTTATTTGATTTAAAAAAAGACCTATTTGAATAAATAAAAGACTCCAAAAAGAATTAAATTTTATTTCAAATTTGACTTAAGAATATAATACAAATCAATATTTAAAGCTACACAAATTTTAGCAAAGTTTTGAATTCAAATGAATGTTTGAATTGATTATTCAAAATCAAAACAGAAAAATCAAAAGAGAAAAAGAAAAACAAACTGAACAAAAAAATTGAAAAGGACCCAGACCAGCCTAACTAGCCCAACAGGCCCAACAACCAGCCCATTGTCACATCCCAATATTTTCCAAATCTTGTGATGTGAAAAAAATAAATGAATAAAATAAAACTTTATTGATTTTCAGGGTGAGAAGAAACTTTTTGAATTCAAATGGGCACCTTCAAACCTATTTTGATAAGGATAAATGCTAAAGGAATTTAAAAAAAAAGATAAAACATTTAATAAAGGAAATAAAAGTATTTGGATTTGCTACTTTGAATCTTTAAATAAAAAGTTTTGACTTTCAATAAAAAGATGGAAAAATAATAAGGATTATTTTAGCCAAACTAAAACTTGGCCAAGCCTTTGAAATAAAATATTTCTATTTTGATAAAAATAGTAAAAGTTTATTTAAATAAAATAATAAGGATTAAATATCCAAGTTTATTAGAAATAAAGGTTTTACTAATTGTAATTAAACATCAAAACTTATTTATTAATTTTAAACAAGTTTTCCAAGTATTTTATATTCTCAAATAAAACCTACTATTTTGGTTTTGAAAGTATTTAGATTGAAGTAAAGAAATTTAAATAAAACAAAACCTATTTGAATTAAATAACTGAGGTCCATTTCATTTAATTATTAATGAACCCTAAAATACAAATATTATTTTATTTTGGGAATTGCTTTATGTTGTTAAACAGAACCAAATTCAATTGCAAAGTATGATGAATGTTTGAATTGTTTGGAATGTTTGATTGATTGTTTGAATTTCAAAACAGAAAATAGAATCAGAAAAGGAAAAGCATTTAGAAGGAAAAAAAATATAGAAATGGACGCAACCCAACTGGCCAAGCCCAACGAGCCCAGCTAGCCCAGCTTCTCTCCCCCACGCGCGAAGCGTTTTCTACCTAAATGCACACCTGCAGAGTGACTGACGAGTGGACCCTCTTTTCCCTCTCACTCCCTCGCTAACAGCAAGGCTCCACAGCACTGTTCATCGTCTTCACCCCGCGCTAATCCCTCCTTGCCGTTTCCTGTCTTTACTCCGGCGATCAATTCACGCTGTTAACGGCCATTACTCCCCCTGCGACCACGTCCTTTTAATCGCCTGCGCCTTCTCCTCCTTTCCCCTCAAACACCGCAGCACAAGAGCCCCTAGGCCGCCTCAATTCGAGCTTGCAATGCCACTGTTCCGACCACCGTCCCTCCTCGATTCCGGCCGAACCTCGCCACCCCTTGCCTCCCTGAGCACACGACCGTGACCCCCACTCCCAGGCGCACCTGTCTGTGCCCTCTGTTCAACCGCGGGTGCCCCTAAGCGTCGACTTCGAAAACCACTGACCGCGCCGCCGCGTCTGCAAGCAACACCGGCGAACTTCCCTAGTAAGAACCAACCACCCCGCACCCTCTCCTTCACGCACGCGTCATCGCCTTGGCCTTGCGCATCTAACCATGCTCTCTGTTTGCCCCCTTATGATCTGTAGCGTCGACCCGGACCACGAACAGAACCATCTGACGCCGACGAAGACTCCGGCGAGCAATCCTGCTAGAACCAGAGCGCCGCTCGCCAGACCAACACCGCCTCGAGCTTCACCGTGACCTCCTGAACCCGGTGAGCACCTCCACTTCCTTCCTCGCTTCCTAGACCACCGGCATTGTCCACGTCTGACCGCGCCGCCAGTCGCCGCCGTGTCAGCGCCGCCCGAGTATGGTCGACTAGCTTTACACCGTTAGATTTCGATCCTGCGGTTAGGAATAGAACCTGAGCGAAAGGGTAAGAGCATGCCTGAGCCGTGCGATCTGTTTAGATCCAACGCCCCGCAGAGCACGATTTGACCGAAGCGGTACCAGCCAGTAACATCGCGACACGTGGCCAGTTTTCGATTTAAAAACAGATTTGAAATCAGAATTGTTTGCAGTTTTGAAACCCTTGTAACTTTCGATCCACACGTCCAAAATTTACAAACTTTATATCATTGGAATCAGTGGAACAAGACCTAGCCAACCATGCATTTTGTTTAGTAAAAAGCCTCTGGTAAAATGTTTGTTTTTGCAGAAACATTTGTATGCTTGTTTAGGTTATAAAAATTAGTTCAAAATGTTTTTAGGGCTGAAACCTTTGCAAATTGGTTTGTGGTGAACTTACTGACCTTAGGAACCAACTTGTGGATTTAAAAATGTGTTTTGAAAAGATTAGGATGGATTAATTGAATTAGTCCATTTCTAGTCAAATGAAAATATTTATTTTGCTATGGAAATGATTTTGAAGTAAAAACTTTGGGAAAATGATTTGAATCAAACCTACTGACCCTAAACACCAAGTTTTGGGAAACAAACAACTTATTTGGTGAACAACATAAAGTTGTTACTTTAATAAAAACATTTTCCACCACATAAAATGATGAATGGATTTAGGAAATGGTTTATAGACAAAACCCTTTTGCAAATGACTTTGCCACTTTGGAAAATGATCACTTTGGACTTTACAAAGCTTAGAGCCTAGTAGAAACCATCTTTGCAAATAAAACTATCTTTTGCATGCTTGCATGCATGACTTAGTTCCTATGATTTTATGTGTGTTTGATTGTTTGAGTATTGGTTGGAATACTAGTTGACATTGTGTTTGCTTGATTGATTTGTAGTGAAGTTAGAAAAGTGTGAAACTAGCAAGATCAAGAAGTGAACCAACATTCCCTACCAAAAAGGCAAGTTACACTATCATCTAAAGTCCTACTATTTTCATTATACTTAGTGGATTTTGAAACATGCATGAAAAGAATTTCTATGCTTATGCTATGCCAAATCCTAATAGGATTTTCCTTACATATTCCTTAGTGAAAACAATGTAGTTGTAAGATGATTAGCCATGCTAGAGATTTTGAGAAGAGATCCATGTTGAGATTTTATGAAATTGAGAAAAGACTTATGTTTTGTATAATAAAACAAGGACTCAATGAACCACCTGGGTGGACAAGGATACTTTGAGTTTTTAAGAAGGTGGCAACAAAAGGAACCATGTCTATGGCAATCTCTTTGTGTTGTGCACCAAAAGAAAACCACCCAGGAATTTAGAGATTGAACATGTTTCTCCAATTGTGGCTTTCATGTACAGCCACATGCTACTTATGGCTCTGGCTTAGTCAATTACATTGGGAAGACCCATGCATTGTCTTCAGGTTACTGAAAGTGGAGGAACTTGGAATCCTACATGGGTACTGAAGACAAGCTAGCAATGGTGTATGGGAGGACCCTCTGGAAAGACTTCGTCACATTCTCAATCTGCCAGTACTCCATCTTGGTGAGTACTTATCCAGCGGCCACTGGTGGCAACAAGATGAGATTGTGACATGTGGGTAAAGTGTACAACTTCTGCAGAAGATAAAAATCTAAGTACTTAGCCGTGTCCCCGGTTATGGACAATACTGAGCAACTAAAGCTTGAAGCTATGGGAAATCTCAACATTCCAATTTCTAAAATAAAAACTTTTAAGTGACCACAAAAGACTTGATGCACTTGGGGGTACCAAGGAGCTCAAGATATTTTGATAAAACTTGATGCACTTGGGGATTTACCAAGGAGCTCAAGAGATTTTGATAAAACTTGATGCGCTTGGGGATTTACCAAGGAACTCAAGAGATTTTGACAAGGACTTGAACACTTGGGGATTTACCAAGGAGTTCAAGAGATTTTGACAAAGAGATTTGACAAAAGATCAAAACCATTTTAAATATAGGATAAAATATTGCTTTCTGCAAATGAGCCTAAAACCCTACTTAGCCAAATATGCATGTAATGATAGGATCCACTTATATTAAACATAGTAGTGAAACTTGCCAATACAATTCAAATGTATTGAACCTTGTGGCTGTAACTTGTTATGTTGCAGGTTTGTTTGAAATTAGTGAAGTTGATTGATTAGGATTACAAAGTCTATAACCAACATGTTTGCCTGTGGCACTTTGAAGATGAAGGACCCCATGTTTATAGATATTCTGCTGCAATGTAATGAGATAGCCAAATGAGCTATGTAAGATGTAATAAATTATTTTATTCCTGGTTATAAAGTTGTATTATGACCTTTGTTTCTTGATATTACATCTTAACTGTGGATGCTAGCTATTGATCCAGGGACTAGCATTGTAAACACAGGGATCTCTACCTTATATATTAAAGGTTGGGAATCCTTACACCCATCTCCCCTCCCATGAAAAAGCGGTTCGCTCACTTATAAACCATAGCGTCGTGACGGACCCCAGCCCACACTCTCTCTCTCTCGCTGCCAAGCGGCCCCATTCTCCCTAGTCATCGTCTTCACCCACCCCGCTGACCACGCCCCCCTCTCGCCGGCCGTTGCTGCCAAATCAAAGCCGGCGTGTCTGCAGATAACGCGCGATTAATCGGCCCCTTGACCACACACGTTAAGCGTCGACCCTCCTCTCTACCCTCCCTCGCACGCACTACCGCCACCGGGCTGCGCAAATTTCATCAGAGACCACGCTCTGCTCCGACGAACTCGCGAGCAAATTCCGGCGACCCCGCGCCACCCCTTGCCTCCCCGAGCACACAGGCACATCCCCCAGACCCAGGCGCACCCCTCCGTATCATCAGCTCGCCCGCGCGTGCTTTGCAGCGTCGACAACGACGACGACCCGTAGCGCCACCGCCTGCCATTCACTCTGACGAGGTTTCCTGGTAAGCTCGGACTGCCCCGAAGCTATTCGATGATGCACGCATGTTCCCTGATACCATGCGCGTCTAACGCACCCTTTACTTTGCTTTGGCACGCCCTGTAGCCTCGCCCCCGTCGACGTCTGACCGTACCCGACGCCAGCAAGATCTCCGACGAGGAATTCCGATCAACCCCGTGCGCCTCCTTCACCAACCAAGGGCAGGTTGAGCATCCCCGTGCCTCGGCGATCACTGTGAGCCATCTCTTCTTCTTCCTTGCTTCCTCTAGCGCCAGCTCCGCCGCTAGCCGAGCGTCGCCGCTGAGCGCCGCCCGAGTTAGGTCAGATCGTCGCTAGCCGTTGGATGCAAATCGTAGGGACACAATAGATGACTTAACGAACCGTTTTTGATCAATCTGTGCCGCACGATCTAACTTAGATCCAACGCCTCACGTTGCTGATCCAACCGAAATGGTACCCATGAATAAGAAACAACCACGTGTCCCAGACGGTTTGATTTAAACAAAATTTGATCTATTAGTTGCTCAAGTTTGTAAATTCTATAACTTTCAAACCACACATCCAAATTTTGCAAATTTTATATCAATGGATTCAGCAATACAAGCCCTAGCCAACCATGCACTTTGTTTAGTAAAAAGCTTCTGGTAAAATGTTTGTTTTTGCAGAAACTTGTGTATGCATGTTGAGGATATAAAAAATGTTCTAAAATGTTTTTGGGGATAAAATCTTGGGAAAATGGTTTATTTTGAACCTACTAACCCTAGAAATCAATTGGTGGTTTCTAAAAAATGTATCTGGTGAAACAAAAGAATGAATCTTTGATTTAAACCATTTCTAGTCAAATAAAAATATGGTTTAATTATTAAAAATGGTTTTTGAAGAAAACCTTAGAGAAATGTTTTGGAAATATACTCTCTGACCCTAAACACAAGATTTCATGGTTTGAAAACATATTTTGTTAAACCTATAGAATGTTGCCTTATTAAAAGCATTTCTTCACCACATAAAATAATGACATGGTTTAAAAATGGTTTATGGAGTAAAAACTATTGCAAATGATTTTGCCACTTTATAAAATGACCATTAGATGTTTCCAAATGTTTATGAACCATTAGAAACCACTTTTACAAATAAAACAATCTTTAGCATGCTTGAATGCATTGTTTTGTTACTATGATTTTATGTGTTGAATTGCTTGAATGGTAGATTGAAATATTATTTGCTTGATTGAATTGTAGTGACTTGAAGTGTGTGAACATTGCCAAGATCAAGAAGTGAACCTATACTCTACCAAAAAGGCAAGTGATGCTTCATAATTTTGTCCCATTATTTTCACTATGCATTAGTGATATTTCTAAGTAAGATTTGCATGGAATTTTGCTAAGTGTAAACTATACCATGGGAAAACCTAGTAGATGAAACCTTAGAAGAAATTTCCTAAGTTAAGATTCCTATTACTATCATGCTTAGCTTAGCTAATAGAAAACAAGGGTGGAATATATACTCATGCTATGGAAAATTTCTTAGTCTGAGGACTTGTGTTTTGTTTAATAAAACAACTAAGTTAATGAATCACCTGGGTGGAATGGAAGGAATGGTTTATGTTGAGTGGTTACACAAGGCCAGGGGACTGGTGAACCTTGTGTATCACACTTGTGGATGGCCACCCAGGAACGAAGAGATTTGAGATGTCAAATGTTGAGAAGCTTCAAGTGCAGCCACTTGGCATTATGGGCTCTGCCTGGATCATATAGGTTGTAATAACTTAGCCAAATGGACAGTTGGTGGTAGGGGTTTGATAGGTTGGAGCGCGTCCATTCTGGTCTAAGGGAAGGCTTCTGAAAGATCTTGTCTTGGTGAAACCAAGTCTTGTGGGGAAAGTGCACCACCTCTGTAGAGTGTAAAATCTAAGTACTTAGCCATGTCCCTGGCAAAGGAAAATTTGAGCAACAAGACATGGAAGCTATCAAGAATCTCCTCATCCCAATTTCTAAGTTAAAATCTTGTGGGTGAACAAGGGTTAAAGGATCTTCAATCTTTGATTGGTAGATGCCTTGGGTGATTTTTGTCAAGCAAAAACTTAGTGTTTTCAAATGGTAAGGAAAATCTATTTTGAGCAAAGCAAGCCTAAGCTCCACTTAGCCAAATGCATATAGATGATAGACTCCACTATACTACCATAGTATCACTTGCCAATACAATTCAAATGTATTGACCCTTGTGGCTGTAACTTGTTATGTTGCAGGTTTGATTGATATTAGTGAAGTTAAATGATTAGGATTACAAGCCTACAACCAACATGTCTGCCTGTGGCACTTTGAAGATGAAGGACCCCATGCTATTGTTATATTCTGCTGCATTGTAATGAGATAGCCAAATGAGCTATGTAAGATGTAATAATTTATTTTATTCCTGGTTATAAAGTTGTATTATGACCTTTGTTTCTTGATATTACATCTTAACTTTGGATGCTCGCTATTGATCTAGGGACTAGCATTGTAAACACAGGGATCTCTACCTTATTAAAGGTTGGGAACCTTACAGATGGTATCGGAGCATTGTGTTGCCTGTAGGATTGTAAACCTAGGATTGGACAAACCCCTTAGAAAAATAGGAGTTTTATTTGTTCCCAAACTTATTTACAAACAATCTTGTAAACTCTTTCCTCAACCATTTTGGTTTTGACTCTACATCTTTTCTATTTCAAACTTGATGGATAAAGCCTACCCCATGGCCAAAGACTTCACCATGTGCAAAGGACTTCATCAACTCTAATGACTTCAACATCTTCAACTCTAATGACTTCAACATCTTCAACTGTAATGACTTCAACATCTTCAACATTTTCAACAAGGACTTCAACCTTGGATATCACTAAGGACTACAAGTGTAACAAGAAATGTTACTCAAGACTTGAAGACTAAGGAAACACAACTTAGAAGGAACCATCATCACCTTGCAATTTTGAGACCAAGATGCAAGAAATTCTCTAAGGATACAAACATCTTGTTCAAGAAGAATCAACCAAGGATGGAAAGATCTCAAGTGAACCATACAGATGGACCACATATTTAGTTTAAGTCAAACCCACCAACTTATGTGGTGTAACAAAAATATTTTGTTGCCTAAAAATGTGCTTGAACTTTGTTGTTTGAGTGGAATGTTTGTTTGTAATTGCTTGCACATTGCTTGTGTGAATTGTGATGTGTGTGATTAGAATTATTTCCTGAGAAATATCTTGCCTATTCTAATCCCAATCCAACCCAAACAGATGACTTTTCCAAGAAACTCCAACATCAAGGTTGATGACAACAACAACCAAGAGGACAACATGAGAGAACTTATAGCAACCCAAAAATAGTTGAGCCAAGTGAAAACTCAGCTTTTAGCCAACAACAATGGACTAGACCCAGCCATACAAAGGATTTTGAAACTTCAATCCCAATTGTTGCAAGGATTGGTTACTCAAATGATCAACATGGGAGAAAACTTTTCCCAAAGAGCTAATGACAATAAGGATGACAAAGATGTTATTCTAGAAGGAACCCAAGCTTGCAATATTTGTGGAAACAAAGATCACACTTCCAAGGAGCATGAAGATCAATGCCCCAATTGTGAAGAGAAACATCCAATTGACCAATGCCCCACATCTCAAGCTACTTGTTTCCTATGTGAAGGAAATAATCATGTCCCTATCCAATGCCCCATCTATTCCATAGTTCAACAAAGGAAACAAGGTGGAGTGCATCAACAGTTTGTAAACCCTCATGAAGGAACAACTTCTACCAAGAAGGATGAAGGCAAAGTCAAAACTATGCACCATAAGGCCAAATCCAAAGTGATCACAAAGTGTTGCTACTCTTGTGAAGAAGAAGGTCATATCTCTAGTAAATGCCCCAAGAAGAGAGAAATATTTCCCACCTTTGTGGTGAAGTATGAAGAGCATGAACTAGAAGAACTCCTAGCTTTGGAGAGACCCAAAAAGAAGAAGAAGGACATAAGCCAGTTGCAATGTCACAATTGCAAAGAGATGGGACACTATGCCAGTGAATGCCCAGAAAAGAAGAAGAGCCAAGAAGATAAACAAAAGCTAGTGAAACCCAAGATGTGGAAGGATATTAGCCAAGTGATGTGCAACCACTGCAAAAAGTTAGGACATTATGCATCATATTGTCCAGAGAGGCCACCTCAAGACCTCAACCTTATCACATGTTTCAAATGCAAGGAGCTAGGCCACTATGCAAACCTCTGTCCAAGAAAGTTACAACAAGATCCCAAGCAAGCCAAAATGTAATTTAGTTGGAAAATTTTTAAGGGTGGTAGTACCCTAGTTGTTTTGAACCAACTTGTAACCCTAGCCTCCCCAAATCCCGGGACGAGATTTATTCTAAGGGTGGTAGCCTGTCACATCCCAAGATTTTCCAAAGCTTGTAATGTGTAACTAAATAAAATAAAAATAAATTATTGTTGAAAATCAGGGTGAAAAGAAACTTTTGTTTTTAAATGGAATCAAAAATCCCATCTTGAACAAACTTTAATTAAAATTTGAATCCAAAAAAATTCAAATCAAGAGAAATGCTTTCCTCATAAAATGCATCTGGAAATTTAAACACTTGGAAAATAAACCTAAACCCTAATGGAATAAAAATCATTTCCAAGTTATCTCCAAGCCCATGGATTTAATCCATATAAAAATTTGTCAACAAACATTTACAAATGATCAAGAATGACAAGTAGAAATATTATAAAGCCATATAAATTGGTTTCACTTAATTTGGAACCGTAAATAAAATCTTATGAATATATTAAGATAAAGGAATTGAATTCCAAAGCTAATAAAGAACCCATCTATAAATTCATACCAAATGGTGAGCAAATAATCTTAAAGGGATTTAAAAGGATAAACAAATATTAAACAAGATTTCACAAATTGGAATCGCCAAGTTTGGATCTCTAAATAAAAAGATATGGATTTTATAAGAAAAGAAAGAATAATTAAATAAAGAATATTTAAAGACCAAATAAAATCTTGGCCTAATCCATTAAGCAAATGGAATGAATATAATCCAAATCCAAATAAAATAAAAGGATAAAGAAATTTCCAAAATAAAATAAAATGGCATTAACCATTCTATCCCTATTTTAAGAAAGACAAATCTCCAATAAGAATGATCATTTAAATCATAAGAAAAATGATATTTGGAATTTACCCAAGTGAAATAAAAGTTGTTAATCAACTTAAATAAAATAAATCTTCCAAATAAAATTTGGGGAATTAAAACTGTATTAAATTCCATTGGAAATAAAACAAATACCCAATTCAAATGATTTATAAATCATATTAAATACTTTCCAAATTATTCAAGATGAATTATTTGACACCCTATTAATCAAATAAAAACCTACTGAAAAGATTTGGAAAGTTTTTAGAAATTTAAATGGTGTTTAATATTATTAAATCTTATTTGATTTAATCGTTAGATCTAACTTAGATCGTTTGGCATAGAAAGCTTCGTACCTGTTCGCTAAGTGGATCTATCGCGTCACTTGGATCAACATCCAACGGCTCTCAGCGGCTCGACCAGGAACGGGCGGCGCTGGAGCGGCGGCGAGCGCCGGAGCGCTTAGACGGGGAGGTTGCCGAGGATCTAGGTTGCGCGGGAGAGGGAGAGGATGCTCACCAGACTCGTAGGAGTGCGTCGAAGCTCGAGGTAGGGTCAGTTCGTCGAGGGGCGCACTAGAGCAGCGACGATTGCTCGTCGGAGTTAGCGGCGGCATTGGGTGCTTCTGTTCGTCGACGGGGGCGGGGCTACAGGTCACGCCAAGACAAGAAACCAATGCCGTTAGCTGCGCAAGGTCATGGCGAATACACGCGTGTGAGCTAGATGGGTTAGGGAGGTCAGATTTTACCAGGGGGCTTCGCCGGATAAGTGGCAGGCGACGGTGGCGTTTAGAGGTTGTCTTTGCTGACGTTCCGAAGCGCGCGCTGGCTAGCTCGAACCACTGGGAGGTGCTGGGGATGATGGCGAGCAAGTCCATTTGAAATCTAAATTTTTACCAAACCTTTTTAGTAGGTTTTATTAAAAATAAAACACTTTGAAATATAATTTAAAATACTTTATTATGTTTTAATGTTCATTTAAAATGGGAAAAAGTCTTTACCTAAATGAAATTGGATAATAATAAATCCTCATGATTTTATTTAAATAATCCTTTACTCTTTTTATCAAACAAAAATATTTTATTTAATTTGCTTGGCCAAGTTTTAATTTGGCTCTTTAAAATAGTCCTTGTTTTAAAATCCGTATCTTTTTATTTAAAGATCCAAAAATGGTGATTCCCACTTCTATAACTTTATTTATTATTTGTTTATCTTTTAAAATCCCTTTAGGATTCTATTTGATCAAAATAGGTTTTTGATGTTTCCATTTGGAATCAAAAAGTTTCTTTTCACCCTAAATTTCAACAATTGTTTATTTTGTTTATTTATTTTTCACATTAAAAAATTTGGAAAATTTTGGGACTTGACACGGCGGCGGAGCGAAACTCTTTCTGGAAAACTATCGAACCCCCCTCGGTTTTTAGGTCGAAAGGCAACTTAAAGGCGCAGAGGGAGGCCGAGGGGGTGCCTGGGGTGGCTGCACCCCCTCAAGGCGTGGCCAGTGGTGGGCCCGCGCCTAGGGTGGGTGTGGGCCCCCCAGGCCTCCTCCCCGTCTCTTCTTCTGGCTCCGTGGATCTTCTGGTGAAATATAATTTTTGGCATATTTTCCGGGATTTTTCCTGATAGTTCATTTTCTGCATAAAAACAAGACACCAAGGTAATTCTGCTGAAAGTAGCGTCAGTCTGTGTTAGTTGTATCCAAATCACACAAGTATAGAGGAAAAACAATAGCAAAGTGTTCGAGAAAGTAGATACGTTTTGGACGTATCAACTCCCCCAAGCTTAGCTTATTGCTTGTCCTCAAGCAATTCAGTTGAAAACTGAGTGCGATAAAAGAACTTTCACGAACACTTTGCTTCATATGATGTAAATATTCTCAGCACAGGAGTAGATGCTTAGACAATTCATAATAAGGAGTATGCAACTAAGTCTACTCAATAGTCATTGCAAGCTATGAAGAGAAACCAACTCAATAGTAATAAGTAGCATGAAACATAAACATAAGCAACATTGCAATGCTCATAATAAGGTATGATAGAGTGGTATCTCGCTTGCGTTTGTTTGAAAAGCACAATATAAATTCCAAGGCACCTCTGAAGTTCACATGAAGACCAGAGATAAAGATATCAGAGATACAAGCATCAAAGTCATGACATAATTAACCAAGTTTTGGAACAAACACAAGAATGACAACTATACTCTCAAGAAGGTGCTCATAGAATAAGTGGTGACTCAAAAAGGTTGTGAAAATGGTTTTGTGAAGGTTTTGAAAGGCTGCCGAATGCTGAAAGGAAGGTACTCATTAGCTTTGATCTCTCATTACCCCTGTCATAGGCATCTTCACGTGGTTAAGGTGAAAGTGAGGCCCACTCTGAATCATATGCTTGACATACCATAGACTGGAAATCCCAAGTCCCTTGAGTACGAGGGTCGCTCCGCATGCTACTCAACTTTGGTGACCTCAAAGTTCTTGTCATTGTAAATACATGCATATCATTGAGAACCTCCAACGGGGTACCCCTTGCACATGGTACAGGAGCTTTCCCATAACCAAAATGACAAGGCAAGCAGACAATGAGCACCTCAACAATCTTTTTATTTACCATATGCATAGCTTTTTTTTGAGGACGCTTCATAGATTCTCATTATAGTGATGCTGCAAGTTTCCACCATGATCAAGCATGGCTTAGGCTAGCGGCCCAGACGTTTTTCTAACACAATGTATAAACTCCATGAACTAACAACTTCCCCTTTTATTTCACATCGTCGACATCCATAAACAAAAGAGAAAGGAATCAACTGGATGAGATATCCAAAAAGTGTTGAAAGCGTTCCTCGTGACAGCATGGTTCTGCTGACTCCCAGTATATAATTAGCAAGCATATAACTTTCATGGACATGTCACAATGGTTCAGAATTATTAAGCACAAAGAATAAAGTGTGCCATCAAGTTCGTGAGAGCTTTACTAACTAACTTTCTCAAAACAGACAAACATTTTATTTTGGAAGAAAACACGGCATATGGAATATGCACTGAAGTAGCAAATGATGCTAATAGGTAGGTATGGTGGACACAGTGTAACACCCCAGATTTAGCTAAATACTATTTAGGATTTGCTTGTGCATAATAAGCATAGTAATTTAAATTGTGCATTAAATAAATCATGCAAAACCCTAATCTTCCCTCTCTCTTTGAAACATAATCAAAATAGTTTGAATATTTTGAAAACCCAAAATGTTGGAGCCCAAATGGACTAAAAGGGCCCCTGCAATATTTTCTATACTTTCATAAAGCCTCTGGTATTTTTCAAATACTCAAAAGAGGTTTGAATTTAAAAATTCAAACATAAAAATGTAAACAGAATATGGGAAATCATTTTGGAAATAAAAATAGAAACCGGAGAGCAGCCAGGCCCAGCCCAGCAGCCACTCTCTCCCTCTCCCCTTCTTTGCCTGTCGCACACCCGCAGCTCTCGTGGCCCATCAGCGGCCCAACTAGCCCATACCCCTTCGCTGGATTTCTTCTTTCTTCCTCCTCCAGAAAGAAGGACACCGCAAGCACCTGCATGTACCTCCGCTCACCGTCGATCTCCTCTGCGCCACGATGCCTGCGCCGCCCGCTGAGCAGGGGATAAGAATGCCGGCGCTCCCCTCTCTCTCCCTGTACCCATCTCACTCTCTCTCGTGCTCCCTCGCGATTTCCCCTCTTTAGCCCGAAACCCTAGCCGACGTCATCGTCTCGTGCCGCCGCTAGAGGCCTCCCCGAAGCTAGATGAGCACGCCCCGAGCTTCCCCGCCCCTCCATCGTCCTCCCTAGCGAAGGAATCATGCCCAGGAGCCCTGAATCGCCACCGCTAAGATCGTCTTCCCCGCCTCTGGCCACTGCTCGCCGTCGACATTGAGCTTGTCTCCGACCTCCCCTGTCCTCCCTGAGCCCTGCATCGCATTCACGGTGAGCTACCGGTGCTCTGGCACCTTTCCGTTGCCTTCCTCTCTCCATTTGTCGAGCTCGCGTCGTGCAGTTGCCGTCGCCGCTGCTGTCCGCCATCGCCAGCCATGCTCCGGTGGCCAATTAATGGTGGCGCCACCATCTTTAGGTAGCCCGCATTAACCTCTCTCTAACACCCCCACCCACGCAAGCGCACATGCCCTCCTCCGTCGTCTTCCACCACCGTCTGGCCCGTTGGCCGGCGAGCCAACGTGGCTCCTACGTGGCCCTGGTCCCACCAGTCAGCCTCTAGGGCTAGGCTCTGCCCCGGTAACAAAAGCCCCTTACCCTGTGTTGACGTTAGCCTCGTGTCACAGTGACGCAATAAATCATTTCAAATGATTTAAATAATTCCAGAAATTGATTAAATCTTATTAATTCAATAACTAATGATTTATAAGTCAGAAAAATACAAATAATATATCAAAATGTTCAAATAAAATGAGAACTATCTAATTAAGTTATAATCATGCATTGTTCAACAACTTAAATGACAACTTTAATTAGAAGAACATAGTAATCCCTCTCATATACATTCGGAGTTTCCCCGAGTCAGGGTTTGTACCCCTCGGAACCTCGATTAAATTGCCAAGCATGTCTTAGGGTTACTTTTCAATACAATTCAACTTGTCATATCATCATACTTGCTTGAGCATTGTATCGATGCCATGTGTTGATTGTTTCCCTCTCTTTCCGGTGTTTGGTTCTTCCCGGTAGAATACGAGATCGAGATCGAAGATCGAGGTTAACACCATCGAAGTTCGACGAACAATACTTGGCCAACTGTAATCAAGTCAAGTACAACGATTTAGAAGATCTACTTATATGTTATCAATTGGCAAAGGCAAGCATAGCCCCACCATGATATAATCCTATGATTTCGAAAGCATTTCAATTCTTGCCATGATGCATATGATTCCACCGTGGTCTTTTATCGATAGATAAAGTATCCGATCTTTTGCATCACTCCCTTTGAGCTTATATTACCTGATCCACTGCTCCTAGAATAACTAGGTTTGGCTTGTATGCACTGCTAGAGCTCTTATATGTGTCTTCTTAGTCATGCATAGCTGTCAGTTCTAGTCCATCCAGGTGATGTATCAGATACAGATAATCTAGTATGACAGGAGACGTGATGAGATGAGATCAGTGATATGAAATTAAACATGCTAAGGCTTGTATGGGAGGCCACAGTGGGATGTGGTTTTTCTAGTCCCATGCTCGCCACCCTTAGGACCCTAGGTTCTTACCTCTTGAACAAAGACGAGCGTACAACCACACAGGGTAAATGGGGACCCCATGATTGACTAACTTGTCTAGTAGATTCCATGAGTCACATAGTTCGGGAGTTCCATTCGACATATGCATTAAAAACGTTTTCGAAAGAAGGGGTGAAGGAGGTGCATTCATACAGGTAGGGAAGCGTGGACCGGGTCGCTTGGGGTTGATGGCGCCCCTGGTAAACCAACCTCACCTCACATATTTAAGTACCGGCTTCGATATTTGACCCATTATGGAGGAACCATACTTATTGCGTGACTCATGGTCTCGACGAAAGCAAGGTAAAGGTCGTGTCCAACCACACCCTCTGTCAGCACACTGAGGAAGTGTGTCAAGTGGCATTAAGAGTCGGTTGGTACGTGTGGGTAAAGTTGTACACCCCTGCAGGGTAATAATCTTTCGGAAAGCCGTGTCCACGGTTATGGACAACTTGGGAATGGACGGGAGATCATAGAGAACATGAACCTAATCGTAAAACTTGGCAACTAATGTTTGTTAAGGATGCTTCCTCATGGGTACGAGGGGTGATCCTAGTTGGTAGATGATGATGACTTGGTGGATATTCAAAGATGATGATCAATATTTCGGAGATGTTGCTCTCTTATCCCCTTTTAAAATACTCTGAATAGTTGAGCTTCTTCTCTCCCTTGTTTTATAAACAAAAGATGGCTTTATGCAAAACAACTCCACCAGCCATAAGTCTTGCGGAGTACACCCTGTACTCACCCTTGGTTTTTTTATACTTTTGGCAGAGTAAGTGTTCCCTGAAGATCAGTTTGGTACTACATCGACACCGACGAGTAGCTTGGGTTTCCCGGCCGGCAGCCAGGAATCTATGGGCTAGGACGTCATCGTTATGCTTCAGGCCTCTTAGGCCATTTGCAAGTTTGCTATACTTAATAGCATAATTTGCCTTCCATTGTTTGATCTTTGTGGTCAGTGACCTCTGCTTGTAATAATTTGGTTCTCTGCTCAATTATGAGCTTGCTGTAAGAAATTTTGTGTCGTAGGGTCACCGTTGTGTTACCGATTCTCCACTGGATATCCTCGAGCTCAAGGTTAAGATTATGTCAGACGGAGGTCTGGGATTTGTTTAGCCATGATCCCAGGGGTGTCACCGTTTTTGGTATCAAAGAAGTACCGACCGTAGGAAAACCTTGCTATTGGACGATGTTGAGTCTAGTGTTTGTGAAAACTATTTTAAAGAGGAAAAGTATTTGCGAAAATATCTAGTATGCTTATTTTACTCCTTACCCAGTTTCGCTCTAATTCTGGGTTATCTTATCTGGTGTTGATTTTGGAAAAGTTTTGATATCTTTTCTAATCTTTCAAAGCTTAGGTGCCTTCTGGGCATGCCATTTCTAAGCCAGTTGACCTAGTGTTAAATTCTCTAGAGTTGTGTGTGTAGAGAACTCCTTGTTCCCTTTGCTCTTGTTCATCTGAGAGATTCCTTTCCATCATGATCTCTCTATCTTTTGGACCCACAATATTATATTGTTGGATCTTCAGTTTTTTGTTCTAGGCTTCGAGGTTACCTTTCGCCTCGTGTGCCTCCTTTTCGTTTGTTGGGTACTTCAGAAGTCGTTTATTCTCTTGGAAGATACCTCGTGGTTACTAACTTGCAGTGTACGCTATGTCACTCAAGCAGTAGCTATTCCTTTCTTTGGGTTTTAACCCTTGGACTTGAACCTAAGATCCCCGATTGTGCTGGATTCTGGTGTTGTGAATCTTGTACATGAAGCTGACCTTTAACCCAAGATCCAATCCTCTGACCCCTATCGTTAATGTTCATACATTACCTGAGGATGGCTGGTACTACAATTCTAGCCTTCAAGCTTGTGGTCTTTGTCGCGATTGAATTGTGACAACTAAGGACTTTCCCTACCACATGCTATGGTAGATGTTTTTTAATGGAACCAAATAGATCACGACAAGAGTACTCCTCGAGAGTCTCGCATATATACTCATGACTCTACCACACCTTACCTCTTCTTATGCATTGGTTTTCGGAAGATTGTTAATCTATGCATCCACATCTTGGGATTCTATCCCGAGCATGTTCTTTTCCCCTTGTTGTTTTTCGACCTTTGTCTACCAGTTGGTAGCCAAGTAGTAAATGTGCATCAGTGTCTTCCGGTGTAAGATACTCTTGTGGTCTGTCAAGACAAACCATTTCAGGATGTCTAGGAGAAACAAACTCTAGTACCTCATCATATATAGGACTAGGTCAAAGTGTTGTAATCGACAGATTAAGAGGCGTTCATTAGCTTCTATCTGTTCCACCTTAAAGTATCACACTCTTTAATACTAAGAGGTCGTGCTGAGTTTCATGATCCTTAATGAAGTGATGCTTCTACACATTTTTAACCACCCTCCCTCGAGCTTTCGCGCTCGTGAGTGATGCGTGTGTGTAATAATGTGGCCATTCAAGATTCTTAGCAATTATTGTTGTTGTGAACTCTAAGGACATTTGAGTCATTCTTACCGTTATTGGTTAATCCTATCACTAAGCAAAGGATGATTGTTCTACCAAGTCCGATATTATGTTACACTCTCTTCGGTCAAAGAGTTAGGCTTGTGTCAAAACTCTGAGACTGTGTCTCCTTGCCTTACAAAGCAAGTTTCCTCTCGAACTAAATGACATATCGGTGGTTCGTGATATTCTAGTTGTCTACTAGAAGTATCTCCATGTTGCCACATGACCGTGTTGTCAAGTTCTTGAGCAAGTCAGATCTCTGAACTACTCCTTTCTCCAAGGATTCGTACTGGATACCCCTGAGCAAGTTGGCTGAGCTTAAAAAACAACTTGGAGAGTTGTAAGACAAGAGTTCTATCCGACTCAGTTCCTACTTAAAGGGATGTCTAGATGTGTTCGTGTTGAAGAAAGATATTATCGCCTTCATGAATATGATATCTTCCCCTCTTTTTATTTGATTTGGGTTATTGTCAAATCAAACTCAGTTCCAAGGACTATCTTTATGGTGTTTCACTTGAGTACATCTTCATGTCTTTGGTCTAACCAACAGTTATGCTTTGTTCATGCGACAAATGAGTCCATCTTCTTGGAGTGTCTCGATAAGTTTGTTGTTGAGCCCATCGATGACATCCTTATTTTGTCCATTTTAGATTAGATTCATATGGAACAACTGGCATTAATGTTGGAAACTTTTGAGAACCATCCTCGAGTCATCTCGAAGTTTGTGTTCTGGATGTTAGAAGTGACCTGTAGAGGTCCCAACCTTTAATAAGGTAGAGATCCCTGTGTTTACAATGCTAGTCCCTCGATCAATAGCTAGCATCCACAGTTAAGATGTAATATCAAGAACAAAGGTCATAATACAACTTTATAACCAGGAATAAAATAATTCATTACATCTTACATAGCTCATTTGTCTATCTCAGTACAATGCAGCAGAAATAACTATAGCATGGTGTCCTTCATCTCCAGAATGCCACAGGCAATCATGTTGGTTGTATACTTGTAATCCTAATCAACACACTTCACTAACATCAAACAAACCTGCAACATAATAAGTTACAGCCACAAGGGTCAATACATTTGTATTGTATTGGCAAGTGATACTATGGTAGTATAGTGGAGACTAACATCTATATGCATTTGGCTAGGTGGAGCTTAGGCTTGCTTTGCTCAAAATAGATTTTTCTTATCATTTTGAAAACACTAAGTTTTTGCTTGTCAAAACACCCAAGGAACCACCAATAGAAATTGGTGGACCTTCACCCTTGTTCAACCACAAGTTTTAACTTAGAAATTGGGATGAGGAGATTCTTGATAGCTTCCATGTCTTGATGCTCAAATTGTCCTTTGCCAGGGACATGGCTAAGTACTTAGATTTTACACTCTACAGAGGTGGTGCACTTTCCCCACAAGACTTGGTTTCACCAAGACAAGATCTTTCAGAAGCCTTCCCTTAGACCAGAATGGACGCGTTCCAACCTATCATCCCCTACCACCAACTGTCCATTTGGCTAAGTTATTGCAACCTATATGATCCAGGCAGAGCCCATAATGCCAAGTGGCTGCACTTGAAGCTTCTCAACATTTGACATCTCAAATCTCTTTGTTCCTGGGTGGCCATCCACAAGTGAGATACACAAGGTAAACCAAAGAAATGGGCCTTGTGTAACCACTCAACACAAACCATTCCTTCCATTCCACCCAGGTGTTTCATTCACTTAGTTGTTTTATTAAACAAAACACAAGTCCTTGCCTTAGAATTATTCCATAGCATGAATACAATCCACCCTTGTTTTCTACTAGCTAAGCTAAGCTTCATAGTAGTAGGAATCTTAACTTAGGAAATTTCTACTAAGGTTTCATCTACTAGGATTTCCCATGGCATAGTTTATACTTAGCAAAAATTCCATGCAAGTCCTACTTAGAAATATCACTAATGCATAGTGAAAATAATGGGACAAAAGTATGAAGCATCACTTGCCTTTTGGTAGAGAATTATAAGTTCACTCCTTGATCTTGCAATATTCACACTCTTCAATTCCCACTACAATTCAATCAAGCAAGCAATATTCAATCTACCATTCAAGCAAACATCACATAAAATAAAAGAAACAAAGTAATGCATGCAAGCATGCCAAAGATTGTTTATTTAGAAAAGTGGTTTCTAATGGGTTATAAACATTTGAAAACACCTATTGGTCATTTTATAAAAGTGGCAAAACCATTTGCAAAATATTTTACCTATAAACCCTTTTTAAACCAAAACATTATTTTATGTGGTTGAAAATGCTTTTAGCAAAGTAATAATTTTTATAGGGTTCATCAAATATATTTTTAAATCTCAAAACTTGGTGTTTAGGGTCAGAGATTTTAATTCAAATCATTTCCCAAAGGTTTTCTCCAAAAATCATTTTTAACACATAAACAATATTTTTACTTGACTAGAAATGCTCTAAATCAAAGATTTATTCTTTTGCCTCACAAAATATGTTTTTGAATCCACAAGTTGGTTTCTATGGTCAGTAGGTTCAAAACAAACCATTTTCTAAAGATTTTATCGCAAAAATAATTTTAAAATGAATTTTATATTCAAATTATGCCTACACAAGTTTCTGCTAAAACAATAATTTTACCAGAAGTAATTTATTAAACAAAGTGCATGGTTGGATAGTACTTTTTCTGCTGATTCCATTTATATAAAATTTGCAAAATTTGGACGTGTGGATCAAAATTTATTTATTTTAAAAACTTGAACATCTAATAGATCATTTCTGGTTTTTATTAAAACAGACTGGGCCACGTGGCTGTTTCCTATTCGCCAGTACCGTTTCGGTTGGATCGGCCTCTCTGGTGCGGCTCAGGTTCAACCATACCTCTTCGAGTTATGATCAATCATATCCAATGGATCAAGATCCAACGGCCTAAAGCAACTAACCCTAAACGGGCGGCGCTAGCGGCTGCGACTGGCGGCGGCGCGCTCGGCAAGCGGGGTTGCCAGCGATACAGGAAGCAAGGGAGATGGGAAATAAGCTCACCGTGTTCGCTGGTTCGTGCTGATGCTCAACATAGTCTTCTTGGGTCGAGGGGCGCTCGTGGTTGCCGTGGATTGCTCACCGGAGTCCGCACGGCGTCGGGCATGCTCTGGTCGTCTTTGTTGGCGAGGCTACAGGCCATGAGGAAGCGAACGAAGGGTGCTGTTAGCTCTATACGCGTGTTGTAGACAAGTGAACATCAAAAGGAGGGCAAGGGGTGGACGGTACTTACGGGAAAGGGTCGCCGGAGAAGTGGCAGCCGATGGTGGCGAGGAGACGTCGTCGTTGCCGAGCATCTGAGGCACGCGCGAGTGAGCTGAGGGTGCAGGGAGAAGCGCCAGAGGATGGGGAGCAGGCTTGGGTGGTCGAGGGGGCAAGGCTCAGCGAGGAGTGGCCGAAATCATTCGCGAAGCTTGCCGGAGGCCGCGGTGGTGCGAAACAAAATTGGAGCAGCCCGGTAGCTCTTTGGTGACGTTGGTTGGGGGGGAAATGTAGAGGAGAAACGGGTTATCAATCGAGCATGGTCGCGAGTGTTGATTACTAAGCCTTTATCGCGGAATTAAGACGGGGAGGTAACGACAGGAACGACCATCGAGGAGTGGTCAGCGGGCGGGTGAGGGAGACGACCTGACCGGTGGGGTCTAGTTGACAGCGAGAGAGAGAGAGAGAGAGAGAGAGAGAGAGAGAGAGAGAGAGAGAGAGAGGAAAGGTGGGTCCAGGCAGTCAGCGTCTGAGGGGGTGGGTTTCTGAGTGCGAAACGTTTTTCTCGTGGGAGAGAGGGAGTGGGCTGCTGGGCCAGTTGGGCCTGGTTTGCTGGGTTGGCTGCTTTGATAATTTTTTTCTTCTCCTGTTTATTTTTCTTTTTCCATTTCTTTTATTCTGTTTTGATTTTGTTTAATTATTTCAAACAACTATTTGAACTCAAACTTCAACCAAACTTTGTGTATATTCAAATACTGATTAATAATACATTCTAAAGTCAAATTTAGAATAATTCTTCTATTCATTTTAGGGTATAATAATTATTTAAAAATAGGTCCTTGTGTTAAATCAAATAAGATTAAATATATTTTCAAACCTTATTTAAATTCCAATCTTTTTACAAAACCTTTTTAGTAGGTTTATTTATTTAATGGGGTGCTAAATAATTCACTTTGAATTATTTATAGTATTTTAATATGATTATTAATCATTTTAATTTGGGCAATTTTTTTTATTCCAATGAAATCAAATATGGTTTTAATTCCATAAATTTTATTTAGAAGATTTCTTTGATCTTATTTAAGTTAATTAAATATCTTTTATTCCACTTCGGTAAATTTCAAATATTATTCTCCCATGATTTAATTAATCATTCTTATTAGGGATTTTTGTCTTCATCAAAATAGGAATAGAATTTGGTTAATGCCATTTTATTTTATTTTAAAAAAATTCTCTATCCTTTTATTTGGATTTGGATTATAACTATTCCATTTGCTTATGGATTAGGCTAAGATTTAATTTGGCCTTTAAATATTTCTCATTTAATATTTCTTTCTTTATCTTATAAAATCCATATCTTTTTATTTATAGATCCAAAGTTGGTGATTCCAATTTGTAAAATCTTATTTAATATTTATTTATCCTTTTAAATACCTTTAGGATTATTTACTCACCATTTGGTATGGATTTACAGATAGGTGCTTTATTAGCTTTGGAAATTCAATTTCCTTATCTTATTAAATTAATAAGATTTTATCTATGGCTCCAAATTAAGTGAACCCAATTTATATGGTTTTATAATATTTCTATTTGTCATTCTTGATCATTTGTAAATGTTTGTTAACAAATTTTTATATGGATCAAAACCATGGTCTTAGAGATATCTTGGAAAACTCCCATTAGGGTTTTAGGGTTTTGATTTATTTTCCAAGTGTTTAAATTTTCCAGATGCATTTATGAAGAATGCATTTTACTTGATTTGAATTTAGTTGAATTCAAACATTAACCAAAGTTTGTTCAAGATGGGATTTTAATTTTCCATTTAGAAAAAAAATTCTTTTCACCCTCAATTTCAACAATTATTTATTTTGTTTATTTATTTTTCACATTACAAAATTTGGAAAATTTTGGGATGTGACATGACCTTCTCTAGTTCATGTGCAAATGTTGAAAGATGTCGTCGTGGATTCAAGTAGAGTTAACTCCGTTCCTTAAGGACACATGTGTGTTTTATTGTTAGTACTTTATGTGTATGCCGTTGTCTTTCGACAAGTTGCTAATGCATGGGTCTAGCAATCTAGCTCATCTTTTGACGCTTTACACTGTAGTCCATGTCTTGAGAACCTAGTAACTTTAACTTTGTGGTAAATGTTGAATGTTTTCTATTCAGACATGCTGAGTATGAAATATCATTTCACCTAACCAAAGTTGAATCTCAAGCAGCAATGATGGTTGGTGTTCCTCAAGGTTTTGACATAGGTATCTTTGTAAATCTGGCAAGATTGATGTAATGGTTGACACATTTAGCTGGAAAGGCCCTTTGTCATATTCTCTTGATTTAGCAATGACAACCACTCTTCACGAGGCTCCTTCTATAAGTTGCTATAGGAGTTGTGCTTGTGGTTTCCTTTGTATCTGAAGTCCGACATTTACTTGATGTTCCGTGTGTCGAATATCAAGGAGAACATTTAAAGTAGTGTTGTTAAATGTCTCTCGGTCGATCCTCCAGACCCTTTTATGTTGGCAATCATTTTGTTGTGCCAAATAATTGAAGTTTGGGAATGAAGTTTCTTTCTTCTCGTGTCATCAGGAATCTCCTTACCTATTCATCTAGTGGTGTTAAGTGATACCACAATATTTGGCAATGATTTTGGTATACCTGGATAAATAAAGAGTTTCCTTCATTTTCTCAGCAATGTTTTAAGAGTGACTATGATTTTAGTAATCAATAGTTTCTCTTGATTACATGTTACTTGTGACTCTTATGAGTCCTCCTCACAAAACACCTTTCTATCTTGACCTTCTGTTGGATGAAAGAGTGACCCTTCTGTGTTAAAAGTAGTTCAACAGCTTGGTTTTGTTGATCCAAATCTCCGCAACCTGAATGTCGTGGTGGTATCACGGCATATGCCATGGGTAGGCTAAAGTTGGGGCCGATGGACGTGGAGGAATCCGGGGAGGGATGATGCAGTGAAGACCGCACTCGTATGTACAAAGAGAAATACAATGTATATTGGATTGAAGCTATGATAACACCTCCTTCTATACATCTTATCTCTTATAATCTTGCCATGCTTGTGGCTACAATCATGCTCCTGGAGCTGTATCTCCTATCCTTCTATCTAGATCTCTCTATCAGAGTGGAGGAAGAGGAAGAAGGGGAGCTCCTAGTGAGCAGAGAGGGGAGGAGCCCTTCGGGGGCCTCTCTCCTGAAGGATCCCCTTGGTGCTCCTTATAAAGGGGAGCCCAGGGACAAATCTTGCTCCCTACGATTGGCATCTAGAGAGCATATTCCTAGGATCTTCTGAAGATGCTCAGCATATGCCTTGGCATCTTTGGAGATGCTAAGGCATATTCTTAGATGCCACGGGCATATTCCGTGGGGCACATTCCAGTCTGAACCAAGAGCGTCCAAAGACTGACACGAGATAGTAACGCTCGACCTGACTTGCTGGAACTTTGGCATGTGGTGTAGCTAATTCGGATTGGATAGAAATTGGAAAGAGCTATCCTGCCTGATTGCACCTAATTCGGCCTGGGGGTGGAATGACTCGGCCCAGGTAAGATCAATGCTGAAGCAGCCCAGCCGAATTACTCCTTATTCGCCCGGGTCGGCCTGTTGAAGCTGAAGGCCAGTATGGGTCTTCTTATTCGGCCCCGGGTAGCCGGCCTACTTGAAACTGAGAAGGCCCAGGGTCTTCTCATTCGCCGCACGACGGTGATGCGGCGGAGCCCGTGGTGGTCAAGGGTAAACGCCACCCACCCGTAGTTGACGGCAGGTGGCGTGAGGGTTGCGGGAAGCGTCGCGAGGAGGTTCATTGCCGAGGCAGCATGCCATGCGCCGGATCGCTTCTCTCCTTGCTCGGCGGGATCGAGGCGTGGGAGCGCGGGAAAACGGTTCGGTGCTGGGGTGGGTCGATGCAGGAGGCCCGTGGTGGGCCGACTTAGGCTTAGGTCGGCCCACCCGGGGTTATTTCCCTTGTCTTAGTCCGGCCATGAAGAGTATGGACTGGGCCGAGATTGACTTTACTCGGCCCAGTTGCTCTTTCTTTGCCTTTTCTCTTTTCTGTTTAAATATTTTCTTATCTAATATCTTTTCCTTTATCTATGTTTCTTACTAGTTTATTTATAGACCAACTCTGGGGTACCTGGGGTTATATCCCCGACATTAGTCCCCGAGGCTATGTGGGACTCGTAGAGTCGTGCATAGGCTTCATATATTAAAATAATCCCAGAGTCGTGGTTTCCCCGTCATATATTTCTTTGCCTCATACCTCTTTTGGGTAAGTTCGTGATTCCTTGCCTTTATTGACATTGGTCTTTTAACCCTTTTGGGCAGGACATGTCTCCTGGCCTTCATGGGCATTGGTCTTATAACCTTTTTTGGACAAGTTCCTGGACTTCTGGCCTTCTTGGGCACTGGTCATAACCCCTTTGGGTATTTTATGAGTTCTGGCCTCATTGGGCATTGCTCTTTTAACCTCTTCGGGTAAGTTATGAGCTCTCGCCTTCTTTGGCATTGCTCTTTTAACCTCTTTGGGAAAGTTATAAGTTCTTGCCTTCTTTGGCATTGCTCTCTTAACCTTATAGGGTAAGTTATGGGTACTTGCCTTCTTGGGCATTGCTCTCTTAACCTCATCGGGTAAGTTATGGGTACTTGCCTTCTTGGGCATTGCTCTCTCAACCTCATCGGGTAAGTTATGAGCTCTCGCCTTCTTTGGCATTGCTCTTTTAACCTCTTTCGGTAAGATATGAGCTCTGGCCTTCTTGGGCACTGCTCTTTTAACCTCCTTGGGTAAGATATGAGTTCTGGCCTTCTTGGGCACTGCTCTTTTAACCTCTTTCGGTAAGATATGAGCTCTGGCCTTCTTGGGCACTGCTCTTTTAACCTCCTTGGGTAAGATATGAGTTCTGGCCTTCTTGGGCACTGCTCTTTTAACCTCTTTGGGTAAGATATGAGTTCTGGCCTTCTTGGGCACTGCTCTTTTAACCTCTTTCGGTAAGATATGAGCTCTGGCCTTCTTGGGCACTGCTCTTTTAACCTCCTTCGGTAAGATATGAGCTCTGGCCTTCTTGGGCACTGCTCTTTTAACCTCCTTGGGTAAGATATGAGTTCTGGCCTTCTTGGGCACTGCTCTTTTAACCTCTTTCGGTAAGATATGAGCTCTGGCCTTCTTGGGCACTGCTCTTTTAACCTCCTTGGGTAAGATATGAGTTCTGGCCTTCTTGGGCACTGCTCTTTTAACCTCTTTGGGTAAGTTATTATCCGAGTCATCTGATTCCAAATCCCAGTTTCCTTACTCAAAATTTACTTTATGCCTAAGTTTGAGTCATTTGACTCAACTCTGAGTGACATTACTCAAACCCGAGTTAATTCATCCTAAATCCGAGTTACTTTACTCAATTTTGACTTGCATCCCGAATCTGAGTCTTCTGACTCAAATCCGAGTTAACTCATCCTAAATCCGAGTTACTTTACTCAATTTTGACTTGCATCCCGAATCTGAGTCATCTGACTCAAATCCGAGTTAACTCATCCTAAATCCGAGTTACTTTACTCAATTTTGACTTGCATCCGAATCTGATCATCATCGACTCAAATCGAGTTAACTCATCAAAATCCGAGTTACTTTACTCAAATTAGACTTGCATCCCGAATCTGAGTCATCGACTCAAATCCGAAGTCAACTCATCAAAATCCGAGTTACTTTACTCAATTTTGACTTGCATCGAATCGAGTCTTGACTCAATCCGAGTTAACTCATCAAAATCCGAGTTACTTTACTCAATTTTGACTTGCATCCCGAATCTGAGTCATCGACTCAAATCGAGTTAACTCATCAAAATCCGAGTTACTTTACTCAATTTTGACTTGCATCCGAATCGAGTCTTCGACTCGAATCCGAAGTTAACTCATCAAAATCCGAGTTACTTTACTCAATTTTGACTTGCATCCGAATCTGAGTCATCGACTCAAATCCGAGTTAACTCATCCTAAATCCGAGTTACTTTACTCAAATTAGACTTGCATCCCGAATCAGTCATCGACTCAACCGAGTTAACTCATCAAAATCCGAGTTACTTTACTCAATTTTGACTTGCATCCCGAATCTGAGTCATCGACTCAAATGAAGTTAACTCATCAAAAATCCGAGTTACTTTACTCAATTTTGACTTGCATCCCGAATCTGAGTCTTCTGACTCGAATCCGAGTTAACTCATCAAAAATCCGAGTTACTTTACTCAATTTTGACTTGCATCCCGAATCTGAGTCATCTGACTCAAATCCGAGTTAACTCATCCTAAATCCGAGTTACTTTACTCAAATTAGACTTGCATCCCGAATCTGAGTCATCTGACTCAAATCCGAGTTAACTCATCAAAAATCCGAGTTACTTTACTCAATTTTGACTTGCATCCCGAATCTGAGTCTTCTGACTCGAATCCGAGTTAACTCATCAAAAATCCGAGTTACTTTACTCAATTTTGACTTGCATCCCGAATCTGAGTCATCTGACTCAAATCCGAGTTAACTCATCAAAAATCCGAGTTACTTTACTCAATTTTGACTTGCATCCCGAATCTGAGTCTTCTGACTCGAATCCGAGTTAACTCATCAAAAATCCGAGTTACTTACCTGTCACGATATAGCTTGATTTGGCGTGATGATGATAATTTGCCTTTGATATGGATCTGGGATATAGATCCGAGATTAAGCTTTGGGATATGATAATAGGGCTAACCGCCGAGACATCTGATTCGGGATGTAGATATGAGATATAGATTCGAGATATGATGAGCTGGCCAATTGTCATCCGAGATACGGGATAACCTGGCAAGATGGTGAGATATCAATCCGAGTCGTAACATAACCTGGCAATCTGGTGAACTGAATAAAGCTTCGGCCTGAATCAGAGATACAATTAGTACGCCGAGTCTGAATACCAATCCGAATTATAATGTACCCTGGCAAGCTGAATCAAATGTTAGTCCGAATCAGAGACAATTTACTGAGCTGAGTTAAAGGTTAATTCAAAGCATAAACAAAATGACTTCAAGTTATATCCGAATCAACAATAAGCTGGCTGGCAAGCTGAGTTAGAGGACAATCCAAAGCATAAATAAACTGACTCAAAATCCACCTGAATCACAAATAAGATGATTCAACCTATGGCCGAGTTAACAGATAAGCTGACTGGAGAGCTGAGCTAATGGGTAATCCAAAACATAAACTAACTGACTCAAAATCTATCTGAATCACAAACAAGATGATTCAACTTATGGCCGAGTTAACAGATAAGCTGGCTGGAGAGCTGAGTTAATGGGTAATCCAAAACATAAACTAACTGACACAAAATCTATCTGAATCACAAACAAGATGATTCAACTTATGGCCGAGTTAACAGATAAGCTGGCTGGAGTATAGACCCAAATCAACATAATGCTTTCTTAATCTAAAGGTGACTCTACAGATAAGTTGACTAGTCCCCGGGTTGAGTTATTCTCTCCCTGGGATGAAGGATTGAGTATAGGTGGCTGAGTTACCTGGCACTTACAGCATACTTGAAGAAGTGTTTGGGTGAGTTTTGCTGGGTCATACCTGCCTTGCTGAGTTACTTGGTTCTTACAGTAAGCTTGGAGTAGTGCTTGAGTCCTTCCTGCTGAGTCTTACCAGCTTTGATGAGTTAGACTTGTTGAGCCTCTGCGCCTACCTCTTGGTTCTCTGTTGACTTGGTGAAGCTGAATGAGCCCTATGAGGAAGAAGTAGATGAAGATGCTCCCGTCCGGATGGAAATCCAACCAACGCCACTAGAAGGCCCCACGGTGGGCGCCAAATGTCGTGGTGGTATCACGGCATATGCCATGGGTAGGCTAAAGTTGGGGCCGATGGACGTGGAGGAATCCGGGGAGGGATGATGCAGTGAAGACCGCACTCGTATGTACAAAGAGAAATACAATGTATATTGGATTGAAGCTATGATAACACCTCCTTCTATACATCTTATCTCTTATAATCTTGCCATGCTTGTGGCTACAATCATGCTCCTGGAGCTGTATCTCCTATCCTTCTATCTAGATCTCTATCGAGTGGAGGAAGAAGGGGAGCTCCTAGTGAGCAGAGAGGGGAGGAGCCCTTCGGGGGCCTCTCTCCTGAAGGATCCCCTTGGTGCTCCTTATAAAGGGGAGCCCAGGGACAAATCTTGCTCCCTACGATTGGCATCTAGAGAGCATATTCCTAGGATCTTCTGAAGATGCTCAGCATATGCCTTGGCATCTTTGGAGATGCTAAGGCATATTCTTAGATGCCACGGGCATATTCCGTGGGGCACATTCCAGTCTGAACCAAGAGCGTCCAAAGACTGACACGAGATAGTAACGCTCGACCTGACTTGCTGGAACTTTGGCATGTGGTGTAGCTAATTCGGATTGGATAGAAATTGGAAAGAGCTATCCTGCCTGATTGCACCTAATTCGGCCTGGGGGTGGAATGACTCGGCCCAGGTAAGATCAATGCTGAAGCAGCCCAGCCGAATTACTCCTTATTCGGCCTGGGGTCGCTGGCCTGTTGGAAACTGTGAAGGCCCAGCCGGGGTCTTCTTATTCGGCCCCGGGTCGCCGGCCTACTTGAAACTGAGAAGGCCCAGCCGGGGTCTTCTCATTCGGCCCGGGCACGACAGCTGATGCGGCGCTGCGGAAGGGCCCGTGGTGGGCTGGCTGGGGCGAAGTAAACGCCAGCCCACCCGGGTAGTTGGCGACGAGGTGGCGTGAGGGTTGCGGGGAAGCGTCGCGAGGAGGTCTGTTGCCGAGGCAGCGCGGCCCCGCGGTGCGCCGGACTGCTTCTCTCCTTGCCCTGGCGCGGGATCGAGGCGTGGGAGCGCGGGAAAACGGTTCGGTGCTGGGGTGGGTCGATGCAGGAGGCCCGTGGTGGGCCGACTTAGGCTTAGGTCGGCCCACCCGGGGTTATTTCCCTTGTCTTAGTCCGGCCATGAAGAGTATGGACTGGGCCGAGATTGACTTTACTCGGCCCAGTTGCTCTTTCTTTGCCTTTTCTCTTTTCTGTTTAAATATTTTCTTATCTAATATCTTTTCCTTTATCTATGTTTCTTACTAGTTTATTTATAGACCAACTCTGGGGTACCTGGGGTTATATCCCCGACACTGAAGTCTCTACTTAAGTCTTTTAGTAGAGATTCTTCATCGAAGTCTGTGGTCATGTTATGTTCTTTCCGTTGGAAGCTTTCTTGTAACATCCCTAAAATCATGTTTTCAAAGTTTGCATATCATCCATGCATTCATAATTATTTTAGGATCATTTTCAAAGTCATTACAAAAACAGAAGCATTTGAATGCTTATTATTTTATGTAAATAAAGCATTGGCCCAATGCTACACTTTAATGTGAGATTGATTGTTCTAAAACCAAATATATTTGATACTATAGATGAATGTTGTATTCCAAAGCTTGGATAAAAATTTAATAAACAAAATATGATTTTAAAACCATTTTTAGATCTTTATTAAAACAAGTGTAAAGGCACTGTTTTCTTTGAAAACTCCAAAGGACCAAGCAGGTTTGATGAAACAACATGGTTTTATACTTAAATATGTGCAGGTTTCACTTTATAAAAATCCAGAGAGAATTTGAAATCAAACACATCTGAATTCATATGAAAATGTTTCCTGAAAATCGAAATAGAAAAAGAAAAAGAATAAGGAAATCAGAACTGGGCCATGCGCCACTCTTTCGGCCCAGTAGACAAAGCAGCCCACCCGGGGTCTCCTTTCCCTCTCTCTTTCTCACCGCAGCAGCATGCACGCTCCCTCGTTGTCAAGTGGACCCGGGCCAGGTCAGCTCGTCGTCCCCAAACCCCGCCCACGACCAGGCCTTTGCCGTTTCTTCCTCTCTTCACTGCCGTGATTTCACTTTGCGTAAATGGCGATGAATGCGTACGTAATCTCCGCCCCTGCTCTGGCTACTTAATACCCTCTCCACCGCGTCCATTTCCCCTCACACCACTCGCTCACTCCGCCACCAGGCTGCCTCTATTTCGCGTTGCATCGCCGCAGGCAGAACCAACTCCGGCGTGCGATTCCGGTAAGCATCGACTGCCCCCTGTCTCTGATTCAAACAAACGTGATCAGTATACCCTTCCGCATCTTCTCATACCTTTCTTTTTCTCTGAATCGCCCTAGACCGTCGCCATCGTCCACCTCTAGAAGCGACTGAAGCTCAACGCAACTCCGGCGAGTTAATCTGGTTAGTCCCGAGCGCGCCTTGCCCTCTCTTTGATACTCACTTGACCAGCATCGTTCCCCGCAACATCGATGAATAGCCGTGCCCGACGACAGGCTTCACTCCGACGAGCAATAGCAGCCGAGTCTGTGCGCCCCCGTCTCTCCCTCGACCACCTCGAGCACCGCAACGACCTCACGAGCTCGGTAAGCCCCTCTGCTGACCCCAGCCCCCTCCGTAGCCGCCGGAACATAACTGGCAGAGCCGCGCCGCCGTCGCTAGAGCCGCCCATCTGTGGTCGCTTGATCGATAGCCGTTAGATCCAGATCCAACGCATACGATAGATCACTTACGCGAAGGGGTACGCTAGATCTGTGCTGCACGATCTTCTTTAAATCCAATGGCCCACGCTGATCGATCCGGCCGAACCGGTACGGGACAATCAAAACACGTCGCGTGGCCTGTTCTTTGTTTTAAAATCTGAATTAGATCTATTAGTGATTCAAACTTGTATAATTCATAACTTTTGTTCCACACGTTCAAATTTTACAAATTTTATATCATTGGAATCAGGAGAAAGAATGCTATCCATTTATGCAATGTGTTTAATGTTTTGCTTCTGTAAAATTGGTTATTTTTGCAGAGACATTTATAGGCTTGTTTTGATTATAGAAATGATATGAAAAATGATTCAAAGATCAAATAAAGTATATTTTGGTGTGTCTTAGTCTTGTTAATGATTCAGTACTGTATACTTGTCTTGTTTGGTGTAGAAAATCATGACATGGCATTTGCATGCATTCATATATTTTTGTTTGTGTATTTTTTATATGTGAATTTGGTGCCATTATTTTATGTATAGATTTTGGTGCTAATAGTGATTGTGGTTGTGAAGATTGTTGCTACTCCCCAAACTACCAAGGCAAGTGGTGCTTCATGTTTTTATCCCAATATTTTTACCTAAGCATTAGAAATATTTTGTATAGGACTTGCATGATTATTTTGCTAAGTATCTATATGCTATGCTTGGGAAATCCTAGTAGTTGTAGAAATGTTAGAATTTCCTCTAAGTTTGGATACTTGCTATTGCCATGCTTAGCCTAGCTAGTAGCAACCAAGGGTGGATTATAAAATCATTCTATGAGAAATATTTATAAGTCTTTGACTTACGTTTTTCTTAATAAAACAACTAAGTGAATAAAACACCTGGGTGGAATGGAAAGAATGGTTTGTGTTGAGTGGTTACACAAGGCCCATTTCTATGGTTTACCTTGTGTCTCACACTTGTGGAAAGCCACCCAGGAACAAAGGGATTTGAGATGCCAAAATGTTAAGAAGCTTCAAGTGCAGCCACATGGCAATATGGGCTCTGCCTGGATCACATAGGTTGCAATAACTTAGCCATTTGGATAGTTGGTGGTAGTGGGATGATAGGTTGGAATGCGTCCATTTGGTCTAAGGGAAGGCTTCTGAAAGGTCCTGTCTTGGTGAAAATCAAGTCTTGTGGGGAAAGTGCACAACCTCTGCAGATGGAAGAATCTAAGTACTTAGCATGGTCCCTGGTATTGGACAATTTGAGCATCAAGACATGGAAGCTATCAAGAATCTCTTCATCCCAATTTTCTAAGTTAAAACTTGTGGTTGAACAAGGGTGAAGGTTCACCAATTTCTATTGGTGGTTCATTGGAAAAGTTTTGTCAAAGAAAAACTTAGTGTTTTCAACTAATAGGTAAACCCTATTTTGAGCAAAGCAAGCCTAAGCTACACTTAGCCAAATGCATGTAGTAACTAGATGTTAATATTCTACTAAGGTATCACTTGCCAATACTATTCCAATGTATTGACCCACTGTGGCTGTAATTTGTCATGTTGCAGGTTATTCTGATGAGGATTAGGGGTTATGAGTCTACACTCAACATGCTTTCCTGTGGCACATGAGGACGAAGACTTATTTATATTGTTATGGTTGAACTCTTGTATTAGGCCTATGGCCATGGAGTTGTAAAAGACTATGTTTGTGTCTGGAATGATATGTAATAATGACCTTTGTTTCTGTGTACTTCATCTTAAACTGTGGATGCTAGCATTGATCCAGGGACTAGCATTACATTCACAGGGATCCTTACCTTTAAAAGGGAGGGATCTTACAGATGGTATCAGAGAGCTGTGTTTCCTGTAGGATTATAACCCTAGGATTGGATTATAAACCACTAAGGAAAAATTTCAACACTTTGCAAATTTTATACACTTGTCTTTTCTTCTCGTAAACTTTTCTAATCTTCTTTCTCATCTCTATTTTTAGATGAACTCCATCAACGAAGCCGTGAGGAAGGGACCACTCATGACTATGACCTTGGAGTGTGAGACAGACTTCCCCACGGCTCTCAAGGACCTCATGGTTGCCATGGGAATACATGGTGCAGCTGTGTACAAAGGTTTCCCCGTGATGGATGAAGGAGTGGAGTACTGGTGGGTGCAACTTCACTTTTATAAAAACAAGGAAGACAACCACAAGGAATCAGGATTCTGCATGGTCACCACTCAGTGATGCACACCACATTCTTTGACTCTGCAAGAGATGCAGCTTGGAAGGCCATCAAGGAGCTTGGTGATAGACTCAAGTGCAGAATGCTTAACACCCAAAATGACCTTAGGGAAGAAAAGAAGCATACCCAAGAGTTAGAGGCTACTAACCAACATTTAAGAGAGGACATCATAGACTTAGCAGGAGTCATGTGATCAGGATCGACAGATTGCCTCTAGGGATGCCCTGTTAGCTAACTTGGCAAGTGAGATGGGATTGTAATGTACTTCGTTAGTTGGACCACCACACTTACCATTTTATTTCCAAAATTTTGTCTAAGTTATGATGAACCTTGGAATGCTTGTAAGGAATTTATGTATGCCATGACTTGTGTGTTTGCTAATGATATGCTTGTGATGCTTTGTCTTGAAATTTTCTATTGATGATTGATTCTAACTTTTCTTATCTCATAAAATAGATGCCTAATGTTACTATTAGCATGGCTGAAGAGTTCAAGGGAACTCGCTTTGGCACTCGTCTTATTGAGCTCACTAGTGTGCTCAATCTTCCACTCCCTAGCATCATGATGCTTCCCCTCACCAAGTTTGAGAGGAAGGACCTTTGGGGCTTCAAGGTTACTCAGCCATGGCGCCAGACTGAGCCAGCCACGGAGGCTATCACCTTCAAGCTTATGCACGACAACAGGGAGAGAGGCCTAGAGGTAGTCATGCAGGATTTACTTGGGCGTCTGTTAGGGAGGCACTCTTGGGAGATTAGAGGTACTCACTTTCACGCCTTCGGGAGACGCGACGAGGATGGTGAGGCTATTGAGTTCGAGGATGCTGCTAGAGAGACGGCAGAGCCGATTCGTCTGTACCTTCAGGACCTAGAGGTTCTACTTAGGCGCCTAGATACTGATAGGACCAATGTCATGCTTAGCAATGACGAGCTCTAGGTGCAACTTCGTGAGAAGGACAAGTTCTTCGCGGAGCAAGACGAGATAGTCAAGGAAATGGAGGCCAAGTTTGAGAGCCAGGACAGGAAGTTCAAAAGCCAAGAGAAAAGAGTCCAATACAGGAACAAGAGGATTTGAGAGATGACTGCAGAACTAGAGGCCAAGGACTTCGAGCTCGAGCATCAGCAGGGTGTGATTGAGAGACTTCGTTCACAGAAGAGGGCTCTCAAAGCCAAGGTAGAGGCCTTGACTACCAATGTCGAGGAATACAAGACCGCTATGGAGAATGCAGGTCTTACACTTGTTGATGAGGAGGTTGACGCAGAGGAGTAGTGATGACTACTCATTTATCTATCATTTACCATGCTTATGATTATTGAGTCGCAATGACCATCCAACATGTGGATGGCTTGCTATTGGTGTGTTTGCTTTTCAAACTTGTTGTTTATGTCGTTGAACTTTATGTTATTTTGATGCTTGTTTGGTGATTGTCTATGTGACGTATTATGCATGTTAAGCATCTATGGGTATCTCATTCTTATCCTTATTGAAAACCACAGATGCCACCTCGACGTGCCAACCCCAACCCGAACAACAACAATGTCACCCCCGAGATGCAGCAGCTGATGACAGCACAAGCACAGCTGATGCAGATGATGACCACTTTCATGCAGAATCAGAATAACAACAACAACAACAACAACAACAACAACAACAATAACAACAACAACAATCAGAACAATCCACCAGGATTTGACATGCTCAATAGATTCTTAAGACTGAGGCCTGCAAAGTTCTCAGGAACTACTGATCCCATGGTGGCCAATGATTGGTTACGTGCAGTGAACAAGGATTTGGTGACTGTCGGCTGTACCGACGAGGAGAAAGTCAGGTTTGCAGCACACTTGTTGGAAGGACCAGCAGCTGCTTGGTGGGATAACTTCCAGATCACCACTCCCATTGAGGATGTGACATGGGCTATCTTTGAAGATGGTTTCCGTACACAACTCACATCTCATCCGGAGTGATGAGTTTGAAGAAGAAGGAGTTCCATAATCTGAAATAGCTCCACCGCAGCGTGGCTGAATATGACTACTAGGAAAACGGCTATAGGTAATCCACACATCCGTGGCGCACGTGCTAGTGGTGCCACACGGGTAAAATAGGCGTGGCGCACTGCCCACAGGTGCCCTACGGCTAACTGCCGTAAGCGTGGCGCACATGGGGGTGGTGCGCCACACCTATGTGTGGTCCAGGGCACGTGTGGCCGCAGCACACATACCCGTAGCGCACTAGGTCAAGGTGCGCTACGGATGTGCAACTTAGCCGTAGGGCACTCCGGCCTAGTGCGCTACGGGGCTGTATGTTGCAGCAGCTGGGTCAACTTAGCCGTAGGGCACTCTGTCCTAGTGCCCTACGGCTAAGTGGCCTACACCAACTCCACCCCCCCCATGGATCGCCTTTCTAGGATTTCTAAAAAATAAAAGAAAATGATAAACACTTCAAAAAATAAAATCATTTCATATGTAGGTAGGTAATGTGGTATAGTTTCTAGGAAAATTAACAAACATGATTTTTCACTTTTTCTGCAAAAAAAGTCATGCCACGGTAAAAAGGCCGTAACTTTTGCATACGATGTCAAAAAAAATCATATAATATACCAAAATGACGAGAACGAGATTTCACATCTGCTCGCAACGACCAGACTCATTTAGCGATTTTTTAGATTTTCAAAATTCGAAAAGAGTAAAAAGTTACGGTCAAAAGACCGTTTTTTCCTGCAGAAAAAAATAGAGAAAACTTACCCGTAGCGCACCACCACCTAGTGCGCCACGGATAAGCTTGGGCGGGATTCAAAATTTGAATCCTCACCCCTCCCACCTACTTTTCCCTCTCCCTTTTCCTTTCCCTTCTCCTTCTTCCTTCTCCCTTCTCCTTCTTCCTTCTCCTTCTTCCTTCTTCCTCCTCCTCCTTCCCCTTCTCCTCTCCTTGCAGTGACGGCACGACGACGACCTCCTCCTCTCCTTGCAGTGACGGTGGAGCAGCGGCGGCGCAACGGCGGCCTCCTCCTCTCCTTGCAGTGAAGGTGGCGTCCTACCTTCCTTCCTCCCTCCCTTCCTCCCTCTCTTCCTTCCACCCTCTCTTCCTCCATCTCTTCCTTCCTCCCTATCTTCCTCCCTCTCTTCCTACCTTCCTTTCTCCAACCACACCCTTCCTACCACCTCGATGCCGGCGAGGACTAGAGCGGCGACGGCCTCCCGCACCTCCCTGACACGGCCATGCTCTGGCGAGGTGACACGACTGCGGCGGCGATGCACGGACCCGATTGCTTTTGCAATTCAAAACGAGGGTTTTTTTTGCATTTTTTAGTTTTTTGAAAAACACATCCGTGGCGACCTGCACCTAGCCGTAAGATTTGGTAGTGCGCCACGCCTATCTCGACACAACCTTGGCGCACCATGCAGTGCGCCACGACTACGAGATAGCCGTAGCACGAGGCCCGTGGCGCACTGCTAGTGCGCCACGGAAGGCCTTTTCAGGTGCGCCACGAACAGGCGTTTTCCTAGTAGTGATATATTGAGGAGTTCAACAATCTGGCGCGTTATGCACCGGATGAAGTGGATACTGATGCCAAGAGGAAAGAGAAGTTCCTCGAAGTACTGAACGATGAACTAAATCTGCAATTATCTGTGGCCTATGTCCCCACCTACCAATACCTTTGTGACAAGGCTACCATCTTGGAGAACAAGATGAAACATGTGGAAAGCAGAAAGAGGAAGCACAACTCTGACAAGCATAGCTCGGGATCGTCTCACAAGCGTTCCCATTATAATGATAGTGGGAGTTCTGGATCCCACAAGCATGGAAAGTACAACAGCCACCACAACCACAACCGCCATCATGACAACAAGCATCCCCGTATTCATGATAATGACAAGTACAAGAACCACAAGGGTGGATATAAAAGCCACCACAATGGAAGTTGATGTGGTAGTGGAAGCCAGCCTTACAAGAAGGATCTCAGTTAGGTGGAATGCTTCAAGTGTAAGAAGATGGGGCATTATGCAAATGAATGCCCAGAAAAGAAAGTTGAAGGACCCAACAAGCCCAACCCTTTCCAGAAGGGACAGGTGAATCACATCAATGTGGAAGAGATCTATGAGGAACCTGATGCTGTGGCTGGTAAGTTCAAACTCAATTCTGTTCCAGCACTTGTTCTTTTTGATACTGGCGCGTCGCATTCATTCATATCAAGAGCATTTGTTGAAAGAAATGAACTTCCAGTTGAAACTATTGGGTGTCCTATAAAAGTAAGTTCTCCTAGTGGAGAAATGATAGTGAACTCAGGATGCCATGACCTAGTCATAGAGTTTGGGAAGTATAAATTTCCCGTTAATCTCATAATCTTAAATTTTGGGAATGGACTGGATGACTAAGCACAAGGGAGTGCTAGATTGTGCCAATCATACTATCACACTCACAAACCCGGATAACAAAAGGATTAGATTCAAGACTAACTTTGAATCAAAAGGGAGTAAGCTAAATTCTCTTAAGGGGGTTAGCATAGATAGTGTGCCATTGTGAGTGAATAACCAGATGCGTTTCCGGAAGAATTGCCGGGAATGCCACCAGATAGAGATCTGGAATTTCTGATTGACTTGCTGCCAGGATCAGGACCAATAGCAAAGAGACCTTACAACATGTCGGTTGATGAGTTGAAATAACTCAAGAAACAACTTGGAGAACAATTGCAGAAAGGATTTATTCAACCAAGTTCTTCATCTTGGGGAGCACCAGTCTTATTTGTGGAAAAGAAATATAGAAGTCAAAGGTTATGCATAGATTATCGTTCACTCAATGAGGTGACTATCAAGAACAAATATCCTTTGCCTAGAATCAATGACTTGTTTGATCAGTTAGAAGGATCTTGTGTATTCTCAAAGATTGATCTCCGGTCAGGTTATTTCCAGCTTAAGATAAGAGAACAAGACATACCTAAGACAGCTTTCACCACTAGGTATGGATTATATGAGTACACCGTGATGCCATTTGGTTTCACCAATGCACCATCTTATTTCATGAATATGATGAACAAGGTGTTCATGGAGTTCCTTGACAAGTTTGTTGTCGTTTTCATTGATGACATTTTGATCTACTCCAAGAGCAAAGAAGAGCATGAAGGACATTTGCGTTTGATACTTGAGAAGCTTAGAGGGCATAAGTTGTATGCAAAATTCAGCAAGTGTGAGTTCTGTTTGAATGAAGTGGGATTTCTTGGACACGTTGTGTCGGGAGATGGTGTAGCAGTTGATACCGCAAAAGTGTCAGCTGTAACTGAATGGGAATCTCCTAAGTCAGTGAAGGAAGTTTGTAGTTTCCTTGGCTTGGCAGGATACTACAGAAGATTCATTGAGAATTTCTCCAAGGTAGCTAAGCCAATGACAGAACTACTAAAGAAAGACAAGAAATTTGCTTGGACTGAAGGATGTGAACTCAGTTTCCAAGAATTGAAGAAGAGACTAGTGACAGCACTAGTCCTTTGTTTGCTAGATTTGGAGAAAGATTTCCAAGTGTATTGTGATGCATCTCATCATGGATTAGGTGCAGTTCTAATGCAAGAAGGGAAAGTTGTGGCTTATGCCTCGAGACAACTCAAAACTCATGAGGTAAATTATCCTACTCATGATTTGGAGTTAGCCTCTGTTGTCCATGCACTCATAACATGGAGACACTATCTTTTGGGAAAACGATGTGAAGTGTTCACAGATCACAAAAGTTTGAAATATATCTTCACCCAGAAAGAAATCAACATGAGACAAAGAAGATGGCTAGAACTCATCAAGGACTATGACTTGAGTTTGCAATACCACCCTGGTAAAGCAAATGTTGTAGAGGATGCTCTAAGCCATAAGGTATTTGTGAATGGCCATACTAAGGGAGAGTTGCCAGATGATCTGTGTGCCCAATTTAGAGACCTTAGATTGGAGATTGTGCCTGAGGTACATCTCATGACATTGGATGTTCAACCCACATTGTTGGACAAGATCAAGGAAGCCCAAAAGACAGACAAGGAAATTGAAGAGATCAAGGAAAAGATTGGCAAGGGGAAAGCCAAAGGATTCCATGAAGACGAACATGGTACTTTATGGTATGGAAAACGTATCTGTGTTCCGCAAGATCTGGAGCTCCGAAAACTGATTCTACAAGAAGCACACAACTCACCATGTTCCATTCATCCGGGTAACACCAAAATGTACATGGATATGAAGGAAAGATTTTGGTGGAATAATCTCAAGAAGGACATCGCCGAACATATTGCTTTGTGTGATGTATGTAGTAGAGTGAAATCGGAACATCAGAAACCAGCAGGATTACTACAACCACTACCTATTCCTGATTGGAAGTGGGACAAGATTGTCATGGATTTCATCACCGGATTTCCAAGGACCAGGTTAGGATATGATTCTATTTGGGTAGTAGTGGATCGTCTCACTAAAGTGGCTCATTTCATACCCGTGAAGACAACCTATACAAGTTCTAAGTTAGCCAAAATCTACATGAGTAGGATTGTATGTCTGCATGGAGTACCCAAGATTATTGTGTCTGATAGGGGAACTCAGTTCACTTCTCATTTTTGGAGGCAACTACATGAGTCATTGGGAACGAGATTGGAATTCAGCACTGCTTTTCATCCTCAGACTAATGAACAGACAGAAAGGACCAACCAGATTCTAGAAGATATGTTAAGGGCATGTGCCCTAGACTATGGAGCCAGTTGGGATGAAAGTCTACCTTACGCAGAATTCTCTTACAATAACAGCTATCAAGCCAGTATTGAGATGGCACCATTTGAGTTTCTCTATGGGAGAAAGTGTACCACCCCATTGCTATGGAATGGTGTGGGAGAAAGAAATTTGTTCGGACCAGAACTAATCAAAGAGGCTGAAGAGAAAGTCAAGCTAGTAAAGGATAGATTGAAGATAGCACAATCCCGACAAAAGAGCTACGCAGATCCTAAGCGTAGGGAAGTCACCTATTATGTGGGTGACAGAGCTTATCTTCGAGTGTCACCACTTCGTGGAGTAAAGAGATTTGGAGTCAAAGGAAAATTGGCCCCAAGATATGTTGGACCATTCAAGATTCTGAGTCGTAAAGGAGAAGTAGCTTATGAAATTGAATTGCCAGAATCATTGTCTGCAGTTCACAATGTGTTTCATGTGAGTCAGCTAAAGAAATGCCATCCAGAGATGGAAGAGACATCTTTGAAGGATACTATACCTTTGGAGGAGGTCCAATTAGAAAGTGATCTCACTTATGAGGAAAAACCCATCAAGATTCTTGAAACTACAGAAAGAGTTACTCGGACTAAGACTATTAAATTCTGCAAAGTTCAATAGAACCATCATTCCGAAGAAGAAGCAACTTGGGAAAGAGAAGATGATCTTCGGAAAGACCACCCTCACCTATTTGCTAGCCAATCCAAATCTCGAGGGAGAGATTCACCTTAAGGGGGTTAGATTTGTAACATCCCTAAAATCATGTTTTAAAAGTTTGCATATCATCCATGCATTCATAATCATTTTAGGATCATTTTCAAAGTCATTACAAAAACAGAAGCATTTGAATGCTTATTATTTTATGTAGACAAAGCATTGGCCCAATGCTACTCTTTAATGTGAGATTGATTGCTCTAAAACCAAATATATTTGATACTATAGATGAATGTTGTATTCCAAAGCTTGGATAAAAATTTCAAAACCAAAATATGATTTTAAAACCATTTTTAGATCTTTATTAAAACAAGTGTGAAGGCACTGTTTTCTTTGAAAACTCCAAAGGACCAAGAAGGTTTGATGAAACAACATGGTTTTATACTTAAATATGTGCAGGTTTCACTTTATAAAAATCCAGAGAGAATTTGAAATCAAACACATTTGAATTCATATGAAAATATTTCCTGAAAATCGAAATAGAAAAAGAAAAAGAATAAGGAAATCAGAACTGGGCCAGGCGCCACTCTTTCGGCCCAGTAGACAAAACAGTCCACCCGAGGTCTCCTTTCCCTCTCTCTTTCTCACTGTAGCAGCACACACCCTCCCTCGCTGTCAAGTGGACCCGGCCAGTCACTTGCGTCCCCAAACCCGCCCACGACTGTGCCTTCGCTGCTTTTCCTCTCTTCACTGCCACGATTTCAATTTGCATAAATGGCGATGAATGCGTGCGTAATCTCGTTCCCTGCTCTGGCTACTTAATCCCCTCTCCACCGCGGCCATTTCCCCTCACACCACTCGCTCGCTCCGCCACCAGGCTGCCTCTATTTCGCGTTGCATCGCAGCAGGCAGAACCGACTCCAGCGTGCGATTCCGGTAAGCATCGACCGCCCCCTGTCTCTGATTCAAACGAACGTGATCAGTATACCCTTGCGCATATTCTCATACCTTTCTTTTGCTCTGAATCGCCCTAGACCATCGCCATCGTCCACCTCTAGAAGCGACTGAAGCTCAATGCAACTCCGGCGAGTTAATATGGTTAGTCCCGAGCGCGCCTTGCCCTCTCTTTGATACTCACTTGACCAGCGTCGTTGCCCGCATCTAACGCACCACTTGTTTCTCTCTGGCATGATCTACAACGTCGGCAACATTGACGAACAGCCGTGCCCGACGACAGGCTTCACTCCGACGAGCAATAGCAGCCGAGTCTGTGCGCCCCTGTCTCTCCCTCGACCACCTCGATCACTGCAACGACCTCACGAGATCGGTAAGCCCCTCTGCTGACCCCAGCCCCCTCCGTAGCCGCCGGAACATCACTGGTAGAGCCGCGCCGCCACGCCGCAGTCGCTAGCGCCGCCCATCTGTGGTCGCTTGATCGATAGCCGTCAGATCCAGATCCAACGCATACGATAGATCACTTACGCGAAGGGGTACGCTATATCTGTGCCGCACGATCTTCTTTAAATCCAATGGCCCACGTTGATCGATCCGGCCGAACCGGTACGGGCCAATCAAAACACGCCGCGTGGCCTGTTCTTTGTTTTAAAATCTGAATTAGATCTATTAGTGATTCAAACTTGTAAAATTCATAACTTTTGTTCCACATGTTCAAATTTTACAAATTTTATATCATTGGAATCAGGAGAAAGAATGCTATCCATTTATGCAATGTGTTTAATGTTTTTCTTCTGTAAAATTGGTTGTTTTTGCAGAGACATTTATAGGCTTGTTTTGATTATAGAAATGATATGAAAAATGATTCAAAGATCAAATAAAGTTTATTTTGGTGTGTCTTGGTCTTGTTTATGATTCAGTACTGTATAATTGTCTTGTTTGGTGTAGAAAATCATCACATGGCATTTGCATGCATTCATATATTTTTTTTATATATTTTTGATATGTGAATTTGGTGCCATTATTTTATGTGTAGATTTTGGTGTTAATAGTGATTGTGGTTGTGAAGATTGTTGCTACTCCACAAACTACCAAGGCAAGTGGTTCTTCATGTTTTTATCCCAATATTTTTACCTAAGCATTAGAAATATTTTGTATAGGACTTGCATGATTATTTTGCTAAGTATCTATATGATATGCTTGGGAAATCCTAGTAGTTGTAGAAATGTTAGAATTTCCTCTAAGTTTGGATACTTGCTATTGCCATGCTTAGCCTAGCTAGTAGGAACCAAGGGTGGATTATAAAATCTTGCTATGAGAAATATTTATAAGTCTTTGACTTATGTTTTGCTTAATAAAACAACTAAGTGAATAAAACACCTGGGTGGAATGGAAAGAATGGTTTGTGTTGAGTGGTTACACAAGGCCCATTTCTATGGTTTACCTTGTGTATCACGCTTGTGGAAAGCCACCCAGGAACAAAGGGATTTGAGATGCCAAAATGTTAAGAAGCTTCAAGTGCAGCCACATGGCAATATGGGCTCTGCCTGGATCACATAGGTGGCAATAACTTAGCCATTTGGAAAGTTGGTGGTAGTGGGATGATAGGTTGGAACGCGTCAATTTTGTCTATGGGAAGGCTTCTGAAAGGTCATGTCTTGGTGAAAATCAAGTCTTGTGGGGAAAGTGCACAACCTCTGCAGATGGAAGAATCTAAGTACTTAGCATGGTCCCTGGTATTGGACAATTTGAGCATCAACACATGGAAGCTATCAAGAATCTCCTCATCCCAATTTTCTAAGTTAAAACTTTTGGTTGAACAAGGGTGAAGGTTCACCAATTTCTATTGGTGGTTCCTTGGGAAAGTTTTGTCAAATAAAAACTTAGTGTTTTCAACTAATAGGTAAAACCTATTTTGAGCAAAGCAAGCCTAAGCTACACTTAGCCAAATGCATGTACTAACTAGATGTTAATATTCGACTAAGGTATCACTTGCCAATACTATTCCAATGTATTGACCCACTGTGGCTGTAACTTGTGATATTGCAGGTTATTCTGATGATGATTAGGGGTTATGAGTCTACACTCAACATGCTTGCCTGTGGCACATGAAGATGAAGACTTATTTATATTGTTATGGTTGAACTCTTGTATTAGGCCTATGGCCATGGAGTTATAAAAGACTATGTTTGTCTCTGGAATGATATGTAATAATGACCTTTGTTTCTGTGTACTTCATCTTAAACTGTGGATGCTAGCATTGATCCAGGGACTAGCATTGCAATCACAGGGATCCTTACCTTAAAAGGGAGGGATCTTACATTTCTCCTTCAGAAGCTTCAAAACCTCTTGTAAGCTCCATGGTCTCAACCCTTATGAAGACCAGCTATCTAACAACTTGAAACCTTCTCCTCTTGTTTCCTCTGTTACCTTGATGTGTTTCATGTTTGTCATCTCAGATTTTTTTTGAACATTCCCTCACGAGTTGATCATGAGATACTCCATGAGTTGGTTTGTGTGTTTCCCTCTTATCTTTAGAGTGACCTTGTTTCGTTCTGTTTCTGTCTCTCTTTCTATCTTAGGCATCTCGGGTCGAGATTCTTGTAAGGGGGATAGAGCTGTAACACTCCAGTTTTAGCTAAATACTATTTAGGGTTTGCTTGTGCATCATTAGCGTCATAATTTAAATTGTGCTATAAATGATTCATGCAAAACCCTAAAACCCTAATCTTCCCTCTCTCTTTGAAACTTAATCAAAATAGTTTGAATATTTTGAAAACCCAAAATGTTGGAGCCCAAATGGACTAAAAGGGCCCCTGCAATTTTTTCTATACTTTCATAAAGCCTCTGGTATTTTTCAAATACTCAAAACAGGTTTGAATTTAAAAATTCAAACAGAAAATGTAAACAGAATATGGGAAATCATTTTGGAAATAAAAACAGAAACCAGAGAGCATCCAGGCCCAGCCCAGTAGCCACTCTCTCCCTCTCCCCTTCTTTGCCTGCCTCACACCCGCAGCTCTCGTGGCCCATCAGCGGCCCAACTGGCCCATACCCCTTCGCCGGATTTCTTCTTTCTTCCTCCTCCAGATAGAAGGACACCACAAGCACCTGCGTGTACCACCACTCGCTGTCAATCTCCTCTGTGCCACGATGCCCGCTGCCGCCCGCTGAGCAGGGGATAAGAATGCCGACGCTCCCCTCTCTCTCCCCGTACCCATCTCACTCTCTCTCATGCTCCCTCGCGATTTCTCCTCTTTAGCCTGAATCCCTAGCCAACGTCGACGTCTCGCACCGCCGCTAGAGGCCTCCCCGAAGCCAGATGAGCACGCCCCGAGCTTCCCCGTCCCTCCATCGTCCTCCCCAGCAAAGGAATCGTGTCGAGGAGCCATGAATGGCCACCGCCAAGCTCGTCTTCCCCGCCTCTGTCCACTGCTCGCCATCGACGTTGAGCTTGTCTCCGACCTCCCCTGTCCTCCCTTAGCCCTGCATCGCGTTCACGGTGAGCTACCGGTGCTCTGGCACATTTCTTTTGCCTTCCTCTCTCCCTCTGTCGAGCTCGCGTAAATGTTGTCATTGCTGTCACCGCCGCCATGCTCGTGGGTTAATTAATGGCGGCACCACCATCTTTAGGTAGCCCGCATCACCCTATCTCTAACACCCCCACCCACGCTGTAACATCCCTAAAATCATGTTTCAATACTCATGCATATCATCCATGCATCCATGATCATATAGAGTTCATTTCAAACAAATCAATTCAAAAACAGGAGCATATGAGCTCATTATTTTATGTGTTCAGCATTAAAACAAATGTTACTCTCCAATGGGGGATTGTTGTTCATTGAACCAAACCTTGTTGTCTTATTGCTCTCAGATTGTATTGCTTCATTTCTAGGAGTTAAACCAAAGTTTCAAAACAAAATATGATTTGAAAACCATTATCAAAACTTATTTAAAACTAGAGCTATGTCACTACTTATTTTGTTTTATTCCAAGTGACCAGGACAGTACAAAGTGACCACTTGGTTTTGTGCACAATTATATGAAGGATGCACTCTGAAAAAACCCAGAACAATTTGAATTCATATGGCATTTGAATTTGTTTGAAAATAGATTCAGAAAAATCAAAACAGAAATAGAAAAGGAGAAAAGAAATAGAAAAGGGCTGGCGCCACCTTTCTATCCCAACAACAGAACCAACCCATTTAGCCCACCCGGGATTCCCCTCTCCTCCTATTTTCTCACCGCACCCGCGCTACCTAATGAGTCACTGACCGGTGGACCCTCGCCAGCTCACCACCGTCTTCCCCAAATCACGCCCACGACCACGTCGTCGGCTGTTTCCTCCGCCATTCACTGCCGCGTTTTAAAAACGAGTGATTGCCGGCGTTTCCTCGCGTGATCCTCGCCCCCGCTCTGGCTATAAGATCCCCTCTCATCGCCACTCATTTCCCCTCACACCACTTGCTCGCTCCGCCACCAGGCTGCCCATATTTCACCGAACTCTGTCGCGGTACCGACGAACTCCGGCAGCAAATTTCGGTGAGCTCCCCGCGCCCCTTGACTTCTAACCTTGCCAGTACAATCACTGCAACCTTGCGTATCTCCTAACCCCTCTGGTGCATGCTAGGATCGTCCAGAGCCTCGTCAACGTCGACGACAGCACGAGTCCGATGAAACCATCAACTTCGGCAAGCTTTCCTGGTTAGTTCTGACCGCGCCTTGACCTCTCCTTGACACTGGCATGACCAGCACCACTTTGCGCATCTGACGCACTGTTTATTTTCCCCTGGCATGATCTGTACCTTCGCCAACGTCAACGAGCAGCCGTACCCGACGCCTTCGCGAACTCCGGCGAGGAATCCCTAACGACTCCGAGCGCCCCTTCGCCAACCAGGGACACGTCGAGCTTCTCCTCGTCACTGCTGTTCTGGTGAGCATCCTCCCACCTCGCCGGGCGACCTAGTTCGCCGGCACCGTCACTGTTAGAGCGCGCTGCCGCCTGTCGCCGCCGCCAGCGCCGCCACTTGTTGGTCAAACGCTAAGCACCGTTAGATTTAGATCTAGTGGTCACGATAGATCGTAGGTGAAGCGGTAAGTTTCAATCAGAGCCGCGCGATTAAGTTAGATCCAACGGCTTAGAAGCGTGATCCGGCGCGAAGCGGTACTAGCCAGTAAGATAGCGCCGCGTGGCATGTTTCTCGATTTAAATTTCTGATTTGAATCTATTAGAAGTTTAAACTTGTTTTAATCATAACTTTTGATTCCCACGTCCAAATTTCATGAATTTTATATCAATGGAATCAGGAGAGAAAGCTCTTTCCATATATGCAATGTGTTTAATGTTTTGTTTCTGTTAAAATGGTTTTATTTACAGAAACATCTGTAGGCCTATTTTGTGCATATAAATTATTTGAGAAATGTTTTAAATGTTCAAATAAAGTTTGTTTGGAAAGATTTGGACTTGTTTATGAATCAGTACTGTGCTCTTGTCATGTTTGGTATAGAAAATCATCACATATCATATTGCATGCATTCATATATTTTTGCTTATATAAATTTTGTGTGTAATTTGGTGTTACCATTTTATGTGTAGAATTTGGTGCTAATAGTGATTGTGATTGTGAGGATTGTAGCTACTCTCCAAACTACCAAGGCAAGTGGTGCTTCATGATTCTATCCCTATGTTTTCAACTATGCATTAGAAATATTTTTGCTAGTCTTGCATGGTTTATGTTGAGTGGTTACACAAGGCCCATTTTCTATGGTTTACCTTGTGTATCTCACTTGTGTAAAGCCACCCAGGAACAAAGGGATTTGAGAGGCCAAATGTTAAGAAGCTTCTAGTGCAGCCACTTGGTAATATGGGCTCTGCCTGGATCATATAGGTTGCAATAACTTAGCCATTTGGACAGTTGGTGGTAGTGGGATGATAGGTTGGAGCGCGTCCATTTGGTCTAAGGGGAGGCTTCTGAAAGGTCCTGTCTTGGTGAAAATCAAGTCTTGTGGGGAAAGTGCACAACCTCTGCAGATGGAAGAATCTAAGTACTTAGCCATGTCCCTGGTATGGGACAACTTGAGCATCAAGACATGGAAGCTATCAAGAATCTCCTCATCCCAATTTCTAAGTAAAACTTATGGTTGAACAAGGGTGAAGGACCCCAATGTCTATTGGTGGTTCCTCGGGAAAAGTTTTTGGACAAAGAAAAACTTAGTGTTTTCAACTGATAGGCAAAACCTATTTTGAGCAAAGCAAGCCTAAGCTACACTTAGCCAAATTGCATATAGTATCTAGTCCACTAATATTCTACTAAGGTATCACTTGCCAATACTATTCCAATGTATTGACCCACTATGGCTGTAACTTGTGATGTTGCAGGTTACTCTGATGATGATTAGGAGTCATGAGTCTACACTCAACATGCTTGCCTGTGGCACATGAAGATGAAGACTTATTTATCTTATTACTTATTTAAACTCTTGTACTAGGCTTGTGGCCATGGAGTTGCAAAAGACTATGTTTGTCTCTGGAATGACTGTAATAATGACCTTTGTTTCTGTGTACTTCATCTTAAACTGTGGATGCTAGCATTGATCCAGGGACTAGCATTGCAATCACAGGGATCCTTTTTACTTTACAAAGGAGGGATCTTACAGATGGTATCAGAGCACTGTGTTGCCTGTAGGATTATGACCCTAGGATTGGAAACCACTAAGGAAAATTTTTCCAACAACTTCCACACTTGTCTTTTCTTCTCGTAAACTTTTCTAATCTTCTTTCTCATCTCTATTTGTAGATGAACTCCATCAACGAAGCCGTGAGGAAGGGACCACTCGTGACAATGACCTTGGAGTGTGAGACATAATTCCCCAAGGCTCTCAAGGACCTCATGGTTGCCATGGATATACATGGAGCAGCTGTGTACAAAGGTTTTCCTGTGATGGATAAAGGAGTTGAGTACTGGTGGGTGCAACTTCACTTGTATAAAAACAAGGAAGATAACCACAAGGACTCAGGATTCTGCATGGTCACCAACACAATGATGCACACTACATTCTTTGATTCAGCAAGGGATGCAGCTTGGAGGGCCATCAAAGAACTTGGTGATAGAATCAAGTGCAGAATGCTCAACACTCAGAATGATCTTAAGGAAGAAAAGAAGCATGCCCAAGAGTTAGAGGCTACCAACCAAAGCCTAAGGAAGGACATCATAGACTTAGCAATAGGTGATCTAGACAAACAGATTGCCTCTAGGAATGCCCTTTTAGCCAACTTGGCAAGTGAGATGGAATTGTAAGCGTACTTCGTTAGTTGGACCACCACACTTATCATTTTATTTTTCAAAATGTTGTTTAAAATGGGTTGAACCTTGGTTGTTTTGTAATGGATCCATGTATGCCATGACTTGTGTTTGATTTCCAAAGTTATGCATGTATGCCTTGACTTGTGTTTTGTCTTAAATTGTGTTGGTTCTAACTTTTCCTATCTTATTAAATAGATGCCTAATGTTACTATCAGCACTGTTGAGGAGTTCCAAGGAACTCGTTTTGGTCCTCATATTATTGAGCTCACTACTTTGCTCAATATCCCTCTTCCTACCATCATGGTGCTTCCCCTCACCAAGTTTGAGAGGAAAGACCTTTGGGACTTCAAGGTCAATCAGCCCGGACGCCAGACTGAGCCTACCACGGAGGCTATCATCTTCAAGCTCATGCACGATGACAAGGAGAGAGGCCTAGAAGTAGTCATGCAGGACCTGATTGGACGTCTGTTAGGGAGACACTCTCGACAGGTTAGAGGTACTCACTTCCACGCCTTCTGTAGACGTGATGAGGATGGTGAGGCCATTGACTTCGAGGATACTTCGAGGGAGACAGCAGAGCCGATTCATCTATATCTCCAGGACTTAGAGGTTCTTCTTAGGCACGTGGACACTGATAGGACCAATGTCATGCTTAGCAATGAAGAACTCCAGGTGTAGCTTCATGAGAAGGACAAGCTCTTCGCGGAGCAAGATGAGATAGTCAAGGAGATGGAGGCCAAGTTCGAGAGTCAAGACAGAAAGTTCAAGAGTCAAGAGAAGCGAGTCCAGGATAGGAACAAGAGGATTCGAGACATGACTGCAGAACTGGAGGCCAAGGACTTCGAGCTCGAGCATCAGCAGACTGTGATTGAGAGGCTTGCTCGTAAGAGGGCTCTCAAAGCCAAAGTAGAGACCTTGACCACCAATGTCGAGGAATACAAGACCGCTATGGAGAATGCAGGTCTTACCTTTGTTGAGGAGGAGGTTGATGCCGAGGAGTAGTGATGACTACTCGTTTATCATTTATTTATTGTGTTTTTATTGAGACGCAATGACCATCCAACATGTGGATGGCTTGCTATTGGTGTGTTTACTTTGCAAACTTGTCGTTTATGTTGTTGAACTATTATTGTTATGATGCATGTTTGGTGAATGTTTATGTGATGTATTGTGCATGTTAGCATATATGGGTATCTCATTCTTATCTCTATTGAACAAATCACAGATGCCTCCCCGTCGTGCCAACCCCAACCCCAACAACAACAACATCACTCCTGAGATGCAGCAAATGATGACAGCTCAGACTCAACTGATGCAAATGATGACTATGTTCATCCAGAACCAGAATAACAACAACAACAATAACAATAACAACAACAACAACAATCAGAACAACCCACCGGGTTTTGACATGCTTACCAGGTTCTTGAGATTGAGGCCAGCAAAGTTCTCAAGAACAACTGATCCTATGGTGGCCAATGATTGGCTATGCTCTGTGAACAAGGACTTGGTAACAATTGGCTGTACTGATGAGGAGAAAGTCAGATTTGCAGCTCACTTGTTGGAAGGACCAGCAGCTACTTGGTGGGATAACTTCCAGATCACCACTCCCATTGCAGATGTTACATGGGCTATCTTTGAAGATGGTTTCCGTACTGCTCACATCTCATCCGGAGTGATGAGTTTGAAGAAGAAAGAATTCCACAACCTGAAATAGCGCCACCGCAGCGTGGCTGATTATATTGAAGAGTTCAACAATCTAGCGCGTTATGCACCAGATGAAGTAGACACGGATGCTAAGAGGAAGGAAAAATTCCTTGAAGGGTTAAATGATGAACTGAACCTGCAGTTAGCTGTGGCATATGTTCCCACATATCAGTCTCTTTGTGACAAGGCTGCTATTTTGGAGAACAAGATGAAGAAAGTTGAGAGTAGGAAGAGAAAGCACTCTAACAAGCACAACTCGGGATCGTCTCACAAGTGTTCCCATTATGATGACAGCGGGAGTTCAGGATCCCACAAGCATGGGAAGTTCAACAAGCACCACAACCACAACCGTCATCATGACAACAAGCATCACCGTAGTCATGACAATGACAAGTACAAGAATCACAAGGGTGGATATAAGAGCCACCACAGTGGTAGTGGAAGTGGCAGTGGAAGCCAGCATGTCAAGAAGGACCTTAGTCAGGTTGAGTGTTTCAAGTGCAAGAAGATGGGGCATTATGCAAATGAATGCCCAGAAAAGAAAGTTGAAGGACCCAACAAGCCCAACCCTTTTCAGAAGGGACAAGTGAACCACATCACTGTGGAGGAAATCTATGAGGAGCCAGATGCTGTCGCTGGTAAGTTCAAACTCAATTCTATTCCATCATTTGTTCTTTTTGATACTGGAGCATCGCATTCATTCATATCAAAAGCATTTGTTGATAGAAATGTGTTTCCAACTGAAAACATTGGGTGTCCAATAAAAGTTAGTTCTCCAGGAGGAGATATGATAGTAAGTCTTGGATGCCGGGATCTAGTGATAGAGTTTGGAAAGCATAAGTTTCCAGTGAGTCTGATAATCCTAGATTCTCAAGGACTGGATGTAATATTGGGAATGGATTGGATGGCTAAGTATGAAGGAGTACTAGATTGTGCTAGTCGTACTGTTGCACTCACAACCCCGAAAAAGAAACGGATTAGATTCAAGTCTAACTTTGAATCAAAAGGGAGTAAGCTAAATTCTCTTAAGGGGGTTAGCATAGACAGTGAGCCTATTGTGAGTGAATATCCGGATGTGTTTCCGGAAGAATTGCCGGGAATGCCACCAGATAGAGATGTGGAGTTTCTTATTGATCTGCTACCAGGATCTGGACCAATAGCAAAGAGAACATACAAGATGTCAGTTGATGAGTTGAAAGAACTCAAGAAGCAGCTTGGACAACAGTTGCAGAAAGGTTTTATCCAACCAAGTTCCTCATCTTGGGGAGCACCAGTTTTGTTTGTAGAAAAGAAAGATAGAAGTCAAAGGTTATGCATAGATTACCGTTCACTCAACGAGGTAACTATCAAGAACAAATACCCTTTGCCTAGAATCAATGACTTGTTTGATCAGCTAGAAGGAGCTTGTGTGTTCTCAAAGATTGATCTCCGATCAGGTTATTTCCAGCTTAAGATAAGGGAACAAGACATACCTAAGACAGCTTTCACCACAAGGTATGGGTTGTATGAGTATACCGTGATGCCATTTGGTTTAACCAATGCTCCAGCATATTTCATGAATATGATGAACAAGGTGTTCATGGAGTTCCTTGATAAATTTGTTGTCGTTTTCATCGATGACATTTTGATCTACTCCAAGATCAAAGAAGAGCATGAAGGACATCTACGTTTGATACTTGAGAAGCTTAGAGAGCATAAACCGTATGCCAAATTCAGCAAGTGTGAGTTTTGGTTGAATGAAGTTGGATTTCTTGGACACATTGTGTCAGGAGATGGTGTAGCAGTTGATCCTGCTAAAGTTTCAGCCGTGACTGAATGGTAATCACCTAAGTCAGTAAAAGAAGTTCGTAGTTTCCTTGGCTTGGCAGGATACTACAGAAGATTTATTGAGAATTTCTCCAAGGTAGCTAAGCCTATGACGGAATTGCTAAAGAAAGACAAGAAATTTGCTTGGTCTGAAGGTTGTGAACTCAGCTTTCAAGAATTGAAGAAGAGACTAGTGACAGCACCAGTCTTATGCTTGCCAGATTTGGAGAAAGATTTCCAAGTGTATTGTGATGCATCTCATCATGGATTAGGTGCAGTACTTATGCAAGAAGGGAAAGTTGTGGCTTACGCCTCGAGACAACTCAAAACTCATGAAGTGAACTACCCCACTCATGATTTAGAGTTAGCCTCTATTGTCCATGCACTCAAAACATGGAGACACTATCTTTTGGGAAAGCGATGTGAAGTGTTCACTGATCATAAAAGTTTGAAGTATATCTTCACCCAGAAGGAGATTAACATGAGACAAAGAAGATGGCTAGAACTCATCAAAGACTATGACATGAGTTTGCAATACCACCCCGGTAAAGCAAATGTTGTAGCGGATGCTCTAAGACGTAAAGTTTTTGTGAATGGCCTTACTAAGGGAGAATTGCCAGATGATCTGTGTGCCCAATTTAGGGATCTCAGATTGGAGATTGTGCCTGAGGGACATCTCATGTCTTTGTATGTGTAACCCACTTTGTTGGACAAGATCAAAGAAGCCCAAAAGACAGATATGGAAATTGAAGAGATTAAGGAAAAGATTGGCAAGGGAAAGGCCAAAGGATTCCATGAAGACGAACAGGGTACTTTATGGCATGGAAAACGTATCTGTGTTCCACAAGATCCAGAGCTTCGGAAACTGATTTTACAAGAAGCACACAACTCACCGTATTCCATTCATCCGGGTAACACCAAAATGTACATTGATATGAAGGAAAGATTTTGGTGGAATCGTCTCAAGAAGGACATCGCCGAACATATTGCTTTGTGTGATGTATGTAGTAGAGTGAAAGCGGAACACCAGAAACTAGCAGGATTGTTACAACCACTACCTATTCCGGATTGGAAGTGGGATAAGATTAGTATGGATTTCATTACCGGATTACCTAGGACTCGGTCTGGATACGATTCTATTTGGGTAGTAGTGGATCGCCTAACTAAAGTGGCTCATTTCATACCCATGAAGACAACTTATACAAGTGCTAAGTTATCCAAGATCTATATGAGCAGAATTGTGTGTCTGCATGGAGTACCCAAGAGTATTGTGTCGGATAGGGGAACTCAATTCACTTCTCATTTTTGGAGGCAATTACATGAGTCATTGGGAACGAGGTTGGAATTCAGCACTGCATTTCATCCTCAAACTGATGGACAGACGGAAAGGACTAATCAGATTCTTGAAGATATGTTGAGAGCATGTGCTCTAGACTATGGAGCCAGTTGGGATGAAAGTCTGCCTTACGCAGAATTTTCTTACAACAACAGCTATCAAGCCAGTATTGAGATGGCACCATTTGAGTTTCTCTATGGGAGAAAGTGTACCACCCCATTACTATGGAATGGTGTGGGAGAAAGAAGTTTGTTCGGACCAGAACTCATCAAAGAGGCTGAAGAGAAAGTCAAACTGGTTAAGGACAGATTGAAGATAGCACAGTCCCGACAGAAAAGCTATGCAGATCCTAAATGTAGAGAAGTCACCTATGAAGTTGGTGATAGAGCCTATCTTAGAGGGTCACCACTTCGTGGAGTGAAGAGGTTTGGAGTCAAAGGAAAATTGGCCCCAAGATATGTTCGGCCTTTCAAGGTTCTGAGTCATAAAGGAGAAGTTGCCTAAGAGATTAAATTACCAGAATCTTTGTCAGCTGTTCATAATGTGTTTCATGTGAGTCAGCTTAAGAAATGCCATCCAGAAATGGAAGAGACTTCTTTGAAGGATACCATACCTTTGGAAGAGGTCCAATTGGAAAGTGATCTCACTTATGAAGAGAAACCTATCAAAATTCTTGAGACTGCAGAAAGAGTTACTCGGACTAAGACTATCAAGTTCTGTAAAGTTCAATGGAACCATCATTCCGAAGAGGAAGCAACATGGGAAAGAGAAGATGATCTTCGAAAAGACCACCCTCACCTATTTGCTAGCCAATCTGAATCTCGAGGGAGAGATTCACCTTAAGGGGGTTAGATTTGTAACATCCCTAAAATCATGTTTCAAAACTCATGCATATCATCCATGCATCCATGCTCATATAGAGTTCATTTCAAACAAATCAATTCAAAAACAGGAGCATATGAGCTCATTATTTTATGTGTTCAGCATTAAAACAAATGTTACTCTCCAATGGGAGATTGTTGTTCATTGAACCAAACCTTGTTGTCTTATTGCTCTCAGATTGTATTGCTTGATTTCTAGGAGTTAAACCAAAGTTTCAAAACAAAATATGATTTGAAAACCATTATCGAAACTTATTTAAAACTAGTGCTATGTCACTACTTATTTTGTTTTATTCCAAGTGACCAGGCCAGTACAAAGTGACCACTTGGTTTTGTGCACAATTATATGAAGGATGCACTCTGCAAAAACCCAGAACAATTTGAATTCATATGGCATTTGAATTTGTTTGAAAATAGATTCAGAAAAATAAAAATAGAAATAGAAAAGGAGAAAAGAAATAGAAAAGGGCCGGCGCCACCTTTCTAGCCCAACAACAGAACCAGCCCATTTAGCCCACCTGGGATTCCCCTCTCCTCCTATTTTCTCACTGCACCCACGCTACCTAATGAGTCACTGACCGGTGGACCCTCGCCAGCTCACCACCGTCTTCCCCAAATCACGCCCACGACCACGTCGTCGGCTGTTTCCTCCGCCATTCACTGCCGCGTTTTAAAAACGAGTGATTGCCGGCGTTTCCTCGCGTGATCCTCGCCCCCGCTCTGGCTATAAGATCCCCTCTCCTCGCCGCTCATTTCCCCTCACGCCACTTGCTCGCTCCGCCACCAGGCTGCCCATATTTCACCGAACTCTGTCGCGGTACCGACGAACTCCGGCAGCAAATTTCGGTGAGCTCCCCGCGCCCCTTGACTTCTAACCTTGCCAGTACAATCACTGCAACCTTGCGTATCTCCTAACCCCTCTGGTGCATGCTAGGATCGTCCAGAGCCTCGTCAACGTCGACGACAGCACGAGTCCGATGAAACCATCAACTTCGGCAAGCTTTCCTGGTTAGTTCTGACCGCGCCTTGACCTCTCCTTGACACTGGCATGACCAGCACCACTTTGCGATCCGACGACGCTTTATTTTCCCCGCATGATCTGTACCGCCAACGCCAACGAGCAACAGATCGACGCCTTCGCGAACTCCGGCGAGGAATCCCTAACGACTCCGAGCGCCCCTTCGCCAACCAGGGACACGTCGAGCTTCTCCTCGTCAATGTGGTTCTGGTGAGCATCCTCCCACCTCGCTGGGCGACCTAGTTCGCCAGCACCATCACTTTCAGAGCGCGCCGCCGCCAGCGCCACCACTTGTTGGTCAAACGCTGAGCACCGTTAGATTTAGATCTAGTGGTCATGATAGATCGTAGGTGAAGCGGTAAGTTTCAATCAGAGCCGCGCGATTAAGTTAGATCCAACGGCTCAGAAGCGTGATCCGGTGCGAAGTGGTACCAGCCAGTAAGATAGCGCCGCGTGGCATGTTTCTCGATTTAAATTTCTGATTTGAATCTATTAGAAGTTTGAACTTGTTTTAATCATAACTTTTGATTCCCACGTCAAAATTTGATGAATTTTATATCAATGGAATCAGGAGAGAAAGCTCTTTCCATATATGCAATGTGTTTAATGTTTTGTTTCTGTTAAAATGGTTTTATTTACAGAAACATCTGTAGGCCTATTTTGTGCATATAAATTATTTGAGAAATGTTTTAAATGTTCAAATAAAGTTTGTTTGGAAAGATTTGGACTTGTTTATGAATCAGTACTGTGCTCTTGTCATGTTTGGTATAGAAAATCATCACATATCATATTGCATGCATTCATATATTTTTGCTTGTATATATTTTGTGTGTAATTTGGTGTTATCATTTTATGTGTAGAATTTGGTGCTAATAGTGATTGTGATTGTGAGGATTTCAGCTACTCTCCAAACTACCAATGCAAGTGGTGCTTCATGATTCTATCCCTATGTTTTCAACTATGCATTAGAAATATTTTTGCTAGTCTTGCATGGTTATATTTTGCTTATATGCTATGCTTGGGAAATCCTAGTAGTGGTAGAATTGCTAGAAATTTCTAAGTAAGATGTTATCTATGCCATGCTTAGACTAGCTAATAGCAACCAAGGGTGGTAAAATATTCATGCTATGATAAAATATTTCTAAGTCTTTGGACTTGTGTTTTGCTTAATAAAACAACTAAGTGAATGAAACACCTGGGTGGAATGGAAGGAATGGTTTATGTTGAGTGGTTACACAAGGCCCATTTATATGGTTTACCTTGTGTATCTCACTTGTGGAAAGCCACCCAGGAACAATGGGATTTGAGAGGCCAAATGTTAAGAAGCTTCTAGTGCAGCCACTTGGCAATATGGGCTCTGCCTGGATCATATAGGTTGCAATAACTTAGCCATTTAGACAGTTGGTGGTAGTGGGATGATAGGTTGGAGCGCTTCCATTTGGTCTAAGGGAAGGCTTCTGAAAGGTCCTGTCTTGGTGAAAATCAAGTCTTGTGGGGAAAGTGCACAACCTCTGCAGATGGAAGAATCTAAGTACTTAGCCATGTCCCTGGTATGGGACAACTTGAGCATCAAGACATGGAAGCTATCAAGAATCTCCTCATCCCAATTTCTAAGTAAAACTTGTGGTTGAACAAGGGTGAAGGACCCCAATGTCTATTGGTGGTTCCTCGGGAAAAGTTTTTGGACAAAGAAAAACTTAGTGTTTTCAACTGATAGGCAAAACCTATTTTGAGCAAAGCAAGCCTAAGATACACTTAGCCAAATTGCATATAGTATCTAGTCCACTAATATTCTACTAAGGTATCACTTGCCAATACTATTCCAATGTATTGACCCACTGCGGCTGTAACTTGTGATGTTGCAGGTTACTCTTATGATGATTAGGAGTCATGAGTCTACACTCATGCTTGCCTGTGGCACATGAAGATGAAGACTTATTTATCTTATTACTTATTTAAACTCTTGTACTAGGCATGTGGCCATGGAGTTGCAAAAGACTATGTTTGTCTCTGGAATGACTGTAATAATGACCTTTGTTTCTGTGTACTTCATCTTAAACTGTGGATGCTAGCATTGATCCAGGGACTAGCATTGCAATCATAGGGATCCTTTTTACTTTACAAAGGAGGGATCTTACACACGCAAGCGCGGACGCCCTCCTCCGCCGTCTGCCACCGTCGTCTGGCCAGTTAGCCGGCGAGCCAACGTGGCTCCTGTATGGCGTCCACGTGGTGCCTGCGTGGCCCTGGTCCCACCAGTCAGCCTCTAGCGCTAGGCTCTGCCCCGGTAACAAAAGCCCCTGACCCTCTGTTGACGTCAGCCTCGTGTCACAGTGACGCATTAAATCATTTCAAATGATTTAAATAATTCCAGAAATTGATTAAATCTTATTAATTCAATAACTAATGATTTATAAGTCAGAAAAATACAAATAATATATCAAAATTTTCATAAAAATGAGAACTATCTAATTAAGTTATAATCATGCATTGTTCAACAACTTAAATGACAAGTTTAATTAGAAGAACATAGTAACCCCTCTCATATACATCTGGAGTTTCCCCGAGTCAGGGTTTGTACCCCTCGGAACCCCGATTAAATTGCCGAGCATGTCTTAGGGTTACTTTTCAATACAATTGAACTTATCATATCATCATACTTGCTTGAGAATTGTATCGATGCCATGTGTTGATTGTTTCCCTCTCTTTCCGGTGTTTGGTTCTTCCCGGTAGAATACGAGATCGAGATCGAGATCGAAGACCGAGGACAACACCACCGAAGATCGAAGATCGACGAACAATACTTGGCCAACTGTAATCAAGTCAAGTACAAGGATTCCGAAGATCTACTTATATGTTATCAATTGGCAAAGGCAAACATAGCCCCACCATGATATAATCCTATGATTTCGAAAGCATTTCAATTCTTGCCATGATGCATACGATTCTACTGTGGTATTTTATCGATAGATAAAGTATCCTATCTATTTCATTACTCCCTTTGAGCTTATATTACCCGATCCACTTCTCCTATCATAACTAGGTTTGGCTTGTGTGCACTGCTAGAGCTCTTATATGTGTCTGCTTAGCCATGCATAGCTGTCAGTTCTGGTCCATCCAGGTGATGTATCAGATACAAATAATCTAGTATGATTGGAGAACATGATGAGATGAGATCAGAAATTAAACATGCTAAGGCTTGTATGGGAGGCCACAGTGGGATGTGGTTTTTCTAGTCCCATGCTCGCCACCCTTAGGACCCTAGGTTCTTACCTCTTGAACCAAGACGAGCGTACAAACACACGGGGTAAATTGGGACCCCATGATTGACTAACTTGCCTAGTAGATTCCATGAGTCACATAGTTCGGGAGTTCCATTCGACATACGCATTGAAAACGTTTTCGAAAGAAGGAGGTGAAGGAGGTGCATTCTTATAGGTAGGGAAGCGTGGACCGAGTTGCTTGGGGTTGATGGCGCCCCTGGTAAACCAACCTCGCCTCACATATTTAAGTACCGGCTTCGGGATTTGACCCGTTACGGCGGAACCATACTTATTGCGTGACTCATGGTCTCGGCGAAAGCAAGGTAAAGGTCGTGTACAACCACACCCTCTGTCAGCACACCAAGGAAGTGTGTCAAGTGGCATTAAGAGTCGGTTGGTACGTGTGGGTAAAGTTGTACACCCTTGCAGGGTAATAATCTTTCGGAAAGACGTGCCCACGGTTATGGACAACTTGGGAATGGACGGGAGATCATAGAGAACATGAACCTAATCATAAAACTTGGGAACTAATTCTTGTTAAGGATGCTTCCTCATGGTTACGAGGGGGTGATCCTAGTTGGTAGATGATGATGACTTGGTGGATATTCAAAGATGATGATCAATATTTTGGAGATGTCGCTCTCTTATACCCTTTTAAAACTCTGAATAGACGAGCTTCTTCTCTCCCTTGTTTTATAAACAAAAGATGCCTTTATGCAAAACAACTCCACCAACCATAAGTCTTGCGGAGTACACCCTGTACTCACCCTTGCTTTGTTGATACTTTTGGCAGAGTAAGTGTTCCCTGAAGATCAGTTTGGTACTACATCGACACATTTAGTAGCTTGGGGTTCCGGTACCACGGAACTGTAATGGGACGTCATTGTTATGCTTCAGGCCTCTTAGGCCATTTGTTAAGTTTGCTATACTTAATAGCATAATTTGCCTTCCGTTGTTTGATCTTTGTGGTCAGTGACCTCTGCTTGTAATAATTTGGTTGTCTGCTCCGTTATGAGCTTGCTGTAATAAATTTTGCGTCGTAGGGTCACTATTGTGTTACCGATTCTCCACTGGATATCCTCGAGCTCAAGGTTAAGCTTATGTCAGACAGAGGTCTGGGATTTGTTTAGCCCTGATCCCGGGGGTGTCACACACAGCTGGCAATAATGGTTTTGGGGAGTTGGAAGCACAGGTAGAGTATGTACTCAGTGCAAGTGAAGTCTAGCAAAATAGAGGGAGCGACAAGTGAGAGAGCAATAGTTATCATAATCATGCTTGCAACAAAACAGGACTAATTATGGCATAAAAGTGATACAAGAAATCTGAGGCGAAATAAATCATCGAGGCTTACTGACTATTGTTTAGTCATATGCATGCATGAGCATGTGCCAAGTCGATTCACATGAACAGTCGAGGAGGATACCACAATATCATACCAAAGTATGAATAAAACAATGCAAGCAAACATTCATATGACATGCTACAAACTATTAGAAAGCTGGAGCTAATCATAGACACGCAAGAACTACTAAGCATCCATAATGACATACACCTTACACAAACAGGCTAAGCATGCTCACAATGATGAGTATATGTACAAAAATGAAACAAAAAGAGTTCGTTACCAGCCTCTTACCACACCTCGAGTTGTCTTAATCTTCATTATTGCCCTTCACTTGTGTGACTTGAATAATTAACATGAAACCAAATTCCACTGAGGATGGCTGAACCCTGCAAAGAACTCACGAAACCAAAGAAGAACAACAAATATTTTTGGTGTTTTTGATTTATTTAGAAACAAGCAAAAAAAGAATAACCAAACAAAAACAAAGCAAACCAAACAAAGTAAAATCTTTTTGGAATATTCTTTTAAGGAAAACCAAAGCAAAGAAATAAACCAAGAGAAACAACAAAAATATTTTTGGTATTTTTGGTTTTCAGAAAGAAACAACAAAAACCAAAGAGAAAGCGAAAACAATGGATATAGAAAGAACCGACCAAACATGATATATATATATATGAGTGTGATGTCGGTATACCTCCCCCCAAGCTTAGGCTTTTGGCCTAAGTGGGGCTCAATAGCGCGGATAGTACCCCCATGCCGGTGGGTCATCATAGGAATGATCATAGTCAGGCACCTGCGATGAAGAAGACGACGCGCCAAAATCAAATGAGGGTTGCTGGTATGAGGACTCTCCCAAGTTGGAGGGCTGAACCGAATTGTCTTCGGCATCCTCTTCAAAATTCTCCTCTTGTTAGGAGAGTTCCCCCACATAAGTGTCAACGTCCTCCTCCGTAAGCGACCATCCTTGCCTGTTATCAAAGTTAAACAAAGCAAGTGTAGGCAAATAAACTATTTTATCAGTCCTACCCTTTCTTCGACCTTGCTGGGCAAAAGATATTTCATATGGTAAACTTCTCACATTTTCCCCCACGGAAACAAAACCATGCTGAATCATAGATTCAATATCAAGCCTTTCTATGGGGAACTGAAAATCTGAAAAGTGAGGCTCTAACCCATGGAAAGCTAGCAACCTAGAAGCAATGAGACCTCCACAAATTCCACCCTTCTCACGGTTGGTGGTGAGACGGCGAACTCAAGCTTGAGCAAGTTTTCTGGTGTTTTTCGAGAGAGAGAAAGAAGGTGGCTTTGAGGAGGCAGCCTGGAGGGCCCTAGGTGGGCCAGACCCCCCTAGGCGCCACCCCTAGGTAGGCCGCGCCTACCCTAAGTGTGGTGGCCTAGGGTGGCCCCCTAGGTCACCTCTGGTACCTCTCTGCCCCTTTTTTCAAGGAAAAAATTATTTTGAATTTTCTGGAAGTTTTCGGGAAACTTTATTTTTGGCCAATTTTCAGGGTATGAAAATTGATTTTCTCGCAGAAACAATTTTTTCAGAAGAAGCAAAAGCAAACCAAAAGCAAAACTACAGGAGCTCTAAGAAACTCAAACAAGCAAACAACTAGCAAAACTAAAGCTAAAGCACAGACTAGGAAGGAGAAAGGAAAAAGAAAGCAAGTATAACCATAGTGGAAACATTATTTTGTTCATTAAAACCTTTTGTTAACAAGGTTGATCAAGTCTTGTTACCAAAACAATCTTATATGAAGAAAAACTTTGCATTCCACAAGGTGATTATGTTACCTCATACTTGATAGAAATTGTCCCAATCATAGTAGTTTCAAAATTTTCTTGTGGAATGGGACAATATATTTCTCCAACCTTGATGCCCGCAATATTTTCAATGGAATTCAGGCAATAGCTCTTAATAACCTTCTTGGGGAAATAGACAGTGTGCTCTTTGTCATTAATATTGAATGTCGTGGTGGTGGCATGGCAGATGCCATGGGTAGGCTAAAGTATGGGGCCAATGGATGCTAGAGGGATCTGGGGAGGGAAGATGCAGTTGATTCTACACACAGAAGACAAAGTCAAAGATCTTTATTTCTCCTTCCTTGGGCTACAAGTGCTCCTTGAGCTGTATTCAAGGAGAAAGGAAGAACTTTACCAGCCTAACGGTACTAAATGAGCCGATGCCCTCCTCTAGGTCTAAGCCTCCCCTTATAAAGGAGAGCCTTGGGTTCCTTTAGGGCTGACGGGGCAAGCATATTCGAGGAATATGCTTGTCCCAATATAGTAGTTCGGCGGCCTCCTTTCCCTGTCACCCTTCTAATGATGGCAAGGCTCCAGAGGGCCCCTCCTGCGTGCCTCGGGCTTCAGGACTGTCACCTCCGTGACCTCCTTCTGTCGCTCTGTCACTCTGCGCCTTTGTCCCTTGTGCTTGGCTCTGCTCAGGTTCTCCCTAGCCTGCGGCTAGAGTTTGACTTTAGGCTTCTCCTTCCCTTGCAAGCTTTGTATCATTCGGCCTCGCCTCGCGTAACTCGGCTTGTCCTTCTCCTGCATTAAGATTACTCGGGCTAACTCGGCCGACTTATTCAGTATCTCGGCCGGGTAATGCCTTGCCTTTATTACGAGGGTCCTGCCCTTCCCTATCTCGGCCGAACTCTACAGGATTCGGCCGACTCATACTTTAACTCGGAAACTAGACGGGCAATCTCCTTTCATCTTTCCCCGTCTTCATCCTACCCGAGGTCATCTCCCCAACATTAGTCCCCGAAGCTGATATGGCCCTGCCAATAACTTCGGCCGGGCCGTATCAGTTTCAAGAGATTTCTTTTGCCTTGTTTCCGAGTTAATTTGCTCATGGTATCATCCTATCTTCTCGCGTACGCCTCGTCCTACGTGTCTTACTCATCATTGTATTTCTAGTTTTTTGTTCCCCTACAGTATTCATTGTCAGTCTACAGCCGCCGCTACTCCTGTCTCGTCAGCTCTGCGACACCGCGTCTGCTTCCATCGGGATCGTGGCTTTCTTTCCCATCGTGGCCGGTGCGTTCCCTCATCATAGTGCGTTGGTGCTACATACACGATCTACACTGTCAACTGCCTCACGCATGATCCCACTACCTCGCAGGTTACGCGGTTATAAAGAGGGGCGCGGCGCTGGGGGATTTACTTTCCCCTTTTCGCTTGCCCGTGCCCTTCTTCTTCCTCTCGCCCTCGCGTCCGCTCGCGGTTCCGCCATCGTGCGCTCGTCTGCGTTCTTGGTAGCACGAATCTGGCCGCACCGCTCCGTCGTCGTCATTGCTGCTCGCCTGCTTTGGCGCCGTCGCTGATGAGTTTCTCCGGTCCCGTCGTCTGGCTTTTCCTCTAGAGATATCAACTCCTCTTCTGTTATTGCACGGCGGTTCTGTCTCCGCTCCGCCGCCGTTTCTTGGATAGAATCACGACGGGGCCTTGTAGTTTTAAACTTTCCTCCGCCGCTAGTTCTTCCTCCGCAGACTTCTCCGGCGATCCCATGTCTAGCTCCGTCAGCGGTGCCCTGATAGAGGATGATGATGCTGGCTCTGGGCCTGAGCGAGGCTCGTGGCAGGGCTCCTCCGTTACTCGCCGCGAGATCGAGTGGCTCATCCGGACTCGGAGGATTCCCGCCGAGGTAGCTTGTCGCCTACCAGGTAGCGAGTCCTCTCCCGACCTTAGGGAGGGCGAGTATGTAGTCTTCATGTCGCATTTCGCGCGCGGCTTTGGTCTCCCTCTCAGCGACTTTGCTAGGGAGTTTCTGGACTACTTCGGCCTTCAGCCGCATCATCTTCCTGCTAATGCCATCGCTTCTCTTTCCGCCTTTATCTCTGCCTCAGAGGGATATTTCGGCTTGTGGCCGTCCGTGCATGTCTGGTCGAAGTTTTTCCAGATTCGTTCCAATGTTGTCCCAGATAAGTCTCTGCACCCTTCCGAGAAGCTGCTTACTCAATGCGGAGCAGCATCCATTACACCTCGGAGGAAGTCTGTATTTCCTCGTGTCACGGGGCTAGAGTCGTGCAAGAAGTGGCACAAGTCCTTCTATGTCAAGAACACGGGAAAAGAGGACAAGATTCGGCTCCTTGCCTTCTCCACTGGCACACCTTCTAAGGAGAACTGGACTTACAATCCGAGGAAGAGTCACGCTTTGGCCGAGGCTTTTGAGATTCGGCTTAAGGAATTGATCCGTGCCGGGTTACGCGGCGAGGATCTGATGGCTACCTTCGTCAGTAGCCGAATCTGCCAATTCCAGAAACGCACGCACAAACTCTGCTACATGAGCGGTCCTCTTGACCCCAACCGAGTCTCGACCGTGGAGCTGGACAACTATCTCATCCTTAAGCGTGTCCGAGCTATCTTTAAGACGGAGATGCCTGAGGACTGGGCTTGGGGATTGAAGCCGTACACCCGCGAGCATCCCCCTCCCGAAGTAAGCTTAATCGCTAATGCTTAGCTTTCCAATTGTTTTCGTAACTGTCTTTGCTAATATTCCTCTTTTTTGTCTTACAGAGGTTTGCGGAGCAGAAGAATGAGGACGCCGAGGTTTTGTCACTCCCATGGCTGGACCGAATACCCAGACAGTGGGGAGCCAGACTCGGAAGAGTTCGTCCCCAAGTCGGATCTCGCTCCGGCTCGTGCTCGTGGCAAGACCTCGGCCCACGAGGAGGAAGGTGATTCGGACGAGGTCCAAATTCTTGAGGTAGTTTCCGCAATGCCAATTTCTTATGCATTTCCGGCTTCTACTTTCCCAGCTAATCCGGCCGGTCAGGTTCACGACGCCGAGCCTATTGCTTCCCTACCCCACTCGGGAAACGTGGGGCTCCCGCTGGTGCCTCAGAGGCGGCCCCCAAGAAACGAATGAAGAAATCCGCTCCGAATCCTCCCAGGAGCAAGACCATGCCTGGAGTCGCAGGGTAAGTTTCTTTTGCTCATATTTGTTGTTTCTCTCTTTCTGCTTTTTAACCTGACCTTTTTTATTTTCGCAGTGCTCCACTTTCTGTTAAGCCCGGCGGTCCCAGCATGACGAGTCGTATGACTCGGCAGCCGTCTCCTCCGCCTACTGAAGATACCAGGATTCCTAGTCCTGTTCACGCCACATCTCCTCCAGCTCTGAATCGGACGCCACCTCGCCACGATGCACCTGAGATTCCTCCCGTTAACGATGACCCCACTCGGCCCACAGATATTTCTCCCGAGCCTGCTGCCTTTTTCGTGAATCCTGATGTCTCTACTGAGCCTCTTTCTGCCACTGCGGTTTCCATAGTGACTCCTTCCCCGGTCGAGGGCGTCCATATCTCGGCGCCCTCTTCGACCGTGACTCCTCCGGCTCCTAAAGATGTTGTTCCCATTGCCGAGGTATCAGCTCCCACTGATGCCTCTCTTAAGACAAGAAAAGCCATCGCTACTAAAGCCTCCTCCTCCCAGAAAAGTCTTGCCGGCTCTTCTCAGCCGAGTATAACCGATGTGCTGTGCAAAGGAAGTGCCTCCGCCAAAGCCTCCGTTACTCCGGCCGCCGGTACCCAGCTCGCTCTTCATAAAAGCCCAGCGGCAGCGGTGGTGGTTACAAAGACGTCCGAGGTAAAGTCCTAACAAGACGCAGTGGGTACAATTTCTGGCCGTTGAATACGCCAATCGGAATGTCATTGATCAGTTCGAGGGTAACCCAGCCAGCCAGCCGTTTTAGCTTTCCGACATCAGCAGCCGCCTGCATCAAGCCGCCAAGATCATTCTTGATAGTAACAAGATGAATGAGGTAATTTCTTTTTATGGAGTTTTGGTTAATTCTCCAGATGCTATTATATATATTCTAGTCGCCGAAGCTTGCAAGAAAATAACTTGTTATTCGTTTGGAAGTTTTATGATTCTCTACTCAATTGAATTTCATCTTAAAATTCGAACCTCTATCCGACTAGATCTGCCTTAAATTCTGCTTGATTTGTATCTATCTGAATTTGAATTATCCAGCCACCTAGGTCCGAGTTAAGTTTTGCTTGACTCGAATCTGTTTTATCTTCGAATATCCAGCCACCTAGATCCGGGTCAAGTTTTGCTTGACTCGGATCTGTTTTAGCTTCGAATATCCAGCCACCTAGATCCGGGTTAAGTTTTGCTTGACTCGGATCTGTTTTATCTTCGAATATCCAGCCACCTAGATCCGGGTTAAGTTTTGCTTGACTCGGATCTGTTTTAGCTTCGAATATCCATTCATCATTTTCTCTATTGCTTAGGTTGCACATGACCGGCGGACCGCCGAATTTCAAAGATTGCTTTTTTCGCACAGAAAATTGGAAGAAAAATATGAGAAAGTTATTCCTGTGGTGAAAAAAGCTGGTAAGTCGACAATCCTTTTCGTCATCTCCGACATTCTTACTGTTTTGTATGCGAGATGTCGGCTCACTTTGTTGGTTAAACAGGTAACATCAATAATCTTAACATCCGTCTTGAGAAGAAAGTCAAGACCCTGGAAGGTTAGTTGCCCTTTTACTTTATACCTTCCCTCTTTAAAATGTGCGCTAAGTTTCTTTTATCTCTTTTGGCTTTGGTAAAGCCGAGTTACAAACCTTTGCAGCATCTCACCAAGATTGCATGCCCATGCCTGACGTGATGCTGCATTTTTTAGAACAAAGCGCTACTCATTCGGCGCAGCTAAAAGAAAAGGACGATGAGATAGCTCGCCTGCGCGCCGAGGTGGAGGCCCTTAAGCTCTCTCAGAAGTCCGAATTAGAAAAGGTCGACCAGGAGTTCTCCGAGGAGAAAAATCGGCTAGCTCTGCAACTGCAGAAAAATAAAGAGCTCCTAGAGGCTGCCGAACTAAAAACTCGGGGAATGAGCGAGGAGATCGCTCGCTTCGAGAAGAGAAAGATTGACTGGGCTAAAGACCTTCAGATAATGCTGAGTTATATTCATCGTAAGCTTCTTATCACGGCCGGATTATCTTTTTCTTTTTTCCTACTGCCGACTGACGCATTCGTGTTTTGCGCAGATCATTTTCCAGAAGCTAAGCCCGTGATCTCTAAAGCGGTTCTTAGTGCTCGTGTGCGTTGAGGTGTTCCTGTTGACACGGACTAGGAGTACTCGATGGAAGATTTCCTGGTTGCTGTCGGTGCTGCAGTTGGTCCGATGAAGATTATGGGCAGGGATTTGGTGCAGGCGGCTATCCGAGCCTACCATGTTCTCTGGCCGAATACTTCTGGGACTCCTGATATCAATGAGGTCCAACTGCTGGTGGAAATATTAATGGCATCCGAGAGGCAACTAAGTCTTTGGAGGGAATCAGCCGGACGAGCTGGCGCTGACATGGCTCTCACTGTTATCATGTCATGGTATGAAGATATTTCTCTTGATATCTTGAGAAATTTGCGCACTGGTTCCCGTTGGGTTGAGGACCCAACCTTTGTCGCTCTTCGGCAAGCTCGCGCCTTCCAGCTCGTTGAGTATGCCGACGTGCATACCTGGAACGAAGGTCCGAGTTTCCTTCCTAACCCGGAAGACGAGGTCGTAGTTGAGGATGCGTCGGATAACAACTCAGCTGAACAAGGAGAAGATGAGGATGACTCGGCTACTTCTGGTGATTCCAGTTCGAGCTCAGATGGCAATGGCGACGCGCGATCCTCATCCAAAGGTACTGGGCATTCTATCAAGAACCGACGCTCTCAAGACCTCGGGCTCCCTCCGTGATCGCTCACGGTCTATGGAGGGCGAGGCAACCTCGGCCGAAGTTCCACCTACCTCGTAGTGCCCAGCCCCTAACCAAGTTATGGCCTCTCCAGCTAAAAACCTCTAAGTCATTTCTTATCCCTGGTATGTCGGGCGTATGATGTACGTGGAATATTTGTCCGTATTCTGTTTGGTATGAATTTCCTTTGCCGTGTGCTGCTGAGACATATATGGCTATAATTGTTATCACTTTCTTTAAGTGGTCTTGTTCGTCCGAATCCTTGCTTTGGCGGCCTGCAATTTCTTGATTTTGGGATATATATTTGCCTTTGTACTCCCGTGGTTTAGACCATTAATCTGGGTGTGGACTTCGAATATCATACGAGATTGAGCTGTTCTTACTTTGAGTGTCGAAGTTTGATACCTTTCTTGTATCAAAGGCTAACCACTACTTCGAAGCAATATATGGCAGTCCTCGAGTTACTGCCTATGGCGCCGAAGTCTAGTATGTAAACCAAATCTCCGAAATAATATAAGACGATTGCCGAGTCGCTGCTCAAGGTGTCGAGGTTTAGTATGTGAATTAAGGTTAGAAATAAATGTGGGGCAGTCCCCGAGTCATTGCTCGGGGTGCCGAGGTTTAATACATAACATAAAATTGAAATAACATATGGCAGTCCCCGAGTCACTGCTCTGGATGCCGAGGTTTAATACATAACCTGAAATTGAAATAACATATGGCAGTCCCCGAGTCACTGCTCTGGATGCCGAGGTTTAATACATAACCTAAAATTGAAATAACATATGGCAGTCCCGAGTCACCGCTTCACGGATGCCGAGGTTTAATACATAACCTAAAATTGAAACAACATATGGCAGTCCCCGAGTCACTGCTCCGGATGCCGAGGTTCGAAACATAATTGGTGCTTGATCTTGAGATACTACTTTACAATGTGTCACCGATGATCTTTACGAGTAAAATGGACGAGTAAAGCTACGTTCCATGGCCTTTTCGCTTTCTTCGCTTTATGCCTGTTCTTTCCAGGGGATTGAGCATCGATTAGGTAATAGGCATCATTGTGCAATGCTTTGCTCACGACGAATGGTCCTTCCCATGGAGGCGACAACTTGTGCATGCCGGCCGTGCGTTGCACCAGTCGGAGAACTAAGTCTCCTTCTTTGAACACTCTTGGATTCACCTTCTTGTTGTGATATCGTCGCAAGTTCTGCTGATAAATAGTTGATCTTGATAGCGCCAGCTCCCTGGCTTCTTCTAGCAGATCAACAGTATCTTGCCGAGCTACTTCATTTACTTCTGAAGTTGTATATTGAGTAACTCTTGGCGAGTCATGTATTATGTCGGCTGGAAGCACGGCTTCTGCCCCGTATACCAGAAAGAATGGTGTATAACCTGTTGATCTGTTTGGAGTAGTCCTAAGGCTCCATAATACTGCTGGTAGCTCTTCAATCCAACATCCTGCCGACCTTTGCAGCAGTTCGACGAGTCGTGGTTTTATTACGGACAATACTAGTCCATTAGACCTTTCCACTTGCCCATTGGATGCTGGGTGAGCCACAGAAGCGACATCTAATCTTATGTGTTTCTCTTGGCAAAATCTAGCGAAAGCTCCTTCTGCAAAGTTTGTGCCATTATCTGTAATAACACTGTGCGGGTATCCATATCTTAAGATAATATCTTTGAGGAATTTCACTGTTGTGGGCCCATCGCATTTTTTTATTGGTTTCACTTCAATCCATTTTGTGAACTTGTCCACCATAACCAATATGTGGGTCATCCCCCCTCGGGCCGGCTTAAATGGTCCCACCATATCTAAGCACCACACAGAAAACGGCCAAGTAATTGGTATCGTTTTTAACTCGGACGATGGCATGTGTATCTTGGTTGCATATCTCTGACAACCTTTGCATTTCTCAACCAGCTCTTTGGCTTCTTTCAACGTCGTTGGCCAATCAAACCCATGCCTGAATGCTTTGGCCACTAAGGCACGAGATGATGCATGATGTCCACATTCTCCTTGATGTATATCTAGGAGGATTTCCTGGCCTTCTGCTGAACTCACACATCTTTGCAATACACTTGTGACGCTTCTTTTGTATAGCTCATTATTTATGATCGTGTAAGATTTAGCTCTCCTTGCTATCTGTCTTGCTAACACCTCATTATTCGGCAAAGTCGCATCTTTAAGGAAAGAGCATATGGGTTGCGCCCATACAGGTGTGATTTTCTCTGGTGTGGTCTCACTGTCTATTTCCATGTTTTCTGCCGACATAACTACCTCGGCTTTCTCCATAGTTATGCTTATCTCAGCTGTCTTTCTCTTGGGGAATTACGGGTTATATTGCTGGTCAATTTCCATCGGCACACTATCTTCTTCTGAATTTGCCGGAATAAAGATGGATTCGGACTCTGGTGATGGTGTTATCGATGGTTTCCTTAGTGCTCTAGGGCGATACCTGGGGGAATTGACTGCCTGGTTGATCCTAGCTTTGACAACGTGTCTGCGGCATCGTTTTCTGCCCGAGGTATGTGATGAAATTCACACCCTTCAAAATATCCACTGATCTTTTGCACATGAAATCTATACAAAGCCATATTATCATCCAATGCGTCCAATTGCCTGAGACTTGCTGTACTACTAGATCTGAATCCTCATAGCAAAAGATTCGGCGTATGCCAATCTCTTTTGCCACCTTCAATCCATGGACCAGAGCTTCATATTCGGCTACATTGTTTGACGCGGCAAAATGTATTTGCAGCACATATTTCAGCTGATCTCTTTTGGGCGAGGTTAACACTATTCCTGCCCCCAAACCATTTCTTAGTTTGGAACCGTCAAAGTGCATCGTCCAATAATTCGGGTCTGGTAATGGTGGCTCATATTGCACCTCGGCCCAATCTACGAAGAAGTCGGCCACATCCTGAGATTTGATTGCATCTCTCCTATCAAATTGCGGAGCATAAGGTGACAATTCAATTGCCCATTTTGCTATTCGGCCACTTGCATCTTTGTTGCTCAATATGTCGGCTATGGGTGCTTCACAAATTACTTTGATGGGGTGCTCTTCGAAGTAATGTTTAAGTTTCCTTGCCGACATGTACACTCCATAAGCCATCTTCTGATAATGTGGGTAATTTTGCTTTGAAGCGGATAACACCTCGCTCAAGTAATACACCGGCCTCTGTACTGACTTATCATTTTTGACTCGTTCTACGACAATTACAACACTCACTACTCTGTTGGTAGCCTCTATGTAGAGTAACATAGGCTCTTTTGATAATGGAGAAGCTAGAATGGGCGCTGTGACCAACATCCTTTTCAATTCATGAAATGCATTGTCTGCCTGTGGAGTCCAAATGAACTTATCTGATTTCCTCATCAGTTGATAGAGTGGCAATGCCTTCTCTCCCAGCCGACATACAAACCGGCTGAGCGAGGCTAAACAACCCGTGAACTTTTGTACGTCATTTAGACACCTTGGCAACTCCATCCTATCTACTGCCTTTATCTTGGTTGGGTTGGCCTCTATACCTCAGCTGGATACGAGAAAACCGAGTAGTTTTCCTGCTGGCACGCCAAATGTGCATTTTTCCGGGTTAAGCTTCATTCGGAACCTTCTCAGGTTCGCGAAAGTCTGTCGTATATCATCCAGTAGTGTTTTGCTTTCTTTGGTTTTGATAACCACATCATCCACATATACTTGTACATTTTTTCCTATCTGGTCGTGTAGACATTTTTGCATGCATCTTTGATACGTTGCTCTGCTGCAGTGAATGGCATTGTGCGAGCAATAGCCGTCTCAGACGGATAATAAACGCAGTCTTTATTTGATCGATCGGATTTAACGGTATCCGTGAAACCGAATCTGGCGTCTACAAATTACAACAGTTCACAACCAGCGGTCGAATCAATGACTTGGTCTATTCTAGGTAAGGGAAAAGGATCTTTTGGACACGCCTTGTTCAGGTTCGTGTAATCGATACATATTCGCCATACAATGGCTACATTCGGATCATCCTTCTTCTTTTCCACTAGCACCGGGTTTGACAACCAATCCGGATACAGCACCTCCATGATAAACCCGGCCGCCAGGAGCCAAGCTATTTCATCCCCTATTATTTTTCTCCTGTCTTCGGCGAAGCGGCGGAGAGGTTGCTTCACCGGTCTTGCTCCTGGCCTTACATTCAGAGAGTACTCAGCCAACTCCCTCAGAACACCTTGCAGATCCTGAGTTGACCATGCAAAGATATCCCGATTCTCACGGAGGAAGTTGGTGAGCTCGCTTTCCTATTTAGCATCTAGGCCTGCACCAATAGTAACAGTACGCTCTGGGAACTACTCATCTATCTGAACCTTCTTTGTTTCTTTAGTCGGCTGAAAGGAGACACTTCCATGTGGATTGGCTAATGCCGGCATATTCAGCTGTGCCGACTGAGCGAGGGCTGCTACCTCCTGAATCCTTCTTTTTCTCTTGCTATAACCAATGACTCGGCCAAATTTGACCGGCTGAAGCACATTCCATTGAATTCCTGTAATCCCCTGCTACTGTTATCACTCCTTGTGGTCCGGGTAGCTTCATTTTCAGATAACTCACATGACAGCTGCACATGAATTTGTCCAATGTTGGCCGTCCGAGTAAAGCATGATAACAACTCTCCAGATCCACCACTTCAAACTCTAAGTTTTCTGCTCTACAGTTATCTCTTGTGCCAAATAATACATCCACTCGAACCTTACCAATGGGTTCGCACGAAAACCCTGGTACTATCCCATGGAAAGTGGTCCTCGTGGATTGCAGCATGTTCTGCGATATTCCGAGTTTATGCATGGTATCTTTGTACATGATGTTGATACTGCTCCCATTGTCATTGAGAACTTTTGAAAATTTCACATTAATGCTTGGTCCAACAAATGTTGGATCCAGTACGAGTGCATACGACCCCGGACTCGGCATTATCTTGGGGTGATCCTTTATGCTCCAAGTTACTTCTTGATCTGACCAAGGCACATGTCTTGGTACTGCCGGCATAACTGCATTTACTTCCATATGCCGGCGCTGTACACTCTGCCTGTCTTGCTGTTCCGTCGTGAACACGCAATACGACTGATGATGTTCTCTGTAATCATTGTGTCCATTGTTTCCTGGATTTGTCCTTCCATCCTGGCCTTGGTTCATCACTTGATGCACCGCATCTCTCCGGTCCGAGTTATCATACCTCGGGGGAGGAGGTGGTAACATCGATTCTCGTGCATTTGCTCGGGTCAATCGGCCGATGATCAGCCGATGTACTTGGAGAGGTGCTGCCTGAATGCCTGTGGGGTTTCCCATTGCATTTTTCATCCATACACATTGGCGGATCGTATGGTTAGCTGGCCTGGCTGGGTTTGACGTGTGAAATTTACACGGCTGATCTAACATAGATTCGAACGTGTACTTCGGCCTCTCCTACCATTGCTTCTTTTGCTCTGGAGTCCACTGTCTTTTTCCTTCATTCCTTGGTTTCCACTGCTGAGGACCATTCTTTTGCCGTTGAGTCGTTCCGTGACTCGGCTGATCTTGGGCTATCGCTACCACATGGGCCGAATTATATCTATAATCTGGCCTCTCTTCTCTTCTTCTTCCTCTAAAGTCATTGCGCCTGGATGACCCGGCCAAATCTCTAGCATACTGGTCTTGTTGCTCCCGGTGATCTGCCGACATTAATTCTGGTTGCTTCGGATCCCCCAATGCGTAGGAGTCCGCTATTCTGATGGTTTCTGCTAATGTGGTTGGCATATATCTTTGCAATCGCTGCCATAACACACTGGCATAACGGCATCCTTGAGCGAACCAAGCTATTGCTTGTGACTCTATAACTCCTTCACACGAGTTTCTCAGGTTACACCACCGAGTTAAAAACTCTCTGTCCGTTTCATTCGGCCTTTGCTTGCACATGGCTAATTTTTGCGGCCTGTTTGGCCTCTTGTATCTACTGGTAAAGTTGCTAACGAAAATTTCTTCAAAATCCAACCAACAGTTGATGTTTCCTGCTGGTAGATTATCCAACCATACCCTAGCTGGTCCTTCCAACATTTGTGGGACATACCGTACTGCCCATCGCAAGTTCCCACCTGCTATTTTCACAGCTGTGGCATAATCAATCAACCAGTCTTGTGGTTTGGTGCTTCCATTATATGTCTTTGTGCCTCTTGCCAGCTGAAAGTTCGGCACAGGTGGTTCGCCCATAATCCGTGGTCCGAAGCACGTTGGACCCGGTGGACCCTGTTCTTCCAGCAATTCGGATCGGTATAGCCGGTCTAGCTTTACTCTGGCATCATTTGATGGCAGATCTCTGTACAGAACTCTGTCTTGCATTTCATAGCGGTTATTTCCACCATGGATCGCATATTCCATCTCGGAATAACCATCATTGTACCTTTCATTTACTTGATTGTGGCGAGCTGGTCTTGCTTCTCTTTCCTGCCGAGGTTCATGTCTTGGCTGTGGGTTGAGCGGCGGTTCTCTCCTTACTTCAACAGGGATATTGTTCTCATGATTGCCTCTTCCGAGTTCTCTTCTGCCGAGGTATCCATTGCCTCGGCTTCCGCCGTCTTTCTCAGCACGGCCGAGATTTCTCTCACCACTGTTACCTCGGCTTCCATTGCCTCTGTTCTCGTTTGCTTTCCCAGCTATCGCCGGATCATACGGAACGATTTGCTTGTTTCTTCCCGGTTACCGCTTTGTCCCCACGTGCATTGTTTCCGGTGAGGACGCCGCCACGGACAAAGGTGTGCTTCCCCTTGAGTGAACCATTCGCGAGGCCCCTGGCCTCGCCGGGTCTGCCCTGAGCATTTCTTTGTTTTGTTGGTTCGCGATGCGCACCAGCTCATTCACTCTTTCTTGCTGTTTCTGCCGGGCTTCGCCGGTCAATCCCTCTAACTCTAATGCTGCGGCATTTGCCGCTCTCAGGTTCTTTGCCAGGGTGCTGTACCTCGGCAAACCCAAATCAACTGATTCTGCCTTATGAGCATCATGCTCCTTGTTGATATCATCTATGAGGTCCTTCCCTCTTAACCTCAACTCGTGAACCCGTTCGGGAGCGACGTCAAGCTTATTAGCTTTGGCATATTCTCGCAGGGTCCTGTTTAAGGATTCCCGCAAGGCCGACACCTTTTTTGCCTCTACCAGCACCTTTTGCCTGGTTTCTTCTAACTCTGCCTGAGCATTAGCCGGATCAAGTATCGGCGCTACAGGTGTAGTCAGGTTTTCTATGGTTGCTTGAAGAATGTTTTGTGGTCTTTCCAGAGGTGGCCGTCTCACTCTTGGTGCCTTTGGGGTTGTGTCCTGTACTTCGGCCTGGTTGGTCACTGGAGGGATTACCTCGGTGGGTGGTGGTGCCGTCTGCCTGGGCGCGACCTGCACACCTGTGGCGGGGTCTCTGGTTGATCCGGCACCTGCTGCTCCCACCTGCACTCCGGCTACGACCATCACCTCGAAGCTGCTCACCGGATGCGCTCCGCGCGGACGGCTCGCAGCGCTAAGGGGTGGCTCTCCTGCAACAACAACCCGGTGAGGATAAATGCCGGAGATGTCGACGCCGACGTAGACCCTGTGCCCGCCCAAGCTGATGAAGACACCGTTGCACGAGGGAGTTTTTCCCCTGAAGCTGCCTGCATTGTCGCTGACGTAGTCACAGAGATCGAATCTCTGGACCAAGCCAGAAACAACACGTTCGACAGTGCTGATGAAGTTTCCCGTCCGGATCATGACTCCAGCTAGCACCGCTGCTGGCCCCACGGTGGGCGCCAACTGTCGTGGTGGTGGCTCGGCAGATGCCATGGGTAGGCTAAAGTATGGGGCCAATGGATGGTAGAGGGATCTGGGGAGGGAAGATGCAGTTGATTCTACACAAAGAAGACAAAGGCAAAGATCTTTATTTCTCCTTCATTGGGCTACAAGTGCTCCTTGAGATGTATTCAAGGAGAAAGGAAGAACTTTACCAGCCTAACGGTACTAAATGAGCCGATGCCCTCCTCTGGGTCTAAGCCTCCCCTTATAAAGGAGAGCCTTGGGTTCCTTTAGGGCTGACGAGGCAAGCATATTCGAGGAATATGCTTGTCCCAATATAGTAGTTCGGCGGCCTCCTTTCCCTGTCACCCTTCTAATGACGGCAAGGCTCCAGAGGGCCCCTCCTGCGTGCCTCGGGCTTCAGTACTGTCACCTCCGTGACCTCCTTCTGTCGCTCTGTCACTCTGCGCCTTTGTCCCTTGTGCTTGGCTCCGCTCAGATTCTCCCTAGCCTGCGGCTAGAGTTTGACTTTAGACTTCTCCTTCCCTTGCCAGCTTTGTATCATTCAGCCTCGCCTCGCGTAACTCGGCGTGTCCTTCTCCTGCATTAAGATTACTCGGGCTAACTCGGCCGACTTATTCAGTATCTCGGCCGGGTAATGCCTTGCCTTTATTACGAGGGTCCTGCCCTTCCCTATCTCGGCCGAACTCTACAGGATTCGGCCGACTCATACTTTAACTCGGAAACTAGACGGGCAATCTCCTTTCATCTTTCCCCGTCTTCATCCTACCCGAGGTCATCTCCCCAACATTGAATGTTACTTTTCCTTTATTGCAATTGATGACAGCACCTGTAGTATTAAGAAAAGGTCTCCCAAGAATAATAGACATATTATCATCTTCAGGTATTTCAAGCACAACAAAATCAGTTAGAACCATGCAATTATGAGCAACTTGAACATGAACATCCTCACATATAATAACAGGGATATTAGTTGACTTATCAGCCATTTTCAAAGAAATATCAGTTGGTATCAACTTTTCTAGCTGGAGTCTCTTATAGAGAGAAAAAGGCATAACACTAACTCCATCTCCCAAGTCACATAAAGCACTTCTAACATAATTATTCTTAATGGAGCAAGGAATAGTTGGTATACCTGGATCACCAAGTTTCTTTGGAACCTTACCATTGAAGGAATAATTAGCAAGTAGAGTAGAAATCTCCTCATTAGGAATCTTTTATTTATTAGAGACAATATCCTTCATATACTTTGAATAAGGAAGCAACTTAATAGCATCAGTCAAAGGAATTTGCAAAAATAAAGGCTTCATCCACTCACAAAACTTGTTGTAGTGTTCCTCCTCCTTTGACTTGTGTTTCTTACCTGGAAAAGGCATAGGTTTCTGCACCCAAGGTTCTCTCTATTTACCATTTTTATTAGCAATAAAATCTTCCTTTGTGTACCTAGTGTTCTTAGTGTGCTTCTCAGGTTCTTCCTCACCTTCCTCCTTATCAGGAGACTCATTTTTATCATTACCACTCTCAGTTTCAGCATCAGATACATATATACTATTAGGATCTACAACAGGTTCAAGGGGTTCCTCAACCATCTTATGTTTCTTTTTCTTTCTCTTACGAGGACAACCACTATCTTCACCTTGTTGAGAATCCTGCTCTATTCTTTTAGGGTGTCCTTTAGGATATAAAGGATCTTGAGTAGCTATACCACTTCTAGTTCTAATTCCATAAGCATGTTTATCTCCTGAAGCATTAACTAGCATATCCTTTTGCACCTTAGCAAGTTGATAAAGTTGAGTTTGAACCATTTGAAAGTGTTTACAAAGCATTTTAATGTCATTAGAAGTTCTTTCCACAATATCTTTCAACTCATGGATAGCTCTAGAGTTTTCCAATAAATGATTCAGAACTTGTTTATTAAAATGACCTTGTTTAACAATAAAAATGTCAAGTTCCTCTAAGCATTGATCAGGAGGCTTACCATAAGGAGTACCACCTTCATCAAAGTGTTGGAGTACCTCAATAGTAGATGAGTGGATAATTGGCTTACATAATTCTTCTATAGGAGGTAGATTCTTCACATCTTCAGCTCTAATACCTTTCTCCTTTAGACACTTCTTAGCTTCCTTCATCACTTCATCATTTAATGCAATAACTCCCCTCTTCTTTGTTGTTGGTGTTGGAATTGGTTCAGGAGTAATAGGCTCAGGTGTATTCAGCTCAGTTGAAGTCCAATCATCATAATTCTTGCTTATCTTGGTCATTAATTCTTGAGCATCTGTAGGAGTCCTTTTCCTGAAAACACAATCAGCAAAGCTATCTAGGTAGGTTCTAGAATCATCAGTTAGTCCATTATAATAAATATCAAGAAGCTCATTCTTAGGTAATGGACATCCAATATGTGCATGACTCAAGGAACAGAATCTTTTCCATGACTCAGGCCATTTCTCTTCTTCTCCCTGTTTAAAATCAAAAAGTCTCTGCAAAGCAGCATGTCTAGCACTGGGAGGAAAATATTTATGGAAGAAAGAAGCAATCAAGCAATCAGGAGGTAATCTATTAAACCAAGCCCTAGCTTCTCCTTTTAGTGAAAAAGGGAAGATCTTAGAAACAAAGTACTTACGCATCTTAAAATCATTAGAGAATAAAGCACTCATAGTATAAAGCTCATTCATATGAGCCACAACACTCTCATTTCAGTACCACAAAAAGGTTCTTTCTCAACAATATCTAAATAAGACAAATCAAGAGAGAAATCATAATCTTCATCTTTAATATCTATGGGAGAGGTGGCGAACTTAGGATCAGAGGATAACTTAGGCACAATAGTACGTCTAGCAAGGAGACTCTTCATAGCACTAGTACCATGTGTGTTTCAGCACTCTTCAACAAATTCATCAGTGAACTCAATGTAACCATCATTAATATCATAACTCTCACTAGCCTCAGGTGAGCTAACAGGTGTAACAATGTATTCACTAGGAGTTTCGGTATTTCCTAGACTAGCCATAGTAGCATCTAGAAAAGGACCTAATGAACCACTCGCATTAAGCACAGTATAAGTAACATCATGAGCATCAAAAGCAGTTTCAGACTCAGCAGTAGTAGTAGTGTGTGTAGCATGTGTATGTGGTGGTGTGACAAGCTTACTTATAACAGACGGTGCATCAAGAGCAGTAGAGGTGTTTAGGACTGTACCTCTTCTTGTAGTGGATGGTAAAATAGGGAACTTTCCATCACGAGACTTCCCCATGATGAAAGGAGTAGCAGTGAACAATAATAGATCCAAGTGAACTTACAAATAAAGCTATGCTCCCCGACAACGGCGCCAGAAAATAGTCTTGATGACCCAAAAGTATAGGGGATCGCAACAGTCTTCGCGGGTAGTATTACCCAATTTATTGATTCGACACAAGGGGAGCCAAAGAATACTTGAAAGCCTTAACAACAGAGTTGTTAGTTCAGCTGCACCTGGAAATAGTTCTTGCTCACAGAAGTTTATCAGTAGCAATAGTTTGGTAGTAGCAACATCGACAGCAACAGCAACAGGATCAATAGTAACAGTAACGGTAACAATAGGATTCGCGTGCGGTAGGCATAGTGATGGATGACGGGCGTTGCATGGACGAGTCTAAACATGTAACTTCAAGATGTAGGGCATTGCAGATAAATAATAACAAGCATCCAAGTAATAAAAAATCCTAGGCATGTGCTCCAAATATAGTCATACGTGCTCGCAATGAGAACTTCCACAACATCTTCTGTCCATCCAGCCCGTGGCAGCGGGGCCTCTAGGGAACTACTGGAAATTAAGGTGCTCCTTTTAATAGAGCACCGGAGCAAAGCATTAACACTTCGTGAACACATGTGATCCTCACACCACAGCCATCCCCTCCGGTTGTCCCAATTATTGTCACTTTGGGGCCTTTGGATCCGGACGATGATATGTGTATACAACTTGCAGATAAGATCACAAACAATACTATCATAATGATTCAATAATAAGTTCAGATCTGAGATCATGGCACTCGGGCCCTAGTGACAAGAATTAAGCACAGCAAGTTACAACAAAGTCAAATAGCACAAGAGAAACTAGGCACTATGCCTTAACAATCTTATTCGATTACATGATAGAACTCATCCAATCCCTACCATCCCCAAGCCTATAGTGGGGGATTACTCACTCATGGATGAGGGGAACATCGGTGGTTGATGGAGATGCATTGGTGATGACGATGGCGATGATCCTCTCCAAATTCCCTGTCCTGGCAGGGTGCCAGAACAGAGTTTCTGGATCCGAATCTTGGTTTCTGGTGGCGGTGGTGGAGCGGAACTCTTTCTGGAAAACTATCGAACCCCCCTCGGTTTTTAGGTCGAAAGGCAACTTATAGGCGCAGAGGGAGGCCGAGGGGGTTCCTGGGGTGGCTGCACCCCCTCCAGGCGCGACCAGTGGTGGGCCCACGCCTGGGGTGGGTGTGGGCCCCCCAGGCCTCCTCTCCGTCTCTTCTTCTGGCTCCGTGGATCTTCTGGTGAAATATAATTTTTGGCATATTTTCCGGGATTTTTCCTGATAGTTCATTTTCTGCACAAAAACAATACACCAAGGTAATTCTGCTGAAAACAGCATCAGTCCATGTTAGTTGTATCCAAATCACACAAGTATAGAGGAAAAACAATAGCAAAGTGTTCGAGAAAGTAGATACGTTTTGGACATATCATGGCCTTCTCGGGAGGAGATCCGGCCGGATGCTCCCCTCCTCCACCGAGCGGCGCGGCCGCTCCCCTCCTCCACCTCGTTGCCCCCATCTCCTACACCGAGCCGGCAGTGGCAAGGTAAGTGTTTTTTTATCTGTTTTTCTTATATTACTATTATGTTTAGATTTAGTAGTAGTTCTAGTGTTGTAGATATGTTAGTTGTAGTACATTAGGGTAGTACATTAGGGTAGTTCTAGTGTTGTAGTACATTAGGGTAGTATATGTTGTTTCATATATTTATGTGTATAGTAGTAATTTAAGAATTATATATATTCATGTGTATAGTAGTAATTTAGGAATTATATGTTGTTTCATATATTCTAGTGTTGTAGTACATTAGTAATTTTTCTTCATGTAGGATATGTGTCGAGTCTGAGGGTGGGGCTGTCGACGGCGTAGGACATTTTGCTGGAGGGTCACTGATCTTCTTCACCTGTTGATCACGCTTCGAGGGTAAAAATCTGTTCTCCTATCTTGTACCTAGGGTTATTTTCGTGTGTAGATCACCAAGTCTGTCGCGTTACCTAGGCGTATCTTCCCGGCCGTAAGGGTTACGAATAAATATGCATTAGTGGTCTCGCATATTATGAACCGTAAATCTTACGGCATTTATTGAGAAAGCCGACGGATGCATAGTTGGGTATGTTTTCCTTGTTCTACTCCGGTCCGAGATAGGATTTCGGCAGCGTCTCCCTGTTGTTCTCCGGATGCATATCCCTCTTGGATTTTTGCCGAGACGTGTATCGGGAGAGCAGCGGGGAGGTGCTGCCAAAATTCTGTCTCGGATCGGGGTAGATCAGGGAGAACATACTCAATCTACGGATCCGGCGGTTGATAGGACCCTCTTTACCTATTATAGAGATAGGTGGATATATGTATGGCATAAAATATATGTTTGCTAAAATTCACCGAACTAATACTGAATTTATTTATATGGCATGATTAATTGAAAGCATTATATATGTCATTTTTGGTACTGATTAGAGGATGGAGAATCGTGACTGGATGTATGATGGCTATGTCAGTAAGTGGGACTTTACCTCAGAATGGCAAGAAAAGGCCGAGGACTTCGTGAGCCGGGCATTTGCCGTCCCCAGCAGACCCAGAAGAATTTTCTGCCCCTGTGCAAGATGCAAGAACCTAAATACACACTCAAAGGATGATGTGAGTACTCACCTGGTCAATTACGGGTTCACACCATCCTACAAGACTTGGACATTCCATGGTGAAAAGTTAGCGAAACATGCTAGGAGGGAGTCACGACAGAGTCAGCAGCAGAGTCAGCCAAGGGGAGAATTTGATACTGGTTTTGATAGGTGCATAGACAACTTTGTGAATGCTAATGTGCCTGAAAGCCCTCATGTAGAGGCGGAGACACCTCAGGAGGCGGAGACACCTTAGGAGGCGGAGACAAGTGAGGAGCCGGAGGAAAACACGGCAAAGTACTACGAGACTTTGTTTGCCTCACAGAGACCCCTTCATGCACATACAGATGTTACCCAACTGGATGCCATAGCTCGCCTTTTGGCCTTGAAGAGCCAAAGGAACTTGACCAGTGAGGACTCTTATGATATGCTTGCCGTCGTTGGCAGCATTCTGCCCGAAGGGCACCTCTTGCCGGAGAACTTCTACTATTAGACCAAACTCCTCCGTGACCTTGAGATGTCATATGAGCAGATACACGCTTGTCCAAAGGGATGCATGCTATTCACAAAGGAGCATGCTAAGACAAATTATTGTATCCGCTGCAAATCCTCTAAGTACTTTGAGGTCGATCCCAATGGTGATGGTCAGAAGAGGCAGACCGGGGTTGCCCAAAACATCCTCCGGTATCTTCCAATCATACCGAGGCTCCGGCGACTCTTCATGACCGAGGATACTGCCCAGCAGATGTTGTGGGCAGTGTTGGGGATATGCTATATGGGTATCCTAATAGCATGTCTCTTATCCGACTAACCCGGGTGGCCCATAGTCGGTAGCGTGGCCTATGGCCTGCTAGGCGGCCCAGTTAGGTGGATATAGAAGGGAGGCCCATGCCGGATAAAGGAAGGCTACGGTGGAGTCACCAGCGTACCCGGAGCCTTGGAGTGCAAGATACACAAGACTAGTAATAGACGGTGTAGGACTCTATGACCTGTCCGGCTAGGACTTTTTCCTCAGAACCTAGGACTGGCGACTATATAAGTCGGTCCTATGGGAGCCTTTAGGCACGTTCATAGACAACCTCGCAAATGAACCTATCTCTAACTCGGTATTGCCCTTATAGTGATTTATAGCAGAGTAGGATTCCGCCACTGTGGGATCCGAACTCGGGTAAGCGTGTTACCTGCACTGGCCAACCGTCCGCCTTACCCCATGTATCTAAACACGCATTGTGAGGACCCCTCCATGGTGTACTCGTCGGCAATACCACGACAGTTGGCGCCCACCATGGGGCAAGAGGCGCTTCAGGCTCTTCAGCGGACGAGGACCAAGATCTTCACGGGAATCGGCAAAACCGTAGCCATCGGTCGGGTTCTCTTCTCCGGCAACGTTCCGATCATCCCTCCTGACGAGTTTTGGATCCCGGCGAAGATGAACCCTACGCGGTGTTCGATCGTTCCTATCAGAGACATCCACCTCTTCATCGGCGAAACCTACTCGGGCACTAGTTCCCTGGGAGTCGGAGGAGCATCAAGACCCGCACGGACCGCCTACGGGCAGGATACGTTCGCGGAAGGATCAATGTCGGATCTCTCTTCGGAGTTTTCCGACAAAGAACGGAAAAATTCAAGGCCCACCCAAACCGCCCCTTTTGCAGGATATAAAGGTGGAAGATCACTGCAAATCCGCCGGCTTCATCCGTGCGTCTGGACAGCAGAGATCCAAGTTCATCGGCGTGGTTACCATCTTCGATCCGCACGTGTGGTTCGAGAGAGGCGAAACCCGCGACTACCCGCCGCCAGCTCGATACGAGTCGACCTAGCCAACTACCCTGATGATAACGCTCTATATCACTTCGTGGAAGGACTGGACCGCGGCACGCTTCTCCGACATTCTTTAATATGGCAGAAGGCAACAGGACGCCTTACACTCGAAGAGATGGTGAGCATCGTCAACAGCTACGCGGCAGCTGACGCGGCAGCCCAGATGGAGCTTGCGCTCAGAGCCGGAGAACCTCCGATTCAGCAGCCGCCACCACCGCCTCCCACCGCCATAGTCGCAGGAGCACCACCACCTCCAGTCATCGTCGAGCCCGTTGCACCTCCACCGCCCATCATCGAGGAAGTCCTGGCACCCTCTGACTCTGTCATTGACGCGCTTTATGCTGATTTCAGTGCAGATTCAGAGGAGATAGACTTCAGTCCAGAGGAGCTAGACTCCGCTATGCAGGAGATGGAGGAGGAGTACTCGTGCGACGAGCAAGCCAACAACGTCGTCATGTCCCGAGGGGTGTTTGTCACCATTGGGACAGCGATGGATGAAGATCAACCCGGACGAGCTCTACTACGCCGAAAAGGGAAGGGCCACTTATTGTCCGACGATGCTCACGCAAAGGTCATGCCTCCTCCGACCTGTGCAGCAGCAGAACTCCAAGACCGCCCGAGCAACAACAACACCGCAAACTTTCCGCCTCCAGCATCTACGTCTGCAGCAGCCCAAGTTAGTCCAGCTGATAGAGTGATGTACGGCAATCTCCTCGTCGAGCCACTGACCATTGCTCATATCCGGAACGTGATCCAGCTTGATGAGAAGCGCCAGCAGCTGCTGGAGGAGGCGCAAGCCATCGCGGAGCAAGGCGCTAAGCTAGATCGAGATCTGGTCAACACGCAGAAGTCCATAGAAAAAGCTAGAGCAATGGAGGCCGAGTACAAGACTTTGCTACAGCATCAGAAGGCTAAGAAAGCTCCAGCTCGCGTCATCAACGATCCTGGTGTACGGCGCAACCTAGGATGGGATCCCTCTAAGCCGGCACAGGCCAAGCCATACATTGACAGTGAAGGCAAGCAGGTGAGGCCCACACCACTCCTTAACCTCGCCGTCGCCAAGACTCTTCTGGAGCAGGATAGATCGCCTGAGGCAGTGGAACAGGTCTACGACCTAGTGGCCATTTCACATCCCCAAATTTTAGATTTGGTACTGCATATCATTCATGGCATTGCATCACGATCATCCTTTCAAAATTTCAGATTGAAAAGATTTTGGCAAAGCAAACCACTTGCATTTGCATTTTGACACCTACACTTGAACGCTTGGTTTTACCATGCCTTTGACAAAAACTATATATTTTGGGTGTATGGATGACACAGGTGCATAGAGGGTTCCGCCACGAATCCGTAGCACTTTGTTTCACCCAATTCGGAGCTCCATAGCAGAAGTTATGCAAATCTGAATTTTGCCTCAAAATCTGGACAGTTTCTGTCAAAATTCAGTTAAGGAAAAATCGTCTGAGAAAAAGGAAAAAGGAATTAAAAAGAGCGCCAGCAGTGCTGCCCAGTGGCTCGGCCAGCAGCCGCGCGGCGGCCTCTACCGCCGCCTTTACCGCCGCCACCACCGCCAGCCACTGATAGGTGGGCCCCACCTGTCAAGGGAACTCGCTTTGGCACTCGTCTTATTGAGCTCACTAGTGCTCAATCTTCCACTCTCTAGCATCATGATGCTTCCCCTCACCAAGTTTGAGAGGAAGGACCTTTGGGGCTTCAAGGTTACTCAGTCAGGGCGCCAGACTGAGCCAGCCACGGAGGCTATCACCTTCAAGCTTATGCACGACAACAGGGAGAGAGACCTAGAGGTAGTCATGCAGGATTTACTTGGGCGTCTGTTAGGGAGGCACTCTTGGGATATTAGAGGTACTCACTTTCACGCCTTTGGGAGACGCGACGAGGATGGTGAGGCTATTGAGTTCGAGGATGCTGCTAGAGAGACGGCAGAGCCGATTCGTCTGTACCTTCAGGACCTAGAGGTTCTACTTAGGCACCTAGATACTGATAGGACCAATGTCATGCTTAGCAATGACGAGCTCTGGGTGCAACTTCGTGAGAAGGACAAGCTCTTCGCGGAGCAAGACGAGATAGTCAAGGAAATGGAGGCCAAGTTTGAGAGCCAGGACAGGAAGTTCAAAAGCCAAGAGAAAAGAGTCCAAGACAGGAACAAGAGGATTTGAGAGATGACTGCAGAACTAGAGGCCAAGGACTTCGAGCTCGAGCATCAGCAGGGTGTGATTGAGAGACTTCGTTCACAGAAGAGGGCTCTCAAAGCCAAGGTAGAGGCCTTGACTACCAATGTCGAGGAATACAAGACCGCTATGGAGAATGCAGGTCTTACACTTGTTGATGAGGAGGTTGACGCAGAGGAGTAGTGATGACTACTCATTTATCTATCATTTACCATGCTTATGATTATTGAGTCGCAATGACCATCCAACATGTGGATGGCTTGCTATTGGTGTGTTTGCTTTTCAAACTTGTTGTTTATGTAATTGAACTTTATGTTATTTTGATGCTTGTTTGGTGATTGTCTATGTGATGTATTGTGCATGTTAAGCATCTATGGGTATCTCATTCTTATCCTTATTGAAAACCACAGATGCCACCTCGACGTGCCAACCCCAACCCGAACAACAACAATGTCACCCCCGAGATGCAGCAGCTGATGAAAGCACAAGCACAGCTGATGCAGATGATGACCACTTTCATGCAGAATCACAACAACAACAACAACAAAGAAGAAGAAGAAGAAGAAGAAGAAGAAGAAGAAGAAGAAGAAGAAGAAGAAGAAGAAAGAAGAAGAAGAAGAAGAAGAAGAAGAAGAAGAAGAAGAAGAAGAAGAAGAAAAGAAGAAGAAGAAAGAATAAAGAATAAAGAATAAGAATAAAGAATAAAGAATAAGAATAAAGAATAAAGAATAAAGAATAAAGAATAAAGAATAAAGAATAAAGAATAAAGAATAAAGAATAAAGAATAAAGAATAAAGAACAACAACAACAACAACAACAACAACAACAACAACAACAACAACAACAACAACAACAACAACAACAACAACAACAACAGAACAATCCACCAGGATTTGACATGCTCACCAGATTCTTAAGCCTGAGGCCTGCAAAGTTCTCATGAACTACTGATCCCATGGTGGCCAATGATTGGCTACGTGCAGTGAACAAGGATTTGGTGACCGCTCGCACTGACGAGGAGAAAGTCAGGTTTGCAGCACACTTGTTGGAAGGACCAGCAGCTACTTGGTGGGATAACTTCCAGATCACCACTCCCATTGAGGATGTGACATGGGCTATATTTGAAGATGGTTTCCGTACACAACTCACATCTCATCCGGAGTGATGAGTTTGAAGAAGGAGTTCCATAATCTGAAACAGTGCCACCGCAGCGTGGCTGAATATCACTACTAGGAAAACGGCTATAGATAATCCACACATCCGTGGCGCACGTTCTAGTGGTGCTCTACGGGTAAAATAGGCGTGGCGCCTTTTGTGTGCCCTACGGCTAATCGCCGTAAGCGTGGCGCACATGGGGTGCGCCACACCTATGTGTGGTCCAGGCACGGTGGTCGTCACACATACTGTAGCGCACTTGGTCAAGGCGCCACGGATGTGCAACTTTCCAGTAGGGCACTCCGCCTAGTGCGCTTTGGTCAGTATGTTGCAAAGAATCATCTTAGCCGTAGGGCACTGTCCTAGTGCCCTACTAAGTGGCCTACTAACTCCACACCCAAAAAAGTATGTTATGTCCTAGTTTCTTCTCTCTTCCTCTGAATTTTACTACCTTTTGTATATCTTGGTTAACCAAATTATTACAAGTGAGCACTGATTTGCATGTACTACATTTTTGGTTCTTTATGGCTATAGATACTTAGATTATTGTTTGTACTGCTTCCACGCCCATTTATTAAAATGTGTTGGTTGGGCTTCCAATTTTTCACTACCTAGTATAACCCAAAACTGTCCTCACTATTATCTATAGTGCACTGATTTATCCGATTAAACTAAAGTATTGATAATAAAGGATGTTTTCTTAGTATTCTGGTCAGGATGTCATTCAATTCCTCGCCTTACCTCGTTATTCTTTGTAGAAAATTAGAACTTATGCTAATTAGATAGCTGCTTATCCTTTTGTGAAGTTCATGGAAGCCAGTTAAGCCATTATACATGTTACTCAAGAAACCGCTTCCTTTTGTAAAGTGCTGCTACCGAATTACATCTGAATTCTTTTATCATCACAACCCCTATGATAATTTCACTAGCAGGTAATGTGATGTGGAAGAAATCTTGCATACACACTTCAAGGCTCTTGACTCTTGTGTCAGTGTGTGTATGTATTCAACATATTTGCCCACAACCAGGAGACGTCCTTGACGATTGGTTTCAGTCCGCTACAGATCAAGAAGGCGACGCCAAGGTGAAAAGGGCATGCTCGCTCATCATGTTGAAAATGTGGTGCATGTGGCATTTGCGAAATGACTATGTCTTCAACCTCTCATCCCCTGTCATGGCTGATCTGGTCGATAAGATCGTCAACGTGGACAGTATCTACAGTATCTGGATGCCAGGGGATAAGCTCTTAGGCAGCTGTCACTCTGTTCCTGTCCTCCCGATGCCACCCTGTAATCTGCGGGCTTTCTATGATTTGTCAAAACTGAAGTAGCTAAGCCTATATATATATATATATATATATATATATATATATATATATATATATATATATATATATGTTCTATTTTGTATAATTTCTTATCTTATGTTACAGATGGCCAGTCTGCCAGTCTGTATATTTGTGATGGCTTCATGTAATCTGCAGAACACAACTGGGCCAGGGTTAACTGAACAGAAACTAGTAGCTAGGATTAGTCCCGCAAGTGGAAGTAATCCCTTCAGGGTTTGGGTGATCACCCGATTCCTCCTGGGATCAATTCCACTAGTGGAACTAATCCCTATAAACCGAACAAAGCCGATTCTGTCGGTTCCTCGATGCTGACAAGAGTCATCCCGAATAATAAAATTACAAAAACATCCAAATTAAAACTATCTGCCGCTCATCCTGATGACCTCCCTGTCAGTTTGAGCATCAATTCATGTTTAATCTGGTTTTCGTTCAAAAAACGAGAAGTAGTACATTCGGTAAATTTAGCTACAAAAGTGGCAGTTTTATACTAATAAATCAGCTGATACATCAACTTCAACTCAGCTGTTACATCAACTTCCCTGTCCCAGATCCCTCAAAAAAAAAACTCCCCTATCCCAGAGATGACCACCATCATGGTCCTTCACGAAATTATGTGACCACTGCATATACTTACCTCTCCTGGCAATGTGGTATTTCCCTTTTCAGCATTAAAAACCATCAACAAAAAATCGAATGGCAAGGATCAGGGCAAGACATTTTGTAATTTGCACCACGTCCAGCTCAAAGCAAGGAACCATACGGCAGTTATATTCGACAATATATCAACTACTCCATATAGAAATACAAGCCCAACCACAGAAGAAAAGAAAAGAAAAGAAAAAGAAAAAGGCATTGCTCGGTAGATGCAGATATTTTTTAAACGGAGGCAATAAGTGGGATCATGACAAGAAAAGAAAAGAAAAAATAGCCTATCAAAACGTCATACATTTTGAACAGGGGTAATACACCAATACTCATCTTTTATGTTATATATATACTATGTATGAACCTAAGTAATCTAAGTCCTGTAACACAATGTAATGCTATGTATGCCGTTCTGAACCAGATACGATGAAGAACCTCCCTTGGTAAGAAGAAAGTACTTCATGTCCATCCCTAGAGCCCCTTCTCAGAATTTATGGCCACACAGATATTCTCAGAATTCAAGTTTATGGTCATGCAGATATTCTCAGAATTCAGCTGTGGGTGTTCGATTTAATCAATTCATTGCTATGGCTTTGAAGTATTCAATTCTTGGTTGATACACAGCTCTCAAAGGAATGTGCAGCTTAAACTAGTGGCATCATCCATTGCATAACTCACTACAGTGCTGATAACTGACAATTACCAGATAGTGAACAATGAAGAAACACAAGGCACATTTAAGTTTGGGCTATCTACTTCACAAATACATAACTCAGGAAGGTACATTGAGATTAGGAAGTACATGCAGCCCAATAATAATCTTACTTAAGGCTATGCTAATCCTTGATAGTCAAACGGAGCTCCATGCAACAAACGTGCCATTCCATCCATACATGATAACAGCACTGTCAAAAACAAGACAAACGTAGAACTGAGATTGATGGGCATGTATGTTACTGGGTGATATAATCAAGTAATGACACAGTAATTGAAAAATTAGGCCAAACATGAATGTGCTAGCGCTAGCTACCATGCATTAGCTGGTGTATAATTGACTAATTTAACAAATTGTCCAGTAGAAATGCATTAGAAGTACAAGGATAAACTGACCTAGCGAATGATGTGACTGACCTCAAACAGCCATGTCGCGACGATTGAAGAAATCCAGTTCCAGGAGAAGGGGGCGCTCCATCACCTGCATGCAAATACGTTTCTTCGACAGGATACGGGGCCTATATGTGCTACAGTCAATGCACACAAGGTGAGCATACGGGACTCCGCCTCTATAGGGTTCACGCAGGATCATGTATATGGTGCAATCATCCCTCTGCGGCCTGAGGATGGGAAACTCAGGTACCGCCTTTGGCAACCCCATTGCCCTGAAGAGCTCCAGCTTCCATAGGCTTCGCATGCTGAACACCCTGTGCAGGTTCCACTCCTCCGACAGGAGGTCCAGAGTCCACACCTTCACCTCGGTATCGCCAGGTCTATCGAAGGATGGTTTGATGATGACGAACCAGATGGAGTCCCCAACACAGCCCATGTTCCGAAACACAGGCATACAGTTCTGATCGAGGTCATACCTGTCGAACTTAATCCTGCACTCCTTGGGCAGCATGATGTATTTGAAATCCACGGGACCCAGGCTGCTGATCAGATGCCTGCAGTCGCAGTAAAGGATACCTTGCGCAAGATCGCCCCAGACAGCATTGCCCTTGAACGAGAACACCACGTGCGCTTGGAAGGGGTTGGCCATGGCGTTGACGCGCACACGGTCCTTCAGATAATACGCACATTCGTGGTAGCACCCTCCGTTGTCGTCAGCGGACGGAGGCGGTGACCACAGGCAGAGAACGGGACCCTTGTCCTCCGATCTCTCCGCCATGAGGACCAGGGAGTACCTGTTGTGCTCCTCTTCTACCTTGACCTTGACAGGGAACTCGGTGCAGACGAGCTGGCAGTAGTCAGGCTGGCAGGGGAGCAGGGATAGCGACGCGGCCGCAGAGTCGTAGACGAGGTAGTACGACACCTCGCCGCCCAAGAAGGTGGGGATGAAAGAGATGCAGAGGACCATCACGTCCCCGTCCACGGTGTAGATGAGACTGCTGAGCCTGGTGAGCCTCCCGTAGAGCTCCGCCTTCTCGCCGTCGAGCTCCGACCCGACGAGTTCGAAGACCTCGTCGGTCGCGTGGAGAGACAGATCGGGGCAGTTGTACGGGTCGTCGTCGCGGCCGAGGCGCGCAAAGAGTGTGAGGCCCTTCACGATGTCGTCGCCGTTGGGCCCGCAGCCGTAGGCCATCTTGCTGGAGCACTCCAGGATCCGAAAAGGCTTCTTGTCTTCGACGAAGATGTGATTTTTCACGTAGTCGCTTAGCAACACGGGAGCAGGAGAATCCTCCTCCCTCCTCCCTCCTTCCTCCATGGCTTGGCTAGCTAGGGCCGGCAGATCGATCTGATGCTTGGTTTCGGTGGGATCTGGGATCTGGGAACTGGGATGCAGACTACCGCGGATCCAGATCCGATCTTCTTCCTTTGTTTTGTGCTAAGGAGAAGGAGGAAAGAGAGACGAGGTCCTATTGCTACTAGACACGGATCGCGGGCTTGGTGGCACGGATCGCGGGCTTGGTGGACGGTGGATGTGCACCTTCGAGAAACACATGGTCAGAGGGGTGCGTGGACTCGGTGCACAATGGACCGCTGGACGCGGATCGGTTGTTGTAGCGATAGCAGCGGGTAGATTCGGGGCGGGGTGGACCGATTCCAAATAAAACTCGACTCGTCAAGCCATCTTCAGCGGGCCCACGTATTGCTGTCCGGATGATCGGACCACGAATAGGGAGTGCGAAAACTCAAAACGCAAGTATATGTCGCGGTAAACCGGTTTCGTAGTTTGCGAAAGGCTGGCCCCGGTCATTTCCTGTTATTTGTGAGGACGGATCCGCGCCAACTCTTTCCGAATCCGTAAACACAAGATTTTTGACAAATTTTATATACAAATTGATAAAATACAAATATAAACACATACAACAATCGAGCGAATATAATCAAATAATAGTTTTAAGCACAAATAAAATTATCTAAATTGTTACAACAAATGTCTCAACCAAATTACAATAATAGTTCCCGAATAAATCAGGAACATTTGTTGTAATAATTTGAATGATTTTATTGTGTGCTCAGAACTATTATTTGATTATATTGCTCGGTAGTTGTGTAACACTCTCAAAATCGGACCTATGCAAGTTTCAGCGCTTCCCGCCAAATCCGCATAGAAACGATTCAAAGGTGCCCACCAGGCACTATCGTGCGGATGGAAAACGAAGTAATAACATTACACAACAGTCCTCGATGGGACCCAATGTATATATATACAATGACTCAAAGAGTCAAGGATACGATATACAATACAAAGATCCAAATCACCTTTAAACGATATAGCGTCCGACAAGATGCAAATTAAGCTAAGAGCTCAAGAATAACCAATGGGCCCATAACTCGCCCAAGCCGGAAGGGTAACCCGCTAACGACGCCGATCTCAAAACCCGCTTAAACAAAAGGGGCACAAAGGGCAAAGAAAAAGAGAGAGCACAAGATCGAGGTCAAGACACGGCGAGGCTAGAATTGCCGGTCCTCGCCACATAGGTATGGTGGATCAAGCGCAATACAAGATGCACTAAACAACCTATAGAGACTCGATACAACTGGCGGCTATCAGATAGGAATAAGAAAGACCTATTCGGATCCAACCAGAAACTATCATCAAGCATACCCATCCTGGTGTTTCCCCCTCGAGACCAAACGAGGAAGTCAACCGAGGAACTCACACAGTTGGCAGTTTTATTTGGTCAGTTATCGTTGCAGCAATTACTAGTCAGGTGTAGATAATCGTCCTGATAAAGTAAGCAGTGGGCCGTTTTAGTTAACCATTCCATTGTAGTTGCGACACTTACTAGTCAGATACAATTAGCATGAGATAACCCGAAAAACCCAGCAGTTGTTGGTATTTTTATTTAGCCATTCCGTTATAGTTGCAATACTTACTAGTCAGGTACAAAGGTAGTGAGCGACAACCCGAACAAGCAATTGTTGGAAGTTTTATTTAGCCATTCCATTATAGTGAACCTGGTTACTAGTCATTATAAAGTCACATTTATAGCACTACTTTAGTTATAGTTGTCTATGATCGAGATACTGTGCTCCAAGTCGTCCATAACCGCGGACACGGCTTTCAGAAAGTTTTACCCTTCAGGGGTGCACAAATAGCAACACACACTCGATCGACCTCGGAAAAACCAAATCAAAACCCAACGAGGCTTTCACGACAAAGCAATCACAAGATTCAGAAATATTTCAGGGGGCCACCCCTTAAAGTAGACCCGCAACGAAGCCGGCCGGCTCCGAGACGGACTCAAGGTTGTGGGGACGGCTGTGAACGACTGGGAACCCGAAAACTCGGGCTTGTCGACACCGCGGAATCGTGCCACGATCCTAAACAGTACAGGTGCTCCTCGCACAATTGTAAATAACGCAGTAAAGCATGGCATAAGTACAGGATAGTAAATAAAACCTCAAACTAGTTTGTGGCCCCAAGAAATAAGAATGAATCAAGCTCTGGCTCAGGGGGTCCCATAATCCTCCCGGATGGGGATAGCGCGAATATTCAAGGAACAGGTATCAAGTACTCGGGGTCCTACGGGACACAAGTGGACGGTTAACAACCAAATAACATCTATTGCCCAATGCGTTTCGCTACCTACTTTAATTTTAGTTGTTAAACAATAATTAAAGTTATGAAATTTAAAACCAAGATCATCTCCAACATTAAACATGCGGCATCACTCCAACAACTGTGGTACTTGGCGACACGCAACTTGAGCAAGCAAGTATCACGACGCTGCAGTCCAACTATCTACCAAACAATGTAATAGGATGTGTCCAGGCAATATAAGGTTGCAAGGGATATTCTCGCACGAAAACTAGAGCATCGCAACACGTAGCAATAGATCAACAGAGGGAATAAATACTATAAAAGTAAGATAGGTAGAAAGGAGAGATGCTCGCTCAAGACATTGCCAAGGTTCATCCAAGATCGGTAAGCTCACATCAACTTATCGATCTTATCCGCGAAGGAGCAAAACACTAGAAGTAACACCGGATGCACTATTTAATACTACGACAGAAGATCGGGCATGATGCATGTATGATGTATGGCATGGCAAAGATGTGATGCAATTAGACAAGATTAAGCGGAACCGGGGTCCCGACAATTAATTAAACGGTTCAAGTTATTAATCTACCCCGCAGATTAAAATGTAAGGAGAATTAACGTTATTTGGAGGATAGCTCAAGCATAGTTCATTCTTAGCCAGCTATGAGAAGGAAGATTAGTATAGAAGGTGTATGGAGCAACAAGAAATAATAAACTTAAGGCCCATTCAAAGTAAGCAGTATTGTTACGAAGTTAATAAAATAGTAATCCCTAGTTCATGGAAGCATCATGAATTAGTACAAAGATGAAGTTGTGGAGAAAAATGCTAGGAAAGCTCTAACAATTCAGAGAGAATGTCAGTAGTAGGTCGGAAATAGTAGGGTAATCCATACAACCTAAAATGATCCTCCTTTGGTACTTAATCCCTAGTCGGTATTCTGATCCACAGTTGGTATTTTGTCCACAGCTGGTATTTGGTTAACATAGTTAACCAGATCTTCTTAAAATTTGCATAAAGAGCATAAAATTTGTCCTTAAGTTAAATAATACCTAAGGAAGTACAAACATTTAAGGCGATCGTGTTTCGAGATGCTTCGCAAAGTCAGATTTATCCTAGCGAAAATGTCCAATAGTAAGTACGACATATAATGTTGAAAGATTTGTTTCGAAGATCCACAATTATGTGGATACACCGTAAAATCTTTTATCGAAACCTAAATAGGTAAAATATAAACTGAACAGAGACCAACATTCTAGTTATAAAGCCAATAAATGTTATATATACAATTTAAAGATTATTAGTAAACCCTAATGGGGAGAGCAAACATTATAAATGAAAGTTAAAGAAGTACTATAGGTAATAATGAAGGATTATCTAAAAACTTAATAAGGTAAAAGCTTGAAGGTGATAAAAGGTTAATCCAAACCGACTAATTCTAGAAGAAACAATTCTTAAGTAAACCTCAAGAAGTAATAGAGAACACCCAATTGGGCAAGTATTGAGAATAAGAAATTCCAACGGGTATGGACTAAATGAGCTCAAATCCAATCTGGGAAGGAGTACCAGTATCAACTATACCATGACAAAAATAGAAATATAGTTTTCTAACAACCAACACGGGCATGTAGAAACTTAAAACTTGTTTTAGTGAAACCCTCTAGACTATATTTAACATAGTAATAAAATCTAATGATTAAATAAAAGAATTGGATTAGGATATCTAATTAGGTTATAGAATACCACAAATAATTACATTTAAGGTCATCATGGAATGGAGAAATGTAGCTATAACATCCCTAAAATCATGTTTTCGAAGATTGCATATCATTCATGCATGCATGTCATTTAGGGGATCAATTTCAAACTCATCTCAAGAAAACAGAAGCATTTGGGTGCTTGTTATTTTATGTAAATAAGCATTGATCCAATGCCACTCTCAAGTGAGAGAATAATTTTTTTAAACCAAGTTTTGTTTGCTCTTAAGTTGGATTGGTTGAGTGTTAAAGCTTGGACAAAATTTACAAAACAAATATGGTTTAAACCATTTTCAAAACCTATTCAAATCATGTGCTAAGGCACTGTTTATTTTGATTTTTCAAAAAGACCAAGCTAGTCTAATGAGACAGCAAGGTTTTATGTCCAATATTATGAGGTTTACACTTTACAAAAATCCAGAAAAAGTTTGGAATTCAAATGCACTTGATTTCATTTGAAAAAGATTCCTGAAATTCAATATAGAAAAAGAAAAGGAAATTAGAAATCAATGGGCTGGCGCCACCATTCCTGCCCAAAGAAGCAAAACAGCCCACCGTCCTCCTTTCCTCTCTGTTTCTCATCACACAAGACACCTCACGACAACCGGCCCATGAGCCCACGCCACCCGTCGTCCCCAAATCTCGCCATGACTAGCCACATGCAAGCTGCTTCTCCCGACACAAATGCTCTTCAATCCCATTGATGCAGCGTAATTCTCGCCCGCTCCACTATTTAATCTCCACCCTCTGTGACCATTTCTCACTTAGCGCCCACTCCGCCACCAGTCGCCCACAATATCGCTTGCACCGCCGGTACCGAGCCACTCCGTGTGATTCCGTGAGCACTCATCGCCTTGCCTTCTAATCTCGCCAAAGATGATCGCAACAACCTTGCATCTTCTAACTACACCGTGCGTGCTAGGACTATCTAGAGCCTCGCCAACGACGACGACCGCAATAACAGCGACGCAGCCGCAAACTCCGACGAGCTCCGGTTTGTCGACCGCGCCTCCTCTCGTTCATACTCACACACTCGCCTCGCATGCATCTAACATCATCTCTCTCGTGCCTTAGCGTGAATCAGTAGGCCGCCAATTGCCTCCAAAGAAGACACACTGACGACAGCAGCCGACTCGACGAGCAATCTCCGTCGACCTCGAGCACCCTTCGCCAACCAAGCATACCCTAAGCATCAAGAACGCACGGCGAACTCGGTGAGCTAACTCCCTCTCCACGTGACCTAGATCGTCGGCAACATCTCGATAGAGCATTGCCGCCACTCGCCGCCGCTAGCGCCATGAGACTTTGGTCGCTGATCGAGCCGTTAGATCCAGATCCAACGCGTTAGATAGATCACTTAAACGAAGGGGTACGAGATGATCCGTGGCGATTTCATTTAGATCGGCGGTTCACGCTAGTCGATCCGCGAAACGGTACCGATTTAATTAGAGAGCGCGTGGCTAGTTCTTTGTTTTAAAAACAGAATTTATATCTATTAGTGATTCAAACTTGTAAAATTCATATCTTTTGATTCCCACGTTCAAATTTTGCAAATTTTATATCATTGGAATCAGGAGAGAAAATACTATCTGTTTATGCAATGTGTTTAATATTTTGTCTCTGTAAAAATGGTTGTTTATGCAGAAACTTATGTAGGCTTATTTTGATTATATAAATTATTTGAAAAATGTTTTAAGGATCAAATAAGGTTTATTTTGAATATCTTGGACTTGTTTTGTTTCAGTACTGTTCACTTGTCTTGTTTGGTGTAGAAAAATCATCACATGGCATTTGCATGCATTCATATATTTTTGTTTGTATATATATTTTGTATGTGATTTTGGTGCCATTATTTTATGTGTAGATTTTGGTGCAAATAGTGATTGTGATTGTGAAGATTGTTGCTACTCCCCAAACTACCAAGGCAAGTGGTGCTTCATGATTTTATTCCTATGTTTTTCAATTATGCACTAGAAATATTTTATATAGGACTTGCATAAATATTTTGATCTATATGCTATGCTTGGGAAATCCTCGTAGTTTTAGAATTGCTAGGAATTTCTAAGTTAAGGTGCTTATCACTGCCATGCTTAGCCTAGCTAGTAGCAACCAAGGGTGGTTATATATTCATGTTATGTGAAAATATTTCTAAGTCTTTGGACTTGTGTTTTGCTTAATAAAACAACTAAGTGAATGAAACACCTGGGTGGAATGGAAAGAATGGTTTATGTTGAGTGGTTACACAAGGCCCATTTCTATGGTTTACCTTTTGTATCTCACTTGTGAAAAGCCACCCAGGAACAAAGGAATTTGAGATGCCAAAAGTTAAGAAGCTTCTAGTGCAGCCACATGGCAATATGGGCTCTGTCTGGATCACATATGTTGCAATAACTTAGCCATTTGGACAGTTGGTGGTAGTGGGATGATAGGTTGGAACGCGTCCATTTGGTCTAAGGGAAGGCTTCTGAAAGGTCCTGTCTTGGTGAAAATCAAGTCTTGTGGGGAAAGTGCACAACCTCTGCAGATATAAGAATCTAAGTATTTAGCCATGTCCCTGGTATTGAACAACTTGAGCATCAAGACATGGAAGCTATCAAGAATCTCCTCATCCCAATTTCTAAGTTAAAACTTGTGGTTGAACAAGGGTAAGGTTCACCAATGTCTATTGGTGGTTCCTTGGGAAAGTTTTGTCAAAAAACTTAGTGTTTTCAACTGATAGGTAAAACTTATTTTGAGCAAAGCAAGCCTAAGCTACACTTAGCCAAAATGCATATAGTACCTAGACTGCTAATATTCTACTAAGTTACCACTTGCCAATACTATTCCAATGTATTGACCCACTGTGGCTGTAACTTTTGATGTTGCAGTTATTCGATGATGATTAGGGGTTATGAGTCTACACTCAACATGCTTACCTGTCACTACTAGGAAAACGCCTGTTCGTGGCGCACCTGTAAACAACATCTGTGGTGCACTAGGGGTGCGCCACGGGCCTCGTGCTACGACTATCTCCTAGTCGTGGCGCACTACCTGGTGCGTCACGGTTATCGATAGGCGGCGCACTACCAAAAGCGCCACGTAGGGGTACATGGTGTGCCATGATGTGTTTTTCGAAAACAAAAATGCAAAAACACCTCGCTTTTGAATTGCAAAAGCAATCGGTCCGTGCATCGCCGCCTCGCCGTGTCACCTCATGAGCATGGCAGGTGGAGGTGGAGGCCTTGTCCGCTTAGTCTCGCAAGGCCGAGGTGGTAGGAAGCGTGTGGTTGGAGAAAGGAAGGTAGGAAGAGAGGGAGGAAGGATGAGATGGAGGAAGAGAGGAAGTAAGAGAGGGAGGAAGGAAGAGATGGAGGAAGAGATGGAGGAAGAGAGGGAGGAAGAGAGGGAGGAAGGGAGGTCGGGCGTCGCCGTCACTGCAAGGAGAGGAGGAGGCCGCCTTTGTGTAACTACCTCGGTGAACTACGCTCCTAGATACAAGCCTGGATGAGTGATAGCGGTTGAAATAGTACGGCGGGGCCCCAAAAGCCACACACTGGTAGTCCTTTCAGACGTCCCAACCGCTACCCTCTCAACGGGACTCAGACGGGCGTGGTCGGCGAAGGGATCAACTACGTACACAAGTGGGTATGTACGCAAGCCGCCATACAAGAGTACATCAGAGCCATACCATCTAGAAAGAAAGGAAATATACCAACGCCATACGGCAAGATTCAAATGACCTAGATAACTCTATATTTTAGGATAACTCCTCATACAACACACATCAGAGTATCATGCGGAAGCGGCAAACAGAATCCGAGTACGGATAAGAAGCAAATAGGCATAAGATGCCAGAGAAAATAAGCACATCCCAACTACAGGTCTCACGGATCCCCGATCCCTAATCTCTACACCAAACGATCGCGCCCACATCATCGGCTTCTTCCACCCAAAGATCCGTCCCCGAGAAGGTACTGCTCATCTGAATCAAGAATTTATCGTGTGAGACCCTAAGGGTACTCAAGAAGTCTTAATGCCTCTAAAGGGGACACAACCTGGGTGACGAATTGCGTGAAAGGTAAACCCTAGCAGTTCTGAGATAACGCTAACCATCCGCCTAACCAATGATAGACGGATGTCCGTGAATTTAAGTACAATGCTTATAATGGTAATCTCATCCGATCCATCCTCCTCCTCGCTACCAACAAGGAAGCGATTTAACAACCCTCCCATCCGTTGGCAATTTTATTAACCATTCCATGAGTATTGCTCTATTTACTAGTCAAGTTACTTAGTCAAATTAAGGCGGTACTTTAGTTATGCTTATCTATGATCGAAACTGGCTCCAAGTCGTCCCATATCCGTGGACACGGCTTGAGAAAGTTTTACCCGGGTGCACCAATAGCAACACACACTCGATCAACCTCGGAAAAACCAAATCAAAACCCAACGAGGCCTTCACGACAAAGCAATCACAAGATTCAGAATGTTTCAGGGGCCACCTTAAGTAGAACCCGCAACGGAGTAGGCAAGCTCGAGACGGCCTCAAGGTGGGTGACGGTCATGAACGATCGGGAACCCCAAACGGGCTTGTCGACACCGCTGAATCGTGTCCCGATCCTAAATAAGACAAAGGTGCATACCTCGCACAATCGTAAATAAAGCAAAGAACATGGCATAAGTACAGATAGTAATAAAGCCCCAAACTAGTTTGTGGCCCCAAGAAATAAGACTAATCAAGCTCGCCTGTGGGGGTCCCATATACCTCCGGATGTGGATAGCGCGATAAATCAAGGAACAGGAATCAAGTACTGGGTCTTACGGACACAAGTGAGCAGAAAACCAAATAGCGATATTGCCCACCGTGCCACTTTCTTTAGTTATCCCGTAACTACTCAGTTAAGTTGTTTAAGTACCTCGTTATTCATCCGACTCACAAACCCTACACATGTGTTTCACGACTCGCATGGCCCAAACAACTCCTATAGTAATGGCTCATGGGGTGGAGGAAACAAGCTTGGTGGGGTTTAAAAGTAAAGGCCATGCACACTTGGGATTCATTTTAATGCGATCGCGACTCAATGATGCAAGAATAAGATAGAGGCAATAGGTACTGTATGTATGCAAGCATGTGGTAGTGCTTGCCGGTATCTCAGTTGAAGCGAGGACGGATCTGGTAGTGCCTGGTTCTCTTGATACAACCCCCGCAAAGGTTCTATCCGAGAAAACCAAACAAACAAGGCCAACATAAATATAGAGCACAAGCATATGAATAAGATGCGTCAAGCAAACAATCATGCCATGATGAATGATGCACAATTACATGGCAAGTAAAGTAGCATGGCATGGGTGAGGTGTGAAGAGCAAGAAAATAACATTTGAATTGGGTTTTAGTCATATTTTGTTGCCATAACAGTTGTTGTTCACAATATATTTATATGATGCATGCTGCAATTGAAGTCAAGGATAGCATAAACAGAAAGGTCTCGTCGAGCTGATCATTTTAGACTACTCATTTGCTTAATTTGGAATTACAAAATATTAGTTGTGAATTAATGAAAATCCAGTGGCATTTGTTGTAATTAACATATCTTGGAATTTTACTTGTGCAAAACACTAAACAGATGGCATATTTGAAATCCTCTCATTTTTCTGAATCAAAAACATAGATCATCTGCCTAATTTGGATAAAGCATGCAAAAGTTATATAAATCTGAAAATAATTTGAAAATTTGGATTTATTTAACAGATTTGAATTTTGAAACAGCTCTGAAACGTTTTTCCACTCAGACTACTCACTTGCGAGCCGCTGACAGGTGGGACTGGGGGTGTCCTGTGGCCCACGTGACAGTGGCTAAGACATCCAGGGACCGCGGGTTGACAAAGGATAAACACTGACTTTTTGCAAAACAACCACGATCCGACAACGGGCGCCCGGACCGCGGGTTGATGAACCAAACGGCCAGGGGGGTTATTTGCAAGAGTGTCCCGCGGACGCGCTGGCGAACGTGGCATCGACAGGTGGCAGCAGGGAGGGACCGCGGGTTGGATCACGTATTACCTGGGAGCCTTTTTGCAAGATTGCATCGGTCGCTGGCAGGTGGGGCCTCGAGGAGTGCGGGTTGGCAAACAGAATCAAGGGGCTTTTCAGAAAAGTACGCCGCAGACTGTGGATCTTCCCCTTCTACGAACCGCAAGGTGTTCGCGGCGCGATGCGCGCAGAGGGTTCGAACCCGCGACCGGGTGCTGCGGGACGCGTGAGCCGCCGCGGGTAGGGACGCGCGAGAGGGTCGAGCCGAGGGGTGGCGATCCACGGCGAGGCTGGCGCTCCGTCGATCTAGGGTTTGCGCCGGCGTGCGCTGGTGCAGGCGTGCTTGGCGCGTCTCCTTCTCGCTGGCGGGTACTGGACGATGCTGGGGTGCGGCCTGGTCTTCCTCGACAGCCTCGCAGCTCCCTTCTCCGACTAGAGCAACAGGGGCAGAGGTAGACGGCGATGTCGGCCGGTGGCTAGGGGAAAGGAAGGGGGAGAGGCAGGGGGTTCTTGGGGTGGATCTGGGGGGGTTCTGGAGAGGCAGAGGGAGGGGAGATAAGAACGCCAGGAGGTGTGGCGTGGGAGGGAAAGGTGGCACGTCGGCCTCCTCCTCTCACGTGCAGGCAGGGCACGGCAGGGTGGCGTGGCCGCTAGGGGTGGCTGGCAGGTGGGGCAGGCGCGGCTAGGGTCGCTGGGCAGGGCCGGGCAAGGTGGGCAGAGAGGAAAGAGGGAGGAAAAGAGGGGCATGGGTCGAGCTAGGGTTTAGAGTAGATAGGAGGGGCCTGTCGGGTGGGGGTAGCTAGGTCATTTGGGGTGGGGCTGCGTGGCTGGTAGAGAGAGAAGGCATGGGAGAGATATGCTAGGTAGAGAGATAGAGAAGGGTTAGGTTTTGGGTTTGTTTAAGATAGATGTAGATAGAGATTTGTTTAGGATATATGTAACATGGGGTTTAGTTTTAGGGTAGAAAAGAAAAGAGGAGGTACTAGATTTTGCATAGACTAGGTTAGGAGGGTGGTTTAGGGTTTTTGATTGAAGCTAGAAGGTTAGAGGCAAGAGTGGGATTAGGGTGTTGCTAAGGAGGTGAGAAGAATGGAGGGTACTATGGTTTAACACACATGCCGCAAAACTATACTAAGCAAGACCAAACAAGAGAATAAGAAGAGGAGGAGAGATGGTCATAAGGTGGTGGGGTGGTCCTAAAGGCTCATGCATGATCCAACAAAGAACCAAGCCAGATCCAAAGAGGGGGTTGTAAACTCACAAAAACAAGATCAGACAAGGAAGAAGGTTCCATTTAGAAATCAAGCAAAAACCAAATGCTAGGGAAAGGTGGCTATTGCATGGCCCATGCAGAATAATTAATGCCAGGTTACTCTTGTGAAAACAAGGTTATAATTCTGGCATTATCCATATGCATTCCATAGTGTGGACAAGGCCAAGCAAAGGTATATGGTTGGATCCAACCAACAACATGGGCTAGAGATAACTCAACAAAAGGCCAAGCCCATATTATTGGATGGTGGAATTATAAGGTGGTGAGGGAAAGGTGGTGGAGGCAAAAGAGAGATGCCCCCAACTCAACTTGGGCATTTAACAATTTAGTAAGAACCAAATACAATATCAAGAGGCAACTACAATTAATCATGCACATAAGATAAGAAGCAAACAAGAAAAGGTTTTATGTGATGCTCAAATGCAAGGGGACATGATGACATGAGCATGATATGATGATGATGCAACAATTATATGTTGGAAGAGGCCCATTTTATTATTAAACTTAGTAGCATTACAAGGTGGTTAGAACCTGGGATGCTACAACTCTCCCCACTAAACAGAATCTCGCCCGAGATTCTAGGAAGAAGAAGAAGAAGACACAAAGAGAGAAGGATGGTTGGCACGGAGTTCATCTTCACGCTCCCAAGTTGCTTCATCGACGTAATGGTGTGACCACGCACCTTGCGTAATTTGATGGACTTGTTGCGAGTCCTTCGCTCATGGTCTCGAGAATTTTGGTGGGGTGCTCTTGATAAGAGAGATCTTCTTGGAGGTCGATTAGCTCATGGTCCACGGTCTTGCCGGTCTTTGAAGCACTTCTTGATGAGAGATGTGGAAAACATCATGGACTTTGAGTTTTTCCTAAGCTCAAGTGCATAAGCAACTTCTCCTCTTCTACCACGTATCTTGAAAGGACCGATGTATCTAGGAGCCAACTTTCCTTTGATACCAAGCGGTGTGTTCCTCTCATGGGAGTGACACGAAGGTAGACGATCACCAGGGCATATACCATATCTGGTGCTTCTGTCATAGTTGCTCTTCCGACGACTGAGCAATCTTCGTGTTCTCGAGAATGATATGCACCTTCTCCTCCGCTGAGTCACTATGTCGTGGCCAAACCAGATTCTTTCTCCTGACCGACCAACCAATGGGAGTTCGCACTTGCACCATAGAGAGCCTCGAATGGTGCCATCTTCGACTCTTCCGAAGTCGTTGTTGTAGGAGAATTCAGATATGGAAGACATTCTTCCCACTTCATGCCAAAAGAGATGACGCAAGCTCTAAGCATATCCTCCGAATCTGATTGATTCTCTCCACTTGTCCTTGAGACCGAGGGTGGTAAGCGCTTTGAAGTTCAACTTCGCTCCCAAAGCTTTTGGAAACTCTCCTAACTTTGAGGTGAAGATGCTCCACGGTCCGAATCGATTTCAAGTGGAACCCCATACAAGGAGACAATCTGTTGATATAGAGCTCACCAATGAATTCCGTAAATTGTTTCTTTGACGGGAAGAAATGAGCCACTTTAGAAAGCCCGTCGATGACAACAAAGATTGCATTGTTGCCCTTCTGCGATCTTGGAAAGCCGTGATGAAGTCCATCTCAACTTTCTCCCATTTCCATTCCGGAGGCTTCAATGGTGAGAAGACCAAATGGTTTCGATGAATGCCTTGACTTCTGCAAGACATCACATTCTCGAGACGTACTTGGCACAATACCTTTTCAACCTGTGCCACCAAAGATTGTGTTTTCAAGTCCATATACATCTTTGTGCTGCCAGGATGGATAGAAAGGACCGAATCATGTGCCTCCTTGAGCAATTGATCTCTCAGACCCGGGTAGTTTGGAACAAACATCCGGTGATCAAAGAAGAGCGTGCCCTGATCATCAACATGGAAGGATTCATACTTCGGAGTGCCAAGCTTAGCGATAAGCTTCTTGGTGTGCGGATCACCACGCTGCCGAGAACGAATCTGTTCTTCCAAGAGAGGAGTAGCCAGAAGATTCAGGAGATGCCCTTGTTCCACAATTTCCAGGTTGAGCTGACGGAATTCCTCGCACAAGAGAGGCTGCTGCTCTTCTATCATGAGGTTGGTGACATAAGCTTTACGGCTAAGCGCATCTGCCATGACGTTTGCTTTGCCTGGAGTGTAGTTGATTGTCACATCAAAGTCATTGATTGCTTCAATCCATCTCCTTTGCCGAAGATTGAGATCAGGCTGAGTGAAGATATACTTCAAACTCTTGTGGTCCGAGAAGATCTCACATCGGTTACCCAGCAAATAGTGCCTCCATAGCTTCAAAGCAAAGACCACTGCTGCTAGCTCAAGATCATGTGTGGGATAGTTGACCTCATGCGTCTTCAACTGACGAGAGGCGTAAGCAACCACCTGTCTCTCTTGCATAAGGACCGCACCCAATCCTTGCAAAGAGGCATCGCAGAATATCTGGAAAGGCTTAGATGTATCCGGAGGAACCAAGACTGGCGTGGAAGTGAGCTTCTCTTTGAGTGTCTCAAAACTTTCTTGACAAGCAGGAGTCCACAGGTACTTCTTGCCTTTCTTGAGGAGATCGGTAAGAGGCTTTGCTATCTTCGAAGTTCTCAAAGCGACGGCAATAGCTAGCCAAGCCGAGAAAACTCCGCACTTCCTTGACATTAGCGTGAGGAAGCCATTCAACAATTGTCTTCACGGTTTCCGGATCGCAATGCCCTTGGCGTAGATAACGTGACCAGATAGGTTACTTCAGGCCAAAACTCACACTTTGAGAACTTTGCATACAAGCGTTTCACGAAGCTTGTTCAGACACACCGCAGTGCTCTTCATGCTCCTCCTTGACTTGGAATAGACGAATGTCATCCAGATATACCACCACAAACTTATCAAGATACTCCATGAAAACGGAGTTCATCACCTCGAGAAGGTAGCAAAAGGCGTTGGTGAGGTCGAAAGACATGACCGTGTACTGACACAGGCCATAGCGGGTGGTGAAAGCTGTTTTGGGCACATCCTCTTTGCGAATTTTTATTTGGTGATAACCACTTCTCAAGTCCAGCTTAGAGAACACCACAGCTCCTGCTAGCTGATCAAATAGATCATTTATCCGAGGAAGAGGATATTTGTTCTTGATGGTTTTAGCATTGAGAGCCCGATAATCAACACATAGCCTATCGGTTCTGTCATGCTTCTTCACAAAGATTGTTGGGCTACCCCAAGAAGAAGTGCTGTGTTGAATGAAACCCAATTTCTCTTGTTCCTCAAGTTGTCGTTTGAGTTCAGCCAACTCAGAAGGACCCATTTTGTATGGCCTCTTGGAGATAGGAGCCGTCCCAGGTTCAAGCTCAATCACGAATTCAACCTCGCGATCCGGAGGCATACCTGGCAACTCTTCAGGAAAGACATCTGGAAACTCACAGACCACCGGTACCCTCTGAATAGCTTCCATAGCATCATTATTCAGAGCAGCCAAGGAATAGAGCTGGACAGCAGGAGTCAGACTTGGAGAAAAGACTATGTGCCCTTCAGGAATCTTCAAAGACACTGAGCGTTCAGCACAATCAATCACAGCTGCATTTGCTGTCAACCAATCCATGCCCAATATGACATCAATGTCAGAGTTGCCCAAAACAATCAAAGAAGCCAAGAATGAAGAACCACCAATCTCAACTTGATTTCCATGACTGATAAGCTCAGCCCTCATGTTTGCCCCAGGAGAAAGAACCATCAACCGCTTTTGGAGAGGAACCATGACGAACTCATTTCCATTTGCAAACTTGTGAGAAACAAAAGAATGCGATGCACCAGAATCAAAGAGAACTCGTGCAGGAACTGAGTTAACTGATAGCATACCCATGACAACTCCTGGTGCGAGCTCAGCTTGAGAGGCGTTGACGCAGTTTGCACGGACAACCGCAGACCCGGGCTTAGTGTTGATGTTGAGAGCCCGAGGCGGTGGTGCACGAACCGCAGGAGAGCTTGTTGCAGATCTTGGCGGGGGTGGAGGTAGAGTTTTGTTCTTCAACGGACAGTTCCAGTGGGGATGTCCAGGATCTCCACACGTGTAACAGGCACCGTGAGGACGTGGAGCAGAGTGGCCAGGGACTCCGCCAGGCGCTCCAGGGTAGTGGTTGTTGTAGCCCCTGGGAGCCGCAGTAGTGAAGTTTGGTGGCCTTGGCGTGAAACTTGCAGGTCTTGGTGAAGCCGGAAGCAACGGTGGGGTGTTAGGAACCCAGACACGCCGCTTCGAGGGAGCTGCCATAACCGAAGAGCTTGATGCATCCCTGTTATGTTTCTTGGACTCCTCAAACATCTGCCTGCTTGCCTCCTCTTGTAGTGCCATGTGCTGTAGCTCCAGGAAGGTTGCCGGTCTCGCATGCGTGATTGCATACTTGATCGACGCATTGAGCCCTTGCCTGAACCTTTTCTGCTTCTTCTTGTCATCAGATACCTCATCACCACCATAGCGAGATAGATTCATGAAGTTCCTGATGTAGGTGTTGACGTTATCATTTCCCTGCTTCAAGTTGAGGAAAGCATCCTTCATCCTTTCCATCACAATCTCTGAGAGAAACTGCTCCTTGAACGCTCCAGTGAACCTTTCCCAAGTTGGCTGAAAACCCGTGCAGCTTGCCTTCAAGTAGTTCTCCCACCAGAGAGCTGCATCTCCCTTGAGAAGGTGAGTAGCACACTTTACCCACTCCTGTTCTGGAACATCAGCAGTCTCGAGCAGCCTTGAGATCTCACGCAGCCAATCATCCGCGTCCAGAGGGCGGTCAGACACATCAAACTGCCGAGGGTTGAACTTGAGGAAGCTCTTGATGTCACCACGTCTGGGAGGTGGAGGAAGTGGAGCAAACTCGTTCCTTCTGACGCTCTCCTCAAAGCGCTGCTGGTTCTCTTGCATAGCTGCCAAAGCATTAGCAATGTTCGACAATGAGCCCAGCCCGGAGGATGTCCTCATCGACCAGTGGAGCCATCTGTCATTGATATAAAACTCAAGTCAAGACTATAATGGAGAATGATAATAATCCAAAATAGTACCAAGATGGAATTAACCAAGATTAAAGGATACAATTCTTGAGATGATATTAAAATATCAACAAAGTTCATAGCACCTAAAAGATATTAAGCATATCGCACGATCGAAAAAGGAGTGTGGTACACAAATATATCAAAGAAAAATTTTCCACAAATTTCGCATTAAAATACCAATAGATGCTAAAATTACTTAACGAATCAAGATTAGTGACTCTACCGATTCAATATACAAAAGCGAATGATAAGAGTAGTGGTATGGTCGCGACTCCATCCCGCACTCAAATCATTACTCCGCACATGAACAAGTGGAACACATATCCTAACCCCTTTTTCTCACGACGAAACCTAAAGATTGGTAACTACGGAAACGAACACCCCAAACAAGATAGCGTCGGATACAAGAGGAAGATAGATTGCGTCGGTTTACAAAAGCCTGTCGGTATGGAATGTACCAACAGTTGATAACCAAAGGCAGATAAGATAACAACTTGGATGCAACAGATAGACAAAGGATTACACACACACACAACCTATGGTACTACGGAAACCCCGAACACGTGAATCCTAGTTTGAACTTTAAGACGAGGATTGAAAACGTTGCACTTCCTTACCAGAAAGGGTGGGTGGGAGGGTAAGAAGAAAAATGAAAGCAGTCCTACTCTCGCGTTTTGTTTTTCCCTATATACATAACTACTAAAATATTTGCTAGACTGACAACGACTGCTGAAACCTGAAGGTCGGGATGGCTCTGATACCAATTGTAACTACCTCGGTGAACTACGCTCCTAGATACAAGCCTGGATGAGTGATAGCGGTTGAAATAGTACGGCGGGGCCCCAAAAGCCACACACTGGTAGTCCTTTCAGACGTCCCAACCGCTACCCTCTCAACGGGACCTGTACGGGCGGCGTAGTCGGCAGGCGAAGGGATCAACTACGTACACAAGTGGGTATGTACGCAAGCCGCCATACAAGAGTACATCAGAGCCATACCATCTAGAAAGAAAGGAAATATACCAACGCCATACGGCAAGATTCAAATGACCTAGATAACTCTATATTTTAGGATAACTCCTCATACAACACACATCAGAGTATCATGCGGAAGCGGCAAACAGAATCCGAGTACGGATAAGAAGCAAATAGGCATAAGATGCCAGAGAAAATAAGCACATCCCAACTACAGGTCTCACGGATCCCCGATCCCGGAATCTCTACACCAAACGATCGCTGCCCACATCATCGGCTTCTTCCACCCAGTATCCGTCCTGAGAAGGTACCTGTTCATCTGAATCAAGAATTTATCGTGTGAGACCCTAAGGGTACTCAGCAAGTCTTAATGCCTCTAAAGGGGACACAACCTGGGGTGACGCAATTGCAGCGAAAGGTAAACCCTAGCAGTTCTACAGATAAACGCTAACCATCCGCCTAACCAATGATAGACGGATGTCCGTGAATTTAAGTACAACAGTTATAATGGTAATCTCATCCGATCCATCCTCCTCCCTGCTTACCAACAAGGAAGCGGACGAACAACCCTCCCATCCGTTGGCAATTTTATTAACCATTCCATGAGTATTGCTCTATTTACTAGTCAAGTTACTTAGTCAAATTAAGGCGGTACTTTAGTTATGCTTATCTATGATCGAGAAACTGTGCTCCAAGTCGTCCATATCCGTGGACACGGCTTTCAGAAAGTTTTACCCGGCCGGGGTGCACCAATAGCAACACACACTCGATCAACCTCGGAAAAACCAAATCAAAACCCAACGAGGCCTTCACGACAAAGCAATCACAAGATTCAGAAATGTTTCAGGGGGCCACCCCTTAAGTAGAACCCGCAACGGAGTAGGCAAGCTCCGAGACGGCCTCAAGGTACTGGGTAGACGGCTGTGAACGACTGGGAACCCCAAACGGGGCTTGTCGACACCGCGGAATCGTGTCCCGATCCTAACAAGACAAGTGCAGTACCTCGCACAATCGTAAATAAAGCAGTAAACATGGCATAAGTACAGGATAGTAATAAAGCCCCAAACTAGTTTGTGGCCCCAAGAAATAAGACGGAATCAAGCTCTGGCTCAGGGGGGTCCCATATACCTCCCGGATGTGGATAGCGCGATAAATCAAGGAACAGGAATCAAGTACTCGGGGTCTTACGGGACACAAGTGAGCAGGAAAAACCAAATAGCAGATATTGCCCACCGGTGCCACTTTCTTTAGTTATCCCAGAACTACTCAGGTTAAGTTGTTTAAGTACCTCGTTATTCATCCGACTCTCACAAACCCTACACATGCTGTTCTACGACTCGCATGGCCCAAACAACTCCTATAGTAATGGCTCATGGGGTGGAGGAAACAAGCTTGGTGGGGTTTAAAAGTAAAGGCCATGCACACTTGGGATTCATTTTAATGCGATCGCGACTCAATGATGCAAGAATAAGATAGAGGCAATAGGTACTGTATGTATGCAAGCATGTGGTAGTGCTTGCCTGGTATCTCAGTTGAAGCGAGGGACGGATCTGGGTAGTGCTCCTGGTTCTCTTGATACAACCCCTGCTCAGTGTCTATCCGAGAAAAACCAAACAAACAAGGCCAACATAAATATAGAGCACAAGCATATGAATAAGATGCGTCAAGCAAACAATCATGCCATGATGAATGATGCACAATTACATGGCAAGTAAAGTAGCATGGCATGGGTGAGGTGTGAAGAGCAAGAAAATAACATTTGAATTGGGTTTTAGTCATATTTTGTTGCCATAACAGTTGTTGTTCACAATATATTTATATGATGCATGCTGCAATTGAAGTCAAGGATAGCATAAACAGAAAGGTCTCGTCGAGCTGATCATTTTAGACTACTCATTTGCTTAATTTGGAATTACAAAATATTAGTTGTGAATTAATGAAAATCCAGTGGCATTTGTTGTAATTAACATATCTTGGAATTTTACTTGTGCAAAACACTAAACAGATGGCATATTTGAAATCCTCTCATTTTTCTGAATCAAAAACATATATCATCTGCCTAATTTGGATAAAGCATGCAAAAGTTATATAAATCTGAAAATAATTTGAAAATTTGGATTTATTTAACAGATTTGAATTTTGAAACAGCTCTGAAACGTTTTTCCACTCAGACTACTCACTTGCGAGCCGCTGACAGGTGGGACTGGGGGTGTCCTGTGGCCCACGTGACAGTGGCTAAGACATCCAGGGACCGCGGGTTGACAAAGGATAAACACCAGACCCTTTTTGCAAAACAACCACAGTCGCTGACAACGGGCCCTGCGGACCGCGGGTTGATGAACCAAACGGCCAGGGGGGTTATTTGCAAGAGTGTCCCGCGGACGCGCTGGCGAACGTGGCATCGACAGGTGGCAGCAGGGAGGGACCGCGGGTTGGATCACGTATTACCTGGGAGCCTTTTTGCAAGATTGCATCGGTCGCTGGCAGGTGGGGCCTCGAGGAGTGCGGGTTGGCAAAACAGGAACTGAAGGGGCTTTTCGCAAAAGTACGGCCAAGACTCGTGGATCTTCCCCTTCTCTCAACTGGCGTGTGTCGCGGCGCGATGCGCGCAGAGGGGTTCGAACCCGCGACCGGGGGACGCGAGCCGGCAGAGGGACGTGGTTGATGCTAGGAGGGCCGACTGCGTCTAGCTAAGGTGGTGGCATGCGCTGGAGCCGGCGACGACGACGACAACCACCGCGCACCGAGGGTGCTCGACGGCGTGACACGCGTACCCAGGAAGCAATCTAGGGAGAGAGGATGTCTGGGGAGGTCGTGGGCTCACCTCGGGCGTGTTGGCGTGGACGGTTCGAGCTGAGGGGGTGGCGATCCACGGCGAGGCTGGCGCTCCGTCGATCTAGGGTTTGCGCCGGCGTGCGCTGGTGCAGGCGTGCTTGGCGCGTCTCCTTCACCGCGGGCTTGGACCGATCTTTGGGTGCGGCTGGTCTTCCTCGACACTGCAGCTCCCTTCTCCGACTAGAGCAACAGGGGCAGAGGTAGACGGCGATGTCGGCCGGTGGCTAGGGGAAAGGAAGGGGGAGAGGCAGGGGGTTCTTGGGGTGGATCTGGGGGGGTTCTGGAGAGGCAGAGAGGGAGGTGGGGGAGATAAGAACGCCAGGGGAGGCAGGTGTGGCGGGAGGGAAAGGTGGCAGCACGGGCCTCCTCCCTCCTCTCACGCTCGGCAGGGGCACGCAGGTGGCGTGGCCGCTAGGGGTGGCTGGCAGGTGGGGCAGGCGCGGCTAGGGTCGCTGGCAGTGGGCCGGGGACGCTGGGCAGGTGCTGGCAGAGAGAGAGGAAAAGAGGGGAGGAAAAGAGGGGCATGGGTCGAGCTAGGGTTTAGAGTAGATAGGAGGGGCCTGGTCGGGTGTGGGGGTAGCTAGGTCGCTGGGGGTGGGGCCTGCGTGGCTGGTAGAGAGAGAGAAGGCATGGGGAGAGATATGCTAGGTAGAGAGATAGAGAAGGGTTAGGTTTTTGGGTTTGTTTAAGATAGATGTAGATAGAGATTTGTTTAGGATATATGTAACATGGGGTTTAGTTTTAGGGTAGAAAAGAAAAGAGGAGGTACTAGATTTTGCATAGACTAGGTTAGGAGGGTGGTTTAGGGTTTTTGATTGAAGCTAGAAGGTTAGAGGCAAGAGTGGGATTAGGGTGTTGCTAAGGAGGTGAGAAGAATGGAGGGGGTACTATGGTTTAACACACATGCTGCAAACTATACTAAGCAAGACCAAACAAGAGAATAAGAAGAGGAGGAGAGATGGTCATAAGGTGGTGGGGTGGTCCTAAAGGCTCATGCATGATCCAACAAAGAACCAAGCCAGATCCAAAGAGGGGGTTGTAAACTCACAAAAACAAGATCAGACAAGGAAGAAGGTTCCATTTAGAAATCAAGCAAAAACCAAATGCTAGGGAAAGGTGGCTATTGCATGGCCCATGCAGAATAATTAATGCCAGGTTACTCTTGTGAAAACAAGGTTATAATTCTGGCATTATCCATATGCATTCCATAGTGTGGACAAGGCCAAGCAAAGGTATATGGTTGGATCCAACCAACAACATGGGCTAGAGATAACTCAACAAAAGGCCAAGCCCATATTATTGGATGGTGGAATTATAAGGTGGTGAGGGAAAGGTGGTGGAGGCAAAAGAGAGATGCCCCCAACTCAACTTGGGCATTTAACAATTTAGTAAGAACCAAATACAATATCAAGAGGCAACTACAATTAATCATGCACATAAGATAAGAAGCAAACAAGAAAAGGTTTTATGTGATGCTCAAATGCAAGGGGACATGATGACATGAGCATGATATGATGATGATGCAACAATTATATGTTGGAAGAGGCCCATTTTATTATTAAACTTAGTAGCATTACAGTGGTTAGACAACTGGGATGCTACACTTTGCGTCGCCGCCGCACCACCGTCACTGCAAGGAGAGGAGGAGGAGGCCGTCGTCGCACCGTCACTTCAGGGAGAGGAGAAGGGGAAGGGGGAGAAGGAGAAGGAAGGAGAAGGAGAAGGGAGAAGGAAGAAGGAGAAAGGAAAGGAAAAGGGAGAGGGAAAAGGGGGAGGGGAAAGGTAGGTGGGCGGGGTGGTGATTCAAATTTGCATCCCGCCCAAGCTTATCCGTGGCGCACTAGGTGGTGGTGCGCTATGGGTAAGTTGCCCTCTATTTTTTTTCTGCAGGAAAAAACGGTCTTTTGACCGTAACTTTTTACTCTTTGAATTTTGAAAATCTAAATAATCGCTAAACGATCAGAGGTCGTTGCGAGCCGATGCGAAATCTTGTTCTGGTCATTTTGGTATATTATACGATTTTTTTCGACATCGTATGCAGAAGTTACGGCCATTTTACCATGGCATGACTTTTTTTGCAGAAAAAGTGCAAAATCATGTTTGTTAATTTTCCTAGAAACTATACCACATTACCTACCTAAATATGAAAGGATTTTATTTTTTGAAGTGTTTATTATTTTCTTTTATTTTTTGCAAAACCTAAAAAGGCGATCCACGGGGGGGGGGGGGCAGGGAGTTGGTGCAGGCCACTTAGCCGTAGGGCACTAGGGCAGAGTGCCCTACGGCTAAGTTGAACCAGTTGCTGCAGCACACATGACCGTAGCGCACTAGTTCAAGGTGCGCCTTAAGTGGCACATCCATAGCGCACCTGACCTAGTGCCACGGTATGTGTCTTGTGGTCACATGTGCCTGGCCCACATAGGCATGGCGCACCACATGTGCGCCACGCCACGAGTTAAGTTAGGAAACTGTGGGCAGTGCGCCATGCCTATTTTACCCGTGGGGCACCACTAGCAAGTGCGCCACAGAAGTGTGGATTACCTATAGCTGTTTTCCTAGTAGTGACATGAAGATGAAGACTTATTTATCTTATTCTATATTTGAACTCTTGTATTAGGCCTGTGGCCATGGAGTTTGTAAAAGACTATGTTTGTCTCTAGAATGATATGTAATAATGACCTTTGTTTCTGTGTACTTCATCTTAAACTGTGGATGCTAGCATTGATCCAGGTACTAGCATTGCAATCACAGGGATCCTTACCTTTATAAAGGGATGGAACTTACAGATGGTATCAAAGCACTGTGTTGCCTGTAGGATTATGACCCCAGGAATGTAAACCACTAAGGAAAATTTTCAACAACTTCCACACTTGTCTTTTTCTTCTCGTAAACTTTTCTAATCTTCTTTCTCATCTCTATTTGTAGATGAACTCCATCAACGAAGCCGTGAGGAAGGGACCACTCATGACTATGACTTTTGAATGTGAGACAGAATTCCCCAAGGCTCTCAAGGACCTCATGGTTGCCATGGGAATACATGGTGTAGCTGTGTACAAAGGTTTTCCCGTGATGGATGAAGGAGTTGAGTACTGGTGGGTGCAACTTCACTTGTATAAAAACAAGGAAGACAACCACAAGGAATCAGGATTCTGCATGGTCACCAACTCAGTGATGCACACCACATTCTTTGATTCTGCAAGGGATGCAGCTTGGAAGGCCATCAAAGAGCTTGGTGATAGAATCAAGTGCAGAATGCTCAACACCCAGAATGACCTTAGGGAAGAAAAGAAGCATACCCAAGAGTTAGACGCTACCAACCAACGTTTAAGAGAGGACATCATAGACTTAGCAATGGAGTCATGTGATCAGGATCGACAGATTACCTCTAGGGATGCCCTGTTAGCCAACTTGGCAAGTGAGATGGGATTGTAACGTACTTCGTTAGTTGGACCACCACACTTATCATTTTATTTTCCCAAATGTTGTCTAAAATAAGTTGAACCTTGGATGCTTGTAATGGATTTATGTATGCCATGACTTGTGTGTTTTGATTTCCAAAGATATGCATGTGATGCCTTGTCTTGTGATTTATCTTTAATTATGTTGATTCTAACTTTTTCTATCTTATAAAATAGATGCCTAATGTTAATATCAACACGGCTGAAGAGTTCAAGGGAACTCGTTTTGGCACTCGTCTTATTGAGCTCACTAGTGTGCTCAATCTCCCACTTCCTACCATCATGATACTTCCCCTCACCAAGTTCGAGAGGAAGGACCTTTGGGGATTCAAGGTTACTCAGCCAGGACGCTAGACTGATCCAACCACGGAGGCTATCACGTTCAAGCTCATGCATGATGACATGGAGAGAGGCCTATAGGTAGTCATGCAGGATTTGCTTGGACGTTTTTTAGGGAGACACTCTCGGGAGATTAGAGGTACTCACTTCCACGCCTTCAGCAGACGTGACGAGGATGGTGAGGCCATTGACTTCGAGGATACTGCTAGAGAGACGGCAGAGCCAATCCGTATACCTCCGGGACTTAGAGGTTCTTCTTAGGCACCTAGATACCGATAGGACCAACGTCATGCTTAGCAATGACGAACTCCAGTGACTTCGTGAAGGACAAGCTCTTGGGGAGCAAGATGAGATAATCAAGGAAATGGAGGCCAAGTTTGAGAGTCGGGATAGAAAGTTCAAGAGTCAAGAGAAAAGAGTCCAAGATAGGAACAAGAGGATTCGAGAGATGACTTGAACTAGAGGCCAAGGACTTAGAGCTCGAGCATCGCAGTGGTGATTGAGAGACTGTTCACGAAGAGGGCTCTCAAAGCCAAAGTAGAGGCCTTGACTACCAATGTCGAGGAATACAAGACCGCTATGGAGAATGCAGGTCTTACACTTGTTGATGAGGAGGTTGATGCAGAGGAGTAGTGATGACTACTCATTTACCTTTTATTTACCATGCTTTTGATTATTGAGTCGCAATGACCATCCAACATGTGGATGGCTTGCTATTGGTGTATTTACTTTTGAAAATTTGTTGTCTATGTTATTGAACTTTTACTATTATGATGCATGTTTGGTGATTGTTTATGTGTTGTATTGTGCATGTTAGCATCTATGGGTATCTCATTCTTATCTTTATTGAAAAGCACAGATGCCTCCCCGACGTGCCAATCCCAACCCTAACAACAACAATATCACCCCTGAGATGCAGCAGATGATGACAGCTCAGACGCAGCTGACGCGGATGATGACCACGCTCATACAGAATCAGAATAACAACAACAACAATCAGAACAACCCACCGGGTTTTGACATGCTCACCAGATTCCTAAGACTGAGGCCAACAAAGTTCTCAGGAACTACTGATTTGTAAGGTTCCCAACCTTTAATAAGGTAGAGTCCCCTGTGTTTACAATGTTAGTCCCTGGATCAATATCTAGCATCCACAGTTAAGATGTAATATCAAGAAACAAAGGTCATAATACAACTTTATAACCAGGAATAACATAATTTTATTACATCTTACATAGCTCATTTGGCTATTACATTACATTGCAGCAGAATATCTATAAGCATGGGGTCCTTCATCTTCAAAGTGCCACAGTGCATATGTTGGTTATAGACTTTGTAATCCTAATCAACACACTTCACTAAATCAATCAAACCTGCAACATACAAGTTACAGCCACAAGGGTCAATACATTTGAATTGTATTGGAAAGTGATACTATGGTAGTATAGTGGAGTCTATCATCTATATGCATTTGGCTAAGTGGAGCTTTAGGCTTGCATTGCTCAAAAATAGATTTTCCTTAACATTTGAAAACTCTAAGTTTTTTCTTGACAAAAATCTTTCCCATGGAATCTCCCAATAAAAATTGGTGATCCTTCCAACCTTGTTCACCCACAAGTTTTTAACTTAGAAATTTGGATGATGAGATTCTTGATAGCTTCCATGTCTTGATGCTCAAATTGTCCTTTGCCAGGGACATGGCTAAGTACTTAGATTTTACACTCTGCAGAGGTGGTGCACTTTCCCCACAAGACTTGGTTTCACCAAGACAAGATCTTTCAGAAGCCTTCCCTTAGACCAAAATGGACGTGCTCCAACCTATCAAACCCTACCACCAACTGTCCATATGGCTAAGTTCTTGGAACCTATATGATCCAGGCAGAGCCCATATTGCCAAGTGGCTGCACTAGAAGCTTCTCAAAACATTTGACATCTCAAATCTCTTTATTCCTGGGTGGCAATCCACAAGTGTGATACACAAAGTAAACCATAGCCATGGGCCTTGTGTAACCACTCAACCAAAAACCACCAAGCAATTACCATTCCGCACAGGTGATTCATTAACTTAGTTGTTTTATTAAACAAAATACAAGTACTCAGACTTAGAAATTTTTCCATAGTGTGAATATATATTTCACCCTTGTTTTCTATTAGCTAAGCTAAGCATGATAGTAGTAAGAATCTTAACTTAGGAAATTCTACTAAGGTTTCATTTACTAGGTTTTCCCATAGCAAGGTTTATACTTAGCAAAAATTCCATGCAGGTTTTACTTAGAAAAATCACTAATGCATTGTGAAAGTAATGGGACAAAAGTATGAAGCATCACTTGCCTTTTTTGGTAGAGGGTATAAGTTCACTCCTTGTCCTTGCAACAATCACACTCTTCAATTCACTACAATTCAATCAAGCAAGGCACAATCTCAATCTACCAATTAAGCAAAACATCACATAAAATGATAAAGTCAAAGTAATGCATGCAAGCATGCCAAGCTTTGTTTTGTTTGAAAATTGGTTCCTAATGGGTCATAAACATTTTAAAACACCTAATGGTCATTTTAGAAAGTGGCAAAGTCATTTGCAAAAGATTTCACTTCATAAACCATTTTCAAAACAAGGTATCATTTTATGTGGTGTAGAAATGTTTTTACTAAGGCATTAATCTATTGGGTTCACAAAATATGTTTTCAAACCATAAAACTTGGTGTTTGGGGTCAGAGAGTTTAAAACAAAACCTTTCCCAAAAGTTTTCTTCCAAAACCATTTTTAATAAATAAACCATATTTTTATTTGGCTAGAATTGGTTTTAAATCAAAGAATCATTCTTTTGATTCACCAAATACATTTTTGAATCCACAAAGTGTTTCCTATGGTCAGTAGGTTCAAATCACACCATTTGCCAAAGATTTTATCCCCAAAATCATTTTAGAATAATTTTTATAACCTAAACAAGCATACACAAGTTTCTGCAAAAACAAACATTTTACCAGAAGCTTTTTACTAAACAAATTGCATGGTTGGCTAGGGCTTGTTCCACTGATTCCAATGATATAAAGTTTGCAAATTTTGGACGTGTGGATCAAAAGTTACAAGGTCTTCAAATCTGCATCTAAATCAGATTCAAACTTGTTTTTAAACAGAACTGGTGACACGCGGCGTTTTCCTATTCGTCGGTACCGGTTCGGGTGGATCGAGTGATGCTGGCCGTAGGATTAAACTAACAACGCACGGCACAGATGGATCGATACCCCTTCGGCTAAGAATCTATCGCGTGCGTACGATTAAGATCCAACGGCGCGCAGCACGCTTGCCAACTAGTGGCGGCGCTGGCGGTGGCAGACGGCGGCGCACGCTCAGACGGTGGGATAGCGGTGGTTCTAGGAAGCAAGGAGGGAAGGGGAGGTGCTCACCGTGTTCAGGAGGTCACGTGAAGAAGCTCGAGGTGGTGTTGGTCCGGCGAGGAGCGCCGAGCGAGTAATCGTCACGAGTCGCCGTCGGCGCCGATGGTTCTGTTTCGTGGTCGGGTCGATGCTGAGATCACGAGGAGGCAAACAGAGAGCATGGTTAGACGATAAGGTCAAGGCGGCGACGCCGCGGCGTGAAGGATAGGGCTCGGGTGGTCGGTTCTTAGAAACGCGTTAGGAGATAGTAGCGAGCATGGCGCTCAGTCGAGGTGGTTGCCGATGTTCTGGGGCGCCCGCGGTTGAACTAATGGCAAGGGGTGGCGCAGAGTCGCCGGAATCGGCATGAAAGTCATTGGCGTGAGGTTCGGAGAGGAATCAGGGCGGCCTGGGGGCGTGCTAATGTGGGGTGACAGAGGGGAACGAGAGAGGAGGCGAGGGCGTTTAAGCGTGCATGATCACGGCGAGTAATGGTCGCCACGTTAAAGCGAATTTAAGTCGCGGATTCATAGCCAGAAACGTTGTCGAGGGGAGGAAGAACATGTCGTGGGGTGGGGAAGATGACCGCGTGGCTGTGGGGTCCTCTGGCAGCGAGAGAGAAAGAAAGGGAACGGGGTCCACCAGTCAGTGAGGGTGCGGGTTCTTTCAGTAAGGAAAACGCGTTGGGCGAGGGAATAGGTGGGCTGGACTGGGCACAGTGAGTTGGGTCTGTCTGCTTTTCATATTTTTTCTTCGATTGTTTTATCCTTTTCTATTTCTATTTTCTGCTTTGAAATTCAATCAAACAAATCAATCAACAAATCAATTCAAAACATTCACCAAACTTTGTATTGTGTTTTGGTCTGTTTAACAACATAAACCAAAGTCCCAAAATAAAATAATAATTTTATTTTAGGATCTATTTAATAATTAATTAAAATAGACCTTAATTAATAATTCAAATAGGTTTTGATTTATTTAATAAAATCTCCATTTGAATCTAAATATTAACAAAACCAAATCAATAGGTTTTATTTGAAAATATAAGATACTTGGAAAATTTGTTTAAAATAAAATAACATTTTTATTTTAGGGTCCATTAATAATTAAATAAGATGAACCTTAGTTATTAAATCAAATAGGATTTGTTTTATTAAAATATTTATTTTGAAATCTAAAATAAAACCAAAAACACTTCAGAGGTTTTATCGAGAATATAAAATACTTGGAAAACTTATTTAAAATAATTTAATAAGTTTTAGTGTTTATTTAAAATGGGAAAAGCCTTTACTTTAATAAAAATTGGATATTAAATCCTTATTATTTTATTTAAACAAACCTTTATTCTTTTAATCAAAACAAAACATTTTATTTCAAAAATATTGGCCAAGGTTTAATTTGGCTCTATAAAGTAACCTTTATTTATAAATCCACCTTTTCTTTTGAAAACCAAATCCTTTTATTAAAAGATTCAAAAATAGTAATTTTAAATATTTTTAAATTTATTGTTTATTTATATTTTTAAATCCTTTTAAGATTTTATCTTGATCAAATTAGGTTTGAAGGTTCCCAATTAGGATCAAAAAGTTTCTTCTCACCCTGAAAATCAACAAAGTTTTATTTTATTCATTTATTTTTCACATAACAAGATTTGGAAAATCTTGGGATGTGACAGGCTACCACCCTTGAAATAAATCTCGTCCCGAGATTTGGGGAGGCTAGGGTTACAAGTAGGTTCAAAGCATCTAGGGTACTACCACCCTTAAAATTTTCCATCTAGATTACATATTGGCCTTCTTGGGATCTTGGTGTTACTTTCCTTGACAGAAGTTTGCATAGTGGCCTAGTTCCTTGCATTTGAAACATGTGATAAGGCTGAGGTCTTGAGGTGGCTTCTCTGGACAATATGATGCATAATGTCCTAACTCTTTGCAGTGGTTGCACATCACTTGGCTAAAATCCTTCCTCATCTTGGGTTTCACTAGCTTTTGTTTATCTTCTTGTCTCTTCTTCTTTTCTGGGCATTCACTGGCATAGTGTCCCATCTCTTTGCAATTGTAACATTGCACTTGAGTAATATCTTTCTTCTTCTTTTTGGGTCTCTCCAAAGCTAGGAGTTCTTCTAGTTCATGTTCTTCATATCTCACCTCAAAGGTGGGAAATCTTTCTCTCTTCTTGGTGCAGTTACTAGAGATATGACTGTCTTCTTCACAATTAGGGCATTGATCTTCATGCTCCTTGCATGTATGATCCTTGTCTCCATAAATATTGCAAGCTTTGGTTCCTTCTAGAATAACATCTTTGTCATCCTTTGGAAAGGTTGCTTTCCATGTTGAGCATTTGGTCTGTCACCTTATGCAACATTTGGGCTTGGTTTTCCAAAAATTCTTGGAGTGTTGGATCTTCCCCACTAGTGTTGGCTATGAACTAAGCTGTCATTTGGTTCAGCTGGTTTTGGGTTGATATGAGTTCCTCCATGTTGTCCTCTTGGTTGGTGTTGGTGTCATCAACCTTGATGTTGGAGTCTCTTGGAGTAGTCATCTGTTTGGGTTGAATGGGGATTAGAATAGGAAAAATATTTCTAAGGAATTAATTCTAACCACACACATCACATTCCACACAAACAATGTGCAAGCAATCATAAATCAAACATTGCACTCAACAACAAAGTTCAAGCACATTTTTAGGCAACAAAATATTTTTGTTACACCACATAAGTTGGTGTTGTCTTAAACAAAATATGGTGGTCCATCTATATGGTTCACTTGTGATCTTTCCATCTTTCTTGGTTGGTTCTTTCTTGCATGAGTTCATGGTTTCCTTAGGAAAAATTTTGGTCACAAAAACTTCAAAGGTGGTCATGATTCCTTCTAAGTTGTGTTTCCTTAGTCTCCAAATCTTGAGTAAGATTTCTTGTCTCACTTGTCCTTAGTGACATCCAGGATTGAAGTCCTTGGTGAATATGCTGAAGATGTTGAAGTCATTAGAGTTGAAGAAGTTGAAGTCATTAGAGTTGATGAAGTCCTTTGCACATGGTGAAGTCTTTGGTCATGGGGTAGGTGTGTCCATCAAGTTGAAGTAGAAGAGATGTAGAGTTGAAACCAAAATGGTTTGAGGAAAGAGTTTACAAGATTGTTTGTAAATAAGTTTTGGAACAAATACAACTCCTATTTTTCTAAGGGTTTTTGTCCAATCCTGTTTACAAATCCCAGGCAACACAATGCTCGATACCATCTGTAAGGTTCCCAACCTTTAATAAGGTAGAGTCCCTGCGTTTACAATGCTAGTCCACGGATCAATAGCTAGCATCCACAGTTAAGATGTAATATCAAGAAACAAAGGTCATAATACAACTTTATAACCAGGAATAACATAATTTTATTACATCTTACATAGCTCATTTGGCTATTACATTACATTGCAGCAGAATATCTATAAGCATGGGGTCCTTCATCTTCAAAGTGCCACAGTGCATATGTTGGTTGTAGACTTTGTAATCCTAATCAACACACTTCACTAAATCAATCAAACCTGCAACATACAAGTTACAGCCACAAGGGTCAATACATTTGAATTGTATTGGCAAGTGATACTATGGTAGTATAGTGGAGTCTATCATCTATATGCATTTGGCTAAGTGGAGCTTTAGGCTGGCATTGCTAAAAAATAGATTTTCCTTAACATTTGAAAACTCTAAGTTTTTGCTTGACAAAAATCTTTCCCATGGAATCTCCCAATAAAAATTGGTGATCCTTTCAACCTTGTTCACCCACAAGTTTTTAACTTAGAAATTTGGATGATGAGATTCTTGATAGCTTCCATGTCTTGATGCTCAAATTGTCCTTTGCCGTGACATGGCTAAGTACTTAGATTTTACACTGCAGAGGTGGTGCACTTTCCCCACAAGACTTGGTTTCACCAAGACAAGATCTTTCAGAAGCCTTCTGTAACACCCTCAGAATCGACCCTATGCAAGTTTTAGCGAAACCCGCCAAACCCGCATAGAAACGATTCAAAGGTGCCCACCAGGCACTTTCGTGCGGGTGGAAAATGAAGTAATAACATTACACAACAGTCCTCGATGGGACCCACAGAACAGATATATACAACAGCGACTCAAAGAGTCAAGAATACAGATGTAATATACAAAGATCCAAATCACCTTTAAAACGATATAGCGTCCGAGTACGAACAAGATGCAAATGGGGCTAAGAGCCCTGAAGAATAACCAATGGCGTCCATAACCCTGCCCAGGCCAAGCCGGAAGGGTAACCCTGCTAACGACGTCGATCTCAAAACCTGCTTAAACAAAAGGGGTGCCGACAAAGGGCAAAGGAAAAAGAGGAGCGTCGATCTTGAGGCCAAGACAGGCGAGGCTAGAATTCGGCGGTCCTCACCTACATAGGTATGGTGGACTGAAGCGGCAGCGGCAGCATGCACTAAACAATCTATAGAGACTCGAGACAACTGGGGGCTATCAGAGAGGGGTAAGAAAAACCTATTCGGAAACAACCTGATACTAACACCAAACAATCCCATCCTGGAATTCCCCCTCGATACCAACCGAGGAAGTCAACCGAGGAACTCACACAGTTGGCAGTTTTATTTATTCAGTTATCGTTGCAGCAATTACTAGTCATGTATCGATAATCGTCCTGATATAATAAGTAGTGGGCAATTTTAGTTAGCCCTTCCGCTAGAAGGCGACACTTACTAGTCGACATGTGTAGCATGAGATACATCCAAAACCCAGCAGTTGTTGTCACTTTTATTTAGCCATTCCGTTGTAGTTGCAATACTTACTAGTCAGATACAAGGGTCGCCAGCGACCACCCAAACAAACAATTGTTGGCAGTTTTAGTTAGCCATTCCATTATAGTGGAGCTGATTACTAGTTATTATCAAGTCAAATTTATAGCAGTAAACTTTAGTTATAGTTGTCTATGATCGAGATATCGTGCTCCAAGTCGTCCATAACCGCGACACGGCTTTGAAAGTTTTTACGTAGGGTGCACCAATAGCAACACACACGATCAACCTCGGAAAAACCAAATCAAAACCCAACGAGGTCTTCACGACAAAGCAATCACAAGATTCAGAATATTTCAGGGGCCACCCTTAAAGTAGACCAAGAACGGCCGTGGCTCGAGACGACTCAAGGTTGTGGGGACACCGTGAACGACTGGGAACCCGAAAACTCGGGCTTGTCGACACCGCGGAATCGTGCCACGATCCTAAACAGTACAGGTGCTCCTCGCACAATCGTAAATAACGCAGTAAAGCATGGCATAAGTACAGGATAGTAAATAAAACCTCAAACTAGTTTGTGGCCCCAAGAAATAAGAATGAATCAAGCTCTGGCTCAGGGGGTCCCATAATCCTCCCGGATGGGGATAGCGCGAATATTCAAGGAACAGGTATCAAGTACTCGGGGTCCTACGGGACACAAGTGGACGGTTAACAACCAAATAACATCTATTGCCCACCTGTGCCTCTGCTTACCTACTTTAATTTTAGTTGTTAAACAATAATTAAAGTTATGAAATTTAAAACCAAGATCATCTCCAACATTAAACATGCGACATCACTCCAACAACTGTGGTACTTGGCGACACGCAACAGCGCTTGAGCAAGCGACTACGACGCGCAGGTCCAACTATCTACCAAACAACAGGTAATAGGATGTGTCCAGGGCAATATAAGGTTGCAAGGGATATTCTCGGGTACGAAAACTAGAGCATCGCAACACAGATAGCAATAGATCAACAGGAGGGAATAAATACTATAAAAGTAAGATAGGTAGAAAGGGGGAGATGCTCGCCTGAAGACATTGCCGAAGGTTCATCCGAAGATCGGGGCGAAGCTCACATCAACTCATCGATCTTATCCGCGAAGGAGCAAAACACTAGAAGTAACACCGGATGCACTATTTAATACTACGACAGAAGATCGGGCATGATGCATGTATGATGTATGGCATGGCAAAGATGTGATGCAATTAGACAAGATTAAGCGGAACCGAGGTCCCGACAATTAATTAAACGGTTCAAGTTATTAATCTACCCCGCAGATTAAAATGTTGGATTAGCAAGGCAAAAGACGGCACCGGTTCGCTACACAAATTTAAATGAGGCCAATATAAGACTAGATTTGTCCGCATATGGGCCCCATATTTAATTATAAGGTGAATCGGCATAATGCCCCCAAACCACACAAATATGCACGCGAGATGGATGATTAATATGCAACAGGTTTTATATTTAGCATTTATAAAATAGGGGCTCGAGAAAAGGTTCACACATTAGGGTTCGGCGATCTTGGTGTTTCCGGGGTTCGGGGTTCGGTCTCCGGGTTCAGGGTTCGACGAATTCGTTCTCGGCGGAATCGACGTCCGGGAAGGAGTACTTGGCGTTGCCGAGCGGAAGTCTTGATGGTCCTCGGGTCCGAGAAGATCTTGTCGCACGGTGTCCGGGTAGGCGAACTCGTCGGTCCCGCGGTTTCGATTGTCGGTGTCGGACTCGGGTCTCGGTACTGGGAGATCTTGGTGTTCCGAGGGGTCTTGCCGAGCTTGATTCTGGGTCGACAGGGTTCGGTCTCGCCGGGGTCGGACTTCGGGGATTTTGGTAGATGGTTCCATGTAGTCGGTCATGGCGAACTTGGCGAGCCGAGGGGTTCGACGAGGTTCGGTCTTAGGGTTCTCGGGTCCGTGAAGGAGTGCTTGGCGTCCGGCGGTAGATCTTGTCGATTCCACTCCAACGGCCTTGTTGTTCTGCGGCGAAGATCATGGAGTCACCGGGGTCCGGGAAGAAGATCTTGGGGGTGGACATCGCCGTTTCCGGGTGCCGTGTCGAAGATCTTGTCGCCCGCGATGGGCACATGCCGGATCCCTCTTTGATTGACGGCGACGCACTTGGATCAGGCATTGGTGGTCTTGACCTCCGCTTAAGCACCAGAGGGCACACACTCGCGGACGGTTTCAACAGCAGCACGACAAAGTTCACCGTTTAGCTGGCCGGGTCGGTACTGCCGAAGAGAGGCGAAAAGGTCCAGCGGCAGGCGGAGGCACTCGAGGACGGCCGGAGGGGGGACGTCGAGGAAGGGTCTCGCGGGCTCGGGGCGAGCTAGGCGGGGATGAGGCGGACCGTAGGGCCAAGGCGCCGGGGCGGCATCGGGTCCGTGCGGCGGCGTGGGGCGCTGGAGCAGGCTCGGCCGCGGATGGTCATGGCGTGGGGAGGAGCCCGGCACGGAGGGAGGAGGGCGCAGGCTGCTGCTGCCGGGTGGCTCGGGATCGCGACGACTTGAAGGGGCTCATGATCGAGGCTCGGGGCACGCAGTGAGGGAGGAGGCGCGGCCGAGAGGGCACCGAGAGGAGGAAGAAGGGCGGGCGTGGCCCGAGAGGAGACGCGGGGAGGAGGCGCGGAGGAGGAGCCTGGGAGGAGAGGGAGGCTGGAGAGGAGGGCCAGGAGCGAGCGGGCGCGTGAGGCGGTCAGGCGAGGGGAGGGGTCGTGGCGGAGGCAAACCCTGGCGGTGTGGCATGGGGAAGGCGTCGGTGTTGCAGGGGGGGACCGGCGGCTCAGAGGAAAAGGGAAGGCCGCGAGGGCTCATGAGAGGGAGCCGTGGGAAGGAGGGAGCGGGACGGGAGCAGAGGCGGTGGTTGGGTGCGGAGGAGGACGACTTGATGGGGAAGAGGAGCGTGGGGAGGTGGGGCCGGGGACAGGTGGTGGGGCCATGGTGTGTGAGAGTGGGGTTGGGGAGAGGGTTGACCAGGGTAGAGAGAGAGGAGTGTCATGGATGGGGCCAGTGGGTGGGGCCCAGGAGAGGGAGAGATAGAGGGGTAGATGGGGTAAAGTAGAGGAGGGGTGATGGATTGGTGAGGTGGCAGGGTGTGGGATGAGGTGGAGGGAAGGTGAGGTGGCGGGCACTGATTGGTGGGTAGACTAGGATTGGGTGGGAATTAGGTTTAGGGGGGGCTGGTTTAGGACTAGGTATTTATTTTTGGGTTTTCTTTACACATCATTTTAAAGAGCCTTTGTAAATCATTTAGTCAAAACAAAATAACTGGACATCCGAAGTTTGATTTAGAATTAGAACGGGGTGTTTGCAAAACAAAGTAGACCTTTGTAAAAATAGTTTTTATCAAACAGATGCATGATGATGTCATGATGATGCAATGCGCACAAAATACCAAGCGATTTTCTAGTAGTGGTTTTGCGGGATGCCACAAGTTGTATTTAGTTGTATGTGTTTACATTTGTCTTCTATCAATCTGCATATGAAATTTGTCGAAACCTTGTGTTTACGGGTTCGAAAGGGGCTGGCCCGGATCGATCCCCGCAAATGAAAAATGTAAAACATTTATTCTATTTTACAATTTTCATTTGCGGAGACTGATCCGCGCTAGCCCTTTCGCGTCCTGCAGAACCGGTTTACGGCGGCCTGTGCTCACGTTTTCAGCGAGTACAAGCACTACTAGAGATGCTCTAAGGCCGAGCGGTGCACCTAGCATCTTGCTCGTCCTCACTGTAAACGCTTGATAACCTTGGCGAAGGGACATCGACAATCACCGCCGCTGATTTCTCGTGCAGCAGATGTTTTCTGTCCTCATTGGCTCCAGTTTCCCACGTGCGCCTTAAGCTCTCGGAAACATCATGCGCACGATCGGTCGTTTCCCGCCATGGCCGCGCTCTATAAAAGACAGTCGTCGGCCTGACGATGAACACCAGTCCTAGCACCACCAAGAGCCCACAAAAACACACCAGCAAACATCAGCCATGCCTCGTCGTAAGATCGCCAACTGAACGACGATTAGGAAGATGTGCCACAGCCGTTTCCTGTGGCCCTCCAAGGAGGATGTGGAGCTGCAGGCTAGCGAGCTGGCCTAGCGTTTCACCGAGGAGGAGGTGGGTGGTTTCCAGCGCGAAGGCGAGGTGGCCCAGCAAGCGCTGGAGGAAGTGGTGGAGGCAGCGGTACAGAAAGCCGTCTTCACGATGCGCGAGATTCACCATGTCGTGGCCAAGGAAGCAGGGGTCAAGGAGGCCGCCTCAGCGGCTTTGCGCGGGATCCACCACGAGACGGCCATGATAACGCTGTAGTCGGTCGCCAGGGAGGCCACGAAGGTCGTCGTGCGTGAACTTCCCCATGCCACCACGGCTTGCAAGGCGGCGGAAACGACAGACCACGCTACCAAGGTTGTGGTGGAGGAGGACCGCGCAGCGGTGTCGCCGAGGTGGCAGTCTCTTGGGTGGCCGCCGACGGGGAAGAGACGGAGGTGAAGGAGGAGGAGTGATATGTCGGAAACGTATCTATAATTTTTGATGCTCCATGCTTGTTTAGTATCTACTGTGCTTTGCTTTGTCTACACTTTGAGGTGATTTCTACACGTTTTCTTGTACTAACCTATTAACAAGTTGCCACAGTGTCAGTTGCCTATTTTCTGTTGTTTTTGGTTCAAGAAAAACTAGTAAGGAAATATTCTTGGAATTGGACGGAACAAACGTCAAAGTCAATAACTTTTCATAGGGAACAAGAAGTCCAGAGGGGAGACGGAGAAGCGGGCCAGGGCGCCCAGACCCCCCTAGGCGCGGGTGGGCCCTGCCCCGCGCGTAGGCAGGGTGTGGGGCCCCTGACCGCCTCCTTGGCCTCCCCCTTCGCCTATAAGAAGCCCCCGATGCAGAAACCCTAAGCACCCGATCAATATTCCACGAAACCTTGTGTAGCCACCGCCACCGTCATCCCTAAATCGGGGGGATCTGAAGTTCTTCCCGGCACCCTGCCAGAGGGGAGATCATTCCAGAGGCCTTCTCTCCGGTATGATGCGTGAGTAGTTCCACGTTGGACTATGGGTCCATGTAGTAGCTAGATGGTTGTATCTCCTACTTGTGCTTTCATGTATAGATATTGTGAGATTCGTTCATGATCAAGATCTAATCTATTTGTAATCATGCATATTGTGTTTGCGGGAATCTGATGGATATTGAGATTATTATGTTGGTTTTATTAATGGTTTTGTCTTTATGATTCTATCATGTCTGTGTTGTTTGTGATCTTGCATGCTCTCAGTTGTTAGTAGCTATCTTGGCCAAGTAGTTGCTAGTGACTCTAAGAGGGGGTATTTATGCTCGATAGTGGGTTCATGCCTCTAGTTTCCAAGGGAAGTGACAGAAATCTCTTCGGTTGTAGATGTGCTGCTGCCACTAGGGAGAAAACAACGGTCTCTTATTCATGGAACATGTGGACTATTTATCTTACACACTTCGCTTAAAGCAGTTGTCTGTTGCTTGCACCTTAATACTGGAGGAGGGTCGGATGATAACCTGAAGGTGGACTTCTAGTCATAGATGCAGTTGGATGGCGGTCTATGTATCTTGTTGTATTGCCCAATCGAATCTCATAGCATCTTTCTGACTAGTAATTGCATTGTTATGCCTTGCTCAGTTCCTATCAATTGCACTGCTGTAATTTGTTTACCCTTCATGCCATGTTGTTTATCTAAGGAGAGCACCTCTAGTGAACTATGGACCCCGGTCCAATCTTTACCATTGATACATCTTCCACTGTTACTTGTTTACTTGTTGCAAACCATTACCTTCCACACCATACGTTTAATCCTTTGTTATAGCAAAATGGTGAGCTTGACAGCCTCACTGATTCGTTGGGGCAAAGTCTTGAGTTTGTGTTGTGCAGGTCTCCGCGTTGCTAGCAACACCTGTGTGACATTTTCTTCCTCCTACTGGTTCGATAACCTCGGTTTCTTACTGAGGGAAAACTTGTTGCTGTGCTACTTCACACCTTGCTCGTGGGGTTCCCAACAGGCTTCACGTCAACCATGATAGCCATCATCAAGCTTTTCTGGCGCCATTGCTGGGGACATATATAGAATAGCTTCAACATTTTCCTCCCCGTCAAGCACCAGCTAACAAGCTTTTCTGGCGCCGTTGCCGGGGAGGCTAAGGACGTCTTCATTAGGGGAATCCTTCACTTCCTCTCTCTTTACTTTGTTTTTAGTTTGCTTGGTTTTGTTTACCTCTTTCCAAAAAACCCCAAAAAATAATCTAGTTTGAATTGCTTGATTTATTAAAAAACACAAAAAAAACTAGTTCCTGCTCTAGTTGCTGCTGCTGTTTTTGGCTTGCCCACCTTTGCCAGAATGAAATCTGCTGAGAACACCAAGTTGTGTGATTTCACTAGCACCAACAACAATGATTTCCTTAGCACACCTATTGCTCCACCTACTCCTGATGCTACCTTTTATGAAATTAAGCCTGCTTTGTTGAATCTTGTGATGAGAGAGCAATTTTCTGGTGCTAGTTCTGATGATCCTGCTGCCCATCTCAATAGCTTTATTGAACTTTGTGAGATGCAAAAGTATAAGGATGTAGATGGAGATATTATTAAGCTCAAGATTTTCCCTTTCTCCTTGAGAGGAAAAGCTAAAGTATGGTTGCTATTTTTGCCTGAAAATAGTACTGATTCTTGGACTAAGTGCAAAGATGCTTCTATTGGAAAGTACTATCCTCCTGCTAAGATTATATCTATGAGAAGTGACATTATGAAATTTAAACAACTTGATAATGAACATGTTGCTCAAGCTTGGGAAAGAATGAAATCTTTGGTTAAGAATTGTCCCACTCATGTGACTCACTGCTTGGGTGATTATCCAGACTTTTTATGCAGGTTTGAACTTCTCCTCAAGAAACCTGTTGGATTCATCTGCTGGAGGTACCTTCATGGGCCTCACTTTGGGTGCTGCAACAAGACTCCTTGATAATATGATGGTTAACTACTATGAATGGCATGTTGAGAGAGCTCCACATGGTAAAAAGGTAAATTCTGTTGAGGAAACTTCCTCTTTGAGTGATAAGATTGATGTTATTATGGCTATGCTTGTTAATGGGAAAGCTCCTTTAGATCCTAATAGTGTTCCCTTGGCCTCTTTGGTTGCTCAAGAAGAGCAAGTTGATGTGAACTTCATTAGAAACAACAATTTTGGCAACAATACTTATGGTAATTATAGGCCTTATCCTCCTAGTGGAAATGTTTATCATGGTAGATCTAAAATGCCTAATGAAGAAAGGATGTAGGGAGGTCCACTAAGAATTTTATGTAGATGCAAATATGAGCAAAATAAGATTTTCATTAAAACTATGGAGGAACAATTTATTATCTTGAAAAACATTAGTCATCAGCTTGAGAATCTGGATAGATAAATTCCTAGTTTACAGTCAAAAAATTTGAGTGCTGAGAAAAATATATCCTCTTTGTCTGAAGCACAATCCTCCTTGATTAATAAAATGGCTGCTAAACCTGAAACTATGGAAAATACCTTTGCTACTGCTCATGCCATACAAGTTACTATTGATGAAAATGTTAGGTTGTTAGCTCAACTTCATGCTAGGTGGAAAAGGGAAGCGGAAATTGATAGAAACAATAGTGTGTGCACTATCACCACTAAACCACAAGTAGTCCCTATTCCTCCTCCTACTATGCCTAAGCCTATTGAGCTTACTACTAGTGATGCTAAGTTTGACTTTGATATTGATGGCTGCAATATTCCTGAAGTGATTATGTTCCTACAAAATCTTGCTAGAAGTCCTGATGCTAGTGATATGCATGTTGCTTTCACCAAACACAATACAGATGCTCTTTTGAAAATTAAGGAAGAGAAGCTAAAACACAAAGCTTCTATTCCTAGGAAAGTAGAGGATAGTTGGGAACCCATTATTAATATGCAAGTGAATGACTTTGATCTCAAAGCTTCATGTGATCTTGGTTCTAGTGTCTCTATTATGCCTAGGAAGATTTATGAAATGCTTGATTTGCCACCATTGGAAGATTGTTATTTGGATGTCCCACTCAATGATAATGCTAAGAAGAAACTCATGGGGAGTATTAATGATGTTCTCATTATGGTTAAAAATGCTTATGTCCCTATGGATTTGTATGTTTTCGATGTTGAATACAATGCTTCTTGTCCTATTACTTTGGGAAGGCCTTTTCTTAGAACAGTTGGTGCCATCATTGATATGAAAGAAGGCACCATCAAATATCATTTTCCATTCAAGAAAGGTATTGAACACTTCCCTATGAGGAGAGAGAAGTTGCTTTTTGCTCCTCCTTTGAAAGCAAGGTTTGATGTTAATGCTTCCTCATTTAAAAATACTTAATTCTTCTTGCTTCTTGTGCCTAACTTAAAGGCGTTAAAGAAAAGTACTTGTTGGGAGATAACCCAAGAGTTTCCTTGAGTCTTGGAAGTTATTACTTCAGTAATGACCTCTCCTTATCCTTTTTATTTGCTTTTTGTGCCAAGAATGACCTCTAATGAGAGGGAAGTAAGATTTGGGGAGTTGCTGTCCCGAAACAGATTTCTGTCCTCCACCATAAAAATTCGTGAGGAGTCTCTGTAACTCGGATTAAGCTCAAAATTTATGAATAAATCTCCAGTATGTTAGATAACTTTCGTTAGTTCAACACTTTTTGATTTCAGCAACAGAAGATGTTCGAAAAAATCGGTTTGTGCCTGCTGGTCTGTTTTGACAGATTTCTGCCATTATTTGCATTTGCTTCTTATTGATTCCTTTTTTAGTTCTCTTTTGGGGAATTGAGCTTTTTGAAGGAGTTACTACAGTATCTTGTGTTTTTAGTGAAAATTCTTGCTGTTCCAAAGCTTTGCCAGAGGTCTAATATCTTTTGAATAAACTAATGTTGCTAATGAAGATTGTGTGAATATTGTATGAAGGAAAAATTTCAGGTGTAGAGAGAGAATGATGCAATAAGATGAAGAATGGACAAAAGCTCAAGATTGGGGATGCCACCATGGTGTCACCCCAAGAAATATCCAAGAGGTACAAGCGTCAAAGCCTAGGGATGCCCAAGGCATCCCCGTCTTCATCAATAAAAAGCTCATATCTGTCTAGACACTTCATTTTTTATTGTTTCATGCATAGTTGAGTTGTTCTTGGAGCGTCTTAGTTTTCGTTTTCTTTGCTTAGGTTGTTTAGTTTGCTTGAATAAAGTAGTTTGGACCCCAGTTCTCGCTGTGTTGTTTTGCAAATAAGTTGCTTGGTGTTGGAAAGGAGTAGTAAGTTCTTGCTTGTAAGTGCAAGAGGAGCTTGCATTGACTGTGACTTAGACTTTAGCATGACATGCTAGGTGTTGTTTTGACCTTATGCTTAGTGATTATTGCTATAGCATGTATTGTTCCAAACAATTTGGATTGCTTAGTGTGCCTTGAAGAAATTATGTGTTGTTTTAGCATGCAAAAGCACAATATTGTGGTATTGTCCTTTGATGCTTTGTTTGGGTTGACTTGGCACATGCTCACACCATGTTATGACTATGACAAGTCACCATTAGCCTCTATGATCATTTAGTGCTTGGCTTGTAGTACCACTCTATGCTTTGATTAGTAATGCTTTGTTGCTCTGCATGATTATGGCCATTATGCTCTCTTAGTTGGTTGCTCCCAGTCTTTTGCTAGCCTCCACTTGTATGAGTAAGATCTACTCATGCTTCCAACTCCCAAGAAACCAAGTTTTTTCCAAAGTGTCCACTATAAAATCCTATGCATGGTGTGTTACACCATTCCAAGTATATTCTTGTTTTCAGCCATCTTCCAATTAAAAACTATTTTGTTATGTGAAAACTTAGTGATTAAAGCCCTCGCGAACTTGATGACACACTTTATATTCTTTTCCCCTAATAAACTTGAACCATTGTGATGTCTATGTTGTATATGCTTGCACTTATACGTTGGAATTAGCAGAACCGTGCTGTCACGGGGAACGTTTTCAACATTGCACTTGTAATTTGTACTCAGTTGATATCATGCTCTTTTGTCTATGGATTTCACCGGTGTGAAATAACGAGGAAGCTTGTAAGTCCATGGAGTAAGTATTCTGTGTTAGAGAAACGCTTAGGCCGCTAAGCCTAAGCCATGCCTAATCATGGTGGAAACTTGCAGCATCACCATAGTGAGCTATCTATGAAGCATCCTCAATAAAAAGCTATGCATATGGTAAATAAAAAGATTGCTGAGATGCTCATTGTCTGCTTGCCTTGTCATTTTGGTTATGGGAAAGATCCTGTACCATGTGCAAGGGGTACCCCGTTGGTAGTTCTCCATGATATGCAAATACTTACAATGACAATAACTTACAGGTGACTAAAGTTGAGTAGCATGAGTTGTGGCCCTCGTATCCAAGGGACTTGAGATTGCCAACTTATACTTCGTCAAGCATATACTCCATCTTTGTTCACTTTAACCTCAATCACTTCAAGATGCTTATGATAGGGGCAATGAGGGCTAAAAGCTAACAAGTACCATAATTTTTGGAAGCTCTTTTTGAAACTTGAAATTCCTGCTTCCTTTATAAAAGGCCTTTCTTCCACCATTGTTGATTCTCCACCTTCTACCTTTAGGCACCATTAAGAGAGCATAGTTGTCATTCTGTGTGCAGTGTCCCAAAGCTTATTGTTTGATGCATATTGTGATATTACTTGTTCTTGTGCTATTTGTTTCTAGTCACCCTTGTGAACTTTGAAGGTGTCCCATGCATCTATTTGCTACTCTATGAGGGACAAGCTGATTGCCACTATGCCATGTTTTCTGTATGTGAAACAAACAAATGTTTTTCAATGCATGTTATTCATGATCTTTGTTTGTAGCCTTTCATGTTTCATGCATAGTTACTATGTCCTATTGTTATAACTCCATCTTTCATGCACATATTTAGAGTTCTCTGATCCCAGCTTTTAATGCTTGTAAATGGTTAGATCTTTATTGTGAAGGTGCATGTCACCTCAAAAATTATTCTTTTATCACTTACCTACTCGAGGACGAGCAGGAGTTAAGCTTGGGGATGTAGATACGTCGGAAATGTATCTATAATTTTTTATGCTCCATGCTTTTTTAGTATCTACTTTGCTTTGCTTTGTCTACACTTTGAGGTGCTGTCTACATGTTTACTGGTACTAACCTATTAACAAGTTGCCACAGTGCCAGTTGCCTATTTTCTGATGTTTTTGGTTCCAGAAAAGCTAGTAAGGAAATATTCTTGGAATTGGACGGGACAAACGTCAAAGTCAATAACTTTCTGTGGGGAACAAGAAGTCCAGAGGGGAGACGGAGAAGCGGGCCAGGGCGCCCAGACCCCCCTAGGCGCGGGTGGGCCCTGCCCCGCGCCTAGGCAGGGTGTGGGCCCCCTGGCCGCCTCCTCGGCCTCCCCCTTCGCCTATAAGAAGCCCCAGATATAGAAACCCTAAGCACCCGATAAATATTCCACAAAACCTTCTGTAGCCGCCGCCACCATCGTCCCTAGATCGGGGGGATCTAAAGTTCTTCCCGGCACCCTGCTGGAGGGGAGATCATCCCGGAGGCCTTCTCTCTAGGATGATGCGTGAGTAGTTCCACCTTGGACTATGGGTCCATGTAGTAGCTAGATGGTTGTATCTCCTCCTTTGTGCTTTCATGTATAGATCTTGTGAGATCCGTTCATGATCAAGAACTAATCTATTTGTAATCATGCATGTTGTGTTTGCGGGGATCCAATGGATATTGAGATTATTATGTTGGTTTGATTAATGGTTTTGTCTTTATGATTCTATCATGTCTGTGTTGTTTGTGATCTTGCATGCTCTCGGTTGTTAGTAGCTATCTTGGCCAAGTAGTTGCTAGTGACTCCAAGAGGGGGTATTTATGCTCGATAGTGGGTTCATGCCTCTAGTTTCCAAGGGAAGTGACAGAAATCTCTTCGGTTGTAGATGTGTTGTTGCCACTAGGGAGAGGTCTCTTGTTCATAGAACATGTGGACTGTTTACCTTACACACTTTGCTTAAAGCAGTTGTCTGTTGTTTGCAACTTAATACTGGAGGGGGTTCGGATGATACCCTGAAGGTGGACTTCTAGTCATAGATGCAGTTGGATGGCGGTCTATGTATATTGTTGTATTGCCCAATCGAATCTCATAGGATCTTTCTGACTAGTAATTGCATTGTTATGCCTTGCTCGCCTCTGCCAATTGCCCTGCTATAATTTGTTTACCCTTCATGCCATGTTGTTTATCTAAGGAGAGCACCTCTAGTGAACTATGGACCCCGGTCCAATCTTTACCATTGATACATCTTCCACTGTTACTTGTTTACTTGCTGCAAACCATTACCTTCCACACCATACGTTTAATCCTTTGTTACGGCAAACCGGTGAGCTTGACAACCTCACTCATTCGTTGGGGAAAAGTCTTGAGTTTGTGTTGTGTACGTCTCCGCGTTGCTAGCAACACCTGTGTGACATTTCCTTCCTCCTAATGGTTCGATAACCTCGGTTTCTTACTGAGGGAAAACTTGCTGTTGTGCTACTTCACACCTTGCTCTTGGGGTTCCCAACAGGCTCCACGTCAACCGTTCTAGCCATCATCAAGGAGGCGGACGATGGCGTGGCCGAGACCGAGGCTGTGGTCGCTACGCTGGAGAGGAGCGACGAGCATCAGGCGATCATCGCTTCCTTCTCCTCCATGTAGGATGCCAGCCCTAGCAGACCTCTTGCGAGGATGACCAGCTAGGAGAGGTCGCGATGTAGGACTGCGGCGAGACCGCGTCCGGTGGAAGAGCAACTAGCGGCGTTTGTGGCGCGTGCTGCTGTGGAGCTCGCCAGGTCAGAGGAGGAGCAGACCGACCAGGCGACGAGGGACCACTAAGCGGCAAAGATGGAGAAGGCGCTGGCCCTCCAGAAAGCAGAGATCTAGAGGGCAGCAATCGAGGCGGCGGTTCATGGACCCATCATTAAGCGTCGCTACAATGTCGCCCTCGAATGGTGCCGGCAGCGCGCCATCTAGGTGGCGCGGGCGGCGTATCAACGAGGGCGAACCCTCCGGCAACAGCGGCCATGGGATGGCGAAGAGTAGCCGTAGGGACGACCAATAGTATATGCCTTTTTATTTTGTTTAATTGGGCCTTTTTGTAATGAACGGTGTCAAATCTCTAATGAAAAGGTAGTATTATTATTAATGTTTCATTTACATATGGGGCCTAGCTACCGACTGGAGAACACTTGTGCGGTTCATGCGCTGACCGCCTCGACGCAGTCGTTATCCAAATTTGGTTCGTTGATGGGTCGAGCCGGACATATCGGTCTGGATGCGCGTCCGGTCGAACCGCCATTTAGGTAGTGCCGCTGGAGATGCCCTCATGGAACTAGTGAAGGGTTCACAGCATAAAAAAACAAAAAAATTCCTACGATATGAACTAAGTACCAAGATCTATCTACTAGATACAAGCAAGGGGTGGATATACATCCATAGAATACATACCCTCGAAGACCGAATAGCGTTAACGAGGTTGTACTCATGGATGATGTATTCGAACGCTTGCCGATCTCAAGATCGTGATGAAGTCCATCTGGTCCAATCGGTCCAACACCATCAAGTCTAGCACCACAAAGCAGTGGTGCATCCGTGATCGCACACACGTCCGGGTACCCCGACAACCTCCACGCCCTCACTCCAGTAAAGCAGCGGAAGAAAGAAATCCTTCCAGAAAAAGCCACCGGGAATATGTATCTCACTGATCCGAGACCATGGGGGAATTCTAAAAGGGGGAGAGAGATCCTTTGCGAGGAGGTGTGCTTTGAGAGGAGGAGAGGGAGGCATTTTATAGGGAGAGGAGGGCATCCATGGGGCATGGAGCCCAGCCATGGTGCATGCCCCCACCTCTTCCACATTCATATGGGTGGAGCTCCCACTCAAAATGAAAAGCCTCCACTCGCATAAACATGCCTCCACTCAAAAATTCACTCACATGCATTAAATTTTGTAGCATCCCATTTGTCTAACAATTGTAATGCTACTTGGTTTAGTAATATAATGGCTACTTCCTATATAAAATTGTTGCATCATAATTATATCATGCTCATGTCATCATGCCACCTTGCATTTGAGCATCATATCAAACCTTGCAATGTTTTGTCTTGATTGTATAATGCTATCACCATTACCTTCTTCTCTCTTTTTATCTCTCACTATTGTTGTTCCTACTAGATGGGATCCACTTGCTAGGGTCCATTATTTTTTCCAAATGTTTTTGTTCCATTTTCTAAACCCTAAATCCCAATTCTAGTAAAATGCCCAAAATGAATATGTATGTGGGCATTCTCTCTCCTTATGCCTCTTGTTCTCTCTTGCCTCTCCTCATGGTCAAACCCTCTGTTCAAAATCCCCTGAAAAAGTTCAAAAGAATTTGAAATTAGAAGCTGGTTTGAAATTGTATAGAATAAAAAAAATAGTTAATAAACAAAAAGGCTGGAGAGAGAGGGGAGCCCAACCAGCCGGTCGGCGTCCTTTTCCAGCCAAAACACCCCGGACCCCATACCCCTTCACGCCGTCTGTTTCACCGTCGTTGTCCATCGCCTTCCTCCTCTGCGGCACAACGGAGGAGGCAGTGACCGTCTCCCCGTCGGCCTCGTCACCACCGAACCCTCATCCCTTCTTATCCTCATGCCTGGAGCCTCTACCCTGAACCCTAGCTTCCTCCCTCCCACGCCGCCATCCCATCCCTCTACCTCTCCGTCTGCCTTCCCCGCCCGAGTGCAACATCATCGTCGCCTCCATGATCTTCTTCGAGCGGTGGCGCAGGAGGCCGGTCCACGTCGTCCACCGCGTCAAGCTGCAGGCAGGGAGGAGCTGGAGCAATCTGTCTGTCCTCCGGTCATCGCCTCGGGTGGACTAAGGGCGCATCTTCGTCCTCGCCTTGCCGCCATCCCCAACCACCCCCGAGCCCTTCGAGACCACCGCCGGCCTCGTGGTAATCCCCCCTTTCCATTCCCCTCCTTCCTATGCCCTCCCTGCCGCCCGAGAGCTCGCCACCGCAGCCATAGTTCTCCTCCCTCGTCACCGTCGCGACGTCCAGCCCGCATAAGAGCTCGGCAGTTAAGAGCACCGCACGACACCTGCAGTACCGAAATTCCCACTCATCTCCTGGCCTACATAGATCTATTTAGGCACATACCCTTGCACTATTACAAAGAGGGCACTTCCAGCTTTCAGTAGGATCAAACGGCGCATGAAACGGAGTAGTAAATCTCTCGAAATCATCCTCGCCAGATCACGGTTTCCGTCGTCGAACTGTCGGAGTTCGTCAGCCCGTCCAAGCCGCTTCTGCTCCTCTGTTCATCTCCTTGCCCCGTCCGCTGCAGGCCTCCGTTGGCGAAGCTCCAAACACGAAAGTTGTAGCCCTAGCATTCCTCTTCATCTTTCATTTTTGCGTCAGGGTGAAATTCGTCTCCATTTGGTCGCCATCGTCTTCCGAACTTGGTTCCATTCATGATTTCAGTGTTAAAATTCATTTAAATGGGTCCAAAACCACCTCCCCGAACATTTTATAAAAAGGCCCCTGTGGTTTTCTCTTCCTCAACCCGCAGTCCCCGGACCGCCCACGTGTCGCCCACCGGCTGGCCGCGCGCGTGCGTGGCCCTGCTCTGCCCCGGGCCCGCCTGTCATCCTCCTTGGGTAGAAAGCCAGTGAGTAACAAAAGTCCAGAGAACTTTCTGAATTCAAATTCAAATTTCAAATCTGTTTAAATATAAATTAGTTCATAACTTTCAAATGGTTTGGAATTTGAATTCAAACCTTGTATGAAAAGTGTTTTGTTTTTGAATGTTAATTCAAATCTTTAGTCAAATATTTTCAAAAACTAATTCAAACTAGTCAACCTTTGACTTTGACTCCATTTGACTAATTTTGACTTAAGAATAAATTTAAATTCATAAATCCAAATGATACAAATAATATATGTTTTCAAATCAGAAAAATGTGAGGAATTCAAATATGCCATCCAAAATATATTTTGGACACTTTAAATTTCAAGTTGTTCCAAATTACAAGAAAATGCCCTTGGCCTTATTTAATTAATAACTTTTGTTCTATAACTCCAAATTTAACAAATAATATGTCTAAAATGAATAGCTCGACGAGACCTTTCTGTTTATGCATTCCATGTTCTGAATTGCAGCATGCATCATATAAATATAATGTAAACAGCAACTAATATGAGGATAAAATGTGGCCAAAACTCAATAAAATGTTTATTTCTTGTTTTCTCACCTCACCCATGCCATGCTACTTTATTGCCATGCAAATTGTGCATCATTCATCATGGCATGATTGTTTGCTTGTCGCATTTTATTCCTATGCTTGTGCACTTTATTTATGTTGTCCCTCGTTTGTTTGGTTCTTCTTCGAATAGATGCTGAGCAGGGGATATATCAAGAAAACCAGGAGCACTACCCAGATCCTTCTCTCGCTACAACTTGCTGTGCAAGCACTACCACATGCTTGCATACATACAGACCTATTGCCTCTATCTTATTCTTGCATCATCGAGTCGCGATTGCATTAAAGAATCCCAAGTATTGCATCGCCTTTACTTTAAAACCCACCAAGCTTGTTCCTCCATCCCATGAGCCATTACTACAGGAGTTGTTTGAGCCATGCGAGTCGAGAAACATGTGTAGGGTATGTGAGTGTCGATGGATAACGAGGTACCTATACAATTTAACCCGAGTAGTAATGGGATAACTAATGAAAGTGGCACCGTGAGCAATATCTGCTATTTGGTTTTCCTGCTCACTTGTGTCCGTGGGACCCAGTACTGATTCCTGTTCCTTGATTATTCGCTATCCACATCCGGAGGATTATGGGACCCCCAGAGCGAGCTTGATTCATTCTTATTTCTTGGGGCCACAAACTAGTTTGAGGTTTTATTTACTATCCTGTACTTATGCCATGCTTCTTTGCTTTATTTACGATTGTGCGAGGGGCACCTGTCTGTTAGGATCGGGACACGATTCCGGTATCGACAAGCCAGTCACACTTCGGGTTCCCGATCGTTCTGACCGTCACCCAAACCTTGAGTCCGTCTCGAGTTAGCTAACCGTTGCGGTAGCTTAATGGGTGGCCCCAATATTTCTGAATCTGGTGATTGCTTTGTCGTGAAAGCCTCGTTGGGTTTTGATTTGGTTTTTCCGAGTTGATCGAGTGTGTGTTGCTATTTGTGCACCCTGCAGGTAAAACTTTCAAAGCCGTGTCATGGTTATGGACGACTTGGAGCAGTTCTCGATCATAGACAAGTATAACTAAAGTACCGCTTTTAATTTGACTAAGTAATCGACTAGTAAATTGCAACACTCATGGAATGGATAATAAAACGCCAGCGGATGGGGTTGTTCGTCCGCTTCCTCGTTGGTAGCGAGGAGGAGGATGGATCATTAATATTACCGTTATAAGCTGTTGTTCTTAATTCACGGACATCCGTCTATCTTTGGTTAGGCGGATGGATAGCAGTATCTATAGAATTGCTAGGTATTATCTTTTGCTGCAATTCGTCACCCGTGTTGTGTCCCCTTTAGAGGCATAAAGACTTGCTGAGTACCCCTAGGGTCTCACACGATAAATTATTTGATTCAGATGAACAGGTGCACTCTCAAGATGGATACTGGGTGGAGGAGACGGACGATGTGGGCAATGATCATTCGGTGTAGAGATTCCGGGAACGGGGATCCGTGAGATCTGTGGGCGGGATGTGTTTATTTATGGGGCATCTTATGCCGATTTGCTTCTTATCCGTACTCGGATCTTGTTTGCCGCTTCCGCCTGATACTCTGATGTGTGATGTATGAGGAGATATCCTAAACTATATATATATCTAGGACATTTGAATCTTGCCGTATGGCGTTGCAATATTTCTATTTCTTTTAGATGGAATGGCTCTGATGTACTGTTGTATGGTGGCTTGCATACATACTCATTTGTGTATGTAGTTGATCCCTTCGCCTGCCGATTACGTCGCCCGTTCTTATCCCGATGTTTGGAAATGGTTGGGACGGCCGAAAGGTCTACCTGTGAGTGGCATTTGGGCCCCACCGTACTATTTCAACCATTTCCGCTCATCCAGGCTTGTAACTAGGAGCGTAATTCACTGAGGTAGTTACAATTGGTATCAGAGCCATCCCGCCCTTCAGGGTCTCAGCCAAATGGTCGTTGTCAGTCTAGCAAATATATTTGGTGGCTATGTATACTAGGGAAAAACAAAACGCGAGAGTAGGACTGCTTCCACTTTTCTTCTTACCCACCCACCACCCTTTTCTGGTAAGGAAGTGTAACGTTTTCAATCCTCTTCTTAAAATTCAAACTAGGATTCACGTGTTCTGGGTTTCCGTAGTACCATAGAATGTGTGTGTGTGTGTGTGTGTGTGTGTGTGTGTAATTCCTTGTCTATCTGTTGCATCCAAGTTGTTATCACAATCGGCCTTTTGGTTATCAACTGTTGGTACATTCCATACCGACAGGCTTTTGCAAACCGACGCGATCTATCTGATTCGTTGTATACCGCCGCGATCTGTCTTGCTCTTTGTTATCCGACGTTATCTTGTTTGGGGTGTTCGTTTCCGTAGTTACTAATCTTTAGGTTCATCTTGAGAAGAAGGTGTTGGGATATGTGTTCTACTTATTCATGTACGGAGTAATGATTTGAGTGCGGGATGGAGTCGCGACCATACCACTACTCTTATCATTCGCTTTTGTATATTGAATTGGTAGAATCACTAATCTTGATTCATTAAGTGATTTTGCGCATCTATTGGTATTTTAATGCCGAAATTTGCGGAAAATTTTTCTTTGATAGTTGTGTACCACACTCCTTTTCAGTCGTGTGCGATATGCTTAATATCTTCTAGGTGCTTTGAACTTTGTTGATATTTTAATATCATCTTAGTAAATTGTATCCTTTAATCTTGGTTAATTCCATCTTGGTACTATTTTGGATTATTATTATTCTCCATTATAGTACTGACTTGTGTTTTATATCAATCACAGGATGGCACCACCACGCTGTTCTGAGGAGGACATACCACCTGAACTGGGGGCCGCGTTGTCAAGCATCGCCAATGCCTTGGCAGCAATGCAGCAGAACCAGCAGCGTTTGGAAGAAAGTGTCAGGAGGAACGAGTTTGCTCCACTACCTCCACCTCCCAAGCGAGGAGACATCAAAATCTTCCTGAAGTTCAACCCACGCCAATTTGATGTGTCCGATCAACCACTTGATGCTGATGATTGGTTGCGTGAGATGTCAAGGCTACTGGTGACTGCTGATGTTCCTGAGCAAGAATGGGTAAAGTGTGCCACTCACCTTCTGAAGGGAGATGCAGCTCTCTGGTGGGAGAATTACCTGAAGGCAAACTGCGTTGGTTTTCAGCCTACTTGGGGACAGTTCACTGGAGCTTTCAAAGAGCAATACCTGTCAGAAATTGTCATGGAAAGGATGAAGGAAGTGTTTCTCAATCTCAAGCAGGGCAACGATAATGTCAATACCTACATCAGGAACTTCATGAATCTTTCTCGTTATGGTGGTGATGAGATCTCTGATGACAAGAATAAGCAAAAGAGGTTCCGGCAAGGGCTCAATGCATCGATTAAATATGCAATCACACATGCAAGGCCGGCGTCTTTCGGAACTTGACATCTGACTCTGCGGAAGAAGCAAGTAAGCAAGTGTTTGAGGAGTCAAAGAAACACAACCGCGATGCAAGCTCTTGACTATGTCAACTCCTTCTAAGCGTGTGTGCGGGTTCCTAACACCCCACCGTCGCTCCGCCTCCACCAAGACCTTCAAGCTTGGCAAGGCCACCAAACTTCCTCACTGCTCCCGGGGCTACAACCACCACTACCTGGGCTGGCGAGTCCACAGCTACGTTGCTCCACGTCCACTGGTGCTTGTTTCACTTGCGAGAAACTGGGCATCAATCTCGAACTGTCGATGAAAACAAAGCTCTTCCTCCACCACCTCCAAGATCTGCGGCAAGCTCTCCTATGGTTCATGCACCACCACCTCGGGCTCTCAACATCAACACCAAGCCGGGTCTATTGTTGCTCGTGCCAAGCGTGTCAACGCCAAAAGTGAGCATACACCGGTTGTGATGGGTATGCTTCCCGTTAACTCGATCCACCCACGAGTTTTGTTTGATTCTGGTGCATCGCATTCGTTTGTTTCTCACAAGTTTGCAAATGAAAATGAGTTAGTTATGGTTCCTCTCCTTAAGCGGTTGATGGTCCTATCTCCTGGTTCAAACATGAGGGCTGCTCATATCAGCCATGGCAATCAAATTGAGATTGGTGGCTCTTCGTTCTCGGCATCCTTAATTGTTCAGGCAATTCGACATTGATGTCATCTTGGGCATGGATTGGTTGACAGAAATGCAATTGTGATTGATTGTCTTTGAGCCTTTCGGTTTATCGAAGATTCACGAAGGCCATATAGTCTATTCTCCAAGTCGACTCCTGCTATCCGACTTTTCTCTTTGGCAGCTCGAATGATGATGCTATGGAAGCTATTCAGAGTGTTCGGTGGTCTGTGAGTTCCCAGATGTCTTTCCTGAAGAGTTGCCAGGTATGCCTCCGGATCGTGAGGTTGAGTTTGTAATTGAGCTTGAACCTGGAACGGCTCCTATCTCCAAGCGGCCTTATAAGATGGGTCCTGCTGAGTTGGCAGAACTCAAACGTCAGCTTGATGAACAAGAGAAGTTGGGTTTCATTCAACACAGTACTTCTTCTTGGGGTATCCCAACAATATTTGTGAAGAAGCGAGACAAGGCTGATAGACTTTGTGTTGACTATCGGGCTCTCAATGCTAAAACCATCAAGAATAAATATCCCCTTCCGCGGATTAATGATCTCTTCGATCAGCTAGCTGGAGCTGTGGTATGCTCCAAGCTTGACTTGAGAAGTGGTTATCATCAAATCAAGATTCGCAAGGAAGATGTTCCTAAAACAGCTTTCACCACCCGCTATGGCCTGTATGAGTACACGGTCATGTCCTTCGGTCTCACCAACGCACCTGCCACCTTCTCAAGGCTTATGAACTCGGTTTTCATGGAGTATCTTGATGAGTTCGTTGTGGTCTATCTGGATGACATCCTAGTCTATTCTAAGTCAAAGGAAGAACATGAAGAACACCTTTGGTGTGTCCTAAACAAGCTTCGTGAGAACCGCTTGTATGCAAAGTTCTCAAAGTGTGAGTTTTGGCTGCCTCAAGTAACCTATCTTGGTCACGTCATCTCTGCCAAGGGCATTGCAGTCAACCCGGAAACTGTAAAGACAATTGTTGAATGGCTTCCTCCTGTTAATGTCAAAGAAGTGCGGAGTTTCCTTGGTTTGGCTAGTTATTGTCGTCGCTTCGTTCAGAACTTTTCGAAGATAGCGAAGCCTCTTACCGATCTCCTCAAGAAAGGCAAGAAATACCTTTGGACTCCTGCATGTCAAACAAGCTTTGAGACACTCAAAGAGAAGCTCACTTCCACGCCAGTCTTGGTTCCTCCGGATACATCTAAGCCTTTCCAGATTTTCTGTGACGCCTCTTTGCAAGGATTGGGTGCGGTCCTTATGCAAGAAAAACAAGTTGTTGCTTATGCTTATCGACAGTTGAAGACGCATGAGATCAACTATCCTACACATGACCTCGATCTCGCAGCAGTTGTCTTTGCTTTGAAACTATGGAGGCACTACTTGCTTGGCAACCGTTGTGAAATCTTTTCTGATCACAAGAGTCTGAAGTATATCTTCACTCAGCCTGATCTGAACCTTCGGCAGAGGAGGTGGATTGAAGCAATCAATGACTTCGATTTGACCATCAACTACACTCCGGGCAAAGCTAATGTTATGGCCGATGCTCTCAGCCGCAAAGCTTACGTCAATAACCTCATGATGGAAGAACAACAGCCTCTCTTGTGCGAGGAATTCCGTCAGCTCAACCTTGAAATTGTGGAACAAGGGCATCTCCTGAACCTTCTGGCAACCCCTCTCTTGGAAGAAAAGGTTCGCTCTCGTCAGCTTGGTGATCCGCACACCAAAAGATCATCTCAAACTTCAGCTTCAGTATGAGTCCTTCCACGTCGATGATCAAGGCACGCTTTTCTTTGAACACCGGATGTTTGTTCAACTACGGGTGCGAGAGCAAGTTCTCAAGGAGGCGACGATTACATTCTTTCTATCCACCTGGCAAAGACAAAGATGTACATGGACTTGAAAACACAATATTGGTGGCGGGTTTGAAACGATATTGTGCCAAGTATGTCTCGAGTGTGATGTCCGCATGAGTTAAAGCTGTCCATCGAAACCTTCGGTCTTCTACAGACCATTGAAACCCCGGAATGGAAATGGGAGAAAGTAGAGATGGACTTCATCACTGGTTTTCCAAGGTCAGAAGGGCAACAATGCAATCTTTGTTGTCATTGACGGGCTTTCTAAAGTGGCTCACTTCTTCCCGTCAAGGAAACAATTTGCAATTGATTGGTGAGCTCTATATCAGTAATTGTCTCTCTGTATGGGGTTCCGCTTGAGATCAGTTCAGACCGTGGAAGCATCTTCACTTCCAAGTTCTGGGAAAGTTTCCAAAATGCTTTGGGAACAAAGTTGAACTTCAGCATAGCTTACCACCCTCAGTCGCAAGGACAAGTGGAAAGGATCAATCAGATTCTGGAAGATATGCTTCATGCTTGCGTCATCTCTTTTGGCATGAAGTGGGAAGAATGTCTTCCTTATGCTGAATTCTCTTACAACAACAGCTTCCAGAAAAGTCTAAAGATGGCACCATTTGAGGCTCTCTATGGCCGCAAGTGCAGAACTCCGATTGGTTGGTCGGGTGCAGGAGAAAGAATATGGTTTGGCCCTGACATTGTAACTCAAGCGGAGGAGAAGGTGCACATCATTCTTAAAAATCTGAAGATTGCTCAAAGTCGCCAGAAGAGCAATTATGACAGGAAGCACACGGACATGGAGTATGTCCCTGGTGATCTTGTTTACCTTCGTGTCACTCCCATGAAAGGCACACACCGTTTTGGTATCAAAGGAAAGCTGGCTCCTAGATACATCGGTCCCTTCAAAATTCGTGGAAGAAGAGGAGAAGTTGCTTATGCTCTTGAGCTCCCGGAAAAACTCAAGGTCCATCATGTTTTCCACATCTCTCAACTCAAGAAGTGCTTCAAGGATCCCGGCAGGACCGTGGATCATGAGCTAATCAATCTCCAAGAAGACCTGTCGTATCAAGAACACCCCACAAAAATCCTTGAAGTCGCAGAAAGAAGGACTCGCAACAAGTCCATCAAGTTCTGCAAGGTGCAGTGGTCGCACCATTCCGTTGATGAAGCCACTTGGGAACGTGAAGATGAGCTCCGTGCCAACTATCCTACCCTCTTTGAGTCTTCTTCTTCTTCCTAGAATCTCGGGGCGAGATTCCTGTTTAGTGGGGGAGAGTTGTAGCATCCCATTTGTCTAACAATTGTAATGCTACTTGGTTTAGTAATATAATGGCTACTTCCTATATAAAATTGTTGCATCATAATTATATCATGCTCATGTCATCATGCCACCTTGCATTTGAGCATCATATCAAACCTTGCAATGTTTTGTCTTGATTGTATAATGCTATCACCATTACCTTCTTCTCTCTTTTTATCTCTCACTATTGTTGTTCCTACTAGATGGGATCCACTTGCTAGGGTCCATTATTTTTTCCAAATGTTTTTGTTCCATTTTCTAAACCCTAAATCCCAATTCTAGTAAAATGCCCAAAATGAATATGTATGTGGGCATTCTCTCTCCTTATGCCTCTTGTTCTCTCTTGCCTCTCCTCATGGTCAAACCCTCTGTTCAAAATCCCCTGAAAAAGTTCAAAAGAATTTGAAATTAGAAGCTGGTTTAAAATTGTAATAGAATAAAAAAACAGTTAATAAACAAAAAGGCTGGAGAGAGAGAGAGGGGGAGCCGGCCTAGCCCAGCAGTGCAGCGTCCTTTTCCCAGCCAGCCCAACACCCCCTGGACCCCATACCCCTTCACGCCGTCCTGTTCACCGTCGTTGTCCATCGCCTTCCTCCTCTCTGTAGCAGACAACGGAGGAGGCAGGTGACCGTCTCCCACCGTCAGCCTCGTCACCACTCGAACCCTCATCCCCTTCTTATCCTCATGCCCTGGAGCCTCTACCCCAGAACCCTAGCTTCCTCCCCTCCCACGCCGCCATCCCCATCCCTCTACCTCTGCTCCCGTCTGTCTTCCCCTGGCCCGAGTGCAACATCATCGCGTCGCCTCCATGATCTTCTTCTAGAGCGGTGGCCAGGAGGCGGTCTCGTCGTCCACCGCGTCAAGGCTGCCGGAGGAGCTGGAGCAATCAGACGCTGTCCTCCAGTCATCGTCCTCGGGTGGACCTGCGGGCGCAGCCATCTTCGTCCTCGCCTTGCCGCCATCCCCAACCAGCCCCGAGCCCTCCGAGACCACCGCCGGCCTCGTGGTAAGCCCCCCTTTCCATTTCCCTCCTTCCTATGCCCTCCCTGCCGCCCGAGAGCTCGCCACCGCAGCCATAGTTCCCTCCTCGTCACTGTCACGCCGTGCCAGGACATAAGAGAGCTCGGCCAAGAAGAAGACTGCACGACACCCGCAGTACCGAAATTCCCACTCATCTCCTGGCCTACATAGATCTATTTAGGCACATACCCTTGCACTATTACAAAGAGGGCACTTCCAGCTTTCAGTAGGATCAAACGGCGCATGAAACGGAGTAGTAAATCTCTCGAAATCATCCTCGCCAGATCACGGTTTCCGTCGTCGAACTGTCGGAGTTCGTCAGCCCGCCCAAGCCGCTTCTGCTCCTCTGTTCATCTCCTTGCCCCGTTCGATGCAGGCCTCCGTTGGCGAAGCTCCAAACACGAAAGTTGTAGCCCTAGCATTCCTCTTCATCTTTCATTTTTGCGTCAGGGCGAAATTCGTCTCCATTTGGTCGCCATCGTCTTCCGAACTTGGTTCCAGCTCGCAGTTTTCGAGTGTTAAAATTCAGTTTCGTCAGTCCAAAACCACCTCCCCGAACATTTTATAAAAAGGCCCCTGTGGTTTTCTCTTCCTCAACCCGCAGTCCCCGGACCGCCCACGTGTCGCCCGGCCGCCTGGCAGCAGCGTCGCCTGCTCGCCGGGCCCTTTGTCATCCTCCTTGGGTAGAAAGCCGTTGAGTAACAAAGTCCGAGAACTTTCGAATTCAAATTCAAATTTCAAATCATTTAAATATAAATTAGTTCATAACTTTCAAATGGTTTGGAATTTGAATTCAAACCTATCTGAAAAGTGTTTTGTTTTTGAATGTTAATTCAAATCTTTAGTCAAATATTTTCAAAAACTAATTCAAACTAGTCAACCTTTGACTTTGACTCCATTTGACTAATTTTGACTTAAGAATAAATTTAAATTCATAAATCCAAATGATACAAATAATATATGTTTTCAAATCAGAAAAATGTGAGGAATTCAAATATGCCATCCAAAATATATTTTGGACACTTTAAATTTCAAGTTGTTCCAAATTACAAGAAAATGCCCTTGGCCTTATTTAATTAATAACTTTTGTTCTATAACTCCAAATTTAACAAATAATATGTCTAAAATGAACAACTCGATGAGACCTTTCTGTTTATGCATTCCATGTTCTGAATTGCAGCATGCATCATATAAATATAATGTAAACAGCAACTAATATGAGGATAAAATGTGGCCAAAACTCAATAAAATGTTTATTTCTTGTTTTCTCACCTCACCCATGCCATGCTACTTTATTGCCATGCAAATTGTGCATCATTCATCATGGCATGATTGTTTGCTTGTCGCATTTTATTCCTATGCTTGTGCACTTTATTTATGTTGTCTCTCGTTTGTTTGGTTCTTCTTCGAATAGACGCTGAGCAGGGGATATATCAAGAAAACCAGGAGCACTACCCAGATCCTTCTCTCGCTACAACTGAGCTGCCAGGCAAGCACTACCACATGCTTGCATACATACAGTACCTATTGCCTCTATCTTATTCTTGCATCATCGAGTCGCGATTGCATTAAACTGAATCCCAAGTATTGCATCGCCTTTACTTTAAAACCCCACCGAAGCTTGTTCCTCCATCCCATGAGCCATTACTACAGGAGTTGTTTGAGCCATGCGAGTCGTAGAACAGCATGTGTAGGGTATGTGAGTGTCTGATGGATAACGAGGTACCTATACAATTTAACCTGAGTAGTAATGGGATAACTAATGAAAGTGGCACCGGTGAGCAATATCTGCTATTTGGTTTTTCCTGCTCACTTGTGTCCCGTAGGACCCCGAGTACCTGATTCCTGTTCCTTGATTATTCGCGCTATCCACATCCGGGAGGATTATGGGACCCCCCCTGAGCCAGAGCTTGATTCATTCTTATTTCTTGGGGCCACAAACTAGTTTGAGGTTTTATTTACTATCCTGTACTTATGCCATGCTTTACTGCTTTATTTACGATTGTGCGAGGGGCACCTGTACTGTTTAGGATCGGGACACGATTCCGCGGTATCGACAAGCCAGTCCACACTTTACGGTTCCCATCGTTTACTGTACCGTCCACCCAAACCTTGAGTCCGTCTCGAGTCATTAACTTCGTTATGGGTAGCTTAATGGGGTGGCCCCAAATATTTCTGAATCTGGTGATTGCTTTGTCGTGAAAGCCTTGTTGGGTTTTGATTTGGTTTTCGAGGTTGATCGAGTGTGTGTTGCTATTTGTGCACCCTCAGGTAAAACTTTCTAAAAAGCCGTGGTTATGGACGACTTGGAGCACAGTTCTCGATCATAGACAAGTATAACTAAAGTACCGCTTTTAATTTGACTAAGTAACCGACGATAAATAGTGCAACACTCATGGAATGGATAATAAAACCGCGGATGGGGTTGTTAAATCCGCTTCCTCGTTGGTAAGCGAGGAGGAGGACGGATCTGTTAATATTACCGTTATAACTGTTGTTCTTAATTCACGGACATCCGTCTATCTTTGGTTAGGCGGATGGATATCGAGTATCTATAGAATTTCTAGGTATTATCTTTTGCTGCAATTGCGTCACCCCAGGTTGTGTCCCCTTTAGAGGCATAAAGACTTTCTGAGTACCCCTAGGGTCTCACACGATAAATTATTTGATTCAGATGAACAGGTGCACTCTCAAGATGGATACTGGGTGGAGGAGACGGACGATGTGGGCAACGATCATTCGGTGTAGAGATTCCGGGAACGGGGATCCGTGAGATCTGTGGGCGGGATGTGTTTATTTATGGGGCATCTTATGCCGATTTGCTTCTTATCCGTACTCGGATCTTGTTTGCCGCTTCACCGATACGATGTGTGATGTATGAGGAGATATCCTAAACTATATATCTATCTAGGACATTTGAATCTTCTTGTATGGCGTTGCAATATTTCTATTTCTTTTAGATGGAATGGCTCGATGTCTTGTTGTATGGTGGCTTGCATACATACTCATTTGTGTATGTAGTTGATCCCTTCGCTGCCGATTACGTGCCGTTCTTGTCCCGATGTTTGGAAATGGTTGGGACGGCCGAAAGGTCTACCTGTGAGTGGCATTTGGGCCCCACCGTACTATTTCAACCATTTCCGCTCATCCAGGCTTGTAACTAGGAGCGTAATTCACCGAGGTAGTTACAAATTTCCACCAAATTTAATGCAAGCTCTCATTTAAATAAAACTCTTTTATTTATTTATTCAGAATTTTGTTAATTACTTGAATTAACAAACATTCACATAAAACCCCTTGCTAGTATTCAATTTCACATGCAGAACCAGTTTCAACAATTTCAACCAAAACAGTTCTAGTGTCTAGTGAAATAAATTCCTGCACTTTCCTTTTTCTTTCTCTGGCATATCATTTGCTCCGAATGGTGTCGGTATCCCTTAAGTGTGTCACCCTACGGTTCGCGAATAATGTATACATGATCGATACCCCTCTCCGATCAATAATCAGCAGCGGGACCTGGAGATCCATACTGACTCCCACACATTCAACGATGACTTATGTGATCGTGTGAACCTTATACGCATGTAACTCAATCCCTTTGTCTCACGATATATTACAAGTCCGAGATTCGATCATCGGTATCCCCATACCTAGTTTGATCTCGTTAACGACATGTACTCTTTTCTCGTTCCCATGATATAACATTCTAGTGATCAAATCACTTCTTTGCAAGCTAACTAATGTGATATCACCGAGAGGGCCCAGAGTATATCTATCCGTCATCGGGATGGAAAATTCCACTCTTGATCCATGAGCCTCATCATAACACCTTCGTAGCACTCAACCCATCTTTGTAGTCACCCTGTTACGGTGTGACATTTGATATTATCAAGATACTCTTTCGGTGTTAGTGATTGACATGATCTCATGGTCTAAGGACTAAGATTACGTCGTATGATGTTATAGCAATATAAACACAATGATCTTGATCGTAATGCTATACTTCGGATGAATGTTCATCACATCATTCCAATAATGTTGTGACCTTGTTATTAACAACATCCAATGTCCATGATCAGGAAACCTTTGATCATCTTGTTAATCAACGAGCTAGTTTATAAGAGAGGCATACCTAGGAACTTCCTTTTTGTTTATTAAACACACATGTATTAACGTTTTCGTATTAATACAATTATAACATGCCAAATAAACATTTATTATAAATAAGGAATACGATAATAACCACTTTATTATTGCCTCTCAGGCATATTCCCTTCAGTCTCCCACTTGCACTAGAGACAATAATCTAGTTTAGAAACTTTGCGTATTGAACACCTATAGCTTTATGGTGTTCCATATACGCGATTGCAAGTGGTTAACATAATCTACAGATCTGATGCTTTTAGGTCCGTGTGTATTTGCATGTCTTTGCGTCTCCACGCATTAGTCATTTCTCTAATGAGAGCTCATTGTATAAATTTGGTCTTTTGGTGAGACCTTTAGTTCCTTGGGGTTAAATCATGTCGATACTATTGTCATACAATATATCTCTAGTGTTAGCCCGTTGCAAACCACACCTTAGTTTGATAACAAACTAGTTGACACAAATTTCCTCCTTTGCTGCTACTATAGCCGTCAAATACTTAGCCTTTTGTCGTAGTATCTGTCACAATGTCTTCACTTTGGAATTCATCCAAATCCATCATGGAATCTCCTTTCCATTACATTGTGCCACCCATAGTTTAAACTGAGATAAACTTAATTTGTATCTTATGACAAAACTTGTAAGATCCTTCCTTTGTAAAGGAAAAAGGATCCCTGTGATTGCAATGCTAGTCCCTGGATCATTGCTAGCATCCACAGTTTAAGATGAAGTACACAGATACAAAGGTCATTTATTACATCCATTCTAGAGATATAACAGTCTTTTACAACTCAAGGCCACAGGCCTATTACAATAGTTTGGAATAAGTAAATAAACATAAGTCTTCATCTTCATGTGCCACAGGCAAACATGTTGAGTGTAGACTCATGACACCTAATCATCATCGGAGTAACCTGCAACATCACAAGTTACAGCCACAGTGGGTCAATACTTTGGAATAGTATTGGCAAGTGATACCTTAGTATAATTTAGGTGGACTACATTACTATATGCATTTTGGCTAAGTGTAGCTTGGCTTGCTTTGCTCAAAATAGGTTTTTCCTATTAGTTGAAATCACTAAGTTTTTCTTTGTCAAAAACTTTTCCCCAAGAAACCACCAATAGACATTGGGGTCCTTCACCCTTGTTCACCCACAAGTTTTACTTAGAAGTTGGAGTGATGAGATTCTTGGTAGCTTCCATGTCTTGATGCTCAAGTTGTCCATTGCCATGGACTTGGCTAAGTACTTAGATTTTTCCATCTGCAGAGGTTGTGCACTTTCCCACGGACTTGGTTTCACCAAGACAGACCTTCGAAGCCTTCCCTTAGCCAAATGGACGTTCCAACCTATCATCCCACTACCACCAACTGTCCAAATGACTAAGTTCTAGCAACCTATGTGATCCAGGCAGAGCCCATATTGCCAAGTGGCTTCACTATAAGCTTCTCAACACTTGGCCTCTAAAATCCCTTTATTCCTGGGTGGCATACCACAAGTGAGATACACAAGGTAAACCATATCCATGGGCCTTGTGTAACCACTCAACCAAAAACCACCAATCAAGTCCCATTCCACCCAGGTGATTCATTGACTTAGTTGTTTTATTAAGAAAAGCATAAGTCCAAAGACTTAGAATTATTTTCTTCATAGCATGTATGTACTTTACCAACCCTTGTTTGCTACTAGCTAGGCTAAGCATGGCATAGTAATTTAACTTAGGAATTTCCTAGCAATTCTACACTACTTAGGATTTCCCAACATGGCATTTGGCAAAACATTAACACATGCAAGACTTAGCAAAAATACTTCTAATGCTTGTATGAAATATAGGGATGGAAATATTCATGAAGTACCACTTGCCTTGGTAGTTGGTGAAGGGTTTCGCGGCATAGTAAATCAAAATTTTCTACGGATGCGAACAGAGGGAAGCCAAGATCTAATCTAGGAGATGCAAACAACGAGAGAGATTGGATTAGATCTTCATACCCTTGAAGATTCGCACAGCGGAACGTTCGTCGGAACGTGGGTGATGTAGTCGTACTCGCTTCTCCTCCTCGCGATCCGATCCGATCTAGCACCACAAGTGGCGGTGCCTCCGTGAGATGCACACGTGCATCACCTCGACGTCTCCTCCTTCCTTGGTCCAACAAGTATGGTGGAGAGACGGATTGGATCTACAACACGACGGCGTGGTGTATATGGTGGAGAATTTCTGCAGCAGGGCTTCGCCTACAAACAGTCGGGAGGGAGAGAGGAAGGGCAGCAGGGCAGCTAGGGTTGGAAGGGAAGGTGCGTAGGGTTTTGTGCGCCCCCAGCCCTCTATATATAGAGGGGTGGGCGCAGCCCTAGCCCCTCCCCCAAGTGAAGGCCGGCGACCCCAAAGGAGGAGGAGTGGGGGGCAAGGAAACCCCCCTTTCTAGAAGCTCTATCTAGAGTTTAAACCTCTCTTGGCCGGCTGGGCCCTATGGGGCCTTGTGCCCCTGGCCCAATGCGGCCAGGGCACTCCCTCATAGGCCCATGCCCCCTCCCGGAAGGTGTGGCCACGTTGGTACCCTTCCGGAAGGTTCTAGAAGCTTCCGGTACAATACCGATTAACCCGGAACAATTCCGAACTCCAAAAACTGCACTGCCTTATATGAATCTTATTCTTCGGACCACTCTGGAACCTCTCGTGATGTCCCGGGTCCCATCCGAGACTCCGAACAAAAATTCATAAACCAATTATCCAATCTATCCTAGCGTCGAGACACGTTAAGTGTGTGACCCTGCGGGTTCGAGAATATGTAGACATGATCTTCTATCAATAATCAATAGCGGGGTCTGGAAACCCATATTGACTCCCACACATTCATCGATGATCATATCGGATGAACCACGATGCCAGGATTCAATCAATCCCATATATATATTCCCTTCGTCTCGCGATATTTTACTTGCCCGAGATTTACCGTCATACCTAGTTCAATCTCGTTCACAGCAAGTACTTTACTCGTTCCGTAATCCGATATCACTTTGTGATTAACTCCTTAACCACATGCTTGCAAGCGGTGTTGATATCGATTATCGAGTGGGCCCGAAGTATATCTCTCCGACTTGGGAGGGACAAATCCCATCTCGATACATACAACCCAATGATACTTTCCGATTACGAGAGACACCTTTATGATCACCCTCTCATAGGATGACGTTTGATGACCTCAAAGCTTTAAATGCGATACTGTGGAGTTGTATTATCTCATGGTCTAAGAAATACAATATTTGACATAAGAGAAACTTCGCAAAGATGAACACGATGACACGATCTAATTGCTTTGCTTAGTTTGGGTCTGTCCATCATATCATTCTCCCAATGATATGATCTCATTATCAATTGACAACTCATGTCTATGGTTAGGAAACCTTAACCATCATTGATCAATGAGCTAGTCCATAGAGGCGCATTAGGGACACGGTGTTGTTGTTCACAAACCACACAAGTATTAAAGTTTCCGCTTAATACAATTCTAGCATGGAATATAAACATTATCATGAACAAGAATTATAATAATAACATCTTTATTATTGCCTCTAGGGCATAATTCCAACAGTCTCCCACTTGCACTAGAGTCAATAATCTAGTTTACATTTGGCAACAATCTAACACCCATGGCAATCGAGGTCTTGATCATGTTTTGCACGCGGAAGAGGTTTAGTCAACGGATCTGACATTCAGATCTGTATGTACTTTGCTAATCTTCGATCTCCATCCGCTATATAATCTCGGATTATATGAAATGGCGGTTGATATGCTTGGTCTTTGGATGATATCTTGGTTCCTTAGCGAGTGCTATGGCGCCGTGTTGTCACACAATATCTCCAAAGGGTCCAATGCACTTGGAACCACGCCAAGCTCGATGATGAAGTTTCGATCCAAACTCCTTCACTTGACGCTTGCAGCAGCCATGTATTCCGCTTTCATCAGAGATCCCGCGATCACGCTTTGCTTGCAGCTTCTCCAACTCACAGCCTCCTCCATTCAAAATATACACGCACCTCTCGAGATTTGGAATCATCCTTGTTTGTCGAAACTAGCGTCGATGTAACCTTTACGACGAAATGTTCATCACCCCATAGACTAAGAACATTTCTTAAGTCCTATTTAGGTACTTTAGGATGTTCTTCACGGCTGTCCAAAGGTTCCACTCGGATCACTTTGATATCTCGTCAAACTAAGAGCATTGGACACATCCGTCTAGTACACAAGATGGCATACATGATAGAACCTATGGCCAAGGCATAAGGCACTTTTCTCATAGCTTCCTATCATTTACCAGAGTTGGACATCGAGCCTTGCTCAATATCTTACGACAACATAGGCCTTGAACCTTTCTTTGCCTTATCCATTCGAACCTTTTGAACTTTGTCTAGGTATGTACTGATTAAATCTATCAGGCGTCTTTGTCTATCTCTATAGATCTTGATGCCCAATATATAAGCAGCTTCACCTAGGTCTTTCATTGAAAAACACTTGTTCAAATAACTCTTCACATCGTTAAGCATGTTGATGTCATTTCCAATAATCAATATGTCATCCACATATAGTACCAGAAACGTCACCGAGCTCCCACTCACTTTCTTGTAGATGCAAGCTTCGTAGCAATTTGGAACAAATCCAAAGCTCTTGATCACTTGATCAAAATGAAGGTTCCAACTCCGAGATGCTTGCTTCAGTCCATAAATGGAATGCTGAAGTTTGCATACTTTATCAGCATCCTTAGGATTGACAAAACCTTCGGGTTGCATCATATACAACTCTTCATCAATGTTGCCATTGAGGAAAGCAGTCTTGACATCCATCTGCCATATTTCATAATCATGAAATGCAGCAATTGCTAATAAAATCCGAATGGACTTAAACATCGCTACGGGAGAGAAGGTCTCATCATAGTCAACAACTTGAACTTGTCGAAAACCTTTCGCAACAAGCCGTGCTTTATAGACGGTAACATTACCATCCGCGTCCGTTTTCTTCTTGAAAATCCATTTGCACTCAACGGCCTTTCGGTCGCTAGGAGGGTCCACCAAAGTCCATACTTGGTTTTCGCTCATGGATCCCAATTCGGATTTCATGGCTTCTAGCCATTTCTCAGAGTCTGGGCTCATCATCGCTTCCTCATAGTTCGTAGGTTCACTATCTTATACTAACAAGACAGTCAAGACAGGGTTGCTGCATTCACTCGTGAGGGGCACGCGACCTTGTCGACCGCGACGCTCAAGAGCAAGAGATCGTCCAAGCTTCATGATCCTTGTCATTAGCTTCCTCTATTGTGGTGCGGTGACCTTGGAACAATTCGGTGTCGCGCTACTCTCCAATTCAAGAGAAGGTTCAATAACCTCGCCTAGCTCTACTTTCCTCCCACTCACTTCTTTCGAGAGAAACTCCTTCTCAAGAAAGGAACCGTTCTTCGACATAAACACTTTGCCTTCTTCTGGATAGAAGGTATACCCAATAGTTTCCTTAGGGTATCCTATGAAGACGCATTTCTCCGCTTTGGGTTCGAGCTTGTCCGACATCAACTTCTTGATGTAAGCTTCGCATCCCCAAACTTTAAGAAACGACAACTTAGGTTTAGCACCAAACCACAGTTCATACGGTGTCGTCTCAACGGATTTAGATGGTGCCCTATTTAAAGTGAATGCATTGGTTTCTAATGCATAACCCCAAAATGATAACGGCAAATCAGTAAGAGACATCATCGATCGGACCATATCTAATAAGGTTCGATTAAGGCTCGAACACACCATTATACTGGTGTTAGGGTGGCGTGAGTTGTGAAACGATTCCACTTGCTTTAAGATGCGTGAGAAAATCATAACTCAAATATTCACCTCCACGATCGGATCGTAGAAACTTAATCTTTCTATTACGATGGTTCTCCACTTCATTCTGAAATTCTTTGAACTTTTCAAACGTTTCAGATTTATGTTTCATTAAATAGATATACCCATATCTACTTAAGTCATCGGTAAAAGTGAGAAAATAGCGATATCCACCGCGTCCGAAACACTCATCGGTCCGCATACATCGGTATGTATGATTTCCAACAAGTCCGTTGCTCGCTCCATCATACCGGAGAACGGGGTTTTGATCATCTTGCCCATGAGGCATGGTTCGCATGTGTCAAATGATTCAAAATCAAGAGACTCCAAAAGTCCATCAGAATAGATTTTCTTCATGCGCTTTACACCAATATGACCTAGACGACAGTGCCACAAATAAGTAGTATTATCGCTATCTACTTTGCATCTCTTAGCCTCAATGTTATGGATGTGTGTTTCATCCCTTTCGAGATTTAGAAGAAATAAACCATTCACTAAAGGTGCATGACCATAAAAGATATTACTCATATAAATAGAACAACCATTATTCTCCGATTTAAATGAATAACCGTCTTGCAATAAACAAGATCCAGAAATAATGTTCATGCTCAACGTAGGCACATAATAACACTTATTAAGGTTTAAAACTAATCCCGAAGGTAAAACTAAGGAGAGCGTGCCGACGGCCATCACATCAACTCTTGATCCGCTGCAACGCCGCATCGTCACCTCATCCTCGCAAGCCGCTCATTCCGTAGCTCCTGCTTCGAGTTACAAATATTATCAACGAACCAGTATCAAATACCTGTGCACTACAACGAGGGCTAGTAAGGAAAACATCAATAACATGTATATCAAATGTACCTTTGATGGTGCCAGCCTTCTTGTCCGCTAAGTACTTCGGACAGTTGCGCTTCCAGTGAGCCTTGTCCTTGCAATAGAAGCACTCAGTGTCCGGCTTAGGACCAGACTTGAGCTTCTTCTCAGCAGGGCAACGCCGCCGCCGCCTTCTTGAAGGGCTTCTTTGCTCCCTTACCTTTCTTAAAGGTGGGCTTGTTGACCATCAACACATGATTATCCTTTTGATGTCCACTTCCGCAGCCTTGACTTTATGAAGAGCTCGGTGATCATATCGATGGAACCAATCTGATTATGAGTCACTACAAAACTTTTGTAGCCGGGAGGAGTGATTGCAGAACCTGTCAATCTTGAGCTCCTCCGAATCGTGCATTCCAGCTTGCTCACAGGCTGAGTGTAGCCCGTCATCTTAATGGCGTGCTCACTAACGGAACTCCCTTCCTCCATCTTGCGCTTAAAGAACTTCTGAGATCTCATATCTCTTTAACGGGCCCGAGTCTCAAACATGGTTTCGGCTCTTGAGAATCTCAAAGGGCCCGGATAGTCATCAAAATGATTTTGAAGTTCGGTTCCATAGCAAACAACATGGTGCTCTTAATCACACCATAATCATCTTTATGCCGATCGACAGATGCCTTTCTCATCACCAGCGATTGCAGTAGGGTCACCTAACGCTTTCCCAAGGACATAGTCCTTTTGACCGCCAGACAGAATGATTCTTAGATTGCAGAACCAATTGGTGAAGTTAGACCCATTGTTTCTAAGCTTTTCCTTCTCAGCAAAAACGTTGAAGTTGAAGTTGGACTTAGCCATGTGATCTACAGTATTTGCAAGTACAAATTAGACTATGTTCATGATAACTAGTTCAACTTAATCAAATTACTAGATGAACTCCCACTAAATTCAACATCCCTCAAGTTGTTTAGTGAACACGATCCAAATTCACCACACCTAATCCGATCTTCACGAGAAGAGATGTGGTTTCAATGGTGGACAACGAAGTGTCGATCGTATCATTCATATGACTCATGCTTAACCTTTCGGTTCATGTGTTCCGAGGCCATGTCTGTACATGCTAGGCTCATCAAGTTAGACCCAAGTATTTCCGCGTGTGCAAAACTGGCTTGCACCCGTTGTATGTGAGCGTAGAGTCTATAGCACCCGATCATCACGTGATGCTTGGACACGACGAACTTTCGCAACGGTGCATACTTGGGGAGAACACCGTTTTTATCTTGATCTTTAAGTGAGGAATCATCTTATAATGCTACCGTCGCGATCTAAGCATAATAAGATACATAAAAGGATAAACATCACATGCATATAACTTTATGTGACATGGTATAGCCAATCCTCAAGAATGATCTCCATCTTGTGCGTTCCGGCATGATCTCCATCACTCCACCATGATTGCCTCCACCACGAATAGCAACTACAACTATTGCTAACTACTTAGCGATAAAGTGAAACTATTACATGGCGTATAAGAAGTTGACTCGCAGGTCATACACAATTATAAAGACAACCATATATTCGCCGGTTGTGTACTCATCGACATGCAAGTCGTGAAACATTACAAAACATGATCATCGCATACAATATACACATCACATCTTGGGCCATACCATATCACAGAAAACACTCCCTGCAAAAACAAGTTAGACGCCTCTACTTTGTTGTTGCATGTTTTACGTGGCTTATGGGAGTAGATGCTAAGAACGATTCTTACCTACGGAAAGCCACAACGGTGATATTATGGTTGCCAAACTCCGGTGTTAATCCCATGACAACTATAGTGAGAGAACGACATCCACCAGCCGCATTGTGGAACAAGCCACACGTCAAGTGCGGAGCCGGTCTCGCGAACGACGTCGCGTAAGGTTGGCCTGGACCGCTTCAATCTCACTATCCCGCGTCATAAGAAGAACACAAACAAGAGGCTTGCAACAGAAAACATCAATGCCCGCAACAACCATGTTGCGTTCTACTCGTGAAACACATCTACGCATAGATCTAGCTCTGATACCACTGAAGGGTTTCGCGGCATAGTAAATCAAAATTTTCTACGGATGCGAACAGAGGGAAGCCAAGATCTAATCTAGGAGATTAAAACAACGAGAGATATTGGATTAGATCTTCATACCCTTGAAGATTCGCACAGCGGAATGTTCGTCAGAACAGGGTTTAGGAGATGAAAACAACAAGAGAGATTAGATCTTCATACCCTCCTCGCGATCCGATCCGATCTAGCACCACAAGTGGCGGTGCCTCCGTGAGATGCACACGTGCATCACCTCGACGTCTCCTCCTTCCTTGGTCCAACAAGTATGGTGGAGAGACGGATTGGATCTACAACACGACGGCGTGGTGTATATGGTGCAGAATTTCTGCAGCAGGGCTTCCCCTACAAACAGTCGGGAGGGGGAGAGGAAGGGCAGCAGGGCAGCTAGGGTTGGAAGGGAAGGTGTGTAGGGTTTTGTGCGCCCCCAACCCTCTATATATAGAGGGGTGGGCGCAGCCCTAGCCCCTCCCCCAAGCCAAGGCCGGCGGCCCCAAAGGAGGAGGAGTGGGGGGCAAGGAAACCCCCCTTTCTAGAAGCTCTATCTAGAGTTTAAACCTCTCTTGGCCGGCTGGGCCCTATGGGGCCTTGTGCCCCTGGCCCAATGCGACCAGGGCACTCCCACATAGGCCCATGCCCCCTCCCGGAAGGTGTGGCCACGTTGGTCCCCTTCCGGAAGGTTCTAGAAGCTTCCGGTACAATACCGATTAACCCGGAACAATTCCGACCTCCAAAAACTGCACTGCCTTATATGAATCTTATTCTCCGGACCACTCCGGAACCTCTCGTGATGTCCCGGGTCCCATCCGAGACTCCGAACAAAAACTCATAAACCAATTATCCAATCTATCCTAGCGTCGAGACACATTAAGTGTGTGACCCTGCGGGTTCGAGAATATGTAGACATGATCTTCTATCAATAATCAATAGCGGGTGCGAAACCCATATTGACTCCCACACATTCATCGATGATCATATCGGATGAACCACGATGCCGGATTCAATCAATCCCATATATATATTCCCTTCGTCTCGCGATATTTTACTTGCCCGAGATTCGATCGCTTGCATGCCATACCTAGTTCAATCTCGTTCACAACAAGTACTTTACTCGTTCCGTAATCCGATATCACTTTGTGATTAACTCCTTAACCACATGCTTGCAAGCGGTGTTGATATTGATTATCGAGTGAGCCCGAAGTATATCTCTCTGACTTGGGAGGGACAAATCCCATCTCGATACATACAACCCAACAGATACTTTCCGATTACCTGAGAGACACCTTTATGATCACCCTCTCATAGGATGACGTTTGATGACCTCAAAGCTTTCTTCTGATACTAGGGAGTTGTATTATCTCATGGTCTAAGGAATACAATATTTGACATAAGATAAACTTCGCAAAGATGAACACGATGACACGATCTAATTGCTTTGCTTAGTTTGGGTCTGTCCATCATATCATTCTCCCAATGATATGATCTCATTATCAATTGACAACTCATGTCTATGGTTAGGAAACCTTAACCGTCATTGATCAATGAGCTAGTCCATAGAGGCGTACTAGGGACACGGTGTTGTTCACAAACCACACAAGTATTAAAGTTTCCGCTTAATACAATTCTAGCATGGAATATAAACATTATCATGAACAAGAATTATAATAATAACATCTTTATTATTTCCTCTAGGGCATCATTCCAACAGTTGGGAGAGTAGCACTCTTCACAATCACAATCACTAGCACCAAAGTCTACACAAAAAATGGTAGCACAAAATTACACACAATTCATATACAAACATATATATATGCATGCATGCAAAATGTTAAATGATGATTTTTGAAACCCAACCAAGCAAGTGCATGATACTGAATCATAACCAAGTCAAAAACTTGCTAAACCAAACTTATTTTACCCTAAAACAATTTTCTAAAAAAATTCTATACTCAAAATAGTCTCAAACAAGTTTTTGCAAATAAAGTCATTTTAACAGAAACTAAACACTAAACAAATTGTATAATCAGAAAGGGCTTGTCTCCCTGATTCCAACGGTATAAAATTAGCAAAAATCTAACGTGGGATTCAAAAGTTATAGCCTAATCAAATTTGAATCCAAATCTGTTTTAAATCCTGTTTTAAACTCTAACCCTAGCCACGCATCTTAATTCTATTGGTTGATGCCGTTTCTCTCAGGATCACCCTCCCGCACCGTCGGATCTACTTAAAACACACGGCTCAGATCTACCCATAACGATTCGTTAAATGATCTAATCCTATACGCTGGATCCAGTTCTGACGGCTCTGGATCAAACGACCAAAGCGGGCGGGCCATCGGTGGCGAGCTCTGCTGTGGCGGCGCCTGTGTCGTCCCGAGAGGCAGGAGGATGCTCACCAGGTTCGTAGCATCGAGGTGAAGCCCAACTTAGCAGCGGCTTGGCGAGGGGCGCACGGGCACGGTCGCTGGGGCTCGTCGGAGTTGCGGGCGGCGTCTGTCGCTTGCTGTTGAGGTCGCTGTCGAGGCTCCGTGTCGTCCTAGCACAAGGCAGAGGGTTTAGAAGATGCACAAGTGACTGGCGAACAAGTTGGTAACAAAGGGAAGGCAAGGGGCGCTCAGTTCTTACCGCTATTGCTCGCCGGAGTCGAGCGGCGGTGCTGGTGGTTGCGGGCGTGAACGGAAACGATGACCTGGGTCACGAGCAAGCAAACTAGAGGCGTTAGCAGATGCAAAAGATCATGCTGGTTGCAGTGGTTTGAACGAGAGGCAACGGGGCGGTCTGAGCTTACCGTGATTCGTCGCCGGAGCGCATCGATACTGCAGGGTTTCGAGGTCAAATGCGCGCAGCCTGGTGGCGGAGTGAGCGAGGAGAGTGGGGGGAAATGACCGCGATGCAGAGGGGGTTATGTAGGAGAGAGGGGAGCGGCGATTAAGCACAGAATCAAGGGCAATTAAGCGAGGAATCAACACGGCAGTGATGGGCGGAGGAAACGGCCGGCGACGTGGTCGGGCGCGATTTGGGGAAGACGAGGGTGAGCTGTCGAGGTCCACCAGTCAGCGAGTGATACGGAGAGGGGGTGGGGTCCGAGTGTCGTTGTGGGTGCGTCACAGGCGAGCGAGCGAGAGAGAGGCTAGCTGGGCGGTTCTCATTGGCTAGAATAGGAGCGCCTGGCCCTTTTCCTTTCTTTAATCCTTTTCTTTTTCTGTTTTGATTTTCAAGAATGGTTTTCAAATGAATTCAAACTCTTTTTGAATTCAAACCTTTCTGGGGTTTTTGCAGTGTGCAACAGTCTCAAATCTAGGCATAAAACCATGTGGTTACTTTGCAAAGGCTTGATCATTTTTTGGAGAAACAAAATAACAGGGACTTTGCTCTTGATTTGCAAATGTTTGAAAAATGGTTTTTGAAACCATTTCCATTTTGTAAAGCTTGGTTCAAATTCCACACTCAATCCTTTCAACAAGGAAGACAAACAATCTAGGTTTAAAACATTCAAACTCTCAAATGGGGATGGCCATTTGATTTAAGTTTGCTCACATAAAATGATAGCACTATGTGCTTCTATTTTTCTGAAATGAGTTTTGAAATTGATCTCAATTCTATATGCATGCATGAATGATATGCAATCTTTGAAATCATGATTTTAGGGATGTTACAAATCTAACCCCCTTAAGGTGAATCTCGCCCTCGAGATTCGGATTGGCTAGCAAATAGGTGAGGGTGGTCTTTCCGAAGATCATCTTTTCTTTCCCATGTTGCTTCCTCTTCGGAATGATGATTCCACTGCACTTTGCAAAACTTGATAGTCTTTGTCCTTGTGACTCTTTCTACAGTTTCGAGAATCTTGATAGGTTTCTCTTCATAAGTGAGATCACTTTCTAGTTCAACTTCTTCCAAAGGTATAGTATCTTTCAAGGAAGTTTCTTCCATTTCTGGGTGGCATTTCTTAAGCTGACTTACATGAAACACATTATGGACTGCTGACAGGGATTCTGGCAGTTCAATTTCATAGGCAACTTCTCCTTTGCGACTCAGAATCTTGAATGGCCCAACATATCTTGGTGCCAACTTTCCTTTGACTCCGAATCTTTTCAATCCACGAAGTGGTGATACTCTAAGATAGGCTCTATCACCAACCTCATAGGTGACTTCTCTACGCTTAGGGTCTGCGTAGCTTTTCTATCGGGACTGTGCTATCTTCAATCTGTCCTTAACCAATTTGACCTTCTCTTCGGCTTCTTTGATAAGATCTGGTCTAAATAAACTTCTTTCTCCCACACCATTCCATAGAAATGGGGTGGTACACTTTCTTCCGTAGAGAAACTCAAATGGTGCCATCTCAATACTAGCTTGATAGCTATTGTTATAAGAAAATTCTGCGTAAGGCAGACTTTCATCCCAACTGGCTCCATGGTCTAGGGCACATGCCCTTAACATGTCTTCGAGAATTTGATTAGTTCTTTCTGTTTGTCCATCAGTTTGAGGATGAAAAGCAGTACTGAATTCCAATCTCGTTCCCAATGATTCATGAAGCTGTCTCCAAAAATGAGAAGTGAACTGAGTTCCCCTATCAGACACAATACTCTTGGGCACACCATGTAGACATACAATTCTACTCATGTAGATCTTGGCTAACTTAGCACTTGTATAGGTTGTCTTCACGGGTATGAAGTGAGCCACTTTAGTTAGGCGATCTACTACTACCCATATGGAATCATACCCCGACCTGGTCCTTGGTAATCTGGTAATGAAATCCATACCAATCTTGTCCCACTTCCAATCAGGAATAGGTAGTGGTTGAAGCAAACCTGCTGGTTTCTGATGCTCCGCTTTCACTCTACTACACACATCACACAAGGCAATATGTTCGGCGATGTCCCTTTTGAGATTGTTCCACCAAAATCTTTCTTTCATGTCCATGTACATTTTGGTGTTACCCGGGTGAATAGAATACGGAGAGTTGTGTGCTTCTTGCAAAATCAGTTTTCGTAACTCCGGGTCTTGTGGAACACAAATACGTTTCCCATGCCATAAAGTACCTTGTTCGTCTTCATGGAAACTTTTGGCTTTTCCTTGGCCAATCTTTTCCTTAATCTCTTCAATTTCTTTATCAGTCTTCTGGGCTTCTTTGATCTTGTCCAACAAAGTGGGTTGAACATCCAAAGTCATGAGATGTCCTTCAGGCACAATCTCCAATCTGAGTTTTGTGAATTGGGTACACAAGTCATCTGGCAATTCACCCTTGGTAAGGCCATTTACAAAAACCTTACGACTTAGAGCATCTGCTACAACATTTGCTTTACCGGGGTGGTATTGCAAACTTATGTCATAGTCTTTGATAAGTTCTAGCCATCTCCTTTGTCTCATATTGATTTCCTTCTGGGTGAAGATATACTTCAAACTTTTGTGATCCGTGAACACTTCACAACGCTTTCCCAAAAGATAGTGTCTCCATGTTTTAAGTGCATGGACAACAAAGGCTAACTCTAAATCATGAGTGGGATAGTTTACTTCATGAGTTTTGAGTTGTCTCGAGGCATAAGCCACAACTTTACCATCTTGCATAAGTACTGCACCCAAACCTTGATGGGATGCATCACAATATACTTGGAAATCCTTTTCCAAATCTGGCAGACGCAAAACTGGTGCTGTCACAAGTCTTTTTTTAACTCCTGAAAGTTGACTTCACAACCTTCAGACCAAGCAAACTTCTTGTCTTTCTTTAACAATTCAGTCATGGGCTTGGCTACCTTAGAGAAATTCTCAATGAAACTTCTGTAGTAACCTGCTAAGCCAAGGAAACTACGAACTTCTTTCACAGACTTGGGAGATTCCCATTCAGTCACAGCTGAAACCTTAGCAGGATCAACTGCTACACCATCCTTTGTCATAACATGACCAAGAAAACCAACTTCTTCTAACCAGAATTCACACTTGCTAAATTTGGCATAAAGTTTATGCTCCCTCAATTTCTCAAGTATCAAACGTAAGTGTCCTTCATGTTCTTCTTTGCTCTTGGAGTAGACTAAGATGTCATCGATGAAAACGACAACAAACTTGTCAAGAAATTCCATGAACACCTTGTTCATCATATTCATAAAATATGCCGGGGCATTGGTCAAAGGCATTACGGTATACTCATACAATCCATACCCTTGTGGTGAACGCTGTTTTAGGTATGTCTTGTTCTCTTATCTTGAGTTGAAAATAGCCTGAACGGAGATCAATCTTCGAGAACACACATGCTCCTTCTAGCTGATCAAACAAGTCATTGATTCTAGGCAAAGGGTATTTGTTCTTGATAGTTACCTCGTTGAGTGAACGGTAATCTACGCATAACCTTTGACTTCTATCTTTCTTCTCTACAAACAAAACTGGGGCTCCCCAAGATGAAGAACTTGGTTGAATGAATCCTTTCTGCAACTGTTCTCCAAGTTGTTTCTTGAGCTCCTTCAGTTCATCAACTGACATTTTATACGGTCTCTTTGCTATTGGTCCAGAACCTGGTACCAAATCTATCAGAAACTCCACATCTCTATCTGGTGGCATTCCTGGCAATTCCTCCGGAAACACATCCGGGTACTCCTTCACAATTGGCACACTGTCCATGCTAACCCCTTAAGAGAATTAAGCATACTCCTTTTTGCTTCAAAGCTGGTCTTGAATCTGATCCTTTTATTTTCTGGAGTTGTGAGTGAGACAGTATGGTTGGCACAATCTATCACTCCCTTGTACTTAGTCATCCAGTCCATTCCCAAGATGACATCCAATCCTTGGGAGTTTAGAATTATCAAGTTAACGGGAATCTTATACTTCCCAAACTCTATGACTAAGTCATGACATCCTGAATTCACTATCATTTCTCCACCAGGAGAACTTACTCTTATAGGACACCCAATAGTTTCTACCGGTAGTTCATTTCTTTCAACAAATGCTCTTGATATGAATGAATGAGATGCACTAGTATCAAAGAGTACAAATGCTGGAATAGAATTGAGTCTGAACTTACCAGCAACAGCATCAGGCTCCTCATAGACCTCCTCCATATTAATGTGGTTAACTTGTCCCTTCTGGAAAGGGTTGGGCTTGTTAGGTCCTTCAACTTTCTTTTCAGGGCACTCATTTGCATAATGCCCCAGCTTCTTGCATTTGAAGCATTCAACCTGACTGATGTCTCTCTTAGCAGTTTGACTTCCACTTCCATTACCACTGTGGTGGCTCTTATGTCCACTCTTGTGGTTTTTGTACTTGTCATTGTCATGACTGCGATGATGCTTGTTGTCATGATGGTTGTGGTTGTGGTGTTTGTTGAATTTCCCATGCTTGTGGGATCCTGAGCTTCCACTGTCATCATAGTGAGATCGTTTGTGAGACGATCCTGAGCTGTGCTTGTCGGAGTGCTTTCTCTTCCTACTCTCAACTTGCTTCATTTTGTTCTCCAAAATAGCATCCTTGTCACACAGAGACTGATAAGTGGGAACATAAGCCACAAACAACTGCAGATTTAGCTCATCATTCAAACCTTCAAGAAATTTTTCCTTTCTCTTGGCATCAGTGTCAACTTCATCCGGTGCATAACGCGCCAGATTGTTGAACTCCTCAATGTATTCAGCCACGCTATGGTGGCGCTGCTTCAGATTGTGGAACTCTTTGTTTTTCAGGCTCATTATTCCTGATGAGATATGAGCAGTGCGAAAGCCATCCTCAAAGATTGCCCAAGTCACCTCATCTATAGGAGTAGTGATCTGGAAATTGTCCCACCAAGTGGAGGCTGGCCCTTCCGTGAGATGTCTTGCCAATCGACTTTTCAAAGATCCGTGCATTACACGGTTACTAAGTCCTTGTTTACAGAACGTAGCCAATCATTGGCCACCATGGGATCAGTTGTCCCCGAGAACTTAGCTGGCCTCAACCTCAAGAATCTGGTGAGCATATCAAAGCCCGGAGGGTTATTGTTGTTGTTGTTGTTGTTGTTGTTGTTGTTGTTGTTGTTGTTGTTGTTGTTGTTGTTGTTGTTGTTGTTGTTGTTGTTGTTGTTGTTGTTGTTGTTGTTGTTGTTGTTGTTGTTGTTGTTGTTGTTGTTGTTGTTGTTGTTGTTGTTGTTGTTGTTGTTGTTGTTGTTTTGTTTTGTTTTTGGATGAACGTTGTCATCATCTGCATCAACTGAGTTTGGGCAGTCATCATTTGCTGCATTTTTGGAGTGATGTTGTTGGGGTTGGGGTTTGCACGACGGGGAGGCATCTGTGGTTTGTTCAAATAGAGATAAGAATGAGATACCCATAGATGTTTTTCATGCACATTACATCACATAAGCAAACACAGACATGCAACAAAAGACAAAAGATCAACAACCAGATAATAAGTTCACAAAGTAAAACACACAAGTAGCAAGCCATCCACATGTCGGATGGTCCAATAACAGGTTCTCAAAAATAACAAGTCTGATAATAAAAGATAAACGAGTAGTCATGTCTACTCATCAGCATCAATCTCCTCCTCGACAAAGGTAAGACCCGCGTTCTCCATCGCGGTCTTGTTCTCCTCAATAGTAGTGGTCAAAGTCTCTATCTTGGCTTTGAGAGCCCTCTTCTGAGAACGAAGCCTCTCAATCACCGTCTGCTGCTGCTCTAGCTCGAAGTCCTTGGACTGCAGTTCTTCAGTCATGTCCCGGATCTTCTTGTTCCTATCCTGGACACGCTTCTCCTGACTCTTGAACTTCCTGTCCTGGGTCTCGAACTTCGCCTCCATCTCCTTGACTATCTCGTCCTGCTGCGCGAAGAGCTTGTCCTTCTCGCGAAGCTGCACCTGGAGCTCGTCATTACCGAGCATGACATTGGTCCTATCAGTGTCCAAGTGCCTAATGAGAGACTCTAAGTCCTGGAGGTACAAGCGTATCGGCTCTGCTGCGTCCCTCGAGTCGTCCTCGAAGTCGATGGACTCTCCGTCCTCATGACGTCTTCCGAAGACGTGGAAGTGAGTGCCTCTAACCTGTCGGGAGTGTCGCCCTAGCAGACGTCCTATAAGATCCTGCATAACTACCTCCATGCCTCTCTCCCTATCATCATGCATAAGCTTGAAGACGATGGCCTCCGTAGTAGGCTCTGTCTGACGTCCGGGCTGGTTCACCTTGAAGCCCTAGAGGTCCTTCCTCTCGAACTTGGTGACGGGATGCACCATGATGGTGGGAAGAGGAAGATTGAGCAAGGTAGTAAGCTCAACGATACGAGGACCAAAGCGGGTAACCTGGAACTCCTCAACAGTGCTGATGGTAATAGGCATCTATTTATAAGATAGAAAAGTTAGAACAACACAATTCAAGATAAACAAAAGACAAAACACCACATACATATCCTTGGGAAAATAAAACACACAAGTCATGCATACATGAAGTCATTACATCAATCAAGGTTCATTCTTATTTTAAGACAACATTTTGGAAAATAGGGTGGTAGGTGGTGGTCCAACTAACGAAGTACGTTTACAATCCTATCTCACTGGATCTGTTGGCTAACACAATGTTCCTAGAAGCAATCAGCCTATCTTGCTCACATGACTCCATCACTAAGTCTATAATGTCTCCTCTTAAGGTTTGGTTGGTAGCTTCCAATTCTTGGGTATGTTCCTTCTCTTTCTTCAAGTCTTTTTGGAGATTGAGCATTCTGCACTTGACTCTAGCACTAAGTTCTTTGATAGTCCTCCAAGCTGCTTCTCTTGCTGACTCAAAGAATGTGGTGTGCACCACAGTGTTGGTGTACATGCAGAATCCTTTTTCTTTGTGGTTGTCTTCCTTGTTTTTGTACAAGTGAAGTTGCACCCACCAGTACTCAACTCCTTCATCCATCACTGGAAAGCCTTTGTACACAGCTGCACCATGTATTTCCATTGCCATCATGAGGTCCTTGAGAATTTTGGGAAACTTTGTCTCACACTCCAAGGTCATAGTCATGAGTGGTCCTTTCCTTACGGCTTTGTTGATGGAATTCATCTACAAATAGAGATGAGAAAGAAGATTAGAAAAGTTTACGAGAAGAATAGACAAGTGTAGAAGTAGTTGAAAATTTTCCTTATTGGTTTCCAATCCTAGGGTCATAATCCTACAGGCAACACAGTGCTCTGATACCATCTGTAAGATCCTTCCTTTGTAAAGGAAAAAGGATCCATGTGATTGCAATGCTAGTCCCTGGATCATTGCTAGCATCCACAGTTTAAGATGAAGTACATAGATACAAAGGTCTACATCCATTCCAGAGATATAACATAGTCTTTTACAACTCAAGGTCACATGCCTATTACAATAGTTTGGAATAAGTAAATAAACATAAGTCTTCATCTTCATGTGCCACAGGCAAACATGTTGAGTGTAGACTCATGACACCTAATCATCATCGGAGTAACCTGCAACATCACAAGTTACAGCCACAGTGGGTCAATACTTTGGAATAGTATTGGCAAGTGATACCTTAGTATAATTTAGGTGGACTACATTACTATATGCATTTTGGCTAAGTGTAGCTTGGCTTGCTTTGCTCAAAATAGGTTTTTCCTATTAGTTGAAACCACTAAGTTTTTCTTTGTCAAAAACTTTTCCCCAAGAAACCACCAATAGACATTGGGGTCCTTCACCCTTGTTCACCCACAAGTTTTACTTAGAAGTTGGAGTGATGAGATTCTTGGTAGCTTCCATGTCTTGATGCTCAAGTTGTCCATTGCCATGGACTTGGCTAAGTACTTAGATTTTTCCATCTGCAGAGGTTGTGCACTTTCCCCACCAGACTTGGTTTCACCAAGACAGGACCTTTCAGAAGCCTTCCCTTAGCCAAATGGACGCGTTCCAACCTATCATCCCACTACCACCAACTGTCCAAATGACTAAGTTCTAGCAACCTATGTGATCCAGGCAGAGCCCATATTGCCAAGTGGCTGCACTATAAGCTTCTCAACACTTGGCCTCTAAAATCCCTTTATTCCTGGGTGGCATACCACAAGTGAGATACACAAGGTAAACCATATCCATGGGCCTTGTGTAACCACTCAACCAAAAACCACCAATCAAGTCCCATTCCACCCAGGTGATTCATTGACTTAGTTGTTTTATTAAGAAAAGCATAAGTCCAAAGACTTAGAATTATTTTCTTCATAGCATGTATGTACTTTACCAACCCTTGTTTGCTACTAGCTAGGCTAAGAATGGCATAGTAATTTAACTTAGGAATTTCCTAGCAATTCTACACTACTTAGGATTTCCCAACATGGCATTTGGCAAAACATTAACACATGCAAGACTTAGCAAAAATACTTCTAATGCTTGTATGAAATACAGGGATGGAAATATTCATGAAGTAACACTTGCCTTGGTAGTTGGGAGAGTAGCACTCTTCACAATCACAATCACTAGCACCAAAGTCTACACAAAAAATGGTAGCACCAAATTACACACAATTCATATACAAACATAAATATATGCATGCATGCAAAATGTTAAATGATGATTTTTGAAACCCAACCAAGCAAGTGCATGATACTGAATCATAACCAAGTCAAAAACTTGCTAAACCAAACTTATTTTACCCTAAAACAATTTTCTAAACAAATTCTATACTCAAAATAGTCTCAAACAAGTTTCTGCAAATAAAGTCATTTTAACAGAAACTAAACACTAAACACATTGTATAATAAGAAAGGGCTTGTCTCCCTGATTCCAACGGTATAAAATTTGCAAAAATCTAACGTGGGATTCAAAAGTTATAGCCTAATCAAATTTGAATCCAAATCTGGTTTAAATCCTGTTTTAAACTCTAACCCTAGCCACGCGTCTTAATTCTATTGGTTGATACCGTTTCGCTCAGGATCACCCTCCCGCGCCGTCGGATCTACTTAAAACAACGGCTCAGATCTACCCATAACAATTCGTTAAATGATCTAATCCTATACGCTGGATCCAGATCTGACGGCTCTGGATCAAACGACCAAAGCGGCCATCGCGCAGCTCTTGGCGGCTCTGTTCTTGCTGTACTGGTCGTCCGGAGTGGCAGGAGGATGCTCCGGTTCAGAAGGCCGAGGTGAAGCTCAACTTAGCAGCTTGGCGAGGGCGACGGGCACGGCCGCCGGGCTCGTTGAGTTGCGGGCGGCGCGTCGCTTCTTTGCCGAGGTCGCTGTCGAGGCTCCGTGTCGTCCTAGCACAAGGCAGAGGGTTTAGAAGATGCGCAAGTGACTGGCAAACAAGTTGGTAACAAAGGGAAGGCAAGGGGCGCTCAGTTCTTACCGCAATTGCTCGCCGGAGTCGAGCGGCGGCGCTGGTGGTTGCGGGCGTGAACGGAAACAATGACTTGGGTCACGAGCAAGCAAACCAGAGGCGTTAGCAGATGCACAAGATCATGCTGGTTGTAGTGGTTTGAACGAGAGGCAACGGGGCGGTCTGAGCTTACCGTGATTCGTCACCGGAGCGCGTCGGTACTGCGGGGTTTCGAGGTCAAATGCGCGCAGCCTGGTGGCGGAGTGAGCGAGGAGAGTGGGAGGAAATGACCGCGATGCAGAGGGGGTTATGTAGGCGAGAGGGGAGCGGAGATTAAGCGCGGAATCAAGGGCAATTAAGCGAGGAATCAACGCGGCAGTGATAGGCGGAGGAAACGGCCGGCGACGTGGTCGGGGGCGATTTGGGGAAGACGAGGGTGAGCTGTTGAGGTCCACCACCAAAGTGATACTGGAGAGGTGGGGTCCGAGTGTCGGTTTGTGTGGGTGCGTCACAAGGCAGCGAGTAGAGAGAGGCCGGGTGGGCTAGCTGGGCCGGTTCTGCTGCTGGGCTAGAATAGGAGTGCCTGGCCCTTTTCCTTTCTTTAATCCTTTTCTTTTTCTGTTTTGATTTTCAGGAATGGTTTTCAAATGAATTCAAACTCTTTTTGAATTCAAACCTTTCTGGGGTTTTTGCAGTGTGCAATAATCTCAAATCTAGGCATAAAACCATGTGGTTACTTTGCAAAGGCTTGATCATTTTTTGGAGAAACAAAATAACAGGGACTTTGCTCTTGATTTGCAAATGTTTGAAAAATGGTTTTTGAAACCATTTCCATTTTGTAAAGCTTGGTTCAAATTCCACACTCAATCCTTTCAACAAGGAAGACAAACAATCTAGGTTTAAAACATTCAAACTCTCAAATGGGGATGGCCATTTGATTTAAGTTTGCTCACATAAAATGATAGCACTATGTGCTTTTGTTTTTCTGAAATGAGTTTTGAAATTGATCTCAATTCTATATGCATGCATGAATGATATGCAATCTTTGAAATCATGATTTTAGGGATGTTACAAAACTAGTATCGTTTTTCAATGAACTATTTGTCTCTTATACAAATATAATATATTCTTAATTCTTCCAAAAGATTATAAGAATATCCTTACTATCGTCCAATGACCATTTTATGATTTATTCTAGTATATGATCATAACACTTAGAGCATCAGACATATCTGGATGTGTATATATCATGGTATGATTAATAAAAACATTCTTGTGATTTCACTCATGAAGTGTCAAAGCACTTGAATCTTGTTTCACTCATCAAGTGTCAAAGCACTTGAATCTTGTTTCACTAATCAAGTGTCGATACACTTGAATCTTATTCAATTCTTTTCCATGCGACAAGAAGCTCTTCTCGTCGTTTCCATATTAAATTCCTTCAATATCTGTGATGACCCACAAGTGTAGGGGATCACAATAGTCTTCGCGGGTAGTATTACCCAATTTATTGATTCGACACAAGGGGAGCCAAAGAATACTTGCAAGCCTTAACAACTGAGTTGTCAGTTCAGCTGCACCTGGAAATAGTTCTTTCTCACAGAAGTTTATCAGTAGCAACAGTTTGGTAGTAGTAACAGCAAAGCAACAGCAACAGTGAAATAGTAGCAATAGTAACAGTAACGGTAATAGTAGGGTTCGAGTGCGGTAGGCATAGGGATGAATGGACGGGCATTGCATTACGAGTCTAAACATGTAACTTTAAGATCTAGGGCATTGCAGATAAATAATAACAAGCATCCAAGTACTAAACAATCCTAGGCATGTGCTCCAAATATAGTCATACGTGCTCGCAATGAGAACTTGCACAACATCTTCTGTCTAGCCATCCCGTGGCAGCGGGGCCTCTAGGGAACTACTGGCAATTAAGGTGCTCCTTTTAATAGAGCACCGGATCAAAGCATTAACACTCTGTGAACACATGTGATCCTCACACCACAGCCATCCCCTCTGGTTGTCCCAATTATTGTCACTTTGGGGCCTTTGGATCCGGACAATGATATGTGTACACAACTTGCAGATAAGATCACAAACAATACTATCATAATGATTCAATAATAAGTTCAGATCTAAGATCATGGAACTCGGGTCCTAGTGACAAGCATTAAGCACAACAAGTTGCAACAAAGTCAAATAGCACTAATAGAGATACTAGGCACTATGCCCTAACAGATCTTATCCGATTACATTATAGAACTCATCCAATCCCTACCATACCCAAGCCTACAGCAGGGGATTACTCACTCATGGATGAGGGAAACATCGGTGGTTGATGGAGAGGCGTTGGTGATGACGATAGCGATGATCCTCTCCAAATTCCCCGTCTTGGCAGGGTGCCAGAACGGAGTTTCTGGATCCGAATCTTGGTTTCTGGTGGCGGCGGCGGAGCGCAACTCTTTCTGGAAAACTATCGAACCCCCCTCGGTTTTTAGGTCGAAAGGCAACTTATAGGCGCAGAGGGAGGCCGAGGAGTTGCTGGGTGGCGGACCTCCCTAGGCGCGGGTCAAGGCGCTGGGTGGGTCTGGCCCCTAGACCTCCCTTCTCCTCCTTCGCCCGTGGATCTTCTGGTTAGAAATAGTATTGGCATATTTTTCGGGATTTTTCCTGATAGTTCATTTTCTGCACAAAAACAAGACACCAAGGTAATTCTGCTGAAAACAGCGTCAGTCTGTGTTATTTGTATCCAACTCACACAAGTATAGATGAAAAACAATAGCAAAGTGTTCGAGAAAGTAGATACGTTTTGGACTGTAAGGTTCCCAACCTTTAATAAGGTAGAGATCCCTGTGTTTACAATGCTAGTCCGTGGATCAATAGCTAGCATCCATAGTTAAGATGTAATATCAAGAAACAAAGGTCATAATACAACTTTATAACCAGGAATAAAATAATTCATTAAATCTTACATAGCTCATTTGGGTATCTCAATACAATGCAGCAGAAATAACTCTAGCATGGAGTCCTTCATCTTCAAAGTGCCACATGCAATTCATGTTGGTTATAGACTTGTAATCCTATTCAACACACTTCTCTAACATCAAACAAACCTGCAACATAATATGTTGTAGCCACAAGGGTCAATACATTTGAATTGTATTGGCAAGTTTCACTACTATGTAGAAATAAGTGGATCCTATCATTACATGCATATTTGGCTAAGTGGGGTTTAGGCTCTTTTGCAGAAAGCAATATAGTTTTATCCTATCTTTTCAAAATAGTTTTGATCTTTTGTCAAATCTTTATGAACTCCTTGGAAAACTCCAAGTGCTTCAAATCCCTTGTTGTCACCATCAAGTTTTACTTTGAGAAATTAGAATGTCGAGATCTTCCATAGCTTCAGGCCTTAGTTGCTCAGAGTTGTCCATAACCGGGGACACGGATATGTACTTAGAATTTGATCTTCTGCAGAAGTTGTACACTTTACCCACATGACACAATCTCATCTTGATGCCACCAGTGGCCGCTGGATAAGTACTCACCAAAATGGAGTACTGGCAGATCGAGAATGTGACAAAGTCTTTCCATAGGAGTCCTCCCAATACAAAATGCTAGCTTGTCAACCAGGCACCAATGTAGGGATAAATTTCCCTTACACAATTCTAGTTAACCTGAAGATGCCAATGCATGGGTCTTCCACTATGTAGTTGACTAAGCCAGAGCCCATTTAGCATGTCGCTGTACACGGAAGCCACTGTACGAGAAACATGTTCAATCTCTAAGTTCCTGGGTGGTTTTCTTCTAGTGCACATACAAAAAGATAGCCATATAGACATGGTTCCCTTTGTTGCCACCTTGTCCAAAACTTGAGTATCCTTGTCCACCCAGGTGGTTCATTGAGTACTTGTTTTATTATATAGAAACATATATCTTTCCAACACTTCATATAATCATATCATGTATCACATCCCAAATATATAGCAGGGCTAAGCATACTACAACTACAATGTTTTCACTAAGGAGGATGTAAGTATATCCTAATAGGATTTAGCATAGTATAAAATATAGTAGTCCTTATCATGCATGTTACAAAAGTCCACTAAGTGTAATGAAAATAGTAGGACATGGATGATAGTGTCACTTGCCTTTTTAGTAGATAATGTTGGTTCACTTCTTGATCTTGAAAATATCACACTCTTCTAACTTCACTACAATTCAATCAGGCAAACACATTTTCAAACCAACATTCAAACAATTTATCACACATAAAATAATAGAAACAAGGCAATGCATGCAAGCATGCAAAAAATGGTTTTATTTAGAAAGGTGGTTTATATTAGGCTCTAAACATTTTAAAGTACAAATTGGTCATTTACTAAAGTAGTAAAACCATTTGCAAAAGGTTTTATCTCATAAACCAAATATTATGCTAAGGTAATATTTTATGTAGTTGAAAATATCTCTTAGCAAAGTAATATTCTTATAGGGTTCATCAAATATATTTTAATTCTCAAAACTTGGTGTTTAGGGTCAGAGGGTTTAATTAAAATCATTTCCCAAAGATTTTTACTCAAAATTCATTTCTAAACCATAAACAACATTTTTATTTGACTAGAAATGCTCTAATTCAAATATTTATTCCTTAGCCTCACAAAATACATTTTTTAATTCATAAGTTGGTTCCTATGGTCAGTAGGTTCATAACAATCCATTTTGCAAATATTTCATATTAAAAATATATCTAGAACAATTTTTGTATTCAAATTATGTCTACACATGTTTCTGCAATTTCAACCAATTTTACAGAAGCAAAACATTAAACAAATTGCATGGTTGCAAAGTACGTGCTCTGCTGAATCCATTGATATAAAATTTGTAAAATTTTGACGTGTAGAATTAAAGTTATGAATTTTACAAGTTTGCAATTCTACTAGATCAAATTTCTATTTTTAAACCTGAGTCTGGCCACGTGTCTTATCCTCATTGGGCGATACCGCTTCGGTTGGATCAGCCTCTGCGAGTCGTTGGATCTTATTTAAAATGCACGGCTCAGATGGACACATACCCTTTCGCTTTAATCTAATCCTAGCCGTAAGATTAAGATCCAACGGGCACTGTGTCTCTAACCAAGGTTGGGTGGCGCTAGCGGCGGCTGGCGGCGGCGCACGCTCTGGCGGTGTGCTTGCTGATGATGCAGGAAGCAAGGAAGACAAAGGAGTAGCTTGCAGTGTTTGCGTGGCCGAGGTGAAGCTCGAGGTGCGGTCTGCTAGTCGAGGGGCGCGCTGGAGCTGCGTGGATTGCTCGCCGGAGTCAGTGATGGCGTCAGGCGGCTCTGTTTGTCGTCGGGGGCGAGGCTGCAGGTCGCGCCGAGGCAAAATAAAGGCATGGTTAGACGCGGGCGAGCGCGTAGATGATAGGATCATCAACGGGAGGGTTCGGGGCGGTCTTGAGCTTACCAGGGGGTTCGTTGGAGCGATGGCAGACGGCGGCGCACGCTCAGGTGTCGAGGTTGCCGAGGCTACGGTGAATGCGCGGGCTAGCGAGCGACACTAGGAGATGCGCCAGGATATGGGGGTAAGCCTGCATGCAGTGGGAGGCGAGGCGCGGAGAGGTGTGGCCGGAATTGGTGCAGAGGCTCGTCGGAGACAGTGATGCTCGAGCTCGAAATTGGAGCAGCCCCATGGCAGGGAGGAGATGCTGCTTGGGGGGAGTGAGAGAGGGGAGAGGGGCGTTGATGTATGCGTGGTCACGGCGTGGAATAACTCAGTCATCAACGCGAATTAACGCCATTGATTTGCGGCAGAAAACGGCGAGGGGACGTGGTCGCAGTGGAGACGATGAACAGGTAAGTGGGTCCCAGTTGTCTGCGAGAGAGGGAGAGAAAGAGTGGGGTCCACTTGTCTATGACTCAGCGGGTGAGTTTGCGCATGAGAGAACGTTTCGGTGAGGGTTACCGGGTGGGCTCTTGCTGGGCTTAGTTGGGCCAGATGGGTTGGGTCTGTTTCATTTCATTTTTTTATACCAAATGTTTTTCCTTTTCTGTTTTGAATTTCCTGATTTGATTTTCATTCAAACAATTCAAACAACAAATCAATTCAAACCACCACCAAACTTTGTATTGATTTTAATTCTGTTTAACAACATAATCCAAAGTCCAAAATAAAATAATTCTTTTATTCTTTTAGGATCTATTAATAATTAAATAAATAGACCTTAGTCTTTAATTCAAATAGGATTTAATTTATTTTTAAAACTCTATTTGAAATCCAAACAAAACCAAAACCTTTTCAGTAGGTTTCATTTAAAAAACAAAAACACTTGGAATTCTTATTTAAAATACTTTAACAAGTTTTAGTGTTTATTTAAAAAGGAAAAGCCTTTACTTAAAAAATGGATAATAATAAATCCTTATTATTTTATTTTAATAATCCTTTACTCTTTTTAACAAATAGAAATATTTTATTTCATTTGCTTGGCCAAGATTTAATTTGGCTCTTTAAAATAGTCCTCAATTAATATTCCTATCTTTGCTTATAAAACCATATCTTTTTATTTAAAGATCCAAAAATAGTGATTCCAACTATTATAACTTTATTATTTATTTATCTTTGTAAATTCCTCTAGGATTCTATTTGATCAAAATAGGTTTTGATGTCTCCAATTGGAATCAAAAGTTTCTTCTCACCCTAAAAATCAACAATTGTTTATTTTGTTTATTTATTTTTCACATTTCAAAATTTGGAAAATTTTGGGATGTGACATGGACGTATCAACTCCCCCCAAGCTTAGCTTATTGCTTGTCCTCAAGCAATTCAGTTGAAAACTGAGTGCGATAAAAGAACTTTCACGAACACTTTGGTTCATATGATGTATATATTCTCAGCACAGGAGTAGATGCTTAGAAAATTCATAATAAGGAGTATGCAACTAAGTCTACTCAATAGTCATTGCAAGCTATGAAGAGAAACCAACTCAATAATAATAAGTAGCATGAAACATAAACATAAGCAACATTGCAATGCTCATAATAAGGTATGATAGAGTGGTATCTCGCTTGCCTTTGTTTGAAGAGCACAATATAAATGCCAAGGCACCTCTGAAGTTCACATGAAGACTAGAAGTAAAGATATCAGAGATACAAGCATCAAAGTCATGACATAATTAACCAAGTTTTGGAACAAACACAAGAATGACATCTGTGCTCTAAAGAAGGTGCTCATGGAATAAGTGGTGACTCAACAAAATTGTGAAAATGGTTTTGTGAAGGTTTTGAAAGGCTTCCCAATGCTGGAAGGAAGGTACTCATTAGCTCTGAGCTCTCATTGCCCCTATCATATACATCTTCATGTGGTTAAGGTGAAAGTGAGGTCCACCATGAATCATATGCTTGATAGACCATAGACTGGAAATCCCAAGTCCCTTGAGTACGAGGGTCACTTCGCATGCTACTCAACTTTGGTCACCTGAAAGTTCTTGTCATTGTAAATACATGCATATCATCGAGAACCGCCAACGGGGTACCCCTTGCACATGGTACAGGAGCTTTCCCATAACCAAAATGACAAGGCAAGCATACAATGAGCATGTCAGCAATCTTTTTATTTACCATATGCATAGATTTTTATTGAGGATGCTTCCTAGATGCTCATTACAGTGATGCTGCAAGTTTTCACCATGATTAGGCATGGCTTAAGCTAGCGGCCCAGGCGTTTCTCTAACACAATGTATAAACTCCATAAACTCACAACCTCGCCCTTTTATTTCACATCGTCAACATCCGTAAACAAAAGAGCAAAGTATCAACTGGATGAGATATCCAACAGGTGTTGAAAGCGTTCCCCGTGACAGCACGATTCTGCTGACTCCCAGCATATAATAAGCAAGCATATAAGTTTCATGGACATGTCACAATGGTTCTTAATTATTAAGCGCAAGGAATAAAGTGTGCCATCAAGTTCGTGAGAGCTTTACTAACTAACTTTCTCAAAACAGACAAACATTTTATTTTGGAAGAAAACACGGCATATATAAAATATGCACTAAAGTAGCAAATGATGCTAATAGGTAGGTATGGTGGACACATCTGGCAATATTGGTTTTGGGGAGTTGGAAGCGCAGGTAGAGCACATACTCAGTGCAAGTGAAGGCTATCAATAGAGAGGGAGCGACAAACGAGAGAGCAATAACTGTCATAATCATGCTTGCAACAAAACATGACTAATTATGGCATGAAAGTGATACAAGAACTCTGAGGAAAAATAAATCATCGAGGCTTATTGACTATTGTTTAGTCATATGCATGCGTGAGCATGTGCCAAGTCGATTCACATGATACTTTCAGAGGAGGATACCACAATATCATACCAAGTTATGAATAGAATAATGCAAGCAAACATTCACATGACATGGTACAAACTATTAGCAAGCTGGAGCTAATCATAGACAAGCAAGAACTACTAAGCATCCATAATGACATACACCTTACACAAATAGGCTAAGCATGATCACAATGATGAGTATATGTATAAAAATGAAAAAAATAGAGTTCGTTACCAGCCTCTTACCACACCTCGAGTTGTCTTAATCTTCATTATTTCCCTTTACTTGTGTGACTTGAATATTAACATGAAACCAAAATCCACTGTGGACGGCTAAACCCTACAAAGAACTCACAAAACCAAAGAAGAACAACAAATATTTTTTGGTGTTTTTGATTTTTACAAACAAGCCAACAAAGCAAAAACAGGCAAAGCAAAAGAAAACCAAAAACAAAAACTAAGACGCTCCAAGAACAACACAACTGTGCATGAAACAATAAAAACGAAGTGTCTAGAAAGACCTGAGATTTTTATTGATAAAGAAGGGGATACCTTGGGCACCCCCAAGCTTTGACGCTTGTACCTCTTGAATATTTCTTGGGGTGACACGGGGTGGCTCCCCACAAGCTTGAGCTTTTGTCCATTCTTCATCTTATTATATCATCCTCTCTCTAATCTTGAATTTTTTTCCTTCATACAAAACTTCACACAATCTTCATTAGCAACATTAGTGTATTCAAAAGATAATATACCCTTGGGTTTAGCTTTAGAACAGAAATTTTTTCACTAAAAACACAAGCTACTGTATCAACTCCTTCAAAAAGCTCAATTTCCCAAAAAGAACCCAAAAAGGAATCAATAAGAAGCAAATGCAAATAGTGGCAGAAATTAGTCAAAACAGACCAGCAGGCAGAAACCGATTTTTTCGAAGACCTTATGTTGCTCAAATCAAAAAGTGTTGAACTAACAAAAGTTATCTAACATGCTGGGGGATTTATTCATAAATTTGCAGCTCAATCTGACTTATATAGACTCCTCATAATTTTTTATGGTGGAGGACATAAATCTATTTCGGGAAAGCAACTCCCCAAATCTTACTTCCCTCTCATTAGAGGTCATTCTTGGCACAAAAAGCAAACAAAAAGTATAAGGAGAGGTCATTACTGAAGTAATAACTTCCAAGACTCAAGGAAACTCTTGGGTTATCTCCCAACAAGTACTTTTCTTTAACGCCTTTAAGTTAGGGACGACGAAGAGCAAAGATTGGAAACGAGAAAAATAAAAGTGAGCAAGTATATCCACTGTGAAAACATTGTTTTGTTCATTAAAATCATTTTGTTAACAAGGTTGATCAAGTCTTGTTACCAAAACAATCTTATATGAAACAAAACTTTGCATTCCACAAGGTGATTATGTTACCTCAAAGTTGATAGCAATGGTCCCAATCATAATAGTTTCAAAATTTTCTTGTGGGATGGGATAATATATTTCCCCAACCTTGATACTCTCAATATTTTGAATGGAATTTAGGCAATATCTCTTATCAATCTTCTTGGGGAAATAAACAATATACTCTTTGTCATTAGTATTGAATGTTACTTTTCCTTGATTGCAATTGATGACAGCACCTGCAGTATTAAGAAAAGGTCTCCCAAGAATAATAGACATATTATCATCTTCACGCATCTCAAGCACAACAAAATTAGTTAAGACCATGCAATTATGAGCAACTTGAATAGGAACATCCTCACATATATACACAGGAATAGTAGTTGACTTATCAGCCATTTGCAAAGAAATATCAGTTGGTATCAACTTTTCTAGCTGGAGTCTCTTATAGAGAGAAAAAGGCATAATACTAACTCCATCTCCCAAATCACATAAAGAAGTTCTAACATTATTATTCTTAATGGAGCAAGGAATAGTTGGTATACCTGGATCACCAAGTTTCTTTGGAACCTTACCATTGAAGGAATAATTAGCAAGTAGAGTAGAAATATCCTCATTAGGAATCTTCCTTTTATCAGAGACAATATCCTTCATATACTTTGAATAAGGAGGCAACTTAATGGCATAAGTCAAAGGAATATGCAAGAATAAAGGTTTCATCCATTCACAAAACTTGTTGTAGTGTTTCTCCTCCTTTGACTTGTGTTTCTTACCTAGAAAAGGCATAGGTTTCTGCACCCAAGGTTCTCTCTCTTTACCATGTTTATTAGCAATAAAATCTTCCTTTGTGTACCTAGTGTTCTTAGTGTGCTTCTCAGGCTCTTCCTCCTTATTAGGAGACTCATTTTTATCATTACCACTCTCAGTTTCAGCATCAGAGACAAATATACTGTTAGGATCTACAACAGGTTCAAGTGGTTCCTCAACTATCTTATGTTTCTTCTTCTTCCTCTTATGAGTACTACCACTATCTTCAACTTGTTGGGAATCCTGCTCTATTCTTTTAGGGTGTCCTTCAGGATATAAAGGATCTTGAGTAGCTATACCACTCCTAGTTCTAATTCCATAAGCATGTTTATCTCCTGAAGCATTAACTAGCATATCCTTTTGCACCTTAGCAAGTTGATCAAGTTGAGTTTGAACCATTTGAAAGTTTTTACAAAGCATTTTAATATCATTATAAGTTCTTTCCACAATATCTTTCAACTCATGGATAGCTCTAGAGTTTTCCAATAAATGATTCTGAACTTGTATATTAAAATACCCTTGCTTAATAATAAATGTGTCAAGTTCCTCTAAACATTGATCAGGAGGCTTACCATAAGGAATATCACCTTCATCAAAGTGTTGGAGAGAGTGTACCTCAATAGTATATGAGTGGGGAATTGACTTACATAATTCTTCTATAGGAGGTAGATTCTTCACATCTTCAGCTCTAATACCTTTCTCCTTTAGACACTTCTTAGCTTCCTTCATCACTTCATCATTTAATGCAATAACTCCCCTCTTCTTTGTTGTTGGTGTTGGAATTGGTTCAGGAACAACTGGTTCAGGAGTAATAGGCTCAGGTGCATTCAGCTGAGTTGAAGTCCAATCATCATAATTCTTGCTTATGTTGGTCATTAATTCTTCAGCATCTGTAGGAGTTCTTTTCCTAAAAACACAATCAGCAAAGCTATCTAGGTAGGTCCTAGAATCATCAGTTTGTCCATCAAGAATCTCATTCTTAGGTAATGGACATCCAGGATGTGCATGAATCAAGGCACAAAACCTTGTCCATGACTCATGCAATTTCTCTTCTTCTCCCTGTTTAAAATCAAAAAGTCTCTGCAAAGCAGCATGTCTAGCACTGGGAGGAAAATATTTCTGGAAGAAAAAAGCAATCAAGTAATCAGGGCTATCAATGGAACAAGGAGGTAATCTATTAAACCACGCCCTAGCTTCTCCTTTTAGTGAAAAAGGGAAGATCTTAGCAATAAAGTACTTACGCATCTTAAAATCATCAGAGAACAAAGCACTCATAGTAGAAAGCTCATTCATATGAGCCACAACACTCTCATTTTCAGTACCACAAAAAGGTTCTTTCTCAACAATATCTAAATAAGATAAATCATAGTCTTCATCTTTAATATCTATGGGAGAAGTGACAAACTTAGGATTAGAGGACATCTTAGGCATAATAGTACGTCTAGCAAGGAGACTCTTAATAGCACTAGTACCATGTGTGTTTCGGCACTCTTCAACAAAATCATCAGTGAACTCAATATAACCATCATTAATATCATAACTCTCACTAGCCTCAGGTGAGCTAACAGGTGTAACAGTGTCTTCACTAGGAGTTTCGGTATTTCCTAGACTAGCCATAGTAGCATCTAGAAAAGGACCTAATGAACCACTCGCATCAAGCACAGTAGAAGTAATATCATGAGTATCAAAAGCAGTTTCAGACTCAGCAGTAGTAGCAGTGTGTGTAGCATGTGTATGTGGTGGTGTGACAAGCTTACTTATAACATACGGTGAATCAAGAGCAGCAGAGGTGTTTAGGACTGTACCTCTTCTTGTAGTGGATGGTAAAATAGGAAACTTTCCATCACGATACTTCCCCATGATGAAAGCAGTAGCAGTGAACAATAGTATATCCAAGTGAACTTACAAATAAATCTATGCTCCCCAGTAACGGCGCCAGAAAATAGTCTTGATGACCCACAAGTATAGGGGATCGCAACATCCTTCGCGGATAGTATTACCCAATTTATTGATTCGACACAAGGGGAGCCAAAGAATACTTGCAAGCCTTAACAACTGAGTTGTTAGTTTAGCTGCACCTAGAAATAGTTCTTGCTCGTAGAAGTTTATCAGTAGCAACAGCAAAGCATCGGCAACAGTAGAACAAGAGCAATAGTAACTGTAACAGTAAACAGTGGGATTCGAGTGCGGTAGGCATAGGGATGGATGGACGGGCGTTGCATGAATGATTCTAAACATGTAACTTCAAGATCTAGGGCATTGCAGATAAATAATAACAAGCATCCAAGTACTAAACAATCCTAGGCATGTGCTCCATATATAGTCATACGTGCTCGCAATGAGAACTTGCACAACATCTTCATCCACCGGCCCGTGGCGTGGGCCTCTAGGGAACTATTGGCAATTAAGGTGCTCCTTTTAATAGAGCATCGGAGCAAAGCATTAACACTCCGTGAACACATGTGATCCTCACACCACAGCCATCCCCTCCGGTTGTCCCAATTATTGTCACTTTGGGGCCTTTGGATCCGGACAATGATATGTGTACACAACTTGCAGATAAGATAAAAAACAATACTATCATAATGATTCAATAATAAGTTCAGATCTAAGATCATGGCACTTGGGCCCTAGTAACAAGCATTAAGAACAACAAGTTGCAACAAAGTCAAATATCACTAATAGAGATACTAGGCACTATGCCCTAACAGATCTTATTCGATTACATGATAGAACTCATCCAATCCCTACCATCCCCAAGCCTACAGTAGGGGATTACTCAATCATGGATGAGGAAACATCGGTGGTTGATGGAGATGCGTTGGTGATGATGATGGTGATGATCCTTTCCAAATTCCCTATCCCGGCAGGGTGCCAGAACGGAGTTTCTAGATCCGAATCTTGGTTTCTGGTGGCGGCGACGGAGTGGAACTCTTTTTGGAAAACTATCAAACCCCCCTCGGTTTTTAGGTCGAAAGGCAACTTATAGGCGCAGAGGGAGGCCGAGGAGCTGCCTGGGGTGGCCAGACCTCCCCTAGGCGCGGGGTCAGTGGGCCTGCGCCTAGGGTGGGTCTGCCCCCCCCTCAGGCCTCCCTTCCGTCTCCCCTTCTTGCTCTGTGGATCTTCTGGTGAGAAATAGTTTTTGGCATATTTTCCGGGATTTTTCCTGATAGTTCATTTTCTGCACAAAAAGAAGACACCAAGGTAATTCAGCTGAAAACAGCGTTAGTCCGTGTTAGTTGTATCCAAATCACACAAGTTTAGAGGAAAAACACTAGCAAAGTGTTTGAGAAAGTAGATACGTTTTGGACGTATTAATCTCATATATGTACATTTGGCATAACCATATTAGCGTTAAAGTCTATCCATGTAGACATTCATGCTAAATATTCAGGTTTTGTAAGGTTCCCAACCTTTAATAAGGTAGAGATCCCTGTGTTTACAATGCTAGTCCCTGGATCAATTGCTAGCATCCATAGTTAAGATGTAATATCAAGATACAAAGGTCATAATACCACTTTATAACCAGGAATAAAATAAATTATTACATCTTACATAGCTCATTTGGCTATCTCATTACAATGCAGCAGAATATAGCAATAGCATGGGGTCCTTCATCTTCAAAGTGCCACAGGCAATCATGTTGGTTGTAGACTTGTAATCCTATTCAACACACTTCACTAACATCAAACAAACCTGCAACATAATAAGTTGCAGCCACAAGGGTCAATACATTTGAATTGTATTGGCAAGTTTCACTACTATGTAGAAATAAGTGGATCCTATCATTACATGCATATTGGCTAAGTGGGGTTTAGGCTCATTTGCAGAAAGCAATATAGTTTTATCCTATCTTTTCAAAATAGTTTTTGATCTTTTGTCAAATCTTTCTGAACTTCTTGGAAAACTCCAAGTGTTTCTAATCCCTTGTTGTCACCATCAAGTTTTACTTTGAGAAATTGGAATGTCGAGATCTTCCATAGCTTCAGGCCTTAGTTGCTCAGAGTTGTCCATAACCGGGGACACGGATATGTACTTAGAATTTGATCTTCTGCAGAAGTTGTACACTTTACCCACATGACACAATCTCATCTTGATGCCACCAGTGGCCGCTGGATAAGTACTCACCAAAATGGAGTACTGGCAGATCGAGAATGTGACAAAGTCTTTCCATAGGAGTCCTCCCAATACAAAATGCTAGCTTGTCAACCATGCACCAATGTAGGGATAAATTTCCCTTACACAATTCTAGTTAACCTGAAGATGCCAATGCATGGGTCTTCCACTATGTAGTTGACTAAGCCAGAGCCCATTTAGCATGTCGCTGTACACGGAAGCCACTGTACGAGAAACATGTTCAATCTCTAAGTTCCTGGGTGGTTTTCTTCTAGTGCACATACAAAAAGATAGCCATATAGACATGGTTCCCTTTGTTGCCACCTTGTCCAAAACTTGAGTATCCTTGTCCACCCAGGTGGTTCATTGAGTACTTGTTTTATTATATAAAACATATAATTTTTCCAACACTTCATATAGTCATATCATGTATCCCATCCCAAACTGTAACATCCCTAAAATCATAATTTCAAAGTTTGCATATCATTCATGCATGCATATAGATTTGAGATCAATTTCAAACTCATTTCAGAAAAACAGAAACACATAGTGCTATGATTTTATGTGAGCAAATTTAAATCAAATGGCCATCACCATTTGAGAGTTTGAAAATTTTAAACCTTGAATACTTGTTTCCTTTGTTGAAAGGATTGAGTGTGGATTGAACCAAATTTTACAAATTGGAAATGATTTAAAAAACCATTTCTCAAATTTTTGCAAACCAAGTGCCAAGCCTCTGATATTTTGTTCTCCAAGTTTGACCAAGCCTTTGCAAGGCAACCACATGATTTTATGCCTATATTTGAGACTAATGCTCACTGCAAAAATCCCAAGAAGTTTTGAATTCAAAGGAAACTTGAATTCATTTGAAAATCAATCCAGAAAATTGAAACAGAAAAAGAAAAAAAAAAGAAGGAAATAGAAAAGGGGCTGGCGCCAAGATTCTAGCCCAGCAACAGAACAGGCCCAGTTAGCCCACCCGGGCCATTTCTTTCTCTCTCGCACGCACCCGCGGCCACTGACAGCCAGACCCCACATCCCCTCTGCTTATTTCGCTGCCAAGCGGGCCCCGTCCACGTCGCCCTCGTCTTCCTCAAACCGCGCCCGCGACCACGTCGCCGCTGCTGTCAAGGCCGGTAATGGCGCGGCGTAATTAGCCATTATGCCGCAGGTGTTTCCTGTCGCGCCTGGGCCTATAAAATCCCCTCTGCACCGCGAGCATTTCCCCCCACTTTCCTCGCTCACTTCGCCACCAGGCTGCGCGCATTAGCTCTCGAAGCCCCGCTGTACCGACGACTCCGGCGATCGATTCCGGTGAGCCTCGACCGCCCCCCTCTCTCTGGTTCAAACGAGGATGCCCAGCTTGATCTTGCGCATACGCTGATTCCTTTCTTTTGCCTGCTCGTGACCCAGGTTGTCGTCTCCGTCCACGACCAAAACCACCTGTGCCGCCGCCTGACTCCGGCGACCAATTAAGGTAAAACCCGAGCGTCCCTTGCCCCCTCCTTCACGCGAGTTTGTTCGCCTGCGTTTTGCGCAACCCCTGATGCCTTTGGTCCGTGCTAGGGCGACGCCAAACCTCGGCAAGCACCACGTCTACAAGCGACCGACGCCGCCCGCTACTCCGACGAGCTCCTAAGACCGTGCCAGTGCGCCCCTTCCCGAGCCAACGCCACCTCGAGCTTCAGCACGTCACCGCGGATCTGGTAAGCTACTTCCCTCACCCCCGAGCGACCTAGAGCGCCAGCACCGCCGCTGTCAGACGCGCCGCCGCCTGTCACGGCCGCTAGCGCCGCCACTTGTTGGTCCTTTGTTTAGGATCGTTCGATCTAGATCCAGTGGACACGATAGATCCCAGCCGAAGGGGTATGGATAAATCTGAGCCGTGCAGCGATAGTTAGATCCAACGGCGCGGAAGGGTGATCCGGTGCGAACCGGTACGCGCCAGTAATAACGCGACGCGTGGCTAGGGTTTGAATTAAAACTGAATTTGAAAACAGATTTAGATCCAAATTTCAATTGGCTATAACTTTTGATTCCCACGTTAGATTTTTGCAAATTTTATACCATTGGAATCAGTGAGTCAAGCCCTTTCTGAATCTGCAATGTGTTTAACAAAAAGTATCTGTTAAAATGACTTTGTGTGCAGAAACATATTTAGGTCTAATTTGAGCATAGATTTAGTTTAGTAATTTGTATTAGTGCTAAATAAGTTTAGTTAGAAAACTTTGTGACTTGTTATGTTTCTATATCATGCACTTGCTTGGTGGAGTTTTCAAAAATCATCACTTAGCATTTTCTTGCATGCATGCATTCATATTTTTGTTTGTATATGAATTGTGTGTAATTTTGTGCTACAAATTTTTGTGTAGATTTTGCTAGTGACTGTGATTGTGAAGAGTGCTACTCTCCCCATTACCAAGGCAAGTGGTACTTCATGAATATTTCCATCCCTATATTTTGTATATGCATTAGAAATATTTTGCTAAGTCTTGCATGTTACTTTTGGCCAAATGCTATATTGGGAAATCCTATGTAGTTGTAGAATTGTAGAATTTCTAGGAAATTTCCTAAGTTAAGTTACTATGCCATGCTTAGCCTAGCTAGTAGCAAACAAGGGTGGTAAAGTATATACATGCTATAATGAAAATATTTCTAAGTCATTGGACTTATGTTTTTCTTAATAAAACAACTAAGTCAATGAACCTCCTGGGTGGAATGGGTCTTGAATGGTGGTTTTTGGTTGAGTGGTTACACAAGGCCCATGGACATGGTTTACCTTGTGTATCTCACTTGTGGAATGCCACCCAGGCACAAAGGGATTTGGAGGCCAAGTGTTGAGAAGCTTATAGTGCAACCACTTGGCAATATGGGCGCTGCCTTGATCATATAAGTTGCTAGAACTTAGTCATTTGGATAGTTGGTGGTAGTGGGATGATAGGTTGGAACGCGTCCATTTGGCTAAGGGAAGGCTTCTGAAAGGTCCTGTCTTGGGAAACCAAGTCTGGTGGGGAAAGTGCACAACCTCTGCAGATGGAAAATCTAAGTACTTAGCCAAGTCCATGGCAATGGACAAATTGAGCATCAAGACATGGAAGCCACAAGAATCTCAGCACTCCAACTTCTAAGTAAAACTTGTGGGTGAACAAGGGTAAAGGACCCCAATGTCTATTGGTGATTTCTTGGGAAAGTTTTGTCAAAGAAAAACATAGTGATTTCAACTAATAGGGAAAACCTATTTTCAAGCAAAGCAAGCCAAGCTACACTTAGCCAAAATGCATATAGTAAAATAGTCCACTTAAAATTTACTAAGGTATCACTTGCCAATACTATTCCAAAGTATTGACCCACTGTGGCTGTAACTTGTGATGTTGCAGGTTACTCCGATGATGATTAGGAGTCATGAGTCTACACTCAACATGCTTGCCTGTGGCACATGAAGATGAAGACTTATGTTTATTTACTTATTCCAAAACTCTTGTATTAGGCCTGAGGCCCTGAGTTGTAAAAGACTATATTTTATCTCTAGAATGGATGTAATAAATGACCTTTGTATCTGTGTACTTCATCTTAAACTGTGGATGCTAGCAATGATCCAGGGACTAGCATTGCAATCACAGGGATCCTTTTCCTTTACAAAGGAGGGATCTTACAGATGGTATCAGAGCACTGTGTTGCCTGTAGGATTATGACCCTAGGATTGGAAAACCACTAAGGAAAAAAAATTCAACTACTTCTACACTTGTCTATTCTTCTCGTAAACTTTTCTAATCTTCTCATTCTCATCTCTACTCGTAGATGAACTCCATCAACGAAGCCGTGAAGAAAGGACCACTCATGACCATGACCTTGGAGTGTGAAACTGAGTTTCCCAAAATTCTCAAGGACCTCATGGTGGCAATGGAAACACATGGTGCAGCTATTTACAAAGGCTTTCCAGTGATGGATGAAGGAGTGGAGTACTGGTGGGTGCAACTTCACTTGTACAAAAACAAGGAAGACAACCACAAAGAAAGAGGTTTCTGCATGTACACCAACACTGTGATGCACACCACATTCTTTGAGTCAGCAAGAGAAGCAACTTGGAGGACTATCAAAGAACTAAGTGCTAGAGTCAAGTGCAGAATGCTCAACCTCCAAAAAGACTTAGAGAAAGAGAAGGATCTTACCCAAGAGTTGGAAGCCACCAACCAAACCTTAAGGGGAGATATTATAGACTTAGTGATGGAGTCATGTGAACAAGATAGGTGGATTGCCTCTAGGAACATTGTGTTAGCCAACAGATCCAGTGAGATAGGATTGTAAACGCACTTCGTTAGTTGGACCACCACCTATCACCTTATTTTCCAAAAAGATACCTTAAATAAGTGTGGACCTTGAAAGATGTAATGGATTCTTGTATGCATGACTTGTGTGATTTTGTGTTCCAAGGATGTGTATGTGTTGTTTGTCTTTGTTTAATCTTAAATTGTGTTGTTCTAACTTTTCTATCTTATAAATAGATGCCTATTACCATCAGCACTGTTGAGGAGTTCCAGGTTACCCGTTTGGCCCTCGTATCATTGAGCTTACCAGTTTGCTCGATCTCCCTCTTCCCACCATCATGGTGCATCCACTCACCAAGTTCGAGAGCAAGGACCTCTGGGGCTTCAAGGTGAACCAGCCCGGACGCCAGACAGAGCCTACTACGGAGGCTATCGTCTTCAAGCTTATGCACGATGATAGGGAGAGAGGCATGGAAGTAGTTATGCAGGACCTGATAGGACGTCTGCTAGGTCGACACTCCCGACAGGTTAGAGGCACTCACTTCCACGTCTTTGGAAGACATGATGAGGACGGAGAGTCCATCGACTTCGAGGATGACCCGAGGGACACAGCAGAGCCGATACGCCTGTACCTCCAGGACTTAGAGTCTCTCCTTAGGCACGTGGACACGGACAGGACCAATGTCATGCTCAACAATGATGAGCTCCAGGTGCAGCTTCGCGAGAAGGACAAGCTCTTCGCGCAGCAGGATGAGATAGTCAAGGAAATGGAGGCAAAGTTCGAGACCTAGGACAGGAAGTTCAAGAATCAGGAGAAGCGCGTCCAGGATAGGAACAAGAAGATCCGGGACATGACTGAAGAACTGCAGTCCAAGGACTTCGAGCTAGAGCAGCAGCAGACCGTGATAGAGAGACTTCGTTCCCAGAAGAGGGCTCTCAAGGCCAAGATCGATTCCTTGACCACTACTATTGAGGAGAACAAGACCGCGATGGAGAACGCAGGTCTTACCTTTGTCGAGGAGGAGATTGATGCTGATGAGTAGACTTGACTACTCGTTTATCTTTATTTATCGTACTTGCTATTTGTGAACTTGTTATTGGACCATCCGACATGTGGATGGCTTGCCACTTGTGTGTTTTACTTTGAGACCTTGCTATCTTGTTGTTGAGCTTTTATCTTTGTGTTGCATGCTATGTGTTTGCTTGTGATGTAATGTGCATAAAACATCTATGGGTATCTCATTCTTATCTCTGTTTGAACCAACCACAGATGCCTCCCCGTCGCGCAAACCCCAACCCCAACAACATCACCCCGGAAATGCAACAAATGATGAATGCTCAAACACAGCTTATGCAAATGATGACAACATTCATCCAAAACCAAAACAACAACAACAACAACCCCAATAACAACAACAATAACAACAACAACAACCCTCCGGGCTTTGATATGCTCACCAGATTTCTGCGTTTGAGGCCAGCTAAGTTCTCGGGGACAACTGATCCCATGGTGGCCAATGATTGGCTACGTTCTGTAAACAAAGACTTAGTGACCGTGGGCTGCACGGATGCTGAAAAGGTCATGTTTGCAGCACATCTGCTGGAAGGGCCAGCCGCCACTTGGTGGGACAACTTCCAAATCACCACTCCTATAAATGAGGTGACTTGGGCTATCTTTGAAGATGGCTTTCGCACGGCTCATATCTCATCAGGAATAATGAGCCTGAAAAAGAAGGAGTTTCACAACCTGAAGCAGCGCCACCGCGGCGTGGCTGAATACATAGAAGAGTTCAACAATCTGGCGCGTTATGCACCAGACGAGGTTGACACAGATGCCAAAAGGAAAGAGAAATTTCTGGAAGGCTTGAATGATGAGCTGAATCTGCAGCTGGCTGTGGCATATGGTCCCACTTATCAGTCGCTCTATGACAAGGCGGCTATATTGGAGAACAAAATGAAGCAAGTCGAGAGTAGAAAGAGGAAACACTCCGACAAGCACAGCTCGGGATCGTCTCACAAACGATCTCACTATGATGACAGTGGAAGCTCAGGATCCCATAAGCATGGGAAATTCAACAAGCACCACAACCACAACCGTCATGACAACAAGCATCACCGCAGTCATGACAATGACAAATACAAGAACCACAAGAGTGGACATAAGAACCACCACAGTGGGAATGGTAGTGGAAGTGGAAGTCAGCCTGCTAAGAGAGACATCAGTCAGGTTGAATGCTTCAAATGCAAGAAGATGGGACACTATGCAAATGAGTGCCCCGAAAAGAAAGTTGAAGGACCTGTCAAGCCCAATCCCTTCCAAAAAGGTCAGGTGAACCACATTAATGTGGAGGAGGTCTATGAGGAACCTGACGCTGTTGCTGGTAAGTTCAGACTTAATTCTATTCCAGCATTTGTACTCTTTGATACTGGTGCATCTCATTCATTCATATCAAGAGCATTTGTTGAAAGAAATGAACTACCGGTAGAAACTATTGGGTGTCCTATAAGAGTAAGTTCTCCTGGTGGAGAAATGATAGTGAATTCAGGATGCCATGACCTAGTCATAGAATTTGGGAAGTATAAGTTTCCCATTAACTTGATAATATTAAACTCCCAAGGTTTGGATGTCATTCTGGGAATGGACTGGATGACTAAGTACAAATGAGTGATAGATTGTGCCAGCCATACTGTCTCGCTCACAACTCCAGACAATAAAAGGATCAGATTCAAGACCAGCTTTGGAGCAAAGAAGAGTATGCTAAATTCTCTTAAGGGGGTTAGCATGGACAGTGTGCCAATTGTATGTGAGTATCCGGATGTTTTCCCGGAAGAATTGCCAGGAATGCCACCAAATAGAGATGTGGATTTTCTGATAGATTTGGTACCAGGATCTGGACCAATAGCAAAGAGACCGTATAAAATGTCAGTGGATGAACTAAAAGAGCTCAAGAAGCAACTAGGAGAACAGTTGCATAAAGGATTTATACAACCAAGTTCTTCATCTTGGGGAGCCCCAGTTTTGTTTGTGGAGAAGAAGGATAGAAGCCAAAGGTTATGCATAGATTACCGTTCTCTCAACGAGGTAACTATCAAGACCAAATATCCTTTGCCAAGAATAAATGACTTGTTTGATCAGCTAGAAGGAGCCTGTGTGTTCTCAAAAATTGATCTCCGGTCAGGCTATTTTCAACTTAAGATAAGAGAACAAGACATACCTAAAACAGCATTCACCACAAGGTATGGATTGTATGAGTATACCGTAATGCCCTTCGGCTTGACCAATGCTCCAGCATACTTCATGAATATGATGAACAAAGTGTTCATGGAATTTCTCGACAAATTTGTTGTCGTTTTCATCGATGACATCTTAGTCTACTCCAAGAGCAAAGAAGAACATGAAGGACACTTGCGTTTGATACTCGAGAAGTTGAGAGAGCATAAACTTTATGCCAAATTCAGCAAGTGTGAGTTTTGGTTAGAAGAAGTTGGTTTTATTGGTCATGTTATGACAAAAGATGGTGTAGCAGTTGACCCTGCTAAAGTTTCAGCTGTGACAGAATGGGAATATCCCAAGAATGTGAAAGAAGTACGTAGTTTCCTTGGCTTAGCAGGTTACTACATAAGGTTCATTGAAAATTTCTCAAAGGTTGCTAAGCCCATGACTGAATTGTTAAAGAAAGACAAGAAGTTTGCTTGGTCTGAAGGTTGTGAAGTCAGCTTTCAAGAATTGAAGAAGAGACTTGTGACAACACCAGTTCGATGTCTGCCAGACTTGGAAAAAGATTTCCAAGTATATTGTGATGCGTCTCATCAAGGGTTGGGTGCCGTACTTATGCAAGACGGTAAAGTTGTGGCCTATGCTTTGAGACAACTCAAAACTCATGAGGTAAACTATCCTACTCATGATTTAGAGTTAGCCTCTGTCGTCCATGCACTCAAGACGTGGAGACACTACCTTTGGGAAAGTGTTGTGAAGTGTTCACCGATCATAAGAGTCTGAAGTACATCTTCACCCTGAAGGAAATCAATATGAGACAAAGAAGATGGTTAGAGCTTATCAAGGACTATGACTTAAGTTTGCAATACCACCCCGGTAAAGCAAATGTTGTAGCTGATGCTCTAAGTCGTAAGGTATTTGTGAATGGCCTTACCAAAGGAGAATTGACAGATGATTTGTGTACTCAATTCAAAGAACTCAGATTGGAGATTGTGCCTGAAGGACATCTTATGTCTTTGGATGTTCAACCCACTTTGTTGGACAAGATCCGAGAAGCTCAGAAGACCGATAAGGAAATTGAAAGGATTAAGGAAAATATTGGCCAAGGGAGAGCTAAAAATTTCCATGAAGACGAACAGGGTACACTATGGCATGGGAAACGTATCTGTGTTCCACAAGATCCGAAGTTACGGAAACTGATTTTGCAAGAAGCGCACAACTCTCCGTATTCCATTCACCCGGGAAACACCAAAATGTACATGGACATGAAGGGAAGATTTTGGTGGAACAATCTTAAGAGAGACATTGCCGAACATATTGCCTTGTGTGATGTGTGTAGTAGAGTAAAAGCGGAGCATCAGAAACCAGCAGGTCTGCTTCAACCACTACCTATTCCTGATTGGAAATGGGACAAAATTGGTATGGATTTCATTACTGGATTACCAAGGACCAGATCAGGATATGACTCCATATGGGTAGTAGTGGATCTCCTAACTAAAGTGGCTCATTTCATACCCGTGAAGAAAACCTATACAAGTGCCAAGTTAGCCAAAATCTACATGAGCAGAATTGTATGCCTTCACGGTGTGCCTAAAAGTATTATGTCCGATAGGGGAACCCAATTCACTTCTCATTTTTGGAGACAGCTGCATGAGTCATTGGGAACGAGGTTGGAATTTAGTACTGCTTTTCATCCTCAAACCGATGGTCAAACAGAAAGGACTAATCAAATTCTTGAAGACATGTTAAGGGCATGTGCCCTAGATTATGGAGCAACTTGGGATGAAAGTCTTCCTTACGTGGAATTTTCTTATAACAACAGCTATCAAGCCAGCATTGAGATGGCACCGTTTGAGTTTCTCTACGGAAGGAAGTGTACCACCCCATTGTTATGGAATGGTGTGGGAGAAATAAGTTTATTCGGGCCAGATCTTATCAAAGAAGCCGAAGAGAAGGTCAAATTGGTTAAGGACAGGTTAAAGATAGCACAGTCCAGACAGAAGAGCTACGCAGATCCTAAGCGTAGGGAAGTCACCTACGAAGTTGGTGATAGAGCCTATCTTAGAGTATCACCACTTCGTGGAGTGAAAAGATTCGGAGTCAAAGGAAAGTTGGCACCAAGATATATTGGGCCATTCAGGATTCTGAGTCACAAAGGAGAAGTTGCTTATGAAATTGAGCTACCAAAATCTCTATCAGCTGTCCATAATGTGTTTCATGTGAGTCAGCTTAAGAAATGTCACCCAGAAATGGAAGAATCATCTTTGAAGGATACCATACCTTTGGAAGAAGTTCAACTAGAAAGTGATCTCACATATGAAGAAAAGCCTATTAAGATTCTTGAGACTGCAGAAAGAGTCACAAGGACAAAGACTATCAAGTTTTGCAAAGTACAATGGAATCATCATTCCGAAGAGGAAGCAACATGGGAAAGAGAAGATGATCTTCGGAAAGACCACCCTCACCTATTTGCTAGCCAATCCGAATCTCGAGGGCGAGATTCACCTTAAGGGGGTTAGATTTGTAACATCCCTAAAATCATAATTTCAAAGTTTGCATATCATTCATGCATGCATATAGATTTGAGATCAATTTCAAACTCATTTCAGAAAAACAGAAACACATAGTGCTATGATTTTATGTGAGCAGATTTAAATCAAATGGCCATCACCATTTGAGAGTTTGAATATTTTAAACCTTGAATACTTGTTTCCTTTGTTGAAAGGATTGAGTGTGGATTGAACCAAATTTTACAATTTGGAAATGATTTCAAAAACCATTTCTCAAATTTTTGCAAACCAAGTGCCAAGCCTCTGATATTTTGTTCTCCAAGTTTGACCAAGCCTTTGCAAGGCAACCACATGATTTTATGCCTATATTTGAGACTACTGCTCACTGCAAAAATCCCAAGAAGTTTCGAATTCAAAGGAAACTTGAATTCATTTGAAAATCAATCTAGAAAATTGAAACAGAGAAAGAAAAAAAAGAGAAGGAAATAGAAAAGGGGCCGGCGCCAGGATTCTAGCCCAGCAACAGAACAGGCCCAGTTAGCCCACCCAGGCCATTTCTTTCTCTCTCGCACGCACCCGCGCACCCTATCAGCCACTGACAGCCAGACCGCACATCCCCTCTGCTTATTTTGCTGCCAAGCGGGCCCCGTCCACGTCGCCCTCGTCTTCCTCAAACCGCGCCCGCGACCACGTCGTCGCTGCTGTCAAGGCCGGTAATGGCGCGGCGTAATTAGCCATTATGCCGCAGGCGTTTCCTGTCGCGCCTGGGCCTATAAAATCCCCTCTGCACCGCGAGCATTTCCCCCCACTTTCCTCGCTCACTTCGCCACCAGGCTGCGCGCATTAGCTCTCGAAGCCCCGCTGTACCGACGACTCCGGCGATCGATTCCGGTGAGCCTCGACCGCCCCCCTCTCTCTGGTTCAAACGAGGATGCCCAGCTTGATCTTGCGCATACACTGATGCCTTTCTTTTGCCTGCTCGTGACCCAGGTTGTCGTCTCCGTCACGGCGAAACCACTGCGCCGCTGACTCCGGCGACCAATTAAGGTAAAACCCGGCGCCTTGCCCCTCCTTCACGCGAGTTTGTTCGCTGCGTTTTGCAACCCCCGATGCCTCTGGTCCGCTAGGGCGACGCCAAACCTCGGCAAGCACCACGTCGCAAGCGCAGCGCCGCCGCTACTCGACGAGCTCCTAAGACCGTGCCGGGCGCCTTCCGAGCCAACGCCACCTCGAGCTTCAGCACGTCACCGCGGATCTGGTAAGCTACTTCCCTCACCCCCGAGCGACCTAGAGCGCCAGCACCGCCGCTGTCAGACGCGCCGCCGCTAGCGCCGCCGCTTGTTGGTCCTTTCTTTAGGATCGTTCGATCTAGATCCAGTGGACACGATAGATCCCAGCTGAAGGGGTATGGATAGATCTGAGCCGTGCAGCGATAGTTAGATCCAACGGCGCGGAAGGGTGATCCGGTGCGAACCGGTACGCGCCAGTAATAACGCGACGCGTGGCTAGGATTTGAATTAAAACTGAATTTGAAAACAGATTTAGATCCAAATTTCAATTGGCTATAACTTTTGATTCCCACGTTAGATTTTTGTAAATTTTATACCGTTGGAATCAGTGAGTCAAGCCATTTCTGAATCTGCAATGTGTTTAACAAAAAGTATCTGTTAAAATGACTTTGTGTGCAGAAACATATTTAGGTCTAATTTGAGCATAGATTTAGTTTAGTAATTTGTATTAGTGCTAAATAAGTTTAGTTAGCAAACTTTGTGACTTGTTATGTTTCTGTATCATGCACTTGCTTGGTGGAGTTTTCAAAAATCACCACTTAGCATTTTCTTGCATGCATGCATTCATATTTTTGTTTGTATATGAATTGTGTGTAATTTTGTGCTACAAATTTTTGTGTAGATTTTGCTAGTGACTGTGATTGTGAAGAATGCTACTCTCCCCATTACCAAGGCAAGTGGTACTTCATGAATATTTCCATCCCTATATTTTGTATATGCATTAGAAATATTTTACTAAGTCTTGCATGTTACTTTTGGCCAAATGCTATATTGGGAAATCCTATGTAGTTGTAGAATTGTAGAATTGCTAGGAAATTTCCTAAGTTAAGTTACTATGCCATGCTTAGCCTAGCTAGTAGCAAACAAGGGTGGTAAAGTATATACATGCTATAATGAAAATATTTCTAAGTCATTGGACTTATGTTTTTCTTAATAAAACAACTAAGTCAATGAACCTCCTGGGTGGAATGGGTCTTGAATGGTGGTTTTTGGTTGAGTGGTTACACAAGGCCCATGGACATGGTTTACCTTGTGTATCTCACTTGTGGAATGCCACCCAGGCACAAAGGGATTTGGAGGCCAAGTGTTGAGAAGCTTATAGTGCAACCACTTGGCAATATGGGCTCTGCCTTGATCATATAAGTTGCTAGAACTTAGTCATTTGGACAGTTGGTGGTAGTGGGATGATAGGTTGGAACGCGTCCATTTGGCTAAGGGAAGGCTTCTGAAAGGTCCTGTCTTGGGAAACCAAGTCTGGTAGGGAAAGTGCACAACCTTTGCAGATGGAAAATCTAAGTACTTAGCCAAGTCCATGGCAATGGACAAATTGAGCATCAAGACATGGAAGCCACAAGAATCTCAGCACTCCAACTTCTAAGTAAAACTTGTGGGTGAACAAGGGTAAAGGACCCCAATGTCTATTGGTGGTTTCTTGGGAAAGTTTTGTCAAAGAAAAACATAGTGATTTCAACTAATAGGGAAAACCTATTTTCAAGCAAAGCAAGCCAAGCTACACTTAGCCAAAATGCATATAGTAAAATAGTCCACTTAAAATTTACTAAGGTATCACTTGCCAATACTATTCCAAAGTATTGACCCACTGTGTAACTTGTGATGTTGCAGTTACTCCGATGATGATTAGGAGTCATGAGTCTACACTCAACATGCTTGCCTGTGGCACATGAAGATGAAGACTTATGTTTATTTACTTATTCCAAAACTCTTGTATTAGGCCTGAGGCCCTGAGTTGTAAAAGACTATATTTTATCTCTAGAATGGATGTAATAAATGACCTTTGTATCTGTGTACTTCATCTTAAACTATGGATGCTAGCAATGATCCAGGGACTAGCATTGCAATCACAGGGATCCTTTTCCTTTACAAAGGAGGGATCTTACACAAACATATAGCAGGGCTAAGCATACTACAACTACATTGTTTTCACTAAGGAAGATTTAAGGATATCCTAATAGGATTTAGCATAGCAGAAAATATAGTAGTCCTTTCCATGCATGTTACAAAATCCACTAAGTGTAATGAAAATAGTAGGACATGGATGATATTGTCACTTGCCTTTTTAGTAGAGAATGTTGGTTCACTTCTTGATCTTGCAAATATCACACTCTTCTAACTTCACTACAATTCAATCAAGCAAACGCAAATTCAACTAGCATTCAAACCATTTCACCACATAAAATAACAAAGACAAGGTCATGCATGCAAGCATGCAAAAGATAGTTTTATTTGGAAAAGTGGTTTCTACTAGGCTCTAAACATTTTAAAGTTCAAAGTGGTCATTTACTAAAGTGGTAAAACCATTTGCAAAGGGTTTTATCTATAAACCATTTTTAAATCAAATCAATATTTTATGTGGTTGAAAATGCTTTTAGCAAAGAAATATTCTTTAAGGGTTCACCAAATATGTTTTTAAACCTCAAAATTTAGTGTTTAGGGTCAGAAGGTTTGAATCAAAACATTTCCCAAAGGCTTTACTCAAAAATCATTTCTAAACCATAAACAATATTTTTATTTGATTAGAAATGGGTTAACTCAAATATTTATTCCTTAACTTTACAAAATACATTTCTAAATCCATAAGTTGGTTCCTATGGTCAGTAGGTTCAAAACAAACCATTTTGCAAAGATTTCATCTTAAAATTATATCTAGAACAATTTTTATATTCAAAATAAGCCTAGACATGTTTCTGCAAATTCAACCAATTTTCCAGAAGCAAAACATTAAACAAAGTGCATGGTTGCAAAGTACTTGTTCTGCTGAATCCATTGATATAAAATTTGCAAACTTTGGACGTGTAGAACTAAAGTTATGAATTTTACAAAATCAATCCACTAATAGATCTAATTCTGTTTTTAAATTTTTAGTCTGGCTACGTGGCTGCTTCCTATTGGTTGAAAACAGTTTGGTTGGATCGACTGTTACAGACCGCAGGATCTCATGTAGATCACACGGTGCAGATCGAGTGATACCCCTTCGTTAAGTTGTTATATCATAGCCACTGGATGACGATCTAACGGCTCACAGGTGTTTGACCATCAGTTGGTGGCGCTGGTGGCGGCGACTGGCGGCGCGGGATCTGCTCGCGGTGGTTCTGGCGAAGCAGGAAGGAAATGAGGGAGAGGAAATGCTCACAGTGTTCGCAGGGCGATGCTGAAGCTCAACGCGTTCGCGAGGAGGCAAGGGGCGCACAGAGTCGACTGGGATTCCTCGCCGGAGTAGCTTTCTGGCTCGGGCACGCACAACTTCATCAGAGGCGAGTCTCTGGAATGCAAGCGAGCAAAACAACGCGTCAGGAATATGCACACGGGTTCAAGGATCGCGGAAACACTCACCAGTGAGCAAGGGGCGCACGAGGTTGTCGGCTATGGCTCGCCGGAGTCGAGCTTATCATCGGTGGCGCTCAGATATGGACAGAGCCGAGGCTGCGGGGCACGCACGGGCGAGTACGAGGCACTGGCAGGTGTGCCTGGTGCTGGCGAACTAGATCGTGTGAAGCAGGGACAGTGGGGAGATTTGTGCTCGTCGGAATTGACTGGAAAGGTCGTCGGAGCCGGTGGTGGCGCAAGCGAAAATTAGCGCAGCCTGGTGGCTCACTGGGTATGGCGTGAGAGGGGAAAGAGACGGAATAGACATGCGATTTAACGAGCATGGACGTTGGAGAGATTAACGCCTCCATTGATGCGAATTGATCGCCGCAATCAAGGGCATAAACGGCGAGGGGGACGTGGTCTCGAGGTTGATGACGCTGCGCTGGCGGTGGGGCCGTGCTGTCTGTGAGGGAGAGAGAGGGGAGATGGGGTCCAGTCGTCAGTGACTTCGCGGGTGCAAGGTTGAGTGGAAAACTTTTCACCACGGGGAGTTTAGTTGGGCTGCGAGTTGGGCTTGTTGGGCCTGATGGGTTGGGTCTGCTTCGTTTCATTTTTTTATACTAAACCTTTTTTTTTCTGTTTTGGATTTCCTGATTTGATTTTCATTCAAACAATTCAAACTCCAAATCAAATCAAACCACCACCAAACTTTGTGTTGATTTTAATTCTGTTTAACAACATATTCCAAAGTCCAAAACTAAATAATTTTTTTATTCTTTTAGGATCTATTAATAATTAAATAAATAGACCTTAGTCTTTATTTCAAATAGGATTTAATTTATTTTTAAAACTCTATTTGAAATCTAAATAATACCAAAACCTTTTCAGTAGGTTTCATTTGAAAAACAACAACACTTGGAATTCTTATTTAAAATACTTTAACAAGTTTTAGTGTTTATTTAAAAAGGAAAAGCCTTTACTAAAATAAAAATGGATAATAATAAATCCTTATTATTTTATTTAAATAAACCTTTACTATTTTTATCAAACAAAATATTTTATTTCATTTGCTTGGTCAAGATTTAATTTGGCTCTTTAAAATAATCCTTATTTATAATTCTACCTTTTCTTTTGAAAATCAAATATTTTTATTAAAAGATCCAAAAATAGTGATTCCAACTATTATAACTTTATTTATTATTTGTTTATATTTTTAAATCCCTTTAGGATTCTATTGGATCAAAAGAGGTTTTGATGTTTCCAATTGGAATCAAAAAGTGTCTTCTCACTCTAAATTTCAACAAAATTTTATTTTTTTTATTTTTTTTCACATTTCAAAATTTGGAAAATTTTGGGATGTGACAGGTTTTGCCTAAGTCTTTCATCAAAATGAAATTCTTAACCTTTGTCAATAAAATATACATCATTTCCAATCAACAAGATGTCCTCCACATAATGTATTAGAAATATGTCTCAGCGCTCCCACTTAATTTCTTGCAAAATACTTTACGACATGTCGACTATTTCATAGATGTGAAACATCCATGTCTGTTTCTTTATAGATCCAAATATGACCAATAGGTTTTTACACCTTTCCAGAGGGTCTTCCAAGTTCAAAAAACTTGATTTGTCGTGTATGGAACTATCACGGATTTTATGGCTTCAAGCCATTTGACGGAGTCAGGGCCCATCATTGCTTCTTTGTATATAGTCGGTTCATCATTGTCAAATAAAAATGATTTACTCTCAAATCTTAGCATTTGATTGTGTCACATCCCAAGATTTTCCAAATCTTGTAATGTCAAAAATAAATGAACAAAATAAAAAATTGTTGAAAATTATGGTGAAAAGAAACTTTTGTTTCTAAATGGAAACTTAAAATTCCATCTTGAAAAAACTTTGGCTAATGTTTGAATCCAACTAAATTCAAATCAAGTGGAATGCATTCCTCTTAAAATGCATCTTGAAATTTAAACACTTGGAGAATAAACCAAAACCCTAAAAACCCTAATGGAAGAAAATCATTTTCAAGTTATCTCTAAGGCCATGGATTTGATCCATATAAAAAGTTATCAAGCAAACATTTCAAAATGATCAAGAATGACAAATAGAAATATTATAAAACCATAGAAATTGGTTTCACTTAATTTGGAGCCATAGATAAAAATCTTATGAATTTAATAAGATAAGGAAAAGTAAATTTCCAAAGCTAATAAAGCACTTATCTAAAATTCATGCCAAATGGTGAGCAAATAATCCTAAAGATATATAAAAGGATAAATAAATATTAAATAAGATTTTACAAATTGGAATCACCAAGTTTGGATCTATAAATAAAAAGATATGGATTTTATAAGGTAAAGAAAGAAATATAAAAGGGGGAATATTTAAAGACCAATTAAATCTTGACCTTATCCATAAGCAAATGGAATAAGTTATAATCCAAATCCAAATAAAATAATGGATAAAGAATTTTACAAATAAAATAAATGGCATTAACCAAATAGAATAAAGACAAAATCCCTATTAGGAAATGATTAATTAAATCATGGGAAAATGTTTGGAATTTACCCAAGTGGAATAAAAAAAGTTATTTAATAAACTCAAATGAGATCAAAGAAATCTTCTAAATAAATGTTTTTGGATTTAAAACCATATTTAATTTCATTAGAAAAAGACAAATACCCAATTTTTAATGATTAACAAATCATATTAAAATATTCCAAATAATTCAAAGTGCATTATTTGACACCCTATTAAATGAATAAAGCTTACTGAAAAGGTTTTTGTGAAAAATTGAAATCAAATAAGGACTAAAAATATATTTGATATTAATTGAATTCAAAGCAAAGGCCTTGTTTTAAATAATTATTATACCCTAAAAGAATAAATAAATTATTCTAAAATTGACTCTAAAATGAACTATTAAACAGTATTTGAATATACATAAATTTTGGTTAAGTTTGAAATTCAAAATATGTTTAAATTGATTAAACAAAATCAAAACAGAAATTAGAAATGGAAAAAGAGAAAAACATTCAGAACAAAAAAAATGAAACGGAGCAAATTTCAAGCCCACTGGCCCAGCAGCCCACTCCCTCTCTTCTCCCGCAGGAAAACGTTTCGAACCAGAGAAACCACCCGCAAAGACACTGACCGCTGGACCCCACTTCCTTTTTCTCTCTCTCGCTGCCAAGCGACCCCACTGCCACGTAGTCATCGTCCTCCCCACGACCAGTTCGTCCCGAACGTTCCCTGTGTTGATTTCGCGAGATAAATTCACGAGTAATGACGGAGTAAATCTTCCCCGTGACCACGCCCTGTTAAGCACCTCCCTCCCCTCTCCATTTCCCCCCAGACTCCACACCTCGAGAGCCCCAGGCTGTCCTAATTTCTGCTTAGACCACCGTTGCCTCCGATGAGTTTCTCGGTGAATTTCGGCGAGCCCAGCTACTCCTCTGCCCCCTGGACCACACAAGCATGTTCCCCAGACCTCTGCGCATCTCCCAGTGACCTTAGCTCGCCCGCGCGTGCTCTGCAACGTCGACAACGTCTCCAACAGAGCATCGCCGACGTCTGCTCCCTCTCCGGCGACTTCCCTGGTAACTTTCTGACTGCCCCTCGTCCTTCTGATGATATGCCTGTGACCAGTGAACTCGTCCGCATCTAACGCCGCCTGTATCGTGTCCTAGCGCGCTTCGTAGCCTCGACCCCGTCAACATCAGAGCGTGCCCGACGCCGCTGCGTACTACGGCGAAGAATTCCCGTCGACCCCGAGCGTCCCTTCGCCAGCAAGGACCACCTCGAGCATCTCCATGCCGCGACGAACTCGGTGAGCTTCTCCGCTCCTTCCCTTGCTTCCTATATTAGCCGGAGCACCACCGCCTGAACGCGCCGCCGCCGCTCGCCGTTGTCAGCGCCGCCAATCCATGACCAGATGATTAGAGCCGTTAGATACAGATCCAAAGGACACGATAGAACCTTAACCCGAAGGGGTAAGATCGATCCTGTGCCGCACGATTCACTTTAAATCCTGCGGTCCACGTTGCTGATCCAGACGAACCGGTATGGGCGAATAGAAACGTTCCACGTGGCCCTGTCTGTTTATAAAAACCAGGATTTGTTCTATTTGATGTTCCAATTTGAAAAATTCATAACTTTCAAACCACACGTCCAAATTTTGCAAATTTTATATCAATGGAATCAGCAAGACAAGTACTTTATGACCATGCTTGTTTAGTGAATTGCTTCTGATAAAATGACTGTTTTTGCAGAAACTTGTGTAGGCATATTTTGGATATAAAAATTGCTCTAAAATTATTTTTGTGATAAAACCTTTGACAAATGGTTTGTTTTGAACCTACTGACCATATAAATCAATTTGTGGTTTCAAAAACATATTTTGTGAAGCAAAAGAATAAATCTTTGTTTTAGACCATTTCTAGTCAAATAAAAATGTTGTTATATGTTAAAAATACTTTTTGGAGGAAAATCTTTGGGAAATGTTTTGATTTAAACTCTCTGACCCTAAGCACCAAGTTTTATGATTTAAAAATGTATTTTGTGAACCCTATAGATTGTTGCCTTATTAAAAGCATTTCTCCACCACATAAAATAATGCTTTAGTTAAAAAAATGGTTTATAGGTAGAATCTTTTGCAAATAGATTTGCCACTTTATAAAATGACCAATAAGTGTTTTAGAATGTTTATGACCTATTATAAACCACTTTTGTAAATAAAACAAAGTTTGGCATGCTTGCATGCATTTTTTTGTTTCTATTATTTTATGTGATGTTACTTGAATGGTAGATTGAAATATTGCTTGCTTGATTGAATTGTAGTGATTTGAAGAGTGTGAATATTGCAAAGATCAAGGAGTGAACTTATATTCTCTACCAAAAAGGCAAGTGATGCTTCATACTTTTGTCCCATTATTTTCACTATGCATTAGTGATATTTCTAAGTAGGACTTGCATGGAATTTTGCTAAGTGTAAACTATGCCATGGGAAATCCTAGTAGATGAAACCTTAGTAGAATTCTCCTAAGTTAAGATTCCTACTACTATCATGATTAGCTTAGCTAGTAGAAAACAAGGGTGGAATATATTCATATTATGGAATATTTCTAAGTCAAGGACTTGTGTTTTGTTTAATAAAACAACTAAGTGAGTGAAACACCTGGGTGGAATGGAAGGAATGGTTTGTGTTGAGTGGTTCACAAGGCCCATTTCTATGGTTTACCTTGTGTATCTCACTTGTGGATGGCCACCCAGGAACAAAGAGATTTGAGATATCAAATGTTGAGAAGCATCAAGTGCAGCCACTTGGCATTATGGGCTCTGCCTCGATCATATAGGTTGCAATAACTTAGACAAATGGATAGTTGGTGGTAGGGGATTGATAGGTTGGAACGCGTCCATTCTGGTCTAAGGGAAGGCTTCTGAAAGATCTTGTCTTGGTGAAACCAAGTCTTGTGGGGAAAGTGCACCACCTCTGTAGAGTGAAAAATCTAAGTACTTAGCCATGTCTCTGGTATTGGACAATTTGAGCATCAAGACATGGAATCTATCAAGAATCTCCTCATCCCAATTTCTAAGTTAAAAACTTGTGGTTGAACATGGGTTGAAGGATCACCAATTTCTATTGGGAGATGCCTTGGGTGATTTTGTCAAGCAAAAACTTAGTGTTTTCAAATGATAAGGAAAATCTATTTTGAGCAAAGCAAGCCTAAGCTCCACTTAGCCAAATGCATATAGATGATAGACTCCACTATACTACCATAGTATCACTTGCCAATACAATTCAAATGTATTGACCCTTGTGGCTGTAACTTGTTATGTTGCAGGTTTGTTTGATATTAGTGAAGTGTGTTGAAATAGGATTACAAGTCTACAACCAACATGTTTGCCTGTGGCACTTTGAAGATGAAGGACCCCATGCTATTGTTATATTATGCTGCATTGTAATGAGATAGCCAAATGAGCTATGTAAGATGTAATAAATTATTTTGTTCCTGGTTATAAAGTTGTATTATGACCTTTGTTTCTTGATATTACATCTTAACTGTGGATGCTAGCTATTGATCCAGGGACTAGAATTGTAAACACAGGGATCTCTACCTTATTAAAGGTTGGAACTTTACATATTGTTTATCCGACCTACTTGGTTCAATAGGAACTTAGATCTCCATGACCACAACCTTTGAGGCACGTGAGCCATGAGCATCGTGGCGGCCTCCGGAAAGTTTTCCGGTGCTGCACAAATCAACACATATTGCTAATGTTCGCTAACCTTATTAAAGTTCTATGGTCCATCCACTTAACTTTTTCGAAAAATTCCTTTTTGAAGAAATTTCACGTTTCAAGCGACAAACCCTTTTGTCCTTGGTGTCATGGAGGAATAACCAATGGTTATTTGAAATAACCTACAAAGACATGCTCATCCGACTTTGGTTATAAACATCTTACTTATGCTTAGCATACCAAAATTTAAGAAAGGACAACTTGGGTTTTACCCCAAACCATAACTTAGATGTGTCATTTCAATGGATCAATATGGAGCTCTTTTAGTGTAAAAGCGGTAGTATCTAAAGATTTAATCTTTTTAAAACATAATGGCAGTTTTATAAATAACACCTTTGATCCAACCATGTCAAACAAGGTTTCATTATAAATCTCAAACACTCCATATTCCTATGGTGTTTCGGGAGATGCAAATCTAGGTGTTTTTCTAAACTTGCAACTCAAATAAATCCCTTTATGATGAAATCATAAATTATTTATATTCTTGTTACAATGATTTTACACTTCATCTTGAAAGTCTTTGAACGTTTTCAAATATTTCATACTTCTTTCTTATTAAGTGAATATTCACTCAAATTTTCAGAGAAAGCATATGAAGTTGAAATCCATCGCTTACGACTACACATAATGGACTACATACATCGAGATGTATAAATTCCAATAATTTAGTCAATCGTTCTTCTTTGGCCTTTGAACAAAGTTTTAATCATCCCGAGGAAAGTCTCACAAGTGTCACTTGATCAAATCAAAGATTCCAAAAATCCATGAATATGGAGATTCTTCATGTTTTCTTTCCAATATAATTTAAATGGTGATGTCACTTCGTAAGTGATCTTTCAATCATTTGTCTTGCGATATTTTAGCGTTAGTTTTTATGGATGTGATTTCTCCATCTAGATTTGTAACTCATCCATCTTATATGGAATACGGTAATTATTTGAACAATCTTTGTTCTCATAATACCTGATTTAAATAACGATTATTAAAACAAATCTTGAAGGAAGACTTTGATGTCAACGAGAAATACAAACAACGGCTTATTTGTTTTCGATGAAGATCATCACATATTCTCTTGCTAGTTACTTAGGCCATTGTGGTTCATGAATTGCGTCGTTCTGTATGAAATTTGATACCAACCAATTCGGTATTCAATACCAAAGGACCACATTGTTTAACAAGCAAAGAATATAACCATAACATGTATATCATCTATATACCTAAACTGGATATTTCCAGTCTTTTCTTTTCTGCCAAATATATTTTATAGATTCTCTTTCAGCATTTCCTTTTTCCTTTTAAAAGAATTTATCAACATCAACAGTGGCGCCATATACATGACACATAGTCCAAAGTGTGTATATTTAAATACTAATACCTTTGGACTTGCACTTTGAAGTAGATCACCATCATAAAGTGATTGACATTCTTTCAAAATCCATTCTTTAGTAATCTTTTAGTGTAGTAAACACTTTACATACATCTTCTATTCATCCTTATCATGACGACTTTCATGATCAAGCTAATGTAGCTTATAAAGGCGAATCGTGAGTATACTGTTACTTTCCAAAACCCTTTTGGATGATTAGGATGTCTAGCATCTCCAACCTTTGCAAATTCTCATCCAATATGAGAACATACATTATACCCTATCATATTGCAACCAAAACATTGTTTTAGATATCGTTATATCTTCCACACATTATGGTTTCTGAAACAATTCTTTCAGCTCCTAGATAACCTTGATATTTAAAAACAATCAAGAATCATGGAGGCAAACATGATACTTTAGAAACTAACACTGGAATTGTTACTCTCGATTTAATACTAATTATTAAATTTAGAGTTTGCTAAAAGTTTTCAATAGGACTTTAATGTCGGGGGTGTACCCCCAGGTACCCCAGAGTTGGTGAATTGAGTATGTCAATAAGATACATATGTAGGAAAATGATATTAAATATAAGTACAAAAGATAAACAGAAAAAGATAAAGGGAAAAAAGAGGACCTGGGTCGAGTTAACACTAAGTCGGCCCAGCCCTCATAACTACTGGACCAGACCGGTAAGGAACGGGCCGAACTAGGCTCTAGAATCCGAATTACTCTCCTGGGCCGAGTCATCTCATCAGGCCTACCAAGCACCTAGCCCCAGCACCGAGTGATCCACTCCGCCTCAGCAGCCATCGACGACCTTCCCCGATCCCGCCAGGCACCCAGCGTCGTCCCCCGGGTGGGCCGACATGAGCCGAGCTCGGCCCACCACGGAGCTCCTCTATTCCAACTCCCATGCCACAGAGTCTCCCCGCGCCACCTCGCCAGCGTACCGCCTAGCTCCCGGGTGGGCCGACCTCGTCCACCACGGCCCACCCCGGACCGCTAGCTTTCCTTGCCATCAGCGAACCGCGCCAGCACAGCCGCCTCTCCCGGGTGGGCCGACCTAGGTCATCTCGGCCCACCGCGGGATCTCTCCTTCAGGCCAGATGGATGCACCCCGGCTGGGCTGTATCCTGATCCGGATGGGCCACGAGGTAGCTCGGCAAGGAGGAGGTCAGACCAGGATTAGGCCCAATATCCCCAGGCCGAGTTAACCTTCTGCCAGGCCGAATTAACAGTGACTTCAGGACATTTAGGCCGAGGTATAAAGACCCAAACGCCCCCTTATTCACCTCCAGACGACCTCGCAGCATCTACGGTGACTCAACGTCGAGTCAGGACAAGAGCAACAAGTACCGTGCCGGTCTTGGGAGCCCACCGGCTCAGACTGGCACAGGGCGTATGGAATATGCCCATGGCATCTAGGAATATGCTAAGGAATATGCCGTGGCATCTCCGAAGATGCCAAGGCATATGCTAATCATCTAAGAAGATGCCAGGAATATGCTGCTTCGATACCAAACGTGGGGAACAAGATTTGTCCCCTGGGCTCCCCTTTATAAGGAGCACCAGGGGGATCGTTCAGAGAGAGGCCCCGAAGGGCTCCTCCCCTCTCTGCTCACTAGGAGCTCTCCTTCTTCCTCCCCCTCCACTCTCATAGTGAGATCTAGATAGAAGGATAGGAGATACAGCTCCAGGAGCATGGTTGTAGCCACGAGTATGGCAAGATTGTAAGAGATTAGATGTAAAGAAGGAGGTGTTATTCCCGCTTGAGAGTTTCAATCCAATATACATTGTATTTCTCTTTGTTCATACGAGTGCGGTCTTCACTGCATCATCCCTCCCCGGATTCCTCCACGTCCATCGGCCCCAACTTTAGCCTACCCATGGCATATGCCGTGACACCACCACGACATTTAAACTTTAGATTGACACTCAACACAATACGATACCGGTTCGTAAAGTAAATATCCAGAATTCTATAGTTCTATTATCTCAATTACAACTAATCATAAGGTGGTGAATGAATGCCAATGACTACAACAATTATGCAAATTCACTTTGATTTAATTTATGATAAATTGAGTTCTACTAATCCAAATTAGAAATGAACTCCCACTCAAAAATGACATCCCTCGTGTCTTTTTGGTGATTACATGAACCAAATCCACTACACCAAGTCCGATCATCACGTGAGTTGGTGTAGCTTCAAAGGCGAGCATCCATATGGTCATCATATCAAAACATATGACTGATGCTTAACCTTTCGGTCCGTGTTCCAAGGCCATGTCTGCACATGCTAGGCTCGCCAAGTAAGAATCTTAGTATTCGCGTGTGTAAAACTGTCTTATACCCGAGATATGCTCGTGGATTCAAGTACACCCGATCATCACGTGATGTATTGAAGAGGCAAAACATAATTGATGCATACTTAATGAAGAACACATTTTTATCTTGATATCTAAATGAGGGATCATCTTATTATGCTAATGAAACGCCAAAATAGCAATGTAAAATGAAACAAACATCACATGTTGAAAAATGAAATGATATGGTTCTTGCACTTGATCTCCATCATGTGCATCATGGTATGATCCTCATCATTCCTCAATGTGTAAGGCCAAGGTTTATGTAACTTACACGTTATGTGTGTTGTAAGAGTATCAACTTATACTTTTACTTACAACATCACCATCATGACACTAGCCTAACAACAATCTGAACTAGACGCTTCTAATTTATCCATTGCAAGTTTTACGTGGCTTAGGAATTTTGAAGATTGAACTGTTCTTACATACGAACATGAACCACAATGAGGATAACCAAATTATTGAAAACTCGTTGTAAATTAGATATTGACTATAGTAGGAGAGACAGACACCCGCTAGCCACTTATGCAAAACTAGTTACATGTCAAGCATGGAACAGGGCTCATGTGCGAGGACATGTAAAGTTTGTCTGGGCCTCTTCATCACACTATGCCACCAATATCCAAAGTACAAGGAAGAAGTAATAACATGATCATCATCGCCCACATATACATATGTGTACTACCCGTGCAAAGCATCTATGCATAGATCCGGCTCTGATACCACTGAAGGGTTCGCAACATAAAAAACAAAAAATTTCCTACAATGGGAACTAAGTAGCAAGATCCATCTACTAGATACAAGCAACGGGTGGATATACATCCATAGAATACATACCCTCGAAGACTGAATAGCGTTAACAAAGTTATACTCGTGGATGATGTAGTCAAACGCTTGCCGATCTCAAGATCATGATGAAGTCCATCTGCTCCAGCCGGTCCAGCACCATCAAGTCTAGCACCACAAAGCAGTGGTGCATCCATGTCGCACACACATACGGTTACCCCGACAACCTCCGCGCCCTCGCTCCAGCGAAGCAGCGGAAGAAACAAATCCTTCCAGAAAAAGCCACCGGGAACATGTATCTCGCTGATCCGAGATCATGGGGGAATTCTAAAGGGGGGAGAGAGATCCTTCGCGAGGAGGTGTGCTTTGAGAGGAGGAGAGGGAGGCCTTTTATAGGGAGAGGGGTGATACGTACAAAACGTATCTACTTTCCCGAACACTTTTGCTATTGTTTCTCCTCTAAACTTGTGTGATTTGGATACAACTAACATGATTGTATTTTTAGCGATTACCTTGGTGTCTAGTTTTTGTGTAGAAAATCAACTATCAGGAAAAATCCCGAAAAATATGCCAAAAATCCTATTTCACCAGAAGATCCACGGAGCCAGAAGATGAGACGGAGTGGAGGCCTGGGGGACCCACACCCCTTACAGGCGCGGGTGGGCCCAACCCGCACCTAGGGGGTGCGGCCACCCCAGGCACCCCCTCGGTGTCCCTCTGCGCCTATAAGTTACCCCTTGACCTAAAACCAGGGTGGTTCGACATTTTCCAAAAAAGAGTTCTACTGCGCCGCCACCACCATAGACATGATTCGGAACCAGAAACTCCGTTCTGGCACCCTGCCGGGACGGAGAATTTGGGGAGGATCATTGCCATCGTCATCACCAACGCCTCTCCATCAACCATAAATGTTTCCCTCATCCATGAGTGAGTAAACCCCCGCTGTAGGCTATGGGGATGGTAGGGATTGGATGAGTTCTATCATGTAATCGAATAAGATTGTTAGGGCATAGTGCCTAGTATCTCTATTAGTGCTATTTGACTTTGTTGCAACTTGTTGTGCTTAATGCTTGTCACTAGGGCCCGAGTGCCATGATCTCAGATCTAAACTTATTATTGAATCATTATGATAGTATTGTTTGTGATCTTATCTGCAAGTTGTGTACACATATCATTGTCCGGATCCAAAGGCCCTAAAGTGACAGAGATGGGGACAACCGGAGGGGATGGCTATGGTGTGAGGATTACATGTGTTCACAGAGTGTTAATGCTTTGCTCCGGTGCTCTATTAAAAGGAGCACCTTAATTGCCAGTAGTTACCTAGAGGCCCCGCTGCCACGGGCTGGCTGGATAGAAGATGTTGTACAAGTTCTCATTGCAAGCACGTATGAATATATATGGAGCACATGCCTAGGATTTTTTAGTACTTGGATGCTTGTTATTATTTATCTGCAATGCCCTAGATCTTGAAGTTACATGTTTAGAATTATTCATGCAACGCCCGTCCATCCATCCCTATGCTACCGCACTCGAATCCCACTGTTTACTGTTACAGTTACTATTGCTCTTGTTCTGCTGTTGCTGCTGCTTTGCTGTTGCTACTGAAAAACTATTGCTACTGATAAACTTCTACGAGCAAGAATTATTTCCAGGTGCAGCTAAACTGACAACTCAGTTGCTAAGGCTTGCAAGTATTCTTTGGCTCCCCTTGTGTCGAATCAATAAATTGGGTAATACAATCCACGAAGATTGTTGCGATCCCCTATACTTGTGGGTCATCAAGACTATTTTCTGGCGCCGTTGCTGGGGAGCATAGCTTTATTTGTAAGTTCACTTGGATCTACCATTGTTCACTGCTACTCCTTTAATCATGGGGAAGTCTCGTGAGGGAAATTTTCCTATTTTACCATCCACTACAAGAAGAGGTACAGTACTAAACACCTCTGTTGCTCTTGATTCACCGTCTGTTATAAGTAAGCTTGTTACACCACCACCACATACTCATGCTACACACACTGCTACTACTGTTGAATCTGAAACTGCTTTTGATACTCATGATGTTACTTCTACTGTGCTTGATGCGAGTGGTTCATTAGGTCCTTTCCTAGATGCTACTATGGCTAGTCTAGGAAATACCGAAACTCCTAGTGAAGACACTGTTACACCTATTAGCTCACCTGAGTCTAGAGAGAGTTATGATATTAATGATGGTTCCATTGAGTTCACTGATGATTTTGTTGAAGAGTGCCGAAACAAACATGGTACTAGTGCTATTAAGAGTCTCCTTGCTAGACGCACCATTATTCCTAACCTGTCCTCTGATCCTAAGTTTGCCACTTCTCCCATATATATTAAAGATAAAGATTATGATTTCTCTCTTGATTTATCTTGTTTGGACATTGTTGAGAAAGAACCTTTTTGTGGGACTGAAAATGAGAGTGTTGTGGCTCATATGAATGAGCTTTCTACTATGAGTGCTTTATTCTCTGATGATTTTAAGATGCGCAAGTACTTTGTTACTAAGATCTTCCCTTTTTTCACAAAAAGGAGAAACTAGGGCTTGGTTTAATAGATTACCTCCTGGTTCCATTGATAGCCCTGATTGTTTGATTTCTTCTTTCTTCCAGAAATATTTCCCTCCCAGTGTTAGACATGCTGCTTTGCAGAGACTTTTTGATTTTAAACAGGGAGAAGAAGAGAAATTGCCGGAGTCATGGACAAGGTTCTGTGCCTTGATTCATGCACATCCTGGATGTCCATTACCTAAGAATGAGCTTCTTGATATTTATTATAATGGACTAACTGATGATTCCAGGATATACCTAGATAGCTTTGGTGATTGTGTTACCAGGAAAAGAACTCCTACAGATGCTGAATAATTAATGGCTACAATAAGCAAGAATTATGATGATTGGACTTCAACTGAGCTAAATACACCTGAGCCTATTACTCCTGAACCAGTTGTTCCTGAACCAGTTCCAACACCAACACCAAAGAAGAGGGGAGTTATTGCATTAAATGATGAAGTGATGAATGAAGCTAAGAAATGTCTAAAGGAGAAAGGTATTAGAGCTGAAGATGTAAAAAATCTACCTCCTATAGAAGAATTATGTAAGCCAATTCCCCACTCATCTACTATTGAGGTACATTCTCTCCAACACTTTGATGAAGGTGATATTCCTTATGGTAAGCCTCCTAATCAATGTTTAGAGGAACTTGACATTTTTAGTTAAGCAAGGTAATTTTAATAAACAAGTTCAAAATCATTTATTGGAAAACTCTATAGCTATTAAAGAGTTGAAAGATATTGTGGAAAGAACTTATAATGATATTAAAATGCTTTGTAAACAGTTTCAAATGGTTTAAACCCAACTTGATCAACTTGCTAAGGTACAAAAGGATATGCTAGTTAATGCCTCAGGAGATAAACATGCTTATGGAATTATAACTAGGAGTGGTATAGCTACTCAAGATCCTTTATATCCTAAAGGACACCCTAAAATAATTGAGCAAGATTCTCAACAAGGTGAGAGTAGTGGTAGTCCTCGTAAGAGAAAGAAAAAGAAACATAGAGTAGTTGAGGAACCTGTAACATCCCTAAAATCATGTTTCAAAAGATTGCATATCATTCTTGCATGCATATAATTTAGGGATCATTTTCCAACTCATTTCAAGAAAACAGAAGCACTTAGTGCCATTATTTTATGTTCAACTATTAATCAAATGCCACTCTCAATTAAGAGTGTAAATATTTTAAACCAAGCTTTTGTTTGCTCCCTTGTTGTTTTAGTTGAATGCTAGAGTTTGAACAAAATTTCCAAACAAATATGATTTAAAAACCATTTTCAAATCTATATCAAACCTTGTGCTAAGGCACTATTATTTTAAAAATCTTCAAAGGACCATGCTAGTCCAACAAGACAATATGATTATATACTCAAAATTATACAAGTTTCACTTTACAAAAATCCAGAAAAGATTTGAGTTCAATTGCTTTTGAATTTGGTTGAAATTGATTCCTGGAATTCATTATAGAAAAGAAAAAGAGATAAGAATTAGAAAAGGGCCGGCGCCAGACTTTTAGCCCATCAGCAAACGCAAGCCAGCAAGCCCACCCGGGGATTTTACCTCCTTCTCTCACGCGGCACAGACCCGCCCCGCAGTCACTGATCAGTGGACCCTCTCCACGTCAGCACCTTCTTCCCCAAACTCCGCGCGCAGACGCCGTCGCCGCACGTTTCTTCCCCCTTCACTGCCGCGACTTTAATCTGCTTAATTGGTGATGAATGCGTGCGCAATCTCCGCCCCTGCTCCGGCTATAAGATCCCCTCCCCTCTCCGCTCATTTCCCCTCGCTCAGCACAGTCACCACGCCACCAGGCTGCCTATAATCTTACCCACGCCGCCGCTGTACCGACGACCTCCGGCGACCAATTCCGGTGAGCATCATCCACCCCCCTGTCTCTGCTTCATGCGAGCGTGTTCAACTTGTCCTTGCGCATCTTCTCATACCTTCCTTTTTCTCTGTAACTTCCTAGAGCGCCGTCACCGTCCACCACTGGAAGCGACCAAAGCTCAGCGCAACTCCGGCGACCCCTCCTGGTAGTTCCCGACCACCCCTTCCTCCCTTTTTGATACTCACTTGTTCGCCAGGCCTTTGCGCATCTAATAGCGTCTCTGGTTTGTCTTAGCGCACACCAGATCCTCGCCCCGATGACGCCAGAGCTTTCCCGACGACAGCAATGACTCTGGCGAGCAATACCTGTCAACCACGAGCGCCCCTTTGCCAACCAAGCCCACCTTGAGTATCAGCAGTGCACGGCGAACTCGGTAAGACACCTCACCCTCTCCCGCATGACCTAGATCGTCGGCAACGACTCTGACAGAGCTGCCGCCGCTAGCGCCGCCCGTCTGCGGTTGTTTGATCCGTGGCCATAGGATCCAGATCCAACGTGTAGAAATAGATATGTAGCGAAGAGGTAAGGAACAGATCTGGCCGTGCGTTTTAGTTAGATCTGGCGGTCCACGTTAGCCGATCCGTGCGAATCGGTATCAGCCAATCAGAGCTCGCCGCGTGTCTGTGAGTTAGATTTAAAATCAGATTTATATCTATTAGATGTTTAAACTTGTTTAATTCATAACTTTTGATTCCCACGTCCAAATTTGATAAATTTTATATCATTGGAATCAGGAGAGAAAAACCTTTCTGTTTATGCAATGTGTTTAATGTTTTGACTCTGTTTAAATGTTTGTTTTTGCAGAAACATTTGTAGGCATAATTTGAGTATAGCAATTATTTGGAAAATGTTTTGTTATTCAAATAAAGTTTATTTGACTTGTTTTGTACTTGTTTATGATTCAGTACTATGCACTTGTCTTGTTTGGTGTAGAAAATCATCACATGGCATTTTGCATACATTCATGTATTTTTGATTGTATATATTGTGTATGTGATTTTGTGCCATTATTTTATGTATAGATTTTGGTGCAAATAGTGATTGTGATTGTGAGGATTGTTGCTACTCCCCAAACTACCAAGGCAAGTGGTGCTTCATGATTTTATTCCTATGCTTTTCAACTATGCATTAGAAATATTTTGCTAAGTCTTGCATGAATATTTTGATCTATATATGCTATGCTTGGGAAATCCTAGTAGTTGTAGAATTGCTAGAAATTTCTAAGTTAAGATTCTTATCAATTCCATGCTTAGCCTATCTAGTAGCAACCAAGGGTGGTTATATATTCATGCTATGAGAAAATATTTCTAAGTCTTTGGACTTGTGTTTTGTTTAATAAAACAACTAAGTGAATGAAACACCTGGGTGGAATGGAAAGAATGGTTTGTGTTGAGTGGTTACACAAGGCCCATTTCTATGGTTTACCTTGTGCATCTCACTTGTGGAAAGCCACCCAGGAACAAAGGGATTTGAGATGCCATATGTTAAGAAGCTTCTAGTGCAGCCACATGGCAATATGGGCTCTGCCTGGATCACATAGGTTGCAATAACTTAGCCATTTGGACAGTTGGTGGTAGTGGGATGATAGGTTGGAACGCGTTCATTTGGTCTAAGGGAAGGCTTCTGAAAGGTCTTGTCTTGGTGAAAATCAAGTCTTGTGGGGAAAGTGCACAACCACTGCAGATGGAAGAATCTAAGTACTTAGCCATGTCCCTGGTATTGGACAATTTGAGCATCAAGACATGGAAGCTATCAAGAATCTCCCCATCCCAATTTCTAAGTAAAAACTTGTGGTTGAACAAGGGTGAATGTTCCCCAATTTCTATTGGAGGTTCCTTGGGAAAGATTTTTGTCAAGGAAAAACTTAGTGTTTTCAACTAGTAGGTAAAACCTATTTTGAGCAAAGCAAGCCTAAGCTACACTTAGCCAAATGCATATAGTATCTAGTTGCCAATATTATACTAAGGTATCACTTGCCAATACTATTCCAATGTATTGACCCACTGTGGCTGTAACTTGTGATGTTGCAGGTTATTCTGATGGTGATTAGGGGTTATGAGTCTACACTCAACATGCTTGCCTGTGGCACATGAAGATGAAGACTTAGTTATCTTATTACATATTTGAACTCTTGTACTAGGCCTGTGGCCATGGAGTTTGTAAAAGACTAGGTTTATCTCTGGAATGACTTGTAATAATGACCTTTGTTTGTGTGTACTTCATCTTAAACTGTGGATGCTAGCATTGATCCAGGGACTAGCATTGCAATCACAGGGATCTTTTCTTTTATAAAGGAGGGGTCTTACAGATGGTATTAGAGCACTGTGTTGCCTGTAAGATTATGACCCTAGGATTGGAAAACCACTAAGGAAATTTTTTAACAACTTCCACACTTGTCTTTTCTTCTCGTAAACTTTTCTAATCTTCTTTCTCATCTCTATTTGTAGATGAACTCCATCAAGGAAGCTGTGAAGAAGGGACCACTCATGACTATGACATTGGAATGTGAGACAGAATTCCCCAAGGCTCTCAAGGACCTCATGGTTGCCATGGGAATACATGGTGCAGCTGTGTACAAAGGTTTTCCTGTGATGGATGAAGGAGTTGAATACTGGTGGGTGCAACTTCACTTGTATAAAAACAAGGAAGACAACCACAAGGAATCAGGATTCTGCATGGTCACCAACTCAGTGATGCACACCACATTCTTTGATTCAACAAGGGATGCAGCTTGGAAGGGCATCAAAGAGCTAGGTGATAGAATCAAGTGCAGAATGCTCAACACCCAGAATGACCTTAAGGAAGAAAAGAAGCATACCCAAGAGTTAGAGGCTACCAACCAAAGTTTAAGGGAGGACATCATAGACCTAGCAATGGAGTCATGTGATCTAGATAGAGAGATTTCCTCTAGGGATGCCCTATTAGCCAACTTGGAAAGTGAGATGGGATTGTAACGTACTTCGTTAGTTGGACCACCATTTTCATTTATTTTCAAATGTTGTTTAAAATAATATGAACCTTGGATGCTTGTAATGGTTTTATGTATGCCATGACTGTGTGTTTTGATTTCCAAAGTTATGCATGTGATGCTTTGTTTTGTGATTCATCTCTATGTATGTTGAATTCTAACTTTTTCTATCTTATAAAATAGATGCCTAATGTTATTATCAACACGGCTGATGAGTTCAAGGGAACCCGTTTTGGCACTCGTCTTATTGAGCTCACTAGTTTGCTCATTCTCCCACTTCCTTCGACCATGATGCTTCCCCTCACCAAGTTCGAGAGGAAGGACCTTTGGGGCTTCAAGGTTATTCAGCCGGGATGCCAGACTGAGCCAGCCACGGAGGCCATCACCTTCAAACTCATGCATGATGACAAGGATAGAGGCCTAGAGGTAGTCATGTAGGATTTTCTTGGACGCTTGGTAGGGAGACACTCTCGGGAGGTTAGAGGTACTCACTTCCACGCGTTCGGTAGACGTGACGAGGATGGTGAGGCCATTGACTTCGAGGATAGTGCTAGAGAGATATCAGAGCCAATTCTTCTGTACCTCCAGGACTTAGAGGTTCTTCTTAGGCACCTAGACACTAATAGGACCAACGTCACTCTTAGCAATGACGAACTCCAGGTGCAGCTTCGTGAGAAGGACAAGCTCTTCGCGGAGCAAGATGAGATAGTCAAGGAAATGGAGGCCAAGTTTGAGAGTCAGGATAGAAAGTTCAAGAGTCAAGAAAAGAGAGTCCAAGATAGGAACAAGAGGATTCGAGACATGATTGCAGAACTAGAGGCCAAGGACTTCGAGCTCGAGCATCAACAAAGTGTGATTGAGAGGCTTCGTGCACAAAAGAGGGCTCTCAAAGCCAAAGTAGAGGCCTTGACCACCAATGTCGAGGAATACAAGACCGCGATGGAGAATGCAGGTCTTACACTTGTTGATGAGGAGGTTGATGCAGATGAGTAGTGCTGACTACTCATTTACCATTTATTTGCCATGCTTTTGCTTATTGAGTCGCAATGACCATACAACATGTGGATGGCTTGCTATTGGTGTGTTTACTTTTCCAAAAACTTGTTGTCTGTGTTATTGAACTTTTACTACTTTGATGCATGATTGTGGTTGTTATGTGATGTATTGTGCATGTTAGCATCTATGGGTATCTCATTCTTATCCTTATTGAAAACCACAGATGCCTCCCCGACGTGCCAATCCCAACCCCAACAACAACAACATCACCCCTGAGATGCAGCAGATGATGACATCTCAGACGCAGTTGATGCAGATGATGACTATGTTCATACAGAATCAGAACAACAACAACAATAATAATAACAACAACAATCAGAACAACCCACCGGGTTTTGACATGCTTACCAGGTTCTTAAGACTGAGACCAGCAAAGTTCTCAGGAACTACTGATCCCATGGTGGCCAATGACTAGCTATGCTCTGTGAACAAGGACTTGGTAACCGTTGGCTGTACTGATGAAGAGAAAGTCAAATTTGCAGCACACTTGTTTGAAGGACCAGCAACCACTTGGTGGGATAACTTCCAGATCACCACTCCCATTGCGAATGTGACATGGGCTATCTTTGAAGATGGTTTCCGTACTGCTCACATCTCATCCGGAGTGATGAGTCTGAAGAAAAAGGAATTTCATAACTTGAAGCAGCGCCACCGCAGCGTGGCCGAGTATATTGAGGAGTTCAACAATCTGGCGTGTTATGCACCGGATGAAGTTGACACTGATGCTAAAAGGAGAGAGAAGTTTCTCGAAGGACTGAACAATGAACTGAACCTGCAGCTATCAGTGACCTATGTCCCCACTTACCAGTCTCTTTGTGACAAGGCTGCCATCTTGGAGAGCAAGATGAAACAGGTTGAAAGTAGGAAGAGAAAGCACAACTCTGACAAGCACAGCTCGGGATCGTCTCACAAGCATTCCCATTATGATGATAGTGGGAATTCTGGATCCCACAAGCATGGAAAGTACAATAACCACCACAACCACAACCGTCATCATGACAACAAGCATCATCGTAGTCATGACAATGACAGGTACAAAAATCACAAGAGTGGATATAAGAGCCACCACAATGGAAGTGGAAGTGGCAGTGGAAGCCAGCCTGTCAAGAAGGATCTCAGTCAGGTTGAATGTTTCAAGTGCAAGAAGATGGGGCATTATGCAAATGAATGCCTAGAAAAGAAAGTTGAAGGACCCAACAAGCCCAACCCTTTTCAAAAGGGACAAGTGAACCACATCAATGTGGAAGAAATATATGAGGAACCTGATGCTGTTGCTGGTAAGTTCAAACTCAATTCTGTTCCAGCATTTGTTCTCTTTGTTGAAAGAAATGAACTACCGGTAGAAACTATTGGGTGTCCTATAAAAGTAAGTTCTCCTGGCGGAGAAATGATAGTGAATTCAGGATGTCATGATCTAGTCATAGAGTTTGGGAAGTATAAGTTTCCCGTTAACTTGATATTCCTAATCTCCCAAGGATTGGATGTCATTTTGGGAATGTACTAGATGAATAAGCACAAGGGAGTAATAGATTGTGCCAACCATACTGTCTCACTCACAACTCCAAAAAACAAAAGGATCAGATTCAAGACCAACTTTGAAGCAAAAAGGAGTAAGCTAAATTCTCTTAAGGGGGTTAGCATGGACAGTGTGCCAATTGTGAGTGAATATCCGGATGTGTTTCCGGAAGAATTGCTGGGAATACCACCAGATAGAGATGTTGAATTTCTTATTGATTTACTACCAGGATCTGGACCAATAGCAAAGAGACCGTACAAGATGTCAGTTGATGAGTTGAAAGAACTTAAGAAACAACTTGGGGAACAGTTGCAGAAAGGTTTTATCCAACCAAGTTCTTCATCTTGGGGAGCACCAGTTTTGTTTGTGGAAAAGAAAGATAGAAGTCAAAGGTCATGCATAGATTACCGTTCACTCAATGAGGTGACTATCAAGAACAAATACCCTTTGCCTAGAATCAATGACTTGTTTGATCAGTTAGAAGGAGCTTGTGTGTTCTCAAAGATTGATCTCCGGTCAGGTTATTTCCAGCTCAAGATAAGGGAACAAGACATACCTAAGACAGCTTTCACCATAAGGTATGGATTGTATGAGTATACTGTGATGCCATTTGGTTTGACCAATCCACTAGCATACTTCATGAATATGATGAACAAGGTGTTCATGGAGTTCCTTGATAAGTTTGTTGTCATTTTCATCGATGACATTTTGATCTACTCCAAGAGCAAAGAAGAGCATGAAGGACATCTACGTTTGATACTTGAGAAGCTTAAAGAGCATAAGCTGTATGCCAAATTCAGCAAGTGTGAATTTTGGTTAAAAGAAGTTGGTTTTGTTGGACACATTGTGTCGGGAGACGGTGTAGCAGTTGATCCTGCTAAAGTTTCAGCAGTAACTGAATGGGAATCTCCTAAGTCAGTGAAAGAGGTTCGAAATTTCCTTGGCTTGGCATGATACTACAGACGATTTATCGAAAATTTCTCCAAGGTAGCTAAGCCTATGACAGAATTGCTAAAGAAAGACAAGAAGTTTGCTTGGTCTGAAGGTTGTGAACTCAGTTTTCAAGAATTGAAGAAGAGACTAGTGACATCACCAGCCTTATGTTTGCCAGATTTGGAAAAAGATTTCCAAGTTTATTGTGATGCATCTCATCATGGATTAGGTGAAGTATTAATGCAAGAATGGAAAGTTGTGGCTTATGCCTCGAGACAACTCAAAACTCATGAAGTAAACTACCCTACTCATGATTTAGAGTTAGCCTATGTTGTCCATGCACTCAAAACATGGAGACATTATCTTTTGGGAAAGCGATGTGAAGTGTTCACAGATCACAAGAGTTTGAACTATATCTTCACCCAGAAAGAAATTAACATGAGACAAAGAAGATGGCTAGAACTCATCAAGGACTATGACTTGAGTCTGCAATACCACCCCGGTAAAGCAAATGTTGTAGCGGATGCTCTAAGCCGTAAAGTTTTTGTGAATGGCCTTACTAAGGGAGAATTGCTAGATGATCTGTGTACCCAATTCAGAAATCTCAAATTGGAGATTGTGCCTGAGGGACATCTCATGTCTTTGGATGTTCAACCCACTTTGTTGGACAAGATCAAAGAAGCCCAAAAGACAGAAAAGGAAATTGAATAGATTAAGGAAAAGATTGGCAAGGGAAAAGCCAAAGGATTCCATGAAGATGAACAGGGTACTTTATGGTATGGGAAACGTATGTGTGTTCCACAAGATCCGGAGCTTCGGAAACTGATTTTACAAGAAGCCCACAACTTACCATATTCCATTCATCCGGGTAACACCAAAATGTACATGGATATGAAGGAAATATTTTGGTGGAATAATCTCAAGAAAGACATCGCCGAACATATTGCTTTGTGTGATGTGTGTAGCAGAGTGAAAGCGGAACACCAGAAACCAGCAGGATTGTTACAACCACTACCCATTCCTGATTGGAAGTGGGACAAGATTGGTATGGATTTCATTACCGGATTGCCAAGGACCCGGTCAGGATATGATTCTATTTTGGTAGTAGTGGATCGTCTAACTAAAGTGGCTCATTTCATACCCGTGAAGACAACCTATACAAGTGCCAAGTTAGCCAAGATCTATATGAGTAGAATTGTATGTCTACATGGAGTACCCAAGAGTATTGTGTCTGATAGGGGAACTCAATTCACTTCTCATTTTTGGAGGCAACTACATGAGTCATTGGGAACGAGGTTGGAATTCAGCACTGCTTTTCATCCTCAGACTGATGGACAGACAGAAAGGACCAACCAGATTCTTGAAGATATGTTGAGGGCATGTGCTCTAGACTATGGAGCCAGTTGGGATGAAAGTCTGCCTTACGCAGAATTCTCTTACAATAACAGTTATCAAGCCAGTATTGAGATGGCACCATTTGAGTTTCTCTATGGGAGAAAGTGTACCACCCCATTGCTATGGAATGGTGTGGGAGAAAGAAGTTTGTTCGGACCAGAACTAATCAAAGAGGCTGAAGAGAAAGTCAAGCTAGTTAAGGACAGATTGAAGATAGCACAGTCCCGACAGAAGAGTTACGCAGATCTTAAGCATAGAAAAGTCACCTATGAAGTAGGTGATAGAGCTTATCTTAGAGTGTCACCACTTCGTAGAGTGAAGAGGTTTGGTGTCAAAGGTAAATTGCCCCCAAGATATGTTGGACCATTCAAGATTCTGAGTCGTAAAGGAGAAGTAGCTTATGAGATTGAATTGCCAGAATCATTATCTGCCGTTCACAATGTATTTCATGTGAGTCAGCTTAAGAAATGTCATCCAGAAATGGAAGAGACTTCTTTGAGGGATACTATACCTTTGGAAGAGGTCCAATTGGAGAGTGACCTCACTTATGAGGAGAAACCTATCAAGATTCTTGAGACTGCCGAAAGAGTTACTCGGACTAAGACTATCAAATTCTGCAAAGTTCAATGGAACCATCATTCCGAAGAAGAAGCAACATGGGAAAGAGAAGATGATCTTCGGAAAGACCACCCTCACCTATTTGCTAGCCAATCCGAATCACGAGGGCGAGATTCACTTTAAGGGGGTTAGATTTGTAACATCCCTAAAATCATGTTTTCAAATATTGCATATCATTCTTGCATGCATATAATTTAGGGATCATTTTCCAACTCATTTCAAGAAAACAGAAGCACTTAGTGCCATTATTTTATGTGAGCAACTATTAATCAAATGCCACTCTCAATTAAGAGTGTAAATATTTTAAACCAAGCTTTTGTTTGCTCCCTTGTTGTTTTAGTTGAATGCTAGAGTTTGAACAAAATTTCCAAACAAATATGATTTAAAAACCATTTTCAAATCTATATCAAACCTTGTGCTAAGGCACTGTTATTTTAAAAATCTTCAAAGGACCATGCTAGTCCAACAAGACAGTATGATTCTATACTCAAAATTATACAAGTTTCACTTTACAAAAATCCAGAAAAGATTTGAATTCAATTGCTTTTGAATTTGGTTAAAATCGATTCCTGAAATTCATTATAGAAAAAGAAAAAGAGATAAGAATTAGAAAAGGGCCGGCACCAGACTTTTAGCCCATCAGCAAACGCAGCCCAGCAAGCCCACCCGGGGATTTTCCCTCCTTCTGTCACGCGGCACAGACCCAAGAAGATGGCCACAAGAGGCCTGTTAAAAAGGTCTGGAATTGGATGCCGACGCGGAGGCCGAAGCAATGACATTGAAGTGTCACAGCAGGATGGCAGGCGTCAGGCGGCACCAGCAGTGGCGCAGCCAGCCTTTTGGAGCAGCCTTCCATTGATGTCTATTGTAATAAAGTCGTTGGGTTGCTGGCAAGCAGACCCTAGGCTCTCACGGGAGGACACGGGAGGATGCACATGTTGTCCGGGCCGATGCAACCTTTGCCCAAATTTGGTGCACGGATGGGTCGAGCCGGACGCGTCAGTCCGGATGCATCATGCCACCGGGAGGCTGTCTTTGTATTGTCGACATGTACGCCATAGGGTTATCCCAATGGCAAGTTTAGAGACGTGGGGTAATACAGAGAGTGCACGGGACGGTCTAACATAGTTTACCTAGGTTCAGATCTCACGGTGGCGAGATCCTACTCCTGCTATAAATCACTATAATGGCAATACGCCGAGTTACAGGGATTGTGGGGTTCGTTGTGTGCGAGTTATGCTATGAACTTGTCTTGTTATCTTGTGCCCTAAAGGCTCCCGTAGGCCGTCTTATAAAGGTGCCAAGACCTAGATTACAAGGAGAGTCCCAGTCGAATATGGTTATAGAGTCCTAGACTAACACTAACTAGTCTTCGTGTCCTCCAAGACGTCGGCTTCCATCTTAGGCGGTAGCACGCCGCCTTCCATCTCCTTGCTAGACCTCCGTCTTGTCTATCAGCAACTGGGCCGCCCAGTTATGCCATAGGCCTAACCACCATACGTGGGCCACCAGGGCTTGCCGGTATGAGACTATGCCATAGGTATGCCTATTTGGTATATCCACAACATTAGCCCCCAGAGTTCTTCAAGATCCTTGCGTTCCTCTGTCTATCTTTGAGCGTAAGTATCACGTCATCTTCAATTTGTAAGCGTGCTTCACGAAGAATCTTGGAGAGCTTCCATGTCATATTCTCATTCGACTAAGCCTAGCCAAATAGTTGCTTGTATGCTTCTGCAAACGAATCCAAGGCGGAGAACTCTCTAACGAATCGTTAGTCATTCTTCCAATCTCTAGGAATGTCTTTTAGTATCATCATCCATGCGGGACAATATGCTAGCCGGAAAAAATCATGGCTACCGGGTCATGGTTGTAAAGGCTTCCAAATTGCCGACTTAGAACCTGCAAGGTCACATACATAGGAGCTTGCCAAATTAAGGTCTTAGAGCATCTCATATCACGGAAATTTAGGTTGACAATATGTGTAACCCAGGAAACTTCCATGATGGAAAAGTTGATGTCGAGCCTCTGGGTTTCGCTAGCCGGATTTTTCACCGTCTTAAAAGTTTTGTTGACATAACCATATGTAGCCCCCGAGCATTGAGTCGGCTTCGTCAAAGGTGGCTTGATGCTCAAAAGAACATGCATAATTGTACATCAAACGATTGTAGCCCCCGAGCTCCAAGTTGGAGTTTCAGAAGACAATCATCTTGATGCTCTCAGAGTAGCTTCAGCAAAAATGTGAATAGTGTAGCCCCCGAGCGTCAAGGTGGAATTCACTTGAATTCTCCGGCTTGATGCTCAAAGAGAACTTTCACCATATCTTGGAAATCAACGCCCCCGAGGTTTTTCCGGCTTGGACGCAAGGCAGGACAAAGCTCTTAAGTAAGAGATGTCAAGCCCTCGAGCGTCGAGTCGACTTCCTCAAAGGCGGCTCAAGTCTTGGTCAACAACTGTGATTGCAGACCCCGAGGTGTCGAGCCAAGTGCAAAGCCATCTCAAAAACACCTTAATCCGAGGAATGTTGGAATGTCCAAGTGTCATGTACCTGAGACATAAACATAAAACAGACAATTGTATTAGATTGTTCCTTTAATTGTGTCCAACAAATATAAGGCGAAACAAACATACAACATACAATTGTATTGGATTTTGATGAAGATTTCTGTGAAACCGCCAACTTGGCCACACGCTCGAGAGGAGAGACGATAAATCATCCTCATACTCTCAAGAGCGATGACGAAGTCGGAGTGCCGATGAAAATGTGATTTGTCCGCCGCTTAAGACAGCGAGGGATCCCGCCCGGATCCGTGTTGTAAGTGCCTCGAGCCCCATGGTAGGCTCCAACTATCATGGTATTGTCGACACATACGCCAGAGGGGTATCCCAACAGCGAGTTTAGAGACGTGGGGTAAGACGGAGAGCGTTCGGGATGGCCTGATACAGTTTACCCAGGTTCAGATCTCATGACGGTGTCGATATCCTACTCCTGCTATAAATCACTATAATAGCAATACGCCGAGTTACAGGGATTGTGGGGTTCGCTGTATGCAGGTTGTGCTATACACTTGTCTTGTAATCTTGTGCTCTAAAGGCTCCCGTAGGCCGGCTTATAAAGGCGCCAAGACCTAGGGTTACAAGGGGAGTCCCAGCTGAATACGGTTACAGAGTCCTAGACTGGTACAGAAACTATTGTCTTGCCCTCCAAGGCACTGGCTTCCATCTTAGGTGGTGGCACGCTGCCTTCCATCTCCTGGCTGAACCTCTGTTTTGTCTATCAGCAACTGGGCCGCCTGGTTATGCCATAGTCCTAACCACCATACGTGGGCCACTCAGGCTTGCCGGTAAGAGACTATGTCGTAGGTATACCTATTTGGTATATCCACAACAAGATGTAGGTTTATCTAGGTTTCATTCATTTCTTTGTATTTGTTTTCATTTATATAAACAATTTATGGAATAAGCTTCGAAGAACCACATGATCTTGTAAGCAACAAGAAAGCAAAGATGGTAAGAGAAGATGGTCCATTTATACTTTGCTTGAATTGATCACTTATTGAATTCAAACATAGCAAGCCTTTCTCCATAATTCAAAGAAATCCAAAAATGATTCAAATAAGGTGAAGATGAGGGGAAGTTTGCATGGGCCATGCATAAGTCATAAATGCTCCACTAATAATTGTGATAACAACTAGATTTCATATGGGTATTTAAATTATGCAAGAATTCATATACATTCTCAAGGTTTAGAGGAAACTCTCTCTTCTACATGGCTTATTTAAAATGATGGTATGTGTGAATATAGATGGAGCTTTGCTAGTGTGGGTGAACCACTAGTTTATCCATGTACCCATGTAAATTCAAACAACCACAATCCAAATGGAGCCATATAAGAAGAAAGAAGTGGGCTCTACTCCATAATGTCATGCCAAGTTGTCCATGAAGGATCCCATAACAAATATTGTGTCAACAATATGAGAACATGTATGGAAGCATTTAGAATAGAATTGGATCCACCCAAAAAATACATGAGCAAGAATGAAATACCAACAAATTACAATGCTCATATTATTTTGGACGGTGGAATTTAGGTGGGCCCAAAAGAAAGGTGGTGGAGTTAGAAAAGATATGCCCCCAACTCAAATTGGGCATCAAGTAATATATCAAGAACCTACTACAATCCATCAAGAAGCAAATATAAGTAATACAATATAAATGCATATGGGATAAGAACCAATGAAAGGGGTTTTATATGATGCTCAAATGCAAAGTGGCATGGTAACATGAGCATGATATAATGATGATGCAATAAGTGACATGTAGTAAGTAGCATTACATAGACTAGGCAAGTAGCATTACAATTGTTAGACAATTGGGATGCAGTTGTAATACCTCGGATACTATGCTCTAAGCAACAAGTCAGGATGAACCCAAAGTGCATAAGGTGGTGCTACCGCGGAGGCCCAAAAGGCCACCCACGTGCAGGCCCGTCTAAGCGGAGCAGGGGACGATACCGCCCAACCACCCTATCCACTTTGCAAAAACATCGTATAAGGTGCGAGCGACGTAGTCGATAGTCATGCAAACAAAACATACACAAATGTGTATGTCAGTGACATACAACAGTACATCAGAGTTAGACCATCTAAAAGAAATAGAAATATTCAATGCCATATGGCAAGATCCAAATATCCTAGATAGAAATAATATTTTAGGATACATCCTCATACATCACACATCAGAGTATCAAGTGGAAGCGGAAAACAAGATCCGAGTATGGATAAGAAGCAAATTGGCATAAAATGCCCTAAAAATAAGCACATCCCGCCCACATATCTCACAGATCTCCATTCCCCAGAATCTCTACACCTGACGGGCGTTGCCACCATCATCGGTCTCCTCGACCCAGTAACCTTTCTCTGAGTAAACATATCCATCTGATCAATAATTTATCGTGTGAGACCCTAGGAGGCTCAACAAGTCTTATGCATCTAAAGGGAACAACCTGAGGATGACGCAAATGCAGCAAAAATAAAGCCTAGCAATTCTATAGAGACACACTACAACATCCACCTAACAAATGAAAGACGAACGTTCGTTAAATAAACAATGGTGAATTACCCAATAGATAAATAAACATTGCTCGCCATCCTTCTCGTTCCCCGAATGAGGAGGCGAAAGAACATCCCATCCGTAGGAAGTTTTATTACTTATTGCACTATTACTAGTCAAGTTTCAGTCATATTGAAAGTGGTACTTTAGTTATAGTTGTCTATGATCGAGAAACTGTGCTCCAAGTCGTTCATAACCACGGACATGTCTTTCCGAAAGATTAACTCTGCACGGGTGCACAAATAGCAACACATGCATGATCAACCTCGAAAAAACCAAATAAAACCCAACAAGTCATCACGACAAAGCATTCACAAGATTCATAAGTGATTTCCAGGGGCCATCCACTAAGCTACCTGCTATGAAGTCAGTCGGGCTCCGAGACGGACCAAGGGGTTTGCTAGAACGGTTGTAAACGACTGGGAACCCGAAAGTGTGACTGGGCTTGTTGATACTGTGAAATCATTCTGCGATTCTAAATAGTATAGTAGTAAACGCTCATCGAGCAACAATAGTAAATAAAGTAGTAAAGCATGGCATAAGTACCTATAGTAATAACGCCCCAAACTAGTTTGTGGCCCCAATAAATAAAATGTGAATCAAGCTCACACTAAGGGGTTCATGGTCCCACATATGGATAGTGCGATAGTTAAGGAACTGGTATCAAGTACTCGTGGTCCTACAGGACACAAGTGAGCATAAAGAACCAAATAGCAGATATTTCCCACCAGTGCCTCTTTCTTTAGTTATCTCATTACTACATAATTCAGTTGTTTTGATACCTCGTTATTCAAAGACTCTTCACAAACCCTACACATGTCGTTCTACCAATTGCATGGCTTAAACAACTCCTGTAGTAATGGCTCATAGGATTGAGGAACAAGCTTCGGTGGGTTTAAAAGTAAAGGTTATGCAGTACTTGGGATTGCAATTTAATTTAGAATGCGCTTTATGATGCAAGAATAAGATAAATGCAATAGGTACTATATGTAGTGCAAGCATGTGGAATTTCTTGCCTGGAAGTTCAGTTGCAGAATAGGTGGGATCCGAGTAATACTCCTGAGGCTCCTGATAGTTTCCTTGCTCGACGTCTATCCGGATAAAAACCAAACATATAAGGGGCCAAAATGAATACATTGCACAAACATATAAATCATATGCAACAGGAAAACAAGGTATGCCATGATGAAATGATGCACATTTGCATGGTATAACATAGCATGTCATGGGTGAGATGTGGGGTACAAGAATAAAACATTTTATTAATTATTTAGTCACGTTTTGCTTGCATAAACATTGTTGTATAGTATATATTTATATGATACGTGCATCAATTCATATCATGGAATGCATAGTTAGAAAGGGCTCGTCGCGTTGATCATTGTAGACATATAAATTTTTCAAATTCGGAGTTACGGAATTAAAGTTATGAATTTATTAAAAAATGACATTTGATGGTAATTATTAATTCAAAAAATTTAAATGCCCAGAAATTATTTTAAATAGCATATTCATATTCCTGATTTTTTTATAAGAAAATATATATCATTTGTATTATTTAAATTTATGAATTTTAAAACCTTATTTAATTGCAAAACAATATAAAGGAGGTCAAAGTCAAAGGTATGACTAGCTAGAGTCAACTCTGATCAAATTTAAAAATATGTTTGAATTCATATTAGAAAATAGTTCATCTTTCATTTTATACGATTTCCCAAATTTAAATTATTTCAAAAGATGTAAATTAATTTGTATTTATTTATTTTTGGAAACTTTATTATTTAAGAAAACGTCTCGAAACTTGTTGTACCGAAGTAAATCTAGCCACAGTCAATGACATGCGGGAGCGGGCGTTCACTGAACTGCTGCGCCAGCCAGGGAATGTGGGTATGACACGTGGCCAATCGGGGACTGCGTATTGATGTGATAAAAGATCCAGGGGTCTATTTACAAAAGTTTCTGGAAGGTTGAACTAGGATTGACGAAACTGAAATGAACAACTTGCAAAAACTGTTAGCTGATCCCTAGTTTGGTCGATGATGGCGAGCAATCTGTCGAGAATTTCGCGATCCTGGAAAAATAACGAATTCAGAGGGGGTCAAGATCTACAACTATCGTAAAGGAATAAGCACCGTATATCGAGTGTAGCGTTGGGTAAAAGTCGATGAACAGAGAGGGTTTGCGCGTTGCCGGACTGACGGAAAACATCAGAGAAAAACAGTGAGATCGTGCTGACTTTGCGAGATGATCTTGATCGATCTACTGGACGATTTTGCGCGTTCTATTTCTCGTTGGAAAGAGGTGAAACAGTAATACAAGATGGATCTCGTGATTTTACCAGAGATCGGCCGTGTCGGGTGAGATCTTGACGCGAACAGAGGCAAAAATAGGGGTGGTGCTGGTTGCGCTGTCGACTTCAACAGTTTGCAGAGGTAACGACGATATTCCGCGGACGATGGCGAAGGCATATGGGCATGGTATTGCGTGCACCCGGGCTCTATATAGAGCTAGGACATCCAGCTGCAACATAGCGTGGCTGGAATCATCGAAGGAGGACTGAGACGTGGGCTACGTATACGGGAACAGGGGTTGCGCGACTGCTGCTGTCGACGTGTGCGCGTGGGGGCTCAGCGGCGGCTGCTGGCGAGCGGGCGGGCGAGGCATCGTTGAGGCGTGTGGCAGGCAACAAACAGGGATCGGAGAGACAGGGAGGGGATGGTGCTCACCGAAGGCGGCGAAGATGGTAGGAGCCGGTGGTCAAGGTTGGCGACCGGCGCGACGGTGTTCAGCAAGACGAGGACGAGGTAGCAGCGATGCAACGCTTCCCGTGTCCAGGGTTCCAGTAGGCGATTGAGACGTCACAGGAGAGTGTGCTCGGCGAGAAGGGGTTGGTCATCGCGGCGAGGTACTCCGGTTGCATGAGGCGTCAGGTGGTGAGGTGGTTATGGTGGCGTCGGTGGTTTGCCGTGAGGAAGAAGATGGGAGAGACAGAGATGTCGATCTGGGTAGCTGGTTAGAGCATCCCCACTCGTTCACCGTTCTCACAACGAAATCCTGACCAAAATGCGACGAAACATGTTTTTGCCTGCGAACGCCTCAGTTTTCCACTCGCGTTTCAGGCCGAGTTCTTGGGACGTCCTTTTTTTGTGTAAATTCTGCTCAAATTCGTCCAGTTTTCGGCATAGTTTGGCATAATATGAATTAGAGCATTGTTCGGCCTAGTTCGGCATAAAATTGACCATAGTTTGGCAGAAATTTAAACACAGTTTACCGTACAATGAAAATACAACTTATTTCGGCCTAATTCGGCCAGTTCATGCTCGGCATCTACGTGTTGCCCCTGCATATCCATAGATGCTTAACCAGATCATTCTGCAGCTGTTGATGCACTACAAAATCTCGGATCTCCTGACGCATGACGATGAAGGCTGCCCAGGTTGGAGGCACCTGGTGATCAGGCTCGGCAAGAGGTCTCTGTGTGTAGTATGGTTCGTTCTGCTCGACCAAACTCACTGGCTCCTTCCTCTCATCCTTAATGATCATGTTGTGCAAGACCACACAACCGTTCATCACTTACCACATCTGATCTGTCGACCAGGTCATAGCAGGGAACCGGACAACTGCAAACCTCTGTTGGAGCACACCAAATGTCCGCTCCACATCCTTCTTGCAAGCTTCATGTTTCATGGCAAACTTAGAATGCTTGGGGAGCATTGGGTTGAGATAGTCTTCACAAATATTGGCCATCTTGGATAGATGACATTTGCTAGATAGTATCCCTTGTTGTAGTGGTTGTAACTACCTCGGTGAATTACGCTCCTAGATACAAGCCTGGATGAGTGATAGTGGTTGAAATAGTACGGTGGGGCCCCAAAAGCCACTCACTGGTAGTCCTTTCAGACGTCCCAACCACTACCCTCTCAACGGGACTGTCAGGCGGCGTAATCGGCAGGCGAAGGGATCAACTACGTACACAAGTGGGTATGTACGCAAGCCACCATACAAGAGTACATCAGAGCCATACCATCTAAAAAGAAAGGAAAAATCGCAACGCCATACGGCAAGATTCAAATATCCTGAATAAATCTATAGTTTAGGATACTTCCTCATACAACACACATCAGAGTATCAAGCGGAAGCGGCAAACAAGTCCGAGTACGGATAAGAAGCAAATCGGCATAAGATGCCATAGAAATAAGCACATCCCAACCACAGATCTCACGGATCCCCGTTCCCGGAATCTCTACACCAAACGATCGTTGCCCACATCATCAGCTTCTTCCACCCAGTATCCGTCTCCTGCTGGGTACCTGCTCATCCGAACCAATAATTTATCGTGTGAGACCCTAAGGGTACTCAAGAAGTCTTAATGCCTCTAAAGGGACACAACCTGGGTGACGCAATTGCGTGAAAGATAAAACCCTAGCAGTTCTACAGATAACGCTACCCATCCGCCTAACCAATGATAGGCGGATGTCCGTGAATTTAAGAACAACGATTATAATGGTAATCTCATCGATCCATCCTCCTCCTGCTTACCAACAAGGAAGCGGACGAACAACCCCATCCGTTGGCTGGCCATTTTATTAACCATTCCGAGTATTGCACTATTTACTAGTCAAATTATTTAGTCGATTAAGCGGTACTTTAGTTATGCTTGTCTATGATCGAGAAACTGCTCCAAGTCGTCCATATCCGCGGACACGGCTTTCGAAAGTTTTACCCGCCGGGTGCACCAATAGCAACACACACTCGATCAACCTCGGAAAACCAAATCAAAACTCAACGAGGCTTTCACGACAAAGCAATCACAGGATTGAGAATATTTCGGGGCCACCCTTTGAGTAGATCCCGCGAAGTAAGCAAGCTTGAGACGGACTCAAGGTTAGCGCCAATGGTGAAGCGATCGGGAACCCAAAACTCGGGGTGTCGATGGCGTAATCACTCCGCCTTCCTAACAAGACAATGCAAAGACTGCACAATCGTAAATAAAGCGAAAGCATGGCATAAGTACAGGATCGTAAATAAAACCTCAAACTAGTTTGTGGCCCCAAGAAATAAGAAAGAATCAATAACTCGCTAAAGGGGGTCCCATATACCTCCCGGATGTGGATAGCGCGATAAATCAAGGAACAGGTATCAAGTACTCGGGGTCCTACGGGACACAAGTGAGCAGGAAAAACCAAATAGCAGATATTGCCCACCGGTACCACTTTCATTAGTTATCCCATCACTACTCAGGTTAAGTTGTTTAGGTACCTCATTATCCAACAGACTCTCACATACCCTACACATGCTGTTCTACGACTCGCATGGCTCAAACAACTCCTATAGTAGTGGCTCATGGGATGGAGGAACAAGCTTGGTGGGGTTTAAAAGTAAAGGCTATGCATACTTGGGATTCCATTTAATGCAATCGCGACTCAATGATGCAAGAATAAGATAGAGGCAATAGGTACTTTATGTATGCAAGTATGTGGAAGTGCTTGCCTGTTAACTCAGTTGAAGCAAGGGACGGATCTGGGTAGTGCTCCTGGTTCTCTTGATATAACCCCTGCTCAGTGTCTATCCGAGAAAAACCAAACAAACAAGGCCAACATGAATATAGAGCACAAGCATTTGAATAAGATGCGTCAAGCAAACAACCATGCCATGATGAATGATGCACAATTTACATGGCAATAAGGTAGCATGGCATGGGTGAGGTGTGGAATACAAGAAATAACATTTTTATTGGGTTTTATTCGCATTTTATTGTCAAATTAGTTGCTGGATATTATATATTTACATGATGCATGCTGCAATGGAAGTCATGGATGGCATAAACAGAAAGGTCTCGTCGAGCTGATCGTTTTAGACATATTATTTACTTAATTTGGAATTATAAAACAAAAGTTATTTATTATTTAAGTTATAGTGGCATTTGTGGTAATTTAAATAAACTTGGAATTTTAATTGTGCAAAAGGCAATATGGATGGCATATTTGAAATCCTGGCATTTTGCTGATATCCAAACATATATTACTTGTCCAATTTGGATTTACAAATAAAAAGTTATTTGAATCTGATTTGAAATTTGAATTTGAATTAGTTTTAATAGTTTTATAATTAAACAGACTCAGCACAACGTTTTACACCCAGGCTAACTTAACCCCTGCCACGTACATCGGACCGTGGGACCCCACCCTGGCCACATCGAGAGGGAAGGGGGACCGCGGGTTGAGAACGAAAACTACAGGAGCCTTTTTACAAAACCACCACTGACGCTGACAGAGGGCCCTGAGGACCGCGGGTTGAGTTTTGAAAAGCATAGGACCCTTTTCATAAAATTTCCAGCGACACAGACAGGTGGGCCAAAACGTAACGCGGGTTAAGCGTAAAATCTAGCAGGGGGTTACGCGCAAAAAGGCCGCCGTACTGTTGATCTTCTCTGCCTGACGAACTGAACCAACCATGCGCGACAGAGGAAAAGGGGGCGCTCGATTCGCGATCATGACGCCGGGCGGCGGGCCACTGGCTGGGCCTTGGTTGATGATGAGGAGGAGGCGGCTAGAAGACGCTCGCCGCAGATGCTCGGTCTTGGCCGGCACGCGGTGTGCTCGGCGAAACGATCGGCGGCGGCAGGAAGCGAGGCGGGGACAGAGCATGTCTACGGTGTTCAGGGGCTTACATGAGCGGCCGGTGACGTGGCGAGGCAGGGCAGGCGACGACGGCGCGGCCGCATGGAGGGGCTAGGGTTTGCGGCGAGCGGCGTCGGGCTGCTGGGGCCGTCTCCTCCTCGCGTCTGGTCCAGGCGTCGCGGCTGCTCGAGGCTTCTCGACACCTTGCAGCAACACGCCACCGCTAGAACGACGGGGTGGTAGACGGCGTGGCCGGGCGAGAGGACGCGGTGGAGGAGGAGGCAGAGGGGAGGCGAGGCAGGCCTGGGATGGGATCTGGGAGGCAGAGGGAAGGAAGAGGATAAAACGAGGCGAGGTGGGGGCTTGCGTGGGGAGGGCAGTCGGCTCGGCCACCTTTTGCCCTCCCTCACGTGCTCGGCATGGGGGTCAGGGGGACGCAGAGCTAGGGAGGAGGGGTGAGGTGGCAGTGGTGGGCAGGTGTAGGGTTAGAGAGGGGGGGGGAGAGAGAGAGGGAGAGGAAAGAATAGAGAGGGGTGATTCGGCCGGGGGCTGGGGTGGGGCCCTGGGACGGGTGGGGTGGTAGGGTAGCTGGGGTGGGGCCTGCATGGAAGAGAGGCGAGCTAGGGTAGGGCATGGTGATCATGCTAGGCAAACTAGAAGGAGAAGAGAGGTACTTAGGGTTTTACTTAGGGAAGATGTAGATTAGAGGGGAAAGGGTGGCTTAGGGTTTAGGTTTAGTTAGAATGGTTATGGCATGGGATAGATTTAGGGTTTTACTAAGAGGGGGTATGGATAGAGGGAGGTGGTACTTAAGGTTGAACATACATGCTTGGACAAGATCACATAAACCAAACAAACAAAAGGGAGAGAGATGTGGTGATGGGGTTGTCCTTGCCATCACATGATCACATGTGTATGCCTGGAGATGGGATAGAGGTTTAGGTGATATGGTGAAGAGAAACTACAAGCCCAAAACAAGATTTGATTAAAGGGAAGATGATCCATTTAGAATTCAAATAAAAACCAAATACTATAAAAGGTGACACTTGCATGGCCCATGCAATAGAATTAATGCCAAATTTATCCTTGTGAAAACAATAATATTAACATGGCATTATTCATATGCATTCCCAAAAGGTGGACAAGGCCAAGCAAAGATATGGGTGTAATCCAAACAACCAATCATGAGCTAAAGATAAATCAACAAAATGCCAAGCTCAGATTAGTTGGATGGTGGAATTATAAGGTGGTGAAAGAAAAGGTGGTGGAGTCAATAAGAGAGATGCCCTCCACTCAACTTGGGCATTTAACAATATATTAAGAACCAAATACAATATCAAGAGGCAACTACAATTAATCATGCACATGAGATAAGAACCAAACAAGAAAGGGTTTTATATGATGCTCAAATGCAAGGTGACATGATGACATGAGCATGATATGATGATGATGCAACAATTATATGTTGGAAGTGGCCCTTTTATTATTATAACATGTAGCATTACAGGAGTTAGACAACTGGGATGCTACAACTCTCCCCCACTAAACAGGAATCTCGCCCCGAGATTCTAGGAAGAAGAAGATACAAAAAGAGAAGGATGGTTGGCACGGAGTTCATCTTCACGCTCCCATGTGGCTTCATCAGCGAATGGTGTGACCTTTGCACCTTGCGTAACTTGATGGACTTGTTGCAGTCCTTCTTCGCGGGTCTCAAGGATTTTGGTGGGGTGTTCTTGATAAGACAGATCTTCTTTGAGGTCGGTTAACTCATGATCCACGGTCCTGCCGGGATCTTTGAAGCACTTCTTGAGCTGAGAGATGTGGAAAACATCATGAACCTTGAGTTTTTCCGGGAGCTCCAAGGCATAAGCAACTTCTCCTCTTCTACCACGTATCTTGAAAGGACCGATGTATCTAGGAGCCAACTTCCCTTTGATACCGAAGCGGTGTGTTCCTCTCATGGGAGTGACACGAAGGTACACGAGATCACCAGGGGCATATACCATATCCGTGTGTTTCCTGTCATAGTTGCTCTTCTGACGACTCTGAGCAATCTTCAGGTTCTCCAGAATGATATGCACCTTCTCCTCTGCTTGAGTAACGATATCAGGGCCAAACCAGATTCTTTCTCCTGCACCTGACCAACCAATCGGAGTTCTGCACTTGCGACCATAGAGAGCCTCGAATGGTGCCATCTTCAGACTCTTCCGAAGTCATTGTTGTAGGAGAATTCAGCATATGGAAGGCATTCCTCCCACTTCATGCCAAACGAGATGACGCAAGCTCTAAGCATATCCTCCGTAATCGATTGATTCTTTCCACTTGTCCTTGCGATCGAGGGTGGTAGCAGTCTTTGAAGTTCAACTTTGTTCCCAAAGCTTTTTGGAAACTCTCCCAGAACTTTGAGGTGAAGATGCTCCCACGGTCTGAACTGATTTCAAGTGGGACCCCATACAGAGAGACAATTCTGTTGATATAGAGCTCAGCCAACTGAATTCCAGAAATTGTTTCTTTGACTGGGAAGAAATTAGCCATTTTAGAAAGCCTGTCGATGACAACAAAGATTGCATTGTTGCCCTTCTGCGATCTAGGAAAACCAGTGATGAAGTCCATCTCTACTTTCTCCCATTTCCATTCCGGAGGTTTCAATGGCTGAAGAAGACCAAATGGTTTCTGATGGACAGCCTTGACTCTGCGACAGACATCACATTCTGAGACATACTTGGCACAATACCGTTTCAACCCAGGCCACCAGTATTGTGTTTTCAAGTCCATGTACATCTTTGTGCTGCCAGGATGGATAGAAAGAACCGAATCATGCGCCTCCTTGAGAACTTGGTCTCTCAGACCCGGGTAGTTTGGAACAAACATCCGGTGGTCAAAGAAGAGCGTGCCTTGATCATCAACGTGGAAGGACTCATACTTCGGAAGCCCAAGTTTAGAGATGAGCTTTCTGGTGTGCGGATCGCCACGCTGACGGAAACGAATCTGTTCTTCCAAGAGAGGAGTAGCTAGAAGGTTCAGGAGATGCCCTTGTTCCACAACTTCCAGGTTGAGCTGGCGGAATTCCTTGCACAAAAGAGGTTGTTGTTCTTCCATCATGAGGTTGTTGACATAAGCTTTACGGCTGAGAGCATCTGCCATGACATTAGCTTTGCCCGGTGTGTAGTTGATGGTCACATCAAAGTCATTGATTGCTTCGATCCATCTCCTCTGCCGAAGGTTGAGATCAGGCTGAGTGAAGATATACTTCAAACTTTTGTGGTCCGAGAAGATCTCACAACGGTTACCAAGCAAGTAGTGCCTCCATAGCTTCAAAGCAAATACAACTGCTGCTAGCTCGAGGTCATGTGTGGGATAGTTGACCTCATGCGTCTTCAACTGACGAGAGGCATAAGCAACCACCTGTTTCTCTTGCATCAGGACCGCACCCAATCCTTGCAAAGAGGCGTCACAGAATATCTGGAAAGGCTTAGATGTATCCGGAGGAATCAAGACTGGTGTGGAAGTGAGCTTCTCTTTGAGTGTCTCAAAACTTTCTTGACAAGCAGGAGTCCACAGGTACTTCTTGCCCTTCTTGAGGAGATCGGTAAGAGGCTTCGCTATCTTTGAGAAGTTCTGAACAAAGCGACGACAATAGCTAGCCAGTCCGAGAAAACTCCGCACTTCCTTGACATTAGCAGGAGGAAGACATTCAACTATTGTCTTCACGGTTTCCGGGTTGACTGCAATGCCCTTGGCAGAGATAACATGACCCAGGTATGTTACTTCAGGCAACCAAAACTCACACTTTGAGAACTTTGCATACAAGCGGTTCTCGCGCAGCTTGTTTAGGACACAACGAAGGTGTTCTTCATGCTCCTCCTTAGACTTGGAATAGACCAGAATGTCATCCAGATATACCACAACAAATTTATCCAGGTACTCCATGAAGACCGAGTTCATAAGCCTCGAGAAGGTAGCAGGAGCATTGGTGAGACCGAAAGACATCACCGTGTACTCATACAGGCCATAGCGGGTGGTGAAAGCTGTTTTGGGCACATCTTCTTTGTGAATCTTGATTTGGTGATAACCACTTCTCAAGTCCAGCTTAGAGAACACCACAGCTCCTGCTAGCTGATCAAAAAGATCATTTATCCGTGGAAGAGGATATTTGTTCTTGATGGTTTTAGCATTGAGAGCCCGGTAGTCAACACATAGCCTATCGGTTCTGTCACGCTTCTTCACAAAGATTGTTGGGCTACCCCAAGAAGAAGTGCTGTGTTGAATGAAACCCAACTTCTCTTGTTCATCAAGTTGTCGTTTGAGTTCAGCCAATTCAGAAGGACCCATTTTATATGGCCTCTTAGAGATAGGAGCCGTTCCAGGTTCAAGCTCAATCACGAATTCAACCTCGCGATCCGGAGGCATACCCGGCAACTCTTCAGGAAAAACATCCGGAAACTCACAGACCACTGGGACTCTCTGAATAGCTTCCATGGCATCATTATTCAGAGCCGCCAAGGAGAAAAGCTGGACAGCAGGCGTCAGACTTGGCGAAAAGACTATATGGCCTTCAGGGATCTTCAGAGACACTGAGCGTTCAGCACAATCAATCACAGCTGCATTTGCTGTCAACCAATCCATGCCCAAAATGACATCAATGTCAGAGTTGCCCAGAACAATCAAAGAAGCCAAGAATGAAGAACCACCAATCTCAACTTTATTGCCATGACTGATTTGAGCAGCTGCCATTGTTGCTCCAGGAGAAAGAACCATTAACCGCTTTTGGAGAGGAACCAAGACTAACTCGTTCTCATCTGCAAACTTGTGCGACACAAAGGAATGCGATGCACCAGAATCAAAGAGAACTCGTGCAGGGACTGAGTTAATGGATAGCATACCCATTACAACTCCAGGTGCGAGCTCAGCTTGAGAGGCGTTGACGCAGTTGGCGCGAATAACCGCAGACCCGGGCTTAGTGTTGATGTTGAGAGCCCGAGGCGGTGGTGCACGAACCGAAGGAGAGCTTGCTGCAGATCTTGGCGGGGGTTGAGGGAGAGCTTTGTTCTTCATTGGGCAGTTCCAGCTGAGATGTCCAGGATCTCCACACGTGTAATGAGCACCGGACGTGGGAGCGAGTAGCTGGGGACTCCGCCAGCGCCTGTAGTTGTTGTTGTAGCCCCGGAGCCGCATGGTGAAGTTTGGTGGCCTTGGCGAAACTTGCAGTGTCTTGGTGGAGCCGGAGCGACGGTGGGGTGTTAGGAACCCGCACACGCTTAGAAGGAGCTGCCATAACCAAGAGCTTGATGCATCCCTGTTGTGTTTCTTGGACTCCTCAAACATCCGCCTACTTGCCTCCTCTTGCAAGGTCTTTGCGTCTTTGTAGTTCCAGGAAGGTTGCCGGTCTTGCATGCGTGATTGCATACTTGATCGACGCATTGAGCCCTTGCCTGAACCTTTTCTGCTTCTTCTTGTCATCAGATACCTCATCACCACCATAATGAGAGAGATTCATGAAGTTCCTGATATAGGTGTTGACGTTATCATTTCCTTTCTTGAGGTTGAGGAAAGCCTCCTTCATCCTTTCCATCACAATCTCTGAGAGAAACTGCTCTTTGAACGCTCCAGAGAACTGTCCCCAGGTAGGCTGAAAACCAGTGCAGCTTGCCTTCAAGTAATTCTCCCACCAAAGAGCTGCATCCCCCTTCAGAAGGTGAGTAGCACACTTAACCCACTCCTGCTTAGGAACATCAGCAGTCTCAAGAAGCCTTGACGTCTCACGTAGCCAATCATCCGCATCCAGTGGGCGATCAGACACATCAAACTGACGAGGGTTGAATTTGAGGAAGCTCTTGATGTCGCCCCGCTTGGGAGGTGGAGGGAGTGGAGCAAACTCATTTCTTCTGACGCTTTCTTCCAAGCGCTGCTGGTTCTGCTGCATCGCTGCCAAAGCATTAGCTATGTTTGACAATGCGGCCCCAAGCTCTGGTGGTATGTCCTCATCTGAACGGCGTGGTGGAGCCATCCTGAGATTGATATAAAACACAAGTCAGTACTATAATGGAGAATAATAATAATCCAAGATAGTACCAAAATGGAATTAACCAAGATTAAAGGATACAATTTACTGAGATGATATTAAAATATCAACAAAGTTCAAAGCACCTAAAAGATATTAAGCATATCGCACACGACTGAAAAGGAGTGTGGTACACAAATATATCAAAGAAAAAAAATTTCCACAAATTTCGGCATTAGAATACCAATAGATGCGCAAAATTACTTAACGAATCAAGATTAGTGACTCTACCGATTCAATATACAAAAGCGAATGATAAAAGTAGTGGTATGGTCACGACTCCATCCCGCACTCAAATCATTACTCCGCACATGAACAAGTGGAACACATATCCTAACCCCTTCTTCTCACGACGAAACTAAAGATTGGTATCTACGGAAACGAACACCCCAAACAAGATAGCGTCGGATACAAAGAGGAAGTTAGATTGCGTCGGTTTGCAACAGCCTGTCGGTATGGAATGTACCAACAGTTGATAGCCAAAGGCAGATAAGATAACAACTTGGATGCAACAGATAGACAAGGGATTTCACACACACACACACACACACAACCTATGGTACTACGGAAACCCAGAACACGTGAATCCTAGTTTGAACTTTGAGAAGAGGATTGAAAACGTTGCACTTCCTTACCAGAAAAGGGTGGTTGGGAGGGTAAGAAGAAAAGTGGAAGCAGTCCTACTCGCTTTTGTTTTTCCCTAATATACATAACTACCAAAATATTTGCTAGATCGACAACGACTGCTTGAAACCACGAAGGTCGGGATGGCTCTGATACCAATTGTAACTACCTCGGTGAATTACGCTCCTAGATACAAGCCTGGATGAGTGATAGTGGTTGAAATAGTACGGTGGGGCCCCAAAAGCCACTCACTGGTAGTCCTTTCAGACGTCCCAACCACTACCCTCTCAACGGGACCTGTACGGGCGACGTAATCGGCAGGCGAAGGGATCAACTACGTACACAAGTGGGTATGTACGCAAGCCACCATACAAGAGTACATCAGAGCCATACCATCTAAAAAGAAAGGAAAAATCGCAACGCCATACGGCAAGATTCAAATATCCTGAATAAATCTATAGTTTAGGATACTTCCTCATACAACACACATCAGAGTATCAAGCGGAAGCGGCAAACAAGTCCGAGTACGGATAAGAAGCAAATCGGCATAAGATGCCATAGAAATAAGCACATCCCAACCACAGATCTCACGGATCCCGTGCTCCTAATCTCTACACCAAACGATCGTTGCCCACATCATCGCCTTCTTCCACCCAAGATCCGTCCTGCGGGTACTGCTCATCCGAACCAATAATTTATCGTGTGAGACCCTAAGGGTACTCAAGAAGTCTTAATGCCTCTAAAGGGGACACAACACAGGGTGACGAATTGCAAAAAGATAAAACCCTAGCAGTTCTACAGATAACGCTACCCATCCGCCTAACCAATGATAGACGGATGTCCGTGAATTTAAGAACAACAGTTATAATGGTAATCTCATCGATCCATCCTCCTCTCGCTACCAACAAGGAAGGACGAACAACCCCATCCGCTGGCCATTTTATTAACCATTCCAGTATTGCACTATTTACTAGTCAAATTATTTAGTCGATTAAAGCGGTACTTTAGTTATGCTTGTCTATGATCGAGAAACCGTGCTCCAAGTCGTCCATATCCGCGACACGGCTTTGAAAGTTTTACCCGCCGGGTGCACCAATAGCAACACACACTCGATCAACCTCGAAAACCAAATCAAAACTCAACGAGGCTTTCACGACAAAGCAATCATAGGATTCAGAAATATTTGAGGGCCACCCTTGAGTAGATCCATAGAACGTAAGCAAGCTTGAGACGGACTCAAGGTTAGCGCCAATGGTCAGAAGCGATCGGGAACCCAAAACTCGGGGTGTCGATACCGCGTAATCACTCCGCCTTCCTAATGATAAGATGTGCAAAGACTCGCACAATCGTAAATAAAGCAGTAAAGCATGGCATAAGTACAGGATCGTAAATAAAACCTCAAACTAGTTTGTGGCCCCAAGAAATAAGAATGAATCAAGCTCTGGCTAAGGGGGGTCCCATATACCTCCCGGATGTGGATAGCGCGATAAATCAAGGAACAGGTATCAAGTACTCGGGGTCCTACGGGACACAAGTGAGCAGGAAAAACCAAATAGCAGATATTGCCCACCGGTGCCACTTTCATTAGTTATCCCATCACTACTCAGGTTAAATTGTTTAGGTACCTCATTATCCAACAGACTCTCACATACCCTACACATGCTGTTCTACGACTCGCATGGCTCAAACAACTCCTATAGTAGTGGCTCATGGGATGGAGGAACAAGCTTGGTGGGGTTTAAAAGTAAAGGCTATGCATACTTGGGATTCCATTTAATGCAATCGCGACTCAATGATGCAAGAATAAGATAGAGGCAATAGGTACTGTATGTATGCAAGCATGTGGAAGTGCTTGCCTGTTAACTCAGTTGAAGCAAGGGACGGATCTGGGTAGTGCTCCTGGTTCTCTTGATATAACCCCCGCCGGTGTCTATCCGAGAAAAACCAAACAAACAAGGCCAACATGAATATAGAGCACAAGCATTTGAATAAGATGCGTCAAGCAAACAACCATGCCATGATGAATGATGCACAATTTACATGGCAATAAGGTAGCATGGCATGGGTGAGGTGTGGAATACAAGAAATAACATTTTTATTGGGTTTTATTCGCATTTTATTGTCAAATTAGTTGCTGGATATTATATATTTACATGATGCATGCTGCAATGGAAGTCATGGATGGCATAAACAGAAAGGTCTCGTCGAGCTGATCGTTTTAGACATATCATTTGCTTAATTTGGAATTATAAAACAAAAGTTATTTATTATTTAAGTTATAGTGGCATTTGTGGTAATTTAAATAAACTTGGAATTTTAATTGTGCAAAAGGCAATATGGATGGCATATTTGAAATCCTGGCATTTTGCTGATATCCAAACATATATTACTTGTCCAATTTGGATTTACAAATAAAAAGTTATTTGAATCTGATTTGAAATTTGAATTTGAATTAGTTTTAATAGTTTTATAATTAAATGACTCAAAGACAACGTTTACACCCAGTTAACTTAACCCCCGCCACGTATCGTGGGACGGACAGACCGACCCACGCGCCAATGATCGAGAGGAAGGGGACCGCGGGTTGAGAACGAAAACTACAGGAGCCTTTTTACAAAACCACCACTGACGCTGACAGAGGGCCCTGAGGACCGCGGGTTGAGTTTTGAAAAGCATAGGACCCTTTTCATAAAATTTCCAGCGACACAGACAGGTGGGCCAAAACGTAACGCGGGTTAAGCGTAAAATCTAGCAGGGGGTTACGCGCAAAAAGGCCGCCGTACTGTTGATCTTCTCTGCCTGACGAACTGAACCAACCATGCGCGACAGAGGAAAAGGGGGCGCACCGGGGCTCGATCTCGCGACCGCGGACGCGCCAGCGAGGGCGGCTACCACTGGGCTGGGCCTTGGTTGATGACAGGAAGGAGGGAGGCGGCTAGAAGACGCTCTCGCGCGCAGATGCGGTCTTGGCGCTTCACGGCAGTGTGCTCGGCGAAACGATCGGCGGCGGCAGAAGCGAGGCGGGACGAGCATGTCACGGTGTTCAGGGCTTACTGCGAGCGGTCGGTGATGGCGAGGCACGGTGCAGGCGATCGGCGCGGCTCATGGACTGGGGCTAGGGTTTGCGGCAGCAGGCGTGGCTGGCTGGGCCGCCTCCCTCGTCTGGTCCAGGCGCAGCTCAGGGCTTCTCGACACCAGGCAACACGCCACCGGCTAGAACGACGGGGGGGTGGTAACCGGCGTGGCGGCGAGGACGCTGGGCGTGGAGGAGGAGGCAGAGGAGGGGAGCGAGGCAGGCCTCTGGGATGGGATCTGGGGAGGCCAGAGAGGGGAAGGAAGAGGATAAAAACGAGGCGAGGTGGGGGGCTTGCGTGGGGGAGGGGCAGGTCGGCTCGGCCACCTTTTTGCCCTCCCTCACGTGCTCGGCATGGGGGGGTCAGGGGACGCGGCAGAGCTAGGGAGGAGGGGGTGAGGCTGGCAGGTGGCCCTGGGTCGTGGGCAGGTAGGGTTAGAGAGGGGGGCCGGTAGGCAGAGAGAGGGTAGAGAGGAAAGAATAGAGAGGGAGAGGGGGTGATTCGGCCTAGGGCTAGGGTTGGGCCCTTGGACGTGTGGGGTGGTAGGGTAGCTGGGGTGGGGCCTGCATGGAAGAGAGGCGAGCTAGGGTAGGGCATGGTGATCATGCTAGGCAAACTAGAAGGAGAAGAGAGGTACTTAGGGTTTTACTTAGGGAAGATGTAGATTAGAGGGGAAAGGGTGGCTTAGGGTTTAGGTTTAGTTAGAATGGTTATGGCATGGGATAGATTTAGGGTTTTACTAAGAGGGGGTATGGATAGAGGGAGGTGGTACTTAAGGTTGAACATACATGCTTGGACAAGATCACATAAACCAAACAAACAAAAGGGAGAGAGATGTGGTGATGGGGTTGTCCTTGCCCACACATGATCACATGTGTATGCCTGGAGATGGGATAGAGGTTTAGGTGATATGGTGAAGAGAAACTACAAGCCCAAAACAAGATTTGATCAAAGGGAAGATGATCCATTTAGAATTCAAATAAAAACCAAATACTATAAAAGGTGACACTTGCATGGCCCATGCAATAGAATTAATGCCAAATTTATCCTTGTGAAAACAATAATATTAACATGGCATTATTCATATGCATTCCCAAAAGGTGGACAAGGCCAAGCAAAGATATGGGTGTAATCCAAACAACCAATCATGAGCTAAAGATAAATCAACAAAATGCCAAGCTCAGATTAGTTGGATGGTGGAATTATAAGGTGGTGAAAGAAAAGGTGGTGGAGTCAATAAGAGAGATGCCCTCCACTCAACTTGGGCATTTAACAATATATTAAGAACCAAATACAATATCAAGAGGCAACTACAATTAATCATGCACATGAGATAAGAACCAAACAAGAAAGGGTTTTATATGATGCTCAAATGCAAGGTGACATGATGACATGAGCATGATATGATGACGATGCAACAATTATATGTTGGAAGTGGCCCTTTTTATTATTATAACATGTAGCATTACAGGAGTTAGACAACTGGGATGCTACAGTGGTGCCCATTGATCTCAAAGTCCACAGGAGCATGACCCTCAACAAGCTTGGCAAAGACATTTGAGGAGTTCAGAACGTTGATGTCGTTGTTCGATCATGCCATGCCAAAGAAGGAGTGCCAGATCCAAAGATCATATCTAGCAACTGCCTCGGGTATCACAATGCAACCTCCTTTGTGGTCTTTGTACATTTCCTGCCATGCAAATGGATAGTTCTTCCACTGCCAATGCACACAGTCTATGTTTTCAATCATCCCTGGAAATCCTCTTCTTTCATTGACTGTCATGATCCGAACAGTGTTTTCAGCAGTGGGTGTTCTCAAATACTGTTTTTCAAACATTGCAATCACTGCCCTGCAGAACATGTACAAGCAATCGATGGTGGTGGACTCGGCCATGCAGAGATAGTCATTGGCACTGCCACCCGACGCTCCATATGCAAGCACCCCATTGCCACTGTGCACTTCTGCACTGAGGAAAACCCAACCATGCCGGTGCAGTCTTTCTTGCACATGAAATAGGGGTCGTATTCACAGATGGCATGCACGATCTTGAGGAAGAGCTTCCGGCTCATCCTGAAACACCGCCGAAACACGACCTCTTCGTGGAGCAGATCGTCGGCGAAGTAGTCGTCGTACAACATGCAGCAGCCTTCCATCCTCTGCCTTGCCTTGCACTTCCGGCGACCCTTCGCTGAACCTCCACGCTTCGGCGTCGCCGTCTGCAAGTACAGCTGGGCAAGGGAAGCGGGGATCTGCATGTGCTCTGCATCTTCGGTGGCAACGGCGTTCTCCTCCTCTAGCAACACGGCGAACATCTCCTCGTCGTCGGAGTCCATGGTCGAACCGGCAAAACACCGAACACTTGGCGGGCAAGGTTGTGGGAGCTCGCAACGAAGCCGAGCTACGGCAAAATTTGGGTTGTTTGAACCGAACAAATTATGAATGAATAAATAAGGAGGGTGCTGCCCATTGTCTAAAAACAAATCGGACGGAACTAATTTACAGGCATTAACTTGACAAATCACAACATCCACTCTTCTTTTGCATTTGCAAGGTCAAGTCCATGAGCATCCTCGTTCAGCACATCCTTATGTACGTATTGGTTATCCATATTTGCATCTTCAGATTTAGATGCCATCTACAAAAAGAATAGCAAAAAAATATCGTATTCTATGATACACACGCCATTCTCAACAGAAACCCATCTATAAAATTTATCATCCGCACCGTGCTCAAGGTGATTAGGGATGTATACAGTGCCCTACGCATATGGTTAGTACAATATATTTCATAGATATTTGATATTGTTGGATGTAATGTTATTCTTTTTATAGATGGGTTTCTGTTAGGGCACTGTATACATCCATTCTCCACTACGCCTTTGCCTCAGCTACTCACAAGTCTAACTGCTCATGGCACTGTATACATCCCTAATCACCTTGAGCATCTAAAAATGTTATTTTCGTATCATCTCTAGAAAGTAGGTGTCTATGTAGATGCTCCTCCTGCTACCTGCACTCTAATGACCATATGGGGTGCGTCAATGGTCCACTTCAGAAAGATGCACATTTAATCCCGACATTCGGAGGTAGATAAGAACCTCCATTAGAATTATATACAGGTGACACATTATCAGCTCACGACTCTTACAAAAAGTGAGGACTCCAAAGTTTGGAGTAGGCTATGTGATCTTAGTCATGAGGCTAAGTGTTATCTATCTCTCTAGAAAAAATTTATTTCTATCCCCCAATAGTCAGGTAAGTGATTAAGAAGATATGACACGCCATGTCTATTGCATTTATGATGCATCGAGGGAATTACATTTACAAGAAAAGATCGATATAATTTCACAAAACTTGCCTAAGTTAAAAAATTATGCTTCTAATTTACAACAATTGCTTAATTACTGGGCTAACAAATAACGACGCAGGCACTCTTTTGTGTTTTGCAAGTTCACTGGCTTAAATATGTTAAGAATCCATGCTAGCAGCAAAGAACTCATCAGCACTCTTTGAAAATTAAATTTTTGTCATCTACAGTGGTATTCTTGGGGTTATAAATTATCTCAGGAAAAACTGACTTGATAATACAAGACAGATTAAAAATTAAGTGAAGTATCATGGCCAGAAAGACACTGAAACATCAGCCTACTTAGAAATGTAGGAGTGGATAGAAAAAACCATTTCCACTTATTTTGCTGGGTAAACATCATAAGGGTGCATAATTAATGATATATATATTCGAGAACTATTGTATACCAAAAATATTTAAAATAGCACGGCATCCCGAGTTTCTAAAATTGTTCTCTCTTTGTAAATATTTAATTGTAAATCAGACCTTAGTTCCTCAATATTAATTGTCACACTATTATCAGCGTCGAAGGATTTAATCTAGTTTCACAATATCTTCTTCGGGCAAGATTTCTGCAGAAGTATGAATATAACCAAAGAAGTGTGGACTTTTATTCTAATGCAGACTGGACTACCAATACAAAAGAGCTTTAGTTTACATCGGGAACCTTCTTAGCTAGTTCATCAGTGTAATATCAAGTTGTTTATATGGGACCTATTCATCCTAATTAGTTTATGGACGACACATGTGCTTAGCGGTTTAGATTGAGACGTTATACACACAAAAATCAGTTTATACAGACATAAGTAGGCAATGTGGTATACTACAAATGATGAAATATGGCTATAGAACCAAGATGCTACTAAATGGAGAGATGAGTTGAAAAATACAAACCGAAAATATCAGTAGTAGTAAAACTCTCCTTTAGGCCTTGTTTGGCAGAAGTGTATCAACGAGTAATTGAGAGTATTTCTTCAAAGGGATTGGGTGAAAACACTCTTGTCACCCAAAACACTTTGTTACACTACAATCCTCTTCCTTGTCAATATTCTCCAATAATTTAGCTGCTTGGTAGGCAGGGATAATTTATCTGTTTGGAGCCGTCGTCGGTGTCGCTGCGAGGCGAGTGCGCCACAAAATCCCCAAAACGCGAGGGGGGTGGAGCGTCTTGAAAACTTCTCTACCCGACGTGTATCAGGGAGTTTTCCTGGGTATGAGTCCGGCAAGACCGGCCTGCCAAACGGCCTGCTCGCAGTTTCAAGTGTATTCAAAGCCTGCGAGTATAATACACCACAAAACCGGTTTAAACGCTTGTACCAAACGAGGCCTTAGGAAATTTTGCATCCCACTTGACCAAGTCTAGGAACGAACAATAAGAGACCAATATGGACGAGTTAGAGGCTCGGGGGCAGGGAGAATTACCTATGCTCTATCTGCAGCGCATGCAGAAATTCAGGCTTGCAAAGAAGCTGCGTACGCTGCTGCTGAGTGGGGTATGGTCCATGTCCTAATTGAGACGGATTCACAGAACCTGATGCACGCAATGAGGACGACGGAGTATGACAGAGCTGCGGAAGGAATCATCTACAAAAACCTGCGACTATATATGCAGCTGGCTTTTAATTCTTTTGAATTTGTTTTTGCCCCCGTACTTGTACTTGTAATAAACTAGCGCATGAGGTAGCTGCTGTCGGAGTGAACCGGCAAGACACTAGACGTTTATGGCCGGAGTCGCTGCCTGATGGTGTAAGTGCCCTGTTGGCCGGCGAGGTTGCTGAGCCATGTGTTTAATGGAATCAAGTGTTCCAGGTAAAAAAAAACTCGTTAAGTGTAAGGATAATTTTTTCCCCAATACCTACGGGCGCTCGCTGGATCGACGTCTTGAGCGCACTAAGAGCATCTCTAATGGCTCGTCTATATGCCCGTCTAAAGCGATTTGGACGACCGTGGACGAAAAAAACCTTTCCAGTGGCTCGTCTAAACGGAGGTCTAAATTTAGACATCCTTCCAAACCTGCTACCCATCGTCCATATATGGACGACGGTGCCACGGCCGTCCAAAGCAACTTCTCGCCGGGAGCTCACTCCCGCGCCCATCCGGAGCAGTTGGAGAGGTAGGACGCGGGCGGCACTTGCGCGAGGTCGCCGTCCCTCTGCTCGCCGGCTCCATGTACTCTCCTTTTCCATGTAGATTTGGCGAGAGGGAGAGAGAAATTGGACGGAAACGAGAGGGTGCTCGACCATGGTGCCTAGGCGCACGCTAGATCCGTCTACCAATAGCCAATTTTTCCTGGATCCGGCGTGGCCTCGTCAGTCTGATGTGCTCGGGCGTGAGGGGGGCATGGGTCGCATGAGGCGTCCGCCTAGCGGCACAGGAAGAGAATGGGAAAGGGCATGGCGGCGGTTAGGGAGCAAGCGGGGGGGCATAGTGGAGGGCTGCAGCTAATCCGACGATGTTGAAGAGAGGAGGCTTGTCTAGTACTGAACTTGTTGCTGCTTGTGCATCGATACAGAATATAAAGATGGAGTGATGTACTACTGTATGTTGCTGAACATTGCTTGTATCGCTGCATAATATACAAATATTTGCTTGTATTGATAATCATGTTGTTGTCTTGTTTGCTACTGAATATTGCTTCTAAATTTTAATAGTAGTTATAAAAAAATTACTAAAATATTAGAGAGAGAATGTAGACGTTTTACATATACACGTTCCGCTGAAAAACTAAGATCGTCTATATTCTCTCTCATTTTAGACGGTTATCTATATGATCATACAGACGTCCAGATTTTCCACTGGAGATACTCTAAAGCGACAACGGTCAGCCGTCCTCGACAACCCGACTCGGTCGTCCTTCCCAAATCGTGCATCTCGCCCAGGTCGCCACCCACTATGCTGGCGATCGACCGCGCCACCAGGACCTGTGAGATTTAGACATGCTATTCGTCAGCGGGCGGAGCCCAGACCTGTGTCGGCGTCATAGAAGAGCCCGGAGCACGATGATTGAGCTTTCCCAATCTCCTGCTGAGACCTGGCCGACAGCCACATAGATGTCACGCGAGTCCACAGAGGGCCGTGCGCACTGGAGTTCACCCGCTCCGGCCGCCGCCGGGCACAGAGATGCTGCGCACCTATCCCCACACTGCGTAGACTTCTCCCCCGATTCCTAGGCCGATCTAAGACCATGCTTGGCTGCAGGCTGCAGCAGTCGTGATGGCGCCGCCTGATGAATCCACGGAGGAAGAACCACTCATGTTCAGCTTTTGGAGATATTTTGACCGGTCATACCTGGTAGTTGGCCATGGGATGCTTCACGTGCTACTACAACGCAAGGGACAAACAAACATCGATCTGGGCCATGTTATAGTTTCAGTCTATATTATGTCAAATTTGGTCATATTAGGTCGAACTTTAAAAGCCGACGAGTTAACTTTGGTGTCCGACGGGACAACTTTTGTGTCCAACGAATTTTTGCCTAGTGAAGCAATTTCGGTGTCCGGCGAGACAACTTTAGAGCTCGACAAAACAACTTTTGTGCCTGACCAGGTAATTTTGGAGTCGACAAGGCAACTTTGGTTTTCGACGAGGCAACTTCGAAGCCCGACAAGGCAACTTTGGTGCTCGGCGAGGCAACTTTAGAGCCGGACGAGGCAACTTCGGAGCCCGGCGAGGCAACTTTTGTCCAGCGAGTAAACTTCGGTGCCCGTCGAGGCAACTTTGAAGCCTGACGAGGCAACTTCAGAGCCCGTCGAGGCAACTTTGGAGCCCGACGAGACCAACGAGGCAACTTATGCCTAATTTCGAAGGCCGGCGAGAAAACTTGTGCCCGACGAGGCAACTTTTTTCCAGTGAGGCAACTTCGGAGACCGATGAGGCAACTTCAGAACCCTACGAGGCAACTTTGGTACCCGGCAAGACAACTTCGGAGCCCAATGAGGCAACTTTAGTGCCCGACGAGGCAACTTCAGAACCCGACGAGGCAACTTCTATGCCTAACAAGGCAACTTCGGAGCCCGAGGAGGAAACTTTTGCCCGGCGAGGCAACTTCAGTGCCCGACGAGGCAACTTCAGAGCTCGGCGAGGCAACTTGTGCCCGACGAGACAACTTTGGAGCCCAACGAGTCAACTTTGGTTCCTAGAGAGGCAACTTTGGTTCCCGACGAGGAAACTTCAGAGTCCGACAAGGTAACTTTGGTGCCCGGCGAGGTAAATTCAGAGCCCAACGAGGCAACTTCTGTGCCTAACGAGGCAACTTCGGAGCTCGAGGAGGCAACTTTTACCCGACGAGGCAACTTTGGTGCCCAACGAGGAAACTTTCAAGCCTGACAAGGCAGCTTCAGAGCTCGGCGAGGCAACTTGTGCCCGACGAGGCAACTTTGGAGCCCGACGATGCCGACGAGGAAACTTGTGCCCGACGAGGCAACTTCGATGCTCGACGGGGCAACTTCTGTGCCTGACGATGCAACTTTTTCCCGACGAGGCAACTTTGGTGCCCGACGGGGCAACTTCTGTGCCTGACAATGCAACTTTTGCCCGGCGAGGCAACTTCGGATCCCGACGAGGCAACTTATGTGCCTTACCAGGCACCTACGGAGCCCGATGAGGCAACTTTGGTGCCTGACGAGGCAACTTCAGTTCCCGGTGAGGCAACTTTGGACCCGACGAGGCAAATCTTGCCCAGCGAGGCAACTTTGGTGTCCTGTGAGGCAACTTCGGAGCCGACGAGGCAACTTTGAAGCCTGACAGGACAACTTTAGAGCCGGGGAGGAAACTTGTGCCTGATGAGGCAACTTCGGAGCCCGACGAGAAAACTTTGGTGCCCGGCGAGGCAACTTTTTTGGCTAACGATGCAACTTCGAAGCCCGAGGAGGCATCTTTTGCCCGATGAGGCAAGTTTGGTGCCAGCGAGACAACTTTGAAGCCTGACAAGGCAACTTCAGAGCCCGGCAAAGGCAACTTGTGACCGACAAGACATCTTTGGAGCCCGACGAGGCAACTTGTGCCTGACGAGGCCGATGAGAAAACTTGTGCCCAACGAGGCAACTTTGGTCAAACTTCGGAGGCCCAAAACTTATGTCGGAAACTTGTGCCTCGTCGGGCACCAAAGTTGTCGGACACAGGTTGCCTTGTCGGACTCCTATGTTGCCTCGTCTAGCATAGGATATTTATTTACGATGATCTACGTCGTCCTAATGGCTTATCGAAGTTGCCTCGTCGGGAATCAAAGTTGTCCAGTCGGGCACAGGTTGCCTTGTAGAACTCCGATGTTGTCTCGCCGGTGAAAGTACAAAGGAAGTCGCCTAGAGGGGGGTGAATAGGCTTTTAAAATTATTACGGTTTAGGCTCAAGTAAATGCGGAATAAAACTAACGTTTAATTTATTGAGCACAAAACCTAGCCACTAAGTTCACCTAGGAGCACCAACAACCTATGCTAAGCAATACAAGCAACAAGGTGATAGCAAGGTATAAATACTTCAAGCACGATGGCTATCACAATGTAAAGTGCATAACTAAAGGGTTCGGTTGAGAGATAACCGATGGACGCGGAGACGAAGATTTGTTTCCCGAAGTTCACTTCCAAAGAAGCTACGTCTCCGTTGGAGAGGTGCGATGGCGCAATGCTCTCCGAACGCCACAAATGGCTCACCTCGAGGTGTGGTGGCTCGATGCTCACCCAATGCCACACAAGGCCTCACCCCGGATGCGGAAGCACGCAACTCACCGACGCCACAAAAGGCTCACCCTATTCTCCCAAGTGCGCACCACAAAAGGCGGGCACTTGATCCACTATGGGACGCTTGAGGGCGGTCACCAAACCCGTACAAGATTGGGGCTAGCTCCACAACTCAATTGAAGGCTCCCAACAACAAATCCACAAAAGGCCAACAATGCCACAAAAGGCCAACAACGCCACAAAAGGCTACAAGACCACAAAAGGTCAACAAGACCACAAAAGGTCAACAATCCAACCATTAACTGCCTAGGGTTCCAAGGAACCTAATAGAAACAAGCTCACAAGCTTGAACTCGTCGAATCTCCGAGGAGAACTCAAACCTATGCACCAAATGCAAGGCAGTCCTTCTCTCCCAAATTCCAACAAAGCTACAAAAGCTATTGGGGAATAAGGAGGAAGAACACAAGAGTAGAACTCAAACCTATGCACCAAATGCAAGGGCAAGTCCTTCTCTCCCAAATTCCAACAAAGCTACAAAAGCTATTGGGGGAATAAGGGAGGAAGAACACAAGAGGAGAACACAAAACTCTCCAAGATCTAGATCCCAATGATTCCTTCACAGAGAAGGGATTTGACTTGGGGGGATTGTAGATCTAGATCTCCTCTCTCAAATCCCTCAAAAAGATGCAAGAATCATAGGAGGGGAAAGGGAGAGGGAAAGCTTCTTCAAGGTTGACAATGGAGGAGAGAGAGAAAGCCAAGAACCAAGAAGAAAAGCTTGTGCACACGAAGGGGAAGAGGAGGCCCTTTTAAAGGGCTCCCAGATCTGCCCGTTATGGGCATTCGCGACACCTGGCCGGAACTTCCGGTGGGAGGCCGGAAGTTCCGGTGGCACCCAGCCAACGGACGAAAACTGCAGAGCGAGAAACTGAAAAAACGAATCATGGCCGGAACTTCCGGCTCTGGGGCGGAAGTTCCGCCCAGCCTGGGCTCCAACGGTCATCAGACCGTTGACGCCCGCTCCAGAAGCGCAACCGGAAGTTCCGGTCAAAACAGACCGGAAGTTCTGGTGAACTTCCGATGCAAGTTCCGACAAAGTTCCGGCAAATAGAACGCTTCAAAACAGAAGGTAACGGAGCATGAGCAGAAGAAGACCCGGAACTTCCACCGGAACTTACGGCGGCAAAGATGCCCTAGCGGAACTTCCGGTGGGAAGCCGGAACTTCCGGTCAGGGAAATTCCAGAAACCAGAAAACTAGAAACGCAATAACTTTTGCATCCGAACTCCAAACGGGATGAAACCAATTTTGTTGGAAAGATAACGACGAATAGAATCCAAGGTGTGGATCCTTGGGAGAAAATATCATGAATATATATGTGATCTATCCCCCAAGGTGTGGAGCCGGAAAAACTCACAAGATCAAAAACCGCAATAAGATATGCAAGTGAAATCCTTAGATGATGAGCTAGAGCTTGTTATGATGGTGACCACAAGCTCTAGATCCTCTCATGGACAAGAACCAAATAATAACCAAGAAAGATGATGATATGAATGCAAAGGTTTGAGCTCTCTCCGAACGATGCAAACGAGACACCCGCTTGAGAGCCCCTCTTGATAGAACGGCTATCTATCCTAAACCCGGTCTCCCAACTAACAACACGAGACCGGCAAAAGAGAAGCCCTATCAACATACCTTTGCCTTGAGCGTCCCACTTGAACTTGATGTAGACTGTCTTGTTCTTCTATAGTAGGAACACCTTTCTTGTTTGCTCTTGCTCGCTCTTGCTTGATGAAGACTTGCAAAATGCTCCCCCATACTCCATGGGGAAACCTCTTCTTTGAACTTGTCTTCATCATTCCATGAGCACGAGGATGGCAAGCTTCAAGCATGAGATCTTTTAGAGATGGCACATCTTGAGCTCGTCCTTCTTCATCCTTACTTGAGGTTGATCCATCTTGATGCAACTCTTTGCACATGCCTTGATCGACCTTCAATCTCCTTCTTTCTTCATGATTCCAATGGGCACAAAGCCCTTGGACATTTCTTCATCTTCCAACCTTGAGACCAACACATGGCCCAAGCGATGCCAATGGACAAACCTACAAGTGAAACTCAATTTACACATTAGTCCATAGAGATTGTCATTAATTACCAAAACCACACATGGGGGGCATACATGCCCTTTCAGCCGGGCAAGAGTTGCCTCGTCCGGATCCCCATAGCCTATTTACTCCATATAATTGAACAACTATTTATTTACTATGAGCAACTAGTATAGGCTGTAACCAAATAAAATAAAATAACTACACGATTATACGGCAGCAATTTCAGATGAAAGCCATAACGCTAGAGGCCCATTCAGCTCTGGATGAAGCCAAGGGTGTTAATAGCTTTGTTCCTAGACGTGGGAACTGCACAATAGTGGATGGATACTGAAAAAAGATTTTTTTACAAATATGCCTGTCTGAAAATTGACATCGCCAAAACTGCCCACATCACCAAACGAATGGCAAGAGTGCCCTGGCGGGAGGGGGATAAGCCGACACGTGGCCCTTCCCGCCACCGTTCAAGGCGGAGCAGACATCCAACCACGGGGAGAGGCGGGAAAATAATTCCGTCCTTGGGACTGGCGGGAGGAAGTGGGACCCGTGACATCGGGCGGAGGGCTCGTCCATTGGCGAGCCATCCCGTCTTGCTGATTCCTCTTGGTCTTTGGATGAGAAAAGGGATGGAATTGTTGTTTTGTGCCTTGAATTTCAAGGTTTGCAAGCTTTAGTGCCGATTTCTTGACGAATTTGGAAGAATTTTGAGGGGAAAATAGATCAGGACTGTGAAGGAAGATGAACAGTACAGCCGTCTTCCCGCTAGTGCTGGCCTGGAAGTTCGTCCCGCCACCGCCATGGAAGGGAATCTGCTTCCGCTGGGCGACGACGTGGCCAGGCCCCTTTCCGCCATCCCCTTGGGCGGGATGCGCTTTCCGCCTCTCCCCTTGGCGGAATGAGTGGGCCGCCCTGTGCTATGGCGGAATAAGCCACGTGCCTCTTTTTCCAATTCCCGCCGCGGCGGTTTTGGCAATCACATTCACAGGAGGGTATTTTTAACGATAACGGTTTACAGAGGGTCATATTTGTAAAAAAATCCTGAAAAACTCTAGCAATGCGCTACGTCGTCTTTGCCCTTGGCAACTAGCCTCCCGGCAGCCGTGTCCTAATTTTTTTAACGCATTCACGCGCAGCAACAATCTTCTGAGGTTCTCTCTCTAAAAAAACCAATCTTCTCAGGCCAGCACATGCATGACATGTACTCTCGGCACGCATCGATTACTTCCTGGTGGGGAGATCGTCCTTCTTCATCTCACACCGTGCCCACACCACATGTTGTAATACCACATATTTACCCATTTAGGTTCACATTCAATGACATGTGGGTACTAGTAGTTCCTGTTCCACACATAAGCGAGTGATGGGTACGTTTACATTGAAGTGGGTATCGTTTGCAATGAAAAGTGTAATATTGCTGTCAACCCACCCATGTTTTTTAGTTCCGTTCTCAAAATTGTATCTTTTTTATCTTTCGAATCAAAAGTCGGATTTCTGACTTGTTTTGATATTTGAGTTTCTCATGATTATATCTTCAAAACAAGATCAATCTTGGACATATTTTAAAAAATCTTAAAATTTGAATTTTAAAATTGTACTGGAATTGAAATGAAATTTTAATGAAATAATTTATCATATTTGACTTATTTCATATCAATATTTTTGTGATATTAAAATTTGCCGTGGTGGTGTCAAGACAGATGCCATGGGTAGGCTTAAGTTGGGGGGCCGAATGGGTGCTTGTGGTCACCGGGGAGGGAGTGCACGGTCTTGCCATGCACGAAGAACAAGATGAACTCTCTACACTTAGGGATTTGATTGATACTTGAGAATTACAAGTGCTCCTTGAGCTGTATGAACTAGTGTTGTTCCCTACTTGGTCCAACCTCCTGCTACTACTGCTATGCCCCTCCTTATATAGGTGGTGCTAGCTAGGTTACACCCCTTTGGGCTCTAGGGTTACTGTTTGGATCCTGGTCCCTACCATGTGGGCCGGGTCATGGGCTTGCCCTAAGCCCAATGGCCCAGTCCATAAAACTTGACAGCTAACGGTCTTCTGATACATCGCCTCCTGTTCCTTTTGGCGTCACGCAGTAACTTTGTACGTCAGCCCTTGCTTTGGACATCACCCGGCTCCTTTTATGTCACCCGGCGTCGCCCTTCTCTTTTGACCACGCTTTATCATGGTCCCTCCTGAACCTCACTCGGAAAGGTGCCACGCGTCCTATCTGACTCGGCCCTTCCTCGGGAGACTCGGCCCATTGGTTCCTGCAAGATTAACAACTTTGTCTTATACGGGCCAACATAGTTCCTATGTCGGCCGCATACGATTCTCTTTCCCGGCTGTACTTACTCGGCCTGGTTCTTTCTTTACTCGGAGCAAGCCAAGCTAGGATGTGTTTCACCCCTTGTGACCCTACCGGGGGTTATCCCCCCGACATTAGTCCCCGAAGTTGGTGAGGTCTAGCAGTTCTAGCTATTAGGCGTCTCCAGGTTCCTTTGATGTAGTTGGAACTTTTTCTTTTGTCCTTATTCACCACTTACGGTGCACTATTCGGCGTGACTTCGCATTCCGCCGAGTCTGTCTGATAGTTTCCGGGTCAATTCTTTGACTTTCTTGTTGATTTTTGCCTCGTGCCGAGTCATTTTGACCAATTCCGAGTCATTTTCGGCGTGCTTCCGTCACTAACAGCTGGTAATCATGGTTACTTGCCTCAAATTTTGTTCCAAGCTCTCGCGGCATAGTGATGGCTGCGCAGTTATTCCCCGTTACTGTGGCAGTCCCATTGGCTTGCGCCCCTTGTCCTTCCTTTCGTGACGTGGCGTGGGATTTTCCGTGTATTGTTTCCACATGGCGCCCGCTGATTGGCTTACTCGGCCAGGTACACGGCCACATGCTGGCCGCACGGCGCAGAGGGATCCCATGACTGGGGTTTTTACTGCCCTTAAGTAGGGGTGAGGGGGTAACAACTTCCCCCCGCCCGTTCAGTTTTCCCCTGCCTCTTCTTCCTTGCGCCTCCAAAATCAAACCTCCCCCTTTGCGGTTCTTCTTGCCTTCTGCTCTTGCCCTGCGTTGCCCTTTTCCTCTTCCTATTCCATTACGGGTCCTTGTTCTTCCAAACCTCTTCCGACGGCGGAGGAGATTGACTCTAGGAGGATCATGGACGCACACGACGGTGCTGATGGGGCCGAGGAACATGAGGTTCCCGCCGGCGAGCGTGGCGGCCGGGAGGGCTCGGAGGTCTCCACCGAGGAGGTCGAATGGCTCCGCTCCACCAGGCGCATTCTGCTACAGGTCAATTGTCATCTTCCCGCCGGTGAGATCTCTCCCAAACCCGATGCCAATGAGCGGGTGGTCTTCCTTTCTCATTTTGAGCGAGGTTTCGCTCTGCCAGTGAGCACCTTCTTTTCCTCGTTTCTTTCCACTTTCCATCTTCAGACCCATCATCTTCCTGCCAATGCAATTGTCTCCCTTTCCTGCTTTATTTCCGCTTGCGAGGCCTATTTTGGCATTTGGCCTACAGTTCTTCTGTGGGCCAAATATTTTAGCTTTAGGGTGCAAGTTGTTCCTCAGCCTGACGCCCCCTGTGGAAAGAAGAAACCGACTTGGTGTGGTGCCGCTAGCATCACACCCAGGAGAGATTCCATCTTCCCTCGGGTTACCGGCCTTGATTCTTGCAGGAAATGGCATAGAACTTTCTTCTATGTCAAAAACAGTGGGACCACCAATAACATCCGACTCCCCCTTTCTCGGACGAGGTTCCCAGCAAGAAACTCTGACAGCTTGACCCGCGCGATCAAGACGCTGCAGTGAATGAGGCCAATGTGATCCTGGAAAGGTTGCTGCCGCCGGATGAGCATTTTCATCTCGCTGACAGGGACCTCATGTTCACCTTCATCTCACGCCAGGTAAGCCCTATCCAAGATAGGAGCCACAAGATGTGGTTCATGAGTGTTCCCATGAACCTACTCGGCACTCCACGAAGGAGCTTACCCATGACTCTGTGGCCTGCCGAGTAAGCTCGATCTTCAAACTGAACTTGGCGTTTGATTGGGCTTGGAGTTGCCCCCTGTTTAGCCGGGTCAAGCCTATCCCCTGGGTAAGTTTCCGAGTCATTAGCTTGGCTGAGTCAGCTTTAGCTTGTTTGCTACTCTCTGTCCAATTTTTGTTACTTATTCTGTTTGTCTTTCGCAGAACCTTGTTCACCAGGTTGATGACAGTACTGTCCCTCCTAGCGCTTACAACGAGGATCGCTCCGACTCTGACGAAGTCGAGTACGACTTGGAGTGCTTCATGCCCATTCCACATATGGCTGCTGCTTTAGCTTCGGGTAAGAGCCAATCTCGAAAATACAAGATTGATCTGACGATGATGAGGATGATGATTGTACGATTTTGGAGGTACTTGCCTTGTGACCTTAGCCTTCTAACTTATTCGAGTAAGCCCGTCATTTACTTAGGCAGCTGGCCAGGTACATGACACTCCTCTCGCCGTGGGCGGAGTCGGCAAGATCCCCGTCGCCAAGCCGAATAAGCGACGCGGGGCCTCCTCCAGTACTCATCCTGCCAAGAAGAGCAAGGCCACTCCCGCTGCATCTGCTGCTGCCATGCTGGCTGAGACCCAGAAAGCTGTTGGGCGCCGAATCTCGCGTCATCCACCGCGCGATTCGGTCGTCACCGGGTAAGCTTTGGTGTTCTTCTTACATTAAGTTTTTCCTTCTTATACATTGCTACAGTTTTCTTATGTGTGTCTTGTTGTTTTCAGCGTTGCGCCTCTGTTGGCTAACCAGGCTGCTCCTAGCATCGCCTCGCCACTAAGGCCTGCACCTGCTCCGACTGATTCTACGGCGCAGAACCCCATCCGAGTCGAGGCTCCCACTGTTGAGGCTCATGCTTCAAAGGTCGGTCGGACCGGTGGCGCACCCCGAAGGAGACTTCGCCCAAGACTTCGGCGCCGGGTCAGGAACAACTTCCTGATCTTGGTGCCAGTGACACTGGCGCCGAGAAAACCTCCGTCACCAGTTCCTCTGGCATCAACCCTCCAGCTGGTGCACATGAACAACTTTCTGATCTTGGTGCCGGCAAAAATGCTGAGCCTAGTCAGTCAGCTCCCCTTACTTCTCTGAATAAATCTGCTCACTCTCCTCTTCTGTCAAAGAGCCAAACCCGGACTACGACTCCTGGTTCGGCTCGCCCTTCATCCGGCAAGACCACCTCCACCAAGCAAACAACTATGGTTTGCGCTCCGTGTACTGCTCCTCAGATCCGGCCCCCGACGTTGGCAACAATGCTTGCTTCAACGGGTAAACCGGGCGGGTCCGCGGCTGTCGGGTCAGGTGATGGCTCTAAAGCTGTTGCCCTTCACACTAGTGTTGCTGCCACCCGCGCCAATGTGGGAACTACCCTCAAAATGGGGCAAGTTCTCACTCGGACGCTCAGCGGGAATGGCCTTGGTTCGGCTGAGCCTTATTCTTTGGCGTGGAATGTAGCTGGCGAGCAAGAGGTCAGTACCCGTGGTGGCAAGAAGCTGGTGCTGGGCCCCAAGGCCGTCTCTGATATGACCCAACAAGTCATCGCCTTAATGGCCCACGCTGACGAAGTGAACGAGGTAAATGATTTTTCTACTCTTTCGCGTCACTGAGTATTTATGTTATACACATCACCTAGTCCCCGAGGTTACTGCCGAGTGAGGAACTTACTCGGATGTAAGCTCTTAAGCAATAACTTAGTTTTTATTTCCTTATGCCAAACTCGCATGTTAGACTTTCGATCCCTAGTCCCCAAGGTTACTGTCGAATGAGGAACTTACTCGGCTGTAAGCTCTAAGATAGGAGTCACTCTTTATCCGTCTAGGATCTTGACCTTTCCCTTTACTCACTGTCTTTTTTCCTTGCGCAGCTCACGCATAATGAGCGCACCAAAGTGCATCAAGCTCTCCTAATGGAGCACCGCAAACTCGAACTTGCTTATGAGAAACTGCAGATCGACACCCAAGGCCAAGGTAATCTTCTTACCCGCCATAACTTCATTTGGTGTTCCTTTCTTTGCTTCACTTTCTTAGTCTTTTCTTGCTCTTTTCCCACAGCTTCTGCCCAGTCCACTATCGAGGCGCTCCACTCGCAGATCAGTGAGACAGAGAGTAAGTTTTTTGCTTTCCTCACGCTGTTTGTGCTCATGCCATTTTCTTGCCTTATTATCTTGGTAGGTCAAAATATTTCTGTTGTTGCTAACGAGTAGTTTATTCTGAATAAGCAGAGAAGCACCAAGCCGAACTCCAGAAGGAGCGGGACAAGGTGACTCGGCTAAAAAAGATGATGGCCGACATGGAGCAGAAACACTTGGCCGAGGTGAAGGGGCTGAAGGAAGAGCTTTCCGAGAAAACCAGAGAGCTACTCAAGGAGGCCGAGTCGGATGTTGAATCATCGAACTTGGATCTAGTCGCACTCCAAGCCAAGGCCAAGGCTTGGCAAACCAGACTCGGCACCATCAACACTTTTCTCGGTAGTGAGTTCTTACTCTTTTCTGCACTATGCTTTCTTGTTCTTGACTTTGTCATCTTTGTTTGTTACTTTGCTAAGATTCTCTTTTGCTTGCAGAGAATTTTCCCGAAGCGAATTTGTTCGCTATTCGGGCCATGAAGAAGGTGAGAGCCAAGTCTGGTGCTCCAGCTGATGGCGAGGTGACCAACGATGAGCATCTCGAAGCACTGTGGAAGCGCATCCAGACCCTCAAGTCCTGCATCGTGGACTTGCTCAAATTGGCTATTCATGCATTCCGCATGCTCTGGCCGGATGAAGATGCACCCGTACTCATCGAGCCCCTTGCTGAAAAGCTCCTTCAGACCGAGGACAGGCTGGATCAGTGGCGAGAGTCGGCCGACCGAGCTGCAGCGGATAAGGCCCTTTCCTTCGTGCTCTCTGTTGGAATTATGCCCTAGAGGCAATAATAAAGATGTTATTATTATAATTCTTGTTCATGATAAAGTTTATATTCCATGCTAGAATTGTGTTAAGCGGAAACTTTAATACTTGTGTGGTTTATGAACAACACCGTGTCCCTAGTATGCCTCTATGGACTAGCTCATTGATTAATGATGGTTAAGGTTTCCTAACCATAGACATGAGTTGTCAATTGATAATGAGGTCATATCATTGGGAGAATGATATGATGGACAGACCCAAACTAAGCGGAGCAATTAGATCGTGTCATCGTGTTCGTCTTTGCGAAGCTTTTCCTATGTCAAATATTGTATTCCTTAGACCATGAGATAATGCAACTCCCTGGTATTGGAAGAAAGCTTTGAGGTCATCAAACGTCATCCTATGAGAGGGTGATCATAAAGGTGTCTCTCAGGTGATCGGAAAGTACCTGTTGGGTTGTATGTATCGAGATGGGATTTGTCCCTCCCAAGTCGGAGAGATATATGGGCCCACTCGGTAATCGATATCAACACCGCTTGCAAGCATGTGGTTAAGGAGTTGATCACAAAGTGATATCGGATTACGGAACGAGTAAAGTACTTGCTGTGAACGAGATTGAACTAGGTATGACGGTACCGACGATCAAACCTCGGGCAAGTAAAATATCGCGAGACGAAGGGAATATATATATGGGATTGATTAAATCCTGGCATCGAGGTTCATCCGATATGATCATCGATGAATGTGTGGGAGTCAATATGGGTTTCCAGACCCTGCTGTTGATTATTGATATAAGATCATGTCTGTATATTCTCGAACCCGAAGGGTCACACACTTAACGTGTCTCGACACTAGGATAGATTGGATAATTGGTTTGTGAGTTTTTGTTCGGAGTCTCAGATGGGATCCGGGATATCACGAGAGGTTCCGGAATGGTCCGGAGAATAAGATTCATATAAGGCAGTGCAGTTTTTGGAGTTCGGAATTGTTCCGGGTTAATCGGTATTGTACCAGAAGCTTCTAGAGCCTTCCGGAAGGGGACCAATGTGGTCCCACCTTCCGGGAGGGGGCATGGGCCTATGAGGTAGTGCCCTGGCCGCATTGGGCCAGGGGCACAAGGCCCCATAGGGCCCAACCGGCCAAACAAGGGGAAACCCTAGTTTGGAGCTTCTAGAAGGGGGGGTTCCTTGCCCCCCCACTCCTCCCTCCTTTGGCCGCCAGCCTAGGCTTGGGGGAGGGGCTAGGGCTGGCGCCCACCCCTCTATATATAGAGGGCTGGGGTGCACCACCCCCCACACACCTTCCCCTCAAGCCTAGTCGCCCTGCTGCCCTCCTCTCTCTCTCCCTCCCGACTGCGTGTAGGCGAAGCCCTGCTGCAGAAACTCTCCACCACTTGCACCGCGCCGTCGCGTTGTAGATCCAATCCATCTCTCCACCATACTTGCTGGACCGAGGAAGGAGGAGACGTCGAGGTGCTGCACGTGTGCATCTCACGGAGGCATCGCCACTTGTGGTGCTAGATCGGATCGGATCGCGAGGAGGAGAAGCGAGTACGACTACATCACCCATGTTCCGACGAACGTTCCGCTGTGCGAATCTTCAAGGGTATGAAGATATAATCCAATCTCTCTCGTTGTTTGCATATCCTAGATTAGATCTTGGCTTCCCTCTGTTCGCATCCGTAGAAAATTTTGATTTACTATGCCGCGAAACCCTTTAGTGGTATCAGAGCTAGATCTATGCGTAGATGTGTTTCACGAGTAGAACGCAACATGGTTATTGTGGGCGTTGATGTTTTCTGTTGCAAGCCTCTTGTTTGCGTTCTTCTTATGACGCGGGATAGTGAGATTGAAGCGGTCCAGGCCAACCTTACGCGACGTCGTTCACGAGACTGGCTCCGCACTTGACGCGTGGCTTGTTCCACACATGCGGCTGGTGGATGTAAGTTTCTCTCACTATAGTTGTCATGGGATTTACACCGGAGTTTGGCAACCATAATATCATCGTTGTGGCTTTCCGTAGGTAAGAATCATTCTTAGCATGCTACTCCCATAAGCCACGTAAAACATGCAACAACAAAGTAGAGGCGTCTAACTTGTTTTTGCAGGGAGTGTTTTCTGTGATATGGTATGGCCCAAGATGTGATGTGTATGTTGTATGTAATGATCATGTTTTGTAATGTTTCACGACTTGCATGTCGATGAGTACACAACCGACAGGAGCCATATGGTTGTCTTTATAACTGTGTATGACCTGTGTGTCAACTTCTTATGCGCCATGTAATAGCTTCACTTCATCGCTAAGTAGTTAGCAATAGTTGTAGTTGCTATTCGTGGTGGAGGAAATCATGGTGGAGTGATGGAGATCATGCCGGCACGCGCAAGATGGAGATCATTGCGTGAAGATTGGCTATACCATGTCACATAAAGTTATATGCATGTGATGTTTATCCTTTTATGTATCTTATTATGCTTAGATCGCGACGGTAGCATTATAAGATGATCCCTCACTTAAAGATCAAGATAAAACTATGTTCTCCCCATGTATGCACCGTTGCGAAAGTTCGTCGTGTCCAAGCATCACGTGATGATCGGGTGCTATAGACTCTACGTTCACATACAACGGGTGCAAGCCAGTTTTGCACACGCAGAAATACTTGGGTCTAACTTGACGAGCCTAGCATGTACAGACATGGCCTCGGAACACATGAACCGAAAGGTTAAGCATGAGTCATATGAATGATATGATCGACACTTCGTTGTCCACCATTGAAACCACATCTCTTCTTGTGAAGATCGGATTAGGTGTGGTGAATTTGGATCGTGTTCACTAAACAACTTGAGGGATGTTGAATTTAGTGGGAGTTCATCTAGTAATTTGATTAAAAGTTGAACTAGTTATCATGAACATAGTCTAATTTGTACTTGCAAATATTGTAGATCAAATGGCTAAGTCCAACTTCAACTTCAACGTTTTTGCTGAGAAAGAAAAGCTTAAGAACAATGGGTCTAACTTCACCAACTGGTTCCGCAATCTGAGAATCATTCTCTCTGGCGGTCAAAAGGACTATGTCCTTGGGAAAGCGTTAGGTGACCCTCACTGCAAGCTATGACGGTGATGAGAAAGGCATCTCGATCGCGCAAAGATGATTATGGTGTGATTAAGAGCACCATGTTGTTTGCTATGGAATCGGATCTTCAAAATCGTTTTGAAAACTATCCCGGGCCCTTTGAGATTCTTGAGGAGCTGAAAACCATGTTTTAGACTCAGGCCCGTTCTGAGAGATATGAGATCTCTGAGAAGTTCTTTAACTGCAAGATGGAGGAAGGGAGTTCCGTTAGTGAGCACGCCATAAAGATGTCGGGCTACACTCAACGCCTTGAGCAACTGGAGTGCACGATTCCAGAGGAGCTCAAGATTGACAGGGTTCTGCAATCACTCCCTCCCAGCTACAAAAGTTTTGTAGTGACTCATAATCAGATTGGTTCCACTGATACGATCACCGAGCTCTTCGCAAAGCTGAAGGTTGCGGAGGTGGACATCAAAAAGGATAATCATATGTTGATGGTCAACAAGCCCACCTTCAAGAAAGGAAAGGGTGCAAAGAAGCCCTTCAAGAAAGGCGGCGGCAAGCGCGTTCCCCCTGCTGAGAAGAATCTCTAGTTTGGTCCTAAGCCGGACACTGAGTGCTTCTATTGCAAGGACAAGGGTCCTTTGGGCATAATGTCCAAGTACTTAGCGGACAAGAAGGTGGCACCATCAAAGGTATATTTGGTATACATGTTATTGATGTTTTCCTTACTAGCCCTCGTTGTAGTGCCTGGGTATTTGATACTGGTTCAGTTGCTAATATTTGTAACTCGGAACAGGAGATACAGAATAGACGGCGGCTTTCGAGGGATGAGGTGACGATGCGCGTTGGCAACGGATCAAGAGTTGATGTGATGGTCGTCGGCACGCTCTCCTTAGTTTTACCTTCGGGATTAGTTTTAAACCTTAATAAGTGTTATTATGTGCCTGTGTTGAGCATGGACATTATTTCTGGATCTTGTTTACTGCAAGACTGTTATTCATTTAAATCGGAGAATAATGGTTGTTCTATTTATATGAGTAACATCTTTTATGGTCATGCACCTGTTGTGAATGGTTTATTTCTTCTAAATCTCGAAAGGGATGAAACACACATCCATAACATTGAAGCTAAGAGATGCAAAGTAGATAGTGATAATACTACTTATTTGTGGCACCGTCGTCTAGGTCATATTGGTGTAAAGCGCATGAAGAAACTCCATTCTGATGGACTTTTGGAGTCTCTTGATTTTGAATCATTTGACACATGCGAACCATGCCTCATGGGAAAGATGATCAAAACCCCGTTCTCCGGAATGATGGAGCGAGCAACGGACTTGTTGGAAATCATATATACTGATGTATGCGGACCGATGAGTGTTTCAACGCGCGGTGGATATCGCTATTTTCTCACTTTTACCGATGACTTAAGTAGATATGGGTATATCTATTTAATGAAACATAAATCTGAAACATTTGAAAAGTTCAAGGAATTTCAGAATGAAGTGGAGAACCATCGTAACTGAAAGATTAAGTTTCTACGATCCGATCGTGGAGGTGAATATTTGAGTTATGATTTTCTCACGCATCTTAAAGCAAGCGGAATTGTTTCGCAACTCACGCCACCCGGAACACCACAGCGCAATGGTGTGTCTGAACACCGGAATTGAACTCTATTAGATATGGTCCGATCAATGATGTCTCTTACTGATTTGCCGTGATCATTTTGGGGTTATGCATTAGAAACCGCTGCATTCACTTTAAATAGGGCACCATCTAAATCCATTGAGACGACACCGTATGAACTGTGGTTTGGTGCTAAACCTAAGTTGTCGTTTCTTAAAGTTTGGGGATGCGAAGCTTACGTCAAGAAGTTGATGCCGGACAAGCTCGAACCCAAAGCGGAGAAATGCGTCTTCATAGGATACCCTAAGGAAACTATTGGGTACACCTTCTATCACAGAACCGAAGGCAAAGTGTTTGTCGCAAAGAACGGTTCCTTTCTTGAGAAGGAGTTTCTCTCGAAAGAAGTGAGTGGGAGGAAAGTAGAGCTAGACGAGGTTGTTGAACCTTCTCTTGAATTGGAGAGTAGCGCAGCACCTGAAATTGTTCCAGTGCCGCCTGCACCAATAATAGAGGAAGCTAATGACAAGGATCATGAAGCTTCGGACGATGCTGCTACTGAACGTCGCAGGTCAACAAGGTCGCGTGCCCCTCCTGAGTGGTACGGCAACCCTGTCTTAACTATCTTGTTAGTAGATGACAGTGAACCTGCGAACTATGAGGAAGCGATGATGAGCCCAGACTCTGAGAAATGGCTAAAGGCCATGAAATCCGAATTGGGATCCATGAGCAAAAACCAAGTATGGACTTTGGTGGACCCTCCTAGCGACCGAAAGGCCATTGAGTGCAAATGGATCTTCAAGAAGAAAACGGACGCGGATGGTAATGTTACCGTCTATAAAGCACGGCTTGTCGCAAAAGGTTTTCGACAAGTTCAAGGTGTTGACTATGATGAGACTTTCTCTCCCGTAGCGATGTTTAAGCCCATTCGGATTTTATTAGCAATTGCTGCGTTTCATGATTATGAAATATGGCAGATGGATGTCAAGACTGCTTTCCTCAATGGCAACATTGATGAAGAGTTGTATATGATGCAACCCGAAGGTTTTGTCGATCCTAAGGATGCTGATAAGGTATGCAAGCTTGAGCGTTCCATTTATGGACTGAAGCAAGCATCTCGGAGTTGGAACCTTCGTTTTGATCAAGTGATCAAGAGCTTTGGATTTGTTCCAAATTGCTACGAAGCTTGTATCTACAAGAAAGTGAGTGGGAGCTCGGTGACATTTCTGGTACTATATGTGGATGACATATTGATTATTGGAAATGACATTAACATGCTTAACGATGTGAAGAGTTACTTGAATACGTGTTTTTCAATGAAAGACCTAGGTGAAGCTGCTTATATATTAGGCATCAAAATCTATAGAGATAGACAAAGCCGCCTGATAGCTTTAAGCCAGAGTACATACCTAGACAAAGTTCTGAAAAGGTTCAGAATGGATAAGGCAAAGAAAGGTTCAGTGCCTATGTTGTCAGGTAAGACATTGAGCAAGGCTCAGTGTCCACTCTGATAAATGATAGGGAAGCTATGAGCAAAGTGCCTTATGCCTCGGCCATAGGTTCTATCATGTATGCCATCTTGTGTACTAGACGAATGTGTCCAATGCTCTTATTTGTGACGGTACCAAAGTGATCCAGAGTGGAACATTTGGACAGCCGTGAAGAACATCCTAAAGTACCTAAATAGGACTAAAGAAATGTTCTTAGTCTATGGGGTGATGAACGGCTCGTCGTAAAGGTTACGTCGATGCTAGTTTCGACACAAGGATGATTCTAAATCTCGAACGGATACGTGTATATTTTGAATGGAGGAGCTGAAATTTGGAGAAGGCGCAAGCAAAGCGTGATCGCGGGATCTACAGTAGAAGCGGAATACATGGCTGCTGCAAAAGCATCAAGTGAAGGAGTTTGGATCAGGAACTTCATCACTGAGCTTGGCGTGGTTCCAAGTGCATTGGACCCACTTGAGATATTGTGTGACAACACTGGCGCCATAGCACTCGCTAAGTAACCAAGATATCATCCAAAGACCAAGCATATAAACCGCAAGTTTCATATAATCCGAGATTATATAGCAGATGGAGATCTGAAGATTAGTAAAGTACATACAGATCTGAATGTCGCAGATCCATTGACTAAACCTCTTCCACGTGTAAAACATGATCAGCACCTTAGTGCCATGGGTGTGAGATTGTTGCCAAATGTAAACTAGATTATTGACTCTAGTGCAAGTGGGAGACTGTTGGAATTATGCCCTAGAGGCAATAATAAAGATGTTATTATTATAATTCTTGTTCATGATAAAGTTTATATTCCATGCTAGAATTGTGTTAAGCGGAAACTTTAATACTTGTGTGGTTTATGAACAACACCGTGTCCCTAGTATGCCTCTATGGACTAGCTCATTGATTAATGATGGTTAAGGTTTCCTAACCATAGACATGAGTTGTCAATTGATAATGAGGTCATATCATTGGGAGAATGATATGATGGACAGACCCAAACTAAGCGGAGCAATTAGATTGTGTCATCGTGTTCGTCTTTGCGAAGCTTTTCCTATGTCAAATATTGTATTCCTTAGACCATGAGATAATGCAACTCCCTGGTATCGGAAGAAAGCTTTGAGGTCATCAAACGTCATCCTATGAGAGGGTGATCATAAAGGTGTCTCTCAGGTGATCGGAAAGTACCTGTTGGGTTGTATGTATCGAGATGGGATTTGTCCCTCCCAAGTCGGAGAGATATACTTTGGGCCCACTCGGTAATCGATATCAACACCGCTTGCAAGCATGTGGTTAAGGAGTTGATCACAAAGTGATACCGGATTACGGAACGAGTAAAGTACTTGCTGTGAACGAGATTGAACTAGGTATGACGGTACCGACGATCAAACCTCGGGCAAGTAAAATATCGCGAGACGAAGGGAATATATATATATGGGATTGATTGAATCCTGGCATCGAGGTTCATCCGATATGATCATCGATGAATGTGTGGGAGTCAATATGGGTTTCCAGACCCCGCTGTTGATTATTGATATAAGATCATGTCTGCATATTCTCGAACCCGAAGGGTCACACACTTAACGTGTCTCGACACTAGGATAGATTGGATAATTGTTTTGTGAGTTTTTGTTCGGAGTGTCGGATGGGATCCGGGATATCACGAGAGGTTCCGGAATGGTCCGGAGAATAAGATTCATATAAGGCAGTACAGTTTTTGGAGTTCGGAATTGTTCCGGGTTAATCGGTATTGTACCGGAAGCTTCTAGAACCTTCCGGAAGGGGACCAACGTGGTCCCACCTTCCAGGAGGGGGCATGGGCCTATGAGGGAGTGCCCTGGCCGCATTGAGCCAGGGGCACAAGGCCCCATAGGTCCCAACCGGCCAAACAAGGGGAAACCCTACTTTGGAGCTTCTAGAAGGGGGGGTTCCTTGCCCCCCACTCCTCCCTCCTTTGGCCGCCAGCCTAGGCTTGGGGGAGGGGCTAGGGCTGGCGCCCACCCCTCTATATATAGAGGGCTGGGGCGCACCACCCCCCACACACCTTCCCCTCAAGCCTAGTCGCCCTGCTGCCCTCCTCTTTCTCTCCCTCCCGACTGCGTGTAGGCGAAGCCCTGCTGTAGAAACTCTCCACCACTTGCACCACGCTGTCGCGTTGTAGATCCAATACATCTCTCCACCATACTTGCTGGACCGAGGAAGGAGGAGACGTCGAGGTGCTGCACGTGTGCATCTCACAGAGGCATCGCCACTTGTGGTGCTAGATCGGATCGGATCGCGAGGAGGAGAAGCGAGTACGACTACATCACCCATGTTCCGAATGAGCGTTCATTGTGCGAATCTTCAAGGGTATGAAGATCTAATCCAATCTCTCTCGTTGTTTGCATCTCCTAGATTAGATCTTGGCTTCCCTCTGTTCGCATCCGTAGAAAATTTTGATTTACTATGCCGCGAAACCCTTCACTCTCTTGGTACGAGGACATCAATCTTGATGTGCTCGCACGCTGTCGTAGTGGTATCACGGCATATGCCATGGGTAGGCTAAAGTTGGGGCCGATGGACGTGGAGGAATCCGGGGAGGGATGATGCAGTGAAGACCGCACTCGTATGAACAAAGAGAAATACAATGTATATTGGATTAAAGCTCTCGAGTGGAGATAACATCTCACTCTATACATTTAGTCTCTCATAATCTTTGTGGCTACAACCATGCTCCTTGAGCTGTATCTCCTATACTCCTAGCTAGATCTCTCTATAAGAATGGAGGAAGAAGAAGAAAGAGAGCTCATAGTGAGCACAGAGGGGAGGAGCCCTTCCCGGGCCTCCTCTAGAACGATCCCCCTGGTGCTCCTTATAAAGGGGAGCCCAGGGGACAAGTCTTGTGCTACACGCTTAGCATCTAGATGGCATATTCTGGGTATCTTCTAGAGATGCTCGGCATATGCCTTGGCATCTTTGGAGATGCCAGGCATATTCCCTAGCATCTTTTTAGATGCCAACGGCATATTCTATACATCATGTGCCAGTCTGAGCAGGTGGGCTCCCAAGACTGGCACAATACTTGTTGGTCTTGTCTGGATCCGCTGGCGCGTGTTCGTGAAGTCTGTGAGGGCATCTGGAGGTGAATAACAGGCGTCAGTCAAAGTAACTTCATTAATACAGGCCAAGAGGAAACTCGGCCGAGGAAACTTGATTGACTGTCACAGAGAGATTCGCCTGGCATCTGTAGAGGCCCAAATGGTCGATTACCTTCACCGAATAAAGAAAACAGGTCCAGCCGGGGTCTCCTGTTGATTCGGCCCAGTCGGAATACAGCTGGGGTCAGGCCCAGCCGGAGTGAGTTGGTCCAGCGGAGCTGGTGGCGTTGACCCCCGTGGTGGGCCGAGCTAAGCTTTATTCGGCCCAGTCGGACGACGGGGTGATGGAGCTGGAGCTGTGTCCCGCGGTGGGCCGAGATGGTCTTCGTTCGGCCCACCCGGGCGACGAGGCGAGAAAGCGGGGAGTCTCGGAGGGCGTTGATCTGCCGAGGTTGCTTGGCGGGAAGGGGAGCGGGCGTCGAGGTACTTCGGAGGGAGTCAGGTCGGCGGGTCTCCAGCGGGAGCGAGCCATTTTCCAGTGGGCCGACATATTGGAATTCGGCCCGAGCAGGTTTAGTTCGGCCTTGAGCCTCTTACTCATCCAATTCGGCTTGGGTGGATCTGCCAAGCCACGCTTTGTTATCTCGGCCCAAGTTTGCTCTTGTTTTTTATGTGTTCCTTCTTCTATTTCTTCATGTTATTTATATTCAATGATTTTCCTTCTTTCTGTTATGCAGACGACATAACTCTGGGGTACCTGGGGTCATATCCCCGACATTAGTCCCCGAGGCTATGTGGGACTCATAGAGTCGCTCATAGGCTTTACATCAAACATTCCCAGAGTTATTATCTATTACATGTTTTCTTTGTCATATATATCTCAGCCATATAACCTATTTGGGTAAATTATTAATGTCTTGCTATTTTCAGCATCGCTCTTTTAACCTCCTTGGGTAAGTTTTAAGAGTTCCGGCCTTCTTGGGCACTTCTCTCTTAGCCCCTTTGGGTAATTTATAAGTTTCGGCCTTCTTGCGTACTCCTCTCTTAACCCCTTTGGGTTATACATGAGTCCTGGCCTTTTTGGCACTGCTCTTTAACCTCTTTGGGTAGGTTATGAGTTCAGGCCTTTTTGGGCACTGCTCTTTTAACCTCTTTGGGTAAGTTTCTGGACTTCTGGCCATCATGGGCACTGGTCATAACCCCTTTGGGTAAGTTTCTGGACCTCTGGCCTTCATGGGCACGGGGCATAACCCCTTTGGGTAAGTTTCTGGACCTCTCGCCTTCATGGGCACTGGTCATAACCCCTTTGGGTAAGTTATGAGTTCCTGCCTTCTTGGGCATTTGCTTTTTTAACCCCATTGGGTAAGTTATGAATTCCTGCCTTCTTGGGCACTTGCTCTTTTAACCTCATTGGGTAAGTTATGGGTACTCGCCTTCTTGGGCATTGCTCTTTTAACCCCATTGGGCAAGTTACGAGTTCTTGCCTTCTTTGGCATTGCTCTCTTAACCTCATCGGGTAAGTTATGGGTACTTGCCTTCTTGGGCATTGCTCTTTTAACCCCATTGGGTAAGCTATGAGCTCCTGCCTTCTTTGGCATTGCTCTTCTAACCCCATTGGGTAAGTTATGAATTCCTGCCTTCTTGGGCACTTGCTCTTTTAACCTCATTGGGTAAGTTATGGGCTCTTGCCTTCTTGGGCTTTGCTCTTTTAACCCCACTGGGTAAGTTATGAGCTCCTGCCTTCTTTGGCATTGCTCTTTTAACCCCATTGGGTAAGTTATGAGTCTTGGCTCTCTTTGGCACTGCTCTTTTAACCTCATTGGGTAAGTTTTTATCTGAGTCATCTGATTCCAAATCCGAGTTTCCTTACTCAAAAATTGACTTTATGCCTAAGTCTGAGTCTTTTGACTCAAATCCGAGTTACATGGTTAAATCCGGGTTAACCTATCCCCAAATTCGAGTTACTTTATTCGATTCTGTCTTTATGTCTTGAGTCATCTGACTCAAATCTGAGTTATATGATTCAAATCCGAGTTAACTCATCCCGAATCCGAGTTACTTTACTCAATTTTGACTTGCATCCCGAATCTGAGTCATCTGACTCAAATCCGAGTTAACTCATCCTAAATCCGAGTTACTTTACTCAATTTTGATTTACTTCTCAAATCTGAGTCATCTGACTCAGAGCCGAGTTAACTCAACTCAAATCCGAGTTATTTTACTCAAAATTGACTTTATGTCCTAAGGATGAGTCATCTGGCTCCAATCCGAATTATATGACTCAGAGCCGAGTTAACTCAACTCAAATCCGAGTTACTTTACTCAAAATTGACTTTATGTCTTAAGGATGAGTCATCTGGCTCCAATCCGAATTATATGATTCAAATCCGAGTTAACTCAACTCAAATCCGAGTTACTTTACTCAAAATTGACTTTATGTCTTAAGGATGAGTCATCTGGCTCCAATCCGAATTATATGATTCAAATCCGAGTTAACTCAACTCAAATCCGAGTTACTTTACTCAAAATTGACTTTATGTCTTAAGGATGAGTCATCGCTCCAATCCGAATTATATGATTCAAATCAAGTTAACTCAACTCAAATCCGAGTTACTTTACTCAAAATTGACTTTATGTCTTAAGGATGAGTCATCCGCTCCAATCAATTATATGATTCAAATCAGTTAACTCAACTCAAATCCGAGTTACTTTACTCAAAATTGACTTTATGTCTTAAGAATGAGTCATCTGGCTCCAATCCGAATTATATGATTCAAATCCGAGTTAACTCAACTCAAATCCGAGTTACTTTACTCAAAATTGACTTTATGTCTTAAGGATGAGTCATCTGGCTCCAATCCGAATTATATGATTCAAATCCGAGTTAACTCAACTCAAATCCGAGTTACTTTACTCAAAATTGACTTTATGTCTTAAGGATGAGTCATCTGGCTCCAATCCGAATTATATGATTCAAATCCGAGTTAAGTCAACTCAAATCCGAGTTACTCGTTTGCCGTGATATAGCTTGATTTGGCGTGATGACGATAATTTGCCTTTGATATGGGTCCGAGATATGGATCCGAGATTAAGCTTTGGGATATGATAGTTGGGCTAACCGCTGGGAGATCTGATTCGAGATGTAGATATGAGATACAGATTGGGGATGTGACGAGCTGGCCAATAGTCATTCGTGATATGGGATAACCTGGCAAGATGGTGAGATATCAATCCGAGTCATAACACAACCTGGAAATCTGGGGAACTGAATAAAGCTTCGGCATGAATCAGAGATATGATTAGTATGCCGAGTCTGAATACCAATCCGAATTATAGCATCCCCTGTCAAGCTGAATCAAATGTTAGTCCGGATCAGAGTCAATCTACTGAGCTGAGTTAAAGGTTCATTCGAAGCATAAACAAATTGACTTCAAGTTATATCCGAATCAACAATAAGCTGGCTGGTAAGCTGAGTTAGAGGACAATCCAAAGCATAAATAAACTGACTCAGAATCTACCTGAATCACAAATAAGATGATTCAACTTATGGCCGAGTTAACAGATAAGCTGGCTGGCGAGCTGAGTTAATGGGTAATCCAAAACATAAACTAACTGACTCAAAACCTATCTGAATCGCAAAATAAGATGATTCAACTTATGGCCGAGTTAACAGATAAGCTGGCTGGAGTATAGATCCAAATCAACATAATGCTCTCTTAATCTGAAGGTGACTCTACGGATAAGTTGACTAGTCCCCGGGTTGAGTTATTCTCTCCCTGGGATGAAGGATTGAGTGTAGGTGGCTGAGTCACCTGGCACTTACAGCATATTTGGAGAAGTGTTTGGGTGAGTTTTGCTAGGTCATACCTGCCTTGCTGAGTTACTTGATACTTACAGTAAGCTTGGAGTAGTGCTTGAGTCCTTCCTGCTGAGTCTTACCAGCTTTGATGAGTTAGACTTGTTGAGCCTCTGCGCCTACCTCTTTGTTCTCTGTTGACTTGGGGAAGCTGAATGAACCCTATGAGGAAGAGGTTGATGAAGATGCTCCCGTCCGGATGGAAACCCAACCAACGCCACTAGAAGGCCCCAAGGTGGGCGCCAAATGTCGTGGTGGTATCACGGCATATGCCATGGGTAGGCTAAAGTTGGGGCCGATGGATGTGGAGGAATCCGGGGAGGGATGATGCAGTGAAGACCGCACTCGTATGAACAAAGAGAAATACAATGTATATTGGATTAAAGCTCTCGAGTGGAGATAACATCTCACTCTATACATTTAGTCTCTCATAATCTTTGTGGCTACAACCATGCTCCTTGAGCTGTATCTCCTATACTCCTAGCTAGATCTCTCTATAAGAATGGAGGAAGAAGAAGAAAGAGAGCTCATAGTGAGCACAGAGGGGAGGAGCCCTTCCCGGGCCTCCTCTAGAACGATCCCCCTGGTGCTCCTTATAAAGGGGAGCCCAGGGGACAAGTCTTGTGCTACACGCTTAGCATCTAGATGGCATATTCTGGGTATCTTCTAGAGATGCTCGGCATATGCCTTGGCATCTTTGGAGATGCCAGGCATATTCCCTAGCATCTTTTTAGATGCCAACAGCATATTCTATACATCATGTGCCAGTCTGAGCAGGTGGGCTCCCAAGACTGGCACAATACTTGTTGGTCTTGTCTGGATCCGCTGGCGCGTGTTCGTGAAGTCTGTGAGGGCATCTGGAGGTGAATAACAGGGCGTCCAGGTCAAAGTAACTCGGCCCAAACGCCCTGGGCCAAGAGGAAACTCGGCCCGAGGGAAACTTGATTGACTCGTGAGAGAGATTCGGCTGATCTTGTAGAGGCCAGCCGGTCGATTACCTTCACGAATAAAGAAAACAGGTCGGTAGGGTCTCCATTGATTCGATCGAATCTGGTGAGGTCAGCCCGGTAGGTGAGTTGGTCCAGTGAGGTGGCGTTGACCCCCGTGGTGGGCCGAGCTAAGCTTTATTCGGCCCAGTCGGACGACGGGGTGATGGAGCTGGAGCTGTGTCCCGCGGTGGGCCGAGATGGTCTTCGTTCGGCCCACCCGGGCGACGAGGCGAGAAAGCGGGGAGTCTCAGCGGGAGAGGGCGTTGATCTGCCGAGGTTGCTTGGCGGGAAGGGGAGCGGGCGTCGAGGTACTTCGGAGGGAGTCAGGTCGGCGGGTCTCCAGCGGGAGCGAGCCATTTTCCAGTGGGCCGACATATTGGAATTCGGCCCGAGCAGGTTTAGTTCGGCCTTGAGCCTCTTACTCATCCAATTCGGCTTGGGTGGATCCTGTCCAAGCCACGCTTTGGTTATCTCGGCCCAAGCCGAGTTTGCTCTTGTTTTTTATGTGTTCCTTCTTCTATTTCTTCATGTTATTTATATTCAATGATTTTCCTTCTTTCTGTTATGCAGACGACATAACTCCAGGGTACCTGGGGTCATATCCCCGACACACGCATAAGGTGGGATGTGAAGTGGCTGAATGATCCCGAGTTGATCAAGAGACGCCAGGAGCGAGCCTACGCCATGATCGAGTACACCATGGTACACTCTTGGTGCGACGGGCCTAGCTTCCTCGATCTTGGCGGCCCACTCGTTGAAGTTGCTGATGAAGAGGGTGCCGACAGTGAGGCCACCGAGTCAGACGATCCTGAAGACCCGGCTACTGATGCCCTTGACTCGGTAGATGCTCGAAGCGATGCTCCTAGCTCCAAGACTGCTCCTCCGAGTCCTGCTGCTTCTTAGACTGGATAGGACAAATACTTGAACATTGATTAGATCCCCGGTATGTCGGGTACAAATGTAATATACATTGCACTTATGTTTGGTTGTGTGCCTTTCTATAAGGCTTTAAATATTTTGTTATGTTCTGAGTGTGAATCATCCAAGGGCAAGTCCCCGAGGCCCATTTTGTCGGTTCCCCTTTCCTTGACTTTGGCTCTTGTCTACCTTTTTTGGCGTTCGACATTAAAGTTTCAAAGTACTAAGGATATAGTTTGTGGGTATGAGAATTAGATCACTTGGCCGAGTATCATTCAACACACAATGCAATATAACCTGTAGTGGGTTAGGAAAAAAACATAGGGGTCGACTCACGTTTCTCCTTATACTTATCTGGTGTTCGTGTTTACTCGTCATGCATCCTTTCCTCTTGCTTGCCATGAAGCCGTGTTTTCGGACAACAGCATAGTCGAAGAGTTGATTTTTTCTGAGTAAATATTACTTGTTCTGAGATAAGCTTTGGGTATCACGTCAGCCGACATAAAATAATTGAAAGGGAAAACATAAGGGGCTGTCCCCGAGTCAGTTTTTTTGAGTCATACCATTTAATTATCAGCACATAGCCGGCACAAATGTCTGACATATGAGAGTTCGAGTGATACATGCATTGCTTCTCCTAAGTGTAGAAGGGGCGAAGTAGTGCCACATTCCACGGCCTTTTGGTCTCATCACCCGATCTGTCTGCATTGTTCTATTGTGCTTCACGAGCATCTATGAGATAATATGAATCATTGTGCAATGCTTTGCTTATAATGAATGGACCTTCCCATGGGGGTGATAACTTATGCATTCCAGCTGTGCACTGCACTAGCCTTAGCACCATATCCCCTTCTCGAAAAACACGAGGTTGAACTTTCCGGCTATGGTAGCATCGGAGATTTTGCTGATATATAGCAGATCTAGATAATGCCAGTTCCCTTGCTTCTTCGAGTAAGCCGACTCCATCTTCTCGGGCCTCTATCCTTGGCGAATCATACTCTATGTCAGCAGGAAAAACTGCTTCTGCCCCATACACAAGGAAAAATGGCGTATAGCCTGTTGACCGTTTCGGAATTGTCCTTAGACTCCATAGCACTGAGGGTAGTTCCTCTATCCAACAACCAGGTGATCTATGGAGTGGTTCCATCAAGCGGGGTTTTATCCCTGATAGAACTAAGCCATTAGCTCGTTTAACTTTTCCATTTGATTCTGGATGAGCGACTGATGCTACATCGAGTCTTATTCGGTTTTTCCCGTAGAAATGATAAAAAGCTCCTTCAGCAAAGTTTGTGCCATTATCTGTGATTACACTGTATGGGTAACCATATCTTAGGATTATGTCCCTTAAGAACGTGATAGCTGTTTTACCGTCCAATTTTTTGATGGGTTTCACTTCTATCCATTTGGTGAACTTATCAATCATCACCAAAATATGAGTCATGCCTCCCCTTGCTGGTTTGAATGGTCCTACCATATCGAGGCACCATACTGCAAATGGCCAAGTGATTGGTATAGTCTTTAATTCAAACACTGGTAAATGTGACTTGGATGCATAATGTTGGCAACCATTGCATTTTCCGACTAGCTCTTATGCCTGTGCCAATTTGCTTGGCCAATAAAATCCATGTCGGAACGCCTTTGCCACCAATGCTCTTGATGATGCATGGTGCCCACATTCCCCTTGATGAATATCCAAAAAAATCACCTAGCCTTTCTCTGAGATGATGCAACGCTGCAGGACACTCGTCACACTTCTCTTGTACAGCTCCTTGTTGATTATGGTGTATGCTTTTGCTCTTCTTTCTGTTTGCCTTGCGAATATCTCATCATTCGGCAAGGTTCCATCCTTTAAGTAGTTGAATATTCACTGTACCCATGTTGGTATTAGTGGCTCCGGGTCTGCTTCCCCATCAATCTCCATTGGCTCCGCCGACATATGTTATGCCGACATGACCTAAGGAGTCCCCGAGTGTGATTCAGTAACCCCTGAAGTGAGCGGGGCAGTCCCCGAGTGACTCGAACCTGCCCCTGAGTCAATGTCCATTGGTGCAACGTTTGACTCTTGTATTGTCGGAATAAATATTGAGTCGGATTCTGGCGAGGGCTTGATCGATGGTTTTCTGAGATGTTCCAATGCTATTCCTGGTGGTATTGCTTGCCAAGATGAACCTAGCTTGGATAATACATCTACTGCTTCATTCTCTGCTCTTGGGACGTGGTGGAATTCACACCCGTCAAAGTATCCCAAAATTTGTTGCACATGGAAACGATATAACGCCATGTTTGCGTCCAGCGCGTCCTAATGTCCAGACACTTGCTGAATCACCAAATCTGAATCGTCAAAACACATGATCCTTTTGATGCCAATCTCTTTGGCCACTTTGATGCCGTGGACAAGTGCTTCATACTCGACAACATTATTGGAAGAAGCAAAATGAATTTGTAACACATACTTGAGTTGATCCCTCTTTGGCGATGTGAACACTATCCTGGCGCCCAGACCCATTTTCGTCATGGACCCGTCAAAATGCATTTTCCAGTAATTCGAGTCTGGCAGTGGTGGTTCGTACTGCATTTCCATCCAATCTACGAAGAAATCTACAACAGCTTGAGATTTAATTGCATCTCGCCTATCATACTGTGGAGTATATGGTGCTAGCTCTATGGACCATTTTGCGACTCGGCCACTGGCATTTTTACTGCCTAATATATCCGAGATAGGCGCCTCGCATATTACCTAGATTGGGTGTTCTTGAAAATAATGTTTTAGCTTCTTTGCTGCCATATATACCCCATATGTCATTTTTTGATAATGCGGGTAATTCTGTTTTGACACATAGAGCACTTCGCTCAAGTAATAAACTGGCCTTTGGACTGATTTTCCCTCCTCTTCGCGTTCAACCACTATTACTGCACTTACAACTCTGTTGGTTGCGGTGAGAGCAACATTGGCTCTTTGGACAGTGGTGATGCTAATATTGGTGTTGTTGCCAATATTTTATTTAATTCATGGAAAGCGCTATCAGCTTGTTGTGTCCATGTGAATTTGTCTGATTTTTTCATCAGTTGATATAGTGGTAGGGCTTTTTTCACCTAGCCGACTAATAAATCTACTCAACGAGGCCAGACATCCTGTGAACTTCTGGACATCGTTGAGGGTTCTTGGCAATTCCATTCTTTCGATGGCCCTGATCTTTGTCGGGTTAGCCTCAATTCCTTGGCTGGATACAAGGAATCCGAGTAACTTGCCAGTCGGGACACCAAATGTGTATTTTTTCAGGTTAAGTTTCATCTGGAATCTTCTTAAGTTTGCGAATGTTTGACGCAGGTCCTCAATTAGAGAATGACGTTTCTTGGTTTTTATCACCACATCATCGATGTATACTTGAACATTTTTGTCCAATTGATCTTGCAAGCATTTTTGCATGCATCTTTGATATGTTGCGCCTGCATTTCTCAGTCCAAACGGCATGGTGCGATAGCAATAAGCCCCGTACGGGGTGATAAAAGATGTCTTTATTTGATCATTTGGATTCAGTGGTATCTGATGGAATCCAGAATACGCGTCCACAAATGACAACAACTCACACCCAGCAGTAGAATCTATGACTTGGTCGATCCGTGGCAGGGGAAATGGATCCTTTGGACACGCCTTATCGAGGTTCGTGTAATCAATACACATGCGCCATACCACTGCCACGTTCGGGTCATCTTTTTTCTTTTCGACCAAGACTGGATTTGATAACCAATCCGGGTGCAGTACTTCCATGATGAATCCAGCAGCTAAGAGCCTGGCAATCTCAGCAGCTTTTACTTTCCTCCTATATTCGGCGAAGCAGTGGAGGGTTTGCTTCACCGGCTTGGCATCTGGCCTTACATGAAGAGAGTGCTCAGCCAGCTCCCTCGGAACTCCTTGCAAATCATGTGTGGACCATGCAAAGATATCCCGATTCTCACAGAGGAAGCTGGTGAGCTCGCTTTCCTATTTGTCAGTGACGCCAGCCCCAATGGTAACTGTATGCTCTGGGAAAGTCTCATCCACTTGTACCTTCTTAGTCTCTTTGGTAGCTTGAAATGACACAATGCCATGCGGGTTAGTGAGTGCCAGCATGGACATTTGTGCTGCTTTGGCCAATGCTGCCACCTCCAACATTTGATGCTTTTCCTGTGCTATGACCAGTGACTCGGCCGATGAAGATCCGGCTAAGGCACAAGCAATGGACCTTTTGTAATCTCCCTCAACTGTAATTACCCCGCATGGACCTAGCAGCTTCATCTTCAAGTAAGCAATGTGGGGAGTAGCCATAAACTTTGCCATAGCCGGCCTGCCGAGTAAGGCATGATACGAGCTGACTAAATCAACCACCTCAAACTCTATTGCCTCGGTGTGAAAATTTTCTCTGTTGCCGAATAAGACATCGACCCAAATCTTGCCAATTGGCTCACAGGAATCCCGGCACAATGCCATGGAAAGTTGTCTTAGTCGACTCTAGCATGTTCATGGTAATGCCTAACTTGAGCATGGTATCTTTGTACATGATGTTAATGCTGTTGCCATCATCAATCAGTACCTTGGAAAACTTCACATTGATGTCCAGGCCCATGAAGGTTGGATCTAAAGCAAGAGCATAACCTCCTGGGGTTGGCATGACCTTGGGGTGATCCTTTATACTCCAAGTTATTTCTTGCTCAGACCAATGCATGTACTTGGGAATTGCCGGCATTGTGGCATTCACCTCCATCATCCGTCGCTGCTGACTCTTGTTGTCATTCGGCTCTGTGACGAAGACAACATAGCTCTAGTGACGTTCTCTGTACTCATTTCTAGTTTCGTGGCCGACATGAGCGTCATCACCTCTTGGATTGTGCACCTGGTGCACAGTTTCTCTTCTCTCTTGATTATGATACCTTGCCTGCCTGTTTTCGTATCTGTTATCCGTTCCCACAGCCTGAGCATTTCCTCCTGTAAGTGGTGGAGGGGGAGGTGGTGGTAGCTGCTTACTCGACGAATCCACTCTATCTCCTTTATGAAACCAAGTCCATTGTCTTGTTGTGTGATTTGTTGGCTTACTCGGACTAGGCGTGTGAAATTTACACGGCTGGTCCAGCATCATCTCATAGGTATATTTCTGTCGGTCTTGATATTGCTTCCTTTGTTCATATGGCTTTTTGCCATAATTCTTTCACACCCACTGTTGTTGTCCATTTGTCCTTTGACGTTGGCTACTTCCAGCATCTAGATGATCCTGACTCACTGCCGCAACCTGAGTCGAACCATATTTGTAGTCCGGTCTTTCGTCTATTCTCTTGCTTCTGTATTCGGATCTTTCCGGGCGCCTTTGCGACCCGGCAGCGTCGTAGATCTGAGTCTCAGTGATCCCATCTACCGACATGAGCAGAGGTTGAGTCGGATCCCCCAACGCATACGAGTCAGCAATCCTTATTGTTTCTGCTAAACTTGCCGGCATATCTCTCTATAGCCTTTGCCACAACACATTTCCATGTCTACAACCTTGGGCAAACCAAGCGATTGCATGTGACTCAATTACCCCTTCGCAAGAGTTGCGCATTGTGTACCATCTTGTGAGGAATTCTCTATCTATCTCATTTGGCCTTTGCTTACACATTGCTAGCTGTTGTGGGCGATTAGGCCTCTTATAGGTGCTTGTGAAATTGCTCACAAAAGCGTCCTAAAAATCGATCCAGTTGTTGATGCTTCCAGGTGGCAAATTGTTCAGCCATACCCGTTCCGGTCTTTCTAGCATTTGCGGTACATACCATACTGCCCATCTCAAATTCCCCTGCGCGATTTTCACAGCAGTTCCATAATCTATGAGCCAATCCTCTGGCTTTGTGCTTCCATCATATGTTTTTGTTCCTCTGGCCAGCTGGAAATTTGGTATAGGTGGCTCCTTCATGATCCTTGGGCCAAAGCATGGTGTACCTTGCGACTCGATCAGTTCCGCCATCTTTATCCAGTCAAGCTTCAACCTTGCATCATCCGGCTGAAGGTTCCTGCCTCCAAGTCTGGCTCCCATTGCTTGATATGTGTGATCCGGCAGTTCATATCCGTCGTTTACCATCGCCGAGTAACCATCATTGTACCTGTTTGCGTTTGGGTCAGCAGGCTGTTGTGCTACTTTTCCTGCGCTTTGTTATCTTCTTTCGGGGTGAGCTGGCGCGAGATTCGGCGCTGGATTTCCTCCTCCTGCCGAGTGAGCTCCACGCCTAGGTTGAGGCGCAAAATTTTGCCCTCCATTGTCGTTTCTTTTCCCTGCTTTCCTTTCTCGGCCTGCATTTTCCTGGTTCTCATTTCCTTGGGCATTATTCCTTCTCGTTCCCTGTGCATGCGCTGGGTTTCCCTGAGCCATCGTTGGGTCATAAGTGATCATCTGCTTGTTTCTCCCAGAATCCACACTTTTTTTCTTTTCTCGGTCTCGGCGCCGCTCCGGGTGAGGATGCCGTGTGACCTGCTGATCTTGCCGAGACAGGAGTCGCCGAGTGAACTAGCTGTGACCTCCCTGCAATACCCGGATTCGCTCTGTAGTACGCTTCATTCAGCATGCTAGCTTCTCTTACCAGTTCATTGACCCGCTCTTATTGTCTTTTCTTTGCTTCTCCTGTCAGATGAGGTAATTCTGCCATTGCTGCTTCTGCGGCTCGCAGGTAAGCTACTGTTGTATTGTATGTTGGCCGCATAGCTGTTTCATTGCTGTCCTCCGGATATGCGCGCTCCACGCGCACGGCGACGTAGACCTGGTGCTCGCCGAACTTGATGAAGCGATCGCCCCTAGGGAACGGCTTGGTCCCGAAGCACCCCGCGTTGTCGCTGACGAAGTTGAGCGCTCCAAACCTCTGGATGAGGCCGGAGTAGACGCGCTCGCCGGTTTTGGAGATGATGTTGCCCGTCCGGATGAAGACTCCATCAAGTACTTGCTTCTGCCCCATGGTGGGCGCCAACTGTCGTGGTGGTGTCAAGAGTCAAGACAGATGCCATGGGTAGGCTTAAGTTGGGGGCAGAATGTGTGCTTGTGGTCACCGGGGAGGGAGTGCATGGTCTTGTCATGCACAAAGAACAAGATGAACTCTCCACATTTTGGGATTTGATTGATACTTGAGAATTACAAGTGCTCCTTGAGCTGTATGAACTAGTGTTCTAGGCATAGTTTCCTACTTGGTCCAACCTCCTGCTACTACTGCTATGCCCCTCCTTATATAGGTGGTGCTAGCTAGGTTACACCCCTTCGGGCTCTAGGGTTACTGTTTGGATCCTGGTCCCTACGATGCGGGCCGGGTCATGGGCTTGCCCTAAGCCCAACGGCCCAGTCCATAAAGCTTGATAGCTAACGGTCTTCTGGTACATCGTCTCCTGTTCCTTTTGGCGTCACGCAGTAACTTTGTACGTCAGCCCTTGCTTTGGGTGTCATCCGGCTCCTTTTATGTCACCCGGCGTCGCCTTTCTCTTTTGACCACGCTTTACCATGGTCCCTTCTGAACCTCACTCGGAAAGATGTCACACGTCCTATCTGAATCGGCCCTTCCTCAGGAGACTCGGCTCGTTGGTTCCTGCAAAATTAATAACTTTGTCTTATACGGGCCGATATAGTTCCTATGTCGGCCGCATACGATTCTCTTTCCCGGCCGTACTTACTCGGCCTGATTCTTTCTTTACTCGGAGCAAACCAAGCTGGGTTGTGTTTCACCCTTTGTGACCCTACCGGGGGTTATCCCCCGACAAAATTGTACTGGAATAGAAGTCTATAAAGAAATTTTCTCTGCATCCAATTCAATCTTAGTTTTATTTTTGTGATATTTTTGTCGAATGCCTAGATTGGGAAATCCTTGTCAAATCCAACACAAATTTCTAAGATTGAGAAATTAGTTTTTACCTTCTAGTTTACTCTAAGATCTGAAACGGATTTGACTCGTCTATTTCTGTGTAAGTTTCTGAAATATTTGTGGTGCAATGAAATGATTGTGAAATCAATATCGATTGTTTATGAGATTTGTAAACAATATATGTAAACAATGACATGTGAGTACAGCCCACTTGTGTCCCACAAGTAAGTGAGTGCTAGGTAGGTTTGGATGGTACAGAGCAATTTTACAGCCCACCGACCCATATTTTTTTAGTTTGAATCTAAAATTTGTATGTGTCATATCTTTTTAACCGAAGATCCGATATTTTATCTGTTTTGATATTTAAAATCCTGACGATTAAATTGTCAAAACAAGATCAATCTTCGATACTTTTAAAAAATTGAAAATTCGAATTTCTTTTCATTTTTGGCATGTTTCATTTGATATGACATATGGTTAAGTATAATCTGCTCAGTATTGATACGTATGGGAGTTCTGAAATCTGCTGAGTAGAAACTGAAAACCGGAACCAAACATAGTCAACCCGCAATGGAAACATGTAGTGCGATCTGAATATGGAAGAAAGGTTTTTGAAAATGGAATTGCATAGAAATATTTGTGAATAAAATCTAAAAATCTATGAAAAGTCTTTTTGTGACATCTATACTAGACGGATGGAGTATCATATCTTATAAGTTTTATTGAAATTAGATTAGAAAAACTATTTACATATATTCTAACTTTTATGCAAAAGTAAACAAAAATATTTTTTTTGAAGGAAAGATGAAACCATTTGTGGAAGTCCCAATATAATAGTAAATGTGTCATATGTTTTGTTTTTAGAGTTCATATGGCACGAATTTTAGAGAATATTTGTAACATGTGCCATATTTCTTTGATACTAAGACGTTCGTGAACACATACTTAGACATTTTAGTCATTTGAATTTAGTCGCTCACAATATTTTGAAGATATTTTATAAATAGTCTGAAACGAATTGGAACTGTTTTAAAAAGAAATATGCCATGAATATAGGGGAATCATATTTGTGTGAAAAAAGTAATTTTTTGCATGTAACTTTTTAAATGTTGTTTGCGTGTTCAAAATTTGTCGAATGATTCTGAAATTTTATTGAATATGGCTAAAATAAGATTGACAATAATTTGAACCATGAAATATTTTGTAAATATTTTTCATTATTATCTGCAAAACTAAATGGGTGAATTTGAAAACATATTCTGCAAAATTACTTTGAAAACATTTCAATATTTGAAACATGATTGAAATTTTTAGAAATCTAAACCTGAAAAGGTGTTAGCTAATAATACTAATTAATTGAAATAGCACGGAGCCTTACTACGGTAGTTGGAACGCGCTTCGGTGAAATAACTGAAGAGAGAGAAATAGAAGGAAGAAAGGACGTGGGTTCAGCATATGATGTGACAGGACCAGTGGGAATACTTCTGGTCAAATATTGCAGATACCAGAATACGCGCACGAATCATAGCAATCTCCAACTATGGATCCTTAACCGGTAGTAACCGGTTCCGCCATAAATCACTTTTCGGAAGATAATGCCGCAGTTCACGAATTTGGAAAAAGCCATTGCAAGTTCGCGAGCTCACGGCATCCTTATTTCGTGCAAGAATTCACCTTTGTGTGTACATCGTTGCTGCGGTGCCCGGCTTGACCAGTCCGAGCTCGTGCCTCTGTCCAGTTCATATCTCTGCCTCTTCTTCCTCCTACTGTACAGCCCCGCTTCCAACTTCCAAGCGCGAACGCGACCACAATGGCGTTTCCAGGGATCTCGTGGCCGCTTCTGTCCCTCCTCGTCATGGCGACGCCGGTGGTGGCAGCATCCAGAGAGAAGATCGCGCGCACAGGCCTGATCAAGTGCTAGGACGCAGCGCTGGCGCTCACCGACGCCACCACCAACGCCACGGAGTTCCGCGCCAGCCTGCTACGGGGCTCCTCGGCGCGCTCCCCTCCACCGCCGCGCCGACGGGCTTCGCCTCCCTAAACGCTGTTAATTGTATTTATCCTGTTTTGTATTTTGGCCCATGTATTATTCACATAAACCATCGTTATACTCCTGGCGTTGTGCCTAATATATTAACACGAAACCGCGACGAGATCCAAGTCACGTTACCTGTCTAAAACAAACATGGTATCAGAGCGCGGCTCTTCCGCGATCTAGCTGCCCACATCGCCGCCGCCGCCGCTCTTCGAGCCGCCGCTGCCGCCGCCAACCACACCACAAAAACCGCCACCGCCGCCGCAGCTGTCTCTGCCGTGGTCGCCGCAAACAATTCCCACAAGACAAACAAAACCCTACAAACATCAGCCGCCGCCATCGCTGGTTTCTCAGCCGCCGCTGCCTCCACAAAAATCACCTCTGTCGAGCTACACATCTGTCGGTGTCGCTGCCCTTCTGAGCCGTCGTCGTCGCCCCTTATCGTCATCACCAAGATCCCCTGATTTTCTGAGCCTCTCCAAGTTTCTCAGATCTCCAGATCGCCATCGCCATGAGCACCTCATCGGCCAGCGCGGGTCTGTCCGCGGCGCTCGGAGCGCCCCCTGCCCAGCAGCTAACTCGAGGCAATTTTTTGCTTTGGAAGGCGCTGGTGCTTCCTGCTTTCCGTGGTGCCAACGTGATGGCGCTACTTGATGGCACATATCGTGCTCCTGCCAAAACTGTCGATGGCGTCAATGATGCAGGGGAGAAGGCCCGAGTTGAAAATCCGGCGTATGTCGCCTGGATCGCACGGGACCAGCAAGTCCTTCGGTTCCTCCTCAACTCGGTGTCACCAGACATCCTGCCACATCTACTCGGGGTGGAGAACACTGCCGGCGCATGGGCCTCCATCAATAGCATGTTCACCACCGCCTCCCGCACCAAGGCTCAACACCTGCGAGGCAAACTCAACGACACCAAGAAACTGTCAATGACGGCAGATCAGTACTACACCAAGATGAAAGGTTTTGCTTTAGAACTTTCTGCCCTTGGAAAACCTATTGAAGATGATGAACTACTTGGTTATTTGCTGCATGGCCTAGACAAAGGGAAGTACAATTCTCTCATCACAACTGTTAATGGCAACCACAACACCACCCTTGATGATTTCTATGAGCAACTTTGTTCCTATGACATGTGCAATGGTGTTGAACAAAACGGTACCTTTGTGTCCTCGGCAAACTTGGTTCACCGTGGCTCTGACCGTGATTGCTGTCGCCCTCGCACCCCTCCACCTCCACGTGATCGCAGTCCTGATCGTCGTGACCACTACACTGATGACCGTGATCGTACCTGGCGCCGTGACGATCGTCGTGGTGATCGACGTGACAGTCGTCGTGATGGTGGTGGTGGACGTCGTTCTGATCGCACTCCCACCCCCTATGTCAACACCGACTTTCAAATATGCAAGAAACATGGCCACTCTGCTCGTGACTGCTGGTGGCGACGTTCTGATGATAAGGACAGGAGGGAAAGGAATGATAATGAGAAGGGTGCACACCTTGCATCCTATGGAGTGGATACCAACTGGTATCCTGACACGGGCGCCACCGAGCATCTCACTAGTGAGCGGAACAAGCTCCTCATAGCCAATAAGTATCATGGGCAAGACAAGGTTCACACTGCCGACGGCACAGGTATGGAGATTAGTCATATTGGTGATTCAATATTAACTACCCCTCATGGTTCCTTTAAACTCAAAAATGTTCTCCATGTTCCACATGCTTCCAAAAATCTTTTATCTGTTCATAAATTCACTTTTGATAATCATGTCTTTATTGAGTTTCATCCTTTTTTTCTTCTTAATTAAGGACCAAGCAACCCGAAGAGTTCTGTTTAGAGGTCCGTTCTATGGTGGTCTCTATCCTATGCTGCCCATGTTTCATGAGACCTCCAAGCATGCCTTCATCATAATAAAGCCGTCATCTTCCACATGGCATCGCCGCTTAGGACATCCCTCTTCCTTTGTGGTTCAACAAGTTCTTAGAAGAAATAAAATAGCTTACACTCCAGAAAGTACTCCATATGTATGTGACTCTTGTCAACTTGCCAAGAGTCATCAATTGCCATACCCCATATCCACCAGTGTTTCTACTGTTCCTTTAGAGCAAGTGTTTTCTGATGTATGGGGTCCTACCCCTCTTTCTGTGGGAAAACATGCATACTATGTAAGCTTTATCGATGATTTTAGCAAGTTCACTTGGATCTATTTGCTTAAAAAGCGTTCTGATGTTTATCAAGTATTTCTTAATTTTCAGCAATATGTTGAACGCAAGTTTGATAGGAAAATTGTTACTATGCAAACTGATTGGGGGGTGAATATGAGAAACTAAATGGCTTCTTCCAAAAAATTGGCATTACCCATCATGTCTCTTGCCCTCATGATCATCAACAAAATGGCTCTGCTGAAAGAAAACACCGTCATATAGTTGAAGTGGGTCTTGCCTTGCTAGCAAATGCATCCATGCCTCTGAAATTCTGGTATGAGGCCTTTCTCACTGTGAAGTTTCTCATAAACTTGCTCCCTACCAAAGTCTTAAATTTTGATAGTCTTGTTGAACGTATTCTTCATATGACGCCAAACTATGACTCTCTTCGCACTTTTGGTTGTGCGTGTTGGCCAAATTTACGCCCTTACAACAAGCGCAAACTTGCTTTCCGCTCCAAACAGTGTGTTTTTCTTGGATATAGTCCTCTTCACAAGGGTGTAAAATGCTTAGATGTTGCAACGAGACCCATTTATATATCTAGAGATGTGGTCTTCGATGAGAATGTCTTCCCTTTTGCCTCTCTACATCCAAATGCTGGTGCCCTCCTGAAACAACAAATTTTACTTCTTCCATCATCCACATCTTCTTCTCATGAGGGTGCACAAAATATTGATAACCATATGTCTCCTATTGTGCCAATTACTAATGTGCAGCAGCTGGAAGGAACACTAGAAGAAAATTCCAGTCAAAATGATGCTCAAATCAGCTCAGAAGTTGAAGTTGAATATCAGCCACAAAATGACGAAACTGGCGCTGACACAGAGGCAGAACATTCCTCCGCCTCACCTGATCCCGAGGCAGACCCTGTAGCGCGTCCTCCCGAGGAGGATTCTCCTGCTCATCCTCCGCGTCGTGCCACCGCCAGGAGCCCGTCGCCCGAGGACGTGAATCAGCGCCACACGCCTGCTCTGTCTCCGCGTCGCGCCAGGAGCTTGTCCCCCGAGGCAGCGCGTGCGCGCCCATCTCCGCGTCACGCCAGGAGCTTGTCTCCTGAGGCAGCGCGTGTGCGCCACACGCCCAACACCAACATCATGGCGCCACCTGGCGGAGAGGAGGGAGCAGCGACCCCGCCTGGGTCGCTGTCTACTGCGTCGACGTCGACGTCATCAGCGCCTGGGCACACACCTGTGCCTGGGTCGCTATCTGGTGCTGCTGAAGATTCCTCTGGAGGATCTTCTGTGGCTGGTTTTGATGACGAAAATTCTGAGGCTGTTTCCCACCGCGCGCCGAACACGCCAACAACACCACCTCCAGCAGCTCGCACACGACTTCAAAAAGGTATACGCAATTCCAAAAAGTATACTGATGGTACTGTACGATATGGCATGTTGTCGTCTACAGGTGAACCAAGTGAACCATACAATTTGACTGAAGCTCTGAGTGATCCTAATTGGCGTAAGGCTATGGAGGAAGAATACAATGCATTGATTGAAAACAAAACATGGCATCTTGTACCTCCAAGCAGCAACAAAAATTTGATTGACTGTAAATGGGTTTATCGAATAAATAAAAAGGCAGATGGCTCTATAGACAGATACAAAGCAAGACTAGTTACAAAAGGTTTCAAACAAAGGTATGGTATTGATTATGAGGATACTTTCAGTCCTGTTGTTAAAATTGCTACTATCAGGATTGTTTTGTCTATCTCTATTTCTCGTGGATGGAGTCTACGGCAGCTAGATGTCAAGAACGCGTTTCTTCATGGTGTTCTGGAAGAGGAAGTTTATATGAGACAACCTCCTGGTTTTGAAAATCCTTCCGCTCCACATCATTTTTACAAACTTGATAAGGCTCTTTATGGACTCAAGCAAGCACCTCGAGCATGGTATTCCAGGTTGAGTTTCAAACTTTGTGATCTTGGCTTCACATCCTCAAAAGCTGATACGTCACTATTTCTCTACAACTGCTCGGGTGTTATCATATACATGCTTATTTATGTTGATGATATCATAGTGACTAGTTCCTCTGATCATGCTATCACTGTTTTGCTTCAAGAACTTAACAAGAACTTTGCCATCAAAGACTTAGGTGACTTACATTTTTTTCTTGGTATTGAAGTTAAGAAAATACAAGATGGTTTGGTCTTGACACAGGAGAAATATGCTTATGAACTACTTGCCAAGGTAGGCATGCATGATTGTAAACCTGCTCCTACATCCATGTCTTTCACAGAGCAGTTGTCACTTGCAGATGGCACACCCTTGGGTAGTGATGACAGTACTCATTATCGGAGCATTGTTGGAGGCTTACAGTATCTTACTCTGACACGTCAAGATTTATCCTTTGCTGTAAATAAGGTCTGTCAGTTTCTTCATGCTCCAACTACAGAACATTGGACAACAGTTAAACGTATACTCACATACATACAAGATACTCTGAAGACTGGAATCTCTTTCTCCAAGTCTTCCTCCACATTTCTTAGTGCCTTCTCTGATGTAGATTGGACAGGCTCTCTTGATGATAGACGCTCCACTGGTGGTTTTGCCATATTTATTGGACCAAATTTGGTTTCTTGGAGTGCTAGGAATACAAGACCTTGGGAAATTCTACAGCTGAACTAATATGGGTTGAAGCTCTTCTTACTGAACTTGGCATCAAACTTAAAGAGAAACCATGTCTTTGGTGTGATAATTTGGGTGCTACTTTTCTGTCTGCAAATCCAGTGTTTCATGTCAGAACCAAGCATATTGAGATTGACTTTCACTTTGTTAGAGAAAGAGTTGTTAAGAATCTTCTAGACATCAGGTTTATTTCAAGCAAAAATCAAGTTGCAGATGGCACACCAAAGCACTCCCACTTAAAAAGCTAGATGAATTTAAGCGTAATCAAAACCTCTCAAGAGGTTCAGATTAAGGGGAGTGTTAATTGTATTTAGCCTGTTTTGTATTTTGGCCCATGTATTATTCACATAAACCATCGTTGTACTCCTACACGAAACCGTGAAGAGATCCAAGTCACGCTTGCCTGCCTAAAACAAACAAACGCCACCGGCCACGACAGCGTCTTCGTCCGCGGCCTCTGCTTCGGCAACGCCCCGGCGCCGTCCGAGTGCCTCGGGTGCCTGTCGTCCGTCGCGGCCAGGAACCTCACCTCCGCCTGCCGCGGCACAACCCGCCGCGCCGGTGTCTGGACCGACGGCTGCTTCGTCGCCTACGCGGACACCAACTACTCCTCGCCCAGCGAGGACGCCTTCCGCTCGCGTGTCCTCCTCCGGGACCACGTCGCCGTCCCTGTCCCCGGCCCCGACGCGACAAACCAGTCCGGCCACCAGCATCATATGCTCGTCCTCCAGGCCCAGCTCGTGGCTTTGGATGCTGCTGCCAACATCTCCGGGACGCGGATGCTGGGCACCGCAGACGACACCAGCGACGACGGCTGGCCCGTGACGGTGAGGAGCACGGTGCACGTTCTGGCGCAGTGTGGCAGGGATCGTACGAAGGACGAGTGCATCAGCTGCCTGCTAGACTCTGTGCAAGCCGTGGGCTGGGACCTCGGCGCCGACCGCGGTGACGGCGGCGTGGCGGCTGCGGTGGTGGGCTTCAACTGCTACCTACGCTTCCAAGTCTCCTCTTCAGAGGTGCATCAAGAAATTAGCAGTGAGTACTTGGGCACTCTCTCTTTCTAAAAAAAACTTACGTGATCACCATCCTTTAATCTCATTGCTCTTCTCCCCCTCCTTGTCATGGCGACGCTGGTCGCAGGATCCTGCGGAAAGCAAGCGCACACAGGGGTCTGTGCGCACACAGGCAGCTTTCTGGTCCAGTGCTACGACGCGGAGCCGGCGCTCACCAACGCCACCAACGGCACGGAGTTCCTCGCCACCCTGCGCCGGCTCCTACTCGCGCTCCCCTTCGCCGCCGCACCGACAGGCTTCGCCACCCTGAAAGCCACCGGCCGCGACAGCGTGTTCGTCCGCGGCCTGTGCTTCGGCGACGCCCCGGCGCCGTCCGAGTGCCACGGCTGCCTGTCCGTCGCGGCCAAGAACCTCACATCGGGCTGCCGCGCCACCACCCGCCGCGCCGGCCTCTGGAGCGACGGCTGTTTCCTCGCCTACGCGGACACCGACTACTCCACGCCCAGCGAGGAAGATTTCCGCGCACGTGTCCTCCTCGGGGGCCACATCGCCGTCCCCGTCACCGACGCCGACGCGGCAAAGTACTCCGCCTACCGGCACACCGAGGTCGTCGCCATGGCTCAGTTCGCGGCTGAGTATGCGGCTTTCAACGTCTCCGGGACGAGGATGCTGGGCACCGCGAACAAGACCAGAGTGTACGCCGGGTGGAGCGTGACCGTGAGGAGCACGGTGCGGGTGCTGGCGCAGTGCCCCAGGGACCGTACGGAGCACGAGTGCACCATGTGCCTGCTCGGCTCGGCGCGGGCCGTGGACTGGGACCTCGACGCCGCCCGCGGCGACGGTGGCGTGGCGGCTGCGGTGGTCTGCTTCAACTGCTACCTCCGCTTCCAAGTCAACTCGTCGCTGGTGTCTCATGAAACTGACAGTGAGCTCTCTCTCCCTCTCCCTCTCCCTCTCTGTGAAGACAAATTGGGTGAAAATAAATACAGTATGGTAATTTGATGGAAAAACATTACTACATGATCAGTGATCACCATCTGTGCTCCTGTAATCTTTCTGCTCGAAGGAGAATGGCATTACCCTGAGCTAATACATTACTGTTTTTCTTTTCAGTGTCTGGCGTGATCGTCGTTGGAGGCCCTGTCACAGCACTTACTTTGCTCGCGCCATTGGTCTATCCGGCAATTCTGCGGAACTGGCAATGAGACTTCAACGCCTATTCCCTTCTCCCCTGCTGGATCACCAAGGTACTGTATGAGATTTCTGGGAGCTTTTTATTACTGTATCCATTTCACCCAGCCAGATCAACCATCCCAAACTCCTGTTTTTCTGCTCCAACTCCCCCAAAAACCATCCAGGCATATGCATCATTCAGTATGCTTCTTTGGCTTTGTTTCGGCTCACAGATTTACTGTATCTATCGCATCGCAGTGATGAGATGAGATGAGATGAGATGAGATCAGAGCAAGCTGCAACAAACTAGAGGGCAGCAAGACGTGCAACCGAGATCGTGGTCTTAATTAGCGCTCAATTTGCAATCGTCTTTTTTTTTTCCTTTTTTTTTTGAGCCTGACTACGGCGGGCTTACGCCGGCCTGAACTTTTCATAAAAAACCAACTGGCATGTTTACAGAGCTATTACAGGAAGAGGAACCAGGAAACAGAGAAGATACATCGAGATCTCTCAAGGCGGATCGAACCTATTACACCACGAATTTATTTTAGAGGAGGAGGAGGAGTTACATCTGAAAGCCCATAGTCTAATGTCTTCAAGACAGTTGCGAATAGTGACATGAAGATTGTCATCTCTGAAACTGAAAATTAGGGCGTTCCTACGCTTCCAAATGTTCCAAGCAATGGCGGTGTAGATGGTCCTTTTCTCGAAGGTGCAGGAGCTCGGTGAAAGAATTGAGTCAAGTCTTTCCGGGGGGGATCAAGGAAGAATTCCCAAACTTCACGCGCCCGGTGGCAGCCTCCAAGCAGTGGGTCCGTGTCTTCACCATGGGACACGAAGGGCAAGTTGCAGCGTCATTAACCGGTGGCGAAGCGGCGTTCATTGGTGGGGAGACGGTGACGCTTGAGCCAGCCGGAGGAAAATTTTGCTCTTGAGGGGCAGACACTTCCAGATTCCGCTGCATGCACATCCTTTTGCAGTGCACGAAAGAATTGACATAGAAATCTTTGTTCGAAGGCTACGGTTAGTGGTGACACAAACACGTTTATCGAACGTCCCCTAAGAGTGAAGCTAGCAAGAGCATCATTGAGGGAGGTAAATTCGGAGGAAGCGATTGAAGAGAGCCGAGTGGTAAGTTGGCTTGACAGGCCGAGTTGAAAGGTGTCAACTACCACGGCATTGATGCGAGAGTGGGAGAAAAGGGCCGGGAACTGGCTCATAAGAGGGGTGGCGTTAAGCCAGCTGTCCGTCCAGAAGGAGGTGGATACGCCATTGCCAACTTGGACCATGGAGAGAGAGCGAAAAGCGGAAAGGCCAGCCGAAATTTCGTTCCAGACCGGGGAGTCAAGAGAATGTCTATCCCCAAGGTCTTTGCCAGGAGTCCAACCGTACTGGCGGCGGAACCAGCTCACCCAAGGAGCAGAACAGTCAGAGTGCAGTTTGGAGAGAAACTTAGAGAGAAGGGCCGCATTTTGAAGAGGGAGGGAGAGGACCCCAAGCCCGCCATTTTCTTTAGGAGCGCACACGTCGGCCCAGGCGACCTTGCACCGCCTTGAGCGAGCATCCTTACCACCCAAAGGAAGGCCCGACGTCGCTTATCAATGGCCTCAATAACCCCAATTGGCAGCAGCCGCACTCATAGCATGCAAGTAAGGCGAAGAACGGAATTGACCAGGAGAAGCCGTCCACCAATGGGAAGGGAGCGGCCGCGCCATCCAGAAAGGCGCATGTCACTCTTGGCGATGATGGGAGCAAAATCGGAGTAGCGGAGCTTATGGGTGGACAAGGGGAGACCAAGATAGGTTTGAGGAAAGGAGGATACGGTACATCCGAAGGAAGTTGCCATGGAGGAAGCAGTCTCAATGTCCATTTTAATTGGGACAAAGGTGCTTTTGTGGAAGTTTATGTCTAACCCAGTGGCATCTGAAAATTTATCAAGAAGATTTTTTAGGTTAGCGACGTGCTCAGGGATTGCACGGATAATAATGAGAGTATCATCCGCGTACTGAAGAATAGGGCAAGGAAGGTCATCGACAAGAGGGTGGAGGAGGAGACCTTCGCGGGAGGCTTGCAGAAGGAGCTGCTGAAGAACGTCGACGACAATGTTGAAAAGAAAGGGGGACAACGGGTCGCCTTGCCTTAAGCCCCGACGGCATTGAATCCAGCGGCCGGGAATGCCGTTAAGCAAGACAGCAGTATGGCTGGTGGTGTTAAGCACCTTGATCCACTCGCGCCAAAGAGACGGAAACCCCTTTGCATGAAGAATGCGGTCTAGAGCTTCCCAACTGATGGAGACAAAGGTGCTTTTTTTCCTTTTTAGTTCTCTGGTTACTGTTCTTGACCAGTGGGTACTTCTGTTAGTGGTAAGCTGTAGTAATTATTAGTTATGGAGGTCACCCCCATTCTGAATGTCTGAACCTTTGAACTGGTAACAACTCACGAATCGAGAGCTGTACAAGTTATCCATCTCTGGGACGTGGTATGCAATACTAGCTGCGCATGTGCTCTCCTTTGGGCTCGTGAAGCGATAATCGCCGACCCGCACACGAAAGCGCGCCGCCGATGATGAGTCTGAGGAGGTCCCTGGCGTGTCTACTATAGTACTCCCTCCAGTCCGGATTATAAGGCTCAGATCGTTCTGCATGCTGTGGGCCTTAATAACTCTCTACGACTCAGATCCTTCTGCATGTTGTGGGCTTTAATAACTCAATCAGATTCTGTACTCAATGCAATTAGAAACGTCCGCCTGAATAACTCCTCCAATCGCTGTTGATGGTGCTGACGTGGAGCACTTAGTTGGAAACCCCAAGAGCAAGGTGTGATGAGAACAGCAGCAAGTCTTCCCTCAGCAGAGACCGAGGTTATCGAACCAGAAGGAGGAAGGAAACATCACACAGGTGTTACAAGCAACACGGAGACCTGCACAACACAAACTCAACACTTTGCCCCCAACGAATCAGTGAGGTTGTCAAGCTCACCGGTTTGCTGTAACAAAGGATTAAACGTATGTGATGGTGCTGACGTGGAGCACTTCGTTGAAAACTCTAAGAGCAAGGTGTGATGAACACAACAACAAGTCTTTCCTCAGTAGATACCGAGGTTATCAAACCAGAAGGAGGAAGGAAAAATCACACAGATGTTGCAAGCAACGCGGAGACCTGCACAACACAAACTTAAGACTTTGCCCTAATGAATCAGTGAGGTTGTCAAGCTCACCGGTTTGCTGTAACAAAGGATTAAACGTATGGTGTGGAAGGTAATAGTTTGCAGCAAGTAAACAAGTAACAGTGGAAGATGTATCAATGGTAAAGATTGGACCGGGGTTCATAGTTCACTAGAGGTGCTCTCCCTAGATAAACAACATGGCATGAAGGGTAAACAAATTATAGCAGGGCAATTAACAGGATCTGAGCAAGACATAACAATGCAATTACTAGTCAGAAAGATCCTATGAGGTTGATTGGGCAATACTACAAGATACATAGACCGCCATCCAACTGCATCTATGACTAGAAGTCCACCTTCAGGTTATCATCCGAACCCCCTCCAGTATTAAGTTGCAAGCAACGGACAACTGCTTTAAACAAAGTGTGTAAGGTAAACAGCCCACAAGTTCCATGAACAAGAGACCGTTGTTTTCTCCCTAGTAGCAACAGCACATCTACAACCGAAGGGATTTCTGTCACTTCCCTTGGAAACTAGAGGCATGAACCCACTATCGAGCATAAATACCCCCTCTTGGAGTCACTAGCAACTACTTGGCCAAGATAGCTACTAACAACGGAGAGCATGCAAGATCACAAACAAGACAGACATGATAGAATCATAAAGACAAAACTATTAATCAAACCAACATAATAATCTCAATATCCATCGGATCCCCGCAAACACAACATGCATGATTACAAATAGATTAGATCATGATCATGAACGGAGCTCACAAGATCTATACATGAAAGCACAAGGAGGAGATACAACCATCTAGCTACTACATGGACCCATAGTCCAAGGTGGAACTACTCACGCATCATACCGGAGAGAAGGCCTCCGGGATGATCTCCCCTCTGGCAGGGTGCCGGGGAGAACTTTAGATCCCCCCGATCTAGGGACGATGGTGGCGGCAGCTATAGACGGTTTCGTGGATATTTGATCAGGTACTCAGGGTTTCTGCATCGGGGGCTTCTTATAGGCGAAGGAGGAGACCGAGGTGGCCGCCAGGGAGACCAAACCCTAGCCAGGCGCGGGGTGGGGCCCACCCGCGCCTGGGGTGGGTCTGGCCCCTCTGGCCGGTATCCCGGGCTCTCCTCTGGACTTCTTGTTCCCCATGGAAAGTAATTGACATTGTCCTTTGTCCCATCCAATTCCGAGAATACTTCTTTACTAACTTTTCTGAAACCAAAAACATCAGAAAACAGGCATCTGGCACTGTTGCAACTTGTTAGTAGGTTAGTACCAGAAAACATGTAAAAAGCACCTCAAAGTGTGGACAAGTAAAGCAAAGTAGATACTAAACAAGCATGGAGCATCAAAAATTATAGATACGTTTTCGACGTATCAACATCCCCAAGCTTAACTCCTGCTCGTCCTCGAGTAGGTAAGTGATAAAAAGAATAATTTTTGAGGTGACATGCACCCTCGCAAAGATCCAACCATTTGCAAGCATTGGAAGTTGGGATCAAAGAACTCTAAACATGTGCATTAAAGATGGAGTTCTAACAGTAGAACATAGTAACTATGCATGCAACATGACAGGCTACAAACAAAGATCATGAATAACATGCATTGAAAAACGTTTGTTTGTTTCACATGCAGAAAACATAGCATAGTGACAATTAGCTTTTCCCTCGTAGAGTAGCAAATAGATGCATAGGACACCTGCAAAGTTCACAAGGGTGACTAGAAACAAGTAGCACAAGAGCAAGTAGTAACACAATATGCATCAATTAATAAGCTTTGAAACACTTCACACAAAATGACAAATATGCTCTCTTAATGGTGCCAAAAGGTAGAAGGTGGAGACTCAATAGTGGTGGAAGAAAGGCCTTTTTAAAGGAAGCAGGGATTACAAGTTTCAAAAAGAGCTTCCAAAAATTATGGTACTTGTTAGCTTTCAGCCCTCATTGTCCCTATCATAAGTATCTTGAAGTGGTTAAGGTTAAAGTGGCTGGAGTATATGCTTGACGAAGTATAAGTTGAAAATATCATGCCCCATGAATACGAGGGCCACACCTCATGCATACCCAACTTTGGGTCCAGGTAAGTTCTTGTCATTGTAAGTATTTGCATATCATTGAGAATCGCCAACGGGGTACCCCTTGCACATGGTACAGGAGCTTTCCCGTAACCAAAATGACAAGGCAAGCAGACAATGAGCATCTCAGCAATCTTTTTATTTACCATATGCATAGCTTTTTATTGAGGATGCTTCATAGATAGCTCATTATGGTGATGCTGCAAGTTTCCACCATGATTATGCATGGCTTAGGCAATTGTACATCAGTTTGGGACTTTCGGTTAGCACTTTCGGTTGCGTTGGCTAGAGCACGCAATTTAATACTCAACATATTTTTCTTTCCTTGCATCTATAATTCACATAATTTGTCCGTAGGACCACTTGAGGATTTTGATCTTGGGCCCACAACAAGTCATCTTTGTCACTTGTAGCAAAAGCGAGATAGAGGAAGAGAAGAAGATCTGACCATTGATCAAACCCGATCCGGAGATGGGAATTCAATACTCAACATGTTTTTCTTTCCTTGCATCTATAATTCACATAATTTGTCCGTAGGACCACTTGAGAATTTTGATCTTGGGCCCACAACAAGTCATCTTCGTCACTTGTAGCAAAAGCGAGATAGAGGAAGAGAAGAAGATCTGACCATTGATCAAACCCGATCGGGAGATGGGAATTCAATACTCAACATGTTTTTCTTTCCTTGCATCTATAATTCACATAATTTGTTCGTAGGACCACTTGAGGATTTTTGATCTTGGGCCCACAACAAGTCATCTTTGTCACTTGTAGCAAAAGCGAGATAGAGGAAGAGAAGAATATCTGACCATTGATCAAACCCGATCGGGAGATGAGAATTCAATACTCAACATGTTTTTATTTCCTTGCATCTATAATTCACAAAATTTGTTTGTAGGACCACTTGAGGATTTTGATCTTGGGCCCACAACAAGTCATCTTCGTCACTTGTAGCAAAAGCGAGATAGAGGAAGAGAAGAAGATCTGACCATTGATCAAACCCGATCGGGAGATGGGAATTCAATACTCAACATGTTTTTCTTTCCTTGCATCTATAATTCACATAATTTGTCCATAGGACCACTTGAGGATTTTGATCTTGGGCCCACAACAAGTCATCTTCGTCACTTGTAGCAAAAGCGAGATAGAGGAAGAGAAGAAGATCTGACCATTGATCAAACCTGATCTGGAGATGGGAAGTTTCGAGAACGCATAACACTGCCCTTTTGATTGGCAAACCTATGTTGCCAATAGTGTCTTAGTTGGAAAGCCATTTTCACAGTCTAGTAGTCATGTTGCCAATAACGTCTCATTGGGGAACATTTTTCAGAGTCTAGACATTGGCTTTTTCATGGTCTATATGTTGCCAATAGTAGACCTCACAAGAGGAAGGGAGCAGGTGCAAAATAGCCGAGCAGAGACCAGCCGATCGAGGTACTCGTCGATCCCGTACACTATCCTATTATTGTTTTTTAGATATGCCTATTATTGTTTTCTTGGAGGAGAGGTTTGCCTGAAAATGCAAGTCTACCGTGCATGCTAGGTAGCGTGCATGTCACAACTGTTCATCTGTTTGAGATTTGAATTTAGACACTCTCTCTCCTTCTTTTTCTCTTCCATGCTCTGACACATGCATGCAATACTCTTTACTCATCCTGCCCACTTTCCAGTACTCTCTTTTGCTTTATATTATAGTATTAGATTTTAAAAGTCAATATATTTTAAAGTAAATATCAGATTAGCAATCCGTTTAAACATGAGTATTTATTTTGAAAATAACTTTTAAGCCAATTCAAAAAAGTTTTATTTTGACAAAATTTAGATCCTAAATTTCCAAACACAAAGAAACATAATTAAAATATTATGTCTTGAAAATATTCGTGTTTTTATTAATATATATTATTTTTTAATATATATAGAAATTACCAATTACTTTTATTATTATGATTAGCAAAGTTTGAAAAACGGTTGTAAACAAGAAAAATCACTAGGTTTCATATTGTTTTTCAAAATTTCATCAAGTTTTAGAATTTGATTTTTAAATATTTTTAAAATATATTCAATATTAGTCTTATTTTGAAGCTTTCTTTACTAGGAATCTAAATGCGCAACCGGTTCATATATTGGATTTTATGTTCAAAAAGTACTAAGATTTAAAGTTCAAAACTAAATAATGTATACGTGAAGTAAGTGGTACACTGTGATCATGCATATAACAATACTCTGACATAAAAAAGAACAGAGAGTGTGTAGGGCCATGCATGCTATTTAGCGTGCATGCTAGAATTGCTGCTCTCGAGGTTTGCCCACCTCTCTAAATCGAACTCAATCAGCAACAAATAACAAAGGCGATACGGCAATAAAGATCCGTATATTACACTCCAACAGGAATATATATACAAGACCGACGCCAAGCGACCCCTAGCTCCACATCAAAACGCCTTCAAAAAACACGATGAGTTCCGCCGCCTTCCATCTCCTCCTCCAACGCTGCAAGCCCGCCGCCTTCCGTCTCCCGGCCTCGCAGCAGCAGCGGTACCACGCCGCCGCGTGGAGGGGACCAGAAGCGCTGTGCTCTCACGTCTTGTTCAAGCATACCGCGCCGTCGCTCCATCGGCACAACTTCAGTTCCTCTACACAGACACCGGAGACGACCCACGGCGGGGACAGCAGGGACGGCCGGTGGTGAAAGGTCGCCGCGGCGGCCACGGCGACGGCGGGGGCAGGGGCTCTGGTCTACAGCAGCCGGGAGACCGTGATATACCGCAAGACCGTTGAGTTTCTCCAGATCCTTCTTCTTATTGGAAAATGGGATAAAAAGAATCGATCCCCCAGGTCGTCGCTGCTAGCACGTACCTCCGGACGCACGACGCCCGCTGAAATAACTGCCTTATCTTCTACCTACAGATCACGCCGCGCGCCCACGCCCAGGATCCCTGCCGCTCGTGCGTTGTCCGCCCCGCAGCTCGCACCGCCACGCTCTCTCATCGCGGTTGGCCATTGACGACGACAACTATCTCCCCATGGAAGTCTCCTGCTCCACTATCTCCCATGGCACAAGCCCCTTTCTGCATCTTCTCATGGTGTCCGCCCCCAACTCCTCTGGGACAAGAGCACCAAGCCCTTCCGCACATGCTCCGGCGCTAAAACTCCTCCGCCACGGTCGACGGCGATGACCATCACCTCATAGCACCTGCCTGCTCCGCGGCCGAGTTCACCGGTGCGGACACGGCGTCTTTTGCTACCTGTGACGAGTGTCATTGCTACTTGCGGCAAGCGACGTTGCTACCTACGGCGAGTGACGTTGCTAACTGCGGCCAAGGCCTCCGGCAAAATTAGATTTGTTATATTAGCAGATTTTTTTGCTACAACTTTTTTTGTTTTTGCTACAATAGCATATAGCTTTTGCTACATGATTTTTTGGGTTCCGGTGAAAGTCTCCGGCGATGTCTCTGATACATGTGCTAATTTCTTTTGCTAAATCTGTTTAATGGTTTTGCTACAATATTGTAAATTTTTTGCTACAAGTTCTCCGGCAAGATATTTCGGTGAGTCTCCGGCGACATCGGTTTTGCTACATTAGAACGAAACTTCTGCTACAAAGTCCCCTGCGAGTTCTCCGGTGAGGACGGTCTTTTTTGTTCTATTTTCTGGGCGAACCATTTTTTGCTACAATGGAGCAAAAGCGGGACAAATGTAGCAAAAACGGGACAAATATAGCAAAAACGAGTAAAGAACGGAATGTGAAAATCTGGATCATCGATCTGCGCTGATCTAACGCCTGGGGACCCGGGGGATAAAAAGTTTTCATCACCCAGGGGACGCCTAGCATTGCCCCTTCTTATTTCGTTTTGGATGACGGTGCCATGGACGAAAGTAGCGAAAGTAATACTTACTAGACAGACATGCGAGCTTCGCCTCGCCGCCTGCAATTCGTTTTGACAGAGCATGGCCAGCGTGGTAGAATTGCAGACATTTTCATCTGCTACACTATCGTGAATAACACTTAGCGCACACACGCTTGGGCAGGAGGTTCGACAGCTATAAGATACAAAATACTAATAATGACATCATCACAAGTATACAAAATTCCATAGAGGCGACAATGGCAGAAACTAACATATCAACTACCAAAACAACTATCTGAGGGCTCCCTCAGAGGATGGAAAACACTGAATTACAACTTAAAAGAATTATGTACATGGCTTAAGCTTAGAAAAACTATGTACATAGCTAAGCACTGATTACAATTCTCAGACTTATGGAAAAACAATGGTCAAAGACCGACAAACTAACATAACTGGTAAAACGGCCAGAACCATCACCATTAGCAGGAGGGAAGGTCTCTGCAAAGACAGTAGAAATAAACAGCAGATAAACACATCCATAATAAAACACAAGAACAAAATACTCCCTAAAACTTCAACTTGTAGGATTAAGATCCTAATATGTGCCTTTAAGTACATTGGTAGAAGTATTAAAGCAGCAAACAAAAAAGGAGCTGACTTAAGCCAACCAATATTTTTAAATGTGAGAAGAATCTATGTAATGAAATATAAACAAAGAACTTAAGAGATCATTGTCAAATGTACTTACTGTTTAATTTAAAGGTATCCTTCCTACATATATGAACATTGCTTGCACAATTCAGCAAAGACATTACAGTGTAAATTCTAGCATGCAGAAAGGAGGAAATGAATGATGGTGACTGAGCTCTGATTGGACAGACAACAAATCACATCCGAGAATATGTAGTAGGAACTTGATGGGCTCCCAACTTCTCTTTATATATACTTACATTATAGTAAGATAGTTGAGCAATCTCAGATAAACAAATTCTTCTTGTCATGTGGTAAATAGCAAAGCAAATATAGCCCAATTTATGCTTGTCAAAACCTATCTCACAGAAATTTTCTTGCAAATAAATTATGTAATAGTTGCTAAAATCCACGAATAATGATGAGGAAACAAAGCAGCAAGAAACTTAACTATTACTTGTCGCTTAGCTTCTTGCCGATGTTGTTAGATGAGTAGAGAAATATGGGGAGTGGGCAGCCAGTTCGTTGGTGGTGGCACCAACATAGAGAAGTTGGTACCAATTTCATGCATTGTTCCTAAAAATGGAATAACATGAAATCGTTTGTCACACAAAGACCATGATAGTATGAACAATGAGCGCACTATAGAGAACACAATGGTATCTTGGACTAAGAAATACAAGTTATACAACGACCTAACTGAAGCTCTAAGCCTCAATGCTACAATATTGAGTTTATGATTTTGTGATAAGAAGACATATAACCTCTCTAATCCTACTAAGTAGCTAAACTCAAATGTAGTTTCTCAAGTTAGAGGTCATATATAGAGGAGCCTGCAAAACACCCTGTAGCTAAACAGCAAAACATGCAAGACGTTGCAACAGAAATGCAACCGAGTGATCATAGGCGCTCAAGAGCAAACACCAATGAGCAGACAACAGACCTACAGAAAAGAAAGAACAATATCTGCACACCCTGACCGAACACACGGTAACACCATCAGGCAAGACCAGTTAATAAGCCAGAAACAATCCACTACAACAGCTAAAGAATTAGAGAACGAATACCAGAAGGAGAAATGCAGAAGCAAACATACCAGCTGCAGCCCCAAAATCAGAGAACCCTCGCGGACAAACAGTGAGGGATCCCAGAGTCCTCAAGCAGGCATAACCCTGTCCCGACCAGAAGTGGAATGCCAGAGACCGTCGAGAGCAATGACTCCGCAACCCTGGAAACCCTCACCATCATGGGGTAGTCTAGTTGGATTGGAGTCGGCAGCTACCACTTGATAGCGCAGTGCCTATCGATCTTGCGAGATGCACCGACGTCACCTCCCCTTGAGCTTGGAGTCGGCAGCTACCACTTGATTCATCTACTCGCACAATTCCCGCTACACCACATGTCCATTACGGTGGTCTGGCTGCAGGTGTGGTTGTGTTGCAGTAGATCGCCAGCGCCACCTCCCCACGCCATCTAGACCTAGCAGCCCATGGTCTCCAGAGGACAGCCATAAGCTCTGGAAACAAGATTTAAGTTTTGCACCCAATAAATGTGCAACTAAAACAACATGATAATAATATTATTACACAGAAAAATAGTATTTTCATATGAAGAAAGGTCAATATTTTCCATGTAAACTTTAGCCTTCAGCAAGTACTGAGGTAAACCAAATATCTTGGAAGCATGACATAGGTACAAGAGCATCAACAATCAACACTACGGATGAAAAAGCATGGCAAAATCAGAATATAATGAACAAATTTGCAAGATATGGACACTGCAATTAAAAACCATGTGTAGTTTGTATATTATGTCATTTGTTTAAATTCGTATGGGGTGTTTAAACCTAAAGTATATTGGTAAGGCGAGAAAATTAAAAAGAATCAAAAATATCAGAAGACATGCTTTGTGTCGACATACATGACTTGCTATCATTAGGAGAGACATGCTAAAATAATTGATCGAGAATAAAAGTAATGTACATACTGAAATAGGTAGTACCCTTAGCAGCATTTTAGGTGAGCCGTAGACAAAATATGCACAGACACATCTTGGATAACAGCATCTGCATTTATTTGGATCATAAATAACAAATAAAACAGACAACATGGCTGATTTGTTTCAATCAAATTAGTTCACATAACCGGAAACTCTTGGTTGGCATTTCCAATCATAACCTCCACCCACCCCGTTAGTTGAAAAGACTAAAAGAGATTAAATAACCATGGGTGATAACAAAAGGTGTAAACCGGCAAGAGCGGATATGAATATGACTGAACATTTTATTCAGATTTACAAAATAAATTCACAGAGTAATCTCCAACGGTCCAGCAGAAATATGCCTCCACCCACACTATAACAATTGAGCAAGTATTTTTTAGCGATTGATATGTACTTTAACAAAGCAACAAAAGTAGTAAGGAATAAATTTAAAACACATATGAGGCTTTGACCTATATGGTACATCAACCGAGAGCAACAAATAGATGGACATGATATTTACCGATCTCTAGAAAGTTGCAAGCATGCATTGTAAACCAATATTTCTAACTTCCGTGTGTTTCCTTTCAAACCTGAAACAATTAGCAAGCTCATACACAACATCTAGGCCCTTGGCCCGCTCTTTGATAATCTGTTAAATATGCACATAGGAGCCTACAAAGGCCTATAAAAAACATCATTCAGCAACTTGGATGCTACATAATGCAACAATATAATAGAACTGAGAACACTTGTTGGGAAGAGAAACAACATCTAGATTGCTTACGCTCATCACAAAATGAAAAAATATGATTACTTTTAACATCAGAGTGCAACAAAATCAATGTACAATTGGATTACAACTAAATGTCTTCAGAATACTAAAGAGTCGTACTGATCAAATCCAAGAAAACAAAATATATATAGCCCTAGCATCACATCAGTAAACCTTATCCAGGGTATTTCCAAACAATTAATAAGTATCACCTATAGATAAAACGGGTCTCTAAAAAAATCAACCATGCATTTGAAAAGCTCCAACAGACATCAAAGATCTCAGAACTATAGTATAGCATCACTGATTATGTGTGTGCTAGATCTTCACATGTTAGGATTTACATAAGCTACCAAATAGTCTAGTATTCGACACTCATGACGGTAAATAGCCTAGTGTTCCACTCAAGAACCCATCTAATTAGATCAAATGTTGCAGATTGTGGCAAAAAGCAATACCGCCCATATGTTCAGGCACCAGGGCTTATAAGAGCCTTCCATTTTCACTTTTTTTTGCATTATTTAAGATCAGTGATGTTATTTTACACCAAAGACCCTCAACTAAAGCTAATTCACATAAACAGGTCCTTCACCCTTTACATCAGATAGCCTAAAACTTTTTCTTTATTATCTCATTCTTCATTTTTTTCTCATCTCATTCTTTTGATCAAACTCTGCACAAAAAACAATGATTTCTAGATCCAAATATATGTTCATTCATTGTACAATCTATAACAACTTTTTCAGCAATATTGCAAGTATGCAACTATAATTTATCCAAATATTGCAATGATTCACATAATTTTACAGAATGGAAGGAACTACAAGTCTGCAACAAATCAGTAACAGGTCAGATATTTCTCAACAATCTGAAACATATTGCAGATTTATTTTTTTAGAACTTCCACTAACCATTTCATAATCTAACAGCTAACGGAATGAGTTCTTGTAGCAAAGTGCTTGAAGAAATCTACAAAAAAAGAAGAAAAAACTGCTATGAGAACCAGCCAGAATCTACAAAAAAAATTGTTCCACCTAATGGTAGGGACAGAGGGTCCAATTAATCCATCACCAACATCCTGACTAAAGAAATCATTCATGGCAACATGACCATAAGTCGCCACAAAAAGCATAAATTGCACAAATCAACAAAATAGGATGTCGCCAAATCATGAAAAAATGGGTTTGGGGAGTACAATACATACCGAGAAGCACTAATCCTTTATCATTCAAGAGCATCCCACATGTAGTTCTCCACGTCTCATCCCCGTGAAAGAAGAAGGCGAGGCCAGAGGGAAAACTCAGCGTCCCTAGCACCTTCCACGTCCTGCACTGGCCTCCGGCCAAAACACACGTGAGCAAGAGAGAATTTCACCCGCAAGAGAATGGCCGTCGAGCCCGATACCCTAAGCCATCAACCATCATGTTTGTCCTTGTCGCTGTCGAGCACGATTGTGTGCCGGTGTTGGTACAGACGATGCCACCAGCCACGGGCATCCAGAGATGAGGCATAGGAGACGTAAAAGAGGTGGCATGGTGAGCTCGGGGAAGGAAGAGGGGAACTGGAGCTAGGGAAAAGGACCTCGCAGCACTGCCCCATAGCTTCTTGTACTCGATCGTCGTATATATATAGTTGGAAGCACATCATGAGATTTCTTTTGTAAGCACATTGCTGCTCTGACGAGCCATTATATTGTCCATATGTACATTGGGAAACCTTTTCACGGTGTCTTAGTTGGAAAACCTTTTTCACGGTCTTGTCATATTGCCAATAACGTTTCATTGGGGAACATTTTTCACAGTCTAGACATTGGCTTTTTCATGGTCTAGACGTTGCCAATAGTAGACCTCACAAGAGGAAGGGGCATTCACTACGGGAACAAGCTACGATATTGACGGTTATAACCGTCAGCGTAGCCCGAAAAACCGTCAGCACATGACAACATGACGGTGACCGTCGGCACAGAGCCGTCAGCATCTCTCGCATCAACACATCTACATGTCCGTCGACGTAGCATCGATCGTCAGTGTAGCCGCTTGTGCCGACAGTATATGCCGCCCGTCGGCGTCACATGGTCGTCGGCGCACGAAGTTAACGGACCTTAGATGATGGTGTAGATGGCCATGTGGAGCACAAACAGGGCGTTAGGAGTGCCCATGTGTAGTTATAGTGCCGACGGTATTACCGTCGGCGTTAAAACTTTAGTGCCCACGTGTAGTTATAGTGTTGACGGTATTACCGTCGGTGTCTGGCCAGTTCTCCCGTTATACTACCGACGGTATTACCGTCGGCGTTGCTGATGTTGTGTCTAGGTGCAGTTACCGGCACCATGGTGGCCATTACAGGGCCGACGGTATAACCGTCAGCGTTGATGTCCAGGCCGTGCTGGCAGTTATAGGGCCGACGGGTATAACCGTCGGCGTTGATGTCCAGGCCGTGCTAGCCGTTATAGGGTTGACGGTATAACTGTCGGCGTTGATGTGCCGGTATTTTTTTGCAGCTTTTTTATACAAAAAATGCCCACAGGCAAGCACATGAATATATATATATGGGAAATAGTGGGCTATCTAGGATGCTACCTATGCATACTAATCCAACCATTTGATATTCTATAGAGAGCACGAAGTTGAACAGCAGGAGCACAAAATATCTAACGGAAAACATCACACCCCGTTATATCAAGAGCATTTTTTGCATGCATTTGCTAGTACATGCAAGTACACATGCAAGTTAGCACATGCATGCAAACTAGCAACAACTCATGCATGCATGGAGCTAGAAATATAAATTAGCACTACACATAGACCATTGAATAGACCAATATTTGAGCAACCCATTGAGTAGACCAATATTTGAGTAACCCATATGTTGGTCTACTCCCACGTTGGTTTTATTGCAGAAATTATTGTATGTTTTTATGCTAGGATTCATGCTAACAGGCACACTTTCCATCAACTAGTACAACTAGCAGGTCTAGTGCATGCAAGTACAACTAGCATACCGCGTGCAGTTTGTATAAATTTTTGCAACAATAGAGGCTGGTTGGTATGCTACAATACAGTATGGTCTTGCCATTCAAAAATGGCAAATAACATCGTTAACTGCATGCAAGATTTTGGCTCTCTCTCATCTTGGCAGCTAGTTCACGTACTCTCTGTATCCAACGTTAACGCTTGCGTGCATTGGTAGCATTCTAGATAGCAAATCCGTGTTGATACCCAGGATGCTGAATAGTTATTTTGCACCCCACATAACTTTATGTTGTTATGTTTAGAAATTTATGTTTTGTATATAAATAATTATGTTCATATTCATCCATAACGTAAAAAAAATTGATATAAAAAAATAGTTTATGAGTAATTATAGTGTAAAAGACACTAAAAATACGCATTTTACGTCGTATTTTTATACGGCATGTAAACAAAAAGATTTATGACATATCTATATTTTCTTATGTTCTTCTTAACTCTCGAGGTAAGACAAAATTTATACGACGTAAAAATAATATACAGTTCTAAAGATAGAGGATGGGTGTAGAATAACTATTCTACACCCTGGGGGTCAAATAGCGCTAGATCATATATATATATATGTGTGTGTGTGTGAATTGACTGTAAACCATGCAAAAGAATTCAAGACTATCAAATCTTCGTAGATACATAGTCATACACACACTCATCGTTCCAAGTTCATTGCACATAGTCATTACTACAAGTTCATTACACATAGTCATCACTATAATGTCATTCTTTGCACATTGTCTAGGAGAGCATGATCACTACATGTTCAGTACACATAGTCATGGGATACATAGCAACCGGTCTTCAACGGACTTCGAGCACTAGATCATAAACTTCGAGATCACTACAAAACGAAAGAACACGCCCATTTATAATGGCAAATTGTCTAAGTCAAAGTTCATGCATGACAAGTTGAGAAAAAGTTAAAAGTTTTTGTATAGCAAATTGTCTAAGTCAACATGCATGGTAAATTGTGTAAGTGTTGCTTGCAACTAACCGGCATCGGCGAGCGTCGGCGCGAGTAACAGTCCTCGTCAGGAGACAGTCCAGCAGAATGACCAGGACTAGTGAAGTGGAGTTGTCCTAGGCGACTCGTCGGGCGAGGCAGTAGCACGACCAAAGGGTGTCTCTGAATGAGCTGATCCCCGACATATGTTTGAGCGCAATAGTATTTACTAACTTAGTAGTTCTTTTGTGACAAGTAACTAATAACCTTGTAGTTATGTGAAGTACTATCCGGAGTCCCCGTGGCTAGACGTGCAAGGAATTCGGCCTCTGACGGCAACACTGGTATCGGTGGTTTTGGTGGAGGTTCGACAAAAGGGGGCATTGGAGTACCATTCTTCTGAGCCATATACCACGCCTGCAAGTGAGATTATATGTCACGCGTGGACAAGGAAAATACACCATAAGAACCGCTTGCAAGTAGCTAAATGGGCAAAAAATAACCTTATGTGCCGCTTGAATGTGATCCTCGCGGGAATCTATTGCAGCATACCATTCCTTCATCTTTTGGTGAAACTCCTAGCAAACCTCCCTGTAGGCATCCTCATAGCGGGGCTACAATTTGACATAATGAATCTCATGACCATACACATGCATGATCAAAAGTCTAAATTTGGATAAAAATAAGAAAAAACTTACTTCGTGACGCGGTGCACGAGGTGGGATAGAAGCAGTGATGCCCGTGGTAGCTTTGACCCGTGTGAGAGTGGTCGTAGAGGGCACCACGGAATTAAGAATCTTGAAGCGGCCATGTGGCTTGCCCCTCCCAGCGAGGAGCAATGATGTCTCATCGATCGGCTGCTGAAGGGGCTGAGAATCCGGTCCATACAACTCTTCGAACCTGCTCGAGTATACCGCATTAAGAATCTTGATGCCAATGAATAAGCATAGTAGCAATCCATAAGCATGATAGACATTAGTACATATGGTGGAAATAAATAACCTGTTCGAGTACTCGCTCACGGTCTCAGTGGTGGAGCCGTAGTAAGGATCCTCGTTGGGTTTGGGATCCTTCTTCTTACGAGCCTGCTGCCACACTTCAACGTCAGGAATGTCAACACCGTCATTAGCGGCCACCTATAGTGCATAAAACAAATGTTATGCATTATAAAAGGAACATGTCGTGTAATAGAAGGAGGTTGTTTCATATATATACCTTGTGGTCCTTGAAGCGGTTGAAGTCCCTGTTTCCTTGAACATGTGTTCCCTCATGGCCGTGATTTTTCTTATTCTGCTCGCTCTTGGCGAAGAATTTCGGATCATTCGTCCACATGTCCACCAACCTCTCCCAACCATCCTTCTTTCCATAACACCACTTTGGAACAGTCTAAGAAATGAAAACATCTCAAATCAAGAACAGTTAATGCAATTTAGGATGGACATAGAATAAAAAGACAATTTACTCACCACCAAGAGATCTTCCACCTTGACCTTGTCTCCGAGCTTCTCGGCAACAATGTGGCTCTTCAGTTTCCTCTTGCCTTGTTCGGCGTAGTAGTGCGAGATTGCAATATTTTTAGCATCATAAATCATCTGGCGCACCTGCTTCCTTGCCATAATATCGAAGACCTCGTTCGCCTTCTCCTCATGCTCAGGATCCACTCTATAATATGCCTACAATCATGCATCAAACATGTATGGTGAGAATCATAAGTTAGCACGGAAAGATGAGTGTACAAATCACTTGAAGGCATAAAACGGATGTCAGCAAAGAATGACTTACCCAAAACTTATTGTGCACAACTTGTGCATGATTGGGCACAAAAGTCACACCATCATCATCGGTCATGGTGCCCGCCGATTTAGCGGCCTCATAGTCCTCCCATTTGAGGGCTAACTTCTTTTCCTCAGGGCCTGACTTGTAGAGACCTGGCCAATACTTCTTCAGCAAACCCGTAAGAATGCCAGCTGGAAGACGGCGTCTCTGGGTCGGCTGATCAACAAACTTAAAATTCCTGTACATGAATCAAAATATTAGTATGCGCTAAAATAGTACTAGCAACCTCCATATATGATCAACAGATAGACACTTACTCTTTGGTAGGCACAAGGAGGAATTTACCCGCTTCAGTTTTTGGTGGATTCGGGACCTCATTTGGGCCTCGAACCCACAACCTAGCCGCCCTCTCTGACTCATTCTCCTGCTGCTCAAAAGAGGGTATCTCATCCTCGTCCTCCTCCTCCTACTACAAATTAAAATGCAAATTAATGTAACCGAATGAAACAAATTGGGTGGAATATAGGAGAAAAGAGCATACCTCTTCCTCATCCTCGTCCTGCTGATGGAGCTCCTCGTCCTGCTCCTCGTCCTGCGAAGCTGCGGTGCCACTTGCGGAGGGTACCTAAGGATAGTAGTACCTAAGGATAGTAGTAGTGATAACAGTTAGTGGGCATGATAGCAATAAGTAACTCACTAAAGGAGGGAACCGAAGTCCGCCGACATCGTCCAACCCTATGTGAAGGTGCAACCTCCGCCAGTAATCTAGTCCTCCTGGGCCGGTCCTCAACTGTGGGCCCCCGATGTTGTCCTCCTCCTCGTCCTTGTCCTCCTCCTCCTGTTCCTCCTCGTCCTCCTCGCGCTCCTCCTGCTGCTCCTCGTCCTCCTCCTGCTCCTCCTCGTCCTGCTGCTCCTCGTCCTCCTCCTGCTCCTCCTCGTCCTCCTCGTCCTCCTCCTGCTACTCCTCGTCCTCCTCCTGCTCCTCGTCCTGCTGCTGCTTCTCGTCCTCCTCCTCCTCCTCTCCATCCTCCTCCTGCTCCTCCTCCTCCTCGCCCTCCTTCTCCTCCTTCTCCTTCTCCTTCATCATCAACGAAGCGACTAGGAACTCTTCTACTCTGAACCATCCTACTAAGCATGATTTTTGTTGAGTTATTGCTCATGGTTCAATCACCTGCATTTAGAACAAGTAAACAATTAGTAATGAGCAATTAATAAGCATGATAGCAATAAAATTAATAGGCATGATAGCAATAATCATGGTGGCAATAAAATAGAAAATCATGGTGGCAATAGAATACATAAAGACCCTCACCGCGAATCATCACTCCTCGTACTCGCTATCACTATCACGTGAGAAGTAAGGTAGGCCCTCAAACTGTGGAGGCTCATCTTCATCATCATCATCGAGATGTAGCTTGTCAAGCATATCTATGTCCTTTATATTCATAATTGGCTCACCATGAATTTGTATTTCATCCTCAAGGTCCTCAAGACCACCCATAAGTACATCAAAGTCTGTGCCATCCTCTTCCTCTTGGTAGAAATCTCCCTCGTATGTGATGGGGTTTATGTTGTTGTAATCGTCCTTGTTTGGCATGGGTAGCTTACCATGTGGTGATACCTTGAACACAACTTCCCAGCCCTGTAGTTCCTCTTTCTGGCATGGGTAAGACAGATAATAAACTTGCGTTGCCTAGTGATCCACAACAAATACATCGGACCCACGATAGGTGGTTGACGAGGTTTAAACTCGTCAATGCCCATTGTTATGAGCTTGGGTTTTGGAGAAGATGGGGATGCTGGAGATCATGAAACGGTTAGCAAACACGCAACACGGGGACACGAGGTTTACCCAAGTTCAGGCCCCCAGAGGGAAAACCCTACTCCTGCTTGTCTGCTCTTGATTATGGTGGAATCGAAAGTCCTGCTTGTCTGCTCTTGATTATGATGGAACCGAAAGTTCCATGACATCCGCGTCCGCCAAACGGATCTACTGAAGCATCAAGCTCCGCAGAGTTCTCCTTCATCGTCATCCTCTTCGGATTCGGATGAGCATACGCGCTTGGCGCGTGCCTTGTCGATCTTGCGCTGGGTGAGCTCGCTTCGAGCGTCGTAGTCGCGGCTGCGGTGTCGCGAGATTTTATGCCGTCGAGGCAGGTCGTGCTCTTCATCGTCGGATGAGGGTGTAGGACTGCGGTTGAACCTGACCGCAGCCTTCTTCTTCAGCTCCTCCGGGACTTCTCCGTGGAGCGCAGCTCCCACGAGTCCAAGTCCGGCCAGTGCGGAGTTGTGCATGGCCCTCTTCGGGTCCCCCACCGGAGGTGGATGGGACGCGAGGTATGTGGTGGCTTCCATGATCGCAGCTTGCAGCGTCTTCGGGATGACGTTGCCATTGGCATCCATCTCCATGAAGGATGTATTGAGGGTTCGGGTCACCTCACGATGTGCGGCGCGGTCCATGTTCTCGACGCGAGAACGGTGCTTGCTGCCATGGTTACCGTGCGAGCTGGATCCGCCCATGGCGGAGAGCGCAGCTCGCCGTGCACTGGACTCCGAGGCCGCTTGCTTGCGCTTGTCAAGCACTTCTTGCATCTTAACCTGCTTTTTGTGCTCTTCGACGAGGAGCAGGTCGTACGCCATCAGTAAGTCCCGTGAGGCACCCACAGGCAGGATCTTGTTGCCTGCCACGGCTTCGTGTGCTTGGGTCCATCCTTCTTCGCTGAGGTGGATGACCCGATTGGGATCGGTGTCCTCCTCGTTGGGCGGGGGACTGGTTCCTCCTATTTTCGCCGTTTCTACCCTACGGGTTGGGTGGCGGGTTGGGGTGTTCCTGATCCACGTCACTCTGGATGACTGCGACGCATTTGTACCGCTCGTAGATCACATCGCTGCTGCCGCAGCTTTCGGATCCGGAACCGTAGGTCCCTTCCTTCGATGGTGGATCGCTTAGATCTGAGTTGCAGCTGCTGCTGTCATAGGACTCATCTGTCGATGGTGATGTGCGTAGCACAGGATGCGGAGCCCACGAAGCGGGCCTGATCGATGGCAGGGGCACCCGCTCTGGGAGGCGGAGAGTGCCGGTCTGCCCCACCTGGAAGCAGAAGCTCCCGAACAGGATCTCGAGCTCGTCGCCAATGGGCTCGAAGTCCTTCAGAGTGGCTGGCGAGTGGGCGGTGAAGTCGAAAGCACCAAAGAGGAGATGGCTCTCCGTCACCGAGGAGTTGTAGATCACTTTGGTTGGGACCGTCACGATCGCACAATCAACGCCCCCAGTTCCCACATACAGCGCCAATTGACGAGGTTTAATCTCGTCAATGCCCATTGTTATGAGCTTGGGTTTTGGATAAGATGGGGATGCTGAAGATCGTGGAACGGTTAGCAAACAAGCAACACGAGGACACGAGGTTTACCCAGGTTCAGTTCCCCGGAGGGAAAACCCTACTCCTTCTTGTCTGCTCTTGATTACGGCGAAACCGAAAGTTACAGGGGTGCGCAGATGCTACGAGCGCTACCAATGCGTCGCAGTCATCTAGAGCCTTTATATAGAGGTAGGCAGGTCCCGGGAACAGACCGAGTCGGTTACAGGGTTAGGGTTTGCTCCTTTGAATATTCTATCTAATCTAGTCTTGCTCTCCAAGGATCCGAAGACGTCATGGTCTTGGGCCACTCGAAAATCTTCATGGGACGCGTATAATATCGTGGGCCTTCCTTGGGCTGGACCAGGTATGCTGAAGTCATGTACCCGTAGGGTATAACCATGTCAGTGGTTGAAGGCTAACTTCCACTAAAACGATGGGAGACGCTTAGGTAACGTGACTGACTTGGTGATCTAGACACAAATTAAACCTAAACACATTACAAGAGAGGCGAATGATTCTTACCCTCGAAGCGAGATTGAATCAGCGAAGATACTCGAGTAGAGGTGTGCGACGGCGAAAGGACGGCAACCTCCGGGATAGCGACCGGATTAAATCTAGTGATATGGTCACGATGGGGCCTATTATACAAAATAAACAAAGTGGGCATGAGTCATTTATCTCTACACATCCATAAATAAATGTAGCAATTTACCTATAATTCTATTGCTAACAATTGATATATGTAGTTACAGAGTTAAACTTAATAGTGCACAATACATGTAACTAAAGCCCTAAAACTAAATTACACCATTTGTAACTAAACTTAATAGTGTAGAAATCTGCATATACTGAAGATTGCACTACACAGATCAATAATCCCGTGTAACTTTTTAAGGAATTGGATGCTCTAATTTGGATTTGAACCGTGCAGAAATCGATCGAAGGCAAGTGTGTTGGAGCTACCTGTAGCTGCAAGGATAGGCCCTGGGGTCGAGCTCCTACAAGCGGAGGCACCGCTCCGGTGGCCACCTGTAGCTGAAGGAGCGCCGTCCTCGGGTCGAGCTCCTGCAAGGCGAGGCGCTGCTCCTGGACGTGCTCCTCGCCGGAGCTGAGGCGAGGAACCAAGAGGGAGAGCTCCTGGCCAGGATCCACAGCAGGAGACTCAGCCAAACCCTAGGTGCGGCCGCGGTGGCTCGGGGTGAGGGCGGTGGCACGAGAAGACGGTGGCAACATGGTGAGGTTCTTACAGTGCGGCTCGGGGTGAGCTTAGCGGCAATGGTGGCTCGGTGAGGACGGCGGGTCAGGTCTTGGGACGGCGCTGGTTCAGTGAGGGACGGCCATGGGCTGCACGTGACAAGCGAGGGTCGAGTGCGGTAGAGGGGAGCGCGGGGTGTGGGGCCTGGGCGTGCCAGGATTTTTTTAGGGAGCTCTTTTTTTATTCACTATTACTTTTTCATTATTTTTTATTTTCACTTATGCTAATATTATGATTCCAATTTAAAAAAATCTCCTATGTTTTCATTTTCTTTTATAATCCTTTTCCTATATCCTATGGTCTATTGTGTAGACTACTTAGTTTCATGTGCTTTGCACATTAAAAATCGGTCATCACAACTAATACTCCTCATATGTGAACACGCTCTTATCACCCGAGAGATAGGAAACACAAGGGACATTTCATAACACTTTTACATGGAATACCTAGGTTGGGCCCAATATTCCACTGGTAGCCCTCGTTTTGACCCGCGGCGGGGGTTTCCTCCTACACGTCGAGCACTGCTCCAAGTGTTATCGCATGCATGTGAACACGCTCGCACCCGGGAGATAGGAAATGCATCTATGGATGTTCCACCACACTTGTAGATGTATGCTATGGCCACACGCAAGTTTTCGTGGGATTTTGGCGCTCCTGCGATCATTTTCCAGCGAAACCCTAGTTTGTGGGCCCCGAAGATCTACCCCCTAGCTATCTTCATACGAGCGTTGAACAATGTACTTTTTTGTTGGTTTAGGTTTGTTTTGGACATATCTACAAGGAAAACCAAGGTTGGGCAAAGATTCCATCGGTAGCCTCGTTTTGACCCGCGGCGAGGGTTTCTTCCTACATGTCTAGCATTTCTGCAAGTGTTATCGCGTGCATGTGAACACGCTCGCACCCGGGAGATAGGAAATTCATCTATGGATGTTCCACCACACTTGTACATGTATGATATGTCCACACGCAAGTTTTCGTGGGATTCCGGTGCTCCCGTGGTCCTTTTCCAGCGAAACCCTAGTCTCTGGGCCCCAAAGATCTACCCCCTATCTATCTCCATACGAGCGTTGACTAATGTACTTTTTTGTTGGTTTAGGTGTGTTTAGGGCATATCTACATGGAAACAAAGGTTGGGCCAAGATACCATCGGTAGCCCTCGTTTTGACCCGCGACGAGGGTTTCTTCCTACACGTCGAGCATTTCTGCAAGTGTTATCGCGTGCATGTGAACACGCTCGCACCCGAGAGAGAGGAAATTCATCTATGGATGTTCCACCACACTTGTACATGTATGATGTGGCCACACGCAAGCTTTCGTGGGATTCCGGTGCTCCTGCGGTCATTTTCCAGCGAAACCCTAGTCTCTGGACCCCGAAGATCTACCCCCCTAGATATCTCCGTACAAGTGTCGACCAATGTACTTTTTTGTTTTTTTAAGTGTCTTTAGGCAATATCTACATGGAAAACAAAGGTTGGGCCAAGATTCCATCGGTAGCCCTCGTTTTGACCCGCGACGAGGGTTTCTTCCTACACGTCGAGCATTTCTGGTAATGTTATCGCGTGCACGTGAACACGTTATTACCCGGGAGATAGGAAATGCATCTATGGATGTTCCACCACACTTGTACATGTATGCTATGGCCACACGCAAGTTTTTGTGGGATTCCGGCGCTCATGCGGTCATTTTCCAGCGAAACCCTAGTTTGTGGGCCCCGGAGATCTACCCCTAGCTATCTTCGTACGAGCGTTGACCAATGTACTTTTTTGTTGGTTTAGGTGTGTTTATGGCATATGGAAAACCAAGGTTGGGCCTAGATTCCATCGGTAGCCCTTGTTTTGACCCGCGGCGAGGGTTTCTTCCTACACGTCGAGCATTTCTACTAGTGTTATCGTGTGCACGTGAACACGTTCTTACCCGGGAGATAGGAAATGAATCTATGGATGTTACACCACACTTTTACATGTATGTTATGGCCACACGCAAGTTTGTGTGGGATTCCGGCGCTCCTGCGGTCATTTTCCAGCGAAACCCTAGTATGTGGGCCCCGAAGATCTACCCTCCTATATACCTTCGTACGAGCGTTGACCAATGTACCTTTTTGTTGGTTTAGGTGTGTTTTGGACATATCTACATGGAATACCTAGGTTGGGCCCAAGATTCCACCGGTAGCCTTCGTTTTGACCCGCGGCGAGGGTTTCTTCCTACACGTCGAGCATTTCTGCTAGTGTTATCGCGTGCATGTGAACACGTTCTTACCCGTGAGATAGGAAATGCATCTATGAATCTCTTGACCTAAAACAAGTGTCCTTTCTCTATACATAACATTGTATAAGTTAACCCAAGTCGCTTCTTCATCTCCGGGAATCCGGTAAGGTACTTTTGGAACACCAATGGGCATATTAGATTAGTATTATTAAATTTAAGTAAAAAAACTACACTTTAATATGGAAACGTAAGAATATAAGTGAAAGAATGAATTGTTCCACCACACTTGTACATGTATGCTATGGCCACACGCAAGTTTTCGTGGGATTCCGGCGCTCCTGCGGTCATTTTCTAGCGAAATTCGAGTCTGTGGGCCCCGAGATCTATCCTGCTAGCTACATTCGTATGAGCGTTGAACAGTATACCTTTTTGTTGGTTTAAGTGTGTTTTGGCCATATCTATATGGAATACCTAGGTTGGGCCCAAGATTCCACCGGTAGCCCTCGTTTTGACCCGCGGCGAGCATTTCTGCTAGTTTTATCGCGTGCACATGAACACGCTCTTACCCGGGAGATATTAAATGCATATATGGATGTTCCACCACACTTGTACATGTATGTTGTGGCCACACACACACGTTTTCGTGGGATTCCGGTGCTCCCGTGGTCATTTTCCAGCGAAACCCTAGTTTATGGGCCCTGAAGATCTACCCCCCTAGCTATCTCCGTACGAGCGTTGACCAATGTACTTTTTTGTTGTTTTAGATGTTTTTAGGCCATATCTACATATAAAACCAAGGTTGGGCCAAGATTCCATCGGTAGCAATCATTTTGACCCGCGGCGAGGGTTTCTTCCTACACGTTGAGCATTTCTGCAAGTGTTATCGCGTGCACGTGAAAACGCTCTCACCCGGGAGATATGAAATGCATCTATGGATGTGTCACCACACTACATGTATGTTATGGCCACACGCAAGTTTTCGTGGGATTCCGATGCTCCTGCGGTCATTTTCGGGCGAAACCCTAGTCTGTGGCCCCCCGAGATCTACCCCCTAGCTATCTTCGTGCGAGCGTTGACCAATGTACCTTTTTGTTGGTTTAGGTGTGTTTAGGCCATATCTACATGGAAAACCAAGGTTGGGCCAAGATTCCATCGGTAGCCCTCGTTTTGACCCGCGTGATATGGCCACACGCAAGTTTTCGTGTGATTCCGGCGCTACTGCGGTCATTTTCCAGCGAAACCCTAGTTTGTGGGCCCCGAAGATCTACCCCCCTAGATATCTCCGTACGAGCGTTGACCAATGTAGTTTTTTTTGTTTTAGGTGTGTTTAGGCCATATCTACATGGAAAACAAAGGTTGGGCCAAGATTCCATCGGTAGCCCTCGTTTTGACCCGCGGCGAGGGTTACTTCCTACACATCGAGCATTTTTGCAAGTGTTATCGCGTGCACGTGAACACGCTCTCACCCGGGAGATAGGAAATGCATCTATGGATGTTCCACCACACTTTTACATGTATGCTATGGCCACACGCAAGTATTCGTGGGATTCTGGCGCTCCTGCGGTCATTTTCGAGCGAAACCCTAGTCCATGGGCCCCGGAGATCTACCCCTTGCTATCTTCGTACGACCGTTTACCAATGTACCTTTTTGTTGGTTTTGGTGAGTTTTGGCCATATCTACATGGAAAACCAAGATGGGCCAAGATTCAATCTGTAGCCCTCGTTTTGACCCGCGGCGAGGGTTTCTTCCTACACGTCGAGGATTTCTTCAAGTGTTATCGCGTGCACGTGAACACGCTCACACCCGGTAGATAGGAAATGCATCTATGGATGTTCCACCACGCCTGTACATGTATGCTATGCACACACGCAAGTTTTCGTGGGATTCCGGCGCTCATGCGGTCATTTTCGAGCGAAACACTAGTCTGTGGGCCCCCGAGATCTACCCCCTAGCTATCTTCATACGAGCGTTGACCAATGTACTTTTTTGTTGGTTTTGGTGTGTTTAGGCCATATCTACATGGAAAACCAAGGTTGGGCGATTCCATCGGTAGCCCTCGTTTTGACCCGCAGCGAGGGTTTCTTCCTACACGTCGAGCATTTCTGCAAGTCTTATCACGCTCGCACCCGGGAGATAGTAAATGCATCTATGGATGTTACACCACACTTGTACATGTAGGCTATGGCCACACGCTAGTTTTTGTGGGATTCCGTTGCTCCTGCGGTCATTTTCCAGCGAAACCCTAGTTTGTGGGCCCCGAAGATCTATCCTCCTAGCTATCTTCGTACGAGCGTTGACCAATGTACCTTTTTGTTGGTTTAGGTGTGTTTAGGCCATATATACATGGAATACCTAGGTTGGGCCCAAGATTCCACCGGTAGCCCTCGTTTTGACCCGCGACGAGGGTTTCTTCCTACACGTCAAGCATTTCTGCAAGTGTTATCGCGTGCACGTGAACACGTTCTTATCCGGGAGATAGTAAATGCATCTATGAATGTTCCACCACACTTGTACATGTATGCGATGGCCACACGCAAGTTTTCGTCGGATTCCGGCGCTTCTGCGGTCATTTTCCAGCGAAACCCTAGTCTGTAGGCTTCGAAGATCTACCCTCCTAGCTATCTTCGTACGAGCGTTGACCAATGTAATTTTTCGTTGGTTTAGGTTTTTTTTGTACATATCTACATGGGAAACCAAGGTTGGGACAAGATTCCATTGGTAGCCCTCGTTTTGACCCGCGGCGAGGGTTTCTTCCTACATGTCGAGCATTTCTGCTAGTGTTATCGCGTGCACGTGAACATGTTCTTACCCGGGAGATAGGAAATGCATCTATGAATGGTCCACCACACTTTTACATGTATGCTATGGCCACACGCAAGTTTTCATGGGATTTCGGTGCTCCTGCGGTCATTTTCCAGCGAAACCCTAGTATGTGGGCCTCGAAGATCTACCCCCCTAGCTATCTCTGTACGAGCGTTGACCAATGTACTTTTTTGTTGGTTTAGGTTTGTTTTGGCCATATCTACATGGAAAACAAAGGTTGGGCTGGTGCGACATTGCAGCCGAGGTACTACCCAAGGCCACTATGATAGTGCCCACGGTAGCTGTCGGCGTTACTATGTCACCATACATCTTTAGCTGTTGTAGTTGCTGCCTCTGTTATAGTGTCGACGGTTATACCGTCGGCGTTAACATGTCAGTGCTGGTGCGGCTGAGGTATTGGAGCAGTAGGGCCACTGTGATAGTGCCCAAGGTAGCCGTCGGCGTTACTATGTCACCTTACATCTCCACCTGGAAACCACTAGTGCTGGAGGAGCTGCTGCCAATGGTATAGTGCCGACGGTGGCCATCGGTGTTACTATGTTAAGGAGCCCAAGTGTTAGTCATTTTTGAAGGAGCCAAACCAGCTAGCAGCACTGAGTAGTTGCTGCCGCTGTTGTAGTGTCGACGGTTATACCGTCGGCGTTACTATGTCAGTGCTGGTGCGACAGGGCCACTATGATAGTGCCCATGGTAGCCGTCAGCGTTACTATGTCACCTTTCACCTTACATCTCCACCTGGAAACCACTAGTGCTGGAGGAGCTGCTGCCAATGGTATAGTACCGACGGTGGCCATCAATGTTACTATGTTAAGGAGTCATTTTGAGAGAGGCAAACAAGCTAGCAGCATTGAAGTAGCTGCTACCGTTGTTATAGTGCCGACGGTACGGCATAGTCATGACTATAAACATCGTCGTTCTGTCGTTTCCTTCGAAGACGGCAAATCCACGTGGCGTCGGCCTGTGGAGGCTGTGTGACGCTGACAGTGGCCGTCGGCGTAGGTGGGTCTAAGCCGACGGTGATGCTGTGCCCACGGTGGCCGTCGGCATAGGCTGATCTATGCCGACGATTGACTTGTGCTAACGGAGTTTTTCTAGCCGTGGACGTATTGAGACAGTGCTGACGGCCCCGACATATTACCATCAGCGTCATGGCTCGTTCTCCTAGTGATTGTTGGTTCAGTTAAATATCCACAGAGTTACAAACCACACACACAGTTGCGCATCATCAGTTGTGCGATCTGCAACTCTGCATCATCAGCGTGAGGCTGTCGTCTTATCAATTTCAGAAAGACAAATAAGACTAAGGGTGTTCATAAAGAGATTGTTTCGCAGTTTAAACACATGTGGTTTTGAAGAGTTGTTGTTTCCACACTGCTGATTTGACATATTCTACAGCAGGAGACGACTGGACGAGTACACCGTACTACTTGTACGACATTTTATTCGGAATACGAACCCAGGAGCTACAGTAGCTAGCACTGCACCGCTGCGTGCTGTGCTCCCTCAGACGTACACGTACACACTCTGTACATAGCTCTACGTAGAGAGAGAGAGAGAGAGAGAGAGAGAGAGAGAGAGAGGACGCCTACGGGCGCTCCTGGTTGAGCCGCGCCGCCGTGGTCACCGCGTCCGCCACGCCGCCCGGGGTCGTCGCCATGTTCAGCTTGTTCCGAATCTCCGCCGACACCACCCTCTCGGCGTCCTCCCTCGTCGCCCCCTTGTCCTCCGGCAGCTTGCTCCTCGCGTCCTGCGGTCACTCGGTTGCCACCCACAGAGTCATGCATGGACGGATGAATCAAATTAATCATCGAGAAGACGAGTATAACTATGTGCTTTAATTGTTTTGGTAGAGCGAGCGCACCGAGAGGACGTCCCGGAGCTTGACCTTATTCTCCTCGCGCACGATACGCGCGTTCTGGTCCGCGGCCGCCTGCGCCGCCGCGGCGACGCCGCCCGGGACGGTCAGGTTTCTCCCCGTGGCGCGCATCTCGGCGGCCAGCACGGCCGCCGCGTCGCTCTGGTCCACCGCCTTGCCCCCAGCGCCGGCCGCCGCCGCGGCCTCCAGCGCGCGCCCGATGGTCACGGCGTCCTGCTCCAGCGCGCCCGCCGGCTCCCTGGCCGCCACGGGCGGCGGCGCGACGAAGCGGCCCACGACCTGCCCTGCGACGGACTCGGTGACGACGCGGTGGCCCGGGAGCTCGGTCTCGGTGACGGCGACGCCCGCGTCGGCGACGGGGCCGGAGACCTGGCCGCGGCCCACGTGGCCGGCGCGCGCGTTGAGGGTGGCAGCGGACTGCATGGCCGCCCTTCTGGGTCTGGCCCAGGCCCTGCACGGTGTCCTCGGCGGACTGCAGCAGCGCGGCGTCTCTGGGCGCCACGGGCTGCGCCGCCAGGTCGCCGGAGACGTCGAACACGTCGCCGTACTTGACTGGCCGGTCCTGCTGCTGCCGCAGGGCATCCCCGCCATCGGGCCTCCTCGGCTGCCCCTGGCTCATGTCTGGTGGGAGGGTTCCTCGATCTTGCTCCGCCGTACTACGTATCTGACAAACTCGAGGAGGCGGTGATTGAGGCTCAATCCGTACCGTCATTTTTAGCATTGCAAATATATTTTAAAACTAAAATTTTCTGCCATACATTCTAGATGTATGTATCTAATAACATATTTATTTTCAGATTTGTTGGAGACATAAAAGTATAAGTTCCATTTTTTAATAAAAAACAGGAGCACATGTGGCAAATATAGTTTTTGGTACCTTTATATGTAGGGTGTTTTATATTGTACCTATGTTTAGATACTATATTTTGTCCGAGAAACTATTCTCTCCGTTTCAAGATAAATATGAGCAAAGTTTTATGGTACTGATGGAGTAAAATATCGTCTGATGTCCCCTCCTCGTTGCTCCCGTGGGCAACGGGAGGGCTCCTGAGCCACCGCCTCCAGGTCCCCTCCTCCCTCCCCTCCCTCCCCTCGCCGCGTCCGGAGGGCGTCGCCGGCCGTAGGTCGAGCGCTGGCGGCGGCAGGGCCCCATCTCCCCCTCGCACGGAGCTCGCGGCGTGGGCCAGCAGCTTTGGCCTGGGGCGCGTCGGCGTGGCGACCGGTGGTGGCGGGGCGACTCCCTGCTGGCTGCCGGGTCTTGGAGGCGGCAGGCGGCGGTGGTGTTGTGATGCAGTGCTGAGTTGATGTAGGAGCACTTCGTTGGAAAACCCAAGAGAAAGGTGTGAAGCAGCAAAGCAGCAAGTTTTCCCTCAGTAAGAAACCGAGGTTATTGAACCAGTAGGAGGAAGAAAACGTCACACATGTGTTGCAAGCAACGCGGAGACCTGTACAACACAAACTCAAGACTTTGTCCCAACAAATCAGTGAGGTTGTCAAGCTCACCGGTTTGCTATAACAAAGGATTAAACGTATGGTGTGGAAGGTAATGGTGGTTTGCAGCAAGTAAACAGTGGAAGATGTATCAATGGTAAAGATTGGACTGGGGTCCATAGATCACTAGAGGTGCTCTCCTTAGATAAACAACATGGCATGAAGGATAAACAAATTATAACAAGGCAATTGACAGAAACTGAGCAAGGCATAACAATGCAATTACTAGTCACAAAGATCCTATGAGATTCGACTGGGCAATACAACAAGATACATAGACCGCCATCCAACTACATCTATGACTAGAAGTCCACCTTCAGGTTATCATCCGAACCCCCTCCAGTATTAAGTTGCAAGCAACAGACAACTGCTTTAAGCAAAATGTGTAAGATAAACAGTCCACATGTTCCATGAACAAGAGACTGTTGTTTTCTCCCTAATAGCAACAACACATCTACAACCGAAGAGATTTCTGTCACTTCCTTTGGAAACTAGAGGCATGAACCCACTATCGAGCATAAATACCCCCTCTTGGAGTCACTAGCAACTACTTGGCCAAGATAGCTACTATAAACGAAGAGCATGCAAGATCACAAACAACACATACATGATAGAATCATAAAGACAAAACCATTAATCAAACCAACATAATAATCTCAATATCCATCGGATCCCCGCAAACACAACATGCATGATTACAAATAGATTAGATCTTGATCATGAACGGAGCTCACAAGATCTATACATGAAAGAACAAGGAGGAGATACAACCATCTAGCTACTACATGGACCCATAGTTCAAGGTGGAACTACTCACGCATCATACCGGAGAGAAGGCCTCTGGGATGATCTCCCCTCCGGCAGGGTGCCGGGAAGAAATTCAGATCCCCCCCGATCTAGGGACGACGGTGGCGACGGCTATAGAAGGTTTCGTGGAATATTGATCGGGTACTTAGGGTTTCTGCATTGGGGGCTTCTTATAGGCGAAGGAGGAGGCCGAGGAGGTGGCCAGGGGCCCCACACCCTGCCTATGCGCGGGGTAGGGCCCACGCGCCTAGGAGGGGTGTGGCTGCCCTGGCACACCTCTCCGTCTCCCCTCTGAACTTCTTATTCCCCACGGAAAGTTATTGATTTTGACGTTTGTCCCGTCCAATTCTGTGAATATTTCCATACTAGCTTTTCTGGAACAAAAAACAGCAGAAAACACAACTGGCACTATGGCAACTTGTTAATAGGTTAGTACCCAAAAACATGTAAAAACACCTCAAAGTGTAGACAAAGCAAAGCAAAGTAGATACTAAACAAGCATGGAGCATCAAAAATTATAGATACGTTTCCAACATATCAAGTATCCTCAAGCTTAACTCCTGTCCGTCCTCGAGTAGATAAGTGATAAAAAAGAATAATTTTTTAGGTGACATGCACCCTCATAATAAATATCTAACCATTTGCAAGCATTGAAAGTTGGGATCAAAGAACTCTAAACATGTGCATGAAAGATGGAGTTCTAACAATAGGACATAGTAACTATGCATGCAACATGAAAGGCTACAAACAAAGATCATGAATAACATGCATTGAAAACCGTTTGTTTGTTTCACATACGAAAACATAGAATAGTGGCATTCAACTTGTACCTCATAAAGTAGCAAATAGATGCATAGGACACCTTCAAAGTTCACAAGGGTGACTAGAAACAAATAGCACAAGAACAAGTAATATCACAATATGCATCAATCAATAAGCTTTAAAACACTACACACAGAATGACAACTATGCTCTCTTAATGGTGACTAAAGGTAGAAGGTGGAGACTCAATAGTGGTGGAAGAAAAGCCTTTTATAAAGGAAGCAGGGATTTCAAGTTTTAAAATAAGCTTCCAAAAATTCTGGTACTTGTTAGCTTTCATCCCTCATTGCCCCTATCATAAGCATCTTGAAGATTAAGGTTAAAGTTGTGGCATCCCGCAAAAACCACTACTAGAAAATCGCGTTGTTTTTGTGCATTGCATCGTCATCATCATGCATTGTTTGTCTGCATTATTTGAAAAGCCCAATTTTGATTATACAAATACCCCTCTTTATTTTAAAAGGCAAAACCACGAGTTTATCGGATATTTTGTTTCACCTAAAAACTATTTGCAAAGTGGTTCTGTCTTAAATTAAAGAGAACCAAACAAACACAAAACTAAAACTGGCCAACCCTAAATCTTTTTCCACCCAAATCCTATCTACCCTCCAACCACAGACCGCCACATCATCCCTCCACCTTTTTCCTACCCACCTGCCACCTCATCCATCCAGCCCCCTCCCCCTCCCTTTTTCACCCAGTCCACCCTCACCCACCCTCTCTCTCCTCTCAGCCGCGTGGCCCCGCCCACCTCCTGGGTCCCACCAGTGACCACGCCCCACACGACCCGCGCCTCACTTGGGACATCGCCACGGACACGCAAGCGCGCCCTCCACACGCCCTCCCCGCGTGGCCCCCTGACACCCGGCCCCACCTTCCCGGGCCCCACCCTGTCAGCCTCTCCCTCACTGGTCAACCCACCTACCCCGCTTAGCCGCTACCTGGCCGCCCGGCCTTGCCCACAGGCCCCGGCTCCACCTCATGGACCGGCGCCCTGCCGTCCCAACCTTCCTCTCCTCCTCCCTCTCCCCCAAGTCCGGCCAACCTTCACCGCCCCTCGTGGCCTGCAGCCCTCCTTCCTCCTGGCCCCGCCTTAGCTCCGCCCGTCAACCGCCCATCTCCTCGCCCATGCCCGCTCCCGCTTGCCCAGCAGCGCCTGCAGCGCCTCTGCACCATTCTCCCGCCTCGCCACCAGCTCGCCTCACTTGACGCCCAGCGTCTCCTCCCTCTCTCGCGCTCGCACTCCCGCCAGGCGCCCTGGCCTCACAGCTCTGCCGCCCCTGCCCGCCCCGCCACCGCGCCTCAGCTCGCGCCGCCCGGCCGGACCTCGCGCGCAGCAGCCTCTCCTCTCTGCCAGCTGCAACCCCCAGCGCCGGGCTCAGTAGCACCTCCCAGACCTCGCCAAGGCGTTAGCCCCACCTCCGCCCTCACCGCCTCTCGCGCTAGCCCGTCGCCCGGCCGCCCGGCGACCCCAGCGCACCGCGCCAGTCGCCGGGCCGTCTCCCCCGCCACCTCGGCGCTCGCCCTAGGTCCCCACCTCACCGGAGCTTCCCGAGCTCGTCGTCGCCGTCCCCGTCGTCTGCTTCACCCTTGACCGCCTCTAGCCGCGTCTGGCCGCGCTCCTCCGTGCCCGCTTCTTCCAGCAAGTTTCTGTGGTGGTGGAACTCAAGTACAAAAGAAGAGCCGCATGACTTGAGTTTCGCCGTTTCGACATCATGTGGCCGCCAAGATCGACATCGAACCAACAGATCCGGTGAACCCCCGGCGCCATCCGAGATCTCCATCGACGTCAAGATCGTCCACTCGGACCGCAAGAACGTCCCCAGAGTTGAACCCCGAAGACCGATCCCGGGGCGCCCGAACCCTGTCAAGACCCCGAACCCTCTCGGATCCGAGAACCGAAGACGATCCGAAGCGCCAAGACCTCCGACAAGGAACCGACGCAGAACGCCAAGTGCTCCACCCGAATGCCAAGATCGAACCGACACGAGAACCCGACAAGTTCGACTCCGGCCAGGGCGAGTCCGATGCCCCGACGCCAGACCAAGTACGCCCCGGAACGCCAAGGTCCCCGCGAGGAACGCCATGACCGTCAACATGACCCGAAGACCCCGGATGCCGAGCCCGACTCGATGGTGCGGGCCCGACAAGATCTTCGTGACGACAAGCTCGACCGCTTGGAACCAAGATCTCCGGCACGTCACGACAAGTTCGCCGTCTTGTATCCGCTCCCGCCGATCCCGTCGAACCCTGGACCCTGAGACCGACCCCGAACCCCGGAACCCCAAGATCGTCGAGACACCCTAATGTGCGAACCCCTTCCCGAAAACCCTATTTTCTAATATAATACAACTTGTCGCATATTAATTTGTCATTCTCGCATGCATGTCATTGGTTTGGGGGCCTTATGCCGATTCACCTAATAATTAAATATGGGGCCATATGCGGGCAAATCTAGTCTCGTATTGGCCTCATTTAAACTTGTGTAGCGAACCGGTGCTATCTTTTGACTTGACAATACAACATTTTAAATTGCGGGGTAGCTAAACAACATGAACCACCTAATTAAATGTCGGGACCCCGGTTCCGCTTAATATGACCTGATCGCATTGCACCTTTGCCATGCCATGCATCATACATGCATCATGCCGATCTTTTGCCGTTGTATTAAATATTGCATCCGGTGTTTCTTCTAGTGTTTTTGTTTCCTCGCGGATAAGACCGTTGAGTTGATGTGAGCTTCGCCCCGATCTCCGGTTGAACCCTTCGACAATGTTTTCAGGCGAGCATCTCCCCCTTTCTACCCATCTTACTTTTATAGTATTTATTTCCCTCCTGTTGATCTATTGCTATCCGTGTCGCGATGTTCTAGTTTTTCGTACCCTCGATATCCTTTGCAGCCATATATTGCCTTGGACACATCCTATTACCTGTTGTTTTGGTAGATAGTTGGCCTTGCGCGTCGCCGTCGCCTGCTCAAGTGCTGTTGCGTGTCGTCGAGAACCACAGTTGTTGGAATATGGCCGCATGTTGATGTTGGAGATGATTATGGCTTTACTTATCGCTCACTTTAATTCCTGTTTAACAACTAAAATTGAAATAAGCAGAGGCATCGGTGGGTGATAGATAATATTTGGTTTCCGAACGCCCACTTGTGTCCCGTAGGACCCCGAGTACTTGATACTTGTTCCTTGATTTATCGCGCTATCCACATCCGGGAGGTATATGGGACCCCCCTCAGCCAGAGCTTGATTCCGTCTTATTTCTTGGGGCCACAAACTAGTTCGAGGATTTATTTACTATCCTGTACTTATGCCATGCTTTACTGCTTTATTTACGATTGTGCGAGGAGCACACTGTACTGTTTAGGTAAGCGGGATGTTTCCGCGGTATCGACAGTCCCCGATTGGGGATCTGCTGTCGTTTACAGCCATCGACGCAAACCTTGAGTCCGTCTCGGAGCTTACTCCGTTCTTGGTGTACTCAAGGGTGGCCCCCTGAAATATTTCTGAATCCTGTGATTGCTTTGTCGTGAAAGCCTCGTTGGGTTTTGATTTGGTTTTTCCGAGGTTGATCGAGTGTGTGTTGCTATTGGTGCACCCCGGCCGGGTAAAACTTTCTGAAAGCCGTGTCCGCGGTTATGGACGACTTGGAGCACAGTATCTCGACCATAGACAAGCATAACTAAAGTTTATTGCTATAAATTTGACTTTATAATGACTAGTAATCAGCTCCACTATAATGGAATGGCTAAATAATACTGCCCACAACTGCTTGTTTGGATTGTCGCTTGCGACCATTGTATCTGACTAGTAATTATGGCAACTACAACGGAATGGCTGAATAAAAGTGACAACAACTGCTGGGTTTTGGGGTTATCTCATGCCAATTGTATCTGACTAGTAAGTGATGCCACTATAACGGAATGATTAACTAAAAGTGCCCACTGTTTACTTTATCAGGATGAATATCTAAACCTGACTAGTAAATGCTGCAACGATAACTGAACAAATAAAAACTGCCAATTGTGTGAGTTCCTCGGTCGACTTCCTCGGTTGGTATCGAGGGGGAATACCAGGATGGGTTTGTTTGGTGGTAGTTTCAGGTTGGATCCGAATAGGTCTCCCTTACCCCTTTTCTGATAGCCGCCAGTTGTATCGAGTCTCTATAGGTTGTTAGCGCATGCTGCCGCTGCCGCTTCAGTCCACCATACCTATGTAGGCGAGGACCGCCGAATTCTAGCCTCGCCGTGTACTGGCCTCAGTACTGACGCTCCTCTTTTTCCTTTGCCCTTTGTCGGCACCCCTTTTGTTTAAGCAGGTTTTGAGATCGACGCCGTTAGCAGGGTTACCCTTCCGGCTTGGCCTGGGCAGGGTTATGGACGCCATTGGTTATTCTTCAGGGCTCTTAGCCCCATTTGCATCTTGTCCGTAGCTGGACGCACTATCGTTTTCAAGGTGATTTGGATCTTTGTATATTATATCTGTATTCTTGACTCTTTGAGTCATATATATATATATGCTACGTGGGTTCCATCGAGGACTGTTGTGTAATGTTATTACTTCGTTTTCCACCCGCACGAAAGTGCCTGGTGGGCACCTTTGAATCGTTTCTATGCGGGTTTGGCGAATTTTGCTCAAACTTGCATAGGTCCGATTCTGAGGGTGTTACAAAAGTGAACAAAGATGGAGTATATGCTTGACGAAGTATAAGTTGGCAATCTCAAGTCCCTTGAATACGAGGGGCACACCTCATGCTATTCAACTTTAGTCACCTATAAGTTCTTGTCATTGTAAGTATTTGCATATCATAGAGAACCGCCAACGGGGTACCCCTTGCACATGGTACAGGAGCTTTCCCATAACCAAAATGACAAGACAAGCAGACAATGAGCATCTCAGCAATCTTTTTATTTACCATATGCATAGCTTTTTATTGAGGATGCTTCATAGATATCTCACTATGGTGATGTTGTAAGTTTCCATCATGATTAGGTATGGCTTAGGCTAGCGGCCCAGACGTTTCTCAAACACAGAATGCAAACTCCATGGACTTACAAGTTCCCTCTTTATTTCACACCGGTGACATCCATAGACAAATGAGCATGATATCAACTGAGTACAAAGTACAAGTGAAATATTGAAAACGTTACCCGTGGCAGCACGGTTCTGCTAATTCCAACGTATAAGTGCAAGAATATACAACATAGATGACACAATGGTTCAAGTTTATTAGGGCCAAAGAATATAAAATGTGCCATCATGTTCGTGAGGGCTTTAATCACTAAGTTTTCACATAACAAAATAGTTTTTAATTGGAAGATAGCTAAAAACAAGAATATACTTGAAATGGTGTAACACACCATGCATAGGAGTTTATAGTGGAAACTTTGGAATAACTTGGTTTCTTGGGAGTTGGAAGCATGAGAAGAACTTACTCATACAAGTGAGGCTAGCAAAAGACTGGGAGCAACCAAATAAGAGAGCAATAATGGACATAAGCATGCAGTGCAACAAAGCATTACTAATCAAAGCATAGAGTGGTACTACACGTCAAGGACTAAATGATCATAGAGGCTATGGTGACTTATTCATAGTCATAACATGGTGTGAGCATGTGCCAAGTCAATCCAAGCAAAGCATCAAAGGAGAATACCACAATACTATGCTTTTGCATGCTAAAACAACGCATAATTCACTACTGCAGAAAGGCTTATAGCCTCTATGTTGTTAGTGACAGAAAAAACTATGCCCGTCTCTAGTAAGTATTCCTAGTGACGGGCAAGAATTAGTCAGTCACTAGTACAAAACACTGGTGACAAGCGTATAAAAATGACTGTCGCTAGTATTTCTTTTGCAGATCGGTTGAATAGTAAAATTACTTAGTGACGGGCATTTATAAATGTCTGTCACCGAGAACACTATGAATACCGACAGATTAAATATGTGCGAGTGTCGTGGGAATGACCACGGCAGACGCTGCAATCGGCAGCGAGTAGTAGAACGAAGGGCAAGGGCGGTCAGCCATCTGCGGTGCGAGATGAGGGCGGAGACACAGGGTTTTACCCAGGTTCGGCCCCCCGGAGGGTAAAGACCTACTCCTGCTAGATTGTATTATGATAGAAGTACAAAGGGGCGAGCTCGACAGCTAGGCGGCGAGTCGCTTGGGTGGATGATGGAACGTGTCCTCTACACGCCCTGTAGGGAGGTTTATATAGACTCACCTTCCTAGGGTTTACATATCTCAACCAAATCAGTTAAGATTTCGGTACTCGTTTAACCTAATCCGACTGGGCATATCTACTCTCCTGGGCCTTCAGCTTCCAGTCGCTTGGATCCACGCCAGGTCTTGATCCAGTCGTCGTCCTACAGGCCCACTCGCCAGTTCCTGGGCCAGTCGGAAACGTCCTGCTGGGTATACCCCGGTAGGCATATCCCCATCAGCGAGTGACTAGTATGTTGAGTGGAGACCGGTTGAAGGGGCAAAAATTTTAGTGACTGACATTTTAAAGGCATGTCACCGGTAACAGAGTCATTTAATTTGATCCTTCCGAACTATTATCTGATCAGTATGAATACTTTAACCTCATCAACTATCTTTGTCAACTATTATTATCACAGCCCACGAGAAATTATCTAGACTCTAAATCTGTTTTGATAATATGGGAGATCGTAAGATTTACTTAATATCCAAAACATGTTTTTATGGAGTATCTCCAGTAATTAGTTCACAAGAATCTACGGGTTTACAATTTTTATTCTGATGACTTGTCACGAAACAGCACGCTAGTGTCTAACCCATATCCACTGACGTATGGTTTACCTTCGCCCGTATTTAGCGGAAAACGCATATTTCTGACGGTTGGACGCTAATCAATCTCGTTGAAACGCTAGGACAACATGGGAACCCTCCCTGCTTTCCCCCAACAAGGGCTATCACGCCCCCTGCCCGAGGCGACCACACCGCCGCCGCCTGCCCTCCGCTCTGCACTGCGCCGCCGCCCTGCCCGATGTTGACACACTGACTCACTGGACGCTGCCGCAGCCCTAGACGCCGTCGCGTGTGTCCTGCCTCCCTCAACCTCCCCCGCCCCTCGGCAGCCGTCCCATCTTCCCCTCATCGTCGTCCATCTCCAGCCCGTCATCACTCAAAGGTATCCTTCTCAATGACAAGGTTCCGTCTGCGACGTCGACGTCGTTGCCCTGGATACCATCCTCGAGTCGACATCTGAGTGTCCCACAATTTCAGTTTTCGCAACTTCATCGATTTGGTTTCAGTTGATACAAATTCCGGTTGACAATGGAACACATGTCTTTTCAAGTTTGTCTTCAATTTGATCTTTCCTTTTATTCATCAACGTGGATTCGAATTCAGATGCAAAAAGATAGCCAATTCTGAGAATGAGTTCAAGCAAGATTGACCACTTTCACAGGTAATGGTGATTCTGAACATAGTCTTTTATGTGCGCTTGTGGCCATTTCTAACTGTAGGGTTTTGACTTCATTCGTGTGGGTTCTGCTAATGATTTGGTTGAATCTTTTCAGTCTCTGGGTCACTCAGCGCTTGGAGGGACATATGCAAACTTTGAAGAGATAGTAAATTTTTAAGATTGCAAGTACTATGTTTGGACCAGCCTTCATAGTCAAATATTTGTTTTCCTTTTACTAGAGAGGAATGGGTCTCCAAATTTCCTTTTTAAGCTAATTTTTTGGGTGGGTTAACAATCAGCTTCCATGGTTAAGTATGTGTTTCTTTTTACTCCCTCCAACCCATATTAGTTAACTTAGGTTCATTTGATATGAATGTATCTAGTTAGGTTTTAGTGCTAGATATATCCGTATCTAGATAAATTTGAGTCAACTAATATGAGTTGGAAGGAGTACTACATAGGAAGATATCCTCACATTTCCTTTTTCAGTGCTATACCAATCAGTTGTCAAATAGATATAGTAATTTCCTTTAGGATCATTAGCACTCCACCATGCCTACTTAATCCAGGTTGGTCTGCTCTATACGATGCCTTTTTGCGCCATGGTCCAAAGGTACATAACCATCAAATCCTATCTATCATGTGGTGATGTTGATTAGAACTGTACGCATTGGATGCATCTGCTACTTCTTCGAATTCGAATTTTTATAGTTGAAGAGCAGAGCTATTTCTCCCCGATAGACCTATATCAGATTAACCTCTGTATTGATTACATGTAGGAAAGTGCTATTATTATTATGTTTCTCTCTAAATGTTGTGTAAATGCTTGAACATCTTTCTGATTAGTTGTTAATTCTGAATTGCAGAGACGGGTCACGAAGGAGCAACACAGGGCTCTGTTGTAGAAGGGCAAAATAATTCAACAAAATTTGACATTGATGGCATTATGTATGGTTCTTTCACGTGAGGAAGGTTGGTGTTTGTCGTTCCTGGTGTATACTCATGATCTTGTAGTTTTGTAGATACTTATGCAAAAGCGCACCAATATAGTGTATGATATGGATATCTTTACTGTAATGTATTCTGATTTCACTTTAAAAATGCCTTTCGAGGATTTCACTTCAAAAATCTGTACTATATTCTGTTTCGGGCATATTTTGTCAGAGATCTCATTTGTTTTTCTTAAAAGAAGAGCTTTGTCAATCCCCTTTTTTGTTAGATTTTATTAAATTTGCACTGTATGATCCATTAGTGTGCTTATCTTTTTGTTTCTACATGAGTTACTTGCTTGGTTATACTGTTCACACATAGGATAGAGATTACCAGTAGCTGGCTCTATGTGGTTGAAAATTTTCTTGAGCCTACAATTTGCAAGCTTGTGGTTAGCATTTCCCTTATATATTTGGTTAATCTATTTGGATCACTCCAAGCTTAGACATTTGTTTGCTTTCTTACTCAGGGCTGCATCTAATACCTCGCCCGATGACCTCCACCAACATCGACTATTGTGCCTATGCATTAATTCAGGGGCTCTGCATAAGGTCTTCTACATAACCTGTACATCCCTTTCATGGCATTTGGTAGTTGTACTCTATCCAGCTACTAGGCTGCAAACACGTTGTGTCATTGCTCACAATTATATGCTCATTTTCTTGTTTGTATCAGGTTAAGCACGTCATCAATATCATGCACGATTCATGTCCATACAAGGAAGACATAATGAACAAAAAATCACCTCAACAACTTGATGGAAATATATAGTAGTGAAAGGAACTTGCAACTATGCATATGACCATAATACATGTACTGTGATGGTGTTGTTTTTTGGAGTTCAAACTGCCTTCTAGATTATTCGTCAACAAACTATTTTGCCTTGGTCTATGATAGACTGCAAGTTCTTATGTCACTGTGTTAGTTGTGCAAATATGATGTCATGTTGGTTAAAGTGAGTATCGTTGGTACAACATTTTATTGTGATATCTGAAATATTTGTGAAAAATGAGTATATTCTTATAACATGTTATTGTGCTATCTGGAATATTAGTGCAAAAGGCATTTTATTTTTTATTACTGAAATTCAGACCAGTGACGGGCAAGATAATGGGCCTGTCACTACAAACATCTGTAGGGTTGTGGTCTCTGATCGCTATCAGTGACATGCATCTCTTTTGCCTGTCACATACTAGTGACGGGCACTTGCCTGTCACTAGTAGCCTCATACCAGTGACTAGTCATCAGTGACACTAGTGGACGTTTTGCGCCTGTCACTAATAGCCTACTCAGTAGTAGTGATTTCTTCAAGGCACACTAATCAATCCCAATTGTTTGAAACAAGACATGCTACAGCAATAATCACTAAGCATAAAGTCCTCTTGCACTTTCAAGCAAAAACTTACTACTCCTTTCCAACACCAAGCAACTTATTTGCAAAACAACACAGCGAGAACGGGATTACAAACTACTTTATTCAATAAAACTAAACAATCTAAGCAAAGCAAACGAAAACTAAGACGCTCCAAGAACAACACAACTTATGCATGAAACAATAAAAATGAAGTGTCTAGACAGACCTGAGCTTTTTATTGATGAAGAAGGGGATGCCTTGGGCATCCCCAAGATTTACCGCTTGTACCTCTTGGATATTTCTTGGGATGACACCGGGGTGGCATCCCCAAGCTTGAGCTTTTGTCCAATCTTCATCTCATTATATTATTCTTTTTCTACACCTGAATTTTTTTCCCTTCATACAAAACTTCACACAATCTTTATTAGCAACATTAGTTTATTCAAAAGATATTAGACCTCTGGCAAAGCTTTGGAACAGCAAGAATTTTCACTAAAAACACAAGCTACTGTAGCAAATCCTTCAAAAACCTCAATTCACCTAAAGAGAACTCAAAAAGGATTCAATAAGAAGCAAATGCAAATAATGGCAGAAATCTGTCAAAACAGACCAGCAGATAGAAACCGATTTTTTTGAACATCTTATGTTGCTCAAATCAAAAAGTGTTGATCTAAAGAAAGTTAGCTAACATACTGGGGGATTTATTCGTAAATTTTTAGCTCAATCCGAGTTACTGATACTCCTCACGATTTTTTTGGTGGAGGACAAAAATCTGTTTCGGGACAGCAACTCCCCAAATCTTACTTCCCTCTCATTAGAGGTCATTCTTGGCACAAAAAGCAAAACAAAAAGGATAAAGAGAGGCCATTACTGAAGTAATAACTTACAAGATTGATACGCCCAATTTGCATCACTTTTCTATATCGTAATCTATCTATATTCATTGATATTTGTCTTATTATGAGGTATTGCTTATGTCTTTTCCACTGTTTTTGCATGTTGGATGATTCTTGGAGGATGGACCGCCGGAGTCTGGATTCTGATGGAAAATAAGGCGTTTTGATGCAATTTTGCAAAGATCAGAAAAATATGGGAAAATATTATTTTTCCAGAAGATTGAGGAAGCTAGAAGGAGCGAAGAAGGGCCGTAGGGGGCCCACACCCCCTAGGCACGGGCCCACCCTGGGTCGCGCCTAGGGCAGGTGTGGCTCACCTGCCCGGCTCCCGACTCCGCCTGTTCGTCTATATCTTCCCTACGGAACCCTAAGGCTAGGGGAGCGACCACAGATAGATTTCCGCCATCTCTAGGGGCGGAAAACATCGAGAGATAAAGATCTCTCCGGCAGACAGATTTCTGCCAGGGGAATTCCTTTCCGGAGAGGGGATATCGTCGCCATCAACACCATCGTCAAGCTAGGCTTCATCGGGATCATCATCATCCACACCATCATCTTCACCGGCACCATCATCACCACTCCGTCCTGCTGTAACAATTGTGTTGGATATTGCTTTTGAAGGAAATATGCCCTAGAGGCAATCATAGAGATGATTATATTTCTTATACATCCATGAGTTATTGTAATGTTTCTTGAATATCCATATCAGGCAACTTGTATTGATTGGCAATTATGTGAATTGTTTGTGAAACTCTATACTTGTATGGTTATTTAAGAGTTGTCCCTAATCGGAGTTCATATGAGGACACACGTGAATATTAGACTAGCACATCAATTGGTTGATGACTATGTTTCGCAAGTCATATACATGGAGATGTCAAACCAATGATGTGGACACATGTTATGAACATGGGGTTGGATTGACCCAACTTGAGACTGGCAATTAGTTGCAGCTCTCTCTCTCTCTACACATCATGTACGTTTTATCCTTAGACCTGAGATTATCGCATGTACTTGAGATGTGGATCGACCTACTTTGGGGCTATCAGACGCTACTCCGTAACTGGGTAGTTATAAAGGTAGCTTTCGGGTTTGTCCTGAAGCATGCTGCAAGGCATGGTCAATCAAGATGGGATTTACCCCTCTCTACTTGAGAGATATCTCTGGGCCCCTCGAGTGATCAGATCCAAAAATGCATGGCCATGCTACATATGGTTAAGAGTTAACCTAGTGAAGGGATTCCGAATCACAGTATCGAGAAAGGGAGGTCAGTTTGGAGCTAGACCAAATATCGTGAGGCAAAGGGAAAGACACGTACTAAACCTTGTGATGGTTCGTCTGATATGATCTTTGTATGCGTTTAGGAGTTGACACGTCTTGCTAGAGGCCGCTACCGATTATTGACAGAATAAGTGTATTCGTGTCATGTCTATACATATATGAACCTATAGGGTCACACACTTAAGGGGTTGGAAGCCTAATGAGGATTGCATCCGAATTAGACCAGGCTTAGGCTACTAATGGGCTGCTAATGTAGAAGCCCACTAGTGACGCCTATATAAGAGAGGGTGGGGCGAGCTGACCAGGGTTAGACCATTCCACCCAGCCGCCACTCCTCACGCCTGTGTTGCACGCGCGGACCTAGCAGTCTGGCGTCTGACGCTTCCCCCTGTATGTGTGGATACCTCGGAGGTGCCGCATCTGTGGCACTTGGACGAGACGCGCAAGGGGAGCTTCTCGTGGGACGAGGACGAGGAGGAGACGTGGAACGTCTGCACTGCCTTGATGCGCTTCATCGATTCTGCAACTGCGCGTCTAGTGCTAATCCCGTGATCTATGACAACAGTAATCCTGTTTTACGTGGTAGAAATTTTTGATTTGCGCTAGTGTAGCCTACCCGTATCCCTTCAGCTTTAGTTCTTAGGGGGAACTTTTCCGGTGTTGATTACTATTGTAGTTGATGCTTGTGAGTGGAAACATTGGATTATTGTTTATGTTCAGATTGTTATCCATTATCATATCATCTTTGATCTTGATCCATATGATGTCTCGTGAGTAGTTCGTTTAGTTCTTGAGGACATGGGAGAAGTCATGTTGTTATTAGTGGATTTGTGTTGAGTTATTATTCAATGGTTAGTATTTAAGTTGTGGTGCTATTCTTCTAGTGGTGTCATGTGAACGTCGACTACATGATACTTCACCATTTATGTGCCTAGGGGAATGCATTGTGTATTTGTCTACTAATTGTGGGGTTGCCGGAGTGATAGAAACATGAACCACTATTAGGACACCTTTGCACAAGGGAGTGTAGGATCTTAGAGTTTAAGGTTGTGGTTATATTTATATCTTAATCACTTTCCTGTAGTTACGGATGTTTGCAGGGGGTTTAATTACAAGTATGTATTAGTCCAAGTAAGGTCGATACATTAGCACAGGTTCACCCACACAACACTAACAACACCAAAGAAGAGTACTCAGCTATTTGAAGCGAAAGCACTTGACAGAATTCCCATGTGTCCTCGAGAACGTTTGGTCTGTATAAGTATTTCCACTGGCTTGTCCTTTGGTAAGAAAGGATTGGGCCACTTGCTGCGTTTGTTCTTTGTTACTTGCACTTTGTTTTGTTGCTTTATCAGGAAACCACTAAAAATCCGTTTGCTAAGTATTTGCAGAGAATTCCTGCTCCATACCACTGTTTAGCACCTTCTGCTCCTCGTTGGGATTTACACCTATTTATCGAAAGTACTATGATACACCCCCTATACTTGTGGGTCATCAAATACTCAAGAAAAACTCTTGGGTTATCTCCCAACAAGTACTTTTCTTTAACGCCTTAAGTTAGGCACAAGAAGCAAGAAGAATCAAGTATTTTCAAATGAAGAATTGAGATCAATACTTGCAAAGTCTTCAACTATGAGAGGTATCTCATCCAAATGAGTTTTGGAGGATCCTTTCTCATATATCTTGGGTTTACTACTTTCATCAAAAGGATTTTCAGGAACAATCTAATCAAAATTCTTTTCAAAGGCCTCATGCATCCCAACAAGCTTAAAGGGTATAGGTATCTTAAATTCATCTCTAGGCTTTGTTTTATCTGAAGTACCCACAACATCTACACATGAGCCTAGCATATTGAAACGATCAAAGACCGTTTTGGCTTCCCTAGCAACATCATGGAACTCTCTGAGTAAACTTTCAAGAATAAAATCTCTCTTTTCAGCATTCTTTTCTTCTTTTAGTTTTAGGAACAAAATTTGCATCATGGGGTTAAGGCTAACAAACCTAGGTTCCAACATATGAACTAAAGAAGATGAAGCAATCTCGTAATTAGGAGCAAGCTCTGCTATAGATTTATTCTCAATATCCTCATGCTTGCTAACATAATTAAAGAATTCTTCAATATTATCTTTCCCAATTATGGAGTCACTACCTATAGAAAGGTCCTTCAGGGTGAACTTGGGGAGAAACATGGTGAGCTAGAACGAGGTGGCAACTAGAGTAGGAACTAATTTTTTGGGTTTTTGAATAAAGAAAGCAAACCAAACTAAACTAATTTTTTTGGTTTTTTTGAAAAGAGGAAACAAAACCAAGCAAAAGAAACAAAGCAAACTAAAAACAAAGTAAAGAGAAAGGAAGTTAAGGACTCCCCTAGTGAATACGTCCTTAGCCTCCCCGACAACGGCGCCAGAAAAGCTTGATGCAACGTTGAGTTGATGTAGGAGCGCTTCGTTGGGAACCCCAATAGCAAGGTGTGAAGCAGCACAATAGCAAGTTTTCCCTCAGTAAGAAACCGAGGTTATCGAACCAGTAGGAGGAAGGAAACGTCACACAGGTGTTGCAAGCAACGCGAAGACCTGCACAACACAAACTCAAGACTTTTCCCCAACGAATCAGTGAGGTTGTCAAGCTCACCGGTTTGCTATAACAAAGGATTAAACGTATGGTGTGGAAGGTAATGGTGGTTTGCAGCAAGTAAACAGTGGAAGATGTATCAATGGTAAAGATTGGACCGGGGTCCATAGTTCACTAGAGGTGCTCTCCATACATAAACAACATGGCATGAAGGGTAAACAAATTACAACGGGGCAATTGACAGGAACTGAGCAAGGCATAACAATGCAATTACTAGTCAGAAAGATCCTATGAGATTCGATTGGGCAATACAACAAGATACATAGACCGCCATCCAACTGCATCTATGACTAGAAGTCCACCTTCAGGTTATCATCCGAACCCCCTCCAGTATTAAGTTGCAAGCAACATACAACTGCTTTAAGCAAAATGTGTAAGGTAAACAGTCCACATGTTCCATGAACAAGAGACTGTTGTTTTCTCCCTAGTAGCAACAACACATCTACAACCGAAAAGATTTCGGTCACTTTCCTTGGAAACTAGAGTCATGAACCCACTATCGAGCATAAATACCCCCTCTTGGAGTCACTAGCAACTACTTGGCCAAGATAGCTACTATAAACGGAGAGCATGCAAGATCACAAACAACACATACATGATAGAATCATAAAGACAAAACCATTAATCAAACCAACATAATAATCTCAATATCCATCGGATCCCCGCAAACACAACATGCATGATTACAAATAGATTAGATCTTGATCATGAACGAAGCTCACAAGATCTATACATGAAAGCACAAGGAGGAGATACAACCATCTAGCTACTACATGGACCCATAGTCCAAGGTGGTACTACTCACGCATCATACCGGAGAGAAGGCCTCCGGGATGATCTCCCCTCGGGCAAGGTGCCGGGAAGAACTTCAGATCCCCCTGATCTAGGGACGACAGTGGCGGCGGCTACAGAAGGTTTCGTGGAATATTGATCGGGTACTTAGGGTTTCTGCATCGGGGGCTTATTATAGGCGAAGGGGGAGGCCGAGGCGGTGGCCAGGGGCCCCACACCCTACCTAGGCACGGGGCAGGGGCCCACCTAGGGGGTGGTGTGCTCCTGGCACGCCTATCTGTATCCCTTCTGGACTTCTTGTTCTCCACGGAAAGTTATTGACTTTGACGTTTGTCTCGTCCAATTCCGAGAATATTTCCTTACTAGCTTTTCTGCAACAAAAACAGCAGAAAACAGGCAACTGGCACTGTGGCAACTTGTTAATAGGTTTGTACCAGAAAACATGTAAAAAGCTCATCAAAGTGTAGACAAAGCAAAGCAAAGTAGATATTAAACAAGCATGGAGCATCAAAAATTATAGATACGTTTCCGACGTATCATGTTGCGTTGCGGCAGGGCTCGGGCATGAGCTGGAGGCCAGGGTCGCGCAGCCCAGATCTAGGCCCATCTGGGCCCGATCTGGTCTTGTGCTGCCTCGGCCCGTCTCCTGGGAGGGACTGCGTCGACAGGGGCGAGCCAGCACGGCGACGCGGTCATGGGAGGCAGGGCAGTGCGGCAGGCAGAACTTGGGGCGGGTGTGGCCATGGCGGCTCAGATCAGGCCCATTTGAGCTCGGATCTGGGTTAGGCGAGCCAGCCGGCTTTGCTTTGGCTGTGCTGTAGATCTTGGCAGGTTAAGGTGGATGGGATCCTCGGCCGGCCTGTTGTAGCGTGGTGGCAGACTTTACGGGCCTATCGGGCCCCGACCGGACCGCCATGGGATTGGTTTGCCTCCGCGGAGGCTTTACGGGCCTGTTGGGCCCGGCCGGACCTATGGAGGACTGGTTTGTCTACGTCCACGATCGGTCGACTACCGCCTCCGGCGGTGGAGGAAGTTCCCTCCCGCGCGGCCACGGTACTGCGGGCCCCGTTCCATTTCTATATGTGCTGCGATGTTGCAGTCCTCGCGTCGGCTTGCTTGGTGAGACGATGATGTCAAAGTCAGAACCGGAGTGGCGCATGCTCGTGGGTGTCAAGGTTTGGTGGTGGTGCGGCCTCACCCTTGTGGGTTTCCTGTGCTTCGGCTCGTCCGGGGGTTATAGATAGGGCCCTCGGGAGAAATCCTTGTCGGCTCGCCCAACACCGACGCGGTGCCGCCCCGCGGGTGGCATCTTCCTTCCTGGAGGGCGTCATGGCTTCCCTTCATCCATTCCCCTCTGTGTATCGGGGGAAACCCTAGGACCAGTCTCTGGTCCGGGCAGCAGTGGTCGCTTTCCCTCTTGAGAGTCCTGCTTGGTGCTTGACGAGTCTGGGCTAGGAACGTGGTGGGCATTCTTCAGAGGGCGCAGCGGTTGCGGTCTTCCTCGTCTAGTCGATCCGTCTCTGTCTTCTTTCCTTTTGTTTTTTCCTTACTTTAGTTCGGGCGTGTGTGCTGCTATCCCAGCATCGTGTATCGTGTTATGTGTTTGTCTTTGGGCGTTGTGTTGTCTGGTCTAGCAGTGATCTCACCTGTGTGCTTTATTTATAAAGCTAGACGAAAGCCTGTTTTAAGGAGGATTAATGCGGTGACCCAGCATACCACTGCATGTGTAGTACACTATAGTCGTTGGCATGACATCCACAGAACACCGTTCCGTAAATATCACATCCCTCAGAGTGGTACAATAGAAACATTGCGGGTCCATATTACAAACATTCACACATTATTATTATTATTACAATACCAGAAGTTTAAGACTTCAAAAGATCCAACTTACAAACCAAAATATAAAGTGTTTCAGCGGAATTTAAAAGTAACAACTCCGTCTAGGAGTTGAGATCAACACCTTATTCTATAGAGTTCATGCTGCTCGACTCTGTGGGTTACTACTAACTAGGGATACTTAGTTGGACTCGTTATCATCGACACCATAGCGGATTTCGTAATCCACTCCTTCAACTTCTCCGGACAGATCAGGTTCCTCGTAGAACACATCTTCTTGGCATTCGGTTGCATACATTGGCACGTCTTCAGAATCCTCAGAGTCTAAGCAAGGGATCAAAGGAGAGAATGAGAAACAACGCTACCCAACAAGTTCATTATATGCAAGGTGGGAAGTTTGATGCTCTAACTACCACCTCGGATTATAAATCCTTGGCACTATGCAGTTTTTTTGTAAATCTTTCTTCAAAGATTGATTTTATTCCAAAAAAACTATGACAATCAGCCTTCACAGGTTGACCGGAACTTTCATGGAGTTCCTTTCCTGCCGCGTTCGTAGCTCCTTCCCGGAATAGGGAGTAACAAGTTATAGTTCTTACACTCTGCAGAGGTGCGTTACTTTACCCATGAGAGATCAACTCCTTGTTGCACAACCGAGCGTACTTTCCCATCCACAATTCCATGATGTGGGGCCCAGTAGTTGGTCCAAGCCAATCACTGCCCCCTTCGCGACCCCGCATGCCTCCTTGGTGTAAACCATGCCCACATAATGAATTACGGCAATGGTTTGTACAAACCGTTAGATGCCAGAACTATCGTGGGACGATGAGGGTTCCCACCCAAATGTTGCATATCCTCTATGAATTACCAATTAATATGCACGCTATGAGGATAACAGCCACGACCTGCACATCCGGCTTCATGCGAGAGGAAGAAGATACAGCTAACTTCTCTGTCCCATTCCAAATATCATGGCTAACGCGTAATATACGACGCTAGAATCACTGATGTTAGGGGTTATTAAGTCCCTACTTGACTATCATTATTGCAATTAGAACCCTAAGTTCTATTGCTCCATTATATCACCACTTAGGATAATATCTAGAATTTCTTTATTTGTGAAAATATTATTTTCTTTCTTTCTTAGCATAAATGATAACACACAATTTGCAAATACTTTGATAAAGACTCTTCAAAGGACATGAGCAAGTGATGAACTTGCCTTGTGATTGCAAGGTAGTGAAGTCTGATGCTTGCACTGGACCTTGAGCTTCTAGTTCTACAAAAACATCATTCTTGCCCGGTAAGGACAATATTTAAAGAAGCAAAATAATTATGCAAGTAATGTAATGCATTATTTAATTTTATATGCATTTACCCCAAAAGTTCCTTTTTAGTAATAAAGGATTTATAAATATTATCTTTTAATATTTATAACATGTATTGAATTATTTTATTTTATTTCCCTTTTATTTGACTTTTTATTGATTTAATAATTCTTTTAGGAATTATTAATTAAACATTAAAAACTGTTATTAAATATTTATTTAGTATTTTTCAAAAATACTACAATATTAATACATAATGAAAGTGAATTTTAATTAATTTTATCACCTTTCAATACTTTTGTAAAATTCCATAAGGAATATATAATTTACAATATTCCTAATAAAATTTAAATGTCTAAAATTTTATATTTTAATTTATTTGGAGAGTTTGGATTTTTGTGAATCCAAAAATATTTTATTTATAATTTTTGGACTTTTATTTTAATTTCTAGAATTTTATTAATTCTAGGGGTATTTTGGTCTTTTCCTTTTTATTAAAATAGGCCTGAAAGAATTTATGGGCTGGTTTATCTTATTGGGCCCTAGTGGCCCATTAGTCATAGACAAAAGAACTACCCGAAGGGTTTGGCCCAACTCGGCCCACTCCTCACTGCCTCTCTCTCTCGAGCTCATCCTCTCCTCCCCTGACCTCGAACCTGTGGCCGGCGATGCCGTCACCGGCGTTTCCCACCGCCGTAGGCCGTTCTGGTTGCCGCCGTGGTGCAATTGGGGGTTGTCGACGATGCCCGTTCATGTCTGGATGGTCTATACACATGCTAAATGATTATTGGCCTGAGGCTTGTTGTCTAAGATGATCTATGATGTTTCTGGTGGCTTATTAGATGATTTTATGATTGGATTGCATCTGATTCAGATGATATAGTTGCTTGGAAATCATGTTTGATTAAGTGAGTGACTTGATAAGTTTTCACTGTCATCTCTGGGTTTATGATCATGGTTATGACATAATAAAATCATTGTCCTAGTGTTGTTGGCTTAGAACAAGTGTGTGGTGATCTCAAACAGTGAAGTTTAATATAAGAATCTCCTAGTTATGATTCCTGTGTTAACAGGAAAATGATTAATAAGTTGATTGTCTGAATTTATGATGATTAAATGTCTATCTTGTCTCATCTAGAATTGTTCTTGTGACACCATCATGTATGGCACACAAGTTTGGTTCTAATCCATGGATTTGGTTAGTTTATGCTTAAGATAAACTTGGCTTTGACAAATAAATGGAAATGTTGTTTTCTGAATTCCCTAAGACCAATGATGTTGGTCTGAGGCTTAGGGATTCAGATCTTGTCTAGTTGATTCATATAGATAGTCCTGGTAGTGATACCAGCTATTGTTCTTGAATCAAAGCTTGGGAAAAAATGATAGTGAGCTTGATCATGATCTGGATCCAAAGGCTTTGTTTCTAAGGTGCTACCCTGCTTTAGGGATGTGCCTAGAAATAGATCATAGATATATATGTATGTTTGACTTCTAAAATATAGTTTGACAACCAGAGCAATGATGTTGCTCTGAGCTCTGGCTGGATCCAGATACTTGTTGTTTGCTTTTAGAGTCTAAAATCCCTATGATGGATTCACCCCACTTGGGTGCTTTCTGAGGGTTTGTTTTATAAAACAACACATGCTTCTCTCTGGATGATATGATTAGATCATGTGAAGGTTTTATGAAACTCACCACAGAATATTGTTGTTTGTGGAGTAAGTTGGTGATGATCTTGATCTGGTTTTGCTGGACTCTTGTGCTTGCTCTTGAGCTAACCTGCTCCTCCTAGCTCCTGGGCTTGGCCTTGCTGTCCACCTGATCCATCCCCCTCCTTATGTCACCATCCTGGTGATGTTTGGTTGATCCTTGGTGGTTTGGTTTGGCTGATGTGTTTGGTAAGCTGCTGTCTAGTCTGGTTGTTCTTGTGTGCAAACTGTGGAGTGATGCACTAGTGTGCCACTCCACGGCAGTGCTTGTGGTTTTGTGAGTTTGGGCTGTTATGTGGGGTTGACAACACACCACATGCATGTTGGTGTGTGTCCTGCCTGTGTGCTTGCTATGCACCTGTGGATATGTTCAGAATTTTGAAACTTACTATCACCAGGTTACTTTCACCTGGCTGGTGAATTTGTCCCTCTTAGCTGTCATTTGACTTCTGGCTTTGAATTTATGAAAGATGGATTCTTTCATATTGGTGAAACTTGCCCCTTTTATATAAATTTCTCAATGTTGAATTTGTCTAGTGCACTTCACTGACATGTCTGAGAGAAATAATACTAACAATAACCTTCTTTTGTTTTTATTTAGTCTTTGTTTTGCAGGTACAAATATAAAGATGAAGATTTAGTTTAGGTTTAGATATATAATAGTTATAGATTAATCCAATGTATTTTTCTTATTCTTTTATAATTTTCTTTTTATTCCATTGTAATAAAGATTATATTATTATTAATAAAGAATATTCTTATTCTTTATTCTTTTGTAATTGTGAAGTTTGAAAATGGTTTCAGTAAGTTACATTCTTTGTAACTTGTTTATATATTGATAATATGAAATAAGTTTTATTCATAATTGTTTTATTTAGATAATGTTTGGAGTTAAAATAATTAACTCATAATTAAATCAAGATTCAAATCTTTTTTTATTCATCTGAATTATAATTCAAACACTTAAGTTTAAATTTCAAATTCATTTCAAAACACACAACTTCTTAAAGATCATCTCAAAGTTTATAACAATCATCCTTTAAGACTAAACCTAATCTCAAAGTATGAAAGAAACATTGATCACTCAAGGTTTTAATTTGGCGAAAATTTTACCCACATTTTCACAGATGAATGCATGCATCATTCCATATTCCTAATTCTACCCTTCGTTAGTTCCTAAATGCTGGGATGTTACAATTAAGTTCTTACCTTTTATCACATAGATGTTACATGTATTATATACTTTTATTTATGTATAAAAGATATGACATCATAAAATTCTACCAATATCATTTGAGTTATGCTACTTAATGAGGAATCAGATCCCCGCCATGAACCCCACGGGGAAGAGAAAAAGGTCTCTCTGATTGTTAAGCGGGGATGAGGATGTTTGATTTGGGGTAAGAGATTGGATTTTTTCTGAAGCAGGGGACTTTTCACAAAAGAAAAACTCAGTGCTGAAGCACCACATGGCCTGACATACGAGGAACACCCTGCCACAGCATCATTCATGTACAAAGCTCTACTTTGACGAGTGACTGTCGACGGGCCACGGAACATAATCGCAATTTACAGAGTAACGGTAACCAAGGCGGGCCTGGAAAACAAGTTCAATAACCATGGATGTATTTTACTCAGGCTAAACAGCGCAGCGCGCTACAATTGTTGTAGCCCGGCATTGTTATGTTACACAGAAAAGAAATAGGCATACCTGAGACACACAGCTTGATACAAAATATGAAAAGGCAGTAGAATTAACAATGAATATTGTGTGTTTCATGAATTAAGAATGAAAACGAGAATGCGACATTTCCCTAGTGCAGCCATATTTATACCAGATACCGATATATACACCATATGATGTACCTCGCCCAAAAAAAAGGCTCCCCTGATGAATATAAGATCGATGTGCTCGATATTTACGGTCTCAGAATAACAGTGCCAGAATGAAGGAAGGAAGCATGCAAGCAAAAATATGATCAAATCATTCCCTCTTTGCTGCTGGCTATAATTGGTCTCAGTAATTCAGTATTTTGTTGCCATTGATAACCTTCGTAGTTGCAACTTGGAAGTCATAGCCCATTCCTTCCTGTAGTACAAAAGAGACAGAATATGGCAAGACAGGCATATTAGGGTAGGATTTTCATGAACTAAACTATAGTGTCAGGCTGCAGAACCTGATCTACAGTCACCTAGAAATAATAAACACAAAAAAGAACGGCCACAAACACTACTAGAGAAAAGGCTATAGAAGAATTGCTTATAGGAGGCATATTTAGACCATATGTGCCTCCTATAAAATATGCGAGACACACTTTCTTGCTATGCGCCTTCAGTATAAAAATAGGCGATGCGCATATGATTAGAATGAGCCTCCTATAATCTCTGTACGGACGAAATCTAGCAGTCCCAGATATGCGAGGCACATTCTAATCATATGCGCCTCCTATATATTAGATAGGCGAGGCACAGATGTGCAGAATGCGTCTCGCATAAGCTGTGTGGGCCCGGGTAGAGGTCGGTGGTCGAATATGCGAGGCACATATGCTCATATGCGCCTCCTATACTTGATAATATGCGAGGCGCATGCAGCAGAGTGCGCCTCAAGTAACTCATGTGGGCCCGGGTGGAGGTAGGTGGCCGTATAGGAGACACATATGGTAATATGGGCCTCCTATAGTTTCAAGTATAGGAGGCACATATGGGAAGAATGTGCTTCGCATAAGCTATGCGGGCCTGGGTGAAGGTTGGTGGTCGAATATGCAAGGCGTATATGACCATGTGTGCCTCCTATACTTGATAAGGCCTATGCATCAGAGTGCACCTCAAATAACTTTTGCGGGCCCGAGTGGAGGTAGGTGGCCGCATATGGTCATATGCGCCTCTATAGTTTGAAGTGTAGGAGGCACATATGAAGCAATATGCGCCTCCTATATGCGCCTCTATAGTTTGAAGTGTAGGAGACACATATGGAGCAATATGTGCCTCCTATAGTTTCAAGAATACGAGGCGCATATGGAGCCTATAACCTGGCCGGATTCAAATTCGAAACAGCCACCTATCACACCTATATAACACCTACCACCTCTCTTCCTTCTCCTTCTCCTCCACATCTCCTTCTTCTCCCTTCTCCTCATCCTTCTTCACTCTCCTCCTCCTCCACTCTCCTCCTCCTCCTCTTTCTCCGGCGACCTTCTCCTCCTCCGGCGACCTCCTCCTCCTCTAGCAATCACTCCGTCCATGGCCTCCACAACCACACCGACCATCTCCTCCTCCACCACCTCTGGCGACAATCTCCGGCGACCCCCATGGCCATGGCCTCCCACACATGCCTGCTGTGGTAGGCTGTGGCCACAGGCACGGCCTCTGACGAGCTCCGACGAAATTCCTAGTATAGGAGGTGCATATCAATATGCGCATCGCGTATGCAGAATATAGGGTTATCATATGCGCCTCACATAAAAAATAGGCGGGGCACGACGCTGAAGTCACATATAATATGCGCCTCGCATAATCTTTTATGTGTGCTGCGCATAACCTTTTATCTAGTAATGAAAAAAATATGAAAACAGCATGAGAAGGATAAAAGATGTTAGTTCCCTCTCCCAAACAATTATTGTTTCTTTAAAGGGAGCATCACATTATCAGGTAAGTTAACGACGTTCGCCACTGTAAAATGGAGAGGCCCTAATTTAACTTATAAAACCCAGAGGACACAAAAGGAGCAGAAATCAGTCAACATCAAAGTCTTTCCTTTCTATTTTGTAAGAACTTCCATAGTCCAAAATGTTTCAAATTTATAACACCTTGGAGTCCACATTTTCTAGGTTGCAAGCGGGTGCAGGTGCAGTACAATTTGTAGATCAGTTTCAATATGTGCATGCAATACAATTTACATTAATCATGCCGTTTTGCGGGTCTAAGAGGGCCCCGCATTTGCAACCATAACATTTTCTATTAACATCTGAAAGAAAATGGAAATGAGTTTGCCAACACGTACCTGTGAACTAAGGAACCGAAGTGCAGCAATCTCAGCAGATGTTACGCCGCCAATAAATACAACCAGAACAAGGGAGCGATGACCGACCCTATAACAAACAGACATTTATAACAAATGCAGGTGAATAAAGATTTACAAGTGCCACTGCTATGAGCGTATAACAGGGAAAAACATCAGGATGAACCAGTCATATTGTTCTCGGGAGACCTGACTACATTAGCAACATACCGTGATTCTTGGCTCCTACATGAGACACTAGTCCTAGCGATGCAATCTGAAATGTTTTGTCTTATTCTCCTTTGTTTTATATCTCACAAGTTTTACAACTCACACTCTTCCATGTACTCCACGGCAGGATGATAAGACCCCGGAATCCGTCTCGTGAGACCTGGTAATCATACACGAATGTGCTCTGCTAGTAAATTTTTCGTATCCATGATATGAAAAATCTCGACGGAGTTGGGTACCCATAACATGAAACTGGAATTCAATCCTCGATAAGACCTCGGCGACCCGAGTTGAATTACGCCAACATATGCTAGGTTCGTATCCGGGGACTCAAGCTTGATGTAGGTTCACGATGTTTTTGCCAAAGAGAAATTAACTGGTTCTAGATCCATCGGATGCACCAGATGTGTTATACCAAAAATCACCATGACACTTATTGAACTTATAGTTCGCCTACTCGATAGAAAAAAATTCTCCTACAGAGTCGACGCAAAAGAAAGAAGACTCGAGTCGAGTACCTACTCTGATGAAGAAGATCTCTGAGCCTATGCTCCGGTGCAGGAACCCGACATAGTCTCGGGGGCTACTCTCATCGGGAGCGTTGGCCGCGCACCCGATAGAAAAATCCTCCTACAAAGTCGACATAAAAGCGAAACGTGAAGAACAACTCTCATCTTACACTCAAATCCAAGCATTCGACCGTAGCCTCGGGGGGCTACTCCTATCGGGAGCGCTGGTCACGCACCCAATAGATAAAAAAAATCCTCCAACGGAGTCGACAAAAGAATACCCTTGAGCCTACCCGAGTGTAGCCTCAACGGTTACTCCCATCGGAAGCGCCCGATGAAATTACTGACATCACTTCTAGAACAAGACAACTTCATCCATTGTAACAGCCAAAAAAGGCTGTAGAGAAATTATCTCATCCGAAGAAATATTCAAGTTCACCTTCCGGGCATATTAGAAAGGACTTTGAGCCTATGCTCGGATGCAAGCATCCGAACATAGCCCGGGAGCTACTGACATGGGCATAACCCTTTGGGTGCCCATCATTGGTATATAAAGTGTAGTTCAACAGTAGGCTCGCTTGAAGATGTACCAATATCCATGAAGCCCATGGCGATTCAATAGATATGAAGCCTATAAGGACACAGACTCCTCGCGGAACAAGACAAGAAAAGTTCAAGACTAGAATAGATACAAACTCTAGATTTATAACCAACTCGTATTGGCACCCGGGACCTAGCCTCCCCATATATAAAGGCTAGGAGAGAACAACGAGAAGGACATCCAATCTTACTATACACACGCCTTTCTCTCTCTCAACTCAACGAGTTTGTACTCTCCACTGATAATACGAGCAGTCAAGCATGAAGTAGGGTTTCTCTACGAGGGTCTGAACCTGGGTAAATTGTCTCCTTTGTTTGTCTGTTAAGCCGACAAAATCATCAGCGCTCTATTTTTCACGAAACCCTAAGTCCATAACAATGGGCATTGCCGAGGTTACCCCTCGTCAAGTACTAATTCATGATTTGCTACGATAGTACCAACAGTTGTCCTAATCCACAAACCACACCCATGGGATCCATACACGATGTGTGCAAATCTTCGGCACGATCAACACAAATTTGAACAGGGAATTTAGTGTTAGATAGTTGAACATGAAAAATAGCATTAATGAATTATGTGTGATCGTAGATGTTTTGAAGAAATAAAAATTGACAATATTCATTAGGATTTATTTGAGCTTTAAGAACCATATGATTTCTGCTTTACATTGTGGATCCCTTCATATACAAAGATGGGATAGTCATATGCATCTGTCAATACACATAGCACATACTAAAAATGTGAAAACTCATATAATCATCTCATAAAATAAAGATCCACTACAAGGGAATTGTATATATTACCATAATCATGTTGTAAAGTTCTTATGGTTCTAAAAAAATTATAGCACGAGAGAGGGGGGAGAGAGAGAGAATGAGATATCAAGCTAGTTCCACAAATCCATAGTATGGGGGTGGACTACTCGATCTTCATCGTAGAGATGGCGGCGGTGATGCTAGAGAGGTTGGATATGCAACCGAGGATGACTCCGACAACGTTCCATCCTCCAATCTTCTAAGCCTATTGCTTATGTATCTGGCTCTGTGTGTTTTTATCTTTGTTCCCCTCATTCTCTTGATATAGAGAAGAGGGCATATATATAGTCATTTTTTGGTAAAGAGAACAATGGGAAAATGGACGACATTGGATCCTCGAGGCCAAACTTTTGGCCGCGCCATGGGCCTCCTTTTGGCCCTCCAACGGCTCTCGTTAGCTCCAAGCGGTCCAAGTCTTCGTGTTGATGAAAAACTTCCCTAGAAAAAATCTCAGGTCCTTTTGAGTTTGCAAAGGTCTCTCGAAATAAAAAAATACACAAAATAGGGTTTTTCCTATCCTACAGAGTTATAACCCAAATAAATGGAGTTCTTTTGGAAAGTCCCAAAAATTAATATAAACATGGATATAACAGTAGATATGATGCAAATTTGTTATAATATATCTCAATAAACTATCAAGTTCATATATACATTTTACATGCATTAGCAACAACTACCTTAAATAGCTAGTGTTACCAAAACCCTTCGCTTTAGCGGTTTTTGTAACACCTCCACCATCGCATGACTAGCGACATCAATACCATCATATAATGCTCCACTAGGTATTTATTGTAACCTTACCGTGCTCTTGTATATAAATTCAGGCCGAGAGCTCCACATGGAAAAGTTACAAGCATATACACATATTGAAGATAAGATCACACATGCATGACTAGAGTTTTACCTCCAGCGAGAGGGCCTGAATCATGGGGTACATCGTTTTGCAAACTCATATAATAAAAATTTGCAAACTCATATAATATATCATTTCATAAAATAAAGTTCCACTATAAGGGAATTGCATATATGTGACCATAATCATGTTGGGCAGCTCATATGGTTCTAAAACAACCATAGCACAAGAGAAAGAGAGAGAGTGAGAGAGATATCAAACGACTTCCACAAATCCATAGTCCTGGGGTGGACTACTCGCTCTTCATCATGGAGACGACGGTGGTGATGTTGGAGAGGTTGGAGATGCAACCGGGGATGACTCTAACAATGTTTTGCCCTCCAATATTCGAAGCCTATTGCTTATGTATCTGGCTATGTGTGTGTTTTGTCCTCATTCTCTTGATATTGCAAAGGGGAGCGTATATATAGTAGTTTTTGGGTAAAAGGAACCACACAAAGATGAACGACATCGGAGACTCAAGGTTAAAAGCGGACCCCATGGCACGTCAATCACTTTTGGACGTGCCATGGGCCTCCTTTTGGCCCTCCAACGGCCCCTCTTTAGCTCCAAGCAGTCCAAGTCTTCATCTTGATGAAAAACTTCCCTAGCAAAAAATCCCAGGTCCTTTTGAGTTTGCAAAGTTCTCTCGAAGTTAAAAATACATAAAATAGGATTTTTTTGCCTTGTTGTGTTATAACCCAAATAAAGAAGACATTTGAAAAATCCTAATAATTAATATAAAATAGGACATAATAGTATATATGATGCAAATATGTTGGAATATATCATAATAAACTACAAAGTTGATGCATACATTTTACATGCATTAGCAACAACAGCCTTAAATAGCTAGTGTTACCAAAACCCTTCACTTTAGTGGTTTATGTAACACCTCCACCATCGTATGATTAGCGACACCAAGACCATCAAATAATGCTCCACTAAGTATTTATTGTAACCTGGCCGTGCTCTAGTATATAAAGCCAGGACAGGACCTCCACATGGAAAAGTTGTAAGCATATACACATATTGAAGATAAGATCACACATGCATGAGTAGAGTTTTACCTCGAGCGAGAGGACCTAAATCATGGGGTACATCGTTGTGCCATTCCATTCCTAGATTTTCCACGCGGCCTAAACCACACTATATGATCTCTCCTGCCATCCTCCATGGCTAATATCAAGGAAAACCCATGACAAAGGCGGAGATCCAAAATTTGTTGAACGAATGCCAAAAGGCTTTCCAATAATCTATGAAAGCAATACGGTAGCTAGACTAGTTGCCACTACAAAGTCCACCCTTGATAAATTCTCTCTTGGTTTATTTCCCAGCACTGCACTAGCATTAGTCTATAGAGTGAAGTAAAGACTTCCGTTCCTCTGTAAATTTGGGAGGTGACATTGCTCCTTATCGCGCGATTGACTATATGTATCCCCTAGCCCCAACTCAAATGTCGCATATTAACCTTTTGGGCACTGCACCCAAATTAGACGGAACTCAAATATCGTTTTGGAGGTCTTCTGTGGAATCTCCATCCTCATGATGGTAGCGAGGAACCTTGAGATGTGGTGGTTCGAGGATACAAGCCGGTGGATTCCAGATTGTTTGACACCTCACGAGTCGTATTGCTCGTCAAGTCAACTCCACGACTCATGACAAGATTCGCATTGCATTGTCCGGCGTCCAATCTTTATCAAATTCAACACATTGAGTCTGCCAAGGAGCTTTGGGGAAGCTGGGTGTCTTGCATGAGGGAACGATACTTATCCAAATATCAACACACTATCTTGCTAAGTGTGAGACGAACATGTTTTGTTTCGAAGATATGGTACTCCCTTGTGTCCTTCATCTGAGGAAATATTGCAGATTTGTTGCGAGAAAAGATCATGCAGTAGGCACTCGAGCTAATATGGAGACGTTAAAGCCGTCACCCCCATTCAAAAAAAAAAAAGCTGTCGCCTCTCACGCTCAAATCCCGTTGTCGACTACTCCCTCCGTTTTAAAATATAAGATGTTTTAGACTTGTGAAGAAAATGTATCTAGACTTGTTTTAGTACGTAGGTTCACTCCAAACTTGAGTGAATCTATACACTAAAAGAAGTCTAGATACATTTTATTTACAAAGCTAAAACATCTTATATTTTGAAACGGAGGGAGTAGTCCTCGGCTAACTTCATTTCCGTTTAGATAACACTTGATTTAAATATATCCAAAGTTCAGACGACAGTTGCGCATCAGTTTTGCAGTCTGCAACACTGTATTGATGACGCCATATATCCAAAGTTCAGACGACAGTTCCCGTTTTGCAGTCTGTCGTCATATAGCAAACTCAGAGACAAACAACCGTGCTCGTACGAGATCGTTTAGCAGTTTATTTGTTTAAACACCAGTGTTGTTGTTCCCACGGTGCTGATTTGATGACGTATTCTACAGCGAGAGACTACTGGACGAGTAGATCTTACACGGCATTTTATTCGTACAAACCCAAGAGTACCGCAGCGCTGCGTTGCGTGCTCTGCTCCCTCGATCGGACGTACGCGCGATGTACGGCCCCTGGTTGAGCCGGGCCGGGCCGCCGTGGTCACCGCGTCCTCCACGCCGCTCGGAGTTGTCGCCATGTCCGCGGAGGTCCGCGGCAGCCTGCGCCGCCGCGGCGACGCTTCCCGGGACAGTGAGGTTTATCACCGTGGCGCGCATCTCGGTGGCCTGGACTGGCGCCGCGTCGCTCTGGTCCACCGGCTTGCCCGTTGCCCCTCGTGCCGGCCACCGCCACGGCATCCAGCGCGCGCGCGCTCGATTGTCACGGGCTCACGGCCGGCGTCCTGCTCGAGCGCGCTCGACGGCTCCTTGGCCGCCACGGGCGACAGCGCGATGAACCGGCCCACGACCTGCCCGGCCACGAACTAGGTGACAACGGGGCGGCCCGGGAGCACGGTCTCGATGACGGCTGCGCCCGCGTGGGAGCTGGGCGCGCGCGTTGAGGGTGGCAGCGAACTGCATGACCGCCGCGGGACCGCCCTTCTGGTCTGGCCTAGGCCCTGCACGGCGTCCTCGGAGAACAGCAGCAGCACGGCGCCCCCGAGCGCCACGGTCTGCGCCGCCAGGTCGCCGGAGACGTCGAGCACGTCGCCGTGCTTGATCGATCGTCGGGCTGCAGGGCCTCCTCTGCTGCCCCTGGCTCATGTCGGATTAATACTCGATCCACGGTCACGCACAGCACAGAGCGCACTTGTTGCTGTTTCAGGTTGGTTATCTGAGCGGGTGGCGGCGTGATGTGGCCCTTGTCTTGGCAGGTGTTGCTGTTTCATCAGCTAGAAATCAGCCATTTGACAGGTGTTGCTGATGCGCACGCCCGCTGGCAGCCGCGCACCATGCCGCCATGCCAGGGTGACGATTCCACCGCCACCATGTCCACGGACAGGCTTTGCCCAGTCATATCCTCCGGCGACAATAAAGCCGGAGTCGTGGAGAAGGAGGAGGGAGGGCACGGGCAGCTGCGGCTACGGGTTTTTCGATGTGTCGCTCCCGTGGAACAACAATACGAAGATTTTTCTTTTTGCGCATGAAAAGAATTTCATTAAATTATGACAGTGAAAAAATGTGAAAATATTTCCTTTTTTTGAATCGTTGCATAAGCATAACGGTCAGTGAAAAAAAGTTAATAAGAAGAGAATGGGTAGAAAAGTTACAGTACAAGTTTCAAACACTATACAAGTTCCAAACACTCACCTACAGATTGGTTTTATTTGGTACCCTAGAACGAGCCATGGTACATCAAGTACCCATTCTCAATCCTTTCTTTCTCTCTCCTAGCCACAGTACCTGAGAGTCCCTTCGTCTTTGCCGGGCCGATCTGAAGCCCCTCTCGCCGGCGTTGCCGGTCGAGATGGGTGGAAGAGAGGCGCCGGAGTATGTAGAGTAGATAGATCTAGTTTTTCTTTGTTTGTAGCTGGCTATATGCCGTGTAGTTGGAGCGGTGTGGCTGATCCTTCCGCCTGGATCCATGTCGCTGTAGGGTTCTTCTTTCTCGTTCTTCTTCTTCAGAGGTTGGAGGGGAAAAGGAGAGGAAGAACCAGCGTCTCCTTAAATAAAATCTTGGCGGTCTACCTCCTGCTGTTGCTTGAGCAAGGTAAGCATGAGCTCTTTCCGGCCGGCCGCGGTGGCGAGGGGGAAGGCTCGGGCTTGCTGATGGGCTTTTTCTCGGTTGAACTCCTGGCCGGCCGTGGTGGCGAGGGGGAGTTCTTCTGCTTCATGGCGAGCTCATCTTCGGTGTGGTGGTTTTATCTGCTCTCGCACCATGGTGGAATGCGTGCTCTGTTTTTCTTCTCGGCCGGCCTCGGTGGCGAGGGAGAAGATAGCGGAGTCGCTCCTGCCGTGTCTGCGGGAGATGGTGGTGGCCAAAAGGGGCTGTGTGCCTGGCTGCCCAGTTGCTGCATCCCGGAGCTCATCTCGTGGTCGACAAGCTCGTCGTCACGATCTGTGACCAAGATGGTCACCCTTGTCGCTGCCTCGACAGCGATTCATCAACCTCCAAGACGGAGGCCTGTTCCCGAGATCCTCGCCGACGATTTGCTCCTCCCCGCAGCCAAGTGGTTCGTCCCCGGCGGCAGGTGCTTGGAGGTTGGCGTCGGATTCTCGTCGTCGGTGGAGAAGGATCTTTGGACGGATTGCTTTTCTAATTTTTCCGGGGTCCTTTTTGTCAAAACAGCCTGCTTTTTAGTTAGTGTTTGTGGAGGGGCCTGTTTGTACTTTGTACCCACCGCTTATTAATGTTATGCAGCTCTCGGGGTCTTCTGACCCCATCCCTTGTTCAAAAAAAAAAAAAGAACGAGCCATGTTGGAAATAATAAAAGAAGTTACTTAATGTCAGGTTGGAATATGTCAAGAACAAAGGTAATGTAGCAGCAACCGAAGATATCATTTTAGAATATGGATTTGATTTTATAGGTCATCAAGAAACCATGATGGAGAATTTCTCTGACAGTTTTTTGAGGAAGCTTGGGAGGTGTGGTAATTTTAAGTGGAGCTGGGTGCAGTTAGGAGATCTAGAGATATTCTAGGGGGGCTGAATTTAGTTAGGTTTGACATTGTGAACTTTACATCTAGAAATTTTTATTTAGAAGTGTTTGACAAGAAAGTTAACACAAAATGGGTTTTAGTAAGTGTATGGGGCTGAACAGAAAAAATAAAGAGGATTTTCTTAGAGAACTATCTGTTGTTTGTTCTAATCAATCTATACCTCTGTTGGTGGGAGGTGATTTTAATTTGATCATATATTCTTTTGAAAAGAATAAGGAGCTAAAAAGAATTGACACAATGATTCTTTAATTCTGTTATTAATCTTTATGAACCGCGAGTTTACTTGGTCAAATAATCAAAAGAACCCTACATTGGAAAAGCTAGATAGAGTGTTGGTACCTAAGGATTGGGAGCTATTATTTCCTTTGGCTCTGGTTCACAAGATTACTATACATAATTCAGACCATAATCCTTTGATTATTAAGTTGAACAATGAACATGTGAAGCCAAAGAGAGATTTTAGGTTTGAGCTTTATTGGTTAAAGCAACCAGATTTTTTTATCTAGAGTGAGAAAAGCTTGGTTTGAACCTGTTAAAGGAAAGCATAATCTCAATTATTTCTTATTGAAAATAAAGAATGTTAAAATCTCTCTCAAAGATTGGGGGATTAATTTGAGAGGTACTCATATCAAAAGAAAAAAGACATCCTTATAGCTCTTCAGGATCTGGAGATTCTTGAAGAAATACAAGTTTTAGATGGTGATCAGTTAGCCTTGAGAGCCAAATTACAAAAACAATTGTTGGAATTATATGAAGCTAATGAGTTGTATTGGACAATAGGTCTAGTGCACAAACTGGCTGTTAAAAGGTGATAATAACACAATTTTTTCATAGAGTAGCTAATGGGAAATAAGAAAGAACACTATCTTCAGACTTATGGAGAATGATAGGGAGATTATTAATGAACCTGAAAGTTTCGAACATGCAACTTCTTATTATAAGGATCTTTTTAGGAAATCAAATGATAGTTGTTTTTGTTGGAGATATGCCCAAGAGGCAATAATAAAAGTAGTTATTATTATAACTTTGTGTTTATGATAAATGTTTACATTCATGCTATAATTGTATTAACCAGAAACATTAATACTTGTGTGATTTGTAAACTTGTTAGAGTCCCTGGTATAGCCTCTTTACAATACTAGCTTGTTGGTTAATAGGTGGTCATGGTTTTCTGACCATGAACATTGAGATGTTATTAACAACAAGATTATATCATTAGGAGAATGGTGTGATGGACATACTCCTATAGATAAGCGTAGCATAAAGATCAAGTCATTTTAATAGTTCGTTTGCTATAAGCTTTCAGATACATAGTAACCTAATTCCTTCAACCATGAGATCATGTTAATCACCATCACTGGAAGGATGCTTTGATGGCATCAAACACCACTTCGTAACTGGGTGGTTATAAAGGTGGCATTGAGTGTTCGGTAAGTATATGTTGAGGCACATGGATCATGAGTGGGATTTGTCCATCCATATGACGGCAGGGGCGGGCCCAGCTCAAGTCAAGTGTATTCAGTTGAATACCCAACATATTTTGGAAAAATGTTGATATGTGAAATTTATGCAATGTATATACAAAATATTAACCATATTATAATGAACTAAGGCACTAAGTAGCTCAACTGGTCAGGAACAATCTGTGAACCTTTTGGTTTAGGGTTCAAGCGCTTATGGCTGGATTTTTTTTGAATTTTTTATAAAAAAATTACACACAATTTTTTATATATTTTGAATACCCGCCCTTAAAATTCTAGGCCCGCCCCTGTATGACGGATAGATATACTCTGGGCCCTCTCGGTGGAATGTCATCCAATTAGCTTGCAAGCATGTGACTGACTCACAAGATATCACATATCATAGGAATGAGTAAAGAGTACTTATGGGTAACGAGGTAGAACTAGGTATGCAGAGATACCGACGATCAGACCTCGGATAAGTAAAGTATCGCGAGACAAAGGGAAATTGGTATAGTATGTAAATGGTTCATTCGATCATGAAGTAGAAATATGTGGGAGCCATATGAATTTCTAGATTCCTCTATTGGTTATTGATCGGAGAAGAGTCTCGGTCATGTCTGTATAATTCACGAACCATAGGGAGACACACTTAAGGATTTGATATTATTTAGTAGATATGGAAAGTGAGTAAGAAGACCGAATGTTGTTCAGAGTCTCGGATGAGATCCGGGATATCACGAGGAGATCCGGAATGGTCCGGAGAATAAGATTCATATAAGGGAAGTCCTATTTAGGAGTTTGGGAATGGTTTCGATGTTTTCACCGGAATGTTCTAGAAGGGTCTGGAAGGTCCGGCACTCCGGAAGGGGAAGGGTACATGAATGTCTCATGACATGTTGGAATGGTTGCATCATGTACTAGGTCACTTGGCTGGACACTTGGAAGAGAGAAATCAAACTCTAAATTGAAAGTCAAATTGGCAGTTTGAAAAAGTCAAACTGGGACAATGGTTCCAAGTGGAGGGAGGGAAGGAATCCCACCTAGAGGAGGATTCCCTCCTCCTCCTTGCCGCCGACCCTAGTAGAGGAGTTGGGGGAGGACTCCCCTCCCCCCAACTGCCTCTCCCCACCTATATAAGGAGGGGTAGGGCGCCCCCTACCCCTCACCTCAAACCCTAGCCAAGGCGCCACCTCTCTAGTTGCCGCCAACGCAAGGAGCTCCTCTAGTAGCCGACTTGGGGATAAACCCTAGCCCCTAGACTCCGGCCACACCACCCCCTCGGCACCCTCTAAACCGTAGATTGTCGAGGCCCTCTTCTACTCCACCATACTCGCTCCGACTTAGGCGAAGCCCTACAGGATCTCCCCTCTACTTATGTCACCACATCGTCGTGCTGCCGGAATCGCGAGGAGAGAGATACAACCTCCGCTGCCTGCTATAACAAGGGATAGAAAGGTCTTCATCAAGTATCGAACGTGTGACCGACTATGGGAGCACTGCAGGAATGCAACGCCGGAAGGACCGTCTACGCGACCTTGAGATCGGCAAGTGAACGACTACATCAACCACGAGAGATACATATCTCGTTAAACACTTTGGAATCTTCGAGGGTGAGTTCTCCATCGACTTGTTGCTACATTCTAGTAGATAGATGTTGCCTTGTGTGTGCTCATGCGATAGAATTTTTTTGTTTTCCATGCTACGAACCCCTACAGTGGTATCAGAGCCGTGTCTATGCATAGATCTGTTGCACGAGTAGAACACAATGGTTGTTGTGGGTGTTGATGCTTTTGTTGTCGATTGCTTTTTGTGTACTTTGCATCTTGCAGGATGGTGGGATAAAGCGGCCCGGGCTAACCTTACATGACATCGTTCATGAGACTTTCTCCACGCTCAACATGCAACTTGTATTGCATAAGTGGCTTTGCGGGTGTCTGTCTCTCCCACCATAGTGAAGATTCAATTTACAACGGGCGATTGACAATACTAGTATCCACGTTGTGGTTGATGTTCGTAAGTTAGAAACGGTTCTTTTGCGAAAGCCCTAGCCACGTAAAACATGCAAAGAAAGATTAGAGGCATCTAACTTGTTTTTGCAGGGTTTGTGTTGTGATGTGATATGACCATGATTGTGATTATATGTGATGTATGCGATGATCCTTATTGTAAGTTGGCAACCGGCATGAGCCATATGATTGTCTTTAAATTTCATTAAGACCTGCATGTCTATTATTCAAAGTAGTTGTAATAGTTTATGCTGGTGGACGACAACCATGGAGGGTCGCCATTAACCTTGACGCCATGTCGGCGATGATGGAGATCATGTTCGTGCTTGAAGATGGAGATCGGAAGCACAAGAAGAAAGGGCCATATCATATCACATATTATGAATTGCATGTGATGTTAATCCTTTTATGCATCTTGTATTGCTTAGATCATGACAGTAGCATTATAAGATGATCCCTCTTACAAAATTATCAAGTAAAGTGTTCACCCTTAGTTAGCACCATTACCAAGACTCGTCGTTTCGAAGCACCATGCGATGATCGGGTATGATAGAAATCAACGTGTGCATATAAAGGGAGCAAGCCAGATTTTCTCATGCAGAAACTAAGGTTAATCTTGACGAGCCTAAAATGAATAGACATGGTCTCGGAACACGGATCACCGAAAGGTAAAGCATGAGTCATATAGTAGATATGATGAACATGTTGATTGTTCGCCTTTAAAATTACATCATATTTCGTGATGATCGGATTTGATGTAGTGGATTTGGTTTGTGTGATCACTAAAATAATGTGAGTGATATTGTTTTGAGTGTGTGTTCACTAGATTAATTTAAATATTAATTAGAACTCAATTTGTCATAAACTTAGTCTAAACTATTGCAAATATATTGTAGATCAATGGCGGCCCCTACCATCAATTTTAATGCGTTCCTAAAGAAAGAAAGGTTGAAAAACAATAGAAGCAACTTCGTGGATTTGTTCCGCAATTTGAGGATTGTCCTCAGTGCTGGTCAGTTGACCTATGTGTTGGATGCACCGCTGGGTGACCCACCTACAGCTGACGCTATCGATGAGGTAAAGAATGTTTTCCTCACTCGAAATAATTAGTACACCACGGTTCAGTGTGCTATCTTGTATGGTTTGGAATCGAATCTTCGGAAAAGGTTTGAGAACTTTGACCCACATGATATTGTCCGTGAACTCAAAATGATATTTGAGGCTCACGTGACATTTCTGTTGTAAGGCTTGATAGTCTTGTCAATTAGAAAACCTTTGGGGTAAGTTGTGGCTCGTATGACTGGGCCGAAACAACGTGGTCCCAAGTATGGCTCTTCATGGGCTTCATAGATCTTGTCAAGGTGCTCACGTGCATTGTACATCTTTGGTTGCTTCTTGTGCTTATAGCTGCCATGGGGAGGGGAGTGGTGCGAGTGGTGAGACTTACATAGTCCTCCTTTGCCATGGTGGCTAGTTGGCGGCGACGGTGGTGGTGGTGGCGGTGGGTTAGCATTATTGTTGTTCCCGTCCTACTCATCATCACGCCAGTCGCGGTTGCTTGCCGGACGCGGAGGATCTTGGTGTGACCTTCTCCTATGTCCGTTGTTGTCGCTGCGCTCTCCATCATGCCGAGGCTGCTCCACATTTTTGCGAATAATGATGTCGCCCTAAGGGCGTCTGGGTGGAGGCTTGCTCGTACGCTGGTGAGCTGTTGGTTCTTCGTGATGTCGGCAATGCCGAGGAGGTGGGGGTGAACGACGAGGTTGAGCCTTACCTCCATGGTCGGAGGATATGGGGATGTCATAAGTACTGTTGCACGCGTCCCTCCATCTTTGTTCTGAGGAACCCGTGCGCGATCCGACATCGTAAGGAGATCTTGCCCTTTGCTGGTTGTTGAAACTGGAATGGCAATATGTTGGGTCAGACTTGAGCCTCTGAGAGGTGGCCTTTTCCTGCTGTTTGGCAGCCTTGGCGACAAGGTCGTAGACTTGATCCAGCGCTGCGGGTAATCTATCCTGCTCTAGTAGGGTTTTGGCGATGGCCATGTTGAGGGCGGGTGTCGGCATGACTTGCTTCCTATCCTTATCGATATAGGGGTAGCTTTTACCGGCTTCGAGGAAGCCCACCCCAAGTTGCGCCTGATGCCGGGATCATGAACGACGTGAGCAGGAGCTTTCTTGGCCTTCTACTACTTTAGTAGGTTCTTGTACTCTGTTTCCATTGTTTTTGCCACCTTGATCGATTTTTATGCTCTGGCCAGATCTTTACCTAGCTTTGCGCCTTTCTCCGTGATGTTTTGTGCCTCCTCTAGGAGCTTCTGGCGCTTCTCGTCGAGCTCGACCATGCTTCGAATATGGGCGACGGTAATTGTCTTGGCAAGGGTTTCGTCATAGATAACCTTATCGGCGGGAGTGACATAGATGTTGCCAACCACTAAAGTGGACGGCGGTGGTGGTGAATTTTCCTGATTGGCGGTGTTGGGTCTGGTGGCGAGTTCCTGTGGCTGTTGCATAGGGATAGCTGGAGTAGGCATGTCCCTTGCCGAATTCGGGGGATCAATAGTGTTTTTGGCCGTCGGTTGTCCAACATCGCCTACTTTCGGCGGAGCTGCTCCGGTTTGCTGATCTTCTTCAATCATGTTCCTGATGGGAACCAGTACCTGATGGGAAGTGATGGCCTTGTTGACGCACTCCTCGCGCTTGATCTCCTCCTCGATCTCCTTACTGGAAGCATCGAGTTCTTTCGAGTTGGCCTCGAGTTCCTCCGAATCCACGCTAATATCGGCGTAGAGTGTGTCTAAGATTGAGTTGGACACAGATCATCGACTTCTTAGGTGGTGGAGGCCGAGCCCTTCGCAATGTGGCAATGTAGGCCTAGGCCTTCTCACCAGCTGAGGCAAAATTGTTGACGGTCTCGATTACCCTGTTGAGAGTGAGGTTTCCAGTAGCATGCTGCCTCCGGAGCGTATGCCAGAGAAGTGTGCCAAGCGTGAGTCCTTCAAAGAAGCGGTAGACTGCGTTGTTGCTGGGAACTCCCTCCATGTCGGCCCTCGGCCTTAGCCATCTGGCGAGGTACTCATGTGGGCTTTCACCAGTTCTTTGAACGCAACAGTCCAGGTCGAAGATACTGACAACGCTAACAAAGTGCGAATCTGCTTCTCTAACACTTGGGGTAGCCAAGTGGATCTCCTTTGGTCTTCCACCGTTATATCCTGCACATGGGTAGTTTGGGTGGGCCTTGTTTTGTTCCGATCTAAGCCGGCAAACTCCAAAGAGAGATCCGAGCTCGATCCTTCCGTGAACGTGTCCCGACCGGAGGCGGTCCATGCGTGCCTTGATGTGTGTTCAACTTGGGAGCTATATCTCTAAACGGTTTCGCCAATGAAGAGGTGGATGTTCCCGATTGGAACAATGGAGTAGCGGGTGGGGTTCGACTTTTCCGGGATCCAGAATTCGTTGGGTGGGACAATCTGAATGTTGCCGAAGAATAGGACACGCCCAATGGCTATGGCGTCATCGATTCCCGCGAAGAGATTGGACCTCACCCGGTGTAGAGCTCGAAGCGCCTCTTGCCCCACGGTGGGAGCCAACTGTCATGGTATTGCCAACGAGTATGCCATGGAGTGGTCCTCATAGAGCGTGTTTAGAGAGGTGGGGGAAGGCGGCGAGTTGGGGGTGCGAGCTAACACAGCTTATCCAAGTTCAGATCCCATGATGGTGGCAGAATCCTACTCCTGCTATGAATTACTATAATGGCAATACCGCGAGTTACAAAGATACGTTCGCTGTGCGAGGTGTGTAAGTAGATGCCCTAAAGGCTCCCATATGTTCGGCTTATAAAGGAACGAGAACTTAGGGTTAGACGAAAAAGTCCTAGCCGGACATGTTACAGAGTCCTACACTAACACTAACTACTCTTCATGTCTTGCACTCCAAGGCTCCGTGTTGGTCTTTGACTATATTATAACTTTTCTTTATCCGGCATGGACCTCCCTTCTGGATCCGTCTAATTGGAAAGCCCAGCATCTCATAGGCCTTGCTACCAATTGTGGGCCACCCGGGTTAGCCGGATTAAAGACATGGTATGGTGATACCCATTTAGCATATCCCCAACATTCGGCCTATTTCCCTACAAAATGATTGTGTCAAGATAGGGTCAAAGTTTCTCAGTAACCGCCTTCAACCTATCATTCCTTCTTTCATTATCCAGGATCAAACTGGTTTTATCAAGGTAAGGTCGGTATCTAAAAACTTTGTCTACGCTGCAAATATAATCCAATCTTGCTTTAGACGTATGGCTCTAGCTATTGTGCTTAAAAACTTGACTTTCAGAAAGCCTTTGACTCGATCAACCGGGACAATCTTGATCTCATTCTGGTTGCTAAGGGGTTTCCGAGCCTTTGGTGCCTTTGGGTTAGGAATCTCAATTCCTCTAGTTAGTTTGATGTTCTTGTTAACAAAAAATTAGGTAGGGGGATCAAATGTCGGCGTGGCATGCGTCAAGGGGATCTGCTATCCCCTTATCTCTCTAATATTGTGGCTAATGTTCTCAGGTTGCTTCTTCACAAGGCCTCGGCTGATGGGCTGCCTCTACACCCTCTCGATGTTAGTCTTCCTTATCATGTTTTGCAGTACGTGTACGACACCCTAATTATCCTTAGGGCAACGAAAAATTATGTTCACAACCCGAAAATTGTTCTCTCGGCTTTCTCTAAAGCGACGAGACTGCAAATCAATTTCCACAAAAGCACCTTCACCCTAACCCATGTGGACCAATTCTTAGCATCTTCTTTGGCGGATGATTTGTGATGTCTTCCTCTCTTGACTCACAAACCAAATTTGAATGACTTTAAACCCTATGTGGATAACTTTAGACGCCGCCTCCCAGGTTGTATCGGTACACTTCAACCTTTAAGTGGACGCGCTATTCTTGTGAAAGCTTCCCTACAATCTATGGCCTCCCATCTTGTTTCCGCTTTGTTGGTGTTGGTTGGCACAATTCGAGTTTTTGACAAAATTTTCCGAGCTTTCTTCTGGGCTAGGGACATTCATGTCAATTGGGGGCAATGCAAGGTAGCTTGGGATGCTGTTTGGGACCAGATCCTCTAACATGGAGTAATAAAGTTAGAGAAGCTACAGTTGCCTGACTTTGCTTCTTTTAAATTGTATTATTTAGTCTAAAATAATTTAAATTAATTTGCATAATATAAGTTTATGTTATGTATTTAGACTAACTACATATGGGCACAATTATAATGTAATGACAAAATAGGATGATTAACCTATATTTTCATGACTTCTCTTCTTTGTTTTCTCTGACTTTGTTCCTTGACGCTAGAGGAGCTGGTTCCAGCTGTTTGTGCCCCGACCCAGGAAGGTGGTCTTGGGTTCCGCTGCCTTCGTATGCGTAACAGGGCTCTGCTTATGAAATTCCTGTCTAGGCTCCGCTGCACTATGATGACCCCTTGGGAGGTTTGGTTCGCTTCGTGTTATGGTTGGAGCGAAACTAGAGATTTGGGTGACACTAGGCTGGATTCTGTTGTTTGGAGAGACCTGCTTGCTAGTCTTGACGATTTCCGCAAGGCCACTACGGCCACGGTCGGGTCGGGTGCACTAACATCATTCTGTCACGATATTTGGTAGGATAACAATGTTCTGACATGTAGATTTCTCGCTCTGTTCTCTCACGTCACTAATCCAAATTGTTCTTTTGCCTCGGTCTGCGCATCCTAGTCTATTAACTTGGCCTTACAGCCACTCCTGTCGCACGCAGCCCGTTTGGAACTATCAAGATTGGAGTCTCTTCTAACCTCAGTCCATAGAGAACGTCACCAATGTTAGAGTTGCACGGATTGGCAGCAGACCACTAACAACTAAATTAGCATATTTGACTGCCTTTAAACTTTTACAGGATGTTCCTTTCGTAACATCGATCTGGAAGAATTATTTAACAAACCGTTGCCGCATGTTTATCTGGTTGGCTGATCACGGATGTCTTTTCACAAACCAACGCTGGTTCCAGAAGGGATTGACTAACTCGGAGACCTGCCCGTTCTGCCCTGTAGCCGAGACGACCGAGCACCTGTTCCTCCCATAGTTTAAAAAACCGGACCGGTGAGGCTGTCGGTTTAGGTTTTTACTGGTCGGACCGCTGGTTCACTGGTTCATTGTCTGGTTTTTTAAGCTATAAAATCATATATATTTACTGATAAATACTGCAATAAATAGATAAATATACATGAAAAATATGATAGTATCATGGTATGTCTAAACTTAGAATAAGATGTAAATGCTCTCCATTCACAATGCCATAACTAATTCATTTTGCACGTCTGAGTCAGACGGTCTAACTGATACAAGAATACGCCTAATCTGTTACGTGAATAAACATCAAAGGCCACGATCATAGTTTAACGAGTGCAACAATTATTTAAGTTTTAAGAGTAACTACAAAATAGGTTTGATTTTTGTATGGACAACAAGCATCAGTGGATGTGATGGTTAACAGCACGTAAGGCACCTGTGCAGGTGCAAGGTTCGAATCCCTTGGAATTAATTTTTCCAACGTTTGAGAGTTGAGCCGGTCAGACCGGTGGCCGGTTTAATGATGAAAACCAGCTGTTTAACCGCGGTTCATCCGGTTTACTTGCACGTTCGGTCCACTGTGCTTAAGTAACCGCCGGGAATTTCTGGCTGGCGGTCCCTGCCATTCAGGAAGACATTGAAAATTGCACTGGCATTAAGGATCTTTGGGACGGGGCTCCCATTTCCTCTGCGCCATTCGGAACATTTGGAAAAGTCGAAATGCCAAAGTCTTTAGGGATATCGATAAGCCAATGCAACTTGTCGTTCGCATATTGGACAGTGATGTTCGCGCACCTTGCAGCTCCTTAGGAGAGTTTTTCTTCTACTTCGAGCCAACCGGCACCTAGTTCGGCTCGCATGTCTTTCTTTTTTATATAAAACCAGTTTTTAGTTAGAGCGTTTGGTTACTACTCCCTCCATTCAACTCCCTTTGTTCAGAAATATAAGAGATTTTAGATCGTTCGTTTCACAAAGGCTAAAATATTTTATACTCAAAATTTTTAGGCAGAACTTTAGTATTTTTAGGTACGTACGCTTTAGATACGTAGGGTTTGTTTCACAAGGCTAAGATGTGTGGAAAAACTTTACTAGTAGTATTTTAAAAAGATCTACTGTACTACTATACAAGCTACGTCCAGCAGCTTGTGATATCTAGAAGAGAGCGAGAGTTGCGAGAGGAGCGAAAAGTTACATTACCGAGGAGATATCACAAGCTACTATACGAACAAGTACAATAGATCCTAATCAGCTGGCTATAAAAAAATCCACGTCGGCAAAATCCAACTTAGAAGAAAGAGAAGGGATGAGAGAGAATAAAGCGGGTGCTTCGTTTGTCGCCGGCGGTAGTCCAGGAACAAAGAAATTGCAGTCTGCATCCAACCTAATGCTACGGCTAACATCCATGCATTAAATACAAAGCTTGTGAGTCTTGCATGCAAACTCAATAAAGCAAAAGTTAAATATTAAAGTATTTACTAGAGACAACCCTATAGCCAGACTATTGTACAAATGCTTAGTACTAATGGCTACAGGTGACATGACAAATGTATATAGCCGGCAGCCGGCTACATTATTGTTCTTGCTCTACTAGTACTGTTGTACCAGATGGAGTAGTATTATTAGAGTCGTCTCCACTCGCTCCCCTGTATGGGCTCCGATAGCACGATTTTAGCCCATATGGGGGGGTGTCGGTTATTTTCTTAGTTTAAGGGGGTTGTGTACCGTCCTCTCCTAATACTTTTATATATTCAATTTAATATTTGTATTGTGATTCTGTGTCGCCAAGTCCGCGCCAACCTAATGTATGACGCTGCTTTGACCGCCGCTATCACCGTCCTCGTCATCGGCGCTATTCGCCATGTCGTCCTCCTCCTCCGTCGTGTCGGAATCAAGGTCGACGATCCCGGCGGCCTCTGCCCTCCTCATGACTTCTTCACGGCGCGCCGCCTCGTCTCAACGACGCACCTCGTCGATTGTGGTGTAGACCGTACACCTGCGCACTGCCCAGAAGCGCTGCCTCCCTTCAGGGTTGCGCAGATCGGGTGGAGTTGCTGCCGGTGAACTCGATACAGCGCGAGCTCCTTCGCCCGCTCCTTCTTGAACTTCTTCGGCCAGTACACGCTCGTGGGCGCGTACCGGGCTATCGCCTTCTTCCGCTCTGGCAGCTCCGGCGACGCTCCTCTATCTGCATCGCCAACTTCTGTGGCGCCACAGTCATGCCGGTGTAGCTGAGCTCAAAGCCGTCCGGAATCCTCGCGCGCCGCTGCGCAAGGATGTTGTAGTGGGCGAACATCACGGCCTCGTAGAAATTGAATTTGGGCCTCTCCATGGCGGCGGGAGGTGGAAAAAGAGAGGAAGGGAGGGGCACACACATATAACTGGAAAAAGAGCGGGAAGTTGGAGCAGGAAGCGTCAAAAAGGGCGGGAACTACTAAATATGTTTCGCACGCATTAATCATTTTTAGGACAGTTATGACCACTATTGTTAAATTAAATATGTTTCGCACGCCTTAATCATTTTAAACACGGTAAATTAGTAGTAGTTCTAAAGATAGGAGTGCATGTCAGCGCATCGCTACCGGGAAAAAGGCATAGTCGCTCGGTCGGTTCGACGCTACAGCTGCTGTTACGGCCGTGGACCCCGTCCATATACTACGTACACGCGCTCTCGGGTGTAGTATAATCTTTCGTTCAATCATGGCACCAGCCTCGTGTACGGTGTACCGAGGAAAGGGCAAAGGTGAACTTGGAGCTGACATTGGCAGTGAGTTGATCGATCCTTCCCGGTCATGTATACAGATTATTTTGATGGATCCATCGTTCGAGGTGTTTGAGAAGGGACCGATCGATGAGCCTTTCTTCGCCGAGGAGAAAGTAGTTGCATGTCCTGTCCATAGCTCTCTCCCTGACCAATGAGCCTTTCTTCTCGGAGCGAGAGCTCGTACGCCCGGAAGATATCTCCAAGATTCTCTCCTGCAGCAGTCGTTTGGCCACTCCCAACGATATCGATCACCATAGTAGCAGGAGCTACATGGCTGCATGCATCCTAGGGTATGATGAAGACCGGCTAGAGTGGCCCGGCTTTCCTGCAAGTTGGAGGTCCTGTCCATAGCTCTCTCCCGGATCGATGAGCCTTTCTTCTCTGAGCGAGATATCGTACGTCCATACCTTCAAGATTTTCTTCGGCAGCCCCTCCCAACGATATCACCACCGTAGTAGCACGGGCTGCATGCCTGCCTCTGCCTCCACCGTAGGGTATGATGAAGACTGGATAGAGTGGCCGGAGTGCGGCGTGGTGGAACCCGGGTTCCACGGAGCATGTTTTTTGAAAAATCATAAACTCGCAAGTCGAAAAGTTTAAAATAATTTCGAAAAATATCTGGGTGTAGGTAACTATGTGATCTCTTACTATGTAAGTTTTCAGCTGCAAATACTTTGTATTTTAGGCTTAGAAAAATAACGGATCGAGTTTTTTTCATAAGTGAACAGTACACTAATGTGACGATTTTTTTGGTGCGATTTTATCATTTTTGCTGAGCTTAAAATACAAAGTGTTTTGAGCTAAAAATTCGCAAACAAGCTTGAACACATAGTTGGCGACATAAAGGCATTTTTCCCTAACTTTTTGAAAACTTATGAATTTGATTTTTCGAAGTTTGTGAAAAGCCAAAAATGGGCGACCCCTCCTTTCCTGCTTGTTGGAGTACTAGTAGTATCACATTTGGCACCGGAGAGGCTCCTAGACATGTAACCTTTTTTTTCGCAGGGTGCGTCCTGTGACTAGTATATTTTTACGTTTTTCTTTTTGACAAATCTAATCAGTTTCTGAAGTTAATCGCATACGTGACCTCTCTCAAAAATTATTTTGGAATTTGACCCCTTCGTTTGGCACCAACTAAAGTGGAGCCGACGTCGTGCAAGCCGGCACCAAACACTGTTAGTGCCGAAGTCACTGAGCGTTGCTGGCGCCGAAGCCATTGATCGCTGACCTAGAAAATCCTATGTGTCAGGTTCGACTCCACTAGAATGGCGCCGAAGTAGGTGTGTCTTCAGTTTATAGGCCCGGCTCCGTTCATGGTGGCGCCGAACCTAGGGTTAGTAGTTAGTTACCTTTCTCCGTCTGGTTTCGCATCTCACCCCACTTCACCCCGACATACACCTCCACATACTCCGTCCCAATATCATCGTCCGCCTCTCTTCCCCCGACCTGCACCTCCGCTATGGTAGTACGAGGCGGCGTTGTCTCTCCCCGCCTCCTGATCCACATCCCTGGTCCCATCTCCTTCTCCCTCACATCTATGGTAGAGAGAGTTCTCAAGACATCTTGTGCATTTGTAAAATGTACCTATATGGCTCAAGCACATGATTAGTCTGCTAATGGAGTTATCATCTACACCAAAACACTGAGAGAGAGAATCAACTTGGCAATCTATTTTGACATGGCAGGATGTCACATGACATCAATATGTTGCAAATGTCTCTGGTGTTTGCGAAACTTGTTGAAGGCCAAGCTTCCGAGTGCACTATGGGATCAATGTCCATTGATACACCACGGAATATTACCTAGATGATGGCATCTGTCCAAAACTGTCCATAATTATGAAGACAATATACAGCCCCCGTAAGTCGAAAAAATCTTGGTTTTCTATGCAACAAGAGAGTTGCAAGAAGTATGTGAAGGGGACATTTGGTGTGCTCCAAACTTATTTTTCTATTGCCTGGTACCCGAATCTCACATGATCGAAAGATCATTGTGGGATGGTCTTGAATGATCGTGTTATCATGCGTAACATCACACTGGAGGGTGAGCGCAATACTTGTCTAGTATTTGATGAGACATATGAGATGCAGTGCCCTTTGGGCCGACCCATATCACGTGCCAGCCCCAGGTTGCTGACTTTCTCGTCTTGCATGCGGAAATTCCGTGACAAATCTTCATCGGCAAGTGCAAGATATTTAGTTCAACACTTGTGGGTGCTCAAAGCAAACCAAGCGGTTTGAGTCATGTTGATTTTGTTGAACTTCTTGAATTTAAATTCAAACTGAATAGTTGTATGAATTGTATTATTTCCACATTTAAAATTATTGATCTAATTTATGTTTATGTGTTTAAAACTATGCGATACAGTCGTATAATCTAGATAGAAATATGGTCATATTGATGTGAACATAGCCACACAAAAATAGGATTGGTCGATTGGAGGTATCGCTAGGCAAGTGTCATGTGTCCCAGATGCCCCTATACAGTTTGCGGTATTGAAGTTGTCGAGCCTGCCGGTGGATGTATTTTGCAAAATTTGGTCCTTAGATGAAACCAATGTCTCATATGGCCTCTCGATATAAACCTTTGCGCTCGACGCCAACGAAGATGGAGCTAAAGCTGTGCAAGCCGGCGTAAAAAATGTTCATCGTTGAAGCAAGGTCGATGCTAAAGGCAGTCGACATCGAAGCGAGGTCGTCACTCTAAAAATGGCGCCAAACCCCTTGAGCCATTTTGTGCCAAAATTTATTGGTGCCGACATGCACGACTTCATCTCCATCATCGCCGATGCCGAACCGAGGGAACCAATTTCGAAATAGTTTCACCGGAGAGCCATCTAAGGCATTACTTTTGTACAAGGGTCAGATTCCCTAAAATTTGTATGACCACTCGTACAAAAAAGGGGAACAGAGTGAAGCGTTATGGCTCCCAAGATCCACGGATCCAGTTTTTGAAACTTTAAAATTTTGAATTTAAGTGTTAAAAAATTCTGAAAAAAATACATTGATGTAGACAACTATAGGTTGTATTTCCAAAAAAAAACTATAGGTTCTATTAGTGTGTACAATTTCAGCTCAAAACAATTTATAGCTTAGGCTCAGAAAAAATGATAAATTGAGCTTTTGTCGTGGGTGAACAGTGTTAAACAGTACACTAAAGTTATGATTTTATCAATTTTATCTTTTTTACTAAGCACAAAATACGTAGTATTTCGAGCTGAAAATATACACGCTACTATATTTCATGGTTGGCTATATGCTAGTATTTTTAAAATAAATTTGTAAACCATTTTATTCATTTTTTCGGATTTTTTTTAAAGAAAAACAACCTTAGATATCATGGTTGCTACTTGGAGCCGGGAGCCATCCCGCTAATTCGAACAGGCACCCATAAACTTAGGGTTTCCCTCCGCCGCCGCTATAAAACGGGGAACAAGAGGGATCCCCACTCATTTGCCTCTATTCTTCCGAACACAAAACCCGATGGGGTGTTCGTTGTCGAAGCCAGCCGAGGGGAAACAATTGCCGCCGCCATGGTCTACGGCGGCCATGGACGATTTGTTGAGTTTGCTCTTGGAACTTATGAGATCCGGGCAGGCTTAGAGAGTCGGGAATCGAAAGCAGCGGGGCGGAAGAAGAATAAGAAAATCTTGACTACTCTACGACACTCGCAGGTGGGTAGTAGCTCAGCGCCGTCGTATTTTTCACTCGAATCTGGGTTCACCTACCTTTTTCTTTGTGCAGGGAAGCATGTCTGAGCAGGCTATAGCGGCCTTGAGCGAAGACTCCAAGAGTGTGCCCACTGTCACAGCATCGCAGCCGCAGGGGGGCAGCGGAGCCGCGAGGCGGAGACGGCGGAGCTCCCGGGGACGGGCGGGGCGAAGGAAAAGGGAAAGGCGCAGGATGAGGCGAAAGGCAGAGCTAAGAAAGAAATGCAGGATGCGCCGGAGAAAGACGAAGAAACCGTTGGGGACTGAGATCCCGCCGGCTGCAAAGGAAGTGATCTCGCAGGTGAGGCCGATGTGGTCAAGAAAGCCCTTTTTTTACTACCAAAATTCGTATGAAATTCGTTCTCCAGATCCACAACGCCTGCATGAGTTAGCAGCGCGCATTGGTATTTTCGCTAACAGATCGCATTGGCATCTCCTCGTGGGATTCCTCTGCTTGGTGCCACGGGTGCGATATGTGTCGTGTGAGCTGCTAGGTCGGTTCGTTTTGGGTCAACGTGGATAGGTCGCACTAGTTCTTCGCCGCTGACCATGGATATACGCTCTCCTTCGTCCCCTTAGATCTCTTGCGTGGAGAGCGATCGCTGGTAGGAATATGCTGGACGGCCGCCGGGTGCAGTCCTCCTCCTTCAAGCCCTAACTCACGGAGGAGGAGCACACGAGGAAGCAGCACGGTTAGGTGGCTCACGGGGTCGCTGGATCCGGTGCTCAGCATGGCCACCGCCGCCGTTCTTTCTCCTTTGAGTGAGGAGGATAGTAAATAGTGTTAACTTCATTGAGTCCCTTTTCTGAAATATGATTGTTCGCTTGCCCTGCTGATTCTTCTAGTATATGATTGAGGAGTATTAACTAATTAAAAGGCGGAGTGAAACAAAGTCATCTCATTATTATAATTTTCTCTCTTTTGTATAACTATAAATGAACTGTATGGAACTGAATAGTGGTTGACTGTGGAATGTGGATACTTTCGTAGTACTTCGACTAATTTGTGTACTAACATCAGATGTAATGTATTTAGCATTGAGGCAAGAAAGTTACATCCATCAGCTGAGAATTAAGTTTTAGACTGTCAGTTAACAGAGTCTGCAAATGTAAAAAATGCTCACTTTGTTCATGTTTTGTGAACAATTGGTCCAATTTCTGGTGCATCTTTATTTTGCATGTTGTCTACCTTTTCATGTAGTATATATCATTGAGTGCTTATCTGATCGATGATTTTTTTATGTAAACATCTGGGGATTGCAACATTGCTGACATTTTTTTCAGTTTTTATTCTGAATTTTCAATACTAACTGGCCTTTAACTTACCAAATCCTATGTTAAAGAAATCCCCTCTAATCAAAAATATTTGTCCGGTCTGACAAAATAAAGAGACCAACGTACGAGCTATTTTTTCTTATGTATGCATAGCTGTAGCTGTGACAATCCCACTTTTCAAAAAGGATGCCTAATCCATTTATTTGCATGTAAAAAAATCCATTATACTTGTATTTCTGTCCCAACAGATCTTTTTACCAACAGAAATACCAACAGTGTACTAGACCATATATTAGTTTAAACTTTATTTCAGTACACTGCTGGTATACATGTATGACTTTAAACTTGTTCAGATTGATCCAGATTGTAGAAAAAACACCGGTTAAAACAGCTTCTTCTTACTGTCCAGGTTATCTCTAATTGCGAGTGTAAACTTTAATTCAGCCTCTTCACATAGTTGACCAAGCTTGTCTTGTCTCTGAACCAGGTACCGACCAAATGGGCAATTGCATATGAGCAACCTGCTGGGCAAGCATTTATGGAAAATCATCTAGAAACAGCAGTACATGTAGAGCCACAGGATCAAGGCCTGCCTATTTCTGAACTAAAGGAAGTGGTTATCGGATCGGAAAAATGCATTAAGGTACTGACCACCACTCTCATGTTCAAACGTGGAATTAACAGTAACTACTATGTTTTCCTTCATGTTTTCTTTTTTCACAGCAACTAACACCTTTTTTTTATGATTTCAGCTGGACATTGATTTCCCCCACAAGTCAGTGCAAGTTGACACTGAAGACAACAGTACTCTGCAAGATGTGCTATACAAAATAGAAAGCCCAATTTGTGATGCATATTACACCTGCGAGCAAAGAATAGTGGATGAAAACAAAAGTTTTTCTGATACAAATGTATGCAACGGATCGAAGATCGTTGTTCATCCTCGACTGAGGGGAGGAAGTGGTGCGCCAGAAAGCTCAAATTCAAGCCAACTGCAGGGAGGAAGTTCTGAGACAGTAAATTCACAAGTAAGAAAAATACCTTTCAAAGAATATATGGATGATCAGAAGAAAAAGAAGGACTGGCTCGAGATTGTCCAAATACCAGAACATTTGAAGGTGTGTGGGCAGTTTGATAAGTTTGTGGTGTGCTTTGGCAAAAGTGGAAGGGTTCCTCTTGGACTGTTTCTCGAGTGCATGGAGCGAAAATGGAAGCGCAACAAGACGCTGAGAGGTTATTTCAGTGAGGACAACTTGTTCTACAATCCTGAGTCTGGTGCTATTGAAATAGACTCTGAAGAATTTGAGCTTGACCATCTTGGATTCAGATCAGACTGCAGTCAGATTCAAAAGATCCTAAGAAATAATTTCACTTATTGGCAGAACAAAGTAACACAGTTCCCAATGTATCTGCTTGGTCTCATTCATGAATTAGATAAGGCAAAGGTGGAGGATAACGGATACTTGAACGATGAGGAGAAGCGTTCGTTAATACATAACAACGCTGTAACTATGTCATTTGAGAGGCGTATCCAGATCACTACATCGGTAATACGGTATTCCAAGACGTTAGATGGTGCCAACAGAGCCAGGTTGGAACATTCTTTCCAGGATATCGGTGCTGATGGGAAGACAAAAAAATTCTTCCGGTGGACGAATTTGATTCCAATGAGTTCGAAGATACTGTATGATCGCTTATGGCACAATAGGATTGGTTGTAGCAAACATAGATATGACAACACCTTCTTCGGTTTTTGGGAGTTCTCAAGGTGTGTTTACGAACACGGGCCGACGTCAAATGTAAGTTTTAACATTTTCCCACCTCTTGTCCCCATCATTGTTCAGTTCACCTTATTTTTTCTGCATACTTATCATATCTGTACTTGTGAAGGTCTCCGAGAAGCAGTGCGAAGCGGCTCTATACCAAATAAATAATCATCTTTTCCAACACGTTCAGCGGCAAATAATAACCGTGTACAAAGAAGTGCAGCCGGTGTCTCAACCCCCTCAAGCCCCTCAAGCACCTGCACAACTTCAACTGGGTCAAGCACAAGTACCCCCTCAAGCACCTGCACAACTTCAACTGGGTCAAGCTCAAGTACCCACTGCAGCAGTAGGAAAGTTCATACCACCCGGGAGACGAAAACAGAGCCCACAACCTGGGGCTGCTAACGTACAGAATGTGGTACCAGCTCAAGCTCATCCCCTTGTACCAGCGCAAGCTCATTATCTTGTACCAGCTCCAGATCCTCCTCGTCGGTCGCAGCATGATGCAACAAGCATCCCAGTATCCAACCGCCTTAATATCAAAGAAGTATATTCAAAATATTGAGCCGAAGGGCATTTGGTTGAAGCTCTTCTTTCAGTTGTAGAATGTTTTTGAAGTTCTTGTTAGCTTGCTGAGATGTGTGGTGTTGTTTTTGGCTGGCATGTGGAATTGTTAGCGTGCTGGAAAGTTTTGGATTCCCAGCGTGATGTGTGTGTGTGTCTGTTTTGGCTTTGGCAGGAAAGAACTTAGTTTGCTGTCACTTCTGTTATCTAGTGGTAGTAAGATTGTAACAGAGAACCTTTTGCTTTTCTGAGACTTGAAGTATTTATCACACCATCAATTGATTGTTGACTTGCATGGTCTTGTCCTTTGATGCGAGGCTGATCCAGAGCTGCAGGCCGTTGGGTGCCAGCATCTCTGAGCTGCGGCTGAAGATACAGAGCATTCAGGTTGCACAATGTTATTAACTCCTGACAAAATTGAATGGATATAGTGCATGATGATTTCCATGTCGTTCTGAGAAGTCCTGGTGGGTGAAGGGTTGAAGGCCCACTGCATCAGAAGACAAAAAACAGTTCAGCGAACACCTTGCATGCAACATGATGAAGGACAGAACAGGGAGGGAGGGATGAAGCAGAGCATGACTGCCTACGTCGAGCATGTAGGTGACTATCTTGAACCCACGGCGGGGGTGGTCGGGGAACACGGCAGGCTTGGACACTGAAAGTCTGAGACACAGCGGAGGAATCAATCCGTCAGCGTCAGGAAGTCACAACTAAGAAGTCTGAACCCAATCGAAGAACCCAAACAAAAAAATTCTGATCTGGGTGTCGATTCCGATCACCCAGAGATAAATCATCAGAAGGTAGTAGGCAGGGTGGTTTACCTGAGAACTCGTCGAGCAGGAGGAAGGGGTTCAGGTTCCGGAGCTTGTGCCTGGACTGTTGCCGCAGACCAAAATGGTATGCCAAAAATGGTATGCCCTAGTACCCTAGAGGATGCATCTCTCACCACTAGTGTGCTTTGAGATTGGTACCCAACGACCTCTCTTTTTCTTTTCCCATTTCCACCTCCAATTTGTGAAATAAATTTCTCTCACCTTCAACATGACATACCCAAACAAATGAGGAAACTTGCCACAGATTTGCATGTCTATATTTGCATGTGTTGCAGCCTTTTTTAGATTTGAGTTTGAAAATCTATGCAAAAAATGGCAATGGAAGGACGCTATTTTTTTTAAATAATACATTTTTAATTGATTTTCACAAATAATACGCAAATTTGGCAAATTTCAGTTCTGTCGGTCCGTCGTCCGTTCAACGGACGACAGACCGCATTCGTCGGTTGAGCAGACGACAGGTGGCGTCGTCCGTTGAGGAGACGACGCCCCTGTGCTTCGGTTGTTCGCCAGACGAACAGGTTGATCGTCGGTTGAGGAGACGACATGTGCTGTCGTCCGTTGAGGAGACGACTCCCTAGTGCTTCCGCCGCTAAATAATCGACAATACTGCCGCTAAATAATCGTCCGCCCCTGTTTTCCTCGGCAATCCTTCCCGCCGATTTTTCCTGCCGGTACTCCCCGCCAATTTTTCCCGCCAGTACTCCCCGCCCTTTGTTCCCGCCACTACTTCCCGTCCTTTTTTTCCCGCCACAACTTCCCGCCCTTTTTCCCCGCCTATTCGGTTCGGTGCCTCTATAAATCCGGACAACGGGATGTATCCTTTAACCCAGTTCATCTCTTCCTCCTCTTACTCTCTCATTTCCCTCCTATCTTGCTCTCGCATTTTCCTCCACTCCTCTCCACTATGACCGACACGTCTCCCTGGCCTGTAAATATGTCCATTGGGCTTTTCTTCATAGCCAGAACTATTGAGATAGACGATAAACTAGCCGACTGGGATACGTTGGTATCGAATCATGATGCTCTCGTTATTCTTGGTAAGTCACTTCATCGAAGAGGGTGGAAACTGAAGACCCCAAATCAGGTACGAGCAGAGCTTCTCAGGATCCAGGCAAGGTGGGACAAGCTCACCTTCAAGAGTGAAGCTCGCATGATGGAGCGGGCTAATGCACCTTGGTCCTAGATAGAAGATAGAGAAGATGAGGATGATATCTTCATGCCGCCACCCGTTGGAAGCAAGGCAAGAGCTGAGTGGGACAAGAGGCAGGAGAAGAAGAAAGAGCAGGCCAAGAAGAGTCAAGCTGACATGACGGAGCAGGTTATGGCACATAGGCCCTGGATAGAAGAGAGCGAAGATGAGGATGATATCTTCATGCCACCACCCGTTGGAAGCAAGGCGAGAGCTGAGTGGGACAAGAGGAAGGAGAAGAAGAAAGCGCAGGCCAAGAAGAGCAAGTGCGAGGGATCGTCCAAGGGAAAGGGCGAGGCATCATCGAAGGGAAAGGGAAAGGCATCATGCTAGGGATAGATAGTACTCTAATTTATGTACCGCAAGTTATGTTGAACTATGTTGCAAGTTATGTTGAGTAGTTTGTCGAATAAAATCATGAAATAATAGAATGATGTCTCATACATAGATAGGTAAATGACTGATACATAAGTAGATATCACTAGTGTCGACGACGAGGTGGCGGAGGCCTCGGTGTACTCCATCCATATCTGTGGGGTGGCATCACATCACGACGAGGTGCAGTTGACCCTTCACCTTGATCCTGTGTATCTTGTGTGGGGATAGGTGGTGGAGTACTCGACATCGGCCAAACCAGTCTACACCTTTCGTCTTGTGTCTGCTGATCACGGTCGTCAGTAGTGTCCCATGTAAAGGAGTCTCCTGCTAGTGTACAAGAAATTAAGTACTGAACAATGTCATACTGCATCTAACAATAGTAGGAAGGGACACGCTTACCATGAGGATGAGATTGTGGTCGATAAGCGAAGTCCATGTAGGGAATCGGCTGCTGATACTGCCATTGTTCGAAAGTAATCTGGTTCTGCTGCAACTGGTCGATATTAAACTGCGATTGCTGCCACGGGTCAGAAGTAAACTGTGGTTGCTGCCACCCCGAGCCTCCAGCCTGGTCTGGAGGTGGTGCTCTCGGCGGTGCCTGCTGTGAGAGTCGTGGACGAGGCCCGTGGCGGAGTGGTGGAGAAATATGCTCCTCGTGCCATCCCGAGCCTCCAGCATGGTCTGGAGAAGGTGGCTGCTCCATGGATCGACGTGGGGCGCGCTCCTCCACCGAGTGACGCGGTGGGCGCGGCTGCGTGGATCGACGTGGGGCGCGCTCCTCCACCGAGTGACGCGGTGGGCGTTGTGCTTCTCGGTGTTGAACGACGTCTGAGACGCTGGTGCACGTGATGGATGCGTAGATACGCCGCAGCTTCTCCTCGACCCGTCGGGCAAAGGACTGAGCCTGCTGACGGGGCACAAGAGGAACGTTCGAAAGCGATCGTCCGTACTGAGCCACCTCAGTCTGTAGCTCCCACGTCATATCGGCCTGCGTTTGTCTCATAGTTAGGTATGCACTACGTAGGCACTCATGTTGTTTATGCTCTAAATAAAGTACTTACCGCTGACTGTCTGGACTCCAGTGTTGACTGGCTAGGGTATATCTCATCGTCATGTGCGTGTGGAATGGGACGTAGCCGTGTCATCGACATGTACCTCTGTAAGTATCCGTGGAATAGCTCCATATCAAACGGGCCAGCGTGCCACACTTGTGTTGGTGCATTCTGCCACTCGTTGACATAAATCCCCACCTGTTGGAGCCATTGAGTGGCGGTCTTGCTACTTTTCCGAGAGTACCTGTCATTAGAATTTGTTAGACCATCATTAAAGAACATAGATGAAGTATAAGACGCATTCCTTATGTACATATATTTACTTACGCGTGCACGACATCTGGAAGGGGAACATCCGGACGCGGGGGATCTACCATCTGGCAAAGACCGAACTGCCGCATGACCCTCTGTTGAGACATCTCCTCAACTTGGCAATCAAAGATGATCTTCGATGTAGTCAGCCAGTACTCTCGATCTCTAGTGCACATAATAGATAACCCGCCGGGATATCGTGCGTGTCTGCGGGGTGTACGGCTCCCAAATCACGACATCCTCTTTCGGTGTCGAATCGTCATTGAACAATGGATAGCATCTAACGACTTGCTCTCCCACAAACGACAACGCATGACAAAATAGTTGTTAGTAACTTTCATATTGTAGTACCGAAGTGCAATTTATTAAGACATTACACGACCTTGCGACGGGTCGATGGAGTGCCAAATGTAGGCAAATCAATTTGCTCTTCGTCGAACAATGGTCGAGTGGTAGACAATTGTTTCATGTTCCTGGTTGCTTACTATTTGGTTGACACTTACTTCTGGACGGCCGATAGGAAACCTCTCCCATGACCACAATTGCAACAATGGGCATCCTAGCAAGGCGAATCGTCCTTGGTTAATCGGCAAGCATTGCACATACCTCGATGCGTAGCTGCTAAGACAATTGAACCCCAACTCCACGTGTGCATTCTTCCCGCACGCCGCCTCCGTGATCCCTCTAGCAAAATGGATGTATCACGCACTAATGGTCGACACGTGGTTCTCGATGAACATCACCTTCCGAGCATCCACATAATGTATGCCTCGTGCTGCGTAATCTGTGGCGCAGTCATCGGAGTGGCCGGGAACCCAAACCTCTGTATCTGCATTGGCAAATAGAACAATTTTCAGTACATGATACTTCTCCAACAAAATAGAACAAATAAATGAAACACACCTGATACTGCTCCAGCCATCCAAATTTTGGCCCATGATTGTCATGGCCAAAGGCCTGAGCTCCATCACGGATGCCAAAGAATCGTTGGGCCATGTCTTGGACCCAATTTGCCGGTGGATCCACTGGACCTATGGGCACGCCAGCCAACGGAAGTCCCAGCAAGTACGAGACGTCCTGAAGGGTAGGAGCCATCTCTCCCCATCGAAAATGGAAAGTGTGAGTCTCGGGCCTCCATCGATCCACCAAGCACGTGAGCAAAGACGAGTCGCATCGTAGTTTACTAGTTTGGAATCCAAGTTGTCGCTTCTATCTCCTCCATACGAGTGGCCTCAACCAAGCGAGCGAATGGTAAGAGCCCAACCCACTTCAATCTACATAAGAAGAAAGCGAAAGTTTAGTCACATTGGCCCATAAATATCCCAACAAGAGAAATAAATGTCACATGCCTCAAGCCAATCGGGATGTATGCACCAGTTCAAAATGGGAGTCACGAGTCACTAGGTGCTTCAAGGACCCGGGTTAGCATCCGATGCACGATCGGTGCTTTCTATCTATGTCAAGATTAAAGAAAGATCCATCATCTGCACATTAGTTCCACACATATTGCAAATTTAAGACATAGTTCCACACATATTACAAATTTAAGACATAGTTCCACACATATTACAAATTTAAGACATAGTTCCACACATATTACAAATTTAAGACATAGTTCCACACATCTAGTTTCTTCCTCTGCCTCTTCTTCCTCGGCTGCCACGTCCACGAGGAGCAGCTCCACCAGTCCCGAAGATGTGGCAACTGGTGTCTATATGACCAAATTGATTACACAGAAAACATTGCCTAGTAGGGCCTCCGGCTTCAGATTCATCCATATCATTACGGATGCGGACACATTGTCGCCTTCCTCTTCCTGTCCGCATCAGTTCAGGATCTGGGATGTAAACCCTTTCACCTAGATTTACTTTATTGAAATTTCCCCATGCCCTATATCCCATCATCTCGCCTGTCCACGTATTGACTACCGCGTCCTTAAGGAAATAAGGAGACACAAACGAGATTGCATCCATACCCATCAGCCCGCATGCAGCTAGTACATGAGAGCAGGGCAGATGCAACAACTTGGGTTTATTGCACGTGCACTCACACGTTGGCCAGGCTTCGTTGCCTATCCTCACCTCCTGTGTCTTTACCTCTTCTCCTGTTCCAATACGGTTGGAAGGGAGGCGTACCTCGAACCTTCTTTCCTGATTACCGATGGCGATGACATGCATGTCCAGCCATGGAGTTACTTCATCAGGAGTGGGATGTGTGAGCTTCTTTATCGCGCTTAGTATACCTGGATGCCTGTCATGAAGCACGCATACATTCGGTGTATCTCTCACAATTGCTATCTTCATTGCACGAAAACCATACCCAACTCTCGGTGTTCTCGCTCTCCACGAAAGCAAAAGCAAGTGGAACAACTTGATTGTTTCCATCTTGGCCTATGGCGATCAATATCGACCCTATACTTGCGTGAGAAATGTACCATCCACACGGATGATCGGTCGACGGTGAGTGAAAGCTTCTATGCATATAGCAAATGAGAAGAACACTCGATGAAGTACCCTCAAATTAGGTTCATGTGGCAATGTAAAGTGTTGGATGTCCACGTAGGTGCTCGGATTCCTAACTGCGATTATCGGAGCATCCTAACAACACGATCATACCCGTCTCAAACGAACCAAACCTTGCCTCCGGTGCCCTTTTCTTAGTCCTCCAAGCCTTCCCGTATGAAATATTGTAGCGAATCGTGAAACTTTGTGAATGATAGCATTCACCCCCATGGCGTTGCCCTCCACTATCTCTGTGTACAACAGTCTAGCCAGGAGGGTTGACGTGAGGTTACGATGGTCCTGAAGGACACTTTCAAGTGTGCATGTGTGCATCACAACATCGGTGACCTTCCAGTTTGTGTCATACCTAGGGACATGGGCATGCACCCTTGCAGGACATCCAGCTTCCTCACAAACCAATGTCAAATATTGTTGTGATGACACCTTCGTTTTCAAGACCCGTTGCATGGACATTGACCACTCAACAATTGCTTCCTGCAGATGTCTCTTGCTAGGATATAATGCACCCAGAGAGATGTTGTTCGCGTGATAATGCCACGTCGAATCATGCCCATCGTTCACAGTCATTGCTGCTGTGTTGTCATTATTCCATGATGCCAGAATAGGTTGGCCGATCTCTTCTTGATCAGACTCGCCAGAATCATCAGCCGTATCACTGTTGCCTTCTGAGTCTTCGGCTTCCATTTGATGTTGCAACAAACCATCATATATCTCGTCCTCATCGCCGCCCTCGAATATGTCTTCCCCTAATCCTTCACCACCGTCCTCTGATACATAACCATCACCCCCGGTGTGTGCATAGCTACTGTGACCTGATTCATATCCGCCGCCACCCTCTTGGCCCTGACTACTCTGGCCATGATCATAACTACCTCCAGCATGACCGGTCTGACTACTCTGGCCATGATCATAACTACCTCCAGCATGACCGGTCTGACTACTATGGCCATGATCATACCCAGCCTCTTTCGCCACAGGTAACACTAAGAGACTGGGGTTAACTTCTCTTTTCTGGCAAGCTTGCACAAATTTGACCCATTTCTGTTGCGCTTCTATTGGCCTTAAATAAAAATTAGGGGTTTGCCTTGACTTAGTCCATAAAGCATGCACAAGCGGTATGGGTAGGAGGGAGCCCTAACGAACACATAACCAATCCTTCAACTGAGTAACGGCAATCGCTTTTGAGATTCAAGCACTTTATCCATAAATCTAAACTCGCTCAAATCAACTCCGTCTTTGGTTTATTACGGAACCAGGACCATACAAGAACCTAAACACTACATTATTTGACATGATTTTCGACCTAAAAAATACCAAAAATAGTCAAAAACAGGTACATTGACACATAATACGGATCAACACCTCCGCAAGAAATTATGGTTTACCCTTGAAGCGTGCGAAGTCCTGCCGTGCAGCTGCCTCAGGTCAACGGATCAGCACCTCCACCATGCACCTTCCTCAAGTCCCAACACTAGCCTCCACCATGGCCATTGCTCAACAAGAACACCACCAGATCCCTCCACCAAAACGCCTCAAATCACTACACTAGGCTATCCCATTAGTAGATCGGGACTCTACTAGCTTGCTAATGTGTTAGAGCAGCGAGTTTGGATAGAAATCTAGGCTACAAATCGGTGCAACGGCCGAGAAAATGAGAGCAAGCGAGAGAGGAAGAAGAGCCAGAGAGGAGCTAGGAAGGAGCTAGGAAGGAGCTAGCAGACGCGCGAGCTGGAACGAGCAAGCAGACGACGGGCACGGGCGGGCGAGCTAATATAGCTGGGGCGCGTCGTCCGTTCGACGGACGAAACGCGCGTCGTCCGTTCAACAGCCGACGCGGCTGACCCCTGGCACCCGACAGCTCGGTCGTCTTTTAAAGAAAAGAAGACAGCGCCGTCGTTCGTTGAACCGCCGACACGGCTGACCCCTGTCACCCGACATGTTGGTCGTCTTTTGAAGAAAAGAAGACAATTTGGTCGTCTTTTCAACAAAAGACGACATGTTGGTCGTCTGCTCAACCGACGAATGCGATCTGTCGTCCGTTGAACGGACGACGGACCGACAGAACTGAAATTTGTCAAATTTGCGTATTATTTGTGAAAATCAATAAAAAAATGTATTATTAAAAAAAAAATAGCTGGAAGGACTGCTGCTGGCAGAGGGCTATGTACGTCCTGCCAGCCCACAGAATCTCTAGGCACGTGAGTCAAGACTAGGCCCAACGTTCAAATTTCAAACAATAAGTACCACTCCACTAGCGAGTGGGCTGAAATCAGTGGCAGGGTACCGAACCGCAGCCGGATTCAAAGACAGGGCTAAAATCAGTGGCAGGGTGCTGAATCATATTACGCGAGCGTGTCTTCTGGTTGTACAGTGCGCAAAATGAGGTGGTTGTATAGAGCGTAAAACGAGGCAATTCGAGCTGGTCGGCTCACAACAGAATTTTGCATAGTATTAGAAAAACCAAAACCTTATACACCTGGAACCTCCAGATAGCTTGCGTGAGCGTGTAGTATCCCTCCATAGTAATAATGCATGCACGCTTAGCACAAACAAGAAATTTCAGCTATACTCTGTCAGAACCAAACATTCAACATCCAACCCTCCATAGTAATAATGCATGCACGCTTAGCACAAACAAGAAATGCAATAGGATTTTAACACCCAAAAAATTCAAAATTCCGTCAGTCGTCGTCATCCTGGCATGTAATGCAACATACAAAGAACCATCATGAATCTCCATGACCAGGCACACATACATGTTGCAATGCAAAAAAGACTTCAAGTTTTCATCTAGCAATTGAGGTATCTAGCAAGAAATCAACAACACACATATACAACACGATGGACGTGCAAGCAACCTGCTGGCGGCGCAATGTGGGCAGCATTCGACATATTTAACCTCCATGGAACACAGCTTGCTGGCGAGCATGAGGTGTAGGAAGTGTCGGGTCGATAATAGGGCCATGTGGTCGAGACTCGAGACATTCAACACCGAGAGATCAAGAATTCCAGTTGCACACCGAGAAAGCGAACACTGAATCAGATCACCATCAAAACATGCTACCAACTCAGCACCAAAAATCAACGAATCAAGTACCCCAGGATGAAATTGTTAAGTTTCTGAAATAGACTAACAAATATAATCAAACTTCACATAATGTGTGGCGATGTCAAAAAAAAAAGCAAGTACTTCATCCAAGTTCTTTCAACAAACACAAAAATACACAGCAGGAGATTCAACAACTTCTTGTACGTTCAGCAACTTCTTGTAAGTTCAACACAAGCAAACGAATAAATATTGAGATGTTGAATAGAAATTCAAGTTAAGTATAGGCACACAAATGTGAAATATGCAAATGACGAATGAGTGCTTAATCTCAAGTAAACAGCTACTGAATACTCGAATGATTGTAAGCACTCACCTTTATTCCATTCAGCACCACACAATGCCTCGATAAGCGCTCGTGTTGATTCCATTCAGCACCACACCAGGCCAGCACCTTGGGACTGTCACCTTCCTCGTTGAACTGTTGGCTGAAGAACTGAACAAGAATTCAAGCAAAAAACAAGTTCTGGATTCAGCGCCCTAGTTGAAAATGTTAAGTACCACAACAGCAAGTAACACATCCAGAACCAAAGTTCAATCTATTAAGCACCTAAAAGAAACAAGGCCCTAGTAATCAAGCATGGTTCCATTCATGAGATACGTCCATCACCCCGGTTGGAATTTTTTAAGTAACTCGGTGTAATTGTTCAGCACCACACAACAACTCATTAAGATCCCATAGTTCCATTCAGCAACACACTAGGCCTCGTTAAGCACTCACCTTGATCGACACTAAGACAATTAAGACAAGATAGACCGTTTACAGTCTCACCTTGTTGGTATTCACTGTCACGAGCTCATCGGGCACTTCCCAGGTTCCCATGTTCTGGCACCATGTCTTAAATTGTTAAGCACCCTTATAAAAATGCATTCGGCACCAAGTAGACAATCATAAGGACCCATGCATCAAGCGCAAGCAGACACGTCTGCTATGCAACATGATATTAAGCACCAGTGCAGCTATCAGTCACAAAGAAAAATCTTGCAATAAGGCTCATACCTTAACTGACAGTGGCATATGCAAGAAGCTGATAATTGCATAAAATCCATTGGTTTCATATAATTAAGCACCCATATAAGCTGCATCCAGCACCAACCTGAGAACTAGTATCCAACTATCCATACGCATATGTCACGCTTATCTAGAGTCTACATGTTGTACTGAATCTCAAATGCCTACCCCATGCGGTAGTAAATTTTTCCCGATTTCCGCTTCATGGAATTGTCAATCCATATAAGAAATGGACAAATGCACTAGAGACAGCACCAACTCACAAGGTATACTCAGGCAGATAAAAGATTGAACAAGTGCATACTACGGGTTTTGTTCGAGAGTTCAGTCTGGCTTTAGATCATATTAAAATGACTGAACTACGACAAATGAGTACCAAGAAATCGGCCACGTATGTAGCAAAATAAAACAGCTAAATGCTACTGAATTTAGAGCGAAAATTCAGTAAAGACCTGTACAGCTACTATGACAATCTGACAGATAACTACAAGAACTGGTCAAATTCAAGTACAGATAGGTTCGGCCAAGAAAAGAGAGCATAAACATGATTTATATCAAGCAGTTTGCACATCAAGCAGACTTCCAAATATCAAGCAGTTTGCTCACACGCTCTAGGAATGGTTGGAGCAAGCACTAAATGGAGATTTCCATAGTAAATGCCACCAGAAAATTAACATCTGTTCTTTCCAAAAAAAGATGCGATTCAAGAAAAAATCCATCGAACAATACCAAACAACATGATCCATCACGCCGCTAGTCTGTCAGCTTGGTCGGAAGAGAGCCAGTAGCGCGAGCACGCGTGTGCATCCATGGCCCGTAAGGCCCTAGCACAGCCAGTGGCAGGGAAGGACCATGACCAGGCACGATGAGGATGGATCAGGAGCGGGGATGATTTGCATCGCGAGAGGAAATTACTTGTTCCAGGAGAGCAGCATGACGCCGGCGTCGTCCATGGCCCAGGCAAGCGTCTCCATGTGCGCTGAGCGTGCTGGCGTCGAAGAAGCTCCCCGTGCCTAGGGATGTCCGAAGCATGGGGAGAGGCGGTTGGGGGCCTGGTGCCGAATCTGGATGCAATATCAATGGGGAATCAAGGCGGTGGTGGAGATCCTGGGCGGCGAGCGGTATCCGGTGGGGAAGGCCCTCCGTGGAGGAAGCGCTCGACATCACCTCCGGCGCCGCCCCTCTCCCCACCTCCGGCGCGCCCCCGTAGCGGCCGTAGCGGCCATCACGGGTTGGCGATGTGCTCCGGCAAGGAGACTAGACCTGGATCGAGGCCGTAGACTGAGTAGAGGCCATGAATGGTGGCATGGTCGCGTCGAAGGAATCAAGAAAGTGGTGCATCTGGGGGAGCTCGGCAGTGGGGGACGGCCGGTCGGTTGACCCGGCGACGGCGAGAGCTCAGCCAGCTCCTGATTGGGCTCCCTTGACGTAGGAGGTCGGGGTTGTCTGCAGGCGCGGGGATTCATGGCGGCAGGCTGGGGAGCTATCACCACTGGCGGCGAGGTGGGGCTGAGGGGCAGGGAGGAGTCGATGTCCATGTGGTGTGGTGTGGGCATATGACAAGACCAGGGACTCTACGCCCAGGAGCCTGACAAGAACCCATATTTTCCTGGCGTCTGCGTCTGCACTACAATATGAACCCCCCTGTAGCAACATATATATGCATTGCTACAGGTTAAAATAAGCGTTGGTGGTGTATTTACCAATGCATGTACCATGCGTTGCCGTTGCTGCTGTTGCAAGGTTGTGTCGCAATCTATATAAGTGCGTTGGTAACATGTATGAATAAGCATTGCAATCTTCCAACGGATGTACTTAGGTTACAAGAACACATCTATGTGTTGGTATTGTCCAGCCAACATTTATATATTTTTCCATTTCTTAGTGATCTTTTCATACAAGATGTATCACTATATACACAATGCACCTCTGCAAATTCTCCTTCAACTACTTATTCTGTTATTGCACAATACCACGACAAGCAGCAAGATATTATTACATTCAACCCAATTGGAATCACAAGATAATGTACATGTCAATAAACAAAAACATAAGTCATCAGCTGGACACTTTCTAACAAGTCTAATGTACATCTCACTAAAAATTCTAATATTATTGGTTGGTTTCTCGCTCCATCCTTGAGCTCAGTAGAACCTCTTATATGTAAAGATGCTGCAAGCCTCAAGAGGGCTGCTGAAAGTTCCCCCTTATTCCGAGAACCCTTAATCTCCCTGCAGGTTAAACAATAATCAATGTAAGTACGGATGATTAAGCTACAAAGATCAAAGAAGGCTTGTCTGCTTAACTGGGTAAATATATGCATAATTGTATATTTCTAGTGTATCCTAGGGCTGCATGAATACAAAACTTACGTGTCACGTATGAAGAAAGCAATTCCATCATAAATAATGTCCAAGTTCAGTTACTCAATCAGGTTAACCGTGAGATGATTCCAAAATATAAATGAAAGCTATTAAATCATTTAAGTATATGTTTGTCAGAATAAGGTTCTACAGTATGTCTAATTGTTCTGGCGGTGGGATATTACTATATTATATAGTAGTCCCATGAAGACATGTAGACTGTATATATGCCTAGCAACAAAGTCAGGAATAATTGGTATCGAGTGTGTAACAATAACTAACAGTTCCATGGAAATTTACAGCAGATAATATGCACCAAGTTAGGCCATTTTTTAATATCATAATAACTTGATTATTATAGTCTGTCCGGGAAAATGAGGATTATAATATAAATTATAAGCCGAGGCATGCCTTCAAGAAAATAATTTATCATGAGGAGCTTACAATTATTTAGAATTTGCAGTATATTGATGTGCTAGAACTTGTCTAGCTTAATGGTATCTGAAGTCTTCCGGTTCAACTGCATAATAAGGGTGCAATTCTATAATATGTGCTACCTGCATGGAATAAGCATGGATTAGTTCACTTGATTACGCACGGGAAGCAAAACAAATCCAGTATAGATCAACATACTCGCTTCGGTCTATATTAATGGTTTTAATTTTGTTTAGATACGAATGCATCTAGTCTAAATACTATATTAGATACGTATGAATCTAGATAAAGTTGAGACAATTAGCATGGACCGGAGGGAGTAGGAGAGAAGCTACATAAGTTTTGGTATGTCACAAATAAATTGACATTTGTTTTGAACTAATAATTATATCTGATCAGATTGGGTTCTACTACACATTCCTTGACAAGATTTTTTGGAAAAAACTGTGCCAAGATGCATGACAAATGCACTCACATCGAGGAAATTGGGTAGCTCTAGGAGAACTTCAATAGCACAAACAACCGGCGATACCATATTCTGAAACAGTGAGCCTGCACAACAACGATGAAATAAAAGGCATCAGACTGGCAATAGATGGTCACCCATGGCGTTGAACCATAATGTGCATGATGGATTTGGGAGAAAGAAACAGGGAGAATGATGGAGGCACCACTTGCTCGCTGTCAGACTTGTCCCAAACTCGACAGGGTACGGCCGTCAAATCCTGCCATTCCCCCAAAATTAGAACATATAATACAATCGGAGAAGGCTGTAGGCTAAATTAGAACAAGATTATTTAGATCGGAGATTGAGAACGAACCAGAAGCAACTGCCATAGGTGACGCTTTGCCATCTGATTGTTGACCCCACGCACGGCCACCAGTCCACACCATAGAACGTGCGAGCGATGAGAGATGCCAGAGGCCACCGGCCAGAAGGAGATTCGACGGAGCCGACGCTACGTCGCCATCGCCGCCACCGTTAGAGGCGGATTGGTTTAGGGCTTTTTTTTTGAAGGAAATTATAAGGGGTAGATTTATTTTGAGGGAAGCTACGATGGTTAAGGAACAGAATACTATGAATACGTGGGAGACGTTTGGATAAGTACGTGGGAGTTAGGACTGTTGGAACACCCCCTGCCGACTGGCCGGTCCCGAGGCTGTTCCACACCCGAGAAAAAGACTAGGAGAAAACACATACAGTACAAAGTAGATGACACAGGGAACAAAAGGAAACTTTATTGAAAACTCTCTCGGTAAAACTCCCGTACACAGATTGTTCCTCTATTTATAGGCTAAAGGGGGATACGATACCCACATGGGCCAACCCTATCCTGGTAGAGGCCACACCGAGTGGGCCTCTACCGGCCTAGTTTTCCAACACTCCCCCTGGGTATCTTATATGTATAACCATGGCTTAAAACTCTGAAAAACCCAGTGGAAAAAATATGGAGAAATGCACACGGTATACTTCTTGCTATGTTGCACGAATTGCCTCATTAAAAACCTCATGTGAGAAACTTCATAAAAACTCACTAAGGGAAAAAGAGTACAATTCACTTAACTATAAAGTTGAGTACTCAATCATCGGGATCAAGATTTCAGCGATGAGTTTGTGAAGATTCTCCCCCTGAACCTTGCATCTCCCTAAGTCTCATCATGCCGATCCCTCGGACACATCTCTCGAAAGAAGACGCTGGCAATGATTTAGTGAACAAATCAGCGAGATTTTCACACGACTTAGTATGCAAGACTTTCACTTCGTTCATCTTTTGTAACTCATGTGCATAGAAGAACTTGGGGTTTATATGCTTTGTGAGATTGCTCTTCACGTAACCCGTCTAGAGTTGTGCAACACAAGCGGCATTATCTTCATAGATAATTGTTGGGGTTTATACGGTGTTCAGTCCACATGACATCTGGATGTGACTGACTACTCGTCGAAGCCATACACATTCTCGTGATGCTTCATATAATGCTATGATTTCCGAGTGGTTCGTCGAAGTTGACACAAGAGTTTGCTTAGACGATTTCCAGGAAATAGCCGTCCACCACAAAGGAAAACATATCCAGTCTGCGACTTGGATGTATGCGGGTCCGAAAGGTACCCAGCATCTGCATAGCCTACAACAGATAGGTCTTGGTTCTTTTGGTAAAACAAGCCAAGGTCCTTTGTCCCTTGTATGTACCTAAAGATGTCCTTAACGCCTTTTCCAATGCCTCTTGGTAGGCTCAGAACTGTACCTTGCAAGAAAATTGACGGCGAATGCAATATCCGGTCGTGTACAATTTGCGAGGTACATAAGTGCGCCAACTGCACTTAAGTAGGGGAATTCCGGTCCCAGAATTTCCTCCCCCTCTTCTTTAGGCCTGAACGGGTCCTTGTCTTGCTGCAAAGATCTTTCGACCATCGGGGTCATAGAAGGATATGCCTTTTCAAACCCAAATCGTTCCAACACCTTCTAGGTGTAGGCCGACTGGTGAACTAGAATCCCAGCAGGGGAATGCTCAAGTTGCAGACCGAGGCAGAACTTGGTTTTGCCTAAGTCTTTCATCTCGAATTCCGACATCAGGTAGGAACTCGCTTACTCAATATCGTCAGGTGTACCGATTATATTCAAATCGTCCACGTACACCGAGATAATACAGAAACCATCCTAGGATCTCCGTATAAAAACACATGGGCAATCTTCATTGCTCGTGTAGCCCTTCTGATGAAGGAAATCGCTTAAACGATTATACCACATCCTACCTGACTGTTTTAGTCCATACAATGACTTCTTAAGCTGAACACTGTATAAGCTCCCGTTTGCTCTATCCTGGTTCGGACAGGATACCTTCCGGTACTTTCATGTATATGTCCGAATCCAAGTTACTATATAGGTAAGCGGTGACAACATCCATTAGTTTCATTTTTAAGTCCATGTTTACGCCATTGAGATCAAGTATCTAAAGGTAATTCCATCCATGATCGGGAGTAGGTTTCCTCAAAGTCGACACCGGTCGTTGAGTGAAACCTTGAGCAACGAGCCTTGATTTGTACCTTACTACTTCATTATTCTCGTTTCTCTTTCGAACAAAAACCCACTTATGGCCAACAGGGCGAATGTGGGGAGGAGTTAGACAAACAGGTCCAAATACCTCTCTTTTGTTTAACGATAATAATTCAGCGGTAATTGCCTTCTGCCAATCTTTCCAATCCGACCTTTTCTTGCAATCAGCGAGCGTGTTAGGCTCAGGGTCAAGATCTATGATTGAGGCAATTTTCTTGGCAAAATTAACGTCGACATTTGCCATGGCTCGTTTGTATGACTCGCCCGAATTAACATAGTTAATGGCCATTTCGTCCTGGAGTGCATCAGGCACATCCTCTTGCTCCACCGGATTTCCCGATCCAGGAGCTAGGTCCTTTAGCTTTCCCGCTCCGATGTGTGCACACACAACTTCGCTGGGTATTTCCAATATAGGAGAGTTCAAGTCCGGAATTTCGTGCACTGAAATATCCGTACTCGTGCCAGGCCTCAACTGGCTCCCCTCAACAGGGGCAGACTGTAATAAATCTCTCTTATCCTTTTTCTTCGGGCGTCCCCGGGTACTTGGGATTTGAGAAACCGGAATCCGTGTCCTCTTAGGCCTTGGAGCAGGAGCGGGTATACCATCATTTTTCTTTGGTATTTCAACCCTTTCCGGTGCATTGCGTGCATGCACATGCGACTTTGTCACAGTCTTTAAATCACTAAAATGATCGGGCAGTTGATTCGCTAGGAAGTGTAAATCTAGTATCTTTTGGACTTCTCTATTAGTCTCAACAGTGCGCGGGTCATGAGCGTGGATCCCCGTGGCTTTCCACGTGATTTCTCGACTTTTGTCATCCAGGGGTTGATTACCTCCCCCCAAAGTCGGGAAAAGATCCTCGTCAAAAATGCAGTCAGCAAAACGGGCCGTGTGACAGTCACCTGTCAAGGGGTCCAAGAACCTGATTATGGACATAGTCTCATAACCAACGTATATCCCCGACTTACGGAGCGGTCCCATTGCTGATCGCTGGGGTGGTGGTATAGGTACCAGGGGCGGAGCTCCTAGTAGGGCAAGGCATGATTTTTGGAGAAAACCTTTAGATGCGTATGTTTTTTCTGAACATTTTGAGTGGTTATACGCTGAAAACGGACTTCGTATGAGAAAGTTATGCTTGTTTTAGTAAATACTGCGTAAAATTGATTTTGAAGTGAAATAAGGACTAGGTGTAGTCTAGTTTTAAACTAAAATTTTCTCTCTGCAATTGCTAATTCTCAATCTAATCAAAATCAACTCTAAACAATGTCCTAGATGAGGTATCTAAGGAGGTCATGAGATTATTTTGGCCGCCTTATGGCATGTGGCCAAAACCAACTCTTATTATGTGACTGTTTATGTTTTATGTTTATACTTTGGCTTATTATCGGTAAAAATTTCCAATTGCACGCTTTCTCAATTAGAGAAACGATGGTTTAGAACCCTCCTAAAGATGTGAATTCGCGCAAGAAACAAGATCACAATCCTAAGTATGGACGAAGTGATAACAAAAATGCGTGAAAAGTCATTAAAAACGAGAATATACTAGGTCACTATTGATTTTTTCGGCGTGTGACCACCTTCTATTTTTCAATAAAATCTACTACAACTGATTTTGACCATCGATTTGATGAGTTTTCGTTAGAGTTTCTTTGTTTTGCCTTGCCTGAAATGAACCATTTTATAGGTTCAAAAGCGAATAAGATTTCTCGGCTTACAGAGATTTATCATGGGAATTTATATTATCATGAACATGAACTTATATAAGATAACCTTGATATATTCTTTATCCATATACAGAGAATTAAAGACTTTAGAGATTATCTTAATATTTGAATGATACATTATGCTTCATATCGTTTATCGCCTTGTTAAGCTGATATTGCTTTTACTGGTAGAAACAACAATAGTTGAAAGGGCTTTCTTAATGACAAAGATCATCAAGACCGAGTTGATATTTACTTTTTTTGGAGTTCGCCCTACCTTGATTTTTTTCCGTCCTATGCCACTGATAGGTACATATACCTGGCAGCCGAACCTACGTAGGTGGGAAATTTCCGGTGCCGACCCTTGCGCAAGTTGGATGGGAGAGTGGATGTTGTTGGACGATGGTCGAAAGTTGATGAGATTAGCGGCGTGTAACACCGCGTGTCCCCAATATGTAGTTGGTAAATTACAACCCTGAAGGAGTGGGCTGGCAATGAATTTAATTCTTTTAATCAATGACTCCGCAAGTCCAATTTGAGTGTGGACATGCGGTACGGAGTGCTCAAGTTTGATTCCAGTTGCCATGCAATAATCATCGAATGCCTTTGAAGTAAATTCTCCGGCATTGTCCATTCGAATAGACTTTAAACGATAATCAGGGAATTTATTCCTTATTTGTATGATCTGGGAGATCAACTTTGCAAAAGCATGGTTCCTTGTTGACAGCAGGCAAACATTGGACCATTTAGAGGAAGCATCGATGAGCACCATGAAGTGCAAACGGCCACGAGAGGGGCTGAATTGGACCACATATATCCTTGAATGCGTTCCAAGAACGCGGGAGTTCATCCTTAACCTTTAGGGGACGGTCTAATGATCAATTTCCCCATAGCGCATGCGAGCACGAAATCATCGGGATTCGTGAAAATTTTCACATTAACATTATGACCGCTCGAGTTGTTAATTATATTTCTCATCATCCTAAGACCGGGGTGGCCTAACCTATCATGCCAAAGGCGAGAATAGTTCGAGCTTCTAAAGACAGTCTTAAGGGTAGTGTAAATAGGTGGTGCTACTATCTTAGTGTAGTACAACCCAAGAGCTAATGAAGGAGTCTTTCGACAACATGTTTACCATTTTCGTCGGCGCTTGGTAATGAGTAGGAACTCCTTTCCATTCTCATCATCATCGGTTTCGACATGGAAACCATTTGCGCGGATGTCTCTAAAACTTAAGAGAGTACGAGTCGACTCCGGATACAACAATGCCTCTTCAATGATCAGAGTTGTTCCATTTGGGAGTATGATAGTTGCTCTTCCGGAGCCAACTACATTCGGACCGCAGCCGGCGATCATCATTATGTTACCAGGGTTTTTGGTAATGGACTCAAAATACTATGTTTCTCTCAAGATGGTATTTGTGGTGCCGCTATCAGCCAGGCACGTTTCCTCCATTTGGTCGCCACACGCGTTCTAAAATATAGTGCCTAATTAATATAATGGAGCGAGGAAGATGCTACATCAAGTAAATAAAACACATAAACATTTCAGAACATCACATAATCAAATAATGGAATAGATGAATGAAATAGATGTCATCCAATCGCCGAAAACAAATAAATGTTATGCTCTCATAGATCTTACAACCATATCGAAAATTGTATCGGATTATTGCGGAAAAGGAATCATCTCAACAAAAAAAGAGCTCAGGTGGATTCTGCAAAGAAATCACCAAGCTCAGCCAGTATCTCAAGGTCAGTGGGCTTCTCTTCGTTGGCCATCATCATGGACAAGGGGCCTAGCTGAGGCGGCGGGGGCACAACGTGCTCAACCTCCATGGGCACATCGGCGTCCATGGGGACCGCCGAGGGTGCTGCCACTTGTGCTACGTCCTGCGCCACTACGTGCGCGACGTTCTGCACAGGCGCCGCTCCGGGTGCCAGTGGTGCCTCAACCTGGACAAGATGCGCCTCGCGCGCCTTCTTGTTGGCCTTGAACGTGTCCACGACGTGTTTAGGGGCCAAACACTGCCTGGAGAAGTGAGTCTTGGAGCCAGAGCGAAAGCAGTCCTGGGGCCTCGCCTCCCCCTTGCCCGCCTTGCGTTGCTTGGCCGGGTTGGAGGAGTTGGGGCCCTTCTTGCCCTTCTTGCCTCTCTTCTTGTGGATGGGCTTGCGCACCTTGTAGGCACCGGCATTGGCCTCATGACTTGGGCCCCCCGCGAAGGGTTGCGCGGAGAAGTTCTTTTTCAGAACATTATCCTGCGCCTCGGCCACCTGGAGGGCATCAATAAGCGCTGCATATTCCATGAATCCTTCCTGGCGAAAGTTTCGCGAGGACTGGATGTTGTCCGGATGGAATGTGGAGAGGGTTTTGTCTTTCTTCTGCTGATCGGTGGTACTGGTCCCACACAGCTGAAGAATAGTACAAATCCGGTGCAACCTGGAGTTGTACTATCCCACTGTCTTGAAGTCCGCAAACCTCAAACGTATCCAATCTGCCTCCGCCTGTGGCTGAATGGTGTACTTCAGCCTAGAGAACCGCTTGTTGAGGGCGGTCCAAAGGGCAGAAGCACTCCGGTCTGCCATGTACTCGTTCTTGAGAGTCTCACACATGTGATGGCGGAGGAAGTGCAGGGCTTTGACGTTGTCCGCCGGGATGGTTTTGCTGGGGGCCGTCGGGGTCCCCTCAATCAACGCATACTTGATGCATCGGCCCTCGAGGACGATCTCAACGTCCGAGGCCCAAGTCAGGTAGTTAAGCCCATCCTGGGTCAACTCCGGGAACTCGCGGCTGACGATTCCGGTCATCTGCAATTTATGCAAAGTGTGTAAGATTATAGCAAGTAATCGGTTGCATAAATGCGATAATCGATACAATAATTCAAATATGACGGCGTTCCAAAATTTAATGTAAAAACGGTACAAGCTATCTATGAAATAGAAAGTATTAAAAACATGCGTTAATTAATGACTATAGTAAAACATAGTTCAAAAGCTTGTGTAAAATCGGACAGAAAAACAGAGAAGAAACGGTCCAACAGCCCCGCAAACGCGTGTTCCCACGCCCAGAAACGGCCCGAAAACGGCCGAAAAACGCGCGGTCTCCCGTGGACCGGCCCACCCCACACCGTCCCTGCCCGAAAACGGGGGAACAGAGCACTAGTGTGCTCTCGAGTGGGGCGGCGGCGGCAGCGCCGCCGGGCGGGGCGAGCGAGTGGGGTGGGGCGGCATCTGTGGCGGCGATAGGGCGGCGCGTGGCGCAAGCGGCCGGCGGCATGTCTTGGCGGCCGGCGGCATGTCGTGGCGCGCAGCGGCGATCTGGCGAGCCTGCTGGCGGCCGCGGCAGCCGGCGGCAGCGAAGCGGCAGTCGGGCGACGCGCGATTGACGCAGCCGAAGGCAAGCAGCGCAGCAACCCGGCAGCGCGGCGGCGAAGCGCGGCAGCGGCCCATGCGGTGAACACGGCAACGGCAGCGCCTGGCGAAGCTCGGGGCAGCGGTGGACGCGGGACGCAGCGACCCGCTTCGGCGTGGCGCGGCGCAGACGCGCTCTGCAGCTTCGCGGCGCGCAATGCCGCACGGTCAGCGGTGGACGCACGGCACGCTGTGGCCCGCCGGCGTGGCGCTGGCGCATGTGCAAGCCGCAGCTTGCGGCAGCAGCAGCGCGGACGGCGACGCAACCATGGCTCGCGGTGGCGTGCGGCTGCGTGGCTGGCGGCGCCAGCGGCCGGCGGCGGTCGATTTTGCGGTCGATTTGTGTTACCTTCAACGAAGCCTGCGTGATGCGAGCTCGGCACGTAACAGCGGAGGCTCGACGGAGACACGTGCTGATAACGTGTTGGAACACTCCCTGCCGACTGGCCGGTCCCGAGGCTGTTCCACACCCGAGAAGAAGACTAGGAGAAAGCACACACAGTACAAAGTAGATGACACATGGAACAAAAGGGAACTTTATTGAAAACTCTCTCGGTAAAACTCCTGTACACAGATTGTTCCTCTATTTATAGGCTAAAGGGGGATACGATACCCACATGGGCCAACCCTAGCCTAGTAGAGGCCACACCGAGTGGGCCTCTACCAGCCCAGTTTCCCAACAAGGACTACGTGGGAGGTGGGATTGGATGGTCCACAGTCCCAACGCATTTTTTGCACCGTTGCTACCTATCCATTGTAATATGGGGTATCTTGTTGTAGTGCTGGACTTGGCAGAAAAGCCGGTCGCCAGTGAACAGGTAAAGGTAGGGAGAGAATAATTCCTATTAGGATATACCAGCTAGCCCCGGAAAAGAATGAAAAGAAAATCAGTGTTTTTTGGATAACACGCATCTCCAAGCAATGAATGGCGAGAGATGCTTCCTTCACAGGTAGTGCTTCACAGGTAGTGAGCTAGATCACCGGTCATCTCTTCGATGACAGCCGTCAAAGCATGTAAACTCCATGTCTATCGGCATGAGGTGGTGGTTGTTGTGAAGGATGATTCGGTTGGAGTTGCGCCGGTTGGGAAAGCACACATTTTTTGGTCACGTCCTTGACGCGAACAACGAAGAAGATATTGAGCATGTACGGAAAGGAACTCAGCATTTTCTCAGACTCTGTATTTGCCAATAATTATTTTTTATACAACATAAAAGCACGAGCGTAAACAAAAGAAGGCTGGGAAGCTCCAGATGGACGCCACGTGCACTGGTCACACATATGGCGCCATGGCGGGCTGGGCACATTCAAGCCGCGTCTCCACACGCTCTTGCCCGCACTTTAAAAATAACCTTGATTTTGATTGGATTAGAGATATACGGAAATTACATAAGCCGGATGGCTCGGTCAGCAGCATGCACATACACAAATCAATGTGGCTTGAAATTTCCTGATTCGTGACCTATTCAAACTTAGGATCCCACTAATCTTCACTACTGAGTAGTACTTCTTGCGTGAAAATAATAGAAATAAAAGGTTAATTCTGCATCTTTTATTCTATCGAATGCGGATGACAAACATTCTGATATGCCCCTCTCATACATCATGTTTAGAATAGCATGGACATCTTCGAGATGTACTCAATGTGATGTCATGGACAAGGCATCTTTAGTTGCATGCCATCCAACATGTTTGCAACATTGGCTTATTTTGTTTTTGCACACAATGGAACAGACATACTTTTACATGTACACTTATTGGTCTTTATCATGTTGTGATATGTGTTTTGACTTTTCCTTTATGGCAACATGTATCATCTATAGTATATTAAAAGTGGCATCAATAACATAACTACTTGGTGTTTAGCCATATCAAATTCCCATGTCATATATTTAGTATTATCTATTGAACTGTCATATGAAATCGTTATGGTCACAACATGTATCCTTCGTGTTCAAGAACCATCCACTTGTCTATCCATCGATTTATATATATCATGTGACCACTATTAGACCGAGCTAAGCAAAAACAACCATAAAGTGAAAATTGATACATTTGCAAAATATGCTAACGATAGTTGTATTTATACATCCGTATCAACGCACGGGCATTCAACTAGTTATATATCTATATCTATATTTAATTTACTATTAAATGGGAGTTGGTGATCGTAGGTCGTCACTCGACATCAAACATTGGGACAATCTAGACCGTTCATCTCAATCTCAGCACCTCCACACACCATCCAAATCGTACGATCAATTTTCAAGGTTAGTCATGCCCGTGTCCATCCTTCCTTCCTTTTATCATGGCAGATCACATATTATCAATCAAAAATCACGGGTAATTAATACACATTAATTAGGAAAACATATCTTTCCTTCCCAATGAGAGAGGTAAGATCTACAGCCGACTGCATAATAAACCTATAAAATCAGCTATGTGCAATTAAAGGGTAATTAGTCATCCTTTCTAATTCTATTGTCCTCTCTCCATAGCTCACACACAGTCAAACTCTCCCTTCTTCAAGCCCAGTCCCACTCAACCGCCGCCCTGGAGTCCAACTATAGCCACACCGGATTGGGGACTTCGAGCTCCGCACTATCATGAATCCCGCCTCGGACCACCGTGTTGGACGCTAGAGATCCTGCGAAGGCCTGGCGTCTGCCGGTCTTCCCAAGTGGCCGACAGAGCTCTTGTGACTCCTCGGCCTCTGACCTTCGGACGGTATTCCCTGCGATGCCCCGGCAAGCTCCGCAATGCCCCGGCCTCTGCCGTTCTTCCCCACAAGTGGAGCGGGCACGAGGAGAGTAGCCCTACCTCGACGCATGCTACCGCGATTACGAGCACTGCGTTGGACAAAAAGGTACCTATCTTGTACCCTTCAATGGCATCTGGATTGGGAAATTCATGTTGGGAATCTAAACATGAAAAACCATACAGTACACCACAATGTTTTAGTAGCTTTGGCATATAAAGTCAAACGGTTAGTAATTTTAGATTTTCAATTGTTGTTTCTGCTCTGTTTGGCAATTTGACAATGCTACAACTATGGTTAACAATTTGCAGTACAATATGTTCACTTGAAGTACCTATGTTGTGGACCCTAGTAAGATGGTTGCGGCTGGCTAGACGACAAGAAGACCAGGATGTTCGTATTGGAGCAGGAGACAATAAGAGTCCTTTAGAAAGGTATATGATTAGGTAAGAAGAGTCCAATTGTATTAGGAAAGGTCTAGGTATAATCGTATTAGGAGAGGTCAATGGCCTCGACATCTATTATATAAGGATGTCATGTATCCACGTTTGAGACAGGCAATAAACAATCAATCTAATATCTTCGTGGTTATTCTCTCTTCTCAACCTATGTCTACCCAAACCCTAGCAGCCACGTCGTCTGGCTATCTTCTGCACGGTAGTTATCCCGTTGTGGATCCAACTCCACAACATTTGGTATCAGATCCAACCACCATGGCTTTCGATGCCGACTATTTTATGAAAGATTTCAAGGCCTCCCTTCAAACCATCTTTAACGAATTCAAGACGCGTATACTAGAGATTGCCGTGGAGAAAGAAAGCAGGATGACAGAAGCTTCTATGGCACAAGTAGCGGCAAAGGCGCTTGAAGAAGAAGTGCCAGAGGAAGAACCAGTAGCGACGCAGATGCAGATCATAACTGCGGTTACAATGGGCGCAATCAAGGGAATCATGGCCGAGCAACCAGGTGCAGCAGCGCAAGTAGTGGTGGCGGTACTACAACCAGGGATAATAATAACAGAGGCATAAATAGAAGTACTAGTGGCAGTAAACCTAATAGGAGAACTGCCTACTTCGTCAGATCTAGAAGCGGCAACACAACTTAAAGCAGCACCTGTGGTGGCATCGGGTACAGTGGAGGTGACGCTTGATGTACCAAGACATGGAGCCGTGGGGGCAACAAGACCATGGTTTCCAGCCTGCAGTTTGAGGACAAGCTGCTTGTCAAGGAGGAACTGGAATCACAGTATCACATTGATATGGTGTAATCCCCTGGACCCTACACTCTAAATCACAAGACGGTATAACCCAAGAGTGCATAAGGTGGTACTACTGTGGAGGCCCAAAGGCTACCCAAGAGCAGGCCCGTCTAAGCGGAGCAGGGAACAGTACCGGCCAACCACCCTACCAACTCCTCGTGGTTATAGCTTCAAGTGCGAGAGACGTAGCTGGCTGGACTGCGAGTCAAGCATACACAAATGAGCATGTATGCCAACGACATACAAGGGTACATCATAACCATCCATCTAAAAGAAATAGAAATATTCAACACCATACGACAAGTTCTAAAATATTAGATAGCTAATAGTTAGGATACATCCTCATACATCACACATCAGAGTATCAAGCGGAAGCGAAAGATAAGATCCGAGTACAGATAAGAAGCAAATTGACATAAGATGACCTGAAAATAAGCATATGCTGCCCATAGATCTCACGGATCTCCATCCCCGGAATTTCTACACCAGAAGGTCATTGCCACCATCATCGGTCTCTTCAAACCAGTAACCTTCCTTAGAGTATATATGTCCATCTGAACCAAATATTTATCGTGTAAGATTCTAGGGGGCTCAACAAGTCTTTATGCATCTAAAGGGAACAACCTGAGGGTGATGAAATTGCAACGAAAGTAAAGCCTAGCAGTTCTTTAGAGACACGCTACAACATTCGCCTAACCAATGATAGACGGACGCTTGTTAAATAAACAAAATTTAATTACCCAACAGTTACATATCAACATAAATAAACATCGCTCGCCCACCTCCCTGTTCCCGGATGAGAAGGCGGAAGAACATCCCATCTGTTGGCAGTTTTATCAATCATTCCTTGAATATTTCACTATTACTAGTCAAGTCTTAGTCAATTTAAAGCGGTACTTTAGTTACGCTTGTCTATGATCTAGAAACTATGGTCTAAGTCATCCATAACCGCGGACATGGCTTTCAGAAAGATTTACCCTGCAGGGATGCAAAAATAGCAACACACGCATGATCAACCTCGGAAAAATCAAATAAAAACCCAATGAGGCATCACGACAAAGCAATCACAAGATTCATTAAATATTTTAGGGGGCCACCCCACTAAGCTACCCGCTACGAAGTCGGCCGGCTCCGCGATAGACCCAAGGTGTGTAGCAACAGATGTAAACGACTGAAAACCCAAAAGTGTTATTGGGCTTGTCGATACAGCGGAAATGTCACACGGAGTCCTAAACAGTACAATAGTAAACGCTCCTCGAGCAACAATAGTAAAAAAACAGTAGCATGGCATAAGTACAGGATAGTAGCAAAGCTCCAAACTAGTTTGTGGCCCCAAGAAATAGGAAATGACTCAAGCTCTGGCGAGGGGGATTCATGGTCCCATATGCGGATAGTGAGATAGTCAAGGAACAAGAATCAAGTACTCGGGGTCCTACGGGACACAAGTGAGCTTAAAGAACCAAATAGCAGATAGTGCTCACCGGTGCCTCTTCATTAGTTATCCCATTACTACTCAATTTAGTTATGTAGGTACCTCATTATTTATAGACACTCACAAACCCTACACAAGAATTCTGCGACTCGCATGGCTCAAACAACTCCTGTAGTAATGGCTCATAAGATTGAGGGAACAAGCTTTGGTGGGGTTTAAAAGTAAAGGCTATGCAATACTTGGGATTCACATTAATTCGAATCACGACTCATGATGTAAGAATAAGATAGATGCAATAGGTACTATATGTAGTGCAAGCATGGGGAAATGCTTGCCTGATAGTTCAGTTGGAGAATAAGATGGATCCGGGTATTACTCCTGAGGCTCCTGATATTCTCCTTGCTCAGCGTGTATTCAGATAAAACCCAAACACAGAAGGGGCCAAAATAAATACATTGCACAATCATATAAGTTATAGGCAACAAGCAAACAAGGTATGCCATGATAATATGATGCACAATTTACATGGCATAGCATAGAATGGCATGGGTGAGGTGTGGGGTACAAGATGAAAACATTTTATTCAGTTTTTAGTCATGTTTTGCTCCCATAAATATTGCTGTCCCATTAATATTTATATGATGCATGCCCCAATTCATATCACGAAATGTATAGTTAGAACAGCCTCGTAGAGCTGATCGATTTAGATATATCATTTGTTGAATTCGGAGTTACGGTTAAAGTTATGCAAAGAAGAAGCGCCAGAGGAAGAAGCAGATGGCGCAGATGCGCATCACAATCAAGGTGACAAGGCATGCAACCAAGGGAATCATGGCCGAGCAACCAGGCGCAGCAGCGCAAGTAGTGGTGGCGGTACTACAACCAGGGATAATAATAACAGAGGCATAAATAGAAGTACTAGTGGCAGTAAACCTAATAGGAGAACTGCCTACTTCGTCAGATCTAGAAGCGGCAACACAACTTAAAGCAGCACCTGTGGTGGCATCGGGTACAGTGGAGGTGACGCTTGATGTACCAAGACATGGAGCCGTGGGGGCAACAAGACCATGGTTGCCAGCTTGCAGTTTGAGGACAAGATGCTTGTCAGGGAGGAACTGGAATCACAGTATCACATTGATATGGTGTAATCCCCTGGACCCTACACTCTAAATCACAAGACGGTATAACCCAAGAGTGCATAAGGTGGTACTACTGTGGAGGCCCAAAGGCCACCCAAGAGCAGGCCCGTCTAAGCGGAAGCGAGGCAGTGCAACCAACCACCCTACCAACTCCTCGTGGTTATAGCTTCAAGTGCGAGAGACGTAGCTGGCTGGACTGCGAGTCAAGCATACACAAATGAGCATGTATGCCAACGACATACAAGGGTACATCATAACCATCCATCTAAAAGAAATAGAAATATTCAACACCATACGACAAGTTCTAAAATATTAGATAGCTAATAGTTAGGATACATCCTCATACATCACACATCAGAGTATCAAGCGGAAGCGGAAGATAAGATCCGAGTACAGATAAGAAGCAAATTGACATAAGATGACCTGAAAATAAGCATATCCCACCCATAGATCTCACGGATCTCCATCCCCGGAAATTCTACACCAGACGGTCGTTGCCACCATCATCGGTCTCTTCAAACCAATAACCTTCCTTAGAGTATGTCTGTCCATCTGAACCAAATATTTATCGTGTAAGACTCTAGGGGGCTCAACAAGTCTTTATGCATCTAAAGGGAACAACCCGAGGGTGATGCAATTGCAGCGAAAGTAAAGCCTAGCAGTTCTTTAGAGACACGCTACAACATTCGCCTAACCAATGATAGACGGATGCTCGTTAAATAAACAAAATTTAATTACCCAACAGTTACATATCAACATAAATAAACATCGCTCGCCCACCTCCCTGTTCCCGGACGAGAAGGCGGAAGAACATCCCATCTGTTGGCAGTTTTATCAATCATTCCTTGAATATTGCACTATTACTAGTCAAGTGTTAGTCAATTTAAAGCGGTACTTTAGTTACGCTTGTCTATGATCTAGAAACTATGCTCTAAGTCATCCATAACCGCGGACATGGCTTTCAGAAAGATTTACCCTGCAGGGATGCAAAAATAGCAACACACGCATGATCAACCTCGGAAAAATCAAATGAAAACCCAATGAGGCATCAAGACAAAGCAATCACAAGATTCATTAAATATTTTAGGGGGCCACCCCACTAAGCTACCCGCTACGAAGTCGGCCGGCTCCGCGATAGACCCAAGGTGTGTAGCAACGGCTGTAAACAACTGGAAACCCTAAAGCGTCATTGGGCTTGTCGATACAGCGGAAATGTCGCACGGAGTCCTAAACAGTACAATAGTAAACGCTCCTCGAGCAACAATAGTAAAAAAACAGTAGCATGGCATAAGTACAGGATAGTAGCAAAGCCCCAAACTAGTTTGTGGCCCCAAGAAATAGGAAATGACTCAAGCTCTGGCGAGGGGGATTCATGGTCCCATATGCGGATAGTGCGATAGTCAAGGAACAAGAATCAAGTACTCGGGGTCCTACGGGACACAAGTGAGCTTAAAGAACCAAATAGCAGATAGTGCTCATCGGTGCCTCTTCATTAGTTATCCCATTACTACTCAATTCAGTTATTTAGGTACCTCATTATTTATAGACACTCACAAACCCTACACATGAATTCTGTGACTCGCATGGCTCAAACAACTCCTGTAGTAATGGCTCATAAGATTGAGGGAACAAGCTTCGGTGGGGTTTAAAAGTAAAGGCTATGCAATACTTGGGATTCACATTAATTCGAATCACGACTCATGATGTAAGAATAAGATAGATGCAATATGTACTATATGTAGTGCAAGCATGGGGAAATGCTTGCCTGATAGTTCAGTTGGAGAATAAGATGGATCCGGGTATTACTCCTGAGGCTCCTGATATTCTCCTTGCTCAGCGTGTATCCAGATAAAACCCAAACACAGAAGGGGCCAAAATAAATACATTGCACAATCATATAAATTATAGGCAACAAGCAAACAAGGTATGCCATGATAATATGATGCACAATTTACATGGCATAGCATAGAATGACATGGGTGAGGTGTGGGGTACAAGATGAAAACATTTTATTCAGTTTTTAGTCATGTTTTGCTCCCATAAATATTGCTGTCCCATTAATATTTATATGATGCATGCCCCAATTCATATCACGAAATGTATAGTTAGAACAGCCTCGTCGAGCTGATCGATTTAGATATATCATTTGTTGAATTCGGAGTTACGGAATTAAAGTTATGCAAAGAAGAAGCGCCAGAGGAAGAAGCAGTAGCGACGCAGATGCAGATCACAACTGCGGTGACAGTGGGCGCAACCAAGGGAATCATGGCCGAGCAACCAGGCGCAGCATCGCAAGTAGTGGTGGCGGTACTACAACCAGGGATAATAATAACAGAGGCATAAATAGAAATACTAGTGGCAGTAAACCTAATAGGAGAACTGCCTACTTCGTCAGATCTAGAAGCGGCAACACAACTTAAAGCAGCACCTGTGGTGGCATCGGGTACAGTGGAGGTGACGCTTGATGTACCAAGACATGGAGCCGTGGGGGCAACAAGACCATGGTTGCCAGCCTGCAGTTTGAGGACAAGCCGCTTGTCAGGGAGGAACTGGAATCACAGTATCACATTGATATGGTGTAATCCCCTGGACCCTACACTCTAAATCACAAGACGGTATAACCCAAGAGTGCATAAGGTGGTACTACTGTGGAGGCCCAAAGGCCACCCAAGAGCAGGCCCGTCTAAGCGGAGTAGGGAACGGTACCGGCCAACCACCCTACCAACTTCTCGTGGTTATAGCTTCAAGTGCGAGAGACGTAGCTGGCTGGACTGCGAGTCAAGCATACACAAATGAGCATGTATGCCAACGACATACAAGGGTACATCATAACCATCCATCTAAAAGAAATAGAAATATTCAACACCATACGACAAGTTCTAAAATATTAGATAGCTAATAGTTAGGATACATCCTCATACATCATACATCAGATTATCAAGCGGAAGCGGAAGATAAGATCCGAGTACAGATAAGAAGCAAATTGACATAAGATGACCTGAAAATAAGCATATCCCGCCCATAGATCTCACGGATCTCCATCTCCGGAATTTCTACACCAGACGGTCGTTGCCGCCATCATCGGTCTCTTCAAAACAGTAACCTTCCTTAGAGTATATCTGTCCATCTGAACCAAATATTTATCGTGTAAGACTCTAGGGGGCTCAACAAGTCTTTATGCATCTAAAGGGAACAACCTGAGGGTGATGCAATTGCAGCGAAAGTAAAGCCTAGCAGTTCTTTAGAGACACGCTACAACATTCGCCTAACCAATGATAGACGGACGCTCGTTAAATAAACAAAACTTAATTATCCAACAGTTACATATCAACATAAATAAACATCGCTCGCCCACCTCCCTGTTCCCGGACGAGAAGGCGGAAGAACATCCCATCTGTTGGCAGTTTTATCAATCATTCCTTGAATATTGCACTATTACTAGTCAAGTCTTAGTCAATTTAAAGCGGTACTTTAGTTACGCTTGTATATGATCTAGAAACTATGCTTTAAGTCATCCATAACCACGGACATGGCTTTCAGAAAGATTTACCCTGCAGGGATGCAAAAATAGCAACACACGCACGATCAACCTCGGAAAAATCAAATGAAAACCCAATGAGGCATCACGACAAAGCAATCACAAGATTCATTAAATATTTTAGGGGGCCACCCCACTAAGCTACCCGCTACGAAGTCGGCCGGCTCCGCGATAGACCCAAGGTGTGTAGCAATGGCTGTAAACGACTGGAAACCCGAAAGTGTTATTGGGCTTGTCGATACAGCGGAAATGTCGCACGGAGTCCTAAACAGTACAATAGTAAACGCTCCTCGAGCAACAATAGTAAAAAAACAGTAGCATGACATAAGTACAGGATAGTAGCAAAGCCCCAAACTAGTTTGTGGCCCCAAGAAATAGGAAATGACTCAAGCTCTGGTGAGGGGGATTCATGGTCCCATATGCGGATAGTGCGATAGTCAAGGAACAAGAATCAAGTACTCGAGGTCCTACGGGACACAAGTGAGCTTAAAGAACCAAATAGCAGATAGTGCTCACCGGTGCCTCTTCATTAGTTATCCCATTACTACTCAATTAAGTTATTTAGGTACCTCATTATTTATAGACACTCACAAACCCTACACATGAATTCTGTGACTCGCATGGCTCAAACATCTCCTGTAGTAATGGCTCATAAGATTGAGGGAACAAGCTTCGGTGGGGTTTATAAGTAAAGGCTATGCAATACTTGGGATTCAATTTAATTCGAATCGCGACTCATGATGCAAGAATAAGATAAATGCAATAGGTACTATATATAGTGCAAGCAAGATGGATCCGGGTATTACTCCTGAGGCTCCTGATATTCTTCTTGCTCAGCGTATATCTAGATAAAACCCAAACACAGAAGGGGCCAAAATAAATACATTGCACAATCATATAAATTATAGGCAATAAGCAAACAAGGTATGTCATGATAATATGATGCACAATTTACATGACATAGCATAGAATGGCATGGGTGATGTGTGGGGTACAAGATGAAAACATTTTATTCAGTTTTTAGTCATGTTTTGCCCCATAAATATTGCTGCCCCATTAATATTTATATGATGTATGCCCCAATTCATATCACGAAATATATAGTTAGAACGGCCTCGTCGAGCTGATCGATTTAGATATATCATTTGTTGAATTCGGAGTTACGGAATTAAAGTTATGCAATATTTAAGAATTGACATTTATTAACAATTAAATTATTTCAAAAATTTAAAATGCTCAAATGATATTTTAAATAGCATAATTAGATTCCTTATGTTTTTTTATTCAAAATATATATTATTTGCAATATTTGAAAATATTGATTAAAAGTTATTAATAAATGCAATTTAAATGAAAAAGGGCAGATTGTTATTAGTTGGAATAGTCAGGGGCAAAACTGGAATTTACTGTATATGTATTTGAATTCACATTTGAAAAAGATTCACTTTTCATTTTGTAAGTTTTTGCAAATTCCTAAAATTTCAAAAAGTTTTGATTGAATTAGTATTTAACCATTTTCTTGAAATTTTGTTGAATTTGGAAAAAGAACCTAGGACCTTTCTCACCAGACAGATCCTACCCGTCGAGTATGACGGGTGGGTCCGCGGAGCTGGAGGGGCCACAGCACGCGCTTTCAGCGGGGGCTTGACACGTGGCTAAACTGGGGGAGTGCGGGTGGAGAAAAAATAAAGAGAAGGTGCTTTTTGCAAAAAGGTTTGGCACACGCTGAGTTAACTGACGACAATCTAGTTTTTTTTTTTTTTGAACGAGGGGAAGGACCCCGAAGGGTCCAGGCGGTGCCATTAATTGCATGGGCGGTTACAAATTATAGAAGGACTCAAGTACAGAACAAAAATAACAGCATAGTCCTTCAAATTTACAGCTAGCACCCTGGACAAAAAGATGGAAAAGCAATCGGGTCCAGATCCGCCATCAGTGAGATGGAGACCACGCCGGCCATCCTCAACCGCACCGGGGATGAAACCACTTGGGCGGTCGAGGCTGTGAAGCGCCGCCGCAGCACCACAGGAGGGCCTCCTACATCGGAGGTTGAACATAGGATGCCATAGATGCATCCAGAGAAGCCACACAAAAGATATCGAGGACCTGATCTTGGTCGCCGATGATAAAGCTCTTGCCAAAAGATTGCACGTGCCCCAGAGCTGCACAGCCTCGAAGTACGGGACACCACCACCGAATTCCTTCCGCTCGACACCATTGCGCCCAGAAGGAGACAGAGTAGCAATCCAGCAGAAAAAGGCTATCCAGCAACCAGTTCACCATCGCCGTACAATTGTTCCTGATTCACCGTCAGACTCCAAGCTCCTGCCACGGGCTGGAGGAGATGAATCTTGAGAAGATGGTAGATAGCGATGACGAGCTGAGAAACCGGACTTATTCCAGCAGCGGCCGGATCCCGGTGATAGTGGCCTCCGCCATGAAGCCCAAAGAACCACCAGGTCCGTCCACTCCGACGATGTGCCCGAAGCACCGCCAGGATAGCTGCAAGTCACAGCCTTATTGGGGATGCTGGAGCTTTCCTCGCCACCCAGCGCCGGCCCTTGCCACGAGAGCTGCGCCGACGGAGAGAGTCCGCACCAGATGCGCCGGACTTGGCCGGAGAAGGCCGGCGACCGACCCAAGACGCCATATAGGACACAAATCACAGAAACTAGACTAAAAATAAACCTAAACCTACTACCGGCACCTTCACCTCGCCATCTACGACCGGCTACGCCGGCGAGAATAGCTCGGATCCGGCCCGGGTGCACGCGGGGAGAGACCAAGGAAGAGTCGAGAGGGTAAGGGAAGAGTCCCACGGAGCAGCTTCCTTTGTGTATGTCAAGTTTTTTTTTCGACGACGATCTAGTTCGAACGTGCGTTTTGGGCTAGCTGAGGCCATCTTCCAGAGAAGATGGCGACGGATCCACTGGACTAAACGAGATGGCACAAAAACGAAAACGTAGATGGATCCTTTATTTATAACTTTTGCTCCCAAGGATTTCGCAAAGGATCAACAGGTACGCCGGGGAATCGACGGGAACAGAGATGAAAAGGACGGATTCAGATCAGTTTTCAGAACGTATTCAGCGACAGAGTTTGAGCAGATTTTGCCGGAAGCATTCCTTCGCGCACAGACCTCCAAAACATTTCTGTCACATGGATGAACTTTTTCCTACATGCAAAAGCAAGATATTACGGAGAACCGGGACGATGACAACATTCCATCAATCCAGGGACGCTTAGTGTTGTTTCTATTTTTATACAATCAACTATTCCTCCGACTAAAAATAAATACTCCCAAATTGGTATATGATCTAAACATCAGATTTTTTTTAATGATAAACATTAGATTAGTGGTATTTTATTTTTTCTTTAGAATTCTGGGTGGGCCACAGTCCGGCCCCACCCCTGCGTACGCCCATGGGTGTCGCGTGAGAAGGTCCAAGGGCGCCGGAAAACGGGCGGGAAAAGAGGTGCGCGTTGCTGTGATCTGCGCGTCTGAATGTGCGGGTTCAGCGTCGGCGGCAACGCGGCGGCACGGCGAGGAGGTGCTAGCGGTGGTTCTGTGAGGCCTAGGGGAGCGGTCGTGCTCCACGGCTTGGCTTCATGGGACGCAGCGGGCGTCGGCAATGCGATGGCGGAGAAGCGGCGCTCACGTTGTGCTCGACGCGGCGGCGTTACGAAGCGTGAGCGAGCATGCCAGGGAGGGGGAAAAGCTTACCAGAGGCCGCAAGGTGCATACGGGGCTGCTCGGGGTGGACTGGAACAAAACAGGGGCAGGCGCCCGGGAACCTTCGGAAACCGGCGGCCATGGCGTCTTCGGCGAGCTACGGCTCGCTCCGGCGACGTGACTAGCGCTGGGAGAAGCATAGGAGGAAGAGGCAGGTCCCGGACCTCTCAGAGGTGCGGCTTGCCCACCTACTCGACGGGCTCAGCAGGTAGACGGGTGGGCTAGGGTTTTGCTCGCCATGGTGGGTTGCTAGCTTGGGGAAGAAGGAGAGGGGAGATGAACGCGAGCTGGGGATGGGTCTGGTTGGTGCTGGGTGCGTGGTTTGTTGTCCAAACCTCAGCTTGCCTGCAGTTTCTCTGAACCCAGCTCAGGTCTGGCCGTTGCAACACACGGTACCGGTTCAGGTTCAGATTATGACTTAGTCGTTTTTCGTTAGCTAAGTTTCAGGGTAATTCTGTATGAGCGTTTTGTGCGATTCATGCCGTAGATTCAGGATCGAGCTGAGCGATCTCCGGGCGTGGGATGGCACGTCCAAGTAGTGGAGAAGCTCCACGATCATCTAATGTAATAAAAGGAGAAGAAGATAATGAAAAGCAGTCCTCAGAACACTGCACCAAAATACTCTTTCTCTGTTCGTTTCTCACTTTCAGTCAGGAACTCGTTCGAGATTCAGAGAGAGATCGAGAGATCGCAACCACATTTGGTATCAGAGCCCGTGGATCATGGTTGGGACTCCACCGGCGACAGTCGCTCCGGCGGCAGCGACTTCGCGGTCACCCTCAGGAGGAAAGTCCTCCCGTCACGTGCGCTCACCGAGCCGCGGACGGAGCAGGGTTACGCGAAATGGCGGTGGAGGCGAGGTCGTGGTGCGGGATACGATTGTGCGGGAGTCTGGGGGCGGCGGCGGCGTCGTCACGTTCCCCACGCTCACCAAGACGAACTACCAGGAGTGGCGGATCCTGATACGGATCGCGCTCCAGGGCGCCGGTCTGTGGGAGACCGTCGACGACGGCGACGCCACCAAGCGCCAGGAGCGACAGGCTCTGGGTGCGATCCTCCGCTCTGTCCCACCAGAGATGGTGGCTACGCTGGCGGCCAAGGACGACGCCAAGGCCGCATGGGATGCATCTTGGCGGCGTCTTGGCGACCGGCGCGTCGAGAAGCATGACACCAGAAACTCCGCAAGGATTTCGAGGCAATCGCGTTCAAGAGCGGGGAGAGCGTCGAGGACTTTTCTCTCCGCCTCTCTAACCTGCTCAGCGAGCTACAGACCCTGGGGGACAGCACCACGGTGCTCGACGCCGTCCAGAAGCTCCTCCGCGTCGTGCCCCCACGCTACGCGCATATGGCATGCTCCATCGAGACGCTGCTCGATCTGAGCACACTGTCCCTGGAGGAGCTGAGCGGGCGCCTCGCCGCGTCAGAAGGGCGGGGATCACAGGAGCAGGACACTGGCGGCCGTCTACTCCTTACTAAGGAGGAGTGGGTGTCACGCCAGAAGCAGCGCGGGCAGGGCTCGCCTCTGGCGGAAGGGAACAGAAGGCACACGAGGCGGGAAGGCAAGACCACGCCGCGCTGAGCCGGCAACTGCCGCTATTGTGACAAACCTGGCCACTGGGCCAAGGAATGCCGCAAGAAGAAACGCAACGAGGAGACTCAGGCCTAGGCCAACCTCGCCGTGGAAGAAGCAGCCGAGCCAGGACTCCTGATGGCACAGGTATGCACACTGGTGCATATCGCGGACACCGTCGATGCGCAGGAGGTGAACCTCAACAAAGAGAGAGTTGTGCCCGTGCCATACCCTGCAGGTGTTTGGTACCTGGACTCCGGCGCCAGCAGCCACATGACGGGCTGCAAGGAGATGTTCCATGCGCTGGACGAGTCCGTGCGCACGCAGTGCGCCGGAGATGGGTCCGTAGTCGATCCGTGTGCACCGTCGTCTTCGAGTGTCTCACCGGCGACCACCGCGTTCTTGGGGAGGTCTACTACATACCCTCTCTACGCAGCAACATCATCTCGCTCGGGCAGCTCGATGAGAACGGCTGCAAGATCACCATCGAGGACGGCGTCATGTGCATCCTCGACAGGCCGCGCAAGATTCTGGCGCGCGTCAATCGCACCGGCAATAGGCTGTACATGGTACGTCTGAAGATCTCCTCACCTGTCAGCCTGCTGACATAGAAGGACGACGCGGCGTGGCTGTGGCACGGCCGCTACGGCCACCTGCACTTCCGCGCGCTGCACTCGCTGGCGCGTAAGGACCTGGTGCGTGGAATGCCTCAGGTCGAGCATGTGGAGGAATTCTGCGACGGGTGTGCCATCGGCAAGCAGCACCGCACGCCATTCCCGAGGGCGACGGCGTTTCGCGCAGAGAAGCCACTGGAGCTGGTGCACATGGACCTCTGTGGACCGATCACGCCGCCGACGGCCGGCGGTAAGAAGTACTTCCTCCTCCTTCTCGATGATCACTCACGGTACATGTGGCTCGAGCTGATCAGTACAAAGGACGAGGCCCTGCGCTTCTTCAAGAAGGTGAAAGCGCTGGCAGAAAATGAGCACGGGAGCAAACTGCTCGCGTTCAGGTCCGACCGCGGCGGCGAGTTCAACTCTACAGAATTCTCCGAGTTCTGCGAGGAGAACGGCGTCAAGCATTTCACCACCGCGCCCTACACGCCCCAGCAGAACGGCGTGGTAGAGCGGAGGAATCAAACCATCATCGAGATGGCCAGGTGCCTGCTCAAGGCACTGGGAGTGCCAGGGCCGTTCTGGGGAGAGGCGGTGATAACCGCCGTCTACCTGCTCAACCGAGCACCGTCGAGGAGCCTCAATGGCGGTACCCCGTATGAGGCGTGGCACGACAGGAAGCCAAACGTGGGCCATCTGCGCACCTTTGGCTGTACTGCACACGTCAAGAAGCTGGGGCCGGGGCAAAGCAAGCTGGCGGATCGATCCACGCCGGGGATCTTCGTCGGCTACGAGGAGGGCTCCAAGGCATACCGCGTCTATGACCCTGTGGGCGAGCGCGTCTACGTAACCCGCGACGTCGTGTTCGAGGAGCGTCGACCGTGGAGCTGGGGCAAGGAGCGGAACGCCAACGAGCTCACCGCACCGTCATCGTTCACCATCGAGTACACCATCGAGCACTTGGCGACAGAGCGGGTACAAAGCCCTGTCACAACAGGCAGCACAGGTTCAGAAGCGGATTCAGTTTCAAAAACTGAACCTGAACCTGCTACTCCAGTACTCGCATCACCAGCGTCTTCAGCACCCGAGCCGGCTACTCCGCCGATGCCAGCAGTGGAGTTTGCTACTCCACCAAGTCACGACAGCAACCTGGACACCGACTCTGGCGGCCCTCGCCGCTACCGGCGTCTGACGAACCTGTACGACACCACGCTACCGATGGAACAAGATGAGTTTCTCGGCCTGACCATGGCCGAGGAACCTACAAGTCTTGAAGCAGCACTTGATGATCCTGCTTGGAGAAGCGCGATGGAAGCCGAGCTGAAGTCTATCGAGGACAGCGCCACCTGGTCGCCATCGTCGCTGCCCAGGGGACACCGCGCCATCGGCATGAAGTGGGTCTTCAAGGTAAAACGTGATCCTGCAGGAGCTGTTGTGAAGCACAAGGCAAGGCTGGTGGCGAAAGGGTACTCACAGCGCCAGGGGGTGGACTTCGACGAGGTCTTCGCTCCCGTGGCGCGCCTGGAGACCGTCTTTCTGCTGCCGCGGCAGCGGTTGGGAGGTGCATCATATGGACGTGAAATCGGCATTCCTGAACGACGTTCTCACCGAGGAGGTGTATGTACAGCAGCCTCCTGGTTTCGCCATTGACAAGGACGCCACCAAGGTTCTCAAGCTGGACAAAGCGCTATACGGTCTCCGGCAAGCTCCACGCGCTTGGAACGCGAAGCTCGACGCGACACTGGTGTCACTTGGGTTCACGCGATGCACCCTCGAGCACGGCGTCTACCGCCGTGGTGGCTCTGAATCCTTTCTGCTAGTCGGCGTCTACGTCGATGACCTTGTGATCACGGGGGGCGACACTGACAAGATCAAGCAGTTCAAGATGCAGATGAAACAGATGTTCGAAATGAGCGATCTCGGTTGAAAGGATCGTATGGGCACCTAGAGCGGGGGGGTGAATAGGTGCTACTTCAAATTTTCTTCTTTTTCAAATTAAGATTTGACAATAAGTAAATTCTCTAGATAATGCAACTATGGTGAATTTACCTATATGACAAATAAGCAAGAGCTACCACAACACAAAGTAGTAACAAGTAAATAAGGTGCGGTAAAGGATAAAGGTAACCGAAAAGTGGATGCGGAGACACAAGGATTTGTTTCCCGTAGTTCCTTCCTTTTGAAGGGAAGTACGTCTACGTTTGGAGAGGGGGTGGTTTCAAACCACCAACGCCACGAGAGGCCTCCCTTGTTCTCCGATGAATCTCACCCCAACGGGATCGATTCACCTTCCACTATATCAGCAACCTTCAAGGTGGAAGCCGGCACCGTTACAAGTTTGGGGCACACATCCACAACTTAATCGGAGGCTCCCAAATACAAGCAAGCTGTCAAAGCAATCAAAGACAAGCTTGTAAGAACAAAAACAAGAGCTAGGGTTTCCAACAAAACACTAGAGAAAAGGGGCCCTCAATGAAATGAGGGGGAAATGAAGATCTCTTTTGGTGAAGTAGTAGATCGGGGCCTTCTCCTTCGATTCCCCAAGGATCAAGGACTTTGGGTGGTTGGATGATGAGATCTTGAGAATTTGAGTGGCTCCAATGGACTCCAATGGTGGGCAATGCCTTTAATGAGCTGAGCACTTTGTCCCAAGGTAGGTGGAGGGGTATTTATACCCCTCCACAAAATCTGACCGTTGGTGCATTTACTGCAGCGGTAGTACCGCAAGTTGAAGCGATACTACCGGAGAATTCCGGTACTACCGGATCTGGTACCGGACCACCCTTTTTCAAACAGCATCAAGTCCTCCCCCAGCGGTACTACTTATGTTGCTACCGGGAAGCGGTAGTACCGCTTGAGGCAACCGGTACTACCGGACCTGGAGAGAAAAACACATTTCCATACGAAAAACTCTCTGTCACGCTAGGTAGCAAAACGTGGTACTACCGCATTTTGCTACCGGCGCAGACAGAAGCTTTTTGCAACGTGCAAAAAGTATCTGTCACGCCAGGTAGGAAAGTGCGGTACTACCGCATTTTGCTACCGGCGCAGACAGTGGCCTTTTGCAATGTTCAAAAAGCCTCTGTCCTGAGCAGTACTAAAATGCGGTACTACCACATTTTAGTACCGGAGCAGGCAGAAGAATTTGACGAGCTGTAAAAAAGCTTCTGTCGCGCTAGGTACTAAAATGCGGTACTACCGCTTTTTAGTACACAACACGAGACTTTTGACGATTAGTCATTTGCATGTCGGTCCGGTAGCAAAAGCGGTACCGCTTTTTGGTACCGCCACAGTGTATAGTTTCTGAATGTTTGCAAACCTTATTAATGTACCTGCGACACACTTAGCAAAACATTAGTCCGATATGTGTGTTGTTATCAAACACCAAAATCACTAGAGATATCAAATGCTCTTTCAATCTCCCCCTTTTTGGTGTTTGATGTCAACACACATTTGGCAAGGAAATCTAGTGAAGAAAAGAAGTAGATGGGGCTCCCCCTAGATATGTAGAAACAAGCCCCATACATTCAAGCAAACTAACTGAGAGTAGAAGTCGCACATAGAGGACATACCTTTGCAAGAAAAAAACATGTGATGACCAATAGATTAGGAATGAGGAATATCATCACATAGGATGGATCCAATAAGAATAGCCATAATACACACAAGATGGATCCATAAGATAACCACATAGTCTTAACATACATAGCACAAATAGTTAGGTTCACACATAGTAAGAGGCAACCAAATAAAGTTCACAAGCGAATAAAATCAAAGTCAAGAACGAGCTTGTGACTTTCCCTCGCAAATCTCCCCGCATACCTAATGTGCAACTTCTCCCCCTTTGGCATCAAGACGCCAAAAAGGGACAAGAGCAACACTAACGCCCCGGAGATCACTCATCATCATCATCATCAACGTCGTCCCATGCACCATGAGGTGGAGGGGCACGGAAGGAGGAGGTGACATCATCTTCCCAGTTTCTGTGCTTGGAGATCCATTGGTCTTCTGGGGTAATGTTGTTCTCGGAGCCCTTGGAAGCAGTCAAGCCTTGAGCCTCCATCATTTCCTTCTGACGAGCATAGGCCTTCTTGGCATAGACATGGGCCTCGTACAGGCGTTTATGATTGTCCACTTGGAGGCAGAATATCTTCTTGAGTTTGGCCTCAACCCTCTTAGCCCAAGATGGTTGTGCTAGCTGGCGACGAGAGACCACAAAAGCAAGTGCATCAGCAGCATCACCTGAGTCCTCAACCGGGTTCCCATCCTCATCAACAATCTGACCATCCGCATTGCGGGGTTTGGGATGGGTCTTGATCAGCAGATTCTTGTGGTGATGAGTGGCAAGACGAAGATGAGGCAAGTCACGGGCAATTTTAGGGCACTTGCTAATGATTAGAGCCATGATGTATGGAGCAAAAGGAGGCACCCTCCGATGAAAAGTGGCGCAGACCATCTCATTCCAGATAACATCTATCACATCCATAGGGAGGCCAGAGTCACGGTGGTGATAGGTGGCCATCATAATATCCACCATGTAAGCATGAATCTCATCAACATTCCCAGCACGAGGGGCGATAGTCTCGCGATAGATGCGGTGCATGATGTCATAAGTAGGAAGGAGCCCTTTGATCTTACCAGGGATGCCGCGCCCCCGGATGTACAGTGGGGCAAGCCTATCTTTCTTCATGGGATTGTCATTTGCATGGCACCGAAACCCAACGGGAACATCCTTGCCACGGTCTTCGTACCCGAGGATAGCCGCAAACTCAGCCAATGATGCATCCTTGACAACACCCTCGGTCATCCAAGTGAGAGTCCTAGCATTATTCTTGGCAAAGTGAACGGTTGCATAGAACTGAGCAATGAGCATTGGATCATAGTTGCATTTGAACTCCATAATAGGAAGCAAGCCAAGGTTGGTACACATGTCAAGGGCCTCACCAAAGTAGTTCAGAATCTTCCTCACATGATTCATCTCGATCCATTTTTGAGGAACCACAATTTTGTCATCTTTCATGAGAATCTCATGGAACACCCGCTCCTGGAATTTCGTGTAGAAGAGGCTGTTCTGTCGAGCAAAAGCGCGGGCCGCCCCATACGGACTGACCACCCGCAGAGCATGAAATTCAGACTCAGAGATATCACACAACAGCTTTGGCCCTGATGGCCCGGAACTTTGACTCTTGCGAGGACCAGAGGGAGGAGGAGGTGGAGGAGCTTTACCACGACCAGCACTTTGCTTGACCCCCTTTCCCCCACGACCACGAGTTGTTGGCAGTTTCAGACGGGCACTAGGTTGAGGCATGACCTCCTCTTCAGACTCAGTCTCAGATTCTGACTCATAGTCCTCGATCTCATAGTGAGCTTTGGAGCGCTTGCGCGATCCCTGGGAACCCCCTGCACCTGTGAAAGAACGAGGGAGAAAGCATAGGGGTAAGGGCACAAGAACCTGGGGCAAACAGATGATGGAGGTGAGTGTTTTAAAAAAAAATTGTTGCCAGTACTGGGGCGGTAGTACCGGACCTGCACAAGCGGTAGTACCGCCAAGCGGTAGTACCGGAAAAAGATTCCCGGTACTACCGGCCCGCGACTACAGTGCAGATCTGAACTAAGATCCGAATATGGGCAACAAATTTGTTGTCAAAACACGATTCCCATCGGGCCAAGTGATAGATCTGGTAAATAGGACACGATACAACCCCAAGAATGCAAGTTTTAACCAAGAATCGAAGGTACCCTAGATTCAATGGAGAAAACAAGGAAGAAGATGAGGAGGGCGGTGGTACCGGTGTCCATGACGGTGGGGAAGAGGGAGGAGCCCGCAGGGAGGCCGAATCCGGTGAGGATCCGGGAGAGGGAAGGGCAGACGGGCTTCCTCCGGCGTCGTCGTGTACTGGTGGTGGCGCTGGTGAGGAGTGGAGACGAGGGATGAATGAGGCACTGAGGGGTGCCTCTCCCTCGTCTCCAGTCTTAACCGACAGCTGAATGAGTACCGGGACAGAGCGGTAGTGGCCGAGCGGTAGTACCAGAGGTACTGCCGGTACCGCTCACAGGAAGTTTTCAGCAGAACTGAAACACACCCAGGGGCGTTAGTACCGCAGGTGACTTCCGATAGTACCGTTAGGCGGTAGTACCGCATGTGAGATCCGGTAGTACCGTTACCATCAGGACAGAGAGCCAAGATACAGAAAAGGAAGGTTCTTGTGCAGAGTAGATGGGTTTTGTTTGAAAAGAGGGGCCTGGGTTTAGAGAGACACGCGGATATGGGCCAATGCACTCAAGGAAAAACACTAAAAACATATGGAGAACCAAACTTGAGTGCATGACCAAAAGAATCAACACTAACTAGTGGAAGACAAACATGAGTAAGAACCAATTCAACTAGGTGACAAACACGAGTAAGCACATCAACCTCTCGATTGAGAGGGGGCGGTGGCCTAGGCCACCATATTTGAGTATACTCGGCTTGGCACCACGAAGATGTATCTTGGGTCCATTACCGAAGCTCATCATTGAGCTCACATATCACAAAATGATATTAAGAGGAATGATTTTTGTTTAATTCGCGCATAATGGGGGGAGGGATAGTCCAATCAATTAAGACCGCACTCCCCCTATGTCCATGCCTACACCTAAACCAAACATGGGTCAAGTATTAGGTGAGAGTACAAGATAATCAAGTCAAACTCCTAGAATCTACGATATTTAGTTCATTCCTCAAGTAGCAAAACCTTGCTTCATCAAGTGGCTTCGTGAAGATATCAGCAAGTTGATCTTTGGTTGATACATAGGATAGATCAATATCACCTCTAGCAACATGATCTCTAATAAAGTGATGCCTAATCTCAATATGCTTTGTCCTTGTGTGATCCACCGGGTTGTATGCAATCTTGATGGCACTTTCATTGTCACATATAAGAGGCACTTTGTCACAATGGACACCGTATTCCTTTAAAGTTTGTCTCATCCATAGCAATTGGGTGCAAGCACTAGCAGCCGCAACATACTCGGCTTCGGCGGTGGAGAGAGATATACAATTTTGCTTCTTAGAAGACCAACATACCAAGGACCTACCAAGGAATTGGCAAGCCCCGGATGTCGATTTTCTATCATCCTTGTCTCCCGCCCAATCCGAGTCCGTGTATCCACAAAGAGCGAATGTTGAGCCTTGAGGGTACCAAAGACCATAAAATGGGGTATGAACTAAATATCGAAAGATTCTCTTGACCGCCATTAAATGGCTTTCCTTAGGAGCCGCTTGATATATTGCACACACACCTACACTCAACACAATATCGGGTCTAGATGCACAAAGGTAAAGCAAAGAACCAATCATAGACCGGTATACCTTTTGATCCACATCTTTACCATTTGGATTTTGTTCTAGGTGAGTCTTTGTTTCCATGGGAGTAGGGGCTCCATTCAAATCTTGCATTTTGAATCTCTTGAGCATATCTTGAGTATACTTGGCTTGATTGAAGAATGTTCCACCTCTAACTTGCTTGATCTCAAAGCCAAGGAATACTTTCAACTCCCCCATCAAGGACATCCGGAACCTACTAGTCATAAGCTTTGAGAATTCATCATTAAAAGCTTTGTTAGATGAGCCAAAGATAATATCATCAACATAGATTTGGCATACAAAAAGCTCCCCATTAACCCTCTTAGTAAAAAGAGTGGGATCGATTTTCCCAACCTCAAAGCCACGGTCAAACAATAACTCTCTAAGGTGCTCATAGCACGTGCGTGGGGCTTGCTTGAGCCCATAGAGTGCCTTATCAAGTTTGTAGACATGGTTTGGGAAGTTGGGGTCCTCAAATCCCGGGGGTTGCTTAACATATACCAATTCATTTAAAGGACCATAGAGGAATGCACTTTCTACATCCATTTGTTGCAACTTAAAGTTATGATGTGCCGCATAAGCAAGAAGGATACGGATGGACTCAAGGCGAGCCACGAGTGCATAAGTCTCTCCATAGTCAATGCCTTCAATTTGGGAATGTGCAACCAATCTAGCCTTGTTCCTTACAATAATCCCATGCTCATCTTGCTTGTTCTTGAATATCCACTTTGTTCCAATAACATTGCGGCAATCCTTTGGCTTCTCAACTAACTTCCACACTTTGTTTCTCTCAAAATTGTTGAGCTCTTTGTGCATAGCTTCTAACCAATCCGAATCTTCAAGAGCTTCCCACACTTTCTTTCGTTCAACCATGGAAATGTGAGCTTGATGTTCACTGAACCTCTTCAATTGTGCTCGTGTGGAAATTCCTTTCCTTAGATCTCCAACAACATTTTGGAGGGAGTGGTCCCTTATTTCCAACATTCTTTCCTTTCTAGCTTCGCGACGAGCGTGGATCTCCTCATTGTTTCTTGGAGGACCCTCTTCATAATTTTGATCCTCGTCTTGACCATCAACTTGACCTTGAACATCATTGAATTCATCCTCTACATTGGGAGGCAAGGATTGACTTTGGTCTTGATCAAGTGTTCTTCTAGCCTCAATTTGAGCACCCCTCAAAATAGCTTGGATGGATCTTCCTTGGCAAATTGACTTGACTCCACTTGACACCCCATCGAATGGACCAAGCTCCCTTTGACTAGAGTTCACACATTGATCACTATGTTGAGGGTCCACATCTTGTCTTTGGCTTGAGTCAATGTCCTCCTCGGTAGATGGAGCATGTTGAGGTTGTGAAGATGAGGGCTCCACTCGAGTGGAGCATAGTTCTTCTCGATCCGCCATAAGGGGTTCCTCAATGGGGCGGATATAACCCACACCCATTCTTCCTATGGCATCCTGAGGCATTTCATCATCTGCATCACAAGCATCAACACGCCCCCCTTGGGGACATCATATTCTTCGAAGGTCACACTACAAGATTCTATGACGGCTCCGGAGAGCTTGTCATAGATTCTATAAGTGTGAGATTCGAGACCATAGACAACAAAAATACCCTCTAATGCTTTAGATTCGAATTTAGACAAACGAACACCTTTGATGAGATAGAAACACTTACAACCGAACACCCGGAAATAAGATATGTTGGGCTTGTTACCGGTAAGTATCTCATATGGAGTCTTGTTGATTTTCTTGCGGAGGTAGAGCCGGTTTGAAGCATGGAAAGCGGTGGAGACGGCTTCGGCCCAGAAGTTGTATAGAGATTTAAACTCCGCCAACATGGTCCTAGCCATCTCAATAAGAGTCCGGTTCTTCCTTTCGGCCACACCATTTTGTTGAGGGGTGTATGCGGCGGAATATTGATGCTTAATCCCCTCATCACTAAGAAAGTCATTCAAGGTGTAGTTCTTGAACTCGGTGCCGTTGTCACTTCTTATAATCAACACGGGAACATTGTGTTTCCGTTGAACCAAGTTGATGAAGTCGATAAAAGTCCTTTGAGTTTCACTCTTCAACTTGAAGAAATACACCCAAGAGTATCTTGAAAAGTCGTCAACAATCACCAAACAATATTTCTTCCCACCAAGACTTGCATGAGAGGGAGGACCAAATAGGTCCACATGAAGGAGTTCAAAGATCTTGTTAGACTTGATTTGGTTCGTGGGCTTATGAGGAGCGTCATGCATCTTCCCTAGAACACATGCCCTGCAAACACGATCTTTGACAAAGGAAACATTTTCTTTTAGTCCAACAATATGGCCCTCTTTATGGAGACTTTGCAAAGTTCTCATATTGACATGGGCTTGTCGGCGGTGCCATAGCCAACCCACATCGGCCTTTCCGTATAAGCACATCGGACCTGCAGTGGCTTGCCCCGAAAAGTCAACCACATACAAGTCATTTTCGACGTACCCAACGAAAGCGACCTTGAGAGACTTGCTCCACATGAGGACCACAATATCATTATCAATAAAGACGGCAAATCCCATCTTTCCAAGAGCACGGACAGAAAGTAAATTGTATCCAAGGGTTTCAACAAGCATGACGTTCACGAGTGTAATGTCGTGAGCCACCACTACCTTGCCGAAACCCATTACCGTAGATTTTGACTTGTCGGCATATGTGACGGTGATTTGATCTTCATTTGACACCAAGTCCTTGACAATAGATGAGCTTCCGGTCATATGACAAGTGCAACCACTATCAAGCACCCATTTTGAACCTCCGGAAGCATAGGTCTACAAAAGATCAAGCTAGTTTTTAGGTACCCATTTTTCAATGGGTCCTCTTTTGTTAGCAACAAGGGTCTTGGGAACCCAAATATACCAAGCAATATAACCATCATAAGGACCAACATATTGTGCATACACATCACCATAGTAATCACGCATTAGAACATAGTGAGGGTTAGCACTTCCCGCAAAATCGTCATGAGACATAGTTTTGCCAATTGTGGTCTTACTTCCCACAATGGACTTGTTGGTCTCTTGTGCGGGCTTGTTCTTCTTCTTCTTCTTGTTGTTCTTCTTCTTTGTTTTGGGGACAAAACCAATGCCCCCTTTATCACCACTACGCCTTTGCTTTCTCAAGAGATCATCAATAGACTTGTTACCTTGTGGAAATGTGGTCTTCGCAAGCACCCCCTTCAACCTAGAATTCTCTTCAAGGATAGTCATGCTACTCAATGGAATGAAGTTACTAGGTGAAGGGATATTGGCCAATTGAGTTTGAAGCGTTTCATGGGACTTTGTGAGAGACAAGAGTTCACTCTCCAAGGCTTTGTGGGCTTTGTTAAGCAAGCTAAAGTCCTCGGCAAGTTTTTCATGAACCACACCAAACTCAACCTTGTACTTTTTAGCTCTTTTGTATTTAGCAATAGCATGATCACGCTCTTTAATGAGTTTGTTAACAATGATGTCATTGGCCTCATCAAGCCCTTCAAGTTTTGACTCAAGGGACAACCTAGTCTCTTGTTCTTCTTCTAGAGCATTGCTTAAAGCCTCTAGTTCAATCATATGTTCATGCCCAAGTTTACATCTAACATCTAGAAGCTCTTGAGTGTGGGAGAGTTGATCTAAGATGTTCCCAAAATGTAGCTTAGCATCACCTTCTAGGTTAGTCATGAACTCATCAAAGGCAATTAATTCCTTTTTAACATCAAGAGACATTTCATCATCAATTTCATCATTATCTAATTGAGTAGAGTGGGATGATGAGGATACCTCCTCTTGCCATAAGGCAAGTGACGTCCTTGGAGGAAGAGTTCTCATTTGGAGAGTCGAAGAGTGAGAGTGTCGGAGTAGAGGTGGTGGCTAGAGCAGCCATACCATGTGAGGTTTCTTCTTCTTCCTCATCTTCATCATCTTCATTATCGGAGGAGTATTCTTCATGAGTGATCAAGACAATTTCTCCCGATTTCTTGTTGATGGGGTTCTTTTTGATGAAGGGTTTCTTGTAGGGTGCCTTGAGAGTCTTCTTCAACACAAGCTTCCCACCATTATCTTCTCTCTTCTCATAGGGGCAGCTTGCCACAAAGTGGTAGCGGTCACCACAATTGAAGCAAGTTCTCAACCTAGTGGCATTCTCTCTTTTCCCATTTGGATTGCTTCTTCGTTGCATTTCCATCTTGGCCTTGGCGGGATTCTTCCAAAATTTCTTTGCATAGAAAGCCATATATTGACTATGAGCAATCTTGACATCATCGGGATGGTCCAAGGAGAGGCCTTCATCACTATCATCTTCATCTTCAAAGTTCACAACTTTGGCCTTTAAAGCGACATTGACCACATTGCTCATACCGAGGGCACGAGCACGGGCATCTTTGGCGTTCTTGGCGACGACCTTGAAAGCGGCCATCTCTTGCATAACTTCGTTTGAGGTCATGAGATGGTAGTTGTGTCTTCCTTGTAGGCTCTTCAAGTCGGTGGGCTCAAAAGGCATGAGTGCACTCACATATTTCCTTTTTATCCATGCATCATCCACATGTGAGGCACCCACATTTCTAAAAGCGGTGGCGGTGGTCTTGAGCCTTCGATACATGTCTTCGTGATCTTCACCTTCTTTCATGTAGAACCCTTTGGCTTCATTGCTTAGGGCATCATATCTGTTCCTCCTCATACTCTCATTTCCAACAAACAACACAGTGAGAGCATCCCAAGCTTCCTTGGAAATGCTAAAGTGCTCAATGTGTGGATAATCCTTTGTTCCTAATCCTTGTTGAATCATATGCAAAGCAGTGGCATTGAGTTGACTATTGACAACCTCTCTTCTTGTCAAGTTGTTTGGATCCCCAATAAAGAGTCCATGCTCGATGATGTTCCATAGTTCAATGCAAGAGCTGCGCATATGAGTTCTCATTAGTGATTGCCATTGAGCAAAAGTAGCAGACTCTTCTATCTTAGGTGGGTCACCTCTATTGTACACATGAGGGTGAGGGATGGGAGGATCGGGAGAGTACCAAGAATCACGGTGCTCGCCCTTCCCCCCATCCGGTCGAGTGGAGGAATTAGCGTTGTCTAGTTTGTCCCCTACCACCATGCCTTCGGGGGATACCGGAGTATTCCCTTTAGGTGCGGATGGTAGTTCCTCTTGAGGGGATGGGGTTGACGAGCCATCTTTGTATTTAAGAAGTTGCTCAAGCATCTTCTTGACTTTGTTGACCAAGGAAGAGCTCAATCTTGTTTCCAAGTTTCTGAGATCTTCCATGGTCACCGGAGTTGACTCACTACCACCATCCCCTTCTTGGCTACCCATATTCTCTTAGGCGGTAAAGCCCGAATAAAGATCCGAGGCTCCGATACCAATTGAAAGGATCGTATGGGCACCTAGAGGGGGGGGGGTGAATAGGTGCTACTTCAAATTTTCTTCTTTTTCAAATTAAGGTTTGACAATAAGGTAAATTCTCTAGATAATGCAACTATGGTGAATTTACCTATATGACAAATAAGCAAGAGCTACCACAACACAAAGTAGTAACAAGTAAATAAGGTGCGGTAAAGGATAAAGGTAACCGAAGAGTGGACGCGGAGACACAAGGATTTGTTTCCCGTAGTTCCTTCCTTTTGAAGGGAAGTACATCTACGTTTGGAGAGGGGGTGGTTTCAAACCACCAACGCCACGAGAGGCCTCCCTTGTTCTCCGATGAATCTCACCCCAACGGGATCGATTCACCTTCCACTATATCGGCAACCTTCAAGGTGGAAGCCGACACCGCTACAAGTTTGGGGCACACATCCATAACTTAATCGGAGGCTCCCAAATACAAGCAAGCTGTCAAAGCAATCAAAGACAAGCTTGTAAGAACAAAAACAAGAGCTAGGGTTTCCAACAAAACACTAGAGCAAAGGGGCCCTCAATGAAATGAGGGGGAAATGAAGATCTCTTTTGGTGAAGTAGTAGATTGGGGCCTTCTCCTTCGATTCCCCAAGGATCAAGGACTTTGGGTGGTTGGATGATGAGATCTTGAGAATTTGAGTGGCTCCAATGGACTCCAATGGTGGGCAATGACTTTAATGAGCTGAGCACTTTGTCCCAAGGTAGGTGGAGGGGTATTTATACCCCTCCACAAAATCGACCTGGTGTGCATTTACTGCAGCGGTAGTACCGCAAGTTGAAGCGGTACTACCGGAGAATTCCGGTACTACCGGATCTGGTACCGGACCACCCTTTTTCAAACAGCATCAAGTCCTGCCCCCAGTGGTACTACTGATGTTGCTACCGGGAAGCGGTAGTACCTCTTGAGGCAACCGGTACTACCGGACCTGGAGAGAACAACACATTTCCATACGAAAAACTCTCTGTCACGCCAGGTAGCAAAACGCGGTACTACCGCATTTCGCATCGGTGCATGCTTTTTGCAACGTGCAAAAAGTCTCTGTCACGCCAGGTAGTAAAGTGCGGTACTACCGCATTTTGCTACCGGCAGATAAAGGGCCTTTGCAATGTTCAAAAGCTCGTTCTCGAGTAAAGATTAAAATGCGGTACTACGCATTTTAGTATCGAGCAGCGAAGATTTGATTTAATCAGAAGCTGTCGCGCTAGGTACTAAAATGCGATACTACCGCTTTTTAGTACCTGGCACGACAGAGACTTTTTGACAGTTAGTCATTTGCTTCTGTCTGGTCCGGTAGCAAAAAGCGGTACTACCGCTTTTTGGTACCGCGCCAGGCAGATAGTTTCTGAATGTTTGCAAACCTTCTTAATGTACTTGCGACACACTTAGCAAAACATTAGTCCGATATGTGTGTTGTTATCAAACACCAAAATCACTAGAGATAGAAAATGCTCTTTCATCGGTCGCCTGAGCTATTACTTGGAGATCGAGGTGCAGCAACGACCGGGGGCGATCACGCTGTGCAGTGCAGACGCCGGAAGATCTCGAGCGTCGGGTCCGAGTGTGCAATCCTGCAAGACACCCATGGAGCAGCGTCTCCACCGCGAAGGTGGTCGATGGAGTCTGTCGACGCCATCGAGTATGAGTGTGATCGGTAGCCTCCGCTACTGGTGAACACATCGCCCGACATTGCCCATGTCGTGGGCGGAGTGTGCACATGGAGGCACCTAGGAAGGAACACCGGGCAGCCGCAGATTCTGCGCTACATCCGTGGCACAGGATTATGGCTGCTTCTATGTGAAGGAAGAGCACCACACTCGTTGGTCGCATGACGGCGATCACGCCGGGACATCAACGATCACAAGAGCACCACAGGTTCGTGTTCTTCCTCAACAACAATCTGATTTCATGGTGTTCCTGTATAAGGAGGGGTGGAAACATCCTCCTGCAAAGCTGAGTATGTTGCACAAGGCAAGGCAGATGCCAAGGTGTGTGGTCGAACAGGCTCGCTGAGCTTCACCGGGCAAGGAGCAGCCAAGGTTCAAGCTCCTCATCGACAATAATTCCGCCATAGCACTTTGCAAGAATCCAGTGCATCACAGCTGCAGCAAGCATATTGAGACTAAATTCCACTACACAAGACAGCAGATCGAAGATGGAACATTGGAGGTCGAGCATGTGAGCACTGAAGAACAGCTTGCTGATATCCTCACCAAGGCTCTAGGCCGCAACAAGTTCGTCAAATTTCGTCAGAAGATCGGCGTTCTGAAGATCAAGCAGCAGGTTTGAGGGGGAGAAATGTTGTCCAAACCTCAGCTTGCCTGCAGTTTCTCTGAACCCAGCTCAGGTCTGGCCGTTGCAACACACGGTACCGGTCCAGGTTCAGATTAGGACTTAGTAGTTTTTCGTTAGCTAAGTTTCAGGGTAGTTATGCATGAGCGTTTTGTGCGATTCATGCCGTAGATTCAGGATCGAGCTGAGCAATCTCTGGGCGTGGGATGGCACGTCCAAGTAGTGGAGAAGCTCCACGATCATCTAATGTAATAAAAGGAGAAGAAGATAATGAAAAGCAGTCCTCAGAACACCGCACCAAAATACTCTGTCTCCGTTCGTTTCTCACTTTCAGTTAGGAACTCGTTCGAGATTCAGAGAGAGATTGAGAGATCGCAACCACATTTGCTGGCTTGGAGATAAGAGCATCTTCACCCGTTGGATGAATTCAGTCCGAAATTCGGATTTTTTTAGCCGGACGGAACTTGATTTTGGCATGGGTATGTCCAGTTTCCCACTCACGTACCAGACCGAGTATCCAGGCGAACAGAAAACGGCGATATATTTAAATTTTTATCGTCCCCGCCGACGAGTGCTCGGCCACAAGGTGTTCGACAGAATTAACGCCCACAAATTCGGCAACAGATTATTACAGAACAGGGAAAATGACTCGGCTATCTCTCGGTCCTCGATGGGGATGGGCTACTGCGGCGTGGTCGATGCGGCGTGGTCGTCCGTCTCGCCGGCGGACGCCGACGGGTTGGAGGAGGTGGAAGCAGAGTTCAGCACAGGGGCGTTCGGCGCAGAGGAAGGGGAAGGCGTAATCTCGCCCTGGAGGATGGCCTAGCGTTGCGCCCTGTACCAGTCCTTGACCGGCGAGATCATCTTCGACGTGTCCTCACCTCCCATCAGGAACTTGAGATCCGTGTTGCGTTTTTTGGCAGCGTAGTTGGCCTTCTTCTCGGCGATGTTGGCCTTGATGAGGGCCACCTTTTCCCATTGGATCTCGATCACCTGCTTCCAACGCTCGTCGGTCTTCTCAGCCTCTTCTCGGCCTGTGCCCTCGTGTCGGCGATGCATTTCTCGATCGAAGCCTGGAGACGCTCGGCGGGAAGTTCGGCGGCTTTGAGCATCTTCACCTTCTTCTGGCCGATCTCTGGTCTTCTTTCGCCGGCAGCAGCGGGAGGGGCCTCCGGGTTATAGACGTCGTCCTTGGTCTTGGAGAGGCTCAGGCGAGTGTGCCGCCACTTTTTGCAGTTCTTGATCTCCTCGAATACATGATGGAACTTGAACTTCATCTTCATATCCTCTCGAAACAAATCAAGTGCACGACGAAGCTGCAAAATGGAAGTGTGTCAAATGTGTCAAAATGGAAGCGAGTGCACGACAAAGCTATTGTTCGCGAGTACCTTGTTGTCCATGTTTTTCCCGCTGGCTTGTGTGTGTTCCACCTCTTCCACACAGCTGTGCCATTTGCTGCACGCAGTCTGGATGATCGCCCAATGGTTGGTAATAGCATTCTCCCCTTGCTCCATGTGAATTTTGCGATACTTTGGATCGCAAACGCTACGCTCATTGAACGCTACCTTCACGTGCCGCCAATAGTTGTCTGAATTCTGGTTGGCACCGGTGATCGGATCCATGCTCACCATCTTCCAAGCTTCGGCGAGACAGGTGTCCTCGGCCACAGTCCACTTGATCCGAGCGTCCGCCGAAGTGCCCAACTTCTTCTTCTGTTGGAGATATGCCCTAGAGGCAATAATAAATATAGTTATTATTATATCTTTGTGTTTATGATAAATGTTTACATTCATGCTATAACAGTATTAACCAGAAACATTAATACTTGTGTGATTTGTAAATTAAATTAGAGTCCCTAGTAAAGCCTCTTCATAATACTAGCTTGTTGATTAATAGATGATCATGGTTTCTTGATCATGAACATTTGAGATGTTGTTAATAACAAGATCATATCATTAGGATAATGGTATGGTGGACATACTCCTATAGATAAGCATAGCATAAAGATCAAGTCATTTTAATAGTTCAATTGCTGTAAGCTTTCTGATACATAGTAACCTAATTCATTCGACCATGATATCATGCTTATCACCATCACCGGAAGGATGCTTTGATGACATCAAACACCACACCGTAACTGGGTGGCTATAAAGGTGGCATTCAGTATTCGGAAAGTATGGGTTGAGACACATGGATCAAGAGTGGGATTTGTCCATCCATATGACGGATAGATATACTCTGGGCCCTCTCGGTGGAATGTCATCCAATTAGCTTGCAAACATGTGACTGGATCACAAGAGATCACATACCTCGGTAACGAGAAAAGAGTACTTATCGGTAACGAGGTTGAACTAGGTATGCAGAGATACCGACGATCAAAACCTCGGATAAGTAAACTATTGTGAGACAAAGGGAAATTGGTATCATATGTAAGTGGTTCATTCGATCGCAAAGTAATCGTATAAATATGTGGGAACCATATGAATTTCCAGATTCCTCTATTGGTTATTGTTCGGAGAAGTGTCTCGATCATGTCCGCATAATTCACGAACCGTAGGGAGACACACTTAAGGATTCGATGTTGTTGAGTAGTTATGGAATGATGAGTAAGAGATCGAATGTTGTTCGGAGTCTCGTATGAGATCCGGGATATCACGAGGAGATCCAGAATGGTCCGGAGAATAGGATTCTTATAAGGAAAGTCCTGTTTCGGAGTTGGGGAATGATTCCGGTGTTTTCATCGGAATGTTCTAGAAGGTTCCGGAAGGTCCGGCACTCCGGAGGGGAAGGGTACATGAATGTGTCAAGACAATGTGGAATGGTTGCATCATGTACTAGGTATCATGGGAGGGCAAAATAAAGGGAGAAATCAAATCCTAGTTTGAAAAGTCAAACGCCAATTTGAAAAGTCAAACGGCAAGTTTGCTTGGTGGAGGGAGAGTAGGAAACCTACTTGGGGAGGAAGTCCTCCTCCCTCCACCCGCCGGCCAAGGAGGCCGAGTTGGGGGAGGACTCCCTCCTCCCAACCGGCGCCCTCCCTCCTATATAAGGAGGGGCAGGGGTGCCCCTCTAGCCTACACCTCTCACACCCCGAAACCCTAACCCTAAGCCGCCGGCGCCACCACCCCTGCTGCTGCCGCCGCCTAGGGCACCACCAACTCGCTGAGTTGGGGTGATACCAACCCCTAGACGCCAGCTACACTCTCCCCTTGGTGCCTTCTAAACCCTAGATCGCCAAGGCCTCTCTCATAGTCCACCATACTCGCTCCGGCTTAAGGCGAAGCCCTGCGAGATCTCCCCTCTACTTCCGGTACCACGCCGTCTGCCGTAATCGCGAGGAGAGTGCTACAACCTCCGCCTGCTGGAACAAGGGAGAGGAAGGTCTTAATCGAAAATTTAACGTGTGACCGATCATGAAGCGCCATTTAACGCAGCGCCGGAAGGATCGTCTACGCGATCTTGAGATCGGCAAGAGTACGAATACATCACCCACGAGAATCTGCTCTCGATAACCGCTTTGGAGTCTTCAAGGGTGAGTTCCTCTATCGACTCGTTGCTACAATCTAGTAGATAGATCTTGGCTTGTTTGTTTGCATGCGGTAGAAATTTTTTGTTTTCCATGCTACGAACCCCAACAGTGGTATCAGAGCCGTGTCTATATGTAGATCTGTTGCACGAGTAGAACACAATGGTCATTGTGGGCGGTGGTGCTTTTATTATCAATTGCTTCTTGTGTACTTTGCATCTTGCGGTATGATGGGATGAAGCGGCCCGGTCTAACCTTACATGACATCGTTCATGAGACTTGCTCCACGCTCAACATGCAACTTGTATTGCATAAGTGGCTTTGCGGTGTCTGTCTCTCCCATTATAGTATAGATCCAATTTACAACGGGCACTTGATAGTTCAAACATCAACGTTGTGGTTCTTGTTCGTAAGTTAGATCGACACTTATTGAAGACCCAAACCACGTAAAATATGCAAAGAAAATTAGAGGCGACTAACTTTGTTTTGCAGGGGTGTGCTGTGATGTGATATGGCCATGATTGTGATTATATTTGATGTATGCAATGATCCTTATTGTAAGTTGGCAACTGACATGAGCCATATGGTTGTCTTTAAATTCTATTAAGACCCACGTGTCTATTCAAAATAGTTGTAATAGTTGGAGCTGGTGGACGACAACCATGAAGCGACGCCATTGACCTTGACGCTATACCGGTGATGATGGAGATCATGTTCATGCTTGAAGATGGAGATCGGAAGCACAAGAAGAAAGGCCATATCATATCACATATTATGAATTGCATGTGATGTTAATCCTTTATGCATCTTGTATTGCTTAGTTAACGACGATAGCATTATAAGATGATCCCTCATGCACATAAATTTCAAGTATTAAGGTGTTCATCCTTAGTAAGCACCGTTGCTAAAGCTTGTTGTTTCGAAGCACCACGTGATGATCGGGTGTGTTAGATTCTGCAAGTGTATACAACGTGAGCAAGCCAGATTTGCTCATGCTGATGCTAAGGTTTGATCTTGACGAGCCTAGCATGTACAAACATGGTCTCGAAACACGGATCACCGAAAGGTAAAGCATGAGTCATATAGTATATATGATGAACATGTCGATTGTTCGCCATTGAAGCTACATCAACTCTCGTGATGATCGGTTTTGATGTGGTGGATTTGGTTCGTGTGATCACTAAAACAATGTGAGGGATATTGTTTTGAGTGGGAGTTCACCTAGATTAATTTAACTATTAATTAGAACTCAATTTGTCATAAACTTAGTCTAAACTATTGAAAATATGTTGTAGATCAATGGCGGCCCCTACCATCAATTTTAATGCGTTCCCAGAGAAAGAAAAGTTGAAAAACAATGGAAGCAACTTCACGGATTGGTTCCGCAATTTGAGGATTGTCCTCAATGCTGGTAATTTGACCTATGTCTTTGGATGCACCATTGGTGACTACCTGGAATGATGCTACCGATGAAGTAAAGAATGTTTACCTCGCTCGGAAGAATCAAGATCTACGATTCGATGTGCTATCTTGTATGGTTTGGAATCGAGCTTGTAAAAGGTTTGAGAACCATGACCCACATGATATTGTCCGTGAACTCAAATTGATATTTGAGACTCACGCGGCAGTTGAGAGTTATGAGGCTTCTGAAAAGTTCTTTAACTGCAAGATGGAAGAGGGCAGCTCCGTCAATGAGCATGTGCTTAAGATGTCTGGGCACGCTAACAAACTCCAAAGCTTGGGTATAGTGATTCCTAATGCTTTGGGGATTTACCGTGTCCTCCAATCACTACCACCAAGTTACAAGAACTTTGTGATGAACTACAATATACAAAACATGAACAAGACGTTGCCAGAACTCTTCTCCATGTTGAAATCTGCAGAAGTGGAGATCAAGAAAGAGCATCAAGTGTTGTTGGTCAATAAGACCACCAAATTCAAGAAAGGCAAGTCTAAGCAAAAGGGAAACTTCAAGAAGGGTGGTAAGAAAGTTGCCACACCAGCGAAGAAGACCAAAGCTGGACCTAAGCCTGATACAAAATGCTTTTACTGCAAGGGAGAGGGTCACTGGAAGCGGAATTGCCCGAAGTACTTGGGGGATTTGAAGAACGACAACATCAAGAAGAAAGGTATATCCGATATACATGTTATTGATATGTATCTCACTAGTACTCGTAGTAGTGCCTGGGTATTTGATACTGGTTCGGTTGCTCATATTTGTAACTCGAAACAGGTGCTGCAGAATAAACGGAAGCTAGCGAAGAACGAGGTGACGATGCGCGTTGGAAATGTATCAAAGGTTGATGTGATCGCGGTCGGCATGCTACCTCTTCATCTACCATCGAGATTAGTTTTATACTTAAATAATTGTTATTTGGTGCCTGTGTTGAGCATGAACATTATATCTGGATCATGTTTGTTGCGAGACAGTTACTTGTTTAAGTCCGAGAATAATGGTTGTTCGATTTATATGATTAATATGTTTTATGCACATGCACCTTTGATAGATGGTCTATTCTTATTGAATCTCGATAGTGGAAATACACATATTAATAACATAGAAGCTAAACGTTTGAAATTGAGCGATAACTCGACCTATATGTGGCACTGTCGTCTTGGTCACATTGGAGTGAAGCGTATGAAGAAACTCCATTCCGATGGACTTCTTGAATCACTTTATTTAATCACTTGAAAGATGCGAAGCATGTCTGATGGGTAAAATGACTAAGACTCCGTTTTCTGGTATGATGGAGCGAGCTACGGACTTATTGGAAATCATACATACCGATGTGTGTGGTACAATGAGTGTAGCATCGCGTGGTGGTTATCGTTATGTTCTTACCTTCACGGATGACTTGAGTAGATATGGGTATATCTATTTCATGAAACATAAGTCCGAAACTTTCGAGAAGTTTAAGGAATTTCAAAGTGAGGTAGAGAATCAATGTAACAAGAAGATTAAATTTCTACGTTCTAATCGTGGAGGTGAATATCTAAGTTACGAGTTTGGCGAGCATTTGAAGAAATGCGGAATACTTTCACAATTGACACCGCCGGGAACACCACAGCGTAATGGTGTGTCCGAACATTGTAATCGAACTCTCTTAGATATGGTTCGTTCTATGATGTCACTTACAGATTTACCGCTATCATTTTGGGGTTATGCATTAGAAAAAGCCGCATTCACTTTAAATAGGGCACCATCTAAATCCGTTGAAACGACACCGTATGAATTATGGTTTGGGAAGAAACCTAAATTGTTGTTCCTTAAAGTTTAGGGTTGCGAAGCCTATGTAAAGAAGTTACAACCGGACAAGCTTGAACCCAAAGCGGAAAAATGCATCTTCATAGGATACCCAAAGGAAACTATTGGGTATACCTTCTATCATAGACCCGAAGGCAAAATCTTCGTTGCCAAGAATGGATCCTTTCTAGAGAAGGAATTTCTCTCGAAAGAAGTGACTGGAAGGAAAGTAGAACTCGACGAGGTTGTTGAACCTTCTCTCGAACTTGCGAGTAGCACAGCACCGGAAGTAGTTCCTGTGGCGCCTACACCAATAAGAGAGGAAGCTAATGATGATGATCATGAAACTTCGGTTGAAGTTGCTACAGAGCCTCGCAGGTCAACGAGAACTCGTACCACTCCTGATTGGTATGATCCCGTTATGAGTGTCATGTTGGTGGACAACACCGATGACCCTGCGACATATTAGGAAGCGATGATGAGCCCAGATTCCAATAAATGGCAAGATGCCATGAAATCCGAAATTGGATCCATGTACGAAAACCAAGTATGGACTTTGGTGGACTTACCGGATGGCCGGAAGGCTGTCGAGAACAAATGGATTTTCAAGAAGAAAACATATGCTGATGGTAATGTTACTTTCTATAAAGCTCGACTTGTCGCAAAAGGGTTTCAACAAATTCAAGGAGTTGACTACGATGAGACTTTCTCACCAGTAGCGAAGCTAAAGTCTGTGAGGGTTATGTTAGCAATCGCTGCATATTACGATTATGAGATATGGCAGATGGATGTCAAAACGGCGTTCCTCAATGGAGACATTGATGAAGAGTTGTATATGATGCAACCCAAAGGTTTTGTCGATCCTAAAGATGCTAACAAGGTGTGCAAACTTCAACGGTCCATATATGGGTTGAAGCAAGCATCCCGAAGTTGGAATCAATGTTTTGATAAGGTAATCAAAAGTTTTGGTTTTATACAAAATTATGGAGAAGCTTGTATTTACAAGAAAGTGAGTGGGAGCTCTGTAGCATTCTTAATACTATATGTAGATGACATATTGTTGATTGGTAATGATGTAGACCTTCTTAATAGTGTTAAGGAATATTTTAATAATAGTTTTTCAATGAAATATCTTGGCGAAGCAGCTTACATATTAGGCATAAAGATTTATAGAGATAGATCGAGACGCCTAATATCATTGTCACAAAGTACATATTTGGACAAAGTTCTAAAGAAGTTTGGAATGGAAGATAGCAAGAAAGGGTTCTTGCCCATGTTGCCCAATACAACCTTGAGTAAAACTCAAAGTCCAGCAATGACAGAAGATAGAGAAAGGATGAGTAAGACTCCCTATGCCTCAGCCATAGGATCTCTAATGTATGCCATGATATGTACTAGACCCGACATTGCATATGCTGTTAGTTTGACTAGCAGATATCAAAGTGATCCAGGAGTGGATCATTGGACAGCGGTCAAAAACATCGTTAAGTACTTGAGAAGAACTAAGGATATGGTTCTTTCTTATGGAGGTGATGAATAGCTCATTGTTAATGGTTACACCGATGCTAGTTGGAACACCGATCCGGATGATTCTAAATCACAATCCGGATACGTATTTACTTTGAATGGTGCAGTAGTTAGCTGGAGGAGTGCAAAGCAAAGCGTTGTGGCGAGATCTTCAACTGAATCGGAATACATAGCTGCTTCGGAGGCTTCACAAGAAGCGATATGGATGAAGGAGTTCATTACATAGCTCGGTGTGGTTCCAAGTGCGCTGGACCTAATTTCTATCTACTGTGATAACATGGGCGCCATAGCCAATGCGCAAGAACTAAGGTCACACAAGAAGCTGAAGCACATCAAGCTACGTTTTCACGCTATTCGAGAACATGTCCAAGATGGTGACATAAAGAATTGCAAAGTACACACATATCTGAATGTGGCGGATCCGTTGACTAAACCTCTCCCGAGGGCAAAACATGACCAACACCAAACTGCCATGGGTGTTCGGTATATTACCATGTAATCTAGATTAGTTGACTCTAGTGCAAGTCGGAGACTATTGGAGATATGCCCTAGAGGCAATAATAAATATAGTTATTATTATATCTTTGTGTTTATGATAAATGTTTACATTCATGCTATAACAGTATTAACCAGAAACATTAATACTTGTGTGATTTGTAAACTAAATTAGAGTCCCTAGTAAAGCCTCTTCATAATACTAGCTTGTTGATTAATAGATGATCATGGTTTCTTGATCATGAACATTTGAGATGTTGTTAATAACAAGATCATATCATTAGGAGAATGGTATGGTGGACATACTCCTATAGATAAGCGTAGCATAAAGATCAAGTCATTTTAATAGTTCAATTGCTGTAAGCTTTCTGATACATAGTAACCTAATTCCTTCGACCATGAGATCATGCTTATCACCATCACCGGAAGGATGTTTGATGACATCAAACACCACACCGCAACTGGGTGGCTATAAAGGTGGCATTGAGTATTCAGAAAGTATGGGTTGAGACACATGGATCAAGAGTGGGATTTGTCCATCCATAGGACGGATAGATATACTCTGGGCCCTCTCGGTGGAATGTCATCCAATTATCTTGCAAGCATGTGACTGGCTCGCAAGGGATCACATACCACGGGAACGAGAAAAGAGTACTTATCGGTAACAACGTTGAACTAGGTATGCAGACATACCGACGATCAAAACCTCGGATAAGTAAACTATCGTGAGACAAAGGGAAATTGGTATCGTATGTAAGTGGTTCATTCGATCGCAAAGTAATCGTAGAAATATGTGGGAGCCATATGAATTTCCAGATTCCTCTATTGGTTATTGTTCGGAGAAGTGTCTCGATCATGTCTGCATAATTCACGAACCGTAGGGAGACACACTTAAGGATTCGATGTTGTTGAGTAGTTATGGAATGATGAGTAAGAGATCGAATGTTGTTCGGAGTCTCGGATGGGATCCGGGATATCACGAGGAGATCCGGAATGGTCCGGAGAATAAGATTCATGTAAGGAAAGTCCTGTTTCGGAGTTGGGGAATGATTCCGGTGTTTTCATCGGGAATGTTCTAGAAGGTTCCGGAAGGTCCGGCACTCCGGAGGGGAAGGGTACATGAATGTGTCATGACAATGTGGAATGGTTGCATCATGTACTAGGTATCATGGCTGGGCAAAATAAAGGGAGAAATAAAATCCTAGTTTGAAAAGTCAAACGCCAATTTGAAAAGTCAAACGGCAAGTTTGCTTGGTGGAGGGAGAGTAGGAAACCTACTTGGGGAGGAAGTCCTCCTCCCTCCACCCGTCGGCCAAGGAGGCCGAGTTGGGGGAGGACTCCCTCCTCCCAACCGGCTCCCTCCCTCCTATATAAGGAGGGGCAGGGGTGCCCCTCTAGCCTACACCTCTCACACCCCGAAACCCTAACCCTAAGCCGCCGACGCCACCACCCCTGCTGCTGCCGCCTAGGGCACCACCAACTCGCCGAATTGGGGTGATCCCAACCCCTAGCCACCGGCTACACTCTTCCCTTGGTGCCTTCTAAACCCTAGATCGCCAAGGCCTCTCTCATAGTCCACCATACTCGCTCCGGCTTAAGGCGAAGCCCTGCGAGATCTCCCCTCTACTTCTGGTACCACGCCGTTGTGTTGCCGTAATCGCGAGGAGAGTGCTAAAACCTCTACTGCCCGCTGGAACAAGGGAGAGGAAGGTCTTCATCGAGTACCGAACGTGTGACCGACTGCGGGAGCGCTGCCGGAATGCAGCGCCGGAAGGATCGTCTATGCGATCTTGAGATCGGCAAGAGTATGACTACATCACCCACGAGAATCTGCTCTCGTTAACCGCTTTGGAATCTTCGAGGGTGAGTTCCTCTATCGACTCATTGCTACAATCTAGTAGATAGATCTTGGCTTGTTTGTTTGCATGCGGTAGATTTTTTTGTTTTCCATGCTACGAACCCCAACATCTTCCCTTCTTGCCTTTCACTAGCAGCACGGCTTCACCCTCGGCGTCCTCTGCCTGCGTCGGCTCGGCCTGCATCTCCTTGGTGTCAATGTCGGCGAGATCCTGAGACTCGATGCCGTGCTCGGCGTTGGCCCGGGTCTATTCTTCCGTGAAGAAGGAGGGGTGGTTGGAGGCCGAGACTGTTGCGATCATGTACTCCATGTACGTCTCGGCCGACATGTCGGCCTGCAGAGTGACCGACATTCCGTCGAACATGTTGCGCGCATTGGCCTCGCCGTAGGTTACTTGCGCCGAGCTTCCGCCGAAATGCAGTAGTCCGTGGTGCAGCGCGGGGCCTGCGTACGCCAGAGAGGTGGAGTAGGGGAGGTTGATGTCCACGGTGAAGGCCAACGGAGGGTGCGGTGTCGGGCAGGGGAAGACCAGGGGTTGAACCCGCTGTCGAACTCGGGGGATGAGGAGTACCTCTTCCGAGCAGCCGCCTGGCTCTCCTAGAAGCCGACCGGAGAGATCGGTGAGAATCCGGCGGGCGAGCCGACGCTGGCCTGGCTTCCCCAGTGGGGTGGGTACGGCGCCTCCATCAACGTCGACCTCATCGCCACCGCCTGTTTCGCCCTCGCGGTCGCCTGCTCTTCCGCTGCCGCCTTATCTTGTTCTTGCCAGAGCTTCTCCCTCTCCTTTCTGCCCTTCCGGTCCTCCGACACCATCTTCCTGGCCTACTCCTTCTTCTCCCAATCGGCGGACGACATTCCCTCCATCTTATTCGGCGGTGCTCTCGGCTTGCTCGCCTTATTCTCCACCGGAGCCTCGCCGAGGATCGATCTGGGTTGGACGAAGATCATGGGAGGCATGGTGGGAGGGAGCTCGGCGGAGTGGCGGAGGGGAATAGGGAAGAAAGGCGGGAGGGGAGAAAGAAAAAGGCAGGAGCTTGGCGAAGCGACGGGAGTTCAGCCTTCTCTCGCCGACAGCGCTGGCCCACATTCGTTTTCGCTGCGTCTGGCGTTCCTAGGGCGTACCCGGGATCCTGGGTACGGCCTGGGAAGCCCGGACCAAAGTTCGCTCAAATCCAGACGAAAACAGGTTCCTGGGTACGCGACTGGGCCGATTTTCAGCGTCTGGGGCTAAATTCGGCGTCCGGATCGGCGTCCTGGGTAGCCGAGTGGAGACGCTCTATGGAGGAGGGGAAGGAGCACATGGGGCATGTGATTGCTTTTGCCAAAAGGAAAGGTCTCGATCAGGTTTCTCTCTTCTCTCCTTCTATGATCTTTAGCTAGGAAGGGTAAAGGGAGGGACCGGGGATGGTGGTTGTTTTTAGAGTTTAGCCAAAAGAGAGAGAGGGAGGTACATGCACATGGGGCTTACATGCATGGCATGAACCATACGGGTGGGATAGTTTAGAGCTAGGTGTTGTTTTTAGATGGGTGGTCTAGGTCGAAAATAAGAGAGGTGGATTAGAATGTTAGATGATCATGATTTGAGAACAATTCAAAAGAGCAAAAATACCAATGAATTTGAACGCAAGAATTGACATACAAAATGGTGTGTAATTTCATGTGACTAGATACAATGGTCATAATGCATGTGGCTAGCCAAAAGAAAGTAAAAGGAAGGCGCATGCTTATTAAATTAGAGAGGGTGCAAAAGCACTAGAATTTGGATATGACATGATGAGAAGATGATCCTCACATGATATATATGGGCATGAATTAACTACCAACAAACAAATAGGTAGCCCACATATATATGCAAGGTGAAAACTATGGAATATTAAAATGACAAGATAGAGATGGCATGTTAGTAGATAGAATGGAATTTAAAAGATATGCCCTCAACTCAATTTGGGCATGGCATCATTAATCAAAAGGCAAATACATGATATCAAGGAGCAAATACATTTAATGGAGACAAAAATACAATAGGCAAGAATAAAGGAGAAGAACCAAATACAAGGTTTAATATGATGCTCAAATGCAATGTGGCATGGTGACATGAGCATGATATAATGATGATGCAATAGTGACATGTAGGAAGTAGCAATATATAGACTAGGCAAGTAGCATTGCAATTGTTAGACAATTAGGATGCTACAACTCTCCCCCGCTAAAGAAGAATCTTGCCCCGAGATTCCTAGGAAAAGAAAAAGACCAAGGAGAGGCGGGTATTCATAAATTGATTTCTCAACGAAATGGTGCGACCACTACACCTTGCAAATCTTGCTAGATTTGTTGCGAGTCTTGCGTTTTGCTTGTAGGAAACAAAGGACTTAAAGAATGGAGGATTGTCGTGAAAAAGAAAGGTAGGATGGACTTAGCTCAGATGATATCGAGGAACATGATAAAGGAAAAGAACCACTTCTTAATGAAATTTGAGAATGCGATGAATCAAGAAAGGAAAGACACATCGTTAGGATTAAGATCAACGGATGCATTTTAGGATGATTCTTTCTTTCACCACACGAAAAGAATGATTTTGGAGAATTTATCAACCACTATGAAAATAGCATTGTTTCTTCCCTTAGATTTAAGAAATGAAGTCCAGAAAACAATATGTCTTCAAACAATAGAGCTCATTGATATCAACGGAAAGATTTGGGTTCCTGAATTCTCGGATTAGATTCTTCTTGCGCCTGTAAGGACCCAAGGATCACACAATGGAGGTGCACGTATTTATCTTCAAGAGAAGGAGGTGACCCAAGTTTTGGTGGAATCTTGAGGAAGAAATTGAGTATAGTAGATCTGGAGGTGATTGTAACAGATTTTGCGATTGACGACACCGGCCATAACTTGCCTTACCAAGAGAAAGGGATTTGACAACTTGAAGCAAGAGATATCTTCCCTCCATCTTGTATGATGGTGTTGTACGCCGGCCGAATGAAGATGATGGATATGATTTTTCATTTGCTTCCACCAGATCATTTAAGATTTTGCTCCATCTTGAAGTAGACAAGACAACCAACAATACATTATTGCTTACACTCTTGAGCGAACATGTAGAGGTCCCAACCTTTAATAAGGTAGATATCCCTATGTTTACAATGCTAGTCCCTGGATCAATAGCTAGCATACATAGTTAAGATGTAATATCAAGAAACAAAGGTCATAATACAACTTTATAACCAGGATAAATAATTCATTACATCTTACATAGCTCATTTGGCTATCTCATTACAATGCAGCAGAAATAACTATAGCATGGAGTCCTTCATCTTCAAAGTGCCACAGGCAATCATGTTGGTTGTAGACTTGTAATCCTAATCAACACACTTCACTAACATTAAACAAACCTGCAACATAATAAATTACGGCCATAAGGGTCAATACATTTGAATTGTATTGGCAAGTGATACTATGATAGTATAGTGGTAACTATCATCTATATGCATTTGGCTAAGTGGATCTTAGGCATGCTTTGCTCAAAATAGATTTTCCTTATCATTTGAAAACACTAAGTTTTTTTGTCAAAATCACCCAAGACATCTACCAATCAAAGATTGAAGATCCTTTAACCCTTGTTCAACCACAAGTTTTAACTTAGAAATTTGGATGAGGAGATTCTTGATAGCTTCCATGTCTTGATGCTCAAAGTGTCCATTGCCGGGGACACGGCTAAGTACTTAGATTTTACTCTCTCAAGAGGTGGTGCACTTTCCCCACAAGACTCGACATGCATCGAGACAAGATATTTTAGAAGCCTTCCCTTAGACCAGAATGGATGCGTTCCCAAACCTATAATCCCCTACCACCAACTGTCCATTTGGCTAAGTTATTGCAACCTATATGATCCAGGCAGAGCCCATAATGCCAAGTGGCTGCACTTGCAGCTTCTCAACATTTGACATCTCAAATCTCTTTGTTCCTAGGTGGAATTCCACAAGTGAGATACACAGGGTAAACCATTGAAAAATGGGCCCTGGTAACCACTCAACAAAAATCCATCCATGCAAGTCCCTTTCCACCCAGGTGATTCATTCACATAGTTGTTTTATTAAACAAAACACAAGTACTTGACTTATAAATATTCCATAGCATGAATATAATCCACCCTTGTTTTCTACTAGCTAAGCTAAGCATGATGGTAGTAGGAATGTTAACTTAGGAGAATTCTACTAAGGTTTCATCTACTAGGAGTTCCCATGGCATAGCATACTTAGTAAAATTCCATGCAAGTCCTACTTAGAAATATCACTAATGCATAGTGAAAATAATGGGACAAAAGTATGAAGCACCACTTGCCTTTTTGGTAGAGAATATAAGTTCACTCCTTGACCTTGCAATAGTCACACTCTTCAAATTTCACTACAATTCAATCAAGGCACAAATTCAATCTACCATTCAAGCAATTCATCACATAGAATAATAAAAACAAAGCAATGCATGCAAGAATGCCAAAGATTGTTTTATTTGTAAAAGTGGTTTCCAATAGGTTATAAACATTTTAAAACACCTATTGGTCATTCATAAAAGTGGAAAAACCATTTGATATTAAGTTAGTGAAAATGGCCACTTTAAATCATTTTTTGTTTTGCTAGAAATGATTTAAATCAAGGTAATAATCTCTAGTCTTTGACAAATATATTTGTAAACACAAATGTTAGTGTTTTAAGGTCAAGTGTTTAATATTAAAACCAATTTGCAAAAGGTTTTACTTATAGACCATTTTTAAATCAAAGCAATATTTTATTTTGTTAGAAATGCCTTTAAACAAGGTAATAATTTTATAGGGTTCACCAGATATATTTTTAAATCCTAAAACTTGGTGTTTAGGGTCAGAGAGTTTAATTCAAATCATTTTCAAAAGGTTTTACTCAAAAAGCATTTTAAAACATAAACAATATTTTTATTTAATTAGAAATGCTTTTATTCAAAGATTTTTTCCTTAGCCTTACAAAATATGTTTTTAAATCCAAAAGTTGGTTTCTATGGTTAGTAGGTTCAAAACAATCCATTTACTAAAGATTTTACCCTAAAAACATTTTTAGAATAAAATCTATACACAAAATATGTCTACACATGTTTTTGCAAAAACAACTAATTTTCCAGAAGAAATTCATTAAACAAATAGCATGGTTCGATAGAATTCTTTTTTATGATTCCATTGATATAAAATTTGTAAAATTTGGACGTGTAGATCAAAAGTTATGCAATTTAGAAATTCAAACAACTAATAGAAATGTTTCTGGTGTTTATAACACAGACTGGGCCACGTGGAGCAATCCTATTGGGCGATACCGATTCGGCTGGATCGACTAACACAGGCTGCATGATTAAAGTGCATCGTACGGTCTAGATCTAGCATACCGGTTTGTTTTAAGTGAATCTAACACACCCTCTGGATCTGCATCCAACGGTCCAGAGTGCATTAACCATCGATGGGCGGCGCAGCGACGGTGGGGCACGGCGGCCGCACTCAGGTGATAGTGTAACGGCGAATCCAGGAAATGCGAGAGAGAGGGGAGTATCTCACCAGATTCACAATGACGAGAGGATGCTCAACGTGCTTGTGGGGAGACAGGGGGCGCACGGGTTCGTCCTGAATCGCTCGCCGGAGTTCGTGTCTGCGTCGGGCATGCACTATCGTGGTCGAAGACGAGCGCCTAGGATGCAAGCGAGAGAGGGAAAGCGTCAGGAGGATGCGCACGGTCTCGGGGGTTGTAGGGGTACTCACCAAAACACGCGGGGCGCACGGGGTTGGCGTCAGTAGCTCGCCGGAGTTGGAGCAAGTGGTAGTGGCGTTCGGATGTTGATGTTGTCGATGATAGGGGGCACGCGCGGGCGAGTGGTTGGTGCTGGGAGGTGCGTAGGGAGGTGGGGAGTTGGCTCGTGGAGTCTGGGAGGCAAGGCGGTGGCTAGGTTCGCCGGAATCGGCCGGAAACATCGTCAGAGACAGAGGCATTGCTGCGAGCGATTGGAGCAGCCTAGGGGCAGAGGGAGGATGGTGTCTGGGGCAAACAGGAGAGGGGACGATGGCGGTTTATCGTGCGTGATCGCTGGGCCAAATCAACGCGACAATTAACGAGAATTGAAGCGAGCTTTCAATGGCCAGAAACGGCAGCGAGGTGGGGAGTGGTTCACGCGAGGTTGATGACGATGACGGGGTAGTGGGGCCTGGGCGTCAGTGAGAGAGAGGGGTGTGGTGGGGTCAGCAAGTCAGCGCCTCTACGGGTGTGGTTTCTGGTGGAAAAATGATTCGGGGGGGGGAGAGGAGGTGGGCTCGCTGGGCTTAGTGGGCTAGCTGGGTTGGGCTGGTTTCTTTCCTCTTTTTTTATTCCTGAAACCTTTTTCTTTTTCTGATTTTTTCCTGTTTTGAATTCAAACTATTATTTGATTTCAGATTTCTTTTTCAAATCTGTTCTAAGTATTCAGTATGTTTCTATACTGTTTTAAATAGGTATTTAAAGTCCATTTTAGAATAATTGCTTTATTCTTTTATGGTTTATATTTTATTTAAGAAGGGCTCTTGTCTTTTATTCAAATAAGATTTTGATTTTATTTTCAAACCCTTATTTGAATTCTATTTTTTCACCAAACTTATTCAGTAGGTTTTATTTAGTTAATAGGGTGTTAAACAATTCATTTGAATTATTTGAAACATTTTTAATATGATTTATTAATCATTTAAATTGAGCATTTGTCTTCATTCAAATGAAATCCAATATGGTTTTAAATCCATATAAATTTTTATTCAAATGATTCTTTTATTCCATTTAAGTTAATTAAATAAATTTTATATCCACCTTGGGAAAATCCACTTTATTATTTTCCCATGATTAAATTAATCATTTCTATTAGGGATTTTGTCCTTATTCAAATAGAATAGAATTTGGTTAATGTCATATTATTTTATTTGAATATTCTTTATCCCTTTTTTTCATTTGGATTTGGATTATATTTATTCCATTTGCTTATGGATTAGGCCATGTTTTAATTTGGCTTTTAGATATTCCTTATTTATTTATTTCTTACTTTGCTTTATAAAATCCATATCTTTTTATTTAAAGATCGAAACTTGGTGATTCCAATTTGTATAATTTTATTTAATATTTGTTTATATTTTTAAATCCCTTTAGGATTAATTTTGTCACAATTTGGTATGGATTTAGATAGGAGTTTTATTAGCTTTGGAAAATATTTCCTTTCATCTTATTAAATTCATAAGTTTTTATCTATGGTTCCAAATTAAGTGAAACCAATTTCCATGGTTTTATAATATTTTTATTTATCATTCTTGATCATTTTAAAATGATTGTTGCTAAATTTTTATATGGATCAATTCCATAGTCTTAGAGAGATCTTGGAAATGATTTCTTCCATTAGGGTTTTAGAGTTTTGGTTTAACTTTTCCAAGTTTGAATTTCAAGATACATTCATTGATGAATGCATTCCACTTGATTGAAATTTTGTTGGATTCACTTTTCATTCAAAGTTTGTTCAAGTTGGGTTTTTGATGTTTCCATTTGGAATCAAATGTTTCTTTTCACCCTAATTTTCAACAAATTTTTTTTGTTTATTTTTTTTTCACATTTCAAAATTTGGAAAATTTTGGGATGTGATAGTACACTCCAGAAAACCAAGGACGGAAGTGAAAGTCTCGAGGGATAACGGCCACTTATGGCTTTCGTGAAATGAGTGAAATCGCATTAATTCACCAATGCAATGTACAAAGCGAATGATAAGAGTAGCGGTATGGTAGCTACTCCACCCCGCACCCAAAGCATTACTCCGCACATGAATATGAAAATCATGCTACCTAACTCCCAAGAACAGATTGAAGATTTTGACAAGAAGAACTCATAAAGCTCCATAAGAAAACAAGGATTTGATACAAACACTTCATCGGATCCAAGATAGATAAGGATGATGTTGTTGTCGTCGTGTAGGAAGTCATAGCCATCGAAAAGATATGAATGATTAGTGCAGAGATAGGTGAAAAGGTTCCACAGATAGATTAAGGTAGCACCCCAAAACTTGAATAGAAGAATTGTAAAATATCTAAGAAAATTTCGTGGCATCCGGAGGATTGAGGATAGAAGCTAAGGCGAGAGGGTATTAAAAGATTTTTTTGATGAGCAAAAGACCAAAAGAATTTCTTGTCCTTCTTGAGAAGAGCTGAGAGAGATTTGAGCGAGACTTAGCCTTCTTGAAGAAAACTTCAACAGAACGACGTGGAGTTGGTTGAAATTGATGATGGGAGCAGATTACACTTGATTTGATGATTCCCCAATTGTAGAAATATCTATAGAAGAAGGATGTGGTCGAGATAGGTGACTTTAAATAGTCAGGTTTTACACTTTGAGAACTTTACACAGATGTGGTGTTCTTGAAGCTTGAGAGGATGAGAAGAAGCTTTTCTTCATGTTCTTCCATTGATATGTGATACATGCAATTTGCATCACCATTTTATATCACAATTTGCCTCTATTCATTTATATATTTCTTATCAAGAGGTGTTACTTATGTCTTATCATCTGTTTTTGCATGTTGGATGATGCTTGGAGGATGAACTGCCAGAGTCAGGTTTCTGATGGAAAAAGAGGTGTTTTGATGCAATTTCGCGAAGATCAGAAAAATACCAGTAAAAATATGGAAAATCATATTTTAACAGAAGACGAAGAAAGCAAGAAGGGGAGGCGGAGATGGGCCACAGGGGTCCCACCGCCCCAGGCGCGGGCCACCCCTAGGCCGCGCCTATAGGGGTGTTGCCCACCTGTCCCACCTCTTGCTCCGCCCTCTCGCCTATATCTTCTCCTCGAAACCCTAAAACATGGGGAGCAACCACAGAAAGATTCCGCCACCTCTGCGGGGCGGAAAACATTGAGAGAGAAAGAGCTCTCCGGCAGACAGATTTCTACCAGGGAAATTCTTTCTCGGAGAGGGGAGATCGTCGCCATCAACACCATCATCAAGCTAGACTTCATCGGGATCATCATCATCATCATCCACACCATAATCTCCACCAGCACCATCATCACCACTCCATCCCGCTATAACAATTGTGTTGAATACTTGCATAGTTCTTAGGGGAAACTTTCCAAGTGTTGATTACTATTGTAGTTGATGCTTGTGAGTGGAACCATTGGATTATTGTTTAAGTTCAGATTGTTATCCATCACCATATCATCTTTTATCTTGATCCATATGATGTCTTGTGAGTAGTTCGTTTAGTTCTTGAGGACATGGGAGAAGTCATGTTGTTAGTAGTGGATTTGTGTTGAGATATTATTCAATGGTTTAGTGTTTAAGTTGTGGTGCTATTCTTCTACTGGTGTCATGTGAACGTCGACTACATGATACTTCACCATTTATGGGCCTAGGGGAATGCATTGTGCATTTGGCTACTAATTGTAGGGTTGCCGGAGTGACAGAAACCTGAACCCCCATTAGGACACCATTGCACAAGGGAGCGTAGGATATGAGAGTTTAAGGCTGTGGTTACGGATGAAGGAAGAAGCTAAATGGGATCTCCTAGACCGTATTCAAGAGAACACTGAAGCTTGGGAGAATGACAAAGGAAGTAAGTCAGGTATAAATACTGATTATGAATGCATAAAATCTTTTATGGGAACTGATGACTTCCGTGATATTAGTAATGAGTATGGTCTTGACTCCCAAAGTATTGCCAATTGTTTTAAGGCTTTTTCCTCTTACATAGAAATTCCAAAAAAGAAGTGGAATAAGTACCATGCACCTTATACATATGTTGTTAGTCATGTTCCTGTTAGAAGCACTAAAGTTTGTACTATTGATCATATTTTGCCTGAACCTTATGTTGAGAAAATATCTTTCCCACTAAGGTAAAGGAGTATTCTATGATGATTAGTGCGAATAACAAAGGTACAAAGAAAATTGTGGAACCTGATGAGCAAATGAATACTGAACCTGTGGTAGCTATTGTGAAAAATCTTGTCACTAGAAATATAGAGGATGAGCACATTGTCTTCTGCGAAGATGCTTCTAATATTATTTCTCATCCTAGTAAAGCTAGAAAAGCTAGTGTCCCTATTCTTTCTGTTAGAATTGGTGATCATTTCTATTATGCTTTATGTGATATTGGTGCTAGTTCTAGTGCTATTCCTGATGAGCTTTACAGGGAAATTATGCATGAAATTGGTCCTTGTGAGCTTGAGGATATTGATGTGGTTATTCACCTTGCTAATAAGGAAACCATTTGCCCTATTGATATTGTAAGAGATGTGGAGGTCCTCTGTGGTAAGATTAAGTGTCCTGCTGATTTTCTAGTGCTTAATTCAACAGCTAGCAAAACTTGTCCTATCATTTTTGGTAGACCTTTCTTGAACACTTATGGAGGTATTATAGATTGTAGGAAGGAAAAAGTTTTGACTAAGTTTGATGGAGATTCTTATGAGTTTATTTTTTCCAAATTTGCTAAAGCTCCTTGTGAAAATAGCTTGCCTAATAAAGATTTCAGGATGGAACAACTTGCTTCTATTGAACCAGTTTATGACCTTGGACCTCTTTTTGATGATTGTAAGTATGCTCATTCTGATGATAAAGTTGTTGACAGTGATAGTTATATTGTAAACTTAATTCAAAGTGCTATTGAAAGTTATTATGAGAGAAGGAAACATGGTTTTATGCATCTCAATAATGTTAAGTTTCCCCATTTTATGTTGAAAGCTTTGAAGTTGCATTTGTTTTGTCTTCCTATGCTAGTGGATTTTTGTTTCAACAATTCGTTTTCTCATGATACCCCCATGCATAGGAAGTGGGTTAGACTCAAATGTGTTAGTTATTTGCTTCTTGATGCTCTCTTTCACTTCAAATATATATCTCCTATGTGAGCATCTTTGAAATTTTCAAGCCTAACTTAAAGGCATTTAAGAAAAGTACTTCTTGGGAGATAACCCAATAGTTTTGTCAAGTATTGGAAGTTATTTCTGCTCCGTATCCTTTTTGTTTTGGTTTTTGTGTCAAGTTCAACTACTTTTGAGAAATAGAGGAGTTGTGAAAAGTGGTTGTCCTAGGAAAGATTTTTGTGTTCCATTGTAAAAATTTGTGAAGGAGCTCAGTACTTCGGATATAGCTGTATTTTTCTGTGCTTGTTCTCCAAGTTGTTACCCAACTTTCATTAGTTTTGCACTTTTTGATTTGAGCAACAGAAGGTTTTATAAAAAATCAAACTTTACCTGCTGGTCTGTTTTGACAGATTTCTGCCTTCATTTGCATTTACCTCTTATATTGATTCCCTTCTAGATTCTTTTGGGTTTTTGGAAAGGAATTGTTACAGTATCTTGATGGTTTTCAGTTTAAATGTGTAGCTAAAGGTTTATTGTTTTTGCATACACTAATGTTGCCATTGAGGTTTGTGTGAGCCCTTGCATGAAAGGAATTTCCAGGAGATGGAGAAAAGGAATTTGCAGAGTCCGTCTTTGAACAGGTTAAAGTGTGAAAACAGAAGGTTCATGAAAACCCTATCTTTTTATATTTTTGATGTTTTTATTACATACGGAAGGTTACAAAACGAAACAGAGGAGGAAACAGAGGCCAGGGTGTGAGCCCCCTGAGCTCCATCTCCGCCTCATTTTCGCCCCAGTACCTTCCTTAAGCTTTGAAACTTCGTAATATATAACCCCCGGATCCCCCGAGGTTTGTATATCGTGTTCTCGTCGTGTTTTCGTTTCGATCTGTTTCTGTCAGGAAATCTTCTCAAAGTTTAGAGCACCATGGTCTCCGCCAACGACAAAGGCAGGAAGCCCGAGGAAGATGATCCTGAAAACCTCAAGGAGGAGGAGATTTTGGTAGGGGACGAGGAAGACATGGAGGAGGACGAGCATCCGGACACCCGCGCTACCGTTGCAAACATTGGAGTGGTGGCAAAACCTACCAAGATTAGGAGGACATCACGGATGTCTACAGAGGGAAAAACCCCGCGTCATATCCTCGCTCCACGGTCACCTCCTCCACGTACCAAGAATCCCTTCCATACTCTTATACATGAGCAACAATACCAACAGGTGGCCAAAGGGAACTTGCCCTGGCTTGGGATCTGCCTCGCTCTAACCATGCAGGGAAGGAACACACTAAGAAGGAAGAGTGGGGCAAGAATAGCAAAGACTAGGACTCTCGGTCCGATATGATCATGAACCGCATTGAGAAAAATTCGGAGTTGATTCCTACTCTGACCTTCAAGACTGAGGATTCGAGGAAACTGATTTAGGAGCTTATCAAGAGAACACCACTGCCACCGAAGGAGTAATTCATCATCAGGTTTGTCATCCCCTTGGCTTGTTCCAAGCTTGGGGGAGTGCCGCGGTATCACATCATTATCTTTTATATTTTACCTTTTTAGTGGATTCATATCTTTGGTAGAGAAGTTATCTTATAGGTTGGTTTGCATTGTGGAAGTATCTCTCCTTTAGTTGATTATCTATGTATCCCTTCGTGTGAGTGCCTTTATGGAATATTAATGAGAAGTTTCATCTTTTACTTTTTGCACTTCTTATTTTAGTTTGCAATCTCTATTATATGATTGATCTTGTTGATTAGTATTGGCATCACTTTGGAAGCATCAAGTAGATCTAAATTGGTTTTGGCAAACCGAGCTCTGGTCAGCAGCAACACTTTTTGAGGTTTGAAAGGAAAAGAGAAAAAGCTTACAGGTATTTTGCATCATTTATTTTCTTCTTGATTGGCTCATAAGCTTAGTATTCTTTATTTAAGATCTTTTATGTCTTCAAGTAAGATTGCATGTTTGGCTTTATTACTTGTATATTTTATTGTTTCTTTCAACTCTTTTGCTTGCTACCGAGTCTTGCTAGCCAAAAACCTGTTTTGAGAAGGACTACTTCTCATGCATCCAACCCCTTTGAACCAAACATGTGCCATTTGTGTCCACCATATCTATCTATTAGCATTATTGCTATTCCAAGAAAATTCTCAAGCTTCATCTATCTTTCAAATTAAAAATTATTTTCTTATGTGAAAACTGGTTAGTAAAGCTCTCACGAACTTGATGGCACACCTTATTTTCTTGCCCCTAATAAACTTGAACCATTGCGTCATCGAAGTTGTATATGCTTGCATCTATACGTTGGGATTAGCAGATCCATGTTGTCACGATGAACACTTTCAACACTTACGGATACTTATCCAGTTGATATCATTCTCTTTTGTTTGCGGATGTCATCGGTGTGAAATAAAAGGGGAGCTTGTAAGTCCATGAAGTTATGTATGTGTGTTAGAGAAACGCCTGGGCCGCTAGCCTAAGCCATACCTAATCATTGTGGAAACTTGTAGCATAACCATAGTCAACAATATGTGAAGCATCCTCAATAAAAACCTATGCAAATAGAAAATAAAAAGATTGCTGAGATGCTCACTGTCTGCTTGCCTTGTCATTTTGATTATGGGATAGCTCCTGTATCATGTGCAAGGGGTACCCCATTGGCGGTTCTTTATGATACACATGTACTTACAATGACAAGAACTTACCGGTAACTAAAGTTGAGTAGCATGAGGAGCAGCCCTCGTACTCAAGGGACATGAGATTTCCAACTTATATTTCGTCAAGCATATACTCCATCCTTGTTCACTTTAACCTTAATCACCTCAAGATGCTTATGATAGGGGCAATGAGGGCTCAAATCTAGTAAGTACCATAATCTTTTGGAAGATCTTTATGACTTGAAATCCCTGCTTCCCTCTATGAAGGGCCTTTCTTCTATTTCTAAGTTGAGTCAGTAAACCTTTTTTCTCTCTATCTCCAACAAGCATTTGAGTTGTTGTGTTTCAAGCATTCATATGATGATTTATTCAACCATGTTCTTATCTTCCTTGTTTTCACAAGACTCTTATCTATTGAGTATTACTTTAGAAGTCATCATTGTGAAAAACCTTTTTGTTTGAGCAAAGAGTACTCTTGTTGTGAAAACTTCTACAAAAGCTTTTTGTGAAATTGTTTGCCAGCTGTTCTCTGACCAAGAACAAAGTTTGCCAATTCCAATTATGATTTATCTTTATGCATCTCTATTGTGAGTCATGTACTTGTTGCAAGCTAAGTTATATAATGGTGAGTTTCTTTCTTCTATGAGTTGTGTAATGGTAAGTGTGATGCTTCTTGTCTGTATCCTTTTATCGACACTTCACTCCATAAACTTGTGGACATGTTTATTGAGCTCAGTTTTCGCTTGGGGACAAGCGAAGGTCTAAGCTTGGGGGGAGTTGATACATCCATTTTGCATCACCACTCTATATCATAATTTGCCTCTATTCATTGATATATTTCTTATTAAGAGGTGTTACTTATGTATTTTCATATGTTTTTGCATGTTGGATGATTCTTGGAGGATGAACTGCCGGAGAAAAAGAGGTGTTTTGATGCAATTTTGCGAAGATCAGAAAAATATGAGAAAAATTATGGAAAATCATAGTTTTCCTAGAAGACGAATAAAGCCAGAAGGGGAGGAGGAGATGGGCCATAGGGGTCCCACACCCCTAGGCGCCGGCCACCCCTAGGTCGCGCCTACAGGGGGTGTGGCCCACCTGGCCCACCTCTGGCTCCGCCCTATCGCCTATATATTCTCCTCGAAACCCTTAAACACGGGGAGCAACCACAGAAAGATTCGGCCGCCTCTGTAGGGCCTAAAACACCGAGAGAGAAAGAGCTCTCCGGCAGACAAATTTCTGCTGGGGAAATTCCTTCCCGGAGAGGGGAGATCGTCGCCATCAACACCATCATCAAGCTAGCCTTCATAGGGATCATCATCATCATCAACACCATCATCTCCACCAGTACCATCATCACCACTCCATCCCGCTGTAACAATTGTGTTAAATACTTGCATAGTTCTTAGGGGAACTTTCCCAGTGTTGATTACTATTGTAGTTAATGCTTGTGAGTGGAACCATTGGATTATTATTTATGTTCAGATTGTTATCCATCACCATATCATGTTTGATCTTGATCCATATGGTGTCTTAGCGCTCCCACTTAATTTCTTGCAAATGCAAGCATCTTCATCGTCTCTGATGAATTTAAACCTTTTTAACAGTTTCATCATGGTGAAGATTCCAACTCCGTGATGCTCACTTCAACCATTGTAGTTTGCATGCGCATTTTAGCATCCTTTGAATTAACAAAACCCTATGGACCGTGTTATGCACACGTCCTAGGTAACAATTCTATTAGAAGAACTTGTTTTGTTTATTCAACTACCACATAACAAAATTATATGTAGTGGTTGCTACATTAATATGTCTAGACTAAATATCGCTATGAAAGATCAAATTTTGTCATAGTCAACCTTTGAACATTGTTGTGAACTCTTTCCCAACATGTCGACTATTTCATAGATGTGAAACATCCATGTCTATTTCTTTATAGATCCAAACATGACTATAATGTCTTACACCTTTCTCGAGGGTCTTTCAAGTTCAAAGCTTGATTTCTCGTGTATGGAACTATCATGGATTCTATGGCTTAAAGCCATGTGATGGAGCCAGGGCCGATCATTGCTTCTTTGCATATAGTCGGTTCATCATTATCAAATAACAATGATCCACTTTCAAATCCTAGTATTTGATTGTTTACCCAACCTACTAGGTTCAATACGAACTTAGACCTCCGCGACCACAAAGTTTGAGGCACGTGAGCCATGAGCATTGTTGCTGCCTCCGGAACACTTTTATGCGCTGTGAAACTTTGCACATATAGCTAAGGTTCTTTTAACCTTATCAAAGTTCTATTGTCCTCCCACTTAACTTTTCACGGAAAATTTCTTCTCCAGAAACTTGACGTTCTAAGCGACAAATACTTTTCTCTTTGGTGTTATGGAGGAGTACTGTAACATCCCAGCATTACAACCTAGAAATAAGCTAAACCCAGATGTGTGCATTGCATTCATGCATAGAAAATCCGAATAATTTTCGCGCTTTTGAACAAAACTTGTCAAAGTGATTGAAGCTTCTCTTAACTTGATGGAATTGAAGTAGATCATCAAGTTGACTGCGATAAGTTTCAATATGACCTTTGCTAAAAACTTATTTTGGGAAAGGGAGATTTGATCTAAGGGTAGATCAAATGTAATAAAAGTTAAACTCTAATACATTATAATTTATATTTGATCCTTAGGTGATCATATCATAGTATTCATTATAATCACTCATGAGTATCAGGTTAAGGATATAACACAAATAATAAGAAAGTAACAACTATATCTTAATCTCATCTGCATATACCATGAGTATCATGGAAAAACCTAACCCTACTTCTTAAGTAAGATTGAGTAGGAAAGAAACTAAGTTTAGATCATTCACCATATATTTTTCCTTCCATATCAATCCTTATCATCTCTATTGAGTTATATTCCTTTATCTGTTGTTCATCAATGTTGAGAAATCAACTAATGATTCATCAGATCTCAATCTATTAACTCTTAACCATAACATAGCTTACATTTATGTGTCTATAAAGAAACTGCTAAGAAGAGGTAAATAGTAATGTTAGTTTTAGAAATCATCTATAGGATGGGAATGAAGCAAGAGAATCCAATCCATAGGATAATTGAGGGAGCTAAATCACTCCTAAATAAATAGAAGAATTATTTATATCATCTAATTATATGGTGGTTAAGAAGATTACAAGGATAAACCCTGAAGATAGTTACTAGTAGTAATTCCATTAGACAAAGTGGGCATAATCCATGAATAATCTTAATCCAGTATGAAATACTAAGAAGATAATTTCAATACAATTGAAAAGTAGTATTGATAAAGCCTTGCTTAGCCAACTAAGGACTTAAGCAATAAATGATTAAAGGATTATAATGGTGATGCTTTAGCCACCAATATTGAATGCTTATATTTAGTATAAGTGACATTGGTGGGTAGAACATGATTAAACCCTAGTCTAAATATATTATCCTAGGTTATCCATGACTAGTCACATTAATATAATGTGAGTTTGGAGTATAAGTTATTAGAGTAAATGTAAAAAAGCAGGATTCAATTAAAGCCAGTGTAGCATAGAGTTATGGAAGTAGTGTTATTCATCTTAAAGGATAGTAAACTTTAGAGAAAGTTAGTTGGATGCATACAACTATTAGAGATATATTAGTGATGAATTATTAAGGAAGATTATGAGTAGAGTTTGAAGGAACAACTTGTTGGATGGAAGGCTATCAACAGTAGAGTAGTAGATACAACCAAGCAAGGATATGAGGAAGTTATGAAATGCTTTAGTATCAAACTCATTGGATTCATCCATGAGTTTAGAAGGTTAATCAGTGAATACGAATATTTTTATGAAGTAAAGCTCATCATGTTAATCATGATGATAGATAGGAAAAGGTAGTATATCTAGGAAAGGAATTCCTTAATAAGAAGTCTAGAATTATGAATTATGGAAGATAGTAATTCTTGGTAAAGAATCAACTTTAAATCTTAAAACCAAGTATAATATCCATTTCATATTGAGAATTCCTCATCTTATATCTATCACTTAATATGAATATTTCCCTATAGCAAATTACATAAGCACATCTTTGTCGATTCCAACCATCAACATTATATGTGCTTAAAAGTATACTTATCTATTCCTTTCTATAAAACATTCTAGGTATAACTTTATATTTTAAAAGTTAATGACATCAAATATCACAAACAGAATACAATATGCTTAGTTATTAAACCTTTACTCACATCAATAAGGGAATATAAGTAAAATTAAGAATCCTAAACTCTAGGGTAAGCACTTCTAATTCAAACCCTAAACTTCTTTGTTCATCATAATAGAGTATATACATTGCCATTTTCCAAGTTAATGGAATTAGAAATAACCATATTAATTTCTTTTATAGTTCATACATCAAATAATGATATACAATCATTATATACATAAAATTTTCTATTCCAATTATGAGTCAACTAGAGTTAAGTTTGATAAACAAATAAGAAATATTATATAATAAAGCCATGGTTTAATATAGAAAGAAAAATTTATAATAGGGGTTTTTACATAATATAAAAGGTTTTTGATAGAAAACAAATAAAGAAATAATACCATTATATGGCAAACTCATAAAAGAACCTTAATATACTTTATTAATACTGTAATCATCCAGCAAATCAATTCTATGAGGAGAATTCAAACGAAATAAGGAAAATTCAAATCTAAAAGTAAAACAGAAAATAGAAAAAAGGAAAACAAATAAAAAAACAAATCCTGGCTGTGACCCAACTCATATCTGCTAACCTATCGCCCTGTGCAGCCCACAAAGGCCCAGTAACCAGCCCAGCTCGTTTCATCTCTGGCTGACAGATGGGACCAAAGAGGGACTATGGGTTGAGGGAAAAGAAGCGCCAGGGGGTTTTCTGCAAAAACGACTTCGTCGTCTACGTTGCCTACTGGAAGCAGCTCGCTGGCCGGAGCTCCACCGTCGATCAACCGCCGTGCTACGATGCGTGCCGCCATCCCTGGAGGGAGTAGATAAGATCTCCGCGTCCTACTCTATCTTCTCATACCCATCTCATCTTCTATCTCGTTCTCTAGACCCATTTTCCTTCCTCACCCGAAACCCTAGTTCGTCGGAGTTCATCGTTCCAGCCAAATCCGACCACCCCTTGCCTCGTGGTAGCCACCCTTGGACGCGCCGTCGTGGACTTACTCACCTAGGACCAAGCACGGAAGCCCGCTCGCCGGGAATCATGTGAAATCGAGCATTCCTTTTCCTCGGCCGCCGTGGCCATTATCGTCGATTCGCCGTCGTCACCCCTCCCCAAGCCTCTTCGACCTCTCTATCATCATCAGGGTAAGCTTACGCATCTCTAGACACCATTCTCGTTTGCTAATTCTCACCGTAGGCCTAGTTTTGTTGAACACCGCCATCAGCCGCCGTAGAAGCTTGTTGCCGATGCATTTACGGTGACCATTAGATAGCGACGCCACCACCAATAGGTTCGCCTTGATCTCCTCTGTCCAACGCACCTAGCCACAGCCCGCGCGAGCACTAGATCGATCGATCCTCAACCAGTGAGGATCAAACCATATGAAGTCATGCCTACGTCAGGTTCGAACCACGTCAGCTAGTTTGACCAGTCTTTGCTAGCGTGGCATGTGACGTGACCCAGGGTCCATATGTCATTGACTGGGGGTAGCCAATCAGTCGGTAACAAATGTATTTTCTATAAGCTGTGCGCTGAGGTGGCCATGGGCCCACTGGTCAGTGACTCAGGCTAGGTGTAGGCGCGGTGTAAAAAGTTATTTCCTGTTTAAGAAAGAATAAAAGAAATATATACAAATATACATATTTCAGAAATTAAATAAAATGATTAAAACTTGATAAATCTATAACTTTTGAATTATATTTCAGAAAAATGTGTATAATATATGAAAATTTGTAGAAAAATAAAATCTACAACTTAAAATTATTATTTAAATAAATGTTTATTTAAATAAATATTATTTAATAAAGGTTTTAAAAGTAATAAAACTTTGATAATTCATATTTTAAAAATGGTAAATGTTAAGAATATAAATAAATACCAAAAATATTGGAAAAATAAAAACAATACTTTAAAAACTATAATCATGTATTATTATTTCAGTTAACTAAATATTTCTTATTTGTTAAGAAATTATAAAGTAATAAGAATTGTAAAAATCATATCTTATTATTTATAAATCAAAAAAATAAATATAATATACCAAAATAATCACAAAAATAATATCTACATGTCAAAAATATAATGCCCCACTTTTGAGTTACAACAAAATTCTAATATTTTAATAACTCAATTTAAACTTAATTACTTAGTTTAAAATTCATATAAGGGTAAATAAAACTTGTTAATATTTCTAAAATTAGTCAATAAAGTCTAATAAATAAGTATTATTCTTGAATATTGTAATAAGTCATAATCATTCAAAACATTAGAAATACTATTATATTGAATTATCCTTCTACTAAATAAATAAATAAATTATATGCTAAAAAGATCTTTAATAATTATAAAATCTTCCAGAATGATATATCAATCAAATATAACCTTATAATGGACTAAATCCAAAGATAATTCATGAGTAGTCACTAGTACTATTTATTTATCCGCAAACCATAATCATACCTTTATAAAGAAACAAGAGACCACTACTTAAATAGAAGAATAACCATTCTTAAGTAACCTTAAGGCAACATTACCAAGTACACCATGTACAAAGGTTATAAGCATTCTACTTTCAAACTATCTTTATTTTAAAGTTAACTTTAGTCTACAAGAATCTAAATATAACACTATAAACATTGTTAGATGTTTTATAGTTAACTTTGGTCTGAAATAGTTAAGTTATAAAGCATCTCAAGCCCAAACTATTCAAGCAAGCACAAATAACATCGACCACCACTAACTAACCACAAAGATTGTTTAGACTTTAGAAAAGGAATCTTTTCTTCAAAAGTTATTCGTTTTGCCACTTCAAACAATATATGACAAATAAACAAGATCACATTACTTCATACTTCACTCGTATACCTAGGAGCAATAACACTTAAGCTATTATAAGTGACTCTACTTATAAAGTAAAGTTTGGAGATAAACTATTAAAGTGTAAACAATTGAATAGCATTTCATAGATATATATTTTATTGCTGCATAAATATGTGCTGTTCACACACACTCACAAGTCCTAATAAGAAGCATAGGTGTGAAACTTATCTAAAAGAACAACACATTCTAAAGTAACCATTTCCGGAATCCAAACCCTAGAAGAACGTTATCCCCGGGATTCGCGTTTATAACATGCATCACATTACTTATGCATAAAAGCATATTACCTCTTTAAACATTAGTCCTTATCGGACCAATGATGCTGATTTCAGATTTTGGATCTTATACTAACTCGAAGACCGTGAGTGCATAATCTTGCAATCACAAAAGGCAAGTTCACACTTGCTCATGTCCTTTGGTTATTTTCTGTAAAGTATTTTATAAATCCAATGTGGACATCACCTGCATTTGAAAAAGGTCCAAAAAAACTATTTTCATAATAATGTGATTATAAAAGTTCCGGTGATAAAGGAACATAATATCTAGGACTTAACAACCAATGTCGTCAGTGATTATTGCGCCGTATATTACGCGTTAACCATGAGATTTGGAATGGGACGGAGAAGTCAGCTGTATCCTTTTCCTCTTGTATGGAGGCAAGACGACCTTAACATGACGTTGTGATTCCTTGTGTGAATCCAACATATGGGTGGGCACCCTTACGCCCCACACTTTTGGTGTCTATATTATCTATGGATGGTGTTTAGTGGATGGACCATTTAATATGGCACTTGCCAGGGCAGCACCAGGTCATAGAGTCTTCGGGAACTCATTAGGGTTTTAGCCTGCCCGAAAGGGGGCTTAACAAAGATGAGCCAGCCTAAAGGATCGTGCAGACATATGAGGTCGCGGAGAGGGCAGTGATTGGCTTGGATCATCTACCGGGCCCCACAACATGGAATTGTGGACGGGTAAGGTGCCCGTTTGTGCAACAAGGAGTTGATCACTCATGGGAAAAGTAATGCACCTCTGCAGAGTGTAAGAACTGTAACCTGTTACTCCCTGTTTTGGGAAGGAGCTGCGAACGTTGCGGGAAACGAACTCCATGAAAGTTCTGGTAAACCCGTGAAGGCTGACGGACATAGCTTTTCAGAATAAAACCAACCTTTGAAGAAATGTTTATGAAAACTTGCATTGCCTACGACCTACGGTCTGTGGCTATAGTTATAGTGCATCAAACACTCCTTTTCTAGTGAATTTGCTGAGTACACTCATACTCAAAGTATCTTCTTAACCCTTGCTAGATTTGAAGCCGGGATAGACAACATCTACATTAAGTTATGCTCCAGGACTCATCATCCAAAGCTAAAGCTCTTCAATGAAGTCAAGGAAGTCAACATATGCATCAACTCAAGTGAAGACGAAGTTACTAATTAGATAGGAATATCATTCCTAGCCAAATAACCTAATTATGTAGTGTATTGCAATAGCAGCAATGCCAATTCCTTAGTTAAACTACTAGTTCTAATAGTATAATAGTTCTTGCGTTGTTTATCTTTGATGCTTCTCTGTAAGAAGTTCTTTCTCTCTCTTTAACCTAGAGTGTTCTCTGGATCTTGTGTAGAGAGTGAGTTGTAACCTTTAGCCATGTATTGGACCCGCTGTGTTTCTGTTGTGCCATTCTGAGGGATGTAATACTAGTGAACGGTGTTTCATTAGTGTTATGTCAACGACTATAGTATACTACATCATGCAGTGGTATGCTGGGTCACCGCAGTTGGTATCAGAGCATATGCTTTGACCTTAGGTTGGAAACCTAGTAAATGGGTAGAACCTGTAGGACACATCCTAGCAATAATAAAGAGTTCTCTAGTGATATGAGGGATATTCACTTGAGGATAATCCTGTTATGTTACTAGTGTGATAACTCTTTCGTATGATTGTAATTACGATCATAACCCAAGAGTTTTAACTCTATGTGACTGATGATAATTTCTTATCTATAGTTCCACATGGCACCTCGATATCCACCCCGGAATGTTCAAGTGATGAACAGGACATTGAATTACTATGGAGGGGATTGGACTGATAATCTCCGCCAACTTCTATGGAGTTTGGAATGTGAATCGAGACTTTTGGTCAAGATTTACAATTACTATGATGTGAAGGTATTAGCTAAATACCGTGTCATGATCATGCTACCCAAGAAGTTAGGGCTTAAGGGAGATATGCCATAAGGAGAGGCAAGGTGCATGGCATCTGCATACCAGATTGCCGTAGCAGCAGCCATAACCATGATCCAGGAACAAAAATCCCAAGCTCTAGAAGGTAGTACTTACACCATTATACCTCATGAAACCTCAAACCCAGAGCATGAGTTAGATTACTCTACTCTAGTCCAAACTAAACCTACTCTAGCTTTAGAGTATATGGATCGTTATCGGTCTTTGTTAAACACTTATCATAACACGCACCAAGTCTTAGTCCAGGAACTGGATCCGGTCATTAAGGATTTTATTGATCCTGATAAAGAAATGGCTCATAGGAAGAAGCTAGATAAAGAAGCTAGGCATCCTAAATACATACCTTCTGGAGAAGTGTATGAGGAAACTGAGTTTGATGATCCAAACTCAGAAAATTATGCCTATTACCAAAATGACTTCAAGCCACCTGAAGACCTATGGACCAAATATAACTCCGAACAACAGGAATGGAATAAAGTTATTCCAAATAACCCTGAGCCAAACAAGTATGGATGGGAAGTAGAATCTCAAGGTGGAACCATAGGAAATCCTATACCTTGTGATACAGGTATTGAAGAAGAGACCAAATATAACCTTAGAGAGCCTTATGGACCATATGGGGGTGATACTAATCCAATCGAATTAGAAGAGTATTCCGATAGCTACTATACCAATATGTACGACTGGATCCAAGAAAAAGCTAAGTAGCCAACTTACTATGAGGAATCGTTGCCGAAAAACCAGGAATATTCGGTGGAAGATTACGCCAACTCTAGTCATTTTTCAATGACATCAGTCTCGGTACTTCTAATCAAGAATACGCACCTCATGGATGCTCTTAATGTCCAGAAGGCAGTCGTAGGACTTCACGTCATCATGGACGGAATTCCAGGAAGCACTAGAGGAAGATGAAAGTAAGAAAGGAACGACATCCCAAGGGATGAGTGCTTGAATAATATACATAGAGGGTAATGCGTATTGTAGTTTGAAAGGTTTGCCGAAATAAGTGAGGTTATACCCACAAGAACAAGAATTTCTTGTAAGATAGTTGTGTAAATAGGTGAGGAGCAAACCGTTGGAACATCTAGTACATTTGTAAATTATTTAAAACCTATGTATAATACATGGTATATGTTTTGTTGTTTATCGACTTCTGGATTTTCTTGAATTTTCTTGATTGACTAGATCTGTACATGAAATTTAATTAGGTGTGCAAATGCATGATGTAACACCCAGTTATTACTTGATGTTATAGACCTAGATAGAAATGGGAATTCGTGTAAGGGAGTGACGAGTTCCAAAAATCAGGACGAAGACTTACTTAAAGGAGGAAGTAAAATATAAGGAGAATTAACGTTATTTGGAGGATAGCTCAAGCATAGTTCATTCTTAGCCAGCTATGAGAAGGAAGATTAGTATAGAAGGTGTATGGAGCAACAAGAAATAATAAACTTAAGGCCCATTCAAAGTAAGCAGTATTGTTACGAAGTTAATAAAATAGTAATCCCTAGTTCATGGAAGCATCATGAATTAGTACAAAGATGAAGTTGTGGAGAAAAATGCTAGGAAAGCTCTAACAATTCAGAGAGAATGTCAGTAGTAGGTCGGAAATAGTAGGGTAATCCATACAACCTAAAATGATCCTCCTTTGGTACTTAATCCCTAGTCGGTATTCTGATCCACAGTTGGTATTTTGTCCACAGCTGGTATTTGGTTAACATAGTTAACCAGATCTTCTTAAAATTTGCATAAAGAGCATAAAATTTGTCCTTAAGTTAAATAATACCTAAGGAAGTACAAACATTTAAGGCGATCGTGTTTCGAGATGCTTCGCAAAGTCAGATTTATCCTAGCGAAAATGTCCAATAGTAAGTACGACATATAATGTTGAAAGATTTGTTTCGAAGATCCACAATTATGTGGATACACCGTACAATCTTTTATCGGAACCTAAATAGGTAAAATATAAACTGAACAGAGACCAACATTCTAGTTATAAAGCCAATAAATGTTATATATACAATTTAAAGATTATTAGTAAACCCTAATGGGGAGAGCAAACATTATAAATGAAAGTTAAAGAAGTACTATAGGTAATAATGAAGGATTATCTAAAAACTTAATAAGGTAAAAGCTTGAAGGTGATAAAAGGTTAATCCAAACCGACTAATTCTAGAAGAAACAATTCTTAAGTAAACCTCAAGAAGTGATAGAGAACACCCAATTGGGCAAGTATTGAGAATAAGAAATTCCAACGGGTATGGACTAAATGAGCTCAAATCCAATCTGGGAAGGAGTACCAGTATCAACTATACCATGACAAAAATAGAAATATAGTTTTCTAACAACCAACACGGGCATGTAGAAACTTAAAACTTGTTTTAGTGAAACCCTCTAGACTATATTTAACATAGTAATAAAATCTAATGATTAAATAAAAGAATTGGATTAGGATATCTAATTAGGTTATAGAATACCACAAATAATTACATTTAAGGTCATCATGGAATGGAGAAATGTAGCTATAACATCCCTAAAATCATGTTTTCAAAGATTGCATATCATTCATGCATGCATGTCATTTAGGGGATCAATTTCAAACTCATCTCAAGAAAACAGAAGCATTTGGGTGCTTGTTATTTTATGTAAATAAGCATTGATCCAATGCCACTCTCAAGTGAGAGAATAATTTTTTTAAACCAAGTTTTGTTTGCTCTTAAGTTGGATTGGTTGAGTGTTAAAGCTTGGACAAAATTTACAAAACAAATATGGTTTAAACCATTTTCAAAACCTATTCAAATCATGTGCTAAGGCACTGTTTATTTTGATTTTTCAAAAAGACCAAGTAGTCTAATGAGACAGCAAGGTTTTATGTCCAATATTATGAGGTTTACACTTTACAAAAATCCAGAAAAAGTTTGGAATTCAAATGCACTTGATTTCATTTGAAAAAGATTCCTGAAATTCAATATAGAAAAAGAAAAGGAAATTAGAAATCAAACTGGGCCTGGCGCCACCATTCCTGCCCAGCAAGCAAAACAGCCCACCCGGGTCCTCCCTTTCCCTCTGTTTTCTCACAGCTGACGGCCGACAACTGGGCCCCGCAGCCACGTCACCCCGTCGTCCCCAAATCTCGCCTGCGACCAGCGCCGCCGCGGCGGCCGTTTCCTCCCGACACAAATGCTCTTCAATCCCATTGATGCCGCGCGTAATTCTCGCCCCTGCTCCAGCTATTTAATCTCCACCCCTCTGTGACCATTTCCCCTCACTTAGCGCCCCCACTCCGCCACCAGGCTGCCCACAATATCGCTTGCACCGCCGCGGTACCGAGCCACTCCGGCGTGTGATTCCGGTGAGCACTCATCGCCCCTTGCCTTCTAATCCTGCCAGCATGATCGCAACAACCTTGCGCATCTTCTAACTACACTGGTGCGTGCTAGGACTATCTAGAGCCTCGCCAACGACGACGACCGCAACAGCCCGACGCAGCCGCAAACTCCGACGAGCTCTCCTGGTTTGTACTGACCGCGCCTCCCTCTCTCGTTCATACTCACACACTCGCCTCGTCTGCATGCATCTAACATCATCTCTCTCGTGCCTTAGCGTGAACCGTAGCGTCGCCACCGTCTCCAGCAGCACACACCCGACGACAGCAGCGACTCCGACGAGCAATCTCCGTCGACCTCGAGCACCCCTTCGCCAACCAAGCATACCCTAAGCATCAGCAACGCACGGCGAACTCGGTGAGCTAACTCCCCCTCTCCCACGTGACCTAGATCGTCGGCAACATCTCTGATAGAGCCGCTGCCGCCACTCGCCGCCGCTAGCGCCGCGAGACTTTGGTCGCTTGATCGCGAGCCGTTAGATCCAGATCCAACGCGTTAGATAGATCACTTAAACGAAGGGGTACGAGACAGATCTGGCTGTGCGATTTCATTTAGATCGTGCGGTCCACGCTAGTCGATCCGCGCGAAACGGTACCGACGAATTAGAGAGCGCCGCGTGGCTAGTTCTTTGTTTTAAAAACAGAATTTATATCTATTAGTGATTCAAACTTGTAAAATTCATATCTTTTGATTCCCACGTTCAAATTTTGCAAATTTTATATCATTGGAATCAGGAGAGAAAATACTATCTGTTTATGCAATGTGTTTAATATTTTGTCTTTGTAAAAATGGTTGTTTATGCAGAAACTTATGTAGGCTTATTTTGATTATATAAATTATTTGAAAAATGTTTTAAGGATCAAATAAGGTTTATTTTGAATATCTTGGACTTGTTTTGTTTCAGTACTGTTCACTTGTCTTGTTTGGTGTAGAAAAATCATCACATGGCATTTGCATGCATTCATATATTTTTGTTTGTATATATATTTTGTATGTGATTTTGGTGCCATTATTTTATGTGTAGATTTTGGTGCAAATAGTGATTGTGATTGTGAAGATTGTTGCTACTCCCCAAACTACCAAGGCAAATGGTGCTTCATGATTTTATTCCTATGTTTTTCAATTATGCACTAGAAATATTTTATATAGGACTTGCATAAATATTTTGATCTATATGCTATGCTTGGGAAATCCTAGTAGTTTTAGAATTGCAAGGAATTTCTAAGTTAAGGTGCTTATCACTGCCATGCTTAGCCTAGCTAGTAGCAACCAAGGGTGGTTATATATTCATGTTATGTGAAAATATTTCTAAGTCTTTGGACTTGTGTTTTGCTTAATAAAACAACTAAGTGAATGAAACACCTGGGTGGAATGGAAAGAATGGTTTATGTTGAGTGGTTACACAAGGCCCATTTCTATGGTTTACCTTTTGTATCTCACTTGTGGAAAGCCACCCAGGAACAAAGGAATTTGAGATGCCAAAAGTTAAGAAGCTTCTAGTGCAGCCACATGGCAATATGGGCTCTGTCTGGATCACATATGTTGCAATAACTTAGCCATTTGGACAGTTGGTGGTAGTGGGATGATAGGTTGGAACGCGTCCATTTGGTCTAAGGGAAGGCTTCTGAAAGGTCCTGTCTTGGTGAAAATCAAGTCTTGTGGGGAAAGTGCACAACCTCTGCAGATGGAAGAATCTAAGTATTTAGCCATGTCCCTGGTATTGAACAACTTGAGCATCAAGACATGGAAGCTATCAAGAATCTCCTCATCCCAATTTCTAAGTTAAAACTTGTGGTTGAACAAGGGTAAGGTTCACCAATGTCTATTGGTGGTTCCTTGGGAAAGTTTTGTCAAAAAACTTAGTGTTTTCAACTGATAGGTAAAACTTATTTTGAGCAAAGCAAGCCTAAGCTACACTTAGCCAAAATGCATATAGTACCTAGACTGCTAATATTCTACTAAGTTACCACTTGCCAATACTATTCCAATGTATTGACCCACTGTGGCTGTAACTTTTGATGTTGCAGGTTATTCTGATGATGATTAGGGGTTATGAGTCTACACTCAACATGCTTGCCTGTCACTACTAGGAAAACGCCTGTTCGTGGCGCACCTGTAAACAACATCTGTGGTGCACTAGGGGTGCGCCACGGGCCTCGTGCTACGACTATCTCCTAGCCGTGGCGCACTACCTGGTGCGTCACGGTTATATCGAGATAGGCGTGGCGCACTACCAGGTGCGCCACGGGTAGGGGTACATGGTGTGCCACAGATGTGTTTTTCGAAAAACAAAAAAATGCAAAAAACACCCTCGTTTTGAATTGCAAAAGCAATCGGGTCCGTGCATCGCCGCCTCAGTCGTGTCACCTCATCGGAGCATGGCCGTGGCAGGGAGGTGCGGGAGGCCTTGGCCGCTCTAGTCCTCGCCGGCGTCGAGGTGGTAGGAAGCGTGTGGTTGGAGAAAGGAAGGTAGGAAGAGAGGGAGGAAGGATGAGATGGAGGAAGAGAGGAAGTAAGAGAGGGAGGAAGGAAGAGATGGAGGAAGAGATGGAGGAAGAGAGGGAGGAAGAGAGGGAGGAAGGGAGGTCGGGCGTCGCCGTCACTGCAAGGAGAGGAGGAGGCCGCCTTTGCGCCGCCGCCGCACCACCGTCACTGCAAGGAGAGGAGGAGGAGGCCGTCGTCGCACCGTCACTTCAGGGAGAGGAGAAGGGGAAGGGGGGGAAGGAGAAGGAAGGAGAAGGAGAAGGGAGAAGGAAGAAGGAGAAAGGAAAGGAAAAGGGAGAGGGAAAAGGGGGAGGGGAAAGGTAGGTGGGCGGGGTGGTGATTCAAATTTGAATCCCGCCCAAGCTTATCCGTGGCGCACTAGGTGGTGGTGCGCTATGGGTAAGTTGCCCTCTATTTTTTTTCTGCAGGAAAAAACGGTCTTTTGACCGTAACTTTTTACTCTTTGAATTTTGAAAATCTAAATAATCGCTAAACGATCAGAGGTCGTTGCGAGCCGATGCGAAATCTTGTTCTGGTCATTTTGGTATATTATACGATTTTTTTCGACATCGTATGCAGAAGTTACGGCCATTTTACCATGGCATGACTTTTTTTGCAGAAAAAGTGATAAATCATGTTTGTTAATTTTCCTAGAAACTATACCACATTACCTACCTAAATATGAAAGGATTTTATTTTTTGAAGTGTTTATTATTTTCTTTTATTTTTTGCAAAACCTAAAAAGGCGATCCACGGGGGTGGGGGGTGGGGGTGGAGTTGGTGCAGGCCACTTAGCCGTAGGGCACTAGGGCAGAGTGCCCTACGGCTAAGTTGAACCAGTTGCTGCAGCACACATGACCGTAGCGCACTAATTCAAGGTGCGCTACGGCTAAGTGGCACATCCATAGCGCACCTTGACCTAGTGCGCTACGGGTATGTGTGCTGTGGCCACATGTGCCCTGGCCCACACATAGCCGTGGCGCACCACCCACATGTGCGCCACGCTTACGATAGTTAGCCGTAGGGAACCTGTGGGCAGTGCGCCATGCCTATTTTACCCGTGGGGCACCACTAGCAAGTGCGCCACAGAAGTGTGGATTACCTATAGCTATTTTCCTAGTAGTGACATGAAGATGAAGACTTATTTATCTTATTCTATATTTGAACTCTTGTATTAGGCCTGTGGCCATGGAGTTTGTAAAAGACTATGTTTGTCTCTAGAATGATATGTAATAATGACCTTTGTTTCTGTGTACTTCATCTTAAACTGTGGATGCTAGCATTGATCCAGGTACTAGCATTGCAATCACAGGGATCCTTACCTTTATAAAGGGAGGGAACTTACAGATGGTATCAAAGCACTGTGTTGCCTGTAGGATTATGACCCCGGGAATGTAAACCACTAAGGAAAATTTTCAACAACTTCCACACTTGTCTTTTTCTTCTCGTAAATTTTTCTAATCTTCTTTCTCATCTCTATTTGTAGATGAACTCCATCAACGAAGCCGTGAGGAAGGGACCACTCATGACTATGACTTTCGAATGTGAGACAGAATTCCCCAAGGCTCTCAAGGACCTCATGGTTTCCATGGGAATACATGGTGTAGCTGTGTACAAAGGTTTTCCCGTGATGGATGAAGGAGTTGAGTACTGGTGGGTGCAACTTCACTTGTATAAAAACAAGGAAGACAACCACAAGGAATCAGGATTCTGCATGGTCACCAACTCAGTGATGCACACCACATTCTTTGATTCTGCAAGGGATGCAGCTTGGAAGGCCATCAAAGAGCTTGGTGATAGAATCAAGTGCAGAATGCTCAACACCCAGAATGACCTTAGGGAAGAAAAGAAGCATACCCAAGAGTTAGACGCTACCAACCAACGTTTAAGAGAGGACATCATAGACTTAGCAATGGAGTCATGTGATCAGGATCGACAGATTACCTCTAGGGATGCCCTGTTAGCCAACTTGGCAAGTGAGATGGGATTGTAACGTACTTCGTTAGTTGGACCACCACACTTATCATTTTATTTTCCCAAATGTTGTCTAAAATAAGTTGAACCTTGGATGCTTGTAATGGATTTATGTATGCCATGACTTGTGTGTTTTGATTTCCAAAGATATGCATGTGATGCCTTGTCTTGTGATTTATCTTTAATTATGTTGATTCTAACTTTTTCTATCTTATAAAATAGATGCCTAAGGTTAATATCAACACGGCTGAAGAGTTCAAGGGAACTCGTTTTGGCACTTGTCTTATTGAGCTCACTAGTGTGCTCAATCTCCCACTTCCTACCATCATGATACTTCCCCTCACCAAGTTCGAGAGGAAGGACCTTTGGGGATTCAAGGTTACTCAGCCAGGACGCTAGACTGATCCAACCACGGAGGCTATCACGTTCAAGCTCATGCATGATGACATGGAGAGAGGCCTATAGGTAGTCATGCAGGATTTGCTTGGACGTTTTTTAGGGAGACACTCTCGGGAGATTAGAGGTACTCACTTCCACGCCTTCAGCAGACGTGACGAGGATGGTGAGGCCATTGACTTCGAGGATACTGCTAGAGAGACGGCAGAGCCAATCCGTCTATACCTCCAGGACTTAGAGGTTCTTCTTAGGCACCTAGATACTGATAGGACCAACGTCATGCTTAGCAATGACGAACTCCAGGTGCAGCTTCGTGAGAAGGACAAGCTCTTCGGGGAGCAAGATGAGATAATCAAGGAAATGGAGGCCAAGTTTGAGAGTCAGGATAGAAAGTTCAAGAGTCAAGAGAAAAGAGTCCAAGATAGGAACAAGAGGATTCGAGAGATGACTTCAGAACTAGAGGCCAAGGACTTAGAGCTCGAGCATCAGCAGGTGGTGATTGAGAGACTTCGTTCACAGAAGAGGGCTCTCAAAGCCAAAGTAGAGGCCTTGACTACCAATGTCGAGGAATACAAGACCGCTATGGAGAATGCAGGTCTTACACTTGTTGATGAGGAGGTTGATGCAGAGGAGTAGTGATGACTACTCATTTACCTTTTATTTACCATGCTTTTTATTATTGAGTCGCAATGACCATCCAACATGTGGATGGCTTGCTATTGGTGTATTTACTTTTGAAAATTTGTTGTCTATGTTATTGAACTTTTACTATTATGATGCATGTTTGGTGATTGTTTATGTGTTGTATTGTGCATGTTAGCATCTATGGGTATCTCATTCTTATCTTTATTGAAAAGCACAGATGCCTCCCCGACGTGCCAATCCCAACCCTAACAACAACAATATCACCCCTGAGATGCAGCAGATGATGACAGCTCAGACGCAGCTGACGCGGATGATGACCACGCTCATACAGAATCAGAATAACAACAACAACAATCAGAACAACCCACCGGGTTTTGACATGCTCACCAGATTCCTAAGACCGAGGCCAACAAAGTTCTCAGGAACTACTGATTTGTAAGGTTCCCAACCTTTAATAAGGTAGAGTCCCCTGTGTTTACAATGCTAGTCCCTGGATCAATATCTAGCATCCACAGTTAAGATGTAATATCAAGAAACAAAGGTCATAATACAACTTTATAACCAGGAATAACATAATTTTATTACATCTTACATAGCTCATTTGGCTATTACATTACATTGCAGCAGAATATCTATAAGCATGGGGTCCTTCATCTTCAAAGTGCCACAGGCAGACATGTTGGTTATAGACTTTGTAATCCTAATCAACACACTTCACTAAATCAATCAAACCTGCAACATACAAGTTACAGCCACAAGGGTCAATACATTTGAATTTTATTGGAAAGTGATACTATGGTAGTATAGTGGAGTCTATCATCTATATGCATTTGGCTAAGTGGAGCTTTAGGCTTGCATTGCTCAAAAATAGATTTTCCTTAACATTTGAAAACTCTAAGTTTTTGCTTGACAAAAATCTTTCCCATGGAATCTCCCAATAAAAATTGGTGATCCTTCCAACCTTGTTCACCCACAAGTTTTTAACTTAGAAATTTGGATGATGAGATTCTTGATAGCTTCCATGTCTTGATGCTCAAATTGTCCTTTGCCAGGGACATGGCTAAGTACTTAGATTTTACACTCTGCAGAGGTGGTGCACTTTCCCCACAAGACTTGGTTTCACCAAGACAAGATCTTTCAGAAGCCTTCCCTTAGACCAAAATGGACGTGCTCCAACCTATCAAACCCTACCACCAACTGTCCATATGGCTAAGTTCTTGGAACCTATATGATCCAGGCAGAGCCCATATTGCCAAGTGGCTGCACTAGAAGCTTCTCAAAACATTTGACATCTCAAATCTCTTTATTCCTGGGTGGCAATCCACAAGTGTGATACACAAAGTAAACCATAGCCATGGGCCTTGTGTAACCACTCAACCAAAAACCACCAAGCAATTACCATTCCACCTAGGTGATTCATTAACTTAGTTGTTTTATTAAACAAAATACAAGTACTCAGACTTAGAAATTTTTCCATAGTGTGAATATATATTTCACCCTTGTTTTCTATTAGCTAAGCTAAGCATGATAGTAGTAAGAATCTTAACTTAGGAAATTCTACTAAGGTTTCATTTACTAGGTTTTCCCATAGCAAGGTTTATACTTAGCAAAAATTCCATGCAGGTTTTACTTAGAAAAATCACTAATGCATTGTGAAAGTAATGGGACAAAAGTATGAAGCATCACTTGCCTTTTTTGGTAGAGGGTATAAGTTCACTCCTTGTCCTTGCAACAATCACACTCTTCAATTCACTACAATTCAATCAAGCAAGGCACAATCTCAATCTACCAATTAAGCAAAACATCACATAAAATGATAAAGTCAAAGTAATGCATGCAAGCATGCCAAGCTTTGTTTTGTTTGAAAATTGGTTCCTAATGGGTCATAAACATTTTAAAACACCTAATGGTCATTTTAGAAAGTGGCAAAGTCATTTGCAAAAGATTTCACTTCATAAACCATTTTCAAAACAAGGTATCATTTTATGTGGTGTAGAAATGTTTTTACTAAGGCATTAATCTATTGGGTTCACAAAATATGTTTTCAAACCATAAAACTTGGTGTTTGGGGTCAGAGAGTTTAAAACAAAACCTTTCCCAAAAGTTTTCTTCCAAAACCATTTTTAATAAATAAACCATATTTTTATTTGGCTAGAATTGGTTTTAAATCAAAGAATAATTATTTTGATTCACCAAATACATTTTTGAATCCACAAAGTGTTTCCTATGGTCAGTAGGTTCAAATCACACCATTTGCCAAAGATTTTATCCCCAAAATCATTTTAGAATAATTTTTATAACCTAAACAAGCATACACAAGTTTCTGCAAAAACAAACATTTTACCAGAAGATTTTTACTAAACAAATTGCATGGTTGGCTAGGGCTTGTTCCACTGATTCCAATGATATAAAGTTTGCAAATTTTGGACGTGTGGATCAAAAGTTACAAGGTCTTCAAATCTGCATCTAAATCAGATTCAAACTTGTTTTTAAACAGAACTGGTGACACGCGGCGTTTTCCTATTCGTCGGTACCGGTTCGGGTGGATCGAGTGATGCTGGCCGTAGGATTAAAATAACAATGCACGGCACAGATGGATCGATACCCCTTCGGCTAAGAATCTATCGCGTGTGTATGATTAAGATCCAACGGCGCGCAGCACGCTTGCCATCTAGTGGCGGCGCTGGCGGTGGCAGACGGCGGCGCACGCTCAGACGGTGGGCTAGCGGCGGTTCTAGGAAGCAAGGAGGAAATGGGAGGTGCTCACCGGGTTTAGGAGGTCACGGTGAAGCTCGAGGTGGTGTTGGTCTGGTGAGGAGCGCACTGGAGCGAGAGTAATCGTTCGCCGGAGTCGTCGTCGGCGTCAGATGGTTCTGTTCGTGGTCGGGGTCGATGCTACAGATCACGAGGAGGCAAACAGAGAGCATGGTTAGACGCATAAGGTCAAGGCGATGACGCGTGCGTGAAGGATAGGGCTCGGGGTGGTCGGTTCTTACCAGGAAACGTTGCCGGAGATAGTAGCAGACGCGGCGGCGCTCAGTCGAGGTGGTTGCCGATGTTCTGGGGCGCCCGCGGTTGAACTAATGGCAAGGGGTGGCGCAGAGTCGCCGGAATCGGCAGTGAAAGCTGTTGGTGGCAGTGAGGTTCGGAGAGGAATCAGGGCGGCCTGGGGGCGTGCTAATGTGGGGTGACAGAGGGGAACGAGAGAGGAGGCGAGGGCGTTTAAGCGTGCGTGATCACGGCGAGTAATGGTCGCCACGTTAAAGCGAATTTAAGTCGCGGATTCATAGCCAGAAACGTTGTCGAGGGGAGGAAGAACATGTCGTGGGGTGGGGAAGATGACCGCGTGGCTGTGGGGTCCTCTGGCAGCGAGAGAGAAAGAAAGGGAACGGGGTCCACCAGTCAGTGAGGGTGCGGGTTCTTTCTGCGGTAAGGAAAACGTTTCGGGGGCGAGGGGAATAGGTGGGCTGGACTGGGCTGCTGGGCCTGGTGAGTTGGGTCTGTCCGTTTTCATATTTTTTTCTGTCTGATTGTTTTATCCTTTTCTATTTCTATTTTCTGTTTTGAAATTCAATCAAACAAATCAATCAACAAATCAATTCAAAACATTCACCAAACTTTGTATTGTGTTTTGGTTCTGTTTAACAACATAAACCAAAGTCCCAAAATAAAATAATAATTTTTATTTTAGGATCTATTTAATAATTAATTAAAATAGACCTTAATTAATAATTCAAATAGGTTTTGATTTATTTAATAAAATCTCCATTTGAATCTAAATATTAACAAAACCAAATCAATAGGTTTTATTTGAAAATATAAGATACTTGGAAAATTTGTTTAAAATAAAATAACATTTTTATTTTAGGGTCCATTAATAATTAAATAAGATGAACCTTAGTTATTAAATCAAATAGGATTTGTTTTATTAAAATCTTTATTTTGAAATCTAAAATAAAACCAAAAACACTTCAGTAGGTTTTATCTGAGAATATAAAATACTTGGAAAACTTATTTAAAATAATTTAATAAGTTTTAGTGTTTATTTAAAATGGGAAAAGCCTTTACTTTAATAAAAATTGGATATTAAATCCTTATTATTTTATTTAAACAAACCTTTATTCTTTTAATCAAAACAAAACATTTTATTTCAAAAATATTGGCCAAGGTTTAATTTGGCTCTATAAAGTAACCTTTATTTATAAATCCACCTTTTCTTTTGAAAACCAAATCCTTTTATTAAAAGATTCAAAAATAGTAATTTTAAATATTTTTAAGTTTATTGTTTATTTATATTTTTAAATCCTTTTAAGATTTTATCTTGATCAAATTAGGTTTGAAGGTTCCCAATTAGGATCAAAAAGTTTCTTCTCACCCTGAAAATCAACAAAGTTTTATTTTATTCATTTATTTTTCACATAACAAGATTTGGAAAATCTTGGGATGTGACAGGCTACCACCCTTGAAATAAATCTCGTCCCGAGATTTGGGGAGGCTAGGGTTACAAGTAGGTTCAAAGCATCTAGGGTACTACCACCCTTAAAATTTTCCATCTAGATTACATATTGGCCTTCTTGGGATCTTGGTGTTACTTTCCTTGACAGAAGTTTGCATAGTGGCCTAGTTCCTTGCATTTGAAACATGTGATAAGGCTGAGGTCTTGAGGTGGCTTCTCTGGACAATATGATGCATAATGTCCTAACTCTTTGCAGTGGTTGCACATCACTTGGCTAAAATCCTTCCTCATCTTGGGTTTCACTAGCTTTTGTTTGTCTTCTTGTCTCTTCTTCTTTTCTGGGCATTCACTGGCATAGTGTCCCATCTCTTTGCAATTGTAACATTGCACTTGAGTAATATCTTTCTTCTTCTTTTTGGGTCTCTCCAAAGCTAGGAGTTCTTCTAGTTCATGTTCTTCATATCTCACCTCAAAGGTGGGAAATCTTTCTCTCTTCTTGGTGCAGTTACTAGAGATATGACTGTCTTCTTCACAATTAGGGCATTGATATTCATGCTCCTTGCGTGTATGATCCTTGTCTCCATAAATATTGCAAGCTTTGGTTCCTTCTAGAATAACATCTTTGTCATCCTTTGGAAAGGTTGCTTTCCATGTTGAGCATTTGGTCTGTCACCTTATGCAACATTTGGGCTTGGTTTTCCAAAAATCCTTGCAGTGTTGGATCTTCCCCACTAGTGTTGGCTATGAACTGAGCTGTCATTTGGTTCAGCTGGTTTTGGGTTGATATGAGTTCCTCCATGTTGTCCTCTTGGTTGGTGTTGGTGTCATCAACCTTGATGTTGGAGTCTCTTGGAGTAGTCATCTGTTTGGGTTGAATGGGGATTAGAATAGGCAAAATATTTCTAAGGAATTAATTCTAATCACACACATCACATTCCACACAAACAATGTGCAAGCAATCATAAATCAAACATTGCACTCAACAACAAAGTTCAAGCACATTTTTAGGCAACAAAATATTTTTGTTACACCACATAAGTTGGTGTTGTCTTAAACAAAATATGGTGGTCCATCTATATGGTTCACTTGTGATCTTTCCATCTTTCTTGGTTGGTTGTTTCTTGCATGAGTTCATGGTTTCCTTAGGAAAAATTTTGGTCACAAAAACTTCAAAGGTGGTCATGGTTCCTTCTAAGTTGTGTTTCCTTAGTCTCTAAATCTTGAGTAAGATTTCTTGTCTCACTTGTCCTTAGTGACATCCAGGATTGAAGTCCTTGGTGAATATGCTGAAGATGTTGAAGTCATTAGAGTTGAAGAAGTTGAAGTCATTAGAGTTGATGAAGTCCTTTGCACATGGTGAAGTCTTTGGTCATGGGGTAGGTGTGTCCATCAAGTTGAAGTAGAAGAGATGTAGAGTTGAAACCAAAATGGTTTGAGGAAAGAGTTTACAAGATTGTTTGTAAATAAGTTTTGGAACAAATACAACTCCTATTTTTCAAAGGGTTTTTGTCCAATCCCAGGTTTACAAATCCTACATGCAACACAATGCTCTGATACCATCTGTAAGGTTCCCAACCTTTAATAAGGTAGAGTCCCCTGCGTTTACAATGCTAGTCCCTGGATCAATAGCTAGCATCCACAGTTAAGATGTAATATCAAGAAACAAAGGTCATAATACAACTTTATAACCAGGAATAACATAATTTTATTACATCTTACATAGCTCATTTGGCTATTACATTACATTGCAGCAGAATATCTATAAGCATGGGGTCCTTCATCTTCAAAGTGCCACAGTGCACATGTTGGTTGTAGACTTTGTAATCCTAATCAACACACTTCACTAAATCAATCAAACCGCAACATACAAGTTCTGACCACAAGGGTCAATACATTTGAATTGTATTGGCAAGTGATACTATGGTAGTATAGTGGAGTCTATCATCTATATGCATTTGGCTAAGTGGAGCTTTAGGCTGGCATTGCTAAAAAATAGATTTTCCTTAACATTTGAAAACTCTAAGTTTTTGCTTGACAAAAATCTTTCCCATGGAATCTCCCAATAAAAATTGGTGATCCTTTCAACCTTGTTCACCCACAAGTTTTTAACTTAGAAATTTGGATGATGAGATTCTTGATAGCTTCCATGTCTTGATGCTCAAATTGTCCTTTGCCAGGGACATGGCTAAGTACTTAGATTTTACACTCTGCAGAGGTGGTGCACTTTCCCCACAAGACTTGGTTTCACCAAGACAAGATCTTTCAGAAGCCTTCTGTAACACCCTCAGAATCGACCCTATGCAAGTTTTAGCGAAACCCGCCAAACCCGCATAGAAACGATTCAAAGGTGCCCACCAGGCACTTTCGTGCGGGTGGAAAACGAAGTAATAACATTACACAACAGTCCTCGATGGGACCCACAGAACAGATATATACAACAGCGACTCAAAGAGTCAAGAATACAGATGTAATATACAAAGATCCAAATCACCTTTAAAACGATATAGCGTCCGAGTACGGACAAGATGCAAATGGGGCTAAGAGTCCTGAAGAATAACCAATGGCGTCCATAACCCTGCCCAGGCCAAGCCGGAAGGGTAACCCTGCTAACGACGTCGATCTCAAAACCTGCTTAAACAAAAGGGGTGCCGACAAAGGGCAAAGGAAACAGAGGAGCGTCAGTACTGAGGCCAGTACACGGCGAGGCTAGAATTCGGCGCTCCTCACCTACATAGGTATGGTGGACTAAAGCGGCAGCGGCAGCATGCACTAAACAATCTATAGAGACTCGAGACAACTGGGGGCTATCAGAGAGGGGTAAGAAAAACCTATTCGGAAACAACCTGATACTAACACCAAACAATCCCATCCTGGAATTCCCCCTCGATACCAACCGAGGAAGTCAACCGAGGAACTCACACAGTTGGCAGTTTTATTTATTCAGTTATCCTTGCAGCAATTACTAGTCATGTATCGATAATCGTCCTGATATAATAAGTAGTGGGCAATTTTAGTTAGCCATTCCGTTGTAGTTGCGACACTTACTAGTCAGATACAGGTAGCATGAGATAAATCCAAAACTCAGCAGTTGTTGTCACTTTTATTTAGCCATTCCATTGTAGTTGCAATACTTACTAGTCAGATACAAGGGTCGCCAGCGACCACCCAAACAAACAATTGTTGGCAGTTTTAGTTAGCCATTCCATTATAGTGGAGCTGATTACTAGTTATTATCAAGTCAAATTTATAGCAGTAAACTTTAGTTATAGTTGTCTATGATCGAGATACTGTGCTCCAAGTCGTCCATAACCGCGGACACGGCTTTCAGAAAGTTTTTACCCGGCCGGGGTGCACCAATAGCAACACACACACGATCAACCTCGGAAAAACCAAATCAAAACCCAACGAGGTCTTCACGACAAAGCAATCACAAGATTCAGAAATATTTCAGGGGGCCACCCCATTGAGTAGACCCGCAACGAAGTAAGCTAGCTCCGAGACGGACTCAAGGTTTGCGTCAATGGCTGTAAACGACCGGGAACCCGAAAGTGTGGCTGGGCTTGTCGATACCGCGAAAACATTCCGCTTACCTAAACAGTACAGTGTGCTCCTCGCACAATCGTAATTAAACAGTAGCATGGCATACGTACAGGATAGTAAATAAGACCTCAAACTAGTTTGTGGCCCCAAGAAATAAGAATGAATCAAGCTCTGGCTGAGGGGGGCCCATAATACCCCATATGTGGATAGCGCGATAAATCAAGGAACAGGTATCAAGTACTCGGGGTCCTACGGGACACAAGTGGGCGGTCGGAAACCAAATATTATCTATCACCCACCGATGCCTCTGCTTACTTACTTCAATTTTAGTTGTTAAACAGGGATTAAAGTTATGAAAGTAAACCAAGATCAACTCCAACATACAACATGCGGCCATCATCCAACAACTGTGGTTCTCGACGACACGGAACAGCACTTGAGCAAACGACGGCGACGCGCAAGTCCAACTATCTACCAAACAACAGGTAATAGGATGTGTCCAAGGCAATATAAGGCGGCAAGGGGTAACTCGGGTACGAAAACTAGAGCATCGCAACACGGATAGCAATAGATCAACAGGAGGGAGTAAATACTATAAAAGTAAGATAGGTAGAAAGGGGGAGATGCTCGCCTGAAAACATTGCCGAAGGTTCGACCGAAGATCGGGGCGAAGCTCACATCAACTCAACGGCCTTATCCGCGAAGAAGCAACACACTAGAATAAACACCGGATGCAGTATTTAATACAACGGCAGAAGATCGGCATGATGCATGGTTGATGCATGGCATGGCAAAGGTGCGATGCAATTAGGTCATATTAAGTGGGACCGGGGTTCCGACCATTTAGGTGGTTCATGTTATTTAGCTAACCCGCAGTTTAAGTGTGGTTTAACAAGGCAGAATATATCACCGGTTCGCTACACAAGTTTAAATGAGGCCGATATGAGACTAGAGTTGCCCGCATATGGGCCCCATATTAATTATAAGGTGAATCGGCATAAGGCCCCCAAACCACACAAGATGCATGCGAGATGAATGATTAATATGCGACAAGTTGTATTATATTATAAAATAGGGTTTCGGGAAGGGGTTCACACATTGAGGGGTCTCGACGATCTTGGGGTTCCGGGGTTCGGGGTCGGGTCTCGGGGTTCAGGGTTCGACGGAAACGTTCTCGGATAGCGGAGTAGATCTTGGCGTATCCGGGGTCTTCGGGTCATGTTGACGGTCATGGCGTTCGGGATGAAGCACTTGTCGCACCGGGGTCTCGGTGTCCGGGGTGAAGTACTTGACGTTTCTTGTTTTGTCGAAGGCCTTGTTGATCTGCGACGAAGGGCTTAGCGGCATCGGGGTCCGAGAAGGAGATCTTGTCGGCATCACTGTTGATGGTGGACTTGGGGAAAACCTTGTCTTCAATTGCGTGACGCGGGTGTGACTTGTGGACACACCTCTCTGCCGGGCGTTAGAGCATCGGCCTTGAGGCACACAGACGCTCGGCCGAGACCAAGAGGCGGCGGCCTGACGGGCGAGGGACGGCATGGCGGTCCGAGGTTGGGGACGCTGCCGGAGGCGACAGAGGCCACATCGCTCCACCAGCGACGCCTGCAGAGGAGCATCGGCGACGAGTTCCTCGGAAGCGACGGCGACGACAGAGCTCCACGGCGGGCTCGCCCTGCCTGTGACGGAGAGGAGGTCGGGCGAGGGCAGCGGGCGACGGGGATGGGACATGTCGGCGACGAGGACTGGTGGCGGGTGGCAGCTGTTGCAGGGGCGGCCGGCTCGGGGCGGGATGCGCAGGCCGGAGGGGCGGGCGAAGCCCGAGGAGAGGCGCTGGGCAGCGAAGGCCGAGGAGAGAGGAGAGGAGGCGGTGGCCGGCGAGGGGCGGCGGGGGATGGTGGCAGAGGCGGGAGCTTGCAGAGGTGGTGGCCGGAGGCGACTGTCGGCGGCGGCGGACGGGGCGGAAGGGGAAGGACCGGCGGGCGGCGGCGGACCGGAGGAGGTGGGGGTCGGCAGCTTGGGCGAAGTGAGGGTGGTTGCCGGAGAGGAGGGAGGGAGAGGAGAGAGGCGAGTGCGGCAGAGGACGGGCAAGGCAGGCTGCAGAGAGAGAGGGGGGACGCGTGGGGGGGAGAGCCGGTCGTGGTGGGCCAGGTGGGGTTGGTGGGGATCGGGTGTGGTGTGCGTGTGTGCTTGTGTGTGTGGCCCAGGGTGTGTGCTGGGGATGGGGAGTGGGGTAGGCTGAGGTGGCAGCTTAGGATTGGGTAGAGAGGGGGGAGAGGGTGAGGTGGCAGCGTGGGACTGGTGCGGGTGAGGTGGCCGGTGGGTGTGGGTAGATAGGTTGGTAGCTTTAGGATTTAGAGGGGGCTGATTAGGTGGACCGATCTGTTTGTACGGGGGTGGTCGTTCGGGTCGAATCGGCCCGTTCGACTGCCCCACTAAAAATAATTATAAATTTTATTTGTTTCAAACATGGCTTTTGCAAACCGATAGCAAACAAAACAAAATAATCCGGAGACCCGGGTTTTGCGTTTGAATTAAGACGGGGCGTTTAGAAAACAAATTAGGTTTTTTTCGAAATTAGTTTGATGCAAGCAATGCAAGATGATGACGATGCTCAAATGCAATGTGGCATGATGACATGAGCATGCGGTCATGATGATGCAATGCACAAAAACAACGCGATTTTCTAGTAGTGGTTTTGCGGGATGCCACAATTCGACACCACTAACAATGGATCTCGCCCTCGAGATCCGCCTCATGGTACCGGAAAGAAAGGTCGGTGATCTGCATCTTCTCGCTTCGTGTAGATCTTCGCAACACCACTAACTATGAGGTCGTTGTCCGTGATCATCGAGGAAACACTCCGGGAACAAAAGGTCGAAGGTAGTGGTATCAACAAATAAAGCCACCTCTAGCTTCCGTGGACGGAGTAAAATTGCTGGATCCACTGATTCGATGTACAAGAGGGAATGATAAGAGTAGTCGGATGGTGATCAGTCCATCGCGCACCCAAACCATTACTCTGCACACGAATAGGCGGATTATGCAACCAACTCTCGGAATTAGACTGAAGATCTCTACAAGCAAGGTTCGGAAACAAAGGAGGGATGCAGACTCTGCATCGGATCTGGCGTAGGTGATGTCGTCGCGTCGGAAAACACCGGAAGGCACAAACAAGGAACAAAGAATGGTACCGTAGCAGACGGATTCATCAGGCAGCTTGAACACCGGATGGTAGAACACCGTTATCAGAGGGGGAAGTGAAACCCTGAAGGTACGACGGAAACCCAGCCATGAGAATTCCTGGACTCGAAGAAAGGGAAGAGGGCGGATTCAAAACACACAGAGGTGAGAGGAGAGCAGCAGAGGGGTAAGGAGTAAAATCAGACCTAATCAGAACTATCCAACCGGTTTTGCAAAATAGTTTTAACACTCTACTTGGGCCGTTAGCTAGGTTATCCTACAGGCTGGACTTGTGGGGTATCGCAACTGCTGAGCTCTGATACCACTCTGTAACACCCTCAGAATCGACCCTATGCAAGTTTTAGCGAAACCCGCCAAACCCGCATAGAAACGATTCAAAGGTGCCCACCAGGCACTTTCGTGGTGGAAAGCAAGTAATAACATTACACAACAGTCCTCGATGGGACCCACAGAACAGATATATACAACAGCGACTCAAAGAGTCAAGAATACAGATGTAATATACAAAGATCCAAATCACCTTTAAAACGATATAGCGTCCGAGTACGGACAAGATGCAAATGGGGCTAAGAGCCCTGAAGAATAACCAATGGCGTCCATAACCCTGCCCAGGCCAAGCCGGAAGGGTAACCCTGCTAACGACGTCGATCTCAAAACCTGCTTAAACAAAAGGGGTGCCGACAAAGGGCAAAGGAAACAGAGGAGCGTCAGTACTGAGGCCAGTACACGGCGAGGCTAGAATTCGGCGGTCCTCACCTACATAGGTATGGTGGACTGAAGCGGCAGCGGCAGCATGCACTAAACAATCTATAGAGACTCGAGACAACTGGGGGCTATCAGAGAGGGGTAAGAAAAACCTATTCGGAAACAACCTGATACTAACACCAAACAATCCCATCCTGGAATTCCCCCTCGATACCAACCAAGGAAGTCAACCGAGGAACTCACACAGTTGGCAGTTTTATTTATTCAGTTATCGTTGCAGCAATTACTAGTCATGTATCGATAATCGTCCTGATATAATAAGTAGTGGGCAATTTTAGTTAGCCATTCCGTTGTAGTTGCAACACTTACTAGTCAGATACAGGTAGCATGAGATAAATCCAAAACCCAGCAGTTGTTGTCACTTTTATTTAGCCATTCCGTTGTAGTTGCAATACTTACTAGTCAGATACAAGGGTCGCCAGCGACCACCCAAACAAACAATTGTTGGCAGTTTTAGTTAGCCATTCCATTATAGTGGAGCTGATTACTAGTTATTATCAAGTCAAATTTATAGCAGTAAACTTTAGTTATAGTTGTCTATGATCGAGATACTGTGCTCCAAGTCGTCCATAACCGCGGACACGGCTTTCAGAAAGTTTTTACCCGGCCGGGGTGCACCAATAGCAACACACACACGATCAACCTCGGAAAAACCAAATCAAAACCCAACGAGGTCTTCACGACAAAGCAATCACAAGATTCAGAAATATTTCAGGGGGCCACCCCATTGAGTAGACCCGCAACGAAGTAAGCTAGCTCCGAGACGGACTCAAGGTTTGCGTCAATGGCTGTAAACGACCGGGAACCCGAAAGTGTGGCTGGGCTTGTCGATACCGCGAAAACATTCCGCTTACCTAAACAGTACAGTGTGCTCCTCGCACAATCGTAATTAAACAGTAGCATGGCATAAGTACAGGATAGTAAATAAGACCTCAAACTAGTTTGTGGCCCCAAGAAATAAGAATGAATCAAGCTCTGGCTGAGGGGGGCCCATAATACCCCATATGTGGATAGCGCGATAAATCAAGGAACAGGTATCAAGTACTCGGGGTCCTACGGGACACAAGTGGGCGGTCGGAAACCAAATATTATCTATCACCCACCGATGCCTCTGCTTACTTACTTCAATTTTAGTTGTTAAACAGGGATTAAAGTTATGAAAGTAAACCAAGATCAACTCCAACATCAAACATGCGGCCATCATCCAACAATTGTGGTTCTCGACGACACGCAACAACACTTGAGCAAACGACGGCGACGCGCAAGTCCAACTATCTACCAAACAACAGGTAATAGGATGTGTCCAAGGCAATATAAGGCGGCAAGGGGTAACTCGGGTACGAAAACTAGAGCATCGCAACACGGATAGCAATAGATCAACAGGAGGGAGTAAATACTATAAAAGTAAGATAGGTAGAAAGGGGGAGATGCTCGCCTGAAAACATTGCCGAAGGTTCGACCGAAGATCGGGGCGAAGCTCACATCAACTCAACGGCCTTATCCGCGAAGAAGCAACACACTAGAATAAACACCGGATGCAGTATTTAATACAACGACAGAAGATCGGCATGATGCATGGTTGATGCATGGCATGGCAAAGGTGCGATGCAATTAGGTCATATTAAGTGGGACCGGGGTTCCGACCATTAATTAGGTGGTTCATGTTATTTAGCTAACCCGCAGTTTAAGTGTGGTTTAACAAGGCAGAATATATCACCGGTTCGCTACACAAGTTTAAATGAGGCCGATATGAGACTAGAGTTGCCCGCATATGGGCCCCATATTAATTATAAGGTGAATCGGCATAAGGCCCCCAAACCACACAAGATGCATGCGAGATGAATGATTAATATGCGACAAGTTGTATTATATTATAAAATAGGGTTTCGGGAAGGGGTTCACACATTGAGGGGTCTCGACGATCTTGGGGTTCCGGGGTTCGGGGTCGGGTCTCGGGGTTCAGGGTTCGACGGAAACGTTCTCGGATAGCGGAGTAGATCTTGGCGTATCCGGGGTCTTCGGGTCATGTTGACGGTCATGGCGTTCGGGATGAAGCACTTGTCGCACCGGGGTCTCGGTGTCCGGGGTGAAGTACTTGACGTTTCTTGTTTTGTCGAAGGCCTTGTTGATCTGCGACGAAGGGCTTAGCGGCATCGGGGTCCGAGAAGGAGATCTTGTCGGCATCACTGTTGATGGTGGACTTGGGGAAAACCTTGTCTTCAATTGCGTGACGCGGGTGTGACTTGTGGACACACCTCTCTGCCGGGGCGTTGGGAGCATCAGCCTTGGAGGCACACAGCAGACGTTCGGGCCGAGACCGAAGAGGCGGCGGCCGACGGACGGGCGAGGGACGGGCATGGCGGTCGGCGAGGTTGCGGACGCGCGCGGCCGGAGGCGACAGAGGCCACATCAGCTCCACCAGGCGCACGCGGCAGAGGAGCATCGGCCGAAGGCGACGAGTTCCTCGCTGGAAGCGACGGCGACGGCAGAGCTCCACGGGAGCTCACGCTGCCCGGCTGTGGACGAGGAGGTCGGGCAGAGGGCAGCGGGCGACGGGATGGGACGTGCTTGACGAGGACTGGTGGCGGGTGTGGCTGCTGCAGAAGGGCCGCGCTCGGGGCGATGCGCGAGTCGGAGGGGCGGCGCCGGCAGAGCCGAGGAGAGGCGCGGGTCGCGGGCGAGCGCCGAGGAAGAGGAGGAGGAGGCGTGGCCGCGAGGGCGGGCGGGGATGGTGGCAGGCGGAGCTTGCAGAGGTGGTGGCCGGAGGCGACTGTCGGCGGCGGCGGACGGGGCGGAAGGGGAAGGACCGGCGGGCGGCGGCGGACCGGAGGAGGTGGGGTCAATGAGCGAGCGGAGGTGAGGGTGGCTGGAGAGGAGGAGGGAGAGGAGAGGCGGCGGTGCAAGGGAGAGGATTGACAAGGCAGCAGGAGAGAGAGAGGGGGGACGCGTGGGGGGGAGAGCCGGTCGTGGTGGGCCAGGTGGGGTTGGTGGGGATCGGGTGTGGTGTGCGTGTGTGCTTGTGTGTGTGGCCCAGGGTGTGTGCTGGGGATGGGGAGTGGGGTAGGCTGAGGTGGCAGCTTAGGATTGGGTAGAGAGGGGAGAGGTGAGGTGGCGTGGGACTGGTGCGGGTGAGGTGGCCGGTGGGTGTGGGTAGATAGGTTGGTAGCTTTAGGATTTAGAGGGGGCTGATTAGGTGGACCGATCTGTTTGTACGGGGGTGGTCGTTCGGGTCGAATAGGCCCGTTCGACTGCCCCACTAAAAATAATTATAAATTTTATTTGTTTCAAACATGGCTTTTGCAAACCGATAGCAAACAAAACAAAATAATCCGGAGACCCGGGTTTTGCGTTTGAATTAAGACGGGGCGTTTAGAAAACAAATTAGGTTTTTTCCGAAATTAGTTTGATGCAAGCAATGCAAGATGATGACGATGCTCAAATGCAATGTGGCATGATGACATGAGCATGCGGTCATGATGATGCAATGCACAAAAACAACGCGATTTTCTAGTAGTGGTTTTGCGGGATGCCACACCTTCCCTTAGACCAAAATAGACGCGCTCCAACCATAACACCCTACCACCAACTATCCATATGGCTAAGTTCTTGCAACCTATATGATCCAGGCAGAGCCCATATTGCCAAGTGGCTGCACTAGAAGCTTCTCAACATTTGACATCTCAAATCTCTTTATTCCTGGGTGGCAATCCACAAGTGTGATACACAAAGTAAACCATAGCCATGGGCCTTGTGTAACCACTCAACCAAAAACCACCAAGCAATTACCATTCCACCCAGGTGATTCATTAACTTAGTTGTTTTATTAAACAAAATACAAGTCCTCAGACTTAGAAATTTTTCCATAGTGTGAATATATATTTCACCCTTGTTTTCTATTAGCTAAGCTAAGCATGATAGTAGTAAGAATCTTAACTTAGGAAATTCTACTAAGGTTTCATCTACTAGGTTTTCCCATAGCAAGGTTTATACTTAGCAAAAATTCCATGCAAGTTTTACTTAGAAAAATCACTAATGCATAGTGAAAGTAATGGGACAAAAGTATGAAGCATCACTTGCCTTTTTTGGTAGAGGGTATAAGTTCACTCCTTGTCCTTGCAACAATCACACTCTTCAAGTCACTACAATTCAATCAAGCAAGGCACAATCTCAATCTACCAATCAAGCAAAACATCACATAAAATGATAAAGTCAAAGTAATGCATGCAAGTATGCCAAGCTTTGTTTTGTTTGAAAATTGGTTCCTAATGGGTCATAAACATTTGAAAACACCTAATGGTCATTTTAGAAAGTGGCAAAGTCATTTGCAAAAGATTTCACTTCATAAACCATTTTCAAAACAAGGTATCGTTTTATGTGGTCTAGAAATGTTTTTACTAAGGCATTAATCTATTGGGTTCACAAAATATTTTTTCAAACCATAAAACTTGGTGTTTGGGGTCAGAGAGTTTAAAACAAAACCTTTCCCAAAAGTTTTCTTCCAAATCCATTTTTAATAAATAAACCATATTTTTATTTGGCTAGAATTGGTTTTAAATCAAAGAATCATTCTTTTGTTTCACCAAATACATTTTTGAATCCACAAAGTGTTTCCTATGGTCAGTAGGTTCAAATCACACCATTTGCCAAAGATTTTATCCCCAAAATCATTTTAGAATAATTTTTATAACCTAAACAAGCATACACAAGTTTCTGCAAAAACAAACATTTTACCAGAAGATTTTTACTAAACAAATTGCATGGTTGGCTAGGGATTGTTCCACTGATTCCAATGATATAAAGTTTACAAATTTTGGACGTGTGGATCAAAAGTTACAAGGTCTTCAAATCTGCATCTAAATCAGATTCAAACTTGTCTTTAAACAGAACTGGTGACACGCAGCGTTTTCCTATTCGTCGGTACCGGTTCAGGTGGATCGAGTGATGCTGGCCGTAGGATTAAACTAACAACGCACGGCACAGATGGATCGATACCCCTTCGGCTAAGAATCTATCGCGTGCGTACGATTAAGATCCAACGGCGCGCAGCACGCTTGCCATCTAGTGGCGGCGCTGGCGGTGGCAGATGGCGGCGCACGCTCAGACGGTGGGCTAGCGGAGGTTCTAGGAAGCAAGGAGGGAAAGGGAGGTGCTCACCGGGTTCAGGAGGTCACGGTGAAGCTCGAGGTGGTGTTGGTCTGGCGAGGGGCGCACTGGAGCGAGAGTAATCGTTCGCCGGAGTCGTCGTCGGCGTCAGATGGTTCTGTTCGTGGTCGGGGTCGACACTACAGATCAGGAGGAGGCAAACATAGAGCATGGTTAGACGTGTAAGGTCAAGGCGATGACACGTGCGTGAAGGATAGGGCTCGGGGTGGTCGGTTCTTACCAGGAAACGTCGCCGGAGATAGTAGCAGACGCGGCAGCGCTCAGTCGAGGTGGTTGTCGACATTCTGTGGCGCCCGCGGTTGAACGAATGGCACAGACAGATGCGCCTGGGAGTGGGGATCACGGCGGTGTGCTTAGGAAGGCAAGGGGTGGCGCAGAGTCGCCGAAATCGGCAGTGAAAGCCGTCGGTGGCAGTAAGGTTCGGAGAGGAATCAGGGCGGCCTGGGGGCGTGCTAATGTGGGGTGACAGAGGGGAACGAGAGAGGAGGCGAGGGCGTTTAAGCGTGCGTGATCACGGCGAGTAATGGTCGCCGCGTTAAAGCGAATTTAAGTCGCGGATTCATAGCCAGAAACGTTGTCGAGGGGAGGAAGAACAGGTCGTGGGGTGGGGAAGATGACCGCGTGGCTGTGGGGTCCTCTGGCAGCGAGAGAGAAAGAAAGGGAACGGGGTCCACCAGTCAGTGAGGGTGCGGGTTCTTTCTGCGGTAAGGAAAACGTTTTGGGGGCGAGGGGAATAGGTGGGCTGGGCTGCTGGGCACGTGAGTTGGGTCCGTCTGCTTTTCATTTTTTTCGTCTTCGATTGTTTTATCCTTTTCTATTTCTATTTTCTGTTTTGAAATTCAATCAAACAAATCAATCAACAAATCAATTCAAAACATTCACCAAACTTTGTATTGTGTTTTGGTTCTGTTTAACAACATAAACCAAAGTCCCAAAATAAAATAATAATTTTTATTTTAACATCTATTTAATAATTAATTAAAATAGACCTTAATTAATAATTCAAATAGGTTTTGATTTATTTAATAAAATCTCCATTTGAATCTAAATATTAACAAAACCAAATCAGTAGGTTTTATTTGAAAATATAAGATACTTGGAAAATTTGTTTAAAATAAAATAACATTTTTATTTTAGGGTCCATTAATAATTAAATAAGATGAACCTTAGTTATTAAATCAAATAGGATTTGTTTTATTAAAATCTTTATTTTGAAATCTAAAATAAAACCAAAAACACTTCAGTAGGTTTTATTTGAGAATATAAAACACTTGGAAAACTTATTTAACATAATTTAATAAGTTTTAGTGTTTATTTAAAATGGGAAAAACCTTTACTTTAATAAAAATTGGATATTAAATCCTTATTATTTTATTTAAACAAACCTTTATTCTTTTAATCAAAACAAAACATTTTATTTCAAAAATATTGGCCAAGGTTTAATTTGGCTCTATAAAGTAACCTTTATTTATAAATCCACCTTTTCTTTTGAAAACCAAATCCTTTTATTAAAAGATTCAAAAATAGTAATTTTAAATATTTTTAAGTTTGTTGTTTATTTATCTTTTTAAATCCTTTTAAGATTTTATCTTGATCAAAATAGGTTTGAAGGTTCCCAATTGGGATCAAAAAGTTTCTTCTCACCCTGAAAATCAACAAAGTTTTATTTTATTCATTTATTTTTCACATAACGAGATTTGGAAAATCTTGGGATGTGACATGATCCCATGGTGGCCAATGATTGGCTACGCTCAGTGAACAAGGATTTTGTAACTATTGGCTATACCGTTGAAGAGAAAGTCAGGTTTGCAGCACATTTGTTGGAAGGACCAGCATCTACTTGGTGGGATAACTTCCAGATCACCACTCCCATTGAGGATATGACATGGGCTATCTTTGAAGATGGTTTTCGTACTGCTCACATCTCATCCGGAGTGATGAGTTTGAAGAAAAAGGAATTTCACAACTTGAAGCAGCGCCACTGCAGCATGGCTGAATATATTGAGGAGTTCAACAATCTGGCGCGTTATGCACCGGATGAAGTTGACACTGATGCCAAGAGGAAGGAGAAGTTCCTTGAAGGATTGAACGACGAATTGAACCTGCAGTTAGCTGTGGCCTATGTCCCCACTTATCAATCTCTTTGTGACAAGGCTGCCATCTTGGAGAGCAAGATGAAACAGGTTGAAAGCAGGAAGAGGAAACACTCTGACAAGCACAGCTCGGGATCGTCTCACAAGCGTTCCCATTATGATGATAGTGGGAATTCTGGATCCCACAAGCATGGAAAGTACAACAAACACCACTACCACAACCGTCATCATGACAACAAGCATCACCGTAGTCATGACAATGACAAGTACAAGAATCACAAGAGTGGGTACAAGAACCACCACAATGGAAGTGGAAGTGGTAGTGGAAGCCAGCCTGTCAAGAAGGATCTTAGTCAGGTTGAATGTTTCAAGTGCAAGAAGATGGGGCATTATGCAAATGAATGCCCAAAAAATAAAGTTGAAGGACCCAACAAGCCCAACCCTTTCCAAAAGGGACAAGTGAACCACATCAATGTGGAAGAGATCTATGAGGAACTTGATGCTATTGCTGGTAAGTTCAAACTCAATTCTGTCCCAGCATTTGTTCTCTTTGATACTGGTGCATCTCATTCATTCATATCAAGAACATTTGTTGAAAGAAATGAACTACCGGTAGAAACTATTGGGTGTCCCATAAAAGTAATTTCTCCTGGCGGAGAAATGATAGTGAACTCAGGATGTCATGATCTAGTCATAGAGTTTGGGAAGTATAAGTTTCCCTTTAATCTGATAATCCTAAATTCCCAAGGACTGGATGTCATTTTGGGGATGGACTGGATGACCAAGCATAAGGGAGTGCTAGATTGTGCCAACCATACTGTCACACTCACAACTCTAGAAAACAAAAGGATCAGATTCAAGACCAACTTTGAATCAAAAAGGAGTAAGCTAAATTCTCTTAAGGGGGTTAGCATAGACAGTGTGCCTATTGTGAGTGAATATCCGGATGTGTTTCCAGAAGAATTGTCGGGAATGCCACCAGATAGAGATGTGGAGTTTCTTATTGACTTGCTACCAGGATCTGGAGCAATAACAAAGAGACCGTACAAGATGTCAGTTGATGAGTTGAAAGAACTCAAGAAACAACTTGGAGAACAGTTGCAGAAAGGATTTATCAAACCAAGTTTTTCGTCTTGGGGAGCACCAGTTTTGTTTGTGGAAAAGAAAGATAGAAGTCAAAGGTTATGCATAGATTACCGTTCACTCAATGAGATGACCATCAAGAACAAATACCCTTTGCCTAGAATCAATGACTTGTTTGATTAGTTAGAAGGAGCCTGTGTGTTCTCAAAAATTGATCTCCGATCATGTTACTTTCAGCTTAAGATAAGAGAACAAGACATACCTAAGATAGCTTTCACCACTAGGTATGGATTGTATGAGTACACCGTGATGCCTTTTGGTTTGACCAATGCACCAGCTTATTTCATGAATATGATGAACAAGGTGTTCATGGAGTTCCTTGATAAGTTTGTTGTCGTTTTCATCGATGACATTTTGATCTACTCCAAGAGAAAATAAGAGCATGAAGGGCATTTGCGTTTGATACTTGAGAAGCTTAGAGAGCATAAGCTGTATGCCAAATTCATCAAGTCTGAGTTTTGGTTGAATTAAGTTGGATTTCTTGGACACTTTGTGTCAGGAGATGGTGTAGAAGTTGATCCTGCTAAAGTTTCAGCTGTAACTGAATGGGAATCTCCTAAGTCAGTGAAAGAGGTTCGTAGTTTCCTTGGCTTGGCATGGATTTCATCACCGGATTGCCAAGGACCAGGTCAGGATATGATTCTATTTGGGTAGTAGTGGATCGCCTAACTAAAGTGGCTCATTTCATACCCGTGAAGACAACCTATACAAGTGCTAAGTTAGCCAAGATCTATATGAGTAGAATTGTATGTCTACATGGAGTACCCAAGAGTATTGTGTCTGATAGGGGAACTCGATTCACTTCTCATTTTTGGAGGCAACTACATGAGTCATTGGGAACAAGGTTGGAATTCAGCACTGCTTTTCATCCTCAGACTGATGAACAAACAGAAAGGACCAACCAGATTCTTGAAGATATGTTGAGAGCATGTGCTCTAGACTATGGAGCTAGTTGGGATGAAAGTCTGCCTTACGCAGAATTCTCTTACAATAACAGCTATCAAGCCAGTATTGAGATGACACCATTTGAGTTTCTCTATGGGAGAAAGTGTACCACCCCATTACTATGGAATGGTGTGAGAGAAAGAAGTTTGTTTGGACTAGATCTAATCAAAGAGGCTGCAGACAAAGTCAAACTAGTTAAGGACAGATTGAAGATAGCACAGTCCCGACAGAAAAGCTACGCAGATCCAAAGGGTAGAGAGGTCACCTATGAAGTAGGTGATAGAGCCTATCTTAGAGTGTCACCACTTCGTGGAGGAAGAGATTTGGAGTCAAAGGTAAATTGTCCCCAAGATATGTTGGACCATTCAAGATTTGAGTCGTAAAGGAGAAGTAGCTTATGAGATTGAATTGCCAGAATCATTGTCTGCTGTTCACAATGTGTTTCATGTGAGTCAGCTAAAGATGTAAGATCCCTCCCTTTATAAACGTAAAGGATCCATGTGATTGCAATGCTAGTCCCTGGATCAATGCTAGTCCTTGTGGTTGTCCTCCTTGTTTTTATACAAGTGAAGTTGCACCCACCAGTACTCAACTCCTTCATCCATCATAGGAAAACCTTTGTACACAGCAGCACCATGTATTCCCATTGCAACCATGAGGTCCTTGAGAGCCTTGGGAAACTCTGTCTCACATTCCAAAGTCATTATCATGAGTGGTCCCTTCTTCACGGCTTCGTTGATGGAGTTCATCTACAAATAGAGATGAGAAAGAAGATTAGAAAAGTTTACGAGAAGAAAAGACAAGTGTGGAAGTTGTTGAAAAAGTTTCCTTAGTGGTTTTCCAATCCTAGGGTCATAATCCTACAGGCAACACAGTGCTCTGATACCATCTGTAAGATCCCTCCCTTTATAAAGGTAAAGGATCCCTGTTATTGCAATGCTAGTCCCTGGATCAATGCTAGCATCCACAGTTTAAGATGAAGTACACAGAAACAAAGGTCATTATTACAGTCATTCCAGAGACAAACATAGTCTTTACAAATCCAAGGCCACAAGCCTAGTACAAGAGTTTAAATAGGTAAATAGATAACAAGTCTTCATCTTCATGTGCCACAGGCAAACATGTTGAGTGTAGGCTCATGAATCCTAATCCTCATCAGAATCACCTGCAACATCACAAGTTACAGCCACAGTGGGTCAATACATTGGAATAGTATTGGCAAGTGATACCTTACTATAATTTTGGTGGACTAGATACCATATGCAATTTGGCTAAGTGTAGCTTAGGCTTGCTTTGCTCAAAATAGGTTTTGCCTATTAGTTGAAACACTAAGTTTTTCTTTGTAAAATCTTTTCCCAAGGAACCACCAATAGACATTGGGTTCCTTCACCCTTGTTCACCCACAAGTTTTACTTAGAAATTGGGATGAGGAGATTCTTGATAGCTTCCATGTCTTGATGCTCAAGTTGTCCATTACCATGGACTTGGCTAAGTACTTAGATTCTTCCATCTGTAGAGGTTGTGCACTTTCCCCACAAAACTTGATTTTCACCAAGACAGGACCTTTCAGAAGCCTTCCCTTAGACCAAATGGACGCTCTCCAACCTATCATCCCACTACCACCAACTGTCCAAATGGCTAAGTTATTGCAACCTATATGATCTAGGCAGAGCCCATATTGCCAAGTGGTTGCACTAGAAGCTTCTTAACATTTGGCCTCTTGAATCCCTTTGTTCCTGGGTGGCTTTCCACAAGTGAGATACACAAGGTAAACCATAGAAATGGGCCTTGTGTAACCACTCAACATAACCCATTCACAACCATTCCACCCAGGTGATTCATTCACTTAGTTGTTTTTATTAAGTAAAAACACAAGTCCAAAGACTTAGAAATATTTTCATCATAGCATGAATAATTCACCACCCTTGGTTGCTACTAGCTAGGCTAAGCATGGCATAGATAAGCATCTTAACTTAGAAATTTCTAGCAATTCTACAACTACTAGGTTTTCCCAAGCATAGCATATAAGCAAAATATAACCATGCAAGACTAGCAAAATATTTCTAATGCATGGTAGGAAACATAGGGATAAAAATATCATGAAGCACCACTTGCCTTGGTAGTTGGGGGAGCAACAATCCTCACAATCACAATCACTATTTGCACCAAAATCTACACATAAAATGATAACACCAAATCACATACAAAATAAATACAAGCAAAAATATATGGATGCATGCAATATGATATGTGATGATTTTCTAAACTCAAAAGGACAATTTCACAGTATTGTTGCATAAACAAGTTCAAAACTTGCCAAACAAACTTTATTTGAATACTAAAACATTTCCCAAATAATTTATATGCATAAAAATAGTCCTACACATGTTTCTGTGATTAAAACCATTTTAACAGAAACAAAACATTAAACACATTTCATATTTGGAAAGGTCTTTCTCTCCTGATTCCATTGATATAAAATTCATCAAATTTGGACGTGGGAATCAAAAGTTATGATTAAAACAAGTTTAAACATCTAATAGATTCAAATTCTGATTTTAAATCTAAACCCTAGCCACGCGTCACGTTCTGATTGGTGCATACCGGTTCGCTCAGGATCACGCACACAAGCCGTTAGATCTTACTTAATCTGCATGGCCCAGATCTACTCGTACCCCTTCGTTTAAGTGTTCTATCTAGCCCGTCAGATCTGGATCCAACAATGCGCGATCAAACGACCACACTCTGGCGGTGCTAGCAGCGACGACTGGCGGCGGCAGCTCTGTCTACGGCGGCGCGGTGGCTACAGGGGGCTCTGGGGTCGTCGGAGGTGCTTACCAGACTCGCAACAGTGTACTGAAGCTCGACGTGGTGACGGCTTGACAAGGGGAGCACGGACACGGCGGCACGGGCTCGTCGGAGTTGAAGACAGCGTCGAGTGTTCGGTGACGAAGTCGTTGGCGGTGCTCCGGGTCACCCTAGCACGAATCAAAGGCATCAGGGGGTGCACAAGGCTACGGCGATCACGCTCGTGTGAAACAGAGGCGAAGGGGAACACGGGGCTCACCGAATTTAGTCGCCAAAGTTGAAGACGTCGTCGGGAGCTTGCAGTGCTTGATGAAGTCAACGACCTGGGGCAGTATAGGATGAACTAGAGGTGTCAGTAGGAGCGCAAGGAGGTTGCGAGGCTGTTCGCATGAACCAGAGAGGAAGGGGCGCACGGAGTTTACCAGGATTGGTCGCCGGAGAGGGTTCTGCCTGCGGCGGTGCAAGGGCGAATACGGGCAGCCTGGTGGCAGAGTGGTGGCGCTATGTGAGGGGAAATGCTCGTGGTGCAGAGGGGATTAAGTAGGCAGGAGGGGGTGCGGTGATTACGCGTAGAATCAATGGAAATTAAGCTCGCAGTAACTGCGGCGAGGTAACGGCGGAGCGAGCATCTCGGCCGCGCGTGATTGAAGACGACGACGTGGTTGCAGGGTCCACTTGCCAGCGAGTGAAACAGAGAGGAGGTGGGGTCAGGCGGTCAGTGACTTGGCGGGTTTATCTGCGAGTGAGAGAGAGAGAAGGGGGAACCCGGGTGGGCTTAGTGGGCTGATTCTGTTGTTGGTCTAGAAAGGTGGCGCCGACCCTTTTCTATTTCTTTTCCCCTTTTCTTTTTTCTGTTTGCAATTTCAGGAATCGAATTCAAATGATTTCAAAAGCTGTTTGAATTCAAAACTTTTCAGGATTTTTGTAGAGTGCAACACTCACAAATCTGGGCACAAAACCAAGTGGTCACTTTGAATTGGCCTGGTCACTTGGAATAAAATAAAATAAGCAGTGACATAGCACTAGTTTTAAATAGGTTTTGAAATTGGTTTTCAAATCATATTTGTTTTGAAACTTTGGTTTAAATCCTAGCAATCTAGCAATACAATCTGAGGTCAATAAGACAACAAGGTTTGGTTCAATGAACAATAATCTCACATTGGAGAGTAGCATTTGATTAAATGCTTATCACATAAAATAATGAGCTCATATGCTCCTGTTTTTGAATTGATTTGTTTTGAAATGAACTCTACATGATCATGGATGCATGGATGATATGCATGAGTTTGAAACATGATTTTAGGGATGTTACAAATTTAACCCCCTTAAGGTGAATCTCGCCCTCGAGATTCGGATTGGCTAGCAAATAGGTGAGGGTGGTCTTTCCAAAGATCATCTTCTCTTTCCCATGTTGCTTCTTCTTCGGAATGATGGTTCCATTGAACTTGGCAGAACTTGATAGTCTTAGTTCGAGTAACTCTTTCTGCAGTCTCAAGAATCTTGATAGGTTTCTCTTCATAAGTGAGATCACTCTCCAATTGAACCTCTTCCAAGGGTATAGTATCCTTCAAAGAAGTTTCTTCCATTTCTGGATGACATTTCTTAAGCTGACTCACATGAAACACATTATGAACTGCTGACAAAGACTCTGGCAATTCAATCTCATAAGCAACTTCTCCTTTGTGACTTAGAATCTTGAATGGTCCAACATATCTTGGGGCCAATTTACCTTTGACACCAAAACTCTTCACTCCACGAAGTGGTGATACTCTAAGATAGACTCTATCACCAACTTCATAGGTGACTTCTCTACGCTTAGGATCTGCGTAGCTTTTCTGTCGGGACTGTGCTATCTTCAATCTATCCTTAACTAGCTTGACTTTCTCTTCAGCCTCTTTGATAAGTTCTGGTCCGAACAAGCTTCTTTCTCCCACACCATTCCATAGCAATGGGGTGGTAAACTTTCTTCCATAGAGAAACTCAAATGGTGCCATCTCAATACTGGCTTGATAGCTGTTATTGTAAGAGAATTCTGCGTAAGGCAGACTTTCATCCCAACTGGCTCCATAGTCTAGGGCACATGCCCTCAACATATCTTCAAGAATATGATTAGTCCTTTCTGTCTGTCCATCAGTCTGAGGATGAAAAGCGGTGCTGAATTCCAACCTCGTTCCAATGACTCATGTAATTGCCTCCAAAAATGAGAAGTGAATTGGGTTCCTCTATCTGACACAATACTCTTGGGTACTCCATGTAGACATACAATTCTACTCATATAGATCTTGGCTAACTTAGCACTTGTATAGGTTGTCTTCACGGGTATGAAATGAGCCACTTTAGTTAGGCGATCCACTACTACCCAAATAGAATCATATCCTGACCGGGTCCTTGGCAATCCGGTAATGAAATCCATACCAATCTTATCCCACTTCCAATCAGGAATAGGTAGTGGTTGAAGCAAACCTGTTGGTTTCTGATGTTCCGCTTTCACCCTACTACATACATCACACAAAGCAATATATTCGGCGATGTCTTTCTTGAGATTATTCCACCAAAATCTTTCCTTCATATCCATGTACATTTTGGTGTTACCCGGATGAATGGAATACAGTGAGTTATGTGCTTCTTGTAAAATCAGTTTCCGAAGCTCCGGATCTTGTGGAACACAGATACGTTTTCCATGCCATAAAGTACCCTGTTCATCTTCATGGAATCCTTTGGCCTTTCCTTTGCCAATCTTTTCTTTAATCTCTTCAATTTCCTTATCAGTCTTCTGGGCTTCTTTGATCTTGTCCAACAAGGTAGGTTGAACATCCAAAGACATGAGATGTCCTTCAGGCACAATCTCCAATCTGAGATCTCTAAATTGGGCACACAGATCATCTGGCAATTCTCCCTTTGTAAGGCCATTCACAAAAATCTTACGGCTTAGAGCATCCGCTACAACATTTGCTTTACCGGGGTGGTATTGCAAACTCAAATCATAGTCCTTGATGAGTTCTAGCCATCTTCTTTGTCTCATGTTAATCTCCTTCTGAGTGAAGATATACTTCAAACTTTTGTGATCTGTGAACACTTCACATCGCTTTCCCAAAAGATAGTGTCTCCATGTTTTGAGTGCATGGACAACAGAGGCTAACTCTAAATCATGAGTAGGGTAGTTCACTTCATGAGTTTTGAGTTGTCTCGAGGCATAAGCCACAACTTTCCCTTCTTGCATAAGTACTGCACCTAATCCATGATGAGATGCGTCACAATACACTTGGAAATCTTTCTCCAAATCTGGCAAACATAAGACTGGTGCTGGCACTAGTCTCTTCTTCAATTCTTGAAAGCTGAGTTCACAACCTTCTGACCAAGCAAATTTCTTGTCTTTCTTTAGCAATTCTGTCATCGGCTTAGCTACCTTAGAGAAATTCTCAATGAACCTTCTGTAGTAACCTGCAAAGCCAAGGAAACTACAAACTTCTTTCACTGACTTAGGGGATTCCCATTCAGTTACCGCTGAGACTTTAGCAGGATCAACTGCTACACCATCTCCTGACACAGTGTGTCCGAGAAATCCAATTTCATTTAACCAAAATTCACACTTGCTGAATTTGGCATACAGCTTATGCTCTCTAAGCTTCTCAAGTATCAAACGTAGATGTCCTTCATGCTCTTCTTTGCTCTTGGAATAGATCAAAATGTCATCGATGAAAACGACAACAAACTTATCAAGAAATTCCATGAACACTTTGTTCATAATATTCATAAAGTATGCTAGAGCATTGGTCAAACCAAATGGCATCACGGTATACTCATACAATCCATATCTTGTGGTGAAGACTGTCTTAGGTATGTCTTGTTCCCTTATCTTAAGCTGGAAATAACTTGACCGGAGATCAATCTTTGAGAACACACAAGCTCCTTCTAGCTGATCAAACAAGTCATTGATTCTAGGCAAAGGGTATTTGTTCTTGATAGTCACCTCATTGAGTGAACGGTAATCTATGCATAACCTTTGACTTCTATCTTTCTTTTCCACAAACAAAACTGGTGCTCCCCAAGATGAAGAACTTGGTTGAATAAATCCTTTCTGCAACTGTTCTCCAAGTTGTTTCTTGAGTTCTTTCAGTTCATCAACTGACATCTTGTACGGTCTCTTTGCTATTGGTCCAGATCCTGGTAGTAAATCAATAAGAAACTACACATCTCTATCTGGTGGCATTCCCGGTAATTCTTCCGGAAACACATCCGGATATTCTCTCACAATAGGCACACTGTCTATGCTAACCCCCTTAAGAGAATTTAGCTTACTCCCTTTTGATTCAAAGTTAGACTTGAATCTAATCCATTTCTTTTCCGGGGTTGTGAGTGCAACAGTACGATTAGCAGAATCTAGTACTCCTTCATACTTAGCCATCCAATCCATTCCCAATATTACATCCAGTCCTTGGGAATCTAGGATTATCAGACTCACTGGAAACTTATGCTTTCCAAATTCTATCACTAGATCCCGGCATCCAAAACTTACTATCATATCTCCACCTGGAGAACTAACTTTTATTGGACACCCAATGTTTTCAGTTGGAAACCCATTTCTATCAACAAATGCTTTTGATATGAATGAATGCAATGCTCCAGTATCAAAGAGAACAAGTGCTGGAATAGAATTGAATTTGAACTTACCAGCAACAGCATCTGGCTCCTCATAGATCTCCTCCACATTGATGTGGTTCATTTGTCCCTTCTGGAAAGGGTTGGGCTTGTTGGCTCCTTCAACTTTCTTTTCTGGGCATTCATTTGCATAATGCCCCATCTTCTTGCACTTGAAACACTCAACCTGAATAAGATCCTTCTTGACAGGCTGGCTTCCACTGCCACTTCCACTACCACTGTGGTGGCTCTTATATCCACCCTTATGATTCTTGTACTTGTCATTGTCATGACTACGGTGATGCTTGTTGTCATGATGACGGTTGTGGTTATGGTGCTTGTTGAATTTCCCATGCTTGTGGAATCCAGAACTCCCACTGTCATCATTATGGGAACGCTTGTGAGACGATCCCGAGCTGTGCTTGTCTGAGTGCTTTCTTTTTCTGCTTTCCACTTGTTTCATTTTGTTCTCCAAAATAGCAGCCTTGTCACAAAGAGACTGGTATGTGGGAACATAGGCCACAACTAACTGCAGGTTTAGTTCATAGTTCAACCCTTCAAGGAACTTTTCCTTCCTCTTAGCATCTGTGTCAACCTCATCTGGTGCATAACGTGCCAGATTGTTGAACTCTTTAATATATTCAGCCACGCTGCGGTGGCGCTGCTTCAGATTATGGAACTCTTTCTTCTTCGAACTCATCACTCTGGATGAGATGTGAGCAGTAAGAAATCCATCTTCAAAGATAGCCCATGTCACATCTGCAATGGGAGTGGTGATCTGGAAGTTATCCCACCAAGTGGATGCTGGTCCTTCCAACAAGTGAGCTGCAAATCTGACTTTCTCTTCATCAGTACAGCCAACTGTTATCAAGTCCTTGTTCACATAGCGTAGCCAATCATTGGCCACCATAGGATTAGTTGTTCCTGAGAACTTTGCTGGCCTCAATCTCAAGAACCTGGTAAGCATGTCAAAACCCGGTGGGTTGTTGTTGTTGTTGTTGTTGTTGTTGTTGTTGTTGTTGTTGTTGTTGTTGTTGTTGTTGTTGTTGTTGTTGTTGTTGTTGTTGTTGTTGTTGTTGTTGTTGTTGTTGTTGTTGTTGTTGTTGTTGTTGTTGTTGTTGTTGTTGTTGTTGTTCTGGTTCTGGATGAACATAGTCATCATCTGCATCAGCTGAGTCTGAGTTGTCATCATTTGCTGCATCTCAGGGGTGATGTTGTTGTTGTTGGGGTTGGGATTGGCACGACGGGGAGGCATCTGTGGTTTGTTCAATAGAGATAAGAATGAGATACCCATAGATGCTATCATGCAATACATCACATAAACAATCACCAAACATGCATCACAAAAATAAAAGTTCAACAACATAAACGACAAGTTTGCAAAGTAAACACGCCAATAGCAAGCCATCCACATGTTGGATGGTCATTGCGACTCAATAAAAAGTATGATAAATAGATGATAAATGAGTAGTCATCACTACTCCTCGGCATCAACCTCCTCCTCAACAAAGGTAAGACCTGCATTCTCCATAGCGGTCTTGTATTCCTCGATATTGGTGGTCAAGGTCTCTACTTTGGCTTTGAGAGCCCTCTTCTGGGAACGAAGCCTCTCAATTACAATCTGCTGATGCTCGAGCTCGAAGTCCTTGGCCTCCAGTTCTGCAGTCATGTCCCGAATCCTCTTGTTCCTGTCTTGGACTCGCTTCTCTTGACTCTTGAACTTTCTGTCCTGACTCTCGAACTTTGCCTCCATCTCCTTGACTATCTCATCTTGCTCCGCGAAGAGCTTGTCCTTCTCATGAAGCTGCACCTGGAGTTCGTCATTGCTAAGCATGACGTTGGTCTTATCAGTGTCCACGTGCCTAAGAAAAACCTCTAAGTCCTGGAGATATAGACGAATTGGATCTACCGTCTCCCTCGAAGTATCCTCGAAGTAAATGGCCTCACCATCCTCATCACGTCTACCGAAGGCGTGGAAGTGAGTACCTCTAACCTGTCGAGAGTGTCTCCCTAACAGACGTCCAATCAGGTCATGCATGACTACCTCTAGGCCTCTCTCCTTGTCATTGTGCATGAGCTTGAAGATGATAGCCTCCGTGGTAGGCTCAGTCTGGCGTCCGGGCTGATTGACCTTGAAGCCCCAAAGGTCTTTCCTCTCAAACTTGGTGAGGGGAAGCACCATGATGGTAGGAAGAGGGAGATTGAGAAAAGTAGTGAGCTCAATAATACGAGGACCAAAACAAGTTCCTTGGAACTCCTCAACAGTGCTGATAGTAACATTAGGCATCTATTTAATAAGACAGAAAAAGTTAGAATCAACACAATTTAAGACAAAACACAAGACAAGGCATCACAAACATAACTTTGACAAACACACAAGACATGGCATACATGGATCCATTACAAACAACCAAGGTTCAACTTATTTTAAACAACATTTTGGAAAATAAAATGATAAGTGTGGTGGTCCAATTAACGAAGTACGCTTACAACTCCATCTCACTTGCCAAGTTGGCTAAAAGGGCATCCCTAGAGGCAATCTGTTTGTCTAGATCACCCATTGCTAAGTCTATGATGTCCTTCCTTAGGCTTTGGTTGGTAGCCTCTAACTCTTGGGCATGCTTCTTTTCTTCCTTAAGATCATTCTGAGTGTTGAGCATTCTGCACTTGATTCTATCACCAAGTTCTTTGATGGCCCTCCAAGCTGCATCCCTTGCTGAATCAAAGAATGTAGTGTGCATCATTGTGTTGGTGACCATGCAGAATCCTGAGTCCTTGTGGTTGTCCTCCTTGTTTTTATACAAGTGAAGTTGCACCCACCAGTACTCAACTCCTTCATCCATCACAGGAAAACCTTTGTACACAGCTGCACCATGTATTCCCATTGCAACCATGAGGTCCTTGAGAGCCTTGGGAAACTCTGTCTCACATTCCAAAGTCATTGTCATGAGTGGTCCCTTCTTCACGGCTTCGTTGATGGAGTTCATCTACAAATAGAGATGAGAAAGAAGATTAGAAAAGTTTACGAGAAGAAAAGACAAGTGTGGAAGTTGTTGAAAAAATTTCCTTGGTGGTTTTCCAATCCTAGGGTCATAATCCTACAAGCAACACAGTGCTCTGATACCATCTGTAAGATCCCTCCCTTTATAAAGGAAAAGGATCCCTGTTATTGCAATGCTAGTCCCTGGATCAATGCTAGCATCCACAGTTTAAGATGAAGTACACATAAACAAAGGTCATTATTACAGTCATTCCAGAGACAAACATAGTCTTTACAACTCCAAGGCCACAAGCCTAGTACAAGAGTTTAAATAGGTAAATAGATAACAAGTCTTCATCTTCATGTGCCACAGGCAAACATGTTGAGTGTAGACTCATGACTCCTAATCCTCATCAGAATAACCTGCAACATCACAAGTTACAGCCACAGTGGGTCAATACATTGGAATAGTATTGGCAAGTGATACCTTAGTATAATTTTGGTGGCCTAGATTGTCACATCCCAAAATTTTCCAAATTTTGAAATGTGAAAAAGAAATAAACAAAATAAATAAAGAATGAAATTTATGGGGAAAATAAACATTTTGCTTCTAATTGGAAACATTAAAACCTTTTAAACTATTACAAAAGTCCCCCCCCCAAAAAGGTACTCCTTAAAATAAAAATAGCATTTAACAAAAACCCTAAGATCAAAGCATCAAGATTATCCATATATCTCCTCTACTTCAAAATTTTAATTTGTAAGGTTCCCCTTCAAAATATTTTTCACAAACTTCCTGTATTTGAAAATCTATTTTTAATCTTGAGGAATGTTCTCAACCAAAAACCATCTATACATCTCAACTACTTCATTTACATTTTTCAAACAACCTTTGTTTTGTTTTGAACCAAAAATAAAAGCAAAGAGTCTCGTTTTAAAATAAGCACCATAGCTTATGTGAGCTATTCTAAGATTTTATAAAATTATCCTCTCATATTTTGAAACTTTAATTCATGGGTTATCCATGTAAGGTGGAACTAAATCGAATCAAATTTAAATAAGGAAAGAATCCAAGTCATTCCAAATATATTGACCTACAACTAGGCCAATATTGCACACATGCAATCGTATAATAATTGACTAATTAATAATTGAGAAAATTAAATATTTCTAAATATATAAAATTTATGTCCTAAAATATTGACCATGAATTTACGAACCCGCAGAAATTTGAATCGGTAAATTGGGAGCTCTAAAACAAAAGTTATGAAAGAATTAAGAAATAGAAAAAAAAATATAAAAAAAAGTGGCCGGCAGGCCAGCCAAAATGGGCCGGCCCAACCAGGCCGATCGGCATGAGGCTACCACCTAAGTACGTGTGAAGGAGGGAGCACTTGGTCTTCATATTTGTATCTAATGCTCTTAAATGACTTTTAATTGCCCTCCTAAATTGCACTAAATACCCCCTAATTCCTCTCTCTCTTTAATCTCCTTTAATCCAGCCCCCACCCCCTCCTATATAAACCCCACTACAGGAAAGTTCAAAGTTTTCAACTCATCATACCTCCATTTTCGTCCAAAATTCTTCCCAATCTTCTCTACCAAAATAGACCTTCAAGACGACCTCGGATCGCGGCGGCTTGAAGACGGAAGTTGTTCCCCTCGTTAAGACGGTTCCATTCATGCTGGTTTCACCTCGTTTCGTTCATCGAGCAGAGAGAAAAACACGGTCAAAGATTCAGATCTTAGAAGGTATAATCCATTTTACGCCCACCTCGTTGCTCCAAACACAATTTCCTTTAAATAGTAGATAAATCTAGTTGTTATCTACAACTTTCATGTAGAAAGTTTTTCCATCCGAGCAACTTTTTCTGTAGTCAAATCTGACATCATCATGACATCAGCGTAGTCAACAATCAACTTAGTCAGATTAGTCAAAGTCAATTTCAGTCAATTCCCGAGTTTGACTTTTCTAGATTTTAGTATGAACTTGTATAATTCATAGAAAAAGATTTAGAAGTCCAAAAATTATAAATTTGGGAGATTCTGTAGAACCCATTTATGCAATAATATTACTTATTCACTGTACAAAAATTTGATTTATAAATTAAATGGTTTAATTGGTCATTTTCATCATAAAAATTATATCTTTAGTTCTGTATATCCAAATTTAGCAAATAATATGTCTATGGATTCACAAAAACGAGTAGAATTTAGTGGACCAATAATTCGGTATTTTTGAGTCTGTTAAAATCATGTTTTATATAGAACCATTTGTGGACTATTTTGAGTATAAAAATCGTTGTGTAAATTATTTTTAAGTGAATCCTTTTGCAAATGGTTGTATATTGAACCCTCTGTACAGTAAGAGAAAAAATAATTTTATTATATTATAATAATACCATGGAAATTATTTAGTGAGAACGTACTTTCCAACTGTTAGAAAATGTTGCTAATTGCTACAATTGCGCAAATGGTTACATTTGTAATCTTGAAAATATAAAATGTTCAGAAATCACTTAGTAATGTTCAGAACCTTGTTATAAAAATTTGTACAATAAAAATTTCCATCTTGCATGTTTGCATACTTTACATGATTTTTGTGTTGCCATTAGTGTTGATCTTGTGTATGTTTTGTCTTGGTTGTTTTGCTTGATAGATTGTGTTGATTGTCAAGTTTGTTATTGCGAAGAGTGTACCAACACCACCAACTACTAAGGCAAGTGACACTATCATCCAAGTCCTACTATTTTCATTACACTTAGTGGATTTTTGAAACATGCATGATAAGGACTACTATATTTTTATGCTATGCTAAATCCTAATAGGATACCCTTATATATTCCTTAGTGGAAACATTGTAGTTGTAGTATGCTTAGCCCTGCTATATATATTGGGATGGGATACATGTTATGAATATATGAAGTGTTGAAAAGATATATGTTTTATATAATAAAACAAGTACTCAATGAACCACCTGGGTGGACAAGGATACTCAAGGTTGGACAAGGTGGCAACAAAAGGAACCATGTTTATATGGCTATCTCCTTTTGTATGTGCACTAGAAGAAAACCACCCAAGGACTTAGAGATTGAACATGTTTCTCGTACAGTGGCTTCCGTGTATAGCCACATGCTAAATGGGCTCTGGCTTAGTCAACTACATAGTGGAAGACCCATGCATTGGCATCTTCAGGTTAACTAGAATTGTGTAAGGGAACTTGAAACCCTACATTGGTGCTTGGATGACAAGCTAGCATTGTGTATTGGGAGGACTCCTATGGAAAGACTTTGTCACATTCTCAATCTGCCAGTACTCCATCTTGGTGAGTACTTATCCAGCGACCACTGGTGGCATCAAGATGAGATTGTGTCATGTGGGTAAAGTGTACAACTTCTGCAGAAGATCAAATTCTAAGTACTTAGCCGTGTCCCCGGTTATGGACAACACTGAGCAACTAAGGCCTGAAGCTATGGAAGATCTCGACATTCCAATTTCTCAATGTAAAACTTGATGGTGTCAACAAGGGATTAGAAGCACTTGGAGTTTTCCAAGTAGTTCAAAAAGATTGTCAAAAGATTAAAAATATTTGGAAATGATAGGATAAAATTATATTGCTTTTTGCAAATGAGCCTAAACCCTACTTAGCCAAATATGCATGTATTGATAGGATCCACTTATTTCTACATAGTAGTGAAACTTGCCAATACAATTCAAATGTATTGACCCTTGTGGCTGCAACTTATTATGTTGCAGGTTTGTTTGAAGTTAGTAAAGTGTGTTGAATAAGATTACAAGTCTACAACCAACATGATTGCATGTGGCACTTTGAAGATGAAGGACTCCATGCTATATAGTTATTCTGCTGCATTGTAATGAGATAGCCAAATGAGCTATGTAAGATGTAATGAATTATTTTATTCCTGGTTATAAAGTTGTATTATGACCTTTGTTTCTTGATATTACATCTTAACTGTGGATGATAGCTATTGATCCAGGGACTAGCATTGTAAACACAGGGATCTCTACCTTATTAAAGGTTGGGACCTCTTACATAGATACCATATGCAATTTGGCTAAGTGTAGCTTAGGCTTGCTTTGCTCAAAATAGGTTTTGCCTATTAGTTGAAACACTAAGTTTTTCTTTGTAAAATCTTTTCCCAAGGAACCACCAATAGACATTGGGGTCCTTCACCTTTGTTCACCCACAAGTTTTACTTAGAAATTGGGAAGAGAAGATTCTTGATAGCTTCCATGTCTTGATGCTCAAGTTGTCCATTACCATGGAATTGGCTAAGTACTTAGATTCTTCCATCTGCAGAGGTTGTGCACTTTCCCCACAAGACTTGATTTTCACCAAGACAGGACCTTTCAGAAGCCTTCCCTTAGACCAAATGGACGCGCTCCAACCTATCATCCCACTACCGCCAACTGTCCAAATGGCTAAGTTATTGCAACCTATATGATCCAGGCAGAGCCCATATTGCCAAGTGGTTGCACTAGAAGCTTCTTAACATTTGGCCTCTTGAATCCCTTTGTTCCTGGGTGGCTTTCCACAAGTGAGATACACAAGGTAAACCATAGAAATGGGCCTTGTGTAACCACTCAACATAACCCATTCACAACCATTCCACCCAGGTGATTCATTCACTTAGTTTTTTTTATTAAGTAAAAACACAAGTCCAAAGAGTTAGAAATATTTTTATCATAGCATGAATAATTCACCACCCTTGGTTGCTACTAGCTAGGCTAAGCATGGCATAGATAAGCATCTTAACTTAGAAATTTCTAGAAATTCTACAACTACTAGGTTTTCCCAAGCATAGCATATAACCCAAATATAACCATGCAAGACTAGAAAAATATTTCTAATGCATGGTAGGAAACATAGGGATAAAAATATCATGAAACACCACTTGCCTTGGTAGTTGGGGGAGCAACGATCCTCACAATCACAATCACTATTTGCACCAAAATCTACACATAAAATGATAGCACCAAATCACATACAAAATAAATACAAGCAAAAATATATGGATGCATGCAATATGATATGTGATGATTTTCTAAACTCAAAAGGACAAGTTCACAGTATTGGTGCATAAACAAGTTCAAAACTTGCCAAACAAACTTTATTTGAATACTAAAACATTTCCCAAATAATTTATATGCACAAAAATAGTCCTACACATGTTTTTGTGATTAAAACCATTTTAACAGAAACAAAACATTAAACACATTGCATATTTGGAAAGGGCTTTCTCTCCTGATTCCATTGATATAAAATTCATCAAATTTGAACGTGGGAATCAAAAGTTATGATTAAAACAAGTTTAAACATCTAATAGATTCAAATTCTGATTTTAAATCTAAACCCTAGCCACGCGTCACGTTTTGATTGGTGCGTACCGGTTCGCTCAGGATCACGCACACAAGCCGTTAGATCTAACTTAATCTGCATGGCCCAGATCTACTCGTACCCCTTCGTTTAAGTGTTCTATCTAGCCCGTCAGATCTGGATCCAACGGTGCGCGATCAGACGACCACACTCTGGCGGCGTTAGCGGCGACGACTGGCGGCGGTGGCTCTGTCTACGGCGGCGCGGTGGCTACAGGGGGCTCTGGGGTCGTCGGAGGTGCTTACCAGACTCGCGACGGTGTACTGAAGCTCGACGTGGCGACGACTTGACAAGGGGCGCACGGACTCGGCGGCACGGGCTCGTCGGAGTTGAAGACAGCGTCGGGCGTTCGGTGACGAAGTCGTTGGCGGTGCTCCGGGTCACCCTAGCATGAATCAAAGGCATCAGGGGGTGCGCAAGGCGACGGCGATCACGCTCGTGTGAAACAGAGGCGAAGGGGAACACGGGGCTCACCGAATTTAGTCGCCGGAGTTGAAGACGTTGTCGGGAGCTTGCAGTGCTTGATGAAGTCGACGACCTGGGGCAGTATAGGATGAACTAGAGGTGTCAGTAGGAGCGCAAGGAGGTTGCGAGGCTGTTCGCATGAACCAGAGAGGAAGGGGCGCACAGAGTTTACCATGATTGGTCGCCGGAGAGGGTTCTGTCTTCGGTGGTGCAAGGGCGAATACGGGCAGCCTGGTGGCAGAGTGGTGGCGCTATGTGAGGGGAAATGCTCGCGGTGCAGAGGGGATTAAGTAGGCAGGAGGGGGGCGGTGATTACTTGCAGAATCAATGGCAATTAAGCTCGCAGTGACTGCGGCGAGGTAATGAGCGAGCGGCCTCGGCAGCGTGATTGAAGACGACGACGTGGTCGCAGGTCCACTTGCCGTGAGTGAAAGTAGAGGAGGTGGGGTCGGTGTCAATGACTTGGCGGGTTTGTCTCATGCGAGAGAGAGAGAAGGGGAACCCGGGTGGGCTTAGTGGGCTGATTCATTGTTGGGCTAGAAAGGTGGCGCCGACCCTTTTCTATTTCTTTTCTCCTTTTCTTTTTCTGTTTGCAATTTCAGGAATCAAATTCAAATGATTTCAAAAGCTATTTGAATTCAAATCTTTTCAGGATTTTTGTATAGTGCAACACTCACAAATCTGGGCACAAAACCAAGTGGTCACTTTGAATTGGCATGGTCACTTGGAATAAAATAAAATAAGCAGTGACATAGCACTAGTTTTAAATAGGTTTTGAAATTGGTTTTCAAATCATATTTGTTTTGAAACTTTGGTTTAAATCCTAGCAATCTAGCAATACAATCTGAGGGCAATAAGACAACAAGGTTTGGTTCAATGAACAATAATCTCACATTGGAGAGTAGCATTTGATTAAATGCTTATCACATAAAATAATGAGCTCATATGCTCCTGTTTTTGAATTGATTTGTTTTGAAATGAAATCTACATGATCATGGATGCATGGATGATATGCATGAGTTTGAAACATGATTTTAGGGATGTTACAAAAGAAATGCCATCCAGAAATGGAAGAGACTTCTTTGAAGGATACTATACCTTTGGAGGAGGTCCAATTGGAGAGTGATCTCACTTACGAGGAGAAACCTATCAAGATTCTTGAGACTGCAGAAAGAGTTACTCGGACTAAGACTATCAAATTATGCAAAGTTTAATGGAACCATCATTCCGAAGAAGAAGCAACATGGGAAAGAGAAGATGATCTTCGGAAAGACCACCCTCACCTATTTGCTAGCCAACCCGAATCTCGAGGGCGAGATTCACCTTAAGGGGGTTAGATTTGTAACATCCCTAAAATCATGTTTTCAAAGATTGCATATCATTCATGCATGCATGTCATTTAGGGGATCAATTTCAAACTCATCTCAAGAAAACAGAAGCATTTGGGTGCTTGTTATTTTATGTAAACAAGCATTGATCCAATGCCACTCTCAAGTGAGAGAATAATTGTTTTAAACCAAGTTTTGTTTGCTCTTAAGTTGGATTGGTTGAGTGTTAAAGCTTGGACAAAATTTACAAAACAAATATGGTTTAAACCATTTTCAAAACCTATTCAAATCATGTGCTAAGGCACTGTTTATTTTGATTTTTCAAAAAGACCAAGCTAGTCTAATGAGACAGCAAGGTTTTATGTCCAATATTATGAGGTTTACACTTTACAAAAATCCAGAAAAAGTTTGGAATTCAAATGCACTTGATTTCATTTGAAAAAGATTCCTAAAATTCAATATAGAAAAAGAAAAGGAAATTAGAAATCAAACTGGGCCTGGCGCCACCATTCCAGCCCAGCAAGCAAAACAGCCCATCCGGGTCCTCCCTTTCCCTTTGTTTTGTCACCACGCTCGCGCCCACCCCCTCGCTGACAACTGGGCCCCACAGCCACGTCACCCCGTCGTCCCCAAATCTCGCCTACGACCAGCGCCGCCGCGGCCGTTTCCTCCCGACGCAAATGCTCTTCAATCCCATTGATGTCGCGCGTAATTCTTGCCCCTGCTCCGGCTATTTAATCTCCACCCCTCTGCGACCATTTCCCCTCACTTAGCGCCCCCACTCCACCACCAGGCTGCCCACAATATCGCTTGCACCGCCGCGGTACCGAGCCACACCGGCGTGCGATTCCGGTGAGCACTCATCGCCCCTTGCCTTCTAATCCTGCCAGTATGATCGCAGCAACCTTGCGCATCTTCTAACTACACTGGTGCGTGCTAGGACTATCCGGAGCCTCGCCAACGACGACGACCGCAAGTGCCCGACGCAGCCGCAAACTCCGACGAGCTCTCCTGGTTTGTACTGACCGCGCCTCCCTCTCTCGTTCATACTCACACACTCGCCTCGTCTGCATGCATTTAACGCCATCTCTCTCGTGCCTTAGCATGAACCGTAGCGTCGCCACCGTCTCCAGCAACACACACCCGACGACAACAGCGACTCCGGCGAGCAATCTCCGTCGACCTCGAGCTCCCCTTCGCCAACCAAGCATACCCTAAGCATCAACAATGCATGGCGAACTCGGTGAGCTAACTCCCCCTCTCCCGCGCGACCTAGATCATCGGCAACGTCTCTGACAGAGCCGTCGCCGCCGCTAGCGCCGCCAGACTTTGGTCGCTTGATCGCGAGCCGTTAGATCCAGATCCAACGCGTTAGATAGATCACTTAAACGAAGGGGTACGGGACAGATCTGGCCATGCGATTTCATTTAGATCGTGTGGTCCATGCTAGTCGATCCGCGCGAAACGGTACCGACGAATCGGAGAGCGCCGCGTGGCTAGTTCTTTGTTTTAAAAACACAATTTATATCTATTAGTGATTCAAACTTGTAAAATTCATATCTTTTGATTCCCATGTTCAAATTTTGCAAATTTTATATCACTGGAATCAGGAGAGAAAATCATATCTTGGACTTGTTTTGTTTCAGTACTGTCCACTTGTCTTGTTTCGTGTAGAAAAATAATCACATGGCATTTGCATGCATTCATATATTTTTGTTTGTATATATATTTTGTATGTGATTTTGGTGCCATTATTTTGTGTGTAGATTTTGGTGCAAATAGTGATTGTGATTGTGAAGATTTTGGTGCCAAGGCAAGTGGTGCTTCATGATTTTATTCCTATGTTATTCAATTATGCACTAGTAATATTTTGTATAGGACTTGCATGAATATTTTGATCTATATGCTATGCTTGGGAAATCCTAGTAGTTGTAGAATTGCTAGAAGTTTCTAAGTTAAGATGCTTATCACTGCCATGCTTAGCCTAGATAGTAGCAACCAAGGGTGGTTATATATTCATGTTATGTGAAAATATTTCTAAGTCTTTGGACTTGTGTTTTTCTTAATAAAACAACTAAGTGAATGAAACACCCGGGTGGAATGGAAAGAATGCTTTGTGTTGAGTGGTTACACAAGGCCCATTTCTATGGTTTACCTTGTGTATCTCACTTGTGGAAAGCCACCCAGGAACAAAGGGATTTGAGATGCCAAATGTTAAGAAGCTTCTAGTGCAGCCACATGGCAATATGGACTCTGCCTGGATCACATAGGTTGTAATAACTTAGCCATTTGGACAGTTGGTGGTAGTGGGATGATAGGTTGGAACGCATCCATTTGGTCTAAGGGAAGGCTTCTGAAAGGTCCTGTCTTGGTGAAAATCAAGTCTTGTGGGGAAAGTGCACAACCTCTGCAGATGGAAGAATCTAAGTACTTAGCCATGTCCCTGGTAAAGGACAACTTGAGCATCAAGACATGGAAGCTATCAAGAATCTCCTCATCCCAATTTCTAAGTTAAAACTTGTGGTTGAACAAGGGTAAGGTTCACCAATGTCTAATGGTGGTTCCTTGGGAAAGTTTTGTCAAAGAAAAACTTAGTGTTTTCAACTGATAGGTAAAACCTATTTTGAGCAAAGCAAGCCTAAGCTACACATAGACAAAATGCATATAGTACCTAGACTGCTAATATTCTACTAAGGTACCACTTGCCAATACTATTCCAATGTATTGACCCACTGTGGCTGTAACTTGTGATGTTGCGGGTTATTCTAATGATGATTAGGGGTTATGAGTCTACACTCAAGATGCTTGCCTGTGGCACATGAAGATGAAGACTTATTTATCTTATTCTATATTTGAACTCTTGTATTAGGCCTGTGGCCATGGAGTTTGTAAAAGACTATGTTTGTCTCTGGAATGATATGTAATAATGACCTTTGTTTCTGTGTACTTCATCTTAAACTGTGGATGCTAGCATTGATCCAGGGACTAGCATTGCAATCACAAGGATCCTTACCTTTATAAAGGGAGGGAACTTACAGTAGCAACCACTACAAGTCCATTCTTTACTCCAAAACGTGAGAGTTTGCGAACTTCGAGGATGAAGTTTATTTTAAGGGGGAGATTCTGTAACATCCCAGCATTACAACCTAGAAATAAGATGAACCCAGATGTGTGCATTGCATTCATGCATAGAAAATCCAAATAATTTTCGCGCTTTTGAACAAAACTTGTCAAAGTGATTGAAGCTTCTCTTAACTTGATGGAATTGAAGTAGATCATCAAGTTGACTGCAATAATTTTCAATATGACCTTAGCTAAAACCTTATTTTGGGAAAGGGAGATTTGATCTAAGGGTAGATCAAATGTAATAAAAGTTAAACTCTAATACATTATAATTTATATTTGATCCTTAGGTGATCATATCATAGTATTCATTATAATCACTCATGAGTATCAGGTTAAGGATATAACACAAATAATAAGAAAGTAACAACTATATCTTAATCGCATCTGCATATACCATGAGTATCATGGTAAAACCTAACCCTACTTCTTAAGTAAGATTGAGTAGGAAAGAAACTAAGTTTAGATCATTCACCATATATTTTTCCTTCCATATCAACCCTTATCATCTCTATTGAGTTATATTCCTTTATCTGTTGTTCATCAATGTTGAGAAATCAACTAATGATTCATCAGATCTCAATCTATTAACTCTTAACCATAACATAGCTTACATTTATGTGTCTCTAAAGAAACTGCTAAGAAGAGGTAAATAGTAATGTTAGTTTTAGAAATCATCTATAGGATGGGAATGAAGGAAGAGAATCCAATCCATAGGATAACTGAGGGAGCTAAATCATTCCTAAATAAATAGAAGAATTATTTATATCATCTAATTATATGGTGGTTAAGAAGATTACAAGGATAAACCCTGAAGATAGTTACTAGTAGTAATTCCATTAGACCAAGTGGGCATAATCCATGAATAATCTTAATCCAATATGAAATACTAAGAAGATAATTTCAATACAATTGAAAAGTAGTATTGATAAAGCCTTGCTTAGCCAACTAAGGACTTCAGCAATAAATGATTAAAGGATTATAATGGTGATGCTTTAGCCACCAATATTGAATGCTTATATTTAGTATAAGTGACATTGGTGGGTAGAACATGATTAAACCCTAGTCTAAATATATTATCCTAGGTTAGCCATGACTAGTCACATTAATATAATGTGAGGTTGGAGTATAAGTTATTAGAGTAAATGTAAAAAAGCATGATTCAATTAAAGCTAGTGTATCATAGAGTTATGGAAGTAGTGTTATTCATCTTAAAGGATAGTAAACTTTAGATAAAGGTAGTTGGATGCATACAACTATTAGAGATATATTAGTGATGAATGATTAAGGAAGATTATGAGTAGAGTTTGAAGGAACTACTTGTTTGACGGAAGGCTATCAACAGTAGAGTAGTAGATACAACCAAGAAAGGATATGAGGAAGTTATGAAATTCTTTAGTATCAAACTCATTGGATTCATCCATGAGTTTAGAAGGTTAATCAGTGAATAAGAATATTTTTATGAAGTAAAGCTCATCATGTTAATGATTATAGATAGGAAAAGGTAGTATATCTAGGAAAGGAATTCCTTAATAAGAAGTCTAGAATTATGAATTATGGAAGATAGTAATTCTTGGTAAACAATCAACTTTAAATCTTAAAACCAAGTATAATGTCCATTTCATATTAAGAATTCCTCATCTTATTTCTATATCACTTAATAGGAATATTTCCCTATAGCAAATTACAAAAGCACATCTTTGTCAATTCCAACCATCAACATTATATGTGCTTAAAAGTATACTTATCTATTCCTTTCTATAAAATATTCTAGATATAAATTTATATTTTAAAAGGTAATGACATCAAATATCACAAACAGAATACAATATGCTTAGTTATTAAACCATTACCCACATCAATAAGGGAATATAACTAACATTAAGAATCCTAAACTCTAGGGTAAGCACTTCTAATTCAAACCCTAAACTTCTTTGTTCATCATAATAGAGAATATACATTGCCATTTTCCAAGTTAATGGAAGTAGTAATAACCATATTAATTTCTTTTATAGTTCATACATCAAATAATGATATACAATCATTATATGCATAAAAATTTCTATTCAAATTATGAGTCAACTAGAGTTAAGTTTTATAAACAAATAAGAAATATTATATAATAAAGCCATGGTTTAATGTAGAAAGAAAAATTTATAATAAGGATTTTTACATAATATAAAAAGGGTTTTGATAGAAAACAAATATAGAAATAATACCATTATATGGCAAACTCATAAAAGAACCTTAATATACTTTACTAATACTATAATCATCCAGCAAATCAATTCTATGAGGAGAATTCAAACCAATTAAGGAAAATTCAAATCTGAAAGTAAAACAGAAAATAGAAAAAAGGAAAACAAATAAAAAAACAAATCCTGGCCATGACCCAACTCATATCTGCTAACCTATCGCCCTGTGCAGCCCACAAAGGCCCAGTAACCAGCCCACCTCGTTCTCATCTCTGGCTGTCAGGTGGGACCAAAGAGGGACTGCAGGTTGAGGGAAAAGAAGCGCCAGGGGGTTTTCTGCAAAAACGAATTCATCGTCTACCTCGCCTACTGGAAGCAGCTCGCTGGCCGAAGCTCCGCCGTCAATCAACTGCCGCACTATGATGTGTGCCGCCGTCCCTGGAGGGAGTATATAAGATCGCCGCGTCCTCCTCTATCTTCTCATACCTATCTCATATTCTATCTCGTTCTCTAGACCCATTATCCTTCCTCACCCGAAACCCTAGTTCGTCGGAGTTCGTCGTTCTAGCCAAATCCGACCACCCCTCGCCTCGTGGTAGCCACCGTTGGACGCACCATCGTGGACTTACTCACCTAGGACCAAGCACGGAAGCCCGCTCGCCGAGAATCATGTGAAATCGAGCATTCCTTTTCCTCGGCCGCCGTGGCCATTATCGTCGATTTGCCGTTGTCACGCCTCCCCAAGCCTCCTCGACCTCTCTATCGTCATCAGGGTAAGCTTACGCATCTCTGGATACCATTCTCGTTTGCTAATTCTCACCGTAGGCCTAGTTTCGTTGAGCACCGCCGTCGGCCGCCACAGAAGCTTGTCGCCGATGCATTTCTGGTGACCATTAGATAGCGGCGCCACCACCAATAGGTTCGCCTTGATCTCCCCTGTCCAACGCACCTAGCCACAGCCCCGCGCGAGCACTAGATCGATCGATCGATCGATCCTCAACCAGTGAGCATCAAACCATATGACGTCATGCCTACGTCAGGTTTGAACCACGTCAGCTAGTTTGACCAGTCTTTGCTAGCGTGGCGTGTGACGTGGCCCAGGGCCCATATGTCATTGACTGGGGGTAGCCAATCAGTCGGTAACAAATGTATTTTCTATAACATGTGCGCTGAGGTGGCCACTGGCCCACTGGTCAGTGACTCGAGCTAGGTGTAGGTGTGGTGTAAAAATTTATTTCCTGTTTAAGAAAGAATAAAAGAAATAAATCCAAATATACATATTTCAGAAATTAAATAAAATGATTAAAACTTGTTAAATCTATAACTTTTGAATTATAATTCAGAAAAATATGTATAATATATAAAAATTTGTAGAAAATAAAATCTACAACTTAAAATTATTATCAAATATTATTATGATGATTATTTAAATAAATATTATTTAATAAAGATTTTGAAAGTAATAAAACTTTGATAATTCATATTTTAAAAATCGTAAATGTTAAGTATATAAATAAATACCAAAAAATTGGAAAAATAAAAACAATACTTTAAAAACTATAATCATGTATTATTATTTCAGTTAACTAAATATTTATTATTTATCAAGTAATTATAAAGTAATAAGAATTGTAAAAAATCATATATTATTATTTATAAATCACAAAAATAAGTATAATATACCAAAATAATCACAAAAATAATATCAACGTGTCAAAAATATAATTCCCCACTTTTGAGTTACAACAAAATTCAAATATTTTAATAACTCAAATTTAAACTTAATTACTTAGTTTAAAATTCATATAAGGGTAAATAAAACTTGTTAATATTTCTAAAATTAGTCAATCAAGTCTAATAAATAAGTATTATTCTTGAATATTGCTAATAAGTCATAATCATTCAAAACATTAGAAATACTATTATATTGAATTATCCTTCTACTAAATAAATAAATTATATGCTAAAAAGATCTTTAATAATTATAAAATCTTCCAGAATGATATATCAATCAAATACAACCTTATAATGGACTAAATCCGAAGATAATTCACGAGTAGTCACTAGTACTATTTATTTATCCGCAAACCACAATCAGACCTTTATAAAGAAACAAGAAATCTTGTTTCACTACAAAATTAAGAGACCACTACTTAAATAGAAGAATAACCATTCTTAAGTAACCTTGTAATATTCCTAAAATAATGTTTTCAAAGATTGCATATCATCCATGCATGCATATCATTTAGGGATCAAAGATCAAACTCATTTCAAGAAATCAGAAGCACTAAGTGCTATTATTTTATGTGAGCATGCATTGATCTAATGCACTAAGTGAGGGAATATTTGTTTTAAACCAAGATTAGTTTGCTCTTAAGTTGGTTTGGTTGTGTGTCAAGGCTTGGACAAAAATTTACCAAAACAAATTTGGTTTTAAACCATTTGCAAAACCTATTCAAATCTTGAACTTTGGCACTGTTTATTTGTTTACTCAAAGAGACCAAGCAAGTATAGAGAGACAACATGATTTGAACAAAAGTATGAAGGTTACACTTTACAAAAATCCAGAAAAGATTTGAATTCAATTGCTTTTGAATTTATTTAAAAATGATTCCTGAAAATCAACTCAGAAAAAGAAAAAGAGATTGAAAACCCAACTGGGCCTGGCGCCAGCATTCTAGCCCAACAAGCAAAACATCCCACCCGGGTTCCCCCTTTCTCCTCTATTTCTCACCGCACCCGCACACGCCCCCTCACGCTGACCATTGGGCCCATCCACGTCACCATCGTCTTCCCCAAATCTCGCGAAGAACACGTCGCCGCTGGCCGTTGCTGGCGTTGATCGTGCGGCGTAATTGCCCTTGATTCCACAGGCGTTTCCTGTCGAGCCCCTGCCTACTTAAACCCCTCTACACCGCAAGTATTTCCCCTCACTCAGCACCCCCACTCCGCCACCAGGCTGCCGGCAATTCGAGCTGCAACTCTGCTGCCCGACGCACTCCGGCGACCTATTCCGATGAATCCCGTGCTCCCCTTCACCTCTCGTTCATACGAGCTTGTCTGTCTGGCCCATGCGCATCTTCTCACACTTTCTGTTTGCTCTATATCGCCCCAGGTCATCGTCTTCATTCACGGCCGCAATCACCAGAGCCGCCGCTCAACTTCGACGAGCAATAGCGGTACGAATCGAGCGCCCTTGTCTTCTCCTTGAAACTATCTTGCTCACCGTGACCTTGCGCACCCCCTAATGCCACTGACTCGTGCTAGGGCGATGCATAACCTCGGCAACATCGTCGTCTGCAAGCACCCGACGCCGTGCACGACTCCGACGAGCTCCAGCGACATCCACGGTGCGCCCCTTCGCCAACGAAGCCTACCTTGAGCATCAGCAGCACACGGCGAACTCGGTAAGCCACTTCACCCTCTCCCGCGTGACCTAAATCGTCGGCAACGTCTCTGATAGAGCCACCGCCGCCACTCGCCGCCGCTAGCACCGCTAGTCTTTGGTCGCAAGCTTCGCAGCCGTTAGATCTGGATCTGAGTCTCAGGATTAGATCACTTACTCGAACCATTACGCGTAGATCTGACCGTGCGCTGCCACTTAAATCTAATGGCCCTCGTTGATCGATCCACACGAAGCGGTATCAACGAATCAGAACACGCCGCGTGTCTGTAGGTTTGATTTAAAATCAGAATTTAGATCTATTACATGTTTAAACTTGAAAAATTCATAACTTTTGTTTCCCACGTCAAAATTTGACAAATTTTATATCATTGGAATCAGGAGAGAAAATTCTTTCCATTTATGCAATGTGTTTAATGTTTTGCCTCTGTAAAAATGGTTGTTTTTACAGAAACATTTGTAGACATAAATTGTGTATAGTAATTATTTGAAAATTGTTATGTTGTTCAAATAAGATTTATTTGGCAAGTTTTGAACTTGTTTAAGATTCAGTGCTGTGCACTGGTCTTGTTTGGTGTAGAAAATCATCACATGGCATTTTGCATGCATTCATATATTTTTGATTGTATATGTTTTGTATGTTTTTTGGTGCCATTATTTTATGTGTAGATTTTGGTGCAAATAGTGATTGTGATTGTGAAGATTGTTGCTATTCCCCAAGCTACCAAGTAAAGCGGTGCTTCATGATTTTATTCCCATGTTTTTCAGCTATGCACTAGAAATATTTTGCTAGACTTGCATGAATATTTTTGATCTAGATGCTATGCTTGGGAAATCCTAGTAGTTGTAGAATTGCTAGAAATTTCTAAGTTAAGATACTTATCAATGCCATGCTTAGCCTAACTAGTAGCAACCAAGGGTGGTTATATATTCATGCTATGAGAAAATATTTCTAAGTCTTCGCACTTGTGTTTTGTTTAATAAAACAACTAAGTGAATGAAACACCTGGGTGGAATGGAAAGAATGATTTGTGTTGAGTGGTTACACAAGGCCCATTTCTATGGTTTACCTTGTGTATCTCACTTGTGGAAAGCCACCCAGGAACAAAGGGATTTGAGATGCCATATGTTAAGAAGCTTCTAGTGCAGCCACATGGCAATATGGCCTGGATCACATAGGTTGCAATAACTTAGCCATTTGGACAGTTGGTGGTACTGGGATGATAGGTTGGAGCGCGTCCATTTGGTCTAAGGTAAGGCTTCTGAAAGGTCCTGTCTTGGTGAAAATCAAGTCTTGTGGGGAAAGTGCACAACCTCTGCAGATGGAAGAATCTAAGTACTTAGCCATGTCCCTGGTAAAGGACAACTTGAGCATCAAGACATGGAAGCTATCAAGAATCTCCTCATCCCAATTTCTAAGTAAAAACTTGTGGTTGAACAAGGGTGAAGGTACACCAATTTCTATTGGTGTTTCCTTGGGAAAGTTTTATCAAAGAAAAACTTAGTGTTTTCAACTAATAGGCAAAACCTAAGCAAGCCTAAGCTACACTTAGCCAAATGCATATAGTAACTAGATGCCAATATTATTCTAAGGTATCACTTGCCAATACTATTCCAATGTATTGACCCACTGTGGCTGTAACTTGTGATGTTGCAGATTATTCTGATGATGATTAGGGGTTATGAGTCTACACTCAACATGCTTGCCTGTGGCACATGAAGATGAAGACTTATTTATCTTATTACATATTTGAACTCTTGTACTAGGCCTGTGGCCATGGAGTTTGTAAAAGACTATGTTTGTCTCTGGAATGACTTGTAATAATGACCTTTGTTTCTGTGTACTTCATGTTAAACTGTAGATGCTAGCATTGATCCAGGGACTAGCATTGCAATCACATGGATCTTTTCCTTTATAAAGGAGGGATCTTACAGATGGTATCAGAGCACTGTGTTGCCTGTAGGATTATGACCCTAGGATTGGAAACCACTAAGGAAATTTTTTCAACAACTTCCACACTTGTCTTTTCTTCTCGTAAACTGTTCTAATCTTCTTTCTCATCTCTATTTGTAGATGAACTCCATCAACAAAGCCGTGAGGAAGGGACCACTCATGACTATGACTTTGGAATGTGAGACAGAATTCCCCAAGGCTCTCAAGGACCTCATGGTTGCCATGGGAATACATGGTGCAACTGTGTACAAAGGTTTTCCTGTGATGGATGAAGGAGTTGAATACTGGTGGGTGCAACTTCACTTGTATAAAAACAAGGAAGACAACCACAAGGAATCAGGATTCTGCATGGTCACCAACTCAGTGATGCACACCACATTCTTTGATTCAGCCTGGGATGCAGCTTGGAAGGCCATCAAAGAACTTGGTGATAGAATCAAGTGCAGAATTCTCAACACCCAGAATGACCTTAGGGAAGAAAAGAAGCATACCCAAGAGTTAGAGGCTACCAACCAAAGTTTAAGGGAGGACATCATAGACTTAGCAATGGATTCATGTGATCTCGATAGACAGATTGCCTCTAGGGATGCCCTGTTAGCCAACTTGGCAAGTGAGATGGGATTGTAACGTACTTCGTTAGTTGGACCACCACTTTCATTTTATTTTCTAAATGTTGTTTAGAATAAGTTGAACCTTGGATGCTTGTAATGGTATTATGTATGCCATGACTTGTGTGTTTGATTTCCAAAAATGTGCATGTGATGCCTTGTCTTGTGATTTATCTTTAATTGTGTTGATTCTAACTTCTTCTATCTTATAAAATAGATGCCTAATGTTACTATCAGCACGGCTGAAGAGTTCAAGGGAACTCGTTTTGGAACTCGTCTTATTGAGCTCACTAGTTTGCTCAATCTCCCACTTCCTACCATCATGATGCTTCCCCTCACCAAGTTAGAGAGGAAGGACCTTTGGGGCTTCAAGGTTACTCAGCCAGGACGCCAGACTGATCCAGCCACGGCGGCCATCACCTTCAAGCTCATGCATGATGACAATGAGAGAGGCCTAGAGGTTGTCATGCAGGATTTGCTTGGACGCTTGATAGGGAGACACTCTCGGGAGGTTAGAGGTACTCACTTCCACGCCTTCGGTAGACGTGATGAGGATGGTGAGGCCATTGACTTCGAGGATACTGCTAGAGAGATAGCAGAGCCGATTCGTCTGTACCTCCAGGACTTAGAGGTTCTTCTTAGGCACCTAGACACTAATAGGACCAACGTCATGCTTAGCAATGACGAACTCCAGGTGCAGCTTCGTGAGAAGGACAAGCTCTTCGCGGAGCAAGATGAGATAGTCAAGGAAATGGAGGCCAAGTTTGAGAGTCAAGATAGAAAGTTCAAGAGTCAAGAGAAGAGACTCCAAGATAGGAACAAGAGGATTCGAGACATGACTGCAGAACTAGAGGCCAAGGACTTCGAGCTCGAGCATCAGCAAGGTGTGATTGAGAGGCTTCGTGCACAGAAGAGGGCTCTCAAAGCCAAAGTAGAGGCCTTGACTATCAATGTCAAGGAATATAAGACCGATATGGAGAATGCATGTCTTACACTTGTTGATGAGGAGGTTGATGCAGAGGAGTAGTGATGACTACTCATTTACCATTTATTTACCATGCTTTTGATTACTGAGTCGCAATGACCATCCAACATGTGGATGGCTTGCTATTGTGTGTTTACTTTTCAAAAACTTGTTGTCTATGTTGTTGAACTTTTTATGATGCGTGTTGGTGATTGTTTATGTGTTGTATTGTGCATGTTAGCATCTATGGGTATCTCATTCTTATCCTTATTGAAAACCACAGATGCCTCCCCGACGTGCCAATCCCAACCCCAACAACAACAACATCACCCCTGAGATGCAGCAGATGATGACAGCTCAGACGCAGTTGATGCAGATGATGACCACGTTCATACAGAACCAGAACAACAACAACAACAACAACAACAACAACAACAACAATAACAACAACAATCAGAACAATCCACCGGGTTTTGACATGCTTACCAGGTTCTTAAGACTGAGGCCAGCAAAGTTCTCAGGAACTACTGATCCTATGGTGGCCAATGATTGGCTATGCTCTGTGAACAAGGACTTGGTAACCGTTGGCTGTACTGATGAAGAGAAGGTCAGATTTGAAGCAGACTTGTTGGAAGGACAAGCAGCCACTTAGTGGGATAACTTCCATATCACCACTCCCATTGCAGATGTGACATGGGCTATCTTTGAAGATGGTTTCCGTACTGCTCACATCTCATCCGGAGTGATGAGTCTGAAGAAGAAGGAATTCCATAACTTGAAGCAGCGCCACCGTAGCGTGGCAGAGTATATTGAAGAGTTCAACAATCTGGCGCGTTATACACCGGATGAAGTTGACACTGATGCTAAGAGGAGAGAGAAGTTTCTCGAAGGATTGAACGATGAACTGAACCTGCAGCTATCTGTGGCCTATGTTCCCACTTACCAGTCTCTTTGTGACAAGGCTGCTATTTTGGAGAGCAAGATGAAACAGGTTGAAAGCAGGAAGAGGAAGCACTCTGACAAGCACAGCTCGGGATCGTCTCACAAGCATTCCCATTATGATGATAGTGGGAATTATGGATCCCACAAGCATGGGAAGTACAACAAGCACCACAACCACAACCGTCATCATGATAACAAGCATCATCGTAGTCATGACAATGACAGGTACAAAAATCACAAGAGTGGATATAAGAGCCACCAAAATGGAAGTGGAAGTGGAAGTGTAAGCCATCCTGTCAAGAAGGATCTTAGTCAGGTTGAATGTTTCAAGTGCAAGAAGATGGGGCATTATGCAAACGAATGCCCATAAAAGAAATTTGAAGGACCCAACAAGCCCAACCCTTTTCAAAAGGGACAAGTGAACCACATTAATGTGGAGGTAATCTATGAGGAACCTGATGCTGTTGCTGCTAAGTTCAAACTCAATTCTATTCCAGCACTTGTTCTTTTTGATACTAGTGCATCACATTCATTCATATCAAAAGCATTTATTGATAGAAATGGGTTTCCAACTAAAAACATTGGGTGTCCAATAAAAGTAAGTTCTCCCGGAGGAGATATGATAGTAAGTCTTGGATGCCGAGATCTAGTGATAGAGTTTGGAAAGCATAAGTTTCCAGTGAGTCTGATAATCCTAGATTCCCAAGGACTGGATGTAATTTTGGGAATGGATTGGATGACCAAGTATGAAGGAGTACTAGATTGTGCCAATCGTACTATTGCACTCACAACCCCGGAAAAGAAATGGATTAGATTCAAGTCTAACTTTGAATCAAAATGGAGTAAGCTAAATTCTCTTAAGGGGGTTAGCATAGACAGTGCGCCTATTGTGAGTGAATATCCAGATGTGCTTCCGGAAGAATTACCGGGAATGCCACCAGATAGAGATGTGGAATTCTTATTGATTTGCTACCAGGATCTGGACCAATAGCAAAGAGACCATACAAGATGTCAGTTGATGAATTAAAAGAACTCCAGAAACAACTTGGAGAACAGTTGCAGAAAGGTTTTATCCAACCAAGTTCTTCATCTTAAGGAGCACTAGTTTTGTTTGTGGAAAAGAAAGATAGAAGTCAAAGGTTATGCATAGATTATCGTTCACTCAATGAGGTGACTATCAAGAACAAATACCCTTTGCCTAGAATCAATGACTTGTTTGATCAGTTAGAAGGAGCTTGTGTGTTCTCAAAGATTGATCTCCGGTCAGGTTATTTCCATCTCAAGATAAGGGAACAAGACATACCTAAGACAACTTTCACCACTAGGTACGGACTGTATGAGTATACCGTGATGCCATTTGGTTTGACCAATGCACCATCCTACTTCATGAATATGATGAACAAGGTGTTCATGGAGTTCCTTGATAAGTTTGTTGTCGTTTTTATCGATGACATTTTAATCTACTCCAAGAGCAAAGAAGAGCATGAAGGACATTTACCTTTGATACTTGAGAAGCTTAGAGAGCATAAGCTGTATGCCAAATTCAGCAAGTGTGAATTTTGATTAAATGAAGTTGGTTTTCTTGGACACATTGTGTCAGGAGATGGTGTAGCAGTTGATCCTGCTAAAGTTTCAGCTGTAACTGAATGGGAATCTCCTAAGTCATTGAAAGAGGTTCATAGTTTCCTTGGCTTGGCAGGATACTATAGAAGATTTATCGAGAATTTCTCCAAGGTAGCTAAGCCTATGACAGAATTGCTAAAGAAAGACAAGAAATGTGCTTGGTCTGAAGGATGTGAACTCAGTTTCCAAGAATTGAAGAAGAGACTAGTGACAGCACCAGTCTTGTGTCTGCCAGATTTGGAGAAGGATTTCCAAGTGTATTGTGATGCATCTCATCATGGTTTAGGTGCAGTGCTAATGCAAGAAGGGAAAGTTGTGGCTTATGCCTCGAGACAACTCAAAACTCATGAGATAAATTACCCTACTCATGATTTAGAGTTAGCCTCTGTTGTCCATGCACTCAAAACATGGAGACACTACCTTTTGGGAAAGAGATGTGAAGTGTTCATAGACCACAAGAGTTTGAAGTATATCTTCACCCAGAAAGAAATTAACATGAGACAAATAAGATGGCTAGAACTCATCAAGGACTATGACTTGAGTTTGCAGTATCACCCCGGTAAAGCAAATGTTGTAGTGGATGCTCTAAGCCGTAAGGTTTTTGTGAATGGCCTTACTAAGGGAGAATTGCCAGATGATCTATGTGCCCAATTTAAAGATCTCAGATTGGAGATTGTGCCTAAAGGACATCTCATGTCATTGGACGTTCAACCCACTTTGTTGGACAAAATCAAAGAAGCCCAAAAGACAGATAAGGAAATTGAAGAGATTAAGGAAAATATTGGCAATGGAAAAGCCAAAGGATTCCATGAAGATGAACAGGGTACCTTATGGCATGGAAAACGTATCTGTGTTCCACAAGACCCGAAACTTCGGAAACTGATTTTACAAGAAGCACACAACTCATCGTATTCCATTCATCCAGGTAACACCAAAATGTACATGGATATGAAGGAAAGATTTTGGTGGAATAATCTCAAGAAGGACATCGCCGAACACATTGCTTTGTGTGATGTGTGTAGCAGAGTGAAAGCGGAACACCAGAAACCAGCAGGATTGCTACAACCACTACCTATTCCTGATTGGAAGTGGGACATGATTGACATGGATTTCATCACCGGATTGCCAAGGACCAGGTCAGGATATGATTCTATTTGGGTAGTAGTGGATCGCCTAACTAAAGTGGCTCATTTCATACCCGTGAAGACAACCTATACCAGTGCTAAATTAGCCAAGATCTATATGAGTAGGATTGTATGTCTGCATGGAGTACCCAAGAGTATTGTGTCTGATAGGGGAACTCAATTCACTTCTCATTTTTGGAGGCAATTACATGAGTCATTGGGAACAAGGTTGGAATTCAGCACTGCTTTTCATCCTCAGACTGATGGACAGACAGAAAGGACCAACCATATACTTGAAGATATGTTGAGGGCATGTGCCCTAGACTATGGAGCAAGTTGGGATGAAAGTCTGCATTACGCAGAATTCTCTTACAATAACAGTTATCAAGCCAGTATTGAGATGGAACCATTTGAATTTCTCTATGGGAGAAAGTGTACCACCCCATTGCTATGGAATGGTGTAGGAGAAAGAAGTTTGTTCGGACCAGAACTAATCAAAGAGGCTGAAGAGAAAGTCAATCTAGTTAAGGACAGATTGAAGATAACACAGTCCCGACAGAAGAGCTACGTAGATCCTAAGCGTAGGGAAGTCACCTATGAAGTGGGTGATAGAGCTTATCTTAGAGTGTGACCACTCCGTGGAGTGAAGAGATTTGGAGTCAAAGGAAAATTGGCCCCAAGATATGTTGGACCATTCAAGATTCTGAGTCGTAAAGGAGAAGTAGCTTATGAGATTGAATTGCCAGAATCTTTGTCTGCCATTCACAATGTGTTTCATGTGAGTCAGCTTAAGAAATGCCATCTAGAAATGGAAGAGACTTCTTTGAAGGATACTATACCATTGGAGGAAGTTCAATTGGAAAGTGATCTCACTTATGAGGAAAAACCTATCAAGATTCTTGAGACTGCAGAAATAGTTACTCAGACTAAGACTATCAAATTCTGCAAAGTTCAATGGAACCATCATTCCGAAGAAGAAGCCACATGGGAAAGAGAAGATGATCTTCGGAAAGACCACCCTCACCTATTTGCTAGCCAACCCGAATCTCGAGGGGGAGATTCACCTTAAGGGGGTTAGATTTTTAACATCCCTAAAATCATGTTTTCAAAGATTTCATATCATCCATCCATGCATATCATGGTTTGGTTGTGTGTCAAGGCTTGGACAAAAATTTACCAAAACAAATTTTGTTTTAAACCATTTGCAAAACCTATTCAAATCTTGAACTTTGGCACTGTTTATTTGTTTACTCAAAGAGACCAAGCAAGTATAGAGAGACAACATGATTTTATGCACAAAAGTATGAAGGTTACACTTTACAAAAATCTAGAAAAGATTTGAATTCCATTGCTTTTGAATTTATTTGAAAATGATTCCTGAAAATCAACTCAGAAAAAGAAAAATAGATTGAAAACCCAACTAGGCCTGGCGCCAGCATTCCAGCCCAAGAAGCAAAACAGCCCACCCGGGTTCCCCCTTTCTCCTCTGTTTCTCATCGCACCCGCACACACCCCCTCACGCTGACCACTGGGCCCGTCCACGTCACCATCGTCTTCCCCAAATCTCGCGAAGAACACGTCGCCGCTGGCCGTTGCTGGCGTTGATCGCGCAGCGTAATTGCCCTTGATTCCACAGGCGTTTCCTGTCGAGCCCCTGCCTACTTAAACCCCTCTGCACCGCGAGTCTTTCCCCTCACTCAGCACCCCCACTCCGCCACCAGGCTGCCAGCAATTCGAGCTGCAACTCCGCTGCCTGACGCACTCCGGCGACCTATTTCGGTGAACCCCGTGCTCCCCTTCACCTCTCGTTCATACGAGCTTGTCTGTCTGGACCGTGTGCATCTTCTCACACTTTCTGTTTGCTCTATATCGCCCCAGGTCGTCGTCTTCGTTCACGGCCGCAACCACCAGAGCCGCCGCTCAACTCCGACGAGCAATAGCGGTAAGAATCGTGCTCCCTTGTCTTCTCCTTGAAACTATCTTGCTAACCGTGACCTTGCGCACCCCCTAATGCCACTGACTCGTGCTAGGGCGACGCATAACCTCAGCAACATCGTCGTTTGCAAGCACCCGACGCCGCGCACGACTTCGACGAGCTCCAGCGACATCCACGGTGCGCCTCTTCGCCAACGAAGCCTACCTTGAGCATCATCAGCACACGGCGAACTCGGTAAGCCACTTCAGCCTCTCCCGCGCGACCTAAATCATCGGCAACGTCTCTGACAGAGCCGCTGCCGCCACTCGCCGCCGCTAGCGCCGCCAGTCTTTGGTCACAAGTTTCGCAGCCGTTAGATCTGGATCTGAGGCTCAGGATTAGATCACTTACTCGAACCGTTACGCGCAGATCTAACCGTGCGCTGCCACTTAAATCTAACGAAACTCATTGATCGATCCACACGAAGCGGTATCAACGAATCAGAACACGCCGCGTGTCTGTAGGTTTGATTTAAAATCAGAATTTAGATCTATTAGATGTTTAAATTTTAAAAATTCATAACTTTTGATTCCCACGTCCAAATTTGACAAACTTTATATCATTGGAATTAGGAGAGAAAATCCTTTCCTTTTATGCAATGTGTTTAATGTTTTGCCTCTTTAAAAATGGTTGTTTTCACAAAAACATTTGTAGACATAAATTGTGTATAGTAATTATTTGAAAATTGTTATGTTGTTCAAATAAGATTTATTTGTCAAGTTTTGAACTTGTTTAAGATTCAGTACTGTGCACTGGTCTTGTTTGGTGTAGAAAATCATCACATGGCATTTTGCATGCATTCATATATTTTTGATTGTACATATTTTTATGTGATTTGGTGCCTGTAAGATCCCTCCTTTGTAAAGGAAAAGGATCCCTGTGATTGCAATGCTAGTCCCTGGATCAATGCTAGCATGCACAGTTTAAGATGAAGTACACAGAAACAAAGTTCATTATTACATATCATTCCAGAGACAAACATAGTCTTTACAACTCCATGGCCACAGGCCTAATACAAGAGTTCAAATATATAATAAGATAAATAAGTCTTCATCTTCATGTGCCACAGGCAAGCATGTTGAGTGTAGACTCATGACTCCTAATCATCATCAGAATAACCTGCAACATCACAAGTTACAGCCACAATGGGTTAATACATTGGAATAGTATTGGAAAGTGCTACCTTAGTATAATATTGGTGGACTAGGTGCTATATGCATTTTGGCTAAGTGTAGCTTAGGCTTGCTTTGCTCAAAATAGGTTTTACCTATTAGTTGAAATCACTAAGTTTTTCCTTATCAAAAACTTTCCCAAGGAACCACTAATAGACATTGGGGTCCTTCACCCTTGTTCAACCACAAGTTTTTACTTAGAAAATTGGGATGAGGAGATTCTTGATAGCTTCCATGTCTTGATGCTCAAATTGTCCAATACCAGGGACATGGCTAAGTACTTAGATTCTTCCATCTGCAGAGGTTGTGCACTTTCCCCACAAGACTTGATTTTCACCAAGACAGGACCTTTCAGAAGCCTTCCCTTAGACCAAATGGACGCGCTCCAACCTATCATCCCACTACCACCAACTGTCCCAATGGCTAAGTTATTGCAACCCATATGATCCAGGCAGAGCCCATATTGCCAAGTGGCTGCACTAGAAGCTTCTTAACATTTGGCCTCTCAAATCCCTTTGTTCCTGGGTGGCTTTCCACAAGTGAGATACACAAGGTAAACCATAGAAATGGGCCTTGTGTAAGCACTCGACATAAACCATTCCTTGTATTCCACCCAGGTGTTTCATTCACTTAGTTGTTTTATTAAGCAAATCACAAGTCCAATACTTAGAAATATTTTATCATAGCATGAATATTTCACCACCCTTGGTTGCTACTAGCTAGGCTAAGCATGGCATATATAAGCATCTTAACTTAGAAATTTCTAGCAAATCTACAACGACTAGGATTTCCCAAGCATAGCATATAGATCAAAATATATATATCCATGCAAGACTAACAAAATATTTCTAATGCATAGTTGAAAAACATAGGAACAAATCATGAAGCACCACTTGACTTGGTAGTTTGGATAGTAGCTACAATCCTCACAATCACAATCACTATTTTCACCAAAATCTACACATAAAATGATAGCACCAATCACATACAAAATAAATACAAGCAAAAATATATGGTTGCATGCAATATGATATGTGATGATTTTATATTCTCAACAAGACAAGTGCATAGTACTGATTCATAAACAAGTTCAAAACTTGCCAAACAAACTTTATTTGAACATTAAAATATTTCTCAAATAATTATTATATCCAAATTATGCCTACACATGTTTCTGCAAAAACACCCATTTTAATAGAAGCAAAACATTAAACACATTGCATAAATGGAAAGGGCTTTCTCTCCTGATTCCATTGATATAAAATTTGTCAAATTTGGACATGGGAATCAAAAGTTATGAATTAAACAAGTTTGAATATCAAATAGATCAAAATTCTGATTTTAAATCAAAGAACTGGCCACGCGGCAGCGTCTGATTGAACCATACCATTTCGCACCAGATCACGCTTGTGCGCCGTTGGATCTAACTAAACATGCATGGCTCAGATCTGAACTTACCCCTTCGTTAAGTGATCTATCCTATGCGTCAGATCTAGATCCTACGGTGCTCGATCAACCTAAAGGCGGCGGCGGCGGCGGCGGTGGCCGCGCTCATCTCTGGCGTGCGGTGGCTCTGAGAGGGTTTGGGGTCGTCGGAGATGCTTACCAGACTCGTGGTGGTGTGCTGAAGCTCAACGTGGCGGTAGCTTGTCAAGGGGTGCACGGTCGCAGCGGTAGGGTCTCGTCGGAGTTGCTGGCGGCGTCGGGTTTGTGCGGACGGCGACGTTGACGACGTTCGGGATCGCCCTAGCACAAGTCAGTGGTGTTAGCAGATGCGCAAAGGCACGGCAAACCTGATAGCATGCACGAGGGGTCAAGGAGCGCTCGGATTTTACCTAAATCGCTCGTCGGAGTTGAGCGGCGGCTCTGGCGTTCGCGGCGTGAACGAAGACGGCGGCCTGGGTCACGAGCAGGCAAACCAGAGGTGTCAGCAGATGCATAGGGACACGAGGGTCACGCTCGTTTGAACCAGAAGCAGAGGCGCGGTCGGAGCTCACCGTAATCGCTTGCCGGAGTTCGTTGGGCAGCGGCGGTGTAGTTCGAAATACTGGCAGCCTGGTGGCAAGGTGAGCGTGCTGTGTGGGGGGAAATGACCGCGGTGGCGAGGTGATTAAGTAGCCAGGAGGGGCGAGGGAATTACGATGCGGTTCAATGCCAATTAAGCGCGGAATCAACGCGGCGTTTCTGGAGGAAACGGCGGTGGCGATGGGGTCTGCGCTCGCGGGGGTGGAGAAGAAGATGCTGACCTGGCTCGGGCCCAGTGGCAGTGCCAGCAGGGAAGTGCGGGTGCGAGTGAGAGAGAGAGAAGGGGGAAAACCCGGGTGGGCTGGCTTTTGGGCCGTTTCTGTTGTTGGGCTAGAATAGTGGCCACGACCTTTTTCCTTTTCTTCACTCATTTTCTTTTTCTGTTTGATTTTCCAGGAAACAATTTCAAATGATTTCAAATATGTTTGAATTAAAACTCTTTCTGGATTTTTATAAAATGCAACCTGCACATTTCTAAGTATAGAACCATGTTGTTTCATCTAAACTTGCATTGGTCCATTGGAGTTTTAAATTAAACAGAGCCTTTACCAATGTTTTCATAATGATATAAAAATTATTTTAAAGTCATATTTTGTTTTTGAAAATTTTGTTCAAGCTTTGGAATACTTCATACTATCATATGATCAAATATAACTGGTTTAAAACAAACCATCCCATGAAAGAGAGTAACATTGGGTTATAGTTTTGTTCACATAAAATAATAGATACACAAAATGCTTCTGTTTTTGTAATGACTTTGAAAAATGATCCTAAATGATTATGAATGCATGGATGATATGCATGAGTTTTGAACCATGATTTTAGGGATGTTACAGTGCCATTATTTTATGTGTAGATTTTGGTGCAAATAGTGATTGTGACTGTGAAGATTGTTGCTACTCCCCAAGCTACCAAGGCAAGTGTAAGATCCCTCCTTTGTAAAGGAAAAGGATCCCTGTGATTGCAATGCTAGTCCCTGGATCAATGCTAGCATCCACAGTTTAAGATGAAGTACACAGATACAAAGGTCATTTATTACATCCATTCCAGAGATAAAACATAGTCTTTTACAACTCATGGCCACAGGCCTAATACAAGAGTTTATGGAATAAGTAAATAAACATAAGTCTTCATCTTCATGTGCCACATGCAAGCATGTTGAGTGTAGACTCATGACACCTAATCATCATCGGAGTAACCTGCAACATCACAAGTTACAGCCACAGTGGGTCAATACTTTGGAATAGTATTGGCAAGTGATACCTTAGTAAATTTTAAGTGGACTATTTTACTATATGCATTTTGGCTAAGTGTAGCTTGGCTTGCTTCGCTTGAAAATAGGTTTTCCCTATTAGTTGAAATCACTAAGTTTATCTTTAATAAAACTTTCCTAAGAATCCACCAATAGACATTGGGGTCCTTTACCCTTGTTCACCCACAAGTTTTACTTAGAAGTTGGAGTGATGAGATTCTTGTAGCTTCCATGTCTTGATGCTCAAATTGTCCATTGCCATGGACTTGGCTAAGTACTTAGATTTTCCATCTGCAGAGGTTGTGCACTTTCCCCACCAAACTTGATTTCCCAAGACAGGACCTTTCAGAAGCCTTTCCTTAGCCAAATGGACGCGCTCCAACCTATCATTCCCACTACCACCAACTGTCCAAAAGGCTAAGTTCTAGCAACCTATATGATCAAGGCAGAGCCCATATTGCCAAGTGGTTGCACTGTAAGGTTTCTCAACACTTGGCCTCCAAATCCCTTTGTGCCTGGGTGGCATACCACAAGTGAGATACACAAGCCATATCCATGGCCTTGTGTAACCACTCAACCAAAAACCACCAATTCAAGTCCCATTCCACCCAGGAAGTTCATTGACTTAGTTGTTTTATTAAGAAAATCATAGTCCAAAAGACTTAGAATTATTTTCATCATAGCATGTACATATTTTACCAACCCTTGTTTTCTACTAGCTAGGCTAAGCATAGCATAGTAACTTAACTTAGGAAAATTCCCTAGCAATTCTACAATACTACAACTACTTAGGATTTCCCAACATAGCATTTGGCAAAAAAAACATGCAAGACTTAGCAAAAATAATTCTAATGCTTATTCAAAATAAAAGGGGTGGAAATATCATGAAGTATCACTTGCCTTGGTAATGGGGAGAGCAGCACTCTTCACAATCACAGTCACTAGCAAAATCTACACAAAATTTGTAGCACAAAATTTACACACAATTCACATACAAACAAAAGTAATATGAATGCATGCATGCAAGAAAATGCTAAGTGATGATTTTTGAAAATTCCACCAAGCAAGTGTATGATACAGGAACATAACCAAGTTAAAAGTTTGCTAACTAAACTTATTTAGCCCTAAAACAATTTGCTAAACAAATACTATACTCAAAATAGACCTAAATATGTTTCTGCATACAAAGTCATTTTAACATAAACTTTTTGTTAAACACATTGGAGATTCAGAAAGGTCTTGACTCACTGATTCCAACGGTATAAAATTTGCAAAAATCTAACGTGGGAATCAAAAGTTATAGCCTTTTGAAAATTAGATCTAAATCTGGTTTGAAATCTGTTTTTGAACTGAACTGGTGACACGCGTCGTGTTTTGGTTGGTCGGTACCGATTCGTTCGGATCGACGCAGGATCTAACTTAGATCTAACGGCGCAGAGACATACGATACCTCTTCGATTATAATCTATCCTAGCCCTACGATATTGATCCAACGGACGCAAACAGCAAGCCACTAACTGGCGGCGCTTAACGGCTACGCGCGGCGGCGACGGTCAGATGGTGGCGGCGCCGGTGATACAGGAAGCTAGAAGGTTAGGGAAGGTACTCACCATGATCACGAGGACGTGGTGATGCTCAACGTACGGACGGCTCGGCAAGGGGCGCTCAGGGCTGCGGTGGATTGCTCGCCGGAGTAGGATCTGGCGACGGGTGGCTCTGTTCGAGGTCGTAGGCGATGCTGTCGATCACGAGGAGGCAAACAGAGGGTGAGGTCAGATGCAGGAGATCACGGAGAAGTCGCGTGCGTGAAGGAGAAGGCTTGGGGGGGTGTGAACTTACCGGGGGAGCTCGACGGTGTTGAAGCCGAAGACGGTGGCGCTTAGCGCTTGCGGCGTTACGGGTCACGCAGGCGAGCTAGTGGTACTGGGAGGTGCGCAAGGTCAAATGGAGTCTGCTCGTGTGAACCAGGAGCAGAGGGGTGGTCGGGGTTGGCCAGAATCATGGCTGCAGTTCGTCGGAGCAGCGAGGTTGCGGTGAGCAATTCTCGCAGCCTGGGGGCGCTCTGGGCTTGGGGTTTGGGGGAGAATGGAGAGGGGGCAGAGGGGGTTTTAGTAGCCAGGATACGAGCGAGATTTACTCGTGCATTTACGCGAATTGAAGCTGCGAATCAAAACAGGAAACGCCCGGCGTCAATTGGGGAAGAACCAGTCGCGGGGTGGAGACGATGATACTCGTGTGGGCCGCGGTTGTCAGCGGGAGGGGAGGAGAGGGAGTGGGTCCTTCCTGTCATCGAGTCAGTGGGTGCGGGGGCGGGTGAAATAAAACGTTTGTGAGGGTGGAACTTTGGGCTAGCTGGGCGAGTTAATGGGTCGGCCAGATTGGCTGGTTATCTATTTTTTTTCCTCTTCACTCCTTTTCTTTTTCTGATTGTTTTTCTAGAAATGGTTTTCAAACTCTATTTCAAATAATTTGGAATTCAAACCTTCCCTAGCTTTTTGTACAGTGTTCCTTGCACCCAAATAAGTGTCAAACTCCTCTGTTCACTCTGACTTACTTGGGTCATTTGATAAAGATAAAATAAAACCAAGCCTTTTAGGTAGATATAAATAGGCATGAATTTGGTTTTATTTTATACTTTGCTTTGAAACTTTGCTCAAGCTTTTGGAAACACTTAAGTTTGAACTCAAAACATTCTGAAAGAATAAAAGCACCTTTCTCATTAGTAAGTAGCACAAAGGCTAGAGTTTTTTATACATAAATTAATGAGCATCATTTGCTCCTGTTTTTGAAATGATTTTGAGATGAAACCCTAAATGATGATGGATGCATGGATGATATGCATGAGTTTTGAAACATGATTTTAGGGATGTTACAAATCTAACCCCCTTAAGGTGAATCTCTCCCTCGAGATTCGGATTGGCTAGCAAATAGGTGAGGGTGGTCTTTCCGAAGATCATCTTCTCTTTCCCATGTTGCTTCCTCCTCGGTATGATGGTTCCATTGCACTTTGCAAAACTTGATAGTCTTTGTTCTCGTGACTCTTTCTGCAGTCTCAAGAATCTTGATAGGCTTTTCTTCATAAGTGAGATCACTTTCTAGTTGAACTTCTTCCAAAGGTATGGTATCCTTTAAAGAAGTTTCTTCCATTCCTGGGTGACATTTCTTAAGCTGACTCACATGAAACACATTATGGACTGCTGATAGAGATGCTGGCAGTTCAATTTCATAAGCAAATTCTCCTTTGCGACTCAGGATCTTGAATGGCCCAACATATCTTGGTGCCAACTTTCCTTTGACTCCGAATCTTTTCACTCCACGGAGTGGTGATACTCTAAGATAGGCTCTATCACCAACTTCGTAGGTGACTTCTCTACGCTTAGGATCAGCGTAGCTTTTCTGTCGGGACTGTGCTATCTTCAACCTGTCCTTAACCAACTTGACTTTCTCTTCGGCTTCTTTGATAAGTTCTGGCCCGAATAAACTTCTTTCTCCCACACCATTCCATAACAATGGGGTGGAACACTTCCTTCCGTAGAGAAACTCAAACGGTGCCATCCCAATGCTGGCTTGATAGCTGTTGTTATAAGAAAACTCTGCGTAAGGCAGACTTTCATCCCAACTGGCTCCATAATCTAGGGCACATGCCCTCAACATGTCTTCCAAAATTTTATTAGTTCTTTCTGTTTGTCCATCGGTTTGAGGATGAAAAGCAGTACTGAATTCCAATCTCGTTCCCAATGATTCATGGAGTTGTCTCCAAAAATGAGAAGTGAACTGAGTTCCTCTATCAGACACAATACTCTTAGGCACACCGTGAAGGCATACAATTCTACTCATGTAGATTTTGGCTAACTTGGCACTTGTATAGGTTGTCTTCACGGGTATAAAATGAGCCACTTTAGTTGGGCGATCCACTACTACCCATATGGAATCATATCCTGATCTGGTCCTTGGTAATCCGGTGATGAAATCCATACCAATTTTGTCCCATTTCCAATCAGGAATAGGTAGTGGTTGAAGCAACCCTGCTGGTTTCTTATGCTCCACTTTTACTCTACTACACACATCACACAAAGCAATATGCTCGGCGATGTCCCTCTTGAGATTGTTCCACCAAAACCTTTCCTTCATGTCCATGTACATTTTGGTGTTTCCCGGGTGAATGGAATATGGAGAGTTGTGCGCTTCTTGCAAAATCAGTTTCCGTAACTCCGGATCTTGTGGAACACAGATACGTTTCCCATGCCATAATGTACCCTGTTCGTCTTCATGCAAATTTTTAGCTCTCCCTTGGCCAATATTTTCCTTAATCCTTTCAATTTCCTTATCGGTCTTCTGAGCTTCTCGGATCTTGTCCAACAAAGTGGGTTGAACATCCAAAGACATGAGATGTCCTTCAGGTACAATCTCCAATCTGAGTTCTTTGAATTGGGTACACAAATCATCTGGCAATTCTCCTTTGGTAAGGCCATTCACAAATACCTTACGACTTAGAGCATCCGCTACAACATTTGCTTTACCGGGGTGGTATTGCAAACTTAAGTCATAGTCCTTGATAAGCTCTAACCATCTTCTTTGTCTCATATTGATTTCCTTCTGGGTGAAGATATACTTCAAACTCTTATGATCGGTGAACACATCACAACGCTTTCCCAAAAGGTAATGCCTCCATGTTTTGAGTGCATGGACGATAGAGGCTAACTCCAAATCATGAGTAGGATAGTTTACCTCATGAGTTTTTAGTTGTCTCGAGGCATAGGCCACAACTTTACCGTCTTGCATAAGTACGGCACCCAAACCTTGATGAGACGCATCACAATATACTTGGAAATCCTTTTCCAAATCTGGCAGACATAGAACTGGTGCGGTCACAAGTCTCTTCTTCAATTCTTGAAAGCTGACTTCACAACCTTCAGACCAAGCAAACTTCTTGTCTTTCTTTAATAATTCAGTCATGGGCTTAGCTACTTTAGAGAAATTCTCGATGAACCTTCTGTAGTAACCTGCTAAGCCAAGAAAACTGCGAACTTCTTTCACATTCTTGGGAGATTCCCATTCTGTCACAGCTGAAACTTTAGCAGGATCAACTGCCACACCATCCTTTGTCATTACATGGCCAAGAAAACCAACTTCTTCCAACCAGAACTCACACTTGCTGAATTTGGCATAAAGTTTATGCTCCCTCAATTTCTCGAGTATCAAACGCAAGTGTCCTTCATGCTCTTCTTTGCTCTTGGAGTAGACTAAGATGTCATCGATGAAAACGACAACGAACTTGTCAAGAAATTCCATGAACACCTTGTTCATCATATTCATGAAGTATGCTGGAGCATTGGTTAAACCGAAGGGCATTACAGTATACTCATACAATCCATACCTTGTGGTGAATGCTGTTTTAGGTATGTCTTGTTCTCTTATCTTAAGTTGAAAATAGCCTGACCGGAGATCAATCTTTGAGAACACACATGCTCCTTCTAGCTGATCAAACAAGTCATTTATTCTTGGCAAAGGATATTTGTTCTTGATAGTTACCTCGTTGAGAGAACGGTAATCTATGCATAACCTTTGGCTTCTATCCTTCTTCTCCACAAACAAAACTGGGGCTCCCCAAGATGAGGAACTTGGTTGAATGAATCCTTTATGCAACTGCTCTCCTAGTTGCTTCTTGAGCTCTTTCAGTTCATCAACTGACATTTTATATGGTCTCTTTGCTATTGGTCCAGATCCTGGTACCAAATCTATCAGAAACTCCACATCTCTATCTGGTGGCATTCCTGGTAACTCTTCCGGAAATACATCCGGATACTCACACACAATTGGCACACTATCCATGCTAACCCCCTTAAGAGAATTAAGCTTACTTCCTTTGGATTCAAAGTTTGACTTAAATTTTATTCTTTTTCTTTCTGGGGTTGTGAGTGCAACAGTACGATTAGCACAATCTAGTACTCCTTCATACTTAGCCATCCAATCCATTCCCAATATTACGTCTAGTCCTTGGGAATCCAGGATTATCAGACTCACCGGAAACTTATGTTTTCCAAACTCTATTTCTAGATCCCGGCATCCAAGACTTACTATCATTTCTCCTCCCGGAGAACTAACTTTTATTGGGCACCCAATGTTTTCAGACGAAAACCCATTTCTATCAACAAATGCCTTTGATATGAATGAATGCGATGCACCAGTATCAAAGAGTACAAATGCTGGAATGGAATTGAGTCTGAACTTACCAGCAACAGCGTCAGGTTCCTCATAGACCTCCTCCACATTAATGTGGTTCACCTGACCTTTTTGGAAAGGATTGGGCTTGACAGGTCCTTCAACTTTCTTTTCGGGGCACTCATTTGCATAGTGTCCCATCTTCTTGCATTTGAAGCATTCAACCTGACTGATGTCTCTTTTAGCAGGCTGACTTCCACTTCCACTACCATTCCCACTATGGTGGCTCTTGTGTCCACTCTTGTGGTTCTTGTATTTGTCATTGTCATGACTGCGGTGATGCTTGTTGTCATGACGGTTGTGGTTGTGGTGCTTGTTGAATTTCCCATGCTTGTGGGATCCTGAGCTTGCACTGTCATCATAGTGAGATCGTTTGTGAGACGATCCTGAGCTGTGCTTGTCGGAGTGTTTCCTCTTCCTACTCTCAACTTGCTTCATTTTGTTCTCCAATATAGCAGCCTTGTCACAGAACGACTGATAAGTGGGAACATATGCCACAGCCAGCTGCAGATTCAGCTCATCATTCAAGCCTTCCAGAAACTTTTCTTTTCTTTTGGCATCTGTGTCAACTTCATCCGGTGCATAACGCGCCAGATTGTTGAACTCTTCTATGTATTCAGCCACGCTGCGGTGGCGCTGCTTCAAGTTGTGAAACTCCTTCTTCAGGCTCATCATACCTAATGAGATATGAGCAGTGTGAAAACCATCTTCAAAGATAGCCCAAGTCACCTCATCTAAAGGTGTGGTGATTTGGAAGTTATCCCACCATGTGGCGGCTGGCCCTTCCAGCAGATGTGCTGCAAACCTGACATTTTCAGCGTCCGTGCAGCCCACGGTTACTAAGTCCTTGTTCACAGAACGCAACCAATCATTGGCCTCCATGGGATCAGTCGTCCCCGAGAACTTAGCTGGCCTCAAACGCAGAAACCTGGTGAGCATATCAAAGCCCGGAGGGTTGTTGTTGTTGTTGTTGTTGTTGTTATTGTTGTTGTTATTGGGGTTGTTGTTGTTGTTCTGGTTTTGAATGAATGTTGTCATCATTTGCATAAGCTGTGTTTGAGCATTCATCATTTGTTGCATTTCCGGGGTGATGTTGTTGGGGTTGGGGTTTGCGCGACGGGGAGGCATCTGTGGTTTGTTCAAATAGAGATAAGAATGAGATACCCATAGATGTTTTATGCACATTACATCACAAGCAAACACATAGCATGCAAAACAAAGATATAAGTTCAACAACAAGATAACAATTTCTCAAAGTAAAACACACAAGTGGCAAGCCATCCACATGTCGGATGGTCCAATAATAAGTTCACAAATAACAAGTACGATAATGAAAGATAAACGAGTAGTCAAGCCTGTCGTGGTATTGCACGGCAGATGCTACTGGGGGTAGCTTACGTAGAGGGAGCAAGGCGACGTAGGAGAACCCGGGAGCGAGATTGGCACACGATGTACCCAGGTTCACGTCCCCTCGATGGAGGATCGCTACCTCCTGCTGTCAATCCAGTATATGATCATAGATTGGTTTACAAGGTAGCCGCCGTAGGCGGAGGGAGAGACCAGATCTAATCTATTGTGGGAGAGGATGTAATATCACGTGCCCCGTGGGGGTGCCCCTGGTGGCTTTATATATGCAGCCAGTTAGGGTTTACAAGTATTTGGTGGGCTTTGTATCGAAGTCGCTGTCTTGGGTCTCCAGTCGGCGCCACTCGTCTGGGTCCAACATGCGCCAGTCTCCGTATTGGGCGAGTCGACCCGCTCTGGGCTTGGCTTCAGTCGGCTCGATCCAGCTGGCGAATCCGCTTCGTGGGTATACCCCGATTGGTATCCCCCTATCAGTAGTCCCCGAGCGCGTTGTCGATTTGACGCGGGTTTGAGGCAGGGCGCAGCGAGTCTTGACGATGGGTCGTGGCGAATCGGCGACGAGCTCCTGAACGGAGAAAAGAACTGTAAAGCGGAAGGCGGCCGGCGTGAGCCAGTCGGTGATGGCTAGTTGGCGAAAGACGCAGGGTGTCGGTGAAGCTGCTAGTTGCGGCGAGTCCCTGAACGTGGAGCGTGCCGAGTCGCCGAGCATGGCGAGTGGCGAGGTCGAGCGACCGGCGAGTGCCGAGTCCCCGAGCATGCCGAGTGGAGAGGTTGGGCGACCGGCGAGTGGCACTGTCTATAGTGCGCCGAGTCCCCGAACGTGTTGAGTACGCGAGGGAGAGTCCGCGGTGGCGAGTCCCGAGCGTGTTGAGTACGCGAGGGCGAGTTCGCGGTGGAGAGTCCCCGAGCGTGTTGAGTGCGCGAGGGAGAGTCCGCGGTGGCGAGTCCCCGATCGTGTTGAGTACGTGAGGGCGAGTCCGTGGTGGCGAATTCCTAACGTGTTGAGTACGCGAGGGCGAGTTCGCGGTGGAGAGTCCCCGAGCGTGTCGAGTCCCCGAGGGCGAGTCCGCGGTGGAGAGTCCCCGAGCATGTTGAGCACGCGAAGGAGAGTCCGCGGGGGCGAGTCCCCGAGCGTGTTGAGTATGCGAGGGCGAATCCATGGTGGCGAGTCCCCGAGGGCGAGCCACAGTCGCGGAACCACGCGTACACGCAGCATGCCCCTGGAGTAGTCTTCGAGGCTCGAGTTGGCTTTTAGAGGCGACTTGAGGCTCATATTTTTAAAATAGTAGTGGTTGCTACCGAGCATGGCGAGTGTCGAGTCCCTGAGCGCGGCGAGCGGCGAGGTTGGGCGACCGGCGAGTGGCGCTGTCTGTAGCACACCGAGTCCCCGATCGTGGCGAGTCCGCGATGATTGCGAGTCCGCGAGGGGAGAGTCCCCGAGTGTGGCGAGTCCGCGATGATTGCGAGTCCGCGAGGGGAGAGTCCCCGAGTGTGGCGAGTCCGCGATGATTGCGAGTCCGCGAGGGGAGAGTCCCCGAGTGTGGCGAGTCCGCGATGATGTTGGTTGCGCTGTTTTGTTAGCGAGTCTCTCGTCTTGGCCCGGGGGGCCAGTCGCATGGCGACTCCAAAGATGGCTCTCGACTTGGCGTTCTTCCTGGACGATCCGAGGCTCGGTTTGCGAGTCCTCGTCCGCAGTACTTGGTCGTGCGAGTCGCACTGTCTAAGGTTGAGGAGGACATGGTGCTGTTTGTGTAGCACTACCATTTGTCTTGGCCCGGAAGGCCAGTCGAGCAAGGCGACTCCAATGATGGCTCTCGGATAGCGTTTTTCGTGCACGGTCCGAGGCTCGGTTTGCGAGTCCTTGTCCGCACTACTTGTCCATTGCGAGTCGCTCTTTCAAAGGTTGACAAAGGCGAATAGATTTTTCCCAGGGGGAGAGACACCCAGTGGTGAGTCCATGCAGCGTGGCATGCGACCCTCTCTGGCGACTCGGACGATGAAGGTCCCTTAGCAGGCGCGGCGTACGCATTCGACGTAGCGGATTGGGTCGTCTGGTGAGCGTATGGTCGCTATGGCGAAATCGACGCGGCGCGAACACGTCGACGGCGGACGGAGGTCGCGCTTATGGCGAAGTCGACGGCGGACATGGGGTCGACGGCGATGACAGGTCGCTATAAGTCGAAATCGCTGGCGGACACGGGGTCGACGCGGCGGACAAAGGTCGCTCTATGGCGAAGTCGACGCGGCGGACACGGGGTCGACGCGGCGGACAAAGGTCGCGCTATGGCGAAGTCGACGCGGCGGACATGGGGTCGACGCGGCGGACAGAGGTCGCGCTATGGCGATGTCGACACGGCGGACACGGGGTAGACGCCTCGGACGGAGGTCACGCTATGGCGACGTCGACGATGGCGAGGCTGCAAGGGCGAGGTCGCGATGGCGATCCCGCGGCAGGCGAGTCCCCAACGGGCGAGTCCTCGAGCCTAGCGAGTCCGCGTTTAAGCGTGTCCGCGTTTAGGCGAGGACCGGAGTATAGCCGCGACGGACGAGTCGTCGGATGTGACGAGTCCACGGCGGAAGGATCCATGAGCGTGACGAGTTCACGATGACGGTGAATACCTCGATTGATTTGTTCCTCGTTCACAGACCAAATAAAACCAAAGATCAGTCGTACGGCCTAATTGTATGATCTCACATGATTTAAGCTAGCGCAAAGCCTGATCATACAAATGGAAGGATACAAAGTAGGCAAATACTGGGAAATTTATAACTGATCTAAACATGCTTTGCTATGTGAGCTCTATTTGCCAATTGATCTCTGTCGGTATTAGTACTTCGTACGTACATACTGTAACAATTAAAAAAGAGAAGAGGAAAGGGATCACCGATCGTGGATTGAGCAGATCATTTTTCTCTTCCATTAACTGAAGCTGCACGGACGCGTGTTGCCGCCCAGGCGCTCACTCGCCTTACGTGGACGTATTTTCTTTTTCTTTGAACGAAGCTGCTGCAGCTCGCCGTACGTGGCCGGCTCCAGATTGATCAGATCTTGCCGTAGTGGCCGGCTCCAGATCAATCAGATCTTGTCGCGTTTGGAGTCAGCTAGACACACACAATGGCCTTGATTCGGTGACTTCTATACGGCGACTGATATGTGTGTCTGGCCGCCATGCGTCACCGCTTAATCGCACGGATGATTTTACCAGGTGCAATCTAGCCATGGTTGATGGTGAAGGGTCTCGTCCGAATTATCATCCTCCAAGCACCGCTTGCCCCACGGTGGGCGCCAACTGTCGTGGTATTGCACGACAGATGCTACTGGGGGTAGCTTACGTAGAGGGAGCAAGGCGACGTAGGAGAATTCGGGAGCGAGATTGGCACACGATGTACCCAGGTTCACGTCCCCTCGATGGAGGATCGCTACGTCATGCTGTCAATCCAGTATATGATCATAGATTGGTTTACAAGGAAGCCGCCGTAGGCGGAGGGAGAGACCAGATCTAATATATTGTGGGAGAGGATGTAATATCACGTGCCCCGTGGGGATGCCCCTGGTGGCTTTATATATGCAGCCAGTTAGGGTTTACAAGTATTTGGTGGGCTTTGTATCGAAGTTGCCGTCTTGGGCCTCCAGTCGGCGCCACTCGTCTGGGTCGGCATGCCGATTCTTAGTATTAGTCGACCCGCCTGGCTTGGCGATCGGCTCGATCCAGCTGGCGAATCCGCTTCGTGGGTATACCCCGATTGGTATCCCCCCATCAAAGTCTACTCATCAGCATCAATCTCCTCCTCGACAAAGGTAAGACCTGCGTTCTCCATCGCGGTCTTGTTCTCCTCAATAGTAGTGGTCAAGTACTCGATCTTGGCCTTGAGAGCCCTCTTCTGGGAACGAAGTCTCTCTATCACTGTCTGCTGCTGCTCAAGCTCGAAGTCCTTGGACTGTAGTTCTTCAGTCATGTCCCGGATCTTCTTGTTCCTATCCTGGACGCGTTTCTCCTGACTCTTGAACTTACGGTCCTGGGTCTCGAACTTCGCCTCCATTTTCTTGACTATCTCGTCCTATTGTGCGAAAAGCTTGTCCTTCTCGCGTAGCTGCACCTGGAGCTCGTCATTACTGAGCATGACATTGGTCATGTCCGTGTCCACGTGCCTAAGGAGAGACTCTAAGTCCTAGAGGTACAGACGTATCGGCTCTGCTGCGTCCCTCGAGTCGTCCTCGAAGTCGATGGACTCTCCGTCCTCATCACGTCTTCCGAAGACGTGGAAGTGGGTGCCTCTAACCTGTCGGGAGTGACGGCCTAGCAGACGTCCTATCAGGTCCTGCATGACTACCTCCATGCCTCTCTCCCTGTCGTCGTGCATTAGCTTGAAGACGATGGCCTCCGTGGTAGGCTCTGTCTGGCGTCCGGGTTGGTTCACCTTGAAGCCCCAGAGGTCCTTCCTCTCGAACTTGGTGAGTGGATGCACCATGATGGTGGGAAGAGGGAGATCGAGCAAAGTGGTAAGCTCAACGATACGAGGGCCAAAGCGGGTAACCTGGAACTCCTCAACAGTGCTGATGGTGATAGGCATCTATTTATAAGATAGAAAATTTAGGACAACACAATTTTAAGATAAAACAAGACAAACAATTCATACATATCCTTGGAACACAAAATCACACAAGTCATGCATACATCAATCCATTACATCAACCAAGGTCCAAACTTATTTAAGGTATCTTTTTTTTTGGAAAATAAGGTGATAGGTGGTGGTCCAACTAACGAAGTGCGTTTACAATCCTATCTCATTGGATCTGTTGGCTAACACAATGTTCCTAGAGGCAATCCACCTATCTTGTTCACATGATTCCATCACTAAGTCTATAATATCTCCCCTTAAGGTTTGGTTGGTGGCTTCCAACTCTTGGGTAAGATCCTTCTCTTTCTCTAAGTCTTTTTGGAGGTTGAGCATTCTGCACTTGACTCTAGCACTTAGTTCTTTGATAGTCCTCCAAGCTGCTTCTCTTGCTGACTCAAAGAATGTGGTGTGCATCACAGTGTTGGTGTACATGCAGAATCCTCTTTCTTTATGGTTGTCTTCCTTGTTTTTGTACAAGTGAAGTTGCACCCACCAGTACTCCACTCCTTCATCCATCACTGGAAAGCCTTTGTAAACAGCTGCACCATGTGCTTCCATTGCCACCATGAGGTCCTTGAGAATTTTGGGAAACTCAGTTTCACACTCCAAGGTCATGGTCATGAGTGGTCCTTTCTTCACGGCTTCATTGATGGAGTTCATCTACAAGTAGAGATGAGAATGAGAAGATTAGAAAAGTTGTACGAGAAGAATAGACAAGTGTAGAAATAGTTGAAATTTTTTCCTTAGTGGTTTTCCAATCCTAGGGTCATAATCCTACAGGCAACACAGTGCTCTGATACCATCTGTAAGATCCCTCCTTTGTAAAGGAAAAGGATCCCTGTGATTGCAATGCTAGTCCCTGGATCAATGCTAGCATCCACAGTTTAAGATGAAGTACACAGATATAAAGGTCATTTATTACATCCATTCCAGAGATAAAACATAGTCTTTTACAACTCATGGCGACAGGCCTAATACAAGAGTTTATGGAATAAGTAAATAAACATAAGTCTTCATCTTCATGTGCCACATGCAAGCATGTTGAGTGTAGACTCATGACACCTAATCATCATCGGAGTAACCTGCAACATCACAAGTTACCACCATGGGTCAATACTTTGGAATAGTATTGGCAAGTGATACCTTAGTAAATTTTAAGTGGACTATTTTACTATATACATTTTGGCTAAGTGTAGCTTGGCTTGCTTCGCTTGAAAATAGGTTTTCCCTATTAGTTGAAATCACTAAGTTTATCTTTAATAAAACTTTCCCAAGAATCCACCAATAGACATTGGGGTCCTTTACCCTTGTTCACCCACAAGTTTTACTTAGAAGTTGGAGTGATGAGATTCTTGTAGCTTCCATGTCTTGATGCTCAAATTGTCCATTGCCATGGACTTGGCTAAGTACTTAGATTTTCCATCTGCAGAGGTTGTGCACTTTCCCCACCAGACTTGGTTTCCCAAGACAGGACCTTTCAGAAGCCTTTCCTTAGCCAAATGGACGTGCTCCAACCTATCATTCCCACTACCACCAACTGTCTAAAAGGCTAAGTTCTAGCAACCTATATGATCAAGGCAGAGCCCATATTGGCAAGTGGTTGCACTGTAAGGTTTCTCAACACTTGGCCTCCAAATCCCTTTGTGCCTGGGTGGCATACCACAAGTGAGATACACAAGCCATATCCATGGCCTTGTGTAACCACTCAACCAAAAACCACCAATTCAAGTCCCATTCCACCCAGGAAGTTCATTGACTTAGTTGTTTTATTAAGAAAAGCATAGTCCAAAAGACTTAGAATTATTTTCATCATAGCATGTACATATTTTACCAACCCTTGTTTTCTACTAGCTAGGCTAAGCATGGCATAGTAACTTAACTTAGGAAAATTCCCTAGCAATTCTACAATACTACAACTACTTAGGATTTCCCAACATAGCATTTGGCAAAAAAAACTTGCAAGACTTAGCAAAAATAATTCTAATGCTTATTCAAAATAAAAGGGGTGGAAATATCATGAAGTATCACTTGCCTTGGTAATGGGGAGAGCAGCACTCTTCACAATCACAGTCACTAGCAAAATCTACACAAAATTTGTAGCACAAAATTTACACACAATTCACATACAAACAAAAGTAATATGAATGCATGCATGCAAGAAAATGCTAAGTGATGATTTTTGAAAATTCCACCAAGCAAGTGTATGATACAGGAACATAACCAAGTTAAAAGTTTGCTAACTAAACTTATTTAGCCCTAAAACAATTTGCTAAACAAATACTATACTCAAAATAGACCTAAATATGTTTCTGCATACAGAGTCATTTTAACAGAAACTTTTTGTTAAACACATTGGAGATTCATAAAGGGCTTGACTCACTGATTCCAACGGTATAAAATTTGCAAAAATCTAACGTGGGAATCAAAAGTTATAGCCTTTTGAAAATTAGATCTAAATCTGGTTTGAAATCTTTTTGAATCGAATCGGTGACACGCGTCGTGTTTTGGTTGGTCGGTACCGATTCGTTCGGATCGACAGGCGCAGACCGCAGGATCTAACTTAGATCTAACGGCGCAGAGACATACGATACCTCTTCGATTATAATCTATCCTAGCCCTACGATATTGATCCAACGGACGCAAACAGCAAGCCACTAACTGGCGGCGCTTAACGGCTACGCGCGGCGGCGTCGGTCAGATGGTGGCGGCGCCGGCGATACAGGAAGCTAGAAGGTTAGGGAAGGTACTCACCGTGATCACGAGGACGTGGTGATGCTCAACGTACGGATGGCTCGGCAAGGGGCGCTCAGGGCTGCGGTGGATTGCTCGCCGGAGAAGGATCTGGCGACGGGTGGCTCTGTTCGAGGTCGTAGGCGATGCTGTCGATCACGAGGAGGCAAACAGAGGGTGTGGTCAGATGCAGGAGATCACGGAGAAGTCGCGTGCGTGAAGGAGAAGGCTTGGGGTGGTCTGAACTTACTGGGGGAGCTCGACGGTGTTGAAGCCGAAGACGGTGGGGCTCAGTTGCTTGCGTTGCCGACGTTCTGGGTCACGCGCGGGCGAGCTAGTGGTACTGGGAGGTGCGCGAGGTCAAATGGAGTCTGCTCGTGTGAACCAGGAGCAGAGGGGTGGTCGGGGTTGGCCGGAATCGTGGCTGCAGTTCGTCGGAGCAGCGAGGTTGCGGTGAGCAATTCTCGCAGCCTGGGGGCGCTCTGGGCTTGTGGTTTGGGGGAGAATGGAGAGGGGGCAGAGGGGGTTTTAGTAGCCAGGATACGAGCGAGATTTACTCGTGCATTTACGCGAATTGAAGCTGCGAATCAAAACAGGAAACGCCCGGCGTCAATTGGGGAAGAACCAGTCGCGGGGTGGAGACGATGATACTCGTGTGGGCCGCGGTTGTCAGCGGCAGGGGAGGAGAGGGAGTGGGTCCTTCCTGTCATCGAGTCAGTGGGTGCGGGGGTAGGTGAAATAAAACGTTTCGCGGGGGTGGGAACTGCTGGGCTAGCTGGGCCGAGTTGGGCTGGGTCGGCCAGATTGGCTGGTTATCTATTTTTTTCGTCTTCACTCCTTTTCCTTTTCTGATTGTTTTTCTAGAAATGGTTTTCAAACTCTATTTCAAATAATTTGGAATTCAAACCTTCCCTAGCTTTTTGTACAGTGTTTCTTGCACCCAAATAAGTGTCAAACTCCTCTGTTCACTCTGACTTACTTGGGTCATTTGATAAAGATAAAATAAAACCAAGCCTTTTAGGTAGATATAAATAGGCATGAATTTGGTTTTATTTTATACTTTGCTTTGAAACTTTGCTCAAGCTTTTGGAAACACTTAAGTTTGAACTCAAAACATTCTGAAAGAATAAAAGAACCTTTCTCATTAGTAAGTAGCACAAAGGCTAGAGTTTTTTATACATAAATTAATGAGCATCATTTGCTCCTGTTTTTGAAATGATTTTGAGATGAAACCCTAAATGATGATGGATGCATGGATGATATGCATAGGTTTTGAAACATGATTTTAGGGATGTTACAGCAAGTGGTGCTTCATGATTTTATTCCCATGTTTTTCAGCTATGCACTAGAAATATTTTTCTAGACTTGCATGAATATTTTTGATCTATATGCTATGCTTGGGAAATCCTAGTAGTTGTAGAATTGCTAGAAATTTCTAAGTTAAGATACTTATCAATGCCATGCTTAGCCTAGCTAGTAGCAACCAAGGGTGGTTATATATTCATGCTATGAGAAAATATTTCTAAGTCTTTGGACTTGTGTTTTGTTTAATAAAACAACTAAGTGAATGAAATACCTAGGTGGAATGGAAAGAATGGTTTGTGTTGAGTGGTTAGACAAGGCCCATTTCTATGGTTTACCTTGTGTATCTCACTTGTGGAAAGCCACCCAAGAACAAAGGGGTTTGAGATGCCATATGTTAAGAAGCTTCCAGTGCAGCCACATGGCAATATGGGCTCTGCCTGGATCACATAGGTTGCAATAATTTAGCCATTTGGACAGTTGGTGGTAGTGGGATGATAGGTTGGAGCGCGTCCATTTGGTCTAAGGGAAGGCTTCTGAAAGGTCCTGTCTTGGTGAAAATCAAGTCTTGTGGGGAAAGTGCACAACCTCTGCAGATGGAAGAATCTAAGTACTTAGCCATGTCCCTGGTAAAGGACCACTTGAGCATCAAGACATGGAAGCTATCAAGAATCTCCTCATCCCAATTTATAAGTAAAAACTTGTGGTTAAACAAGGGTGAAGGTACACCAATTTCTATTGGTGTTTCCTTGGGAAAGTTTTATCAAAGAAAAACTTAGTGTTTTCAACTAATAGGCAAAACCTATTTTGAGCAAAGCAAGCCTAAGATACACTTAGCCAAATGCATATAGTAACTAGATGCCAATATTATTCTAAGGTATCACTTGCCAATACTATTCCAATGTATTGACCCACTGTGGCTGTAACTTGTGATGTTGCAGGTTATTCTGATGATGATTAGGGGTTATGAGTCTACACTCAACATGCTTGCCTGTGGCACATGAAGATGAAGAATTATTTATCTTATTACATATTTTAACTCTTGTACTAGGCCTATGGCCATGGAGTTTGTAAAAGACTATGTTTGTCTCTGGAATGACTTGTAATAATGACCTTTGTTTTTGTGTACTTCATCTTAAACTGTGGATGCTAGCATTGATCTAGGGACTAGCATTGCAATCATATGGATCTTTTCCTTTATAAAGGAGGGATCTTACAGATGGTATCAGAGAACTGTGTTGCCTGTAGGATTATGACCCTAGGATTGGAAACCACTAAGGAAATTTTTTCAACAACTTCCACACTTGTCTTTTCTTCTCGTAAACTTTTCTAATCTTCTTTCTCATCTCTATTTGTAGATGAACTCCATCAACGAAGCCGTGAGGAAGGGACCACTCATGACTATGACTTTGGAATATGAGACAGAATTCCCCAAGGCTCTCAAGGACCTCATGGTTGCCATGGGAATACATGGTGCAGCTATGTACAAAGGTTTTCCTGTGATGGATGAAGGAGTTGAATACTGGTGGGTGCAACTTCACTTGTATAAAAACAAGGAAGACAACCACAAGGAATCAGGATTCTGCATGGTCACCAACTCAGTGATGCACACCACATTCTTTGATTCAGCAAGGGATGCAGCTTGGAAGTCCATCAAAGAACTTGGTGATAGAATCAAGTGCAGAATGCTCAACACCCAGAATGACCTTAGGGAAGAAAAGAAGCATACCCAAGAGTTAGAGGCTACCAACCAAAGTTTAAGGGAGGACATCATAGACTTATCAATGGATTCATGTGATCTCGATAGACAGATTGCCTCTAGGGATGCCCTGTTAGCCAACTTGGCAAGTGAGATGGGATTGTAACGTACTTCGTTAGTTGGACCACCACTTTCATTTTATTTTACAAATGTTGTTTAGAATAAGTTGAACCTTGGATGCTTGTAATGGTATTATGTATGCCATGACTAGTGTGTTTGATTTCCAAAAATGTGCATGTGATGCCTTGTCTTGTGATATATCTTTAATTGTGTTGATTCTAACTTCTTCTATCTTATAAAATAGATGCCTAATGTTACTATCAGCATGGCTGAAGAGTTCAAGGGAACTCGTTTTGGCACTCGTCTTATTGAGCTCACTAGTTTGCTCAATCTCCCACTTCCTACCATCATGATGCTTCCCCTCACCAAGTTAGAGAGGAAGGACCTTTGGGGCTTCAAGGTTACTCAGCCAGGACGCCAGACTGATCCAGCCACGGCGGCCATCACCTTCAAGCTCATGCATGATGACAATGAGAGAGGCCTAGAGGTTGTCATGCAGGATTTGCTTGGACGCTTGATAGGGAGACACTCTCGGGAGGTTAGAGGTACTCACTTCCACGCCTTCGGTAGACGTGATGAGGATGGTGAGGCCATTGACTTCGAGGATACTACTAGAGAGATAGGAGAGCCGATTCGTCTGTACCTCCAGGACTTAGAGGTTCTTCTTAGGCACCTAGACACTGATAGGACCAACATCATGCTTAGCAATGACGAACTCCAGGTGCAGCTTCGTGAGAAGGACAAGCTCTTCGCGGAGCAAGATGAGATAGTCAAGGAAATGGATCTTTTACTTTATAAAGGAGGGATCTTACAAACCTTAAGGCAACATTTCCAAGTACACCAGGTACAAAGGTTTTAAGCATTCTACTTTCAAACTATCTTTATTTTAAAGTTAACTTTAGTCTACAAGAATCTAAATATAACACTATAAACATTGTTAGATGTGTTATAGTTAACTTTGGTCTGAAATAGTTAAGTTATAAAGCATCTCAAGCCCAAACTATTCAAGCAAGCACAAATAACATCGACCACCACTAACTAACCACAAAGATTGTTTAGACTTTAGAAAAGGAATCTTTTCTTCAAAAGTTATTCATTTTGCCACTTCAAACAATATATGACAAATAAACAAGATCACATTACTTCATACTTCACTCGTATACCTAGGAGCAATAACACTTAAGCTATTTATAAGTGACTACTTATAAAGTAAAGTTTGGAGATAAACTATTAAAGTGTAAACAATTTTGAATAGCATTTCATAGATATATATTTTATTGCTGCATAAATATGTGTTATTCACACACACTCACAAGTCCTAATAAGAAGCATAGGTGTGAAACTTATCTAAAAGAACAACACATTCTAAAGTAACCATTTCCGAAATCCGAACCCTAGAACAACGTTATCCCCGGGATTCGCGTTTATAACATGCATCACATTACTTATGCGTAAAAGCATATTGCCTCTTTAAACATTAGTCCTTATTAGACCAATGATGCTGATTTCAGATTTTGGATCTTATACTGACTCGAAGACCGTGAGTGCATAATCTTGCAATCACAAAAGGCAAGTTCACACTTTGCGCATGTCCTTTGGTTATTTTCTGTAAAGTATTTTATAAATCCAATGTGGACATCACCTGCATTTGAAAAAGGTCTGAAAAAACTATTTTCATAATAATGTGATTATAACTTACTATAAAAGTTATTACCATGAGGTAATAACTTACTATAAAAGTTTCGGTGGTAAAGGAACATAATATCTAGGACTTAACAACCAATGTCGTCAGTGATTCTTGCGCCATATATTACGCGTTAACCATGAGATTTGGAATGGGACGGAGAAGTCAGCTGTATCCTTTTCCTCTTGTATGGAGGCAAGACGACCTTAACATAACGTTGTGATTCCTTGTGTGAATCCAACATATGGGTGGGCACCCTTACACCCCACACTTTTGGTGTCTAGATTATATATGGATGGTGTTTAGTGGATGGACCATTTAATATGACACTTGCCAGGGCAACACCAGGTCATAGAGTCTTCGGGAACTCATCAGGGTTTTAGCCTGCCCGAAAGGGACTTAACGAAGATGAGCCAGCCTGAAGAATCGTGCAGACATATGAGGTCACGGAGAGGGCAGTGATTGGCTTTGATCATCTACCGGGCCCCACAAGATGTAATTGTGGACGGGTAAGCTGCCCGGTTGTGCAACAAGGAGTTGATCTCTCATGGGAAAATTAACGCACCTCTGCAGAGTGTAAGAACTGTAACTTGTTACTCCCTGTTCCGGGAAGGAGCTGCGAACGCTGCGAGAAAGGAACTCTATGACAGTTCTGGTAAACCCGTGAAGGCTGACGGACATAGCTTTTCAGAATAAAACCAACCTTTGAAGAAATGTTTATGAAAACTTGCATTGCCTACGACCTACGGTCTGTGGCTATAGTTATAGTGCATAAAACACTCCTTTTCTAGTGAATTTGCTGAGTACGCTCGTACTCAAAGTATGTTCTTAACCCTTGCTAGATTTGAAGCCGGGATAGACAACATCTACATTAAGTTATGCTCTAGGACTCATCATCCATAGCTAAAGCTCTTCCATGAAGTCAAGGAAGTCAACATATGCATCAACTCAAGTGAAGACGAAGTTACTGATTAGATAGGAATATCATTCCTAGCCAAAGAAGTTAATTCTGCAGTGTATTGCAATAGCAGCAATGCCAATTCCTTAGTTACAATACTAGTTTTAATAGTATAATAGTTCTTGCGTTGTTTATCTTTGATGCTTCTCTATAAGAAGTTCTTTCTCTCTCTTTAACCTAGAGTGTTCTTTGTATCTTGTGTAAAGGGTGAGTTGTAACCTTTAGCCATGTATTGGACCCGCTGTGTTTCTGTTGTGCCATTCTGAGGGATGTAATACTAGTGAACGGTGTTTCATTGGTGTTATGTCAACAACTATAGTATACTACATCATGCAGTGGTATGATTTTTCACCGCAAGTACCCAACGATTATCCGAAATTACCTACAAAGACATGCTCATCCTACTTTGGTTGTAAACATCTTACTTATGCATACCAATGTTTAAGAAAGAACAACTTGGGTTTTATCCAAACCATAAATTTATATGGTGTCATTTCAATGGATTATGATGGAGCTCTTTTTAGTGAAAAAGCGGTAGTTTCTAAAACCTTTAATCTTTAAAATATAATGCAGTTTTATGAATTACACCTTTGATCTTACCATGTCAAACAAGGTTTCATTTGCATATCTTGATTATTCCTTACTCATATGGTGTTTCGGGAAACACAAATCCACAGAACGATTTCTCAAATCTTAGGTGTTGTCACATCCCAAAATTTTCCAAATTTTGTAATGTGAAAATAAATAATTATTGAAATTTAGGGTGAAAAGAAACTTTTTGTTTCTAAATGGAAACTTAAAATCCCATCTTGAAAAAACTTGAGTAATGTTTGAAACCAACTAAATTCAAATCAAGTGGAATGCATTCTTCATAAATGCATCTGGAAATTTAAACACTTGGGAAATAAACCCAAACCCTAAAACCCTAATGGAATAAAATCATTTCCAAGATATCTCAAAGACCATGGTTTTGATCCATATAAAAATTTGTCAACAAACATTTATAAATGATCAAGAATGACAAATAGAAATATTATAGAACCATATGAATTGGTTTCACTTAATTTGGAGCCATAAATAAAATCTTATGAATTTAATAAGATAAGGAAATTGAATTTCCAAAGCTAATAAAGCTCCTATCTAAAATCCATACCAAATGGTGAGCAAATAATCCTAAAGGTATTTAAAAGGATAAATAAATATTAAATAAGATTTTACAAGTTGGAACCACCAAGTTTGGACCTTGAAATAAAAAGATATGGTTTTTAAAAGACAAAGGAAGAAATAATAAATAAGGACTATTTGATAAGAGCTAAATAAAACTTGGCCAAGACCAAAAACAAATGGAATAAACATAATACAAGTTCAAATGAAATAAACGGATTAATAACATTGAAATAAAATAATATGGCCTTAACCAAAATTCTATTCCATTGGATTAAGACAAATTCCCTAATAAGAATGATTAATTAAATCATGGGAAAATAATATTTAGAATTTACCCAAGAGGAATTAAAGTTATTTAATTAACTTAAATGGGATCAAAGAAATCTTCTAAATAAAATTTATGGAATTAAAAACCATATTTGATTTCATTGGAATAAAGCCAAATACCGAATTTAAATGATTAATAAATCATATTAAAAATACTCCAAACAATTCAAAGTGAATTATTTGACACCCTAATAAATAAATAAAACCTACTGAAAAAGGTTTGGTAAAAATTTGAGTTCAAATAAGAATTGAAATTATATTTAAAAACTTGTTTGAATTAAGTCAAAGGCCTATTTTAAATAATTAATATACCCTAAAAAGAATAAAAGAATTATTTTAAATTTGACTTTAGAATGTATTATTAATCAGTATCTAAATATACACAAAGTTTGGTTGAAGTTTGAATTCAAATGGTTGTTTGAAATGATTAAACAAAATCAAAACAGAATATTAGAAATGGAAAAAGAAAAAGAGAAGCAGAACAAAAAATATGAACAAAGCCAGCCCACTAACCCAGCCCATCTAAGCCAGCGAGCCCAGTTCGCCCTCCCCCCAAATCGTTTTCCTACTCAACAGCGAACCCTCAGCCTCGCTGACGACTGGACCCCACCTCCCCTCTCTCTCATTCGCTGACGACATTGCCCCACCTGCTAGTCTTCTCTCCTACCCACGCGACGACCACGCCTCCCTCGCCGGCCGTTTCTGCTCGTGTTAACTCACTTCAATTCGCTTCAATGACTCGCTTAAACCTCGCCGTGACCGCGTGCACTTAGTCGCCCCTCTCTCCTCTACCATTCCCCTCTGTTCCCAGCTCCTCTCCGCCCCAGGGCTACCCTAATTACTCGCTGCACCCTCACAGGCTCCGACGAGGTCCCGCTCGAATTCCGGCGAACCCAGGCCGCGCCTTGCCCCCTCGACCTCGCGAGGTTGTTACCCATCAACCACTGCATCTCCCAGTAGTCTTGGCTTGCTCGCGCTTGACCCACAGCTTCGGCAACGACGACAACTGAGCATCACCACCGTCTGCTCCTCCTCCGGCGAGTTTCCCAGGTAGTGTCTGACCGCCCCTCTCCCCCTCTTTCTCATACGTGCACTCTCCGCAACCTTACGCATCTAACCGCATCTTTCTTTCTCTCTGGCGTAAACCGTAGCATCGCCTCCGTCAACGTCTGAGAGCACCCGTCGGCTTTGCGAACTCCGGCGAGGAATCACCGGTGATTCAGAGCGCCCATCGACAAGTGACGACTACGTTGAGCATCAGCAAGCTCTTGCGGTTCTGGTAAGCTCCTCCCCTTCTTCCCTCGCTTCATGTTGATGCCACGACGACGTAGACAGAGCGCCTCCGCTGCTCGCCGTCGCACCAGCGCCGCCACTCGATGGCTAGTGGATATGAGCCGTAGGATCTCGATCTGATGGATGCGATAGAAAGTCAAGCAAAAGGGTAAGTTTGGTTCTGCACCGTGCGATGCGCATTAGATCTAATGGCTAGCATCTGTCAATCCACACGAAACGGTATGGCCCAGTAGAATCACGCCACGTGTCCCAGTCTATTTTATAAAAACCAGAAATGATCTATTAGATGTTCAAGTTTGTAAAATTCATAACTTTTGATCCACACGTCCAAATTTTGCAAATTTCATATCAGTGGAATCAGCAAGACAAGTAATGTCCAACCATGCACTTTGTTTAATAAATTGCTTCTGGTAAAATGTTTTTTTTGCATAAACTTGTGTAGGCATAATTTGAATATAAAATTCATTCTAAAATTATTTTTGTGATAAAATCTTTGGCAAAAGGATTTTTTTGAACCTACTGACCATTTAAACCAACTTGTGGATTCAAAAACATATTTTGTGGGGCAAAAGAATAAATCTTTGATTTAGAACATTTCTAGTCAAATAAAAATGTTGTTTATATGTTAAAAATACTTTTGGGATAAAAACCTTTGGGAATTGTTTTGATTTAAACTCTATGACCCTAAACACAAGGTTTTATGATTAAAATATATTTGATGAACCCTATAGATTATTACTTTGCTAAAAAGCATTTTGAACCACATAAAATAATGATTTGGTTTAAAAAGGGTTTATAGGTAAAATCTTTTGCAAATGGTTTTACCACTTTTATAAATGACCAATAGGTGTTTTTCAAATGTTTATAATCTATTATAAACGACCTTTTAAAATAAAACATTCTTTGGCATGTTTGCATGCATTGCCTTGTTTGTATTATTTTATGTGATGATTGCTTGAATGGTAGATTGAATATTTGCTTGCTTGATTGAATTGTAGTGGAATTTGAAGAGTATGAATATTGCAAGATCAAGGAGTGAACTTATAATTATCTACCAAAAAGGCAAGTGATGCTTCATACTTTTGTCCCATTATTTTAACTATGCATTAGTGATGTTTCTAAGTAGGACTTGCATGGAATTTTTGCTAAGTATAAACTATGCCATGGTAAATCCTAGTAGATGAAACCTTAGTAGAAATATCCCAAGTCAAAATTCCTACTACTATCATGCTTAGCTTAGCTAGTAGAAAACAAGGGTGGATTATATTCATGCTATGGAATATTTCTAAGTCAAGGACTTGTGTTTTGTTTAATAAAACAACTAAGTGAATGAATCACCTGGGTGGAATGGAAAGAAAGGTTTGTGTTGAGTGGTTACACAAGGCCCATTTCTATGGTTTACCTTGTGTATCACACTTGTGGAATGCCACCCAGGAACAAAGAGATTTGAGATGTCAAATGTTGAGAAGCTTCAAGTGTAGCCACTTGGCATTATGGGCTCTGCCTGGATCATATAGGTTGCAATAACTTAGCCAAATGGACAGTTGGTGGTAGGGGATTAATAGGTTGGAACGCGTCCATTCTGGTCTAAGGGAAGGCTTCTGAAAGATCTTGTCTTGGTGAAACCAAGTCTTGTGGGTAAAGTGCACCACCTCCGTAGAGTGTAAAATCTAAGTACTTAGCCATGTCCCTGGTATTGGACAATATGAGCATCAAGACATGGAAGCTATCAAGAATCTCCTCATCCATATTTCTAAGTTAAAAACTTGTGGTTGAACAAGGGTTTAAGGTTCACCAATTTCTATTGGTGGTTCCTTGGGTGACTTTTGACAAGCAAAAGCTTAGTGTTTTCAAAATATAAGGAAAAACTATTTTGAGCAAAGCAAGCCTAAGCTCCACCTAGCCAAATGCATATAGATGATAGACCCCACTATACTATCATAGTATCACTTGCCAATACAATTCAAATGTATTGACCCTTGTGGCTGTAACTTATTATGTTGCAGGTTTGTTTGATGTTAGTGAGGTGTGTTGATTAGGATTACAAGTCTACAACCAACATGATTGCTTATGGCACTTTGAAGATGAAGGACTCCATGATATAGTAAATTCTGCTGCATTGTAATGAGATAGCCAAATGAGCTATGTAAGATGTAATGAATTATTTTATTCCTGGTTATAAAGTTGTATTATGACCTTTGTTTCTTGATATTACATCTTAACTGTGGATGCTAGCTATTGATCCAGGGACTAGAGTTGTAAACACAGGGTCTCTACCTTATTAAAGGTTGGGACCTCTACAGATGGTATCAGAGCACTATGTTGCCTGTAGGATTGTAACCCTAGGATTGGACAAAAGCCTTAGAAAAATAGGAGTTGAATTTGTTCCAAAACTTATTTACAAACAATCTTGTATACTCTTTCCTCAACCTTTCTGGTTTGAACTCTACATCTCTTCTATTTCAACTTAATGGATAAAGCCTCCACCATGAGCAAAGACTTCAACATGAGCAAAGGACTTCACCAACTCAAGGGACTTCAACCTTAGCCTCAACAAGGACTTCAACTTGGATATCACTAAGGACTACAAGTGAGACAAGAAATATTACTCAAGACTTGAAGACTAAGGAAACACAACTTAGAAGGAATTATCATCACCTTTGGAGTTTTTTGACCAAGACACAAGAATTTTTCCAAGGAAACCATGATCTCATTCAAGAAGAAACAACAAAGGAGAATGGAATGATCTTAAGTGAACCATATAGTTGGACCACCATATTTAGTTTAAATCAAGCACACCAACTATTGTGGTGTAGAAAAAATATTTTGTTTCCTAAAAATGTGCTTGAAACTTGTTGTTTGAGTGGAGTGATTGCTTGTGATTTCTTGCCCATTGCTTGTGTGAATTGGTTGTGTGTGATTAGAATTATTTCCTTAGAAATCTTTTGCCTATTCTAATCCCAATCCAACCCAAACAGATGACTACTCCAAGAAACTTCAACATCAATAATGGTGACAACAACAACAACCAAGAGATGAACATGAGGGAACTCATAGTAACCCAAACCCAGTTAAACCAAGTGATAACTCAGTTTTTAGCCAATAACAATGAGTTAGACCCAACCATGCAAAGGTTTTTGGAAACCCAAACCCAATTGATGCAAAAGGTGACAAATCAAATGATCAACATGGGAGACAACCCTTCCCAAAGAGTTTGTGACAACAAGGATGTTAAGGATGATATTCTAGAAGGAACCCAAGCTTGCAATGTTTGTGGAGACAAGGATCACACTTCCAAAGAGCATGAAGATCAATGCCCCAATTGTGAAGAGAAACATCCAACTAATCCATGCCCCACATTTCAAGCTACTTGTTTCCTATGTGAAGGAAATAATCATGTCCCTATCCAATGCCCCATCTATTCCATAGTTCAACAAAGGAAACAAGGTGGAGTGCATCAACAGATTGTAAACCCCCATGAGGGAACAACTTCTACCAAGAAGGATGAAGACAAAGGAAAATATCAGCTTGCACCTCCATGCAATATGACTCAACTTGATGGACAAAAGAGGAGACATATGTATTATCCAAGAAAAAGATTAAGGAGACCAGGAAACTTTCCCACCTTTGAGATAAGATATGAAGAGCATGAACTAGAAGAACTCCTAGCTTTGGAGAAACCCAAGAATAAGAAGGACAAAAGTCAAGTGCAGTGTTGCCATTGCAAAGAGATGGGATACTATGCCAATGAATGTCCAGAGAAGAAGAAAACGTATAAGGAAATTAGCCAAGTGTGGTGCAACAACTGCAAAGAGCCAGGCCATTATGTGTTAACTTGTCCACAGAAGATACGTGAAGAACTCAATCTTGTCACATGTTACAATTGTGGTGATCAAGGACATTATGCAAGCAATTGTCCAGAAAAGATGAAGCACAAGATAAACAAGCCTATGAAGGATCTCAGCCTTATCACATGTTTCAAGTGTGGAAACAAAGGACACTATGCAGATGTTTGCCCAGAGAAGTTTCATCAAGATCCCAAGCAAGCCAAGAAGTAATCTAGTGGAAAATTTTTAAGGGTGGTAGTACCCTAGTTGCTTTAAGCCAACTTGTAACCCCTATCTTTCCCAAATCTTGGGATGAGATTTCTTTTAAGGGTGGTATCCTGTCACATCCCAAAATTTTCCAAATTTTGTAATGTGAAAAATAAATAAACAAAATAAATAATTGTTGAAATTTAGGGTGAAAAGAAACTTTTTGTTTCTAAATGGAAACTTAAAATCCCATCTTGAACAAACTTGAGTAATGTTTGAAACCAACTAAATTCAAATCAAGTGGAATGCATTCTTCATAAATGCATCTGGAAATTTAAACACTTGGGAAATAAACCCAAACCCTAAAACCCTAATGGAATAAAATCATTTCCAAGATATCTCTAAGACCATGGTTTTGATCCATATAAAAATTTGTCAACAAACATTTATAAATGATCAAGAATGACAAATAGAAATATTATAGAAACATATGAATTGGTTTCACTTAATTTGGAGCCACAAATAAAATCTTATGAATTTAATAAGATAAGGAAATTGAATTTCCAAAGCTAATAAAGCTCCTATCTAAAATCCATACCAAATGGTGAGCGAATAATGCTAAAGGTATTTAAAAGGATAAATAAATATTAAATAAGATTTTACAAGTTGGAATCACCAAGTTTGGACCTTTAAATAAAAAGATATGGTTTTTAAAAGACAAAGGAAGAAATAATAAATAAGGACTATTTGATAAGAGCTAAATAAAACTTGGCCAAGACCAAAAAAAAATGGAATAAACATAATACAAGTTCAAATGAAATAAATGGATTAATAACATTGAAATAAAATAATATGGCCTTAACCAAAATTCTATTCCATTGGATTAAGACAAATTCCCTAATAAGAATGATTAATTAAATCATGGGAAAATAATATTTAGAATTTACCCAAGAGGAATTAAAGTTATTTAATTAACTTAAATGGGATCAAAGAAATCTTCTAAATAAAATTTATGGAATTAAAAACCATATTTGATTTCATTAGAATAAAGACAAATACCGAATTTAAATGATTAATAAATCATATTAAAAATACTCCAAACAATTCAAAGTGAATTATTTGACACCCTAATAAATAAATAAAACCTACTGAAAAAGGTTTGGTAAAAATTTGAGTTCAAATAAGAATTGAAATTATATTTAAAAACTTGTTTGAATTAAGTCAAAGGCCTATTTTAAATAATTAATATACCCTAAAAAGAATAAAAGAATTATTTAAAAATTGACTTTAGAATGTATTATTAATCAGTATCTAAATATACACAAAGTTTGGTTGAAGTTTGAATTCAAATGGTTGTTTGAAATGATTAAACAAAATCAAAACAGAATATTAGAAATGGAAAAAGAAAAGGAGAAGTAGAACAAAAAAATGAACAAAGCCAGCCCACTAACCCAGCCCATCTAAGCCAGCGAGCCCAGTTCCCCCCCCCCCCCCCCCCCGAAATCGTTTTCCTACTCAATAGTGAACCCGCAGCCTCGCTGACGACTGGACCCCACCTCCCCTCTCTCTCACTCGCTGACGACATTGCCCCACGTGCCAGTCTTCTCTCTTACCCACGCGACGACCACGCCTCCCTCGCCGGCTGTTTCTGCTCGTGTTAACTCGCTTCAATTCGCTTCAATGACTCGCTTAAACCTCACTGTTACCGCGTGCACTTAGTCGCCCCTCTCTCCTCTACCATTCCCCTCTGTTCCCAGATCCTCTCCGCCCCAGGGCTACCCTAATTACTCGCTGCACCCTTACAGGCTCCGACAAGGTCCCGCTCAAATTCCAGCGAACCCAGGCCATGCCTTGTCCCCTCTACCACGCGAGCTTGTTCCCCATCAACCACTGCATCTCCCAGTAGTCTCGGCATGCTCGTGCTTGACCCACAGCGTCGGCAACGACGACAACTGAGCATCACCACCGTCTTCTCCTCCTCCGGCGAGTTTCCCAGGTAGTGTCTGACCGCCCCTCTCCCCCTCTTTCTCATACGTGCACTCTCCGCAAACTTACGCATCTAACCGCATATTTCTCACTGGCGTAAACCATAGCGTCGCCTCCGTCAACGTCTGAGAGCACCCGTCGGCTTTGCGAACTCCGGCGAGGAATCACCGATGATTCAGAGCGCCCCTCGACAAGTGACGACTATGTTGAGAATCAGCAAGCTCTTGCGGTTCTGGTAAGATCCTCCCCTTCTTCCCTCGCTTCCTATAGATGCCGCGACGCCGTAGACAGAGCGCCTCCGCCGCTCGTCGCCGCGCCAGCGCCGCCACTCGATGGCTAGTGGATATGAGCCGTAGGATCTCGATATGATGGATGCGATAGAAAGTCAAGCGAAAGGGTAAGTTTGGTTCTGCACCGTGCGATGCGCATTAGATCTAACGGCTAGCATATGTCAATCCACACAAAATCGTATGGCCCTGTAGAATCACGCCACGTGGCCCAGTCTGTTTTATAAAAACCAGAAATGATCTATTAGATGTTCAAGTTTGTAAAATTCATAACTTTTGATCCACACGTCCAAATTTTGCAAATTTTATATCAATGGAATCAGCAAGACAATTACTTTCCAACCATGTACTTTTGTTTAATAAATTGATTCTGGTAAAATGGTTGTTTTTGCATAAACTTGTGTAGGCATAATTTGAATATAAAATTCATTCTAAAATTATTTTTGTGATAAAATCTTTGGAAAAAGGATTGTTTTGAAACTACTGACCATTTAAACCAACTTTTGGATTCAAAAACATATTTTGTGGGGCAAATGAATAAATCTTTGATTTAGAACATTTCTAGTCAAATAAAAATGTTGTTTATATGTTAAAAATACTTTTTGGAGAAAAACCTTTGGGAATTGTTTTGATTCAAACTCTCTGACCCTGAGCACAAGGTTTTATGATTAAAATATATTTGATGAACCCTATAGATTATTACTTTGCTAAAAAGCATTTTCAACCACATAAAATAATGATTTGGTTTAAAATGGTTTATAGGTAAAATCTTTTGCAAATGGTTTTACCACTTTTATAAATGACCAATAGGTGTTTTTCAAATGTTTATAATCTTTTATAAACCACCTTTTCAAATAAAACAATCTTTGGCATGTTTGCATGCATTGCCTTGTTTGTATTATTTTATGTGATGATTGCTTGAATGGTAGATTGAATATTTGCTTGCTTGATTGAATTGTAGTGGAATTTGAAGAGTGTGAATATTGCAAGATCAAGGAGTGAAATTATAATTCTATACCAAAAAGGCAACTGATGATTCATACTTTTGTCGCATTATTTTCACTATGCATTAGTGATGTTTCTAAGTAGGACATGCATGGAATTTTTGCTAAGTATAAACTATGCCATGGGAAATCCTAGTAGATGAAACCTTAGTAGAAATATCCCAAGTCAAGATTCCTACTACTATCATGCTTAGCTTAGCTAGTAGAAAACAAGGGTGGATTATATTCATGCTATGGAATATTTCTAAGTCAAGGACTTGTGTTTTGTTTAATAAAACAACTAAGTGAATGAATCACCTGGGTGGAATGAAAAGAAATGTTTGTGTTGAGTGGTTACACAAGGCCCATTTCTATGGTTTACCTTGTGTATCACACTTGTGGAATGCCACCCAGGAACAAAGAGATTTGAGATGTCAAATGTTGAGAAGCTTCAAGTGCAGCCACTTGGCATTATGGGCTCTGCCTGGATCATATAGGTTTAAATAACTTAGCCAAATGGACAGTTGGTGGTAGGGGATTGATAGGTTGGAACGCGTCCATTCTGGTCTAAGGGCAGGCTTCTGAAAGATCTTGTCTTGGTGAAACCAAGTCTTGTGGGGAAAGTGCACCACCTCTGCAGAGTGTAAAATCTAAGTACTTAGCCATGTCCCTGGAAAAGGACAATTTGAGCATCAAGACATGGAAGCTATCAAGAATCTCCTCATCCAAATTTCTAAGTTAAAAACTTGTGGTTGAACAAGGCTTTAAGGTTCACCAATTTCTATTGGTGGTTACTTGGGTGACTTTTGACAAGCAAAAGCTTAGTGTTTTCAAAAGATAAGGAAAAACTATTTTGAGCAAAGAAAGCCTAAGCTCCACCTAGCCAAATGCATATAGATGATAGACCCCACTATACTATCATAGTATCACTTGCCAATACAATTCAAATGTATTGACCCTTGTGGCTGTAACTTATTATGTTGCAGGTTTGTTTGATGTTAGTGAGGTGTGTTGGTTAGGATTACAAGTCTACAACCAACATGATTGCCTGTGGCACTTTGAAGATGAAGGACTCCATGCTATAGTAAATTCTGCTGCATTGTAATGAGATAGCCAAATGAGCTATGTAAGATGTAATGAATTATTTTATTCCTAGTTATAAAGTTGTATTATGACCTTTGTTTCTTGATATTACATCTTAACTGTGGATGCTAGCTATTGATCCAGGGACTAGCATTGTAAACACAGGGATCTCTACCTTATTAATGGTTGGGACCTCTACAGGTGTTATGCTAAACTTGTAACTCAAAAATCTTCCTTTATGATCCTATCATAAATTCTTTTTTTTCTTGTTACATTGATTTTGCACTTCATCTTGAAAGTCTTTGAACTTTTCAAATGTTTCACACTTCATCCTCATTAAGTAAATATTCATATATTCACTCAATTTTTTGAAGAAATCATATGAAGTTGAAATCCATCGCTTCTTGACTACACATAATGGACTTCATACAACAATATGTACAAGTTCTAATAAGCTAGTCATTTGTTCCCTTTGGCCCATGAACGGAGTTTTAATTATCTCTAGGAAAGTTTCACAAGCGTCATTTGATCGTAATCAAAAGACTCCCAAATTCCATCAAGTATGGGGTTTCTTCATGTTTTCTTCCCACTATAATTTAAATGGTGATGCCACTTATTATGTGATCTTTCAATCAATTGTCTTTTGACATTTTTAGCATTATATTTATGATGTGATTTCTCCAACTAGACTTGTATATCATCCATCTTTCATGGAATACTGAAATTATTTGAACAACCCTTTTGTTCTCATCATACCTGATGAAAAAAATCTTTAAGGCAAGCTTTGATATTAACGAGCAACAAAACAACCTTTATTTGTTCTCGATGAATATCATCACATATTCTTTGGCTAGTTACTTAGGCCATTGTAGTTCATGAATTGTGTTGTTTCGTATGACGATTTACGCCAAACAATTCAGTATCCAATACTTAAGAACCACATTGTTTAACAAGCAAAGAATATAGCCATAACATGTATATCTTCTGTATACATAAGCTGAAAAATTCTAGTCTTTTCTCTTCTGCCAAATATTTCTTAGATTTATCTTTTAGTATTTCTTTATCCTTTCAAAAGAATCTATCAACATCAATAGTGGCGCCATACTCATGAAACATAGTCCAAAGCGTGTATAGTTAAATACCAATGTCTTTGGACTTGTACTTTGAAGTAGATCACCATCATCAAATGTTTGGTGTTCTTTCAAATTTTCTATAGTAATCTTTTAGTGTAGTAAACATTTTACCTACATCAAATATTCATCCTTATCATGGAACTATTCATGATCAAACTACTTCAGCTTATAACGGTGAATTGTGAGTATAATGTTGCTCTCCAAAACCTTTTGGAGGATTAGGACGACCAACGTCTCCAACCTTTTGCAAATTCTCATCAAATATGAGAACATGACTTTTGCCATATTATACTCTATCATGTTGCAACCAAAACTTCATTTCAGATATCACAATATCTTCCACACATGATGGTTTCTGAAACAATTCTTTCAGCTCCCCGATAACCTTGATATTAAAACAATCTTTTGAATATCAAGAATCATGGAGACAAACATGATATTTATATACTAACACTATAATTGTTACTCTTGATTTAATACTAATTATTAAACTTCAAGAAGTAACCAGAACCTACTGAAAGTTTGCAATAGGACTTTTAAACTTTAGATTAACACATCAAAACAATACGATACCAGTTCGTAAAGTAACTATCCAGAATTCTATAGTTCTATCATCTCAATTATAACTAAGCACAAGGTGATAAACGGATGCCAATGACTACAACAACTATGCAAATTCACTTTGATTTAATTTATGATAAATAGTGTTCAACTTTTAATCATATTTCTGTTGAACTCCCACTCAAAATAATATCCCTCACATTGTTTTAGTGATTACATGAACCAAATCTACTACACCAACTCCGATCATCATGTGACATGCCGTAGTTTCAAAAGCGAACAATCATCATGTTCATCATATCATCTATATGACTCATGCTTTACCTTTCGGTATTCCGTGTTCCGAGACCATGTATGTACATGCTAGGCTCTTCAAAATTTAACCTTAGTTTCTGCATGAGAAAATTGGGCTTGCTCCCATAGTATACACTCGCAGAATCTAACACACCAGATCATCATGTGGTGCTTCGAAACAACGAGCTTTGGCAATGGTGCCTACTAAGGATGAACACTTTATAACTTGATATTTTGTGATAGGGATCATCTTATAATGCTACTGTCACATCCCAAAATTTTCCAAATTTTGTAATGTGAAAAAAATAAAAAAAAATAATTGTTGAAATTTAGGGTGAAAAGAAACTTTTTGTTTCTAAATGGAAACTTAAAAATCCTATCTTGAAAAAACTTGGGTAATGTTTGAATCCAGTTAAATTCAAATCAAGTGAAATGCATTCTTCATAAATGCATCTGGAAATTTAAACACTTGGGAAATAAACCCAAACCCTAATGGAATAAAATCATTTCCAAAATATCACTAAGACCATGTTTTTATCCATATAAAAATTGGTCAAACAAACATTTCAAAGTGATCAAGAATGACAAATAGAAATATTATAAAACCATATAAATTGGTTTCACTTAATTTGCAGCCATAGATAAAATCTTATGAATTTAATAAGATAGGAAATTGAATTTCCAAAGCTAATAAAGCACCTATCTAGAAATCCATACCAAATGGTGAGAAAATAATCCTAAAGGTATTTAAAAGGATAAATAAATATTAAATAAGATTTTACAAATTGGAATCACCAACTTTGGATCTATAAATAAAAAGATATGGATTTTATAAGATAAAGAAAGAAATATTAAATGAGGAATATTTAAAGGCCAAATTAAATCTTAGCCAAATCCATAAGCAAACGGAATAGTTATAATCCAAATCCAAATAAAAGGATAGAGGTTTTTTTTAAATAAAATAAAATGGCATTAACCAAATTCTATTCCCATTTTGATGAAGACAAAAATCCCTAATAAGAATGATTAATTAAATCATGCGAGAATAATATTTGAAATTTACCCAAGTGGAATAAAAGATATTTAATTAACTTAAATAGGATCAAAGAAATCTTCTAAATAAAATTTATGGAATTAAAACCATATTTGATTTCATTGGAATAAAAACAATTGCCCAAATTAAAATGATTAATAATCATATTAAAATACTATAAATAATTCAAAGTGAATTATTTAGCACCCCATTAAATAAATAAACCTACTGAAATGGTTTTGTAAAAAGATTGGAATTTAAATAAGGTTTGAAAATATATTTAATCTTATTTGATTTAACACAAGGACCTATTTTTAAATAATTATTATACCCTAAAAAGAATAGAAGAATTATTCTAAATTTGACTTTAGAATGTATTATTAATCAGTATTTGAATATACAAAAAGTTTGGTTGAAGTTTGAGTTCAAATAGTTGTTTGAAATAATTAAACAAAATCAAAACAGAATAAAAGAAATGGAAAAATAAAAATAAACAGGAGAAGAAAAAAATAATCAAAGCAGCCAGCCCAGCAAACCAGGCCCAACTGGCCCAGTAGCCCACTCCCTCTCTCCCACGAGAAAAATGTTTCGCACTCAGAAATCCACCCCCTCAGACGCTGACTTCCTGGACCCACCTTTCCTCTTTCTCTCTCGCTGTCAACTAGACCCCACCGGTCAGGTCGTCTCCCTCACCCACCTGCTGACCACTCCTCGTCGGCCGTTCCTGCCATTACCTCCCCGACTTAATTCCACGATAAAGGATCAGTAATCAATGCTCGCGACCACGCTCGATTGATAACCTGTTTCTCCTCTCCATTTCCCCCAACCAACGTCACCAGAGAGCCATTGGGGTGCTCCAATTTCGTTTCGCACCGCCGCGGCCTCGAAGCTTCATTGACGATTCGCCACGTGAAGCCTTGCCCTCGACCACCCGAGCTCGCTTCCCCATCCCTGGCGCTTCTCTCGGCTTAAGTCGACGCCTCAGACGCTCGGCAACAACGACGTCTCCTCGCCACCGTCGGCTGCCACTTCTCCAGCGACCCTTTCCCGTAAGTACCGTCCACCCTTTTCCCTCCTTTTGATGCTCACTTGTCTACAACACGCGTACAAAGCTAACAGCACCCTCTGTTCGCTTCCCCGTGGCCTGTAGCCTCGCCAACAACGACGACTAGAGCGTGCCCGACGCCGTGCGGACTCCAGTGAGCAATCCACGACAACCATGAGCGCCCCTCGACCCAAGAAGACTACGTTGAGCATCAGCACGAACCAGCAAACCCGGTGAGCTTATTTCCCATTTCCCTTGCTTCATGTATCGCCGGCAACCCCGCTTGCCGAGCGCGCCGCCGCCAGTCGCCGCCTCTAGCACCGCCCGTTTAGGGTTAGTTGCTTTAGGCCGTTCGATCTTGATCCATTGGATACGATTGATCATAACTCGAAGAGGTATGGTTGAACCTTATCCGCACGATTTCACTTTAATCTAACGCACCAGAGAGGCTGATCCAACCGAAACGGTACTAGCGAACAGGAAACAGCCACGTGGCCCAGTATGTTTTAATAAAAACTAGAAATGATCTATTAGATGTTCAAGTTTGTAAAATTCATAACTTTTGATCCACACGTCCAAATTTTGCAAATTTTATATCAATGGAATCATCAGAACAAGTACTATCCAACCATGCACTTTGTTTAATAATTACTTCTGGTAAAATGGCTGTTTTATCAGAAACTTGTGTAGGCATAATTTGAATATAAAATTCATTCTAAAATTATTTTTGATAAAATATTTAGAAAATGGTTTTTTTTGAACCTACTGACCATAGAAACCAACTTGTGGATTCAAAAACATATTTTGTGAGGCAAAAGAATAAATCTTTGATTTAGAGCATTTCTAGTCAAGTAAAAATATTGTTTATGTGTTAAAAATGCTTTTTGGAGAAAACCTTTGGGAATTGTTTTGATTTAAACTCTCTGACCCTAAACACCAAGTTTTGAGATTTAAAAATATATTTGATGAACCCTATAAAAATTATTACTTTTCTAAAAGCATTTTCAACCACATAAAATAATGTTTTGGTTTAAAAAGGGTTTATAGGTAAAATATTTTGCAAATGGTTTTGCCACTTTTATAAAATGACCAATAGGTGTTTTCAAATGTTTATAACCCATTAGAAACCACTTTTGCAAATAAACAATCTTTGGCATGCTTGCATGCATTACTTTGTTTCTTTTATTTTATGTGATGTTTGCTTGAATGGTAGATTGAATATTGCTTGCTTGATTGAATTGTAGTGGGAATTGAAGAGTGTGAATATTGCAAGATCAAGGAGTGAACTTATAATTCTCTACCAAAAGGCAAGCGATGCTTCATACTTTTGTCCCATTATTTTCACTATGCATTAGTGATATTTCTAAGTAGGACTTGCATGGAATTTTTGCTAAGTATAAACTATGCCATGGGAAATCCTAGTAGATGAAACCTTAGTAGAAATTTCCTAAGTTAAGATTCCTACTACTATCATGCTTAGCTTAGCTAGTAGAAAACAAGGGTGGATTGTATTCATGCTATGGAATATTTCTATGTCAAGGACTTGTGTTTTGTTTAATAAAACAACTAAGTGGATGAAACACCTGGGTGGAATGGAAGGAATGGTTTGTGTCGAGTGGTTACACAAGGCCCATTTCTATGATTTACCTTGTGTATCTCACTTGTGGATGGCCACCCAGGAACAAAGAGATTTGAGATGTGAAATGTTGAGAAGCTTCAAGTGCAGCCACTTGGCATTATGGGCTCTGCCTGGATCATATAGGTTGCAATAACTTAGCCAAATGGACAGTTGGTGGTAGGGTATGATAGGTTGGAACGCGTCCATTCTGGTCTAAGGGAAGGCTTCTGAAAGATCTTGTCTTGGTGAAACCAAGTCCTGTGGGGAAAATGCACCACCTTTGCAGAGTGTAAAATCTAAGTACTTAACCATGTCCCTGGCAAAGGACAATTTGAGCATCAAGGCATGGAAGCTATCAAGAATCTCCTCATCCCAATTTCTAAGTTAAAAACTTGTGGTTGAACAAGGGTTAAAGGATCACCAATTTCTATTGGAAGATGCCTTGGGTGATTTTGACAAACAAAAACTTAGTGTTTTGAAATGATAAGGAAAATCTATTTTGAGCAAAGCAAGCCTAAGGTCCACCTAGCCAGATGCATATAGATGATATACTCCACTATACTATCATAGTATCACTTTCCAATACAATTCAAATGTATTGACCCTTGTGGCTATAACTTATTATGTTGCAGGTTTGTTTGATGTTAGTGAAGTGTGTGGATTAGGATTACAAGTCTACAACCAACATGATTGCCTGTGGCACTTTGAAGATGAAGGACCCCATGCTATAGTTATTCCTGTTGCATTGTAATGAGATAGCCAAATGAGCTATGTAAGATGTAATAAATTATTTTATTCCTGGTTATAAAGTTGTATTATGACCTTTGTTTCTTGATATTACATCTTAACTGTGGATGCTAGCTATTGATCCAGGGACTAGCATTGCAATCACAGGGATACTTACCTTTAAAAGGGAGGGATCTTATAGATGGTATCAGAGCACTGTGTTGCTTGTAGGATTTTAACCCTAAGATTGGACAAAACCCCTTAGAAAAATAGGAATTGTATTTCTTCCAAAACTTATTTACAAAACAATCTTGTAAACTCTTTCCCTAACCATTTTTGGTTTTGATTCCACATCTCTTCCTTTTCAAAATTGATGGACAAGGACCTCAACCATGAGCAAAGGACTTTACCAACTCAAAAGATTTCAACTTTAATTTCACCAAGGACTTCAACTTGGATATCACTAAGGACTACAAGTGAGATAAGAAATATTACCCAAGACTTGAAGACTAAGGGAACACAACTTAGAAGGAACCATCATCACCTTTGAAGGTTTGTGACCAAGATACAAGAATTTCTCCAAGGATACAAAGATCTTGTTCATGAGGAATCAACTAAGAAGGATGGAATGATCTCAAGTGAACCATATAGTTGGACCACCATATTAAGTTTAGATCAAACCCACCAACTTATGTGGTGTAGCAAAAATATTTTTATTGCCTAAAAATGTGCTTGAAACTTGTTGTTTGAGTGCAATGTTTGCATGTGCTTGCTTGCTCATTGCGTGTGTGATTTGTGATGTGTGTGATTAGAATTATTTCCTTAGAAATATTTTGCCTATTCTAATCCCAATCCAACCCAAACAGATGACTACTCCAAGAAACTCCAACATCAAGAATGGTGACAACAACAACCAAGAGATGCACATGAGAGAACTCATAGTAACCCAAAACAAGTTGAACCAAGTGACAACTCAATTTTGGGCCAGCAACAATGATTTAGACCCAACCATGCAAAGGTTTTTGGAAACCCAAACCCAATTTTTGCATAGGATGACAAGTCAAATGATCAACATGGAAGACAACCCTTTCCAAGGAGTTTGTGACAATAAGGATGTCAAGGATGATATTCTAGAAGGAACTCAAGCTTGCAATATTTGTGGAGACAAGGATCACACTTCCAAAGAGCATGAAGATTAATGCCCCAATTGTGAAGGGAAACATCCAACTAATCAATGCCCCACATCTCAAGCTACTTGTTTCCTATGTGAAGGAAATAATCATGTCCCTATCCAATGCCCCATCTATTCCATCGTTCAACAAAGGAAACAAGGTGGAGTGCATCAACAGATTGTAAACCCCCATAAAGGAACAACTTCTACCAAGAAGGATGAAGACAAAGGAAAATATCACCTTGCACCTCCATGCAATATGACTCAATTTGATGGACCAAAGAGGAAACATATGTATTACCCAAGGAAAATATTAAGGAGACCAGGAGACTTTCCCACCTTTGAGATAAGATATGAAGAGCATGAACTAGAAGAACTCCTAACTTTGGAGAAACCCAAGAAGAAGAAGGACAAAAACCTAGTGCAGTGTTGCCATTGCAAAGAAATGGGACACTATGCCAATGAATGTCCAGAGAAGAAGAAAAAGTATAAGGAAATTATCCAAGTATGGTGCAACAACTGCAAAGAGCTAGGCCATTATGTATCAACTTGTCCACAGAAGATACGTGAAGAACTCAACCTTGTAACATGTTACAATTGTGGTGATCTAGGACATTATGCAAGCAATTGACCAGAAAAGATGAAGCACAAGATAAACAAGCGTATGAAGGATCTCAGCCTTGTCACATGTTTCAAGTGTGGAAACAAAGGACACTATGCAGATGTTTGCCCAGAGAAGTTTCATCAAGATCCCAAGCAAGCCAAGAAGTAATCTAGTTGGAAACTTTTAAGGGTGAATTTTATTCATGCTATGGAATATTTCTAAGTCAAGGACTTGTGATTTGTTTAATAAAACAACTAAGTGAATGAAACACTTGGGTGGAATGGAAGGAATGGTTTGTGTTGAGTGGTTACACAAGGCCCATTTCTATGGTTTACCTTGTGTATCTCACTTGTGGATGGCTGTAAGATCCCTCCATTTATAAAGGTAAGGATCCCTGTGATTGCAATGCTAGTCCCTGGATCAATGCTAGCATCCACAGTTTAAGATGAAGTAAACAGAAACAAAGGTCATTATTACAAGTCATTCCAGAGACAAACATAGTCTTTTACAACTCCATGGCCATAGGCCTAATACAAGAGTTTAAGTATGTAATAAGATAAATAAGTCTTCATCTTCATGTGCCACAGGCAAGCATGTTGAGTGTAGACTCATGACTCCTAATCATCATCAGAATAACCTGCAACATCACAAGTTACAGCCACAGTGGGTCAGTACATTGGAATAGTATTGGCAAGTGATACCTTAGTATAATATTGGTAGCTAGATACTATATGCATTTGGCTAAGTGTAGCTTTGGCTTGCTTTGCTCAAAATAAGTTTTGCCTATTAGTTGAAATCACTAAGTTATTATTTGACAAAAACTTTCCCAAGGAACCACCAATAGACATTGGTCAACCTTCACCCTTGTTCAACCACAAGTTTTTACTTAGAAATTGGGATGAGGAGATTCTTGATTGCTTCCATGTCTTGATGCTCAAGTTGTCCAATACCAGGGACATGGCTAAGTACTTAGATTCTTCCATCTGCAGAGGTTGTGCACTTTCCCCACAAGACTTGATTTTCACCAAGACAGGACCCTTCAGAAGCCTTCCCTTAGACCAAATGGACGCGTTCCAACATATCATCCCACTACCACCAACTGTCCAAATGGCTAAGTTATTGCAACCTATGTGATCCAGGCAGAGCCCATATTGCCAAGTGGCTGCACTAGAAGCTTCTTAACATTTGGCCTCTCAAATCCCTTTGCTCCTGGGTGGATTTCCACAAGTGAGATACACAAGGTAAACCATAGAAATGGGCCTTGTGTAACCACTCAACATAAACCATTCCTTCCATTCCACCCATGTGTTTCATTTACTTAGTTGTTTTATTAAACAAAACTCAAGTCCAAAGACTTAGAAATATTTTATTATAGCATGAATATTTCACCACCCTTGGTTGCTACTAGCTAGGCTAAGCATGGCATAGATAAGCATCTTAACTTAGAAATTTCTAGCAATTCTACAACTACTAGGGTTTCCCAAACATAGCATATAGATCAAAATATATATCCATGCAAGACTAGCAAAATATTTCTAATGCTTAGTTGAAAAACATAGGAATAAATCATGAAGCACCACTTGCCTTGGTAGTTTGGAGAGTAGCTACAATCCTCACAATCACAATCACTATTTGCACCAAAATCTACACATAAAATGATAGCACCAAATCACATACAAAATTAATACAAGCAAAAATATATGGATGCATGCAATATGACATGTGATGATTTTCTACACCCAACAATACAAGTGCACAATACTAATTCATAAACAGGTTCAATACTTGCCAAACAAACTTATTTGAACATTTAAGCATTTCCCAAATAATTGTTATACACAAAATAGGCCTATACATGTTTCTGTAAAAATAACCATTTTAACAGAAGCAAAACATTAAACACATTGCATAAATGGAAAGGGATTTCTCTCCTGATTCCATTGATATAAAATTTGTCAAATTTGGACGTGGAAATCAAAAGTTATGAATTAAACAAGTTTTAATATCTAATAGATCAAATTCAAACTTTTAAAACAAAACTCGTGCCACGCGGCGCTTTCTAATTGGCCGGTACCGCTTCGCGCTGGATCGCGCTTCCGAGCCGTTGGATCTAACTAAAATGCGCGGCTCAGATCTCTACTTACCTCTTCGCCTAGCTTCTAATCTCACCCACTGGATCTAGATCCTACGGCCACAGACCTATCGACCACAGACGGGCGGTGCTAGCGGCGGCGACTGGCGGCGGCGGCTCTGCCAGAGTCGTTGCCATTTTTCTAGGGTGCACGGGAGAGGTAGAAGGGGCTTACTGTGCTTGCCGTGTGCTGCTGATGCTCAAGGTGGGCTTCGATGGCGAAGGGGCGCGCTGAGGTGGTCGCTGGAGCTCGTCGGAATCATGCACGGCGTCGGGTGGCTGCAGACGTCAATGTTTCCGAGGCTCTGTGCCGTCCTTGCACGAAATAAACACATCAGGGGGTGCGCAAGGTCACTGCGAGCAAGATAGCTTCAAGGAGGGAGCAAGGGGTGCTTGATTCGTACCGTGATTTCTCACCGGAGAGGAGGAAAGCGTCGGGCACTTGCGGTCGTCGTCGTTGGCGAGACTCCAGATGGTCCTAGCATGCACCAATGGTATGATAAGATGCGCAAGGATGCTGTGATCAGTCTGGTAAACTTAGACGGCAAGGGGCGACGAGAGCTTACCGGAATCGCACGTCGGAGTCTGTCGGTACCGCGACGGTGTGAGGGCAAATACTGGCAGCCTGGTGGCGCTCCTGGCTAGCTTTGTTGGGGAAAATGGTCGCGAGGGGGAGGGGTTTAAGTAGGCAGCAGCGCGGCAGGAAACGCTCGCAGCATCAAGGCTAATTACGCTACGCCATTATTGGCATCAACGGCAACGGCGACGTGGTCTGCGGGCGGGATTTGGGGACGACGGAGTGACGTGGCTGCAGGGCCCATTTGTCAGCGAGGGAGGGGTGTGCGGGTGGGTGAGAAACAGAGAGAGAGAGGGGGGAAAACGGCCCGGGTGGGCTTGTGGGCTGTGTTTGCTGATGGGCCAAATTAGTGGCGTCGGCCTTTTCTTATTTCTTTATTCCTTTTCTTTTTCTGATTGAATTTCTAGGAAACATTTTCAAATGATTTCAAATATGTTTGAATTCAAACTATTTCTGGATTTTTATAAAGTGCAACCTGCACATTTTTAAGTATAGAACCATACTGTTTCACTAAACTTGCATTGGTCCATTGGAGTTTTAAAAGAAAACAGTGCCTTTACCAATGTTTAATTAATGATATAAAAATTGTTTTAAAGTCATATTTTGTTTGAAAATTTTGTTCAAGCTTTGGAATGCATCAAACTACCATAGGATCAAATATAACTGGTTTAAAACAAACCATCTCATGAAAGAGAGTAGCATTGGGTCAAAGTTTTGTTCACATAAAATAATAGACATACAAATGATTCTGTTTTTGTAATGTCTTTGAAAAATGATCCTAAATGATTATGAATGCATGTATGATATGCATGAGTTTTGAAACATGATTTTAGGGATGTTATGTCACATCCCAAGATTTTCCAAATCTTGTAATGTGAAAAATAAAATAAACAAAATAAATTATTGTTGAAATTTAGGGTAAAAATAAACTTTTGTTTTTAAATGGAAATTAAAATCCCATCTTGAACAAACTTTAATTAAAGTTTTAATTCAACAAAATCCAAATCAAAATAAATGCATCCCTCATAAAATGCATCTGGAAATTGAAACACGTGGAAAATAAATCCAAACCCTAAAACCCTAATAGAAGAAAATCATTTCCAAGTTATCTCCAAGCCTATGGATTTGATCCATGTAAAATTTGTCAACAAACATTTACAAATGATCAATAAAGACAAATAGAAATATTATAAGACCATATAAATTGGTTTCACTTAAATTGGAGCCATAAATAAAATCTTATGAATTTAATAAGATAAGGAAAAGTAATTTCCAAAGCTAATAAAGAACCTATCTAAAATCCAAACCAAATGGTGAGCAATTAATCCTAAAGGGATTTAAAAGGATAAAAAAATATTAAATAAGATTTTACAAATTAGAATCACCAAGTTTGGATCTATAAATAAAAAGATGTGGATTTTATAAGATGAAGAAAGAAATATTAAATAAGGATTATTTAAAGACCAAATTAAATCTTGGCCAAGACCATAAGCAAATGAAATGAATATAATCCAAGTCCAAATAAAATAGAAGGATAAAGAATTTCCAAAATAAAATAAAATGGCATTAACCATTCTATCCCTATTTTAATAAAAACAAATCTCTAATAAGAATAATTATTTAATTCATGAGAAAATAGTATTTTGAAATTTACCCAGGTGAAATAAAAGTTGTTTAATTCAACTTAATTAAGATCAAAGAAATCTTCCAAATAAACTTTAGGGAATTAAAACTATATTTAATTCCTTTGGAATTAAAATGAAAACCCAATTCAAATGGTTTATGAATCATATTAAATACTTTCCAAATAATTCAAGATGAATTATTTGAACCCAAATAAACAAATAAAAACCTACTGAAAGGATTTGGAAATTTAAAGAATTTAAATGGTGTTTGAAAATATTATTAAATCTTATTTGATTTAAAACAAGGGCTTATTTGAATTATTAAAAGACCCCAAAAAGAATAAAGTTTTATTCAAAAATTGACTTCAGATTATGTTACTAATCAGTATTTAAACCTACACAAATTTTGGCAAAGGATTGAATTCAAATGAATGTTTGAATTGCTTATTCAAAATCAAAACAGAAAAATCAAATGAGAAAAAGAAAAACAAACAGAACAAAAAAAAATGAAAAGGTGCATCCCAGCCTAGCTAGCCCACTAAGCCCATCAGCAAGCCCACCCCCACTCTCTCAGAAACATTTTCTCACCATGAAATAAACCCACGCAGTCGCTGAACGCCCGGACCCACTGCCCCTTTCTACCTCACGCTGACAAAGGATCCCACCGCCACGTCATCTTCTTCCTCCCCGCGATGAACTCGCCTGGCCATTTTCTGCCGTTGAATCCTTGCGATCAATTCGCCATAATGCTGCGTTTAATCCTTGCCGTGACACCGCACTCTTAATCGCCTCCCTCTTCTCCCTCTTTCCCCCAGACGCCACGCCACCGGAGCCCTCAGGCTGCCCGTATTGCTCGCGACGACTCCCCTGTCTCCGACAAGCTCCGGCGAAGATTCCGGCCAGCCTCCTCCGCCCCTCGCCTCCTCGAGCACACGGACGTGACCCCCAGGCCCTGGCACATCTCTCTGCATCCTCATCTCGCTCGCGCGTGCCCCACATCGTCGGCAGCGACCACGACTGACTACGCCGCCGTCTGCTTCCTCTCCGGCGAAGCCTCGGGTAAGAACCAGACCGCCCCTCCCTTTCTATTTCACGCATGCATCTTCGCCTCGTCCTTGTGCATCTAATCATACTCTCCTCTCCCTCTAGCATGCACCGAAGCCCCCTCCCCGTTGACAAGCAGAAGCTCCTGGCGCCACCCCTAACTCCGACGAGCGATTCTCATCGACCCCGTGCGCCCCTGCTAACCGAAGACCACGTTGAGCTTCCCCACGCCACGACGAACCTGGTGAGCCACACCTTTCTCTCCCTCGCTTCCTGTAACCGCCGTGACGTGGTAGCCAGACACGCCGCCGCCACCTGCCGCCGCCAGCGCTGCCACTAGTTGGCAAGCGTGCTACGCGCCGTTGGATTTTGATCCAAAGGACGCGATAGAACCTTAGCCCGAAGGGGTATCGATCGATATGCGCCATGCGATGTCAGTTAAATCCTATGGTCTGAATTGCTGATCCAACCGAAACGGTATCAGCGAATGAGAACTAGCCATGTGTCCCTGCTGGTTTGATTTAAAACAGAATTGTTCTATTAGATATGCCAATTTGAAAAATTCATAACTTTCAAACCACAGGTCCAAATTTTGCAAACTTTATATCAATGGATTCAGAAAAACAAGCCCTAGCCACCCATGCACCTTGTTTAGTAAAAAGATTCTGATAAATTGATTATTTTTTGCAGAAATTGTGTATGCATGTTTAGGATATAAAAATTGTTCAAAAATGATTTTGAGGATAAAATCTTTGGAAAATGGTTTGTTTTGAACCTACTGACCCTAGAAATCAATTGGTGGTTTCAAAAATGTATGTGGTGAAGCAAATGAATAAATCTTTGATTTAAACCATTTCCAGTCAAATAAAAATATGGTTTAATTATTAAAAATGGTTTTGGAAGAAAACCTTTGAGAAATGTTTTGGAAATGAACTCTCTGATCGTAAACACAAGGTTTTATGGTTTGAAAACATATTTTGTGAAACCTATAGAATGATTGCCTTATTAAAAGCATTTCTTCACCACATAAAATAATGATTTGGTTTAAAAAATGGTTTATGAAGTAAAATCTTGAGCAAATGATTTTGCCACTTTATAAAATGACCATTAGGTGTTTTCAAATGTTTGTGAACCAATAGAAACCACTTTTACAAATAAAACAATCTTTAGCATGCTTGCATGCATTGTTTTGTTTCTATCATTTTATGTGATGAATTGCTTGAATGATAGATTGAAATATTGTTTGCTTGCTTGAATTGTAGTGATTTGAAGTGAGTGAACATTGCAAAGATAAAGGAGTGAACTTATACTCTCTACCAAAAAGGCAAGTGATGCTTCATACTTTTGTCCCATTATTTTCACTATGCATTAGTGATATTTCTAAGTAGGACTTGCATGGAATTTTGCTAAGTGTAAACTATGCCATGGGAAATCCTAGTAGATGAAACCTTAGTAGAATTTCCTAAGTTAAGATTCCTACTACTATCATGCTTAGCTTAGCTAGTAGAAAACAATGGTGGAATATATATTCATGCTATGGAAAAATTTCTAAGTCCGAGGACTTGTGTTTTGTTTAATAAAACAACTAAGTGAATGAATCACCTGGGTGTGATGAAAGGAATGGTTTGTGTTGAGTGGTTACACAAGGCCAGGGGACTGGTGAACCTTGTGTATCACACTTCTGGATGGCCACCCAGGAACAAAGAGATTTGAGATGTCAAATGTTGAGAAGCTTCAAGTGCAGCCACTTGGCATTATGGGCTCTGCCTGGATCATATAGGTTGCAATAACTTAGCCAAATGGACAGTTGGTGGTAGGGGTTTGATAGGTTGGAACGCGTCCATTCTGGTCTAAGGGAAGGCTTCTGAAAGATCTTGTCTTGGTGAAACCAAGTCTTGTGGGGAAAGTGCACCACCTCTGCAGAGTGTAAAATCTAATTACTTAGCCATGTCCCTGGAAAAGGAAAATTTGAGCATCAAGACATGGAAGATATCAAGAATCTCCTCATCCCAATTTCTAAGTTAAAATCTTGTAGTTGAACAAGGGTTAAAGGATCACCAATTTCTATTGGGAGATGCCTTGGGTGTTTTTGCCAAACAAAACCTAGTGTTTTCAAATGATAAGGAAAATCTATTTTGAGCAAAGCAAGCCTAAGCTCCACTTAGCCAAATGCATATAGATGATAGACTCCACTATACTACCATAGTATCACTTTCCAATACAATTCAAATGTATTGACCCTTGTGGCTGTAACTTGTTATGTTGCAGGTTTGTTTGATATTAGTAAAGTGTAAGGATTAGGATTACAAGTCTACAACCAACATGTCTGCCTGTGGCACTTTGAAGATGAAGGACCCCATGCTATTGTTATATTCTGCTGCATTGTAATGAGATAGCCAAATGAGCTATGTAAGATGTAATATATTATTTTATTCCTGGTTATAAAGTTGTATTATGACCTTTGTTTCTTGATATTACATCTTAACTGTGGATGCTAGCTATTGATCCAGGGACTAGCATTGTAAACACAGGGATCATTTTCCTTTATAAAGGAGGGATCTTACAGATGGTATCAGAGCATTGTGTTGCCTGTAGGATTTGTAACCCTAGGATTGGACAAAACCCCTTAGAAAAAAATAGGAGTTGTATTTGTTCCAAAACTTATTTACAAACAATCTTGTAAACTCTTTCCTCAAATCAATTTGGTTTTGATTCTACATCTCTTCTATTTCAACTTGATGGATAAAGCCTACCCCATGGACAAGACTTCACCATGTGCAAAGGACTTCATCAACTCTAATGACTTCAACATCTTCAACCTTGGATATCAACTCTAATGACTTCAACATCTTCAACCTTGGATATCAACTCTAATGACTTCAACATCTTCAACATTTTCACCAAGGACCTCAACCTTGGATATTCACTAAGGACTACAAGTGAGACAAGAAATCTTGCTCAATATTTGAAGACTAAGTAAACACAACATAGAAGGAACCATCATCACCTTGAAGTTTGAGATCAAGATGCAAGAAATTCTCTAAGGGTACAAACATCTTCTTCAAAAGGAATCAACCAAGAAGGATGGAAAGATCTCAAGTGAACCATATAGATGGACCACCATATTTAGATTAAATCAAACACACCAACTTATGTGGTGTAGCAAAAATATTTTGTTGCCTAAAAATGTGCTTGAAAACTTGTTGTTTGAATGGAGTGTTTGTTTGTGATTGCTTGCACATTGCTTGAGTGAATTGTGATGTGTATGATTAGAATTGTTTCTTAGAAATATTTTGCCTATTCTAAACCCAATCCAACCCAAACAGATGACTTCTCCAAGAAACTCCAACATCAAGGATGGTGAAAACAACAGAAACCAAGAGGACAACATGAGAGAACTCATAGTAACCCAAACCCAGTTGAACCAAGTGACAGATCAATTTATAGCCAACACCAGTGAGGTAGATCCAACCATGAAAGGTTTTTGGAAACCCAAACCCAATTGTTGCATAAGGTGACAGATCAAATGATCAACATGGGAGACAACCTTTCCCAAGGAGTTTGTGACAACAAGGATGTCAAGGATGATATTCTAGAAGGAACCTAAGCTTGTAATATTTGTGGAGACAAGGATCACACTTCCAAAGAGCATGAATATCAATGCCCCAATTGTGAAGAGAAACATCCAATTAATCAATGCCCCACAACCCAAGCTACTTGTTACTTATGTGAAGGAAATAATCATGTCCCTATCCAATGCCCCATCTATTCCATAGTTCAACAAAGGAAACAAGGTGGAATGCATCAACAGTTTGTAAACCCTCATGAAGGAACAACTTCTACCAAGAAGGATGAAGGCAAAGTCAAAACTATGCATCATAAGGCCAAATCCAAAGTGACCACAAAGTTTTGCTACTCTTGTGAAGAAGAAGGTCATATCTCTAGTAAATGCCCCAAGAAGAGGGAAAGATTTCCCACCTTTGTGGTAAAGTATGAAGAACATGAACTAGAAGCACTCCTAGCCTTGGAGAGACCCAAAAATAAGAAGAAGGACATAAGCCAACTGCAATGTTACAATTGCAAAGAAATGGGACACTATGCCAGTGATTGCCCAGAAAAGAAGAAGAACCAAAGAAATAAACAAGAAGAATTGATACAGAAGAAGAAGAAGGATAATAGCCAAGTGATGTGTTTCAAATGCAAAGAGCTAGGCCATTATGCAGACAAGTGCCTAGAGATATTTCAACAAGATTCCAAGAAAACCAAGATGTAATTTAGTTGGAAATTTTTTAAGGGTGGTAGTACCCTAGATGCTTTGAGCCAACTTGTAACCCCTAGCCTCCCCAAATCTCGGGACAAGATTTATTTTAAGGGTGGTAGCCTGTCACATCCCAAGATTTTCCAAATCTTGTAATGTGAAAAATAAAATAAACAAAATAAATTATAGTTGAAATTTAGGGTAAAAAGAAACTTTTGTTTTTAAATGGAAATTAAAATCCCATCTTGAACAAACTTTAATTAAAGTTTGAATTCAATAAAATCCAAATCAAAAGAAATGCATCCCTCATAAAATGCATCTGGAAATTTAAACACTTGGAAAATAAATCCAAACCCTAAAACCCTAATAGAAGAAAATCATTTCCAAGTTATCTCCAAGCCTATGGATTTGATCCATGTAAAATTTGTCAACAAACATTTAAAAATGATCAAGAAAGACAAATAGAAATATTATAAGACCATATAAATTGGTTTCACTTAAATTGGAGCCATAAATAAAATCTTATGAATTTAATAAGATAAGGAAAAGTAATTTCCAAAGCTAATAAAGAACCTATCTAAAATCCAAACCAAATGGTGAGAATTTAATACTAAAGGGATTTAAAAGGATAAACAAATATTAAATAAGATTTTACAAATTATAATCACCAAGTTTGGATCTATAAATAAAAAATATGGATTTTATAAGATGAAGAAAGAAATATTAAATAAGGATTATTTAATGACCAAATTAAATCTTGGCCAAGACCATAAGAAAATGAAATGAATATAAGCCAAGTCCAAATAAAATAAAAGGATAAAGAATTTCCAAAATAAAATAAAATGGCATTAACCATTCTATCCCTATTTTAATAAAAACAAATCTCTAATAAGAATAATTATTTAATTCATGAGAAAATAGTATTTTTAAATTTACCCAGGTGAAATAAAATTTGTTTAATTCAACTTAATTAAGATTAAAGAAATCTTCCAAATAAACTTTAGGGAATTAAAACTATATTTAATTCCTTTGGAATTAAAATGAAAACCCAATTCAAATGGTTTATGAATCATATTAAATACTTTCCAAATAATTCAAGATGAATTATCTGAACCCAAATAAACAAACAAAAACCTACTGAAAGGATTTGGAAAGTTTAAAGAATTTAAATGGTGTTTGAAAATATTATTAAATCTTATTTGATTTAAAACAAGGGCTTATTTGAATTATTAAAAGACCCCCAAAAGAATAAAGTTTTATTCAAAAATTGACTTCAGATTATGTTACTAATCAGTATTTAAACCTACACAAATTTTGGCAAAGGATTGAATTCAAATGAATGTTTGAATTGCTTATTCAAAATCAAAACAGAAAAATCAAATGAGAAAAAGAAAAACAAACAGAACAATTTTTTTTTGAAAAGGTGCAGCCCAGCCTAGCTAGCCCACTAAGCCCATCAGCAAGCCCACCCCCACTCTCTCGCGAAACGTTTTCTCACTGCGAAAGAAACCCACACAGTCGCTGAATGCCCGGACCCACTTCCCCTTTCTCCCTCACGCTGACAAAGGACCCCACCGCCACGTCATCTTCTTCCTCCCCGCGATGAACTCGCCTGGCCGTTTTCTGCCGTTGAATCCTCGCGATCAATTCTCCATAATGCTGCGTTTAATCCTCGCCGTGACACCGCCCTCTTAATCGCCTCCCTCTTCTCCCTCTTTCCCCCAGACGCCACCCCACCGGAGCCCTCAGGCTGCCCGTATTGCTCGCGGCGACTCCCCTGTCTCCGACAAGCTCCGGCGAAGATTCTGGCCAGCCTCCTCCGCCCCTCGCCTCCTCGAGCACATGGACGTGACCCCCAGGCCCTGGCGCATCTCTCTGCATCCTCATCTCTCTCGCGCGTGCCCCACATCGTCGGCAGCAACCACGACTGACTACGCCGTCGTCTGCTTCCTCTCCGGCGAAGCCTCGGGTAAGAACCAGACCGCCCCTCCCTTTCTCTTTCATGCACGCATCTTCACCTCGTCCTTGCGCGTCTAATCATACTCTCCTCTCCCTCTGGCATGCACCGAAGCCCCCTCCCCGTCGACAAGCCGAAGCTCCTAGCGCCACCCCTAACTCCGACGAGCGATTCTCATCGACCCCGTGCGCCCCCTGCTAACCGAAGACCACGTTGTGCTTCCCCACGCCACGGCGAACCTGGTGAGCCACACCTTTCTCTCCCTCGCTTCCTATAACCGCCGCGACGCCGTAGTCAGACACGCCGCCGCCACCTGCCGCAGCCAGCGCCGCCACTAGTTGGCAAGCGTGATGTGCGCCGTTGGATTTTGATCCAAAGGACGCGATAGAACCTTAGCCCGAAGGGGTATCGATAGATCTGCATCGTGCGATGTCAGTTAAATCCTACGGTCTGAATTGCTGATCCAACCGAAACGGTATCAGCGAATGAGAACTAGCCACGTGTCCCTGCTGGTTTGATTTAAAACAGAATTGTTCTATTAGCTATGCCAATTTGAAAAATTCATAAATTTCAAACCACACGTCCAAATTTTGCAAACTTTATATAAATGGATTCAGAAAAACAAGCCCTAGCCACCCATGCACCTTTTTCAGTAAAAAGCTTCTGATAAATTGATTATTTTTGCAGAAACTTGTGTATGCATGTTTAGGATATAAAAATTGTTCAAAAATGATTTTGAGGATAAAATCTTTGGAAAATGGATTGTTTTGAACCTACTGACCCTAGAAATCAATGGTGGTTTCAAAAATGTATTTGGTGAAGCAAATGAATAAATCTTTGATTTAAACCATTTCTAGTCAAATAAAAATATGGTTTAATTATTAAAAATGGTTTTGGAAGAAAACCTTTGAGAAATGTTTTGGAAATGAACTCTCTGACCCTAAACACAAGGTTTTATGGTTTGAAAACATATTTTGTGAAACCTATAGAATTATTGCCTTATTAAAAGCATTTCTTCACCACATAAAATAATGATTTGGTTTAAAAAATGGTTTATGAAGTAAAATCTTAAGAAAATGATTTTGCCACTTTATAAAATGACCATTAGGTGTTTTAAAATGTTTGTGAACCATTAGAAACCACTTTTACAAATAAAACAATCTTTAGCATGCTTGCATGCATTGTTTTGTTTCTATCATTTTATGTGATGAATTGCTTGAATGATAGATTGAAATATTGTTTGCTTGCTTGAATTGTAGTGATTTGAAGTGAGTGAACATTGCAAAGATCAAGGAGTGAACTTATACTCTCTACCAAAAAGGAAAGTGATGCTTCATACTTTTGTCCCATTATTTTCACTATGCATTAGTGATATTTCTAAGTAGGACTTGCATGGAATTTTGCTAAAGTGTAAACTATGCCATGGGAAATCCTAGTAGATGAAACCTTAGTAGAATTTCCTAAGTTAAGGTTCCTACTACTATCATGCTTAGCTTAGCTAGTAGAAAACAAGGGTGGAATATATATTCATGCTATGGAAAAATTTCTAAGTCTGAGGACTTGTGTTTTGTTTAATAAAACAACTAAGTGAATGAATCACCTGGGTGGGATGAAAGGAATGGTTTGTGTTGAGTGGTTACACAAGGCCAGGGGACTGGTGAACCTTGTGTATCACACTTGTGGATGGCCACCCAGGAACAAAGAGATTTGAGATGTCAAATGTTGAGAAGCTTCAAGTGCAGCCACTTGGCATTATGGGCTCTGCCTGGATCATATAGGTTGCAATAACTTAGCCAAATGGACAGTTGGTGGTAGGGGTTTGATAGGTTGGAACGTGTCCATTCTGGTCTAAGGGATGGCTTCTGAAAGATCTTGTCTTGGTGAAACCAAGTCCTGTGGGGAAAATGCACCACCTTTGCAGAGTGTAAAATCTAAGTACTTATCCATGTCCCTGGAAAAGGACAATTTGAGCATCAAGACATGGAAGCTATCAAGAATCTCCTCATCCCAATTTCTAAGTTAAAATCTTGTGGTTAAACAAGGGTTAAAGGATCACCAATTTCTATTGGGAGATGCCTTGGGTGTTTTTGCCAAACAGAAACCTAGTGTTTTCAAATGATAAGGAAAATCTATTTTGAGCAAAGCAAGCCTAAGATCCACTTAGACAAATGCATATAGATGATAGACTCCACTATACTACCATAGTATCACTTGCCAATACAATTCAAATGTATTGACCCTTGTGGCTATAACTTATTATGTTGCAGGTTTGTTTGATATTAGTAAAGTGTAAGGATTAGGATTACAAGTCTACAACCAACATGTCTGCCTGTGGCACTTTGAAGATGAAGGACCCCATGCTATTGTTATATTCTGCTGCATTGTAATGATTTTGAAATATATTATTTTATTCCTGGTTATAAAGTTGTATCATGACCTTTGTTTCTTGATATTACATCTTAACTGTGGATGCTAGCTATTGATATTATTTTATTATTTTATTCCAGGGACTAGCATTGTAAACACAGGGATCCTTTTCGTTTATAAAGGAGGGATCTTATATGTTACAAATCTAACCCCTTAAGGTGAATCTCGCCCTCGAGATTCGGGTTGGCTAGCAAATAGGTGAGGGTGGTCTTTCCGAAGATCGTCTTGTCTTTCCCATGTTGCTTCTTCTTCGGAATGATGGTTCCATTGAACTTTGCAGAATTTAATAGTCTTAGTCCGAGTAACTCTTTTTGCAGTCTCAAGAATCTTGATAGGTTTCTCTTCATAAATGAGATCACTTTCCAATTGGACCTCTTCCAAAGGTATAGTATCCTTCAAGGAAGTCTCTTCCATTTCTGGATGACATTTCTTAAGCTGACTCACATGAAACACATTATGAACAGCTGACAAAGACTCTGGCAATTCAATCTCATAAGCTACTTCTCCTTTACGACTCAGAATCTTGAATGGTCCAACATATCTTGGGGCCAACTTTCCTTTGACTCCAAATCTCTTCACTCCACGAAGTGGTGACACTCTAAGATAAGCTCTATCACCTACTTCATAGGTGACTTCTCTATGTTTAGGATCTGCGTAACTCTTCTGTCGGGACTGTGCTATCTTCAATCTGTCCTTAACTAGCTTGACTTTCTCTTTAGCCTCCTTGATTAGTTCTGGTCCGAACAAACTTCTTTCTCCCACACCATTCCATAGCAATGGGGTGGTACACTTTCTCCCATAGAGAAATTCAAATGGTGCCATCTCAATACTGGCTTGATAGCTATTATTGTAAGAGAATTCTACGTAAGGCAAACTTTCATCCCAACTGGCTCCATAGTCAAGAGCACATGCTCTCAACATATCTTCCAGAATCTGATTAGTCCTTTCTGTCTATCCATCAGTCTGAGGATGAAAAGCAGTGCTGAATTCCAACCTTGTTCCCAATGACTCATGTAACTGCCTCCAAAAATGGGAAGTGAATTGAGTTCCCCTATCAGACACAATACTCTTGGGTACTCCATGTAGACATACAATTCTACTCATATAGATCTTGGCAAACTTAGCACTTGTATAAGTTGTCTTCACGGGTATGAAATGAGCCACTTTAGTTAGGCGATCCACTACTACCCAAATATAACCATATCCTGACCTGGTCCTTGGCAATCCGGTAACCATACCAATCTTGTCCCATTTCCAATCAGGAATAGGTAGTGGTTGTAACAATCCTGCTGGTTTCTGATGTCCTGCTTTCACTCTACTACATACATCACACAAAGCAATATGTTCGGCGATGTCTTTCTTGAGATTATTCCACCAAAATCTTTCCTTCATATCCATGTACATTTTGGTGTTACCCGGATGAATAGAATATGGTGAGTTGTGTGCTTCTTGTAATATCAGTTTCTGAAGCTCCGGATCTTGTGGAACACAGATACGTTTTCCATGCCATAAAGTACCCTGTTCGTCTTCATGAAATCCCTTGGCTTTCCCTTTGCCAATCTTTTCCTTAATCTCTTCAATTTCCTTGTCTGTCTTCTGGGCTTCTTTGATCTTGTCCAACAAAGTGGGTTGAACATCCAAAGACATGAGATGTCCCTCAGGCACAATCTCCAATCTGAGATCTCTAAATTGGGCACACGGATCATCTGGCAATTCTCCCTTAGTAAGGCCATTCACAAAAACCTTACGGCTTAGAGCATCCGCTACAACATTTGCTTTACCGGGGTGGTATTGCAAACTCAAGTCATAGTCCTTGATGAGTTCTAGCCATCTTCTTTGTCTCATGTTAATTTCTTTCTGGGTGAAAATATACTTCAAACTCTTGTGATTTGTGAACACTTCACAACGCTTTCCCAAAAGATAAAGTCTCCATGTTTTGAGTGCATGGACAACAGAGGCTAACTCTAAATCATGAGTAGGGTAGTTTACCTCATGAGTTTTGAGTTGTCTCGAGGCATAAGCCACAACTTTTCCTTCTTGCATAAGTACTGCACATAATCCATGATGAGATGCATCACAATACACATGGAAATCTTTCTCCAAATCTGGTAAACATAAGACTAGTGCTGTCACTAGTCTCTTCTTAAATTCTTGAAAGCTGAGTTCACAACCTTCAGACCAAACAAATTTCTTATCTTTCTTTAGCAATTCTGTAATTGGCTTAGCTGTCTTGGAGAAATTCTCAATGAATCTTCTGTAGTATCCTGCCAAGCCAAGGAAACTAAGAACCTCTTTTACTGACTTAGGTGATTCCCATTCAGTTACAGCTGATACTTTAGCAGGATCAACTGCTACACCTTCTCCTGACACAACGTGTCCAAGAAATCCAACTTCATTTAACCAAAATTCACACTTGCTGAATTTGGCATACAGCTTATGGTCTCTAAGCTTCTCAAGTGTCAACCGTAAATGTCCTTCATGCTCTTCTTTGCTCTTGGAGTAGATCAAAATGTCATCGATGAAAATGACAACGAACTTATCAAGGAATTCTGAAAACACCTTGTTCATCATATTCATGAAGTATGCTGGTGCATTGGTCAAACCAAATGGCATCATGGTATACTCATACAATCCATACCTTGTGGTAAAAGCTATCTTAGGTATGTCTTGTTCTCTTATCTTGAGTTGGAAATAACCTGACCGGAGATCAATCTTTGAGAACACACAAGCTCCTTCCAACTGATCAAACCAGTCATTGATTCTTGGCAAAGGGTATTTGTTCTTGATTGTCACTTCATTGAGTGAACGGTAATCTATGCATAGCCTTTGACTTCTATCTTTCTTTTCCAGAAAAAAAACTAGTGCTCCCCAAGACGAAGAACTTGGTTGGATAAATCCTTTCTGGAACTGTTCTCCAAGTTGCTTTTTGAGTTCTTTCAACTCATCAACTGACATTTTGTACGGTCTCTTTGCTATTGGTCCGGATCCTGGTAGAAAATCAATGAGAAATTCCACATCTCTATCTGGTGGCATTCCTGGCAATTCTTCCGGAAACACATCCGGATATTCACACACAATAGGCACACTGTCCATGCTAACCCCCTTAAGAGAATTTAGCTTACTCCTTTTCGATTCAAAGTTGGTCTTGAATCTAATCCTTTTGTTTTCTGGAGTTGTGAGTGAGACAGTATGGTTGGCGCAATCTAGCACTCGCTTGTGCTTAGTCATTTAGTCCATTCCCAAAATAACATCCAATCCTTGGGAGTTTAGGATTATCAGGTTAACGGGAAGCTTATACTTCCCAAACTCTATGACTAGATCATGACATCCCGAGTTCACTATCATTTCCCCGCCAGGAGAACTTACTTTTATAGGACACCCAATAGTTTCTACCGGTAGTTCATTTCTTTCAACAAATGCTCTTAATATGAATGAATGAGATGCACCAGTATCAAAGAGAACAAATGCTGGAACAAAATTGAGTTTGAACTTACCAGCAACAACATCAGGTTCCTCATAAATTTCCTCCACATTGATGTGGTTCACTTCTCCCTTCTGAAAAGGGTTGGGCTTGTTGGGTCCTTCAACTTTCTTTTCTGGACATTCATTTGCATAATGCCCCATCTTCTTGCACTTGAAGCATTCAACCTGACTAAGATCTTTCTTGACAGGCTGGCTTCCACTGCCACTTCCACTTCCATTGTGGTGGCTCTTATATCCACCCTTGTGGTTCTTGTACTTATCATTGTCATGACTACGATTGTGCTTGTTGTCATGATAACGGTTGTGGTTGTGGTGCTTGTTGAACTTCCCATGCTTGTGGGATCCAAAACTCCCACTATCATCATAATGGGAACGTTTGTGAGACGATCTCGAGCTGTGCTTGTCAGAGTGCTTTCTCTTCCTGCTTTCAACTTGTTTCATCTTGCTCTCCAAAATAGCAGCCTTGTCACAAAGAGACTGGTATGTGGGAACATAGGCCACAGCTAACTGCAAGTTCAATTCATCATTCAACCCTTCAAGGAACTTTTCCTTCCTCTTAGCATCAGTGTCAACTTCATCCGGTGCATATCGCGCCAGATTGTTGAACTCCTCAATATATTCAGCCACGTTGCGGTGGCGCTGCTTCAAGTTATGGAACTCTTTCTTCTTCAAACTCATCACTCCGGATGAGATGTGAGCAGTACGGAAACCATCTTCGAAGATAGCCCATGTCACATCCTCAATGGGAGTGGTGATCTGGAAGTTATCCTACCAAGTGGCTGCTGGTCCTTCCAACAAGTGAGCTGCAAATCTGACTTTCTCTTCATCAGTATAGCCTACAGTCACCAAGTCCTTGTTTACAGAGCGTAGCCAATCATTGGCCACCATAGGATCAGTAGTTCCTGAGTTGCTGGCCTCAGTCTCAAGAACCTGGTAAGCATGTCAAAACCCGGTGGGTTGTTCTGATTGTTGTTGTTGTTATTGTTGTTGTTGTTGTTGTTGTTGTTCTGATTCTAGATGAACGTAGTCATCATTTGCATCAGCTGATTCTGAGCTGTCATCATTTGCTGCATCTCAGGAGTGATGTTGCTGTTGTTGGGGTTGGGATTGGCACGTCGGGGAGGCATCTGTGGTTTTTCAATGGAGATAAGAATGAGATACCCATAGATGCTAACATGCACAATACTTCACATAAACAATCACCAAACATGCATCACAATAATAAAAGTTCAACAACATAGATAACAAGTTTGCAAAGTAAACACACCAATAGCAAGCCGCCCACATGTTGGATGGTCATTGCGACTCAATAATCAAAGGCACGATAAATAAATGGTAAATGAGTAGTCATCACTACTCTGCATCAACCTCCTCGTCGACAAGTGTAAGACCTGCATTCTCCATAGCGGTCTTGTACTCCTCGACATTGGTGGTCAAGGTATCTACCTTGGCTTTGAGAGCCCTCTTCTGTGAACAAAGTCTCTCAATCACAGTTTGCTGATGCTCGAGCTCGAAGTCCTTGGCCTCCAATTCTGCAGTCATGTCTCGAATCCTCTTGTTCCTATCCTGGACTCACTTCTCTTAACTCTTGAACTTTCTGTCTTGACTCTCAAACTTGGCCTCCATCTCCTTGGCTATCTCATCTTGCTCCGCGAAGAGCTTGTCCTTCTCACGAAGCTGCACCTGGAGTTCGTCATTGTTGAGCATGACGTTGGTACTATCGGTGTCTACATGCCTAAGAAGAACCTCTATGTCCTGGAGGTATAGACGAATCGGCTCTGTTGTCTCCCTCGAAGTATCCTCGAAGTAAATGGCCTCACCATCCTCATCACGTCTACCGAAGGCGTGGAAGTGAGTACCTCTAACCTGTCGAGAGTGTCTCCCTAACAGACGTCCAATCAAGTCCTGCATGACTACCTCTAGGCCTCTCTCCTTGTCATCATGCATGAGCTTGAAGATGATTGCCTCCGTGGTAGGCTCAGTCTGGCGTCCGGGCTGATTAACCTTGAAGCCCCAAAGATCTTTCCTCTCAAACTTGGTGAGGGGAAGCACCATGATGGTAGGAAGAGGGAGATTGAGCAGACTAGTGATCTCAATAATACGAGGGCCAAAACGAGTTCCCTTGAAATATTCATCTGTGCTAATAGTAATAGTAGGCATCTATTTATAACATAGAAAAAGTTAGAATCAACACAATAAGTAATTTACAAGACAAAGCATCACAAGCATAACATTGACAAACACACAAGTCATAGCATACATAAAATCCATTACAAGCATCCAAGGTTCAACTTATTTTAGATAACATTTTTGAAAAATAAAATGATAAGTGTGGTGGTCCAACTAACGGAGTACGTTACAATCCCATCTCACTTGCCAAGTTGGCTAACAGGGCATCACTAGAGGCAATCTGTTTATCTTGATCACAAGACTCCATTGCTAAGTCTAGGAGGTCCTTCCTTAAACCTTGGTTGGTAGCCTCTAACTCTTGGGCATACTTCTTTTCTTCCCTAAGGTCATTCTGGGTGTTAAGCATTCTGCACTTGATTCTATCACCAAGTTCTTTGATGGCACTCCAAGCTGCATCCCTTGTTGAATCAAAGAATGTAGTGTGCACCATTGTGTTGGTGACCATGCAGAATCCTGAGTCTTTGTGGTTGTCTTCCTTGTTTTTATACAAGTGAAGTTGCACCCACCAGTACTCAACTCCTTCATCCATCACAGGAAAACCTTTGTACATAGCTGCACCATGTATTCCCATGGCAACCATGAGGTCCTTGAGAGCCTTGGGGAATTCTGTCTCACACTCCAAAGTCATAGTCATGAGTGGTCCCTTCCTCACGGCTTCTTTGATGGAGTTCATCTACAAATAGAGATGAGAAAGAAGTTTAGAAAAGTTTACGAGAAGAAAAGACAAGTGTGGAAGTTGTTGAAAATTTTTCCTTAGTGGTTTCCAATCCTAGGGTCATAATCCTACAGGCAACATAGTGCTCTGATACCATCTGTAAGATCCCTCCCTTTATAAAGGTAAGGATCCTTATGATTGCAATGCTAGTCCCTGGATCAATGCTAGCATCCACAGTTTAAGATGAAGTACACAGAAACAAAGGTCATTATTACAAGTCATTCCAGAGACAAACATAGTCTTTTACAACTCCATGGCCATAGGCCTAATACAAGAGTTTAAATATGTAATAAGATAAATAAGTCTTCATCTTCATGTGCCATAGAAAAACATGTTGAGTGTAGACTCATGACTCCTAATCATCATCAGAATAACCTGCAACATCACAAGTTACACCCACAGTGGGTCAATACATTGGAATAGTATTGGCAAGTGATACCTTAGTATAATATTGGTAGCTAGATACTATATGCATTTGGCTAAGTGTAGCTTAGGCTTGCTTTGCTCAAAATAAGTTTTGCCTATTAGTTGAAATCACTAAGTTTTTCTTTGACAAAAACTTTCCCAAGGAACCACCAATAGACATTGGTGAACCTTCACCCTTGTTCAACCACAAGTTTTTACTTAGAAATTGGGATGAGGAGATTCTTGATAGCTTCCATGTCTTGATGCTCAAGTTGTCCAATACCAGGGACATGGCTAAGTACTTAGATTCTTCCATCTGCAGAGGTTGTGCACTTTCCCCACAAGACTTGATTTTCACCAAGACATGACCCTTCAGAAGCCTTCCCTTAGACCAAATGGACGCGTTCCAACCTATCATCCCACTACCTCCAACTGTCCAAATGGCAAAGTTATTGCAACCTATGTGATCCAAGCAGAGCCCATATTGCCAAGTGGCTGCACTAGAAGCTTCTTAACATTTGGCCTCTCAAATCCCTTTGTTCCTGGGTGGCTTTACACGAGTGAGATACACAAGGTAAACCATAGAAATGGGCCTTGTGTAACCACTCAACATAAACCATTCCTTCCATTCCACCCAGGTGTTTCATTTACTTAGTTGTTTTATTAAACAAAACTCAAGTCCAAAGACTTAGAAATATTTTATTATATCATGAATATTTCACCACCCTTGGTTGCTACTAGCTAGGCTAAGCATGGCATAGATAAGCATCTTAACTTAGAAATTTCTAGCAATTCTACAACTACTAGGATTTCCCAAACATAGCATATAGATCAAAATATATATCCATGCAAGACTAGCAAAATATTTCTAATGCTTAGTTGAAAAACATAGGAATAAATCATGAAGCACCACTTTCCTTGGTAGTTTGGAGAGTAGCTACAATCCTCACAATCACAATCACTATTTGCACCAAAATCTACACATAAAATGATAGCACCAAATCACATACAAAATTAATACAAGCAAAAATATATGGATGCATGCAATATGACATGTGATGATTTTCTACACCCAAAAAGACAAGTGCACATTACTGATTCATAAAAAGGTTCAATACTTGCCAAACAAACTTTATTTGAACATTTAAGCATTTCCCAAATAATTGTTATACACAAAATAGGCCTACACATGTTTCTGTAAAAATAACCATTTTAACAGAAGCAAAACATTAAACACATTGCATAAATGGAAAGGGCTTTCTCTCCTGATTCCATTGATATAAATTTGTCAAATTTGGATGTGGAAATCAAAAGTTATGAATTAAACAAGTTTTAATATCTAATAGATCAAATTCAAACTTTTAAAACAAAACTCGTGCCACGCGGCGCTTTCTAATTGGCCAGTACCGCTTCGCGCTGGATCGCGCTTCCGAGCCGTTGGATCTAACTAAAATGCGCGGCTCAAATCTCTACTTACCTCTTCGCCTAGCTTCTAATCTCACCCACTGGATCTAGATCCTACGGCCACAGACCTATCGACCATAGACGGGCGGCGCTAGCGGCGGCGGCTCTGCCAGAGTCGTTACCGACGTTCTAGGTAGCGCGGGAGAGGGAGAAGGGGCTTACAATGCTCGCCGTGTGCTTCTGATGCTCAAGGTGGGCTTCGATGGCGAAGGGGCACGCAGAGGTGGTCGCTGGAGCTCGTCGGAATCGTGCACGGCGTCGGGTGGCTGCAGACATCAACGTTGCCGAGGCTCTGTGCCGTCCTTGCACGAAATAAACGCATCAGGGGGTGCGCAAGGTCACTGCGAACAAGATATCTTCAAGGAGGGAGCAAGGGGCGCTCGATTCGTACCATGATTTCTCACCGGAGAGGAGGAAAGCGTCGGGCACTTGTGGTCGTCGTCGTTGTTGGCGAGACTCTAGATGGTCCTAGCATGCACCAATGGTATGAGAATATGCGCAAGGATGCTGTGATCAGTCAGGTAAACTTAGACGACAAGGGGCGACGAGAGCTTACCGGAATCGCACGCCGGAGTCTGTCGGTACCGCGGCGGTGTGAGGGCAAATACTGGCACCCTGGTGGCGCTCCTGGCTAGCTTTGTTGGGGAAAATGGTCGCGAGGGGGAGGGGTTTAAGTAGGCAGCAGCGCGACAGGAAACGCTCGCAGCATCAAGGCTAATTACGCCGCGCCATTATCGACATCAACGGCAGCGGCGACGTGGTCCGCTGGTGGGATTTGGGGACGACGGAGTGACGTGGCTGCACGGACCATTTGTCAGCGAGGGAGGGGTGTGCGGGTGGGTGAGAAACAGAGAGAGAGGGGGAAACGGCCCGGGTGGGCTTGTGGGTTGTGTTTGCTGATGGGCCAAATTAGTGGCGTCGGCCTTTTCTTATTTCTTTATTCCTTTTCTTTTTCTGATTGAATTTCTAGGAAACATTTTCAAATGATTTCAAATATGTTTGAATTCAAACTATTTCTGGATTTTTATAAAGTGCAACCTGCACATTTTTAAGTATAGAACCATGCTATTTCACTAAACTTGCATTGGTCCATTGGAGTTTTAAAAGAAAACAGTGCCTTTACCAATGTTTAATTAATGATATAAAAATTGTTTTAAAGTCCTATTTTGTTTTAAAATTTTGTTCAAGCTTTGGAATGCATCAAACTACCATAGGATCAAATATAACTGGTTTAAAACAAACCATCTCATGAAAGAGAGTAGCATTGGGTCAAAGTTTTGTTCACATAAAATAATAGACATACAAATGCTTCTGTTTTTGTAATGACTTTGAAAAATGATCCTAAATGATTATGAATGCATGGATGATATGCATGAGTTTTGAAACATGATTTTAGGGATGTTACAATGGCCACCCAGGAACAAATAGATTTGAGATGTCAAATGTTGAGAAGCTTCAAGTGCAGCCAATTGGCATTATGGGCTCTGCCTGGATCATATAGGTTGCAATAACTTAGCCAAATGGATTGTTGGTGGTAGGGGATGATAGGTTGGAACGCGCCCATTCTGGTCTAAGGGAAGGCTTCTGAAAGATCTTGTCTTGGTGAAACCAAGTCTTGTGGGGAAAGTGCACCACCTCCGCAGAGTGTAAAATCTAAGTACTTAGCCATGTCCCTGGCAATGGACAATTTGAGCATCAAGACATGGAAGCTATCAAGAATCTCCTCATCCCAATTTCTAATTTAAAAACTTGTGGTTGAACAAGGGTTAAAGGATCACCAATTTCTATTGGGAGATGCCTTGGGTGATTTTGACAAACAAAAACTTAGTGTTTTCAAATGATAAGGAAAATCTATTTTGAGCAAAGCAAGCCTAAGCTCCACCTAGCCAGATGCATATAGATGATAGACTCCACTATACTATCATAGTATCACTTGCCAATACAATTCAAATGTATTGACCCTTGTGGCTGTAACTTATTATGTTGTAGGTTTGTTTGATGTTAGTGAAGTGTGTTGATTAGGATTACAAGTCTACAACCAACATGATTGCCTGTGGCACTTTGAAGATGAAGGACCCCATGCTATAGTTATTCCTGCTGCATTGTAATGAGATAGCCAAATGAGCTATGTAAGATGTAATAAATTATTTTATTCCTGGTTGTAAAGTTGTATTATGACCTTTGTTTCTTGATATTACATCGTAACTGTGGATGCTAGCTATTGATCCAGGGACTAGCATTGCAATCACAGGGATCCTTACCTTTAAAAGGGAGGGATCTTACATCTACCTTCATGGTCTAAGCAATACAAGATGCATAAAAGGATTAACATCACATGCAATTCAAAATATGTGATATGATATGGCCTTTCTTCCTGTGCCTTCGATCTCTATCTTCAATCATGAACATGATCTCCATCATCACCGGCGTGGCGTCAAGGTCAATGGCACCGCTCCATGGTTATCGTCCACCAGCATCAACTATTACACCTACTTTGAATAATAGACACACGGATCTTAACGAAATTAAAAGACAACCATAATGCTCTTGCCGGTTTTCGACTTACAATAAGGAACATTGCATACATCATATATAATCACAATCATGGCCATATCACATCACAGCACACCCCTGCAAAACAAAGTTAGACGCCTCTAATTTTCTTTGCATGTTTTACGTGGTTTGCGTCTTTCAATAAGTGTCGTTCTAACTTACGAACAAGAACCACAACGTTTATAATAGTATTGTCAATCACCCATTGTAAATTGAATCTTCACTATGTTGGGAGAAACACGCACCCGCAAAGCCACTTATGCAATACAAGTTGCATGTAAAGCGTGGAGCAAGTCTCATGAACGATGTCATGTAAGGTTAGCCCGGGCCATTTCATCCCACCATCCCGCAAGATGCAAAGTACACAAGAAGCAATCGACAACAAAAGAATCAATGCCATAATGACCATTGTGTTCTACTCATGCAACAGATCTACATATAGACACGGATCTAATACCACTAAAGGGGTTCGTAGCATGGAAAACAAAAAGTTTCTACCGCATTAACACAAACAAGCCAAGATCTATCTACTAGATTGTAGCAATGAGTCTATTAGAGTACTCACCCTCGAAGATTCCAAAGCGATTAACGAGAGCAGGTTCTCATGGGTGATGTAGTCGTTTACTTTCTGATCTCAATATCGCGTAGGAAATCCTTCCGACGCCACGTTCCGGCAGCGCTCCCGCAGTCGGTCACACGTACGATACTCGATGAATACATTCCTCTCCCTTGTTCCAGCAGGCAACGGAGTTTGTAGCTCTTTCCTCGCGATTCCGGCAGCATGACGACATGGTGTCGGAAGTAGAGGGGGATCCCGTAGGGCTTCGCCTAAGCCAGAGCGAGTATGGTGGAGTAGAAGAGGGCATCGGCGATCTAGGATTTAGATGTCGAGGGAAGAGGGCAGCCGGTGGCTAGGGTTTAGGCTAGACGGCAGCGGCGGTTTAGAGGGGATCTAGGGAGCCGGCGGCTTGGGGGGCAGCGGCGGCCTAGGGATTGGGTCTTGGGCGCCTAGGGCAAGGGGGATTTGACTTTTTCAAACTGCCTTTTTGACTTTCAAATTAGAGTTTGATTTCTCTCTTCCAAGTGTCCAGCCAAGTGACCTAGGACATGATGCAACCATTACACTTTGTCATGACACATCCATGTACCCTTCCCCTTACGGATCGGTGAATCTTCTAGACCCTTCTAGAACATTCCGGTGAAAACACCGGAATCATTCCCGAACTCCGAAATTGGACTTTCCTTATATAAATCTTATTCTCCGGACCATTTCGGATCTCCTTGTGATATCCCAGATCCCATCCGAGACTCCGAACAAAATTCGGTCTCTTTACTCACATTCCATATCTACTAAACAACATCGAATCCTTAAGTGTGTCTCCCTACGGTTCGTGAATTATGCAGACATGATCGAGACTCTTCTCAGATCAATAACCAATAGAGGAATCTGGAAATTCATATGGCTCCCACATATTTATACGATTAATTTGCGATCGAATGAACCATTTACATACGAAACCAATTTCCCTTTCTCTCGCGATATTTTACTTATCTGAGGTCTGATCGTAGGTATCTCTGCATACCTAGTTCAACCTCATTACCGATAAGTATTCTTTTCTCGTTCCCGTGATATGTGATCCCTTTTGAGCCAGTCACATGCTTGCAAGCTAATTGGATGACATTCTATAGCACCCCACGGGATTAGGGTTAAACTAACCTTAGATCATCATATAAGATAATCTTAACTCTGAACACGGAAGATCACAGTATGATTCGGTAACATTACAGAACACAGGGATTCAACAGCATAAGTTTAAACTCTTAACAGAATAAGATATTAGAGTTATTACAAACCAGAGGTCATAGACCAAACATTACATCACACAGCGAAAGCAAATATGTTGTTCTACAGAACAACTTAGCAAAAGGCCTAAGAGGCCATAAACAAAAGTGACTTCCATCCCATAGTCCTCAGGCTGCTACTTGGGACTCCCAACTACTCGCCGATGTCAACGTAGAAGCCACCTTCAGTTGCAACTAGATCCTCTGTAGAAAAAGAACAATGGCGCAAGACTGAGTACGAGAATGTACTCCGCAAGACTTAGATAACCTAGTATCTACATTCTTTGGCTAGAAAGGCTTTCTCTGGATTTACTTTTGCGAAAAGCAATCTTTGTTTGTAAACAAGAGAGAGAAGAGGCTCGTCTACTCAGAATCTTTTAAAAGGGATAAGATAGCAACTTCTTCATCTTGTTCATCATATCTTGATAACCATCGGCTTCATCAGAACCTCCTATCTAGGACCACCCCCTCGACCCAGAGGAAGCATCCTTAAGCACACGTGGATCAGCAGGTTATACTTAGGTTATAGTTCTCTATGATCATCATGTCCGTTCCCAAGTCGTTCATAAACATGAACACGGCTTTTTGAAAAGATTAATACCCTGCAGGGATGTACAACTTTACCCACACGTACCAACCGACTCTTAATGCCAAATTATTAGCCCTCTTCCTTGGAAGGCCGGCAGAGGGTGGTTGACCACGACCTTTACCTTGCTTTCGTCGAGACCATGAGTCACGCAATAAGTATGATTCCGCCGTAACGGGTCAAATCCCGGAGCCGGTACTTAAAGATGTGAGGCGAGGTTGGTTTACCAGGGGCGCTATCTACCCCAAGCAACCACGGCCACGCTTCCCTACCTGTTATGATGCACCTCCATCACCTCCTCTTTCAAAAACATTTTAAATGCGTATGCCAAATGGAAAGCCCGAACTATGTGACTCATGGAATCTACTAGGCAAGTTAGTCAATCGAGGTGTTCCCATAGCCCCGTGTGGTTGCACGCTCGTCTTGGTTCAAGAGGCAAGAACTCGGGTCCTAATGATGGCGAGCATGGGACTACAAAAACCACACCCAACATGGCCTCCCATACAAGCCTTATCATATTAGTTAACTTCCTCAATGATGTCACCATCTCCTACCTTTCTAGATTCTCCGGCATCTCTGATTCGTCATTTGGAAAGATCATACATTGTTACTATGCATGGCTAAGCTGTCGGTCTCAGAAGCTCTAGAAAAGCTCAATTGCCAGACCTAGGTATGCTAGGAGCAGTGGATCAGGAGTATAAGGCTACAAAAGGAAAACAGTGCAGCAGATAGGTAACACTAGCTACTAACAAAAGACCACATTGGAATCGTGTGCATCATAGCCAGAAAGTAACATACTTTGTAAAAGTAGGTTCAGAATGAGAGGCTACGCGTGCCTTGTCCGTCAGTAGACAGGTACGGATCTTCGGTGTTGTTGACTTCAGCTTCGGGTTCGGATCCTATTGCGAAGAACCAATACCGAAAAGAAAGGCGGCGATCAAGACATGGCATCGATGCAATTCTAAAACAAGGATGATGATATGACAAGTTAAATTACATTGAAATGAAACCCTAAGGCATGATTGATAGTTTCAACGGGGTTCTGAGGGTTCCAAACCCTAACTCGGGAAACTCCGGAATCTCCCGTGGGGGGTTACTTTTTTGTTCTAATTAAACATGTTATGAGAGTTGATTAGAAATGCATGAATATAGCTTAAATAGATAGAACTCATTTTTCTAAACATTTTGATATATTATTTGTATTTTTCTGACTTATAGATAATTAGTTATTGATTTTACAATATTTAAACCTTTTCTAAAATAATTAAAACAATTTAAATTGAAATATTGCATCAGGCTGACATCAGCACAGGCACCAGATATTTTTTACACACATGATGACCCTAGCCAGAGAGACTGACAGAGGGGCCCGAGGCCACCTCAGCAACCACGTTGGCCAGGCGGGGTCAGAGACGTTTTTCACCGGGGTTGGCTCTAGCCAGAGAGGCTGACTGGTGGGGCCTGGGCCACGCAGGCAAGCCACGCGAGCACCATCAAGGCTCGCCGGAGTCCGCGTCAGACGGCGTTACAGGGCACGGGAGGATGCGTGCTATGGCTCGTTCGAATCAGCGCACAGAGGTGGACCTAACTACGGCGGCGCCTCCGATTCTTGGTCACCGGAGCTTGGTCACCATCGACGAACGATGGAGGTGCTCTCTGATCTATAGTGCGGGCGCGGCACAGAGCTCTAGAGAGGAGAAGGAGGGTGCCTTGAGCACCATATGCTCACCCTGGTGCGGTTGGTGATGACGGCGGCGGCGGTGACGAGCGGCGGCGACAAGCGTCTGCGAGCACGTCGGGTCGAGGAAGAAGCGGTCGTCTGAGCGATTCCACGGCCCTGGCGATTCGCCGCATGGAGATGTAGTGGAGCGAGGCGGAGCTCGAGGTGGTGTCGGATGGGCTCGGGGAGGCCGGCAACAGCGGCTAGACGGCGGCCATGGCGGCTAGGGTTCGGCTTGCGCGGTGCAGAGAGAAAGAGAGAGCGCGCGAGGGGAAAAAGGATAGGGACGAGAGGGAGACGTGCAGCGGTGGATCTTATCAGCCCCAGAGGGCGGCGGGGCTCTGCTATTCGGGGCGAAGATTGGGCGACGGCGGCGCGGACACGCAGGAGCTTCGGATCCAGCGTCGGCAGTGAAGACGACGAGAAACAGAGGCCGAAGCGGTACGGGCCGACTCGTGGGCTCCGGGTGGGCCAGGTTGGGCTGCTGCGTGCTCCGTAGCGCGGCAGAGAGAAAGGAGTGGGAGATGCCACTCCCAGCTGCGGCTGTTTGTAGTTTTTATTTTCAGAAATTATTTTCTTTTTCTGTTTTTAGTTTTATATTTTGTATTTTCATTTGAGTTCTGTTTTGAATAATTCAAAATACAAGACTTTGTTAGAAATATTTGAAATATTGTAGGGGCCCTATTAATCCTTTTGGGCTCCAAACATTTTGTCATTTCAAAATTCAAAACTATTTTAATGTGGTTTCAAAGAGAGGGGGAAATTAGGGTTTTGGATTTGCATTTAATTCAACACTCTTGATCTTATGCATATATTTTATTTATTTAAATAGATGCATGCAATGCTTAAGTACTAATTACATATCTTACAAGCTTGGGCTGTTATAGCTCTACCCCCTTACAAGAATCTCGACCCGAGATTCCTAAGTTTTAGAAAAGAAGGCAGGGTACTCAGATCAAAGACGATCTTCTTGTTCCCAGGTTGCTTCGTCCTCGGAGTGATGATACCACTGAACTTTCAGGAACTTGATGTTTTGACGACGATTTTTGCGCTCGGTTTCATCAAGGATACCAATAGGGTACTCACGATAAGTCAGATCCTTTTGGAGATCAAGAGTTTGGTGATCAACACCACGGACAGGATCTTTGATGCAACGCTTGAGTTGAGACACATGAAAGACGTCATGTACCTCAGGGAAATTTGCAGGCAACTCCAGTTTGTATGCGAGGTTACCTTTCCTGGACAGAACACGAAAAGGACCAACATAGCGAGGAGCCAGTTTGCCTTTGATGCCGAAACGATGGACACCCTTTAAAGGGATGACCCGAAGATAAGCTTGATCACCAACTTCATATTTAATATGTTGATGGTGACGATCATGATAACTTTTCTGGCGAGACTGAGCAGTTTTCAAACGATCTCGAATGGTATGAACTTGATCTTCTGCTTCCTGGATCATATCCAGACCAAAGAACTTTCTTTCGCCGGTTTTTGACTAGTTCAAAGGAGTACGACAGGTTCTTCATATAGAAACTGGAATGGTGCCATACCTAAACTGGACTAAAAACTGTTGTTGTAGGAGAATTCAGCGAAAGGGAGGCATTGCTCCCAATTCTTGCCAAAATATATGACACACGCTCTTAACATGTCTTCAAGGATTTGATTCACTCTCTCGGGCTGGCCACCTGTACTAGGATGATAAGCTGTACCGAAGGAGAGATGAGTTCCCATAGCAGTTTGGAAACTTTCCCAAAACTTGGAGGTGAACAGACTTCCACGATCAGATGTTATATTCTTAGTAACACCATGAAAAACAACAATCCGAGAGATGTAAAGATCAGCCAGTTCACTGGCTCGAAGACTTTCCTTGATGGGAAGAAAGTGAGCGACCTTGGACAGGTAGTCAACAATCACCTAGATTGCATCATTTCCTTTTTGAGTTTTAGGGAGACCAGTGATGAAGTCCATACCAATTTCATCCCATTTCCACTCAGGGATGCGATGTGGTTGTAGGAGACCAGCGGGCCTTTGATGTTCAGCTTTGACGCGACGACAAACGTCACACTCAGCAACGAAACGACCAATATCCTTCTTCATACCAGACCACCAGAATCTTTGACGAAGATCCCGATACATCTTGGTACCTCTAGGGTGGATAGATACATGTGATTCATGAGCTTCGGTAAGAATTATCTGCTTCAAGTCGTCTCCGTTCGGCACTACCAGACGGTTACCAAAATAGAAAACGCCTTCCTTGTTTATGGAGAAACATTTAGCAGCTCCGCTAGCAATGTTCTCTTTGATCATGTCAATTTCAGAATCTTGCCTTTGAGAAGCTTTGATCTGATCCTCTAGAGAGGACTTCACTTCAAGAGTAGACAGGAATCCATGAGGAACTACTTCAAGATTCAATCGATCAAATTCCTCATGAAGAGAAGGTTGAAATTGTTTCATCATCAGGGTGTTGCAATAAGACTTACGACTTAGCGCATCAGCAACGACGTTGGCTTTGCCAGGTTGATAGTTGAGACCCAAATCATAGTCCTTGATGAGTTCCAACCATCTTCTTTGCCTGAGATTCAGATCAGGTTGTGTGAAGAGATACTTCAGACTCTGATTATCTGAGTATAACTCGCAACGACTACCGAGAAGGTAATGTCGCCATTGCTTAAGAGCATGAACACCAGCTGCAAGCTCAAGATCATGAGTTGGGTAGTTGTTCTCATGTGGTTTTAGCCGACGGGAGGCATAAGCCACCACATGCCCATCTTGCATCAACACAAATCCGAGACCTTGGTGAGAAGCATCACAGAAGACGACAAAGTCTTTGCTAGTGTCTGGAAGAACTAATACCGGAGCAGTTGTTAACTTGGTTTTCAACATCTGGAAGCTTTCTTCATCCTTATCAGACCATTCAAACTTCTTATCCTTCTTAAGAAGATCAGTCATCGACTTTGCAATTCTGGAGAAGTTCTCGATGAATTGACGGTAATAACCAGCCATCCCGAGAAAACTTCGGGCATCCTTTACGGATTTAGGAGACTCCCAGTCAGGATAGTTTGGACCTTATCGGGGATAACAGCAACCCCTTTTTCGGAAACAACATGACCAAGGAATACGAGCTCTTGTAACCAAAACTCACATTTGGAAAATTTGGCATAGAGACGATGTTCTCGAAGTTTTATCAACACCAAACAAAGATGCTCAGTGTGCTCTTCTTCAGTCTTGGAATAGACCAGAATATCATCGATGTAGACCACGACGAACTTGTCAAGATACTCCATGAAGACAGAGTTCATAAGCCACATGAAAGTGGCTGGAGCATTGGTAAGACCAAAAGACATGACTGTATACTCGTAAAGACCATAACGAGTGGTGAAAGTAGTCTTTGGAATATCTTCCTTACGGATCTTTATCTGGTGATACCCTGACCTCAAATCCATATTGGAAAAGACAGTGGCACCACTTAACTGATCAAAAAGATCATTGATCCTAGGGAGGGGATACTTATTCTTGATAGTCACAACATTGAGTGGGCGATAATCCACAACTAGACGCGGTATATTGGTATCCCGCTTCTTGACAAAGATGGTAGGACATCCCCAAGAAGATGTGCTGGGCTGAATGTATTCTTTTCCTTCTAACTCCTCTAATTGCTTCTTCAATTCCACAAGCTCATGAGGAGGCATACGATAGGGTATTTTAGAAACAGGAGCAGTTCCGGGAACTAAATTTATGACAAACTCCACACTTCGATTAGGTGGCATGCCAGGAAACTCCTCAGGAAAGACATCCGGGAATTCACAGACCACAGAAACATCTTGAATCTCTAACGGAGGTAAAACTTCAAGAGCATACAACTCTGCTTCAGGAATAGAAACAGCTCAAGGAGATAGTGACCCTACAGTCCAATACTTGACTTCTATGCCAGCAGGACTAGTCAGAGTCACATACTTGGTTGTACAATCGAGAATGGCTTGGTAACGGGTCAACCAGTCCATGCCCAAAATGATGTCAATGTCAGTTGACTTGAGGGCGATCAAAGAAGTGGGGAAAATTTGGAATGCAACTTTGATTAGATTCCCATGACTAACCATGGTGGAACGCTAACTATGTCGTGGGAATGGTCACGGCAGATGCTGCAATCGGCAGCGAGTAGTAGAACGAGGGGCAAGGGCGGCCAGCCATCTGCGGTGCGAGATGAGGGCAAAGACACGGGGTTTTACCCAGGTTCGGCCCCCCGGAGGGTAAAGACCTACTCCTGCTAGATTGTATTATCGAAGTGTTACAATGGGCGAGCTCGGCGGCTAGGCAGCGAGTCGCTTGGGTGTATCTGGTAGAACGTGTCTCTAATCGCCCCATGGGGAGGTTTATATAGGCTCACCTCCCCTAGGGTTTACATATCTCAACCGATTCGGTTAAAGCTTCGGTAGTTGTTTAAACTAACCCGACTGGGCCTATCTACTACTTTGGGCCTTGACTTCGATCGCTCGGTTCCTTCTTTGGCTTGATCCACTCGCGTTCTGCGAGCCCACTCGCCGGTTCTTGGGCGATCATAAGCGTCTGCTGGGTATACCCCGGTAGGCATATCCCCATCAGTAGTCCCCGAGGCCGTCGTCGATTAGGCGTGGGCGGCTGCTGGCAGTCGGAGTATACGGCTTCAAAGTAGACGTCCAGTCGAATCGTCGGTGGGCTCCTATATAAGGAGAAAATTAGTCATCTTGATCGCAGCTTCGGCGAGTCGAGTCAGCTTCATAGCGACTGGGTCGGCGAGCCGAGTGGCCGTAGTTGGACCGTCAGACGCGGTCAAGCTAGCCGTTGGGGTAATCCAACGGTAACTTTTGGCGTAATCACCGCATGGTAACGGCTCCCTGATTTGGCGGGCAGCACCCGCTATATAAGAGGAATGGCAGGCAATCGTAGAGCCAACTCTTCACCACTTCCTCCGAGTGCACGCATTTTCCTTCCTTCGCATCGCGATCCAGCCGACCCGAAATCCTCCGATCTCCAACCAATCCCTCGGCCATGGCCCTTTCCTCCGAGCCGTGGGGCAGATCCAAGTGCACGAGGGCGCAGCTGGCCTCTTTCGAGGAGGCCGGGATCCTGCGAGCCGGCTGTTGGCGTATTCCCGCAGCTGGAGAAACGACCCCAAACCCGCGGGAGAGGGAATTCGTTTGTTTCACCAGTCATCTCGAGCGGGGGCTAGGGTTTCCCACGTCCTTGTTCTTCCGACGCTTCTGCGCCTACTACGGGATCCAGCCTTCAGATCTGGGTCCCCACAGCATCGAGCAGCTCGCCATCTTCGTGGCGTTCTGCGAATGCTACTTGGGCTGCCGGCCCTACTTTCCCTGTGGCGAGATACATTCCACAGACGGATCGGCCAGCGAGGAAGCGGCGGCCCAATGCTAGCATGCGGCTGGCGTTCGACTCAAATCCAAAGCTTCTTTCTTTGACCTGATGCTCCCCGCCAAGGCAGCGAGCGACTGGAAGAAGTCGTGGTTCTACGTGACCGAGGCGACCCCGGAAGGCGAGGTGGTGATCCCGCGATACTCCGCCAATCGTTCCGAGCCGCGCCATCTCCAAGTCGGCAAGCTCCCCGACGACCAGCGGATGGTCGTTGACGAGATGCTCCAGACCATCCGTGGTCTGAAGAAGAAGGGCCTTCAGACGATAAATTTGTACAATTGCTGGCTTGGGCGGTGGCTCGTCCCACTCGCCCAGCGCGACCACTACATGTACCAGTACACGGGCCGGGGAGACTCGACGAAGGCCTGCCTCGACGAGTGGAGGCTGGATGATTACATCCCAGCGTTGAAGAAGATTACCCAGGCAGTGTACCTGGATGCGCAAGCTGTGGTCGCCCCCTACACCGCGAAGCGTCCGGCTCCAACGGTAATTACTTTACCTTGCTCCCAGTCGCAGTTTATGCAGTCGCGGTAATTCTGATTCTGTTCCGTGTTTGTCGCAGCTATTCCAAGTGGTGGAAGGGTGGCTCCCACCTTCGGACAATGAAAGCCCGGGCTCATCCACCCAGGACACAGGCGAGTCGCCGCCTGCCAGGGGCAACGAGGACAACGAGGAGGAGTCCGAAGAGGAGGTCGCTCCGCTGGTCCGAAAGACCCGCGGGCAACGATAGCGCGAGATCGAGGCAAGCAGAAGCCTCGAGCGCCATGATGACGACGACGAGCTCCCGGAGACCACCTCGCGCCGCCAAGCCACTCCGTCAAAGAAGAAGAAGGAAAGGGAGGCTAGGGCCCCCCCGAAGAAGAAGACGAAGTCGTCGAAGACGGCCTCGCCGCCACACTCGGCGAGCAGCTCTGATGCTCCCGGCCCGGCCGGTGAAGGCACGCCGCCAGCGGCAGCCGTGCTGGATGCGGCGACCGTGGAAGTGCCACTGGCTTCAATGCCTCCACCATTCGCCCCAGTCTCTGGGCTGGGGGAGGTTCTGGCCGCGGCAGCTTCACCTCGCAAGGAGGCTCCAACCGCAGCGGCTTCACCTCGCAAGGAGGCTCCTGCCGAAGATGTCCCAGAGGCTCCAGCCGCGGCCTCGACAACGAATAAGCCGTCCGTGTCTTGGGCACGCGACGTCCTGGAGATTGGGCTCAGTCGCCGACTGGGCCCTGAACTAGAAAAACTAGCCGGCCTCCGTACGGGGCTACGTTTTATTCCAGTCGCCAAGTGAGTGCACTTCACCCTTCCTTGTCTTTCATAATTTCTTCAGTTATTCTTTGCTTATTCGATTGATGCGTAGGACCGGAGTAAAGAGGATGGGCCATCCAACCGTGGCTAAGGTGTCGTCCGTCGTTAGCGAGCAAGATCCTTCCCGCAAGAGGAAGGCGGACGAGGCTGTCGTCTCGGCGGATGGCAGCAAGAAGGCCAAGGGTGGCGACATCATCACTATTTCTGATGACCTGGAGGCTGCAGCAGCCAGGCCCATGATGGAGGCAACCGCGTCTACGAAGGAAGGCGCTTCCTTGCCTGGAACGGCGGAGGCGACCTCCCTTGGAGCGGGTACCTCCATCGCTACCTTCCCGCGCTTCGTGACTAAGGTGGTCACAGCGAGTGGACCTGCACCCTCGAGCCACGCTCCTGGGACCACTGACGCAGAAGTCGACCAACGTCGCGGGTATACGCCAGCGCTTCTCGCGTCCGTGGACGCGGTACAACTCCACAGCATGCTTGGCGCGGCCATCCAGGTACATCCAGTCCCCGAGGATCAGGCCGGTGCTTTGTAGCGGCCTGATTCTTATGATTTCTTGTTTGTTGTATCCAGTCCCTGAGTGCACACGCGCTAAATTTTAGCGGGTGGGCACTTAGGAATTTCTTGACTGCCAGTCCCCGAGTGCGCATTCGTTGAATTTCAGCGGGTGGGCACTTAGGCATGTTGCTTTGATTGACATTTGTGTGACGTGCAGGGTCTGCAGCTGGAGTCAGCGGACCGATTGGTCGCGAAACAGCACGCGGAGAGGGAGCTGGCCGTCGTCCAGGAGGCGAACAAAGAGCTTCAGGCTGCTGCTGCGAAGGCAGAGGAAGCTCGCCAGGGGCTTGTCTCCGCTGGTGAGTTGGTGGAAGCGTGGTCTGCTCTGGGTGCCGCTGAGCAGCGAATCGCGGGGCTCGAGCGCGATCTGCGGGAGGCGAGAGAAGAGGCGAGCGCAGCTGACGGGCGAGCCAAGGCCGCCCTTGCGGCCACTGAAGAGGATCGTAAGGTGTCTGAAGTCCTTATTGCTGGGCTTCAGGACGACCACACGTCGCTTCAGGGCTTCATCACGGGACTCGCCCGCCCTTTGCTTGGTGAGTACATCTTCCCTTTCTAGTGGTTGTGGCTTTTGTGGTGTCCGTCGTACTCATCATTGTCTTCTACTCGCAGGTCGCATCATTGATAATGAAGGAGAGGCGAGCTCGCTCGACGCGAGGCAGTGCGTAAGCATGCTCGTTGATTCGGCGACGTTGTCGGCGACGTGCATCCGTGCCTACCTCCAAGAAATTTCGCCCACGGAGGTGATTCCCAGCGACCTCGTTGAGGTGTGGAAGTATTTGGAGAAGGCGCCCGCGGTCGTTGAGTTCATGACGCGGTCGGCGTTTCGGCGTGGAGCGTCGACGGCACTGAGCCTTGGGCTCGCCCACTTCCCCGAAGACTTCAACATTGATGATGTTACGAGTGGGTACCCATCGTCGACTGGCGCAGTGGAGCTGTCTGAGGTTCTCAAGTTGCAAGAGCGTGCCGCCGCGTACTCGGAGCGTGTCTGGGCGATGGGCGACCTCCTGCCATACCAAGAGACAGTTGTCGCGCCGAACGACCCCGAGCCGCCGCATCGTGACTTCAAGGTCGAGCAACCTTTTCGCGCGGCGATGGCAGGTGAGCTGACGACGTATCCATCAAATCCGTACACAGCGTTCATCCGTGGTCGCCGAGATGTTGGCGAGTCTTCATCGAAGCCTGCAGAGTAGGGTAGTTTGCCTTGTGGCGTTAGCAGCAGTTCTTCCACGCGGGCATATTGTGTAACATGAACCAATGCAATATGCGATTGAATGAGACGTCGTGTCTATTTTGGTAATTGTTTGTGTGCTGTTGATTGATTTTGAACGAGTCCCCGAGCACGTCCGCCCTTTGTGGGGTTTACCTCGTATATGATAGATGTGTTGTTATCATGTGTTTTGTTGTTTTGGTCGACTCGCCCGAGCTCGGAGAGCCAGTCGCTAGGCGACTCCCTTGAGTGCTCTGTACTTTACCGTTTTCCCTTGCGCGAACGAGGTCGGGTGGCCGAGTCCCCGAGTGTGGTACTTGGTTGTTCGAGGCGCGACTCGAGGGTGGTTAAGGACTTATCGCGTTGGTGTGAGCGCGTAGCTCCTGCCTGGCCCGTAGGGTCAGTCGCATGGCGAGTCCGGGGCATGCTCTCTTACTTGGCGTTTTCCGGCGCTCGCGAGCTGGTCTTGATCCCCGGCGTGGTACTTAGCTTGAGTCGCTATGCCGAGGATGCGGAGGACCAAGGTCGCTGTGAAGCGATGGCGATTGTCTTGGTTCGTAGAACCCGGTCGAGCTAAGCGACTCAATGGGGCTCGGGTGGGCGTTTTTGTGGGGTGCAAGACAAGTGATTCGGTGCTCTTGCACTTTTCTAACCGTCGGTCGCTGTTCGAAGGTTGACTTCTGCGATTAAGCGTAATCTTGTTATTGCAGTCGAGTGGCACAAGTCATGGAGAAGGCGCAATTTGCGGTAACCGTTTTTTTTATTTATTTCATAGCATTGGAGAGTACATGTGTAGGGTTCTAGGAGTAGAACTTCCGTAGGAGGTTTACATTCCATGGTAAACAGCGTCGAGTTCGCCGTCCCGCAGACGTCGATGAGGTAGTAAGCGTCGTTCTGGTCTGCGCCCAATAGCGAATGGGCCTTCCATGGAGGAGAGCTTGTGCATGCCCTTCTTGTCTGGATAAGGCGTAACACCGGTCGCCTACGGAAGGTCTGACTTTCACCCGTCGGCTGTGGTAGCGGCGGAGTCCTTCTTGGTAGATGGCGGTGCGTGACGGCGAGTCACGTGCTTCATCGAGTTGGTCGATCCGTCTTGGCGGGCGAGCTCGTTTGCAGCTCCGTATAATGGGCGACCAGCGGCGAGTCGTGTTCGGTCGGTGGGCATAGCGCCTCGGCGCCATAGACCATGAAGAAGGTGAACCTGTCGATCTGTTGGTGAGTGCGGATCCCTAGATGACAGAAGGCTCCTCGACCCAGCACCGCGGTGCGCTCGAGTGGTACTTGGAGTCGCGGCCGTGGAGGATGCTTTGGTTGGCCCGTTCCGCTGGCCGTTGGATTCGGGTGGGCGGCGATGCTGGTCGAGCGGATGTGGTGCTCTTCGAATTCGGCCATGGCTCCTTGGCGAAGTTGGTGCCGTTGTCGTGATGATGCTGTTTGGGAACCCGTGGCGATATATAAGCTCGCGTAGGAATTTAGTGGCGGTCTTCCGTCGCATTTCGGACTTGGCCTCCACCCATTTCGTGAATTTGTCGTGGCGACTAGGAGGTGGGTGTAGCGGAGGGCCTTCTTGAAGGGCCTACCATATCCATGCCCCACGGCGAATGGCGGTGATGGGGATTGTTTTGGCGCGAGCTTCGGCACGGCGTCTGGTTGGCGTGCCGGCACCGGCGCCGCTGGGCGATATCGACAACATCGGCGTGTCGGTGGGCGGTAAAATCCATGTCGCATAGCCTTGGCGACCAGGGAGCAGCGGCGGCGTGGTGGCGCGATCACGGAGTGGATGTCGTGGAGGATCTTGCGTCCTTGATTGGTTGGGCGGCGTTGGAACACGCCGGTGACTGCGCTTGTGGAGCTCGCCGTCGATGATGGTGTAGGACTTGCATCGACGGCGATCATTAAGCGTCCGTCTCGTTCGCGGCAGGTGCGGCTTCGGTAAGCGGTGTAGGGCTTAGTCGATCGTGCGGGTCATTGTGAGTGCGACCAAGGCTGCCTCTGGTTGGAGTGGGACTCGATGTCAATCTCCCTCGGGGAAATGATGGCTTGGTGATCGTGTCGAACACGCGGCGGGTGGTGCGGTCGAGCCGACCTGATGTGAGAGTCGTCGGCCTCCTCGTTCTTCCGCTGTCGATCCATTCGAGATGGCGGTGAAGTGTCCTCCCAACTTGTCCCTTTGCTTGGCGATGCCGCCATGAGTGGGGAGACGGCGTCGCAGGTGCCGGCGACTTGCCCCGCGACGAGATCGGAATCTCCGTAGCAACGTAGGCGGTTGATGTTCATCTCCTTGGCAGCTCGCATGCCGTGGAGTAAGGCCTCGTATTCGGCCATGTTGTTGGTGCAGGGTGTGAAGTCGAGGCAGAGGATGTAGCGAAGCTTGTTGCCCTTTGGTGAAGTTAGCACAATCCCTGCGCCTGCGCCGTCCGCGTTTTTGGAGCCGTCGAAGTGCAGGCTCCAGTAATGGAGGTACGACAGCTTCTCTGGCTGCTGGGCCTCTTCCCAGTCGGCGATGAAATCCGCTAGGGCCTGCGACTTGATCGCTTTTCGTGGCTCGTATTTGATGTTGTGGACGCCGATCTCGACGGCCCACTTGGCGACCCGCCCGGTCGCCTCGTGGTTGCGGATGATATCTTGCAGTGGCGCTGAGGAGACGACCGTGATCGGGTGCTCCTGGAAGTAGTCTGATGGCGCATTGAGCTCAAAGACCGCATATACCAGTTTTTGGTACTGCGGGTACATTGGCGCGACTTCGGTGAGGACCTCGCTGATGTAGTACACGGTCGCTGTCTTTGGCGCTCCTTTCCTTCCTCCGGTCGTTCGGCGACCATGGCCAGCGGACGACGGCGCTCGGAAGCCGCGTGAACCAGCATGGGTTCTTTGTTGGCGGGGCGAGTAGCGGTGCAGTAGTACTTTCTTGAGGTCGCGGAGGCGTCATCCGCCTCTTTGTCCCCTTTGGAAGGTGGGGTTCTTCGTCGAGGCGGTATAGGGGCATCGCCTTTTCCGTGACGGGGGATGAAGCGGCGAGTGCGCTACTCGCCCGGCCCGGTTACGGGCGTCGCGAGCACTTTCGGGTTTGCCGAGCCGGGCGATCGTGTCGATCTTTGTGGGGTTCGCCTCGATCCCTCGTTTGGAGACGACGTACCCTAGTAGTTGTCCCGCTGGGACACCGAAGGTGCATTTGCCTGGGTTTAGTTTTATCTTGTATTTTCGCAGGTTCGCGAAAGTCTCCGCCAGGTCGGCGAGTAGGTCACCCTCGCGAGCAGATTTGACGACCACGTCGTCGATGTAGACGTGGATGTTGTGGCCAATTTGGCTCGCGAGGCATTCTTGCATGCACCGCTGGTAGGTTGCCCCGGCATTCTTGAGGCCGAAGGTCATGGCGGTGTAGCAGAAGGCTCCGAATGGCGTGATGAACGCCGTCTTCTCCTCGTCCTCGACGGCCATTTTGATCTGGTTGTACCCGGAGTAGGCGTCGAGAAGCGAGCGATTCGAGCCAGCGGTTGAATCGATTATCTGGTCGATCCGGGAGGACGAACTGCTCCTTTAGGCGGTATTGTTCAAATTTGTGTAGTCGATACACATCCTCCAGGTCCCGTTCTTTTTCTCGACCAGGACTGGGTTTGCCAGCCACTTGGAGTACTTGATTGGCCGGATGAAGCCTGCAGCGAGTAGACGCTGCACCTCCTCGGCGATTGCCCGGCGGCGCTCTTCATTGAAGGGCCGCAGCGACTGCTTGACAGGTCGTACTTTAGGGTCGGCGTTTAACTTGTGCTCAGCGAGCTCCCTAGGGACACCGGGCATGTCAGAGGGCTTCCATGTGAAGATGTCTCTGTTCTCACGGAGGAACTCGATGAGCGCGCCTTCCTATGCTGGGCTCATGCCCGTCCCGATCGTCACCGTCTGGCTAGAGTTGCCTGGGACCAGCTCGACGGTGCGGGTGTGCGTCGTGGCCTCAAAGGTTGAGGTGTTTGCGCCCTCTGAGTTGGGCTTCTTGAGTATGGTGGGGTCGTCGTTGTTGACTCCGCTCGCATACTTGGCGAGCTCGTCGGCGTGGTTGGTTTCCGCCGCGATGACGGCGTCAGCGAGCTCGGCTCCTTTGGCCTCGCACTCGGCGGCCATGTCGGGATCGCCGTGGATGGTGATGACGCCGCACGGCCCGGGGAGCTTCATCGCGTTGTACGCGTAGCGAGGCGCTGCCATGAACTTGGCGCTGGCGCCCGGGGCTTGATGGTAAGCGCTGTCGAAGGCAGCTCGAAGATGATCCGCTCGGTGCGGAAGTTTGCGGTGTGCGAAGGTTCTGGCGGCGTGAGCTTGCCGATCGGATCGCCTTCCGAGGGGCGATGTCGTGGAATGTGGTGTGAGTCGTCTCGATCATTGATTGCGGAGACCGATCGCTGAAGGTGTCGAGGTAGAGGATGTTGATGGAGCTGCCGTCCGCCAGTGTCTTGGGAGCGATGATCGCCGACCTTGGGCTTGACCACGGGCGACTTCACCTGGGTACTCGATGCGTGGCGAGTGGTCTTGGCGGCTCGGTGATGGGCTGCTCCGACCAGTTCGAGGCGGGGGCGTCTATTTGGGCCACTGCGTTGACGGCGACAGCGCGGGCGATGACCTTCTTCTCGCGCTTCGTGTTGAAGCCTGTGAAGGTGTGGAGCGAGCCGGCCACTGTGCCGAACTTGCCGCCGTTTGGCTGGTCGTTATTGGGGTCCTCCCGCGCTCGCCGTGCCTTTTCGATCTTCCTGAGGGTGTGGCAGTCGGCGGTTGTGTGCGTTGCGGGCTTCCCTTCCCTGCTATGAAACGCACAGGGTTGGTTAAGGAGGGCCGCGGGATCGAACCTTGGCTTGGCCTTGTAGTTGCCGCCATCGCGGCGTTGTCCTCCATCACGGTGGAAGCTCTTGGGCTCGCGTTGTGCGTGCCCGGCGTTGGCGAGAAAGTCGACTCGCCCGTCACTGCGGCGCTTGCCGGTGAGGCGAGTGTTGCTGTAGCGTAGGGTGGTCCGTTGTCCGTTGTCATTGCCACTCGTGCGGCGTTGGCCTCCCGATTCGTCGTCAGTATCCTGGTTTGGATCTTCCTCTGCGTACCGGTTGGCGATCTCGAGGAGGTCCGGTATGTTGTCGAGTGTGCGATAGTGTCGCTTGAGTTTGGCGACCAGTGGCTCGTAGCGGCATGAGGTCTTGAAGCAATGGATCGCGGTGTCTGGGTGGATGCCTAGCGCGTTGTACCAGTGCACGCCGCTGGACCCGATTCTTGGTCGACTCGCGGGTCCCGGACGCAGGCCTCGTGTCCTCGATGGTGGTGGCGCGCGTGTAGGAGCATTCGAAGTGCCTAACGAAGGCGTCGCGCATCTCTTCCCAGGAGTCGATACTGTCTTGGGGGAGGGTGTTTATCCACTGCCTGCACGTCCCCTCCATCATCAGGGGGAGGTAACGGGCGGCGAGCAGGTCAGTGTGGCCCGCGATCCCCATCGCCATGAGGTATGTGTCGAGCCATACGGCGGGGTCGTACGAGGGGTCGTACTTTTCTACTTCTTTTGGCGCCTTGAAGTTTGGCGGATACTTATCGCCTCGGATCATTGGTCCAAAGCACTTGGGTCTGAGTCGACTGAGCGACCCCATGGGCTCGCCGTCGCGGCGATTGGTTAGGGTGTGTCGCAGGTCGTCGGGCTGGCGTGCGCGCCAGCTTTGGTTGTTGATGATGTGGGTGCGGGCGTCGATGGGTTGCCCGTTGGCGGCGACAAGGTTGGTTGCCGGCCTGGGGTCGTTGGTGGAGAGTGCCGTGTTCGTGGGTCGGTATTGGAGCTGCAGTGGCTCTGGTGGCGGGCAGTTGAGGGTGTTTGCCGCCGCCGGGCGGCCGCTGGAGGCCGCTCTACTTCCTGAGGAACGCGAGTAGACTCGTCCTTGCGAGTCGGCGCCCGCTCGTTGCTGCTCGACGGCCTTTGCGAGCAAGGCCTTGACGTATTCGATCTGCAGGGCGCCGTTGCCGGTGGCCGTGATGCTGTCGGCTGCTGCTCGTCCTGCCACGAGGTTCTCCATCGGGGTGGAGAATAGTGGGAGGCCGTTTGCGTCTCGCTCCCGTGAGGAGGCTATTATCCGCGGCTGGTCCCTGGGAGGGTGCGGTTGGGTGGCGGTGGGGCGCCCATTGCAGTTGATCCTGGCGGGGGTCGAGCACTTCCTCCTGGTGGCGCGTTCTCGCAGATCGCGCGCTCGGCCATGCGGGCCGGGTCGCTTTCGTCGTCGAAGTTTAGGGCGCTCCCTTGAACGGTAGGGTTCAGGCGTGTCCTGATCCGCTGCTAGTGGTAGCGTGAAAGCTCCTGCGCCGTCACCTGCTCGAGGCGGAATTTTTCGCGCTCGGCTTGCTCTTTGCGTACCGCCTCCGCCAGTTTCAGGCGGAGTTCCTCGACCTCCGTTGCCGTGGCGTTAGGAGGGATAGGGGTGGAGAACGGGTCCTCCGGCGGATCGGTGCTGGTCGCCATGTAGGTCGCGGTGTGGCGACCGGCTTCGTCGTGGGGGTCGCCAGAGTTATCAGATCCGGAGTCGAACTCGAAGATCCCGAGGATGGAGGGATCCTCGAAGTCTCCCGCGTTGGAGACCTGGGCGATGGAGCCCGCGGGCGAAGCCACGGTGATGGATCCGGCGAGTGACGCCGGGGTCACCGAGTCGGCGTCGTCGGTGAGGGCCACGTCTTCTACGGCCGCTGAATTCCCGGCCACGTTGCTGTTGGCCGAGTTGTACTCAGAGGCGAGGCGATGGATCGTGCGAATCTGGCTCTCGGAGAGCCGATCACGTGGCGGCGACTCGCGGATGCGAGCTGAATCCTCCGAGACGATGACGTCGGTAAGGCCGACGAAGAGGCTGATCGTGCCAATCGGCAGGATCACGCTGTGCGTGACGGGTCGCGCCGCCGGGACGTAGCTGCTCGGCAAGATTTGGAGCATCTCGCCGATCGCTATCATGCGGCCGGTGGCGACCGTCTCGTTGATGGGCAGATTGGATCTCGCCGCAGAACACCGGCCAGACCGGCCACGGTGGGCGCCACTGTCGTGGGAATGGTCACGGCGAATCTGCAATCGGCAGTAGTAGTAAACGAGGGCAAGGCGGCCAGCCATCTGCGGTCGAGATGAGGCAAAGACACGAGGTTTTACCAGGTTCGGCCCCGGAATAAGACCTACTCCTGCTAGATTGTATTATCGAAGTGTTACAATGGGCGAGCTCGGCGGCTAGGCAGCGAGTCGCTTGGGTGTATCTGGTAGAACGTGTCTCTAATCGCCCCATGGGGAGGTTTATATAGGCTCACCTCCCCTATGGTTTACATATCTCAACCGATTCGGTTAAAGCTTCGGTAGTTGTTTAAACTAACGCGACTAGGCCTATCTACTCGCCTGGGCCTTCAGCTTCCAGTCGCTCGGTTCCTTGCTGGGCTTCGATCCACTCGCCGTTCTACAGGCCCACTCGCCGGTTCTTGGGCCAGTCACAAACGTCCTGCTGGGTATACCCCGGTAGGCATATCCCCATCAAACTAGAACCAGGAGACTAAACTAGCAAAGGAACAGACAACCCCTCAAAACTTATCCCATGTATTTGAGCAAAAGCTTGTGACAGGAATGAATGCGATGCTCCAGAATCAGACAAAACTTTAGCTGGAATTTGATTGATATGAAGCGTACCCATGATGACGCTTGGATGTTCCTAAGCCTCCTCATCAGAGATATGGTTCAGGCGTCCTTTTCCAGCACCTGGATACTTATCATTCTTCTTTGGTGATTGTGCCTTCTCAGAAGCACTCTTTTGAGGACAATCTCTTGCATAGTGGCCAGGCTGGCGACAATTGAAACATATGAGGCCTGATCTAGTACCATCAGCATGATAATTTGATCCACCAGCATTGCTTGAAGTAGCATTCGGACGAGGAGCGTATCCAGAAGTCATTGGATTATAAGGAGCACGTGGCACAACACTGTAAGGCACGAATACACGACACTTCTTATTGCCAGAACCAGCCTTGTTGTACCCCTCTGGGGACGCTTACGAGTTTCTTCATACTCCACCTTTCCACTCTCGGCTTTGATAGCCTTATTAACAAGACCTTGGAGGTTAACAAAGTCCATGATATGGATATCCCGGGGAACCTCAGGATCCAGTCCCTTGTGGAACAGAGCTTGGTTCTTAACATTAGTGGAGACCTCTTCAGTAGCATAACAGGCAAGACGACTGAAGTTGCACTGGTAATCACACACGGAACCAGTGCCCTGCTTAAGCTTGAGGAACTCCTCCCTCTTCTAATCCATCAGACCCTCCGGAATATGATAAGCTCGGAAGGCTTCAGTGAACTCTTGCCATGTAACAACATGTTGAGATTCTTGCATAGCAAAGAAATTTTCCCACCAGGAGTTAGCTGCTCCCTCCAGATGATAGGCAGCAAAAGTCACCCAATTAGCTTGAGCAACATGACCAACCTGAAGTTTGCGTTCCATAGTGCGAAGCCAATAGTCTGCATCAAGTGGCTCAGTGGAATAGCTGAAAACTGGCGGAGTGAGACGTGTGAAGTCCTTGATACCAACTTGATTGTTCTGGCGTTGAGCAGTGTTGCGCTCCATCCTTTCAAGGAGCCTCATGTTGTTAGCACGGTTGGTTTCGTACATGGCCATGAGTTGAACCATGGACGGCAGTGGAGGAAGGTTGGAAGATTCACCCTCATTTGCAGCACCACGTGCATGAGCACGGGTACGGGCACGAGAGGTATCACCCATCCTAAAAGAACAAAAAGAGTTAGACAAGGGATTCAAAGGAACAAGACGGAAAGATGAACAACGAATACTTGATATAAAGGTATCATATTATCAAGCATGGTAGTATCAAAGCATACTAATGTATACACTAACCAACTGACTTACGAACCATGACAATGGAATGCTAAGATGTTACACACCAAGCAAAGCTGAGATATCTTGGAACTCTGAGAATAGCAACCAAGTACGGAGTACTTCAGAAAAACAACCCCAAAACCACGATCATAAAAGTTTGAGATATAAGGTAACGAATGAAAACCTTTTCAAAACCAAATGAGGTAAGGAAAACTCCAGCATCAGAAACACACCAGAGAAGGATTCAAAAGGATCCTAGTCAGAGTTTCTGCAATTAGTTTTTAACTTTCAAATAGTTTTGTCAACTTTTAGACTCAACATCGACCAATAAAAGGGTTTCCTACAGGCAGTCCGGCTCTGATACCAAAACCTGTAGCACCCCCCGGGATTAGGGTTAAACTATCCTTAGATCATCATCTAAGATAAGCTTAACTCCAAACACGGAAGATCACAGTATAATTCGGTAACATTACAGAACACAGGGATTCAACAACATAAGTTTGAACTCTTAACAGAGTAAGATATTAGAGTTATTACAAACCAGAGGTCATAGACCCAACATTACATCACACAGCGAAAGCAAATATGTTGTTCTACACAACAACTTAGCAAAAGGCCTAAGAGGCCATAAAAAAAGTGACTTCCATCCCATAGTCCTCAGGCTGCTACCTGGGACTCCCAACTACTCGTCGATGTCAACATAGAAGCCACCTTCAGTTGCAACCAGATCCTCTGTAGAAAAACATCAATGGCGCAAGACTGAGTACGAGAATGTACTCCGCAAGACTTAGATAACCAAGTATCTACATGCTCTGGCTAGAAAGTCTTTCTCTGGATTTACTTTTGCGGAAAGCAATCTTAGTTTGTAAACAAGAGAGAGAAGAGGCTCGTCTACTCGGAATATTTTAAAAGGGATAAGATAGCGACTTCTTCATCTTGTTCATCATATCTCGATAACCACCAGATTCATCAGAACCTCCTATCTAGGACCACCCCCTCGACCCAGAGGAAGCATCCTTAAGCACACGTGGATCAGCAGGTTTTACTTAGGTTATAGTTCTCTATTATCATCACGTCCATTCCCAAGTCGTTCATAACCGTGAACACTACTTTTTGAAAAGATTAATACCCTGCAGGGGTGTACAACTTTACCCACACGTACCTACCGACTCTTAATGCCAAATTATTAGCCCTCTTCCTTGGAAGGCCGGCATAGGGTGGTTGACCACGACCTTTACCTTGCTCTCGCCGAGACCATGAGTCATGCAATAAGTATGATTCCGCCGTAATGGGTCAAATCATGAAGCCGGTACTTAAAGATGTGAGGCGAGGTTGGTTTACCAGGGGCTCTATCTACCCCAAGCAACCGCGGCCACGCTTCCCTACCTATTATGATGCACCTGCATCACCTCCTCTTTCAAAAACATTTTCAATGCATATGCCAAATGGAAAGCCCGAACTATGTGACTCATGGAATCTACTAGGCAAGTTAGTCGATCGAGGGGTTCCCATAGCCCCGTGTGGTTGCACGCTCGTCTTGGTTCAAGAGGCAAGAACTCGGGTCCTAATGATGGCGAGCATGGGACTACAAAAACCACACCCAATGTGGCCTCCCATACAAGCTTTATCATATTAGTTAACTCCCTCGATGATGTCACCATCTCCTACCTTTCTAGATTCTCCGGCATCTCTAATTCGTCATTTGGATAGATCAGACATTGTTACTACGCATGGCTAAGCTGTCGGTCTCAGAAGCTCTAGCAACGCTCAATTGCCACACCTAGGTATGCTAGCTACTGACAAAAGACCACATTGGAATCGTGTGCATCATAGCCAGAAAGTAATATACTTTGTAAAAGTAGGTTCAGAATGAGAGGCTACCCTTGCCTTGTCCGTCAGTAGACAGGTACGGATCTTCGGTGTTGTTGACTTCAGCTTCGGGTTCGGATCCTATCGCGAAGAACCAATATCAGAAAGAAAGGCGACAATCAAGACATGGCATCGATGCAATTCTCAAACAAGTATGATGATATGACAAGTTAAATTACATTTAAATGAAACCCTAAGGCATGCTTGACAGTTTAAACGGGGTTCCGAGGGTTGCAAACCCTAACTCGGGAAACTCCGGAATCTCCTATGGGGGTTACTTTGTTGTTCTAATTAAACTTGTCATGAGAGTTGATTATCAATGCATGATTATAGCTTAAATAGATAGAACTCATTTTTCTGAACATTTTGATATATTATTTGTATTTTTCTGACTTATAGATAATTAGTTATTGATTTACAATATTTAAACCTTTTCTAAAATTATTAAAACAGTTTAAATTGAAATATTGCATCAGGCTGACATCAGCACAGGCGCCAGATATTTTGTACACACACGATGACCCTAGCCAGATAGACTGACAGAGGGGCCCGAGGCCACCTCAGCAACCATGTTGGCCAGGCAGGGTCAGCGACGTTTTTCACCGGGGTTGGCTCTAGCCAGAGAGGCTAACTGGTTAGCCACGCGAGCGCCACCTAGGCTCGCCGGAGTCCGTGTTAGACGGCGGCAAGAGACGGGGCTACAGGGCACGGGAGGATGCGTGCTACGACTCATTCGAATCAGCGCACAGAGGCGAACCTAACTACGACGGCGCCTCTGATTCTTGGTCACCGGAGCTTGGTCAACGTCGATGAACGGTGGAGGTGCTCTCTGATGTACCGCGTGGGCGTGGCACAGAGCTCTTGAGCGGATAAGGAGGGTGCCTTGAGCACCGTATGATCACCCTGGCGCGGTTGGTGATGACGGCGAGGCGGGGCGGTGACCGGAGCGACGCCGAGGCATGCGGCAGAGCATGTAGGGGTCAGGGAAGAAGCGGTCGATGGCGACGATTTACGGTGCCCTGTCCAGATTCCTTCAGCAGGGAGATGGATTGGAGCGATGTGGAGCTCGAGGTGGTGTCGGATGGGCTCGGGGAGGCCGGCAACGGCGGCTAGCCGGCGGCCATGGCAGCTAGGGTTCAGCTTGCGCGGTGCAGAGAGAAAGAGAGAGCGCTTGAGGGGGAAGAGGATAGGAACGAGAGGGAGACATGCAGCGGTGGGTCTTATCCTTCCCAGAGGGTGGCGGGGCGCTACGATTCGGGGCGAAGATCGGGCAACGACGGCACGGACACGCAGGAGCTTCAGCTCGGCATGATAACAAAGGCAGAAAACAGGCGGCAGTGCGGGCGGCTCACAGGCCCAGGTGGGCCAGGTTGGGCTCTTCTTGATTTGTAGCCTTGACAGAGAGAGAAAGGAGAGGGAGATGGGCCACGCCCAGCTGCGGCTATTTGTTGTTTTTATTTTCAGAAATTATTTTCTTTTTCTGTTTTTAGTTTTATCTTTTGTATTTTCATTTGAGTTCTATTTTGAATAATTCAAAATAAAAGACTTTGTTATAAATATTTGAAATATTGCAGGGGCCCTATTAATCCTTTTGGGCTCCAAACATTTTGTCATTTCAAAATTCAAAACTATTTGAATGTGGTTTCAAAGAGAGGGGGAAATTAGGGTTTTGGATTTGCATTTAATTCAACACTCTTGATCTTATGCATATCTTTTATTGATTTAAACAAATGCATGCCATGCTTAAGTACTAATTACATATCTTACAAGCTTGGGCTGTTACACATTCCACCAAGAGGGCCCAAAATATATCTATCCGTCATATGGATGGACAAATCCCACTCTTGATCCATGTGCCTCAACACATGCTTTCCGAACACTCAATTCCACCTTTATAGCCACCCAGTTACGGTGTGGTGTTTGATGTCATCAGAGCATCCTTCCGGTGATGGTGATTAGCATGATCTCATGGTCGAAGGAATTAGGTTACTATGTATCAGAAAGCTTATAGCAAGTGAACTATTTGAATGACTTGATCTTATGCTACGCTTAACTATAGGAGTATGTCCATCACATCATTCTCCCAATGATATGACATTATTAATAACATCTCAATGTTCATGATCAGGAAACCATGATCATATATTAACCAACAAGATAGTTTAACAAGAGGCTTTACTAGGGACTCTTTTATGTTTACAAACCACACAAGTATTAATGTTTCCGATTAATACAATTATAGCATGGTATGTAAACATTTATCATAAGTACGAAGATATGATAATAACCACTTTATTATTGCCTCTTGGGCATATCTCCGACAGATACTTCACCATTTATGGGCCTAGGGGAATGCATTGTGTATTTGGATACTAATTGTGGGTTTGCCGGAGTGACAGAAAACTGAACCCCCGTTAGGACACCATTGCACAAGGGAGCGCAGGATCTCAGAGTTTAAGGCTATGGTTAGGTTTATACCTTAATTGCTTTCCTGTAGTTGCGGATGCTTGCAGGGGGTTTAATGACAAGTATGTATTATTCCAAGTAAGGTCGGTACATTAGCATAGGTTCACCCACACAACACTTACAACACCAAAGAAGGGTACTCGGCTATTTGAAGCGAAAGCACTTGACAGAATTCCCATGTGTCCTCGAGAACGTTTGGTCCTTATAAGTATTTCCATCGGCTTGTCCTTTGCTAAGAAAGGATTGGGCCACTTGCTGCGGTTGTTCGTTGTCTTTATTACTTGCACTTTATTTCTTTGCTTTATCATAAAACCCCTAAAAATCCATTTGCTAAGTATTTACAGAGATTTCCTGCCCCTTACCACTAGTCAACACCTTCTGCTCCTCGTTGGGATCGACACTCCTATTTATCGAAAGTACTACGATACACCCCCTATACTTGTGGGTCATCAAGACTATTTTCTGGCGTCGTTGCCGGGGAGTGAAGCGCTATTGAAGAGTGGAACTGGTAAAGGAAACTTCTACTATGAGTATTGCTTTTTATTTCTGTTTGTTACTTTGTTTCCAATATGGATAACCCACTTGGTTTTCTGTTTGTGAAAACTAGTACCACTGTTAGGGTAGTAGATGAACCACCGCCTGTTGAGATAGATCCTTTTAAGATACCTACAAGTATTGTTGATCGTGTTATGGATAATTATTATTTAGGGGATGGAACTGTCCACCTTGGTGATCATTTGCTTTTTATCCATGAATTATGTGGGTTGTTTAAGTGTGCAGGTATCACAACTGAACATGTGAATAAGAAGTTACTCTATATATCCTTGAAAGGGAGAGCTGAAGAATGGTATACGCTGCTGAAGAATGGACAATCCATGGAATGGGAGGAAATAGTACCTCTCTTTTATTCTAAATTTTATCCTCCCAGTGAAATTCATAAGGATAGGAATTTGATATATAACTTTTGGCCTCGTGATGGAGAGAGTACAGCTCAAGCTTGGGGGAGATTGAAGTTACTAATTCTTAAATGTCCTATTCATGAACTCCCTAACAATATTATTATCAATAACTTTTATGCTAGGCTTTCTCTTCATGATAAAGATTTAATAGATGCTTATTGTGCTGGATCATTCACACGTATGAAGGAAGAAGCTAAATGGGATCTCCTAGACCGTATTCAAGAGAACACTGAAGCTTGGGAGAATGACAAAGGAAGAAAGTCAGGTATAAATTATGATTATGAATGCATAAAATCTTTTATGGGAACTGATGACTTCCGTGATATTAGTAATGAGTATGGTCTTGAATCCCAAAGTATTGCCAACTGTTTAAGGCTTTTGCCTCTTACATAGAAATTCCTAAAAAGAAGTGGAATAAGTACTATGCACCTTATAAAGATGTTGTTAGTCATGTTCCTGTTCGAAGCATTGAAGTTTGTACTATTGATCATATTTTGACTGAACCTTATATTGAGAAAATACCTTTCCCAGCTAAGGTAAAGGAGTATTCTATGATGATTAGTGTGAATAACAAAGGTACAAAGAAAATTGTGGAACCTGATGAGCAAATGAATACTGAATCTGTGGTAGCTATTGTGAAAAATCTTGTCACTAGAAATATAGAGGATGAGCACATTGTATTCTGTGAAGACGCTTCTAATATTATTTCTCATCCTACTAAAGCCAGAAAAGCTAGTGTCCCTATGCTTTCTGTTAGAATTGGTGATCATTGCTATTATGGTTTATGTGATATTGGTGCTCGTTATAGTGCTATTCCTTATGAGCTTACAGGGAAATTATGCATGAAATTGGTCCTTGTGAGCTTGAGGACATTGATGTGGCTATTCACCTTGCTAATAAGGAAACCATTTGCCCTATTGGTATTGTAAGAGATGTGGAGGTCCTCTACGGTAAGATTAAGTATCCTGCTGATTTTCTAGTGCTTAATTCAGCAGCTAGCAAAACTTGTCCTATCATTTTTGGTAGACCTTTCGTGAACACTTATGGAGCTATTATAGATTGTAGGAAGGAAAAAGTTTTGACTAAGTTTGATGGAGATTCTTATGAGTTTAATTTTTCCAAATTTGCTAAAGCTCCTTGTGAAAATAGCTTGCCTAATAAAGATTTCAGGATGGAACAACTTGCTTATATTGATCCAGTTTATGACCTTGGACCTCTTTTTGATGATTGTAAGTATGCTCATTCTGATGATAAAGTTGTTGACAGTGAAAGTTATATTGTCAACTTTATTCAAAGTGCTACTGAAAGTTATTATGAGAGAGGGAAACGTGGTTTTATGCATCTCAATAATGTTAAGTTTCCCCGTTTTATGTTGAAAGCTTTGAAGTTGCATTTGTTTTGTCTTCCTATGCTAGTGGCTTTTTGTTTCAACAATTCGTTTTCTCATGATACTGTAGGGGTTCGTAGCATCGAAAATAAAAAAATTCTATCGCATGAACACACACAAGCCAAGATCTATCTACTAGATTGCAGCAACGAGTCGATAGAGTACTAACCCTCGAAGATCCAAAGAGGTTAACGAGAGCAGATTCTCGTGGATGATGTAGTCATACACTTCCGATCTCAAGATCGCGTAGACGATCCTTCCGGCGCTGCGTTCCGGCAGCGCTCATGATCGGTCACACGTTGGTTTTCGATGAAGACATTCCTTTCCCTTGTTCCAGCGGCGGAGGTTGTAGCACTCTCCTCGTGATTCCGGCGGCATGGCGTGGTGTCAAGTAGAGGAGATCTCGTGAGGCCTTAAGCGGAGAGTATGGTGGAGTATGAGAGAGACCTTGGCGATCTACGGTTTAGAGGGAACCAAGGGGAAGGCTTGGTCGGCGGCTAGGGTTTCGGGAAACCCTAACTCGCCGAGTTAGAGGAGGCCCTAGGCGGCGACGACTTTGGAGGAGGCCGGCGGCTTGGGGATAGGGTTTGAGGTGACGTAGGGAGAGGGGCGCCCTACCCCTCCTTATATAGGAGGGGAGAGGCAATTTGGGGAGGAGGGAGTCCTCCTCCAACTCCTCCTCATGGCCGGCGGGTGGGAGGGAGTGGGACTTCCTCCCCAAGTAGGTTTCCTACTCTCCCTCCACCAAGCAAACTTGAGATTTGACTTTTTCAAATTGGCGTTTGACTTTCAAACTTCGATTTGATTTCTTCTCTTTATTTTGCCCAGCCAAGTGACCTAGTACATGATGCAACCATTCCACATTGTCATGACACATCCATGTACCCTTCCCCACCGAAGTGTCGGACCTTCCAGACCCTTCTAGAACATTCCTGGTGAAAACACCGGAATCATTCCCGAACTCCAAAACATGACTTTCCTTATATGAATCTTATTCTCCGGACCATTCTGGATCTCCTCGTGATATCCCGGATCCCATCCGAGACTCCGAACAACATTCGGTTTCTTTCTCATCATTCCATAACTACTCAACAACATCGAATCCTTAAGTGTGTCTCCCTACGGTTCGTGAATTATGTAGACATGATCGAGACACTTCTCCGATCAATAACCAATAGAGGAATCTGGAAATTCATATGTCTCCCACATATTTCTATGATTACTTTGCGATCGAATTAACCACTTACATACGATACCAATTTCCCTTTGTCTCACGATAGTTTACTTATCCGAGGTTTTGATCGTCGGTATCTCTGCATACCTAGTTCAACCTCGTTACCGATAATTACTCTTTTCTCGTTCCCATGATATGTGATCCCTTGTGAGCCAGTCACATGCTTGCAAGCTAATTGGATGACATTCCACCGAGAGGGCCCAGAGTATATCTATCCGTCATATGGATGGACAAATGCCACTCTTGATCCATGTGCCTCAACCCATACTTTTCGAACACTCAATGCCACCTTTATAGCCACCCAGTTACGGTGTGGTGTTTGATGTCATCAAAGCATCCTTCCGGTTATGGTGATTAACATGATCTCATGGTCGAAGGAATTAGGTTACTATGTATGAGAAAGCTTATAGCAAATGAACTATATTAAATGACTTGATCTTTATGCTACGCTTAACTATAGGAGTATGTCCATCACATCATTCTCCTAATGATATGAACCTGTTGTTAATAACATCTCTATGTTCATGATCAGGAAACCATGATCATATATTAACCAACAAGCTAGTTTAACAAGAGGCTTTACTAGGGACTCTTTTATGTTTACAAATCACACAAGTATTAATGTTTACGATTAATACAATTATAGCATGGTATGTAAACATTTATCATAAGCATGAAGATATGATAATAACCACTTTATTATTGCCTCTTGGGTATATCTCCAACAGTCTCCACTTGCACTAGAGTTAATAATCTAGTTTCAAACCTTTGTGTATTCAACACCTATGGCTTTCTGGTGTTGTATGTACACGATTGCTAGTGGTAAACTGATCTCCGGATCTGACACTTCCAGGTCCGTGTGTAATTGCATGTCTTTGCGTCTCTACGCATCACTCATTCTCTAATGAGATGGATTTGTATAAATATGGTCCTTTGGTGAGACCTTTAGTTCTTTGGGGTTAAAACATGTTAATAATATTATCGTACAATATATCTTCATAGCATTATCCTTGCTGTGAACTACACCTAGTTTGATAACAAACTACTTGACACGAATGCCCTCTTTTGCTGCTATAATAGTAGTCATATACTTAGCCTTTTGTTGTAGTATCTGTCACAATGTCTTAACTTTGGAACTCATCCAAATCCATTATGGAACTTACTTTCCATTATATTGTGCCACCCTTAGTTTAGATTGAGATAAACTTAATTTGTACTTTTTGACAAAACTAGTATCAATGTAATACTTTTACAATGAACTAACTATCTATTTGCCACTTCTACAAAATAATATACTCTTAGTTCTTCCAAAATATCATAAGAATATCCTTACTATCGTCCAATGATCATCTTATGAATCATTCTGGTATATGCTCATAACATTTAGAGCATAGGACATATCTGGATTTGTACATATCACAGTATGATTGATATAAATACTCTTTGTGATTTCATACATCAAGTATCAATCTATACTTGAATCTTTGTTTCACTTACCAAGTGTCAATACACTTGAATATATCATCAATATTGAACTCATTCAATCCTTTCTGTGCGACAAGAACCTTTCTTGTAGTTTCTATATTGAACTCATTCAATACATCATCTATGTACTTTCGGCACAACCATATTAGCGTCTATTGATGCCAAATATTTGGGTTTTGCCTAAGTCTTTCATCGGGATGAAATTCTTAATATGTGTTAATAAAAGATACATCATTTCTAATCAACAATATGTCTTCCACATAATGTATTAGAAACATGTCTTAGCGCTCCCACTTAATTTCTTGCAAATGCAAGCATCTTCATTGTCTCTAATGAAATTAAACTCTTTTAACATTCTCATCATAGTGAAGATTCCAACTCCGCGATGCTCACTTCAACCATTGAAGTTTGCATATGCTTTTAGCATCCGTTGAAATAACAAAACCCTACGGACCGTGTTATGCACATGTCCTAGGTAACAATTCTATTAGAAGAACTTGTTTTGTTTATTCAACTACCACATAACAAAATTATATGTAGTGGTTGCTACATTAATCCGTCTAGACCAAATATCTCTATTAAAGATCAAATCTTGTCATAGTTAACCTTTGAACATTGTTGTGAACTCTTTCCCAACATGTCGAATATTTCATAGATGTGAAAACATCCATGTTTATTTCTTTATAGATCCAAAAATGACTGTAAGGTCTTACACCTTTATCGAGGGTCCTTCAAGTTCAAAGCTTGATTTCTCGTGTATGGAACTATCACGGATTTTATGGCTTCAAGCCATTTTACGGAGTCAGGGCCCATCATCGCTTCTTTGCATGTAGTCTGTTCATTATTCTCAAATAATGATTCAACCCTCAAATCTTGGTATTTGATTGTTTACCCGACCTATTTGTTTCAATAGAAACTTTGACCTCCGTAACCACAACCTTTGAGGCACGTGAGTCATGAGCATTGTTGCTGCCTCCGGAACACTTTTCGGCGCTGTGCAACTTTGCACATACAGCTAAGGTTCTTTTAACCTTATCAAAGTTCTATTGTCCTCCCACTTAACTTTTCACAAAAAATTTCTTTCTCAAAGAAACTTGACGTTCTAAGCGACAAACATTTTTGTCTTTGGTGTTATGGAGGAATACTCAACGATTATTCAAAATAATATACAAAGATATGTTCATCCGATTTTGGTTGCAAACATCTTTCTTATGCATAGCATAGCAATGTTTAAGAAAGGACAACTTGGGTTTTATCCCAAACCATAACTTTATATGGTGTCAATTCAACGGATTATGATGGAGCTCTTTTCAGTGAAAAAAGGTAGTCTCTAAAGCTTTTAATCTTTAAAATATAATGACAGTTTTATGAATTACACCTTTGATCTTACCATGTCAAACAAGGTTTAATTACATATCTCGAACGCTCCATACTCTTATGGTGTTTCGGGAAATGCAAATCCACGGAACGATTCCTTAAATCTTAGGTATTATGCTAAACTTGTAACTCAAATATCTTCCTTTATGATCTTATCATAAACTATTTATATTCTTGTTACAATGATTTTGCACTTCATCTTGAAAGTCTTTGAACTTTTAAAATGTTTCATACTTCATCCTTATTAAGTAAATATTCATATATTCACTCAAATTTTTGGAGGAAGTATATGAAGTTGAAATCCATCGCTCTTGACTACACATAATGGACTTCATACAACAGTATGTACAAGTTCCAATAAGCTAGTCATTCGTTCCCTTTGGCCTATGAACAAAGTTTTAATTATCTCTAGGAAAGTTTCACAAGCGTCATTTGATCAAAAATCAAAAAGACTCCAAAATTCCATCCACATGGAGTTTCTTCATGTTTTCTTTCCAATATAATTTAAACGGCGATGTCACTTCCTAAGTGATCTTTCAATCAATTTGTCTTTCGACATTTTTAGCACTAGTTTTATGGATGTGATTTCTCCAACGGGATTTGTGAATCATCCATCTTTTATGGACTACGGCAATTATTTGAACAACCCTTTTGTTCATAATACCTGATAAAACAAATCTTGAAGGCAAGATTTCATGTTTAACAAGTAGCACAATAACCCTTTATTTGTTCTCGATGAACATCATCACATATTCTTTTGCTAGTTAATTAGGCCATTGTAGTTCATGAATTGTGTTGTTTCGTATGACGATTCACACCAACAAATTCAGTATCCAATACTCAAGAACTACATTGTTTTAACAAGCAAAGAATACAACCATAACATGTATATCCTCTATATACCTAAGCTGAACAATTCTAGTCTTTTCTTTTCTGCCATATATTTATGAGATTCTCTTTCAGTATTTCCTTTTTAGTTTGAAATAATCTATCATCAATAGTGGAGCCATACACATGACACATAGTCCAAAGCGTGTATAGTTAAATACCAATGTCTTTGGACTTGCACTTTGAAGTAGATCACCATCATCAAATGTTTGGTGTTCTTTCAAATTCCTTTCTTTAGTAATATCTTGGTGTAGTAAACATTTTACCTACATCAAATATTCACCCTTATCATGGAATTATTCATGATCAAGCTACTTTAGCTTATAACAGTGAATCGCGAGTATAATGTTGCTCTCCAAAACCTTTTGGAGGATTAGGACAACTAGTGTCTCCAACCTTTTGTAAATTCTCATCAAATATGAGAACATTAACTTTGTCATATTATACTCTATCATGTTGTAACCAAAACATCATTTTAGATATCACAATATCTGCCATACATGATGGTTTCTGAAACAACTCTTTCTACTCCTAGATTACCTTGATATTGAAACAATCCTTTGAATATCAAGAATCATGGAGACAAACATGATACTCATACACTAACGCTTGGAATTGTCACTCTTGATTTAATACCAATTATTAAACTTCATGGAGTAACCGGAACTTACTGAAAGTTTGCAATAGGACTTTTAAACTTTAGATTAACACTTCAAAACAATACGATACCAATTCGTAAAGTAACTAACCAGAATTCTATAGTTCTATCATCTCAATTATAACTAAGCGCAAGGTGGAAAACGGATGCCAATGACTACAACAATTATGCAAATTCACTTTGATTTAATTTATGATAAATAATGTTCAACTTTTAATCATATTGTCGTTGAACTCCCACTCAAAACAATATCCCTCACATTGTTTTAGTGATCACACGAACCAAATCCACCACATCAAAACCGATCATCACGAGAGTTGATGTAGCTTCAATGGCGAATAATCAACATGTTCATCATATCTACTATATGACTCATGCTTTACCTTTCAGAGATCCGTGTTCCGAGACCATGTCTGTACATGCTAGGCTCGTCAAGATCAAACCTTAGCTTCCGCATGAGCAAATCTGGCTTGCTCACCTTGTATACACTCGCAGAATCTAACACACCCGATCATCACGTGGTGCTTTGAAACAACGAGCTTTAGCAATGGTGCTTACTAAGGATGAACACTTTAAAACTTGAAATTGTGTGCTTGAGGGATCATCTTATAATGCTACCGTCGTTAACTAAGCAATACAAGATGCATAAAAGGATTAACATCACATGCAATTTATAATATGTGATATGATATGGCCTTTCTTCTTGTGCTTCCGATCTCCATCTTCAAGCACGAACATTATCTCCATCATCACCGATGTGGCGTCAAGGTCAATGGCCCCGCTTCATGGTTGTCGTCCACGAGCATCAACTATTACAACTTATTTCAATAGACATGCATGTTTTAACGGAATTTTAAAATACAACCATATGGCTCCTGCCAGTTGCCAACTTACAATAAGGAACATTGCATACATCATATATAATCACAATCATGGCCATATCACATCACAGCACACCCCTACAAAACAAAGTTAGACGCCTCTAATTTTCTTTTCATGTTTTACGTGGTTTGGGGCTTTCAATAAGTGTCGTTCTAACTTACGAATAAGAACCACAACATTGATACTAGTATTGTCAATCACCCGTTCTAAATTTAATCTTAACTATGTTGGGAGAAACAGGCACCCGCAAATCCACTTATGCAATACAAGTTGCATGTCAAGCGTGGAGCAAGTCTCATGAACGATGTCATGTAAGGTTAGCCCGGGCCGCTTCATCCCACCATCCCACAAGATGCAAAGTACACAAGAAGCAATCGACAACAAAAGCATCAACGCCCATAATGACCATTGTGTTCTACTCGTGCAACAGATCTACATATAGACACGGCTCTGATACCACTGTAGGGGTTCGTAGCATAGAAAACAAAAAAATTCTATCGCATGAACACACACAAGCCAAGATCTATATACTAGATTGCATCAACGAGTCGATAGAGTACTAACCCTCGAAGATCCAAAGCGGTTAACGAGAGCAGATTCTCGTGGATGATGTAGTCGTACACTTCCGATCTCAAGATCGCGTGAAGCGATCCTTCCCATTGCATTCGGCGCTCCATGATCGGTCACGTTAGGTACTTGATGAAGACCTTCCTCTCCCTTGTTCCAGCAGGCAGCAGAGGTTGTAGCACTCTCCTCGTGATTCCGACAGCACGACGGCGTGGTGTCGGAAGTAGAGGGGAGATCTCGTAGGGCTCCGCCTTAAGCCGGAGCGAGTATGGTGGATTATGAGAGAGACCTTGGCGATCTACGGTTTAGAGGGCACCAAGGGGAGGGCTTGGTCGGTGGCTAGGGTTTGGGGAAACCCTAACTCGCCGAGTTAGAGGAGGCCCTAGGCGGCGGCGACTTTGGAGGAGGCCGGCGGCTTGGGGCTAGGGTTTGAGGTGAGGTAGGGAGAGGGGCGCCCTACCCCTCATTATATAGGAGGGGAGAGGCGGTTTGGGGAGGAGGGAGTCGTCCTCCAGCTCCTCCTCGTGGCCGACGGGTGGGAGGGAGTGGGACTTCCTCCCCAAGTAGGTTTCCTACTCTCCCTCCACCAAACAAACTTGAGATTTGACTTTTTCAAATTGGCGTTTGACTTTCAAACTTCGATTTGATTTCTTCTCTGTATTTTGCCCAGCCAAGTGACCTAGTACATGATGCAACCATTCCACATTGTCATGACACATCCATGTACCCTTCCCCTCCGGAGTGCCGGACCTTCCAGACCCTTCTAGAACATTCCTGGTGAAAACACCGGAATCATTCCCGAACTCCGAAACATGACTTTCCTTATATGAATCTTATTCTCCGGACCATTCCGGATCTACTAGTGATATCCCAGATCCCATACGAGACTCCAAACAACATTCGGTCTCTTTCTCATCATTCCATAACTACTCAACAACATCGAATCCTTTAGTGTGTCTCCCTACGGTTCGTGAATTATGCAGACATGAACGAGACACTTCTCCAATCAATAACAAATAGAGGAATCTGGAAATTCATATGGCTCCCACATATTTCTACGATTACTTTGCAATCGAATGAACCACTTACATACGATACCAATTTCCCTTTGTCTCATGATAGTTTACTTATCCGAGGTTTTGATCGTCGGTATCTCTGCATACCTAGTTCAACCTCGTTACCGATAAGTACTCTTTTCTCATTCCCATGATATGTGATCCCTTGTGAGCCAGTCACATGCTTGCAAGCTAATTGGATGACATTCCACCGAGAGGGCCCAGAGTATATCTATCTGTCATATGGATGGACAAATCCCACTCTTGATCCATGTGCCTCAACCCATACTTTCCGAACACTCAATGCCACCTTTATAGCTGGTGTTTGATGTCATCAAAGCATCCTTCCGGTTATGGTGATTAACATGATCTCATGGTCGAAGGAATTAGGTTACTATGTATCAGAAAGCTTATAGCAAATGAACTATATTAAATGACTTCATCTTTATGCTACGCTTAACTATAGGAGTATGTCCATCACATCATTCTCCTAATGATATGACCCTATTGTTAATAACATCTCTATGTTCATGATCAGGAAACCATGATCATATATTAACCAACAAGCTAGTTTAACAAGAGGCTTTACTAGGGACTCTTTTATGATTACAAATCACACAAGTATTAATGTTTCCGATTAATACAATTATAGCATGGTATGTAAACATTTATCATAAGCATGAAGATATGATAATAACCACTTTATTATTGCCTCTTGGGTATATCTCCAACAGATACCCCCATGCATAGGAAGTGGGTTAGACTCAAATGTGTAAGTTATTTGCTTCTTGATGCTCTCTTTCACTTCAAATATATATCTCCTATGTGAGCATCTTTGAAATTTTCAAGCCTAACTTAAAGGCATTAAAGAAAATTACTTCTTGGGAGATAACCCAATAGTTTTGTCGAGTCTTGGAAGTTATTACCTCAGTAATAACCACTCCTTATCCTTTTTGTTTTGTTTTTTGTGTCAAGTTCAACTACTTTTGAGAAGTAGAGGAGTTGTGAAAAGTGCTGTCCTGGGATAGATTTTTGTGTTGCATTGTAAAAATTCGTGAAGGATCTCAGTACTTCGGATGGAGCTGTATTTTTCTGTGCTTGTTCTCCAAGTTATTACCCAACTTTCATTAGTTTTGAACTTTTTGATTTTAGCAATAGAAGGTTTTTGAAAAAAATCAATCTTTACCTGCTGGTCTGTTTTGACAGATTTCTGCCTTCATTTGCATTTGCCTCTTATATTGATTCCCTTCCAGATTCTTTTGGGTTTTGGAAAGGAATTGTTATAGTAGCTTTTGTTTTGATGGTTTTCAGTTGAAATGTGTACCTAAAGGTTTATTGTTTTTGCATACACTAATGTTGACATTGAGGTTTGTGTGAGGCCTTACATGAAAGGAATTTCCAGGAGATGGAGAAAAGGAATCTACAGAGTCCGTCTTTGAATAGATAAAAGTGTGAAAACAGAAGGTTCGTGAAAACCATATCTTTTTATATTTTTGATGTTTTTATTACATACGGAAGGTTACAAAATTAAACAGAGGAGGAAACATAGGCCAGAGTGTGAGCCCCCTAAGCTCCGTCTCCGCCTCATTTTTGCACCAGTACCTTCCTTATGCTTTGAAACTTCGTAATATATAACCCCCCGGATCCCCCGAGTTTTGTATATCGAGTTCTCGTCGTGTTTTCGTTTCGATTTGTTTCTGTCAGGAAATCTTCTCAAAGTTTAGAGCACCATGGTCTCCACCAATGAAAAAGGCAAGAAGCCCGAGGAAGATGATCCTCAAAACCTCAAGGAGGATGATATTTTGGTAGGGGATGAGGAAGACATGGAGGAGGACGATAATCCGGACACCCGCACTACCGTTGCAAGCATTGGAGTGGTGGAAAAACCTACCAAGCTTATGAGGACAACACAGATGTCTACATGAGGGAAAACCCCGCGTCATATCCTTGCTCCACGGTCACCTCCTCCATGTACCAAGAATCCCTTCCATACTATTATACATGAGCAACAATACCAATAGGTGCCCAAAGGGAACTTGCCCTCGGTTTGGGATCTGCCTCACTTTAACCATGCAGGGAAGGAACACACTAAGAAGGAAGAGTGGGGAAAGAATAGCAAAGACTGGTACTCTCGGTCCAATATGATCATGAACCGTATTGAGCAAAATTCGGAGTTGATTCGTACTCTGACCTTTGAGATTGAGGATTTGAGGAAACTGATTGAGGAGCTTATCAAGAGAACACCACTGCCACCGAAGGAGTAATTCATCATCAGGTTTGGCATCCCCTTGGCTTGTTCCAAGCTTGGGGGAGTGCCGCGGTATCACATCATTATCTTTTATCTTTTACCTTTTTAGTGGATTCATATCTTTGGTAGAGAAGTTATCTTATAGGTTGGTTTGCATTGTGGAAGTATCTCTCCTTTAGATGATTATCTATGTATCCATTGGTGTGAGTGCCTTTATGGAATATTAATGAGAAGTTTCATCTTTTACTTTTTGCACTTCTTATTTTAGTTTGCAATCTCTATTATATGATTGATCTTGTTGATCAGTATTGGCATCACTTTGGGAGAATCAAGTAGATCTAAATTAGTTTTGGCAAACCGAGCTCTGGTCAGTAGCAACACTTTTTGAGGTTTGAAAGGAAAAGAGAAAAAGCTTACACGTATTTTGTATCATTTAATTTCTTTCTTGATTGGCTCATAAGATTAGTATTCTTTATTTAAGATCTTTTGTGTCTTCAAGGAAGATTGCATGTTTGGCTTTATTACTTGTATGCTTGCTTGTTTCTTTCAACTCTTTTGCTTGCTACCCAGCTTGCTAGCCAAAAACCTGTTTTGAGAAGGACTACTTCTCATGCATCCAACCCCTTTGAACCAAACCTGTGCCATTTGTGTCCACCAAATCTACCTATTAGCATTATTGCTATTCCAAGCAAATTCTAAAGCTTCATCTATCTTTCGATTTAAAACTTATTTTGTTATGTGAAAACTAGTTAGTAAAGCTCTCACGAACTTGATGGCACACCTTATTTTCTTGCCCCTAATAAACTTGAACCATTGTGTCATCGAAGTTGTATATGCTTGCATCTATACGTTGGGATTAGCAGAACCGAGTTGTCACGGGGAACGCTTTCAACACTTATGGATACTTATCCAATTGATATCATGCTCTTTTGTTTGCGGATGTCGTCTGTGTGAAATAAAAGGGGAGCTTGTAAGTCCATGGAGTTACGTATGTGTGTTAGAGAAATGCCTGGGCCGCTAGCCTAAGTCATGCCTAATCATGGTGGAAACTTGAAGCATAACCATATTGAGCAATCTGTGAACCATCCTCAATAAAAACCTATGCAAATAGCAATTAAAAAGGTCGCTGAGATGCCACTGTCTGCTTGCCTTGTCATTTGGTTATGGGATAGCTCCTCTATCATGTGCAAGGGGTACCCCGTTGGCAGTTCTTTATGATACACATGTACTTACAATGAAAAGAACTTACCAGTAACTAAAGTTGAGTAGCATGAGGAGCGGCCCTCGTACTCAAGGGACATGATATTGCCAACTTATATTTCGTCAAGCATATACTCCATCCTTGTTCATTTTAACCTTAATCACCTCAAGATGATTATGATAGGGGCAATGAGGGCTCAAAGATAGTAAGTACCATAATCTTTTGGAAGCTCTTTATGACTTGAAATCCCTGCTTCCCTCTATGAAGGGCCTTTCTTCTATTTCTAAGTTGAGTCAGTAAAACTTTTTCCTCTCTATCTCCAGCAAGCATTTGAGTTGTTGTGTTTCAAGCATTCATATGATGATTTATTCAATCATGTTCTTTGTCTTCCTTGTTTGCCCAAGACTCTTATCTATTGAGTATTACTTTGGAAGTCATCATTGTGAAAACCTTTTTTGTTTGACCAAAGAGTACTCTTGTTGTGAAAACTTCTACAAAAGCTTTTTGTGAAATTGTTTGCCAGCTGTTCTCTGACCAAGAACAAAGTTCGCCAATTCCAATTATGATTCATCTTTATGCATCTCTATTGTGACTCCTATACTTGTTGCAAGCTAAGTTATATAATGGTGAGTTGCTTTCTTCTATGAGTTGTGTAATGGTTTGTGTCATGCTTCTTGTCCGTATCCTTTTATCAACACTTCACTCCATAAACCTGTGGACATGTTTACTGAGCTCAGTTTTCGCTTGGGGACAAGCGAAGGTCTAAGCTTGGGGGGAGTTGATACGTCCAATTTGCATCATCATTCTATATCATAATTTGCCTCTATTCATTGATATATTTCTTATTAAGAGGTGTTACTTATGTCTTTTCATCTATTTTTGCATGTTGGATGATTCTTGGAGGATGAACTGTCGGAGTCAGGTTTCTGATGGAAAAAGAGGTTTTTTGATGCAATTTCACAAACATCATAAAAACACAAGAAAAATTATGGAAAATCATATTTTCCCAGAAGACGAAGAAAGCCGTAAGGGGAGGCAGAGATGGGCCACGGGAGGCCCACACCCCACCCAGGCGCGGGCCACCCCTAGGCCGCGCCTACAGGGGGTGTGGCCCACCTGGCCCACCTCTGGCTCCGCCCTCGCACCTATATCTTCTCCTCGAAACCCTAAAACACCGGGAGCAAACACAGAAAGATTCCTCCGCATCTGCGGGGCGAAAAACATCGAGGGAGAAAGAGCTCTCCGGCAGACAGATTTCTGCCGGGGAAATTCCTTCCCGAAGAGGGGAGATCGTCGCCATCAACACCATCATCAAGCTAGACTTCATCGGTATCATCATCATCATCATCCACACCATCATCTACACCAGCACCATCATCACCACTCCATCCCGCTGTAACAATTGTGTTGAATACTTGCATAGTTCTTAGGGGAAACTTTCCCGGTGTTGATTACTATTGTAGTTGATGCTTGTGAGTGGAACCATTGGATTATTGTTTTTGTTCAGATTGTTATCCATCACCATATCATCTTTGATCTTGATCCATATGATGTCTTGTGAGTAGTTCGTTTAGTTCTTGAGGACATGGGAGAATTCATGTTGTTAGTAGTGGATTTGTGTTGAGATATTATTCAATGGTTTAGTGTTTAAGTTGTGGTGCTATTCTTCTAGTGGTGTCATGTGAACGTCGACTACATGATACTTCACCATTTATGGGCCTCGGGGAATGCATTGTGTATTTGGATACTAATTGTGGGGTTGCCAGAGTGACAGAAACCTGAACCCCCGTTAGGACACCATTGCACAAGGGAGCGTAGGATCTCAGAGTTTAAGGCTATGGTTAGGTTTATACCTTAATTGCTTTCCTGTAGTTGCGGATTCTTGCAGGGGGTTTAATCACAAGTATGTATTAGTCCAAGTAAGGTCGGTACATTAGCACAGGTTCACCCACACAACACTTACAACACCAAAGAAGGGTAGCTATTTGAAGCAAAAGCACTTGACAGAATTCCCATGTGTCCTCGAGAACGTTTGGTCCTTATAAGTCTTTCCACCGGCTTGTCCTTTGCTAAGAAAGTATTGGACCGCTTGCTGCAGTTGTTCGTTGTCTTTATTACTTGCACTTTATTTCTTTGCTTTATTAGAAAACCCCTAAAAATCCGTTTGCTAAGTATTTACAGAGATTTCCTGCTCCTTACCACTAGTCAACACCTTCTGCTTTTCGTTGGGATCGACACTCCTATTTATCAAAAGTACAACGATACACCCCCTATACTTGTGGGTCATCAATATGAAATAGGCGAGAATATCGTCAAAATATACCGCCACAAAAGATCAACATAAAGAGCAAGGATTGGTTTTTAGAAGGATCATTGAAAAGAATCGATTATCTGGCCCTTCGGATAAGAAAAGAGATACTGACTCATTCACCTAAAGGGTTTACAAAGAGTCGGATAGATCGCGTCGGTTTAACAAGGCATGTTAGTATGGAATGTACCAACAGTTGATAACCAAAGGCAGATTGCGAAAACAAGGTTGGATGCAACAGACAGACAAGAGATTAGACAAACACATCCTGTGGTACTACGGAAATCCCAAACACATGAATCCTAGTTTGAATTTTTAGAAGAGGATTGATAAACGTTACACTTCCTTACCAGAAAAGGGTGGGTGGGAGGGTAAGAAGAAAAATGGAAGCAGTCCTACTCTCACATTTTAGTTTTTCCCTAATATACATAACTACCAAAAATATTTTCTAGGCTGACAACGACCATCTTGGCTGAGACCCTGAAGGGTGGAATGGCTCTGATACCAGATGTAATCCCCTGGACCCTACGCTCTAAATCACAAACCGGTATAACCCAAGAGTGCATAAGGTGGTACTACTATGGAGGCCCAAAGGCCACCCACGAGCAGGCCCGTCTAAGCGGAGCAGGGCACGGTACCGTCCAACCACCCTACCCACTCCTCGTGGTTATAGCTTCAAGTGCGAGAGACATAGCCGACTAGACTGTGAGTCAAGCATACACAAATGAGTATGTATGCCAACGACATACAAGAGTACATCAGAGCCATCCATGTAAAAGAAATATAAATATTCAACACCATACGACAATATCCAAAGTATTAGATAGCTAATAGTTAGGATACATTCTCACACATCACACATCAGAGTATCAAGCGGAAGAGGAAGACAAGATCCGAGTACGGATAAGAAGAAAATTGGCATAAGATGACCTGAAAATAAGCACATCCCGCCCACAGATCTCCATCCCCGGAATCTCTACACCAGACAGTCATTGCCACCATCATCGGTCTCTTTGAACCAGTAACCTTCCTCGGAGTATACCTGTCCATCTGAACCAAATATTTATCGTGTGAGACCCTAGGGGGCTCAGCAAGTCTTTATGCATCTAAAGGGAACAACCTGAGGGTGACGCAATTACAGCGAAAGTAAAGCCTAGCAGTTCTATAGAGACACGCTACAACATCCGCCTAACCAATGATAGACGGACGCTCGTTAAATAAACAACAGTTAATTACCCAATAGTTACATATCAATATAAATAAACATCGCTCGCCCACCTCCCCATTCCTGGATGAGAAGGCGGAATAACATCCCATCTGTTGGCAGTTTTATTAATCATTCCTTGAATATTGCACTATTACTAGTCAAGTCTTAGTCAATTTAAAGCGGTACTTTAGTTATGCTTGTCTATGATCGAGAAATTGTGCTCGAAGTCGTCCATAACCTCGGATTTACCCTGCAGGGGTACACAAATAGCAACACACGCACGGTCAACCTCGGAAAAACCAAATGAAAACCCAACGAGGCATCACGTCAAAGCAATCACAAGATTTATTAAATATTTCAGGGGGCTACCCCACTGAGCTACCCCACGGTGGGCGCCAACTGTCGTGGTATTGCCGACGAGTACGCCATGGAGGGGTCCTCACAGTGCGTGTTTAGAGACGTGGGGTAAGACGGACGGTTGATGGGTAAGAGGTAACACAGCTTACCCAGGTTCAGATCCCACAACGGTGGCGGAATCCTACTCCTGCTATAAATCACTATAAGGGCAATACGCCAAGTTACAGAGATAGGTTCGCTGTGCGAGGTGTGTGTAAAACGATGCCCTAAAGGATCCCTTAGGCCCGACTTATATAGTCGTCAGATCCTGGGGTTACAGGGAAAAGTCCTAGCCGAACAGGTCACAGAGTCCTATACCGTCTATTACTAGTCTTGTGTATCTTGCACTCCAAGGCTCCGGGTACGCTGGTGACTCCACCGTAGCCTTCCTTTATCCAGCATGGGCCTCCCTTCTGGATCCACCTAACTAGGCCGCCCAGCAGGCCATAAGCCATGCTACCGACTATGGGCCACCCGGGTTAGTCGGATAAGAGACATGCTATGAGGATACCCATATAGCATATCCCCAACAGTAGCCCCCGGAGAACTCCGAGATCTTGCGTTGTCTTGCCTCTTCCCGTGAAATTCTCCGTCTAGATGGATGTCGGCAAATCATCAAGCAATATCTTGTAGTCCTCCCAAAGAACCCTGCAAAAGTTTCTCCGTCTTCTATGAGTAAGTCAGAGAAATGCTGAATCTTCCATCGTACTCTTCTGTAGTCGGATTAAATCAGTCCATGCCTGAATCTTCGATGGGACGGCTCATCTACCATGTCAGCTATGACGACGTAGGCTGTAGGTCAGCGACGCCTCGTAACTCACATATGCAGAGAATGCAATCATATCCGATTTTCCCGCGCGAGCGGTACGAACCGTTGGCGGCGGCGGTTGGAGACGTGGAGAAATTACCGCGCACGTTCACAAACACGTCGTCTACGCGACAACCGTCCGATTAGCTGCACGAATCTTGACACAGAGTAGGATAAATAGTAACCGCGGGACACTTGCCACTTTTTCACCCCATTCTCTCGCGTCATCATCTTCTTCCTCCATCCGCACGCCTCCTCGAGCTCTCCGCGGAAAACCTCGAAGAAACCCTAGCCTCTCTCTTCACCAGTCGCATCCTCACAGTCCTCCATGGCCAGCAGCAGCTCCTCCCTGTCGATGGCGGTGTCGAGCGAAGCCACGACGAAGCCGGCGAGCTCCGTCGTCGTGCCCCCAGAAGGCCTGGTCATCCCCGCGTCGGCGGTGATTGAAACCACCGGCGGTGACCATAATCTGGCGGCGCTGGAGCCTCTGGAAGAAGAGCCAGACTCGCACAAGGGCGACTGGCGCGGCTCGGATATCACCGGCCGCGACATCCAAGAGATGGTCGCCGAAGGCAACCTCCCCGCGACGGAGGGGCTTTCCTGGCGGGCAGCACCGGCCGGCGAGGTGACACCTTCTCCATAAGCTGTAAAAAGGTGTACCTCAAGGCTCAGCTGGTACGAGGCGTTTCTCTGCCCATCTCCCACTTCTTTCTGTCCGTCTTGAACCACTTCAAGGTTCAACCCCATAACCTCTCCCCCAATAGTATCTTAGTGCTTAGCAACTTCGCGGCACTTTGTGAGGGTTACCTAGGGATTAGACCTAGGTTAGACTTGTTCGTGTACTTCTTCACCGTCAAACGTGAAGCCGGACATAGTAGGGAGGAGCTTAGGAACTGCGGCACCATAAGCTTCAAGATCCGACCTGGCCGGCAGTTCCCCGACATCGTCGGCCACGAGTCGTGCAAAAACTGGCAGCAGACGTACTTCTACGGCCCCGACATTCCTTTGGCGGGCCGACAAGTGACGTACCCAGACTTCGTGGACGGAGCCGCCACTGAAGTTTGCACATGGAGATCCCATGCCTCCCTTCCCTCCGACCTCGACGCTTCTCGCGCAATAAGGCGGATCGAGTGGTTCGTAGAGACGGGTTTGACCGGCTTGGATCTAGCCATGTGCTGGTTCATCAGGCGAATCCAACCTCTGCAGCACCGCGCGAAGTTCATGCACGAGTACACCAGTGATCGGAAGGATACCCTCCGTATCTCCGTGGATAACTTCTCGAGCGACTCCGTCAAGCTCCGTCTGAAAGACATCGTCAAGGTGAAGGATAAGAAGCGTGGCTTCACCATCACCTGCGACATGTACGTAGACGGCAAGTGCCCAAAGGTAGGTATTTATTTTCCGTGTATGACATTTCTCCAGTTTCTCCGTCTTGCCAATGCCATCTTATCTAACACGGTGATTTCTCACTTAACAGCTTAGCGATCTAGATGAGGACAACCTGGCTGCCCAAATCTATGATCCAAAGATGATGGAAGTCACGGTCGTGTCCGACGATGATGCCCCGTTGGCGCGAAAGCGGAAGAGCTCCACCTCCGACGCTGCCGACGGAGGCAAGAAGAAGAAGACGGAGGGTGGAGCCTCCAAAAAGAGTACTGCCGCCCTGGAGGCGAAAAAGAAGAAAGCCACCGAGATGTTTGCCAAAGCGCCCCCCTAGTGTAAGCCTCTCATTCTCCGACATTGTCTTAATTATCTGTCTTATTCCTGTACTTATGCATTTTGCACGTTTCAGGAAGAAAGCCACAACCAGCCTCAAGAAGTCCTCCAAGACTCTTGGGGCTTCTAGAAATATCAAAGATATGCTGCATCGCGACTCCTCCCCCGCCATCGCCCCTGCTACTCCTGCCGTCAAGCCCTCCTCTGCTCCGACAAGCTCCCAAGTCTAGGAGGCACTAGGCCCTTCCGCCATGGAAGTGGATTCTGGCGCCTCTACCGAACTAGCTATTGTCGGCGAACAGGCGACGCAGGAGAGCGCTGCTATTCAAATGGCTAAAGCTCTGGCTAAGGATGCCATCGGTAGCGGCAAGGCGGTGGTGGGAGCTGGTACCTCTGCCGAAGGCGGCGCCTCTACTCCCCAGAAACCCTTCGAGTTCCCGAAGATAGTTTACCCGGCGCTCCTGTTGAGTAACACAACTATGGTTCCTGGAGGAGTGACATCATCTCCGACGTGCGGTCTTGAGGAGCTATTCTGACAAGCAGATATCTTGCGAGGAAACAACATTTCCTTTGGCAAGCTACTAGCTGAGAGTGTTACAAACCTCAAGATTATTGCACTTGTAAGTTTTACTTTGCCTTCTGCATTTCATATGAGTATCCCACTGTAGCCCCCGAGGATGTAGACGGAAAACCATAGGCTTTGCATCTATATACTCTAAGAGTGACTAGGTTAGAAAAGATTCTCACTGTAGCCCCCAAGCATTTAGATGGAATGAATTACTCCGACTAGATGCTTTAAGAGTAGCATACATAGTGTTCATAATTTTCAATGTTGTAGACCCCAAGCCTCTAGTTGTAACTTAATTAGTTCCGACTAGATTCTTAAAGAAAAAGTAAGCATACTGATAAGGTAAAAACTCTCGCTGTAGCCCCCGAGCATCTAGGTGGAAAATCTCCGACTAGGGGCTCCAAGTATACCAAACAACGACTTAACTTTGTATTTGTTTCCACAGAACAAGAATGCTCGAAGGGTCATGGCCAATGACAAGTATCATAAGATGCGCGCAGATCTTGAAGCCGAAAAGGGTAAAACTGCCATCTTGAAGGAACAGATCATCAAAAACAAGAGTCTGTTTTCTTTATGTGCATTTCCGTCTTATTTTTGGAGCCCGCAATCTCCGAGTACTCACTGTGTACTTTGTTTCCTCCGACTTGCAGAACATGTTGCCAAGGCCAAGGATATTGTCGAGCAGTCCAAGCACATCCAGCAGCTGGACAGCGAGAACAAAATCCTTAAGAAGGAGAGGGAAGATATGCTGAAGATGCACGAGGATTCCATGAAAGCTCTGCAGGATTCCGCCTCCGCGGAGATCAATCGCTTGAAGGAGGAGCTTGCGATCCTAAATGATGAGAAGCAAGCTGCTGATGAGCAAACCCTTCGCCATAGCGAGGCGTTTAAGCTCCTCCAACAAGAGAAGGAATCCTTGGCGGACACCGTCTGGCAGGCTAAGGCCAGCATCTTCAGTAAGTGTCCTCCGCCTTGTATTTCTGTAGTCTGGATACTTAGAGTTTATTGAACTCATGCAATCCTTGTCGGAATTTTCAGCGCCCATGGGTTTAACCTGCTCGCCTCCTTCGGACAAGGAATGCATGGTTCTTGCCAGCAAATTCATCAATACCGCCATCTCCCAAGCCAAGGAGATTGCCAAGCCCCTCTAGATTTATATCAAGGCCTCGGACTCCGTGACAAAGTACTCGGAGATTCTGCGCCGAGCCCCTGACCATGTCGCGAGCTAGAAAGCTTCATGCGCACAGGCTGGCACAAGGATGGCGCTGTCTATGGTAAATGCACACTATGAAGGTGCCGACATCGACACGGTGACCTCCGGTATCCCCGACGTGGATGATGACGGCAAGGAGATCGATCACGAAGCCAACCTGTCATCGCTCGCGGGTTATAACACCAAGGGTTGCCGAGTTGGTGGACGTTGACGTCTTTGTGCCCAGGAACTTCATCGGCAACGTCAACCAAGATTCCTCCGAGTCTCATCATAGCGCCGACGTCGAGGGTGATTATCCGGCTGGCGATGATGCGGCCTCCAACTCTCCCGCACCCAAAGAATAAAAACACTTTGTAATTTCTGTTTCACCTTTGGTGTGTGCACGGGAAAATCTTGTTGATGTAATCTTAAGGCGGAAAACAATGATTGTCGTATCCTGCTACTTAAGAATTAAGTCCCAGTATGTATATATTTTTAAGCAAGTGTTGGCTTATCCATTACTCTAGTTCTTATGCTTGACTTTTCATGAGTCAGAAGACTCGTTGTCGGAACCATGCGCTTAGGTGATGATGCCCAATGGCACCGTCAATAACCTGAGCACAAAATCGCCGACAATAAGTGCCAAAAGTCACTATTCCAGAATCCACATAAAAACAACAAAGAACGTGTAGACCAGAAAACTTAAGCTAACGCCCATAGGCGGAGTTGTCACAAGTGCAATCGCAAGACTTGTGTATAAAGGTTTTATATGGTCCAAAAATGAACACTAAAGGAGGTTAAAGACTCAGCAATGTGAGTGAACCAAAGAGCTTTATTTCATTGATCATATAAGAGGTACACAATTAGATAAAAATGCTAAGTGTAGAAAGGACGTAGCTGTGCTATGTTCCATGGCCGATCAAGCTCCGGGTAGTCATCATCCGGGTCATGTCGCTTACGCTTATGATCCTCGTTGGGTCTATCCTTGAGTTCGCGATTGTCGACAAGGTAGTAAGACCCATTGAGCAGTGCCTTGCTTATGATGAACGGTCCTTCCCATGGCGGGGATAATTTGTGTGACTTCTTCTGCTTAAGTCGGAGTACTAAATCCCCCTCTTTAAACGAGCGATGCCGAACGCGGCGACTATGGTAGCTGCGTAGCTTCTGCTGGTAGATGGCGGATCTTTGGCATGCCAAAACACGCTCCTCCTCGAGAAGGTCCACATCTAGGCATCTGGATTCTTCAGTGTCATCTTCGTCGTAGGCGGCAACTCTTGGTGCATCGTGGAGGATGTCGGAAGGCAAGATGGCTTCTGCTCCATATACCATGAAGTAAGGGGTGTAGCCGGTGGATCTGTTGGGTGTGGTGCGTAAGCTCCACAGCACAGACGGCAATTCTTCCGCCCAGGCTCCAGCTGCTCTGTGTAGCGGTGCCTCAAGACGTGTCTTGATTCCCTGCAGAATTAATCCATTGGCTCGCTCAACCTGACCATTAGATTGTGGGTGTGCAATAGATGCAAGGTCAAGTCGGATGCCTTTGTCCTAGCAATAGGCCTCCACTTCTCCGAGTGACAAGTTGCTTCCGTTGTCGGTGATGATGCTATGTGGGATACCAAATCTCACCACTAGATCCCGGACAAACCTGAGGGCAGTTGCCCCATCAAGCTTTCTAATGGGCTTAGCTTCTATCCATTTGGTGAATTTGTCAACTGCTACAAGCAGATGCGTAAATCCACATGGTGCCGTCTGTAATGGCCCCACCATGTCTAGCCCCCAGACTGCGAACGGCCAAGTTATTGGTATTGTTTGCAATTCTTCAGCAGGAACATGTGGTTATCGGGCATAATACTGGCATCCCGTGCATGTCTCAACCAGCTTTGGCGTCGCCTTGGCGTCACCAAGAGAATCCTTGCCGGAAGGCTTTCATGACCAATGATCGAGGAGCGGCGTGGTGCCCGCAATCTCCGAGATGGATCTCGCGCAGGATTTCCATACCTTCTAGCTGGGAAACGCACTTTAAGTATACAACAGTAGTGCTCCTTTTATAGAGCTGCCCATTGATTAAGGTATAACCCTTCGCTCGTCGTACTATTTGTCGTCTTTCGACTTTGTTGTCGGGCAAAGCTCCGTGTTCGAGATAATCCATGAACGGTTTTGTCCAAGCCGGAGGGATATTTGTCACCATGTTGACGAAAGAGTCAGCTCTATCCGGGTTATCGATGTCGGCGCCCTTCACGGATGGTGTGCGTAGATGCTCTAGGAAAACTCCTGGTGGAATTCGCTTGCGCCCTGATCCAAGCTTAGACAGCAGATCAGCCGCCTCGTTTTGCTCCCTAGGCACATACTTGACTTCGTAGCCCAAGAAGCTCTTGGCTATCTCGTCCACTTCGTCTCGATATGCCGCCATCATAGGGTTACACGCATTCCAGGTGCCAGCCACCTGCTAGGCAACCAAGTCGGAATCTCCACAACAAACTATGCACTTGATGCCAATATCCTTGGATACACGTAGTCCGTGATTGAGTGCTTCATACTCCGCCATGTTGTTTGTAGCCTCGAAGTGGATCTGCAGAATGTAGTGTAGCTTGTCTCCTGTTGGTGACTGTAGCAATACACCAGCCCCTGAGCCGTTGAGCAGCTTTGATCCGTCAAAGTGCATCACCCAGTACTCTGGTTCTAGCAACGGAGTAGCATCTGGCATCTCCCTCCAATCTGCAATAAAATCCGCTAAAGCTTGTGACTTGATAGCGTCGCATCTCTTGTAGGTGATCTCGAAGGCGGCAAGTTCAATGCCCCATTTCGCGACCCTTCCTGTAGCGTCACTGTTGTTGATAATGTCGGACAGTGGAGTCTTGCTCACTACTGTGATTGGGTGCTCCTGGAAGTAATGCCTCAGCTTCCACGAAGCGAGGAATACTCCATAAGCTATCTTTTGGTAGTGCGGGTAACGCTGCTTGGACTCCGTCAAGACCTCGCTCACATAGTAAACTGGTCATTGAACTCCGTGCTCGTAGCCTAGTTCCTTCCGCTCTACCACGACGACGATGCTGATAACCCGGTTGGTTGCAGCCATGTAAATTAACAGGGGCTCTCCAGGTTCGGGTGCTGCAAGGATGGGCGCTGAGGAAAGAATCTCCTTCAGCTGCTTCAATGCTGCATCTGCTTCTTCTGTCCATGTGAATTTGTCCGCCTTCTTCATCAACTTGTACAGTGGCAAAGCCTTCTCTCCAACTCGGCTGACGAACCGACTAACTGCTGCAACACAACCTATTAGTCGTTGAATGTCCTTTAGGCATGTCGGACGGTTTATGTTTAAGATGGCCTTGATTTTCTCCGGATTGACCTCGATTCCACGCTAGGAAACGATGAAGCCCAACAATTTGCCGGCTGGAACTCCGAAGAGGCACTTCTTAGGGTTAAGCATCATGTTGTATTTCCGGAGATTATCAAAGGTTTCTTTTAAGTCGGATATTAAGTCGGAGATTAAGTCGTTTGGCTTTTTAGACATCATCGCGATATCGTCCACATAGGCGTGAACATTCCGACCATTTTGGTCGTGAAGGCAACGCTGCATTGTCCGCTGGTAGGTAGCACCTGCGTTTTTCATCCCAAAGGGCATCGTGACATAGCAAAACGTGCCGTATGGGGTAGTGAACGAAGTGGCCAATTGGTCCGACTTCCTCATATTGATCTGGTGGTATCCTGAGTATGCATCGAGAAAACACAAAAGTTCCGAGCCAGCTGTCGAGTCAATGACTTGGTCAATGCGAGGCAAAGCAAACGGATCTTTGGGACATGCTTTGTTCAAGCCGGTGTAATCAACGCACATTCTTAATTCATTGGTTCCCTTTTTGGGGACAAGTACAGGATTGGCCACCCATCGGGTGTGAAGGACTTCTCGGATAAACCCAGCCTTAAGTAACCTAGCTATCTCTTTGCCAATGGCGCGTCTCTTCTCATCTCCGAAGCGTCGTAGAGGTTGATTCATTGGTTTACATTTTGGATCTATGTTTAAGCTGTGCTCGGTAAGTTCCCTAGGTACACCTTTCATGTCGGCAGGTTGCCTGGCAAAGATGTCCCTATTCTCACGGAGGAACTCGACGAGCACGCTTTCCTATTTGGGATCCAGGTTCGTCCCAATGGTGACGGTCTTGGAGGCATCGCCTACCACAAGTTCCACTGGCTTGGTCTCGATGGCGGCCTTGAACGCAGGAGCGGAGTCGGAGATCTGCTTCTTCGACACGGGCATCTCTGAGTCATTGACCTTGCTCTAGATCTCCTTGAATTCTTCTCTGTAGAGGACAACTTCTGCAACGGCTGCTTCATTGATCTCGTAGTCCCTTGCCTTGGTAAAGCTTCCGGATACGGTGATGACACCGTTTTGTCCGGGTATCTTGAGTTTGTTGTAGATGAAGCATGGCTTGGCCATGAACGTGTGGAATATATCGCGGCCGAATATGACGGCGTACACGCTCTTGAAGGGGACCACCTCAAAGGTCATGCGCTCTTGGCGATTATTATTAACGTCGCCAAAGGCTACCTGAAGTGTGATGCACCCAAGGGACCGAGCCTCCCGACCAGGAACCACGCCATGGAACACGGTGTTGGTCCGTCTTAGGTTTGCCTCCGTCAATTTCATCTTTTGCAGTGTATCCAGGTACATGATGTTGATGCTGCTTCCACTATCCACCATGCACTTGGTGAACTCCACGCCGTCAATCAATGGGTTGATGACCATGGCGTACTGGTTCTCCGTGGGCACAAGGTCTGGGTGGTCCGTCCTGTCCCAAGTTATTGGAACCTCCGACCAGTAGCGGTATTGGGAGGGGGAGAGTGGCCATCGTGATCCTCGAGAGGTCTTCTGTTGTCGGACGGTGGGGGTGCCAAGGAAAGTGTGGTAGACTGGGGCCTTCTTTGCGAAGGGGTTCTTGCCCTTGTCGTCGCTCTTGGCGGCGTGCTTGGGGTCAACGTCCTCGTCCATGTCACTTGAATCCTTGGACTCCTCCTTCTTCTTCCCCTTGCCCTTGCCTCATGGTCTGTTCTTCCGACTTTGCTTGTAGCCGGACTCCGGGTCTTCCTTGAGGTCGTTGACGAACTTGCAGTGTCGATTGGTATGGGTGGCCTTGCCGTTGACATCGAGGTGTACAAGGCATGGAATATCGCGGTACTCCTCGTATGTTTGGGGAACGCGGAGCGGCGGCGAGTTGGTTTCACTTCCTCGTTGCTGCCCACGGCCTGCTCCCCTTCCTCGGCCACGTTGTCCGCCTTCTCCTCGTCCTACAAAAGTCATGGCGACCATGTCGGTAGATTGCTTTTCTTCTGGGGCGGTCTTCCGCTTTGTACTGCTGTTCCTCCGAGCTTGGGTTGGAATGGCCGTTGCCGGCAAGGAGCCACGAGCATCGTCGTCGGCAGCTGCGAACTCACTAGCTAACTGGATCATCTGATTCAAGTCAAGCTGATGATTGTCCTGCAAGCGCTTTAGCTTATGTGGGAGCAACGTGCCCCTTTCCAACCCATCAATGAAGGCGGCCATGGCGGTCTGGGCGTTCACTCCTGCGCAGGAATTCTTCATGTCCAGCCAGCAGGAGAGGTAGGCGCGAGATGTCTCGTCTTTCTCTTGCACGCACCGCTGTAGATCGCCCATAGTGCAGGGACGCTTGTATGTACCCTCAAAGTTCTTGGTGAATGCTTCTTGCATATCCAGCCAGTTGTAGATAGATTTCTCTAGCAAGTCGTCGATCCATTGACGGTCCGTACCCACCAACATTAACGGGAGGTACTTAACGACGATGTTGGGGTTGCCTCCGGCAATCTCCACCGCGTTGTTGTAGTCCTGCAACCATGTGGCAGGCTTGGCGGTGCCGTCATAGGTCTTGATGGTCTTGTCAATCCGGAAACCTTTGGGGTAAGTTGCGGACCATATTGCAGGTCCAAAGCAACATGGTCCCAGGTATGGTCCTTCCCGGGCCTCGTGGATCTTATCGATCCGCGAACGTGCATCGTACGGCTCCGGGTTATTCTTCTTGTTGTCAACAGGGGAGGGGCTGCGTGAACGACGCGGGCCTCTTCCGCCATGGTGACTGCTTGGTGGTGATGGAGGCGGAGGTGGCGGTGGGTTAGCCTTCTTGCTGTTACCCTCCTGCGACGCCTCACGCCTGTCACGGTTGCTTGTCGGACACGGAGGGTTGTGGTGTGACCTGCTCTTGTGTCCTTGGTGGCGCTCTTCATCATGACGTGTCTATGTCGCGTTGTCGCAGATGATGATGCCACACTGCTTTGGAGGGGGCATATCCGTACGATGGTGAGCCTTGTAATCTACCTGACGTCGGGGGGATCGGGCGGTGGCGATAGGCGGCAAGGTCGAGCTTTTTCTCCGTGGTCGGAGGATATGGGGATAGCATCCTTCCTGTTGCATGCATCCCTCTGTCTTCGTTCTGATGAACTCGTCTGTGATCCGACATCCTGAGGAGATCTGTCTCTTGGCGGTTTGTACTGGCTAGATCGGCAGAGCGCTGGGTCAGACTCAAGCCTCTGAGAGGTGGTCTTTTCCTGCTGCTTTACCGCCTTGGCCACTAGGTCATAGACCTGTTCTACTGCCTCAGGCGATCTATCCTGCTCCAAAAGGGTCTTGGCAATGGCGAGGTTAAGGAGTGGGGTGGGCATCACCTGCTTGCCTTCACTGTCAATGTATGGCTTGGCCTGTGCCGGCTTTGAGGGAGCCCATCCTAGGTTGCGCCATACACCAGGATCGTTGATGACGCGAGCCAGAGCCTTCTTAGCCTTCTGCTGCTGCAGTAGAGTCTTGTACTCAGCCTCCATTACTCTAGCTTTCTCTATGGACTTCTGCGCGTTGACCAGATCTCGATCTAGTTTGGCGCCTTGCTCTACAATGGCTTGCGCCTCCTCCAGTAGCTGCTGGCGCTTCTCGTCAAGCCGAGTCACGTTCCGGATATGATCAACGGTTAGTGGCTCGACAAGGAGATTGTCGTACATCACTCTATCAGCTGGAGTAATATGGGCTGCTGCCGACGTGGATGCTGGAGGCGGCAAGTTTGCGGTGCTGTTGTTGCTCGGACCGGTGCCAAGTTCCTGCGGCTGCTGCACCGAGTTAGGCGGAGGAGGCATAACCTTTGCGCGATCATTGTCAGCAGCAATTAGTGGCCCCTTCCCCTTTTCCAGTGCCGTAGGCGGAGCTTGCCCGGGTTGATCTTCATCCATCGCTGTCCCAATGGTGACGAACACCCCTCGAGACATGATGGTGTTATTAGCTAGTTCGTCGCATGAGTACTCCTCCTCCATCTCCTGCATAGCGGAGTCTAGCTCTTCTGGACTGAAGTCTATCTCCTCTGAATCTTCACTGAAATTAGCATAAAGCACGTCAATTACAGAGTCGGAGGGTGACAGGACTTCCTCGATGATGGGCGGTGGAGGTGCAACGGCCTCGACAATGACTGGAGGTGGTGGTACTGTTACGACGATGGCGGCCGGAGGCGGTGGTGGTGGTGGCTGAATCGGAGGGGCTCCGTCAATGAGCGCAAGCGCTGTCTGAGCCGCCGCTTCGGCCTCTGCGTAGTTGTTGACGGTGTTCACCATGCCTTCGAAGGTAAGGCGTCCTGACGCTTGTTGTTGTCTTAGAGAATGTCGGAGAAGCGTGCCATGGTCCAGTACTTCCACAAAGTGATAGATAGCATCATCATTGGGGTAGTGGGCCAGATCGGATCGTATCACGAGCCACTGGCGGTAGTCGCGGGGTTTTCGCCCTCTCCGAACGCATGGCCGCGGTCGAAGATGGTAACCACGCCAGCGAACTTGGATCTCGATATCGACGCGGACAAAGCCGGATTTGCGATGATCTTCCACCTTTATATCCCGCGAGGCGGTTTGGGTGGGTCTTGAATTTTTCCGATCTTTGCCGCAAACTCGAGGATAGATCCGACATTGATCCTTCATGACGTATCCTTCCGTGGCGGTCCGTGCGGGTCTTGAATTTTTCGATCTTTGCCGCAAACTCAAGGAGAGATCCGATCGATCCTTCATGACGTATCCTGCGTAGGCGGTCGTGCGGTCTTGAATTTTTCGATCTTTGCCGGCAAACTCGAGGAGGATCCGACATCGATCCTTCCATGACGTATCCTGCCCGTAGGCGGTCGTGCGGTCTTGATGCTCCTCACTCCCGTGAAACTAGTGCCCGAGTCGGTTTCGCCGATGAAGAGGTGGATGTCTCCGATAGAACGATCGAACAGCGTGGGGTTCGTCTTATTTGGGATCCAGAATTCGTCGGGGGACGATCTAACGTTCGGAGAAGAACACGGTCGATGGCCATGGTTTTGCCGATTCCGCGAAGATCTTGGTGCTCGCCTCATTGTGAAACTGAAGCGCCTCTTGCCCACGGTGGGCGCCAAGCGTCGTGGTATTGCCGGCATGCGCCATGGAGGGTCCTCACGTGCGTGTTTAGAGACGTGGGGTAAGGCGGACGGTTAACGGGTACAAGGTAACACAGCTTACCAGTTGATCCCTAACGGTGGTGGAATCCTACTCCTGCTATAAATCACTATAAGGGCAATACGCCGAGTTACAGAGATAGGTTCGCTGTGCGAGGTGTGTGTAAAACGATGCCCTAAAGGCTCCCTTAGGCCCGACTTATATAGTCGTCAGATCCTAGGGTTACAGGGAAAAGTCCTAGCCGAACAGGTCACAGAGTCCTACACCGTCTATTACTAGTCTTGTGTATCTTGCACTCCAAGGCTCCGGGTACGCTGGTGACTCCACCGTAGCCTTCCTTTATTCGGCATGGGCCTCCCTTCTGGATCCACCTAACTGGGTCACCCAGCAGGCCATATGCCATGCTACCGACTATGGGCCACCCGGGTTAGTCGGATAAGAGACATGCTATGAGGATACCCATATAGCATATCCCCAACACCTAGGGTGTGTGGCGACGGCTGTAAACGACTGGGAACCCGAAAGTGTGATTGGGGTTGTCGATACAGCGGAAACGTGGCACGGGGTCCTAAACAATACAGTAGTAAACACTCCTCGAGCAACAATATTAAAAAAACAGTAGCATGGCATAAGTACAGGATAGTAGCAAAGCCCCAAACTAGTTTGTGGCCCCAAAAAATAGGAAATGACTCAAGCTCTGGCGAGGGGGATTCATGGTCCCACATGCGGATAGTGCGATAGTCAAGGAACAAGAATCAAGTACTCGGGGTCCTACGGGACACAAGTGATCTTAAAGAACCAAATAGCAGATAGTGCTCACCGGTGCCTCTTTCATTAGTTATCCCATTACTACTCAATTCAGTTATTTAGACACTCACAAACCCTACACATGCAATTCTACGACTCGCATGGCTCAAAAAACTCCTGTATTAGTGGCTCATAGGATTGAGGTAACAAGCTACGGTGGGGTTTAAAAGTAAAGGCTATGCAATACTTGGGATTCAATTTAATTCGTATCACGACTCATGATGCAAGAATAAGATATATGCAATGGGTACTATATGTAGTGCAAACATGGGGAAATGCTTTCCTGACAGTTTAGTTGAAGAATAATATGGATCCGGGTATTACTCTTGATATTCTCCTTGCTCGGCGTCTATCCGGATAAAAACCAAACACAGAAGGGGCCAAAATAAATACATTGCACAATCATATAAATCATAGGCAACAAGCAAACAAGGTATGCCATGATGATATGATGCACAATTTACATGTCATAGCATAGCATGGCATGGGTGAGGTGTGGGATACAATATGAAAACATTTTATTAAGTTTTTAGTCATGTTTTGCTCCCATAAACATTGCTGTCCCATTAATATTTATATGATGCATACCTCAATTCATATCTTGGAATGCATAGTTATAACGGCCTCGTCGAGCTGATCGATTTATACATATCATTTGTCGAATTCGAAGTTACGGAATTAAAGTTATGCAATATTTAAGAATTGACATTTATTAACAATTAAATTATTTCGAAATTTTAAAATGCTCAAATGATATTTTAAATAGCATAATTAGATTCCCCATGTTTTTATCAAAAACATATATTATTTGCAATATTTGAAAATATTGATTAAAAGTTATTAATAAATGCAATTTAAATGAAAAATGGCAGATTGTTATTAGTTGGAATAGTCAGGGGCAAAACTGGAATTTACTGTATATGTATTTGAATTCACATTTGAAAAAGATTCACTTTTCATTTTGTAAGTTTTTGCAAATTCCTAAAATTTCAAAAAAAATTGATTGAATTAGTATTTAACCATTTTCCTGAATTTTTTCGTTGAATTTGGAAAAAGGACCTGGGACATTCTCACAAGACAGATCCTACGCGTCGAGTATGACGGGTGGGTCCGCCGAGCTGGAGGGGCCACAGCACGCGCTGTCAGCGGGGGCTTGACACGTGGCGAAACTGGGGGCGTGCGGGTGGAGAAAAAAAAGAAAGAGAAGCGGCTTTTTGCAAAAAGGTTTGGCACACGCTGAGTTAACTGACGACGATCTGGTTCGAACGTGCGTTTTGGGCTAGCTGAAGCCATCTTCCAGAGAATATGGCGACGGATCTACTGGGCTAAACGAGATGTCACAAAAACGAAAAACGTAGATGGATCCTCTATCTATAACGTTTGTTCCTAATAATTTCGTAAAGGATCAACAGGGACTCCGGGGAAACGACGGGAACAGAGATGAAAAGGACGGATTCAGATCAGTTTTCAGAACGTATTCAGCAACAGAGTTTGAGCAGATTTTGCCGGAAGCATTCCTTCGCGCACAGACCTCCAAAACGGACGCCGCCTGGTGCCGGAAGAATCTGGGACTACCCTCTACTCGCTGGGTCGCTGGGTGTCGCCTGAGAAGGTCCAAGGACGCTGGAAAACGGTCGGGAAAAGAGGTGCGCGTCTGAATGTGCGGGTTCAGCGCGTCTGGCAGCAACGCGTGCGCGCGCGGCGGGCGGCACGGCGAGGCGGCGAGGGAGGGTGCTAGCGGTGGTTCCTGTGAGGCCTAGGGGAGCGCGGACGTGCTCCACGGGCTTGCGCGAGCTCGCGGGTACGTCGGCGGAGAGGGTGCTGCTGCGAGGCGGCGGAGAGCGGCGGCGCGCTCACGATGTGCTCGACGGCGGCCGGCGACGTTACCAGAAGCGGGGGAGGGAGCGAGCATGCCAGGGAGGGGTAAAAGCTTACCAGAGACCGCAAGGTTCATACGGGACTGCTCGGGGTGGACTGGAACAAAACAGGGGCAGGCGCCCGGGAACCTTCGGAAACCGGCGGCCATGGCGTCTTCCGCGAGCTACGGCTCGCTCCGGCGACGTGGCTGGCGCTGGGGAGAAGCATAGGAGGAAGAGGCAGGTCCCGGACCTCTCAGAGGTGCGGCTTGCCCACCTACTCGATGGGCTCAGCAGGTAGACGGGTGGGCTACGCTACGGTAAAAATGTTCGCTGCCGTCCAGCACACGGCAAAAAAAAAAAATCACGATAAACTATAGATAAAGAACACGATAAAAAGTTAAACACGGCAACCGAAAAACGAAGACACACGATAAAAAAATATCACAGCAAAATAAATAAAGACACACGACAAAGATATGTTCACGGCAAAGAAGTGGATCCCGCGACCTTGCAGGGGTCTGAAGGCGCTAGCACTAACTAGCTCACTCTCTCACAAGCACGGACGGAGGTAGAAGAAGGTAATGGACACATTAGAAATTTTCTTCTTGTTGCTGCACTAACAGCCGAGCTCCTTTTCTCTGTATTTTTCTCAAGTCTCGACCACACACTGATTACACTGGCTTTATAGTCGAGGCAACGCAGTACCTACGCAAACGCAGAGCCGCGCACACACATGTAGCTCATCATGCGCACAGAACGCTCACCACATGCATGCCCCGCCAGACCCGGTCTCTTCAAACGTGAGCCATTCCTGCTCATCCACTCCGCAAGACCTGGGCTTCTTCCATTGCGCCAGCTACATCATGCATCGCCATACGATCACAGACCCACCAAATAATCAGTCCCTAGACCTAAACGGTGAACACCAACGCGAGCATAGACTCACACATCACCAACACACACATGCACGCACGCGCTGGACACATGTCGTGGTATTGCCGACGAGTACGCCATGGAGTGGTCCTTACAGTGCGTGTTTACAGACGTGGGGTAAGGCGGACGGTTGACGGGTACGAGGTAACATAGCTTACCAGGTTCAGATCCCACAACGGTGGCGGAATCCTACTCCTGCTATAAATCACTATAAGGGCAATACGCCGAGTTACAGAGATAGGTTCGCTGTGCGAGGTTATATGAATCAATACTAAGTTGTATGAGATTGTGCCCTAAAGGCTTCCATAGGCCCGACTTATATAGTCGCCAGGTCCTGGGGTTACAGGGAAAAGTCCTAGCCGGACAGGTTACAGAGTCCTACACCGTCTATCACTAGCCTTGTGTATCTTGCACTCCAAGGCTCCAGGTACGTTGGTGACTCCACCGTAGCCTTCCTTTATCCGACATGGGCCTCCCTTCTAGATCCACCTAACTGGGCCGCCCATCAGGCCACAGGCCATGCTACCGACTATGAGCCACCTGGGTTAGTCGGATAAGAGACATGCTATGAGGATACCCATATAGCATATCCCCAACAGTAGCCCCCGGAGAACTCCGAGATCTTGCGCCGTCTTGCCTCTTCTCGTGGAATGCTCCGTCTAGATGGATTTCGGCAAATCGTCAAGCAATATCTTGTAGTCCTCCCAAAGAACCCTGCAAAGGTTTCTCCGTCTTCTATGAATAAGTCGGAAAAATGCTGAATTTTCCATCATACTCTTCCGTAGTCGGATTAAATCTGTCCATGCCAGAATCTTCGATGGGACGGCTCATCTACCATGTCAGTTATGACGACGTAGGCTGTAGGTCAGCGACGCCTCGTAACTCACACATGCAGAGAACGCAATCATATCCGATTTTCCCGCGTGAGCGATACGAACCGTTGGCGGCGGCGGTTGGAGACGTGGCGAAATTACCACGCACGTTCACGAACACGTCGTCTACGCGGCTACCGTCCGATTAGCTGCACGAATCTCGACGCAGAGTAAGATAAATAGTAACCGTGGGACACTTGCCACTTTTTCACCCCATTCTCTCGCGTCATCATCTTTTTCCTCCAGCCGCACGCCTCCTCGAGCTCTCCGCGGAAAACCTCGAAGAAACCCTAGCCTCTCTCTGCACCGGTCGCATCCTCCCAGTCCTCCATGGCCAGTAGCAGCTCCTCCCCGTCGATGGCGGCGTCGAGCGAAGCTACGGCGAAGCCGGCGAGCTCGTGCCCCCAGAGGGCCTGGTCATCCCCGCGTCGGCGGAGATTGTAACCACCGGCGGTGACCACAATCTGGCGGCGCTGGAGCCTCTGTAAGAAGAGCCAGACTCGCACAAGGGCGACTGGCGCGACTCGGATATCACCGGCCGCGACAACGAAGAGATGGTCGCCAAAGGCTACCTCCCCGCGACGGAGGGCCTCGCCTGGCGGGCGGCGCCGGCCGGCCAGGTGACACCTTCTCCCCAAGCCGGAGAAAAGGTGTACCTCAAGGCTCAGCTGGTACGCGGCGTTTCCCTGCCCATCTCCCACTTCTTTTTGTCCGTCTTGAACCATTTCAAGGTTCAACCCCACAACCTCTCCCCCAATAGTATCTTAGTGCTTAGCAACTTCGTGGCACTTTGTGAGGGTTACCTAGGGATTAAGACTAGGTTAGACTTGTTCGTGTACTTCTTCACCGTCAAACGTGAAGCCGGACATAGTAGGGAGGAGCTTAGGAACTGCGGCACCATAAGCTTCAAGATCCGACCTGGCCGGCGGTTCCCCGACATCGTCGGCCATGAGTCGTGCAAGAACTGGCAGCGGATGTACTTCTACGGCCCCGACATTCCTTTGGCGGGCCGAGAAGTGACGTACCCGGACTTCGTGGATGGAGCCGCCGCTGAAGTTTCCACATGGATATCCCATGCCTCCCTTCCCTCCGACCTCGACGCTTCACGTGCAATAAGGCGGATCGAGTGGTTCGTATAGACGGGTTTGACCGGCTTGGACCTAGCCATGTGCTGGTTCATCAGGCGAATCCAGCCTCTGCAGCACCGCGCGAAGTTCATGCACGAGTACACCGGTGATCGAAGGGATTCCCTCCGGATCTCCATGGATAACTTCTCGAGCGACTCCGTCAAGTTCCATCTGAAGGACATCGTCAAGGTGAAGGATAAGAAGCGCGGCTTCACCATCACCTCTGACATGTACGTAGACGGCAAATTCCCAAAGGTAGGTATTTATTTTCCGTGTATTACATTGCTCCAGTTTCTCCGTCTTGCCAGTGCCATCTTATCTAACACGGTGACTTCTCACTTAACAGCTTAGCGATCTAGATGAGGACAACCTGGCTGCCCAAATCTACGATCCAAAGATGAAGGAAGTCACGGTCGTGTCCGACGACGATGTCCCGTTGTCGCGAAAGCGGAAGAGCTCCACCTCTGACGCTTCCGACGGAGGCAAGAAGAAGAAGACGGAGGGTGGAGCCTCCAAAAAGAGTACTGCCGCCCTGGAGGCGGAAAAGAAGAAAGCCACCGGGATGTTTGCCAAAGTGCCCCCTAGTGTAAGCCTATGTTACCTGCCAAAACCCACCGGCGGGCAGCGACTGGCAACACGAAGAGCCGGGAGGCTCCCAAGACTGCTGGTGGGCCTTGGTCCCTCGGGCAACGACCATAAAACTCCAAGACGCTACTGGCTGGTTCGAGGGCGTGCCACCTGACCTATACCTGATCAGGAAGGTGCGAGATTGCTTCAATTGATTTCCTGCATGGCAAACATACACACGTAAAATTCAAGCCGTGATCGGCTTTCAGGTTTCCCTGTGAATCGGCTCTAGGAGCCGATTATCCCATGGTTCTGCATTAGATCTATGATAACATGGGGAACTTGCTTCATCAATACAAGTTAAATTGATCCACGACAGTTTAAGGTTTTCACCACGTAATTGGAACATCCTACGCGTAGTTAAGCCTGGTAAATACAAAAGATGATGGAAAGCTAACCCTAGAGAAGGCCTAAAAACCAACGTAACGTCAATTCCCGGAACAACTTCCCTCGAGCTAGCAAACTATATCTTTTCATACTACTGGATCGTTCAACTCGTTTGTAAGGCCTGACTACGTAGATATCAAACCAAACCTCGGAAAACGAGGCAACTATAACGGATCAAATCGACAAAATAAAGATGAAGCAAGGTGCTACCCCTGCACCCAGAACAAGTGCAGAAGTAGCGAGATTGGCAAAGGCAGCACAGCTTAAGCGATTATGATAAATAAGTACCGATGCTAGCCTAAACAAATCCGTGATAAAAGTGTTACTCGCCATCAACAAGGCTTAGTACGAGTAACACCAAATAATCGCATAAGCAGGTACTGCCTAGATCGCGAGATGCGATCTAGGCAGCATGACACTTACCCGAAAGAAACCCTAGAAACAAGGGGTGGCGATGCGCCGAGATTGTGTTTGTCGTGAACGTGATTGTCCTCCTTTTCTCGATAACCTTAGGTACATATTTATAGTCCGGAGACTTCTGTCCTTGGGATAACTCTACAACTCTATCTCTTACCTAATTTTAAACGGATCCTACTATAATATAAGATACACGGGCAACTTGGCCCAAAATAACATCCGAGGCCGATTCAACAACGTGTTGTATATACGTATCCTCTAAGACCATCTTGATCGCGGCCCAACTCCTTCCTTGGCCAAAATATGGTGATAACACATGCCCCCCTGGTTTTGGCATTAGTAATTCCAAAACCACTCTGCCGATGTTTTTCTCCTCCCCCCTTTTTTTTTTACATCGGGTTACGCGTCGTCAGAATGCATTGCAGAACAGAATCGTCATGCCACCCCTTCATCATTATGCCCTGTCCTCTCAACTTCTTCGCAGTGCATGATTCGACATTTTCGGCAGCACATTCTGGGAAACCGCTATAGCATTAAACCACTTCGTACTATTTCCCTTATTTATATTCACCTTAGCAATTTGCAGCCCCATCTTCTTCCAGCAGCCAAGAAACCCTTCTTCCTCCGCCGAAAAAACCCTCTTTCTTGCCATGGCCTCCTCTGCTTCATCCGGCCTATCCTCCCAAGCCTCCAACTCTTCGAGTGACAGGGAACCGACGCCAGAGTTCCCGCCGACGGCGACGTACAATGCCCTCGCCCCACAATGGTGGGACGAGCGGGATTGGGACTTCGCCGTTTGGTCGGAGGACGACGTGTCCTTAACCGACGGCGAGGAAGACCTGCAGTTCCTCGCCGATGGGGAACTGGAGGCACACAGCAGCGACGACGCCATGTCCTGGGACGGCGTCGACTCCTCCGAAGAGGAGGAGGAAGAGGAGGACGCCTCCTCCGAGGAGTACCTGCCGGTGGAGTACTTCCGCACCGGGTCCAGCGAGGACGACGACGAAGACGAGGAGGCCCCTGCGGGCATCTGGACCAGCAGCAGCGAGGACGACGCCGGCAGCAGGCCGAGGATAATGTGACGGGCGGCGGCAATGACGGCATTTACCTCGGCTTCTAGTTTAGGAATCAGTAGAATCAGTAGTAGCAGTAGTGGTAGTAAGCCCCCTTTTGTAACTAATCAACCTCTTTTGTAAGCAATCAGCTTTTGGATGAATGAAAAATCCGTTTCTTCGAAGATTGTTCTCTCTTTTTATCCCAATTTTGCCGATAGTCAAAAACAGGTCGATGCTCCAGAAGCCGATAGCAGCGTATCGGCTCTTGCTATACTGCGTTCCATACGTTCAACCAAATTGCAGCCCAACGAGCCGATGATAACACATCGGCTTTCCTAAAATGTTGACAAGGTCAAAAACGTTGTCAAACCGTTGATATCGCTGCACTTATCCCGTTAACCAAGTTAACGCTCAACGAGCCGATGGACATCGGCTTTCAAAAATATTGACTAGGTCAAAACTTGGTCGCACATTCAGGCAAACCTATGTGGCTGCTTTCTAGTTTCAAACGGTAGTCAGTGGGCGTTTGGAGATCTAGCTTCCTCAAAAAAGGGCGACCTAGATCTCCAAACGCCCACTGACCAGATCGAACTCGCTACGACAAGAACTCTCGATCCCCAACTGCGTAGAGCCAATTCCGCCGGCGGACTAGATGGCAGAGTCATCCAACACCAACCCTGAGGTCTCCGGCCTGAAGGTACGTTTATCCCTCGCAGTCTGAACATGATGCTGCACTTAATGACGAACACCTGAATTAATGCTTTATTCCATCATTAAACTTTCTAGGTTTCAGATATTCTGCTACCGCATCCTTTTATTCCAAATTCTCTCTGTCTTGGCCCTCGCACTGAATCTAGCCCCGCTCACCTGATTTCTTGCGAAGCAAATAGAATCCCCTTTGTAAGCCAAAATCCAGATCTGAACGCTTGGGCTGATTGTCTGCGAGCCTGGCCTAATCCCCCTGAACATTGGGTCTCATGGTTCAGCAGGGTAGCTAGAGCTTACCAATCCCAATGGGAAGCCACAGGGATAGCCGATGCCTTGCACTTGTCGCTGTCCCCCTTAGAGAAACACGAGAATCTCTTAAAGACCATCGGCTACTTCTGGTCTGACGCTCTAAACTGCTTCATGTTTGGTCATGGCCCCATGTCACCAACCTTGCTAGATGTAGTGATGATTACCGGACTGGACGTTACGTCACCCAGTCCCTCTGCCTTCAGACTGACCAAAGTCCCCTTCAAGCTGTCTTCAAAAACAGACTGCACGAATTGGGGTGCTTACCTCCAACGCCATATGAAAACAAAGGGCCCTGTCACAGAAAAAGAACACACTGCCTTTCTCAACTTCTGGCTAGAACACTTCATATTCTGTGGCCCTTCCTTGGCCCCAACCAAGAATTATCTTTCCTTAGCCTATGAACTGGCTAAAGGCACTCAGCTTGGCCTTGGCAAACTGTTCCTTGGGGAGGTCTATCGATACCTCCAGCTGATGTCTGTCAAACTGTTTTCTGGCATAGCCGTCAAAACAGGCGGCCCTTGGTGGTTTATTCAACTATGGGCTCAATTGTACTTTCAGAGCCGCATCCCAAACTTCCCTCTCTTAGCGAGTTGCACCTTTCCAGATGTTAGAGGGAGGCAAATCCGATGCACCAGCTATGGCCAAGCCCTATACAGTTTGCCAGGTAGCAAACTAACCCCTCAGGAAGCATCCAAATGGTTCAGCATCTTCTTCCAAGGTCTGGATAATCCTACCTTTTTCCCTTACATGGAGGAAGCTGAACACTTCGAAAACCCACTCTCCTTCAGGCTGGATAACTTTGCCGATGACACCAGCACTCGGCAACTCTTTCCATCGTGACCCGTCCTTGCTTCCTCCCAGTTGGCATGAGTACATCTAACAGAATCATCAAACCTGGGTACGAATTTTATCAGCCGGTCATAGTGGCCCGGCAATTTGGCCTCGGGCAAGTTCCTCCCCATCTCTTTCTCCATCATCTGACGGAGTGCAGAGCCGACCTGCCTGATCCTCTTACCAGTCAGAGGTGTTACTCCTTCTTTGATGCTCTGACCATCCCCATCCCAACTGATCTCACCCTCGTTCTATCGACGGACGGCTTCGAGGACTGGTGGACGATGTGGAAAACCCACGCTTTCCGGAAAGCTCTGGGACCGTTGCTGAAACACCTCGATACTGACCATGACATCCCCGCGGAACAGGTATCACTATTTGCAAATCATCCTGATACAGCTCGCTAGTGATTATTCTACTAATCCATTCTCTCCTCTTTGCAGCAACAAGATGGTCCTGAACCTACTCATAGCGACGGCTCCCCCTTTGAGTTCTTCCCGCCAGCTCCTGTAGTCCTTTTCTGCAAGAACTCGCCGCCCCTGAAAAGGGTCATAATGCAGAAACAGCCGATAACGCCTCAATCGGCTTCTGAAAAGCAAGGAACTTCAACATCAGCTACTCCTCGAGTTCCCACTAGAATAAGGACGGTAACGAGGAACGTAGCCGCCAGGAAGACCTTAAGACACCAGAGTCCATCTCTAGAAAGCTCGCATGTAAGCCGATCCACGCCTTAGTCGCTTTTCTCCATTCTTTCATCCTTGTGGACGTGCCTGTATCTAACAGCCTCTTTTCTTCTGCAGGCCTCCGTCGAAGAATTGTCTCACGAAGACACGCAAACGGATTCTGAAAAGACCATCACTCCGCGCCAGCCAGATGTGCCACCATCGGCTTCCAGAAAAAGGTCGATCCCTGAACCTGCTGCCCCCCGAGCACCAGTCGAGGCCGGGCCAGCTGTGGGTTCCAAAAGAGCTCGTAAAGGACCACAAACTCCTTCTTCGAGCCAAAAGGTACTGAAAAAATCACCACCCTTTATGCTTCTGCTCCTGACTCCCTTTGTCAGCCGATTCATCGTCATTTTCATCGGCTAATCACCTTTCTTTATAGGCACCTGATGCTTCTGGCAAGAAGGCCAGTGCCGTGCCGACGCCTTTAGCCCAGCCAGATCTAATAACCCCTGGAACTGCAGACAAAACAGCTACCATCATGACAGCGCCCCCAGCAACCACCTACAAACCGATCACCTCGTCGTCTGCTCCCCCCTCGGCCTTTGTAGAGGTATGCTCCCTTCTTTCGGCTTATTTTCCCCGTTGGACGCTTACTGACGTACCTTTGGGCTGTCAGACTTGTGATCTTTCAGGCTTGCTGGCGTTCGACCCTGCATTCATTGATCCAACTCCCTTTGCTGTCACCGACGAACCAGCAACGAAGGCCATTCCACCCCAGTTCCAACGACTCAGAGCCTTACTGTCTTCCTCGATTGAAGAGCTGATCGAGGGTTCTGAAGAGGTAAAAGGCGTTCTTGCAGGCCTCAAGGACCAGCTCCCAGTAACATTGCAGGCGAAGCTTTGGCCCGTCGTAGGCCTGTCCTCCTATGGGTCGAGGGTGAAGCTGGCTCGTGAAAGGATCAACCTGCGTCGTGCTCAACTCTCGCTGAAAGCGGACATTGCCGACCGATGTCGGCAGCTTAACGAGAAAAAGGTGTCCCTTGATGTCAAAACTGACACCTCCGTCAGTACCACCGAGCTCGCTGGCTTAAAAAAGGAGCTGGAAGACCTTGAAGAAAAGGTCCGGGTGACCAAACAACTTATTTGTGACAAGGAAGCCTCCATCGCACGCTCCCAAGATGAAGCAGAGGCCCTCAAAGCCCAGATGAAGACTGAACTAGCAGAAATACGTGTCCTGCACAAGCAGCTAGTGACGGGCAGGGACGAGGATGACGAAGCCGAGATTGCTGAGGTGGATCGTGTCCGTGCTGACGCCCTCCACGCCTTCGAGGCATTTCTTCAGTAGCTCGTCTATGTACACTGGCGTCTGCTTGTAACAGTCTGAATCTCTAGAGTCGATGACTGTGCATCGGCTATATTTTTATCCGAACACTGTCTTTGGCCGATTTCATGTATCGGCCCCCCACACTTTGCTATCCATTTATTTTATTTGGCCGATCTCGCGTATCGGCTCCCCACGCTTCACTGTCCATTGTCCCACATACTGGGGAAATATCTCTTGAGGTGTTGGCCGTTAACAGCGACTGGGAATTTTACGCCGTCAAGCTCCTCTAGCATATACGCGTTTCCCCTCAAAACTTGATCAACCCTGTATGGCCCATGCCAGTTTGGAGACCATTTACCATATGTAGCATCCTTAGTTCCCAGTGGTAATACCGCTTCCCACACCAGATCACCCACGTGGAACTCCTTTGGTTTTACTTTCTTATTATATGCCCGAGCTACCTTGGCCTTGTTTTCTTTGATTTTCTCCAGCGACCACAGTCTAAGCTCAGTCAGGTCTTCAACACTGTCACTCATCAGGGCCGTGTATTCTTCGGCCGTTAGATCGTCCTGAAAGGTGACACGCCTCGATCGAGCCGTAATTTCCCAGGGCAATACGGCTTCTTGTCCATAGACTAGATGGTATGGCGAGGTTTTTATCGCACCGTGAATGACATGCGGTAAGCCCATAAAGCCTCTGACAAAACCTCGTGCCAACGCCTAGGGTGCTCCTCGATCTTCCTCTTGATCAGCTTGATGAGGCTCTGGTTAGACGCTTCAGCTTGCCCATTTGCTTGAGCATAGTATGGAGATGATCGGATCAGCTTAATTCCCGTGTCCTCACAGAACCCTCTAAACTCGTGAGAAATGAAAACCGAACCTCCATCGGTTGTAATTGTTTGGGGAATCCCGAACCTATGAATAACATGTTCTTTGACAAAATTGATAACATCCTTTGAGTTTACTGACTTCATAGGGACGGCCTCAACCCATTTAGTGAAATAATCTGTAATAGCCAAAATCCATACATGGCCTTTGCTTGATGGAGGGTTGATCTTGCCAATCATATCCATGCCCCATCCTCGGAAAGGCCAAGGTTTGATGATGGGGTTCATTGCTGACGCGGGCACCATCTGAATTTTTCCAAACCTCTGACATGCTTGGCATCCTTTGTAGTACTTGAAACAGTCCTCGAGCATGGTGGGCCAATAAAACCCTGATCGCCTGATCAACCATTTCATCTTGTGAGCCGACTGGTGAGTTCCACAGGCGCCTTCGTGTACCTCGTGGAGGAGCCGATTGGCCTCGGTTGGCCCTAGACATTTGAGCAGCAACCCTTCCAGAGTCCTGTAAAACATGTCGTCCCCAATAAGTACGTACTTCATGGCCTTGTACCTTATCCGTTTAGGTGCCCCCCGAGCCGAATCCTTCAAGTAATTGAAGATATCGGCTCTCCAGTCGTCTGCTTCCAGGAACTGTACCTGAACATCGGCTCCTTCTGCGACGTCCTTGTAACCTGAAGCCATTTGTGCAAGATCGTTTGCCTCGGTATTCTGCGATCGTGGGATCCAGCTGAAATTTATGTACCGGAATTGTGTCATGAGCTCGCGGCATTGTGACCATAATGGAAAGAGCGTCTCGCTCTCGCACTTGTATTCCTCCGTTAGCTATGAAATGATCAATTTGGAGTCGCCGAAAATTTCGACGGCCTCAGCCCCAGCTTCTATGAGCAACTCCATTCCCTTGCGTATTGCTTCATATTCGGCGGCGTTGTTGGTGCACGTGGCAGCTAGTCTGATGGAAAAGGAGTACGTTGCCCCCCGGGGCGACACTAGTAGGATGCCGATGCCGCAACCATCATCACAAACAGATCCGTCGAAAAACACAGCCCACGCTCGTATAGAGAGCGCTGCTATATCAGTGTTGATCCTCTCGGCAATAAGGTCGGCTAATGCCTGGCCCTTAACTGCTTTCGCAGGTTGGTATCGGATATCAAACTCTGACAATGCAAACATCCACTTGCCGAGTCGGCCCTTCAGCATAGGAGCCGACAACATGTGCTTTATGACATCCGATTTGCAAATGATAATAATCTCTGCCGAGAGCAAGATGTGGCGCAGCTTGGTGCAGGTGAAAAACAGGCAGAGGCACAACTTATCTATCTCAGAGTACCTTGTCTCTGCGTCGAGAATCCTTCTGCTGATGTAAAACACCACGCGCTCCAGACCGTCATGAACCTGCACGACCACCGAGGCGATGGATGTATCAGCTACGGATAGGTAAATGTAGAACGGTCTATCCTGCTGGGGCGGGACCAACACTGGTGGTTTTGTCAGATATTCCTTGATCTCGTCGAAGGCTCGTTGTTGTTCTATCCCCCAGCGAAACTCGTCGTCAGACTTGATTTTTACCAGCCCCATGAACGGTTCTATTCTTCCGGACAGATTGGAGATGAACCTTCTAACGAAGTTAATTTTGCCGATGAGGGATTGCAATTCTTTCTTCGTGGTCGGCGGCTTCATTGTTCGCACTGCCTCCTGGCTCCTTAGGCCGATCTCAATTCCTCGTTCATGGACCAGGAAACCCAAGAACTGACCGGCCGTTACGCCGAAGGCACACTTCTTTGGATTCATCCGTAGGCCGAATTTCCTTGTTCGGTCCAAGACATGTCGCAGATCGTCTAAGTGTCCTCGTACTGAGGATGACTTAACCACCACGTCGTCGATATAGATTTCCACCAGTTTGCCGATCAGATCATGGAAGATGTAATTCATGGCCCTTTGGTATGTGGCGCCGGCGTTCTTCAGTCCGAACGTCATGACTACGTACTCAAACAATCCCACTGAGCCTGGGACTCTGAATGCGGTCTTGTGTATGTCCTCCGGGGCCATAAAAATTTGGTTGTAACCGGCATTGCCATCCATGAAGCTCAAGATTTTATGACCAGCGGCTGTGTTGATTAATGTCTCTGCCACCGGCATTGGGTACTCATCCTTCGGAGTAGCTCTATTGAGGTCCCGAAAATCTATGGCGACCCGCCAGCGGCCATCCTTTTTCTCTACAGGGACGATGCTAGAAATCCATTCAGCATACCTGCATGGTCTGATTAGCTTGGCTGTTAACATTTTTTCGATCTCCTTTTTGACTTCTTCCAAAATTTCGGCCTTCATCTGTCGTGCCCGTTCTTTGGTCGACGGCGAAATCCTTTTTTAAGCGGGAGCCGATGCTCGATGATGCTCCTGTCCAGCCCTGGCATCTCTGTGTAATCCCAGGCAAAGCAATCTGGATACTTCTTCAACAAAGCTACCATCGGACCCCGCAGACTTGGGTCTAACTTCTTGCTGATAAATGTTGGTCTTTGCTTATCCCCAGGACCGATGTCAATCTCTTCTAGCTCGTCAGCGGATGTAAACCCGTACCCCAGTTTTCTGTCACCTGTTAAATTGATGCTAAACACTGGGTAAATAGCTGGTGAGGATAACAAGGTTAGTTTGGGCCGATTGCCGGAATCGGCCCCCTTCTTTATTGCTTTAATCAAAGGAAGTTTACAACTTATCTGTGCTCTACAATGGCAGGGGAGCTCCCTGCTATGACTGCAAGACAGGTTCGTCGTGGGATTGTTGCTTTTTATTTTTTGTGGCCGATCGCAGGGATCGGCCTTACCACGTGCCATCGTGGGCTGTGCTACTCCGCCAGGCCAGTGGATAAGACCAGCCTCACCCCGTTTTTTGTAGCTTCGATGCGTTCACAGCCGTCCAGACTGACTCCAGAGATCGGCTCTTGGTCTCCTGCCTCCCAGATGCTCATGCCCGCTATGGAGATTTCGATCGAATCGTCCGCCTGGACGACCTCCACTTCATCTCCGTCCCACTGTATCAAGCACTGGTGCATCGTGGATGGAATGCAGCAGTTGGCGTGGATCCAATCCCTGCCCAGTAAGACAGCGTAGGTGCTCTTGCTGTCCACGATAAAGAACGACGTCGGGATGGTCTTACTGCCCACCGTCAGGTCGACATTCAGAACGCCTTGTGTTTCTGAGGTTTGGCCGTTGAAGTCGCTTAACGTTACGTTGGTTTTGATCAGGTCGGCCGTGGAGCGTCCCAACCGCCGCAGCATGGAGTATGGCATTATATTTACCGCTGCTCCTGTGTCGACTAGCATCTTGCGGACAGGCTGCCCGTTGATATAACCTCGTAGGTACAGAGCTTTCAGGTGTTTGTAGCCCTTTTCTTGCGGCTTTTGAAAGATAACTGGTCGTGGGCCGCAGTCAAACTGTGCCACTGGTAGTTCTTTGGCTCTTGGGGCGCAAAATTCTGATGGGAGTGTGAACACCATGTTTGTGCCAGCCGATGTCTTCGCATCGGCTTTTACTGGCTTGGGACGCCATTCTTCCCTTTTCGGACGAGCCTCTGTTTCCAATGTTTGATGCACTTTCACGGCTAGATCAGGCCGTGCCTTCCTTAAAGCATGGAGGTACTGTGCCTCCGCTTCCTCTAGGTTACGCAGTCGCTGAACTCGCCGTTTTTGAGTGTGCCTGAGTCCATCGGGGCACCATCTTGGCCGGTGGTACCTGTCCTCTTCCTTTCCATCTATTAGCTCCTCGAAGTTCTTCCCCCGAGGAGGAAGAGGCCCTAGACGCGTGAACACTGAGATGGGTCCCGCGTCATCCTTCTGCTGCCCACATTCTGGGCAATTGTCGACAGTAGGCAATCGGCTCATTCCTGCGTCCCAGCAATACCTGAAGAAAGGGCAATCCCAATGCCTGTCCACACCTTCTTTTCCCTTCGTCCTTTTGCTAGCGAGGTGCTCATATCTCTTGTTATCTCCGTCGTGCCGGCGACGTTGGTCACACTGGCGCTCATATTTGTTAAGGAGATGTGTGGAGTGTGGCTTCTGATACCGCACGCTTCTTACTTGCTCCTCGGTCAGATACTGCCTGTCATTATAACGGGACCGGTCGCGTGGGCCGGTCTCTTCTCTTTTCCTTCCCCGAGGGCGGTTGTCTTCCTCCTCATAGGCGCCACTGTGGTACGCAGGTCCTGCCATGTTAACATCGAAAGAGAACTCCAACTGGAGCCTTGCGGACTGGCTGTGTTCCACCATGTTGACGCCAGGGAATGGGTTTGTGTCTACTTTCATGGCGAACTGCCCAAGGATTAGGCGGCCTTGTTCTATTGCAGTCTGGATCTGGCGACGTAGCTCTTTGCAGTCATTCGTGGTGTGGGTGAACGAGTGGTGCCACTTGCAGTAGGGCCTCCCGTTCATCTCTTGAACGGTGGGAATTTTATGGCCGTCGGGCAGCCTCAGCTGTTTCTCTTTGAGCAGTAGATCAAATATTTGCTCAGCTTTGCCTACGTCGAAGTCGAACCCTTTTGCTGGCCCTTGTTGTTTCACCCATTTGCAGGACACAGGGTCTGCCCCCCGAGCCCATTCAGCCACGGCTACCTCCTGGTCTTGCGTAAGATCTTCTTCTTCTGTATCGACCAGGCTGATCGGACGCTTGAACTTATCTTGGTATAACTCTGGGTGGCGCTGTTCATACATTGTCAGCTTCTGGGCCATATGTGCCAACGAGTTGTATTCTGCCTGGAAAGCCAGATCCTTGATAGGCGCTGCGAGGCCCAACACCGCTAGCTCGACCGCTTCTTTCTCAGATAAACGAGCCGAATAACATCGGTTCTTGACGGTCCTGAAACGTTGGATGTACTCAGCTACCGTCTCTCCCCGCTTCTGCCGCACCTGCGCCAGGTCGGCGATGCCAGCTTCGGAAGCTTCCGAATGATACTGAATGTGGAACTGTTCTTCCAGTTGCTTCCAGGTCTGGATCGAGTCTGGTGGTAACGAGGTGTACCACCCGAAAGCTGGTCCCGTCAGCGATTGCGCAAAAAACCTCACGCGCAACTGGTCCGATGCTGAAATCATACCTAACTGCGCCAGGTATCGGCTCACGTGCTCAATCGAGCTCGATCCCTCCGATCCACTGAATCTTGAGAACTCAGGGAGCCGATACTTAGGCGGTAACGGGATCAGATCAAACTCATTGGGATACGGCTTGGAGTAGCCGATCGTTCTCCTCTTTGGCACGAAGCCGAACTGGTCCCTGAGGATGGTACGGATTTGCTCCACCGTTTGAGCCGTAGGGGCTGAATTTTCAGCGCTCACTCCGGTGGCGTATTTGGCTAGCCACGCCTGTTTATCGGCGTCCATCCTGCATATCCCGCCCGGGATGCTCACTCCCATAGCCCCGCCCGGCAACTCGCCCAGATCCCTGCGGTTGCCACCGTCTGCGTGTCAGGTTGTTGCAATCCGGCACGTAGGTGCACACGTATCCATGTGGGATCTCCTTAGGCGGTTCGGACAGGAATTGGTAATCGCCAGGGTCACCCCCAATTTTGTAGACAACGTACGCTGGTGCTCCTGGCGGCTCTGGAGCTGCCAGTGTAAATGGCAGCTGTGGCCTAGTATGGAGTAGCCTCTCTCCCTGATGAGTCCCTAGAGTAGGTCCTGACGGAGCGTACTGATGTTTCGCGATCTCCTGTACCACGCGGACCGCGACGCGCTCAAAAGCGTTCACCAGGCTCTCAGAATGGCGATTAAGAGAATGAGCCACCATGTAATTGACTTCCTGCCGCAGAGCTCTGGTGCGCTCCTCTGACGGAATAGACAGATCGACCTCGTCTAGAGCCCCTTCAGGTGAAAACCCCTTCCATCTGATACCATGCTTGCGAGTTCTCTCGAAAGAGCCGATGAGATCGGCTTCGAAGAGAGCTTTGACCTCATCATACTTTGCCTTATGCTCCTCAGGCAGCTCATCGTATGTGACCGGTCTGTTCTCCATTGCCGCGTCGGATGTTGATGTAGACGTTGTTGAATGTCCCACCGGGCGTGCCAGAATGTGTTACCTGCCAAAACCCACCGGCGGGCAGCGACTGGCAACACGAAGAGCCGGGAGGCTCCCAAGACTGCTGGTGGGCCTTGGTCCCTCGGGCAACGGCCCGCAAAACTCCGGCACGCGCCCTGGCTGGTTCGAGGGCGTGCCACCTGACCTATACCTGATCAGGAAGGTGCGAGATTGCTTCAATTGATTTCCTGCATGGCAAACATACACACGTAAAATTCAAGCCGTGATCGGCTTTCAGGTTTCCCTGTGAATCGGCTCTAGGAGCCGATTATCCCATGGTTCTGCATTAGATCTATGATAACATGGGGAACTTGCTTCATCAATACAAGTTAAATTGATCCACGACAGTTTAAGGTTTTCACCACGTAATTGGAACATCCTACGCGTAGTTAAGCCTGGTAAATACAAAAGATGATGGAAAGCTAACCCTAGAGAAGGCCTAAAAACCAACGTAACGTCAATTCCCGGAACAACTTCCCTCGAGCTAGCAAACTATATCTTTTCATACTACTGGATCGTTCAACTCGTTTGTAAGGCCTGACTACGTAGATATCAAACCAAACCTCGGAAAACGAGGCAACTATAACGGATCAAATCGACAAAATAAAGATGAAGCAAGGTGCTACCCTTGCACCCAGAACAAGTGCAGAAGTAGCGAGATTGGCAAAGGCAGCACAGCTTAAGCGATTATGATAAATAAGTACCGATGCTAGCCTAAACAAATCCGTGATAAAAGTGTTACTCGCCATCAACAAGGCTTAGTACGAGTAACACCAAATAATCGCATAAGCAGGTACTGCCTAGATCGCGAGATGCGATCTAGGTAGCATGACACTTACCCGAAAGAAACCCTAGAAACAAGGGTATGGCGCCGAGATTGTGTTTGTCGTGAACGTGATTGTCCTCCTTTTCTCGATAACCTTAGGTACATATTTATAGTCCGGAGACTTCTGTCCTTGGGATAACTCTACAACTCTATCTCTTACCTAATTTTAAACGGATCCTACTATAATATAAGATACACGGGCAACTTGGCCCAAAATAACATCCGAGGCCGATTCAACAACGTGTTGTATATACGTATCCTCTAAGCCCATCTTGATCGCGGCCCAACTCCTTCCTTGGCCAAAATATGGTGATAACAGCCTCTCATTCTCTGACATTGTCTTATTTATCTGTCTTATTCATGTACTTATGCATTTTGCACGTTTCAGGAAGAAAGCCACAACCAGCCTCAAGAAGTCCTCCAAGACTCTTGGGGCTTCTAGAAATATCAAAGATATGCTGCATCGCGACTCCTCCCCCTCCATCGCCCCTGCTACTCCTGCCGTCAAGCCCTCCTCTGCTCCGACAAGCTCCCAAGTCCAGGGGGCACCAGGCCCTTCCGCCATGGAAGTGGATTCTGGCGCCTCTACCGAACTCGCTGTTGTCGGCGATCAGGCGACGCGGGAGAGTGCTTCTCTTCAAATGGCTGAAGCTCCGGCTAAGGATGCCATCGGTAACGGCAAGGCGGTGGTGGGAGCTGGTACTTCTGCCGAAGGCGGCGCCCCTACTCCCCAGAAACCCTTCGAGTTCCCGAAAATAGATTACCCGACGCTCACACCGAGTAACACAACTCTGGTTCCTGGAGGAGTGCCGTCATCTCCGACGTGCGGTCTTGAGGAGCTACTCCGACAAGCGGATATCTTGCGAGGAAATAGCATTTCCTTTGGCAAGCTGCTAGACAAGAGAGCTACAAACCTCAAGATCATTGCACTTGTAAGTTTTACTTTACCTTTTGCATTTCGTATGAGTATCCCACTGTAGCCCCCGAGGATGTAGGCGGAAAACCATAGGTTTTGCATCTATATGCTCTAAGAGTGACTAATATAGAAAGAAATCTCACTATAGCCCCCAAGCATTTAGATGGAAAAAATTATTCCGACTAGATGCTTTAAGAGTAGCATACACAATGTTCATAATTTTCAATGTTGTAGCCCCCAAGCCTCTACTTGTAACTGAATTAGTTCCGACTAGATGCTTAAAGAAAAACTAAGCATATTGATAGGTTAAAAACTCTCGCTGTAGCCCCCGAGCGCCTAGATGGAAAGTTTCTGACTAGGTGCTCCAAGCAGACCAAACAATGATTTAACTTTGTATTTGTTTCCACAGAATGAGAATGCTCGGCGGGGCATGGCCAACGACAAGTACTAGAAGATGCGCGCAAATCTTGAAGCCGAAAAGGGTAAAACTGCCATCTTGAAGGAACAGATCATCAAAAACAAGAGTATGTTTTCTTTTTGCGCATTTCCGTCTTACTTTTGTGCCTTCCTTCTTCGAGTACTCAGTGTGTACTTTGTTTTCTCTGACTTGTAGAGCATGTTGCCAAGGCTAAGGATATTGTCGAGCAGTCCAAGCACATCCAGCAGCTGGACAGCGAGAACAAAATCCTTAAGAAGGAGAGGGAAGAGATGTTGAAGATGCAGGAGGATTCCATGAAAGCCCTGCAGGATTCCGCCTCCGCGGAGATCAATCGCTTGAAGGAGGAGCTTGCGATCCTAAAGGATCAAAAGCAAGCTGCTGATGAGCAAAACCTTCGCCATAGCGAGGCGTTTAAACTCCTCCAACAAGAGAAGGAATCCTTGGCGGACACCGTCTGGCAGGCTAAGGCCAGCATCTTCAGTAAGTGTCCTCCGCCTTATATTTCTATAGTCTGGATACTTAGAGTTTATTGAACTCATGCGATCCTTGTCGGAATTTTCAGCGCCCATGGGTTTAACCCGCTCGCCTCCTTCGGACAAGGAATGCATGGTTCTTGCTGGGAAATTCATCAATACCGCCATCGCCCAAGCCAAGGAGATTGCCAAGCCCCTCCAGATTTATATCAAGGCCTCGGAATCCGTGACGAAGTACTCGGAGATTCTGCGCCGAGCCCCCGAGCGTGTCGCGAGCTGGAAATCTTCATGCGCACGGGCTGGCGCAAGGATGGCGCTGTCTATGGTGAAGGCACACTATGAAGATGCCGACATAGACACGGTGACCTCTGGTATCCTCGACATGGATGATGACGGCAAGGAGATCGATCACGAAGCCATCCTGTCATCACTCGTGGGTTATGACACCAGGGTTGCCGAGTTGGTGGACATTGACGTCTTCGTGCCCAGGAACATCACTGACAACGTCAAACAAGATTCCTCCGAGTCTCATCATAGCGCCGACGTCGAGGGTGATTCTCCGGCTGGCGATGATGCGGCCTCCAAGTCTCCTACGCCCAAAGAATGAAAAACACTTTGTAATTTCTGTTTCACCTTTGGAATGTGCACGGAAAAAACTTGTTGATGTAATCTTAAGGCGGAAAACAATGATTGTTAAGTCCCGCGACTTAAGAACTAATTCCCAGTATGCATATATTTTTTAAGCAAGTGCTGGCTTATCCATTACTCTGGTTCTTATGCTTGACTTTTCGTGAGTCGGAAGACTCGTTGTCGGACACATGCGCTTAGGTGATGATGCCCAATGGCACCGTCAATAACCTGAGCACAAAATCGCCGACAATAAGTGCCAAAAGTCACTACTCCAGAATCCACATAAAAACAACAAAGAATGTGTAGACCAGAAAACTTAAGCTAACGCCCGTAGGCGGAATTTTCACAAGTGCAATCGCAAGACTTGTGCATAAAGGTTTTATATGATCCAAAAATGAACACTAAAGGAGGTAAAAGATTAAGAAATATGAGTGAACCATAGAGCTTTATTTCATTGATCATATAAGAGGTACACAATTACATAAAAAATGCTAAGTGTAGAAAGGACGTAGTTGTGCTATGTTCCATGGCCGATCGAGCTCTGGGTAGTCAATATCCGGGTCACGTCGCTTACGCTTATGATCCTCGTTGGGTCTATCCTTGAGTTCACGATTGTCAACAAGGTAGTAAGACCCGTTGAGCAGCGCCTTGCTTATGATGAACGGTCCTTCCCATGGCGGGGATAATTTGTGTGACTTCTTCTGCTTAAGTGGGAGTACTAAATCCCCCTCTTTAAACGAGCGATGCCGAACGCGGCGACTATGGTATCTGCGTAGCTTCTGCTGGTAGATGGCGGATCTTTGGCATGCCAAAACGCGCTCCTCCTCGAGAAGGTCCGCATCTAGGCATCTGGATTCCTCAGCGTCATCTTCGTCGTAGGCGGCAACTCTTGGTGCATCGTGGAGGATGTCGGAAGGTAGGATGACTTCTGCTCCATATACCATGAAGTAAGGGGTGTATCCGGTGGATCTGTTGGGTGTGGTTCGTAAGCTCCACAGCACAGACGGCAATTCTTCCGCCCAGGCTCCAGCTGCTCTATGTAGCGGTGCCTCAAGACGTGGCTTGATTCCCTGCAGAATTAATCCATTGGCTCGCTCAACCTGACCATTGGATTGTGGGTGTGCCACAGATGCAAGGTCAAGTCGGATGCCTTTGTCCCAGCAATAGGCCTCCACTTCTCCGAGTGACAAGTTACTTCTCGGTGATGATGCTATGTGGGAGACCAAATCTCACCACTAGATCCCGGACAAACCTGAGGGCAGTTGCCCCATCAAGCTTTCTAATGGGTTTAGCTTCTATCCATTTGGTGAATTTGTCAACTGCTACAAGCAGACGTAATCCACACGGTGCCGTCAGAACGGCCCCACCATGTCTAGCCCTGCATCAGAACGCCAACTTATTGGAATTGTTCGCAATTATTCAGCAGAACATGTGGTTGTTGGGCATAACATCGCATCCTGCATGTCTCAACCAGTTTGTCGGCGTCTTCGCGGGCCAAGAGAATCCTTGCCGAAGGCTTTCGACCAACAATGATCGAGGAGCGGCGTGATGCCCGCAATCTCCGAGATGGATCTCGTGCAGGATTTCCATACCTTCTAGCTGGGAAACGCACTTTAGGTATACACCAGTAGTGCTCCCTTTATAGAGTTGCCCATTGATTATGGTATAACCCTTTGCTCGTCGTACTATTTGCCGTCTTTCGACCTCGTCGTCGGGCAAAGTTCCATGTTCGAGATACTCCATGAACGGTTTTGTCCAAGACGGAGGGATCTTTGTCACCATGTTGACGAAAGAGTCAGCTCTATCCGGGTTGTCGATGTCGGCGCCCTTCACGGATGGTGTGCGTATATGCTCTAGGAAAACTCCTGGAGGAATTTGCTTGCGCCTTGATCCAAGCTTAGACAATAGATCAGTCGCCTCTTTTTGCTCCCTAGGCACATACTTGACTTCGTAGCCCAAGAAGCTCTTGGCTATCTCGTCCACTTCGTCGCGATATGCCGCCATCATAGGGTTCCGCGCATTCTAGGTGCCAGCCACCTGCTGGGCAACCAAGTCGGAGTATCCACAGCAAACTATGCGCTTGATGCCAATATCCTTAGCTACAAGTAGTCCATGAATGAGTGCTTCATACTCCGCCATATTGTTTGTAGCCTCGAAGTGGATCTGCAGAACGTAGTGCAGCTTATCTCCTTTTGGTGACTGTAGCAGTACACCAGCCCCCGAGCCATTGAGCAACTTTGATCCGTCAAAGTGCATCACCCAAGACTGTTCGGCAAAGGAGTAGCATCTGGCATCTCCGTCCAATCTGCAATAAAATCCGCCAAAGCTTGTGACTTGATAGCGTCGCGTCTCTTGTAGGTGATCTCAAAGGCGGCAAGTTCAATGCCCCACTTCGTGACCCTTCCTATAGTGTCGCTGTTATTGATAATGTCGAACAGTGGAGTCTTGCTCACTACTGTGATTGGGTGCTCCTGAAAGTAATGCCTCAGCTTCGGGAAGCGAGGAATACTCCATAAGCTATCTTTTGGTAGTGCGGGTAACGCTACTTGGACTCCGTCAAGACCTCGCTCACATAGTAAACTGGTCGTTGAACTCCGTGCTTGTAGCCTGGTTCCTTCCGCTCTACCACGACGACGATGCTAATAACCTGGTTGGTTGCCGCCATGTAAATTAACAGGGGTTCTCCAGGATCGGGTGCTGCAAGGATGGGCGCTGAGGAAAGAATCTCCTTGAGCTGCTTTAATGCTGTATCTGCTTCGTTTGTCCATGTGAATTTCTTTGCCTTCTTCAGCAACTTGTACAGCGGCAAAGCCTTCTCTCCAAGTCGGCTGACGAACCGACTGACAGCTGCAACACAACCTGTTAGTCGTTGAATATCCTTTAGGCTTGTCGGACGGTTTATGTTTAAGATGGCCTTGATTTTCTCCGGGTTGACCTCGATTCCGCGTTGGGAAACGATGAAGCCCAACAATTTGCCGGCTGGAACCCCGAAGACGCACTTCTTAGGGTTGAGCATCATGTTGTATTTCTGGAGATTATCAAAGGTTTCTTTTAAGTTGGAGATTAAGTCGTTTGACTTTTTAGACATCACCGCGATATCGTCCACATAGGAGTGAACATTCCGACCAATTTGGTCGTGAAGGGAACATTGCATTGTCTGCTGGTAGGTAGCACCTGAGTTTTTCAGCCCAAAGGGCATCATGACATAGCAAAACGTGTCGTATGGGGTAGTGAACGAAGTGGCCAATTGGTCCGACTTCCTCATCTTGATCTGGTGGTATCCTGAGTATGCATCGAGAAAACACAAAAGTTCCGAGCCAGTCGTCGAGTCAATAACTTGGTCAATGCGAGGCAAAGCAAATGGATCTTTGGGACATGCTTTGTTCAAGCCGGTGTAATCAACGCACATTCTTAATTCATTGGTTCCCTTTTTGGGGACAAGTACAGGATTGGCCACCCATCGGGTGTGAAGGACTTCTCGGATAAACCCGGCCTTAAGTAACCTAGCTATCTCTTTGCCAATGGCGCGTCTCTTCTCGTCTCTGAAGCGTCGTAGAGGCTGTTTCACTGGTTTACATTTTGGATCTATGTTTAAGCTGTGCTCGGCAAGTTCCCTAGGTACACCTTTCATGTCGGCAAGTTGCCAGGCAAAGATGTCCCTATTCTCACGGAGGAACTCGACGAGCGCACTTTCCTATTTGGGATCCAGGTTCGTCCCAATGGCGACGGTCTTGGAGGCATCGCCTACCACAAGTTCCACCGGCTTGGTCTTGATGGCGGCCTTGAACGCAGGAGCGGAGTCGGATATCTGCTTCTTCGATGCGGGCATCTCTGAGTCATTGACCTTGCTTTGGATCTCCTTGAGAGTGGCCATCAGGATCCTCAGAGAGGTCTTCTGTTGTCGGACGGTGGGGGTGCCAAGGAAATTGTGGTAGACTGGGGCCTTCTTTGCGAAGGGGTTCTTGCCCTTGTCGTCTCTCTTGGCAGCGTGCTTGGGGTCAACGTCCTCGTCCATGTCACTTGAATCCTTGGACTCCTCCTCCTTCTTATTCCCCTTGCCCTTGCCTCGTGGTCTGTTCTTCCGACTTTGCTTGTAGCCGGACTCTGGGTCTTCCTTGAGGTTGTTGACGAACTTGCAGTGTCGATTGGTATGGGTGGCCTTGCCGTTGACATCGAGGTGTACGAGGCACGGCATATCGCGGTACTCCTCGTACGTTTGGGGAACGCGGAGCGGTGCCGAGTTGGTTTCACTTCCTCGTTGCTGCCCGTGGCCTGCTCCCCTCCCTCGGCCATGTTGTCCGCCTTCTCCTTGTCCTGCAAAAGTCATAGCGACCATGTCGGTAGATTGCTTTTCTTCTGGAGCGGTTTTCCGCTTTGTACTGCTGTTCCTCCGAGGTTGGGTTGGAACGGCCGTTGCCGGCAAAGAGCCACGAGCATCGTTGTCGGCAGCTACGAACTCACTAGCTAACTGAATCATCTGATTCAAGTTAAGCTGATGATTGTCCTGCAAGCGCTTTAGCTTATGTCGGAGCAACGTGCTCCTTTCCAACCCATCGATGAAGGTGGCCATGGCGGTCTGAGCGTGCACTCCTGTGCAGGAATTTTTCATGTCCAGCCAGCGGGAGAGGTAGGCGCAAGATGTCTCGTCTTTCTCTTGCACGCATCCAGAGATCGCCCACAAGTGGACGCTTGTATGTACCCTCAAAGTTCTTGGTGAATGCTTCTTGCATATCCAGCCAGTTGTAGATAGATTTCTCCTGCAAGTCGTCGATCCATTGACGGGCCGTGCCTGCCAACATTAACGGGAGGTATTTAACGGCGACGTTGGGGTTGCCTCCGGCAATCTCCACCGCATTGCCGTAGTCCTGCAACCATGTGGCGGGCTTGGCGGTGCCGTCATAGGGCTTGATGGTCTTGTCAATCCGGAAACCTTTAGGGTAAGTTGCGGACCGTATTGCAGGTCCAAAGCAACGTGGTCCCAGGTATGGTCCTTCCCGGGCCTCGTGGATCTTATCGATCCGCGAACGTGCATCGTACGGCTCCGGGTTCTTCTTATTTTTGTCAACAGGGGATGGGCTGCATGAACGACGCGGGCCTCTTCCGCCATGGTGATTGCTGTTACCCTCCTACGACGCCTCGCGCCTGTCATGGTTGCTTGTCGGACGCGGAGGGTCGTGGTGTGACCTGCTTTTGTGTCCTTGGTGGCGCTCTTCATCATGACGGGTCTGTGCCGCGTTATCGCGGATGACGATACCACACTGCTTTGGAGGGGGCATATCCGTACGATGGTGAGCCTTGTAATCTTCCTGACGTCGGGGGGATCGGGGCGGCGGCGATGGGCGGCGAGGTCGGGATTTTTCTCCGTGGTTGGAGGATATGGGGATAGCATCCTTCCTGTTGCGCGCATCCCTACATCTTCGTTCTGATGAACCCGTCTGCGATCCGGCTAGATCGGCAGAGCGCTGGGTCAGACTCAAGCCTCTGAGAGGTGGCCTTTTCCTGCTGCTTTACCGCCTTGGCCACTAGGTCATAGACCTGTTCTACTGCCTCAGGCGATCTATCCTACTCTAGAAGGGTCTTGGCGACGGCGAGGTTAAGGAGTGGGGTGGGCATCACATGCTTGCCTTCATTATCAATGTATGGCTTAGCCTGTGCCGGCTTCGAGGGAGCCCATCCTAGGTTGCGCCGTACACCAGGATCGTTGATGACGCGAGCTGGAGCCTTCTTAGCCTTCTGCTGCTGTAGTAGAGTCTTGTACTCGGCCTCCATTGCTCTAGCTTTCTCTATGGACTTCTGCACATTGACCAGATCTCGATCTAGTTTAGCGCCTTGCTCCGCGATGGCTTGCGCCTCCTCCAGCAGCTGCTGGCGCTTCTCGTCAAGCTGAGTCACATTCCGGATATGATCAACGGTTAGTGGCTCGACGAGGAGATTGCCGTACATCACTCTATCAGCTGGAGTAACATGGGCTGCTGCCGACGTGGATGCTGGAGGCGGCAAGTTTGCGGTGTTGTTTTTGCTCGGACCGGTGCCGAGTTCCTGCGGCTGCTGCACTGGGTTAGGCGGAGGAGGCATGATCTTTGCGCGATCATCGTCAGCAGCAATTAGTGGCCCCTTCCCCTTTTCCAGCGCCGTAGGTGGAGCTTTGCCCGGGTTGATCTTCACCCATCGCTGTCCCAATGGTGACGAACACCCCTCGAGACATGACGGTGTTATTAGCTTGCTCGTCGCGCGAGTACTCCTCCTCCATCTCCTGCATAGCGGAGTCTAGCTGTTCTGGACTGAAGTCTATTTCCTCTGAATCTGCACTAAAATCAGCATAAAGCGCGTCAATGACAGAGTCGGAGGGTGCCAGGACTTCCTCGATGACGGGCGGTGGAGGTGCAACGGCCTCGACGATGACTGGAGGTGGTGGGGCTGCTATGACGATGGCGGCCGAAGGCGGTGGTGGTGGCTGAATCGGAGGGGCTCCGTCAATGAGCGCAAGCACTGTCTGAGCTGCCGCTTCGGCCTCCGCGTAGTTTTTGACGGTGTTCACCATGCCTTCGAAGGTAAGGCGTCCTGACGCCTGTTGCCGTCTTAGAGAATGTCAGAGAAGCATGCCATGGTCCAGTCCTTCCACAAAGTGATAGATAGCATTATCATTGGGGTAGTGGGCTAGATCGGCTCGTATACGGAGCCACCTGGCCAGGTAATCGCGGGGGTTTTCGCCATCTCTCTGAATGCAGCGCGCCAGATCGAAGATGGTAACCACGCCGACGAACTTGGATCTCTGCTGTCCAGACGAACGGACGAAGCCGGCGGATTTGCAGTGATCTTCCACCTTTATATCCTACACAGGGGCGGTTCGGGTGGGCCTTGAATTTTTCCGATCTTTGCCGGCAAACTCCAAAGAGAGATCCGACATTGATCCTTCCGCGAACGTATCCTGCCCGTAGGCGGTCCATGCGGGCCTTGGTGCTTTTCGATCTTTGTCGGCGAACTCCGAAGAGAGATCTGACATCGATCCTTCAACGAACGTGTCCTACCAGTAGGCGGTCCATGCAGGTCTTGATGCTCCTCCGACTCCCAGGGAACTAGTGCCCGAGTCGGTTTCACCGATGAAGAGGTGGATGTCTTCGATAGGAATGATCAAACACCGCGTAGGGTTTGTCTTCGCCAGGATCCAGAACTCGTCGGGAGGGACGATCGGAACGATGCCAGAGAAGAGAACGCGACCGATGGCTACGGTTTCGCCGATTCCCGCGAAGATCTTGGTCCTCACCCGCTGAAGAGCCTGGAGCGCCTCTTGCCCCACGGTGGGCGCCAACTGTCGTGGTATTGCCGACGAGTACGCCATGGAGGGGTCCTCACAATGCGTGTTTAGAGACGTGGGGTAAGGCGGACGGTTGACGGGTATGAGGTAACACAGCTTACCCAGGTTCAGATCCCACAACGGTGGCGGAATCCTACTCCTGCTATAAATCACTATAAGGGCAATACGCCAAGTTACAGAGATAGGTTCGCTGTGCGAGGTTGTATGAATCAATACTAAGTTGTATGAGATTTTGCACTAAAGGCTCCCATAGGCCCGACTTATATAGTCGCCAGGTCCTAGGGTTACAGGGGAAAGTCCTAGCCGGACAGGTTATAGAGTCCTACACCGTCTGTCACTAGCCTTGTGTATCTTGCACTCCAAGGCTCCGGGTACGCTGGTGACTCCACCGTAGCCTTCCTTTATCTGGCATGGGCCTCCCTTCTGGATCCACCTAACTAGGGCGCCCAGCAGGCCACAGGCCATGCTACCGACTATGGGCCACCCGGGTTAGTCGGATAAGAGACATGCTATGAGGATACCCATATAGCATATCCCCAACAACACAAGTGTCTCGGATTATTTGCTAACAATCACCCCCTAAACCGAGACCTACAAAAGCGTCGGCTCGTCGTCGACGTCGACGAGGAGCGCCTTCTCCTTCCTCAGCTGCCTGCAGTCACGGGAGAAATGGCCACGAATGGCGCAGTTGTGGCACTTGCCACGCCTGCCCCTAGCGCCCGAGGCCACGCTTCTCCCGTCGTCGTCTTGGTCATGGTCGCGGCCCCGCTGACGTCGCCGTGCCTCCCACTAGTCTGCCGTGAGCAGCAGCTAGTCCCCATGACGCTCTCCACCAAGGGCCGCCTTGCGCCGCTCCGACCGCTCCTGGAACGCCTTCAGCCGCCCGAGCACCTCGTCGAAGCAGACCGTCTCGACGTCGCATAACTACTCGATGCCGGCCACAGCCGTGTACAGGTTTTCAGGCACCGTGTCCAGCAGCTTCTTCACCATCTCAGTGTCGTCGAGCGTCGCGCCGAGGCTCACGTACTTGGCCGCCAGGCCGTTGATCTTCCCTGCGTATACGTCCAGCGCCTCGCCATCCGCCATGACCAGTCGATCGAAGTCGCCGCGGAGCATGGATAGCCGTGCCGCCCTCACGTGATCCATGCCGACGAACCTTGCCTTGAGGATCGTCCACACCTCCGCCGCCGTCTTCTTCGACGACACCTGCAGTAGGATGTCCTCGGAGAGGCCTCCAAAGAGGTATGACCTTGTAGGCTTGTCCTTCTTCGCGATGTCCGTCACAGCTGCGTCCTCCGCCGGGACGACTGCCTCCCACAGCCCTTGTGCGTCGAGGTTCGCCTGGCCATGCTACTCTGTTTTGGTTGAAGTACCTTTTGACACTGCTGATTCCATCTTTATATCGTTCGAGCTAGCCCCATGACTTCTTGGTCGGCCTCGACCTTGATCGCCCAGATGGTGTAGTTGTCGCCGGTGAGCACCGGAAAGGAGAGCGGCACCGCGCTCCCCCCAGCGCCACCGTACGGAACCAACGCCATCGCCTCGCTCTGATACCAAATGAAGGCGCTAGCACTAGCTAGCTCACTCCCTCACAAGCACAGACGGAGGTAGAAGAAGGTAATGGACACAGTAGAAATTTTCTCCTCGTTGATGCACTAACAGGCGAGCTCCTTTTCTCTGTATTTTTCTCAAGTCTCAACCACACACTTATTACAATGGCTTTATAGCCGAGGCAACGCAGTACCTACGCAAACGCAGAGCCGCGCACACACACGTATCTCATCATGCGCATGCCCTGGCACACAGAATGCTCACCGCATGCACGCCTCGCCAGACCCGGTCTCTTCAAACGTGAGCCATTCCTGCTCATCCGCTCCGCAAGACCTGGGCTTCTTCTGTTGCGCCAGCTACGTCATGCGTCGCCATACGATCACATACCCACCAAATAATCAGTCCCTAGACCTAAACTGTGAACACCAATGCGAGCATAGACTCACGCATCACCAACACACACACGCACGCACGCGCCGGACACAAGTGTCTCGGATTATTTGCTAACAGGGTCACCCGCCGGCAGGGGCGGACGGCAGAATCTTTGCCGTGTGCCCTCTCCGTGTATTCTTCTGTATACACGGCAAAGCATTTTTTCACCCTTTTCTTTTATTTAGTTAGCAAGGCTTTTATTACATATATGTTAGGTGATATTATTTCATAGGATCATGAGCACACACATATGAATAGGTTATTATGGTCTTGATCACTACATGCACCCCCCCTTATACGATCCGGTTTCACGGGAACGGGGAGATTCCCCCTTATACAAGTCCAAAACCTTCGCTTCTAGGTTAGAGCGCATGCATGCGAGGGGGGGACACATGCAAGCACCTATACAACCTTGCACCACACTCACACACATATTCTAGGGACACATGCAAGTTTTCATTTTATTTCGATGTTCTTGTGGTCTTCCTCCGGCGAAACCCTGATCTACGGGCCTCAGATCGTCTACCCCCTAGACATTCTTCTGATGGGGGTAGCTCGACGTAGCTCTCTCTTATTTTGTGTTTCATTAGGTCATAGGATGATGTAAAACCATGTTGGTTCAAAAGTTGGGGCACTATTCTACCCGGTTTCACCGGAACGGGGAGATTCCCCTTATACAGGTCCAAAACCTTCACTTCTAGGTTAGAGTGCATGCAGGCAAGGGGGGACACATGCAAGCAGCTATACCAACCTTGCACCACACTCACACACATATGCTAAGGACACATGAAAGTTTTCATCTGATTCCAACGTTCTCGTGGTCTTCCTCCGGCGAAACCCTGATCTGCGGGCCTCGGATCGTCTACCCCCTAGACATTCTTCTGATGGGGGTAGAACGACGTAGATCTCTCTTGTTTTGTGTTTGATTAGGTCGTAGGATGATGTAAAACCATGGTTCACAAGTTGGGGCACTATCCTACCCGGTTTCACCGGAACAGGGAGATTCCCCCTTATACAAGTCGAGAACCTTTGCTTCTAGGTTAGAGCGCATGCATGCGAGGGTGGACACATGCAAGCACCCGCACACTAGTAGTTTTTGTATGTTCCAACATAGCACCACACATTCATGCATGTGCTAGGGCCACATGCATGCAGGTCCTTGAGGTAGTCAAAATTGAGAACAATCTAAAGGATGTCAAACAACAAATTTCAGACTTTGACGTGAAATCCTCTCATTTTGGTCTTTTGGTTGACCCAAACAGTGACCTTTCTGTTTCAAAAGTAGTCCAACAACTTGCTTGGTTTTGTTGGTCAGCAGCTCTACCGCGAGGGGAAATCCTACTCTTGCCGATTGGTTGAGGATTGTTTCTCAAAGTTGGTGACTAGGCACCCACCTAATGGAAATGAAGTTTAGCATCCTCTAGAAGCTTATGGTCTAGTGCAAAGTTCATATTTCCATGGTCTCAATCCTTATGAAGAGCTGGTACATGCTATATCTACAAGAGAAACTATCGTCCACTCCTCAAGAGGGTTGAAAGAACCAGGAACTCTGTTCAAGTGTCTAATGGCCACCTTGCGAGATGTAGTTATATGCTATGATGGAATTGTATAATTAAATCTTTGCAACTTAAGTATAGATAAGATGATCTCACAGATTTTCCAAGTGCTATAACTCCTGGAGAACCAGTGGTCTACCCCTATAGCTTTCTCCGTACGAGGGTAGCCCAGTGGACTTCTATTTTTATTTTGGTTTTCTTTAGGACATATGTACATGGAAAGCAAAGGTTGGGTCAACTTTTCCATAAAATAGGCTCTGGTTGCCCCGTGGCGGGAGTTTCCACGTATATATCCAGGATTTTACTAAGTGTTAATGCATGTCTACAAAGGGGGTCACACTTGGGACTTACCAATCTTGCACCACACTCACACACATATGCTAGTGACACATGCAAGTTTTCATCTGATTCCGACGTTCTCGTGGTCTTCCTCCGGCGAAACCCTGATCTGCGGGCCTCAGATCGTCTACCCCCTAGACATTCTTCTGATGGGGGTAGCCCGATGTATCTCTCTCTTGTTTTGTGTTTGATTAGGTCATAGGATGATGTAAAACCATGCTATTTCACAAGTTGGGGCACTATCCTACCCGATTTCACCGGAACGGGGAGATTCCCCCTTATACAAGTCTAGAACCTTCGCTTCTAGGCTAGAACGCATGCATGCGAGGGGGACACATGCAAGCACCTATACCAACCTTGCACCACACTCACACACATATGCTAGTGACACATGCAAGTTTTCATCTGATTCCGACGTTCTCGTGCTCTTCCTCCGGCGAAACCCTGATCTACGGACCTCGGATCGTCTACCCCCCTAGACATTCCTTTGATGGGGGTAGCCCGGCGTAGCTCTCTCTTTTTTTGTGTTTGATTAGGTCATAGGATGATGTAAAACCATGTTGGTTCACAAGTTGGGGCACTATCCTACCCGGTTTCGTCGGAACAGGGAAATTCCCCCTTATACAAGTCCAAAACCTTCGCTTCTAGGTTAGAGCGCATGCATGCGAGGGGGGACACATGCAAGCACCTATACCAACCTTGCACCACACTCACACACATATGCTAGTGACACATGCAAGTTTTCATCTGATTCCGACGTTCTCGTGGTCTTCCTTTGGCGAAACTCTAATCTGCGGGCCTCGGATCGTCTACCCCCTAGACATTCTTCTGATGGGGGTAGCCCGGCGTAGCTCTCTCTTGTTTTGTGTTTGATTAAGTCACAGGATGATGTAAAACCATGTTGGTTCACAAGTTGGGGCACTATCCTACCCGGTTTCATCGGAACATGGAGATTCCCCCTTATACAAGTCTAGAACCTTCGCTTCTAGGTTAGAGCACATGCATGCGAGGGGGGGCACATGCAAGCACCTATACGAACCTTGCACCACACCGACACACATATTCTAGTGACACATGCAAGTTTTCATCTGATTCTGATGTTCTCGTGGACTTCCTCCGGTGAAACCCTAATCTGCGGGCCTCAGATCGTCTACCCCCTAGACATTCTTCTGATGGGGGTAACCCGGCGTAGCTCTCTCTTGTTTTGTGTTTGATTAGGTCATAGGATGATGTAAAACCATGTTGGTTCACAAGTTGGCTCACTATCCTACCCGGTTTCACAGGAACGGGGAGATTCCCCCTTATACAAGTCCAGAACCTTCGCTTCTAGGTTAGAGCGCATGCATGCGAGGGGGGACACATGCAAGCACCTATACAACCTTGCACCACACTCACACACATATTCTAGGGACACATGCAAGTTTTCATTTTATTTCAACGTTCTCGTGGTCTTCCTCCGGCGAAACCCTGATCTACGGGCCTCAGATCGTCTACCCCCTAGACATTCTTCTGATTGGGGTAGCCCGACATAGCTCTCTCTTGTTTTGTGTTTGATTAGGTCATAGGATGATGTAATACCATGTTGGTTCACAAGTTGGGGCACTATCCTACCCGGTTTCACCGGAACGGGGAGTTTCCCCCTTATACAAGTCCAGAACCTTCGCTTCTAGGTTGAGCGCATGCAGGCGAGGGGGGACACATGCATGCACCTATACCAACCTTGCACCCCATTCACAAACATATGCTAGGTAAACGTGGAACATTTCATCTAATTCCGACCTTCTCGTGGTCTTCCTCCGGCGAAACCCTGATCTGCGGGCCTCAGATCGTCTACCCCCTAGACATTCTTCTAATGGGGGTAGCCCGGTGTAGCTCTCTCTTGTTTTGTGTTTGATTAGGTCATAGGATGATGTAAAACCATGTTGGTTCACAAGTTGGGGCACTATCCTACCCGGTTTCACCGGAACAGGGTGTTTCCCCCTTATACAAGTCCAGAACCTTCGCTTCTAGGTTAGAGCGCATGCATGCGAGGAGGGACACATGCAAGCACCCAGAGACTAGTACTTTTTGTATGTTCCAACATAGCACCACACTTTCATGCATGTGCTAGGGCCACATGTATGCAGGTCCTTGAGGTAGTCAAAATTGAGAACAATCTAAAGGATGTCAAACAACAAATTTCAGACTTTTTCGTGAAATATAATCCTCTCATCTTGGGCTTTTGATTGACCAAAAAAGTGACCTTTCTGTTTCAAAATTAGTCCAACACCTTGCTTGGTTTTGTTGGTCAGCAGCTCTACCGTGAGGGGAAATTCTACTCTTGCAGATTGGTTGAGGATTGTTCTCAAAGTTTGTGACTAGGCACCCACCTAATGGAAATGAAGTTCAGCATCCTCTAGAAGCTTATGGTCTAGTAAAAAGTTCATATTTCCATGGTATCAATCCTTATGAAGAGCTGGTACATGCTATATCTACAAGAGAAACTATCGTCCACTCCTCAAGAGGGTTGAAAGAACCAGGAACTCTGTTCAAGAGTCTAATGGCCACCTTGCGAGATGTAGTTATATGCTATGATGGAATTGTATAATTAAATCTTTGCAACTTAAGTATAGATAAGATGATCTCACAGATTTTCCAAGTGCCATAACTCCTGGAGAACCAGTGGTCTACCCCTATTGCTTTCTCCGTACGAGGGTAGCCCAGTGCACTTCTATTTTTCTTTTGGTTTTGTTTAGGACATATGTACATGGAAAGCAAAGGTTGGGTCAACTTTTCCATAAAATAGGCTCTGGTTGCCCCGTGGCGGGAGTTTCCACGTATATATCCAAGATTTTACTAAGTGTTAATGCATGTCTACAAAGGGCGTCACACTTGGGACTTACCAACCTTTCACCACACTCACACACATATGCTAGTGACACATGCAAGTTTTATCTGATTCCGACGTTCTCGTGGTCTTCCTCCGGCGAAACCCTGATCTGCGGGCCTCAGATCGTCTACCCCCCTAGACATTCTTCTGATGGGGGTAGACCGACGTAGCTCTCTCTTGTTTTGTGTTTGATTAGGTCATAGGATGATGTAAAACCATGTTCGTTCACAAGTTGGGGCACTATCCTACCCGATTTCACCGGAACGGGGAGATTCCCCCTTTTACAAGTCTAGAACCTTTGCTTCTAGGCTAGAGCGCATGCATGCGAGGGGGACACATGCAAGCACCTATACCAACCTTGCACCACACTCACACACATATGCTAGTGACACATGCAAGTTTTCATCTGATTCCGACGTTCTCGTGCTCTTCCTCCGGCGAAACCCTGATCTACGGACCTCGGATCGTCTACCCCCCTAGACATTCCTTTGATGGGGGTAGCCCGGCGTAGCTCTCTCTTTTTTTGTGTTTGATTAGGTCATAGGATGATGTAAAACCATGTTGGTTCACAAGTTGGGGCACTATCCTACCCGGTTTCACCGGAACATGGAGATTCCCCCTTATACAAGTCCAGAACCTTCGGTTCTAGGTTAGAGTGTATGCATGCGAGGGGGGACACATGCAAGGACCTATACCAGCCTTGCACCACACTCACACACATATGCTAGGGACACATGCAAGTTTTCATCTGATTCCGATGTTCTCGTGGTCTTCCTCCGGCGAAACCCTGATCTACGGGCCTCAGATCATCTACCCCCTTTGACGTTCTTCTGATGGGGGTAGCTCGGCATAACTATCTCTTGTTTTGTGTTTGTTTAGGTCATATGATGATGTAAAACGATGTTGATTCACAAGTTGGGGCATTATTCTTCCCGGTTTCACCGGAACGGGGAGTTTCCACCTTATACAAGTCCAGAACCTTCGCTTCTAGGTTAGAGCACATGCATGCGATGGGGGACACATGCAAGCACCTATACCAACCTTGCACCACACTCACACACATATGCTAGTGACACATGCAAGTTTTCATCTGATTCTGACGTTCTCGTGGTCTTCCTCCGGCGAAACCCTGATCTGCGGGCCTCGGATCGTCTACCCCTAGACATACTTCTGATGGGGGTAGCCCGGCGTAGCTCTATGTTACTTTGTGTTTGATTAGGTCATAGGATGATGTAAAACCATGCTGGTTCACAAGTTGGTGCACTACCTAGGTTTCACCGGAACGTGGAGATTCCCCCTTATACAAGTCCAGAACCTTCGCTTCTAGGTTAGAGCGCATGCATGCAAGGGGGGACACATGCAAGAACCTATACCAACCTTGCACCACACTCACACACATATGCTAGGGACACATGCAAGTTTTCATCTAACTTCGACGTTCTCGTGGTCTTCCTCCGGCGAAACCCTGATCTGCGAGCCTCGAATCGTCTACCCCCTAGACATTCTTCTAATGGGGGTAGCCCGGCGTAGCTCTCTATTGTTTTGTGTTTGATTAGGTCATAGGATGATGTCAAACCATGTTGGTTCACAAGTTGGGGCACTATCCTACCCGGTTTCACCGGAACATGGAGGTTCCCCCTTATACAAGTCCAGAACCTTCGCTTCTAGGTTAGAGCTCATGCATGCGAGGAGGGACACATACAAGCACATATACCAACCTTGCAACACACTCACACACATATTCTAGGGACACATGCAAGTTTTCATCTGATTCCGACGTTCTCGTGGTCTTCCTCCGGCGAAACCCTAATCTGCGGGCCTCGGATCGTCTACCCCCCGGATCTGGTAGCCCAGTGGACTTTATTTTTGATTTGGTTTTCTTTTGGACATATGTACATGGAAAGCAAATGCTGGAAAGAAAAGTTCACTAAAAACTTAAAATAAATATAATTGAAAGAAAAAATAGAAAGAAAAATAGAAAAAAGGAATAGGCACACGACAAAGGATAAAACACACGGCAAATGTTCTTTGTCGTGTGCCCTCGCCGTCAGACACACGACAAAGGTCCTTTGTCGTGTGTTTTCATGCGGTACACGGTGATGACTCCTTGATGGCACCAGGGAACTTGGTGCTTGACGTGGAGTCTGTTGGGAACCCCAAGAGCAAGGTGTGAAGCAGCACAGCAGCAAGTCTTCCCTCAGTAGAGATCGAGGTTATCGAACCAGTAGGAGGAAGGAAACGTCACACAGGTGTTGCAAGCAACACGAAGATCTGCACAGCACAAACTCAATACTTTGGCCCAACGAATTAGTGAGGTTGTCAAGCTCACCGGTTTGCTGTAACAAAGGATTAAACGGATGGTGTGGAAGGTAATGGTTTGCAGCAAGTAAACAAGTAACAGTGGATGATGTATCAATGGTAAAGATTGGACCGGGGTCCATATTTCACTAGAGGTGCTCTCCTTAGATAAACAACATGGCATGAAGGGTAAACAAATTACAGCATGGCAATTGACAGGAACTGAGCAAGGCATAACAATGCAATTACTAGTCAGAAAGATCCTATGAGATTTGATTGGGCAATACAACAAGATACATAGACCGCCATCCAACTTCATCTATGTCTAGAAGTCCACCTTCAGGTTATCATCCGAACCCCCACCAGTATTAAGTTGCAAGCAACAGACAACTTCTTTAAGCAAAGTGTGTAAGGTAAACAGTCCACATGTTCCATGAACAAGAGACCATTGTTTTCTCCCTAGTAGCAACGACACATCTACAACCGAAGAGATTTAGTGTCACTTCCCTTGGAAACTAGAAGCATGAACCCACTATCGAGCATAAATACCCCCTCTTGGAGTCACTAGCAACTACTTGGCCAAGATAGGTACTAACAACGAAGAGCATGCAAGATCACAAACAACACATACATGATAGAATCATAAAGACAAAACCATTAATCAAACCAACATAATAATCTCAATATCCATCGGATCCCCGCAAACACAACATGCATGATTACAAGTAGATTAGATCTTGATCATGAACGGAGCTCACAATATCTATAACACGAAAGCACAAAGGAGGAGATACAACCATCTAGCTACTACATGAACCCATAGTCCAAGCTTTTATTGATGAAGAAGGGGATGCCTTGGGCATCCCCAAGCTTTGATGCTTGTACCTCTTGGATATTTCTTGGGGTGACACCATGGTGGCATCCCCAAGCTTGAGCTTTTGTCCATTCTTCATCTCATTGCATCATTCTCTTTCTACACCTAAAATTTTTCCTTCATACAAAACTTCACACAATCTTCATTAGCAACATTAGTGTATTCAAAAGATATTAGACCTCTGGCAAAGCTTTGGAACAGCAAGGCTTTTCACTAAAAACACAAGCTACTGTAGTAACTCTTTCAAAAAGCTCAGTTCACCTAAATAGAACTCAAAAAGGAATCAATATGAAGAAAATGCAAATAATGCCAGAAATCTGTCAAAAAAGACCAGCAAGTAGAAACCGATTTTTGCGAACATCTTCTATTGCTCAAATCAAAAAGTGTTGAACTAACGAAAGTTATCTAACATACTGGGGATTTATTCATAAATTTGATCTCCATTTGAGTTACAGAGACCTCTCACGATTTTTTTTTGGTGGAGGACAGAAATCTGTTTCGGGACAGCAACTCCCCAAATCTTACTTCCCTCTCATTAGAGGTCATTCTTGGCACAAAAAGCAAACAAAAAGGATAAGGAGAGGTTATTACTGAAGTAATAACTTCCAAGACTTAAGGAAACTCTTGGGTTATCTCCCAACAAGTACTTTTCTTTAACGCCTTTAAGTTAGGCACACGAAGCAAGAAGAATCAAGTATTTTCAAATGAAGAAGCATTAACATCAAATCTTGCTTTTAAAGGAGGAGAAAAAAGCAACGTATCTCTCCTCATAGGGAAGTGTTCAATACCTTTCTTGAATGGAAAATGATATTTGATGGTGCCTTCTTTCATATCAATGATGGCACAACCCTGTTCTAAGAAAAGGTCTTCCCAAAGTAATAGGACAAGAAGCATTGTATTCAACATCCAAAACATAGAAATCAACAGGGACATAAGAATTGTTAACCATAATGAGAACATCATTAATACTCCCCATGAGTTTCTTCTTACATTATCATTGAGTGGGACATCCAAATAACAATCTTCCAATGGTGGCAAATAAAGCATTTCATAAATCTTCCTAGGCATAATAGAGACACTAGAACCAAGATCACATGAAGCTTTGAGATCAAAGTCATTCACTTGCATATTAATAATGGGTTCCCAACTATCTTCTACTTTCCTAAGAATAGAAGCTTTGTGTTTTAGCTTCTCTTCCTTAATTTTCACAAGAGCATCTGTAATGTGTTTGGTAAAGGCAACATGCATATCACTAGCATCAGGACTTCTAGCAAGCTTTTGTAGGAACATAATCACTTCAGAAATATTGCAACGATCAATATCAACATCAAACTTAGCATCACTAGTAGTAGGCTCAATAGGCTTAGGCATAGTAGGAGGAGGAATAGGGATTACTTGTGGTTTAGTGGTGATGGTGCACACACTATTGTTTCTATCAATTTCAGCTTCCCTTTCCCACCTAGCATGAAGTTGAGCTAACAACCTAACATTTTCATCAATAGTAATTTGTACGGCATGAGCAGTAGCAAAGGTATTTCCATGGTTTTAGGTTTAGCAGCCATTTTATTAATCAAGGAGGACTGAGCTTCCGACAAAGAGGATATATTTTTCTCAACAGTTAAAAGCTTTTCCTCTATAGTCTTATTGAAAGTGGTTTGTTTACTAATAAATTCCTTGAGCATGACTTCAAGTTCAGAGGGGGCACTTCTAGCATTATCGTAAGAGCTTCCATAGGAATTGCCATTATTAGGAGGACAAGGCCTATAATTGTTGTTGCTACCAAAATTATTCTTATAGGCATTGTTGTTGAAATTGTTATTTCTAATGAAGTTCACATCAACTTGCTCTTCTTGAGCAACCAAAGAGACTAAGGGAACACTATTATGATCTAGAGGAGCTTTCCCATTAACAAGCATAGCCATAATAATATCAATATTTTCACTCAAAGAGGAAGTTTCCTTAACATAATTTACCTTCTTACCATATGGAGCTCTCTCAACATGCCATTCAGAGTAGTTAACCATCATATTATCAAGGATCCTTGTTGAAACACCCAAAGAGAGGCCCATAAAAGTACGTCCAGTAGATGAATCTAACAGATTTCTTGAGGAGAAGTTCAAACCTGCATAAAAACTCTGGATAATCATCCAAGTAGTGAGTCCATGAGTAGGGCAATTCTTAACCAAAGACTTCATTCTTTCCCAAGCTGGAGCAACATGTTCACTATCAAGTTGTTTAAATTTCATAATGTCACTTCTCATAGATATAATCTTAGCACGAGGATAGTATTTTCCAATAAAAGCATCTTTGCACTTATTCCAGGAATCAATACTATTTTTAGGCAAAGAAAGCAACCATTCTTTAGCTTTTCCTCTCAAAGAGAAAGGAAAAATCTTGAGCTTAATAATGTCTCCATCTACATCCTTATACTTTTGCATCTCACAAAGTTCAACAAAGCTATTGAGATGGGCAGCAGGATCATTAGAACCAGCACCAGAAAATTGCTCTCTCATCAAAAGATTCAACAAAGCAGGCTTAATTTCATAAAAGGTAGCATCAAGAGCAGGTGGAGCAATAGGTGTGCTAAGGAAATCATTGTTGTTGGTGCTAGTGAAGTCACACAACTTGGTGTTCTCAGCAGAGTTCATTTTGGCAAAGGTGGGCAAGCCAAAAGCAGCAGCAGTAGCTAGAGCAGGAACTAATTTTTTTTGTGTTTTTAAATAAAGAAAGCAAACCAAACTAGACTAATTTTTTGTTTTTTTCGAAAAGAGGCAAACAAAACCAAGCAAAAGAAACAAAGCAAACTAAAAACAAAGTAAAGAGAAAGGAAGTGAAGAACTCTCCTTGTGAAGACGTCCTTAGCCTCCCCGGCAACAGCGCCAGAAAACTTGTTGATGACTCCTTGATGGCACCAGAGAACTTGGTGCTTAATGTGGAGTCTGTTGGGAACCCCAAGAGCAAGGTGTGAAGTAGCACAACAGCAAGTATTCCCTCAGTAGAAGCCGAGGTTATCGAACCAGTAGGAGGAAGGAAACGTCACACAGGTGTTGCAAGCAACGCGGATATCTGCACAACACAAACTCAAGACTTTGACCCAACGAATCAGTGAGGTTGTCAAGCTCACCGGTTTGCTGTAACAAAGGATTAAACGTATGGTGTGGAAGGTAATGGTTTGCAACCAGTAAATAAGTAACCGTGGAGGATGTATCAATGGTAAAGATTGGACCGGGGTCCATAGTTCACTATAGGTGCTCTCCTTAGATAAACAACATGGCATGAAGGGTAAACAAATTACAATGAGGGCAATTGATGAATCGAGCAAGGCATAACAATGCAATTACTAGTCAGAAAGATCCTATGAGATTAGATTGGGCAATACAACAAAATACAGAGACCGCCATCCAACTGCATCTATGACTAGAAGTCCATCTTCAGGTTATCATCCGAACCCCCTCCAGTATTAAGTGCAAGCAACAGACAACTGCTTTAAGCAAAGTGTGTAAGGTAAACAGTCCACATGTTCCATGAATAAGAGACCGTTGTTTTCTCCCTAGTATCAACAACACATCTACAACCGAAGAGATTATTGTCACTTCCCTTGGAAACTAGAGGCATGAACCCACTATCGAGCATAAATACCCCCTCTCGGAGTCACTAGCAACTACTTGGCCAAGATATCTACTAACAACGGAGAGCATGCAAGATCACAAATAACACAGACATGATAGAATCATAAAGACAAAACCATTAATCAAACCAACATAATAATCTCAATATCCATCGGATCCCCACAAACACAACATGCATGATCACAAATAGATTAGATCTAGATCATGAACGGAGATCACATGAAAGCACAAAGGAGGAGATACAACCATCTAGCTACTACATGGATCCATTGTCCAAGGTGGAATTACTCACGCATCATACCGGAGAGAAGGCCTCCGGGATGATCTCCCCTCCGGCAGGGTGCCGGGAAGAACTTCAGATCCCCCCGATCTAGGGACGATGGTGGCGGCGGCTACAAACGATTTCGTGGAGATTTGATCCGGTCCTTAGGGTTTCTGCATCGGGGGCTTCTTATAGGAGAAGGGGGAGGCCGAGGAGGCGACCAGGGGACCCACACCCCTCCCAAAGGCAGGGCCCACCCGCCTAGGGGGTCTGGCGCCTGGCTTGCCCTTCGGCTCCTCCGACTTCTTGTTCCTCATGAAAGTAATTGACTTTGGCGTTTGTCCCGTCCAATTCCGAGAATATTTCTTTACTAACTTTTATAAAACCAAAAACAGCAGAAAACAGGCACCTGGCACTGTGGCAACTTGTTAATAGGTTAGTACCAGAAAACATGTAAAAAGCACCTCAAAGTGTAGACAAGCAAAGCAAAGTAGATACTAAACAAGCATGGAGCATCAAAAATTATAGATACGTTTCCGACGTATAACACGGCAAAGGCAAGTCCTACCCCGTTATTGACCCGTGCGAGCGCACACGAGCACACGAGCCCTATCCATTCGCAGCCACACACACGCGCTCTCGACCATGAACCCTCGTGCCGCTGCCAGCCCTGCCCTGCCCCTGCCGCCGCCATCGGCCCCTCCCCCACCCCACCCAGCCATCGCCGGCCCTCCCCCGCCCCGCCCAGCCCGACCTCGCCGCCTATCGCCCGCCCCATCCTCCCTTCCCTGTCCTCCCGCGGCCACCGCCATGGCCGTGTTTGCATAGTAGGTGCATCCTGCTAGTGTCCCACGTCGCTTTGGCCTGATGACCCACAAGTATAGGGGATCGCAACAGTCTTCATGGGTAGTATTACCCAATCTATTGATTCGACACAGGGGAGCCAAAGAATACTTGCAAGCCTTAACAACTGAGTTGTCAGTTCAGCTGCACCTAGAAATAGTTCTTGCTCACAAAAGTTTATCAGTAGCAACAGTTTGGTAGTAGCAACAGCAAAGCAACAACAACATCAACAAGAGCAATAGTAATAGTAATGGTAACAGTAGGATTCGAGTGCGGTAGGCATAGAGATGGATGACGGGCGTTGCATGGACAAGTCTAAACATGTAACTTCAAGATGTAGGGCATTGCAGATAAATAATAACAAGCATGCAAGTACTAAACAATCCTAGGCATGTGATCCAAATATAGTCATACGTGCTCGCAATGAGAACTTGCATAACATCTTCTGTCCAGCCAGCCCGTGGTAGCGAGGCCTCTAGGGAACTACTGGATATTAAGGTGCTCCTTTTAATAGAGCACCGGAGCAAAGCATTAACACTCCGTGAACACATGTGATCCTCACACCACAGCCATCCCCTCCGGTTGTCCCAATTATTGTCACTTTGGGGCCTTTGGATCCGGACGATGATATGTGTACACAACTTGTAGTAAGAACACAAACAATACTATCATAATGATTCAATAATAAGTTCAGATCTGAGATCATGGCACTCAGGCCCTAGTGACAAGCATTAAGCACAACAAGTTGCAACAAAGTCAAATAGCACAAGAGAAACTAGGCACTATTCCCTAACAATCATATTCGATTACATGATAGACCTCATCCAATCCCTACCATCCCCATGCCTACAGCGGGGGATTACTCACTCATGGATGAGGGAAACATCGGTGGTTGATGGAGATGCGTTGGTGATGATGATGGCAATGATCCTCTCCAAATTCCCCGTCCCGGCAGGGTGCCAGAATGGAGTTTCTGGATCCGAATCTTGGTTTCTGGTGGCGGCGTGTAGAGGTCCCAACCTTTAATAAGGTAGAGATCCCTGTGTTTTCAATGCTAGTCCCTGGATCAATAGCTAGCATCCACAGTTAAGATGTAATATCAAGAAACAAAGGTCATAATACAACTTTATAACCAGGAATAAAATAATTCATTACATCTTACATAGCTCATTTGGCTATCTCATTATAATGCAGCAGAAATAACTATAGCATGGAGTCCTTCATCTTCAAAGTGCCACATGCAATCATGTTGGTTGTAGACTTGTAATCCTATTCAACACACTTCACTAACATCAAACAAACCAGCAACATAATAAGTTGCAGCCACAAGGGTCAATACATTTGAATTGTATTGGCAAGTTTCACTACTATGTAGAAATAAGTGGATCCTATCATTACATGCATATTTGGCTAAGTAGGGTTTAGGCTCATTTGCAGAAAGCAATATAGTTTTATCCTATATTTTCAAATAGATTTAATCTTTTGAAAATCTTTCTGAACTCCTTGGAAAACTCCAAGTGCTTCTAATCCCTTGTTGTCACCATCAAGTTTTAGTTTGAGAAATTGGAATGTCAAGATCTTCCATAGCTTCAGTCCTTAGTTGCTCAGAATTGTCCGTAACCGGGGACACGGCTAAGTACTTAGAATTTGATCTTCTGCAGAAGTTGTACACTTTACCCACATGACACAATCTCGTCTTGACGCCACCAGTGGCTGCTGGATAAGTACTCACCAAATGGAGTACCGATAGATCGAGAATGTGTCGAAGTCTTTCCATAGAAGTCCTCCCAATACACAATGCTAGCTTGTCTACCAGGCACCAATGTATGGATATATTTCCAATACACAATTCTAGTTAACCTGAAGATGCCAATGCAAGGGTCTTCCACTATGTATTTGACTAAGCCAGAGCCCATTTAGCATGTGGCTTTACACGGAAGCCACTGTACGAGAAACATGTTCAATCTCTAAGTCGCTGGATGGTTTTCTTCTTGTGCACATACAAAAAGATAGCCATATAAACATGGTTCCCTTTGTTGCCACCTTGTCCAAAACTTGAGTATCCTTTTTCCACCCAGGTGGTTCATTGAGTACTTGTTTTATTATATAAAACATATAATTTTTCCAACACTTCATATAATCATATCATGTATCCCATCCCAAATATATAGCAGGGCTAAGAATACTACAACTACATTGTTTTCACTAAGGAAAATATAAGGATATCCTAATAGGATATAGCATAGCATAGAAGTATAGTAGTCCTATCATGCATATTACAAAAATCCACTAAGTGTAATGAAAATAGTAGGACATGGATGATAGTTTCACTTGCATTTTTAGTAGGGAGTATTGGTTCACTCCTTGATATTGCAAATATCACACTCTTCTAACTTCACTACAATTCAATCAAGCAAACATATATTCAACTAGAATTCAAACAATTCACCACATAAAATAACAAAATCAAGGAATGCATGCAAGCATGCAAAATATTGTTTTATTTGGCGAAGTGGTTTCTAGTAGGCTCTAAACATTTTAAAGCTCATATTGGTCATTTAAAAAAGTGGTAAAACCATTTAAATTCAAGTTGGTGAAAATGGCCACTTTAAGTCATTTTGTTTTGCTAGGAATGATTTAAATCAAAATGATAATCCCTAGGGTTTGTAAAATACTTTTAAACACAACATGTTAGTGTTTTAAGGTCAAGTGTTTAATATTAAAACCATTTGCAAAAGGTTTCACCCCATAAACCAAATATTATACCAAAGTGATATTTATGTTGTTGGAAATTTTTGTCAAGTAATAATTTTATAGGGTCCATCAAATATATTTTTTTAAATCTCAAAACTTGGTGTTTACGGTCAGAGAGTTTAATTCAAATCATTTTCCAAAGATTTTACTCAAACAATATTTTTAACACATAAACAATATATTTATTTGACTAGAAATGCTCTTATTCAAAGATTTATTATTTAACTTTACAAAATACATTTTTAAATCCATAAGTTGGTTTCTATGGTCAGTAGGTTCAAAACAATCCATTTGCCAAAGATTTTACCATAAAAATATTTCTAGAATAATTTTTATATTCAAATTATGCCTACACAAGTTTCTGCAAAAACAACTAAGTTTTCAGAAACAAATCTTTAAACAAAGCGCATGGTTGAAGATTACTTCTTCTTCTGATTCCAATGATATAAAATTTGCAAAATTTGGACGTGTAGATTAAAAGTTATGAATATTTCAAGTTTGCATATCTAATAGATCAAAATTTCTGTTTTAAACAAACTCTGAACACGTGGCGCTTTCTTACTGGATGATACCGCTTCGGGTGGATCGGACCCTGTGGAAAAAGACCTATTTGAATAAATAAAAGACTCCAAAAAGAATTAAATTTTATTTCAAATTTTACTTCAGAATATAATACAAATCAATATTTAAAGCTACACAAATTTTAGCAAAGTTTTGAATTCAAATGAATGTTTGAATTGCTTATTCAAAATCAAAACAGAAAAATCAAAAGAGAAAAAGAAAAACAAACAGAACAGAAAAAATGAAAAGGACCCAGCCCAGCCTAACTAGCCCAACAGGCCCAACAACCAGCCCATCTCCTCTCTCCCGCAGAAAAACGGTTCGCACTCACTTATAAACCCGCAAGGTCGCTGACAGACGGACCCCACCCCACACACTCTCTCTTGCTGCCAAGCGGCCCCACTCTTCCCAGTCATCGTCTTCACCCACCCCGCCACACCCTCTCACGGCCGGCCGTTGCCAAATCAAAGCGGCGTGTCGCAGTAACGCCGCGATTAATCGGCCCCTTGACCACACACGTTAAAGCGTCTGCCCCTCCTCTCTACTTCCCCTCCCTCGCACGCACCAGCTCGCCACCGGGCTGCGCAAATTTCACCAGAGACCACGCTCTGCTCCGACGAACTCGCGAGCAAATTCCGGCGACCCCGCGCCACCCCTTGCCTCCTCGAGCACACAGGCACATCCCCCAGACCCAGGCGCACCCCTCCGTATCATCAGCTCGCCCGCGCGTGCTTTGCAGCGTCGACAACGACGACGACCCGTAGCGCCACCGCCTGCCATTCACTCCGACGAGGTTTCCTGGTAAGCTCGGACCGCCCCGAAGCTATTCGATGATGCACGCATGTTCCCTGATACCATGCGCGTCTAACGCACCCTTTACTTTGCTTTGGCACACCTTGTAGCCTCGCCCGACGCCCGACTGCCGTGACGCGAGCAAGATCTCCGGCGAGGAATTCCGATCAACCCCGTGCGCCCCCTTCACCAACCAAGGGCAGGTTGAGCATCCCCGTGCCTCGGCGATCACTGTGAGCCATTTCTTCTTCTTCCTTGATTCCTCTAGAGCCAGCTCCGCCGCTAGCCGAGCGTCGCCACATGCACCGAGGCCGCCCGAGTTAGGTCAGATCGTCGCTAGCCATTGGATGCAAATCGTAGGGACACAATAGATGACTTAACGAACCGTTTTTGATCAATCTGTGCCGCACGATCTAACTTAGATCCAACGCCTCACGTTGCTGATCCAACCGAAACGGTACCCGCGAATAAGAAACAGCCACGTGTCCCAGACGGTTTGATTTAAACAAAATTTGATCTATTAGTTGCTCAAGTTTGTAAATTCTATAACTATCAAACCACACGTCCAAATTTTGCAAATTTTATATCAATGGATTCAGCAAGACAATCCCTAGCCAACCATGCACTTTTTTTAGTAAAAAGCTTATGGTAAAATGTTTGTTTTTGCAGAAACTTGTGTACGCATGTTTAGGTTATAAAAATTGTTCTAAAATGTTTTTGGGGATAAAATCTTGGGAAAATGGTTTATTTTGAACCTACTGACCCTAGTAATCAATTGGTGGTTTCAAAAAAATGTATTTGGTGAAACAAAAGAATGAATCTTTGATTTAAACCATTTCTAGTCAAATAAAAATATGGTTTAATTATTAAAAATGGTTTTTTGAAGAAAACCTTAGAGAAATGTTTTGGAAATATACTCTCTGACCCTAAACACAAGATTTCATGGTTTGAAAACATATTTTGTTAAACCTATAGAATGTTGCCTTATTAAAAGCATTTCTTCACCACATAAAATAATGACATGGTTTAAAATGGTTTATGGAGTAAAAACTTTTGCAAATGATTTTGCCACTTTATAAAATGACCATTAGATGTTTCCAAATGTTTATGAACCATTAGAAACCACTTTTACAAATAAAACAATCTTTAGCATGCTTGCATGCATTGTTTTGTTACTATGATTTTATGTGTTGAATTGCTTGAATGGTAGATTGAAATATTATTTGCTTGATTGAATTGTAGTGACTTGAAGTGTGTGAACATTGCCAAGATCAAGAAGTGAACCTATACTCTACCAAAAAGGCAAGTGATGCTTCATACTTTTGTCCCATTATTTTCACTATGCATTAGTGATATTTCTAAGTAAGATTTGCATGGAATCTTGCTAAGTGTAAACTATACCATGGGAAAACCTAGTAGATGAAACCTTAGAATAAATTTCCTAAGTTAAGATTCCTATTACTATCATGCTTAGCTTAGCTAATAGAAAACAAGGGTGGAATATATACTCATGCTATGGAAAATTTCTAAGTCTGAGGACTTGTGTTTTGTTTAATAAAACAACTAAGTTAATGAATCACCTGGGTGGAATGGAAGGAATGGTTTATGTTGAGTGGTTACACAAGGCCAGGGGACTGGTGAACCTTGTGTATCACACTTGTGGATGGCCACCCAGGAACAAAGAGATTTGAGATGTCAAATGTTGAGAAGCTTCAAGTGCAGCCACTTGGCATTATGGGCTCTGCCTGGATCATATAGGTTGCAATAACTTAGCCAAATGGACAGTTGGTGGTAGGGGTTTGATAGGTTGGAGCGCGTCCATTCTGGTCTAAGGGAAGGCTTCTGAAAGATCTTGTCTTGGTGAAACCAAGTCTTGTGGGGAAAGTGCACCACCTCTGCAGAGTGTAAAATCTAAGTACTTAGCCATGTCCCTGGCAAAGGACAATTTGAGCAACAAGACATGGAAGCTATCAAGAATCTCCTCATCCCAATTTCTAAGTTAAAATCTTGTGGGTGAACAAGGGTTAAAGGATCTTCAATCTTTGATTGGTAGATGCCTTGGGTGATTTTGAGCAAAGCAAGCCTAAGCTCCACTTAGCCAAATGCATATAGATGATAGACTCCACTATACTACCATAGTATCACTTGCCAATACAATTCAAATGTATTGACCCTTGTGGCTGTAACTTGTTATGTTGCAGGTTTGATTGATATTAGTGAAGTTAAATGATTAGGATTACAAGCCTACAACCAACATGTCTGCCTGTGGCACTTTGAAGATGAAGGACCCCATGCTATTGTTATATTCTGCTGCATTGTAATGAGATAGCCAAATGAGCTATGTAAGATGTAATAATTTATTTTATTCCTGGTTATAAAGTTGTATTATGACCTTTGTTTCTTGATATTACATCTTAACTGTGGATGCTAGCTATTGATCCAGGGACTAGCATTGTAAACACTGGGATCTCTACCTTATTAAAGGTTGGGAACCTTACAGATACCAATTTCCCTTTGTCTCACGATAGTTTACTTATCCGAGGTTTTGATCGTCGGTATCTCTGCATACCTAGTTCAACCTCGTTACTGATAAGTACTCTTTTCTCGTTCCCGTGATATGTGATCCCTTGTGAGCCAGTCACATGCTTGCAAGCTAATTGGATGACATTCCACCGAGAGGGTCCAGAGTATATCTATCCGTCATATGGATGGACAAATCCCACTCTTGATCCATGTGCCTCAACCCATACTTTCCGAATACTCAATGCCACCTTTATAGCCACCCAATTACGTTGTGGTGTTTGATGTCATCAAAGCATCCTTCCAGCGATGGTGATTAGCATGATCTCATGGTCGAAGGAATTAGGTTACTATGTATCAGAAAGCTTATAGCAATTGAACTATTAAAATGACTTGATCTTTATGCTACGCTTATCTATAGGAGTATGTCCACCATATCATTCTCCTAATGATATGACCTTGTTATTAACAACATCTCAAATGTTCATGATCAAGAAACCATGATCATCTATTAATCAACAAGCTAGTATTATGAAGAGGCTTTACCAGGGACTCTAATTTAGTTTACAAATCACACAAGTATTAGTGTTTCTGGTTAATACTGTTATAGCATGAATGTAAACATTTATCATAAACACAAAGATATAATAATAACTACATTTATTATTGCCTCTAGGGCATATCTCCAACAGTTTTACCCATAGCAGATACTTCAAAAGAATCCACAAGAACATAACATTCATCCTCCTTGGTAAGCATGGGGCAATCAAATAATGTAAGAGGTAAAGAGTTACGCTCAACATAAGTTAGGCATGGGTAGATCCATTCTTCCTCCTCTTGACCATCACTCTCCTCCTCTTTTACATCTAATGAGCTTCCAGTTTCAGCAATTTCTTCTTCCATAGGCTCATGCAAGGCATTAGTCTCTTCCATTTTTGGAAAGCATCTATTAAAATATTCAAGAATATAGCCATTTTCTTCCATGTAATTATCAAAGAAAAATTTAAGTATCTCATAAACCTCATATTCATAAGGTGAATCATCAGTATTTTCAAGCAAACTAGCAAGTTCAAATGCACCCTTGAAAGCAATAAATTCTTCAATTTGTTCCACATCATAAAAGTCATAATTTCCTTTAACATAAGAAGATATGGTAACATTATCATTATACTCACATTGAAAAGGCAGGTTTTTATACCTCCTACAGCAACAAGATTTATCAAAGCAATAAGTAACATTATAAGTAGAGCACACCTCTCTAGCAATAGTATTCAATTTATCAATTTGTTCCCATAAGTGTTCCCCTTTTTGTGACAAACGGTGTTCCTTATAATAATACTTTTCTTCTTCCGTGAACCTTGCCAATAAGAACTAATTTCAAAGAAACCATCCATTGATAGAAAGCATGACAAATCAAGGCAATAACAAACCAGCAACTAGAGTAGGAACTAATTTTTTGTGTGTTTTTGATAAAAGAAAGCAAACCAAACGAAACTAATTTTTTGGAGTTTTTGATAAAAAGAGGCAAACAAAACCAAGCAAAAGAAACTAAGCAAAACAAAAACAAAGTAAAGAGAAAGGTTGAGAAGGACTCCCCTTGTGAAGACGTCCTTAGACTCCCCGGCAACGGCGCCAGAAAAAGGCTTGATGAGTGCGTGAACACTTTGTTGGGAGACCCCAAGAGGAAGGTATGATGAGCACAACAGCAAATTTTCCCTCAGTAAGAAACCGAGGTTATCGAACCAGTAGGAGGAAGGAAACGACTCAAAGGTGTTGCTATCAACTTGGAGACCTGCATAACACAAACTCAAGACTTTGCCCCAACAAACAGTGAGGTTGTCAATCTCACCGGTTTGCTGTAACAAAGGATTAACTGTATGGTATGGAAGGTAATGGCGGTTTGCAACAAGTAAACAGTAACAGTGGAAGATGTGTCAATGGTAAAATTGGACATTGGTCCATAGTTCACTAGAGGTGTTCTCCTTAGATAAACAAATATGGCATGCAGGGTAAACAAATTACAGCAGGGCAATTGACAGGACTGAGCAAGGCATAACAATGCAATACTAGACATTCATGATCCTATGAGATTCGATTGGGCAATATAACAAGATACATAGACCACCATCCAACTGCATATATGACTAGAAGTCCACCTTTGGGTTATCATACGAACCCCCTCCAGTATTAAGTTGCAAGCAACACACAACTGCTTTAAGCAAAGTGTGTAAGGTAAACAATCCACTTGTTCCATGAACAAGAGACTGTTGTTTTCTCCCTAGTGGCAACAACACATCTACAACCTTAGAGATTTCTAGGGACGATGGTGGCGGCGGCTATAGGAGGTTTCGTGGAACATTGATCGGGTACTTAGGGTTTAGGCATCGGGGGCTTCTTATAGGCGAAGAGGGAGGCCGAGGGGGTGCCCGAGGCGGCTGCACCCTGGCGTGGCCAGCCTGCGGCTGGCTGTGGTGTGGCCTCCTCGAGGCCCTCCTCCGTCTCGTCTTCTGGCTCCGTGTTCCCCATGATAAAATATTGACTTTGGCTTTTGTCCCGTCCAATTCCGAGAATATTGATTTTCTTCCTTTCTAAAACCAAAAACAGAAGAAAACAGGCAACTGGCACTGTGGCATCTTGTTAATAGGTTAGTACCAGAAAACATATAAAAACACCTCAAAGTGTAGACAAAGCAAAGCAAAGTAGATACTAAACAAGCATGGAACATAAAAAATTATAGATATGTTTCCGACGTATCAATTTGTAATGCAACATAGTCGCCTAAGCATTTGTAGCAGTGATTTAGTATGAACAAGGACTTGTTCATTTAGATTGTGTCTGGTGTCAAGGAGTACGATGAGTACTTCATGTGCAAGAAAGACTACAACAATTTGTGGTGGTGCTTATTGCTTTAGAAATGCACGGTTTTATTGGAGAGTTTTGCGTATGAAGCTCCTCCATATACACACACTACTAGGAAAACAGCTATAGATAGACAGAACTTCTGTGGCGCATGGGGCTGATCATGCGCCACAAAAGAAGTTCAGTGGCGCATATGATACAATGCGCCACAGAACCTCCAAGCTTGTGTGGCACATGGAATATGACAGTGCGCCACAGAAGTACGGTGGGACCCCACCCGGGGTTGGGATACGAAACTTTTGTGGCGCATGTGAGCATATGCTCCACAGAAGCCGTTGAAGTTTTATAGCTCTCCTAAATTCGAAAAGAGTAAAAAGTTATGGCAGAAAGAATATTTTCCTGCAAAAAAATAAAAAAAGGGGCAGCAACTTCTGTGGCGCATTGCTCCCATATGCGCCACAAAAGTGTTGGATGAGATTCGAAATTTGAATCCCGCCGCCCCTTCTCCCTTTCTTTTCTCCTTTTCACTTCTTCCTATCCTCCACACTTCTCCTCCCTCCACTTATTCTCTCCTTCTCCTCCCTCTTCCTCCTCCTCCACCCCGGTGAGCTCCTCCTTCTCCTCCTCCACCCGGTGAGATCCTCAACTCCTCCTTCACCCCAGTGAGCTCCTCCGACGACGACGACCACCACCAACTCTCGCTACTTCCTCCTCCAGCAACCCCCTCCTCCTCCAACTTCTCCTCGTCCTTCGGTGGTGGCCTCCTTCTCCTCCGGCAACCCCCTCCTCCTCCTCTGACAGTAGCCTACTCCTCCGGCGAGCCCCCTTGTCCACCCACCTCCGGGATAGCCCTCCTTCGGCGACCTCCACCTCTGACCAGATTTTTTATGAAATTTGAAAAAAAAAATCTATGCGCATATTGGCAATATGCGCCATAGAAGTTTTAGATCTAGCCCGCCACTTCTGTGGCACATATGTGGGAAATGCGCCACTGAACTTTTTCAACTTCTAGGGCGCATTTTGAAATGCGCCACAAAACTACAGTTTAGTGGCGTGATAATAGTGGCACATCCCATATGCGCCACAAAAGTTGAAAAATGGTGCGCCACAGATGAGGCGGATTCCATTTAACCTGGGTTTAATGTGTTTTGGGGTGTCATGGGCTCTTGCCATTGTCCCCACCCCCCCCCCACATCCCCACCCACACACAAACTTTATTCTTTTTCTTGGTTACCAAACCTCCTAGCTAATCACTAAATTTAGCAACCCTATCTCCAATATTTTAAAAAACCGACCCACTCAGGTCCTATTTGTCAACAAAGTATTTTTGAAATATGTTGAGAATTGTAAGATCCCTCCTTTATAAAGGAAAAAGGATCCCTGTGATTGCAATGCTAGTCCCTGGATCAATGCTAGCATCCATAGTTTAAGATGAAGTACACAGATACAAAGGTCATTTATTACAGCCATTCCAGAGATAAACATAGTCTTTACAACTCCAAGGCCACAGGCCTAGTACAAGAGTTTGGAATAAGTAAATAAATAAAAGTCTTCATCTTCATGTGCCACAGGCAAACATGTTGAGTGTAGACTCATGACACCTAATCCTCATCAGAGTAACCTGCAACATCACAAGTTACAGCCACAGTGGGTCAATACTTTGGAATAGTATTGGCAAGTGATACCTTGGTAAAATTTTAAGTGGACTAGATACTATATGCAATTTGGCTAAGTGTAGCTTGGCTTGCTTTGCTCAAAATAGGTTTTGCCTATTAGTTGAAATCTCTAAGTTTTTCTTTGTCAAAACTTTTCCCAAGGAGCCATCAATAGACATTGAGGTCCTTCACCCTTGTTCACCCACAAGTTTTACTTAGAAATTGGGATGAGGAGATTCTTGATAGCTTCCATGTCTTGATGCTCAAATTGTCCATTGCCATGGACTTGGCTAAGTACTTAGATTTTTCCATCTGCAGAGGTTGTGCACTTTCCCACGGACTTGGTTTCACCAAGACAGGACCTTCGAAGCCTTCCCTTAGACCAATGGACGCGTTCCAACCTATCATCCCACTACCACCAACTGTCCAAATGGCTAAGTTCTAGCAACTTATGTGATCCAGGCAGAGCCCATATTGCCAAGTGGCTGCACTAGAAGCTTCTTAACACTTGGCCTCTAAAATCTCTTTGTTCCTAGGTGGCTTACCACAAGTGTGATACACAAGGTAAACCATAGAAATGGGCCTTGTGTAACCACTCAACATAAACCAAACCTTCCATTCCACCCAGGTATTTCATTAACTTAGTTGTTTTATTAGGTAAAACACAAGTCCAAAGACTTAGAAATATTTTCATCATAGCATGTATATTTCACCAACCCTTGTTTGATACTAGCTAGGCTAAGCATGGCATAGATAGTAACTTAACTTAGAAATTCCCTAGCATTTCTACAACTACTAGGATTTCCCAACATGGCATATAAGCAAAATAATAGCATGCAAGTCTAACAAAATATTTCTAATGCTTAGTAGAAAACATAGGACAAAAATATTCATGAGTACCACTTGCCTTGGTGGTTGGGAGAGTAGCACTCCTCACAATCACAATCACAATCACACTCACTAGCACCAAAATCTACACACAAAATTGGTAGCAACAAATTACACACAAAACATATACAATCAAAAATATATGCATGCATGCAAGAATTATATGTGATGATTTTTAAAACTCCACAAAGCAAGTAAACAGTATTGATTCATAAACAAGTTGAAAACTTGCCAATCAACAATATTCATACCCTAAATTATTTCCTAAACATTTCATAAACTCTAAATAGCCCTACACAAGTTTCTGCAAATAAAACCTTTTTAACAGAAACAAAACTTTAAACACATTGCATAATCAGAAAGAGCTTGCTCTCCTGATTCCAACGGTATAAAATTTGTCAAATTCTAACATGGGGATCAAAAGTTATAGCTAAATCAAATTTGAATAACAATCAGATTCAAATTCAGTTTTTAAACTCTAACAGCTGCCACACGGCGCTATCCTATTGGCCGGTACCGTTTCACTCACGGTCACGCTTCCGCGCCGTCGGATCAAGTTAGATCCAATGCGCCAGATCTAAAGAAAACGGTTTGTCCCCGTTCTAATCTAATCCCTATGATGCAGATCTAACGGCGGCTGTTGCTTTGACCAAAGTCGAGCGGCGCTAGCGGCGGCGCCTGGCGGCGGCGCCTCTGTCAGAGGTGCTACCAGCGTTCTAGGTCGCGCGGGAGAGGGGGAAGGGGTTTACCGGAATCGCAGAGAGCTGCTGATGCTCAAGGTGGCGGTGGTTCGGCAAGGGGTGCTCTAGGGTGGCCGAGGGAGCTCGTCGGAGTTGTGGGCGGCGTCGGGTTGGAGTGGACGGTGACGTTGGTGATGTTCCTGGTCTCCCTAGCACAAACCAATGGCATCAGATGGTGCACAAGACAGTGGCGAGCCTAGTCGTATGCGAGAGAGGTCAAGGGGCGCTCAGTGCTTACCGCAATTGATCGCCGGAGTTGAGCGGCGGCTCGGTCGCTTGCAGAAACGAACGAGGACGGCGTCCTGGGTCACAAGCAGGCAAGCAAATGGTATCAGAAGGTGCACGAGGTCATGCTGGTTACACTCGTTTGAATCAGAGGCACAGGGGCGGTCAGGACTCACCGGAATTTGCTGCCGGAGATGCTCAGTACCGCGGCGGCGCAAGTTCGATTGTGGACAGCCTAGCGGCGCTTTGCGGTTGGTGAGTGAGGGGAATGGAGCGGAGTGGGGAGAGGATCTTATAGCCGGAGAAGGGGTGGAGATTACGCACGCATTCATCGCCTATTAAGAGGATTAAAAACGCGGCAGAGGCGGGGAAGAAACGGGCGGCGACGGCGTCCGTCCGCGAGATTTGGGGAAGAAGGAGTCGACGTGGACGGGGCCCAGTTGTCTGCGAGAGAAACAGAGAGGGGGTGGGGTCCGGGCGTCAGCGACTCTGTGGGTGCGTCTGCGAGTGAGAAGGAGAGAGGGGACGGCCCCTTTCTATTTCCTTTCTCTTTTTCTTTTTCTGTTTTGATTTTCTGGAATGATTTTCAAATGATTTCAAAAGCTTTTGAATTCAAACTTTTTCCAGGATTTTGTAGGGTGCAACATTCATATTTCTGGGCATAGAAACATGTGGTCTCTCTGTTCAAGCTTGGTTCTTTTGAATACACAAAATAAATAGTGCTATAGCACTTGATTTGGAAATGTTTTGAAAATGGTTTTGAAACCATATTTGTTTTGTATATTTTTGTCCAAACTCCACATTCAATCCAATCAACAAGGAAGCAATCAAACTTGGTTTAAAACACTTATGCTCTCAAATGAGGATGGTCATTTGATTTAAGTTTGCTCACATAAAATGATAGCACTATGTGCTTCTGTTTTCTTGAAAATGGTTTGAAAATGATCTCAAAATTATATGCATGCATGAATGATATGCAATCTTTGAAATCATGATTTTAGGGATGTTACAAATCTAACCCCCTTAAGGTGAATCTCGCCCTCAAGATTCGGATTGGCTAGCAAATAGGTGAGGGTGGTCTTTCCGAAGATCATCTTCTCTTTCCCATGTTGCTTCCTCTTCGGAATGATGATTCCACTGCACTTTACAAAACTTGATAGTCTTGGTCCGTGTGACTCTTTCTGTAGTCTCAAGAATCTTGATAGGTTTCTCTTCATAAGTGAGATCACTCTCCAACTGAACCTCTTCCAAAGGTATAGTATCCTTGAAAGAAGTTTCTTCCATTCCTGGATGACATTTCTTAAGTTGACTCACATGAAACACATTATGGACAGCTGACAGAGATTCTGGCAGTTCAATTTCATAGGCAACTTCTCCTTTGCGACCCAGAATCTTGAACGGTCCAACATATCTTGGGGCCAACTTTCCTTTGACTCCGAACCTCTTCACTCCACGAAGTGGTGACACTCTAAGATAAGCTCTATCACCAACTTCGTAGGTGACTTCTCTGCGCTTAGGATCTGCGTAGCTTTTCTGTCAGGACTGAGCTATCTTCAACCTGTCCTTAACCATCTTGACCTTCTCTTCGGCTTCTTTGATAAGATCTGGCCCGAATAAACTTCTTTCTCCCACACCATTCCATAATAATGGGGTGGTACACTTCCTTCCATAGAGAAACTCAAATGGTGCCATCTCAATGCTGGCTTGATAGCTGTTGTTATAAGAAAATTCTGCGTAAGGCAGACTTTCATCCCAACTGGCTCCATAATCTAGGGCACATGCCCTTAACATGTCTTCAAGAATCTGATTAGTTCTTTCTTTTTGTCCATAAGTTTGAGGATGAAAAGCGGTACTGAATTCCAACCTCGTTCCCAATGACTCATGTAACTGTCTCCAAAAATGGGAAGTGAATTGAGTTCCCCTGTCAGACACAATACTCTTGGGCACTCCATGTAGACATACAATTCTACTCATATAGATCTTAGCCAACTTAGCGCTTGTATAAGTTGTCTTCACGGGTATGAAATGAGCCATTTTAGTTAGGCGATTCACTACTACCCAAATAGAATCATATCCTGATCTGGTTCTTGGTAATCCGGTAATGAAGTCCATACCAATCTTGTCCCACTTCCAATCAGGAATAGGTAGTGGTTGAAGCAAACCTGCTGGTTTCTGATGTTCCGCCTTCACTCTACTACACACATCACACAAGGCAATATGTTCGGCGATATCCTTCTTGAGATTATTCCACCAAAATATTTCCTTCATATCCATGTACATTTTGGTGTTACCCGGATGTATGGAATACGGTGAGTTGTGTGCTTCTTGCAAAATCAATTTCCGAAGCTCCGGATCTTGTGGAACACAGATACGTTTCCCATGCCATAAAGTACCCTGTTCATCTTCATGGAACCCTTTGGCTTTTCCTTTGCCAATCTTTTCTTTAATCTCTTCGATTTCCTTATCAATCTTCTGGGCTTCTTTGATCTTGTCCAACAAAGTGGGTTGAACATCCAAAGACATGAGATGTCCTTCAGGCACAATCTCCAATCTGAGTTCTCTAAATTGGGAACACAAGTCATCTGGTAATTCTCCTTTGGTAAGGCCATTCACAAAAACTTTACGACTTAAAGCATCTACTACAACATTCGCTTTACCGGGATGGTATTGCAAACTTAAGTCATAGTCCTTGATGAGTTCTAGCCATCTTCTTTGCCTCATGTTTATTTCCTTCTGGGTGAAGATGTACTTCAAACTCTTGTGATCTGTGAACACTTCACAACGCTTTCCCAAAAGATAGTGCCTCCATGTTTTGAGCGCATGGACAACAGAGGCTAACTCCAAATCATGAGTAGGATAGTTCACTTCATGAGTTTTGAGTTGTCTTGAGGCATAAGCCACAACTTTACCGTCCTGCATAAGTACTGCACCCAAACCCTGATGAGATGCATCACAATATACTTGGAAATCTTTTTCCAAATCTGGTAAACACAAGACTGGTGATGTCACAAGTCTCTTCTTCAATTCCTGGAAGCTAAGTTCACAACCTTCTGACCAAGCAAATTTCTTGTCTTTCTTTAGCAATTATGTCATAGGCTTAGGAACTTTGGAGAAATTCTCAATGAACCTTCTGTAGTAACCTGCTAAGCCAAGGAAACTACGAACTTCTTTCACTGACTTGGGAGATTCCCATTCAGTTACAGCTGAAACTTTAGCAGGATCAACTGCTACACCATCCTTGGTCATAACATGTCCAAGAAATCCAACTTCATTCAACCAGAATTCACACTTGCTGAATTTGGCATAAAGTTTATGTTCTCTTAACTTTTCAAGTATTAAACGTAAATGTCCTTCATGCTCTTCTTTGCTCTTGGAGTAGACTAAAATGTCATCGATGAATACGGCAACAAACTTATCAAGGAATTCCATGAACACCTTGTTCATCATATTCATGAAGTATGCTGGAGCATTGGTTAAACCAAATGGCATCACGGTATACTCATACAATCCATACCTTGTGGTAAAAGCTGTCTTGGGTATGTCTTGCTCTCTTATCTTGAGTTGAGAATAGCCTGACCGAAGATCAATCTTTGGGAACACACAAGCTCCTTCTAGATGATCAAACAAGTCATTGATTCTAGGCAAAGGATATTTGTTCTTGATAGTCACTTCATTGAGTGAACGGTAATCTATGCATAACCTTTGACTTCTATCTTTCTTTTCCACGAACAAAACTGGGGCTCCCCAAGATGAAGAACTTGGTTGAATGAATCCTTTTTGCAACTGTTCTCCAAGTTGTTTCTTGAGCTCTTTCAGTTCATCTACTGACATCTTGTACGGTCTCTTTGCTATTGGTCCAGATCCTGGTAGCAAATCAATAAGGAACTCCACATCTCTATCTGGTGGCATTCCCGGTAATTCTTCCGGAAACACATCCGGATATTCACTCACAATTGGCACACTGTCTATACTAACCCTCTTAAGAGAATTTAGCATACTCCTTGCTTCAAAGTTGGTCTTGAATCTGATCCTTTTATTTTCCGGAGTTGTGAGTGAGACAGTATGGTGGGCACAATCTATCACTCCCTTGTGCTTAGTCATCCAGTCCATTCCCAAAATGACATCCAATCCTTGGGAGTTTAGAATTATCAGGTTAACGGGAAACCTATACTTTCCAAACTCTATGACTAGATCATGACATCCTGAATTCACTATCATTTCTCCACCAGGAGAACTTACTTTTATAGGACACCCAATAGTTTCTACTGGCAGTTCATTTCTTTCAACAAATGCTCTTGATATGAATGAATGAGATGCACTGGTATCAAAGAGAACAAATGCTAGAACAGAATTGAGTTTGAACTTACCAGCAACAGCATCAGGCTCCTCATAGATTTCCTCCACATTGATGTGGTTAACCTGTCCCTTCTGAAAAGGGTTGGGCTTGCTGGGTCCTTCAACTTTATTTTCTGGGCATTCATTTGCATAATGCCCCATCTTCTTGCACTTGAAGCATTCAACCTGACTTATGTCTTTCTTGACAGGTTGGCTTCCACTGCCACTTCCATTTCCACTGTGGTGGCTCTTATATCCACCCTTGTGGTTCTTGTACTTGTCATTGTCATGACCACGGTGATGCTTGTTGTCATGACGGTTGTGGTTGTGGTTGTGGTGCTTGTTGAATTTCCCATGCTTGTGGGATCCTGAGCTTCCGCTATCATCATAATGGGAACGTTTGTGTGACGATCCCGAGCTGTGTTTGTCCGAGTGCTTTCTCTTCCTGCTTTCAACTTGCTTTATTTTGTTCTCCAAAATAGCAGCCTTGCCACAGCGAGACTGGTAAGTGGGAACATAGGCCACTGCCAACTGCAGATTCAGTTCATCATTTAACCCTTCGAGGAACTTTTCTTTCCTCTTTGCATCAGTGTCAACTTCATCCGGTGCATATCGCGCAAGATTGTTGAACTCCTCAATATATTCAGCCACGCTAGGGTGGCGCTGTTTCAGGTTATGGAACTCCTTCTTTTTTAGACTCATCACACCAGATGAGATATGAGCAGTACGAAAGCCATCCTCAAAGATAGCCCATGTCACATCATCTATGGGAGTGGTGATCTGGAAGTTATCCCACCAAGTGGCGACTGGTCCTTCCAGCAGATGTGCTGCAAATATAACCTTTTCAGCATCCGTACAGCCCACGGTTACCAAGTCCTTGTTCACAGAACGTAGCCAATCATTGGCCACAATGGGATCAGTCGTCCCTAAGAACTTTGCTGGCCTCAATCTCAAGAACCTGGTAAGCATATCAAAACCCGGTGGGTTGTTGTTGTTATTATTGTTATTGTTGTTGTTTTGGTTCTGGATGAACGTCGCCATCATCTGCATCAGCTGAGTTTGAGCGGTCATCATTTGTTGCATTTCTGGAGTGATGTTGTTGTTGTTGTTGGGGTTGGGGTTTGCACGATGGGGGGGCATCTGTGGTTTGTTCAATAGAGACAAGAGTGAGATACCCATAGATGCTTTCATGCACATTACAAACACAAAACATGCAACATAAAGATAAAGGTTCAACAACAAGTTCGTAAAGTAAACACACAAGTATCAAGCCATCCACATGTCGGATGGTCAAATAACAAGTTCTCAAACAACAAGTATGATAGTAAATGATAATTGAGTAGTCAAATCTACTCCTCGGCATCGACCTCCTCCTCGACAAAGGTAAGACCTGCGTTCTCCATCGCAGTCTTGTATTCCTCGACACTAGTGGTCAAGGTCTCTATCTTGGCTTTGAGAGCCCTCTTCTGAGAACGAAGCCTCTCAATCACTGTCTGCTGATGCTCGAGCTCGAAGTCCTTGGCCTGCAGTTCTTCAGTCATGTCCCGGATCTTCTTGTTCCTATCCTGGACTCGCTTCTCCTGACTCTTGAACTTCCTGTCCTGGCTCTCGAACTTCGTCTCCATCTCCTTGACTATCTCATCTTGCTCCGCGAAGAGCTTGTCCTTCTTGCGAAGCTGCACCTGGAGTTCATCATTTCTAATCATGATGTTGGTCCTATCAGAGTCCACGTGCCTAATGAGAGCCTCTAAGTCCTGGAGGTATAGACGAATGGGCTCCGCTGTATCCCTCGCAGTGTCCTCGAAGTCAATGGACTCTCCATCCTCATCACGTCTACCGAAGGCGTGGAAGTGAGTACCTCTAACCTGTCGGGAGTGTCTCCCTAGCAGACGTCCTATCAGATCCTGCATGACTACCTCAAGGCCTCTCTCCTTGTCATCATGCATGAGCTTGAAGACGATGGCCTCCGTAGTAGGCTCTGTCTGGCGTTCGGGCTGGTTGACCTTGAAGCCCCAAAGGTCTTTCCTCTCAAACTTGGTGAGGGGAAGTACCATGATGGTAGGAAGAGGAAGATTGAGCAAAGTAGTAAGCTCAACAATACGAGGACCAAAGCGGGTAACCTGGAACTCCTCAACAGTGCTGATGGTAACAGTAGGCATCTATTTATAAGATAGAAAAAGTTAGAACACCACAATTCAAGTTACAACACATGGCAAAACACACAAGTCATGGCATACATAAATCCATCACAACAACAAAGGTTCAAATTATTTTAAAGTAACATTTGGAAAATAAGGTGCTAAGTGGTGGTCCAACTAACGAAGTACGTTTACAATCCTATCTCACTGGATCTGTTGGCTAACACAATGTTTCTAGAAGCAATCAGCCTATCTTGCTCACATGACTCCATCACTAAGTCTATAATGTCTCCTCTTAAGGTTTGGTTGGTAGTTTCCAACTCTTGGGTATGTTCCTTCTCTTTCTTTAGGTCATTTTGGAGGTTGAGCATTCTGCACTTGACTCTATCACCAAGTTCTTTGATGGTCTTCCAAGCTGCATCCCTTGCTGATTCAAAGAATGTAGGGTGCACCACTTAAATGGTGAACATGCAGAATCCTTTTTCCTGGTGGTTGTCCTCCTTGTTTTTATACAAGTGAAGTTGCACCCACCAGTATTCAACTCCTTCATCCATCACAGGAAAACCTTTGTACACAGCTACACCTTGTATTTCTAATGCAACCATGAGGTCCTTGAGAGCCTTGGGGAATTCTGTCTCACACTCCAAAGTCATTGTCATGAGTGGTCCTTTTCTTACGGCTTCGTTGATGGAGTTCATCTACAATTAGAGATGAGAAAGAAGATTAGAAAAGTTTACGAGAAGAATAGACAAGTGTAGAAGTTGTTGAAATTTTTTTCCTTAGTGGTTTCCAATCCTAGGGTCATAATCCTACAGGCAACACAGTGCTCTGATACCATCTGTAATATCCCTCCTTTATAAAGGAAAAAGGATCCCTGTGATTGCAATGCTAGTCCCTGGATCAATGCTAGCATCCATAGTTTAAGATGAAGTACACAGATACAAAGGTCATTTATTACAGCCATTCTAGAGATAAACATAGTCTTTACAACTCCAAGGCCACAGGCCTAGTACAAGAGTTTGGAATAAGTAAATAAATAAAAGTCTTCATCTTCATGTGCCACAGGCAAACATGTTGAGTGTAGACTCATGACACCTAATCCTCATCAGAGTAACCTACAACATCACAAGTTACAGCCACAGTGGGTCAATACTTTGGAATAGTATTGGCAAGTGATACCTTGGTAAAATTTTAAGTGGACTAGATACTATATGCAATTTGGCTAAGTGTAGCTTGGCTTGCTTTGCTCAAAATAGGTTTTGCCTATTAGTTGAAATCTCTAAGTTTTCTTTGTCAAAACTTTTCCCAAGGAGCCATCAATAGACATTGAGGTCCTTCACCCTTGTTCACCCACAAGTTTTACTTAGAAATTGGGATGAGGAGATTCTTGATAGCTTCCATGTCTTGATGCTCAAATTGTCCATTGCCATGGACTTGGCTAAGTACTTAGATTTTTCCATCTGCAGAGGTTGTGCACTTTCCCCACCAGACTTGGTTTCACCAAGACAGGACCTTTCAGAAGCCTTCCCTTAGACCAATGGACGCGTTCCAACCTATCATCCCACTACCACCAACTGTCCAAATGGCTAAGTTCTAGCAACTTATGTGATCCAGGCAGAGCCCATATTGCCAAGTGGCTGCACTAGAAGCTTCTTAACACTTGGCCTCTAAAATCTCTTTGTTCCTGGGTGGCTTACCACAAGTGTGATACACAAGATAAACCATAGAAATGGGCCTTGTGTAACCACTCAACATAAACCAAACCTTCCATTCCACCCAGGTATTTCATTAACTTAGTTGTTTTATTAGGTAAAACACAAGTCCAAAGACTTAGAAATATTTTCATCATAGCATGTATATTTCACCAACCCTTGTTTGCTACTAGCTAGGCTAAGCATGGCATAGATAGTAACTTAACTTAGAAATTCCCTAGCATTTCTACAACTACTAGGATTTCCCAACATGGCATATAAGCAAAATAATAGCATGCAAGTCTAACAAAATATTTCTAATGCTTAGTAGAAAACATAGGACAAAAATATTCATGAGTACCACTTGCCTTGGTGGTTGGGAGAGTAGCACTCCTCAAAATCACAATGACTAGCACCAAAATCTACACAAAAAATTGGTAGCAACAAATTACACACAAAACATATACAATCAAAAATATATGCATGCATGCAAGAATGATATGTGATGATTTTTAAAACTCCACAAAGCAAGTAAACAGTACTGATTCATAAACAAGTTGAAAACTTGCCAATCAATAATATTCATACCCTAAATTATTTCCTAAACATTTCATAAACTCTAAATAGCCCTACACAAGTTTCTGCAAATAAAACCTTTTTAATAGAAACAAAACTTTAAAAACATTGCATAATCAGAAAGATCTAGCTCTCCTGATTCCAACGGTATAAAATTTGTCAAATTCTAACGTGGGGATCAAAAGTTATAGCTAAATCAAATTTGAATAACAATCAGATCCAAATTCAGTTTTTAAACTCTAACAGCTGCCACGCGGCGCTATCCTATTGGCCGGTACCGTTTCACTCAGGATCACGCTTCCGCCGTCGGATCAAGTTAGATCCAACGCGCCAGATCTAAAGAAAATGGTTCGTCCCCGTTCTAATCTAATCCCTACGATGCAGATCTAACGGCGGCTGTTGCTTTGACCAAAGTCGGCAATGGCGCAGCGGCGCCTCTGTCAGAGGTGCTACCGGTGTTCTAGGTCGCGCGGGAGAGGGGGAAGGGGTTTACCGGAATCGCAGAGAGCTGCTGATGCTCAAGGTGGCTGTGGTTCGGCAAGGGGTGCTCTAGGGTGGCCGAGGGAGCTCGTCGGAGTTGCGGGCGGCGTCGGGTTGGAGTGGACGGCGACGTTGGCGACGTTCCTGGTCTCCCTAGCACAAACTAATGGCTTCATATGGTGCACAAGACAGTGGCGAGCCTAGTCGTATGCGAGAGAGGTCGAGGGGCGCTCAGTGGTTACCGCAATTGATCGCCGGAGTTGAGCGGCGGCTCGGTCGCTTGCAGAAACGAACGAGGACGGTGTCCTGGGTCACAAGCAGGCAAGCAAATGGTATCATAAGGTGCACGAGGTCATGCTGGTTACACTCGTTTGAATCAGAGGCACAGGGGCGGTCAGGACTCACCGGAATTTGCTGCCGGAGATGCTCAGTACCGCGGCGGCGCAAGTTCGATTGTGAACAGCCTAGCGGCGTTTTGCGGTTGGTGAGTGAGGGGAATGGAGCGGAGTGGGGAGAGGATCTTATAGCCATAGCAGGGACGGAGATTACGCACGCATTCATCGCCTATTAAGAGGATTAAAAACGCGGCAGAGGCGGGGAAGAAACGGGCGGCGACGGCGTCCGTGCGCGAGATTTGGGGAAGAAGGAGTCGACGTGGACGGGGCCCAGTTGTCTGCGAGAGAAACATAGAGGGGGTGGGGTCTGGGCGTCAGCGACTCTGTGGGTGCGTCTGCGAGTGAGAAGGAGAGAGGGAAACCCGGGTGGGCTTAATGGGCTGGATTCGTTGTTGGGCTAGAAGTCTGGCGACGGCCCCTTTCTATTTCCTTCCTCTTTTTCTTTTTCTGTTTTGATTTTCTGGAATGATTTTCAAATGATTTCAAAAGTTTTTGAATTCAAACTTTTTCCAGGATTTTGTAGGGTGCAACATTCATATTTCTGGGCATAGAAACATGTGGTCTCTCTGTTCAAGCTTGGTTCTTTTGAATACACAAAATAAATAGTGTTATAGCACTTGATTTGGAAATGTTTTGAAAATGGTTTTGAAACCATATTTGTTTTGTATATGTTTGTCCAAACTCCACATTCAATCCAATCAACAAGGAAGCAATCAAACTTGGTTTAAAACACTTATGCTCTCAAATGAGGATGGTCATTTGATTTAAGTTTGCTCACATAAAATGATAGCACTATGTGCTTCTGTTTTCTTGAAAATGGTTTGAAAATGATCTCAAAATTATATGCATGCATGAATGATATGCAATCTTTGAAATCATGATTTTAGGGATGTTACAAGAATACTTTGGTTTTTAAGAGTACTGAAGTATTATATACTTAAACATATTTCGATCTAATAAACATTGTGATTTCAAATTCCCTAGGACTGTATTTTTATGTATTGAATAAATAAGAAAAGCCAAAGTATTCCTACTAGGCACTAAAATAACGAAAATGCTACCTCAAGAACTCATTTTTACGGAGTGTAGCTAAGGACCGACGTGGTAGTGGTCAGTTAGTGCATATAGTTGTGTACTCCGTGATTCCAGGGACTCAAATCTCCCGCTACTCTCCATGTTATCTGTGACTATTTGACAGTATGTGTAGCATTACTGGTAAAATAAATAGATACGAATCTAGATAAAGATGGGTTATTTATTTATCAAAATAATACGAATCTAGATAAATAAAAGCTATTTATTTTTGAAAAGGGGGAGTACTATGTAACATCCCAACATTTAGGAACCAAAGGGTAGATTTAGGAATATGTGCAATTGCATGCATTCAACTATAAAGAAATGTGGGTAAATTTTTTCGCCAAATAAAAACTTAAAGTGATCAAAGTTTCTTTCACTCTTTAAGTTTAGGAATAGCCTTAGAGAATGATCGTTATAAACTTTGATACGATCTTTATGAATTAATGTGTTTTGGGGAAAGGAATTTGAATTCAAACTTGAGATTTGGATTTATATTTTTAAAAGGATTAGGATTATGTGTGAGAATATTATTTAATCAAGAAATAATATTTAGTAACTCAAACTTTAAATAATATAACATAATTGAGTAAATGAATATTTATTTCATATATTTATTTAATGAATAAGTTACAAAATATAACTTATGAAGATAATAAAGAAACAATACATAAGTAACCAGAAACTTTATATCAGATTGACAATTAAATAAATGAATATACATTTCATTTATTCATCAGTAAGTTACAAAATGAAAATTACAAAACTAATAAAGAATCTTTACAAGAGTAGAATTACATCCTTATTTATCTAGTACATTTTATTTACAAAAGAATAAAATAAATATTACAAGTGTACTATTCTATAAAGAAAAAGAAAACCTAATCTAAATCTTGAATCTTCAAGTCTTGTACCTGCAAAACAAAGAACAAAAAAAAAGAAAGAAAATAAATAAAGTTTAAGATATTTCTTTTACTCTCAGTAGTGACAGTGAGGTGCACTGTTCCACTTTACATCATTGAGTAAATCTTTAGGGGCAAGGTTCACCAATATGAAAGAACTACATATTTCATAATTAATAAGCCATAAGTCAAACAATTCCAACCAGTAAGAGGGGAAAGTTTCACCGGTGTAAATCTAATCGAGATAAAAGGTAAATCACCCACAGTATATCCATAAGGATGCAGAGGCACAAACTTACACACCTAAATGCATGGTGTGTGCTGTCACCAAAGCCACAACTGTGTACACAATCAAAACAGCTCAACACAGCCATGGGCAACCACCCCAGGACCAGTTCCTTTGCACATACACCACAAACATCAGCAGTTTAGCCACAGCAATCCAAGCCAAACCGAAGCACCACCAAAGATCAACCAAACATCACCAGATGGTGACATAAGGAGGGGGGGATCAGGTGGACAACAAGGACAAGTCCAGGATCTAGGAGGAGCAGGCTAGCTCAAGTTCAAGCACAGGAGCTCAGCAAAACAAGAACAACATCAGAGGTGAAGGACATGATCCAATCAGCAAGATCAACATCACCACCCAACTCCATAATCATCAGTTTTTGTGGTGAGTATCATAAAACCATCACATGATCTAATCATATTATCTAGACAGAAGCATGTGTTGTTTTATGAAACAATCTATCAATAATCACCCATGTGAGGTGAATCTATCCTAGAGATTTTGAGTATACAGATCAGAAATCAAACTAAGCCAAAAGCACCAATCTCTTAGACCAGCCTCACAGAGTTTGGTGTTAACACATGCAACTTAAATAATTCCGCATTTGTTCTTAGCAGACCAGGGCACATCTCCCAGAGGGAGTAGCACCTCTAATCTTGCAAGTTACAAACAAACCATTTACTTAATTAACTAGAACTTAAATCCTACAGCCTCAGACCAGCATCATAGGCATAAACAACAAGGGAGTTTTCACTTTATTAAGCATCTAACAAGTCTCAGGTACTGACTATAAGTAAAGCCAACAACCAGATCAACTTGTGTACCATTCCAGGATGGTTTCACAAGAAATGATCTTATAGCTAAGCCAACTTGATAGCCTAGCTTACATGAATCAAATAGCAGACCAATATACATCATTTCCCTGAGATCAATTAGAGAGCATTCAATATACCCATTCCTTCTCAAAGAATCATCAGATTCTATTGAATAAATTTAGGATATAGATAAACATACAAGCCATTAAACACTGGTGCAGTGAATCATTACTTACAGTGTTACTGTCAATATCAAGATACTGACAGAAGATGAATGTACCAAATAACAACATCCCCAATCAGATACAGAGCTATGCACCACTAGCATCAGATCAACCCCAGTATCTCATAATTAGAGGATAACAGCAATCACTAAGGGCAGAAAACACAATCTTCACTAAGCATCAATATCAGACCATAGCATCATCTCACAAGCACCAGGGATAAACCCTAGACATCAGTGCAAATCCTAAATATAAATTGGTCACCAGATGCACATAGAGGGACTCGAGGTAGCCAGAGGTACGAGTGATCACATAAACATTACTCACCGATGGTCCTCGTTGAAATATTGATGTAACATCCCTAAAATCATGATTTCAAAGATTGCATATCATTCATGCATGCATATAATTTTGAGATCATTTTCAAACCATTTTCAAGAAAACAGAAGCACATAGTGCTATCATTTTATGTGAGCAAACTTAAATCAAATGACCATCCTCATTTGAGAGCATAAGTGTTTTAAACCAAGTTTGATTGCTTCCTTGTTGACTGTATTGAGTGTGGAGTTTGGACAAAAATATACAAAGCAAATATGGTTTCAAAACCATTTTCAAAACATTTCCAAATCAAGTGCTATAGCACTATTTATTTTGTGTATTCAAAAGAACCAAGCTTGAACAGAGAGACCACATGTTTCTATGCCCAGAAATATGAATGATGCACCCTACAAAATCCTGGAAAAAGTTTGAATTCAAAAGATTTTGAAATCATTTGAAAATCATTCCAGAAAATCAAATCAGAAATAGAAAAGGAATAAAGAAAAGGAAAAAGGCCAGCGCCAGGGTTTGAGCCCATCAACAGATCCGGCCCAGCTAGCCCACCCGGGTTCCCTCTCTCACTCGCAGACGCACCCACAGAGTCGCTGACGCCCGGACCCCACCCCCCTCTCTGTTTTATTCGCTGACAAGTGGACCCATGACCACGTCGTCGTCTTCGTCAATCACGCGCGCCTGCGACGCTCACGCCGCCGTTACTCGCCGCAGTCACTGCCGTGTTGATTCCCATTTATTCCGCGAGTAACTCCACGCCCAGCTCCGGCTACTTAAACCCCTCCCCCTCGCGGTCATTTTCCCCCACACTGCACACTCTTCTCGCCACCAGGCTGCCCGCAATCAACCTCACACCGCCGCAGACAGAGCTCACTCCGGCGATCGATTCCGGTGATCCCCGTGCGCCCCTTCCCCTCTGGTTCATACGATCCGCTTCGTAACTTCCTTGTGCATCTCCTGACCCCTCTGGTGCATGCTAGGAACGTCCAGAGCCTCGGCAACATCGGCGACAGCACGAGTCAGACGACCCCTTCAACTCCGGCGAACCTTCCTGGTTAGTTCTGACCGTGCCTTGCTCTCTCTTTGACACTCGCATGACCAGCATCACTCCGCGCATCTAACGCACTGCTTATTTTGCCCTGGCATGATCTGTACCTTCGCCAACGTCGACGAGCAGCCGTACCCAACGCGTTCGCGAACTCCGGCGAGGAATCCCTGACAACTCCGAGCGTCCCTTCGCCAACCAGGGACACGTTGAGCTTCACCTCGTCACTGCGGTTCTGGTGAGCATCCTCTTCCCTCCCCGGGCGACCTAGTTCGCCGGCTACGCCACTGACAGAGCGCTCCACCGCTCGCCACCGCTCCAGCGCCGCCTGTCTGTGGTCAACTGGATTGTGGTCGTTAGATGTAGATCTTGCGGTTTAGATTAGAACTTAAACGAAGAGGTATGCGCGCATCTGAGCCACTAGATCTGACTTAGATCCTACGGCTCGCAGATATCGATTCGCCCGAACCGGTACGGGCCAATCAGAAACAGACGCATGGCTAGGTTTAGATTTAAAACTGGATTTTGAATCTGATTTATGTTCAAATTTGATTTAGCTATAACTTTTGATCCCCACGTTAGAATTTGACAAATTTTATACCGTTGGAATCAGGAGAGCAATCTCTTTCTAAATATGCAATGTGTTTAATGTTTAGCTTCTGTTAAAAAGGTTTTATTTGCAAAAACTTGTGTAGGACTAATTAGAGTTTATGAAATGTTTAGGAAATAATTTAGAGTATGAATATTAGTTGTTTGGCAAGTTTTTTAACTTGTTAAGTGAATCAGTATTGTTTACTTGCTTGTTTGAATTTAAAAAAAATCATCACATACCTTGCATGCATGCATATATTTTTGATTGTATATGTTTTGTGTGTAATTGGTTGCTACCATTCTTTGTGTAGATTTTGGTGCTAGTGATTGTGATTGTGAGGAGTGCTACTCTCCCAACTACCAAGGCAAGTGGTACTCATGAATATTTTTGTCCTATGTTTTCCACTAAGCATTAGAAATATTTTGTTATACTTGCATGCTATTATTTTGCTTATATGCCATGTTGGGAAATCCTAGTAGTTGTAGAAATGCTAGGGAATTTCTAAGTTAAGTTACTATCCATGCCATGCTTAGTCTAGCTAGTAGCAAACAAGGGTTGGTGAAATATACATGCTATGATGAAAATATTTCTAAGTCTTTGGACTTGTGTTTTACCTAATAAAACAACTAAGTTAATGAAACACCTGGGTGGAAGGGAAGGTTTGGTTTATGTTGAGTGGTTACACAAGGCCCATTTCTATGGTTTACCTTGTGTATCACACTTGTGGGAAGCCACCTAGGAACAAAGAGATTTTAGAGGCCAAGTGTTAAGAAGCTTCTAGTGCAGCCACGTGGCAATATGGGCTCTGCCTGGATCATATAAGTTGCTAGAACTTAGCCATTTGGACAGTTGGTGGTAGTGGGATGATAGGTTGGAACGCGTCCATTTGGTCTAAGGGAAGGCTTCTGAAAGGTCCTGTCTTGGTGAAACCAAGTCTGGTGGGGAAAGTGCACAACCTCTGCAGATGGAAGAAACTAAGTACTTAGCCAAGTCCATGGTAATGGACAACTTGAGCATCAAGGCATGGAAGCTATCAAGAATCTCCTCATCCCAATTTCTAGGTATAAAATTTGTGGGTGAACAAGGGTGAAGGACCTCAATGTCTATTGGTGGTTCCTTGGGAAAAGTTTTGACAAAGAAAAACTTAGTGATTTCAACTAATAGGAAAAATCTATTTTGAGCAAAGCAAGCCAAGCTACACTTAGCCAAATTGCATATAGTAATATAGTCCACCTATATTTTACTAAGGTATCACTTGCCAACACTATTCCAAAGTATTGACCCACTGTGGCTGTAACTTGTGATGTTGCAGGTTACTCTGATGAGGATTAGGTGTCATGAGTCTACATTCAACATGATTGCCTGTGGCACATGAAGATGAAGACTTTTATTTATTTACTTATTCAAACTCTTGTATTAGACCTGTGGCCTTGGAGTTGTAAAGACTATGTTTATCTCTGGAATGGATGTAATAAATGACCTTCGTATCTGTGTACTTCATCTTAAACTGTGGATGCTAGCAATGATCCAGGGACTAGCATTGCAATCACAGGGATCCTTTTTCCTTTATAAAGGAGGGATCTTACAGATGGTATCAGAGCACTGTGTTGCCTGTAGGATTATGACCCTAGGATTGGAAACCACTAAGGAAAAAAAATTCAACAACTTCTACACTTGTCTATTCTTCTCGTAAACTTTTCTAATCTTCTTTCTCATCTCTAATTGTAGATGAACTCCATCAACGAAGCCGTAAGGAAAGGACCACTTATGACAATGACTTTAGAGTGTGAGACAGAATTTCCCAAGGCTCTCAAGAACCTCATGGTTGCATTAGAAATACAAGGTGCAGCTGTGTACAAGGGTTTTCCTGTGATGGATGAAGGAGTGGAATACTGGTGGGTGCAACTTCACTTGTATAAAAACAAGGAGGACAGCCACCAGGAAAAAGGATTCTGCATGTTCACCAATTCAGTGGTGCACCCTACATTCTTTGATTCAGCAAGGGATGCAGCATGGAGGACCATCAAAGAACTTGGTGAAAAAGTCAAGTGCAGAATGCTCAACCTCCAAAATGACCTAAAGAAAGAGAAGGAACATACCCAAGAGTTGGAAACTACCAACCAAACCTTAAGAGGAGACATTATAGACTTAGTGATGGAGTCATGTGAGCAAGATAGGCTGATTGCTTATAGAAACATTGTGTTAGCCAACAGATCCAGTGAGATAGGATTGTAACGTACTTCGTTAGTTGGACCACCACTTATCACCTTATTTTCCAAATGTTGCTTTAAAATAAGATTGAACCTTGGTTGTTGTAATGGTTTCATGTATGCATGACTTGTGTGTTTTGCTTTCCAAGGATAAGTATGTGATGTTTTGCCTTATGTTGTAACTTAAATTGTGTTGTTCTAACTTTTCTATCTTATAAATAGATGCCTACTGTTACCATCAGCACTGTTGAGGAGTTCCAGGTTACCCGCTTTGGTCCTCCTATTGTTGAGCTTACTACTTTGCTCAATCTCCCTCTTCCTACCATCATGGTACTTCCCCTCACCAAGTTTGAGAGGAAAGACCTTTGGGGCTTCAAGGTCAACCAGCCCGGACGCCAGACAGAGCCTACCACGGAGGCCATCGTCTTCAAGCTCATGCATGATGACAAGGAGAGAGGCCTTGAGGTAGTTATGCAGGATCGATGGGGCGTACGCTAGGGAGACACTCCGACAGGTTAGAGGTACTCACTTCCACGCCCGGTGAGCGTGATGAGGATGGAGAGTCCATTGACTTCGAGGACACTGCGAGGGATACAGCGGAGCCCATTCGTCTATACCTCCAGGACTTAGAGGCTCTCATTAGGCACGTGGACTCTGATAGGACCAACATCATGATTAGAAATGATGAACTCCAGGTGCAGCTTCGCGAGAAGGACAAGCTCTTTGCGGAGCAAGATGAGATAGTCAAGGAGATGGAGACGAAGTTCGAGAGCCAGGACAGAAAGTTCAAGAGTCAGGAGAAGCGAGTCCAGGATAGGAACAAGAAGATCCGGGACATGACTGAAGAACTGCAGGCCAAGGAATTCGAGCTCGAGCATCAGCAGACGGTGATTGAGAGGCTTCGTTCTCAGAAGAGGGCTCTCAAAGCCAAGATAGAGACCTTGACCACTAATGTCGAGGAATACAAGACCGCAATGGAGAACGCAGGTCTTACCTTTGTCGAGGAGTAGGTTGATGCCAAGGAGTAGATTTGACTACTCATTTATCATTCATTATCATACTTGTTGCTTGAGAACTTGTTATTTGACCATCCGACATGTGGATGGCTTGCTACTTGTGTGTTTTACTTTATGAACTTGTTATCTGGTTGTTGAGTATTTATCCTTATGTTGCATGCTTTGTGATTGTTTATGTGATGTAATGTGCATGTTAGCATCTATGGGTATCTCATTCTTATCTCTATTGAACAAACCACAGATGCCTCCCCGTCGTGCAAACCCCAACAACAACAACAACATCACACCAGAAATGCAGCAAATGATGACCGCTCAAACTCAGTTGATGCAGATGATGACGACGTTCATCCAGAACCAAAACAACAATAACAACAACAACAACAATAACAACAACAACAACAACAACAACAAAAACAACCCACCGGGCTTTGACATGCTTACCAGGTTCTTGAGATTGAGGCCAGCAAAGTTCTCAGGGACGACTGATCCCATGGTGGCCAACGATTGGCTACGTTCTGTGAATAAGGACTTGGTAACCGTGGGCTGCACTGATGCAGAAAAGGTCAAATTTGCAGCACACTTGTTGGAAGGACCAGCCGCCACTTGGTGGGACAACTTCCAGATCACCACCCCCATAGAATATGTGACATGGGCTATCTTTGAGGATGGCTTTCGTACTGCTCATATCTCATCTGGAGTGATGAGTCTGAAAAATAAGGAGTTCCATAACCTAAAGCAGCGCCACCGCAGCGTGGCCGAATATATTGAGGAGTTCAACAATCTGGCGCGATATGCACCAGATGAAGTTGACACAGATGCTAAGAGGAAAGAAAAGTTCCTCGAAGGGTTGAATGATGAGCTGAATCTGCAGTTGGCTGTGGCCTATGTTCCCACCTATCAGTCTCTCTGTGACAAGGCTGCTATTTTGGAGAACAAAATAAAACAAGTTGAAAGCAGGAAGAGAAAGCACTCAGACAAGCACATCTCGGGATCGTCTCACAAACGTTCCCATTATGATGATAGCGGAAGCTCAGGATCCCACAAGCATGGGAAATTCAACAAGCACCACAACCACAACCGTCATGACAACAAACATCGCCGTAGTCATGATAATGACAAGTACAAAAACCACAAGGGTGGATACAAGAGTCACCATAGTGGTAATGGAAGTGGAAGTGGAAGTCAGCCTGTCAAGAAAGACATAAGTCAGGTTGAATGCTTCAAGTGCAAGAAGATGGGGCATTATGCAAATGAATGCCCAGAAAATAAAGTTGAAGGACCCAACAAGCCCAACCCTTTTCAGAAAGGGCAAGTGAACCACATCAATGTGGAAGAAATCTATGAGGAGCCTGATGCTGTTGCCAGTAAGTTCAAACTCAATTCTGTTCCAGCATTTGTTCTCTTCGATACTGGTGCATCTCATTCATTCATATCAAGAGCATTTGTTGAAAGAAATGAACTGCCAGTAGAAACTATTGGGTGTCCTATAAAAGTAAGTTCTCCTGGTGGAGAAATGATAGTGAATTCAGGATGTCATGATCTAGTCATAGAGTTTGGAAAGTATAAGTTTCCCGTTAACCTGATAATTCTAAACTCCCAAGGATTGGATGTCATTTTGGGAATGGACTGGATGACTAAGCACAAGGGAGTGATAGATTGTGCCAACCATACTGTCTCACTCACAACTCCGGAAAATAAAAGGATCAGATTCAAGACCAACTTTGAAGCAAGAAGGAGTATGCTAAATTCTCTTAAGGGGGTTAGCATAGACAGTGTGCCAATTGTGAGTGAATATCCGGATGTGTTTCCGGAAGAATTGCCGGGAATGCCACCAGATAGAGATGTGGAGTTTCTTATAGATTTGGTACCAGGATCTGGACCAATAGCAAAGAGACCTTATAAAATGTCAGTTGATGAACTGAACAAACTCAAGAAACAACTTGGAGAACAGTTACAGAAAGGATTTATTCAACCAAGTTCTTCATCTTGGGGAGCCCCAGTTTTGTTCGTGGAGAAGAAAGATAGAAGTCAAAGGTTATGCATAGATTACCGTTCACTCAACGAGGTAACTATTAAGAACAAATATCCTTTGCCTAGAATCAATGACTTGTTTGATCATCTAGAAGGAGCTTGTGTGTTCTCAAAGATTGATCTTCGGTCAGGCTATTCTCAACTCAAGATAAGAGAGCAAGACATACCCAAGACAGCTTTTACCACAAGGTATGGATTGTATGAGTATACCGTGATGCCATTTGGTTTAACCAATGCTCCAGCATACTTCATGAATATGATGAACAAGGTGTTCATGGAATTCCTTGATAAGTTTGTTGTCGTTTTCATCGATGACATTTTAGTCTACTCCAAGAGCAAAGAAGAGCATGAAGGACATTTGCGTTTGATACTTGAGAAGTTAAGAGAACATAAACTTTATGCCAAATTCAGCAAGTGTGAATTCTGGTTGAATGAAGTTGGATTTCTTGGTCATGTTATGACAAAGGATGGTGTAGCAGTTGATCCTGCTAAAGTTTCATTTATGGCGAATGGAATCTCCCAAGTCAGTGAAAGAAGTTCGTAGTTTCCTTGGCTTGGCAGGCTACTACAGAAGGTTCATTGAGAATTTCTCCAAGGTTGCTAAACCTATGACTGAACTGCTAAAGAAAGACAAGAAGTTTGCTTGGTCTGAAGGTTGTGAACTCAGCTTTCAGGAATTGAAGAAGAGACTTGTGACAGCACCAGTCTTATGTTTGCCAGATTTGGAAAAAGATTTCCAAGTATATTGTGATGCATCTCATGAGGGTTTGGGTGCAGTTCTTATGCAAGACGGTAAAGTTGTGGCGTATGCCTCGAGACAACTCAAAACTCATGAAGTGAACTATCCTACTCATGATTTAGAGTTAGCCTCTGTTGCCCATGCACTCAAAACATGGAGGCATTATCTTTTGGGAAAGCGTTGTGAAGTGTTCACAGATCACAAGAGTTTGAAGTACATCTTCATCCAGAAGGAAATTAATATGAGGCAAAGAAGATGGCTAGAACTCATCAAGGACTATGACTTAAGTTTGTAATACCATCCCGGTAAAGCAAATGTTGTATCAGATGCTTTAAGTCGTAAAGTTTTTGTGAATGGCCTTACCAAAGGAGAATTACCCGATGATTTGTGTGCCCAATTCAGAGATCTCAGATTGGAGATTGTGCTTGAAGGACATCTCATGACTTTGGATGTTCAACCCACTTTGTTGGACAAGATCAAAGAAGCTCAGAGGATTGATAAGGAAATTGAAGAGATTAAAGAAAAGATTGGCAAAGGAAAAGCCAAAGGGTTCCATGAAGACGAACAGGGTACTTTATGGCATGGGAAACGTATCTGTGTTCCACAAGATCCGGAGCTACGAAAACTGATTTTCCAAGAAGCACACAACTCACCATATTCCATTCATCCGGGTAACACCAAAATGTACATGACATGAAAGAAAGATTTTGGTGGAATAATCTCAAGAAGGACATCGCCGAACATATTGCTTTGTGTGATGTGTGTAGTAAAGTGAAGGCGGAACATCAGAAACCAGCAGGTTTGCTTCAACCACTACCTATTCCTGATTGGAAGTGGGACAAGATTTGTATGGACTTTATTACCGGATTACCAAGGACCCGGTCATGATATGATTCTATTTGGGTAGTAGTGGATCGCCTAACTAAAGTGGCTCATTTCATACCCGTGAAGACAACATATACAAGTGCTAAGTTGGCCAAAATCTACATGAGTAGAATTGTATGTCTACATGGAGTGCCCAAGAGTATTGTGTCAGATAGGGGAACTCAATTCACATCCCACTTTTGGAGACAGCTACATGAATCATTGGGAACGAGGTTGGAATTCAGCACTGCTTTTCATCCTCAAACTGATGGATAGACAGAAAGGACTAATCAGATTCTTGAAGACATGTTGAGGGCATGTGCCCTAGACTACGGAGCTAGTTGGGATGAAAGTCTGCCCTATGCAGAGTTTTCTTATAACAACAGCTATCAAGCCAGCATTGAGATGTCACCATTTGAGTTTCTCTACGGAAGAAAGTGTTGTAGGGTTTCGTAGCATGGAAAACAAAAAATTTCTATCGCATACAAACAAACAAGCCAAGATCTATCTACTAGATTGTAGCAACGAGTCGATGGAATAACTTACCCTCGAAGATTCCAAAGTGTTTAACGAGAGTAGATTCTCGTGGATGATGTAGTCGTACTCTTCCCGATCTCAAGATCGCGTAGACGATCCTTAGCGCATTCGCGGCGCTCATGATCGGTCACACGTTCGATTCGACGAAGACCTTCCTCTCCCTTGTTCCAGCAGTAACGGAGGTTGTAGCACTCTCCTCGCGATTCCCGTAGCACTGGCGTGGTAGGAAGTAGAGGGAGATCTCATGCTTCGCCTTAAGCCGGAGCGAGTATGGTGGAGTATGAGAGAGTCCTCGACGATCTAGGGTTTAGACACGCCGAGGAGGGGGCAAGCCGGCGGCTAGGGTTTGGCTAGGCGGCGGCGAGTTGGTGCCCTAGGGGCCGGCGGCGGCTTGGAGGCGGCGGCGGCTTGGGGCTAGGGTTTTGGAGGAGAGGATCTTGTGTCTAGGAGGGAGCCCTGCCCCTCCTTATATAGGTGGAGGGGCCGGCCGGCCAAGGGGAGGGAGTGGAGTCCCTCCCCAACTCGGCTTGGGTGGTGCGCCGGCTTGGGGAGGAGGGACTCCCTCCCCAACTCGGTTTCAACCTCCTCCTCCTCTTTCCGAAAACTGTCGTTTGACTTTTAAACTAGCCGTTTGACTTTTCAAACTAGGATTTGATTAATCCCTTTATTTCGGACAGCGATGACACTTAGTACATAATGCAATCATACCAACTTGATATAACACATTCATGTACCCTTCCCCTCCAGTCTTGGGACATTAAGACCTTCTAGAACATTCCCGATGAAAACACCGGAATCATTCCCTAACTCCAAAACGGGACTTTCCTTATATGAATCTTATTCTCCGGACCATTCCGGATCTCCTCGTGATATCCCGGATCCCATCCGAGACTCCGAACAACATTCGGTCTCTTTCTCATCATTCCATAACTACTCAAACAATGTCGAATCCTTAAGTGTGTCTCCCTACGGTTCGTGAATTATGCGGACATGATCGAGACACTTCTCCGAACAATAACCAATAGAGGAATCTGGAAATTCATATGGTTCCCACATATTTATACGATTACTTTGCGATCGAATGAACCACTTACATACGATACCAATTTCCCTTTGTCTCACGATAGTTTACTTATCCGAGGTTATGATCGTCGGCATCTCTGCATACCTAGTTCAACCTCGTTACCGATAAGTACTCTTTTCTCGTTCCCGTGATATGTGATCCCTTGTGAGCCAGTCACATGCTTGCAAGCTAATTGGATGACATTTCACCGAGAGGGCCCAGAGTATATCTATCCGTCATATGGATGGACAAATCCCACTCTTGATCCATGTGTTTCAACCAATACTTTCCGAACACTCAATGCCACCTTTATAGCCACCCTGTTACGGTGTGGTGTTTGATGTCATCAAAGCATCCATCCGGTAAAGGTGATATGCATGATCTCATGGTCGAAGGAATTAGGTTACTATGTATCAGAAAGCATGTAGCAATTGAACTATTAAAATGACTTGATCTTTATGCTACGCTTATCTTTAGGAGTATGTCTGTCATATCATTCTCCTAACGATATGATCTTGTTGTTAATAACATCTCAATGTTCATGATAGGGAAACCACAATCATATATTAACCAACAAGCTAGTATTAGGTATAGAGGCTTTTACTAGGGACTTCAGATTGAGTTTACAAATCACACACAAGTATTAATGTTTCCTTGTTAATACTATTATAGCATGAATGTAAACATTTATCATAAACACAAAGATATAATAATAACTATATTTATTATTGCCTCTAGGGCATATCTCCAACAGTCTCCCACTTGCACTAGAGTCATCTAATCTAGATTACATGGTAATATACCGAACACCCATGGCAGTTTGGTGTTGGTCATGTTTTGCCCTCGGGAGAGGTTTAGTCAACGGATCCGCCACATTCAGATCTATGTGTACTTTGCAAATCTTTATATCCCCATCTTGGATATGTTCTCGAATAGCGTGAAAACGCAGCTTGATGTGCTTCAGCTTCTTGTGTGACCTTGGTTCTTGCGCATTGGCTATGGCGCCCATGTTATCACAAGATGATAGACATTGGGTCCACTAGGAACCACACCGATTCTGTAATGAACTCTTTCATCCATATCGCTTCTTGTGAAGCCTCTGAAGCAGCCATGTATTCCGATTCAGTTGAAGATCTCGCCACAACGCTTTGCTTTGCACTCCTCCAGCTAACTGTTGCACCATTCAAAATAAATACGTATCCATATTGTGATTTAGAGTCATCCGGATCGGTGTTCCAACTAGCATCGGTGTAACCATTAACAACGAGCTGTTCATCACCTCCATAAGAAAGAACCATATCCTTAGTTCTTCTCAAGTACTTAAGGATGTTTTTGACCGCTGTCCAATGATCCACTCCTGGATCACTTTGATATCTACTAGTTAAACTAACAGCATATGCAATGTCGGGTCTAGTACATAGCATGGCATACATTAGAGATCCTATGGCTGAGGCATAGGGAGTTTTACTCATCCTTTCTCTATCTTCTGCCGATGTCGGACTTCGGGTTTTACTCAAGGTCGTATTGGGCAACATGGTCAAGAACCCTTTCTTGCTATCTTCCATTCCAAACCTCTTTAGAACTTTGTCCAAATATGTACTTTGTGACAATGATATTAGGCGTCTCGATCTATCTCTATAAATCTTTATGCCTAGTATGTAAGCTGCTTCTCCAAGATCCTTCATTGAAAAACTATTATTCAAATATTCCTTGACACTATTAAGAAGGTCTACATCATTCCCAATCAACAATATGTCATCTACATATAGTATTAAGAATGCTACAGAGCTCCCACTCACTTTCTTGTAAATACAAGCTTCTCCATAAGTTTGTATAAAACCAAAACTTTTGATTACCTTATCAAAACGTTGATTCCAACTTCGGGATGCTTGCTTCAATCCATAGATGGACCGTTGAAGTTTGCATACCTTGTTAGCATCTTTAGGATCGACAAAACCTTTGGGTTGCATCATATACAACTCTTCATCAATGTCTCCATTGAGGAATCTTTGTTTGACATCCATCGCCATATCTCATAATCATAATATGCGAGATTGCTAACAAAATCCTCCAGACTTTAGCCCGCTCTTGGTGAGAAAGTCTCATCGTAGTCAACTCCTTGAATTTGTCGAAACCCTTTTGCGACAAGTCGAGCTTTATAGACAGTAACGTTACCATCAGCATCTGTTTTCTTCTTGAAAATCCATTTGTTCTCGACAGCCTTCCGGCCATCTGGTAAGTCCACCAAAGTCCATACTTGGTTTTCGTACATGGATCCAATCTCGGATTTCATGGCTTCTTGCCATTTGTTGGAATCTGGGCTCATCATCGCTTCCTCATATGTCTCGGGGTCATCGGTGTTATCCACCAACATGACACTCATAACGGGATCATACCAATGCAGGTAGTGCGTTCTCGTTGACTGCGAGGCTCTGTAGCAACTTCAACCAAGTTTCATGATCATCATCATTAGCTTCCTCTCTAATTGGTGCGAGCACCACTGGAACTTCTTACGGTGCTACTCGTAATTTCGAGAGAAGGTTCAACAACCTCGTCGAGTTCTACTTTCCTTCCTGTCACTTCTTTGAGAGAAATTCCTTCTCTAGAAATGATCCATTCTTAACGAAGATTTTGCCTTGGATCTATGATAGAAGGTATACCCAATAGTTTCCTTCGGGTATCCTATGAAGCGCATTTTTCGCTTTGGGTTCAAGCTTGTCATTTGTAACTTCTTTACATAGGCTTCAACCCCAAACTTTAAGGAGCGACAATTTAGGTTTCTTCCCAAACCATAGTTCATATGGTGTCGTTTCAGCAGTTTAGATGGTGCCCTATTTAAAGTGAATCGGTGTTTCTAATGCATAACCCCAAAATGATAGCGGTAAATCTGTAAGTGACATCATAGAACGAACCATATCTAAGAGAGTTCGATTACGACGTTCGGACACACCATTACGCTGTGGTGTTCCCGGCGGTGTCAATTGTGAAAGTATTCCGCATTTCTTCAAATGCTCGCCAAACTCGTAACTTAGATATTCACCTCCACGATCAGAACGTAGAAATTTAATCCTTTTGTTACGTTGATTCTCTACCTCACTTTGAAATTCCTTAAACTTCTCGAAAGTTTCGGATTTATGTTTCATGAAATAGATATACCCATATCTACTCAAATCATCTGTGAAGGTAAGAACATAACGATAACCACCGCGTTATGCTACACTCATTAGACCACATACATCGGTATGTATGATTTCCAATAAGTCCGTAGCTCGCTCCATCATACCAGAAAATGGAGTCTTGGTCATTTTACCCATCAGACATGCTTCGCATCTTTCAAGTGATTCAAAATCAAGTGATTGAAGAAGTCCATCGGAATGGAGTTTCTTCATACGCTTCACTCCAATGTGACCAAGACGACAGTGCCACATATAGGTCGAGTTATCGCTCGATTTCAAACGTTTAGCCTCAATGTTGTTGATATGTGTATTTCCACTATCGAGATTCAATAAGAATAGACCATCTATCAAAGGTGCATGTGCATAAAACATATTACTCATATAAATCGAACAACCATTATTCTCGGATTTAAACAAGTAACCGTCTACAATAAACAAGATCCTGACATAATGTTCATGCTTAACGCAGGCACCAAATAACAATTATTTAAGTATAAAACTAATCCCGATGGTAGATGAAGAGGTAGCGTGCCGACCGCGATCACATCAACCTTTGATCCGTTCCCAACGCGCATCGTCACCTCGTTCTTCGCTAGCTTCCGTTTATTCTGCAGCACCTGTTTCGAGTTACAAATATGAGCAACCGAACCAGTATCAAATACCGAGCACTACTCAGTACTAGTGAGATACACATCAATAACATGTATATCAGATATACCTTTCTTCTTGATGTTGCCGTTCTTCAAATCCGCCAAGTACTTTGGGCAATTCCGCTTCCAGTGACCTTCTCCCTTGCAGTAAAAGCACTCAGTATCAGGCTTGGTTCCAGCCTTGGTCTTCTTCGTTGGCGTAGTAACTTTCTTACTACCCTTCTTGAAGTGTCCCTTTTGCTTAGACTTGCCTTTCTTGAATTTGGTGGTCTTATTGACCAACAACACTTGGTGCTCTTTCTTGATCTCCACTTCTGCAGATTTTAGCATGGCAAAGAGTTCTGGCAACTCTTTGTTCATGTTTTGCATATTGTAGTTCATCACAAAGTTCTTGTAACTCGGTGGCAGTGATTGGAGGACACGATAAATCCCCAAAGCATTAGGAATCACTATACCCAAGCTTTGAAGTTTGCTTGCGTGCCCAGACATCTTAAGCACATGCTCACTGACGGAGCTGCCCTCTTCCATCTTGCAGTTAAAGAACTTTTCAGAAGCCTCATAGCTTTCAATTGCCGCATGAGTCTCAAAGATCAATTTGAGATCCTCGACAATATCATATGGGTCTGAATTCTCAAACCTTTTACAAGCTCGATTCTAAACCATACAAGATAGCACCTTGAACTATGGAGTCTTGATTCTTAGAAGCGAGGTAAACATTCTTTACTTCATCGGTAGCATCAGCTGCAGGCGGGTCACCCAGCGGTGCATCCAGCACATAGGTCAAATTACCAGCTGCGAGGACAATCCTCAAATTGCGGAACCAATCTGTGAAGTTGCTTCCATTGTCTTTCAACTTTTCTTTCTCTAGGAACGCATTAAAATTGATGGTAGGGGCTGCCATTGATCTACAACATATTTGCAATAGTTTTAGACTAAGTTTATGACAAATTGAGTTCTAATTAATAACAAATTTAATCTAGGTGAACTCCCACTCAAAACAATATCCCTCACATTATTTTAGTGATCACACGAACCAAATCCACCACATCAACACCGATCATCACGAGAGCTGATATAGTTTCAATGGCGAACAATCAACATGTTCATCATATCTACTATATGATTCATGCTTTACCTTTCGGTGATCCGTGTTCCGAGACCATGTCTGAACATGCTAGGCTCATCAAAATCAAACCTTAGTTTCCGCATGAGCAAATCTGGCTTGCTCACGTTGTATATACTTGCGGAATCTAACACACCCGATCATCACGTGGTGCTTCGAAACAACAAGCTTTAGCAACGGTGCTAACTAAGGGTGAACACTTAAAGACTTGAAATTCATGTGCATGAGGATCATTTTATAATGCTACCGTCGTCTACTAAGCAATACAAGATGCATAAAGGATTAACATCACATGCAATTCAAAATATGTGATATGATATGGCCTTTCTTCTTTGTGCTTCCAATCTCCATCTTCAAGCACGAACATGATCTCCATCATCACCGGCATTGCATCAAGGTCAATGACGCTTCTCCATGGTTGTCGTCCACTGGCTTCAACTATTACAACTACTTTGAATAGACACGCGGGTCTTAACATAAATTAAAGACAACCATATGGCTCCTGCCGGTTGCCAACTTACAATAAGGAACATTGCATACATCAAATATAATCACAATCATGGCCATATCACATCACTGCACACCCCTGCAAAACAAAGTTAGACGCCTCTACTTTCTTTGCATGTTTTACGTGGTTTGGGGCTTTTAATAAGTGTCGTTCTAACTTACGAACAAGAACCACAACATTGATACTAGTATTGTCAATCACCCGTTGTAAATTGGATCTTAACTATGCTAGGAGAAACAGGCACCATAAAGCCACTTATGCAATACAAGTTGCATGTTAAGCGTGGAGCAAGTCTCATGAGCGATGTCATGTAAGGTTAGCCGGGCCGCTTCATCCCAACATACCGCAAGATGCAAAGTACACAAGAAGCAATCGACAATAAAGCATCAACGCCCACAATGACCATTGTGTTCTACTCGTCAACAGATCTACATATAGACGGCTCGATACCCTTTGTAGGGTTTCGTAGCATGGAAAACAAAAATTTCTATCGCATACAAACAAACAAGCCAAGATCTATCTACTAGATTGTAGCAGTCGATGGAATAACTTACCCTCGAAGATTCCAAAGTGTTTAACGAGAGCGATTCTCATGGATGATGTAGTCGTACTCTTCCGATCTCAAGATCGCGTGAGCGATCCTTCCGGCCCGTGCAGCGCTCCATGATCGGTCACACGTTCGATACTAAAGACCTTCCTCTCCCTTGTTCCAAAGAGCGGAGGTTGTAGCACTCTCCTCGCGATTCAAAGACTGGCAACGTGCAGGAAGTAGGGGAGATCTCGTGAGGCTTCGCCTTGGGCGAGTATGGTGGAGTATGAGAGAGCCCTCGGCGATCTAGGGTTTAGACACGAGGAGGGGGCAAGCCGGACTAGGGTTTGGCTAGGCGGCGAGTTGGTGCCCTAGGGGCGGCTGGAGGGCGTGGCTTGGGCTAGGGTTTTGGAGGAGAGGATCTTGTGTCTGGGAGGGCCCTGCCCTCCTTATATAGGTGGAGGGGCCGGCGGCCAAGGGGGAGGGAGGGGAGTCCCTCCCCAACTCGGCTTGGGTGGTGCGCCGGCTTGGGGAGGAGGACTCCCTCCCCAACTCGGTTTCAACCCCTCCTCCTCTTCAGAAAAGCTGGTTTGACTTTTAAACTAGCCGTTTGACTTTTCAAACTAGGATTTGATTAATCCCTTTATTTCGGACAGTGATGACACTTAGTACATAATGCAATCATACCAACTTGATATAACACATTCATGTACCCTTCCCCTCCGGAGTGCCGGACATTCCGGAACCTTCTAGAACATTCCCGATGAAAACACCGGAATCATTCCCTAACTCCAAAACGGGACTTTCCTTATATGAATCTTATTCTCCGGATCTCCTCGTGATATCCCGGATCCCATCCGAGACTCCGAACAACATTCGGTCTCTTTCTCATCATTCCATAACTACTCAAACAACGTCGAATCCTTAAGTGTGTCTCCCTACGGTTCGTGAATTATGCGGACATGATCGAGACACTTCTCCGAACAATAACCAATAGAGGAATCTGGAAATTCATATGGTTCCCACATATTTCTACGATTACTTTGCGATCGAATGAACCACTTACATACGATACCAATTTCCCTTTGTCTCACGATAGTTTACTTATCCGAGGTTATGATCGTCGGCATCTCTGCATACCTAGTTCAACCTCGTTACCGATAAGTACTCTTTTCTCGTTCCCGTGATATGTGATCCCTTGTGAGCCAGTCACATGCTTGCAAGCTAATTGGATGACATTTCACCGAGAGGGCCCAGAGTATATCTATCCGTCATATGGATGGACAAATCCCACTCTTGATCCATGTGTTTCAACCAATACTTTCCGAACACTCAATGCCACCTTTATAGCCACCCTGTTACGGTGTGGTGTTTGATGTCATCAAAGCATCCATCCGGTAAAGGTGATATGCATGATCTCATGGTCGAAGGAATTAGGTTACTATGTATCAGAAAGCATGTAGCAATTGAACTATTAAAATGACTTGATCTTTATGCTACGCTTATCTTTAGGAGTATGTCCGTCATATCATTCTCGTAACGATATGATCTTGTTGTTAATAACATCTCAATGTTCATGATAGGGAAACCACAATCATATATTAACCAACAAGTTAGTATTAGGTATAGAGGCTTTTACTAGGGACTTCAGATTGAGTTTACAAATCACACACAAGTATTAATGTTTCCTTGTTAATACTATTATAGCATGAATGTAAACATTTATCATAAACACAAAGATATAATAATAACTATATTTATTATTGCCTCTAGGGCATATCTCCAACAAGTGTACCACCCCATTGTTATGGAATGGTGTGGGAGAAAGAAGTTTATTTGGACCAGATCTTATCAAAGAAGCCGAAGAGAAGGTCAAGTTGGTTAAGGACAGATTGAAGATAGCACAATCCCGACAGAAAAGCTACGCAGATCCTAACTGTAGAGAAGTCACCTACGAAGTTGGTGATAGAGCTTATCTTAGAGTGTCACCACTTCGTGGAGTGAAGAGGTTTGGAGTCAAAGGAAAGTTGGCCCCAAGATATGTTGGACCATTCAAGATTCTAAGTCGTAAAGGAGAAGTTTCCTATGAGATTGAACTGCCGGAATCTCTGTCAGCTGTCCATAATGTGTTTCATGTGAGTCAACTCAAGAAATGTCATCCAGAAATGGAAGAGACTTCTTTGAAGGATACTATACCTTTAGAAGAGGTTCAGTTGGAGAGTGATCTCACTTATGAAGAGAAACCTATCAAGATTCTTGAGACTGCAGAAAGAGTCACACGGACTAAGACTATCAAGTTTTGTAAAGTGCAGTGGAATCATCATTCCGAAGAGGAAGCAACATGGGAAAGAGAAGATGATCTTCGGAAAGACCACCCTCACCTATTTGCTAGCTAATCCGAATCTCGAGGACGAGATTCACCTTAAGGGGGTTAGATTGTAACATCCCTAAAATCATGATTTCAAAGATTGCATATCATTCATGCATGCATATAATTTTGAGATCATTTTCAAACCATTTTCAAGAAAATAGAAGCACATAGTGCTATCATTTTATGTGAGCAAACTTAAATCAAATGACCATCCTCATTTGAGAGCATAAGTGTTTTAAACCAAGTTTGATTTAAGTTTGAGGATGGTCATTTGATTTAAGTTTGCTCACATAAAATGATAGCACTATGTGCTTCTGTTTTCTTGAAAATGGTTTGAAAATGATCTCAAAATTATATGCATGCATGAATGATATGCAATATTTGAAATCATGATTTTATGGATGTTACAAGAATACTTTGGTTTTTAAGAGTACTGAAGTATTATATATTTAAAGATATTTCGATCTAATAAACAGTGTGATTTCAAATTCCCTAGGACTGTATTTTTAAGTATTGAATAAAGAAGAAAAGCCAAAGTATTCCTACTAGGCACTAAAATAACGAAAATGCTACCTCAAGAACTCATTTTTACGGAGTGTAGCTAAGGAACGACGTGGTAGTGGTCAGTTAGTGCATATAGTTGTGTACTCCGTGATTCCAGGGACTCAAATCTCCCGCTACTCTCCATGTTATCTGTGACTATTTGACAGTATGTGTAGCATTACTGGTAAAATAAATAGATACAAATCTAGATAAAGATGGGTTATTTATTTATCAAAATAATACGAATCTAGATAAATAAAAGCTATTTATTTTTGAAAAGGGGGAGTACTATGTAACATCCCAACATTTAGGAACCAAAGGGTAGACTTAGGAATATGTGCAATTGCATGCATTCAACTATAAAGAAATGTGGGTAAATTTTTTGCCAAATAAAAACTTAAAGTGATCAAAGTTTCTTTCACTCTTTAAGTTTAGGAATAGCCTTAGAGAATGATCGTTATAAACTTTGATACGATCTTTATGAATTATGTGTTTTGGGGAAAGGAATTTGAATTCAAACTTGAGATTTGGATTTATATTTTTAAAAGGATTAGGATTATGTGTGAGAATATTATTTAATCAAGAAATAATATTTAGTAACTCAAACTTTAAATAATATAACATAATTGAGTAAATGAATATTTATTTCATATATTTATTTAATGAATAAGTTACAAAATATAACTTATGAATATAATAAAGAAACAATACATAAGTAACCAGAAACTTTATATCAGATTGACAATTAAATAAATGAATATACATTTCATTTATTCATCGATGATTACAAAATGAAAATTACAAAACTAATAAAGAATCTTTACAAGAGTAGAATTACATCCTTATTTATCTAGTACATTTTATTTACAAAAGAATAAAATAAATATTACAAGTGGACTATTCTATAAAGAAAAAGAAAACCTAATCTAAATCTTGAATCTTCAAGTCTTGTACCTGCAAAACAAAGAACAAACAAAAAAGAAAGAAAATAAATAAAGGTTAAGATATTTCTTTTACTCTCAGTAGTGACAGTGAGGTGCACTGTTCCACTTTACATCATTGAGTAAATCTTTAGGGGCAAGGTTCACCAATATGAAAGAACTACATCTTTCATAATTAATAAGCCATAAGTCAAACAATTCCAACCAGTAAGAGGGGAAAGTTTCACCAGGCAGGTAAATCTAATCAGATAAAAAGGTAAATCACCCCTGAGTATATCCATAAGGATGCAGCAGGCACACACACAGCTTACACACCTAAATGCATGGTGTGTGCTGTCACCACAGCCACAACTGTGTACACAATCAAAACAGCTCAACACAGCCATGGGCAACCACCCCAGGACCAGTTCCTTTGCACATACACCACAAACATCAGCAGTTTAGCCACAGCAATCCAAGCCAAACCGAAGCACCACCAAAGATCAACCAAACATCACCAGATGGTGACATAAGGAGGGGGAGGATCAGGTGGACAGCAAGGCCAAGTCCAGGATCTAGGAGGAGCAGGCTAGCTCAAGTTCAAGCACAGGAGCTCAGCAAAACAAGAACAACATCAAAGGTGAAGGACATGATCCAATCAGCAAGATCAACATCACCACCCAACTCCATAATCATCAGTTTTTGTGGTGAGTATCATAAAACCATCACATGATCTAATCATATTATCTAGACAGAAGCATGTGTTGTTTTATGAAACAATCTCTCAATAATCACCCATGTGAGGTGAATCTATCCTAGACATTTTGAGTATACAGATCAGAAATCAAACTAAGCCAAAAGAACCAATCTCTTAGACCAGCCTCACAGAGTTTGGTGTTAACACATGCAAACTTAAATAATTCCGCATTTGTTCTTAGCAGACCAGGGCACATCTCCCAGAGGGAGTAGCACCTCTAATCTTGCAAGTTACAAACAAACCATTTACTTAATTAACTAGAACTTAAATCCTCTGACCTGGACCGCATCATAGGCATAAACAACAAGGGAGTTTTCACTTTATTAAGCATCTAACAAGTCTCAGGTACTGACTATAAGTAAAGCCAACAACCAGATCAACTTGTGTACCATTCCAGGATGGTTTCACAAGAAATGATCTTACAGCTAAGCCAACTTGATAGCCTAGCTTACAGGAATAAAATAGCAGACCAATATACATCATTTCCCTGAGATCAATCAGAGAGCATTCAATATACCCATTCCTTCTCAAGAATCATCAGATTCTATTGAATAAATTTAGGATATAGATAAACATACAAGCCATTAAACACTGGTGCAGTGAATCATTACTGACAGTGTTACTGTCAATATCAAGATACTGACAGAAGATGAATGTACCAAATAACAACATCCCCAATCAGATATAGAGCTATGCACCACTAGCATCAGATCAACCCCAGTATCTCATAATTAGAGGATAACAGCAATCACTAAGGGCATAAAACACAATCTTCACTAAGCATCAATATCAGACCATAGCATCATCTCACAAGCACCAGGGATGAACCCTAGACATCAGTGCAAATCCTAAATATAAATTGGTCACCAGATGCACATAGAGGGACTCGAGGTAGCCAGAGGTACGAGTGATCACATAAACATTACTCACTGATGGTCCTCATTGAAAGATTGATGTAACATCCCTAAAATCATGATTTCAAAGTTGCATATCATTCATGCATGCATATAATTTTGAGATCATTTTCAAACCATTTTCAAGAAAACAGAAGCACATAGTGCTATCATTTTATGTGAGCAAACTTAAATCAAATGACCATCCTCATTTGAGAGCATAAGTGTTTTAAACCAAGTTTGATTGCTTCCTTGTTGACTGTATTGAGTGTGGAGTTTGGACAAAAATATACAAAGCAAATATGGTTTCAAAACCATTTTCAAAACATTTCCAAATCAAGTGCTATAGCACTATTTATTTTGTGTATTCAAAAGAACCAAGCTTGAACAGAGAGACCACATGTTTCTATGCCCAGAAATATGAATGATGCACCCTACAAAATCTTGGAAAAAGTTTGAATTCAAAAGATTTTGAAATCATTTGAAAATCATTCCAGAAAATCAAATCAGAAATAGAAAAGGAATAAAGAAAAGGAAAAAGGCCAGCGCCAGGGTTTGAGCCCATCAACAGATCCGGCCCAGCTAGCCCACCCGGGTTCCCTCTCTCCCTCTCTCACTCGCAGACGCACCCACAGAGTCGCTAACACCCGGACCCCACCCCCTCTCTGTTTTATTCGCTGACAAGTGGACCCGTGACCATGTCGTCGTCTTCGTCAATCACGCGCGCCTGCGACGCTCACGCCGTCGTTACTCGTCGCAGTCACTGCCGCGATGATTCCCATTGATTCCGCGAGTAACTCCACGTCCAGCTCCGGCTACTTAAACCCCTCCCCCTCGCGGTCATTTTCCCCCACATTACACACTCTTCTCGCCACCAGGCTGCCCGCAATCAACCTCACACCGCCGCAGACAGAGGTCACTCCGGCGATCGATTCCGGTGAGCCCCGTGTGCCCCTTCCCCTCTGGTTCATACGAGCCGCTTCGTAACTACCTTGTGCATCTCCTGACCCCTTTGGTGCATGCTAGGAACGTCCAGAGCCTCGGCAACATCGGTGACAACACGAGTCAGACGACCCCTTCAACTCCGGCGAGCCTTCCTGGTTAGTTCTGACCGAGCCTTGCTCTCTCTTTGACACTCGCATGACCAGCATCACTCCGCGCATCTAATGCACTACTTATTTTGCCCTGGCATGATCTGTACCTTCGCCAACGTCGAGCGTACCAGCGTTCGCGAACTCGGCGAGAATCCTGACAATTCGGCGCCCTTCGCCAACCAGGGACACGTTGAGCTTCACCTCGTCACTGCGGTTCTGGTGAGCATCCTCTTCCCTCCCCGGGCGACCTAGTTCGCCGGCTCCGCCACAGGCTCACCGCGCCGCTCGGCGCCGCTACGTGGTCACTGGATTGTGGTCGTTAGATGTAGATCTTGCGGTTTAGATTAGAACTTAAACGAAGAGGTATGCGCGCATCTGAGCCACTAGATCTGACTTAGATCCTACGGCTCGCAGAGATCGATCCGCCTGAACCGGTACGGGCCAATCAGAAACAGACGCGTGGCTAGGTTTAGATTTAAAACTGGATTTTGAATCTGATTTATGTTCAAATTTGATTTAGCTATAACTTTTGATCCCCACGTTAGAATTTGACAAATTTTATGCTGTTGGAATCAGGAGAGCAATCTCTTTCTAAATATGCAATGTGTTTAATGTTTAGCTTCTGTTAAAAAGGTTTTATTTGCAGAAACTTGTGTAGGACTAATTAGAGTTTATGAAATGTTTAGGAAATAATTTAGAGTATGAATATTAGTTGTTTGGCAAGTTTTTTAACTTGTTAAGTGAATCAGTACTGTTTACTTGCTTGTTTGAATTTAAAAAAAAATCATCACATACCTTCTTGCATGCATGCATATATTTTTGATTGTATATGTTTTGTGTGTAATTGGTTGCTACCATTCTTTATGTAGATTTTGGTGCTAGTGATTGTGATTGTGAGGAGTGCTACTCTCCCAACTACCAAGGCAAGTGGTACTCATGAATATTTTTGTCCTATGTTTTCCACTAAGCATTAGAAATATTTTGTTATACTTGCATGCTATTATTTTGCTTATATGCCATGTTGGGAAATCCTAGTAGTTGTAGAAATGCTAGGGAATTTCTAAGTTAAGTTACTATCCATGCCATGCTTAGCCTAGCTAGTAGCAAACAAGGGTTGGTGAAATATACATGCTATGATGAAAATATTTCTAAGTCTTTGGACTTGTGTTTTACCTAATAAAACAACTAAGTTAATGAAACACCTGGGTGGAAGGGAAGGTTTGGTTTATGTTGAGTGGTTACACAAGGCCCATTTCTATGGTTTACCTTGTGTATCACACTTGTGGTAAGCCACCCAGGAACAAAGAGATTTTAGAGGCCAAGTGTTAAGAAGCTTCTAGTGCAGCCACTTGGCAATATGGGCTCTACCTGGATCATATAAGTTGCTAGAACTTAGCCATTTGGACAGTTGGTGGTAGTGGGATGATAGGTTGGAACGCGTCCATTTGGTCGAAGGGAAGGCTTCTGAAAGGTCCTGTCTTGGTGAAACCAAGTCTGGTGGGGAAAGTGCACAACCTCTGCAGATGGAAGAAACTAAGTACTTAGCCAAGTCCATGGTAATGGAAAACTTGAGCATCAAGGCATGGAAGCTATCAAGAATCTCCTCATCCCAATTTCTAGGTATAAAATTTGTGGGTGAACAAGGGTGAAGGACCTCAATGTCTATTGGTGGTTCCTTGGGAAAAGTTTTGACAAAGAAAAACTTAGTGATTTCAACTAATAGGAAAAAACTATTTTGAGCAAAGCAAGCCAAGATACACTTAGCCAAATTGCATATAGTAATATAGTCCACCTAAATTTTACTAAGGTATCACTTGCCAATACTATTCCAAAGTATTGACCCACTGTGGCTGTAACTTGTGATGTTGCAGGTTACTCTGATGAGGATTAGGTGTCATGAGTCTACACTTAACATGATTGCCTGTGGCACATGAAGATGAAGACTTTTATTTATTTACTTGTTCAAACTCTTGTATTAGGCCTATGGCCTTGGAGTTGTAAAGACTATGTTTATCTTTGGAATGGATGTAATAAATGACCTTTGTATCTGTGTACTTCATCTTAAACTGTGGATGCTAGCAATGATCCAGGGACTAGCATTGCAATCACAGGGATCCTTTTTCCTTTATAAAGGAGGGGTCTTACAATTGAAGAGGAAGCAGAGGGGCGGCGACCTGGCGGCAGGAGCACCAGGGCGCAACCCGCACCAGACCATGGCGCTGACCTGCCACGAGCACCGCACATCACCACGAGAGTATCAGCGGCAGCGGCGGCAGCAACACCATTCCCAAACCCTAGGGTTCGGGAAGGGGGCTAGCCTGGCCATATAAGGGCCCCAGGATCAAATAGAACTGGACCAGACGGACGAGCATGGTCGATAACTTCGCCCTGCACCACGGCAGCGGCCAGGGAGGACCACGTCGGCGAGCAACGCACGGCGTCGGCGCCATCGACCACGAGGTCGAGGAGGAGAAGAGGAGAGGCCAAGAAAGAGAGAGAGGCGGAGTGAGTGGGCTGATAGGGCCAGAACCCCTTCGGGGAGCCCTTTTGGTCATAACCACTTGGGCTAGAGCGGCCCAATAAGCCCAACAAGGCCAGCCCAATCATCCAAGGAAAATTTTAATAATTAAGAAAAGACCAAAATGCCCCTGAATTTAAATAAATTCTAGAAAATCAAAATACAAATCCAAAAATTATAAATAAAATATTTTTGGATACACAATAATTCAATCTATCTAAATAAATTAGAAGAATAAAATTTTAGGCATGTAATTTTTATTAAGAATTTTATAATATATATTCCTTATGGAATTTTATAAAATTAATGAAAGATGATAAAAATAAATAAAAATCACTTTCATTATATATTAATATTGTAGTATTTTAGAAAAATACTAAATCAATATTTAATATCATTTTTTGTATTTAAATGATAATTCTTAAAGGAATTATTAAATAAATAAAATTCAAATAAAATGAAATAAAATAAAAGAATACAATATTCAATAAATATTAAAAATTAATATTTATAAATTCTTAATTACTAAAAAATAATTTTTGTAATTTAAATATTGGGGGAGAATATACAAAAATAAATAATGCATTACATTACTTTGCATAATCATTTTGCTTCTTTAAATATTGTCCTTACCGGGCAATAATGATGTTTTGTAGACTTAGAAGCTCAAGGTCCAGTGCAAGCATCCGACTTCACTACCTTGCAATCACAAGGCAAGTTCATCACTTGCTCATTTACTTTGAAGAGTCTTTATCAAAGTATTTGCAAATTGTGTGTTATCATCTATATTCCAGAGAAAGAAAATATTATTTTCTCAAAATAAATAAATCTTAGGTATCATCCTAAGTGATGATATGATGGAGCAATAGAACTTAGGTTTCTATTTGCAATAATGATAAACAATTATGGATTAATAACCCATGACATCAGTGTGACACCCCCGGGATCAGGGCTAAACAAATCCCAGACCTCCGTCTGACATAAGCTTAACCTTGAGCTCGAGAATATCCAGTGAAGAATCGGTAACACAACAGTGACCATACGACACAAAATTTATTACAACAAGCTCATAACTGAGCAGAGAACCAAATTATTACAAGCAGAGGTCACTAACCACAAACATCAAACAACAGAAGGCAAATTATGCTATTAAGTATAGCAAACTTAACAAATGGCCTAAGAGGCCTAAAGCATAACGATGACGTCCCATCCCATAGATTCCAGGCTGCCTGCCGGGAACCCCAAGCTACTCGTCGATGTCGATGTAGTACGGAACTCGTCTTCAGGGGAACATTTACTCTGCCAAAAGTATCAATAAAGCAAGGGTGAGTACAGGGTGTACCCCGCAAGACTTATGGCTGGTGGAGTTATTTTGCATAAAGCCATCTTTTGTTTGTAAAACAAGAGAGAGAAGAAGCTCGTCTATTCAGAGTATTTTAAAAGGGAATAAGAGAGCAACATCTCCAAAGTATTGATCATCATCTTTTGATATCCACCGAATCATCATCATCTGAACTAGGATCACCCCCTCGTACCCATGAGGAAGCATCCTTAATCACACGTTGATCTGCCAAGTTTTACGATTAGGTTCAAGTTCTCTATGATCATCATGTTCGTTCCCAAGTCATCCATAACCGTGGACACGGCTTTCCGAAAGATTATTACCCTGCAGGGGTGTACAACTTTACCCACACGCGCCAACCGATTCTTAATGCCACTATAGATTGACCCTCTTCCTTGGAAGGCCGGTAGAGAGTGGTTGACCACGACCTTTACCTTGCTTTCACTGAAACCATGAGTCACGCAATAAGTATGATTCCGCCGTAACGGGTCAAATCCCGAAGCCGGTACTTAAAGATGTGAGGCGAGGTTGGTTAACAAGGGCTCCATCGACCCCAAGCAACCTGGTCCACGCTTACCTACCTGTTATGAATGCACCAACTTTAGCCGGCAAATATTTCAAAAGATTTTCTATGCATATGTCGAATGGAACGCCCGAACTATGTGACTCATGGAATCTACTAAGCAAGTTAGTCGATCATGGGGTTTTCCAGGCCCCGTGTGGTTATACGCTCGTCTTGGTTCAAGAGGCAAGAACGTCGGGTCCTAGTAGTGGCGAGCATGGGACTACAAAAACCACATCCCACCGTGGCCTGTACAAGCCTTAGCATGTTAAACTCATATCATCTCATCACGTTCTCCTGTCATACTAGATTCTCTGCATCTGATACATCATCTGGATGGACCAGAACTGACAGCTATGCATGGCTAAGCAGACACATATATAAGCTCTAGCAGTGCACACACGCCAAACCTAGTTATGCTAGGAGCAGTGGATAAGGTAATATAAGCTCAAAGGGAGTATGCAATAGATAGGATACTCTATCCATCGATAAAAGACCACAGTAGAATCGTATGCATCGTGTCAAGAATTGAAATGCTTTCGAAATCATAGGATTATATCATGGTGGGGCTATGCTTGCCTTTGTCTGTTGATAGCAGATGAATAGATCTTCGGGAGCCTTGTACTTGACTTGGTTATAGTTGGTCAAGTATTGTTTGTCAATCTTCGATCTTTGACGGTGTTGATCTCTGGCTTTGATATCGATCTCGATCTCATATCATGTTCTACCGGAGAAGAACCAAATCACCGGAAAGAAAGGGGGAAACAATCAACACATGTCATCGATGCAATTCTCAAGCAAGGATGATGATATGACAAGTTAAATTGTATTGAATTGAAACCCTAAAGATGCTCGACAATTTAATCGGGGTTCCGAGGGTTAGAAACCCTAACTCGGAAAAACTCCGGAGCATATGAGAGGGGTTAGTTTGTTCTTCTAATTAAAATTGTCACTTAAATTGTCGAACAATGCATGATTATAGCTTAGATAGCTAGGTTTCATTTTTCTGAACATTTTGATATATTATTTATATTTTTCTGATTTATAAATAATAAGTTATTGAATTTACAATATTTAAACCATTTTCTGGAATTATAAATCAATTTAAAAAGGTTTATTGCGTCAGCAGAGGCATTTAAACTTTTTGCACCGCTACTGGGCCTAGCCACTGTGACTTACCAGTGGGGCACTGGCCACCTCAGCACGCCACACAAGCAAGAGGGACCGGGGGCTGGTTGGGGTGTTTTTCACCTAGGCAGTAGCTACCCACTGCCACTGACGGGCGGGGCCTGGGTCGGGTCAACATGCCACGCAGGCGCCACGTGGGCTCGCCGGCGAGCGTGTCGGCCAGTGGCCAGGGATGGCGGAGGAGAGCGATCTGGGAAGCGCTAGGTGGCTCGTTCGAATCAGGGCGACATAGCAAACCTAACAAGGGCGGCGCCGCTCCGATTGGGTAACCGGAGCAGCAGCTACTGCGAGCGGCGGCGGCAGCGCTTGCAGGTCAACGGCGAGCGGCGGTTACAACAAGCTAGCAAGCAAGCAAAGGATGCCTAGGGCACCAGAGCTCACCCCGAAGCAGTTGGTGGTGACGGCGAGCCGAGGCGAGGTCTCGAACGGCGGCAATGGCCATGGCGGCGAGCGTCGGGCTCGGGGAAGATGTAGGCGATGCGGGCGATTCCGGGCGCCCCTGCTCGATTCCTCTGGCGAGGAGGATCGGCATGGTGCGGTGGTGCTTCCTGTGTGCTCAGGACAGTGAGGGGAGGACGGGGTTGGCGGGGCGCCGGCGATCTCTCTGCAGCTAGGGCTTCGGCTTCGCGCGAGAGAGGAGCGAGGGAGGTCGGGGAAGAGAGGGGGAGGTGATAAGGACGAGCGGGGCGTCGACGTGGTGACCTTATCCTTCCCGAGCGAGCGATGGACGACGGGGAGCAGGCAGCGGCCATCGACGGTGACGCCGGTGACAGAGAGGAGCCTGCCTGAGTGGTGGAAGATGACGAAGCAGTGGCGAAGCGGTACCGGGCCTGGAGTGGACCGCTGCTGGGCTGGGGTGGGCTGCAGCAAAGGTTGCAGAGAGGGAGGAGGGAGTGGGCTGCGGCCTGGAAAGCTGTTGCTGCTCTATTTTTTTCCAGAATCTTTTCTCTTTTCTGTTTTCACTTTTCCTTTTGTATTTCAATTCAAATTCTGTTTTGAATCATTCAAAAATATCAGAAGCTTTTATTAAATATGTAAAGTACTGCAGGGAGCCCTTTTAGGAAATTTGGGACCCATAAATTTTGATACTTTTCAAAATTCAAAACCTCTTTGAATATATTTGCAAATAGAGAGAGGGGAAAGCTAGGGTTTGTAGGGTTTGATTTATTTCTTCAATACACAATTTTAAGACATGATGCTCATGATGCACAAAACAAACCCTAATTTGGATTAACTAATTACCAGGGTGTTACAATCAGTGATTCTAGCGCCGTATATTACGCGTTAACCATGAGATTTGGAATGGGACGGAGGAGTCAGCTGTATCCTTTTCCTTTCGTATGGTGGCAAGACTACCTTAACGTGACGTTGTGATTCCTTGTGCGGATCCAGCATATGGGTGGGCACCCTTAGGCCCCCCATTTTTGGTGTCTAGATTATCTATGAGTTGCTGCCGAGGGTTTAGCTGGACCTATAAGGTACTTACCTAGGCATCACCAGCTCATAGAGTCTTCGAGACTCATCAGGGTTTTAGCCTGCCCGAAAGGGGCTTACAGTGAGTGAGCCCGAAGGATCCCGGACTTATGGGGTCGAAGAGGGAAGTGATTGGCTTGGACCAACTCTGGGCCCACATCATGGAATTGTGGACGGAGAAATCGCCGGTTGTGCAACAAGGAAGTTGATCTCTCATGGGTAAAGTAATGCACCTCTGCAGAGTGTAAGAACTGTAACTCGTTACTCCCTGTTCCGGGAAGGAGCTACGAACGCGGCAGGAAAGGAACTCCATGAAAGTTCTGGTCAACCTATGAAGGCTGATGGTCATAGATTTTCATAATAAAATCAATCTTTGAAGAAAGATTTACAAAAACTGCATAGTGCCAAGGACTTATAGTCCAAGGTGGTAGATAGAGCATCAAACTTCCCACCTTGCATATAATGAATTTGCTGGGTAACGCTGTTACTCACCCTTTCCTTTGAATCCTTGCTTAGACTCTGAGGATCCCGAAGAGACTCCAATGTATGCAACTGAGAGCCAAGAGGAGGTCTTCTATGAAGAGCCCAATTTGTATGGAGCCGTAGAAGGGGTGGACTACGATATCGTCTACGGAGGAGAGTACCAAGAGTCAGAATAATTACTATAGTTCTAGGAGCCACTTGAGCCGAGCAACATGAACAATATATAGCAATAAGTTGTTGAGCTCAATTTGGAGTTTACGTTATCACTTTGAAACTTCCGCTGAAACACTTATATTTTGGTTTGTAAGTTGAATCTTTTGGAAGTCTTGAACTTCTCGTATTGTAATAATAATAATGTGTGTATGTTTGTAATATGGACCCGCAATGTTTCTATTTTACCACTCTGAGGGATGTGATATTTACAGAACGGTGTTCTGTGGATGTCATATCAACGACTATAGTGTACTACACATGCAGTGGTATGCTGGGTCACCGCAGTTGGTATTAGAGCAAATTGCTTTGACCTTAGGTTGGAAACCTATTAAAGGGTATTACATGTAGGAGTGTGTATCAACGATAAAGAATTCTCTAAAATAAATATAATGGGTATTCGAATGAGAATATTCCGTTATATGTTTTAGTGCGATAATTGTTTGTTATGATGCAATATATTATTTCTTACTAATAAAAAATATTTTTTTTACATACAGAGTTATGGCACCAAAGTTTCCAAAACAGACTTTGGTAAGGAAAGAGGAGACTCTTGATGATTATCAAGGATCATTCACGGACCAACTTCGTCAACTTTTAAAGATTTTTAGTTGTCCAACTAGAATTCCAGTGAACACCATAACCTATTATGATGGCCGGATGTTATCCAAGTATCATGTGAGTATCCAACTCCGAGAGGAGCTTGGATTATATCACGATCTGCCTTTAGGTGAAGGTAGAAGTCACTTAGCAGCATATCATGTTGCTATTGTGGAGGCGATAGCTAATATCCAGGAGCATAAAGCCAAGGAGTTAGAAGGTAGCACATTCTCTGTGATTCCTCATGATTCTATAGACTCGAAGCCTGTACCGGATCATCTTACTTTGGTTAAGAAGCATCCTAAGTTAGCTTCCAAGTTTATGGATAGATACCGAACACTTGTTGCGTCTTTTTATAAGACACATCAAGTTATTGTCGAAGATAAAAATGACATGTTAGAGGATCTAATGGATCCTAAAAGGAGGAAGCAGTTAGCGTTCCAGTTGGAGAAGGAAGCAAGTAGTAGTATAAGATCAATCTTTAAGGATATACCTATATATCCCGAATCTTTTACACCATATCCTTATACACCAAGGCCTGAACCTATATATGATCCTACTTTAGATATGAGGTATGTAGTACCACAGGGTTCAGAGGATGGTTCTGATTCAGAACTTCCTATTGAGAATTCTGATGGCTGGAGAATGGGATCATCTGAAGGATCCCAGGAACACCAGATGTCCATAGATAGTTATAATAGAAATGTTGGACAATCTAGCTGGATGGGTGCAAGAATTAACCCTAGTAACAATAGTAGAAATACCAGATTCATAAATAATCAGGATGAAGAAGAAGATCCTGAGGAGAGAGTGTTTGAATCATCAACACCTTCTCAAAACCCAGGGAATATACATTATCCTGTGTTTAACTATCTTGCCCAACAAGGCACCTGGGGAGCAGCAGAATCTGTGTATTATGTTGATGACTCAAGGAATGAAGCTCAGGAGATGCAAGTGGGTGATAATGTTGATCATGTTTATGAAGACTTTTTAGCTGAGCTGGAGGGAGTCAATGCGCTCATGTTGAGTAATGACTCAAGTCCTGACACTTCAGATACTGAGTATGTTCCTTCTGAAAGGCCATTTGTTTGACAAACTATGTGACGAACGTCACGTCATCACGGTTGGACATCGGGCATGTATGATAAGCATAGTTATTACTAAAAGCAGGTGGCTTAGTAAGAAGTATCGAGTACTATGTATTATAATCCAGGAAAATAAGGTAGTTAGATAAATAAGGTAGTGTTCTGATTATACTTATATGATATATGTTGTAATGACTTTGTATTATTAAGATGTTGTAACGTATAATATGTGAAATGCATATTTGGATTTTCATGGTGTGACTAGTTCTGTGCGTAAAGTCAAGCTCGGAACACATGTGCATGATGTAATTATGAGTATTCACTTTATGTTGCAGGACTAGGGGTCATGGACACGGGTGTAGAAACTGAATCCGAGCAGGAGCGAATGGAACGTGAGGCCAAGGAGAAGGCCGATGCAGATGCAGGAAATCAGGGAACATTACCACCACCAATGAGGTCGTTAATGGAGCAGAACTTTATGAAGTTTATGCAAATGATGCAAGAGACCCAGAACAAGTTCATGTAAGAGTTGTTGGGACGAGCTGGGAATCAGAGAGCACCTGAAGGTGGAGGAGTGAGTCTTTCTGACTTTTAGAATGCAAGGCCGTTACCTTTTGCATCACCCCCGAACCAATGGATGCAGAAGATTGGCTAGCATATACAGAAACAAAGCTGAAGACTGTAGGTTGTAATGATGAGGAGAAATTGAGGTATGCAACTCATCTTCTGACAGGACCTGCAGCATCATGGTGGGAAAAATCAGTTAGCCATGCAACAGCCAGGAAGGGAGTACACTTGGGAAGAGTTTAAATAGAGATTCCGTGAATATCATGTTCCGGAGAGTGTTATGGAGTTGAAGCGGAGAGAATTTGAGGAGCTTCAGCAGGGATATACTAGTGTTATGAAGTATATTCAGGAGTTTAGTCAACTATCTCGTTATGCGGAGCAAGAAGTTAATACAGAGGAAAAGAGGAAGAAGCATTTCCTGCGAGGGTTAAATCCATTTGTGAGGATGCAGTTAAGGTTTGCTAATAAGAAAACTTATCAGTAGTTGTTGGATGCAGCTATCACTTTCGAAGATGACTACCAGAATGTCCAAGAGGATAGAAGGAAGATCTAAGAAGGAAACCAAGAGGATACATGCAAGTAAACCCAAGCCCAATCTAGAATTCAAACCAAGGAATAGACCATACAACAACAACAATTCCAACCGGAGTGTAAATCCAAACGTAAAGAATATTATATGTCACAATTGCAAACTTCCAGGGCATATAAGCAGGGATTGCCCGAAACCAACAATTGTGTGCCATGCTTGTGGTCAGAGAGGTCACATAAAGCCAAATTGTCCAACCAAACCACAAGGAGGTTGGCCGGTTAGAGATGAAAGGCAAGATAGTGGAGGCTATGGGCAGCCAAATAAAGGAGGGAATAATGTCAAGAACAACAATGGCAAGAGGAACAGACCTACTAGGAAGCTAAACTGTGCAACCCTAGAGGAGGTGGATAACTCGGAGCATGCAGTGATAGGTACACTCAATATCCTTACCAATCCCGGCAAAGTTCTATTTGATACTGGTGCAACTACTTCATTCATTTCTGAAGAATTTTGTGATAAATTCGGGATTAGAAGGGCAACGTTAGAAAACCCTATGACCGTAGTTACGGCAGGGGGAAAAGTGACTGTACGCCACATTAAACAAGATCAGGTTATTTCGATTTGTGGTTGTACATACTTTGTGGAGCTTTATGTGACTCCTTTGAAGGGAATTGCGGTAGTGCTGGGGATGGACTGGATGACAGAACATGGGGCTCAGATAAATTGTGAGGAGAAAACTGTCTCAATGAAAACTCCAAGTGGAGAAAGAATAGTTTATCAAGCAGATAGGCACAGTCATATCATGGTGGATCTTAATTAAACTCAATGAAGGAGGTCAAGTTGGAAGATATCCCTGTAGTAAATGAGTTTCAAGATGTTTTTCCCGCAGAGCTACCTAGAATGCCACTAGATCGAGAAATAGAATTCACTATTGATCTAATTCCAGGTACTGCACCAATAGCTCAAGCACCATATAAGATGGGACCAAAATAATTAAAGGAACTCAAAGAGCAAATTGATGAGTTAGCCAGAAAAGGATTTATTCAGGAAAGTGTATACCCATGGGGAACACCGATGATCTTTGTGGATAAAAGGGATGGTGGAAGAAGGATGTGTGGGGATTACAGAAATCTGAACAATGTTACCATAAAGAATTAGTATCCTTTACCAAGAATTCAAGATCTGTTTGATCAAGTAAAAGGATCTGGAGTATTCTCTAAGATCGATCTAAGATCTGGATACCATCAGATAAAAATCAAACCAGAGGATGTTCCAAAGAGAGCATTTGTCTCAATATATGGACACCATGAGTATCTGGTAGTACCATTTGGTTTGACCAATGCACCAGCAATATTCATGAATCTGATGAACAAAATCTTCATGCCATATTTGGATAAGTTCATCATAGTCTTCATTGATGATATTCTGATCTATTCCAAGGATAAAGAAGAGCATGCAGATCATTTGAGAATATCATTACAGACCTAAGGGAACATAAACTTTATGCTAAGTTCAGTAAGTGTGAATTCTGGTTAGATGAGGTAGAATTCCTCGGTCATGTGATCAGTAAAGATGGAACTGCTGTAAATCCATCCAAAGTTCAATCAGTACTAGAATAGACTGCACCAACCAATGTGAAACAAATTCGAGGTTTCTTGGGGATGGCTGGTTATTACCGGAGGTTCATTGAAGGTTTCTCCAAAATAGGTGGACCAATGACTAAATTATTAAGGAAGAATACCCCATTCAATTGGGATGAGAAGTGTGAAGCAAGTTTCCAGGGACTGAAGACTAGGTTAACTACCGCTCCAATTTTAGCAGTTCCAGAAACAGGGAAAGACTTTATAGTATATTGTGATGCATCTAAAGAAGGTCTGGGTTGTGTGTTAATGCAAGATCGGAAAGTGATTGCTTATGGTTCAAGACAACTGAAACCACATGAAGTAAACTATCCAAATCATGATTTAGAGTTAGCAGTAGTAGTCCTTGCATTGAAAGGATGGAGGCATTTTCTGTATGGAGCCAGATGTGAGTTATACACTGCCATAAAAGTCTCAAATATTTCTTTACTCATAAGGAATTAAATATGAGACAAAAGCGTTGGTTGGAACTAATCAAAGATTATGATTTAACAATCAACTATACTCCAGGAAAAGCAAATGTTTTCGCAGATGCTTTAAGTCGTAAAAGTGCAGATATTCAGCCTAGCAATCGGGAGCTACCAAAAGAGTTATAGATGGACTTGGAAAGATTAGAGCTTCAATTCATTAGAACAAAGATTCTTGGAGGATTAGCTACTATGAAGGTACTTGCAGAGCAGGACAGTGATCTTAAGCATGAAAATTTTAGACATCAAGCAGAAGATCCTTTCATTACTGAAGAAATTTGGAGGATATCTCAAGGGCAAACATTAGTTTTTCGCCTAGGAGATTATGAGTCCTTATGGTTTCAAGATCGTCTTTGTGTTCCGGATGTGACTAAGATTCATGAAGTCATACTCCGAGAAGCACATGAAACACCATATCCTATACATCTAGGAAGTACTAAGATGTACATGGATCTGAAAGAATTATTCTGGTGGAATAACATGAAAAGAGACATTGCTAAGTATGTATCAGAATGCCATACTTGCCAAAGGGTGAAGGCTGAACATCAAAGTCCAGCAGGACCATTGCAACCTTTGGAAATTCCCGAATGGAAGTGGGAGGAAATAGGTATGGATTTCATCACAGGATTGCCCATGACACCTAAACAGAAGGATATGATATGGGTGATTGTGGATAGACTCACTAAAAGTGCACATTTTATTCCTGTAAATCAGATGGATAATGCCGAGAAGTTAGTAGAAGTTTACATCAAAGAAATAGTAAGTAAGCATGGAGTGCCCAAAATGATCGTAACTGATAGGGGATCAGTGTTTACTTTAGCATTTTGGAAGCAATTACATGAAGCACTTGGTTCAAAGTTAGATTTTAGCACAACTTATCATCCAGAGACAGGGGGTCAAACGGAAAGAACCAATCAGATACCGGAGGACATGTTAAGGGCTTGTACATTAGATTTTGGAGGTTCATGGGAAGATCATCTACCATTAGCAGAATTTTCCTACAATAATAGCTATCAGAGTAGTCTGAAGGCAGCTCCATATCAGGTTCTGTATGGAAGGAAATGTAGATCACCAATATGTTGGTATGAGCCTGGAAGTAGCAAAGAATTTGCGCTAGACTATATCAAGGAAAAACAAGATATCATTGATAAGATCAAGGATATATTGAAAATATCCCAGAGTAGGCAGAAAAGTTATGCTGATCAAAGTCGAAGATCATGGCATCCTGAAGTAGGAGACATGGTATATTTGAAAGTAACATCAAATAAAGGGGTTAAAAGGTTCGGAGTTAAAGGAAAATTGAGTCCAAGATATATCGGGCCATTCAAGATACTAAGTCAGAACATGACTATAGCTTACGCTTTAGAGTTACCCGCAAGATTGGCTCAAGTTCATAATGTTTTCCATGAGTCACAACTCCGAAAATGTCTTAAAGTTCCTGATGATGCAATCACACATCAAGAGATAGAATTACAAGCAGACTTGACCTATGTTGAAAAACCATGTAAAATTTTGGAAGAAAACTAAAAAAGGTTAAGGAACAGGGCAATCAAGTATTGCAAGGTACAGTGGGAACATCACCCCGAAAGGGAAGCCACCTGGGAGAAAGAGGATGATTTAAGAAAAGCCTATCCAGAACTGTTCAGGTACACTTCACCAAACTTCGGGACGAAGTTTAATTTAAGGGGGGGAAGTCTGTAACATCCCAACATTTAGGAACCAACCGAAGGGTAGATTTAGGAATATGTGCAATTGCATGCATTCAACTATAAAGAAATGTGGGTAAATTTTTTCGCCAAATAAAAACTTAAAGTGATCAAAGTTTCTTTCACTCTTTAATTTTAGGAATAACCTTAGAGAATGATCGTTATAAACTTTGATATGATCTTTATGAATTAGTGTGTTTTGGGGAAAGGAATTTGAATTCAAACTTGAGATTTGGATTTATATTTTTAAAGGATTAGGATTATGTGTGAGAATATTATTTAATCAAGAAATAATATTTAGTAACTCAAACTTTAAATAATATAACATAATTGAGTAAATGAATATTTATTTCATATATTTATTCAATGAATAAGTTACAAAATATAACTTATGAAGATAATAAAGAAACAATACATAAGTAATCAGAAACTTTATATCAGATTGACAATTAAATAAATGAATATACATTTCATTTATTCATCAATAAGTTACAAAATGAAAATTGCAAAACTAATAAAGAATCTTTACAAGAGTAGAATTACATCCTTATTTATCTACTAGATTTTATTTACAAAAGAATAAAATAAATATTACAAGTGGAATATTCTATAAAGAAAAAGAAAACCTAATCTAAATCTTGAATCTTCAAGTCTTGTACCTGCAAAACAAAGAACAAACAAAAAAAAGAAAGAAAATAAATAAAGGTTAAGATATTTCTTTTACTCTCAGTAGTGACAGTGAGGTGCACTGTTCCACTTTACATCATTGAGTAAATCTTTAGGGGCAAGTTTCACCAATATGAAAGAATTACATCTTTAATAATTAATAAGCCATAAGTAAAACAATTCCAACCAGGAAGAGGGGCAAGTTTCACCAGGCAGGTAAATGTAATCAGATAAAAAGGTAAATCACCCCCGAGTATATCCATAAGGATGCAGCAGGCACACACACATCTTACACACCTAAATGCATGGTGTCTGCTGTCACCATAACCACAACTGTGTACACAATCAAAACAGCTCAACACAGCCATGGGCAAGCACCCCAGGACAAGTTCCTTTGCACATACACCACAAGCATCAGCAGTATAGCCACAGCAACCCAAGCCAAACCAAAGCACCACCAAAGATCAACCAAACATCACCAGATGGTGACATAAGGAGGGGGGAGGATCATGTGGACAGCAAGGCCAAGTCCAGGAGCTAGGAGGAGCAGGCTAGCTCAAGGTCAAGCACAGGAGCTCAACAAAACAAGAACAACATCAGAGGTGAAGGACAAGATCCAATCAGCAAGATCAACATCACCACCCAACTCCATAATCATCAGTTTTTGTGGTGAGTATCATAAAACCATCACATGATCTAATCATATTATCTAGACAGAAGCATGTGTTGTTTTATGAAACAATCTCTCAATAATCACCCAAGTGAGGTGAATCTATCCTAGAGATTTTGAGTATACAGATCAGAAATCAAACTAAGCCAAAAGCACCAATCTCTCAGACCAGCCTCACAGAGTTTGGTGTTAACACATGCAACTTAAATAATTCCGCATTTGTTCTTAGCAGACCAGGGCACATCTCCTAGAGGGAGTAGCACCTCTAATCTTGCAAGTTACAAACAAACCATTTACTTAATTAACTAGAACTTAAATCCTACAGCCTCAGACCAGCATCATAGGCATAAACAACAAGGGAGTTTTCACTTTATTAAGAATCTAACAAGTCTCAGGTACTGACTATAAGTAAAGCCAACAACCAGATCAACTTGTGTACCATTCCAGGATGGTTTCACAAGAAATGATCTTATAGCTAAGCCAACTTGATAGCCTAGCTTACAGGAATAAAATAGCAGACCAATATACATCATTTCCCCGAGACCAATCAGAGAGCATTCAATATACCCATTCCTTCTCAAAGAATCATCAGTTTCTATTGAATAAATTTAGGCTATAGATAAACATACAAGCCATTAAACACTGGTGTAGTGAATCATTACTGACAATGTTACTGTCAGTATCAAGATACTGACAGAAGATGAACATACCAAATAACAACATCCCCAATCGGAGACAGAGCTATGCACCCCTAGCATCAGATCAACCCCAGTATCTCATAATTAGAGGATAACAGCAATCACTAAGGGCAGAAAACACAATCTTCACTAAGCATCAATATCAGACCATAGCATCATCTCACAAGCACCAGGGATGAACCCTAGACATCAGTGCAAATCCTAAATATAAATTGGTCACCGGATGCACATAGAGGGACTCAAGGTAGCCAGAGGTTCGAGTGATCACATAAACATTACTCACCGATGGTCCTCGCTGAAAGATTGAAGAGGAAGCAGAGGGGCCGACGAGCTCGCGACGGCACGGGGAGCACCCCAGAGGGCGCTGCAACCCGCACCAGCCACGGTGGCGGCCACAACAGCGCACGAGAACCGCACGTCACCACGGGAGGATCAGCGGCGGCGGTAGCAGCACCATTCCCGAACCCTAGGGTTCGGGAAGGGGGCTAGCCTGGCCATAGAAGGGCACCAGGATCAAATTGAACTGGACGAGACGGACGAGCATGGTCGACAACCTCGCCCTGCACCACGGTAGCGGCCAGGAAGGACCACGGCGGCGAGCAACGCATGGCGGCGGCGCCATCGACCACGGGGTCGAGGAGGAGAAGAGGAGAGGTCAAGAGAGAGAGAGAGAGAGAGGCAGAGTGAGTGGGCCGATAGGGCCAGAACCCCTTAAGGGAGCCCTTTTGGTCATAACCACTTGGGCCAGAGCAGCCCAATAAGCCCAACAAGGCCAGCCCAATCATCCAAGGAAAATTTTAATAATTAAGAAAAGACCAAAATGCCCCTGAATTTAAATAAATTCTGGAAAATCAAATAAAAATCCAAAAATTATAAATAAAATATTTTTGGATGCACAATAATTCAATCTATCTAAATAAATTAAAAGAATAAAATTATAGGCATATAATTTTTATTAAGAATTTTATAATATATATTCCTTATGGAATTTTATAAAATTAATGAAAGATGATAAAAATAAATAAAAATCACTTACATAATATATCAATATTGTAGTATTTTAGAAAAATACGAAATCAATATTTGATATCAATTTTTGTATTTAAATGATAATTCTTAAAGGAATTATTAAATAAATAAAATTCAAATAAAATGAAATAAAATAAAAGAATACAATATTCAATAAATATTAAAAATTAATATTTATAAATTCTTTATTACTAAAAAAGAATTTTTGTAATTTAAATAATGGGGGAGAATATACAAAAATAAATAATGCATTACATTACTTTGCATAATCATTTTGCTTCTTTAAATATTGTCCTTACCGGGCAATAATGATGTTTTGTAGACTTAAAAGCTCAAGGTCCAGTGCAAGCATCCGACTTCACTACCTTGCAATCACAAGGCAAGTTCATCACTTGCTCATGTACTTTGAAGAGTCTTTATCAAAGTATTTGTAAATTGTGTGTTATCATCTATATTCCAGAGAAAGAAAATATTATTTTCTCAAAATAAATAAATCTTAGGTATCATCCTAAGTGATGATATGATGGAGCAATAGAACTTAGGTTTCTATTTGCAATAATGATAAATAATTAGGGATTAATAACCCATGACATCAGTGATTCTAGCGCCGTATATTACGCGTTAACCATGTGATTTGGAATGGAACGGAGAAGTCAACTGTATCCTTTTCCTTTCGTATGGAGGCAAGACTACCTTAACGTGACGTTGTGATTCCTTGTGCGGATCCAACATATGGGTGGGCACCCTTAGGCCCCGTGTTTTTGGTGTCTAGATTATCTATGAGTGGCTGCCAAGGGTTTAGCCGGATCTATAAGGTACTTACCTGGGCATCACCAGCTCATAGAGTCTTCGGGACTCATCAGGGTTTTAGCCTGCCCAAAAGGGGGCTTAACGGAGGTGAGCCAACCCCGAAGGATCGTGCATACATATGGGGTCTCGGAGAGGGAAGTGACTGGCTTGTACCAACTACTGGGCCCCACATCATGGAATTGTGGACGAGAAAGTATGCCCAGTTGTGCAACAAGGAAGTTGATCTCTCATGGGTAAAGTAACGCACCTCTACAGAGTGTAAGAACTGTAACTTGTTACTCCCTGTTCCGGAAAGGAGCTACGAACGCGGCAGGAAAGGAACTCCATGAAAGTTCTGGTAAACCTATGAAGGCTGATGGTCATAGATTTTCATAATAAAATCAATCTTTGAAGAAAGATTTACAAAAACTACATAGTGCCAAGGACTTATAGTCCAAGGTGGTAGATAGAGCATCAAACTTCCCACCTTGCATATAATGAATTTACTGGGTAACGCTGTTACTCACCCTTTCCTTTGAATCCTTGCTTAGACTATGAGGATACCGAAGAGACTCTAATGTATGCAACTGAGATCCAAGAGGAGGTCTTCTATAAAGAGCCCAATTTGTATGGAGCCATAGAAGGGGTGGACTACGATATCTTCTACGGAGGAGAGTACCAAGAGTCAGAATAATTACTATAGTTCTAGGAGCCATTTGAGCCGAGCAACATGAACAATATATAGCAATAAGTTGTTGAGCTCAATTTGGAGTTTACGTTATCACTTTGAAACTTCCGCTAAAACACTTATATTTTGGTTTGTAAGTTGAATCTTTTGTAAGTCTTGAACTTCTGGTATTATAATAATAATAATGTCTGTATGTTTGTAATATGGACCCGCAATGTTCCTGTTGTACCACTCTAAGGGATGTGATATTTACGGAACGGTGTTCTGTGGATGTCATATCAACGACTATAGTGTACTACACATGAAGTGGTATACTGGGTCACCGCATACTATTATTATAGTTCAGTTCTAGAAAACTTTTTTAGCCAATACAACCTGCTACCATGAATTTAAAGAAACAATTAATGGTGACATTTGGAAGAAACTTGTTTGTGTTTTTCAGACACCTTAAATGAGAAGATCAAATGCCTTTGAAATGTATGTAAATACTTCCTCTGATCCATAATAAGTGCCGCTGGTTTAGTACAATATAATAAACCAGCGACACTTATTATAGTTTGGAGGAAGTACATATGTTTATTTCGCGATATCGTGACTATAAGAAGTACCAGAAAGTGATAATGAGGTAACTCATCTTGGAAGCCTACCAAAGTGATGAAGTTATATGACCACCTTATCATACATAGCTTCATGTTTTATCTATATAGTCTGTCACGTGATATGCTTTGTGCGTGGAAGATTGTGCCTGCCAAACTCGAGCACAACTCCTCGATCGGATTCTGCCACAAACCTGGTATGTTCATGCAAGCCCCCTATCAGTGTGGTTGCCCAGTTCTGTTTAGTTTAACACATCGATCGATAATGCCCTTAGCTAGCATGGTAATCTCATGACCGTTTGCTATTACCATATTTTAAGTTATCATCTTCTAACTGATTTATATTAGAAAAACATCTTGCTAAACAACAAGGTCATTTCATATTTTGTGGCTCTCTGTGATGCAATGAGAGAAGGCACATATATGCGGAGAGGAATGATCCATTGAAAATGACCTCCCCCACACAGATTTTGCATTGGAAATGACTTTGTTCTTACTTTCTTGGTTTTGTTGTTCTTCTGCTAGGCTCGGGTTTAAGTATATGGAAAAGTTTTCTAATTTAGTTTTGGTAAATAGAAGAGTTGTGTTCTATTTTTAGCATCTATAGAGTGTTTTGCTTTTTTAGATCATTATAGGGAGTTTACCAGTGTGAAGGCCCTCGGAAGAGTGCCCTGGAATGCTCGAGAGGATATCACTGGATCAGAAAGAAGGATTATTATTTTTCTAGGAAGCAGCCTCGTAGTCCACCTATGGGCCTGTGTCCTCAACTCCACTTGCACTTTGGTTGATCTGGATGGAACACTAATGGTGGATTCCTATGCCATGGGCGTATCTCCATTGGCACTACTACTTATAGGATGTGAGTTAATATTTTTTTTATATTTTAACATGATCAATCTACATCAAGTCCTTTTTTAGCGGTTGGTGCTCATCATGTGTCCACTATGTCCTAGGCATGTTAAACAATATTTTCTTTGGGATTTTTGGCATAAAACATTCAAAGTTTTTGTGATGAGGGGCGACAATTATAGATGGAAAAGGAGGGAAATCTGAAAAATGATTGTGTGTGTTGCTTGTTAGATCTTAATTTGTATCACAGTATAATAGCAAAACTTGTAAATTTTTTGCGAAGAGGGGCGGCAATTATAGATGAAAAGGGGAAAAATCTGAAGAATGATTGTGTATGTTGCTTGTCAGATTTTAATTTATATCACAGTATAATAGTAAAATTTGTATGATATTGGTCTTTTCAATGTTTACGAGTATTCCACATTGTATTACTAGTTTCTGAAAGGGGCGCGCTACGCGTCCCCCCGGACGATGGGAACCTTTCCATCGTCCTGCTTCCGCTGCTGCCAAGTGTCCCCAAAATAGCCCCAAATCCCCTTTTTGCTACAAAACATCCCGTTTTTGCTACATATGTTTCCGCTTTTGCTTCTGAAGCAAAAAATGGTTCGTTTCAGAAATAGAACGTCTCGCCGAAGAACATGCAACAAAAAATTATGCTAATGTAGCAAAACTGACTTCGCCGGAGATATCGTCTGAAAAAAAATCGCTGGAGACCTTGTAGCAAAAAGTTGACACTGCCGTAGCAAAACCACGAGACGGTTGCAACAACAAAATTCTTCTAATTTAGCAAAAAAACAACTTCGCCGGAGACTCTCGCCCGCAAATATCACCAGACACCTTTGCACAATTATAGCAAAACCTCAAAACTATTGTAGCAAAAATGCAGAAGTTGCAAAATAATTTATGCTATTATGGCATCCTAGCAAAATCCGGGATCTCGTTGCACCGCCGCCGACGCACGTAGAAAACTCCGATGCCGCATGTAGCACACATCGACGCCTCTTGCACACCAACCATCGACCTCAGGAAGCAAAAACCAAAACCGCTTGGTAGCAACATGCCTCTTGTCAACAACGTCAGCAACCTAGATATGAAGTAGAACAGCAGACTGCAGAGAGAAGAAGAATGGGGGCTGGGGTGCAATGCCCTCTCATCGGCGTTGCAGGAGTGAGGAGCTCGTGGGGTCCGTGGTGGAGGCGACGCCCGCTGGCGGAGGAGCAGCTTGCGCTGACGATGGAAGGCATGGCGGGCGAGATCCCCATAGCCATGTCGGCAACACGTGTAGCTAGGGGCGGCGGAAGGCATCGACGGGCGTGGCGGCCGGCGACGCAAGGTGCTGGGCGATGGTCGGGAAGGAGGTGGGCAGAAATTGCGGTGGAGGAGAAGCCACGGTGAAGAGTTAAGGTTCTAGCGGTGGGCCCTCGATAGAGGAGTCCGTTCGCGTGAACCCGAACGATCGCTGGGATGCCGCGCGTGATTAGCGACCATGATCCGGGGGATGTACATCAAAGACAGTACTTTTTTAATACGAGTATTTCACATTGTATTACTAGTTTCTGAAAAGGCAAAATACTATTATTATAGTTCAGTTCTAGTAATTTTTTTTCCAAACTACATTTCGTGCGGGTAAAAAATATACCGCGCCAGGTAGGGGTCGAACCTACGACCTTCCGCTTAGGAAACGGACGCTCTATCCACTGAGCTACAGGCGCTTTGTGTTACTTATTGAAGCAGTACTGTAAATATTGATACGTGTGCATTCACACAATGACACATAGGGCTATTCTTTCTGATGGAACACAAGCCCTTTTCCAAGTCTACTAGAAGCAGGGAAAGCGGGCAAGCGGCGGCGGGGAGAGGAGAGAAAGGGAGAATAGCGACGAAGGCGGCGCCGCCGAACCACCGAGAGCAACTTGACGGACATGGCGCTGCTGATGGAGCCCGGGTCGGAGCCCCTGACGGAGGGCGAGAAGGCCGACCTGGAAGGCATCGCCGCCATCAAGGAGTCGGCGGCGCGCGAGTTCAAGGAGGAGGGCAACCGGTTCGTCAAGATGGGCCGCAAGCACTACGCCGAAGCTGTCGAATGCTACACCAAGGCCATCGCCCAGATGGGTGCCCTCTCCGCCCCGAACCCCGACGGCTCCGTCCTCTTCGCCAACTGCGCGCACGTCAACCTCCTCCTCGGCAACCACCGCCGCGCCCTCGACGACGCCGAGCAGGCCGTCCGGCTCTTCCCCTCCAACGTCAAGGTCCGTTACCCCTCTCCCAACTGTCGGATTTGGTGTAGGAACCCTCGCGTAATCTGTGACGTTCGTGTAGCTAGGCGCACTACAGGGCGGCGAAGGCCGCGCTTGCTCTCGACTTGTTGCCGCTGGCGGCGTCCTTCTCCCGTCGGGGACTCGAGCAGGAGCCCGCTAACGAGGAGCTTAAGAAATTTCTCGCCCAAGTGGAGGCGCAACAGCTCGAGCAAGACCTTCAAAGAGCCAAGGTTGCACAGGCCGTCTCCACAGCAAAGGTCTCTTCTGTTCCAAATTGGGGGTTCAGCAATGCCTTATTTCTGTATGTGTAATTGACTGAGTTACATGCATATAGGATCTTGCTGCTGCTATAGAGAAGAGAAGGCTGAGGCTGGGGAAGGCAGCGTTCCAGGAGCTCACCGGAGTAAAGAAGCCCAAGCTGGATGAGCAGGGCGTGCTCCACTGGCCAGTTCTTCTGCTCTACCCGGAGGTCATGTCAAGTGACTTCATCGAGGATTTTCCGGAGACTGATCTGTTCTCACAGCATCTTGATGCCATATCCTTGAAAAGTTACATGGTGCTCTTTCTGATAGTATGTGCACAAATGCATGGAAATATAAATACTTCACTTGGTTTCCTACAATCTCTGTTGCCCTTAACTATCAAACATGTTCGCCGCAAGTTCTCCACCTTTGCCATGGGATGAGAACCATGCTTACACAAGGGAGGCTATTGAGTTGTATTGCCAGGTCTGTCTATGCACTTCAATTTTACTTGAGTAAACCTCTATGTCTCCCCCTCGTGCAAGTGCTAATGCTTAAAGATGCTAATATTTTTTCTTCTAAATGTCATGAGCCACGACCTCTTTGTACAGCATTAAACCAAAACATTGATCCCCTGTGATGTGTATACATGCCAAACATTATCCTTTTGATTTGTTTTTTCTACCAAACATCCAGTCAGGTGAACCGTAAGCAAGCTGTTTTCAGCGGATAAGAGATTTTACTGCACATTAAAGTTGCCAACTGAAGTAGGCAATTAAGTTAACAATTACAAGACCATTGTGGACCTAGATTTTTTGATTCATACCTTTTGCTAGACAAAAATTTCTTTGGGGACATACTTTAGTTAAGTTATTTCACACTTCAGCGTTGTTATTATAGTAATTGGTTTGTCTGGCTATAGAATGTCAATATGAGAGGTCTGTGTCAACATTTCGAAAATTGTAGCATTATCCTTTACCAATTTTTAAGAATGACAGTCTCAGATGGGAAAAAGGGAGTTATTGGCAATTTAAATTTCATTGCAATCATGTTGACCATCATTAGCATCATCTAGTCATGTTTTAAGTTAGCTTAAACTTTCACTGCTCTCTAGGACTTAAGGGCTTGTTTGATTTGCAGGATAGTAAAACTAAAGGAATAGGAAAATCGTAGGATTGGTATGGCATGTCCAGTGAGATCCTCCACGTTTCCTTTCCTTCACAGGAATTTTTCCAAGAGCCTATGATCTAATGTAAATTTTCCTATAAAATAGACTAGGGAAGTGTCATAGGAAAAAATCCTACAGGTTCTGTTCCTACAAATCAAACGACAGCCGTAGGAAAAAATCTATAGGATTCCATTCCTATGAAAATCCTTTGCTATTCCTACAAATCAAACAAGGCCTTACTCTTTATGTTGACAACTGTTATATTCAGCGTACTATCGTATGTTATTTGAAAAATCAGCTTAGGATGTAGAAGCTTTATAAGTTCATTTTCTATGTTTCGATGGCTAACTGACTCGTCACTTCAATACATTAGGCTGATGAGGGCACACCTTTGTCCAAAAGTGAAATGTTAAGATGTCTTCTGGAAGGCACCGTCGACTCGAAGTCACTCCCAGATAGTCTTGATGAGGAGGATGGAGAACATGATACTGGCAAGGGCAGTACAGTTACACCATCAAGTATGTGAAACACTTTTCTTGTGGTTTTTCTCTACATCATATCGCAGTGCAGTAAAAAGACCGGCATGATAAGATTCACGAAAATCGGCATTTTGCTGATTTCAGTGTGCAGTATATCTACCTGCCATTAGCAGAACTACATTTGCTGTAAGATGATATTAGTACTGTTATGCTGAACTTATGAGTCTGATATAGTTCCCTCTTTTTTCTGCTTTAACGCGCAGGAGAGGGATCAGCTAAGTGGATCAGAGTAAAAGAAGGGAAAACACTTGAAGAAGCGCTGCAGCATAAAGACTACATCATCCCCGCTATACCTGGTCCGTTCCTTCATCCTCTGCGTACTACTTTCACATCGAAAGCTTGCTAGTATTGTTAAGTGTAATTAACTGAATCCTGTCTCTCTGCACGCAGTGTTCTTCGTTGTTTCAAGGAAGTCCAGCTTCTACTCGGAGTTCAAGGCCGGAAACTGGTCTCTGCCATAGAGCTGCAGTGTGGTGAGGAGGAGGGGGGCTATCTATATTTACCAGAAAAACAGAAGCTGTCATCTGAAATCTTTGTATGGTTTTAGTGTCCGGTGCAACAATGCTTGTGTGTTCTCCCCGTCAAACGATGCCCGACGGGAGTGCATCTTGCAGAGGAAGGAAGGCCGACTGAAAATGTGAACTGATGTGAATTTTGAGTCGCTGTTTGGGATTTAAAAATGGTGTTATGTTTCCAGTTTCTGTGTCCTGTCAAATGCTCCTCCGGTTGTGATATTCAAGTATCATCCTGAAAAAGTCCGTATTCTCAGCCAGACGTGTGTCGCGGCGTCCGAATTGCGTGTTTGCTGTAGAGAGGAGATGCTGGCTGGTGCGTTGGGACGCGCCTGTGCGGTGTGCGGCGAAACCGGGGCAGCCCTGGAGACCGCGGCCCCTGGGTACTTGGTTTGGGTTTGCGGTGGCAAGACAGGGTTTCTGCCTGTCTGGCAAGCAGCCAGAGCATGGCACGCACACGCGCCGACGCGCGGCCGCGCGAGGAGGCCAGCCAAGGCGCACCGCCGGCGCGAGCACGAGCTGACAACCCTACGGAGCTACCGAACAAAAGGCCGCCGCGTCCCCTGGGTACTTGGTTTGGAGACCGCGGCCCCTGGGTACTTGGTTTGGGTTTGCGACTTTGCGGTGGCAAGACAGGGTTTCTGCCTGTGTGGCAAGCATCCAGAGCATGCCACGCACACGCGCAGCGGCACGAGGAGGCCAGCCAAGGTGCACCGCCGGCGCGAGCACGAGCTGACAAACCTACGGAGCTACCGAACAAAAAGCCGCCGCGTCTCGTCTCGTTCCCATCCGATCTCTATCCATACATCCATCTCGTGCCGTCCACATCCAAATGCGGCGCCAGTTTACGTACGCTACCCCGCGCGCACATATTTAAAGGGACACGATCGAGGCAGTGATCGCTAGGCACGAAGCCGGTCTCAGTACTACCGCGAGCGAGCGAGCGAGCGCGTCGCCATGGAGCCGGAGAGCCAGGCCGCGACGGTGGCGCCGAGCGGCGTGCCGCCTGGTCCTGGCGGTGCTGGAGGCGCCGAGGCCTCTCGGGTGACGACGACGGGGATGAAGGTGGTGGCGGCCGTGGACGCGAGCGAGGAGAGCCTGCACGCGCTGTCGTGGGCGCTCGACCACGTCGTCCGGCTCCACCCCGGCGCGTCCCTCGTCGTCGTCCACGCCCAGCACCGCGCCGACCACTTCGTCTACCCCGTCGCCGGGCACGGTACGTACGTCATCACACAGACTCACAGTACACCAAACCGCACTCAGCCGACGCTGTAGTAGGTGATAGCCTGACACGCGCGTGTCGTGGTCGTGGATGCAGGCCTGACGTACGCGCCGACCACGGCGATGGACTCCATGAAGAAGGCGCAGGAGGAGAACTCCCGGAAGGTGGTGGCCCGCGCGCTGGACATGTGCGTGCAGAGGCAGGTGCGGGCCACGGCGGCCGTGGTGGAGGGCGACCCCAAGGAGGCCATCTGCCAGGCCGTCGAGGACATGCGCGCCGACCTGCTCGTCCTCGGCAGCCGCGGCCTCGGCATGGTCAAGAGGTACGGTACTAGTAGTAATCACACAGCATCCTTCGCCGTATCACGTCGACCCTGCCAACCATGACTTATTTGTGCACTCTGTGTTGTGGTGCAGGGCATTGCTGGGCAGCGTGAGCGACTACCTCTCCCACCACGCGTGCTGCCCTGTTCTCATCGTCAAGCCGCCCAAAGCGCACAAGTGAAGTGATGCTCCAGCTCCACCACAAGCTGCTCTTGGGGTTGTCTGTCAACTGAACTTGTTCACTACCGTGGTGATATAATAACAGTTTTAGTGAAGGATACAGTTATACGTACATCCAATAAAGACGTGATCGACCTCATGTCTAGCATGTACACACAACGAGTCTAGATAATGAACTCTGTACGTCTGCAGACAAATGTTCACTGCACAGCATTTCTGTTCTTGTTCAGAACTTCGGTCCCAATTGTGTGTCTGTTCTACCGCAAGCATTCCCATAAACAGTAGCAATGTCCTTTGAATTTTGAAACACGTCTATGGACCACGGTGCTGAGAAACAGGCACACTTGCGATTTGCCAAGGGTTTCACCCAACACATAACAGCAGACAAGATTTACCGAACAGAAACACGGACACAGTTCTCGTCTACCCAGACAGAAAGATGCAGCATATGATATGAGCACATCGGAAGGATGAATAGCTCTTTCTCTGACTACTAAATCATGTCCTGTTTCTAAGCAAGCATGTAATGGACGGCAGGAGCCATGAGCACATGTGAAGGATGGATATCTCTTTCTGTGACTACCAAATCATGTCCTGGCTCTATGCAAGCATGTAATGGATGACATGAGCCATGAGCACATCTGAAGGATGAATAGCTCTTTCTGTGACTACCAAATCATGTCCTGGCTCTATGCAAGCATGCAATGGACGACAGGAGCCATGAGCACATTGGCAGTGCTAAATGGGGGCACCGTCGCTACGGTCCCAGCAACCGAGCCTGTCCACAGGGTCGTAGTTCGTGAACAGGCGGAACGCGTTTCCCAGTTTGTTCGAGTGCTGAGGTCTGAAGCCGCAGGGGCGCACATTCAGGAGCTCCAGCGCGCTGTCCTTCTGAACTTCCCCTGGCAAAAGAATCGTGAAATTCCGTTAAGGAAAAATAAATTGTTCGAAAGACCAGGCAAACATGTCGATACATTTAGATCTCTCAGGAAACAAAATGAGAGATATTTTTCAAGAAATTAAATCCATGATTTCGAGGTAACAAGTACAGAACTGTAGATCATAGGTTCATCACATTACATGTAAGCTAAAACGAGTGCAGTTGCATACTAGCATTTGTTTTAAAGAGAAATCAAGTAAAGGCAGATGATGCATAGTCTCAAAATATGAAAAGAAACTGCAAATGTGCGGTGGCACTTGCAGCGACCAGTCATCCCTCACGACAACGCTATAAGCTGACACGATCTGAGTGTTTACCTTTTTGATAAACAGAATCCAACTAGCTAAAACACACAATCAATATACCATCTAGAATCCATCAAGCATCAAACAAGAATGGACGCATCCGAGTCTAAATCAATACAAACGCTTTTGCAAGTTCTAGATCAGACGAGTTCAGTTCATTCGACGCAAGCATGGATTACCTGTGAGTAACAGCAGGAATGAACCTTCAGGCGGCGCGAGGAAGGACACCGTCTTGGCAACCTTCTCCAAGCACTCCTTACTCTGCACCAACAGCCAATCCCAATTTAGAATTTACTCAAATCGGGAATCAATAACTATGTGAGTGATACATGTGAAGCAGCAAATTCTGCCGGGATTGGATCGAAGACCGTACCAGGTAAGGAGGGTCGGCGACGACGATCCGGTAGGCGTGCTTCATGGCGGGCGGCAGATCCTCCGGACGGTTGTAGTCGTAGAAGGTGAATTCGTCGCCGTACTGCCCGAACCGCTCGTCGTACTCCAGCAGCTGCGCCGGCAAGTCCGGGCTGCTCTTCTTGAGGTAGGCGTAGAGCGTCGGGCACGCGACGCAGGCCACGGAGGCGCCGTCCCGGCCGGAGGCGAGGCGGGCGACCTCCTCCGCGAGCTCCCGCGCGGTGCGCTCGTCGTACCAGAACTGGCTCAGCCGCCAGTCCTCCGCGACCAGCTCCACCCCGCATCCATCCCCTTCCCCCTTCTCCCCTTCGACCCGCTGCTCCAGGAACTCCCGCAGAGCCATCGCGGCCGCCGCGCTCAGCTGTGGCCTCTCGTCGTCATCCTCCTCCTCCTCTACCCCAACGCCCAGCCTCGCTCTCTCCTCCAGACCACTCGCCATTGTTTGCTCCCCTTCTCGCCGAGCAAAGGAGGAGGCGGCGCACCAGCTAAACTCCCAGGCTCCCACTGAAGAGCCCAAGGGCCGGTTCGTGGGCTTGAGTATGTACGGGCCGAGACGTCCAGGCCCGGTGGAACAGAAGAAGACCAAATATAAGCAGAGAGTGGCAATGGAATCGCAGGGGCACTGAAGGGAAAGCGGGGGAGGTGCTGCACCTGCGCCTCCGTTTCCGGGCGTCCCGAGCTGCGCGAGCCGAATCGCTTCCACAACCCCCTTCCTCTTCGCGGCGCCGCCGCTCCGACCCGTCTCCGCCGCTGCCAGCGTCAGCGGCAGCGACCAGCAAGTCACCTGCTCGAGGGACAAGGGCGGCAGTTGCTGCCGCGCTGCCTCGGCCGGTCGCCTCCCGCGGTCGCATTCGTTCCCCGCTGCCGCCTCCGCTCGCCTGTTCCCGTCCCGTGCGCGACTACGGTAGATCGATCCGTTAGCTTGCCTTGGCCGCGCCCGTCTCGTGCTTGCGCCCCGCGGTGAGGAGCAGCTGACCAGCGCGTGCGGTGCGGTTGCTTCTCCTGGAAGCTTCGGGGGGCACGGCCGGATCCAGTTTGGGCGCAATGTCGGGGTCGTCGACGGCTGGGGAGGACATAGTGCAGCACCTCTCGTCGAATTCCAACCCGTCCTCCTCCAAGCTCGCCAAGCTCGAGGCCCGCATGGCCGGCAAGGCCGTCTCGGTGCCGCCCCCGTCGCCACCGCACCATCCAGTGGTTTCCCCGGCCTCCGCCCCCACCTTCATGGACCAGGAGGAGCTGCCCGAGTCCTCCTCTTCAGATGATGATGTCAGCCCTAAACCTTGTACTCCCTCTCTTCTTTCTCCCCCCTTTTATTGCTCAAGTACAACATCATTTATCTGTATTCGATTACCTTGCCTGCACATTACCTAGTTGCTATGATCATGCTGGTTGGAACTATTTGTAATGTATCTTCCTGTAAACCTGTAGATGTTGCTTGATATTGTAGCTAATTACATAGTAGTTCAATATTTACATTCCTAATTTGGTTTCATCTGACCCAGACTAATGTTTTCTACATTTATTGATCAGAATGGTGACGAGTTCTTGATACAGAAGAACACACTGAAGCGCCCGAGATCCCCGGATGGTGACCACGCCTTCGATCTTGGAAATTTTGAGGTGTGCTCTTCTAATAGGAATTGCCTAGAATTAAACGCGGACTATACTGTTCCGCACTTGCTTGCAATTCCCTTTTGGTAACATTATGTCTGGTGCATTCTTTTTGTGATTGTCAATGCCAGGGATCAGCTAATGCAGCATCAAAGATACTAGATGTCTCGGAGGCACGACTGCCATCAGAAAACCCAAACAGAAAAAAGCAAGGCCGTGGAAGGGGACGTGCTGGAACAGGACGAGGGCGTGGCTCAAAGGCGGCTGATCAAACACGTCAGACTTCGACTTCCTCAGTAGTTGTGTCAAATGGTCAGCATGACAAATTAGCCAACATGGTATGCCATGCAATTTTATTCTCAGTATCTCGACCTTTCTTCCCAGCGACTCATCCATTGTTAAGATTACTCTTCTTGGAGCTTTTTTTAGAGGTCATTGATTGGTACAAGAGATAAATATGGCAGTGAAGAAGTTGCAGTAGCTTAGTTTGTTGTTGCTCAGATTATTAGATGTATCAGCGGTAAAGATCGATTAGCTTCTTTGATATGGACAAATTCTAATCAACTGGAGAATGCTGAAATAAAGCCATTAGATTTTTCCTCACTTGGGGCAGGGGTGGATGCTGAAATAGGCCATACAGCACAATAAGCACCTCTAGGACTTGAATTTCACTAACTGACACAACTTAGATCGATAAATAAAGTTTAAGCTCCACAACATATTTAAAATTACACATTGGGGTATCATTTCATCATCAGATCTTGGAATCTTGGGGACTGAAATGAAACTCATAAAATGGCTGAAATCCTTGTTGAATGATAAGCTTGGCTAATTTGATTGTAATAATCTGCTGTATGATAATCCCACATGATTGTACATTCCGTGGTCAAATTGATACAAGATATAGTCATTCATTGGTGCATTTGAGGGCTTAATTTGTTGTAATCTCATACATATACTTATACAGTAACAATATCGTTTCCCTTCATTTGCTCCATACAGTCTCCCATTGCTGACAAGCAGAAACACTTGTAATGAGCATTTGTGCACCCTACTATGCAATGATTCATCCTCATCTGCTAAATGGGGTTTCATACCATTTGCTCCATATACAGGATTCCCGATCAAGTGCTCTACCTGGGAATGATGACAGGGCTGCTTTACATGTACGATTTATTTCTTTACATCATTTTCTACGAGATACACACCATCTTGGTCTGCTATGTGAATGCATCCTTATACTATCCATACATACTATTTTTGTCTGCTTTTGAATGTGTTTTGTGTGTTTAGTACATATACAAGAGAGTACTTCTGATGGTGTTCGTATATGCATCCAGGACCTTCCCTTTGTGGAAATAGGTGTTCCTGTTTTGTTCAATACTTCAAATGGAGTCTAGCACCTGGGCATCTTAATCTTAACTACATAAGTAGTCTTTCTGATGGTTTTCGCATACGTATCCAGGTTCTTACCTTCGAGAAGAAGTGTTTCTGTTTGATTCAGTACTTCTGTTCAAGTCTAGCATCTAGGCATCTTAACTACATAAAGTAATCTGCCGTGGATAAGATTTCGTACTGTAAGCATGAACTGCTTTGGTGAATATTGTTATGGGATAATTCATACTTCATAGGGAGTCAATGATACTCGTGAAATATAACATTCCATAGAAACGTGTTCTAGGGTCACTTGTTTTTGTTTCAAAATTTATATTCTTAAGCACTCCCAATTGAACAGGAAGAAGTATCGCTGTTACGTGGTAAAGTTGCATTGTTGGAGGAGGAGCTTAACAAATCACGTCAAGAAGCGACTGACTATCGTCAACTTAGTGATAGGTTAGCAAAGGTAAGGATATACTCACTAGAAGCTTTTCTTTTCTCTCGACTTTCCTAGGTCTCTTGACTTGTTGCTTTGCATTATTCTATCAGGAACTGAAGGATTTCAAGGATCAAGATCAACAAAAGAAATCAAAGGTTTCACGCTTAAAACCTGGATGCTGTATGGGCAGATTGTTATTACTATTCCATGCTCAATCATTTTTGTTTACCAACACTTCATTCTTACGTATACATAAGACCAGATAACTTCTTGTATATGCACAGATCTTGGATATTGTTGTATCTTTTATTGGTCCCGAATTACTGATCAGAGAAGGCCATGCAAATAGTTACATGTCCTGCATGTGTGGGGAGGGGGAGGGGGTAGTCCACATACACTAGTTATGTACTCCCTCCGTCCCAAATTAATTGACACAGATTTGTCTAGATACGTGTGTATCTAGATGTGTTTTAGTGTATAGATACATGCGAATCTAGACAAATCTGTGTCAATTAATTTGGCACAGAGGGAATAGTATATATGCTTACATATCTATTCTCGTTGATGCAGCAAATGAAGGTCCTGTCTGACCTGCTCATAGCAGTATCAAAAGCAGAAAGGCAAGAAGCACGGATGAGGTTAAAGCAGGAATCTTTCAGACTTGGGAATATTGGTGTTATGAGGTAATCTCCCAATGATCCGCTTCCAACACTTAATGAGGAATATTAGGTTATGTTGAAATCTCCTTTGCGTGAAGAATAATACTTTGAAAATGAGCCACTGTTAACTCACTTGATACTGTTATAGTAGCACATATGCTGCGATTATCGTCTCATAGAGACAGGCTAATAGCATGACCTGTCAGTTGCTGTATAGATCCAGTGTGCCTTCTAGTATTGGCAACTTTTCTGGAACAATGGATGTTTCTTTATCTCTTCTATTTCCTGTTATGGTATGGACCATGTATTGCAACTTTCTTTGACTACTCTCTCATATAACTCAGAGCTGGAACTATGATATCGGAAACATGGGAGGATGGCCAGGCAATAAAGGACCTTAATTCACACCTTGTAAGTTTCTCCAGCTCGATAGATCTGTCCATTTCAGTACACACTATTAGCTATAATATTTGATTGTAAAAGCTGATCATAATGTTGAGAACACTTACTGTGGAACTTTAATTTATGTGATCTGTTCGGCTTTTGATACCCAGCCCGTAGCACTTTCAGAAGGCATATATTAGTCCAACTTCTTTTCCTTTTTGTCCTGTTTGCAATTTTGATTGCATTCATACATTACTAGCCTTAAGTTATATAACCAATAACCATCCAAGCATCTTATAGGACATCTTGATATTTTATAATTGAGCATCATGTACACAAGGGAAACGTTTTGCTCCTAATTTATTGATCTGGCTTGGCTTGGCATGCAGTTTATATTCCATACACCTTTATCTAATGAGGCACATTGTATGACTTGCAGCTCTTGTCTATACAATTTTTGCCTCCCTTCTATATATTCTTGACAGTGACGTGGCATCACTTTGTTAAATTGCTCATTATGGTGTACCTTTCTATAGAAATCATTGCTGGAAACAAAAGAGGCTATTGAAAGGCATCGTAAATCTCTAAAGAAAAGACAATCTGGTAAGTGTTACCCTTTCTTATAAAAAAATTATCATCTTGTACTGGCTCACATTGTTTACACGTTACCGATTGAACAATCTTGCACTGAAGATTTGAAGTATATATATGTATATTATTGCTTCAGTTCATTATTTTCTACAAGGGAAAGCTCTCTGCATTTACACAAGCAAGAGATACACATGCATATCAGTTTAAGTGATAATTGCTGTCACTTCTCTTTAAACACACTGCTTATTGGTCATGGTTTGCTATTTGTAGATAAGGGTGATGGCAGTGATGCTGAAACTAGCATGTCTGAGGAAGATTTCCTCTTACAGGATGAGATATGTAAATCTCGGTTAACAAGTATCAAACGGGTAAATTTGTTTTCCTGGTTGGTGGTCTGTTACTTGTTATTGAACACACCCTCCCCATCTTAACGTACTTTCGACAATTGAATGCCAGGAGGAAGAGCAGTATTTGAGAGAAAGAGATCGGTATGAATTGGAAAAGGGAAGGCTTATACGTGAAATGAAGCGTCTTAGAGATGAAGATGGGTCACGCTTTAATAACTTCCAAATTCTTCACCATCGATATGCTCTGTTAAATCTTCTTGGAAAGGGTGGGTTTAGTGAGGTGTACAAGGTATATTCTTTCTTCAGCTATACTTATTTTAAACAAAACAAAGGAAGCACTAAACCATTATTATCAGTAATGCATCTTTAAATACCAATGCACTTTGTGTTAATAAGGTAGTAGCACCACTGTACTTATTAATTTAGTTTTTTGACTCTATATATGCTCTTTTCAAGAGCTTCGTTTGGGTGGGCAGGGAGGCTGGGATCTTGGCCTATCCAAATTGGGCTTAAAAGGTACAAAATATGGGAGGGAGTTACATAGAAAGAACCAAACCTGGTACTCCTTCCGTCTCAAAATAGATGTCACAGATTTGTCAAAATTTAGATGTATCTAGACACTATTTAGTATGTAGATACATCCAAATTTAGACAAATTTCTGACATTTATTTTGAGACGAGGGAGTATTTAAATTCTACACAGTTGGATCAACAGAGAAACACTCAACATGTCTGGCATTGAACTGTCCATTGGCTTATTTATGTTTTTGATGGGAAAGGCAGGTGTTCTGCTCATTTCATTTAAAATGAAAAAGATACAAAGAATATTTACAGGACAAAAGAAGAAAACAATGCCCTCGTTGAGCCAAACGGTCACTCAACCGCCAAACATGTCCACCACCCAGAGAGTGATTGTGAATGAGTTCTTGGAAACGCCTTCAAGAAGGGAAACGGCGCACGTGGGCGCCATCGTCACCGGGATCGACCCCTGTCAAGGACTTAAGCTTTCGCTTAGAACCGCACGCAAGCATCCCACCGAACCTCAAAATCAGACACAGACCAGTGTAGATGAAGTACTCTATGATGATGTCTCCAAGGAGGACGCCCATGAACCATCATCGTCCCCCATCGAACCCTGAGCTTTCGCTCAGAGCCTTATGACTCCACCTATCCGAACAACTGTGACGGAAACCTACAAGGAGGACTGTACCTGATCCGAGAACTTCCACTTCACCACCAAGGAGGACTGTACCTGATCCGAGAACTTCCACTTCATCACCATCGAACCCTAACCATTGACCTACTGCACTGCTATTTGTCCTACTGAAATCCTACCACGGTGCCATCCAAGCCTCGCATGGGTGCTTAACGCCGGACTTACCACAACTATCACCTTCCGCTTCTGGTCCTTGTCTGTGGAGCTTATGTTCCTTTTCTGTTGTAAAACGCAAGGTGTTATGAAATAAGCGCATGGTATACTACCTTGTACCAGCTTTAATGTTGTATTTGTTTTGTATGTGAGAACATTGACTAGTTTTTCAGCTTTCTTTTTAAGCCATTTCACTGTGTTTTGATATAGCATTCACATCTGATCTGTAGAAATCTGAATATGGTAACACTTAACACAAAACTGTTCCTTTGAGCAGGCTTTTGACTTGGTTGAATACAAGTATGTGGCTTGTAAGCTTCATGGTTTGAATGCTCAGTGGAGTGAGGAGAAAAAGCAAAGCTACATACGGCATGCGATACGTGAATATAATATCCATAAGACTCTGGTTCATACAAACATTGTCAGGCTATGGGACATATTCGAGATTGACCACAACACATTCTGCACCGTCCTAGAATATTGCAGTGGTATAGTGATTTTCTTGACAGTGTAAAAATTCGGTTCTGTCAATTCTTTTGCGTGGAGTCTCGTGCCATTGATTATATCCATTTCCTCATGTTCCCTTAAGTATTGCTTTGTGCCAGGCATGCACGGTGTAATCCAGATACATTTACCTATGACGATCTCTTACACCAACAAACTTATTCCATTTTTTAATCGTAGCAGTATAGGTAGAGAAAGAAAATGTTCAACTCGGGAACTAAAAGGGACATTTAAACCATGCTTCCATATATGGTCTTGTTTTTTTTACAGTTACAACTTCCACATTGCCATTTATGATCTTTTTATGGAGCACTAATGCCACATTATGAGCTTATGAGGTATGGAACACAACTGCGATATTTTATCACTACAGAAAACTATGCTGATGTCATGAATATCTTAGATAGATTATTAGCTATTCTAATGTTATCTAATGGAGGCAGAAGTGATCGTTTGTAGTTGCTGAACATGGCATTGATGCCTGGCTTTGGAAAATATGGTGGATTGAAGTTTCTTCATTTTTTCTGTTATCTTATTATTAGTAGGTGTATAGTTCTTTCTGGTTTCCACTAATAAACATATAACTGACATCTAAAACTCCAGATCAGGAGGCTGTGACATCTAATAATGTTATCTCCATTCCTAATGTTTGGCGCAGGTAAGGATCTCGATGCAGTCCTTAAAGCAACACCAGTTCTTCCAGAAAAGGAAGCAAGGATCATAATTGTTCAAGTATTTCAGGGCCTTGTTTATCTTAACAAAAAGGCTCAAAAGATCATCCACTATGACCTCAAACCAGGCAACGTTCTCTTTGATGAGGTTGGAGTTACAAAAGTTACAGACTTTGGCCTCAGCAAGATTGTTGAGGATGATGTTGGGTCTCAGGGAATGGAACTCACTTCTCAGGGAGCTGGAACCTATTGGTGAGTGGCTGAGTGTGTTCACTTTTTAGTTAATTTTTACTAGCCCGGATCTTTGTGTTTTTATGGTATCTAAGTGTTTGTCGTTTGATTATCTGTACCTGGTGCAAGTGCATGCTCTTTTTAGGATTACCGTTGGTGTATAATTGTCTAACCTTCAAATTAAATTACTGTTTGTGGATTGCAACCATTCTTGTGTTACCGCCTAATGTAACCTTTTCATCCATACATCCCTACTGTTTTTAGTGTAAAAAAAAGTAAACCGGTTGTATTATACATTCAATTCTTATTTATGTCAGTGTGTCTTCTGCATCATTGTTCCTTCAGAATGACAATTTTTTCTGTTTTTTAATTCTTTGTTCTTCTTCCAGGTATCTACCACCAGAATGCTTTGATCTCAGCAAAACACCATTTATTTCATCTAAGGTATTGATTATTTGCCAGCATGTTTTACCTTTTAACGTAAAGTTGTAAACAACAGTTGGTTTATTCTACTGTCTCAGTCTGGTGTAGCTTATAAAAGATAGTCTCTCTACTGCCAGAGTTTGTTCCGGCTTTGTTTGGTCGCACCACCATTGGTGGATTGTGTGTTCCGCCTCCTTGGTGTTCTTCTAATACAAAACTATGCGCATTTCGGTGTTTGTTCGAGAAAAAAGCCCCGAGATATTACCAGACCTGTGCAGGCCCATCACATCTTGGGTTCAGTGGACCACGACACTAGATTATCTCTGGGCAAAGCCATGGGAAGCTGTTAGGCGGGTTGTGCTGCTGGAGGCTGTTGCCTGTTGGTGTTGGGAGGTGGGTGTGGTGCTCGCAGCAGTAGGATGCAAATACTGGTCTGCTGGCAAGGTAGAAGTGGATTGATGTGGAGGCTGCATCGATAGGTCAGAACAGGGAAATGGAAGGCAGTTGAGAGGGGGGACTGGTCGGGTGGATATGCGTTTTTTTTGTACAAAATCGGAGACATGATCCCTAGTTAACCCTCTTTCTTCAAGTTTTAGACTCATTTATGAGCTTCCCAAACTTTCAGTTTAAACAACCCAGTTATGGCAACTGCAGCTGAGTAAACTATCGTTGTTGTTGTTGTTGTCATGCAGGTTGATGTTTGGTCAGCTGGTGTAATGTTTTATCAGATGCTGTATGGGAGGCGTCCTTTTGGCCATGACCAGACCCAGGAGAGAATACTTCGGGAAGATACAATTATCAACGCACGGAGAGTGGAATTCCCTTCAAAGCCAGCTGTATCAAATGAGGCAAAGGTATATTTTCTGTTTGTTCATATGGTGCATATACCTTCTGAGCTGTCACTTGTAGTCGTAGCCAGGGACGGAACTAGAAATTGGCCACACACCGGGCTGGCTTAGCTGTGTAGACAGTGAGCTACTATTTGACATAATATTTTCAAGAATTTTAAAGGGAATTTAGTAAACTTTTGGGCCCGAGACTAGGGCTGCAGCACGGGCTTCCCTGGGTGCAGGTCCGCCCCTGGTCGTAGCGATTCCCTTGCTAGATTATGCATGATATGCACTGTGACAGGAGACTATCAGTTTGGTTTGAACTTTGTCCTGTATGTAGGCTCTAGTTTTGGTGGATGCCTTTAATTGTCTAAAAATTGATGATAAAATCCCTTATCTTTCATGTCTTAACCGTTGCAGCAAGTATGTGCCCATGTTGGCTAGTTTGGCAATATTTTTTTCTTGCATTGTCAATTGCCATAAGTTGAGAAGTTCAGCTGTATTATGTCATATATTTTTCCCATCTTTTTCTCAGTTAATTTCAACTTTACTTAAACATATGCAGGAACTGATACGCCGTTGCTTGACATACAATCAATCAGAGAGACCAGACGTTCTATCCATAGCTCAAGATCCTTACCTCTCTTATGCAAAGAGGTAGACACTACGTCTATGCATGGCTACAAGTTGAAGCTTTTTTTGGAGGTTGGGGAGCCAGTCTTGCAAAAAAAGGATTCTTGAGGGTGGTTAAAGATCCCACATACTCAAGAATATCCTGGATGGTGTAACTGTATATATTTGTAAATTTCAGCTGCTCTCATGATTGCGGTGACCTGAAGCATCAAAGGTCTGCCTTTTTTCCAGTTTAGAGGAAGTAGGGCATCAGTTTTGAGGGGCACTCTGATATCTCTCAATGTTCTCGTGCCGCCCCTCAATGTGAGATGTGATGTTTGCTTTTGGCTGGTGCCTAGCGGTCCTACCAATGTCCTTCAGAACGGTATTTATTCGTATGGTCGGTGAGGCTAGAACCAGCATTCATCAGAGATAGCCAGATAGTTGAACCTTCGATGTTCACATTCTGATGCATCTGCCTGGTTATATAAGGTGTATGTCAGTTATCTATGTTGGATATATAAGGGAATGTGTGACTTGGTTTTCTAAGTTTTTTCTTTTTTTGACCCTGGACCGTGAGGCAACATCCCCACAGCATAATTTTATTTATCAACCAAAAACAATTTTATATACAAAACACAGAAAGAAAATAACTACCTGTATGCAAATAGACAAATCAAGCAAAGCCTCTATCCAATCCACTAAATTTTTGTGCTGAAGAAGGGTTATATCATGAACAAACTGACGCTTCCACGGTTCCACCTAGCGAAAGTGGGTGTTTCCTTTCTGAAAATTTTCCCATTTCTCAAGAGCCAAATATTCCAGCAAGCTCAGCTAAAAAAATAATATTCCAGCAAGCTGTAATGAGAACCTCCATGACATGGTTTTCGAAGTTGGAGCTATGATCAACTACTAAATCATTATAAAGGTGGCTTATGCGACATTAATTTTAGATTCCTATTTCACCTTTTTGTGGTTGTGATTTTGCAACTCTTAGTACTATGTTTTACCCGCAAAAAAAAAGCTCTTGGTATGTTTTAGAAGCTTATGTGGTCAAGTTTATACCCGCGAATTAGTTACCGAAGGTCCTTTTTTCTCGTGGGGGATGGGATTCAGGGTTACCACGATTACTGAAATATAGCAGACAGCTATAGCAAGAATTTTTTTTTAAAAAAAAACTTCTGAATTCAAATTATTTTTTGAATATAAGACCACAAAACCAGCTCACTCTCACTGGTAGCACCCTTCAGTTCACCAGCCATGGCGAATGATCAACGGATGCAGTCGACCGCGCGAGGAGCCTGTGGGAGTATGAGTATCCATGCAACATCTGCGATCCTGTACAACAGTAGCAAATTCAAGGGACTGCCTAACCCGCTACCGCCTGAAAATTTCTTAACGTTCACTCGATTCGTTTGGCTCAGCTACGTAGTAAAAAGCCCCGTTGGACCGTGTGTCTCTCTCACCGTTATCACACTGTTGAGACACTTCATATGGTTTTATCATCAACAAGAAAGAATTCATATGACTTGGCATGCATGGAATAGTTACTGCCTAGTATATGGATTATTCGATTGACTTAAACTATCAGTACTCCAATTGTTCCATTTTTTTGTTACTTAGAAAGGACAATGCCCAGCTTTAGATTTTTTTTATTGGGGCAAAATAGGGTATCCCTCGATTCCTATTAAAAAGAAACCAGAGCTACAAATGTTCAACCAGAACACAAAGCACATCCTCAAGCAACACCCAACATCGCAGCGTATAGCTAACACTATAGTTTTGAGAAAGACAAAGACTACTAGAGAACATGTATTTTAAGGTACTAATACATGAACATAGCTGAGATCCATAGTTTTCTAGGATTTATTTTTCCTCTCCTCTATCTCCATGCTCTCCCATCAACTTCATTCATCACGTTGTCAGTCTCGCCGTCCATGGCGTCCATCTTGTCCTAACACTAAAACCTTCAACACGTACTTGTTCCAGGTGTTTTGCGCACCACATGAGCTGATCCCTTTTGCATTTCTCCATCTACAATACACTCCACCACGTAAACCAAAGACATATAGTGAAAAGAACCACGATGGGACTATCCGGCCACTTTTTCTTACAGCATGCCAAATTCCTGCTCCTCCAAATAATGTAGATTGCCTTTGTAGTTCCCATCATCAGAAACCATCGTTTTCTTCCAAAAAACAAGTCTAACCAAATGTACAAGAAATATTCCAAATTTGTGAATCCACAATTAACCTCCAAAACATAACTGACTAGGTTCAATGAATTAATTTCCTCATGGAGAAGACAGGATAATCACACTTATTAACCACTCTATGCCAAAGCACATATCTTGTGAGAATAATTTTCTTAAGAACTAGCCAAAGAATTTTTTTAATCCTAAGAGGGAATTTTATTTCTACAAAAATATACAGCACAACCCTACAATTTCGTATATCTCGATAAAAGGATGTGAAACTGAATTCTCCTGATTTGTTTATCAGACTCTGTGGTTGGTACAATACTATCGCATAGTTCTGCACACATGTCCTTTAGATCGTTGTCTCGCCAACTAAAATCTTCTAAACTTAAGTCAAAGATCAATTACTGTAGAACTCTGTTAACCTTATTTCTTCTTTTATGTTACATATCATATCGACAGTAGCTCATCTTGTGTTTTTCCAAGCATTGTTTACTTGTCCTTGCAAAATTCAAAAAATAGAAATAAAATGGTCTCCAATACAAAGTAGAGTCTCAAGGCTTGTAAGAAAAGGGCGGATAAGACAAGTGCGCAAATCCGGTGCTTTTAATCTTTTCGAAAATGGGCTATGGTCTCTCCTTGTGTTGGCATGACACCGGGCATTAGTCTTTGTTAGTTTTTTTGTTCTTAGCTCACTCCTATAGTCGTGTTGACCACATTTATTTGTATGTTTGTGTTTTAGTCATGGATTTATGTAGTCTTTGTGACCTTTTTGTTTAGATTTTGTTCATTTGGATTTTCTCCACTTGTTACAATAACCTTTCTTTTGATCTTTTCGTTTGGTTTCCACTTTTCTAACCCATCCACCAAAAAGCCTTTGAGTGTTTCTTGTTTTGGTATGGTTTTCTTGGTCACTTCACTTTGCTTGGTTCTTTTGCTTTCAAGTGTGGCCATTTGTCCAATACTCTCTTCCAAGGTAAAGTAAGCTCTCAACACCAAGTTCATTTGCCTATACCACACTTGTTTGGGTTCACCATGAATAGGGAAGGAGATGGAACACCTGATCACTTTTTTTGAATGATGACGAAGCCGCATATGGACACAACACCAAGAGATATGTCATCAATTCACAAGATTTGAGGCATGTCACGATGATACTTTTGATGAATTTCAGCAAGAAAATGCACATAATTGAGTGCAAATGACAGCCATCCAAGAAGCTATTGCCAATCTTGGTAATCTATCTCGCCACCATTCAAGTGCTTCACATCATCACACTCCTCGTCGCCAATAACATGCAAGCTCTTCAAGGTGACATGACATACCTCTTGAAATACAAGAAAGCTCTTCGCAAAAACTACCATCTCCACGACAAGAGGCTACCTCAAGCTATGAAGGTGACTCTTCTTAATCAAGGTCAAATTCAGGAAATAGTGAACCACATCGCCATGCAAGAAGACTCGTCCTTCATCAACATAACCGTCCTCGTGAAGAACCATAAGAGGCACCATAAGGTCGACACCGAAAAAACATCATCCTCAAGATCTTCACTCGACTTCAAGTGAAGAGTCCAATGTGGAAGAACATGCACATCATCGACGTGAAGATTTAGAAGACCATCCAAGCAACAATCATTAACATGAACGTTAATAATGAAACAATAATGATGATGAGGATAAACGACCACGAGGAAACCATGAGCGTCTCCAACGTCATGAAGAACATCATGCTCATCCAAGGAATTACGAGCAACCTCTCCACGCCCTCAATAAAATGAGTGTCCACAACGTGAATCCAAAGGACCACAACCGGGGCACACATCTTAAGCACCTCCACCACACCAAAAAGCCCAAGCACCTCAATCACGTTCTCAAGCACCTCAACCATGATGATAGGTTCAAGCACCTCAACCTCAACATGTGTCACAACAACAACAACAACAACAACAACAACAACAACAACAACAACAACAACAACAACAACAACAACAACAACAACAACAACAACAACAACAACAACAACAACAACAACAACAACAACAAAGACATGAAGCTCCACCTCCACCATTGAGGCAATAAGGCAATCAAAACTAACAACCACAAGCACGTTAATGTGATCAAGACCCGGATGATGATCCACACGATAGATCCAATAATGGGTCCAACCATCACCAAAGATGTCATCCTCCAAATGCATACCATCATCATCAAAGTCGAGGACAAGATGAAGAAACTTTTTCCAAGCTCAAGTTAATAATGCCAAAGTTTGTGGGCAACAATGATCCGAAAGAGTACCTCCCATAGGCCCTCAATGTTGACACGATTTTTTGGATGCAAAACTATAGCCAAGATAATATGGTGGCCATGGCATCGCTTGAGTTTGATGAGTATGCAAACCATTGGTGGGAAAATTTCCAAAATGCTCGCCAAGAGAGAAGAATGCCACCAATTGCTACATGGAAAGAAGGAACACTGCACTCCCATTTTGTCCCAACACATTACCCAAGAGATCTCTTCAACAATCTTCAAAATCTCACCCGAGGGACAAAGAGTGTGAAAGAATATTTCAAGGATATGGAACTTTGCATGATAAGATCAAATGTATAAGAACCAGAGAGCAAACCCTGGCATGATTCTTGTCGTGTTTGAATCATCTAATCAAGCGCATTGCATAGTTCCAACCTTACACCAACTTGGTTGAACTTTTGCATAATGCAAACAAGGCCTAGCATCAATTCCAAGATGATATCAAGTATGCCAAAACAAATGAATTCTTTGCCAACAAGACCACTTTGGTCATTCCTTCTCTAAGGGCAAAAGGGAATTCCTTAATAAATGCAAAGCCATCATTCAAGCCAATGACTACAACAATCTAACTTCCAACATATGGTAAACCGACAACATCCGCCAAAAGTTCCCCCTCAAGTAGCCAAGTGGATGTTACAAGTGTGAAGTAAGAGGGCAAAAATACTTTGAGTGTACCAACACCAAGGTCATGTTCATCAATGAGAATAAATATTATGAGTGAATGAGTTAAGATGAATATGAAGCTAAAGAAAGAGTAGCTCTCGCAAGTCATGACATGGGAACCAATGGCCAATATTTCCTAATGTATGACCATGATGCAAATCCAACGCTTGTTGTCACCCTAGGTCTTGACTACACAAGTCAATAATAGTGAAGATCAAAGATGCAACATCTTCCAAACCAAAGCTGACATCAGCGGAAGATCCATCAAAGTCATAATTAAGGGATGAAGTTGCCACAACCTAGCAAGCACTGAGTTATGTGAGAATCTCAAACTCCCTCTCCGTCAACATAGACATCCTTCTATGTGCAATGGTTGAGCGATAGTGGAACCTTCAAGACAAAACACATTGTGTCGATCTCCTGAACAATTGGCCCATATAAGGATACTGTTGAGAGTGATGTGGTCCTAGTGACCGTTTGCCACATATTGCTCGGAAGGCCATAGCACCAGTATATATGGCTAACAATGATGGCTGTGCCAGTATATATATATATATATATATATATATATATATATATATACATATATATATATATATATCTTCGAGTGGCTTGGAAAAATGTGTGCCTTGCACCCTATGACTCCTAGCCAAATAATTGCGAACAATGCAAAGGATTTAGCGAGGGTGCAAGAAGGAAAACCTTCAAGTGAGGTGAGTGATGAGCAAGAGAACCACAAAAAATGTATGTGATAGACAAAACGCAAATATGAGTGAAAAAATGAAGAGTGTTCTCATTGCCACGAAACGTGAGATGAAGAGGTGCGAGATAACCCATACATGACACATTATGTGATCATATGTAAAGGCGTGGAGCAAGACACTAACTATTTAATTATCAAAATTTGTTCCTTCTTTGATGGTTATTCTGCAGGAATTTGATGATGTCTTCCCCTCTGAGCTATCTGAAAGTACAAAGGAAGTCACCTAGAAGAGGGTGAATAGGCTTTTTAAAAATATTACGGCTTAGGCTCAAGTAAATGCGGAATAAAACTAACGTTTAATTTATTGAGCACAAAACCTAGCCACTAAGTTCACCTAGGTGCACCAACAACCTATGCTAAGCAATACAAGCAACAAGGTGATAGCAAGGTATAAATACTTCAAGCACGATGGCTATCACAATGTAAAGTGCATAAGTAAAGGGTTCGGTTGAGAGATAACCGATGGACGCGGAGACGAAGATTTGTTTCCCGAAGTTCACTTCCAAAGAAGCTATGTCTCCGTTGGAGAGGTGCGATGGCGCAATGCTCTCCGAACGCCACAAATGGCTCACCTCGAGGTGTGGTGGCTTGATGCTCACCCAATGCCACACAAGGCCTCACCCCGGATGTGGAAGCACGCAACTCACCGACGCCACAAAAGGCTCACCCTATTCTCCCAAGTGCGCACCACAAAAGGCGGGCACTTGCTCCACTATGGAACGCTTGAGGGCGGTCACCGAATCCGTACAAGATTGGGGCTAACTCCACAACTCAATTGGAGGCTCCCAACAACAAAGCCACAAAAGGCCAATAATGCCACAAAAGGCCAACAACGCCACAAAAGTCTACAAGACCACAAAAGGTCAACAAGACCATAAAAGGTTAACAATCCAACCACACAACCGTCTAGGGTTCCAAGGAACCCAAGAGAAACAAGCTCACAAGCTTGAACTCGCCGAATCTCCGAGGAGAACTCAAACCTATGCACCAAATGCAAGGGCAAGTCCTTCTCTCCCAAATTCCAACAAAGCTACAAAAGCTTGTTGGAGATATGCCCAAGAGGCAATAATAAAGTGGTTATTATCATATCTTCACACTTATGATAAATGTTTACATACCATGCTATAATTGTATTAACCGGAAACATTAATACTTGTGTGATTTGTAAACTAAAATAAGAGTCCCTAGTAAAGCCTCTTGTTAAACTAGCTTGTTGGTTAATATATGATCATGGTTTCCTGATCATGAACATAGAGATGTTATTAACAACAGGGTCATATCATTAGGAGAATGATATGGTGGACATACTCCTATAGATAAGCGTAGCATAAAGATCAAGTCATTTAAATAGTTCAATTGCTATATGCTTTCTGATACATAGTAACCTAATTCCTTCGACCATGAGATCATGCATATCACCTTTACCGGATGGATGCTTTGATGACATCAAACACCACACCGTGGCGGGTGGTTATAAAGGTGGCATTGAGTGTTCGGAAAGTATTGGTTGAAACACATGGATCAAGAGTGGGATTTGTCCATCCATATGACGGATAGATATACTCTGGGCCCTCTCGGTGAAATGTCATCCAATTAGCTTGCAAGCATGTGACTGGTTCACAAGGGATCACATATCACGGGAACGAGAAAAGAGTACTTATCGATGTGAGGTTGAACTAGGTATGCAGAGATACCGACGATCATAACCTCGGATAAGTAAACTATCGTGAGACAAAGGGAAATTGGTATCGTATGTAAGTGGTTCATTCGATCGCAAAGTAATCGTAGAAGTATGTGGGAGCCATATGAATTTCCAGATTCCTCTATTGGTTATTGTTCGGAGAAGTGTCTCGATCATGTCCGCATAATTCACGAACCGTAGGGAGACACACTTAAGGATTCGACGTTGTTTGAGTAGTTATGGTATTATGAGAAAGAGACCGAATGTTGTTCGGAGTCTCGGATGGGATCCGGGATATCACGAGGTGATCCGGAATGGTCAGAATAAGATTCATATAAGGAAAGTCCGTTTGAGTTCGGGAATGATTAGGTGTTTTCATCGAATGTTCTACAAGGGTCGGATTGTCCCAAGACCGGGGAGGGTACATGAGTGTGTCATTGAATGATTGCATCATGTACTAAGTGTTCTTGTTCCAAAAACATGAAAGTCAAATTGCCGGTTTGAAAGTCAAACGGCTAAAACAGAAACTGTGGAAAGCAGAAGCTGTGGGAAGCGAGGCTGTGGGAAACAAGCAAGAGGAGGTTGAAACCAACTTGGAGGAGGAGTTCCTCTCCTCCTTGGCCGGCGCCCAGCCCTAGGCCGAGTTGGGGAGGGACTCCCTCCCTCCCTGGCGCGCCTAGCCCCTTCACCTATAAAAGGAGGGGCAGGGCTCCTCCTTGAGACACACAAGTTTCTACCTCTAATCTCCGGTTTAGAGCCGTTTTGGTTTAGAGCTTCTAATTGCTTTAGCCTGCGGTTTAGAGCCTTCTAATTGGTGTGTCTAATCTATAGACCACTAATAGCCCTCTCTCATACTCCACCATACTCGCTCCGGCTTAAGGCGAAGCCCTGCGGGATCTCCCCTCTACTTCCGGTACCACGCCGTTGTCTTTTAGGAATCGCGAGAGAGTGCTACAACCTCCGCTTCTTTGGAACAAGGAGAGGAAGGTCTTCGTCAGTACCGACGTGTGACCGATTGGGAGCGCTGCGGAACGCAGCCGGAAGGATAGTCTCCACGATCTTGAGATCGGAAAGAGTACGACTACATCACCCACGGGAATCGGCGCTGGTTAACCGCTTTGGGATCTTCGATGGTAAGTTCCCCTATCAACTCGTTGCTACAATCTAGTAGATAGATCTTGGCTTGTTTGTTTGTATGCGATAGAAAATTTTGTTTTTCCATGCTACGAACCCCTACTGAGGTATCGAGCCGTGTCTATATGTAGATATGTTGCCGAGTAGAAACACAATGGTCATTGTGGGCGTTGATGCTTTTATTGTCGATTGCTTCTTGTGTACTTTGCATCTTGCGGTATGTTGGGATGAAGCGGCCGGGCTAACCTTACATGACATCGTTCATGAGACTTGCTCCACGCTTGACATGCAACTTGTATTGCATAAGTGGCTTTATGGGTGCCTGTTTCTCCTAGCATAGTTAAGATCCAATTTACAACGGTGATCAACAATGATAGTATCAATGTTGTGGTTCTTGTTCGTAAGTTAGAACGACACTTATTGAAAGCCCCAAACCACGTAAAATATGCAAAGAAAGTAGAGGCGTCTAACTTTGTTTTGCGGGGTGTCTTGATGATGTGATATGGCCATGATTGTGATTATATTTGATGTATGCAATGTTCCTTATTGTAAGTTGGCAACGGCGGAGCCATATGGTTGTCTTTAATTTATGTTAAGACCCGCGTGTCTATTCAAAGTAGTTGTAATAGTTGAAGCCGGTGGACGACAACCATGGAGAAGCGTCATTGACCTTGATGCAATGCCGGTGATGATGGAGATCATGTTCGTGCTTGAAGATGGAGATCAGAAGCACAAAGAAGAAAGGCCATATCATATCACATATTATGAATTGCATGTGATGTTAATCCTTTATGCATCTTGCATTGCTTAGTAGACGACGGTAGCATTATAAGATGATCCCTCATGCACATGAATTTCAAGTTCGAAAGTGTTCACCCTTAGTATGTACCGTTGCTAATGCTTGTTGTTTCGAAGCACCACGTGATGATCGGGTGTGTTAGATTCCGCAAGTGTATACAACATAAGCAAGCCAGATTTGCTTATGTGGTAGCTAAGGTTTGATCTTGACGAGCCTAGCATGTACAGACATGGCCTCAGGAACACGGATTACCGAAAGGTAGAGCATGAGTCATATAGTAGATATGATGAACATGTTGATTGTTCGCCGTTGAAGCTATATCAACTCTCGTGATGATCGGTTTTGATGTGGTGGATTTGGTTTGTGTGATCACTAAAACAATGTGAGGGATATTGTTTTGAGTGGGAGTTCACCTAGATTAATTTAATTATTAATTAGAACTCAATTTATCATAAACTAAATCAAAGTGAATTTGCATAGTTGTTGTAGTCATTGGCATCCGTTTACCACCTTACGCTTAGTTATAATTGAGATGATAGAACTATAGAATTCTGGTTAGTTACTTTACGAACTGGTATCGTATTGTTTTTGAAGTGTTAATCTAAAGTCTAAAATTCCTATTGCAAACTTTCAGTAAGTTCCGATTACTCCATGAAGTTTAATAATTGGTATTAAAACAAGAGTGACAATTCCAAGTGTTAGTGTATCATGTTTGTCTCCATGATTCTTGATATTCAAAGAATTGTCTTAATATCAAGGTTATCTAGGATCTGAAAGAGTTGTTTCAGAAACCATGATGTGTGGAAGATATTGTGATATCTGAAACGAAGTTTTGGTTGCAACATGATAGAGTATAATATGGCTAAAGTCATGTTCTCATATTTGATGAGAATTTGCAAAAGGTTGGAGACACTTGTTGTCCTAATCCTCCAAATGGTTTTGGATAGCAACATAATACTCATAATTCATCGTTATAAGTTAAAAGTAGCTTGATCATGGACGATTCCATGATAAGGGTGAATATTTGATGTAGGTAAAATGTTTACTACACCAAGAGATTACTAAAGAAAGGAATTTGAAAGAACACCAAACATTTGATGATGGTGATCTACTTCAAAGTGCAAGTCCAAAGACATTGGTATTTAACTATACACGCTTTTGGACTATATGTCATATGTATGACTCCACTATTGATGTTGATAGATTCTTTCAAACAGAAAAGGAAATATTGAAAGAAAATCTCATAAATATATGGCAGAAAGGAAAAGACTAGAATTGTTCAGTTTAAGTATATAGATGATATATATGTTATGGCTATATTCTTTGCTTATTAAACAATGTGGTTCTTAAGTATTTAATACTGAATTTGTTGGTATGAATCGTCATACGAAACAACAGAATTCATGAACTACAGTGGCCTAAGTAATTAGCAAAAGAATATGTGATGATGTTCATCGAGAACAAATAAAGGGTTATTGTGTTGCTCGTTAAACATCAAAGCTTGCCTTCAAAGATTTGTTTTATCAGGTATTATGAGAACAAAAGGGTTGTTCAAATAATTTCCGTAATTCATAAAAGATGGATGATTCACAAATCTCGTTGGAGAAATCACATCCATAAAACTAGTGCTAAAAATGTCGAAAGACAAATTGATTGAAAGATCACTTAGGAAGTGACATCGCCGTTTGAATTATATTGGAAAGAAAACATGAAGAAAATCCATATGGATGGAATTTTGGAGTCTATTTGATTTTGATCAAATGACACTTGTGAAACTTTCCTAGAGATAATTGAAACTTCGTTCATAGGCCAAAAGGGAACGAATGACTAGCTTATTTGAACTTGTACATATTGTTGTACAAAGTACATCATGTGTAGTCAAAAGCGATGGATTTCAACTTCATATGCTTTCTCCGAGAATTTGAGTGAATATATGAATATTTACTTAATAAGGATAAAGTATGAAACATTTGAAAAGTTCAAAGACTTTCAAGATGAAGTGCAAAATCATTGTAACAAGAATATAAATAGTTTATGATAAGATCATAAAGGAAGATATTTGAGTTACAAGTTTAGCATAATACCTAAGATTTAAGGAATCGTTCCGTGGATTTGCATTTTCCCGAAACACCATAAGAGTATGGAGCGTTCGAGATATGTAATTAAACCTTGTTTGACATGGTAAGATCGAAGGTATAATTCATAAAACTGCCATTGTATTTTAAAGATTAAAAGCTTTAGAGATTACCGTTTTTCCACTGAAAAGAGCTCCATCATAATCCGTTGAAATGACACCATATAAAGTTATGGTTTGGGATAAAACCCAAGTTGTCCTTTCTTAAACATTGGTATGCTATGAATAAGAAAGATGTTTGCAACCAAAGTCGGATGAACTTTGTCTTTGTATGTTATTTGAATAACTGTTAAGTAATCCTCCATAACATCGGAGACAAAAGTGTTTGTCACTTAAAAGCGTCAAGTTTCTTTGAGAAGGAATTTTTCGTGAAAAGTTAAGTGGGAGGACAATAGAACTTTGATAAGGTTAAAGAACCTTAGTATGTGCAAAGTTGCAATAGAAAAGTGTTAGGAGGCAACAATGCTCAAGGCTCACGTGCCTCAAAAGGTTGTGGTCACGGAGATCTAAGTTCCTATTGAAACAAGTAGATCGGGTAAACAATCAAATACCAAGATTTGAGGGTTGAATCATTATTTGAGAATAATGAACCGACTACATACAAAGAAGCGATGATGGGCCCTGACTCTGTCAAATGGCTTGAAGCCATAAAATCCGTGATAGTTCCATACACGAGAAATCAAGTTTTGAACTTGAAGGACCCTCGAGAAAGGTGTAAGACCTTACAGTTGTGTCTGGATTTATAAAGAAATAGACATGGGTGTTTCACATCTATGAAGTAGTCAACATGTTGGGAAAGAGTTCACAACAATGTTCAAAGGTTGACTATGACAAGATTTGATCTTTCATAGTGATATTTAGTCTAGATGGATTAATGTAGCAACCACTACATATAATTTGTTATATGGTAGTTGTATAAACAAAACAAGTTCTTCTAATAGAATCGTTACCTAGGACATGTGCATAACACGGTCCATAGGGTTTTGTTAATTCAAAAGGATGCTAAAAGTATATGCAAACTTCAATGGTTAAAGTGAGCATCGCGGAGTTGGAATCTTCACTGTGATGAAACTGTTAAAGGAGTTTAAAAGTTCATCAGAGACGATGGAGATGCTTGCATTTGCAAGAAATTAAGTGGGAGCGCTAAGACATGTTTCTAATACATTATGTGGAAGACATATTGTTGATTGGAAATAATGTATCCTTTATTAACACATATTAAGAATTTCATCCCGATGAAAGACTTAGGCAGAACCCAAATATTTGGCATCAATAGACGCTAATATGGTTGTGCCAGAAGTACATAGACGAGATATTGAATGAGTTTAATATAGAAACTACAAGAAAGGTTCTTGTTGCACAGAAAGGATTGAATGAGTTCAATGTTGATGATATATTCAAGTGTATTGACATTTGGTAAAGTGAAACAAATAATCAAGTATAGATTGATACTTGATGTATAAAATCACAAAGAGTATTTATATCAATCATACTGTGATATGTACAAATCCAGATATGTCCTATGCTCTAAATGTTGTGAGCATATACCAGAATGATTCGTAAGATGATCATTGGACAATAGTAAGGAAGAACTAAGAGTATAAATTTTTGTAGAAGTGACAAATAGATGGTTAGTTCATTGTAAAAGTACTACATTGATACTAGTTTTGTCACAAAGTACAAATTAAGTTTATCTCAATCTAAACTAAGGGTGGCACAATATAATGGAAAGTGAGTTCCATAATGGATTTGGATGAGTTCCAAAGTTAAGACATTGTGACAGATACTACGACAAAAGGCTAAGTATATGACTGCTATAATAGCAGCTAAAGAGGGTATTTGTGTCAAGTAGTTTGTTATCAAACTAGGTGTAGTTCACAGCGGGATAATACTATGAAGATATATTGTGCGACAATATTATCAACATGTTTTAACCCCAAAAGAACTAAAGGTCACACCAAAGGACCAAATTTGTACGAAGCCATCTCATTAGAGAATGAGTGATGCGTAGAGACGCAAAGACATGCAATTACACACGGACCTGGAAGTGTCAGATCCGGAGATCAGTTGACCACTAGCAATCGTGTACATACAACACCGGAAAGCCATAGGTGTTGAATACACAAAGGTTTGAAACTAGATTATTGACTCTAGTGCAAGTGGGAGACTGTTGGAGATATGCCCAAGAGGCAATAATAAAGTGGTTATTATCATATCTTCACACTTATGATAAATGTTTACATACCATGCTATAATTGTATTAACCGGAAACATTAATACTTGTGTGATTTGTAAACTAAAATAAGAGTCCCTAGTAAAGCCTCTTGTTAAACTAGCTTGTTGGTTAATATATGATCATGGTTTCCTGATCATGAACATAGAGATGTTATTAACAACAGGGTCATATCATTAGGAGAATGATATGGTGGACATACTCCTATAGATAAGCGTAGCATAAAGATCAAGTCATTTAAATAGTTCAATTGCTATATGCTTTCTGATACATAGTAACCTAATTCCTTCGACCATGAGATCATGCATATCACCTTTACCGGATGGATGCTTTGATGACATCAAACACCACACCGTAACTGGGTGGTTATAAAGGTGGCATTGAGTGTTCGGAAAGTATTGGTTGAAACACATGGATCAAGAGTGGGATTTGTCCATCCATATGACGGATAGATATACTCTGGGCCCTCTCGGTGAAATGTCATCCAATTAGCTTGCAAGCATGTGACTGGTTCACAAGGGATCACATATCACGGGAACGAGAAAAGAGTACTTATCAGTAACGAGGTTGAACTAGGTATGCAGAGATACCGACGATCATAACCTCGGATAAGTAAACTATCGTGAGACAAAGGGAAATTGGCATCGTATGTAAGTGGTTCATTCGATCGCAAAGTAATCGTAGAAGTATCTGGGAGCCATATGAATTTCCAGATTCCTCTATTGGTTATTGTTCGGAGAAGTGTCTCGATCATGTCCGCATAATTCACGAACCGTAGGGAGACACACTTAAGGATTCGACGTTGTTTGAGTAGTTATGGTATTATGAGAAAGAGACCGAATGTTGTTCGGAGTCTCGGATGGGATCCGGGATATCACGAGGTGATCCGGAATGGTCCGGAGAATAAGATTCATATAAGGAAAGTCCCGTTTGAGTTCGGGAATGATTAGGTGTTTTCATCGGAATGTTCTAGAAGGTCCGGATTGTCCGGCACTCCGGAGGAGGTACATGAGTGTTTCATTGAATGATTGCATCATGTACTAAGTGTTCTTGCTGTTCCAAAATATGAAAGTCAAATTGCGGTTTGAAAGTCAGCGGCTAAACAGAGCTGTGGAAAACAGAAGCTGGGAAGCAGAAGCTGGGAAACAAGCAAGAGGAGGTTGAAACCAACTTGGAGGAGGAGTTCCTCTCCTCCTTGGCCGGGCGCCCAGCCCTAGGCCGAGTTGGTGAGGACTCCTCCCTCCTGGCGCCTAGCCCTCCACCTATAAAAGGAGGCAGGGGGCTCCTCCTTGAGACACACAAGTTTCTACCTCTAATCTCCGGTTTAGAGCCGTTTTGGTTTAGAGCTTCTAATTGCTTTAGCTTGCGGTTTAGAGCCTTCTAATTGGTGTGTCTAATCTATAGACCACTAATAGCCCTCTCTCATACTCCATAATACTCGCTCCGGCTTAAGGCGAAGCCCTGCGGGATCTCCCCTCTACTTCCGGTACCACGCGTTGTCTTCTAGGAATCGAGGAGAGTGCTACAACCTCCATTTCTTTGGAACAAGGGAGAGGAAGGTCTTCGTCAGTACCGAGCGTGTGACCGATGGGGAGCTTTAGGAAGCCGGAAGGATCGTCTACACGATCTTGAGATCGGAAAGAGTACGACTACATCACCCACGAGAATCTGCTCTCGTTAACCGCTTTGGAATCTTCGAGGGTAAGTTCCCCTATCAACTCGTTTCTACAATCTAGTAGATAGATCTTGGCTTGTTTGTTTGTATGCGATAGAAATTTTTTGTTTTCCATGCTACGAAACCCTACAAAGCTATTGGGGGAATAAGGGAGGAAGAACACAAAAGGAGACCACAAAACTCTCCAAGATCTAGATCCGAAAGATTCCTTCACAAAGAAGGGATTTAGCTTGGGGGATTGTAGATCTAGATCTCCTCTCTCAAATCCCTCAAAAAGATGCAAGAATCATAGGAGGGGAAACGGAGAGGGAAAGCTTCTTCAAGGTTGACAATGGAGGAGAGAGAGAAAGCCAAGAACCAAGAAGAAAAGCTAGTACCCACGAAGGGGAAGAGGAGCCCCTTTTAAAGGGCTCCCAGATCTGCCCGTTATGGGCATTCGCGACTCCTGGCCGGAACTTCCGGTGGGAGGCCGGAATTTCCGGTGGCACACAACCAACGGTCAAAAACTGCGGAGCGAGAAACTGAAAACGCGAATCCTGGTCGGAACTTCTGCCGGTTCACCGGAACTTCCGGTGGGAGCAAAACTTCCGGTGGAAGTTCCGACAGAAGTTCCGTCAAATAGACATATTCAAAACAGAAGGTTACTGAACGTGAGCGAAACAAGAGCCGGAAGTTCAATCGGAACTTTTGGCGGCAACTAGGCCTGAGCGGAACTTCCGGTCCCTGGCCGGAACTTCCGGTGGGAGCGAAACTTCCGGTTGAAATTCCGACTGAAGTTCCGTCAAATAGCACATCCAAAACAGAAGGTTACTGAACATGAGCGGAAGAAGACCCGGAACTTCCACCGGAACTTTCGGCGGCAAAGATGCCCTAGCATAACTTCCGGTGGGAAGCCGGAACTTCCGGTCAGGGAAATTCCAGAAACCAGAAAACCAAAAAACCAGTAACGCAATAACTTTTGCATCCGAACTCCAAACGGGATGAAAGCAATTTTGTTGGAAAGATAACAACGAATAGAATCACCTTGGGAGAAAATACCATGAATATATATGTGAAGTATCCCCCAAGGTGTGGAGCCGGAAAACTCGCAAGATCAAAAACCGCAATAAGATATGCAAGTGAAATCCTTATTTGAAGAACTAGAGCTTGTTATGATGATGACCACAAGCTCTAGATCCTCTCATGGACAAGCACCAAATAACAACCAAGAAAGATGATGCTATGAATGCAAAGGTTTGAGCTATCTCCGAACAATGCAAACGAGACACCCGCTTGAGAGCCCCTCTTGATAGTACGGCTATCTATCCTAAACCCGGTCTCCCAACTAACAACAAGAGACCGGCAAAAGAGAAGCCCTATCAACATACCTTTTCCTTGAGCATCCCACTTGAACTTGATGTAGACCGTCTTGTTCTTCTATAGTGGGAACACCTTTCTTGTTTGCTCTTGCTTGATGAAGATGAAGACTTGCAAATTGCTCCCCCATACTCCATGGGGAAACCTCTTCTTTGAACTTGTCTTCATCATTCCATGAGCACGAGGATGGCAAGCTTCAAGCATGAGATCTTCTAGAGATGGCGCATCTTGAGCTCGCCCTTCTTCATCCCTACTTGAGGTTGATCCATATTGATGCAACTCTTTGCACATGCCTTGATCGACCTTCAAGCTCCTTCTTTCTACATGATTCCAATGGGCACAAAGCCCTTGGACATTTCTTCATCTTCCAACCTTGATACCAACACATGGCCCAAGCGATGCCAATGGACAAACCTACAAGTGAAACTTAATTTACACATTAGTCCATAGAGATTGTCATTAATTACCAAAACCACACATGGGGGGCATACATGCCCTTTCACTATCTAATGCACTCCCTCTGCTTCGAGGAATTGAGCACCGCATAGACCTCATCCCCGGTGCACCACTCACAAATCGTGGCGCCTATCGCACAAACCTCGAGGAGAAAAGGAAATTGAAAAAGTCAAGAACTTTTCTCCAGAGGTACGATTCAAGAAAGCCTAAGTCTATGCACGATTCCCGTGATTCTTTTCCCAAAGATGGATGATACTTTGAATATGTGCATGGATTGTCATTCCATCAATTCCATCACCATACATTATTGGTATCCCATACCTATACTCGAAAATATGCTCGATGAACTTAGTGGAGACACTATATTTTCTAAACTTGATCTTTGTAGTGGTTACGACCAATTCTACATGTTTGTTGGCGATGAATGGAAAACCGCATTCAATACCAAGCTTGGTATCTATGAATGGTTGGTTATGCCATTTGTATTATCAAATGGCCCATCTACTTCCATGAGATTAATGAACCATGTCATACACTCTATCATTGGAAAATTTGTTGTGGCATATTTTGATGATATTCTTGTTTATAGAAAATCACTTGAGGATCATGTTCAACATGTGAAATAAGTTTTGGAAATTCCTCGCAATGAAAAACTTTATGCTAATCTTTCCAAGTGCTCATTTGCTCGCAACAAATTGTTTTTGCTTGGTTTCATTGTTTCTTCCAACGACATAGAAGTGGATAACTCAAAAATTGAGACCATTTGAAATTGTCCAACACCAACAATGGTTGGTGAATATGAAGTTTCCATGATCTAGCTGGTTTCTATTATCGATTTATCAAAGATTTTTCTACAATTTCTTGACCCTCAACGAGTTAGTAAGAAAAATGTACCTTTTGTTAGGAGTAAATCACAAAAAATTGCTTTTTAGGAACTTAAAAAGAGGTTAACCAAAGCTCCACTACTTATTTTACCAGATTTCTTGAAAACTTTTGAGATTGAATGCGAAGCAAGTGGCATTGGCATAGTCGGCGTACTTATGCAAAATAGACGCCCCATTGCTTACCATAGTAAGAAGTTGGATGGCGCTTGCCTCAACTATCCCATTTATAACAAGGAATTATTTTCTTAGTTTGTGTTTTACAAGTTTGGCGCCATTACCTTTAGCCTTGGAAATTATAATTCATTTCAACTATGCGTTGTTGAAATATTTGAATGGGTTAAGACACTTGAGCAAAAGGCATGCTAAGTGGGTAGAATTCATAGAATATTTCCCTTATATTATTAAATACAACAAGTTCAAATATAAAGGATTCTCTTTCCCGCAAGAATACACTCCTACTTACACGCCTTGAGATAAATGTATTGCATCTTGATGACATTAAGGATTTATATCCTTTTGATTCCTTCTTTGGCCCAATTTTTGCAAAGAAGTCCATTGAAAAGGGATTTGATGACTTCTATTTGCAAAAGTATTTATTTCAGACAAAATAAAATTTCCATTCCAAAGTTGTCTCTCAAACTTTTTCTACTCCAAGAAGCTCATGGAGGAGGCTTAATGGGCCACTTTGGCCATGACATGACATATTCCATGTTGTGCACTCATTTCTTTCGGCCAAAGATGAAGTGTGATGTGGAACGACACGTCAATGGTGCATGGCATGTTTATAAGCTAACTACAAATCCAACCCTTTTGGTCTTTATACTCCATTGCCTATTCCACATGCACCAATGTCCGATATAAGCATGGATTTTGTAGTAGGATTGCCTGGATCAAAGCATGGTCATAATTCCATATTTGTTGTTGTTGATATGTTTTCTAAAATGGCCCATTTCATTCCATGCCATAAGATCAATGATGCTTCACATGTTGCAAATTTGTTTTCTAGGAAATTCTCCTTCTCCATGGTGTGCCAAAGTGTGGCATCCCGCAAAACCACTACTAGAAAATCGCGTTGATTTTGTGCATTGCATCATCATGACATCATCATGCATATTATTTTTACTTGAAACTATGTTGCGAAAGACTATTGTTTTTCTAAAACTAGCCTCCTTCTATTTCAAATTAAACCCCCGGATGTTTCCGGATATTTAGTTTGTCTAAAACTAATTACAAAAGTTATTTTTAAATTAAATAAAAACCTATATTATTTTTAGGGGCGGTCGGGCAGGCCGACCCGATCGACCACCCCAAAGACAAAACGGTCCACCCCAAACCCTTTTCTACCTAGTCCTAACCTACCCAGCCCCCCCCCCCCCCCCCCCCCCCACCCCATGCCGCCACGTCACCCTGGCCATTCCCCCCACCCTATCAAACTTTGCCACCTCATCCTGCCCTCTCCCCACACCCGCCGCCTCTCACCCCTGAAACCCACTCACACACACGCACACCACCCCTTCCTGCTGGCCCACTCCCCTGGCCCCACCCCAAGCCCCACCTGCCGCTCCCCTGTTCCTCTTCCCCCCCGCATCCACCGCCCCCACCTTCCTTCTTCCCTGTCCCTTCTCCTTCCCTTGTTGCAGCCGCCGCCCCCCACCTCCGTGCCGCCTCCTCCTCCGCCTTCCTGTCCCGGCGCCGCTCATGGCTCCCGCCTCGCCGCCTCAACGCTGCCCCTCCCCACCTCCTGCCCCTTCCCGCTCCGGTCCGCGCTGCCGCCGTGTGGCATCCCGCGAAACCACTACTAGAAAATCACGTTGAATTTGTGCATTGCATCGTCATCATCATGCATTGTTTGCATAAAAACTATGTTTGCAAAGCCCGTGTTGTTTTCTAAACGCCCCTCCTAATTCAAACAGCAAAAACCGGGTCCCCGGAATATTTTGTTTTGGCCGCTATCGGTTTGCATATGGCCCGTTAAAATAAATAAAAGGTGTAAATATTTTCAGTAGGGGCAGTCGGACGGGCCGAATAGACCCGAACGACTACCCCCAGAAATTAAATCGGTCCAGCCTCTAAATTCTATAGCTACCTAAAACCCTACCCACACCCCGCCACATCACCCACCTATCCTAGGCCGCCACGTCCTCCCCAAACCCTCACCAACCAGGGCTGCCACCTAGGCTGAGCCTCCCCTCCCCACCTAATCTCTATCCTCTCTCTCTCCTCTCTCAACCAACCAGCCAGCCCCTCTCCTCACAGCACACACATGCACACAAACGCTGCCCGCGCGGGACCCACTCCCCTGTCCCACGTCGCGTCCCACAGCCACACCCACTCCTCCCCAGCCGCCACTCTCCCTGACCGCTGGGGCCCCCACCTCGTCCAACCCACCACAAAGACACCACCTCACTGCCACCGCGGCCCCGGTCCCACCCCTGACGCTCCCACCAACCGCACGCGACCGTCCTCTCCCTCGCTCCCACCTCTCCCCCGTCCTCCTCGGCCGACCAAGCCTTGGCCGGGCGTCCCGAGCACGCTCGGTCTGCCCGCCTCCCCTAGCCGTCGTCCTGGTTTCCCCAGCCGCGCAGACGCCATCACCCCGTCCCGCCTCGAGCTCCGCGCCCCAGCTTCCCCAACCTCGCCCTCCTCCACCCGAAGGCATGAGCCCGCGCCTCGCCACCCGCCACCTGCCCGCCCGCCCGCCTCAAGCTCCTCCTCCACCTCCCTGCCTCTCGCGCTGGCCGTGGCGCCTCCTCGCTGCCCACCTCCGCTCTCCCGCCAGAGACCGCCTCGGCCTTGGCGTCCTCGCCGCCAGCGCTCCTCCACCTGGCTGAGCTCGCTCCCGCGTTCCTCCGGAGCCTCCCCGACGCCACAGCCTGCCTCCGGCCCGAGCCCCCCGAGCAGCCCGCCTCCACCGTGCTAGCCCCAGCCCGGCGCTGACCTCCGAGCCCCGGTCTCGTCCTGTCGCCGCCTCGCCTCGCCTTGGTGGCCACCTCGCCGCGCCGCCGTGGCCACGGGCCTTCTCCTGCAGAGCCCGCCACCGCATGAGCGAGGGCCTCGCCAGCCGCATCGTCGCGCCTCCCCTCGCTCGAGTCCTCTTCTCTCTGGCGCCGTCGCTGCCGCTTTGCCCAAAGACGTTCTATCTCGCTTCGCTTGCCGCGGTCACGCTCGTTGGTTGTTGTCCAGCAGCAAACCATGTGGTGGTATTGTTGCGTTAGGTTCTGCTAAGATCGACAACCACCGAACCCGAACCCTCGACAAGAGCTCCGCCACTGTTTTCCTATTCTGTCGACAAGGAGCACCGAGTATGCCGTCCCGGAACCCGATCTCGTGGAACGCCAAGGCCCGAACCCGAAGCACCATCGAAGTGCCATTCAAAGCCCCATCGACAAGATCGCCCTCGCGGACGCAAGTACCCGTACCGATCCACTCAAGTTCGCCATCGGCGACAAGAACGACAAGAACCGAGGCGAGACCGATGCCCGACACCCGACCAAGTACTTCCTCCTAACGCCACGATCTCCGCCGTGGAACGACAAGACCTTCCGTATACATGACCCGAGGACCGAATGCGACAAGACCTACCTCGAGTCCGAGAACGACCGTCGAACCACGGACCGAGGCCGAACCCGAACCGGAACCCAAGATCGTGAGCCCCCCGATGTGTGACCCTTCCTCGAACCCTATTTTATAACATATCAACTTGTTGCATATTTAATTGTCATATCGCATGCATATCTGTGGTTTGGGGGCCTTATGCCGATTCACCTAATAATTAAATATGGGGCCCATATGCGGGCAAATCTAGTCTCATATCGGCCTCATTTAAATCTGTGTAGCGAACCGGTGCTACCTTTTGCCTTGTTAAACAACACTTAAATTGCGGGGCTTCTAAATAACATGAACCACCTAATTAATTGTCGGGACCCCGGTTCCGTTTAACACTGTCTAATTGCATTGCACCTTTGCCATGTCATGCATCATACATGCATCATGTCGATCTTTTGCCGTAGTATTAAATATTGCATCCGGTGTTTCTTCTAGCGTTTTGGTTCTTCGCGGATAAGGCCGTTGAGTTGATGTGAGCTTCGCCCCGATCTTCGGATGAACCTTCGACAATGTTTTCAGGCGAGCATCTCCCCCTTTCTACCTATCTTACTTTGATAGTATTTATTCCCTCCTGTTGCTCTATTGCTATCTGTGTTGCGATGCTTTAGTTTCCGTACCCTTGATATCCCTTGCAGCCATATATTGCCTTGGATACATCCTATTACCTGTTGTTTGGTAGATAGCTGGACTTGCGCGTCGTAGTCGCTTGCTCTATTGTCGCTGCGTGTCGTCAAGTGCCACAGTTGTTGATGTATTGCCTCATGTTGTTGTTGGAGATGATCATAGTTTTACTTATTGTTCACTTTAATTCCTGTTTAACAACTAAAATTGAATAAGCAGAGGCATCGGTGGGTGATAGATAATATTTGGTTTTCCGAACGCCCTTGTGTCCCGTGGGACCCCGAGTACTTGATACATTCCTTGATTTATCGCGCTATCCACATACGGGTGATATGGGCCCCTTAGCGAGCTTGATTCCGTCTTATTTCTTGGGGCCACAAACTAGTTTGGGGCTTTATTACTATCCTGTACTTATGCCATGCTTTACTGCTTTATTTACGATTGTGCGAGGAGCACACTGTACTGTTTAGGAAAGCGGAGTGATTACGCGGTGTCGACAAGCCCCGTTTGGGGTTCCCAGTCGCTCACAGCCATTGACGCAGACCTTGAGGCCGTCTCGGAGCTTGCTTACTCCGTTGCGGGATCTACTCAAAGGGGTGGCCCCCTGAAATATTTCTGAATCTTGTGATTGCTCTGTCGTGAGACCTCGTTGGGTTTTGATTTGGTTTTTCCGAGGTTGATCGTGTGTGTGTTGCTATTTGTGCACCCGGCGGTAAAACTTTCTCGAAGCCGTGTCATGTTATGGACGACTTGGAGCACAGTATCTCGACCATACACAAGCATAACTAAAGTTTATTGCTATAAATTTGACTTTATAATGACTAGTAATCAGCTTCACTATAATGGAATGGCTAATCAATACTGCCCACAATTGCTTGTTTGATGTGTCGCTTGCGACCATTGTACCTGACTAGTAAGTATGACAACTACAACGGAATGGCTGAATAAAAGTACAAACAAGCTGCTGGGTTTTGGGTTTATCTCACGCTATCTCGTATTTGATTAGTAATTGTTGCAACTATCACGGAATGGTTAACTAAAAGTGCCTTGCTTATTTTATCGGGATGATTATCTAAACGACTAGTAATTGCTGCAACGATGATCGAATAACTAAAGCGCCAAGCTGTGAGTTCCTCGGTTGACTTCCTCGATCGGTGTCGAGGGGGAAACACCAGGATGGGTTTGTTTGGTGTTAGCTTCAGGTTGGATCCGGATAGGTCCTTCTTACCCCCTCTGATAACCGCCAGTTGTATCGAGTCTCTATAGAGTGTTTAGTGCCTGCTGCCGCTCGATCCACCATACCTATGTAGGCGAGGACCGAATTCTAGTCTCGCGTGTCTTGGCCTCGATCGACGCTCCTCTTTTCCTTTGCCCTTTGTCGGCACCCCTTTGGTTTAAGCAGGTTTTGAGATCGGCGTCGTTAGCGGGGTTACCCTTCCGCTTGGCCTGGCAGGGTTATGGGCCATTGGTTATTCTTCGTGGCTCTTAGCCCCATTTGCATCTTGTCCGTAGCTGGACGCTCTATCGTTTTCAAGGTGATTTGGATCTTTGTATATTATATCTGTATTCTTGACTCATTGAGTCGCTGGTGTATATATCTGTTCTGTGGGTCCCATCGAGGACTGTTGTGTAATGTTATTACTTTGCTTTCCACCCGCACGAAAGTGCCTGGTGGGCACCTTTGAATCGTTTCTATGCGGGTTTGGCGAGTTTTGCTCAAACTTGCATAGGACCGATTCTGAGGGTGTTACAGAGTGGTATCAGAGCTCAGCAGTTGCGATACCCCACAAGTCCAGCCTGTAGGATGACCTAGCTAATGGCCGAAGTAGAGTGTCAAAACTATTTTCGAAAATCGGTTGGATAGTTCTGGTTAGGTCTGATTTTACTCCTTATCCCCCTGCTATTCTCCTCTTATCTCGACGTGTTTTGAATCCGCTCTCTTCTCTTTCTTCGAGTCCAGGATTTCTCGTGGTTGGGTTTCCGTCGTACCTTCAGGGTTTCTCTTTCTCCCTTTTGTAACGGAGGCGCTACGATCATCAATCTGCAACTTGTATGTTGTACCCTCCCTCCAATCTTTTGTTCTTGAGCTCCTTATCCATATATGTTCCTTGCTGGATATCAGTGTCGTTGAAAAGCATATGAGAAGGACGAGCTTTGGTGAAGTTGGAGTATACCTTGAGCATGTGTTGTTCATGCCAATGGAACCATCGCGGAACCTAATCAGTGTGTCTTTCATACGATTTCTGCTGGCATCATCCCTTTGTTCCGGATACCGCCTATGAAGATCTTCAGTCTAAATTCCGAGAGTTGGTTGCCTAATCCGTCTATTCGTGTGCAGAGTAATGGTTTGAGTGCGGGATGGAGTAGCTACCCTACCACTGCTCTTATCATTCGCTCTTGTACGTCGAATCAGTGGATCCAGCAGTTTTACTCCGTCCATGGAAGTTAAAGGTGGCCTTACCTTCAACTTCGTCCTTTGTTTCCCCGGGGTGTTCTCTCGACGATCAGGAACAACGAACCTTGTTGGTGGTGTCGCCGTTTTCCCAGATGAAGAAGGGACCCTCGTTAGTGGTGTCGCGAGGATCTACATGAAGCGAGAAGAATCGGATCGCCGACCTTCCTTTCCGGTACATGAGGCGGATCTCGAGGGCGAGATCCTTTGTTAGTGGTGTCGAATTGTGGCATCCCGCGAAACCACTACTAGAAAATCACGTTGAATTTGTGCATTGCATCGTCATCATCATGCATTGTTTGCATAAAAACTATGTTTGCAAAGCCCGTGTTGTTTTCTAAATGCCCCTCCTAATTCAAACAGCAAAACCGGGTCCCCGGAATATTTTGTTTTGGCCGCTATCGGTTTGCATATGGCCCGTTAAAATAAATAAAAGGTGTAAATATTTTCAGTAGGGGCAGTCGGACGGGCCGAATAGACCCGAACGACTACCCCCAGAAATTAAATCGGTCCAGCCTCTAAATTCTATAGCTACCTAAACCCTACCCACACCCCGCCACATCACCCCACCTATCCTAGGCCGCCACGTCGTCCCTCCCAAACCCCTCAACCAGTGGCTGCCACCTAGGCTGAGCCTCCCCTCCCCACCTAATCTCTATCCTCTCTCTCTCCTCTCTCAACCAACCAGCCAGCCCCTCTCCCTCACAGCACACACATGCACACAAACGCTGCCCGCGCGGGACCCACTCCCCTGTCCCCACGTCTGGCCCGTCCCCACCTGGCCACACCCCACTCCTCCCCAGCCGCCACTCTCCCTGACCGCTGGGGCCCCCCCCCCGTCCAACCCACCAACAACACACACCACCTCCTGCACCACTGCATGCCCCGGTCCCACCCCTGACGCGCTCCCTTCCACCAACCCGCACGCGACCGTCCTCTCCCTCGCTCCCACCTCTCCCCCGTCCTCCTCAGCGACCGACGCGACGCCGGCCGTCCCTGAGCGCGCTCCGGTCTCGCCGCCTCTCCCGCGCCTGCCGCCGTCCTGGTTTCCCCTTAGCCGCCGTCAGACGCCGCCCTCACCCCCCGCTCAGCCCCGTCCCCGCCTCGAGCTCCGCGCGCCCCCGAGCTTCCCCAACCTCGCCCGACCTCGCCCCTCCTCCACCAAGGCATGAGCCGCGCCTCCCCAGGCGCGCACGCCAGCCACCCCTGCTCGCCCGCCTCAAGCTCCTCCCTCCACCTCCCTCGCCCGCGCTCTGCGTCAGCCAAGGCCTCCTCGCTGCCCACCTCCGCTCTCCGCCAGAGACCGCCTCGGCCGCGCCCGCCCGCGCCTCGCCGCTGGCGCTCCTCCACCTGGCTCGAGCTCGCTCCCGTTCCCCTCGGAGCCTCCCTGCGCCGCGCCCGCCTCCGACCGAGCCCGCCCGAGCAGCCCGCCTCCACCGTGCTAGCCCAGGCCCCCGCCCGCAGCCTCCATGAGCCCGGTCTCGTCACTTGCCGCCGCCTCGCCTTTTTGGTGGTGGCCACCTCGCTGCGCCCGCCCGTGTACGGGCCTTCTCCGGCAGCCCGCCACCGCATGAGCTGGGCCTCGCCAGCCGCATCGTGCGCCTCCCTCGCTCCGAGTCCTCTTCTCTCTGGCGCGCGTCGCCTGCCGCCTTTTTGCCGCAAAGACGTTCTATCCTGCCGCTTTTCGCCGCCTTTCGCTCGTTGGTTGTTGTCCAGCAGCAAACCATGTGGTGGTATTGTTGCGTTAGGTTCACGCTAAGATCGACAACGACCGAACCCGAACCTCGACAAGATCTCCGCCATCGATTCGATGCCTTCGACAAGGAGCACCGAGGATGCCGTCACGAACCCGATCTCGTGGAACGCCAAGGCCCGAACCAAGCACCATCAAGTGCCATTCAAAGCCCCATCGACAAGATCGCCTCGCGGACGCAAGTACCCGATCCGATCCACTCAAGTTCGCCATCGACGACAAGAACGACAGCAACCAGGGCGAGACCGATGCCCCGACACCCGACCAAGTACTTCCTCCCGGAACGCCACGATCTCCGCCGTGGAACGACAAGACCTTCCGTATACATGACCCGAGGACCGCGAATGCGACAAGACCTACCTCGGAGTCCGAGAACGACCCCGTCGAACCCTGGACCCTGAGGCCGAACCCCGAACCCCGGAACCCAAGATCGTCGAGCCCCCTCTGATGTGTGACCCCTTCTCCTCGAACCCTATTTTATAACATATCAACTTGTTGCATATTTAATTGTCATCTCGCATGCATATCTGTGGTTTGGGGGCCTTATGCCGATTCACCTAATAATTAAATATGGGGCCCATATGCGGGCAAATCTAGTCTCATATCGGCCTCATTTAAATCTGTGTAGCGAACCGGTGCTACCTTTTGCCTTGTTAAACAACACTTAAATTGCGGGGCTTCTAAATAACATGAACCACCTAATTAATTGTCGGGACCCCGGTTCCGTTTAACACTGTCTAATTGCATTGCACCTTTGCCATGTCATGCATCATACATGCATCATGTCGATCTTTTGCCGTAGTATTAAATATTGCATCCGGTGTTTCTTCTAGCGTTTTGGTTCTTCGCGGATAAGGCCGTTGAGTTGATGTGAGCTTCGCCCCGATCTTCGGATGAACATTCGACAATGTTTTCAGGCGAGCATCTCCCCCTTTCTACCTATCTTACTTTGATAGTATTTATTCCCTCCTGTTGCTCTATTGCTATCTGTGTTGAGATGCTTTAGTTTCCGTACCCTTGATATCCCTTGCAGCCATATATTGCCTTGGATACATCCTATTACCTGTTGTTTGGTAGATAGCTGGACTTGCGCGTCGTAGTCGCTTGCTCTATTGTCGCTGCGTGTCGTCAAGTGCCACAGTTGTTGATGTATTGCCTCATGTTGTTGTTGGAGATGATCATAGTTTTACTTATTGTTCACTTTAATTCCTGTTTAACAACTAAAATTGAATAAGCAGAGGCATCGGTGGGTGATAGATAATATTTGGTTTTCCGAACGCCCACTTGTGTCCCGTAGGACCCCGAGTACTTGATACCTGTTCCTTGATTTATCGCGCTATCCACATACGGGGTGATATGGGCCCCCCTTAGCCAGAGCTTGATTCCGTCTTATTTCTTGGGGCCACAAACTAGTTTGGGGCTTTATTACTATCCTGTACTTATGCCATGCTTTACTGCTTTATTTACGATTGTGCGAGGAGCACACTGTACTGTTTAGGAAAGCGGAGTGATTACGCGGTGTCGACAAGCCCCGTTTGGGGTTCCCGATCTCCACGACCATTGACGCAGACCTTGAGGCCGTCTCGGAGCTTGCTTACTCCGTTGCGGGATCTACTCAAAGGGGTGGCCCCCTGAAATATTTCTGAATCTTGTGATTGCTCTGTCGTGAGACCTCGTTGGGTTTTGATTTGGTTTTTCCGAGGTTGATTGTGTGTGTGTTGCTATTTGTGCACCCGGCGGGTAAAACTTTCTCGAAAGCCGTGTCCATGTTATGGACGACTTGGAGCATGATATCTCGACCATACACAAGCATAACTAAAGTTTATTGCTATAAATTTGACTTTATAATGACTAGTAATCAGCTTCACTATAATGGAATGGCTAATCAATACGCCCACAATTGCTTGTTTGATGTGTCGCTTGCACCATTGTACTGACTAGTAAGTATGACAACTAGCGGAATGGCTGAATAAAAGTACCAACAACTGCTGGGTTTTGGGTTTATCTCACGCTATCTCAGATTTGATTAGTAATTGTTGCAACTATCACGGAATGGTTAACTAAAAGTGCCACGCTTATTTTATCGGGATGATTATCTACACCGACTAGTAATTGCTTAACGATGAGTGAATAACTAAAACGCCAACCGTGTGAGTTCCTCGGTTGACTTCCTCGATCGGTGTCGAGGGGAACACCAGATGGGTTTGTTTGGTGTTAGCTTCGGTTGGATCCGGATAGGTCCTTCTTACCCCTCGATAACCGCCCGGTTGTATCGAGTCTCTATAGAGTGTTTAGTGCTGCTTTGCCGCTTCGATCCACCATACCTATGTAGGCGAGGACCGCCGAATTCTAGTCTCGCTGTGTCTTGGCCTCGATCGGCCTCCTCTTTTCCTTTGCCCTTTGTCGGCACCCTTTGGTTTAAGCAGGTTTTGAGATCGTCGTTAGCGGGGTTACCCTTCCGCTTGGCACAGGTGGTTATGGACGCCATTGGTTATTCTTCAGGGCTCTTAGCCCCATTTGCATCTTGTCCGTAGTCGGACGCTCTATCGTTTTCAAGGTGATTTGGATCTTTGTATATTATATCTGTATTCTTGACTCATTGAGTGTTGTTGTATATATATATATCTGTTCTGTGGGTCCCATCGAGGACTGTTGTGTAATGTTATTACTTCGTTTTCCACCCGCACAAAAGTGCCTGGTGGGCACCTTTGAATCGTTTCTATGCGGGTTTGGCGTTTTGCTCAAACTTGCATAGGACCGATTCGAGGTGTTCTGAGTGGTATCGAGCTCAGTTGCGATACCCACAAGTCCAAAATAGGATAACCTAGCTAACGGCCGAAGTAGAGTGTCAAAACTATTTTGCAAAATCGGTTGGATAGTTCTGATTAGGTCTGATTTTAATCCTTACCCCTCTGCTATTCTCCTCTTATCTCGACGTGTTTTGAATCCACTCTCATCTCTTTCTTCGAGTCCAGGATTTCTCGTGGTTGGGTTTCCGTCGTACCTTCAGGGTTTCTCTTTCTCCCTTTTTGTAACGGAGGTGCTATGATCATCAATCTGCAACTTGTCTGTTGTACCCTTCATCCAATCTTTTGTTCTTGAGCTCTTTATCCATATATGTTCCTTCTTTGGATATCGTTGTCGTTGAAAAGCATATGAGAAGGACGAGCTTTGGTGAAGTTGGAGTATACCTTGAGCATGTGTTGTTCATGCCAATGGAACCATCGCGAACCTAATCATGTGTCTTTCATACGATTTCTGCTGGCATCATCCCTTTGTTCCGGATACCGCCTATGAAGATCTTCAGTCTAAATTCCGAGAGTTGGTTGCCTAATCCGTCTATTCGTGTGCAGAGTAATGGTTTGAGTGCGGGATGGAGTAGCTACCCTACCACTGCTCTTATCATTCGCTCTTGTACGTCGAATCAGTGGATCCAGCAGTTTTACTCCGTCCATGGAAGTTAAAGGTGGCCTTACCTTCAACTTCGTCCTTTGTTTCCCCGGGGTGTTCTCTCGACGATCAGGAACAACGAACCTTGTTGGTGGTGTCGCCGTTTTCCCAGATGAAGAAGGGACCCTCGTTAGTGGTGTCGCGAGGATCTACATGAAGCGAGAAGAATCGGATCGCCGACCTTCCTTTCCGGTACATGAGGCGGATCTCGAGGGCGAGATCCTTTGTTAGTGGTGTCGAATTGTGGCATCCCGCGAAACCACTACTAGAAAATCACGTTGAATTTGTGCATTGCATCGTCATCATCATGCATTGTTTGCATAAAAACTATGTTTGCAAAGCCCGTGTTGTTTTCTAAATGCCCCTCCTAATTCAAACAGCAAAAACCGGGTCCCCGGAATATTTTGTTTTGGCCGCTATCGGTTTGCATATGGCCCGTTAAAATAAATAAAAGGTGTAAATATTTTCAGTAGGGGCAGTCGGACGGGCCGAATAGACCCGAACGACTACCCCCAGAAATTAAATCGGTCCAGCCTCTAAATTCTATAGCTACCTAAAACCCTACCCACACCCCCTGGCCACATCACCCCACCTATCCTAGGCCGCCACGTCGTCCCTCCCCAAACCCTCACCAACCAGGGGCTGCCACCTAGGCTGAGCCTCCCCTCCCCACCTAATCTCTATCCTCTCTCTCTCCTCTCTCAACCAACCAGCCAGCCCCTCTCCCTCACAGCACACACATGCACACAAACGCTGCCCGCGCGGGACCCACTCCCCTGTCCCCACGTCTGGCCCGTCCCCACCTGGCCACACCCCACTCCTCCCCAGCCGCCACTCTCCCTGACCGCTGGGGCCCCCACCTCGTCCAACCCACCAACAGCACACCACACCCACCTCACACTGCCACCGCGGCCCCGGTCCCACCCCTGACGCGCTCCCTCCCACCAACCGCACGCGACCGTCCTCTCCCTCGCTCCCACCTCTCCCCCGTCCTCCTCAGCGACCGACGCGACGCCGGCCGTCCCCGAGCACGCTCCGGTCTCGCCGCCTCCCTAGCGCCTGCCGTCGTCCTGGTTTCCCCTGTCGCCGCCAGACGCCGCCATCACCCCCCGGCCCGTCCCTCGAGCTCCAGCGCCCGAGCTTCCCAACCTCGCCTGACCCCTCCTCCACCCAAGGCCGAGCCCGCGCCTCAAGGCGCTCGCGGCCACCCACCCGTTGCTCGCCCGCCTCAAGCTCCCTCCACCTCCCCTCCGCGCCACCTCTCTGCGTCAGGCCCGCGCCTCCTCGCTGCCTCCGCTCTCGCCCGCCAGAGACGCCTCGGCCTGCCGCCCGTCCTCGCTTCGCGGCTCCTCCACCTGCTGAGCTCGCTCCCGCGTTCCCCTCCGGAGCCTCCCAGACGCCACCGCCCGGCCTCGACCCAGCCCCGCCCAGGCAGCCCGCCTCCACCGTGCTAGCCCAGGCCCGCCCGCGGCCCAGCCCGGCCTCCGGTCTCGTCCGCCTGTCGCCGCCCTCGCCTCGCCTTGGTCGGGTGGCCACCTCGCCCTGCGCCCCGCCGTGGCCACGGGCCCTTCTCCGGCTGCAGAGCCCGCCACCGCATGAGCCAGGGCCTCGCCAGGCCGCATCGTGCGCCTCCCCTCTGCTCCGGAGTCCTCTTCTCTCTGGCGCACGTCGCCGCTGCCGCCTTGCTGCCAGCACGTTCTATCCTGCCTTCGCTTGCTGCCGCAGGCCCCTGCTCGTTGGTTGTTGTCCAGCAGCAAACCATGTGGTGGTATTGTTGCGTTAGGTTCCTGCTAAGATCGACAACGACCGAACCCGAACCCTCGACAAGATCTCCGCCACTGGATTCCGATGCCTTCGACAAGGAGCACCGAGGATGCCGTCACGGAACCCGATCTCGTGGAACGCCAAGGCCCGAACCCGAAGCACCATCGAAGTGCCATTCAAAGCCCCATCGACAAGATCGCCCTCGCGGACGCAAGTACCCCGGTACCCGATCCACTCAAGTTCGCCATCGACGACAAGAACGACAGCAACCAGGGCGAGACCGATGCCCCGACACCCGACCAAGTACTTCCTCCCGGAACGCCACGATCTCCGCCGTGGAACGACAAGACCTTCCGTATACATGACCCGAGGACCGCGAATGCGACAAGACCTACCTCGGAGTCCGAGAACGACCCCGTCGAACCCTGGACCCTGAGGCCGAACCCCGAACCCCGGAACCCAAGATCGTCGAGCCCCCTCTGATGTGTGACCCCTTCTCCTCGAACCCTATTTTATAACATATCAACTTGTTGCATATTTAATTGTCATATCGCATGCATATCTGTGGTTTGGGGGCCTTATGCCGATTCACCTAATAATTAAATATGGGGCCCATATGCGGGCAAATCTAGTCTCATATCGGCCTCATTTAAATCTGTGTAGCGAACCGGTGCTACCTTTTGCCTTGTTAAACAACACTTAAATTGCGGGCTTCTAAATAACATGAACCACCTAATTAATTGTCGGGACCCGGTTCCGTTTAACACTCTAATTGCATTGCACCTTTGCCATGTCATGCATCATACATGCATCATGTCGATCTTTTGCCGTAGTATTAAATATTGCATCCGTGTTTCTTCTAGCGTTTTGGTTCTTCGCGGATAAGGCCGTTGAGTTGATGTGAGCTTCCGATCTTCGGATGAACATTCGACAATGTTTTCAAAGAGCATCTCCCTTTCTACCTATCTTACTTTGATAGTATTTATTCCTCCTGCTCTATTGCTATCTGTGTTGAGATGCTTTAGTTTCCGTACCCTTGATATCCCTTGCAGCCATATATTGCCTTGGATACATCCTATTACCTGTTGTTTGGTAGATAGCTGGACTTGCGCGTCGTAGTCGCTTGCTCTATTGTCGCTGCGTGTCGTCAAGTGCCACAGTTGTTGATGTATTGCCTCATGTTGTTGTTGGAGATGATCATAGTTTTACTTATTGTTCACTTTAATTCCTGTTTAACAACTAAAATTGAATAAGCAGAGGCATCGGTGGGTGATAGATAATATTTGGTTTTCCGAACGCCCACTTGTGTCCCGTAGGACCCCGAGTACTTGATACCTGTTCCTTGATTTATCGCGCTATCCACATACGGGGTGATATGGGCCCCCCTTAGCCAGAGCTTGATTCCGTCTTATTTCTTGGGGCCACAAACTAGTTTGGGGCTTTATTACTATCCTGTACTTATGCCATGCTTTACTGCTTTATTTACGATTGTGCGAGGAGCACACTGTACTGTTTAGGAAAGCGGAGTGATTACGCGGTGTCGACAAGCCCCGTTTGGGGTTCCCAGTCGCTCACAGCCATTGACGCAGACCTTGAGGCCGTCTCGGAGCTTGCTTACTCCGTTGCGGGATCTACTCAAAGGGGTGGCCCCCTGAAATATTTCTGAATCTTGTGATTGCTCTGTCGTGAGACCTCGTTGGGTTTTGATTTGGTTTTTCCGAGGTTGATTGTGTGTGTGTTGCTATTTGTGCACCCCGGCCGGGTAAAACTTTCTGAAAGCCGTGTCCGCGGTTATGGACGACTTGGAGCACAGTATCTCGACCATACACAAGCATAACTAAAGTTTATTGCTATAAATTTGACTTTATAATGACTAGTAATCAGCTTCACTATAATGGAATGGCTAATCAATACTGCCCACAATTGCTTGTTTGATGTGTCGCTTGCGACCATTGTACCTGACTAGTAAGTATGACAACTACAACGGAATGGCTGAATAAAAGTACCAACAACTGCTGGGTTTTGGGTTTATCTCACGCTATCTGTATTTGATTAGTAATTGTTGCAACTATCACGGAATGGTTAACTAAAAGTGCCCACTGCTTATTTTATCAGGATGATTATCTACACCTGACTAGTAATTGCTGCAACGATGACTGAATAACTAAAACTGCCAACTGTGTGAGTTCCTCGGTTGACTTCCTCGATCGGTGTCGAGGGGGAAACACCAGGATGGGTTTGTTTGGTGTTAGCTTCAGGTTGGATCCGGATAGGTCCTTCTTACCCCCTCTGATAACCGCCAGTTGTATCGAGTCTCTATAGAGTGTTTAGTGCCTGCTGCCGCTGCCGCTCAGTCCACCATACCTATGTAGGCGAGGACCGCCGAATTCTAGTCTCGCTGCATCGCCTCAAGATCGACGCCTCTTTTTTTCCTTTGCCCTTTGTCGGCACCTTTGGTTTAAGCAGGTTTTGAGATCGACGTCGTTAGTGGGTTACCCTTCCGGCTTGGCTCAAGGTTATGGACGCCATTGGTTATTCTTCAGGGCTCTTAGCCCCATTTGCATCTTGTCCGTAGCTGGACGCTCTATCGTTTTCAAGGTGATTTGGATCTTTGTATATTATATCTGTATTCTTGACTCATTGAGTCGCTGTTGTATATATCTGTTCTGTGGGTCCCATCGAGGACTGTTGTGTAATGTTATTACTTTGCTTTCCACCCGCACGAAAGTGCCTGGTGGGCACCTTTGAATCGTTTCTATGCGGGTTTGGCGAGTTTTGCTCAAACTTGCATAGGACCGATTCTGAGGGTGTTACACGCCGGAGGCCACCTCCCTCGACCTCGCCGGCACCCCTCATCCCCTCCGACGACGACCCTCCTCCCGCCTGGCTCGCCGGCAAGACGCGCTTCCCGCTGCCCTCCGCCGCCCCATCTCCGCCCGCTCGCCACCACCCTCTCCGCCATGGACGCCGCAATCCTCCTCGTCATGTCAGCGCCCGGCCAAGAGGGTCCTCCACCGCCGCCTCTGCCCCGCCCGCCTCCTGCGAGAACCCTCGCCACGGCCGCCGCTCCCCGAGACCCTCACCAAGACGCTGCCGACGCCACTGCCTTCGACCGCCACCGCCGTCGCCGGGGATCCCCGTCCCCAACCTCCGCCAGGGAGCTCGTCCTTCCCGGCGCTCGTTCCTAGCTCGAGCTCGACTGCACGTCGTCCCCAGCACCGCCTCATGATATCTCTGTGTGTGGTTGTAATTTGGTGGTGTTGGAGGGCTTGTTGAGACCTTGAGATGGACCAGAGGGATAGGATGAAGCCGCGTCTCGACTACCCTGACTTTGTTCGAGTAGCTGTCGGAGTCTGAAGCCGGAGAACCAAGAGAGGTCGACGACATGGAAACCGAAGGCGATGACGCTTGACCCTCAAGTTCTCCTTCATGGACAGCAAGTTCATCGACACCGAACCCAAATGGCGCCCTATTCCAAGATCTTCGTCATGGACCAGCAAGATCTCCATCGCGGGCTTCAAGTTCCCCCTCGGATACGCCAAGCACTTCCTCGAGAACGCCAAGTTCTTCATCCCGGACGCCAAGACCGACCTGAAACGCGGGCCCGACAAGATTGACATCGACCAAGGCGGATCTGATGTGCTCCGACGCCAACCAAGTCCTGCTTCCCGGCTGCGACAAGACCTCCTTCCCGTACCGATCCTGATCCCGTCGAACCCTGAACCCGGAGACCGAACCACGAACCCCGGAACCCAAGATCGGCCGAACCCAGATGTGTGACCCCCTTTCTCGAGCCCTATTTTGTAAATAATATGACTTGTTGCATTAAATCATTCATCTCGCATGCATATTTGTGTGGTTTGGGGGCCTTATGCCGATTCACCTAAATTAAATATGGGGCCATATGCGGGCAAATCTAGTCGTATATCGGTCCCATTTAAATTTGTGTAGCGAACCGGTAATTTATCTTGCCTTGTTAATACAACATTTAATTGGAAGGGGAGCTAAACAACATGAACCACCTAAATAATTATCGGGACCCCGGTTCCGCTTAATATGACCTAGTTGCATCGCATCTTTGCCATGTCATGCATCATACATGCATCATGCCCGATCTTCTGCCGTCGTATTAAATATTGCATCTGGTGTTTATTTTAGTGTTTTGCTTCTTCGCGGATAAGGCCGTTGAGTTGATGTGAGCTTCGCCCCGATCTTCGGATGAACCTTCGGCAATGTTTTCAGGCGAGCATCTCCCCCTTTCTACCTATCTTACTTTTATAGTATTTATTCCCTCCTGTTGATCTATTGTTGTCGGTGTTGCGATGCTCTAGTTTCCGTATCCGTGATATCCCTTGCAGCCTTATATTGCCTTGGACACATCCTATTACCTGTTGTTTGGTAGATAGTTGGACCTGCGCGTCGTAGTCGCTGGCTCAAGTGCTGTTGCGTGTTGTCAAGTACCTCAGTTGTTGGAAGTCTGCCATATGCTTTATGTTGGAGATGATCATGGCTTTAATTATCGTTTAATTTAATTATTGTTTAATAACTAAAATTGAAGTAGGTAAATGCAGAGGCACCGGTGGGTGATAGATAATATTTGGTTTCTGACCGCCCACTTGTGTCCCGTAGGACCCCGAGTTCTTGACACCTGTTCCGAGATCGAGCGCGCTAACCACAGGTGGGGAGATATGGGCCCCCCATTGATTAGTACCTGATTTCAAAGTATTGTACTGGGGGCCACAAACTAGTTTGAGGATTTAATTACTATCCTGTACTTATGCCATGCTTTACTGCTTTATTTAAATTGTGCGATGGATAGCACCTGTACTGTTTAGGATCGGGACAAGATTTCGCGGTGTCGACAAGCCCAGTTTTGGGTTCCCAGTCGTTCACAGCCGTCTACCCAAACCCTGAGTCCGTCTCGGAGACCGACCGACTTCGTTGCGGGTCTACTTAGTGGGGTGGCCCCCCGTGCTTGCTTTGGGTCTGGAAACGTCATGACTTAGGCCCCGCCGACATACCGATGGGTGTATGTTAACTGATCTGGCAAAAAGGGTCGAAGTGCTTGTGGATACTTTGGTGCACCCCTGCAGGGATAAATCTTTTCGAGAAGCCGTGTCCGCGGTTATGGACGACTTGGAGCACAGTGCTTGATCATAGCCAACTAAAACTAAAGTTTACTGTTATAAATTGACTTGTATCCGATATGACTAGTAATCAGCTTCACTACAACGGAATGGCTAAATAAAAGTACCACCAACTGCTGGGTTTTTGGGGTTATCTCATGCTAATTGTATCTGACTAGTAAGTGTTGCAACTACAACGGAATGGTTAATTAAAATTGCCCACTGCTTATTTTATCAGGACGATTATCTATACCTGACTAGTAATTGCTGCAACGATAACTGAATAAATAAAACTGCCAACTGTGTGAGTTCCTCGGTTGACTTCCTCATGTGGTCTCGAGGGGGAAACACCAGGATGGGTTTGTTTGATGGTAGCATCAGGTTGGTTCCGAATAGGTCTTTCTTATCCCTCTCTGATAGCCGACAGTTATATCGAGTCTCTATAGGTTGTTTAGTGCATGCTGCCGCTGCCGCTTCAGTCCACCATACCTATGTAGGCGAGGACCGCCGAATTCTAGTCTCGCCGTGCAATCGGCCTCGATCGACCGCTCTCTCTTTTTCCTTTGCCCTTTTGTCGGCACCTCTTTTGTTAAGCAGGTTTTGAGATCGACGTCGTTAGCAGGGTTACCCTTCCGGCTTGGCCTGGGCAAGGTTATGGACGCCATTGGTTATTCTTCAGGGCTCTTAGCCCCATTTGCATCTTGTCCGTAGTCGGACGATCTATCATTTTCAAGGTGATTTGGATCTTTGTATATTATCTCTGTATTCTTGACTCGTGGAGTCGTGTTGTATATATATCTGTTCTGTGGGTCCCATCGAGGACTGTTGTGTAATGTTATTACTTCGTTTTCCACCCACACGAAAGTGCCTGGTGGGCACCTTTGAATCGTTTCTATGCGGGTTTGGCGGGTTTCGCTAAAACTTGCATAGGGCCGATTCCGAGGGTGTTACACAAAGACAATCGTCTCCAACCGCGATGTCAAGTTCATGAGATATCTATGGAAGACACTTATGGCCAAGTTCAGGGTGAAGTTACTATTCTCCTCCACCTCACATCCTCAAACCGATGGGAAAACCGAGGTAGTCAACTAAATCCTTGGTACTCTACTTTGAGTATTATAAAGAAGAACCTCAAGAATTGGGAAGAGTGCATCCCACATGCGGAGTTCGCCTACAATCGTGCCAAGCACTCCACCACCATGAAGAGTCCATTCATGATCATCTACAACTTCCAGCCTTTGACCGCACATGATATCTTACCCTTTCCACTTCATGAGCGCATCAACATGGACATCAACAAACTGGCTGAACAAATGAAGAAACATCATGAAGAGACAAGAAGTACAATTGAGCAACAAGTTCTTCCTCAAGATACAAGGCTCAAAATGAACAAAAAGAGATGAAATTTGAAGAATGTGATCTCGTCTGGATGCATCTCCACAAGGACCATTTCCCTCAAGAACGAGACTCCAAGCTCAAGCCCCATGACAATGGTCTGTTCAAGATCCTAAAGTGAATCAACAATAATGCCTACATCATTAATACCCCCAACGTCCAAGTACCTTGTGAGCAACACCTTTGACATGGCGAATCTTTCACCACATCATGGAGATGAGGATACTCAAAATCCGAGGATGACTTTTTGCCTAGGGGAGTGAGGGATCTGATGCAGCCCGTCCTACAAACGACTCTACATCTACACAGCCAAGTCTTCCAAGTGAACCCATGACCCGACACCGAGCCAATCTCCTTCATGATAAGGTTAACTCACTCTTCTTTATGTGTGACTTCGACCCCTTTGAATAGATTGCTACTTCATTACTCAGGTACGAGCCTCGAGGTCATCGCCGAGTTACATGGACTAATAGCTGAAGAAACTGGAACTTTTAGACTGGAATATCCTATCTCATCAAACCGGAGTTTCCAGCCTGGCAAGTTCAACCCCAAACCCCCAAAGTGTGTTTCTCTCTTGTCGTGGTTGGTAGATTGTCCGAGGACAAGATAGGAGACTCCTCCCCACCTAACACCAGACTAGAATGACTCTACACAACTTAAGCCCATTTTGCCTTAGCCCATGTAACGTCAACTATGTTTTTATGCATGTTTTACCCATGTTTAAGTGGCTAGATATATCTATGCGCACCCCTATTATGAACCCTAGAAATAGATGTAAGACTAGAACCCTAAATTGGAACATTTCTAGTTGTGTCTCCTCCCTTGCCAAGGGAGCCTCTTATCAATTCAAGGCCTCTTTAGATTTTACCTTGATGGTATCTAAGAGATGTACAAGGAGTTCTCTTGCATGATTGTGATTTGAAGTTGTCAAGAACTCTCCAAGGTGTTCATCCCTATCCGATTATATCAAGGGATCGTCTTACCCAAGCTTCCTTGCGAGGATTGTATTGGATCAGTGACCGTCAATGAGATCAATTGGTAAAGTTATTGTGTTTGTGTTGCGTGAGTTCGTCGTGTTCTACATGTTCATGTTCTTTGCCACCACATATTCTCCCTTTGCCCCGTGAGTTCATGTCTCACATCCCCAACAACCATGAAATATCGGTCCACCCTCCAGGCTAACCCCAACAGGGTCTTTATCAGGAACCTCACCTAGGGCCTGTCTGATGGAAATATGCCCCATAGACAATAATAAATTGTATTATTCTATATTTCCTATTCATGATTAATTTTATCATTCGGTGTTATAATTGTATTAGTTCCGGATAATGCGTATTTGGAGGAAAACCCTAATACATGTGTGGAATCATAAACACCATTTTGCTATCCCTATTCTCGCCTTTAAGACTAGTTCATGTATTATTGATAGTCCCGATTTCCTGACTATGGGCAAAACGACAATGTGTTGTGGAGTTGTCGGTGATAAATGAGATCGGAGTTGTTGGGAGAACACAACGATAGATAGACCCAACATGATATACCGTGAAACACGTCATCAATATTGTTATTGGTAGTTTCTCATAAACAATGTATTGCCTTTACTAAAGATCGTTTGACCGCGAGACACATGTGAACTTGGGTATAATATGGACATGGCAAGATTGTTCAAATGTTTTCTCTTAACAGAGTAATCATAAAGTTGATACTTTCTCTTACCGGATGGTACGCTAATTATTCACATGGGGTGCCTATGGGAATTTCTACTCCTAACAATGGAGAGATACACTCTGGACCCACTCATATACTATGATGTCTGTCATCGTCTGGCTGGACACGTGATCAAGTTGTTGAACACATGAACATCGATAGTGCGGTATGAATAAATATTACATGCCGAGTAACGAGAATAACCTAGTGTTTCATATCGGGCAATGTAATCTATCTACGGAGCAATACGATATGTATCGGACTTCATACTATGGTTCACACGATAAAGATCTTCGTGTTATTTATGGGGGTTACTACATGTATTAAGACGCCAATAGTAATCATTGTCGCGGAATGAGTTCTAGACATGTTCGCAAATATACGAACCCATGGGGTCACACACTTAAGAGTTCAATGGAATTTAGAATATGAGTGCGAATAAATATTTAGTAGAGAAGTAATTCCGAAGGTGTTCAGAGTGTCCTAGAATATATCGGAGGTGTCCACAATATTTCCAAAAGTGTTCGAAATAAGTTTTGAACATTAACGAGATTGAGAAGGGTTCTAAGAGTGTCTCAGATGGTCTCAGGATGGTTCCTAGTGGTCCCGGATGATCCCAGAAGTTCTTGGAATGATCCCGGAAATGTCCGGAATGGTTTTGGACATATATGGAAGGTTTTCGAACGAGCAGAAGGTTCCATAAGGTTATGGAAGATTCCGGATGGTACCGAAATATATCGGAGGTTCCCAGAATATTACCAAGAGTGTTTGAAATAAGTTTTGAACATTAATGAGATAAGAGAAGGCTTTCGAGAGTGTCTCGGATGGTCTTGAAATGGTTTTGAGAGGTCCCGAATGATCTCGGGAGTGTCTGGAATGGTTTCAGACATATATGGAAGATTTTGAAAGACGCGAAATGTTCCGGAAGGTTATGAAAGGTACCAGGGTGACCCGGGTCATCTTAGGATGTCCAGAAGCTTCCATAATAGGTGCAGCCACGTTGCCGTAAAGGGCAAGGAAAGATACACTAGTCAAATTCGGACTTGCAAAAGGAAGCTGTTTTTGACTCGGTTTGGATTGACCTACGGCTATCGGAACTCGTCCAAACTTTAGGGCTGGGTCAAGGAAGATCCAAGGTGACTTGCCACCCATAAAAAGGGCACCAAGGGGCACTCAAGTCATGGACTTAGCCTTCCCAAGCCGATGCACCTCCGTCGTCCCAAAACCCTAGCCGCCGCCTCCCTCCTCTCTTCTCCATCTCCATGGTGTGGTGCTAAACCCTAGGGCGGGTGTGCCCTAGGTACTTCTTCTTCTATGAAGCTGGAGCGCTGCCCGAGTTCTCCCTCCGTTTGGATCTAATCTAGAAGGGACCACAGAAGCACTGCCGGATCTTCATCGACATGTTCCCGCTTCGTCCATGTGTTCTTGATCACACCTCGTTGTCGCTAATTTTGTATGTGTGGATACCGGTGGAGGTGCGACACTTGGATCACTTGATCGTGCGGATATTCACAAGGAGAAATATTCTCGCGGCTAATCGACTAGATGTGGGAATCGATGCACCGACTACTTAGACAACTACGTCTTCATTGGTGCATGTTCATGGGAGCCGTTTGTAGGATTATACATATCCTCGCGACTCGCTAAGGCTTGTTGCGGGGATCGACGCATGACCAACCTCGTCATCGACAGACTTCCGCTAGTTCGATCTTCGAGGGTATGATCCGTTACCTCTCCACTTGCATATGTTCATGATTATGTGCTAAAAAGATTTGTTTTGCGTAGCGCGTTCCCCATCATTGAATGGGAATCAAAACCCCGACATCGACAATCTTTACCTTGTTGTCAAATTTATCTGGTTCCTAAGATAGAAAATTTTAGTTTTTCTGTATAAACCGTCAATGTTATTGTTCCAACCATTTAAGATTTCCCAAGTTTTCTTAATTCGTTTGCCACCTATCTATATAAACCGTCAATACTTGGAGGCGGCAATTCGGCCCATAGGTGCAACTGCATCCATTATGAGAAAACATATTTTGAAATTTCAAAAAATTCGAAAAAATATTCTACATATACATTCAAACATTTTATGTTGATTCACAAGTTTTGGGGATGGAAGAATATTTTATGTGTTGTGTATAAAAAGACAAAAATGTCATATGAATAGTCGTATTTCTATGATATATTTTATATTTTTTATATACGAAACATAAAATGTTCTTTTATCCCGAAAACTTATGAACAACATAAAATGTTCTAATGTATATGCGTTTTTTTTTTGAATTTTTTGACATTTCAAAATATATTTTCTCATAATGGATGAGCCGAAGTGAATATCCGTCAATACTTAGGATTTTTTCAGTTTTCTATATAAACCGTCAATATTTTTGTTCCGACCCTTGTAGATTTTCCTAAGTTTGCTTACACTTATATGTGTTGCTCTTGCCTGGATGCTTCTCTGTCCATATGTTTTCGATTAACTTTGGCAGGCCTGGTCTCTGGAACCGGTTCTCAAATTTGAAAATTGCTGGAGCGAGAGTTTTAACTCTACCTAGCAGTTCATAAATGTACTTTCTGTCCATTGCACCAAATGTACTTTCTGTCACTTCGTGCAACCTCCATCCTCACCCTGCTCAGTTACGCATTAAACAGAGAAGTAGTTTTGAAGTAGGACAACGAAGCCCAATACTACCATGAGTTATTTGAGGATGAAGGCAGGTGTACTGCCTGACTTTAAGAGGAGAAGCTACAAACTGCGAGGGGACAAGGTGCGAGGAGTGGACATCACATTTGATGATTTTGCGTCGAAGATCTATCAATCTCACATTTTTTATGCAAATTTTATCTGGTATTAGTAGTGACACATGATTGCACATTCAGAGCAGCAAGGGGAAAGAACAACAAACTCAGTGAATGAAATCGCTCATCAATTTGGATATATAAGGCTCCGCAATGAGAACCGAGCATACAACCAGATCAACCAGCAATAAGTAAGAAAGTAAAAAAAAGAATAGTAGTACTAGTAAACCGATCGAAACAAATCGATCGGCAGCCATGGCGGGAAGCAGGAACTCATGGTTCATGCCCCAATTTCCTATCTCTAGTATGGTGTACCATCCTGCTGTCTACCAATCCTGTCTAGTAGGCCTTGGTGGCGTTGGTGGTGAGGCCGTAGCCGAGCGGGAAGAGCGGGTCGTAGTGCGCGTCGCCGTAGTTCATCGGCAGCTGGTCCACCGACTTGAACCACGTCCGCGGCAGCTTCCCGCTGAACCCGTAGTCGCCGAACAGCGCGTCGGTGACTCCCTGCCCCTCCGAGCCAGGGAGCCACGCCGCCACCAGCGCGTCCGAGGCGGCCAGGAGCGGCTGCACCACCATGGGCCGGCCGCTGATGAGCACCGTCGCGCAAGGCGCCGCGCCGCACACCGCCTCCACGGTGCTAAGACCGGGCTCCGGGATGGTCAGGTTCAGGTTGTCGCCCTTGGTCTCCGTGTACGGGTGCTCGCCCACCACCACGATGGCGTAGGAGAAGCCGCCGTTCTTGACGAAGTCCGCGTCGGGGTTCTCGGCGAACACCACGGACGTCGACGGGTCCACGGCCGTCTTCACGGCGTCGAGGATGGTCGTTCCCACGGTGGTGCGGCCAGTGTCGCCCTGCCACTCGATCGTCCAGCCGCCGCACTGGTAGCCCAGGTTGTCTGCGTGGCTCCCGGCGACGAGGATCTTGGTCGCCTTCTTGGGCAGAGGCAGCAGCGGCTTGTCGCTCGACTTGCCGCCGTTCTTCAGAAGCACCAGCGACTTCCTCACCGCCTCCCTCGCCAAATCCCTGTGCTCCTGCATATCCCAAGTTCAGAACACACCATAAGTTCAGAATTCAGGTGCGTGTGACAACATTCGTGTTTCTGAATTCAGCATCAGAGTTTCAGTCAGTATACCTGCTTTCCGAGCTGCTCAGCCATGTTGGCATCAGAGTAAGGGTTCTCGAAGAGGCCCATGGTGAACTTGACACGCAGGATCCGGGTCACGGCGTCGTCGATCCTGCTCATCGGGATCGCGCCGCTGTTGACGTGGCCAGTCAGGAGACTGATGAACTGCTGGTAGTTGTTAGGCACCATGATCTGCGAAATGCCATGAATCAATCGATCTTAGCCTTTGACACGGCAACATTGCATTCAAAGAGATACTAGTTTCAGATGAAAGTTTCAGTCTGGCTTACCATGTCAAGGCCAGCATTAATGGAAGCCTTGACCGAGTACGAGTAGTCCGACCCTGCAGGGCTCGTGATCCTGTCAATGCCCTCCCAATCCGAGATTACGAAGCCCTGCAGTAAAAGATTGCAACAGAGCAGTGAACATCTGAAGATTACAAACTATTTCAGAAGCACGGCTGCGAAATGTTTCAGAATGATCCTTGTTATTATTATTCTTACCTTGAAATTGAGCGTGCCCTTGAGGTATCCGTTGATGAGATCTCCGTTCTCGTGCATCTTCTTCCCATTCCAGCTGGAGTAGGAGATCATGACGGTGGACACACCCATCTTCATGGCGTTCAGGTACGCCGGCATGTGGATGTTCATCAGGCCCTCCTGGTTGATGATGGTGTTGTTCTCGTTGATGCCGTTCACCGTGCCGCCGTCGCCGACAAAGTGCTTCGCGCACGCCGCCACCTTGTTCCTACATTCAAAAACAAATGTTGCAAGATGAGTTCTACTGCAAACGAAGTAGTGACGGTCTTGTGTGACCAAAGTGTTCTTGGACGGGGTCTTACTTTCCGGCCACGTATGGCATGCCGCTGGTGAAGTCCTTGGGTACCTCGCCCTGAAGGCCCGGGATGAGCTCCGTCATGGACTGCACGATACGGCGGTCCTCGCTGTAGCTCTCATAGCACCGGCCCCACCTCGGATCTCTGCACACCTGTTCATGAAAACAGATAGAAATTCAGCACACAATGCAATCGAAAAGTTCAGCCCAAATGGTTTGACGGACGTTGCTGTCGAGAAGAAGAATCAAAGATCTCTCTTACCGCGATGCACGGGGCGAATGCGTACTGGATGCCGGTGGCTCTGACTTCGAGCGCGGTGGCGGCGCCGATCCTCCTGACCAGGTACGGGTCCCTGGTGGCACCGAGGCCGACGTTGTGGGGGAAGATGGTGGCGCCGTAGACGTTGTTGTGCCCGTGCACGGCGTCGATGCCGTAGATCATCGGGATGCCGAGCGGCGTCCTCAAGCATGCCTCCTGGAACCCGTCCACCATGGCCATCCACTCCTTGGCCGTGGCGCCCTTGTGCGGCACGCTCCCGCCGCCGCTGAGCAGGCTGCCGATGAAGTTCTGCTCGAGCACCTCGGGCGTGGCCACGAGCCGCTCGATCTGGGTCATCTGCCCGACCTTCTCCGCGAGCGACATCCGGCCCAGGAGGTCGGCCACCCGCGCCTCCACCGGTTGCTTGGGGTCCTTGTACAGCAGGCCGTCCGCGTCGCTGGTGCCGAGCACGGCCCAGAAGAGCAGCAGCGCGGCGAACACCGCGGGAGCCGTGAGCAGCGCCATCCTGTGCCGGCGAAGGAGCGGGAGCAGGTGCCTCCTGACCTGCGCGAAACATTGCAGAGACGCGATTAGAACCACCGTGAGACGGTCCTCCAGCGGCTCGAGGACGCCGGACCGGAGACGGCAGGCGACCGACATGGCGGACGACTAGTGGAGTCAACGGCGGGAGGATCCGGGAACGCGCAACGATGCAAGAACCCATCATGGTTGTCTAGTGCCAAAGAGATCGTGATCTCCGCGCCTGCCGCTTTTTGGGCGCGGATTATTTAAAAAACTATAGTTTGTCAGATCGTTTGTTTAGTGCCAAATGGTGACTGTGAAAGCAAATGGCACGTAGGAGCTACTACATGATGGTGACGTTAATCTAATCTAAGCGATGCACATTGTTTAATCTAACAGTGTTAGAGGCACTATCAGAAAATCAAATCGAGAGCTCCAAAATGGCAACACAAGAGACGCTGCCATGCATCAGTAGTAAACTAAGAGCAAAATAAGAGCACCAATCAGCAGATAGTAGAAAGGAACTAGTACTAGTAGTAATAATCAGCCGTGAAGTCTAATCCAAGATCACCAGAAGCAGAGGAAGAAGGGGGCAGGTCGCCCGTCGTCCTTGCTGAAGCTGCAAATGTATGAGCGGCTGCAGGAACAGGCTTAGGGGGCTGGAGGAGGCCGTGTTATGAATGATGCTACAAGTCTACCACGAGAGCAGAGCAGAGCACTATTCCTATCCTACGTCGTGAGGGGTGAAGTACCGATGTGGTGAAACACCGAAATTTCAATGGGTTTGTTGCAACCAAATTGGAATCTGTGGCAAAATCCAAGACGCGTGAGTGTCCGGCCTCCTTCCCTGGACAGTTTGGACCCAGGGCCCAAGCCAAGCACACGGTAAATGCTCCCAGCAACAACAGACACACGAGAAAATTATTTTATTTTTTGACAGAAGAAGAAGAAAGAGCAGCAATAGCCAATAGGGGAGGAGTGTTGAAATAGCAAGAAACAGCCGTGGCTGGGCTTTGGCTTGGCCTGCGTCTCTCTTACCGGAAAGAGAAAGGGTGGTGGTGTGAACCAGCGGCAACGGTGCGGGACGAATGGTGGGTAGGGTGGACGGGAAGAAGAAGAGGGAGGAGGGAGGAGGCGTGAAGCGCTGAAGCCTCCTGCCTGCTGCCTTCCTCCCGGTTCTCCTCCCCCTGTTTATATATAACCAGGGCCGGCGCCGACGATAAGGGTGGTCGTCGATGGAGGAGTGGTTGGATTGGTGCGGTCACGGAGGACGGATCAGCGTTCCTTGTTTAGCGGACCACGGATTTTGGCACTCATTCGGCGGACGCACCGGCCGGATTTGTCCCCATCCTCCGGTCCGGCGAGGCCCCTCCCGAAGGCGAAACGGCAGCAACGGCTCCCCGGTACAGAATCGCAACAGACAGAAACCGAAAGAAAAAAAACGTATGGCGGCGGTCAAGCAAAGCGGCGAAGACCCTGCTTTTCTACCGAGCTCTCATCAGGAACTCACTTTCGCCAGCAGCTTGATCCCCATGACACCGAGCATTCGGGCAAGGCGGGAACGACGGTTGTGTGTTTTCACTCAGAAAATGCGGCGACGGGAAGCAGGGGATTGGGGCCGTGGTGAAAGCAAGAGTTTGCAGGGGAACGGAAAGGGGGGCGGGGGATATAAATAGGGGCAGCGGTTACTTACCGGAGTTTGGAAGCGACGGCGACTAGTTGCTGAGGACGACGGCGATGACGATGAGTCAGGGAGGAGGATCCGACAGCGACGCGCGAGCCTATCTACTCTCTATCCACATCCACTGTTCCGCCACCTATCTGCACAGCAGAGACAGTCCCGCAAGTATCTCCCAGCTAGGCCGCCCACAACTTGCAGGAAATCAAATCAATTCGCCCAAGCAAAGTAATGGCCGGAGGGAGGGAGGTGGAAGAAGAAGCAGAGGAAGATGCAGCGCCCAACCAACGGCTAGGTATGGGCGGGGGTTGTGTGATGGATCTGCAACGGAGCAGGGCGCCCCATGGCTTTTATAGAGCCGCAAATGCCCATGAATCAATCAGCCATGGAACACGCAGGCAGGGGGGAGGGTCTCGTGGATTTTGATTAGATTAGTAATAAGCCTCCAACGTTCGACTCGGGGCACGCATCCCGGCCGCCCGACGGGCAACGGACGGCGCAGGCGAGGGATGACTGATGAGATGCGGGGACACCAGGCACTGTTGCGGGGAACGTGCTCGCCCGCCGTCCGGTCGGGTCTCCCCTTTGTTTTTGGCCGCCGGTCCGACGCCCTTTTTTTTCCGCGTGGGGGCACGAGGGCCAACGGTAACCAGACCCAGACCGATCCGGGCGAAGCGAAACCAATCGATCGGGTAGGTCCTCCTCTCTGTGCACGAGAGAGCCAAAACGTATGGGCCACTACGCTTGTGATACTACAGTTGTGATTTTGTTGGACAGCTTGTGGTACTACAGCTTCTTTCTTGGTTCACGATGTGCACGAGAAATACGCATTTGTTCCCACATCGCCTAGTGAGAGAAGCCAATGCGGGCAAACCTAAGCATTTTTCTTCCGGCGGGAAAAAAAGAAAAAGATGCATGGGTTGATTTCTTAATCTGGTATACAGTATTCCCTCCATCTTAAAATAGCTGTCTTAGGTTTTTCAAAAGATGAATCTATATATAAAATAGTGTCTAGATTCATTCAAATTTTAACAAACTTGAGACATCTAGTTTAAGACGAAGGGAGCAGTATTTTGGATTTTTTTTTGATACAATATAAATACATTAATATCGTGACGATATCAATTACACTCAGGTTCTGCACTAACAAGATGTCAAAACACATCAGGGATTCACATAGCCAAGAACAAAATAAAAAAGAAAAGAAAACAAAGTCCCCATCGTGGTGTTTAACCACGCGCAACAAAAACACTTTAACCACCACCGAATACAACACATGTAGGAGTACTACAAATGAGGTTCTCCAAAAGCAACGTCTTGTTGATGCCTAGTGGCGTGGGACAGGTTGTGCATGCCCAAGAAGATTGGGGCTTGGCATCTCCAACCTGCGCCTCATGAACATTGCGCTAAGGGCCAGATGGATATGGCTAAAGCGAGTTGAGGTGGACAAGCCATGGCACGATCTTGACATCCATGTATAGGAGTTCACGAGGTAGCTTTTCGATGCAACAACTATTTCGGTGCTTGGGGATGGAGCTACTACTTTCTTCTGGACAGACAAGTGGCTACCGTCTGGACATCTCTAAGATATCGCGCTAAACCTCTTTGCGGCGGTTCCGACGAGAACAGTCTCCACATGCCGAGAGTCGAGGGCCGGCTCGATTGCACGATGCCCCTCCCCGCTCCTCCCGATCTAGGCACACCATCCATCAGGGAACTCCTCGAAGTGGCAGATCGGCTTGAGGAGATCACCTTGACAGGGGGGATGCGGGATGTCTTCAAATGGAATTGGGACCCAAGCAAATGTTACACCGCTAAGTCCTGTTATCATGCCTTGTTTGCTGGGAGGACTTCGATGGCGGTAGCTCTACAGATCTGGCGTTCCCGAGCCCCCGCCAGCTGTAAGGTAGCACTTTAGCTGGCCGTTAGGAACAGATGTTGGACCGCCGATAGGTTGAGACGACGTGCTCTGCAACACCCAACGGCTTGTCCCTTCTATGACTAGTGTGGAGAGTCCATTGAACATCTCTTGATAGGATGGGTCCTTGCCCACGAGGTATGGACGATCTGCCTGGGATGGTGGAGCAAGAGTTATTGGATGCCGGACCATGATACAAAGCTCGTAGCATGGCTTCAAGATAGACGTGGTGTCAAGGGCTGCCAGCATAACCTATCGACAGGGATCTCCTTTGTTTGTTGGACACTCCGGCGTCACCAGAACGACATGGTCTTCGAGGGGCCCACTCCATCTCCCGGAGAGGTATTCCAGAAGTTTTCCGCTGAGGCAAAACCTGTGGAGAGCTGTAGGGCTTTTCCAGTACTGCCTAGGGAAGGTGGGTAAGTGGATATACCGTGAGTAGTTGGTTATGGTGTGTGTGTGCGCTATCCCTACGTCAACGTGGAGTCGCGCTTGTGGAGTCTATGCCACAACGCGTTGTAAAACTTGGACTCTTGGCCCTCCTTGGAAAACATACGTCTCCTATAACGTACCCTTGAAAAAAAAAGGAACGTCCTCAAGAAAAAACAATGCACAAGTGTTCGTCGCCCGAATGGAGATCTTGGGTTATCATCTCGAAGAAAGTTCGAATTTTTAAAACAATGTCTTCAACAAGACCATTGTCAGATACAACCAATAAAGACCAGACCTTGGGTTTTCACCCTACAAATCGTGACTCGGTACTCGGGCATCACCAAAAGTACAGTCCACCTCTTTTGCCATCCCCACTTGCCAAGGTTGTTGCAAGTCACGAAACACCCGACACATAGAGAGATCATGTGTGCATTGTCTACATCAACCAAAACCCTCTATGCCAATACCAACCTCCGATTGCAGTTACCATGGATTTTTTCATCTCGGTCTGTTTCATGGAAATTTATACGAAGACATGTCTGGTACCGTAAAGAAGACGAAGCTACGCGCCTCGCAGAAAAAAAGGTATGCACGATCCGATTCAACTCTAGATGTCCATAAGCATCATGTGCGAAGTTGAGAAAATCTCTGAGAAAAAGACCAGAACTCGATGGCAGTCCAATCAAGGAGGCGGACTTGAAACAGATGAATGCCATGGCACTCGAAATACAGCAGGGCCGAACCACCTTTATTCGAAACGCGACACCACGTAGTACGCTCTCCAGATCCATCAGGACCGCAACCTGAGGTTCCACACCCGCCTTGCCCATCGACGACAACACCACTACGGTGCCACTATGACCACTTGGCCGGGCGCCGCCATGCCGCCCACATCCCCTGACCTGACCCACCCATGGGGCGGACTAGGATACGTTGGCCACGGTCATAGTATTCTTGTGCCTGGCGGTTTGCGAATTCTTTTTGTAATGCCAAGCTGTTCTTTGAACGTGGGGAACTTTCTTTCCCTACTACTAATGTTGGAAACACGGGGAACAAGAACTCTGTTACGTTTCGTGCACTGCCGGGCTGCTATTGTATGGTTAATGGAGTGCTGCAATGGGTAAATCAAAAATAGTTATGACTTCAAGGTGGAGTACGAGATGGACGACTGAAGCGAGAAGTCATGCATTTTACACCAAAATTGTAGAAAGAAAAGGACGGCGAGTAGTAGTAGTGGAAGACGCGGGAGAAGATGCAGCACGCACAATGTGAGGTGTGACGTGAAGCCGTGAAGGCTTCATCAATGTAGTATGCATATTTTCTCGTGTGTGTGAGCTTTACAAAACGGCCATTTACAACGATTAGTTCATGTATTGAGATAGTATCGCTCCCTTGACAATTGGCATAACTTCATGTTCATGTTTTTTCTATTAGTAAGAGTATTAACCGGAAATAAGTGCAGGAAACAGCTAGCCACCGCCGCACCGGCCGGCACGCTAATAAGCATATAAAAAGGAGAGTTAAAAAATATGCATTTTTAGCAAGCAGGATCTCTCGTGGAGGGTCCGGATATTAAATACTCGATGGCATGGTTGGAAAAAGTATTTTTTTTCAAGGATTGTACATAAACGGTGCGCATTCATGAATGAATTTTTAGTTGTTTCTTTATTCAGGACAAACCATAGCATGTGCCATCACGTCTTATCCAAAACCAAAATGTTGCTCTCGAAGAGGAAACGACATACTACTCTTTTCGGTATCACCAAAATGTGCCACCATGCCTCATGATTGATGCACTAGAATCAAAAGTTTGAACTGATTAAAAAAAGAGTAAATTCTAGTTTTTACCCTTTAAATTATCTTTTGTGATACTAATTACCCTATTTAATATTTTTTTATCCAAGTTACTCCATTTAGTGAAAGTTTTGCCAACTTTTACCCTTTTTAAGATCTTATAGTGTTTTAACATGTGAGTCTAGGCTGTCAGTGCCGACACATCTTAGGTTTTTTCTCTATTACATTTTACGCATGAACATGGCTGATTGCACGAGACGAACCGTTTAGTTTTTGATGCACGCCTATATCATACGTACAGATTGATGAACACATACATACCTCAAATCAGCAATAGATTGGTCCACGTCAAAAAAACGATAGATTGGTTCATACATATAGATCACGTATGTATTCATGGATACCAAAGATTGATGCGTGTGGTGAATGGTGATGAGACCAGAACAGATTCTTTAGGTCGGTCATGCACTATACGTGAGAGATAAAAAATCTATTAGAAAAATTAACCTAATAAATTCATATGAGAAAATATTTCTCGTAGTAGATTATAGAGTGAAATGCACTGGCGGTCCTAGAATTACGTGGCTGTGGCTAGAACAGTCCCGCAACATTGAAAACGTATCAAAACGGTCCTGGAACTCCTCCTGGATATATTTCTACGGTCCTGGCTACGTATACTGAGGACGTGGCGACGAGGGTGGACCCACGACGGCGTCCGCGATGGCCCAAGACGTGCGCGACGCAGCACCCAACAGAAATTCCCCTTCTGAAACCCTAGATTGACAGAGCAAGCGACAGAGCAACCGGAAATTGCCGGAGCTCGTCGATGTAGCTGACCCCGCTCATCCCTCATCCGCTCGCCGGAGCTTCCCGTAGCTAACCCCGCAAGCTTTCATCCTCTCTTCTTCTACCTCTGCTTTTCATCATGGGTGGCAGCAATGGCGGGAGCTCGTCGGACGGCATGCGGCCGCGCTTCCCGTTGGTTGTGTGCGACAGCTGCAACGCCAGGAGGGTGAAGCACTACGTCTCCAAGACTGACGACAACTACCTCAGGCATTTCTATAAGTGCCCGAATCATGGGGTGTGTGCTCTGTCTTTCCCCCCTTTTCTGTGCAATTTGATTCAGAAGTTGATTTGGTTGTTCATTTGCTTAAATTCAGACACACGGAGGTGGTTGCAATTTATGGAAGTGGGAGGATGTGTATGAGGAGTACCTAGAGAAGCTCGGATTGATCAGCCAAAATCAGACAGAGGACAGCAACTCACTGAATTTGTTATCTGCAAGAAGCAACAGTGGATTACCAATGAAGAAGATGATTAATGGTGGAAGAATTGAAAATCATGGAGAGCTGAAAGAGATTGTGGTGCTGCTAAAAGTTATTATTTGTTGTCTTTTTGTTTTAGTGTGCTTGATGATTAGGGTTGTTTGTAAGTTGTAGCAGCTGTAGCATGTGTAATGTGCAAGTGTAATGTTGTAAGATTTGGTTGTATTGTGATAAAATATTTTGAAATATGAAATATACCAGTGGTTTTGGTAACATATGGTTTATAAGCATTTGTTGAAATCATTTGATGTGCACAGGTATATGATGCAACATAACAAAGTTGACATAGAAGATAGCAGTTCTCACAATCATAATTCACCAACAATTCTCACTAACATAATTCACAGGCAATTCTCACCAACACTACAAAAGGAAATATGAAAGTAACCAGTTCTCACTGACATTACAGTTCATATTGCACTACCAAAAGGAATAACATATTATAAAAATAAAGACCAGGTGGAGGCCCTTTCAGATAGTCAAACATGGAGCCAGATTTTCTTGGAATCTTGAAAGGAGCATGCATCCTTGTGCTGCTGTCAGATTCAGCTTGTCTCTTGTTCTGTGTAGCTCTGAATTGAGAAGCCTGGATCTTCTTAGATTCTTGAGCTAGTCTCTTCTTCTCTGCCTCAACTTTCTTCTTCTCTGCAGCTGCAAGCTTCTCCTCTTCTGCCCTTTTCTTCTTCTCTGCTTGTGCCAATTTCTTTTCTTCAGCAGCTTGCTGTTTTGCTTCTCTCAAAGCCTTTTTCTTCTCTTCAGTAGCTAGTTTCCTAGCTAAAGCATCAGCCTTTTTCTTCTCAGCTGCATGTGCTCTTTCTTCCTCCTCCTGTTGCAGCTTGGCCATGACTGCATCAAACTTGGCCTGATTTGCTACATCTCTTCTAGCAGCTGCAGCCTTCAATTTAGCTGTTGCAAGTAGCTGTCTTTTCCTGAGTACATTTCCTTCTGCAGTTGCAGTAGTTGGTTGAACTGGTGGATGATTGGACACATTCTCTTGAATGAATACATTATCTGGCAGAGGATTGAACTGATTTTCCTCTCTATGTGTGGATGAACCCTGGGCAGTTGTATATTGTGAATGAATGCATTCTTGTGACAAGTAATAGAAGATCAACTAATATAGAAGATAATACATACCTCAGATAGTAAAGCATTGAGTATTTCTGGCTCATATCTAGCACTGTCCTTTTGTACAAAATCCATTGAGTGCAAGTGATGTCCCTATGAAATGAAATACACACAAGAATTAGTTACTTGTATGTGAAAGAACAATAGAGTCATGAATTAGTTACTTGTTTTCATTTTCATAATTACCTCAATCACTAAAGCAACTTGTTCAATATCATCATCTTCCTCAGGTTCTGCTCTTTTGGTCTTTTGCCCTTTCTTTTGAGGAACTAATCCCAATTTGTAATCCACGCAACCTTTTTTGTTGTGACCTTTCTCTCCACAGTAAGTACAGTGCATAGTGACTCCATGCTTGCTCATCTTCTTCTCTCCTTTCTTTCCTTCTTTCTCCTCTGGTTGTATCCTCCTATTTTTTTGTGGCCTGCCAACCTTCTTGGCAAATTTAGGAGCCAGGATAGTTCTAGCATCAACTTTTTCCCACTCCCTTATATCTCTACATGGCCAGATGATGTGCTGGTAAGCTTTCACATACTTCTGAATTGAATATCATTCATGGACATAACTTTCAGGTGAAGCTTTGTCGTGTCTTAAAGCTGAGACTGCATGCCAGCATGGAATACCAGATAAATCCCACCTTCTACAGCTGCAACTTCTTTTCTGAACATCAACAGTGAATGAAATTCCTCTCTCCATAATTTCAAAGATACCATTCCCAGATGGCTTTGCTTCACAAATGTTTGACCACTCAACATGCTTCTGTAGCTTTTTTCTGATCTTTGGACAAATGGAACCAGTCATTGACTCTGCTTCAAGCTGCTTATTATAGATTCTTGTTGTAATCTGACACTTGATCTTGAGAATCATGGCAAGTATAGGCATCTCTCTTGCATCCAGGATGTACTTATTAAAAACCTCACAGTTGTTATTCAAAAGTAGATCACACTTTGGAAATTCTGATTGGAAAGCCTTAACCCATGTGGCAGGATCCAGCTCCTCTAGCCAATCATGAGCTGTCTTGCTCAACACTAGCATTTTATCCATGTTCTCCTGCCACTTTGCACTAGTTGTGCTTCTAGCACATTTCCACAGCTGGTTCTTCAGGACTTCTCCTTTGAAATTCTTGTTAAAATTTTGCCAAAGGTGCCTTACACAAAATCTATGGCCAGAATCTGGAAATAATTCTTTGACAACCTTGATTAATCCCTATAATAAAAATATGAATGAGCTACAAGACAAATACAACAAGACAAATACAACAACAAGCCTTGACATTGGACTTACTTTTTGCTTATCAGACATGATGGTCCAAGGAGCTGTGTTGACAATTCCTAGATCTTGTTTGAGTGCTGTCAAGAACCACCTCCAGGAGCTTGTGTTCTCCACTTCCACAATTGCAAAACATACAGGATATATACAATCATTAGGATCCATTCCTATTGCTGTCAAAAGAATACCACCAAATTTTGTCTTCAAATGGCATCCATCTAGGAAGATGATGGGCCTACATCCAGCTAGGAACCCTCTTTTACATGCATCTTTGGAAATGCCCTCCATCATCAGCCAAAACCATAAATGTGCTCCCTGGGTTTGATCTTCTAAGCTCCTGCCCAAAATCCCACAGTTGGTTGTACTGGGCTGTCTCATCTCCATATATGAGTTCAAATGCATATCTCCTAGCTCTACCCAGCTTGCCCCTGTTTGGTGTCATCTTCCAATCTTTCTGCACCAACTGACCAAGCCCCTTCACTGTCATCTTCTCATTTGCTCTTATCTCTTCCACATAGTACTGCCCAATCTTTTTTGCTGTAAAAGCCCTCACTTGCCATTTGCTCTCACAAGTGTGTCTATGATCATACCTTTTAACCATAATACATTTTGTTCTACTGTCATATGAGGCATACAATTCCCACGGACAACCTGGTTCACATTTTCCTAACAACCTTGCCTTGTCATTCTTTGGAAATTTAATGTCCTTCCTATGCTTGCAACTATGCTCCCTAACAGCCATTCTCAACTGATCAATGGACTCAAACAACTGACCAGTCTGGAACTTTGGATCTGCCATGTCCTCTGCCACAAATGGTTTGAAATTGTTGAATTTTTGTGAGTCATCATCTGAATCTCCAATCTCAAAGAATTCATCTTCAGACATTTCTCCTTCTGGTACTCTCTTTTTGTCCTCCTTTGGTTCTTGCTCAGCATACTGCACAAACAAGTCATCATCTCCATCCTCTATATCATTATCACTATCAATAATATCTGGCACATAATCTGAGTCATTGTCATTGTCACTGTCTCTGTCATCATCTTCCTCTTCTGCTATCACTGTTGTATTTCTGTTTGATCTTCTCCTTGTCCCTTGAACTACATCATCACCCTCTTGAAGTTGCACAACAACACTATCTGCCCCTTGCACCACAATTGCATTGCTAACTGCAGAGCACTTCTTCATAGGACTGATAACAGGTGGTAAATGAACAACAGGATTACTACTACATCATCCCAGGTGTTAGCATGACCTGCTGGTTCATGATCAAGATACAACATCAAAAACCTATAACCCTCTTTCACCCTTGCCACCATGGACAATGCATCCTTGCAGTCTTGATCAACCGAAGACCATCTTCGTTTATCAGCATTCCTGGCAGCAGCCAATACACATCTATCCTCCCAGCTGCCTCATATCCTAGATCCTCTATGACATCTTCCAGCCACAAAGCTGACCAAGTATCACAGTCGCAATCGTCATAACATACTTTTGTGCCATCTACGTACGCCCTATTGGAACCAACACCAACAAAGAAACCTCCATGTACAACTTCTAGAGTAAAACTGTCACTGCCCACCTCTGAAAATACAACATAAATTGCAAAAAGTTTAGATTTTTCGTCCTCCTAAAACCCTAAGATCGACATGAAGCAACATGACTCCAACATGAAACAACACCGTCTACTCAAATAGCACTCAAAAACAACCAAATTATTGCAAAGAGATCAAACTAGAATCAAACTCACCATATTGCGGAACCGGGTCTCCTTCTGGACGACGAACAGGCGGCATCTGCTGCCACCAAGACGATCGCCTTGACGCGCCACCAATGCCAGCTTCTTCACCGTGATCGACAGCGTCCTCCTCCTCCTCCGTCGATCGCCCGCTTCTGCCGCAGATCACCTACTTCTGCCGCCACCGTCGCCGTTCACCTCGAGCGCTCCGCGAGGAAAACCAGGGGAAACAGGGGATTTGTACTGTCTTAGATGGATCAGCAGAGTTGAGGGGGTTTACTGCAAATTTTCCTTGCGACACGTGCTGTGTCGCGCGCGTCTTGGGCCATCGCGGACGCCGTCGTGGGTCCACCCTCGTCGCCACGTCCTCAGTATACGTAGCCAGGACCGTAGTGTAGGGGTTCGTAGCATGGAAAAAAATTCTATCGCATACAAACAAACAAGCCAAGATCTATCTACTAGATTGTATCAACGAGTCGATAGAGGAACTTACCCTCGAAGATTCCAAAGCGGTTAACGAGAGCAGATTCTCGTGGATGATGTAGTCGTACTCTTTCCGATCTCAAGATCGCGTAGACGATCCTTCCGAAGGCCCCGCAATCGGTCACGCTTCGGTACTCACGAAGACCTTCCTCTCCCTTGTTCCAAAGAAAATGGAGGTTGTAGCACTCTCCTCGCGATTCCGGCAGCACAACGGCGTGGTACCGGAAGTAGAGGGGAGATCTCGCAGGGCTTCGCCTTAAGCCGGAGCGAGTATGGTGGAGTATGAGAGAGGCTTTAGTAGTATAGGGATTAGACACACCAATTAGAAGGCTCTAAACCTAAGGCTAGGGCAATTAGAAGCTCTAAACCAAAACGGCTCTAAACCGGAGGTTGTGGCTAGGGTTTAGATTTAGAGGATAGGAACTTGTGTGTCCTAGGAGGGGCAGCCCTGCCCCTCCCTTTATAGGGAGAGTGCGGCCAAGGGAGAGTCTCACCAACTCGGCTTGGAGGTGGGCCGCCGGTTGGAGGAGGGAACTCCTCCCCAACTCGGTTTCAATCAAACCTCCTTCTCCTCTTTACCAAAACTAGCCGTTTGACTTTTCAAACTAGCCGTTTGACTTTTCAAACTAGGATTTGATTAAACCCTCTATTTGGTACAGCGATGACACTTAGTACATGATGCAATCATACCAACTCGATATAACACATTCATGTACCCCTCCCCCCCCGGAGTGCCGGACATTCCGGAACCTTCTAGAATGTTCCCGATGAAAACACCGGAATCATTCTCCAACTCCGAAACGGGACTTTCCTTATATGAATCTTATTCTCCGGACCATTCCGGATCTCCTCGTGATATCCCGGATCCCATCCGAGACTCCGAACAACATTCGGTCTCTTTCTCATCATTCCATAACTACTCAAACAACGTCGAATCCTTAAGTGTGTCTCCCTGCGGTTTGTGAATTATGCGGACATGATCGAGACACTTCTCCGATCAATAACCAATAGAGGAATCTGGAAATTCATATGGCTCCCACATACTTCTACGATTACTTTGCGATCAAATGAACCACTTACATAAGATACCAATTTCCCTTTGTCTCACGATAGTTTACTTATCCGAGGTTATGATCGTCGGTATCTCTGCATACCTAGTTCAACCTCGTTTCCGATAAGTACTCTTTTCTCGTTCCCGTGATATGTGATCCCTTGTGAGCCAGTCACATGCTTGCAAGCTAATTGGATGACATTTCATCGAGAGGGTCCAGAGTATATCTATCCGTCATATGGATGGACAAATCCCACTCTTGATCCATGTGTTTCAACCAATACTTTCTGAACACTCAATGCCACCTTTATAGCCACCCTGTTATGGTGTGGTGTTTGATGACATCAAAGCATCCATCCGGTAAAGGTGATATGCATGATCTCATGGTCGAAGGAATTAGGTTACTATGTATCAGAAAGCATATAACAATTGAACTAATGAAATGACTTGATCTTTATGCTACGCTTATCTATAGGAGTATGTCCATCACATCATTCTCCTAATGATATGATCCTGTTGTTAATAACATCTCTATGTTCATGATCAGGAAACCATGATCATATATTAACCAACAAGCTAGTTTAACAAGAGGCTTTACTAGGGACTCTTATTTTAGTTTACAAATCACACAAGTATTAATGTTTCCGGTTAATACAATTATAGCATGGTATGTAAACATTTATCATAAGTGTGAAGGTATGATAATAACCACTTTATTATTGCCTCTTGGGCATATCTCCAACACGTAGAAATACATCCAGGAGGAGTTCCAGGACCGTTTTGATACGTTTTCAATGTTGCGGGACTGTTCTAGCCACAACCACGTAATTCTAGGACCGCCAGTGCATTTCACTCTAGATTATACATGGGAGGGCATTCTATTTTTCATGTCGGTCCTTGCCTCTAGATCCGAGGCTCAGTCGGCGAAGAGGTGCGTCTGTAGTCCTTTTCTCTAGGGAAATTCTATAGGGGTAAAATTTGGCAAAACTTTCACTAAATGGGGTATTTAGGATGAACATATGCTAAATGGGGTAATTAGTGTCAAAAATGATAAACTAGGGGGTAAAATCGGAATTTACTCTTAAAAAAACTAGTGTATGTATTTATATTCTTAACACTCCTCTTATATCTAGACTATTTTAGACGTGAGCATTGGTTCGGTGCATGCCAAAGAATCTTTTTTAAACCGAGAGTGTTAAACTTGAGATCTCTTGGATCTGATACCATATTAAATTGTGTCGTGGTGGTATCAGGGCATATGCCATGGGTAGGCTAAAGTTGGGGCCGATGGACGTGGAGGAATCCGGGGAGGGATGATGCAGTGAAGACCGCACTCGTATGAACAAAGAGAAATACAATGTCTATTGGATTGAAGCTCTCAAGTGGAGATAACCCCTCATTCCCTACATCTAATCTCTTATAATCTGGCCATACTTGTGGCTACAATCATGCTCCTTGAGCTGTATCTCCTATGCCTCTATCTAGATTTCTCTATCAGAGTGGAGGAGGAAGAAGAAGGAGAGCTCCTATTGAGCTGAGAGGGGAGGAGCCCTTCGGGGCCTCCTTGTCAACGATCTCCCTGGTGATCCTTATAAAGGGGAGCCCAGGGGACAAAGCTTGTACCCCACGCTTGGCATCTGTACAGCATATTCCTAGTATCTTCTTAGATGCTTGGCATATGCCTTGGCATCTTTGGAGATGCCATGGCATATCCCTTAGCATATTCCCTAGCATCTTCTTGATGCCAAGGGCATATTCCATAGGCCATGTGCCAGTCTGAGCCATGGGCGTCCCAAGACTGGCACGGGACTTGTTTGTCTTGTCCCGGGTTGATGCTGAGTTGTCATAGATGTCGCGGAGGCCTATGGGGACGAATAAGTGGGCGTCTGGATCATTACATCTCGGCCCAGATGCCCTGGGGGAAGTGGAGATTCGGCCTAGCCTGAGGTTGATTCGGCCTGGGAGAATGGCCGAGGACCATTCATCATCCCAGCCGAGGTCCTCCTGGTCCACTTGGACTGGATCTGAGTCCAGCAGGTGGGGAGGACCCGGAGTGGGCCGAAGCTCCTCTGATTCGGCCCACCCGGGCGAGGTCGTTTGGCTCATGCGTGGGCGTCGATGGTGGGTGAATCCGCCCACCAGGGACGCGGCCGAGGTGGCGTGGAGAGCGTCGGTGGGGGAGGGTCTCCCGGGTAGTCTTGCTGGGCGCCAGGAGCCGCAGTGCCTGCGGTGGGCTGAATCATAGGTTAGTCGGCCCACGCGGGTGATGTCGACGATGCGTCCTGGTGGAGAGATTGGAGCCGTGGGAGCTGGGGCCAGACGGAACCTTCGGAGGGAGCTGGGGCGATGTGCTGGCTAGGTGAGGCGGAGAGTCCCGTGGTGGGCCGAGCTTTCTCCTTGTCGGCCCACCCGGGTGAAGCTGAAGAGGTGGTGATGGGGCCTGGTGGTGATCCGGCTAGGTGGGCCGAATCATCGTCTAATTCGGCCCGTAGCTGCTGTTTAGCCTAGGAGAAATGATAGAAAAGGCCGAGATAGCTGTGATTCGGCCTAGGTCCTCTTTCTCCCTTTCCTCCTTTATATTTATTTCTTTATTCCTCTTGTCTTTTGATATATCTTTTTGTACCTCTGTATTCCTTTATAGAAATGCCTAATACTCTTTTGAGGTCTCTTTATACCTTAACTCTAGGGTACCTGGGGTTACGTCCCCGACATTAGTCCCCGAGGCCATGTGGGATTCGTAGAATCGCTCATGGGCTTTATATCTAAATATCCCCAGAGTTGTTTTGTGACATACAACTTCTTCGTCATATATTTCTTGTTTTTCGAGTTCTGGCCTTCTTGGACACTGGTCATAACCCCTTTGGGTAAGTTTTTGACTTCTGGCCTTCTTGGGCGCGGGCCATAACCCCTTTGGGTAAGTTTCTGGACTTCTGGACTTCATGGGCACTGGTCATAACCCCTTTGGGTAAGTTTCTGGACTTCTGGCCTTCATGGGCGCTCATCATAACCCCTTTGGGTAAGTTTTTGGACTTCTGGCCATCATGGGCACTGGTCATAACCTCTTTGGGTAAGTCTCTGGACTTCTGGCCTTCATGGGCACTGGTCATAACCCCTTTTGGTAAGTTTCTATTTCTTGCCTTCTTTGGCATTGCTCTTTTAGTACCATTAGGTAAGTTATGAGTTCCTGCCTTCTTGGGCATTGCTCTTTTAACTCCATTGGGTATGTTATGAGTTCCTGCCTTCTTGGGCATTGCTATTTTAACCCCATTAGGTATGTTATGAGTTCTGGCCTTCTTGGGCACTGCTCTTTTAACCTCTTTGGGTAAGTTATGAGTTCTGGCCTTCTTGGGCACTGCTCTTTTAACCCCATCGGGTAAGTTATGAGTTCTGGCCTTCTTGGGCACTGCTCTTTTAACCTCTTTGGGTAAGTTATGAGTTCTGGCCTTCTTGGGCACTGCTCTTTTAACCTCTTTGGATAAGTTTCTATCTGAGTCATCTAATTCCAAATCCGAGTTACTTTACTCAAAATTGACTTTATGTTTTCAGTCTGAGCCATCTGACTCAAATCCGAGTTATATGACTCAATTCCGAGTTAATTCATCCCAAATCCGAGTTACTTTACTCGATTTAGACTTATATGTCTTAAGTCTTAGTCATTTGGCTCAAATCCGAGTCACATTACTCAAATCCGAGTTAACTCATCCCAAATCCGAGTTACTTTACTCAAAATTGACTTTATGTCTTAAGTCTAAGTTATCTGGCTCAAATCCGAGTTATATTACTCAAATCCGAGTTAACTCATCCAAAATCCGAGTTACTTTACTCAAAATTGACTTTATGTCTTAAGTCTGAGTCATCTGACTCAAATCCGAGTTATATTACTCAAATCTGAATTAACTCATCCCAAATCCGAGTTACTTTACTCAAAATTGACTTATATGTCTTAAGTCTGAGTCATCTGGCTCAAATCCGAGTTATATTACTCAAATCCGAGTTAACTCATCCAAAATTCGAGTTACTTTACCCAAAATTGATTTTGTGTCTTAAGTCTGAGTCATCTGACTCAAATCCGAGTTATATTACTCAAATCTGAATCAACTCATCCCAAATCCGAGTTACTTTACTCAAAATTGACTTATATGTCTTAAGTCTGAGTCATCTGGCTCAAATCCGAGTTATATTACTCAAATCCGAATTAACTCATCCCAAATCCGAGTTACTTTACTCAAAATTGACTTATACTCCCTCCTTCCCACTTTATGATGCGTATAACTTTTTTATGGAATTCTCGTTTTAGGATGCGTATTGTGCAGATCAGTCGAAACTGTGATAAACTGCCCCTTTTGCCCCTAACTAGAGCAGTTGCATGCATTAATATCTAGCCAAAACTCATGCGGCGAAGGTCATGCGAGGAGGCAGCTGCCAATGCATGCACGGGTAATAAAGGATGGATGCTGGCAGCGTTACATGGTTATTAATCGTACGGGGTTATTTCAGTCCAAATTCTTTTTCACCACAGCGCTGCATGGAGTCATTGGTATGCGGGTCAAGACTTACGCGCATCATAAAATGGGAGGGAGGGAGTATGTCTTAAGTCTGAGTCATCTGGCTCAAATCCGAGTTATATTACTCAAATCCGAGTTAACTCATCCAAAATCCGAGTTACTTTACCCAAAATTGACTTTATGTCTTAAGTCTGAGTCGTCTGACTCAAATCCAAGTTATATTACTCAAATCTGAATTAACTCATCCCAAATCCGAGTTACTTTACTCAAAATTGACTTATATGTCTTAAGTCTGAGTCATCTGGCTCAGATCCGAGTTATATTACTCAAATCCGAGTTAACTCATCCCAAATCCGAGTTATCTATTCGCCACGATATAGCTTGATTTGGCGTGATGATGATAATTTGCCTTTGATTTGGATCCGAGATATAGATCCGAGATTAAGTTTTGGGATACGATTATAGGGCTATCTGCCGATAGATCTGATTTGAGATGTAGATATGAGATATAGATTCGAGCTATGATAAGCTGGCCAATAGTCATCCGAGATATGGGATGATCTGGCAAGATGGTGAGATATCAATCCGAGTCATAACAGAATCGGGTAATCTGGTGAACTAAATAAAGCTTTGGCCTGAATTAGAGATATGATTAGTACGCCGAGTCTGAATACCAATCCGAATTATAATATATCCTGGCAAGCTGAATCAAATGTTAGTCTGAATCAGAGACAATCTACCGAGCTGAGTTAAAGGTTAATTCAAAGCATAAACACATTGACTTCAAGTTATATCCGAATCATCAACAAGCTGATTGGTAAGCTGAGTTAAAGGACAATCCAAAGCATAAATAAACTGACTCAAACTCTATCCGACTCATAAGTAAGCCGACTCAAATTCTATCTGGATCATAAACGAGCTGATTCAACTTCTATCCGAGTTATAAATAAGCCTGCTGGGGAGCTGAGTTACAGGGTAATCCAAAGAATAAGTAAACTGACTCAGAAACTATCTGAATCACAAATAAACAGACTCAAATTATGGCCGAGTTATAAATAAGTTGGCCTGTGAGCTGAGTCACAGGTCAACCCACGACACAGACTAACTGACTCAAAATCTATACGAATTACCATTAAGCTGACTCAAATTTTGGCCGAGTTATAAACAAGCTGGCGGGAATACAGATCTAAATCGACATAATGCTATCTTAATCTAAAGGTGACTCTACGAATAAGTTGACTAGTCCCCGGGTTAAGTTATTCTCTCCCCGGGGTGAAGGATTGAGTGTATGTGGCTGAGTTACATGGCACTTACAGTAACCTTGGAGAAGTGTTTGGGTAAGTTTTGCTAGGTCATAACTGCCCTGCTGAGTTACTTGGTACTTACAGTAATCTTGGAGTAGTGCTTGAGTCCTTCTTGCTGAGTCTTACCTGCTTTGATGAGTTAGACTTGGAGAGCCTCTGTGCTTACCTATTTGTTCTCTGTTGGCTTGGCGAAGCTGAGTGAGCCCTATGAGGAAGAAAATTGATGAAGGTGTTCCCGTCCGGATGGAAACCCAACCAACGCCACTAAAGGCCCCACGGTGGGCGCCAAATGTCGTGGTGGTATCACGGCATATGCCATGGATAGGCTAAAGTTGGGGCCGATGGACGTGGAGGAATCCGGGGAGGGATGATGCAGTGAAGACCGCACTCGTATGAACAAAGAGAAATACAATGTCTATTGGATTGAAGCTCTCAAGTGGAGATAACCCCTCATTCTCTACATCTAATCTCTTATAATCTGGCCATACTTGTGGCTACAATCATGCTCCTTGAGCTGTATCTCCTATGCCTCTATCTAGATTTCTCTATCAGAGTGGAGGAGGAAGAAGAAGAAGGAGAGCTCCTATCGAGCTGAGAGGGGAGGAGCCCTTCGGGACCTCCTTGTCAACGATCTCCCTGGTGCTCCTTATAAAGGGGAGCCCAGGGGACAAAGCTTGTACCCCACGCAGCATCTGACAAAGATATTCCTAGTATCTTCTTAGATGCTTGGCATATGCCTTGGCATCTTTGGAGATGCCATGGCATATCCCTTAGCATATTCCCTAGCATCTTCTTGATGCCAAGGGCATATTCCATAGGCCATGTGCCAGTCTGAGCCATGGGCGTCCCAAGACTGGCACGGGACTTGTTTGTCTTGTCCCGGGTTGATGCTGAGTTGTCATAGATGTCGGAGGCCTCTCGGGGACGAATAAGTGGGCGTCGGATCATTACATCTCGCCCGGATGCCCTAGGGAAGTGGAGATTGCCTAGCACGAGGTTGATTCGGCACAGGAGAGAATGGGGTGGCGGACCATTCATCATCCCAGCCGAGGTCCTCCTGGTCCACTTGGACTGGATCTGAGTCCAGCAGGTGGGGAGGACCCGGAGTGGGCCGAAGCTCCTCTGATTCGGCCCACCCGGGCGAGGTCGTTTGGCTCATGCGTGGGCGTCGATGGTGGGCTGAATCCGGCCCACCCAGGGGACGCGACCGAGGTGGCGTGGAGAGCGTCGGTGGGGGAGGGTCTCCCGGGTAGTCTTGCTGGGCGACAGGAGCCGCAGTGCCTGCGGTGGGCTGAATCATAGGTTAGTCGGCCCACCCGGGTGATGTCGACGATGCGTCCTGGTGGAGAGATTGGCGCGGGAGCCGTGGGCGGGAGCGTCGGCACGGGAACCTTCGGAGGGAGCTGGGGCGATGTGCTGGCTAGGTGAGGCGGAGAGTCCCGTGGTGGGCCGAGCTTTCTCCTTGCCGGCGCACCCGGGTGAAGCTGAAGAGGTGGTGATGGGGCCTGGTGGTGATCCGGCTAGGTGGGCCGAATCATCGTCTAATTCGGCCCGCAGCTGCTGTTTAGCCTAGGAGAAATGATAGAAACAGGCCGAGATAGCTGTGATTCGGCCCAGGTCCTCTTTCTCCCTTTCCTCCTTTATATTTATTTCTTTATTCCTCTTGTCTTTTGATATATCTTTTTGTACCTCTGTATTCCTTTATAGAAATGCCTAATACTCTTTTGAGGTCTCTTTATACCTTAACTCTGGGGTACCTGGGGTTACGTCCCCGACAAATTGCCATCTGAATCAATAGTGCAAATTGATGAAAAGAGCTAGACTATGTATTTATATTTTTAACACATATGTCCTATATCATTTGCATTCTACTCGCGGTTCATAAAAGGAAAAGGCTTTTTAGGCACTTAGACTCTTTCACTCGAAGTAGAGTGTCCTCAAAAGTGTATGACGACCTTCACATATGGCTCCCGTACATATCCTTGCCTACTATTCTTGCATTGCTACTACTAAAATCAACCCCCCACCTAGTTTATTTGTTATCTCGACATCGACGTTTATAAAAATTGGGTTTGTCTACTTGGAAAAATATAGAAATAAATATTTGAACGATAAGTAAATCACTTGGTATAAAAGACAATATAGTGAATTATAGGGCCATATTTTTTTCTGGAGGTCTTAGCTAGGTAAGTTCCGGGACTTCAAAATTAACATTTATATATCAAAGTGCTATTAGGTCTTCATAATGGCTACAAAGTTATGCTCATAAGTTCTCTTGAAATCCAATTGTATAGAAAACTTAGTAATAAATATATTTTGGGTGCATCAACTAATGCATAACCCGAGGGTTTACCCCTTTTAGAAGGAGGAAAGGTTACCAAGAAAAAATTCTAGACATACAGAAAAGTTTAGATGATACTTTGACCACTTTTAGTTTGACTTTGATCAAATCTAACATACAGAGAAATTTGAAATGGAGAAAGTATATGCTGCATCGTACGCGGAAACTCCAAATGGAGGCCAAGCATGAGAGAGCCCTCTATATAAACAAAAATCATATTTACAACTTCCAAGTAAAACTAAAAAAATTGTATAGACGTGGTCAATGATGACGTGTGGATATGAGTATAGTGAACCGTGCATATTTTCGAAACTCCAAGTTTGTCTGATTTTGGAATATAAAATATTCTGCATTATAGTTTTGCATGCTTGTATGATTGATCTTTGATTATCAGATCTTGTCATTTTATGTAGCTTAGAATATAAACAATTCCACATCGAATATAAGATACATCATTGACTGCATCTAAACTACTTTTTTGAATATTTTATACTCGTAAACATGGTTTAGAATCTCTGAAACATGTGGCTCTCTAGAGTTCGGCCTCTATGTGTCCACCCTTGGCTTAGATGGAGCACAAGACTCAGATCCCCTTACTTTCTTCCAAAATGATGATGTGTTTGTCGTGGTATAGCCGACGAGTACGCCATGAAGGAATCCTCATAGAGCGTGTTTACAGACGTGGGGGAAGGCAGCAAGTTGGCGGGTATGAGGTAACACGACTTACCCAGGTTCAGGTCCCACGATGGTGGCGGAACCCTACTCCTCCTATAATTTACTATAATGGCAACACGCCGAGTACAAGATAGGTTCGCCGTACGAGGTGTGTAAATCGATGTGCCCTAAAGGCTTCCAGAGGTCCGGCTTATAAAAACGCCAGAACCAAGGGTTACAAGAAAAAGTCCAAGCCGGACAGGTTACAGAGTCATACACAGGCACTAATCAGTCGACGTGTCTTGCACTCCAAGGCTCCGAGTATATCGGTATCTCCATCGTAGCATCCCTTCTTCTGGCATGAGCCTCCCTTCTGGATCCATCCAACTGGACCGACCAGCAGACCATGGGCACTACTACATCAACTATGACTCATCCAGGTTATCCAGATTAGAGACATGATATGGTGATACCTATTTAATATAGGGTTAATTGGATAGATGCCACTGCAATTTCCGCGTATTTGAGAAACGCCATTACAACTTCTAACTTTGGAAAAATGCCACTGCAATTCTGCGTACGTTTGAGAAACGCCATTACACCCATTTATCTAACATATACGAATCTATATACCTGGTATTCCCAGCCGTATGTACGTAGCACGGTGGGGTCCACCCGGATCCGTTAAAAAAACATAAGTTGATGAGAAATATTAGAGTAAAATTACAACAATATTACAATGTAAAAATCACACGCATGAATTTGCATAAAACCAGGTCAACGCCTTCTTTACGTTACATCACTTGACAAATTTTTGTATAGGGTTGTCCCACTTAGAATCCAGCAAGTTGTTCTTACAAATTAATTGCTATCAGTATATGTTAAGATTCCACGCAAAACGAAGGTACAAAGGATCTTGGTGTGTTCGATGCAGCTGAAATGGTTTTCATAGACCTAATGCAATAAAATTTTGTGATTATACTCTTTCAAAAACAAAAAAAAAAACAAAAAATGCCTTTTTTTCTTGGATCAAATTTTACTTCAGTTTTTTGACAAGATACATATATGAATGCGCCACTCTTTTCATGGCTGTTAGAACGAGGCCACATTCAAAACCAAGGTTCAACACTGAATGTGTAGTGTTGCTGTACCTATTTTGAGTATTGACCTGGAGCTTTTATGCCATATTTTTATGCAAATGCATGCGTATGATCTTCACTTTGTAATATTGTTGTAATTTTACTCTAATATTTCTCATCAACTTACGTTTTTACGGATCCGGGAGGACCCCACCGTGGTATGTATATATATATGGCTAGGAATACCAAGTATATAGATTATTATATGTTGGATAAGTGGGTGTAATGGCGTTTCTCAAACGTACACAAAATTGCAGTGGCGTTTTTCCAAAGTTGAAAGTTGTAGTGGCGTTTCTCAAATACGCGGAAATTGCAGTGGCGTCTATCCAATTCACCCTTTAATATATCCCAACAGTAGTCTTGGAGGACTCCGAGATCTTGGGCCATCTTGCCTCTTTGGTTTGAATGCTCCGTCTAGATGATGTCGGCAAGTCGTCAAGCAACATAACGTTTTATCCAAAACCAAAATGTTGCTCTCCAAGAGGGAAAAATAGAAAGAGGAACGACATATGCTCTGCTCTTCATACGTCCTACGTCGTGTGCATTCTATTCGCGGTTCACAAAAGAAAAAGGTTTTCAGTCATGTAGACTCTTCTTCGCTTGAAGCAGCGGTGTTCACAAAAGTGTACGAAGACCTTCACATATGGCTCCTGTATATATCATTGCCTACTATTCTTGCATCCCTACCACTAAAATCAACCTCCACCTAATTTATTTGTTATATTGACATCGAAATTTACAAAATTTGGTTGGTCTACATAAAAATATATAAAAATAAATATTGCAACCATAGGTAAATCACATGGTATAAAAGACAATAAAGTGATTATAGGGCCATATTTTTTTCTGGAGGTCTTAGGTAAGTCCCGGGACTTCAAAATTAACATTAGATAAATAAAAAGACATGAAAACTTTGCCACGTGTACGGTGACCTTCACATACGGTTCCTGATACATATCCTTGCCTACTATTCTTGCATCGCTACTCCCTCTATTCCGGATTAGAGGGATAATATGTATTTTAAGAAAATAGTTTGACTGTAAATTTGATTAATAATATATAAATCATATGTCACAAAAATTATATATAGAAGCGTATTTTGAATATGAATCTAATGGTATAATTTTTTGTTAAATATAGTTTGTATTTTCTTGACCAAATTTTCAGTCAAACTATTTTCTTGAAGTATGTATTTGGCTTATAAACCGGAATGGAGGTAGTACCACTAAAATCAACCCCCACCTAATTTATTTGTTATCTTGACATCGACATTAAAAAATTGGGTTGTCTACTTAGAAAAATATAATAAATATTTGAACGATAGGTAAACCACTTGGTATAAATAAAAGACAATAAAGTGAATTATAGGGCCATATTTTTTCTAGAGGCATTTGAATGATAGGTAAGTCCCAAGACTTCAAAAATAAATATTTGAATAATAGGTAAGTCTAGAGACTTCAGAATTAACATTTAGATCAATAAAGTGCAATAATGTTTTGATAGTGGCTACAAAGCTATGCTTATAAGTTCTCTTGAAATAATTGTATAGAAAACTTAGTAAAATATATTTTGGTTGCATCAACTGATGCAGAACCCGGGGTTTACCCCTTTTAGAAGAAGGAAAGGTCACTAAGAAAACAATCTAGATTCATAGTATCCCTACATCATTCAACAACACCCCCACACACAGATGATATTGTCTTGGCAGTAGAACTTCCATGGTTTGACTGGTTGGGTTTGTTTTAATGGCATCTTGAGCTATAGTCCCTTCATTTCAAATTATTTCACATGTTAGGTTTGTTCAAAATTGCACATTCTAAAGTTTGATCAAACTACTTCTTGCATAATTGCTAAAACTTCAAGTTTGACTTTGATCAAAGCTAACATGCAGAGAAATTTGAAATGTAGAAAGTGTATGGTGCCTCATATGCGGAAACTCCAAATGGAGGCCGAGAGAGCCCTCTATATAAACAAAAATCATATTTAGAACTTCCAAGTAAAACTAAAAAAAAGTATAGACGTGGTCAATGATGACGCGTTGATCTCAATATAGGGAAACTCAGTACACCTTTTCAAAACTCAAAATTTGTCTGATTTTGGAATATAAAATATTCTGCATTAATATTTTTGCACGCTTGTATGATTAATCATTCATTATCCGGTTTTCTCATTTTTCTATGTAGCTTAAAATATAAACAATTCCACATCGCGATCTTGGACGCATGCAAGGTATATCGTTGACTACATCTAAACTTCTTTTATGGAAAAAGTTCTATACTTGTAAACATATGGTTTAGAATTTCTGAATATATACATGTGTGGCTCCCTGGAGCTCTATGGGAAAAAAAGATCACCTCCGGCAGAAATTTTGCCACCAACACTAACATACGGCTGGATTAAAACGTGACACGGAGAAAGAAAACAAACCGACCAACTAGGTGACAGGAAAAATGGAAGTGGACTAAACATAAGTTTGGCAACAAGATCCTGCCTACTCACGAAGAATCCAATCTTACTTTTATGATACTCGCAAAAAAAAATATTGCACAGCTACTACGTATAAGCATGCACTGTTCTACAAAAATTGGGTTTCTCTACTTAGAAAAATATAGAAATAAATATTTGAACAACAGGTAAATCACTTGGTATAAAAAACAATAAAGTGAATTATAGGGCCACATTTTTTTCTGGAGCTCTTAGGTAAGTTCCGGGACTTCAAAATTAACATTTAGATCAATAAAGAGCTACTGTATTAGGTTTTCATAGTGGCTACAAAGTTATGCTTATAAGTTCTCTTGAACCAACTATTGTGAAGAAAAACTTAGTAATAAATATACTTTTGGGTGCATCAAGTATGTAGAACCCGGGGGTTTACCCCTTTTAGAAGAAGGAAAGGTCACCGAGAAAAAAATTCTATAGATTCATATTAGCCCTGTGTCATTCAACCACCCCAGATAATACTTTGACCGTTGGCACGTGGAAGAGGGGAGTCTTGGCGACAAAACTTCCATTTTTTCCGTGTTGGGTTTGTTTTAGTTGGCATCTTGAGCTATAGTCCCTTCATTTCAAATTACTTCACATGTTAGGTTTGGTCAAAATTAAACATTCTAAAGTTTGATCAAACTACTTGTTGCATAATTGATAAAATTAAACATCATAGTGAGCATTGTTTAGAAGGGGGTTTAGAGACATCCTACATATTCAAAACAATAGAGAGAATAAGAACAATTACAAAATGTTTATCTTATTTCAACTATAGTTGACACATATAGTTCTTGCATCTAGCATCTAGTTCTACCCTACTCTACCTATAATTCTAACACGAACAAAAATTTCATCCTACTCTACCTATAGTTCTAGGGTTTCACTATCCCAAAATAACTAGGGTTTTACATGCATTCCTAATATTGCAATCTAGGGTTTCAAGATCCAACTTACAAGCATTCCTAAACCTAAAGATCAAGTAAACATGGCAATGGTTCATACAATCTATGGTTTCACCATACAATCTAGGGTTAGACCAAATATTGCAAATAAGGGACAAAAAAGGAGAAATTTGTGGATGCAATTGAGAGGGATTAGAGAGAATACCTGGGAGAGGGGATTGGGAGCATGATTCTTGGAAGAAATTCACCAATCTGGCCAGTTGGGATTAGGTGGAGAGCGCCGCCATGTCATTCGGGCTAGGAGAGGAAATGGGATGAGGTCAGGAGGGTCTGGCTCAGTACAAGACCTAATGTGCGGCCGCCAAGAATCTGCACTACACAAGACGGCCGCACTACAAGGCGCCACACTAGCGGGGCCCAGGCCCACGAGGCGCGATCTTGTGGCCGACGCGCCAGGCGTAATGGTGCCGCCCTTCAGGGTGCGACGCCAGCACGTATGGCATTGCAAAAAAGATTAATTCCGCTAATTTCTTTTGGCCAGAGTTCATTTCGTAAAATTGTTATTTTTTTAGATTATTTTCGTTCAAATTACACTCCCTGGCTAGCTAGAGCTCGGCCTCTATCTGCCCACTCTCGGCTTTGGATGGAGGACACAAGACCGAGTTCCCTTGAATTTCTTCCAAGACGATGACGTGTCAGTACTGGCCAAAGTACATGCTATATACTAGCTTAGGGAGGCTATGGAAAAATCCACCTGTGAAGGGTATTTTGCCACCAACGTTAGTACTGTACGGCGGGATTAGAACGTGACACGGAAAAAGAAAACAAACCGACCAAAGACCTGACATGAAAATTTCAAACTGGACCACGCACAAGTTTGGCAAGCTCCTGGCTATGTACCACACGGTGACACATCTTTCCACTACGAATCCAAACTTACTTTTGTCATGGAAGAAAATCTCGCACAGCTACTACATACGTACCTAGCTACTCCCTCTGTCCGCAAATAAGTTTATTTCTAGCCTTGTCCTAAGTCAAAGTTAGTAAAGTTTGACTAACTTTATAGAAAAACGTAGCAAAAATTATGACACTAAATTGGTACCACTAGATGTGTTTTCAAATCTAGTTTCATAATATATAAATTAGTTGTAATATATATTATTATATTTATTCACAAAATTGGTCAAACTTGAGAAAGTTTGACTTAGCCAAAAGATAGAAGTACACTTATTCGCGGACGGAGGGAGTAGGCATGTACACTGTTTTCATGAACGCGACACCACGCGCTACGTCCGTTGGTCGCATCTACCTGCCCAATAAAAATTGGCGCTACTGTCGTTCAAAAAAAAATGGCGCTACTGTGATAAGGTTACGTACAAAGGCTAGCTATAAGCGAGGCCATGATGCTGCTGCATCGCTACAAAGACCGGTACGACAACGAGAGAGCATCGTCACGCATGGCGATGCGCGCTCGCTCGCCGGTCATCTTGCACACCATTGGCGATAATAAGCGCGGTGAGATGGCGACGTGTCCAGAACGTCGGCTTTCGTTAATCGGAGAACGCTGACAGAACGAGAGAGAGCGGGCGTGAGCAGTACCACCACCTTGATTATTACTCGCGAATAATATGTATAAATCGTCTATGCCATGTAGTAAAATTATTGATATTCGAAAAGGGACATATCATGGCGCGTACAGGTATCATCTTGTCTGCATGCGACGACATGTTGAGACAGATGCCGTGTACGGTAATTAAGCGAGGAGGGAACCTTAACGCCCCGTTCTTTAATTTGCGTCGGCACGGCATTATGTTACTACCGTCGTTTTTACCCGTAAACGATGCTTTCTGAGTTAAGCTGCCGGTTCACACACGTAGTAGTACCTCTTCGGGCAGGTCACCGCACGTGAGAACACCGCCACTTTTTCGGCCACCTCTTCTGTACGTACGTACGTACGTGTTCCCAGCTTTTTTACAAGCTCTTTCCTCACGGCCACGTGACGGTGTCCTCGGCAGGAACGAGATTTCACCGCGTCCCGACGCATCCATGAAAACCTAGCCCCACTCATGTGCTGCCCATGACTCCAGTCTCGAGGAGGAATCGGCGTCGCCTGTCCTGTGGTTGCTTGCAAGCAATCCGTGTGACGCGTACGGCGTTTCGTCTCGGCCTCCGGGGTGACCCCTAACGTGGCCCGGCCGGTGGAGGGGCGAGGGCGACACGGCCGTTGCCGACGAGGGTCCGGGGAGCGTGCGTGGAGTCGCATCGCATGCAGCTGTGCAGGTGCCGTACGACGTCTCGATTATCTACTCTGGTCTCATCATCGATGCGGGGCGGGAGTAGAAATTTCGCCCGTTTTCCTTGGAAATACTGCGCGCTGCCGCCTGCCGCCTCGCGCCTGACCTCCTGTGGATACATAGCACCTGCCACGACATATAGCGACCGGTCCCAAATCCAAACCGGCACGGCGCGGTTTTTTTTTTCATCAGCCTATAACGAATTAGCAACAGTTACTTGCACGGCTCGTTCGTCCCCGGTCTCCGTCGTGCCCTCAAGGCGCGCGCGCTCAAGGTGGTGGATGCATGAACGTATCTGCTCATCATTTACTCTTGGTCTGCTCCTTTTCTTCCTGGTCATAGTTTACTATTAAGTGCCCGTTTTGACTCCACAGGATATGAGAAACGAATGAATAAGGAAGGAAGACGCAACATTTTGTCCAGCTGAATCCTTTAGGATTTGAAACCTATACGATCTGTCTTCAAGCGGTGTTCCAATCACAGGAAAACACAAAGAACTTGTAAAATAAGTTCTGAACGGATAAAAAATTCCTAGATTTTGCGCTGGCAGACCCACCCCACACACACACACGCCAGCGCCTCTTGGAGAGGGACGTGTCTCGTAGCGACGAGCTGGGAAGCGCGAGTCGTGCGCGATCACCTGGGTTTAACTGAAGTGTTTCTCTGTAACCATCGGTTAGGTTAACCTAACCTAAAAATAAGCCTAATGCGTCGGATGGTTAACCCCTAAATCCCACATGGTCTTTTGGGTTCGATTCATATTTGCCAAGGGTTTTTCGTCACTCAGCTCGGAAAAAAGGGTTTGCCCTTTCCTTACATGCCATCATCCTAGTCACTAGGCAACTTCTTGCTCCCTTCCTAGTGTCGTGCCACCGTCTCTTACCTCTTGCTTCCCGACCGTCGTGTCACCACCTTCTACCTCATGCCTCCCAGGTTATAGATGACGTGTTCCTAGTCAATATGTGAGAGTGAAAGGTGGAGTATTAGCTTGGTTGTAGATGACGTGGCGACGGTTATAGCCGGCTATTGACTCTTTTAGGGCTCCTTTGATTCATAGGATTTTGGTAGGAATTATGTAGGATTTGAATCCTATGAAAATTTTCCTACACAAGTTGTTTGACTTATAGGATCAAATTTCATAGGAAGTAATCCTATAGGAATCTTGTAGTGTAAGCATTAGGTCATACCTCATGAAAATTTCCTTTGCTACAATCAAAGGGAACGCATCTTTCCATAGGACTCAAATAGGCACGACACTTCAATCCCATGTCTTTCTAATTCCTATATTTTTTCTATCCTATGAATCAAAAGAGCCCTTATCGTTCTTACTCTTATAGCCCGCTTGCACTCTTTCTCCTCTTATCTCTCCTCCACCTCACTAAAACTTTAATATTTTATTTTTTATAGTCAGCTGACTGTATCCTATTATATTTGTTTTAATTAATGGGCAACCCTACGCGTCTCTCGGGGGATTTGTGCTTTTTATCCCCCGGGTCCCCAGCCAACCACGTGTCCTCTTTTTGAATCAAAATCCCGCTTTTGCTATAGAAAGTTCCGTTTTTGCTACAACTAGTCCCGCTTTTGCTACATGTAGCAGAAAATGGTTCGGCCTAAAAAATAGAAAATTAGACTGGACCTCTGGCTGAGATTTCACGAGATCTCGCATGACAAGTGTAGCAAAAAAGTTGTGTTAATGTAGCAAACTCGACCTCACCGGAGACTCGCCGATAGACCTCTCCGGAGGCTTTCGCCGGAGTTTCGCCGGAAACTATGTAGCAAAACCGGAGAACAAGTGTAGCAAAACCTTTGTGATATTGTAGCAAAACCGCTAAAAGTTTATAGAAAAAAATGTCTAGCAAATCCAACTTCGCCATGTAGCAAGCCTCAGTAGCAACGCCATGTAGCAAGCAACCCGGCCTCACAGTAACGCCACGGTGTCATGTAGCAAGCCCAGCCGGCTCCCTGTAGCAACGCCACCGGCGCTTGTAGCAACTCCGCCGGCGCCATGTAGGAAGCCCGGCCGACTCCTGTAGCAACTCCGCCGGCGCCATGTAGCAAGCCCGACCGTCGCTTGTAGCAACGACGCCAGCGCATGGCCCCCGAGAGATGTTGGCGGAGCAGCGCATGGCGAGGCGCTTGAGCTCGCGCTCGTGGGCGATCTTGGAGGAGGTCGGGGAAGGCCAGGTGCAACCATCGACCCCTGCGAGGTGGAGGGAGGCGGCGGCCGCGACTGAGAAAGGAGGTGGCGGGCGAGCGGTAGCGGCGGAGATGATAGAGAGGAACACATGTGGTCGGAGAGGATGAGAGGAATAGGGGGAGGCGGCGGCGCGTGGCTGGGGCGAGAAGCTCCGATCCATGGGCTCGATGCGGTCAGGCGAGAAAGAGGAAAAACGTAGAAGAAAACATGCCTGGGAGGGAATGTGGTGCCTGTAGACCCACCAAGCTGCGTGCGCATGAGTCACGCCTCTCCAAGCGAGCGAGCGACGTGGAAGACCCGGGGGATATGATCCCTTGGGAGAGTCCTATCATTTCCCTTAATTAATACATGTTTGAGTGTTTGTGTTTGTAGGACTGCTTATGTCTTAATCGCACCACATAACTAATTGGTACTGTTCACAACTTTCTCGATTCAAAGATATGCGTGATCACGTCATGAACCAACCACAGTCGTCTGAGCCTTGAGCTCGATCGTCATCAGTCTGACGAGTGATAGTGCTATTAGCACGCACGCACGCAACTTGTAAGTAACGATAAGCACCGTGACAATCCAGATGGACTGGATCTTGTTGGCAAATTTGGTAATGTCATGGCCATCCAGATGAGGGCGAAAGGATTTCAGTAATCACCCCCACGTTTCCGGTAAGACGTCGACACCTTTTTTTTGGCATTTACAGCACGATTTTCAGTGCTAGTTATCCAGTTGCACAAGCGACTATTGGAATTGGGATCCTAAGGAAACTTGGGCATTTATTACTTGGACCATATTTGCAATTTATTTATATAGTAGAACAAATCCAAATTGGGTCGTGTATCCTTTTCTTGCACGTAACAGGCAAATGCATAACTAGGATAACCCTCAGAAAAAAAGGATACTCCCTCCGGCCCACATTAATTGACTTTGATTTGTTAAATTTTGGATAAACCTATATACTAAATAGTGTCTAGATTCATCTAAATTTTGACAAATCGAAGTCAATTAATATGTGTCGGAGGGAGTAACATATTGTACTGCAAGGTGCCTGGGTGCAAGACTGAAAAAGATCCTGACCGGCGTTACTTTTTTTTTCTCGTAGTCCTGATCCGAAACAAGTTGACCGGGAAGCAGGCCGGGCGATTTGTATTAAGACGGCTCTATTCTGGGCCATTCACGTACGTGCTGGGCTTCTACAGGTTTGCAAGAAGGCTGGAAGGCGGGGAAGGGAGGGGCTTGCCGGGCGCTAAGCCTGCTACATTTGAATTTTCGTCGGTTTGCTTAGTCTTAATTTTTTTTTTTGGACCACGTGGTTGGCGCTTTGCACAGCTTCGCTAGTGCAGATTATCGAGATCGCTTTTTCAGGACACTGGCTACTGCTCAACCCAAATTTACTTAGTTTTTTCGAGCCTTCGGTTACAAAAATTCTGAAACTCGGAAGTTCCGTCATACAGTTTATTCGGAACATTTCATTGCCTAAGCTTTATAGTTTTGAGTTTCGATGCGCCACAAATCACGAACATGCACACGTTGGCCTCTACATGGAAACATTTATTTTATTTTTTTATTTTTATCGATCTATTAATAACCTTTTTTTCAAGGATACGTCCTGGGAGACGTATCATTTTCATAAAAGGAGGGCCAAGAGGCCAAGCTTTACAACGCACCATGGCACAGACGCCGAAGGTGCAAATCCACGCCGTACCAAAGACGGCACACACACACACACACTCTAAACAACTATTCGCGGCATCTCCACCTATCTACCTGCCCTAGATAGTCGTGAAAAAGACGTTCAGTCCTCCAGATGTCTGCCTCCGCGGTGATCTTGCGAATGACCTCTTCAGGGGAAGGAGTGGCCCCTTCAAAAACCACGTCATTCCGGTGGCGCCATAGCGTCCAGCAAACCAAAGCGATCCCTGACCAGAGGTCGCGCTCGCGGCCCTCGCCGCCCCATTTATCTTGGAGCCAAGCAACAAACTTGGAGTCATGTTCCGGCATCCAGTGTCTCTTGTTCCACCAGCCCAGGCAGGCTGCCCAAACCTCGCGGGCCAGTACACAACCCATGAAAAGATGATTTATGGTCTCTCCACACTGGTCACGTAAGGGCAGCCGGATGTTGAAGGCCACGCACGAGCCGATCGGTATCAAAGATCATTCCTTACGGCTAACCAAAGGGTCACCTTGCAGGGCTCGGGATCGCCAGATCTGAAGGGCCCTCGCCATAGAAGTTCGCCCGGCAAAAGGGCCTCGTAGCGAGATCGGGCCGTGTAGCAATTGCTTGGGTCCCAGTTCCACTTGAAGATGTCCTGCGTACCCTCTGTCAGGGTGATTGCTTCGATACGGTCCGCCACCTCGAGGAGCTCCCTGATGGCTGTTGCGCTAAGATCTGGAGTGACATCATGCAGCCAGCCTCCTACAAGGCCTTCACGAATACGGCGTGTGGAGATTGCACTTGGTGAGACCAAAGCGAAGAGGTTTGGTGCCACATCACAGAGCTGCCCGCATGGGAGCCACTTATCCGTCCAGAAGAAAGTAGTCGCGCCATCCCCAATTACTGAGGTAGTCGTCGCTTCAAAGAGACGTCTCGAGGGATCCGGGACCCGGATGTCAAGGCCATGCCATGGTCTATCCACCTCCACGCGCTTTAACCACAACCATCTGGCCCTCAGCGCAATGTTCATGAGGCGCAGGTTGGGGATGCCAAGCCCCCCAGCTCTTTGGGCATGCACTCCATGTCCCAAGCCACCAGGCAGTGCCCGCCGTGCACGTTCTTCCTCCCCTTCCATAGGAAACCGCGAATGATCTTCTCGATGGCGGTGATGGTCTCTATGGGAATATCGAGGGACATCATGGCAAAAATAGGCATGGCGGATAAAGTTGTTTTGACAAGTTCGAGCCGCCCTCCTCTATTGAGCATGGAGGCTTTCCACGATGGCAATTTGGCGGCCACCTGATCCACCAGCGCTTGGAGTTGCGCTGCCGATGGCTTCCGCAGGGAGAGCGGTAACCCAAGATAGCGAAGGGGGAATTGCGTGATGGGACAGTGTAGCTCCCGCTCCACTAGGTTTTTGTCCTCTGCCGAGCACCTAATAAGGTTGGCTGAGCATTTGTCGAAATTGGTACGAAGACCAGAAGCCTCCCCAAAGTCCTCAATGATCCCGGAGATCACCTGAAAATCCACCGCTGACGGTCTCAGGAAGGTGACTACATCGTCCGCGTAAATCGATGTGCGATGCTGGAGGCCTGTGGCTGCAAGCCGAGTGAGTAGTCCATGTTCCTCCGCCTTACGTCCATTAGGTGAAAACCTCCATGATCGGGATGAAAAGTTGTGGGAGGCGGGTCTCCTTGTCGGAGACCACGCTGTAGCCACCTTCGCCTGGGCACCTATTCATCGGGGCGTGTGGAGGCCGTGAGAGAAGTGCGCAGATGCACGTGAGGCGCTCTCCAAAACCCAGCTTCTCAAAGACTTCCAACAGAACGCTGCTCACGGTGTCAAAGGCTTTGGTCACTTGAGTAGCACTCTGGCGTCTTCTTTGGTGTGTAGCTTATGGCCCCTGCACCATCATGAAGTTGTCGTGCAAACACCGTCCACGCACAAAAGCGCTTTGATGCACCCCCTACCAGATGTGGGAGGATCGGGGCAACACGGTTGGCGATCACCTTTGCCACCCACTTAGCAATTCCGTGAATCAGACTGATTGGTCGGAAGTCCCGTATTTCTTCGGCGCCCGGCTTCTTGGGTAGAAGTGTAACCAAAGCACTGTTCACCGATCCAAATCCACGGCTGTCTAGCCTAGAGAGTGAGTGGAAAGCGTCCATAACATCCTCCTTGATGATGCTCCAGCAAGATACGTAGAAGCGGGCAGAGAAGCCATCAGGCCCAGGGCACTTGTCCAACGGCATGCCTCGGATGGCTGCCAAAACTTCCTCCTCTGTGAAAGCGCCGTCGATGTGTTGGAGGTCAGCCGATTGTACCCCTAAGAAGTCCAAGTCCAGAGTGAATGGCATGTCTCCTGCCACACCGAGCAGGTTCTCGAAGAAGGTGTCCACGGCCTCTGCCTTTTCTGTGTGGTCCGAGATTCGCACATTGTCCACCATAAGGTGATTAATGAAGTTCTTACGCCTCCGATGGCTGGCATGCGTGTGAAAGAAGCGAGTGCATGCATCTCCCTCTCATAGCTGTGAGAATCCTCGATCTACGCCGAGCGGCGTCCTCTCAAGAGAAGCTAGTCCTGTGAGCTTCTTCTTGAGAAGGCACCGCAGATCACGCTCTGAGTCGACATGCCTATTCTCCATGGCAACGTCAAAGCAGTATCGCCTACGTGGCTAGGAGGATCTGCACTTAATATTCCCGATGAATTTGGAGCTCCAACAAGAAAGACTTTTAGCCACGGCCGCAATTTCGCATCAAGTCTCTTGAAAGGGTTCGGCTCCCATCGCCGCGAGGTCCACCTTCCTGCATTATCGCCATGAAGCCATCGGCTTTGGGCGAAGGACCAAATCGAAACGACGTCCCCGTTGGAGGTCCGGGGCAAGGCACAACAACAAGGGTCAGTGGTCTGACGGGCCTGAAGACAAAGCCGAGAGGAAGGCGTCAGGGTAGCGTGCCTCCCAGTCCACTGTCATGAAGACCCGATCGAGTCTCTCCAAAGTGGGTCGTTCCCGTTCATTTGTCCAGGTGAATCTGCGGCCGTTGAGGTAGAGCTCCTTGAGCTCCAGAGCTGCAAGTGTCTGCCTGAACCTGGCCATCATGCGCGATGTAGGGTCCCTTGGTTCTTATCCTCCGGATTGAGGATGAGGTTGAAATCACCAGCAATGATCCACGGACCAGCGTGCAGGTCCCTGATGTCTTGTAGCTCTTGGAGGAAAGCACGTTTGTCCACGTCGCTTTGGGTCCCATACACTCCGGAAAACCACCAGCTGTGATCCACACCGCTGAAATGCGCGGTGATCGCATTTTCAGTGTAGTGGGGGTGGGTGACGGAGACCAGACTAGACTGTCATGCAAGAAGGATTCCACCGCGAGTCCCTATCGCCGGCAAGAAGAAGAAATTGTCGTAAGAGGGGCCAAGGAATTCCCTCACCACGCGGCCAGAGATTACCGCCATCTTGGTCTCCTGCAAGCACACCACAACGGCTCGAGTTGGGGACAAAATTCGTGAAACAGCTAAGCGACGAGCCGGGGAGTTTAAACCACGAGCATTCCAAATCCCAATGGAGAAGTTAGGATCATCCATCATTACAAAGGAGAGGAAAAAAAGGAAGAAGGATCGAGGTTGGGTAGTCACTACTCAAACTAGGCACTCCACTGGTGCATCATCGAACAGGGGCAGGGCATCAGGCATCCATCCAAACAGGCGAAGTACCACGTCAATGTGCTCTTGGCGTAGGGGCCTCGCGAACAGGTCCAGGTAGGCGTCCAGAGCCTCGTCGCCAATCACCTCTCCCTCCCTAGCAATCCCCAGCCTGGTGATAAGGGTGCGCTGCTGCTGCCGGATCGGGGTGCCCGGGGCAAAGCGTCCACGAATGCGCCCACTCCTTCTCACCGGCCCTGAGTACTTCCTCTTATTGCGGCAGCCCTTGGCTACCGGCCTGCTCAGGACGGTGTTGATGGGCTGCCTGCAGGCTCCACGAAAGGTAGCAGGGCCACGAGTCCCCATAGGTGTAGTGCTAGAGACCACGACCTCGGGACCCTCCTGCTGGTCTGAATCCACGTCGACAGAAGACAGGTTGACTGAGAAAACATCCATCCGGTCTAGCACTGATCTTGGGGAATCCAGCTGATCAGAGGTCACTGTCCAGCAGACATCATCTGACGGGGAGATTAGGCTAGGCGAGTGCAGCTGGCAGTCCAAACCGATTTGAAATGAGTCCCCGCGGTCCGCAGGAATTGATCGCGTCGAAAAAGAGTCTTCTGACACGACCGCACCTTCCTCCTTGTCCACAGATACACAAACTGATTGCATGGGGATCAGCAGAGGCCCCACCTGGCAAGAAGCAAAGGGCGTGGGCACGTCCTTGCCACGGTCCACAGTTGGCTGTTCAGCTGCTCTTCATCATGCATGCATGTCAGCTGCGGTTGAGCCGGCCGCTCCTTTTCCACACGGTTTGAATCCCCAAGCGAGGAGCCGGACTTGGTCAAAGAAAAAAGCATGCGACGCGGCCCACACTTTTCCCTTTCCTGGTCAAAAGCTGAAACGGTGGCCAGAGGCAGTTCGCTTTGCAGCTTGTCCTTATCGAACACCTGTTCCGCGCGGGCCCCATGCACGTCCTCCTCTGGACCTCCAACTTCCTCTTCCTGCACGTCTTCGTCGTCTACGTCAGGCCACGGCGAAGCATCCACGGGGGCAGCAATGGTGACGCGGCGGCTACGCCCCCAACCGACGTCAGAGGGTCGCCGACGTCGTGCTGCATCCCCACGCCCATCACCACGCCAATCACCATGGCCATCATGAGCCTCCCGGAACGAGCCATGGGTCCTTGGCCTAGCATCAGCGCCTCGAGCTGGCCAACCACGCGCGTCACTCTCATCTCGCCCGCCGCCTCTGTCGCGTCTGCCTGCGTCCTCCTCGTCGCTGTCTCCATTTCCCCTGTCTCCCGGCGGAAAGTCGTGCTCCGCCGCCGTCATGTCTTCAGCTCGGACCAGCCGAATTTTCATAATGTACAGGAGCATGAGTTTCTCCAAGGGGATGAGGGCGTCACCAGGGAGAACCAGGCCTTCGTCCTCCTCCATCAAATCGTCAGGCTCTTCAATTAGGAGGGCCTTCTCAGGCGGTAGATGACTGATATTATCAATCCATGCCACCACCTGGAAATGCCCCAGATCCTCGCGATTTGCTGTTGAGGCGCCCAGACGTTCGATCCACGCGGCGGAGCCGAGCAGCGCCACCGCCGTGGTTCGATTCCACGCGTGTGCAGGAATACCGGTGAGCTCGAGATGTGCCCGGTAGCGGAGCGGCCGGCGCACTGCTTGTAACTGGCGGTTCCAAGGAGAGAACCGAAGGGAGAAGCCCCGGCCATCCACCACCCCTGCCGCCATGACATCGTCGCGCACCCGCCTACTGCTGCAGACCACAAGGAAATCGGCCGGCCAGGACCGGTGGACGGTGAAGTTGTCCTCCGCGCGTGGCACACGCGCCGCCACCGCCGCTCCGGCCTCAATCAGGGAGATGCTAGACCGCTGCCCGAAAACGAAGGCGACGAGTGCCCATCGAAGAGCGCCCTCGGCGGCGACGATCTCCGCGGACCTAGGAAGGATCACCGTTTCCATGGCCGGACGGGCGGGCGCCTCGCGCTAGGGGGTGGACCGTAGGTCGGGGAGGAAACCATCACATCCGTCATGTCCGGCATCTCCACCGCACCGCGGAGGGGGTGGGCTTCTGCCTTGCTCGCAGCCATCAGTGCCACCACGGCCACCACGGCCATCATGCCCGTCGTTGTAACACCCTCAGAATCGACCCTATGCAAGTTTTAGCGAAACCCGCCAAACCCGCATAGAAACGATTCAAAGGTGCCCACCAGGCACTTTCGTGTGGGTGGAATACGAAGTAATAACATTACACAACAGTCCTCGATGGGACCCACAAAACAGATATATATAGCAGCGACTCAAAGAGTCAAGAATACAGATATATAGAACAGAGAACCAAATCACCTTGAAAATGATACAGCGTCCGACTACGGACAAGATGCAAATTGAGCTAAGAGCCCTGAAGAATAACCAGTGGCGTCCATAACCCTGCCCAGGCCAAGCCGGAAGGGTAACCCTGCTAACGACGTCGATCTCAAACCTGCTTAAACAAAAGGGGTGCCGACAAAGGGCAAAGGAAAAAGAGGAGCGTCAGTACTGAGGCCAGTACACGGCGAGGCTAGAATTCGGCGGTCCTCGCCTACATAGGTATGGTGGACTGAAGCGGCAGCGGCAGCATGCACTAAACAACCTATAGAGACTCGATACAACTGGCGGCTATCAGAGAGGGGCAAGAATGACCTATCCGGAACCAACCTGATGCTAACACCAAACAAACCCATCCTGGTATTTTCCCCTCGAGACCAAACGAGGAAGTCCACCGAGGAACCCACACAGTTGGCAGTTTTATTTATTCAGTTATCGTTGAAGCAATTACTAGACAGGTGTAGATAATCATCCTGATAAAATAAGCAGTGGGCCATTTTAGTTAACCATTCCGTTGTAGTTGCAACGCTTACTAGTCAGATACAATTAGCATGAGATATCCCAAAACCCAGCAGTTGTTGGTACTTTTATTTAGCCATTCCGTTATAGTTGCAATACTTACTAGTCAGATACAATTAGCATGAGATATCCCAAAACCCAGCAGTTGTTGGTACTTTTATTTAGCCATTCCGTTATAGTTGCAATACTTACTAGTCAGGTACAATGGTCGCAAACGACAACCCAAGCAAACAATTGTTGGCAGATTTATTTAGCCATTCCATTATAGTGAAGATGATTACTAGTCATTATAAAGTCAAATTTATAGCACTACTTTAGTTATAGTTGTCTATGGTCGAGATACTGTGCTCCAAGTCGTCCATAACCGCGGACACGACTTTCAGAAAGTTTTACCCGGCCGGGGTGCACCAATAGCAACACACGCTCGATCAACCTCGGAAAAACCAAATCAAAACCCAACGAGGCCTTCACGACAAAGCAATCACAGGATTCAGAATTATTTCAGGGGGCCACCCCATTGAGTAGACCCGCAACGAAGTTAGCTGACTTCGAGACGGACTCAAGGTTTGCGTCAATGGCTGTAAACGACTGGGAACCCAAAACTGGGCTTGTCGATACCGCGAAAACACTCCGCTTTCCTAAACAGTACAGTGTGCTCCTCGCACAATTTAAATAAAGCAGTAAAGCATGGCATAAGTACATGATCGTAAATAAAACCTCAAACTAGTTTGTGGCCCCAAGAAATAAGACTGAATCAAGCTCTGGCTCAGGGGGGTCCCATAATCCTCCCGGATGTGGATAGCGCGAATATTCAAGGAACAGGTATCAAGCACTCGGGGTTCAACGGGACACAAGTGGACGGTTAACAACCAAATAACATCTATTGCCCACCTGTGCCTCTGCTTACTTACTTCAATTTTAGTTGTTAAACAGGAATTAAAGTGAACGATAAGTAAAGCCATGATCATCTCCAACATCAACATGCGGCAATACACCAACCACTGTGGCACTTGACGCCACGCAACAGCACTTGAGCAAGCGACTACGACGCGCAAGTCCAACTATCTACCAAACAACAGGTAATAGGGTGTGTCCAAGGCAATATAAGGCTGCAAGGGATAACACGGGTACGAAAACTAGAGCAACGCGACACAGATAGCAATAGATCAACAGGAGGGAATAAATACTATAAAGTAAGATAGGTAGAAAGGGGGAGATGCTCGCCTGAAAACATTGCCGAAGGTTCAACCGAAGATCGGGGCGAAGCTCACATCAACTCAACGGCCTTATCCGCGAAGAAGCAAAACGCTAGAATAAACACCAGATGCACTATTTAAGATCACGGCAGAAGATCGGGCATGATGCATGTATGATGTATGGCATGGCAAAGGTGCAATGCAATTAGGCAATATTAAGCGGAACCGGGGTCCCGACAATTAATTAGGTGACTTATGTTGTTTAGAAGCCCCGCAATTTAAATGTTGTTTTAACAAGGCAAGATATGACAACGGTTCGATGCACAAATTTAAATGAGGCCAATATAAGACCAGATTTGCCCGCATATGGGCCCCATATTTAATTATTAGTTGAATCGGCATAAGGCCCCCAAACCACATGACAATATGCATGCAAGCATGTATGGTTGAATGCAACAAGTTTTATATAGTTGACCATTTATAAAATAGGGTTCTCGGATAAGAGGTCACACATTAGGGTTCGGCAGATCTTGGTTCCGGGGGTTCGGGGTTCGGTCTCAGGGTCCGGATTCGACGGGATCGTTCTCGGACTGCGGGGTAGATCTTGGCGCATCCGTGGTCTTCGGGTCATGTCGACGGTCATGGCGTCCGGGAGACGATCTTGGCGGTCTTCGGGTTCGGGCCTTGGCGTCCGAGAGGAAGTACTTGGCGTTCCGGGGACGATCCTGTCGCATCCGCGGTCGTCGGTTCGTGCCGACGGTCTTGTCGTCTCACGGTGGAGATCTTGGGGTCCGGGGTCTTGGCGCCTTCGGGTCCGAGAGGGAGAACTTGGCGTCCGAGGGTTCGGTTTTCGGGTCCGGCGCCGGGATCAGTCTCGGTTTTGGTCTTCGGATCCGTGTGGGTGATCTTGGCATGCCGACTCCAATGTCGAGGACGTACTTGACACGGCGTCGATCTTGTCGCCCCAAAGATTTTGAGAGCTTCTAGGTACATGGTTGCGGCACCGATTGTGAAGACCTTGGGGTTTGAGGGGTTCGGGGTCGATCTTGGCTTGCACCTCTTGGATAACGCCAGTTCTTGCTCAAACACGCCCCACGAGAACACCGTGCCAGAGGACACGCGGCTCGTGACGACGCCATGACGCGGAGGCGGCTTAGCGCGGGACAACCCACGCGGGCTCGGGGCACTGTCGGGAGGCCGAGGCCGCGCGATGCAGCAGAGCCTCGCAGGGACGATGCGGACGAGGCGACGACGAGGCGGTTGACGGGATGAGGGCGCGACGCGACGACAAGCGGGAGCTTCGGGGGTGACGCGTGGCCGGGCGTGGCCAGGGGCCCGGCGGCGCCCAGGCGGTTCTGAAGGGGGGAGGCGCGTGAGGCGGCGACCAAAGGCGAGCTCAGCGGCGGAGGCGGGCTCGGGCAGCGAACTCGGAGGAGAGAGAGGCCCAGGCGTGACGAGCCAGCCGGGCTAGGCCATGAGTGTCAGTGGAGAGGAGGGCTGCGCGGTGGCCGGAGAAGAGGAGGCGGGGCGGCGCCGGGTGGAGAGGAGGATCTCGCGGAGGAGAAAGGCTCCATGGGAGGTGAGGAAGAGGCGGGACGCCAGCGTGGGCGGTCGCGGGCGGCGGAGGCGAGGAGGCGGCGGAGAAGGCAGCAGGGAGGAGAGGAGAGACGACAAGCGAGAGAGAGGAGAGGAGGGGCCGGCACGCGACATGGCCGGAGGCGAGCTTAGAGCGGGAGAGGCGAGGGAGGAGAGCCGTGGGGAGGTGGGAGAGAGAGAGAGAGGAAGGGGACGGGGGTTGGTGGGTGGTAGGACCGGGGTGGGGCCAGGGGCTGCAGGTGGGTCCCGCGACAGAGGGTGGACCGGGTCCAGGGGAGGTGGGACCAGGGGGTTGAGTGGGGGTGGCGTGTGAGGAGGGAGTGGGCTGTGGGTTGGGGTGGGACCCACGGAGAGAGAGAGAGAGGGGGTGGGTTTGACCAGGGGGTGGGGCCGAGGTGTAAGGGAGAGGGGTAGGGAGGCTGTGGGTGAGAGAGGGAGTGGAGAAAAAAGAGGGGGGATTGGTGAGGTGGCAGGGTGGGTAGGGATTGGGGGAGAGGGTGAGGTGGCGAGCTGCGGTTGGTGGGTAGAATAGGATTGGGTGGGGATAGGATTCGGGTAGGCTGGTTTAGGTGGACCGATTTTTATTCCGGGGTGGTCGACTGGGTCGAATCGGCCCGTTCGACTGCCCCACTAAAATAATTAAATATTTTATTTATTTCAAACAGGGCTTTTGCAACCCGACATAGACGGGGCGTTTAGAAAACAAAAACAGGTTTTTCCGCAAATAATTTTATGCAAGCGAATGCAAGATGATGACGATGCTCTAATGCAATGTGGCATGATGACATGAGCATGCGGTCATGATGATGCAATGCACAAAAACAACGCGATTTTCTAGTAGTGGTTTTGCGGGATGCCACAGTCGTCGCTGCCACCACGGCCGTTGCTGCCACCACGTGAGGCCCGCTCTCCAAGAACTCCACTTCGCCCGGCACCGGCGCCGCTCCCCTCCCGCACGCCGCCACGAGCGGTGCGGCCGCCATGCACGCCCCAGTCGCCAGGCGCTCCATCGCAGCCTGTCCACCTGGAACCAGCGGAGCTCGGTTGGGGAAGGGGGGAGAGGTGGCCCGTGCCCAGGCGACGCCGCGTCATCAACAACGGTACATACTTTGTTTTTTATTTTACTATTCACTGCAGGTTCATGTGCCCCAATTCCATTGCGTATTTCCGTAGATTATCCCATATAGACGCTGAGTAGAAACTACAATTGTAGCTCGGGCTACATGTAGATTTTTTCTGAAAATATTGAAAATAATATTTTAAAGTTTCAGAAAAAACTGAAATAAATCTGAGATGTCGGTAATGGTGTACTCTATCTACTTGCAAAATATTTACTCGAAACAACTTATATTTAGGTCACACGAAAATACAGATCTGATTAATTTTGGAGGTTTTAAACACCAAGTGTTTCAGATCTTTAATTTTATCATTTTTGCACAAAGTAGAATATAAGGAATTTTGCACGTTGACACAATACATCATTGACTACATGTAGGATTTTCTTTTCAGGATTTAAAAAAAATTACAACATCGTTTTCTGAAAAAAAAAAGGATTAAAAATGAGCTATAGCTCGTGCTACAAAAATCTACAGTCGAACACTGGACCACTGAGGCCATAGCATAGCAAATCAAGTCGTGCGAGTACATTATTTCATTCAAAGTGACTGTAAAAAAAATAAAGATGTTTGCTGACGAACAAGAGCCAAAAGATCTAATTTTTACTCTTTGTAATGTTGCTACCAACGAAAGCAAATGATCTCCTTTGAATATGTAGGATCCTCCCCTCCTCCCCGTCGTCGCCGGCGGCCGCCGCAGGGCAAAGCCCCTGCGGTGCCGGTGGCGGCGGGCTCCTCTTCCCCGGCGCGGCCTGGATTTGGCGGGAGCTACAGGCGGCGGCGGTGTCCCTCGATGGTGTGGTGCTCGTCTGGGGGGCGGTTGGGCGGCGGTGGCGGCTTCCTTGGTGCCGGCGTGTTCCCTCTCCCCGGCGTGCTGCAGCGATGGAGCGTCCCGCGTTGATGCTGTCCGGCGCGGGGATGCGAGTTGGTGGCGGCGCGACTTGGGCCTTGGTGGCGGAGCTCGGCCGGGTCGGCCGGCTATGGGTGTGGGCCGGGTAGGTACCAGCTGTGCTGGCCGGCGGCAGCGCCCAGTTCGCTGCAGTGCAGCGGCAGGGATGGTCTGGGCCCAATCTGGACCGGATCTGGGCCTACGGGCTGATCCAGGCCGGATCTGGGTTGACCGGCCCTGCTGCTATGAAGGGTTTCGCAGAAAAGTAAATCATAATCTACAAGATGCAATCAACGAGATAGATAGATGAGATCTTCATACCGTTGAAGAAATCGCACAGCGGAAACGTTCAACAGAACGTGGTTGATGTAGTCGTACTAGCCGTCTCCTTCTCGCGATCCGATCCGATCCTACGCCGCAAGTGGTGGCGCCTCCGAGATGCAGCGTCACGGTGCGCGACGTCTCCTCCTTCCTTGGTCCAAAGTGGGGTGGAGAGATAGATTGGATCTGCAAGACGACGGCGTGCTTATGGTGGAGAATTTCAGAAGAGGCTTCCCACGCTACTGTCGGAGAGAGAGGTGGAAGGGCAGCAGGGCGGCTAGGATTGGAGGAGTAGGAGAGGGAGGATGTGCCCCTGCCCTCTTTATATAGGGGGTTGGCCGGCCCCTTGGCGCCTCCTCCAAGCCCTAGGGCGACGGCCCCAAGGGTGGAGTGGGGGGCAAGTCTTCCCCCTTCTAGAAGGTTTCCCTAGGGTTTCCCCTAGGGCTGGTCGGCTGGGCCTTTGGGGCCTTGTGCCCCTGGCCTAAAGCAGCCAGGGCACTCCCCCTTAGGCCCACGCAGCCCTTCGACAAGTGGGCCCATGTTGGTCCCACTCCAGAACCTTCTAGAACCTTCCAATACAATACCGAATACTCCGAAACGATTTCGAAATCTAAAAATTTCTTTCCTTTATATGAATCTTATTCTCCGGACCATTCCGGAACCTCTCGTGATGTACTGGATCTCATTCGAGACTCCGAACAAAAAAATCATAAACCAATTATCCATTCTATCCTAGCATCGATGCACGTTAAGTGTGTGACCCTACGGGCTCGAGAATATGCAGACATGATCTTCTATCAATAATCAACAGCGGGATCTGGAAACCCATATTGACTCCCACATATTTATCGATGATCATATCGGATGAATCACGATGCCAGGATTCAATTAATCCCATATATGTATTCCCTTTGTCATGCGATATTTTACTTGCCCGAGATTCGATCGTTGGTATCGGTATACCTAGTTCAATCTCGTTCACAGCAAGTATTTTACTCGTTCCGTAATCCGATATCACTTTTGATTAACTCCTTAACCACGTGCTTGCAAGCGGTGTTGATATCGATTACCGAGTGGGTCCGAAGTATATCTCTCCGACTCGGGAGGGACAAATTTCATCTCGATACATATAACCCAACAAGTACTTTCCGATCACCTGAGAGACACCTTTATGATCACCCTCACGTAGGATGACCAGGGAGTTGTATTATCTTTTTTTAGGGTAGGGAGTTGTATTATCTCATGGTCTAAGGAATACAATACTTGACATAAGAAAAAGCTTCGCAAAGATGAACACGATGACACGATCTAATTGCTCTGCTTAATTTGGGTATGTCCATCATATCATTCTTCTAATGACATGATCTCATTATTAATCGACAACTCATGTCTATGGTTAGGAAACCTTAACCATCATTAATCAATGATCTAGTCCATAAAGGCGTACTAGGGACACGGTGTTATTCATAAACCACACAAGTATCAAAGTTTCCGCTTAATACAATTCTAGCATGGAATATAAACTTTATCATGAACAAGAATTATAATAATAACATCTTTATTATTGCCTCTAGGGCATAATTCCAACATACTACACCCGGTCTGCGGCCACCTCAGGGTGGATGGGGGAGGTCCCCCTACTGGGATGATGTTCGCTCGGGCGGCTACAATCTGTTGTGTCTCCCCTCCTCAATCATTCGGCGGCCCGTCTGTGTGAGGCTGGTCGGGACTTGGGCTCGAGTTCGGGATGCCGGGGCGGCGGCCCAGGAAGGTGGCGTACGAGGGTGGTGACGAGGGGGCCACTGGTTGGTGGCGGTGGTGGTAGAGACGAGCTTCTAGCTCGCTCTCAGGCCGTTGCCTTGGTTGGTCTGGGGTACTCTTCGGGACAGGGGGAGCGGCGATGTCACTGCGTCTCTGCAGTGGCGGCATGGAGCTTCACGAACCGATCCGGTCCGGGCCTAGTTGGCCTGGTTTGCTTCCGCAATCGCGGTTCCGCTCTTGCTAGGCGGTGGAGATCGGTCCTCCCACGTGGCGTGAGCCGCTGTCCCTTGTCTTCGACGGGTGTTCTCGTCTGACCCGATCTCGCGGTGTTTGCCATGGTGAGACGCCGATGAAGACTGCAAGACCGGTTGGGCGCATGCTGTCGGGCGGCATGCTTGGTGGAGTGTTAGGATTGGACGAGGTGTGGTTCTCTGGGGGCTGGGAGAAATCCTTGTTGGCTTGGCTGGATCCATCGCGGTGACATCTGCGGGTGCCGCCTTCCTTCTTGAAGGGCGTTGGATGTACCCCCCACTCCCTCTCGTGTACCGGGAGAAATCTTAGGAGTAGTCCGGGCAGCAGCGTCATCATCGTCGCCCTCCTTCTTTAAGGTGTTGCTTGGAACACGGCAATCCGTTGGCATAGGATCGGGGTGGGACGACTTCGGGGGCGCTGCGGTCGTGGTTCTTCGCCGGTTGTCGATCCAGCACTGTCATGCATTTCTTTCTTTTTATTTCTTCAATATTTTCTCTTAGGCTTTGACTTGTGCTGTTTGGCCCCAGCAGTGTTCGGCTATCATTTGGGCGTTGTGCTGTCGGGCCCTGCAACGATCTTATATATGTGCTTTATTTATAAAGCGGAGCGAAAGTCTGATTCGAGAATATGTAGGATCCAAACGTACCAGGAGGTCACCCAAAACTGAAATGCAGGATGTAGAAGATTTTGCAGCGTAATAGATCGTTTTTACTTCAGAACCCACACTATGCGTCATCCTTTATTACCATTTACCAACAAATCCAACACAAAGCCATGTATTTCATCTCATACAGCACTCGTCCTGTCTCATCTGACTCATTTCGTCGGCTCCGTGGTGAGCCCAAACCCGAAGGGAAAGAGCGGGTCATAGTGCTCGTCGCCCACGTTCATCGGCAGCTGCTCCACCGACCTGAACCACGTCCGCGGGAGCTTCCCGGTGAACCCATAGTCGCCGAACAGCACGTCGGCAACTCCCTGACCCTCCGAGCCGGGCAGCCACGCCGCCACGAACGCGTCCATGTCGCCGATGTACGGCTCCACCACCAGAGGCCTGCCGGAGATGAGGACCACCACGCACTTGACGCTCTTGCACACGGTCTCGATCACGGCCGGACCGGGTTCTGGGATCGTCAGGTTCAGGTTGTCGCCTGCTGATTCAGCATAGGGCGGCTCACCGACAACCACGACGGCGTAGTCGTACTTGCCAGCCTCCACGGCGCTGCTATCCGGGTTCTCTGCGTAGACCACCTGCGTGTTGGGGTCCACTGTGGACTTGATCGCCGAGAGGATCGTTGTGCCTGCATTCCATTCCATGAAATTTTGTTCGAACGATTGGTGATGTTGCTGCGAGCTAGTAGAAGTATTCAAAGCATCAAACAGCAGATGATCATTTACCTGCAGTGTTGTTGTTGCCAGGCTCTCCTTGCCATGTGATCGTCCACCCTCCACATTGGTTGCCCAAGTCGTCGGCGTGGCTTCCGGCGACAAGGATCCTACCAGCCTTCTTTGGGAGAGGCAGCAATGGATTATCCAAAGATTTTCCATTTTTCAGCAACACCAAGGATTTCCTGACAGCTTCACGAGCAAGTTCTCGGTGTTCCTACCAGCGGAAGGGAATACATCAGTAAACATACTAAAACCTGTATGCATGATGTGAGAGAGGAAGGAACTGAGTTGTTCAGAACTGACTTGCTTGCCGAGTTCAACGGCGAGGCTTGGATCGGCGAAAGGGTCCTCAAATAGACCCATAGTGAACTTGACCCGTAGAATCCTGTAGACAGCATCATCGATTCTGCTCATCGGGATAATGTTTTTCTGAACTTGGGACGTCAGTTCATCAATGAATTCTGTGTAGGCAAAAGGAACCATGACCTGCATATAGTGTGTTTCAGATCGTGACCAGAAAGGGAAGGCAACATTGGATTTTGCATCAGCTGTATAAAGAGACAACAATTGCCAAGGATCCTACGGTTTACGAGCTAGATATTAACTCCATTACTGTCCCCAATAGTGAAAATAAGTGCACCATGCTTGCAGAGTTTTTAAGATGTAAATTCAGAGCACGTAGTTCACAGATCATACCATGTCAATACCGGCACCAACTCCAGCCTGAACTGAATATGAATAGTTCAAGTGCGGAGGAGAAGTGAGCTGATCAATGCCTTGATAGTCTGTAATCACAAAGCCCTATTTGCCCGAAATCCAAAACAAATAATGACATTAGTACTTCTCAATATTTCTGAAGAAAACAAATCAAGATAGCATCATCTGTCTTTGTAATGAGCAACTGACCCGAAATTTGAGCTTGTTCTTGAGAAAATCAGTGATTAGGAAATGGTTTGCATGCATTTTCTCTCCGTTCCAACTCGAGTACGAGACCATAATTGTGGAGACACCTCTGATGATAGAATTATAATAAGCGGGCATATGGATGCTCATTAGCCCATGTGTGTCAATGACCGTGTTGTTTCCGTTGATTCCCATATACGTTCCGCCATCACCGACATAGTGTTTTGCGCATGCAGCGACCTTCTTACTTCATTGTATTAGAATGACACCAAAGTTAGTTACATCTTGTGATGAAACACTACTTTCACTTTTAGACACGAGTGTATAAGCTACACTGAAGAAAATTCAGTTAATAGAAATGTTTGATGCAGTAGGAGCATTACCTTCCACCAACATATGGTCTTCCTGTGTAATCTGACGGAGCATCGCCTTGCAAGCCAGAGATGAGTGTGGTCATTGACTGCACAACCTTTGGGTCTTCGCTATAGCTTTCATAGCATCGTCCCCATCTTGGGTCTCTACAAACCTGAGAAATATCATGTAAACTACATAAATGAGTTCACAGGGATAATAATAAGACACATTCACAATTGGAAGTCCAGACTAAAGCATCTAACAAGCAATCAGTGTTATCTATTACCGCAATACATGGAGCGAAAACGTAAGAAATTCCGGTTGCTCTAACTTCAAGAGCAGTTGCTTCTCCTATACGCTTCACTAGCAAAGGATCCCTGGAAGACAACAATACACATAAATATAGACCAACATATGCATCAGAAGCACTGTATGCATCAAAGTTTGTGGTCTTTTCCTCGGGAAAGTTCACAGATTGGCAATCTAATGCAATATGGAATGAGATGACATTTGATTACCATATCAAAAAGGGAAACAGTTTCTACCTGGTAGCTCCAAGCCCAATATTGTGGGGAAAGATAGTAGCTCTGTAGGCATTATTGTGACCATGGAGAGCATCAACTCCATAGATCATCGGAATACCTAGACGGGTAGAAAGAGCACCCTTCTGCATTTCATTCACCATGGAAGCCCAAGCCTCAGGAGATGCTTGAGGAGCAGGTGCGCTGCCTCCGGCACTCAGTACGCTACCTGCATCATACATACCAATTGGTTACACACACAAACTCTGCATCTTAGCCCTTCACCGTTCTGCAGTTGCTTTAGCATAAGTAAAACAGGAAGCACCTATGAAGTACTTGGACATGGCCTCCGCCGTGGCATTTTCCCTCTCAATTTGAGTCATCTGGCCTATCTTTTCCGCGAGAGTCATCCGGCCAAGCAGATCCTCGATGCGAACAGCGAGAGATTGCTTCGGATCCTTGTACTTGAGATATTCCGCTCTCCCCAGCACCAGCAAGCAGAACATGAGGAGAACATAGGTGGCCTTGTGCACACTCCCCATCTCGTCAGCGCTGTGTGGTTAGTATCGATCACCACAGCCTGTTATATAGACCTGAAGGATGCCAACCATGCATGTGAGTGAACACTGAAGTAAGATTATACGAACAGTGCACAATCAAATCATGTGTTATTCTAATGTGAGGATCTTGTATGCAGAAACCAAACATTAGACCAGTCAATGGCTCCTGACGAAGCAATCATAAAGAACAAGATAAGGCGGTATATATTACTGTACTTAAAACCAGGTAGTGTGTTGTTCAAGAACGGGTTGGGACAACCCCGAAGGCCGGCTGTTAAAAAAACAGCAGCAGCAGGGCAGGCCATGTGCACATCTGTTGATTTTCTCTTGTGCAGCATATTGGTACTAGCTGATTTTGCACGGCTTAAGGAAATGGACACCCCTAAAACCAGGTAGGGTAGTCCGGATTTCAGTGCGGCAGGAAACCAGGATGATTCTAGGCAGAACAGCAAGCAACCCTGAACCTTGTTTATAAAAATCAGCCATCGCAGAACAGATGGGTGAAAGAAAACAGTAAATGCAGCATAGACAGAACACAACATGAGCGGAGGCTTAGATAGTACACAGTTATACTGCAAATGCATACCTTCCCAAATACACTCCTCTGCAAACGAGAGGGGGGGCAGCAGTCTCGGATGCTCCTGGATGCAAATGCGAGAAAGCAGGAGCTTCGCGCGACGAGGAAATGGTTTTATAGCCTAACAGCTCTGCAATGGTTCTTCTTCCCCCTGAAGCTAGTCTCGTGAGAGCATCTTCAACAAGGAGTCAGCCATTTCTCATCTTCCACCTCATCTCTTCTCTCTCCTTCCCCCTCCCCTCTGACACGCCCGTGACATCTTCTTCCCCGTATATATCTTCTCTCTTATAGTGGACCCACCTGCCATCCTCCTAGCCCTCCTCTGCTTCTCTCCATTATGTCTTGGTTTGCGCGCTGGTTATTTCTTCTGCACGAAACATCCCCTTCTACTCCACCCCCTCCATGTGAGCTCGGGGATGACGACGTGGAGCATCAGAGAGATGGTGGCACCCACGGTATGTGGCTAAATGTGGTTCCAAATTCTGGTTTTAACTTTTGTCATATTGTGAGGGTAGTTCTAAATTAGAAAAAAAAAGAACCTTTTGCTCCGAATGCCAAATTGTGATAAGGAATAGTTTAATAGTTTTTGTTCAACTACCAACACTAAAGTGCATGCACGAGAAGAGGAAAGAGAACACCTTTTTTCCATGTGATTTTATTCAGTTGTGGGGCCTGTTATACAAATATTTGAAACTAGCTACATTGTGGAGCTGTTACCAAATTTCACACCAATGCTAAATAGTACTTGTCAAAATTTTGGCTATGGCAACACTATGGTTGCCCTGAAGAAGCAGCTAGAGAAATAAATAAGGTGTTCAATGAGGATACTACCAAGAACGTGCTATACCATCATAGATACTCTGAAGAAATAAATCTACACAAAAGAGTGTTCAGTCCTAGCAGGTGCAGCACATGCTATGCCAACTTTTCTTCTGACGACTGTTAAAAGTGAAAGGCAGTTAATTTTTCAGAATTGGAGCCAACCATCGCGGTAAGTAATTTGTTTGGGCTGAGCTGGCCGTAAGTAACTTTTTGTACCGTAATACGTATTTTGTGAAACATATACAGACTCTAGAGGTACACCTGCTGATACAAGTGTATCTATATGTGACCGTTCAGAGATACAGAAAAGTATTTTGCTTGGGTGCAGAAAATGTTCTTGTGACCAAACACAGTCTGCATCACATTCACATCAAACGAAGTAACATTCAGAAAACTCAAATATTTCACCTGCTTGTGTCTCCATCCACTGTTGCTGGTTGGACATAAAACTTCAGTGGTACTGCTTATTAGCCTAGACATAGACCATTGTTGCTGGTACCTATAATTTTTTGTCATGTGTCGTAACCCTACGAAGAAATTTTGGGGAGACATTACTGATTACTGGACAAATAGATATAGTCGATAATACCCTATATTAACTAAAGGACAAATGTAATCACTTACTTGGACAGAGAAACGATTCAGTCTGAATGCAGCATGGGATCGTGAGGCAAAAAAACGACATACAGACATTTCATCAAACACCTATGGTGCAATCGGGGTCAACAATTCAGCATTTCTTTTAGCATAACACAATTCAACGTTAAACTTACAAAAATATGCAGGGACGGGGCAAACGTCACAGAGCCTGACGGTTGGGATGATCCTGCACACCTCGACGATGGCCTCGCCGAGGGTGAAGTCCTGCGCCACCATGGAAATGCGAGGCTATCCGGTGTGAAACAGCGACGGGGGCTCCGCTGAAGTGGGTGCAGAAAGGAGATCGGCGGCGGTGAGTACACTAGCGCCAGTTGGGGGGACTTGGAGGCAGGCGGAGATCGGCGATGTTCCAAGCAAGGTCTGATTTTGCGCCGGCGACATCCGATTGACGGAGGGTGAGGTTGCGAAAAGCGAGAGACATTACATAACACGGGACTCTGAATCAGGATTCTGTTTTGGAGCTCCGCTCAATGTCTAGATCTAGGTGAATTGAGAATTTTCAGTTGAAGTTGCACTTTTTAACTTAGATATAAGAAAAACAAAAATCGTGATCGAGCTGTGATTAGCAAAATTCATACATTGAGTCCTTCCAAAATGTTTGTTGACTCAATTGTAAAACAAAAGGACATCGCAAACGAGGATAGACTAATGTGTGATGGGTGACGGTGACAATTGGATGGCTAAAAAGGATGCACGAATATCTTGCATGTAGAGATAAACTATACGTGCAAGTAAACAATTGTTGATAAATATCAGTAAGATTTGTTTTATAAGAGACATCTCTCGATTTATAAATTATATCCACATGAATTTTGTATCTGTAACCGCATCTCCAGAGCCCTAAAGGCAGAGCTTCTATACAGTGCCTTAAGCATTTTTTTAAATCTAAACCTTTTAAAATTGAACATTTTTTAAAATTTAATCCAAACATTCTTAAATTTGAAATATGTAATTTTTTAAAGGGAAAACATTTCTTACTCATGGCTGTAATATTGTAGTTACACCCACATCTTTATACTACCATACAAAAGATACTTTGTTAGTTTGAGTATGTTTATTTACGATATCTAAGATACTTCCAATCAAGTTACGTCAAACAATTTCAAGTTGAACCATAGTTTGCACTATATATTCAAAATACCTTCATATTTGTACATAGAAATGGAGCATGTGAAAAAATTGTAAATAAAAATGGAGTATCTATATTACCAAAATAGTTATATATATTTCATACTACCCGTATATACTATCGGTATCATATGTAGTACTACGTAGATTGTGTGAAATAACTACTAACTACACCCATGTGTAGTATGAATATTATTTTTTAATATAAACATTTTATTAAACATTTTTTAGATCTAATTTTTTATACCTCAATAATTTTTAAGTCTACACATTTTTTAGAATCGGAATATTTTTCAAATTTAAACATTTTTTAAAAATTTGGATATTTTTGGTAATCATAAAAAATCAAAGTAAAACAACAAAAAATGAAACAAAAAAGAAAAGGAAGAAAATAGAAATGAAAAAACATAAAACCAAAATAAAAAGCAAAAAAGAAAGAACGCCACAAATGGGTCAACCAAATGTAACGACTACAACTTAAGCCTCCCGCAAGGCATTGGAGGGCGTGTAGGATTTCACCCTAAACACACCTCAAATAGTTTTGGGGCAACACAAAAAAAGCAGCTCTAGTAGGGCCCAATTACCCTGCAAAATTCTCCATGTTGGAGATATGTCCTAGAGACAATAATAAATATAGTTATTATTATATCTTTGTGTTTATGATAAATGTTTACATTCATGCTGTAATAGTATTAACAAGGAAACATTAATACTTGTGTGATTTGTAGACTAAAATAAGAGTCCCTAGTAAAGCCTCTATATAATACTAGCTTGTTGGTTAATAGATGATTGTGGTTTCCCTATCATGAACATTGAGATGTTATTAACAACAAGATCATATCGTTAGGAGAATGATATGGTGGACATACTCCTATAGATAAGCGTAGCATAAAGATCAAGTCATTTTATTAGTTCAATTGCTATATGCTTTCTCATACATAGTAATCTAATTCCTTCGACCATGAGATCATGCATATCACCTTTACCGGATGGATGCTTTGATGACATCAAACACCACACCGTAACTAGGTGCTATAAAGGTGGCATTGAGTGTTCGGAAAGTATTGGTTGAGACACATGGATCAAGAGTGGGATTTGTCCATCCATATGACGGATAGATATACTCTGGGCCCTCTCGGTGAAATGTCATCCAATTAGCTTGCAAGCATGTGACTGGCTCACAAGGGATCACATATCACGGGAACGAGAAAAGAGTACTTATCAGTAACAAGGTTGAACTAGGTATGCAGAGATACCGACGATCATAACCTCAGATAAGTAAACTATCGTGAGACAAAGGGAAATTGATATCGTATGTAAGTGGTTCATTCGATCGCAAAGTAATCATAGAAATATGTGGGAGCCATATGAATTTCCAGATTCCTCTATTGGTTATTGTTCGGAGAAGTGTCTCGATCATGTCCGCATAATTCACGAACCGTAGGGAGACACACTTAAGGATTCGACGTTGTTTGAGTAGTTATGGAATGATGAGAAAGAGTCCGAATGTTGTTCGGAGTCTCGAATGGGATTCGGGATATCACGAGGAGATCCGGAATGGTCCGGAGAATAAGATTCATATAAGGAATGTCCCGTTTCGGAGTTGGAGAATGGTTCCGGTGTTTTCATCGGAATGTTCTAGAAGGTTCGAATGTCCGCACTCGGAGGAAGGGTACATAAATGTGTTATATCAAGTTGGTATGATTGCATCATGTACTCGGTGTCATCGCTGAACAAAATAGAGGGTTTATTCAAATCCTAGTTTGAAAAGTCAAACGCCTAGTTTGAAAGTCAAACGGCTATTTTTGGGAAGTGGAGACAGAGGAAACCGAGTTGGGGAGGAGTCCCTCCTCCACCGCCGGCCCACCTCCAAGCCGAGTTGGGGAGGGACTCCCCTCCCCTTGGCCGGCCGGCCCCTCCACCTATATAAGGAGGGGCAGGGATCCCCTCCAGGACACACAAGATCCCCGCCTCCAAACCCTAAGCCGCCGGCGCCGCCACCTGCTGCCGCCGCCGCCCTAGGTCAAGCTGCCGCCGCCTAGCATCCCTAGCCGCCGGCCGAGCTTCCTCCTCGGCGTGTCTAAACCCTAGATCGTCGAGGGACTCTCTCATACTCCACCATACTCGCTCCGGCTTAAGGCGAAGCCCTGCGAGATCTCCCTACTCGGTACCACGCCAGTGGTTGTCGCCGAATCGAGGAGAGTGCTACAACCTCCATTTTCTTGGAACAAGGAGAGGAAGGTCTTCGTCAATCGAACGTGTGACCGATCAGGGAGCGCCGAACGAACTTGGGAAGGATCGTCTACGCGATCTTGAGATCGGCAAGAGTACGACTACATCACCCACGAGAATCCGCTCTCGTTAAACACTTTGAAATCTTCGAGGGTGAGTTATTCCATCGACTCGTTGCTACAATCTAGTAGATATATCTTGGCTTGTTTGTTTGTATGCGGTAGAAATTTTTTGTTTTCCATGCTACGAAACCCTACACTCCAAACACCTCTACAAGGGGCTCTTCACCTAGCCCCATCCATCGTGTACGACTTTGGGACTTTTAACCTCCCACGTCATTGGCCTCACATGCCCACCATTGTTGCATATCGTTTGGCTGACTGCTTCCACATCCCTTTGCCAGAGTTGCAGCCTCCCCCGTGGCCCATGCCTCCTAATCCCCTCTCTTCTCCTCGCTCAACCTTCCTATTGCCCTATGCTGGCAGCTCGACTCGATCTCATGCGGTAGTTTTCTTACTTTTATGTATGAACTTTGAAGGTTGTATGATTGTTAATGTGCATTTTTTTGTCACCGCATTTTATTGCAAAGATGGTCATATCCAACCATGATGATTGTTGAGTAATGTGAGAAGAGTAGGAGGAGTGGGGCGATGATAAATGCTACATCTCATATGCTGTACTTACCGACATTGAGCATGAAATGAGCAAAAGGAAGTGTCCTGTGACATTCTTGAGACACATAATAGTGCAAATGGGCATATTTGCTGGAGTGCTCCTCTTGTGGAAGTTTAATTTGCGAATCCTCTTATGTCTCACCAAAGTACGGGGGAGATTGAGAGCATATGATATAGTTGCTGACATTGAGCATCATGATGAGAAAAATGAAGCATTGAAGATCAGCCTTGGGACTCATAATAGTGCCAAGTAACGGATTTTCTACAATGCTCGCCTTGTGAAAGATTAATTTGCAAATCATCTTAATTATGCCCCACGAAAGAACTTTCAGGGGTGGTTTAGGATGTCCAAGGAACTCTTCACACACTTGGTACATGTGATAGAGGCTCGTGATGATTACTTAAGACAGAAACTATATGAACTAAGCCTTCTTGGTGCCACTTGATTGCAAAACGTTCCGCCTCATTTCACACGCTTGATTATGGTCTTTCATAGTGTTGATGACATTGCGAGGGTTTGTGAAAGCACCATCATGCAAGACATTTGTTAGGGTTGTGTTTAGGGATCAATACTTGAGGGTGCCTTCTTCCAGAGACACGCAAGGCCGTTGGATATGAGCAAAGTAATTGGGCCTTCATAAATGCTTGGTTACATTGATTGCATACATTGTAGGCAAAAGATTTGCCAAAATACTTGAAAATGAGCGTACAATTCTTGCCTTTTCCTCATCTCGTTGGGAGCACCGTGAACGAGGGTACAGAGAATAGGAAGGAAAAGCGTCGCATTAGAATTTTTTTTCATGATTCATGTTGAGAATTGTTAGTACCAGCCCATACTCAACGCCTACTCATAAAGACCCAATTTCCTTGTTGCAGATTTTGATACATGTGCAACAACAATCTCAAATCAGCACAACAACAATGGGGGGTGGAAAGAATAAAGGTGAGTTGGAAGCGGTATGAGGGTTAGAGGCGATAGTGGAGGCGATTTAGAGATCCACCGCCACAGATGTAATCCCGCCAAAGTTCCCCATCGACATGTCCAACAGGAGAGGTAGAGCGGAGGAGTAGGGGCAGAGATGGAGGAGGAACGCCAATGCCATTGGTATCTAGAGCTGGGGATTTGGAGCTTTGCGAGAGGTAGTGCGAAATCTTTAGAGGGTGATGGAGATAGTCGAGGCCAAAGGAGAGAAGCTTCGCCAGAAATTGCTGATCCTACAGCTAAGAATGGCTTCACCGACGGAGAGAGGTTGCTTGCGAGTGTGGGAAGGAGATGAAGGGTGTAGATTGGAACGTAGGAGGGAGGGCTATAGGATGGAAGCATATATTTATGGTCAAATCTCCAAACTAGTAAAAAATAGTTACCTTGGCATCCCCACCGATCATGTCCTAGCTACACCACTGCTTGGTGTGATGGCCATACTAATCTTCTCGGTATCATTCCAATTTGGCCAGCCCATGAAAAACATTTCAAACAATACTATAATTCATATTTTCCTAGGAATGCACCCTTACAATTTTGCCAACACCTCCACTCTTGTCTTGTCTGATATCCTGTAGACTCTACGAAACGTGTAACTCAGCTTTGTCGTGACATTCGCACGTCCCAGCAGAAGAGGTTTGTGTTGTTTTCTGCCAACTACTCATGTCACGCCTTTAGCTATCAAAGTGGTATGCATGATGTGATGGTAGATTGACTACAAGCACCGAGTGAAATAATTAACGGAATCAATCCGTTTAAAAAAAAATTAACGGAATCAAGGAAACTTGGTAGTCGTCGGTCGTCACTGAAGCAGTAATTTTTTTTCCAAAGAACAATCGCAGGCTGCTCATGCGTACGCCATTTCTTAATGTTTCTATCACTAGTCAGCTGGCTGCCGAAAGAGATTAATACCGTCCTTAATTACTGTCTACTCCATAGTCTCTACTGTAACACCGACATGGACAGATAGAACGTCAGCTCTTATCCAGGGCAAGAGGTGAAAAGAGACCGGATATGGATGAATTCATGCATGATGGTTACCACATATTTTCTCGTAATACTTTTTATGGTTAATCAAATACACTTGCCATCACATCCAGGATCCAGGAGATCCCTAGCGTGTTAGAGTGTGCGTGTGGGTGTATCCCCTTCCAGGGGTCGCCTCCTGTACAGAAAAAGAACTTTTCTTTCTATCTAATGGGATGGCATATCGACTGCCTGTTCCTCGGAAAAAATGTACATACCATTGTACAGTACTTTTTTCCGATTTACAATTTTGCACCATTTTTAGCACAGTTGCTAACCATTTTCACCCCTTCGAAACGTTTGTGGAGTTCATATTCCTGAATGTTCTACCAGTACTCAGCAAATAGATCATCATACCCAAGATCAGCTAAATCAGATACTTTCTCAGTCCTAAAATAGATGTTTTAGATTCGTTAAAATTTGAAAGAATCTAGACACTATTTAGTATATAGGTTCATCTAAATTTTGAAAAATTTGAGACATCTATTTTGGAACGGAGGGAGTACATATTTTCAGTTCCCTCTTCGGCTCTTCCAATGGCTTGGCACATCGATCATCTTGAAACTTAGAGCATCTCCACACGTTGGCCGAACCCAGGGCGAAATTTGGTCCTTTTTCGGCCGGACTGAACTCGGCCTGGGTACACCCATTCTCCCGCACGCGTGTCCAGGCCGAGTCCCCAGGTTCGGCTAAAATTCATCAAATTTAGACGATTTTCATTAAGTTGGGCGAATATAGGCGGATTACATCAACTTTAAACGAAACTAGTACATAAATAAACTAAAAAGGCCGCCGCCGGTGCCTTCTCCTCGCCGTCCTACATGCCGAGGTTGCCGTAGAACGACGTGTAGCCGGGGTCGGCTCGGCCGTCATCCTCGCCGCCGTCGTCGTCGTCGCTCGGCGGCTGGTTCTGGCGGGAGCTGCCCTGGCCAGGGTCGCCGTACCTCCATGGCTGGTAGGACGGGCATGCGTCCTCGTCGTCGTCGTCGTCTAGGACGTAGAGCGGGGCGCCTTGATAGGCGAGCTCACGCCCAGACAGCGCTCAACGCCGTGCGGCCTGCTCCTCGGCCTGCTATACGTTGATGCTCCGCCTTCTCCTAGTCCCTCCTGGACCATTCAAGGATGTCCGACGAGGAGGGCTCAACCAACGGCATCGTCGGCGTCAACGGCAGGGTCGGCGTAAGCGGCGGCGCTTCGCGGAGCGACTGCTCCAGCGCCATCTTCAAGGCGGCGTCCTCGACCGGCGCCGAGCCTTCTGTCTTGGGGCGGCGTAGGCGCAGGTGGCCTCTTGGCGGCGTAGGCGCAGGTGGCCTCTTGGCGGCGTGGGCGCAGACGGCTCGGTGATGACGATACAAGGCAGCGTGTCTTGGCGATGAGCGCCGGCGAACAACGCGCTTCACGGTTGTCGGCGTGCGAAGCGGCGCGCTACCGGAAGAGTGGGATGCCGAAGCGGAGGAGGACGAGCTCATGCTCGCCATCCTCCTCGGCGCCCAGTTCGCCGGAGCACGCCGGCCCGACCTGGCCGCCGGCGTCGGGTTGCGCGGGAAGCCGAGCCGCGGAGTGTTCTCGCGGTTGATGTGGTCCAGCACGGCGGCGAGCGTACGTCCTAGTGCGCTCCACCAACGCCAGCACCCCGCCGAGTTTTTGCGCGCCGGCGGGGACTCGTCCGACGGCCCCTCGTGGCGGGCGAGCTCCTATTGGCGCCGCTCCTCGAAGAAGTGCACCCAGTAGACGAGGTCGTCGGCGCTCACCGCTTCGGCGGGGTTGTCCATGTCGACGATGTACTCCTGTACATCGTACGGCAGCTCCTCCTGCGTCGGTCCCGGCGGGATTGGGATGCCACCGGCGCTTAGCGTCCAGCCCGGAGGCATCCGCGTGTCCGCCGACGCCATGTACCCCGCCTCGTACAACATGCGCGCCTCCCAAGTTTGGAGGGTGCGCCGGCCGAAGCCGTTCGCCGCAGCACCGTCGCCGGGGTAGCGTTCGCCCATGGTGAGAGAAGGGGGAAGGGGAGAGATCGCCGGAGTTGGGCTTGTGGGTCGGGGGAGATGTGAGAGAGTGTGAAGATCTCCGGCGAGGGGTACGGCTTATAAAGGCCGAGGCTGGCGGCGAGGGCGGGAGGGGTGTAGCGGCGAGGGCGGGAAAAGTGGAAACGGCGGGAACTTAGTGACCGCCGGTCCGTCGCGGGAGCCGAGGCGGCGACGGTGGCGCCGTAATTCGGCGACGCGTGGCCGACGCGACGGGCAGTTATTGCCCGGCGGTCGCCGCGTGGTTCCGAGGATGACGACGACTCGGCTTCTGTCACTGACACGACGGGTCCACGCGCCATTTTTTTTTTCGCCGTTTTCGCTGAGTCCGGCGCCCCCAGGGCGTACCCGGAAACCTGGGTTCGGACTGGGTAGCCCGGACAAAAATGGACGAAATCCGGCCGAAAACAGGTTTTTGGGTACGCGACTGGGCCGATTTTCGGCGTCCGGACCAAAATTCGGCGTCCGGATCGGCCTCCTGGGTAGGAGGGTGGAGATGCTCTTACTCCTACAATTTTGACTTAAAGGGTGTAAATAAGATGAGTCTTCCTAATTCACCATTTCCCACATTAAATTTATCCAACCAAATGAGTGGAATAAGATATTACATTAAGTATGAGTTACACTGTATCTAAGCATGTCATATGCATGACTTTAGTACTCCTTAAATAGCACGAAAATACCCGGAGTCAGCACATCGGCAATACTTGGTCCAACGTGCAAAATTATAAGAACCAGATGGCCAGTCCAAACTGCAACTTTTATAAGTATACTAGGACAAGTGCCCGTGCGTTGCAACGGGATATGAATATACGTTGAAGAACTACAAACGAGAGAAAATAGAAACATCTATACTTAATTTTAATTTGTATTAATTATAGAAATCATAGAGATGCGAATTGTTGTAACTCTAGAGTTTCGGACCTAAAAATATTTTTCCAACATGGATACAATCATACCAGATTACTATGTAGATTGATATGCTGAAAATACAAATCAATGGATAGAATGTCTATGCATATGCATACTATCACTACCCTAGCTTTCACTATCCTAGATTGGATTGTTTCAGCCTCAGGAAGCAGTTCCTAGCAAATCTTATTGGTGCCTACTGCCTAGAGCTTCAGCACAAGACTATAACCCCGTCAACTATGAATCCTCATGCGATAAATTAATCCAATCACCACATGTTAAAGGAACAACTAATTTAGACTTAGACCCAAATGAGTATTCATCTTGGTAGAAAACTGAAAAAGGGAAAAGCTTGTAATACCTTTATTTTTTAGAAAAATAATATTTCATCGGTGCAAAAAATATGGTCGCAACCAAAGTATATTACCATGATTTTTTTCTCAATTATAACTCCCTCATATTATACTACTTGGATGAACTTACTTCGGTAGAGGTATGCTGTAATACTCGATTATAAATCATTGGTAGTATAATCTTTTTGCTATAACTATTATATTTTCTATTAGAGTTGTGTACTGATACGTATATGTGGTGTAGTATACCACCATATACGTATCCTCCTCCTTGTACAAACCACGTGAGAGGTTTTTTCTCACATTAAACCGTCGGCCTCAACAGGTACGACGTTCTACCTAAACGATTACGAAGTTAACATTTCCATCTCTGATCAACCATACATTCACTTTTGTCATTGTGATCAACGTTACTATTGCATTATCTCACTCCACCTAGCAAGATATCTCATGCACTGCTACAAAATAGGAATGAATATGTACACTTATTTCTTCACAATGAACACATCGTGTGAACAAGATGGACATGTTGTTTGTTATTATGTTACAAACTATGACAACTCTTTTTTCCATTTATCTAATCTCTAGGGGAAACTTAGCAACCCGCAATACGCGTTTATGATAAAAAAAATCTCATCCTTATCCATCTTAATGAGACCTACACATTGTTTTTTCTCTCATCCTTACCATCTTAATGAGACCTCCGCCTCCGATGTTTACGCATCCTTGTCCCTCCCCATGATCATTCTAACTCCACTTGGTGTCAATTCATTATTATATGTTGCATTCTTTAACTTTAAAGTGGATTTGGGGTAATTTTAACTTGCAATGGATTTAAATTCCACTCAATCCCCACCAAATCGATGGATGGGAGCCGCATTGCATGTCTCACTTTAATGAAGCAAAAGATATTCTTTAATAAGCAATAAATCTCACTCCAGTGAATTCAACAAGCAACTTTATAAGCATCATCACGTACTCAAGATAGTAAATGAACACAACTATCTATGAAAATGTACTGCCATAGCGAGACATGCAGAAAAAACTCTATCACTCTTCACATGGAAAGAGAAAATTTTATCGTCTTGAATCTAAACTTGGAAATTGTTAATGTTATGCAGATACACATATTTTTGTTACACGATCCCTTGAACGGAAAGATTCATATGCTCCCTTGAATCTAAACTTTATAATTTAGCACAGGGGTAGAACTAAGTGGCCACCTGCAAAAACAATTTAATACCGCTTCAAAATACTAATCTGAAATATGATTCTGAAATTATAACTCTTCACAGATTCTTCTAGTCGATTATTTGTTCATGCAAGAAACCATGTCAAGTATATGTAGAGAAGTAAAAGAGAAATATATGATGGATAATGCTTATCATTCAGAAACGTTGGTAGTCCAACATAGCATCTCGGTAAAAAAAATTAGACATAACCATGAAGCGTGACGGTAGTATGTTCATTCATATTCAACTAAGGAGACACTCTTGTTGAAAAATATAATAAAATAAAGAAACATTATTGTACATCTATTGAGGAGCGACTTGACATGAGTACACTGCCAACCATATTAATACATGATAATGTTGTGTCGCCTATCGTTAGACAACACTATCATTGTCAGACACAATGGTTGTAGCCATTGGTACTGTTTCTCCTGAAAGACGAAAGGGGTGTTTAGTTTCCAGCCACAATTTGTCAAGCCAAAGTGTGGCAATTTGATATGTGTTTGGTTTTTGCCACACTTTGACTTTCCACACTTTATTAACCACATGACCCATCTGTCATAGTCAATTTATTGCCAAGTTTTGCCACACTTTGTGGCTTCCAATTTTTCAGCCACACTTGCCAAAGTTAGGCTCGAAGTGTGGCCGGGAACCAAACAGGCCCAAAATCAGTGGTAGCAGGAATCACGACAAATAAAGTGAAATAGATGAGTTCCAGTACTTATACCATTGCTCTCGTAGGTCACAACATGCTGGTGACACTTGATTTTTCCCTCCTGGCCGGACAATTCATGCTAGTGGATCCACCAGTTGAGAACTATGCATTGATCGTGTTGTCCTGTTGGTGAATAGAACATGAGTTAGATCTCCGATCCTTCAGATTGCCAAACTGCTTCATTGATGTAGTCAACCATGAGAAAATACGACGGAAATAGCATAGCCTTCGGCTTGTGGAATTTTTTTACAGGGAGTACTTCACCTCAACAACATGGGTGGCGTCTTAGGCTGGAACACAGTAGTGCTACCAGATTACCTGATATGAAAAGTGAAGGAGGTAGGAGGCTGCATTGGCAGGTACAGTAGGAAGACACATGCATATTATGGCATCATTGTAACAAATAGAGATGCAACCGAATCAATCTAGTTGATCGATGGTGGAGTACGGGATCTTTTGGAAATCGTGGACATCACAGCAAGAGGCGGCGGCTCAGCCATGTGGAGTGCCGTCGGTGGAAAAATATTTATGCTTCAGATTTGAGAAAGACGACAACTCTAGATTTACAATCTGACGGCCCTGATTGCGAAACAACAAAATCAGACGGTAAATTATCCTCTTTCTCCTAGGATTAAGTAAATATAAGATATCATGGATTTTAGAAAAAGGAATCGATGGGCTCGTGGACATGGTTATTTTCTTTGCTCACATGTTCATTTCATCTAGTATCCAGACTGATAAGAATAACTTGTGCGAAAAGAATATTAATTGCATAGTAGACAACTCTCGATCGACTCCCGTGGTGCACTGAGACAAACTGAACTGAAATAAGAAGACTCACGATTAGCCAATACTACTGTAAAATGGAAACAATCGTGACACGACCAATTGCAGCATATTGCAAACAGAAAAAATTGGTCATGTAAAATGAAATAATTAGACGTAAGAAGACAAGAGGTAAAGGACACATACCTTGATGTGTGTTGTACAGAGCAACACAACTGAGTTGATCCGGTCCTAATCATATTGCAAAGAGATGTCTCGTTTTCCGCCTCCGTCGATCCCCACAACTCTGACTACTTCAGCTAATTCATCGTCATATCATGGACCTTAGGAATAGGAATCCTAATCTTTTAATGATGTCATGAGTATGATTTGTATCTTACTTTCAGTAGGTTGTTATGGGGTAATTCAGACATCGAAAACATGTGAAAGAAACCAGTTATTACCTAATGGAAATTGACTATAGATATAGAAGATCACTCCAAAGAATAGCGAGAATCCCAGCTTCATATCATCTCCTAACCTGAGCATTTTGGCAGAAGGTGTGGGTGCTCAATTATGAGATAAAATCGAAGAAAAATGTTATATATCAGGAGGGGAAGACAAAGCTGGTGAATCTCACCTTGGCAAGTGCAGCTATAATCCAGACCCATCTCATAGCAAGATCATGAACAAAATACTGGGGGAGGACACGACAGATCATGCACATCATCACTAAGCATGCCTAACATTCTGTTGTTTCTACATCTAATCTCTAAACCATTTGCCTCTCGAACCTGCAGTAGCAAGTATAAACCATGGGCCTAAACATGTATGTTAGACATTGCCACGTCAAATTATGGATGTAAATTAAGCTCACATGAAACTGCAGATTCCATAGGCTTTAGCTTCCCGGGTCGGCTATACGGTGCTCCTGCCCCTCCATGTGCTACAAGGTGGGTACTCAAGACCGTAGTAACCACCTCGCCATCCAGATACTCCAGCAAGCGATGCTTCCCATAGCGCTCGATCAGGGAAACCCACATGTGCCTTCGATGTTGCCTGGAATCGAGAGAGAGACCACGATAGAGAGGAACCAGATCCAAGCAAGCCGGTGCGCACCTAGAAAAAATTCACAAAGTTTTTATGTGAAATTCATAGTCCAACATAATCACATAAATAGACAAACCTTCCGATGGGCTACCAACATAAGTTTCATAATGACCTTCTTCCCATAGCGCTCGATAGGGAAACCCACATGTGCCTTCGATGTTGCACTGAATCGAGAGAGAGACCCTGATAGAGAGAGAACCAGATCCAAAGCAAGCCGATGCGCACCCTAGAAAAAATTCACAAAGTTTTTATGTGAAATTCATAGTCCAACATAATCACATAAATAGACAAACCTTCCTGACTGGGCTACCAACATAAGTTTCATAATGACCTTCTTCCCATAGCGCTCGATAGGGGAAACCCACATGTGCCTTCGATGTTGCCTGCAACTGAGAGAGAGACCCTGATAGAGAGAGAACCAGATCCGAAGCAAGCCGATGCGCACCCTAGAAAAAAACCACAAAGTCTTTATGTGAAACTCATAGTCCAACATAATCACATAAATAGACAAACCTTCCTGACTGGGCTACCAACATAAGTTTCATAATGACCTTCTTTTGCGGCAATCTCAATAGAAGCTTTCAAAGCATGATACTAATAGATGTACCTCTAGTTTAATAGAAGATCTATTATTTAACTGCGGGCCTAAGGAACAATTCCATAATAATTCGTATCAGCACCATGGAAAATAAAATAGACACCCTTTTGTTAGATTGGGATGTACCTCTAGTGAATCGAATGGCATGGAACGCCAAGTAAAATGGAAGTGTCTGCTACGCCTTGAATTCCTATTTCAATTGGCTTGTCTTCCTTCCAATTCTAGTGCTTACATTGGACTACATAGGCCAGTCTTCCTTCCAATTGCAGCACATGCAAGACAACGGGGGACAATCCCTCCTCCAACAGATTCAATTTCTCTAGACATAGACCGGCGATCTGCAGAGGCAGCCGGCGTTGGAGGAGTTTTGGTACAGGGCTAAAGGCTCTAGCCCGAGGTCGGCCATGCGGGCCTCTATTCCCATCCAAACAAATGCAGAATAGAGGTCCTGTCATGTGCAGCAACTCTTCCCCTGCTGCTCCACCCCTCTCCAACCCTTTGATCTGTGGCTTCAGGTGCAGGACCCAGGCAGACGAACGTGGAAGGGATCCACGGAGGAGAGGATAGGGTGGCGCGCTATAGAGGCCCTCCGACCTGTTGGTTGTGGAAGAAGGTGCCATCCCCATCGACCTTCTCCGCACATGCCGCAGCCCCGACGCACTTCATCTATTGGTTCGACCATCCCCTCACATCTCTGGTTCTTCCTCTACCCCGCTCCTCTTCTGATGTGTATTCCAGCGGCGGATTCGAGCGAGATCTCGAAGTAAGGGGGATTGTTTGTGGGCGATTTGGTTCCTCCCTCCGGATGAAAGAGGCTACATCGCTCACCGGAAAAGGGGAGGATGGATCGCCGTAAGAGGGAGGACGACACCGGTGTGCGGGTCGACAGCCTTGGAGGAGAGGAAACAGCAGCGCCACCATTGGCTCTGCGTTTTTGTTTGGATTGAATATGGATTGATTGGCAATGCGATCTACGGCATGCGAGGATCACGGTATGGTTCTGACTTTCAATGCGCGGCGGTGGGAAGCGGTGCGAGCGATGACGGGGATACGCGACGAAAGAGGCGACGTAGTGGCAGAAAACGGAACACTCAAGTTCTTTTTAGATAGTAGAGATTATATCCGGGCTGCAACTGAGGTGATCTAAGTACTAGGTCTAATGTGCAATCTAGCTAACAGATTAACACTCCACATTATTCACCGTAGACCGACGCTGTAGTTCTGGGCAAGAGGCATCAGTTCAATCCAATTCCAGATTTCATATCATGCGCACACTGCGCTCAAAGATTTTGGTGGGATCGATGGATTGGTCAGCTCTCACCTACATCACAATCCTGATCCCTCTCTTGCTGCCGATGGGTGCACCTGACGACCGGCTTGCCCCCGATAAGCCGCTCTCCCCCGGCACGACCATCGTCTCCGATGGCGGGGCCTTCACCTTGGGCTTCTTCTCCCCTGCCAACTCCACTCCGGCCAACCTGTACCTCGGCATATGGTACAGCGCTATCCCTGAGCTCACGGTGGTGTGGGTTGCCAACCGAGAAACCCCAGTCGCAAACGACACTACATCTGCACCGATGCTCTACCTTACCAATACCTCCAATCTTGTTTTAGCTGATGGTAATGGGGGGCACGTCTTTTGGACGACCAACATAACCACCACCACAAGCTCTTCATCTTCCATTTTGCCGACGGCGGTGCTTCTGAACACCGGCAGCCTCATCCTCAGGTCGCCGAACGGCACCACCTTATGGCAGAGCTTCGAGCACCCCACAGACACGTTCCTCCCTGGCATGAAGATCCGGGCCAACTACAAGACGCACGACCGGGATACCTTGGTATCCTGGAAGCGTCCTGATGATCCTTCTCCTGGGAGCTTCTCCTACAGCAGTGATCCAGGCTCGTTCCTCCAGTTTTTCTTGTGGAACGGGTCTCAACCGGTGTATCGCAGCGCCCCGTGGACGGGATACCAGGTGTCAAGCCAGTACCAGGCAAACAACAGTAACCTCATTTACCAGTCCATCATCAACAACGACGATGAGATCTACTTAACATATAACCTCGCGGACGGCGCCTCCGAGACCAGGTATGTGCTGACCTACTCCGGCAAATTCCAACTGCAAAGCTGGAACAACAGCTTGTCGGCATGGGCTGTCCTTGGGGAGTGGCCGAACTGGGAGTGCGACCGCTACGGCTATTGTGGCCCATACGGTTACTGCGACAACACAGAGGTTCTCCCTACTTGCAAGTGTCTCGAAGGTTTCCAGCCGGCGAGCATGGAGGAGTGGAGCAGCGGTAGGTTCTCGGCTGGATGCCAGCGAAAGGAGGTCTTACACTGCGGTGATGGCTTCTCAGCGTTGCCAGCCATGAAAGTGCCAGACGGGTTCGTGCATGTCCTGAACAGAAGCATGGAGGAGTGCGCTGCAGAGTGCGCTCGCAACTGCTCCTGCGTCGCGTACGCGCAGGTCAACCTGAGCAGCAGTGCCAGGGGAGATTCCACCAGGTGCTTCATGTGGTCTGGGGAGCTCATCGACATGGAGAAGAAGATCGGTGGCAACGTTGCTGGTAGCGAGACTCTGCATCTCAGGGTTGCTGGTTTGGCTGCTTCAGGTACGTAACACCGGTCTTCCCTCTAGTAGATGTGCATCACCTTCCAATAATAGTTAATCACAACGAAATTGGGTGAGTGGAAAATTATTGTAAATTCACATTCACAGCAGAAGCAAAAAAAAAGGAAGTACCACATTTAGTAAAACATGGGTGAATATAAATTTTAGAAACATGTGCCATGTCAGATCAGAATTTAGTCAAGGAACTACTTCACCACCCACTGGTAATTTTCTGTATGTAGACTAACCATCTGCACATAAGCATAGCAATATAAACAGCCAATGGAGTAGTAACAGGAGGAGAATAAATCTGGTGCAGTGGATGAGGTTTGCATAAGTTTCACTCCCCTGCAACAAGCTGTCCCATAAGAACCTGCCAGAAATGTGAAATATGGATGGATGTGAAAAAATAAAACCTGAAGTGCTCAGCTGATGCACAGATCCTAACACCTTCGGTATGCAAATTCAACATGGTATCAGCAAACTAGTACTCCCTCCGTCTCAAAATAGATGTCTCAAATTTGTCAAAATTTGGATGAATCTAGACACTATTTAGATAGATGCATCCAAATTTTGAAAAACCTAAGACATCTATTTTGAGACGGAGAGAGTACTATATGATTTACCCAAGTCTGCTCAGCGTCCAATGTGTAGGCAATTTTAAACAGAGCATAAAATCAAAATCTCAGATCACACAAAAACACACAACGGTAGATGATTAGAATTATTATTTGTACTAGAAACGTTCTCTGATATCTGATAAGTATAACCTCTTTTGAAAGGTCGAATACATGGAAGAAATATGACGAAGATTGTACTATTGGTTTTAGCAAGCTTTCTGGTGCTTATATGCATGTTCCTTGTGACATGGATTTGCAAGTACATAGGTACAAAAAATTTCGCTCAAAGTGACATGCATATATGACATACTAAGATAAAATTTCTACATTGTCCTAATGAGATTAGAAATGTTCGTAATATTTTGGAAGCAGGGAAAAAACAGAAACGTGATAATCTCAATAGGTTAGTGCTAGCAGACTTGGACACCCATGAAGGAATTGAAGCAGGAAGCCCTGCTGAAAGTTTTGACTTTCCAATGGTAAGATTCAAAAGAATTGTGGCTGTGACGAACAACTTCCAAAAATCCTATATGATCGGACAGGGTGGTTTTGGCAAAGTTTATAAGGTATTAGCCATCTATCTGTAATAATTGTGTTCTTGACTGAGGCATACATACATTCAGATCCTATTCATTTTTTCACTTCAATATTTTCTTGAATTTATTTTCCACTCGATCACAAAGGCAATGTTGGATGGTCGAGAAGTTGCTATCAAAAGGCTCAGCAAGGATTCTAATCAGGGAATAGTGGAGTTCAGAAACGAAGTTGTTCTGATTGCCAAACTGCAACATCGGAATTTAGTTAGACTTCTTGGTTGCTGCTTAGAGGGAGATGAAAAGCTTCTAATATTTGAGTACATGCCTAACAAAAGCTTGGATGCTCTGCTTTTCCGTATGATCCAACACCACTTCACAAGTTCTTGAATCAACACAATAGAAATGTCACTAACCATACTATCGTTGCCTTATGTAGACAGTTCAAGAAAAACAATGTTAGACTGGCCAACGCGGTTTAGAATCATCAAAGGTATTGCTAAAGGGCTCCTATATCTCCATCAAGATTCAAGAATGAAGGTAATTCATAGAGATCTCAAAGCAGGCAATGTTTTGTTGGATGAAGAGATGAGACCCAAGATAGCAGACTTCGGTATGGCAAGGATGTTTCATGACAGCCAGCAAAAGGCAGATACCAAGCGAGTCGTCGGAACATAGTGAGTGGTAGATTTTATAAATAAACATTCTAGCTAAACTAAGTTACAGGAAAAAATAACTCTTGTTGGTAAAAATTACAGCGGCTACATGGCTCCTGAATACGCAATGAGAGGCATATTTTCTGCCAAGTCCGATGTGTATAGCTTTGGCGTGTTGACCTTGGAAGTTGTAAGTGGTGTGAAGATAAGCTCTACTGATCACACCATGGAGTTTGAAAATCTCATTGCCTATGTGAGTATAAGTGTTCCGGAATCTGCAAAGAGTACACAATTTAAACGTCTCTAGTTCCAGAACCTCAACTGTTGATTTAATTTCTTTTTTTTTCAGGCATGGAACCTATGGAAGGAAGGGAAGGCGAAGGATTTAGTGGACTCTGATATAGTCCAGAGTTGTATACCAGATGAAGCTTTGCTCTGCGTTCAAATAGGGCTCTTGTGTGTGCAGGACAACCCCAACGATAGGCCACTCATGTCATCTGTTGTGTTCATCCTGGAGAATGGAAGCGCGACAATTCCCATCCCAAGCCAACCTGCATATTTTGCCCATACAAACGACCAAACAGAACTTGCAAGGGGCAGTACTGAAAACTCAAAGAACAGTCTTACTCTCACAGTTCTACAGGGTCGGTAGACAGTAGGTTAGATGTTCACTTTCCAGATATGACAACCCTTCTCTAAAGCAAAAGTTGGACTAGAGATGTGTAAATAGATGGCTTTGAAGGTATATTGTGTTACTAGTTTTGCTTTTCATGCTACTGATTTGTTATGTCCAGTTCAAAGTACAATATAATGGCAGTACAGTGGAAGCACCTTACCCTGTGATAGTGAATTGGCCTTCAGGTCTGGGTCTGATCACTAGAAATTGCATCAGCCTAGAGCGCAGCAATAGGAAGCCACAACTACATGGCAATGATTAATCTCGTCTCCAGATTTCTTGAAATGAATTCACCTAAGCATTCCTCTGCCCTCACCTGCACCAGGAACATGAGCAGCGTCGGAAGAAATGGAATTCTCACCGGCAGCTTTCTTGCGGACATTCTGTCGAACGGCCTCAGTGCGCTGACCGTAGGACCTTGCTGCACCTTGGAAAGCAGCCACCTGACGCGCCTCCCCCCGATAGCCGTACAAAGCAGTAAGCATGCAGTATGGAGGTACCTGCGGTGGCAACCACTCCCTGGCGGCGCAAGGCAGACCCCTCCTTCTCACGCTGAGCCGCCGTCCGCCAGGCAGTGTGCGCCGCGCCGCGCCGGAGTACAAAATACACGCACAAAACAAAGGAAACTCGTCAGATTACTGACGATGTACACTGGGTGTTCCTCCCCTTCATATAACGGACGGTGGTCATAGAAGGCATCAACGGTCGAGACGGGAAGATACCGCTTCTCATGGCGTCTGATATTCTCGTCTCTTTCTTTCTATGATTCTGATAATGCTAAAACGATCTCCAAGCGTCGTAAAATCCTTAAGTGTGTTATCCTACAGTTCGGTAACATCACATGCATGATCGAGACACCTCTTATATCAATAATCATTAGCGAAACCGGGATGCCTATAATCACCCCTGTGCATTCCATGATTTCGCTATCGTTTAAACCTTTAACGTCGATTCTAATTCCTTTTTTACTTTGATACCTGATTTGTCCGAGACCTGATCATCAGTATCATGATACCTTGTTCAATCTTGTTACCGACAAGTGCTTTTTTACTCGTTCCTGTGAGACCTAGTCACATGCTTATAGATGTAATTCACCGAGTGAGCCCAATGTATCTTCCTGTCAAGCGGGTGAAAAAAATCCTGATCTTAATGCATACACTTCAATGTATCCCTCTGGAAACCCAACATACACCTTTATGATCACCTTATTACGGTGTGACGTTTGATGCAGTCTAAGCAGCCGCATGTGGTAGTGATTAAATATGATCTCACGATCTAAGGAGAAGGGTACTACACTTCTAACTATTGCAACAATAAACTTTTTGACTTGATCGTGTTGCAATACTTATATTGGATAATGTCCATCTCATCATTCACCAATGATATGACTTTATTGTCAAATGGCATAAATGCTCCATGATCAATAAACCTTGATCATCAGTTGTCCAATAAACTAGTATGAATAAGCTACTAGGGACTCTGATTTGTTTATATACCGCACATGTATTAATGTTTCCGCTTGATACAGTTATAGCACGATATAAAACTATAATAAACTTATTGAGATATAATAATAGAGCCATTTATCATTTGCCTCTAGGGCATATCTCCTTTAGTTATTTCTTGAGTGCAAATCAAAAGATATCTCTACGTTCATCTTGATTTGCGAATTCTCTCAGATGTTTCTCATGTTGATTCCATACGGGACCTCACAAATTGGCATCATAAGATTTAGATCCTAAGAGGCATTTCGATTCAGTGTGACAAGGTTGGTTTGGGTCTCATGTAAAATCCCTCTCTCCTCACTCTTATCGTGGCAGCGTAGCATTTGGTTGATGGTGGCGCTCCTTTAGCACCTAATACCTGATGTGGTCGGCAGCAATGGCTCGACAGCGGCAAAGTTTGAAAAGCTCTCACTGTGACCGCTAGAGATTATCTCCACTAGTAGTAAAATTATGGCAACAACCTCTGAAAGAGCATGTGGGTCCCCATGTGTGGTGTTGGTAATTAATGGCAATCTCTATGAACTAATACTTGTATTAAGTTGCACTTTTAGGAATTGTCCATTGGCATCGCTTGGAGCATGTGTTGGCTTCAAGGTAGAAGAAATGAAGAAGAAGAATAAAGAAAATAAGACCAACTGTGTGTCTTCAAGAAGAAAATGGAGTTCCTCATGTGTTTCTTCAAGATATCATCTAAATGGAGTTAGAATAACATCTTGTGCAAGCTCAAAACGCGCCATCTCTAAAAGATCTCATGTGATGCTTGACATCCTCGGTGATCATGGTTCGATGAAGACATGGTCAAAGAAGAGGTTTCCCTTGTTGGAATTATGCCCTAGAGGCAATAATAAAGATGTTATTATTATAATTCTTGTTCATGATAAAGTTTATATTCCATGCTATAATTGTATTAAGCGGAAACTTTAATACTTGTGTGGTTTGTGAACAACACCGTGTCCCTAGTATGCCTCCATGGACTAGCTCATTGATTAATGATGGTTAAGGTTTCCTAACCATAGACATGAGTTGTCGATTAATAATGAGATCATATCATTGGGAGAATGATATGATGGACATACCCAAACTAAGCGGAGCAAGTAGATCGTGTCATCGTGTTCATCTTTGCGAAGCTTTTCTTATGTCAAATATTGTATTCCTTAGACCATAAGATAATGCAACTCCCTAGTATCGGAAGAAAGCTTTGAGGTCATCAAACGTCATCCTATGAGAGGGTGATCATAAAGGTGTCTCTCAGGTGATCGGAGAGTACCTGTTGGGTTGTATGTATCGAGATGGGATTTGTCCCTCCCAAGTCGGAGAGATATACTTCGGGCCCACTCGGTAATCGATATCAACACCTCTTGCAAGCATGTGGTTAAGGAGTTAATCACAAAGTGATATTGGATTACAGAACGAGTAAAGTACTTGCTGTGAACGAGATTGAACTAGGTATGACGCATGCAAGCGATCAAATCTCGGGCAAGTAAAATATCGCGAGAAGGGAATATATATACGGGATTGATTGAATCCTGGCATTGTGGTTCATCCGATATGATCATCGATGAATGTGTGGAGTCAATATGGGTTTCGGACCCGTTGTTGATTATTGATAGAAGATCATGTCTGCATATTCTCGAACCCGAAGGGTCACACACTTAACGTGTCTCGACGCTAGGATAGATTGGATAATTGGTTTATGAGTTTTTGTTCGGAGTCTCGGATGGGATCCCGGACATCACGAGAGGTTCCAGAATGGTCCGGAGAATAAGATTCATATAAGGCAATGCAGTTTTTGGAGTTCGGAATTGTTTCGGGTTATTCGGTATTGTACCGGACGCTTCTAGAACCTTCCGGAGTGGGACCAACGTGGACCCACTTGTCGGGAGGGGGCATGGGCCTATGAGGGAGTTCCCTGGCCGCATTGGGCCAGGGGCACAAGGCCCCATAGGGACCAGCCGGCCAAACCCTAGGGAAACCCTAGGGGAGCTTCTAGAAGGGGGAACTTGCCCCCCACTACTCCCTCCTTTGGCCGCCAGCCTAGGGCTTGGGGGAGGGGCAAGGGCCAGCCGCCCACCCCTCTATATAAAGAGGGCTGGGGGCGCACCCCTCCCACACCTCCTCCTCAACCCTAGCCGCCCTGCTGCCCCTCCTCTCTCTCTCCCTCCCGATCGCGTGGCGAAGCCTCGCATGAAACTCTCCACCGCTTGCACCGCGCCGTCGCGTTGTAGATCCAATCCATCTCTCCACCCCCACTTGCTGGACCGAGGAAGGAGGAGACGTCGAGGTGCCGCACGTGTGCATCTCTCGGAGGCATCGCCACTTGCGGTGTTAGATCGGATCGGATCGCGAGGAGGAGAAGCGAGTACGACTACATCACCCACGTTCTCGAGCGTTCGCGTCACGAATCATCAAGGGTATGAAGATCTCATATATTCCCCCTCGTTGTTTGCATCTCCTATATTAGATCTTGGCTTTCCCGTTCGCATCTGTAGAATTTTTTTGATTTACTATGCTATGAACCCCTTCAGTGGTATCAGAGCTAGATCTATGCGTAGTTGTGTTTCACGAGTAGAACGCAACATGGTCGTTGCGGGCATTGATGTTTTCTGTTGCAAGCCTCTTGTTTGTGTACTTCTTATGGCGCGGGATAGTGAGATCGAAGCGGTCCAGGACAACTTTACGCGACCTCGTTCGCGAGACCGGCTCCGCACTTGACGTGTGGCTTGTTCCACACATGCGGCTGGTGGATGCCAGTTTCTCTCACTATAGTTGTCATAGGATTTACACCGGATGTTGAAACCATAATATCACCGTTGTGGCTTTCCGTAGGTAAGAATCGTTCTTAGATTGTTACTCCCATAAGCCACGTAAAACATGCAACAACAAAGTAGAGGCGTCTAACTTGTTTTTGCAGGGAGTGTTTTCTGTGATATGGTATGGCCCAAGATGTGATGTGTATGTTGTATGCAATGCATGTTTTGTAATGTTTCACGACTTGCATGTCGATGAGTACACAACGTGAGAATATATGGTTGTCTTTATAATTGTGTATGACCTGTGTGTCAACTTCTTATATGCCATGTAATAGCTTTACTTTATCGCTAAGTAGTTAGCAATAGTTGTAGTTGCTATTCGTGGTGGAGGCAATCATGGTGGAGTGATGGAGATCATGCCGGCACGCACAAGATGGATATCATTGCGCGAAGATTTGCTATACCATATCACATAAAGTTATATGCATGTGATGTTTATCCTTTTATGTATCTTATTATGCTTAGATCGCGACGGTAGCATTATAAGATGATTCCCCACTTAAAGATCAAGATAAAACTGTGTTCTCCCCATGTATGCACCATTGCGAAAGTTCGTCGTGTTCAAGCATCACGTGATGATCGGGTGCTATAAACTCTACGTTCATATACAACGGGTGCAAGCCAGTTTTGCACACGCGGAAATACTTGGATTTGACTTGACGAGCCTAGCATGTACAGACATGGCCTTGGAACACATGAACCGAAAGGTTAAGCATGAGTCATATGAATGATATGATCGACACTTCGTTGTCCACCATTGAAACCACATCTCTTCTCGTGAAGATCGGATTATGTGTGGTGAATTTGGATCATGTTCACTAAACAACTTGAGGGATGTTGAATTTAGTGGGAGTTCATCTAGTAATTTGATTAAGTTGAACTAGTTATCATGAACATAGTCTAAATTGTACTTGCAAATATTGTAGATCAAATGGCTAAGTCCAACTTCAACTTCAACGTTTTTGCTGAGAAAGAAAAGCTTAGAAACAATGGGTCTAACTTCACCAACTGGTTCCGCAATCTGAGAATCATTCTCGCTGGCGGACAAAAGGACTATGTCCTTGAGAATGCGCTAGGTGACGCCCCTACTGTAGATGCGCCAGCTGATGAGAAAGCTGTTTATCAGTCGTGCAAAGATGATTATGGTGTGATTAAGAGCACCATGTTGTTTGCTATGGAATCGGACCTTCAAAATCTTTTTGAAGATTACCCCGGGCCCTTTGAGATTCTTGAGGAACTGAAACCTATGTTTCAGACTCAGGCCCGTTCTGAGAGATATGAGATCTCTGAGAAATTCTTTAACTGCAAGATGGAGGAAGGGAGTTCCGTTAGTGAGCACGCCATAAAGATGTCTGGCTACACTCAACGCCTTGAGCAACTGGACTGCAAGATTCCAGAGGAGCTCAAGATTGACAGGGTTCTGCAATCACTCCCTCCTAGCTACAAAAGTTTTGTAGTTACTCATAATCAGATTGGTTCCACTGATACGATCACCGAGCTCTTCGCTAAGCTGAAAGCTGCGGAGGTGGACATCAAGAAGGATAATCATGTGTTGATGGTCAACAAGCCCCCCAGCTTTAAGAAAGGTAAGGGTGCAAAGAAGCCCTTCAAGAAAGGCAGCGGCAAGCGTGTTGCCCCTGCTGAGTAGAAGCTCAAGTCTGGACCTAAGCCGGACACTGAGTGCTTCTATTGCAAGGATAAGGGTCCTTTGGGCGAATCGTCCAAGTACTCAGCGGACAAGAAGGCTGGCACCATCAAAGGTATATTTAATATACATGTTATTGATCTTTTCCTTACTAGCCCTCGTTGTAGTGCCTGGGTATTTGATACTGGTTCAGTTGCTAATATTTGTAACTCGAAACAGGAGCTACGGAATAGACGGCGTCTTGCGAGGGATGAGGTGACGATGCACGTTGGCAACGGATCAATAGTTGATGTGATGGCCGTCGGCACGCTCTCCTTAGTTTTACCTTCGGGATTAGTTTTAAACCTTAATAAATGTTATTATGTGCCTGCGTTGAGCATGAACATCATATCTGGATCGTGTTTATTGCAAGACGGTTATTCATTTAAATCTGAGAATAATGGTTGTTCTATTTATATGAGTTACATCTTTTATGGTCATGCACCAGCTGTGAATGGTTTATTTCTTCTGAATCTCGAAAGGGATGAAACACACATCCATAACATTGAGGCTAAGAGATGCAAGGTAGATAGTGATAATACTACTTATTTGTGGCCGCTGCGTCTAGGTCATATTGGTGTAAACGCATGAAGAAACTCCATTCTGATGGACTTTTGGAGTCTCTTGATTTTGAATCATTTGACACATGCGAACCATGCCTCATGGGCAAGATGATCAAAACCCCGTTCTCTGGAATGATGGAGCGAGCAATGGACTTGTTGGAAATCATACATACCGATGTATGCGGACCGATGAGTGTATCGACGCGCGGTGGATATCGCTACTTTCTCACTTTTACTGATGACTTAAGTAGATATGGGTATATCTATTTAATGAAACATAAATCTGAAACATTTGAAAAGTTCAAAGAATTTCAGAATGGAGTGGAGAACCATCGTAACAGAAAAATTAAGTTTCTATGATCCGATCGTGGAGGTGAATATTTGAGTTATGATTTTCTCACGCATCTTAAAGCAAGCGGAATCGTTTCGCAACTCACGCCACCCGGAACACCACAGTGCAATGGTGTGTCTGAACTCCGGAATCGAACTCTATTAGATATGGTCCGATCAATGATGTCTCTTACTGATTTGCCGTTATCATTTTGGGGTTATGCATTAGAAACCGATGCATTCACTTTAAATAGGGCACCATCTAATTCCGTTGAGACGACACCGTATGAACTGTGGTTTGGTGCTAAACCTAAGTTGTCATTTCTTAAAGTTTGGGGATACGAAGCTTACGTCAAGAAGTTGATGCCGGATAAGCTCGAACCCAAAGCGGAGAAATGCGTCTTCATAGGATACCCTAAGGAAACTATTGGGTATACCTTCTATCACAGAACCGAAGGCAAAGTGTTTGTCGCAAAGAACGAATCCTTTCTTGAGAAGGAGTTTCTCTCGAAAGAAGTGAGTGGGAGGAAAGTAGAGCTAGACGAGGTTGTTGAACCTTCTCTTGAATTGGAGAGTAGAGCAGCACCTGAAATTGTTCCAGTGCCGCCTGCACCAACAATAGAGGAAGCTAATGACAAGGATCATGAAGCTTCGGACGATGCTACTACTGAACGTTGCAGGTCGACAAGGTCGCGTGCCCCTCCTGAGTGGTACGGCAACCCTGTCTTAATTGTCTTGTTAGTAGACGGCAGTGAACCTACGAACTATGAGGAAGCGATGATGAGCCCCAACTCTGAGAAATGGCTAGAGGCCATGAAATCCGAATTGGGATCCATGAGCGAAAACCACGTATGGACTTTGGTGGACCCTCCTAGCGACCGAAAGGCCGTTGAGTGCAAATGGATTTTCAAGAAGAAAACGGACGCGGATGGTAATGTTACCGTCTATAAAGCACGACTTGTCGCAAAAGGTTTTCAACAAGTTCAAGGTGTTGACTACAATGAGACTTTCTCTCCCGTAGCGATGTTTAAGTCCATTCGAATTTTATTAGCAATTGCTGCGTTTCATGATTATGAAATATGGCAGATGGATGTCAAGACTGCGTTCCTCAATGGCAACATTGATGAAGAGTTGTATATGATGCAACCCAAAGGTTTTGTCGATCCTAAGGATGCTGATAAAGTGTGCAAACTTCAGCGTTCCATTTATGTACTGAAGCAAGCATCTCGGAGTTGGAACCTTCGTTTTGATCAAGTGATCAAGAGCTTTGGATTTGTTCCAAATTGCTATGAAGCTTGTATCTATAAGAAAGTGAGTGGGAGCTCAGTGACATTTCTGGTACTATATGTGGATGACATATTGATTATTGGAAATGACATTGACATGCTTAACGATGTGAAGAGTTATTTGAACAAATGTTTTTCAATGAAAGACCTAGGGGAAGCTGCTTATATATTGGGCATCAAAATCTATAGAGATAGACAAAGACGCCTGATAGCTTTAAGCCAGAGTACATACCTAGACAAAGTTCTGAAAAGTTTCAGAATGGATAAGGCAAAGAAAGGTTCAGTGCCTATGTTCTCAGGTAAGATATTGAGCAGGGCTCAGTGTCCAACTACGGTAAATGATAGAGAAGCTATGAGCAAAGTGCCTTATGCCTCGGCCATAGGTTCTATCATGTATGCCATGTTGTGTACTAGACCGGATGTGTCCAATGCTCTTAGTTTGACGAGCAGATACCAAAGTGATCCAGGAGTGGAACACTGGAAAGCCGTGAAGAACATTCTAAAGTATTTAAATAGGACTAAAGAAATGTTCTTAGTCTATGGAGGTGATGAACAACTCGTCGTAAAGGATTACGTCGATGCTAGTTTCGACACCGACAAGGATGATTCTAAATCTCAGATAGGATACGTTTATATTTTGAATGGAGGAGCTGTGAGCTGGAGAAGCTGCAAGCAAAGCGTGATCGCGGGATCTACAGTAGAAGCAGAATACATGGCTGCTGCAGAAGCGTCAAGTGAAGGAGTTCGAATCAGGAACTTCATCACTGAGCTTGGTGTGGTTCCAAGTGCCTTGGACCCATTGGAGATATTGTGTGACAACACTGGCGCCATAGCACTGGCTAAGGAACCAAGATATCATCCAAAGACCAAGCATATCAACCGCAAGTTTCATATAATCCGAGATTATATAGCAGATGGAGATCTGAAGATTAGCAAAGTACATACAGATCTGAATGTCGCAGATCCATTGACTAAACCTCTTCCACGTGCAAAACATGATCAGCACCTTAGTGCCATGGGTGTTAGATTGTCGCCAGATATAAACTAGATTATTGAGTCTAGTGCAAGTGGGAGACTGTTGGAATTATGCCCTAGAGGCAATAATAAAGATGTTATTATTATAATTCTTGTTCATGATAAAGTTTATATTCCATGCTAAAATTGTATTAAGCAGAAACTTTAATACTTGTGTGGTTTGTGAACAACACCGTGTCCCTAGTATGCCTCTATGGACTAGCTCATTGATTAATGATAGTTAAGGTTTCCTAACCATAGACATGAGTTGTCGATTAATAATGAGATCATATCATTGGGAGAATGATATGATGGACATACCCAAACTAAGCGGAGCAATTAGATCGTGTCATCGTGTTCATCTTTGCGAAGCTTTTCTTATGTCAAATATTGTATTCCTTAGACCATGAGATAATGCAACTCCCTGGTATCGGAAGAAAGCTGTGAGGTCATCAAACGTCATCCTATGAGAGGGTGATCATAAAGGTGTCTCTCAGATGATCGGAGAGTACCTGTTGGGTTGTATGTATCGAGATGGGATTTGTCCCTCCCAAGTCGAAGAGATATACTTCGGGCCCACTCGGTAATCGATATCAACACCACTTGCAAGCATGTGATTAAGGAGTTAATCACAAAGTGATATCGGATTACGGAACGAGTAAAATACTTGCTGTGAACGAGATTGAACTAGGTATGACGGTATCGACGATCAAATCTCGGGCAAGTAAAATATCGCGAGACGAAGGGAATATATATATGGGATTGATTGAATCCTGGCATCGTGGTTCATCCGATATGATCATCGATGAATGTGTGGGAGTCAATATGGGTTTCCAGACCCGGCTGTTGATTATTGATAGAAGATCATGTCTGCATATTCTCGAACCCGAAGGGTCACACACTTAACGTGTCTCGACGCTAGGATAGATTGGATAATTGGTTTATGAGTTTTTGTTCGGAGTCTCGGATGGGATCCGGGACATCACGAGAGGTTCTAGAATGGTCCGGAGAATAAGATTCATATAAGGCAATGCAGTTTTTGGAGTTCGAAATTGTTTCGGGTTATTCGGTATTGTACCGGAAGCTTCTAGAACCTTCCGGAGTGGGACCAACGTGGCCCCACTTGTCGGGAGGGGGCATGGGCCTATGAGGGAGTGACCTGGACGCATTGGTCCAGGGGCACAAGGCCCCATAGGGCCCAGCCGGCCAAACCCTAGGGAAACCCTAGGGGAGCTTCTAGAAGGGGGAACTTGCCCCCCACTCCTCCCTCCTTTGGCCGCCGGCCTAGGGCTTGGGGGAGGGGAAAGGTCCAGCCGCCCACCCCTCTATATAAAGAGGGATGGGGGCGCACTCCTCCCACACCTCCTCCTCAACCCTAGCCGCCCTACTGCCCCTCCTCTCTCTCGCCCTCCCGACTGCGCGTAGGCGAAGCCCTGCCGCAGAAAATCTCCACCGCTTGCACCGCGCCGTCGCGTTGTAGATCCAATCCATCTATCCACCCCACTTGCTGGACCGAGGAAGGAGGAGACGTCGAGGTGCCACACATGTGCATCTATCGGAGGCATTGCCACTTGCGGTGTTAGATCGGATCGGATCGCGAGGAGGAGAAGCGAGTACGACTACATCACCCACGTTCCGTCGAACGTTCCGCTGTGCGAATCTTCAATGGTATGAAGATCTCATCTATTCCCCCTCGTTGTTTGCATCTCCTAGATTAGATCTTGGCTTTCCCGTTCGCATCCGTAGAAATTTTTTGATTTACTATGTTGTGAAACCCTTCATCCCTATGGTGTTTGGGGGAGCAAGTTGCAAGTCTTCATCAAGCAAGTGCAAGGAAAAGAAATCAAGAAAGGTGTCTATCTTGAGAAGGACAAGATCATCTACATCAATATCAATTAGAATGCTTAAGGCAAAGGTATAATCTTAATAGGTTTTCCCTTTTGTCAGTCTCATGTTGTTAGTTGGAAGAACGGGTTTAGGATAGATAGTCGTACTATCAAGAGGGGCTCTCAAGTGAGTAACTCGATCATATCTTTCGGAAAGAGCTCAAACCTTTGCATTCTTAGCATCATCTTTCTTGGTTGTCATTTGGATCTTATCCATGTGAGGTTCTAGATCTTGTGGTAATCTTCATAACAAGCTCTATTTTATCAAAAGCAGATTTCTCTTTTATATCTTATTGTGTTTTTTATCTTGGAGGTTTTCCGGCTACTCACCAAGGGAGGTATCTCACATTATAATAACTGATATATTCTCACTTGGTGGTATCCAATAGTTTCAATAAAATTGGTTTCAGGTCAATCGGAGTTTCCAAACTCTAGTTATTGAGGTTTGAAATTTGCATTTTATTTGATTTAGAAAGAAAAGGGGCGAATATTTCTAGGCTGAGTAGTACTACCGCTTGCTGCTACCGGGCGGTACTAATCGCTTCGGTCGCTTCTGTCCGGCCTGGAAGTGAAGCAGGCCTAGGACCGGTAGTATCGGCCCAAGTGGTACTACCGCCGGCCTGGCCGGTACTACCGGGCCGGCCCGTCTAGCTCCCAAGCTCCTGCCGCCACCGCTCGCTTGCGGGCCTCGCTCCCTCACGTGCGTGTATGCTTCTCCCGCGCTGCACCCGCGCTTGCGCCACTCGCTCGCTCGCGCTGCTAGCTCGCTCGTGCCCTCGCCCGACCCCCTTCTATAGATCGATTCCCGCCCGCGCACCAGGTTGCCAGTTCGCCAATGTCTGTCGCTTGCGCTGCTTTTTCGCTGGGCAGTAGTACTGGCCCACTGGCGGTACCATCAGCCCAGGTCGGGATTTGGCCTCCCAACGGGCAGAAATTCCCTTTTCCCTTTATAAGCATCTTTCCTTTGATAGAGGTCTAGCCCAAGGTGGAAGAAGACTCACACACACAAACACACATGGGAGAGAACACGCAGGGAATTTTCTGAACACGCACTTGTGCTTTTCTTCTCTTGTTCACTCTTAACAAAGCAAATTGATTACATGGCTTAAATAGCCGGACCAATACAACCCAGTAGCACGCACTCACACAGTTTGCACGCAAGCCACTCTCTCCACTAATCTCTCCACTGCCTAACTGCCCACGTACAACTTGAGTGAAAGCCAAGTTTTCAGAATGTTGGATTCGCTACACAGGACCAAGTCTCAACTGTTGCTCCCGCTTCTTACTCTACGCTGATCTGCTCACAACTTGACCTGTCCATCTCCGCAGTGTAGAGGCGCATTCAGCTAACTAACCATACTAATACAGAAGACTAATCATTAATGCAATGACACACACACATTAGTGCCACCACAACACATGCACAGTGCCATGCGACACACACAACTTGACATGACTCTACTTGCCGTGCACTCACATCTAGTCTACTATGCATGACTGACGAAATAAAACATGATGAACTATTAAAAACAAGGTTAACTCCAACAATCACCCCCTTAACCTTGTTGCCTTTTATTTGGAACTCCATGATGAACTTCAGAGCAGCGCAGGATGCTCGTCCACGTCCGCGACGGCAAGATGAGCCTGTTCCTTCCTCGGCTCCGTGCAATCCCTGGAGAAGTGCCCATAGTTCTGGCAGTTGTAGCAGCGGACCTTCTTGATGTCGAAAGTGCTCTTCTTCTTGTCGGCGCCGCTGCGGTCGCGAGCACCCTGCTCTATGAGGAGAAGGCGAGTCCCACCATGCTGTCCACCCTCCTCTTCCTCCATGTCGAGCTCCTCCTCGACAGCCAAGAACCGGCCAGCCAGTTCCTCAACCGTCATGGTCTTGAGGTCGAGCAGCTGCTGAATGGAGTAGGCGAGCTGCTTGAACCGCTTCGGCACGACGCGCAGGAATTTCTGAATGGCCTTGATCTCGGTGACGCCATCTCCGAGGACCTCCGGGTCATGCATGATGCCGGTGAGGCGCATGGCGAATTGCTCCACCTTCTCGCCGTCCTTGAAATGGATGTTCTCGAACTCGGTGCGGCGGGTCTGTGCCCTTGCTTCACGGACGTGCTCACACCCCAACCTCATGGTTTTGAGGGTGTCCCAAGCCTCCTTCGCGGTGCTCTTCACTGCCAGCGTGCGCAGCATCTCCGGAGGCACAGCCCGAAGGATGGCACCCAGAGCCTCGTGGTCGGTGTGGTAGTCACAGACGCCGGGCTCGATCGCCGTCCACCATCCGTTGGACTGCAGCTGCACCTGCACCACAAGATCCCAGTCGGGGTAGTTCGTGCGGGTCAGCAAGAGAGGCGGCGCCACCACAGAGCTGTGGCGGACCACACGCTCCACGATGCGAAGCTCGCCGCCGCTGCTGCCCTCGCCGTCGGTGAGCTGCGCCCTTGGCGGAGTGAACGGCTCCACCTCCGCCATCTTCTTCGCCAACTCCGCCGCCTTGGCCGCATCATCTCCGTCTTGCGCCATTACCACAGGGACCAAGAGCGCAAGGGCTCTGATACCAAGTGATAGAGGTCTAGCCCAAGGTGGAAGAAGACTCACACACAAACACACACGAGAGAGAACACGCAGGGAATTTTCTGCACACACACTTGTTATTTTCTTCTCTTGTTCACTCTTAACAAAGCAAACTGATTACATGGATTAAATAGCCGGACCAATACGACCCAGTAGCACGCACTCACACAGTTTGCACGCAAGCCACTCTCTCCACTAATCTCTCCACTGCCTAACTGCCCACATACAACTTGAGTGAAAGCCAAGTTTTCAGAATGTTGGATTCGCTACACAGGACCAAGTCTCAACTGTTGCTCCCGCTTCTTACTCCACGCTGATCTGCTCACAACTTGACCTGTCCATCTCCGCAGTGTAGAGGCACGTTCAGCTAACTAACCAAACTAATACAGAAGACTAATCATTAATGCAATGACACACACACATTAGTGCCACGACAACACATGCACGGTGCCATGCGACACACACAACTTGACATGACTCTACCTGCCGTGCACTCACATCTAGTCTACTATGCATGACTGACAAAATAAAACATGATGAACTATTAAAAACAAGGTTAACTCCAACATCCTTCTCCTTTTTGAGTTAGTTCTTCTTCCTCTTTTCTCTCAAGCTCCACTATTGTTGTTGACCCCTTTTGAGCTTGATTTCTTTCTCCCCATCCAATGATTCTTGTATCTAGTTGATAGAAAGATTGAGGAGATCTAGATCTACATTTTGACCAAACTAAATCATCTCTTTGTGAGTGAATCTTTGGGATCTAGATCTTGAAGGATTTGGTGTTCTTCTTTTGTTCTTCCTCTCTTATTCCCCCAATAGCTTTAGTAGCTTTGTTGGAATTTGAGAGTGAAGGATTAGTGCATCTTTGTGGTGTTCTTTTCAGTTGCATTAGGTGTATCATTTTGAGTTCTCTTCAGAGGATTTGATTGGTGAAATCAAGAAACTTGTTCCTCTTGGGTTCTTGGAACCATAGACGGTGTGTGGCCTTTGTGGTGTGTTCATGGGATTTCCAATTAAGTTATGACTCTTCCCAAGTTTGCGTCCTTTGTGGAGATTCTTGGGAGCCTTCAATTAAGTTGTGGAGATTGCTCCAATCTTATACGGGTTTGGTGACCGCCCTCAAGTTTCCCAGAGTAGACCAGGTACTTGTCGTGCGGTGGGTGCTCAGGATAATAGGGTGAGGCCTTTTTTGGCGTTGGTGGTCTTAGTACCGTCCACCCCTTCAACGAGACGTACTCCATTTGTAGGGAGGAACTCGGTAAAACATCGTCGTCCCCGCATGCATCGGTTATCTCTATACCCAAGCTCTTTACTTATGCACTTTACATTGTGATAACCTTCGTGCTTGAAATAATCTATCTTGCTATCACTTTGTTGCTTGTCTTGCTTAGCATAAGTTGTTGGTGCACATAGGTGAACCTTGGTATTTATAGGCTTTGTGCTTGAAAAAATAAAATGCTAGTTTTATTCCGCCATTGTTAAGCCCATCTCGTAAAAAAATTAACCGCCTATTCACCCCCTCTAGGTGGCATCCGTGATCTTTCATCCTTGATCAATGTGTCTTGTGGTTGGCGAAATCACAAGGTGGCAGTAGGATCTTGTTTGAGAATAGGGTTTTTGAATCTTATTCAACATAAAATTACTCTTCTTAGTATCTAGATCGTGACGCCGCAAGCTTCAAAAGGCAAGCATGGATGGAAGCAACTCCTGGGGCTTTGAGCTCTGCGACTGATATGTCAGAAACGTATCTATAATTTTGGATGTTCCATGCTTGTTTAGTATCTACTTTGCTTTTCTTAGTCTACACTTTGAGGTGTTTTTATATGTTTTAATGGACTAACCTATTAACAAGATGCCACAGTGTCAGTTGCCTGTAATATTCGCCTATAAAGACACCCCGATACCAAAACCCTAAGTACCCGATCAATATTCCACGAAACCATCTATAGCCGCCGCCACCATCGTCCCTAGATCGGGGAGGGATCTGAAGCTCTTCCCGACACCCTGCCGGAGGGGAGATCATTCTGGAGGCCTTCTTCTTCATCGTGCCAACCTCCGGTACGAAGTGTGAGTAGTTCCACCTTGGACTACGGGTCCATGTAGTAGCTAGATGGTTGTATCTCCTCCTTTGTGCTACCATGTTTAGATTTTTTGAGCTCCATTCATGATCAATATCATCTATTTGTAATCATACATGTTGTGTTTGCGAGGATCCGATGGATATTGAGATTACTATGTCAGATTGATTAATGGTTTTGTCTTATTGATTTTATCATGTCTGTGTTGTTTGTGATCTTGCATCCTCTCCGTTTCTAGTAGCTATTGTTGGAGATATGCCCTAGAGGCAATAATAAAAGTGGTTATTATTATATCTTTGTGATTACGATAAATGTTTACATTCATGCCATAATAGTATTAACCGGAAACATTAATACTTGTGTGATTTGTAAACTAAATTAGAGTCCCTGGAAAAGACTCTTTATAATACTAGCTTGTTGGTTAATAGATGATTGTGGTTTCTCGATCATGAACATTGAGATGTTATTAACAACAAAATCATATCATTAGGAGAATGGTATGATGGATATACTCCTATAAATAAGCGTAGCATAAAGATCAAGTCATTTCAATAGTTCATTTGCTATAAACTTTCTGATACATAGTAACCTAATTCCTTCGACCATGAGATCATGCTAATCACCATCACTGGAAGGATACTTTGATGACATCAAACACCACACTGTAACTAGGTGGCTCAAAAGGTGGCATTGAGTGTTCGGAAAGTATGTGTTGAGGCACATGGATCAAGAGTGGGATTTGTCCATCCATATGAATGATAGATATACTCTGGGCCCTCTCGGTGAAATGTCATCCAATTAGCTTGCAAGCATGTGACTGGCTCACAAGGGATCACATATCACGGGAACAAGAAAAGAGTAGTTCTCGGTAACGAGGTTGAACTAGGTATGCAGAGATACCGACGATCAAACCTCGGATAAGTAAACTATCGCGAGACCCGTGCGCCGCCGCCCAAGCCTCCGCCACCGCCACCGCCGACACCACCTCCTCCTCTCCGGTTCTCTAAACCTAGATCGCCGGAAACCCTAGATCCACCATAACTCGCACCGGCTTAGGCAAAGCCCTGCGAGATCTTCCCTCTACTTCCGACACCACGCCGTCGTGCTGCCGGAATCGCTAGGGGAGAACTACAATCTCCGCTGCCTGCTGGGACAAGGGAGAGGAAGGTCTTCATCGAGTACTGAAAGTATGACCGACTGCGGAAGCGCTGCCGGAACGCAGCGCCGGAAGGATCGTCTACGCGATCTTGAGATCGGCAAGTGTACGACTACATCACCCACGAGAATCTTCTCTCGTTAACCGCTTTGGAATCTTCGAGGGTGAGTACTCTAATCGACTCGTTGCTTCAATCTAGTAGATAGATCTTGGCTTGTTTGTGTACATGCGGTAGAATTTTTTTGTTTTCCATGCTACGAACCCCTACAGTGGTATCAAAGCCGTGTCTATATGTATATCTATTGCACGAGTAGAACATAATGGTCATTGTGGGCATTGATGCTTTTGGTTTCGATTGCTTCTTGTGTACTTTGCATCTTGCGAGATGGTGGGATGAAGCGGCCTGGGCTAACCTTACATGACATTGTTCATGAGACTTGCTCCACGCTTGACATGCAACTTGTATTGCATAAGTGGCTTTGTGGGTGCCTGTTTCTCCCAACGTAGTGAAGATTCAGTTTACAACGGGTAGTTGACAATACTAGTATCAACATTGTGGTTCTTGTTCGTAAGTTAGAACGACACTTATTGAAAGCCCCAAACCATGTAAAACATGCAAAGAAAATTAGAGGCGTCTAAATTTGTTTTGTAGGGGTGTGTTGTGATGTGATATGGCCATGATTGTGATTATATATGATGTATGCAATGTTCCTTATTGTAAGTCGGCAACCGGCAGGAGCCATATGGTTGTTTTTTAATTTCGTTAAGACCTGCGTTTCTATTATTCAAAGTAGTTGTAATAGTTGATGCTGGTGGACGACAACCATGAAGCGGAGCCATTGACCTTGACGCCATGCCGGTGATGATGGAGATCATGTTCGTGCTTGAAGATGGAGATCGGAAGCACAAGAAGAAAGGCCATATCATATCACATATTATGAATTGCATGTGATGTTAATCCTTTTATGCATCTTGTATTGCTTAGTTCGCGACGGTAGCATTATAAGATGATCCCTCTCACAAAATTTCAAGTTATAGAATGTTCATCATTAGTAAGCACCGTTGCTAAAGCTCGTTGTTTCGAAGAACCACGTGATGATCGAGTGTGTTAGATTCTGCGAGTGTATACAACGGGATCAAGCTGGATTTACTCATGCATAAGCTAAGGTTTGACCTTGATAAGCCTAGCATGTACAGACATGGTCTCGGAACACGGATCACCGAAAGGTAAAGCATGAGTCATATAGTAGATATGATGAACATGTTGATTGTTCGCCATTGAAGCTACATCAACTCTCGTGATGATCGATTTTGATATGGTGGATTTGGTTCATGTGATCACTAAAACAATGTGAGGGATATTGTTTTGAGTGGGAGTTCACCTAGATTAATTTAACTATTAATTAGAACTCAATTTGTCAAAAACTTAGTCTAAACTATTGCAAATATGTTGTAGATCAATGGTGGCCCCTACCATCAATTTTAATGCATTCCTAGAGAAAGAAAGGTTGAAAAACAATGGAAGCAACTACGCGGATTGGCTCCGCAATTTGAGGATTGTCCTCAATGCTGGTAATTTGACCTATGTGCTGGATGCACCGCTGGGTGACCCACCTGCAGCTGATGCTACCGATAAGGTGAAGAATGTTTTCCTCACTCGAAAGAATCATTACTCCACAGTTCAATGTGGTATCTTGTATGGTTTGGAATCGGAGCTTCAGAAAAGGTTTGAGAACCATGACCCACATAATATTGTCCGTGAACTCAAAATGATATTTGAGGCTCACGCGGTAGTTGAGAGTTATGAGGCTTCTGAAAAGTTCTTTAACTGCAAGATGGAAGAGGGCAGCTCTGTTAGTGAGCACGTGCTTAAGATGTCTAGGCACGCAAGCAAGCTTCAAAGATTAGGTATAGTGATTCCTAATGCTTTGGGGACACCGTGTCCTCCAATCACTACCACCAAGTTACAAGAACTTTGTGATGAACTACAATATGCAAAACATGGACAAGTCATTGCCCGAACTCTTTTCCATGTTAAAGTCTGCGGAAGTGGAGATCAAGAAAAAGCACCAAGTGTTGATGGTCAATAAGACCACCAAATTCAAGAAGCAAGGCAAGTCTAAGAAAAAGGGAAACTTCAAGAAGGGCGGTAAGAAAGTTACCGCGCCGGCGAAGAAGACCAAGGCTGGGCCTAAGCCTGATACTGAGTGCTTTTACTGCAAGGAGAAGGTCACTGGAAGCGGAATTTCCCTAAGTACTTGGCGGATTTGAATAACGACAACATCAAGAAGAAAGGTATATCCGATATACATGTTATTGATGTGTATCTCACTAGTACTCGTAGTAGTGCCTGAGTATTTGATACTGGTTCAATTGCTCATATTTATAACTCGAAACAGGTGCTGCAGAATAGACGGAAACTAGAGAAGAACAAGGTGATGATGCGCGTTGGAAATGGATCAAAGGTTGATGTGATCGCGGTCGGCACGCTACCTCTTCATCTACCATCGGGATTAGTTTTATACTTAAATAATTATTATTTGGTGCCTGCGTTGAGCATGAACATTATATAAGGATCATGTTTATTGCGAGACTGTTACTTGTTTAAGTCCGAGAATAATGGTTGTTCGATTTATACGAGTAATATGTTTTATGCACATGCACCTTTGATAGATGGTCTATTCTTGTTGAATCTCGATTGTAGTAATACACATGTTAATAACATTGAAGCTAAACGTTTGAAATTGAGAGATAACTCGACCTATATGTGGCACTGTCGTCTTGGTCATATTGGAGTGAAGCGTATGAAGAAACTCCGTTCCGATGGACTTCTTGAATCACTTGATTTCGAATCACTTGAAAGATGTGAAGCATGTCTGATGGGTAAAATGACTAAGACTCCATTTTCTGGTATGATGGAGCGAGCTACGGACTAATTGGAAATCATACATACCGATGTGTGTGGCCCAATGAGTGTAGCATCGTGTGGTGGTTATCGTTATGTTCTTACCTTCACGGATGACTTGAGTAGATATGGGTATATCTATTTCATGAAACATAAGTCCAAAACTTTCGAGAAGTTTAAGGAATTTCAAAGTGAAGTAGAGAATCAACGTAACAAGAAGATTAAATTTCTACGATCTGATCGTGGAGGTGAATATCTAAGTTACGAGTTTGGCGAGCATTTGAAGAAATGCGGAATACTTTCACAATAAACACCATCGGGAACACCACAACGTAATGGTGTGTCCGAATGTCGTAATCAAACTCTTTTAGATATGGTTTGTTCTATGATGTCACTTACAGATTTACTGCTATCATTTTGGGGTTATGCATTAAAAACAGCCGCATTCACTTTAAATAGGGCACCATCTAAATCCGTTGAAACGACACCGTATGAATTATGGTTTGGGAAGAAACCTAAATTTTCGTTCCTTAAAGTTTGGGGTTGTGAAGCTTATGTAAAGAAGTTACAGCCCGACAAGCTTGAACCCAAAGCGGAAATATGCGTCTTCATAGGATACCCGAAGGAAACTATTGGGTATACATTCTATCATAGATCCGGAAGTAGTTCCTATGGCGCCGGAAGTAGTGCAGCACCGGAAGTAGTTCCTATGGCGCCTACACCAATAAGAGAGGAAGCTAATGATGTTGATCATGAAACTTCGGTTGAAGTAACTACGGAACCTCGCAGATCAACGAGAAATCGTACCACTCCTGATTGGTATGATCCCGTTATGAGTGTCATGTTGGTGGACAACACCAATGACCCTGCGACATACGAGGAAGCGATGATGAGCGCAGATTCCAATAAATGGCAAGAAGCCATGAAATCCGAGATTGGATCCATGTACGAAAACCAAGTATGGACTTTGGTGGACTTACCGGATGGACGGAAGACTGTCGAGAACAAATGGATTTTCAAGAAGAAAACATATGCTGATGGTAATGTTACTGTCTATAAAGCTCGACTTGTCGCAAAAGGGTTTCGACAAATTCAAGGAGTTGACTACGATGAGACATTCTCACCAGTAGCGAAGCTAAAGTCTGCGAGGATTTTATTAGCAATCACTGCATATTATGATTATGAGATATGGTAGATGGATGTCAAAATGGCGTTCCTCAATGGAGACATTGATGAAGAGTTGTATATGGTACAACCCAAAGGTTTTATCGATCCTAAAGATGCTAACAAGGTATGAAAACTTCAAAGGTCCATTTATGGATGGAAGCAAGCATCCTGGAGTTGGAATCAACGTTTTGATAAGGTGATCAACAGTTTTGGTTTTATACAAACTTATGGAGAAGCTTGTATTTACAAGAAAGTGAGTGGGAGCTCTGTAGCATTCTTAATACTATATGTAGATGACATATTGTTGATTGGGAATGATGTAGACCTTCTTAATAGTGTCAAGGATTATTTGAATAATAGTTTTTCAATGACAGATCTTGGCGAAGCAACTTACATATTAGGCATAAAGATTTATAGAGATAGATCGAGACACCTAATATCATTGTCACAGAGTACATATTTGGACAAAGTTCTAAAGAGGTTTGGAATGGAAGATAGCAAGAAAGGGTTCTTGCCCATGTTGCCCAATACGACCTTGAGTAAAACTCAAAGTCCTGCAACGGCAGAAGATAGAAAAAGGATGAGTAAAACTCCCTACACCTCAGCCATAGGATCTCTTATGTATGCCATGCTATGTGCTAGACCCGACATTGCATATGTTGTTAGTTTGACTAGCAGATATCAAAGTGATCCAGGAGTGGATCATTGGACAACGGTCAAAAACATCCTTAAGTACTTGAGAAGAACTAAGGATATGGTTCTTTCATATGGAGGTGATGAATAGCTCGTTGTTAATGGTTACACCGATGCTAGTTGGAACACCGATCCGGATGATTCTAAATCTCAATCTAGATACGTACTTTGAATGGTGCAGCAGTTAGCTGGAGGAGTGCAAAGCAAAACGTTGTGGCTAGATCTTCAACTGAATCGGAATACATAGCTGGTTCAGAGGCTTCACATATGGATGAAGGAGTTCATTACAGAGCTCGGTATGGTTCTAAGTGCGCTAGACCCAATGTGTATCTGTTGTGATAACATGGGCGCCATAGCCAATGCGCAAGAACCAAGGTCACACAAGAAGCTGAAGCATATCAAGCTGCGTTTTCACGCTATTCGAGAGCATGTCCAAGATGGTGACATAAAGATTTGCAAAGTACACACAGATCTGAATGTGGCGGATCCGTTGACTAAACCTCTCCCGAGGGCAAAACATGATCAACACCAAACCGCCATGGGTGTTCAGTATATTACCATGTAATCTAGATTAGTTGACTCTAGTGCAAGTGGGAGACTGTTGGAGATATGCCCTAGAGGCAATAATAAAATTGGTTATTTTTATATCTTTGTGTTTATGATAAATGTTTACATTCATGCTATAATAGTATTAACCGGAAACATTAATACTTGTGTGATTTGTAAACTAAATTAGAGTCCCTGGTAAAGCCTCTTTATAATACTAGCCTGTTGGTTAATAGATGATCGTGGTTTCTCGATCATGAACATTGAGATGTTATTAACAACAAGATCATATCATTAGGAGAATGGTATGATGGACATACTCCTATAGATAAGTGTAGCATAAAGATCAAGTCATTTCAATGGTTTGTTTGCTATAAGCTTTCTGATACATAGTAACCTAATTCCTTCGACCATGAGATCATGCTAATCACCATCACCGGAATGATACTTTGATGACATCAAACACCACACCATAACTGGGTGGCTAAAAAGGTGGCATTGAGTGTTCGGAAAGTATGTGTTGAGGCACATGGATCAAGAGTGGGATTTGTCCATCCATATGACGGATAGATATACTCTGGGCCCTCTTGGTGAAATGTCATCCAATTAGCTTGCAAGCATGTGACTGGCTCACAAGGGATCACATATCACGGGAACGAGAAAAGAGTACTTATCGGTAACGAGGTTGAACTAGGTATGCAGAGATACCGATGATCAAACCTCGGATAAGTAAACTATTGCGAGACAAAGGGAAATTGGTATTGCATGTAAGTGGTTCATTCGATCGCAAAGTAATCGTAGAAATATGTGGGAGCCATATGAATTTCCAGATTCCTCTATTGGTTATTGATCAGATAAGTGTCTCGGTCATGTCCGCATAATTCACGAATCGTAGGGAGACACACTTAAGGATTCGATGTTGTTTAGTAGTTATGGAATATAAGTAGGGAAACCGAATGTTATTCGGAGTCTCGGATGGGGTCCGGTATATCACGAGGAGATCCGGAATTGTCCGGAGAATAAGATTCATATAAGGAAAGTCCGATTCCGGAGTTCGGGAATGATTTTGATGTTTTCATCGGAGAGGTTCTTCAAGGGTCTGGAAAGTTCACCGAACCGAAAGGGGAATGGTTCATGAATGTGTCATGGTTAAGTGGAATGATTGGATCATGTCCTAGCTTGCTTGGTTGGGCATTTGCGAGAGAAATAAAGCTATAAATTGAAAGTCAAAAGGGAAGTTTGAAAAGTCAAACTGGAACAATAGTTTCCTAGTGGAAGAAGGAAAGAGTCCTTTCTTCTCTCCAACTTGGGTTTGGGAAGGATTCAAACTCCCCTCTCCCAAGATGCCCTACCTCTCATAAATAAAGGGGAGGGGCTGCCCCAAAGCACTACAACCAGCCCTCCCCACCCGTGCGCCGCCGTCGCCCAAGCCGCTGCTGCCGCCGCCTCGCACCGCCGCCAGCCCGTCGCCGTCACCCTAGCCACCGCCAACACCACCTCCTCCTCTCCGACCCTCTAAACCTAGATCGCCGGAAACCCTAGATCCACGATAACTCGCACCGGCTTAGGCGAAGCCCTACGGGATATTCCCTCTACTTCCGACACCACTCCTTCGTGCTGCCAGAATCGTGAGGGGAGAACTAAAACCTCCGTTGCCTGCTGGAACAAGGGAGAGGAATGTCTTCATCGAGTACCGAACGTGTGACCGACTATGGAACCGCTGCCGGAACGCAGCGCTGAAAGGATCGTCTACGCGATCTTGAGATCGGCATGTGTACGACTACATCACCCACGAGAATCTGCTCTCATTAACCGCTTTGGAATATTCGAGGATGAGTACTCTAATCGACTCGTTGCTTCAATCTAGTAGATAGATCTTGGCTTGTTTGTGTGCATGCGGTACAATTTTTTTATTTTCCATGCTACGAACCCCTATAGCTATCTTGGCCAAGTAGATGCTAGTGACTCCATGGGGGGTTATTTATGCTTGATAGTGGGTTCATGCCTCTATTTAATCTAAGGGAAGTGACAGAAATCTCTAAGGTTGTAGATGTGCTGTTGCTACCGGGGAGAAAACAACGATCTCTTGTTCATGGAACAAGTGGATTGTTTACCTTACACACTTTGCTTAAAGCAGTTATCCGCTGCTTGTAACTTAATACCGTAGGGGGTTCGGATGATAACCTAAAGGTGGATTACTAGTCATAGATGCAGTTGGATGGCGGTCTATTTATCTTGTTGTATTGCTCAATCGAATCTCATAGGATCATGAATGACTAGTATTGCATTGTTATGCCTTGCTCAGTCCTGTCAATTGCCCTGATGTAATTTGTTTACCCAACATGCCATGTTTGTTTATCTTAAGGAGACCATCTCTAGTGAACTATGGACCCCGGTCCAATCTTTACCATTGATACATCTTCCACTGTTACTGTTTACTTTCTGCAAACCACTATTATCTTCCACACTATACAGTTAATCCTTTGTTTTCAGCAAAAGTTTGACAACCTCACTGTTTGTTGGGACAAAGTCTTGAGTTTGTGTTGTGCAGATTTCCAAGTTGCTGGCAACACCTTTGAGTCGTTTCCTTCCCCCTACTGGTTCGATAACCTTGGTTTCTTACTGAGGGAAAACTTGTTGTTGTGCTCATCACACCTTCCTATTGGGGTCTCCCAACGAAGCTCTAAAGTGATCTGAGCGCATCAGCGACAAGAGATGAACGACACTCGCAAAGACACAGATGATCTATATCATGAGGTAACTCAGATAAAAGCCGATATGAATGCAATGAATCTGAAGCAAAACTATGTGGTACATGCTAATACACACATGAACTATGTTGTTGGCACAATTAACACCTATGGGTTATTCTATAAACACTCTTCCATTGACATCATGTCAACATGTCACAATCGACAACACGACATGAAGACACACTAGAATACAACAAAAAATCCCCCACCCCACCCCCCCCACATTTCAGCAATCTCAATTGTAGCAACATGGCAAGTTAAGTGATGGACAGAAAAAATGTCTGCTAGACGAACATGAAAAGTCTAGGCAGCGGCGGACCTAGAAATGGGCTAAGCCCCAGGTTGGCCCTTGTGTTTAGGCATTAGTTACCTATTTTACACAACTTTTTAAATTTTTTAAAGGAATTCTAGTGTAATATTGGCCCGAGGACCAGGGCTGCAGCACTGGCTGCTCTGGGTGCAGATCTGCCCCCGAGTCTAGTACATTAACTTGGTTACTTCTACAAACCTACTTCCTATCAACAATGGCAGATGATCAACCCCTTTTGGTTTTGCTAGTCCTAACAGAAATCAAGCTTGGTCACATGCTCCAACTCCAAAGCAAGTATACGTTCCTGTCTTCCAAAATTGTCATTAGCAACAACCATGGATACGGAAAATGTGGGAAGGTTATGCAAGGGATCATGGAAAAGAGTTGAAGATGCAAATCTTGAAATCTATGACTAAAGGTCCTCATATGGATTTCTCATGTTTTGATGGAGATAATCATGTAGGATAGAATAGGCGCTATGAAAAGTATTTTCAAATGGTTTTTGCTCCCGAAAATATAAAACACATCTGGCTCAATAATATTTCCTTGGTCCTGCTAATGTGTAGCTCAGAAGTTCAGATTTAGACAAGCAATAGTTGTCTTGGAATCAATTTGCAAAAGAAGTCATAGAAAGATTCTCTAAAGTGTCCGTGTGTTGGGTCAGCCAAATTAGTTCCCTAGACCTATAATGCCAAATGGAGGGAGTATGAGACATCGACAACTAAAAAGAGTATAAACTTGATGACTATATTGATTTAAGAAAAAAAGATAACATAACCTATAGATAGACAATTGCTTTATAAGGATGAAATTAATTACGGTGATGATCGCTTTATAGAACATGGGAGGAAATCAATGGGGGCGTAACATATTTTTCTCTCGGATTCGGGGCTGTGTTACCAATGACATATTACCGACTCGGATATGGACATACATTGAATAACATACTCCTTCTCGTCCCAAAATAAGTGACTTGTGTTTGTCTAAGTTCGTATATATCTACACACTAAAATAAGTCTAGGTGTGCATGTAAATCTAAACAAATTTAAATCACTTATTTTGGGATTTTGGGACAAAGAGGGTATTTGAATCGGAAACATAGTGGATTGAGACATAAATTCAGAATTAATAATCGCTTTATTGCACTGCGTACGTGGCCCACCTGCCGTGTAGACAGGAAACAGATATCTCCTGTGAGCTGTGTCTCTCCAATCTCAATGCCGTTCAAATATAGATAGAAAAGGGGGGAAAATCAAAACTCGTCACATTTCACACGCGCGCGAGACCTGAGCGGCTTGGCGGCGCGCTCTTGGCTGCCTCCATCGTTACTTGGCCGGCCGCCGTCGTCATTTCTCCACCCATCCAGTCGACCTCTCGCCAATACCCAGTTCCAAACCACCGTGTAGCTGAGCTCCGGAGTCCCTACGACGCCGCTGTGCTCCTGAGCCCCACGTCGCCGCGCCGCTGTCCTGTGATCCGAAGGGTGACGGAGTCCCACGCCGCTTCCCCCGTTCTGCTACCCCGGAGGACTGATATTGGCGTTGATGGAGCCGATCCCGATCCGTCTCCGGCGTTCCTCCGAGCAGCTGGGCTCAGGTGGCGCCGGAGGGGACCGCATCAGCTCCCTAGACGACGACATGCTCCTCCTCGTCCTGGCGCGCCTCGGATGCGTCCGCGCCGCCGCGCGGACCGGCGTCCTCTCCCGCCGGTGGCGCGGCCTCTGGGCCAGCCTCCGCCACATCATCTTCCGCGACGCCCTGTGCCCCTCGCTCGAAACGGCTCTCGGCCGCGTCTCTCGCCCACCTCCGGGGCCGGGGCTCTCCCTCCTCGATATCCGCGTCCCGGACGTGAAGCCCAGGCCCGATGCCGCCGGCGTCACCTCGGTGTTGCGCGCCGCCGCGCTGCTCGAGCCGAAGGAGTTCGTCCTTGTTGTTCCGTCGCGCTTGGGATACGACTCGCCCATGTTCTTCCTCCAGCTGCCGGCCGGCGTCAAGTTCCCTGCGCTCCAGAAATTGTCACTCTCGGGCTGCCACATCCGCTTCGACTCCTTGCTCCCCTGCTGCCCGCTCCTGCGTGTGCTCAGGCTAAAGTTCAATGATCATGGAAGCAGCGAGGACCTCAAAACCTTCATGTCCGTCCACTCAGCGTCGCTGGAAGAGCTTTTTGTGGAAGCCACCCAAGTATGCATAGATACTGTCGACCTTGTTGTCCCCGGCCTTAAGAAACTTGCGGTGTCTTTGAGGGCTAACGACGTGGTCAACATCTCTATCTTGGCACCCATGGTGGAGAAGGTCTCATGGCAGTGGTCCTACTACTCCATTAAGTTTGGTCTTTGGCGAATTACGAAACTGATGCTGGAGAGAGCAGAGGGACAAAGAGAGCTCACTTCGCTACACATTCATGCCCGCATTGTCTGTCTCCTGTCCTCTCATGCTTATTAATTTTCTGCAAACTCCGGCTGAACTAAAATTTATAAATGATAGTATATATTTACCTTTCCAGACCTCGTCCATTGTTCATGGCGAAGTGGAGGACTCTACCCAGGAGATAGAGAAGCATATGATTGTCAAGTTCTACGTTTTGGAGCTACATCTCAAAGCAAAGGGGCATGTTTTTGGAGCATTCGTGTTTCGTCTCCTTGGGATGAATAGATGTCTTTGGAGGACTCGGAGGCTTAGGGTCGTCCTACAGAGATCAATGGTAATTGTTTGCTCTTTTGCTATGGTTATCTATCTCAATAGTACATTGTCTACTAATTAATGTATGACCTTTTGGTTTTAGTTCAAACAAGAATGCCCACTAGATTGTGCTTGTGACAACGAAGACTGGAGATCCCAAACTATCTCCTTGAATGCTCTCCAAGAAGTGGAGATCAATGGCTTCGAAGGATATGATCATGAGATTGATTTCTTGAAGCTGATGTTCAAATGTGCGCCGAGGCTAAAAAGAATGATTGTGAGTCTGTCTCATGAGGTCTCACCATCTAATGATAGATGCACCCAAATACACAACACCTTTGGTGCATATTCTTCCGTGGAATGCTATCTTTATCTTAACTCTGGTGAGTATATGAGTCTTTCCTGCAAACATGGCCTTTAATTGTTAACTAGCTAATTATGCTTTCCGCTGAAATTATGTGCACAAACCCTCATATTTTTTTATCCAAAAAAGAAGATCAAATGGTTGAGTGGGTCACACAAAAAATTTGGAAACTATGTATGCAGACTTCTTTACGTTAGGTTCCCTATTGTTCTTGTCAATTTTCTATGTTGATTATGCCCTTTTCATGTGGATCTTTATTTAATAGAAAAGGAGATTTTCTAGTTGTCTCATCTGAATTTCCTTGACTTTATGTGCAAGTCATGTAAATCTTGATACGTATAACAACTCCACAAATGTCTTGTAAAAAGAGAGCAATATATGTTGCGATGGTTAATGATATTTGTCGGTTGTGTGCATCCTAGTTATGCAGAGACCTGGTGTAATGCTTAAATCATTTAAATAATAAAGTGTTAATTTTCAAAAGAATATTCGGATTCATGGTGGTTATCGAAGGACCATCCGTTTCAACATGTGACCAACTTCACTACTTGTTCTCCGGACTTTGCTTGGTTGCTTCAACTCATCATATAGGACAGTCCTAGTTAGGTCTTGAATGGTTTCTCTGCCATTCAATTATTTATGTTAATGCCCTTGACCTAGGTCAGTCATCTAATATAAGTTATTTATTATGTTAAGCCTATGGTTTCATTTGATATTGACGCGGTTTTATTTTGTTGACGCAGGGCATGTTTTTTGAAACAAGCAAGGCATGTTTTCACTGGAACTAAATTGAGCAGCAGTGAAGGGAACTTAATTGGGAGTTGATCTTTAAGGGGAGCGGTAGGACACAATTTATTCCCCATTGTGCTTACATTACCAGTTTCCATTTTGTACTAATTAATAGTATAAAAAAGCCTATCAATTTTTGCAACCTTCATTAGCTTTGTAGGTTCTTTAAAGAGAACAACTCTCAAACATGTATTTATGGGGAAATCAGCAATAGTAATAATCGTTCCTGCGAGATTAGCTTGTATGCAGTATGTCTTAGTAACACTAGCTTTTACGTAACTAAATTCTTATTTTAAACCCTTATTTTTTAATTAGAAAAGATTCAATTTGCATTCTAATTTCAACATTTCTTTTTTGAACAGAGTGGATGCATGCCTCTTATATATGCTGCAAGCTTGATCATGCCGGATGACTGCCAAAGATGCAAAGAATCACAACGACAACTTCGGTTCCTTGTTTATCTCATGCCATCATCTTAAAGACTTCTAATTTCGGCGATGAGTGTATGAAGTATTAATGACTGCTGCACTGGTGTTATTCTGGACTGCCAACTCCTAGTTTCAATGTTTCGTGCTATAATTATTGTATCTTGGAGAATGATGGTCTAGACTATAGAATGATCTGCCATTTCATGCTTGCTGTCTGCTATTTTTTTCCCTGTTTGCTTTGTCTTTGCCCATGGTTTTGCCTCTGTGTTGCTCTGTTTTCAGGTCTGATCTACATGTTTTGGTACGAATGTTTCACAGATATCGGTAAGCTTTCGGGCAGAATTCAAATGGCAATTTTGCCCGTTTGATGATCAAACTTTGAGAGCTGTTAGCCAGCGCTAATAACTCTAGGCAGCAGCCACTGATGATCAACTTTACTAAGCTAGCTTACTCTCATTCTAAGACTGAAGCCATTTCAAACTGATAAATTTGCAAAATGTATATGCGAAGTCATGTGGTCATAAGGTACAGTGGTGCTGGTCTGACTAACCTCCACACAACAACACTGAAGTCCTTTCAATCTCCCCCACAGAAGTGACGACGGTAGTTAGGCTTGGGCACAACAAGGGTCCATAGCACTATCATTTTTCCCTTTCTCTTTCTTTGGGGTTTTGTTTACTTACTTGTTTTTAAATTTGATTTCTTATCTTACTTTTTACGTGCTCCAACAATCGTTCATAGATATATCTGTATGTCACTCTCGATTTTGGAAAGTACAACTTTTTGTTCACCATTTAAGTACTACAATAGTATTTTTCTATTGTTTCATTGAAAAATTAAAAATTAGCACCGTGTAAATAATTCTTCTAACTCCAATAAATAGCAGTACAGTGTTTTTGCATCACGTAGATTTTTTGATCAACCTGAACATTTTCCTAGACAAACAAATTTAGAAAATTGACCGAGGCTCACTGCCTTTATCAATTTACTACTTGAGTGCCCAAGCGCTGCTACGATCATCTAATTTTTTTCACACCATAGCTCTTTGGCATGTGATCTCTTCAACGAGCCATACAACTTTAAGATCCATCCTATATGCGTGTCTACCGTTAGCTCATGGCCTCTCACTCAAGTGAGGATCTCTGCTTTTTTCGGAATGGTGAAGTAGAATCTATATGCTGAAATCAATATAAGGTCCTTCATCATGTCCTATGTTTGCTCCAGTCATGCAAATAGCGCCGACGAAGGACTCGTGAAGTCGTGTGTCCGATCGATCTCTTAGGATCCGGTGGACTAGTCAAGTGCCCGTGTGTTTCTATGGTCTAAAGTTTCTATCCTTATTAGGTTTCTTCATTCCTACTATCTCATGACCACCTTTTTCACCAACACATTGCAAGAAGACAAAGCTAGTTTTCTTCCTCCTTCCTATCCATCTGCAGGTAGGTTTTGACTTTTGCATCTCTCCGACTATTGCGAGTTGCTTCTCCAATTTTCGTTCGCTTAGCAATACCTAGGAGACAATGTATATTTAGCACATACCCTCCTTGTAGCGAACCAGCATATATATTCTGAATGTATGGAATAACAACACTATGCCTTTGGACATTAACTTCCAAGATAGGACTTGAGCTTACTTTATTTAAGTTTTCATATATAGGTTTGGATAGAATTACAACACTAAGAGCATCTCCAGGAGGCCCCTCAGGGGCCCTTTTTTTGCTGGCAATGCAAAAAAGGCAAAAAAACAAAGACCTATATGTGCCCCCATATCCCCCCTAGGAACCGGAAATACCGCCGGCTAACCTAGGCAGCCCCAGCGCGTTGGAGGGCTCCTGGAGGCGCTGGGGGAAACAACACCTAATAATTTCGCTCCATGTGTCTTCTTTCCCAAGCGCCCTCACCGCTCGGCGCCTCCTTGGATCGTGGCCAAATAGCACCTCCTCTACTAGGTGCCTCCTCCACTCGGCACCACTGCCACCAAATAGCGCTCCCAAGTATCCCACAACCCTCATCTTCAACGCAACTGGGTTCTTCAATCTATGAGCTCCTCCCATACAAAGAAATCTTGTTCTTGGCAACCTGGGCTAGCAGGCCGCACGAGCTCATGGCTGCTCGCCGTTTGCGACCCGAGTGAGTAGGGACACCTCTCCAGAGGATGCTCGTGCGTGTGTCTAGCAGAGGCGTCCGTCCCTGGCGCGGGGACAGCTGGCCATAGGCCGATCCTCTTCTCCAACTACTACAACACCACGCCGCCCTTCCCGTCCTGCATGTAGCGCCGCACCTCCCCCAAGTTGAGCTCGCCACGCCGCTCCACCCAAGTTGAGATTTCCACCATCATCGCCGTCATGTCCATCCAGTCACGAAGCTTGACCTCGTGAATGGGGCGCTCCTCCCGGATGCCACGATGATGCCACCATCGTCCTCCTCCCACGCTGACCTTGCCACTATCATCCTCCTCCCGCGCTGCCCTGCCCAGGCCGAGCATGCCACCGTCATCGCCGCCCACTCCATCCAGTCATGGAGCTTGACCTCGTGAACGGGGTGCTCCTACCGGACACCGCGATGATGCCACCATAATCATCCTCCTGTGCCAACCTCGCGAATGTGTTGCTCTCAAGTTGTTTGTTGGAGTGCCTTCGTGTCAGTCGGGAACACGACTGGAAAAACGTCCTTCCCAGAAACTAGATTTTTCGAATTTTTCGCCGTCGGTAGTGTCGTAAATCCCCCAAAAGGCATTTTTTTGTCCATCGTTTTCTCATGGGGGCTCCAATGGCTGGAGATGCTCTAAAACGTCTCGTCTAGGCAGGGCGTAATTATGCATCATCATGACCCTCCTTTAAAATTCAATATCATGTCAAGCCTTCATCCCCTTTAGCAGGTATAACTACATCCAGATAGGTTCAACCATCCAATAAATGAGTAAGTTGTCTTGTGTCCATCTTCCATCTCAATTTTTCTGCTAAATTGCTACTCTGACTATTTCCTCTCCCTCTCAGTTTTATTGGACATTAATTACTTTGAAGTTGATCATAGACCCATATGCACTATAATTCTCATCCTAATAGGAAAATAGAGTTTTCCATACTTTCGTAGGTTCACCTAAGCATGCTTAATTGTTCATGGTACTTTCATTTGTTTCATTACAAAGCAACTTATTGTTAAGCATGTTTGTAGTGTATAAGAGATATCACTTTATAGCTCACTCTCTTATTACTATTCTTTAAATATTGAACATTGTAAACTTGGTATAACAATGTATGAAATGAACATAGCAACAAACTCCAAATTCCATGTTTCAATGAACCCTCGATCTGCGCCCTGTGGCAGCGCTATATAAAGATGGTGGGGTCGGGGCACGGAACATGAGTTTCGACGCTGCCGCCACTCCTCCCACCGATATCCCTACCAATCTAGGGTCAGTGCTAGCCACAGGAAGTTCCACCATCGCCTCCGCTTATCCCTAGCCCTCCACGCTCTCGCCGTCGACCAAGATGGCCAACGGGTCATCGACTTCGTCCACCGGAGAAGGTACTCCTCTTACCCTCTCTCTATGTAAAAGGAAAAACCCTATTACTATGGTCTCCACCGAAACCTCTCAGTACTAACAATGGTATCAGAGCATGTTTTAGCTCTGTAGTTTTTTCGGTAGAAAGAAATCAAAGAAAACAGAGAAACCCTAGATCTCGTAAATTATAGTGCGCTGCCCACAAGGCCGCGTCGTTCCTCTAGATCTAGATGGGTATCCTATGGAGACATCTAGAAGAAGAACAAACCCCAACGGGGCAAACAAAAACTCAAATGAAAGGTTTCCCCAAATCCCCAAAGAACCAAACAGAGAAAAAGGCAAAGAACAGAAAAAGAGGTTGTCGGTCGCAGATGGCAAAAGGGCACCACCACCGAACCGTTTGACGACAGCGTGTTCACTCTCGCGGTGCTCGCGCGCGCCAGCAAAGGGGACAGTGGGTGGCACCGCCACAGTCTCCATCTCCTCTCTGCATCATGGAAGGGGAGGTGGAAGGGACAGAGAAAGAAATAGCATAGGGCTCCGCCGCTGGGCCTCTTGACGAGGATGCGCCCACCTACTGGTGCCCACAGCGCTGACAAGGGGGCCAGGGGGTCCGCCATCTCTCGCTTCTCGATCTTCGAACTCACTAAGCTGCGCGGGGAGTGGATAGGTGCAAAGAGACAGAAGGTGGGGATGGGGCTCGTTGCCGGATAGTGCTGGGCAGCGAAGCTTCTCGCCATGCAGGGGCAACACCGGCCGCGGGAGGCCCCACCGCCACTGGGCGTGCGAGCAAGAGGGACGGGGAAGAATACGGGATAGGGTTAGGTCGCGTTGGTGTGAGGTCGGTTTTGACCAACCGATATGCGCAGAGGTCCATTTGATGGGATCCTCGCGATCCAACGGCCACTGCGCGAGCGCGTGCTGCCATAGGGGACGTGCCAGGCCATGGGTCGAGGCTAGGCCATGGGTCACGACCAGCAGGGCACTTGTTCGCTGTGTAACGTGCGCGTGCGCGGTCGCTGCACATTTTGCAGGCTGACGCGGGCTAGGGAGGCACAGAGGCCTGCAGCTGGGTCGTAGCTGACATGGTTATACCCTACGGGTACACTACCTTAGCATACTTGGTCCAACCCAAGGAAGGCCCACGGCGAATATGCACTAGCCCATGAATATTTTCGGGTGGACAAGGCCCGTGGCACCTTCGGATCCTTGGAGAGCAAGACTAGAGTAGATAGAAAATTCAAAGGGGTAAACCCTAAAACCTGTAACCGACTCGATCTGTGCCTGGGACCTGCCTATCTCTATATAAAGGCCAGGAGGGCACGACGAGGAGGATCTCTTACAATCTCTCGCACACCACCGCATACACACCTCCGCGCCAGATTGCATCTGCGCACCCCTGTACTTTTCGGTTCTGCCGTAGTCAAGAGCAGTCAAGCAGGAGTAGGGTTTACCCTTCGGGGGCCTGAACCTGGGTAAACCTCGTGTCCCCGTGTTGCTTGTTTGCTAACCGTTCCGCGATCTCCATCATCCCCATCTTCTCCAAAACCCAAGTCCATAACAATGGGCATTGGCGAGATTAAACCTCGTCAATTGGCGCTGTTTGTGGGAACTGGGGGCGCTGATTGTGCGATCGTGACGGTCCCAACCAAAGTGATCTACAACTCCGCGGCAACGGAGAGTCATCTCCTCTTTGGCGCCTTCGACTTCACCGCCCACTCGCCAACCACCCTGAAGGACTTCGAACCCGTTGGAGATGGACTCGACATCCTGTTCGGCAGCTTCTGCTTCCAGGTGGGGCAGACCGACACTCTCCGCCTCCCAGAGCGGGTGCCCCTGCCATCGATCAGGCCTGCTTCGTGGGCTCCACACACCGTGCTACGCACATCACCATCGACAGACGAGTCCTATGACAGCAGCAGCTGCAACTCAGATATGTGCGATCCACCATCGGATGAAGGGACATACGGTTCCGGATCTGAAAGCTGCGGTAGCAGCAATCCGATCTACGAGCGCTACTAGTGCGCCGCATTCATCCAGAGTGACGTGGATCAGGAACACAATCCGCCACCCAACCCGCAGGGTAGAAACGGTGGGAACAGAAGAATCCAGTCCCCCCATCCAACGGGAACGACACTGATCGGGTCATCCACCTCAGCGACAAAGGATGGGCTAAAGCACGCGAAGCCGTAGCAGGCAACAAGATCCTGCCCGCAGATGCCTCAAGGGACCTGCTGATGGCATACCACATGCTCCTAATCGAGGAGCACAATAAGCGGGTGAAGATGCAAGAGGTGCTTGACAAGTGCAAGCAAGCAGCGTCGGAGTCCAGTGCGCGGCGAGCTGCGCTCTCCGCCATGGGCATCGGCTCCAGCTCAAACACCGTTCTCGCACAGAGAACATGGATCCCAAGGCACGTCGCGAGGTGACTCGGGCCCTCAATGCGTCCTTCATGGAGATGGACGCCGACGGCAACGTCATCCCGAAGACACCGCAAGCTGCAATCATGACGGCCACTGCGTACCTCACGTCCCATCCACCTCCGGAAGGAGACCCGAAAAGGGCCATGCATAAGTCCGCGCTTACCGGACTCGGACTCGTTGGAGCTGCGCTCCACGGAGAAGCTCCTACGGAGCCAAAGAAGAAGTCTGTAGTCAGGTTCAACCGTAGCCCCACGCCCTTATCCGAAGATGAAGCGCACGACCTTCCTCGAAGGCACAAGAGCTCGCGCCATCGCAGCCGCGATTACGACGCTCGAGTGAGCTAACCCAGCACAAGATCGACAAGGCACGCGCCAAGCGCGTATGCTTGTCTGAATCTGAGGAGGATGATGACGAAGGAGAACTCTGCGGATCCCGATGCTTCAGCAAATCTGACTGGCGGACACGGATGCCGTGAAACTTCAAGCTTCCTTCGGACACTCCGAAGTTTGACGGCACACATGACCCCAAGGCGTGGCTCAGCAACCACTAGTCGTCCGTCAAGCTACACGGCAGAAACAAGGAAACCGCCATGCAATGCCTTTAGCTGCAGCTGACAGGCGCTGCTCGGATCTGGCTTAGCAGCCTATCCTCAGGATCCATCCAAAGCTGGGAGGAGCTGGCGTATAGTTTCGTCCGAAACTTCAAGGGCACCAGCAAGAGGCCTGCCTCGATTGAGGAGTTGCGGGCCTACACCCAATGAACGGGGGAATCCATTCGCTCGTACATACTGCGTTGTTCCAATACCAAGAACTCTGCGGCGCACATCTCTGAGGAGAGAGCTATCGAAGCCTTCAAGGACGGCATCAAACGCCAGGACTTCAAAGAAGAACTTGGGCGCGTCAAGCCCAAGACACTAGACCACTTCATGGACATTGCCAACAGGTGGGCCGACGGCGAGGACTCCGTCCACCGAGCGCACTCGGAGGAGGAAGACGACTACGGCCGGCGACGTGAATGCCGTAGCAAGAGAAGATCGCGTGTCTACGACGGTCGCGATGGACCCGACATGGTCACGGCTGGCTACGCCGACCGCTGCAGCGACGGCAACCGTAGCAACGGCGGATACCATGGAAGCAACTTCCGCGATGGAGGACGCCCAACGCAGTCATGGCAACGCCGTGGCCGTGATGACGGACCCTCAGCATACGACAAACTGTCGGGTCCATGCACCATCCACTTCTACATCGACAAGCGGGATGGCAAGAAGAAGGCAAGCCACATGCTCAAGGACTTCCGCGAGTTCTAGAAACACGGCGAGAGCATGGCCCAGATGAGGCAGCAAGCCCCGAACCCTGGATACGGGAACGCACCCGCACCAGGCGAGATCGCACATGGAGCTCCTCCACCACCACCTGCGGAACTTTCGAACCACCCAATCACACCCGTGCAGAATAACGGTGGGCACGGGTACCCCGCGCCGAAAGGATCGCTGATGATCCAAAAAGGTCGCCCAACAAACAGGGTGCAGAAGAAAATCACCCGTCAGATCAATCTGGCCGTGACCGCTCCACCCGCCATCCCTGAATTGAAGGGAATATGCCCGAGAGGCAATAATAAAGTGGTTATTATAGTATTCCTTATTTATGATAAATGTTTATTGTACATGCTATAATTGTATTAATACGGAAACGTTAATACATGTGTGTTTAATAAACAAACAGAAAGTTCCTAGTTATGCCTCTCTCATAAACTAGCTCGTTGATTAACAAGATGATCAAGGTTTCCTGATCATGGACATTGGATGTTGTTAATAACGGGATCACAACATTAGTGTAATGATGTGATGAACATTCATCCGAAGTATATCATTACGATCAAAGTCATTGAGTTTATATTGCTATAACAACTTACGAAGTGATCCTAATCCTTAGACCATGAGATCATGTCAATCACTAACACCGGAAGAGTTTCTTGATAACATCAAACGTCACCGTAATGGGTGATTATAAAGATGGATTCAGAACTAATAAAGTGTTATGTTGAGGCCCATGGATCGAGAGTGGAATTTGTTCATCCCGATGGCGGATATATATGCTCTGGGCCCTCTCGGTGATATCACATTGATTAGCTTGCAAGCAAGTGATTTGATCACTAGAATGTTATATCACGGGAACGAGAAAAGAGTACATGTCGGTAACGAGATCAAACTAGGTATGGAGATACCGATGATCGAATCTCGGACATGTAATATATCGCGAAACAAAAGGATTAAGATACTAGCATAAAAGGTTCCGACGATCACAAGAAAGTCATCGTTGAATGTGTGGGAGTCAGTATGGGTCTCCAGATCCCGCTTCTAATTATTGATCTGAGAGGAGTCTCGATCATGTCCGCATTATTCGCGAACCGTAGGGTGACACACTTAAGAGACACCGACATCCATTTGGAGCAAAAGTTTCATGCCGAAAAGAATAACAAGCGCAGGAATTTATTTCACTAGATACCAAAGCAGTTTTGGTGAAATTGCAGAAAGTGTTTCTGCATGTGAAATGAAATACTAGCAAGGGGTTATATGTGAATGTTTGTCATTAAAGTAATTAACAAAATTCTGAATAAATAAAAGGAGTTTTATTTAATGGGAGTTTGCATTAAATTTGGTGGAAATTTAATGGGTTTTTGAGTGGAGGGAATTGAAAGGCTTTTGTGTGAGTGGAGTGTCCACCCACATGAATGAAAGGAGGGGAGGGGGCAGCCCCATGGCTGGGCGCATGGCCCCTTGGGTGCCCCCCTCTCCCTATAAAAGGAGCCCCCCTCCCTCTCTTTCACTCACACCTCCTCGTGAAGGATCTCTCTCCCCCTCTAGAATTTATCCCCCATGGTCTCGGACTAACGAGATACATGTTCCCGGTGGCTTTTCGGCAAGAAAGAGTTGTTCTTCCGCTGCATCGCTGGAGCGAGGAGGCGGAGGTTGCTCGGTGCCTCGAACATGTGTGCGAGCACGGATGCGCTGCTGTTTTGCGGCGCTAGGACTTCCTCTCGATCTTGAGATCGGCAAGAGATCGTCTACATCAACCACGAGTTTGGACTCGTTAAGCTTTGTCGGTCTTCAAGGTTATGTTCTCTACGGATATACATTCGCCCGTTGTTTGTATCTAGTAGATAGATCTTGGTACATAGTTGTTTCCATCGTAGGAAAAATTTTGTTTTCTATGCTACGAACCCTACAGTGGTATCAGAGCCGGATCTGTGTGTAGATACTTTGCATGGGTAGTACACATATGAGTATGTGGGCGATGATGATCATTTTATTGCTTCTTAGTTGTACTTTGGATATTGGTGGCATAGTGGGATGAAGCGGCCCGGACAAACTTTACATGTCCTCACACATGAGACATGTTCCACGCTTGACATGCAACTAGTTTTGCATAAGTGGCTAGCGGGTGTCTGTCTCTCCTACTATAGTCAATATCTAATTTGCAACGAGTTGTCAACAATTTGGTTATCCTCGTTGTGGTTCATGTTCGTAGGTAAGAACGGTTCTATCTTCGAAAGCCCTAAGCCACGTAAAATTTGCAATGGATAAATTAGAGGCGTCTAGTTTAGATTGTTGTTGGGCTAGTGATATGATATGGTGATGTTGTAAGTAGAAGTATGAGATGATACTCTTACAACACGCATAACGTGTAATCTCCATAGACCTTGGACTTACACATATAGGTATGATAGTGATCATACCACGGTGCACATGATAGAGATCATATGCGGGAACCATATCATTCCACTAATAAACATGTGATGTTTTATAGCATCTTATATTGCTTGTTTGGCGTTTTATTAGCATAATAAGATGATCCCTCATTTAAATATCAAGATAAGAATGTGTTCTTCCTTAAGTATGCACCGACAATATTTCGTCGCTTCAAGGCATCACGTGATGATCGGGTGTACTTGAATCCACGAGCATATCTCGGGTGTAATACAGTTACACACGCGAATACTAAGGTTCTTACTTGACGAGCCTAGCATGTACAGACATGGCCTCGGAACACGGACCGAAAGGTTAAGCATGAGTCATATGTTTTTGATATGATGACCATTTGATGCTCGCCTTTGAAGCTATACCGACTCACGTGATGATCAGACTTGGTGTAGTGGATTTGGTTCATGTAATCACCAAAAAGACATGAGGGATGTCGTTTTTGAGTGGGAGTTCATTTCTAATTTGGATTAGTAGAACTCAATTTATCATAAATTAAATCAAAGTGAATTTGCATAATTTGTTGTAGTTATTGGCATTCGTTCACCACCTTATTCTTAGTTATAATTGAGATAAAAGAACTATAGAATTCTGGATATATACTTTACGAACTGGTATCGTATTGTGTTGAGTGTCATCTAAAGTTTAAAGTCCTATTGCAAATTTTCAGCAAACTCTATTTACTCCGGGAAATTTAATAGTTGGTATTAAATCGAGAGTAACAATTCCAGTGTTAGTATCTTAAGTATCATGTTTGCCTCCACGATTCTTGATTGTTTTAATATCAAGTTTATCTAGGAGCTGAAAGAATTGTTTCAGAAACCATCATGTGTGGCAGATATAACAATATCTGAAACAATGTTTTGGTTGCAATATGATAGAGTATAATATATGTTCTCATATTGGATGAGAATTTACGAAGGTTGGAGATGCTAGACATCCTAATCATCCAAAAGGGTTTTGGAAAGTAATGTTATACTCACGATTCTCCTTTATAAGCTAAATTGGCTTGATCATGAAAGTCGTCATGATAAGGATGAATAGAAGATTTATGTAAAGTGTTTACTACACTAAAAGATTACTAAAGAATGGATTTTGAAAGAATACCGATCATTTTGATGATGGTGATCTACTTCAAAGTGCAAGTTCAAAGGTATTATTATTTGAATATACACGCTTTGGACTATGTGTCATGTATATGGCGCCACTTTTGATGTTGATAGATTCTTTTAAAAGGAAAAGGAAATGCTGAAAGAGAATCTATAAAATATATTTGGCAGAAAAGAAAAGATTGGAAATATCCAATTTAGGTATATGGATGATATATATGTTATGGTTGTATTCTTTGCTTGTTAAACAATGTGGTTCTTGGGTATTGGATACCGAATTGGTTGGTATGAAATGTCATACGGAACAACGCAATTCATGAACCACAATGACCTAAGTAACTAGCAAGAGAATATGTGATGATGTTCATCGAAAACAAACAAACCGTTGTTTGTATTTATCGTTGACATCAAAGCTTGACTTCAAGATTTGTTTTAATAATTGTTATTTAAATCAGGTATTATGAGAACAAAGGTTGTTCAAATAATTACCGTGTTCCATATAAGATGGATGATTTACAAATCTAGTTGGAGAAATCACATCCATAAAACCTAATGCTAAAATGTCGCAAGATAAATGATTGAAATATCACTTACGAAGTGACATCGCCATTTAAATTATATTGGAAAGAAAACATGAAGAATCTCCATATTCATGGATTTTTTGGAGTCTTTGATTTGATCAAGTGACGCTTGTGAGACTTTCCTCGGGATAATTAAAACTTCGTTCAAAGGCCAAAGAAGAACGAATGACTAAAATATTGGAATTTATACATATCGATGTATGTAGTCCATTATGTGTAGTCGTAAGCGATGGGTTTCAACTTCATATACTTTCTCCGGAAATTGAGTGAATAATTCACTTAATGAGAAAGAAGTGTGAAATATTTGAAAATGTTCAAAGACTTTCAAGATGAAGTGAAAATCATTGTGACAAGAAAAATAAATGAATTATGATTTGATCATAAAGGGATTTATTTGAGTTACAAGTGTAACAAGAAAAATAAATGAATTATGATTTTATCATAAAAGGGATTTATTTGAGTTACAATTTTAGCAAAACACCTAGATTTACATCTCCTGAAACACCATAGGAATATGGAATGTTTTGAGATTTGTAAGGAAACCTTGTTTGACATGGTTGGATCAAAGGTGTTATTTATAAAACTGCCATTATGTTTTAAAAGATTAAAGCTTTAGAGACTACCGCTTTTACACTGAAAAGAGCTCCATCTTGATCCGTTGAAATGACACCATATGAGTTATGTTTGGGGTAAAACCCAAGTTGTCCTTTCTTAAATTTTGGTATGCTAAACATAAGTAAGATGTTTACAACCGAAGTCGGATGAGCATGTATTTGTAGGTTATTTCGAATAACAATGGTTATTCCTCCATAACACCAAGGATAAAAGGGTTTGTCGCTTGAAACGTGAAGTTTCTTGAAAAAGGAATTTTTTCGTAAAAGTTAAGTGGGAGGACAATAGAACTTTGATAAGGTTAACGAACCTTAGCTAAATATGCTGAGTTGCACAGCGCCGGAAAATATTCCGGAGGCAGCCAGAATGCTCATGGATTACGTGCCTCAAATGTTGCGGTCACGGAGATCTAAGTTCCTATTGAACCAAGTCGGTCGAATAAACAATCAAATACTAAGATTTGAGAGTAAATCATTATTGTTTGACAATGATGAACCGACTATATGCAAAGAAGCGATGATGGGCCGACTCGAGTCAAATGGCTTGAAGCCATAAAATCCGTGATAGTTCCATACACGAGAAATCAAGTTTTGAACTTGGAAAACCCTCAGGAAGGTGTAAAACCTATCGGTCGTATTTGGATCTATAAAGAAACAGACATGGATGTTTCACATCTATGAAATAGTCGACATGTCGTAAAATATTTTACGACAATGTTCAAGGAGTTGACTATGACAAGATTTGATCTTTCATAGCGATATTTAGTCTGGACGGATTAAAGTAGCAACCACTACATATAATTTGGTATATGGTAGATGAATAAACAAAACAAAGTTCTTCTAATAGAATGGTTACCTAGGACGTGTACATGACACGATCCAAAGGGTTTTGTTAATTCAAAGGATGCTAAAAAGGGCATGCAAACTTCAATGGTTGAAGTAAGCATCGCGGAGTTGGAATATTCACCGTGATGAAAAAGAGTTTTCATCAAGAGACGATGAAGATGCTTGCATTTGCAAGAAATTAAGTGGGAGCGCTAAGACATATTTCTAATGCATTATGTGGAGGACATCTTGTTGATTAGAAATGATGTATCTTTTATTGACAAAGGTTAAGAATTTCATTTCGATGAAATACTTAGGCAAAACCCGAATATTTAGCGTGAATGTCTATAGTGGATAGACTGTAACGCCAATATGGTTGTGCCAAACGTACATATATGAGATATTGAAGGAGTTCAATATAGAATCAACAAGAAACGGTTCTTGTTGCATGGAAAGGAATTGAATCAAGATTCAAGTGTATCGACACTTGATAAGTGAAACAAGATTCAAGTGCTTTGACACTTGATGAGTAAAATCACAAGAATGTCTTGATCAATCATACCATGATATGTACACATCCAGATATGTCCTATGCTCTAAGTGTTATGAGCATATACCAGAATGAATCATAAAATGATCATTGGACGATAATGAAGATATTCTTATGATCTTTTGGAAGAACTAAGAATATATTTGTGTAGAGGTGACAAACAATTACAAATAGTTCATTGTAAGACGTTACATTGATACTAGTTTTGTCACAATATACAAATTAAGTTTATCTCAATTTAAACTATGGGTGGCACAATGTAATGGAAAGGAGATTCCATGATGGATTTGGATGAAATCCATAGTTAAGACATTGTGACGAATACTACAACAAAAATGCAAAGTATATGACTGCTATAGTAGCAGCAAAGGAGGGAATTTGTGTCAAGAAGTTTGTTATCAAACTAAGGTGTGGTTCGCAACGGGCTAACACTAAAGATATATTGTATGACAATAGTATCGACGTGTTTTAACCCCAAGGAACTAAAGGTCTCACCGAAAGACCAAATTTATACAATGCCATCTCATTGGAGAATGAGTGATGCGTGAAGACGCAAAGACATGCAAATACACACGGACCTGAAAGCGTCAGATCCATAGATTATGTTAACCACTTGCAATTGCGTATATGGAACACCAGAAAGCCATAGGTGTTCAATAAACAAAGTTCTCAAACTAGATTATTGTCTCTAGTGCAAGTGGGAGACTGAAGGGAATATGCCCGAGAGGCAATAATAAAGTGGTTATTATCATATTCCTTATTTATGATAAATGTTTATTGCACATGCTATAATTGTATTAATACGGAAACGTTAATACATGTGTGTTTAATAAACAAACAGAAAGTTCCTAGTTATGCCTCTCTCATAAACTAGCTCGTTGATTAACAAGATGATCAAGGTTTCCTGATCATGGACATTGGATGTTGTTAATAACGGGATCACAACATTAGTGTAATGATGTGATGAACATTCATCCGAAGTATATCATTACGATTAAAGTCATTGAGTTTATATTGCTATAACAACTTACGAAGTGATCCTAATCCTTAGACCATGAGATCATGTCAATCACTAACACCGGAAGAGTTTCTTGATAACATCAAACGTCACACCGTAACAGGGTGATTATAAAGATGGATTCAGAACTAATAAAGTGTTATGTTGAGGCCCATGTATCGAGAGTGGAATTTGTTCATCCCGATGACGGATAGATATGCTCTGGGCCCTCTCGGTGATATCACATTGATTAGCTTGCAAGCAAGTGATTTGATCACTAGAATGTTATATCACGGGAATGAGAAAAGAGTACATGTCGGTAACGAGATCAAACTAGGTATGGAGATACCGATGATCGAATCTCGGACATGTAATATATCGCGAAATAAAAGGATTAAGATACTAGCGTAAAAGGTTCCGACGATCACAAGAAAGTCATCGTTGAATGTGTGGGAGTCAGTATGGGTCTCCAGATCTCGCTTCTAATTATTGATCTGAGAGGAGTCTCGATCATGTCCGCATTATTCGTGAACCGTAGGGTGACACACTTAAGTGACACCGACATCCATTTGGAGCAAAAGTTTCATGCCGAAAAGAATAACAAGCGCAAGAATTTATTTCACTAGATACCGAAACAGGTTTTCGGGTGAAATTGCAGAAAGTGTTTCTGCATGTGAAATGAAATACTAGCAAGGGGTTATATGTGAATGTTTGTCATTAAAGTAATTGACAAAATTCTGAATAAATAAAAGGAGTTTTATTTAATGGGAGTTTGCATTAAATTTGGTGGAAATTTAATGGGTTTTTGAGTGGAGGGAATTGAAAGGCTTTTGTGTGAGTGGAGTGTCCACCCACATGAATGAAAGGAGGGGAGGGGGAAGCCCCATGGCTGGGCGCATGGCCCCTTGGGTGCCCCACTCTCCCTATAAAAGGAGCCCCCCTCCCTCTCTCTCACTCACACCTCCTCGTGAAGGATATCTCTCCCCCTCTAGAATTTATCCCCCATGGTCTCGAACTAACGAGATACATGTTCCCGGTGGCTTTTCGGCAAGAAAGAGTTGTGCTTCCGCTGCATCGCTGGAGCGAGGAGGCGGAGGTTGCTCGGTGCCTCGAACGTGTGTGCGAGCACGGATGCGCTGCTGTTTTGCGGCGCTAGGACTTCCTCTCGATCTTTAGATCGGCAAGAGATCGTCTACATCAACCACGAGTTTGGACTCGTTAAGCTTTGTCGGTCTTCAAGGGTATGTTCTCTACGGATATACATCCGCCCGTTGTTTGTATCTAGTAGATAGATCTTGGTACATAGTTGTTCCCATCGTAGGAAAATTTTTGTTTTCTATGTTGCGAACCCTACATGAATACCGCAGCGGATCGGAATCCTGCATCACGTTCATCCGTTCGGATCACCCTTGTCAGGTCTCTCGCCTAGGTCATGCTTCCCTGGTGCTCGAGGCGCAGATCGGCTGGTTCGACATGATCCGCGTCTTCATGGACGGCGGCAGCGACATCAATCTGATCTTCGCCAACACCTTGGCAGCAATGCGGATCCCGCTGTGCAGCCTGGAACAATCTGATACAACGTTCCACGGCATCGTCCTAGGGAAGGGTGTATTCCCCTGGGAAAGATATGGCTCGACGTCATCTTCGGCAAGCCGGATAACTTCCGATGCGAGCGACTCGAGTTCGAAGTGGTGGACTGGCCATCACAATACCATGCCATCCTCGGGCGCGTGGCATTCACACGATTCCTGGCGGTACCTATTGGAGATATGCCCAAGAGGCAATAATAAAAGTGGTTATTATCATATCTTCATACTTATGATAATTGTTTACATACCATGTTATAATTGTATTAACCGGAAACATTAATACTTGTGTGATTTGTAAACATAAAAGAGTCCCTAGTAAAGCCTCTTGTTAAACTAGCTTGTTGGTTAATATATGATCATGGTTTCCTGATCATGAACATAGAGATGTTATTAACAATAGGGTCATATCATTAGGAGAATGATGTGATGGACATACTCCTATAGTTAAGCATAGCATAAAGATCAAGTCATTTAATATAGTTCATTTGCTATAAGCTTTCTGATACATAGTAACCTAATTCCTTCGACCATGAGATCATGTTAATCACCATCACCGGAAGGATGCTTTGATGACATCAAACACCACACCGTAATCGGGTGGCTATAAAGGTGGCATTGAGTGTTGGAAAGTATGGGTTGAGGCACATGGATCAAGAGTGGGATTTGTCCATCCATATGACGGATAGATATACTCTGGGCCCTCTCGGTGGAATGTCATCCAATTAGCTTGCAAGCATGTGGTGGCTCACAAGGGATCACATATCATGGGAGCGAGAAAGAGTACTTATCGATGAGGTTGAACTAGGTATGCGAGAGATCTTGTGATCAAAACCTCGGATAAGTAAACTATCGTGAGACAAAGGGAAATTGGTATCGTATGTAAGTGGTTCATTCGATCAAAGTAATCGTAGAAATATGTAGAGCCATATGAATTTCGATTCCTCTATTGGTTATTGTTAGGAGAAGTGTCTCGATCATGTCCGCATAATTCACGAACCGTAGGAGACACACTTAAGGATTCGACGTTGTTTGAGTAGTTATGGAATGATGAGTAAGAGAGAATGTTGTTGAGTCTCGGATGGGATCCGGGATATCACGAGGAGATCCGGAATGGTCAGGAGAATAAGATTCATATAAGGAAAGTCTGTTTGGGTTGGAGAATGGTTACGGTGTTTTCATCGGGAATGTTCTAGAAGGTTCCGGAATGTCCGGCACTCCGGAGGGGAAGGGTACATGAATGTGTCATAACAAGTTGGAATGATTGCATCATGTACTAGGTGTCATCTCTGAACAAAATAAAGGGTTTAATCAAATCCTAGTTTGAAAAGTCAAACGCCAATTTGAAAAGTCAAACGACTATTTTGGAAGGTGGAGGGGAAGTAGGAAACCTACTTGGGGACGAGTTCCTCCCCTCCACCGTCGGCCCACTTGGGATCCGAGTTGGGGAGGGACTCCCCTCCCCTGGCGCGCCTCCCTCCACCAATATAAGGAGGGGCAGGGCTTCCCCTCCAAGGACACAACACCTCCACCCAAAACCCTAGCTCCTAGCCGCCGCCGCCCTCCATAGCCGCCGCCGGCCTAGGGCAACTTGTCGCCGCCTAGGTCAAACCCTAGCCACCGGCATTGCCCCCTCCTTGGTGCCTCTAAACCCTAGACCACCAATGCCTATCTCATAGTCCGCCATACTCACTTCGGCTTAAGGCGAAGCCCTGCGAGATCTCCCCTCTACTTCCGGTACCACGCCGTCATGTTGCCGGAATCACGAGGAGAGTGCTAAAACCTTCGCTGCCTGCTGGAACAAGGGAGAGGAAGGTCTTCATCGAGTACCGAACGTGTGACCGACTGCGGAAGCGCTGCCGGAACGCAGCGCCGGAAGGATCGTCTACGCGATCTTGAGATCGGAAGTGTACGACTACATCATCCACGAGAATCTGCTCTCGTTAACCGCTTTGGATATTCGAGGGTTAGTACTCTATTGACTCGTTGCTACAATCTAGTAGATAGATCTTAGCTTGATCATAGATTAGATCTTGATTGTGTGTTCATGCGATAGAATTTTTTTGTTTTCCATGCTACGAACCCCTACAGTGGTATCAGAGCCGTGTCTATATGTAGATATGGTGCACGAGTAGAACACAATGGTCATTGTGGGCGTTGATGTTTTTGTTGTCGATTGCTTCTTGTGTACTTTGCATCTTGCGGGATGGTGGGATGAAACGGCCCGGTCTAACCTTACATGACATCGTTCATGAGACTTGCTCCATGCTTGACATGCAACTTGTATTGCATAAGTGGCTTTGCGGGTGCCTGTTTCTCCCAACATAGTTAAGATTCAATTTACAATGGGTGATTGACAATACTAGTATCAATGTTGTGGTTCTTGTTCGTAAGTTAGAGCGACACTTATTGAAAGCCCCAAACCACGTAAAATATGCAAAGAAAATTAGAGGCGTCTAACTTTGTTTTGTAGGGGTGTGCTGTGATGTGATATGGCCATGATTGTGATTATATTTGATATATGCAATGTTCCTTATTGTAAGTTGGCAACCGGCAAGAGCCATATGGTTGTCTTTAAATTCTGTTAAGACCCGCGTGTCTATTCAAAGTAGTTGTAATAGTTGAAGCTGGTGGACGACAACCATGGAGCGGCGTCATTGACCTTGATGCAATGCCGGTGATGATGGAGATCATGTTCGTACTTGAAGATGGAGATCGGAAGCACAAGAAGAAAGGCCATATCATATCACATATTATGAATTGCATGTGATGTTAATCCTTTTATGCATCTTGTATTGCTTAGTTCACGACGGTGGCATTATAAGATGATCCCTCAAGCACACAATTTCAAGTTTTAAAGTGTTCATCCTTAGTAAGCACCGTTGCTAAACCTCGTTGTTTCGAAGCACCACGTGATGATCGGGTGTGTTAGATTCTGCGAGTGTATACAACGTGAGCAAGCCAGATTTTCTCATGCGGAAGCTAAGGTTTGATCTTGACGAGCCTAGCATGTACAGACATGGTCTCAGAACACGGATCACCAAAAGGTAAAGCATGAGTCATATAGTAGATATGATGAACATGTTGATTGTTCGCCATTGAAGCTACATCAACTCTCGTGATGAACGGTTTTGATGTGGTGGATTTGGTTCGTGTGATCACTAAAACAATGTGAGGGATATTGTTTTGAGTGGGAGTTCAACAACAATTTGATTAAAAGTTGAACACTATTTATCATAAATTAAATCAAAGTGAATTTGCATAGTTGTTGTAGTCATTGGCATCCGTTTACCACCTTGCGCTTAGTTATAATTGAGATGATAGAACTATATAATTCTGGTTAGTTACTTTACAAACTGGTATCGTATTGTTTTGAAGTGTTAATCTAAAGTTTAAAAGTCCTATTGCAAACTTTCAGTAAGTTCCAGTTACTCCATGAAGTTTAATAATTGGTATTAAATCAAGAGTGACAATTCCAGTGTTAGTATATAAGTATCATGTTCGTCTCCAAGATCTTGATATTCGAAAGATAGTTTCAATATCAAGGTAATCTAGGAGTTGAAAGAGTTGTTTCAAAAACCATGATGTGTGGAAGATATTGTGATATCTGAAACGAAGTTTTGGTTGTAACATGATAGAGTATAATATGGCAAAAGTCATGTTCTCATATTTGATGAGAATTTGCAAAAGGTTGGAAACGCGAGTTGTCTTAATTCTCCAAAGGGCTTTGGAGAGCAACATTATACTTGCGATTTACCGTTATAATCTAAAGTAGCTTGATCATGAATAATTCCATGAGAAGGGTGAATATTTGATGTAGGTAAAATGTTCACTACACCAAGAGAATACTAAAGAAAGGAATTTGAAAGAACACCAAACATTTGATGATGGTAATCTACTTCAAAGTGCAAGTCCAAAGACATTGGTATTTAACTATACACACTTTGGACTATGTGTCATGTGTATGGCTCCACTATTTATGTTGATAGATTCTTTCAAACAGAAAATGAAATACTGAAAGAGAATCTCATAAATATATGGCAGAAAAGAAAAGACTAGAATTGTTCAGCTTAGGTATATAGAGGATATACGCGTTATGGCTGTATTCTTTGCTTGTTAAACAATGTGGTTCTTAAGTATTGGATGCTGAATTTGTTGGTATGAATCGTCATACAAAACAACAGAATTCATGAACTACAATGGCCTAAGTAACTAGCAAAAGAATATGTGATGATGTTCATCGAGAACAAATAAAGGGTTATTGTGCTGCTTGTTGAACATCAAAGCTTGCCTTCAAGATTTGTTTTATCAGGTATTATGAGAACAAAAGGGTTGTTCAAATAATTGCCGTAATCCATAAAAGATGGATGATTCACAAATCTCATTGGAGAAATCACATCCATAAAACTAGTGCTAAAAATGTCGAAAAACAAATTGATTGAAAGATCACTTAGGAAGTGACATTGTCGTTTAAATTATATTGGAAAGAAAACATGAAGAAACTCCATGTGGATGGAATTTTGGAGTCCTTTTGATTTTGATCAAATGATGCTTGTGAAACTTTCCTAGAGATAATTAAAACTTCGTTCATAGGCCAAAAGGGAACGAATGACTAGCTTATTGGAACTTGTACATATTGTTGTATAAAGTCCATTATGTGTAGTCAAGAGCGATGGTTTTCAACTTCATATGCTTTCTCCGAAAATTTAAGTGAATATATGAATATTTACTTAATAAGGATGAAGTATGAAACATTTGAAAAGTTCAAAGACTTTCAAGATGAAGTGCAAAATCATTGTAACAAGAATATAAATAGTTTATGATAAGATCATAAAGGAAGATATTTAAGTTACAAGTTTAGCATGATACCTAAGATTTAAGGAATCGTTCCGTGGATTTGCATTTCCCGAAACACCATAAGAGTATGGAGCGTTCGAGATATGTAATTAAACCTTGTTTGACATGGTAAGATCAAAGGTGTAATTCATAAAACTGCCATTATATTTTAAAGATTAAAAGCTTAAGAGACTACCGTTTTTCCACTGAAAAGAGCTCCATCATAATCCGTTGAAATGACACCATATAAAGTTATGGTTTGGGATAAAACCCAAGCTGTCCTTTCTTAAACATTGGTATGCTTTGCATAAGAAAGATGTTTGCAACCAAAGTCGGATGAACCTGTCTTTGTATGTTATTTCGAATAACTATTAAGTATTCCTCCATGACACCGGAGACAAAAGTGTTTGTCGCTTAGAACGTCAAGTTTCTTTGAGAAAGAAACTTTCCGTGAAAAGTTAAGTGGGAGTACAATAGAACTTTGATAAGGTTAAAAGAACCTTAGATATATGTGCAAAATTGCGCAGCACCGAAAAGTGTTCCGGAGGCAACAACAATGCTCATGGCTCACGTGCCTCAAAGGTTGTGGTCACGGAGATCTAAGTTCCTATTGAAACCAAGTAGGTCGGGTAAACAATCAAATACCAAGATTTGAGGGTTGAATCATTATTTGAAAATAATGAACAGACTACATGCAAAGAAGCGATGATGGGCCCTGACTCCATAAAATGGCTTAAAGCCATAAAATCCGTGATAGTTCCATACACGAGAAATCAAGTTTTGAACTTGAAGGACCCTTGAGAAAGGTGTAAGACCTTACAGTTGTGTTTGGATCTATAAATAAATAGACATGGATGTTGCACATCTATGAAATAGTCGACATGTTGGGAAATATTTCACAACAATGTTCAAAGGTTGACTATGAAAAGATTTGATCTTTCATAGTGATATTTAGTCTAGACGGATTAATGTAGCAACCACTACATATAAATTTGTTATGTGGTAATTGAATAAACAAAACAAGTTCTTTTAATAGAATTGTTACCTAGGACATGTGCATAACACGGTCCATAGGGTTTTGTTAATTCAAAGGATGCTAAAAGCATATGCAAACTTCAATGGTTGAAGTGAGCATCGCGGAGTTGGAATCTTCACTATGATGAAACTGTTAAAAGAGTTTAATTTCATCAGAGACAATGAATATGCTTGCATTTGCAAGAAATTAAGTGGGGGCGCTAAGACATGTTTCTAATACATTATGTGGAAGACATATTGTTGATTAGAAATAATGTATCTTTTATTAACACATATTAATAATTTCATCCCGATGAAAGACTTAGGCAAAACCCAAATATTTGGCATCAATAGACGCTAATATGGTTGTGCCGAAAGTGCATAGATGATGTATTGAATGAGTTCAATATAGAAACTACAAGAAAGATTCTTGTCGCACAGAAAGGATTGAATGAGTTCAATATTGATGATATATTCAAGGGTATTGACACTTGGTAAGTGAAACAAAGATTCAAGTATAGATTGATACTTTATGTATGAAATCACAAAGAGTATTTATATCAATCATACTGTGATATGTACAAATCCAGATATGTCCTATGCTCTAAATGTTATGAGCATATACCAGAATGATTCATAATTGATCATTGGACGATAGTAAGGATATTCTTATGATCTTTTGGAAGAACTAAGAGTATATTATTTTGTAGAAGTGGCAAATAGATGGTTAGCTCACTGTAAAAGTATTACATTGATACTAGTTTTGTCACAAAGTACAAATTAAGTTTATCTCAATCTAAACTAAGGGTGGCACAATATAATGGAAAGTAAGTTCCATAATGGATTTCGATGGGTTCCAAAGTTAAGACATTGTGACAGATACTACAACAAAAGGCTAAGTATATGACTGCTATTATAGCAGCTAAAGAGGGCATTTGTGCCAAGTAGTTTGTTATCAAACTAGGTGTAGTTCACAACGGGATAATACTATGAAGATATATTGTACGACAATATTATCAACATGTTTTAACCCCAAAGAACTAAAGGTCTCACCAAAGGACCAAATTTATACAAAGCCATCTCATTAGATAATGAGTGATGCGTAGAGACGCAAAGACATGCAATTACACACGGACCTGAAAGTGTCAGATCCGGAGATCAGTTGACCACTAGCAATCGTGTACATACAACACTAGAAAGCCATAGGTGTTGAATACACAAAGGTTTGAAACTAGATTATTGACTCTAGTGCAAGTGGGAGACTGTTGGAGATATGCCCAAGAGGCAATAATAAAAGTGGTTATTATCATATCTTCATACTTATGATAAATGTTTACATACCATGCTATAATTGTATTAACCGGAAACATTAATACTTGTGTGATTTGTAAACATAAAAGAGTCCCTAGTAAAGCCTCTTGTTAAACTAGCTTGTTGGTTAATATATGATCATGGTTTCCTGATCATGAACATAGAGATGTTATTAACAAGGTCATATCATTAGGAGAATGATGTGATGGACATACTCCTATAGTTAAGCATAGCATAAAGATCAAGTCATTTAATATAGTTCATTTTCTATAAGCTTTACGATACATAGTAACCTAATTCCTTCGACCATGAGATCATGTTAATCACCATCACGGAAGGATGCTTTAATGACATCAAACACCACACCGTAATCGGGTGGCTATAAAGGTGGCATTGAGTGTTGGAAAGTATGGGTTGAGGCACATGGATCAAGAGTGGGATTTGTCCATCCATATGACGAATAGATATACTGGGCCCTCTCGGTGGAATGCCATCCAATTAGCTTGCAAGCATGTGATGGCTCACAGGGATCACATATCAGGAACGAGAAAAGAGTACTTATCGGTAACGAGGTTAAACTAGGTATGCAGAGATACTGGCGATCAAAACCTCGGATAAGTAAACTATCGTGAGACAAAGGGAAATTGGTATCGTATGTAAGTGGTTCATTCGATCGCAAAGTAATCGTATAAATATGTGGGAGCCATATGAATTTCCAGATTCCTCTATTGGTTATTGTCGGAGAAGTGTCTCGATCATGTCCGCATAATTCACGAACCGTAGGGAGACACACTTAAGGATTCGACGTTGTTTGAGTAGTTATGGAATGATGAGTAAGAGACCGAATGTTGTTCGGAGTCTCGGATGGGATCCGGGATATCACGAGGAGATCCGGAATGGTCCGGAGAATAAGATTCATATAAGGAAAGTCCTGTTTCGGGGTTGGAGAATGGTTCTGGTGTTTTCATCGGGAATGTTCTAGAAGGTTCCGGAATGTCCGGCACTCCAGAGGGGAAGGGTACATGAATGTGTCATAACAAGTTTGAATGATTTCATCATGTACTAGGTGTCATCGCTGAACAAAATAAAGGGTTTAATCAAATCCTAGTTTGAAAAGTCAGACGCCAATTTGAAAAGTCAAACCACTATTTTGGAAGGTGGAGGGGAAGTAGGAAACCTACTTGGGGAGGAGTTCCTCCCCTCCACCGCCGGCCCACTTGGGATCCGAGTTGGGGAGGGACTCCCCTCCCCTGGCGCGCCTCCCTCCACCTATATAAGGAGGGGAAGGGCTGCCCCTCCAAGGACACAACACCTCCACCCAAAACCCTAGCTCCTAGCCGCCGCCGCCCTCCATAGCCGCCGCCTAGGTCAAACCCTTGTCGCCGGCCTTGCCCCCTCCTTGGTGCCTCTAAACCCTAGACCACCAAGGCCTCTCTCATAGTCCGCCATACTCACTTCGGCTTAAGGCGAAGCCCTGCAAGATCTCCCCTTTACTTCCGGTACCACGTCGCCGTGCTGCCGGAATCATGAGGAGAGTGCTACTACCTCGGCCGCCTGCTGGAACAAGGGAGAGGAAGGTCTTCATCGAGTACCGAACGTTTGACCGATCTGGAAGCCGAGCATAGCCGGAAGGATCGTCTATGCGATCTTGAGATCGGAAGTGTACGACTACATCATCCACGAGAATCTTCTCTCGTTAACCGCTTTGGATCTTCGAGGGTTAGTACTCTATTGACTCGTTGCTACAATCTAGTAGATAGATCTTGGCTTGATCATAGATTAGATCTTGATTATGTGTTCATGCGGTAGAAATTTTTTGTTTTCCATGCTACGAACCCCTACAGTACCGCACTATGCGTACCTGCTACTCAAAATGCCAGGACCCAGGGGCGTCATCACGGTCCACGGGAGCTTCACCCGATTGGACCACTGCGACAGGGACTTCAACAGAATCTCCCAGTCCTTCGGCATGCAGGAGGAGCTCGTAAGGCTCCGCGAGGTGACGGACAAAGGGGCAACCCCAGTCGCAAGACATAACGCACCAGATATGTCCTTCGACTCCACCGTCAACACAAATAAGATACAACTCCATCTAACGGATGCCTCCAAGACGACGCTGATCGCCAACGACCTCAGCTCTACATAGGAAAGCGCGCTCGTTGAATTCCTCCATGAGCACTGGGAAATATTTGCCTGGTGTCCTGCGGACATGCCAGGAGTTCCCAGGGAATTCGCCGAGCACGCACTCAATGTATTCCAGACGCCAAGCCCGTCAAATAGTCCATCCGACGACTGTCCGAACCACGGGCTGAAGCAATCAGAGTCGAAGTCAACAGACTACTCGACGCAAACTTCATGAGGGAGATCAAGGAGAGCGAGTGGCTCGCCAACACCGTGATGGTCCCCAAAAAGGACACGGACATCCTGCGGATGTGCGACTTCACGTCGCTAAACAAACACTGCCCGAAGGATCACTTCCCTCTTCCTCGGATCGATCAAATCATCGATTCGATTGCAGGATGCGAAAAACTCTCCTTCCTCAACACCTACTCAGGCTACAACCAGATTCGACTGAAGGTCGAAGATCAGGAGAAAACGGCGTTCATCACGCCATTCGGAGTGTTTTGCTACAACACAATGCCCTTCGGGCTGAAGAACGCAGGCGCCACGTACCAACGGTGCATGCAGGCATGCCTGAAGGACCAGATCGGCCGCAACATACAAGTCTATGTCGACGACATAGTCATCAAAACAAGGGAGGCCAAGACGCTCATCGATGATCTCCGCGAGACGTTCGATAACCTCGATCGATACAAGATCAAGTTAAAACCAGAAAAATGCGCCTTCAGCGTCCCATCTGGTCAGCTGCTAGCCTACTTCATCTCCCAGCGAGGGATCGAGGCGAACCCGAAGAAAATCCGAGCCATAATGGCCTTGGAGAAGCCGAAGGACCTCAAGGGCGTCCAGCAGCTTGTCGGGCGAATCAAGGCATTGAGCAGGTTCATCAGACGCATGGGCGAAAAAGCCCTGCCGTTCTATCAGCTGATGCGCAAGGCAGACAAATTCGAGTGGACGCCCGAGGCGAACGACGCATTCGAAGATCTAAACCTGCTGCTCTCTACCTCGCCCGTCTTGGTCACGCCAAAGGAGCACGAGCCTTTACTGCTGTACATAGCAGCCACACACCAGGTGGTAAGCACCGTACTGGTGGTCGAGCGACCCGAAGAAGGGAAGACCCATGGGGTCCAATGCCCAATCTACTACCTCAGCGAGGTATTGACGCTGACAAAATAGAGGTACCCCCACTACCAGAAGCTTGCCTACGGCATGTTCATGAAGGCTCGTCGGCTGAACCAATACTTCCAGGAGCACCAGGTGATGGTCGTCAATGAGGCACCACTGAACAGCATCCTGAACAACCTGGAGGCCACAAGACGTGTAGCCATGTGGGGCATCGAGCTGTCACCTCTAGACATCGTCTACGAGAAGCGCCATGCGATCAAGTCTCAGGTCCTTCCGGACTTCCTCGTCCACTGGATGGAACTACAGCTGCCGAATCGCGGACATGACGGTCATGGACGATGCACTCGACGGCTCCAAGCGCGAAGTCGGAGCAGCCGGGTCATATCGACCTCCAGGCGACAAGATGAAGTACGTCCTCCGGATGAAATTTCGAGCTTCCAACAATGAGGCCGAATACGAAGCCCTCATCCACGACATGAGAATGGCCAAGATCTGCGGCGCAACGCGCCTGGTCATCTACGGAGACTCGAACCTCGTCGTCCAGCAGACGATGAACGAGTGTGACGCACATGCCGCCAAAATGATCGCGTACCGCGCAATCTACAATGCACTCGAAGGAGACTTCGACGGTTGCGAGCTTTGGCACGTTGGGAGAGAAAGCAACGAAGAGGCCGACAGACTCGCCAACATCGGCTCCACCTGCGCACGGGTGCCACCAGGTGTGTTCCTCGAACAGATCTGCGTGCCATCCATCAAACGGAAATTCCCAAAATGATCACCTGAAGAGGCAGAGCACTCAGGGGCTGTGCTACCCGAAGAAAAGGAAGGACCCGAAAAGCTCGACATAGAAATCACAGCGGTCAACCTAATACAGGTCATGGCAGTCGAAGAAACTTGGACATGGCCATACCTCGGGTACCTGATAGACGGCGAACTGCCTGATAGCCCGATAGATGCCCGGTGTATATCTCGCCGGTCCAAGGCCTTCACCATCATCAATGGCGACCTGTACAAGCGCAACATTTCGGGTGTACTCCAAAGGTGCGTCACCATCGGTGACGGCAAAACCATCCTCCAAGACATCCATGAGGGCATCTGCGGCCATCATGCGGGCAGCCGCGCCCTTGTCGCCAAAGCTCTACGAGCTGGATTCTACTGGCCAACGTCCATGAACGACGCCAAGGACATCGTACGAAGATGCAACAGGTGCCAAAGGTTCGCAGATAAACCGCACGCACCCGGATCAGAGCTCAGACCCATACCTTTGGCCTGGCCCTTCGCCTAATGGGGCCTCAACAAGATCGGCAAACTGCCAAGGTCCTCGAAAGGAGGTCACGTCTACCTCCGGGTCTCAGTCGACAAATTCACCAAGTAGATTGAGGCCATGCCCGTCACTAACCAAAAGGGCAAAACTACTGTCAAGTCCTTTGAATCCATTGTCTACAGGTTCGGCGTGCTGCACAACATCATCACCGACAATGGGTCGAACTTCATCTCCAAAGAATTCCAGGACTTCTGCGAAGACCTCAGAATCAACATCACAGATGCCTCCGTGACGCACCCGCAAACAAACGGACAGGTTGAAAAGGCCAACAGCCTCGTCGGTGCTGGCATCAAGAAGCACCTAATGAGCCCACTCGAGCGACTCGCAGGAGCTTGGACACAAGAGCTGCCCTCGGTCCTGTGGAGCCTGCGCACAACGCCAAATAGCTCAACCGGCTACACGCCTTTCTTCATGGTGCACGGAGCCGAAGCCGTGCTACTAGCAGAGGTACGCCACAAGGCCCCACGGGTCGTCGCTTACAGCGAAGCCGAATCGACGGCCGCACTCAAATACGCCGTCGACACACTCGATGAGGCGCGTGATATAGCAGCAGCTCGATCAGCGGTGTACCAACAGAGTCTCCGTAACTACAACAGCCGATGGCTACGCCCAAGGTCCTTCGTCGAAGGAGACCTAGTCTTGCGACTCAAGCAAGAGCGACCGAAGAAATTCGAGTCACCATGGGAGGGACCCTACATCGCCACTGAAGTCATCCCAGGTGGCGCCTATCGCCTCAAGCACGTGGAGTCTGGAGTCACATACTCCAACCCATGGAACGTCGCACAACTGCGACGCTTCTACCCCTAGATACCTCCCTATTTTACTTACAATAAGGCTATTTAGCCAAGGCTACTCAGCCGAACAATGTACCTCCTCCTTACGATATGAATAAAGCTAAGTGTCTCCCCCCCCCAAATTTTCACCTATCGCCTGCATTTTACTCCATGTTACAACACACTCGGGGGCTCCCCCCACCTCACGACTTCGTCGACTGAGTATAATGCGTGTACACCTGAGTAGCTGACCACGTCAGGCTAACGAAAAGGGCACGTATACATGTAGGGGTTCGTAGCATGGAAAACAAAAAAATTCTACCGCATGCACACAAACAAGCCAAGATCTATCTAATAGATTGTAGCAACGAGTCGATAGAGGAACTCACCCTCGAAGATTCCAAAGCGGTTAACGAGGGCAGATTCTCGTGGGTGATGTAGTCGTACACTTGCCGATCTCAAGATCGCGTAGACGGTCCTTCCGTGCTGCGTTCGGCGCTCCCTTGATCGGTCACACGTTCGGTACTGACGAAGACCTTCCTCTCCCTTGTTCCAGTGACGGAGGTTGTAGCACTCTCTCGCAATTCCGGTATGCACGTGGCAGGAAGTAGAGGAGATCTCGCAGGCTTCTTGCTTGAGGCAGTATGGTGGTGGGAGAGAGGCTTGGTGATCTAGGGTTTAGAGGCACCAAGTAGAGGGAGCTAGGCCAAGGCTTAGGAAAGAGTATTGCCCCAAGTCGTGGCTTGGGCAAACCCTAGGAGGCGGCTACGGTGGCCATGGCTAGGGTTAGGTTTAGAGGGGCAAGGTTGTGTGTCTAGGAGGGGAGCCCTGCCCCTCCTCTTATAGGTGGAGGGAGGCGCGCCTGGGGAGGGGAGTCCCTCCCCAACTCGGACCCAAGGTGGGCCGGCGGTGGGAGGAGGAACTCCTCCCCCAAGTCGGTTTCAAACCTCCTTCTCCTCTTTCCCAAAACTAGCCGTTTGACTTTCAAACTAGCCGTTTGACTTTTCAAACTAGGATTTGAATAAATCCTCTATTTGGTACAGCGATGACACCAAGTACATAATGCAATCATACCAACTTGATATAACACATTCATGTACCCTTCCCCTCCGGAGTGCCGGACATTCCGGAACCTTCTAGAACATTCCTGAAGAAAACACCGGAACCATTCTTCAACCCCGAAACAGGACTTCCCTTATATGAATCTTATTCTCCGGACCATTCCGGATCTCCTCATGATATCCCGGATCCCATCCGAGACTCCGAACAAAATTCGGTCTCTTACTCATCATTCCATAACTACTCAACAACATTGAATCCTTAAGTGTGTCTCCCTACGGTTCGTGAATTATGCGGACATGATCAAGACACTTCTTCGAACAATAACCAATAGAGGAATCTGGAAATTCATATGGCTCCCACATATTTCTACGATTACTTTGCGATCGAATGAACCACTTACATACGATACCAATTTCCCTTTGTCTCACGATAGTTTACTTATCCGAGGTTATGATCGTCGGTATCTCTGCATACCTAGTTCAACCTCGTTACTGATAAGTACTCTTTTCTCATTCCCGTGATATGTGATCCCTTGTGAGCCAGTCACATGCTTGCAAGCTAATTGGATGACATTCCACTGAGAGGGCCCAGAGTATATCTATCCGTCATATGGATGGACAAATCCCACTCTTGATCCATGTGTCTCAACCAATACTTTCCGAACACTCAATGCCACCTTTATAGCCACCCAGTTACGGTGTGGTGTTTGATGTCATTAAAGCATCCTTCCGGTAAAAGTGATATGCATGATCTCATGGTCGAAGGAATTAGGTTACTATGTATCAGAAAGCATATAGCAATTGAACTATTAAAATGACTTGATCTTTATGCTACGCTTATCTATAGGAGTATGTCCATCACATCATTCTCCTAATGATATGACCCTGTTGTTAATAACATCTCTATGTTCATGATCAGGAAACCATGATCATATATTAACCAACAAGCTAGTTTAACAAGAGGCTTTACTAGGGATTCTTTTATGTTTACAAATCACACAAGTATTAATGTTTCCTGTTAATACAATTATAGCATGGTATGTAAAAATTTATCATAAGTATGAAGATATGATAATAACCACTTTATTATTGCCTCTTGGGCATATCTCCAACAGTCTCCCACTTGCACTAGAGTCAATAATCTAGTTTCAAACCTTTGTGTATTCAACACATATGGCTTTCTGGTGTTGTATGTACACGATTGCTAGTGGTCAACTGATCTCCGGATCTGACACTTTCAGGTCCGTGTGTAATTGCATGTCTTTGTGTCTCTACGCATCACTCATTCTTAATGAGATGGCTTTGTATAGATTTGGTCCTTTGGTGAGACCTTTAGTTCTTTGGGGTTAAAACATGTTGATAATATTGTCGTACAATATATCTTCATAGTATTATCCCTGCTGTGAACTACACCTAGTTTGATAACAAACTACTTGACACAAATGCCCTCTTCACCTGCTATTATAGCAGTCATATACTTAGCCTTTTGTTGTAGTATCTGTCACAATGTCTCAATTTTGGAACTCATCCAAATCCATTATGGAACTTACTTTCCATTATATTGTGCCACCCTTAGTTTAGATTGAGATAAACTTAATTTGTACTTTGCGACAAAACTAGTATCAATGTAGTACTTTTACAATGAACTAACCATCTATTTGTCACTTATACAAATAATATACTCTTAGTTCTTCCAAAAGATCATATGCGTATCTTTACTATTGTCCAATGATCATCTTATGAATCATTCTGGTATATGCTCATAACATTTAGAGTATATGACATATCTGGATTTGTACATACCACAGTATGATCGATATAAATACTCTTTGTGATTTCATACATCAAGTATCAATCTATACTTGAATCTTTGTTTCACTTACCAAGTGCCAATACACTTGAATATATCATCAATATTGAACTTATTCAATCCTTTCTGTGCGACAAGAACCTTTCTTGTAGTCTCTATATTGAACTCATTCAATACATCATCTATGTACTTTCGGCACAACCATATTAGCGTCTATTGATGCCAAATATTTGGGTTTTGCCTAAGCCTTTCATCGAGATGAAATTATTAATATGTGTTAATAAAAGATACATCATTTCCAATCAACAATATGTCTTCCACATAATGTATTAGAAATATGTCTTAGCGCTCCCACTTAATTTCTTGTAAACGCAAGAATTTTCATTGTCTCTGATGAATTTAAACTCTTTTAACAATTTCATCATTGTGAAGATTCCAACTCCGCGATGCTTACTTCAACCATTGAAGTTTGCATATGCATTTAGCATCCTTTGAATTAACAAAACCCTATGGACTGTGTCATGCACACGTCCTAGGTAACAATTCTATTAGAACAATTCAACTACCACATAACAAAATTATATGTAGTGGTTGCTACATTAATCCGTCTAGACTAAATATCGCTATGAAAGATCAAATCTTGTCATAGTAAACCTTTAAACATTGTTGTGAACTCTTTCCCAACATGTCAACTATTTCATAGATGAAAACATCCATGTCTATTTCTTTATAGATCCAAATACGACTGTAAGGTCTTACACCTTTCTCGAGGGTCCTTCAAGTTAAAAACTTGATTTCTCGTGTATGGAACTATCACGGATTTTATGGCTTCAAGCCATTTGTCGGAGTCAGGGCCCATCATCGCTTCTTTGCATGTAGTCAGATCATTATTGTCAAATAATGATTTAACTCTCAAATCTTGGTATTTGATTGTTTACTCGACCTACTTGTTTCTATAGAAACTTTGACCTTCGTAACCACAACCTTTGAGGCACGTGAGCCATGAGCATTGTTGCTGCCTCCGGAACACTTTTCGGCGCTGCGCAACTCTGCACATATAGCTAAGGTTCTTTTAACCTTATCAAAGTTCTATTGTCTCCCCACTTAACTTTTCACGAAAAATTCCTTCTCAAAGAAACTTGACGTTCTAAGCGACAAACACTTTTGTCTCCGGTGTTATGGAGGAACTGTTATTCGAAATAACATACAAAGACAGGTTCATCCGACTTTGGTTGCAAACATCTTTCTTATGCATAGCATACCAATGTTCAAGAAAGGACTACTTGGGTTTTATCCCAAACCATAACTTTATATGGTGTCAGTTCAACGGATTATGATGAAGCTCTTTTTAGTGGAAAAACGGTAATCTCTAAAGCTTTTAATCTTTAAAATATAATGGCAGTTTTATGAATTACACCTTCGATCTTACCATGTCAAACAAGGTTTCATTACATATCTCGAACGCTCCATACTCTTATGATGTTTCGGGAAAATGCAAATCCACGGAACGATTCCTTAAATCTTAGGTATTATGCTAAACTTGTAACTCAAATATCTTCCTTTATGATCTTATCATAAACTATTTATATTCTTGTTACAATGATTTTGCACTTCATCTTGAAAGTCTTTGAACTTTTCAAGTGTTTCATACTTCATCCTTATTAAGTAAATATTCATATATTCACTCAAATTTTCGGAGAAAGCATATGAAGTTGAAATCCATCGCTTTTGACTACACATGATGGACTTTGTACAACAATATGTACAATTTCCAATAAGCTAGTCATTCGTTCCTTTTTGGCCTATGAACGAAGTTTTAATTATCTCTAGGAAAGTTTCACAAGCGTCATGTGATCAAAAAATCAAAACACTCCAAAATTCCATCCACATGGAGTTTCTTCATGTTTTCTTTCCAATATAATTTAAACGGCGATGTCACTTCCTAAGTGATCTTTCAATCAATTTGTCTTTCGACATTTTTAGCACTAATTTTATGGATGTGATTTTACCAACGAGATTTGTGAATCATCCATCTTTTATAGATTACGGCAATTATTTGAACAACCCTTTTGTTCTCATAATACCTGATAAAACAAATCTTGAAGGCAAGCTTTGATGTTTAACGAGCAACACAATAACCCTTTATTTGTTCTCGATGAACATTATCACATATTATTTTGCTAGTTACTTAGGCCATTGTAGTTCATAAATTGTGTTGTTTTGTATGACGATTCACACCAACAAATTCAGTATCAAATACTTAAGAACCACATTGTTTAATAAGCAAAGAATACAGCCATAACATGTATATCATCTATATACTTAAACTGAACAATTCTAGTCTTTTCTTTTCTGCCATATATTTATGAGATTCTCTTTCAGTATTTCCTTTTCTGTTTGAAAGAATCTATCAACATCAATAGTGGAGTCATACATATGACACATAGTCCAAAGCGTGTATAGTTAAATACCAATGTCTTTGGACTTGCACTTTGAAGTAGATCACCATTATCAAATGTTTGGTGTTCTTTCAAATTCCTTTCTTTAGTAATCTCTTGGTGTAGTAAACATTTTACCTACATCAAATATTCACCCTCATCATGGATTTATCCATGATCAAGCTACTTTTATCTTGTAACGGTGAATCACGAGTATAATGTTGCTCTCCAAAACCTTTTGGAGGATTAGGACAACTAGTGTCTCCAACCTTTTGCAAATTCTCATCAAATATGAGAACATGACTTTTGCCATATTATACTCTATCATGTTGCAACCAAAACTTCGTTTCAGATATCACAATATCTTCCACACATCATGGTTTCTGAAACAACTCTTTCAGATCCTAGATAACCTTGATATTAAGACAATCCTTTGAATATCAAGAATCATGGAACCAAACATGATACTCATACACTAACTCTTGGAATTTGTCACTCTTGTTTTAATACCAATTATTAAACTTCATGGAGTAACCAGAACTTACTGAAAGTTTGCAATAGGACTTTTAAACTTTAGATTAACACTTCAAAACAATACGATACCAGTTCGTAAATTAACTAGCCAGAATTCTATAGTTCTATCATCTCAATTATAACTAAGCGTAAGGTGGTAAACGGATGCCAATGACTACAACAACTATGCAAATTCACTTTGATTTAATTTATGATAAATAGTGTTCAACTTTTAATCATATTGCCGTTGAACTCCCACTCAAAACAATATCCTTCACATTGTTTTAGTGATCACACGAACCAAATCCACCACATCAAAACCGATCATCACGAGAGTTGATGTAGCTTCAATGGCGAACAATCAACATGTTCATCATATCTACTATATGACTCATGCTTCACCTTTTGGTGATCCGTGTTCCGAGACCATGTCTGTACATGCTAGGCTCGTCAAGATCAACCTTAGCTTCCGCATGAGCAAATATGGCTTGCTCACGTTGTATACACTCGCAGAATCTAACACACCCGATCATCACGTGGTGCTTCAAAACAACGAGCTTTAGCAACGGTGCTTACTAAGGATGAACACTTTAAAACTTGAAATTGTGTGCTTGAGGGATCATCTTATAATGCTACCGTCGTTAACTAAGCAATACAAGATGCATAAAAGGATTAACATCACATGCAATTCATAATATGTGATATGATATGGCCTTTCTTCTTGTGCTTCCGTTCTCCATCTTCAAGCACGAACATGATCTCCATCATCACCGGCATTGCATCAAGGTCAATGGCGCCGCTCCATGGTTGTCGTCCACCAGCTTCAACTATTACAACTACTTTGAACAGACAAGCGGGTCTTAACAGAATTTAAAGACAACCATATGGCTCCTTCCGGTTGCCAACTTACAATAAGGAACATTGCATACATCATATATAATCACAATCATGGCCATATCACATCACAGCACACCCCTGCAAAACAAAGTTAGACGCCTCTAATTTTCTTTGCATGTTTTACGTGGTTTGGGTCTTTCAATAAGTGTCGTTCTAACTTACGAACAAGAACCACAACATTGATACTAGTATTGTCAATCACCCGTTGTAAATTGAATCTTAACTATGTTGGGAGAAACAAGCACCCGCAAAGCCACTTATGCAATACAAGTTGCATGTCAAGCGTGGAGCAAGTCTCATGACCGATGTCATGTAAGGTTAGCCCGGTCCGCTTCATCCCACCATCCCGCAAGATGCAAAGTACACAAGAAGCAATCGACAACAAAAGCATCAACACCCACAATGACCATTGTGTTCTACTCGTGCAACATATCTACATATAGACACGGCTCTGATACCACTGTAGGGGTTCGTAGCATGGAAAACAAAAAAATTCTACCGCATGCACACAAACAAGCCAAGATCTATCTACTAGATTGTAGCAACGAGTCGATAGAGGAACTCACCCTCGAAGATTCCAAAGCGGTTAACGAGGGCAGATTCTCGTGGGTGATGTAGTCGTACACTTGCCGATCTCAAGATCGCGTAGACGGTCCTTCCTACAAGGCTCCGGCAGCGCTCATGATCGGTCACACGCTCGGTATTGACGAAAGACCTTCCTCTCCTTGTTCCAAAGAAAATGGAGGTTGTAGCACTCTCGCAATTCCGTGACGACGGCGTGGTACCGGAAGTAGAGGGGAGATCTCGCAGGGCTTCGCCTTAAGCCGGAGCGAGTATGGTGGACTGTGAGAGAGGCTTGGTGATCTAGGGTTTATAGGCACCAAGTAGAGGGATCTAGGCCGGTGGCTAGGGCAAGGGGATTGCCCCAAGTCGGCGGCTTGGGCAAACCCTAGGGCGGCGGCGGCTATGGTGGCCGGCGACGGCTAGGGTTAGGTTTAGAGGAGGCAAGGTTGTGTGTCTAGGAGGGGAGCCCTGCCCCTCCTCTTATAGGTGGAGGGAGGCGCGCCTGGGGAGGGGAGTCCCTCCCCAACTCGGACCCAAGGTGGGCCGGTGGTGGGAGGAGGAACTCCTCCCCCAAGTCGGTTTCAAACCTCCTTCTCCTCTTTCCCAAAACTAGCCGTTTGACTTTCAAACTAGTTGTTTGACTTTTCAAACTAGGATTTGAATAAATCCTCTATTTGGTACAGCGATGACACCAAGTACATAATGCAATCATACCAACTTGATATAACACATTCATGTACCCTTCCCCTCCGGAGTGCCGGACATTCCGGAACCTTCTAGAACATTCCTGATGAAAACACCGGAACCATTCTTCAACCCCGAAACAGGACTTTCCTTATATGAATCGTATTCTCCGGACCATTCCGGATCTCCTCGTGATATCCCAGATCCCATCCGAGACTCCGAACAACATTCGGTCTCTTACTCATCATTCCATAACTACTCAACAACATCGAATCCTTAAGTGTGTCTCCCTACGGTTCGTGAATTATGCAGACATGATCGAGACACTTCTCCGAACAATAACCAATAGAGGAATCTGGAAATTCATATGGCTCCCACATATTTCTACGATTACTTTGCGATCGAATGAACCACTTACATACGATACCAATTTCCCTTTGTCTCACGATAGTTTACTTATCCGAGGTTATGATCGTCGGTATCTCTGCATACCTAGTTCAACCTCGTTACTGATAAGTACTCTTTTCTCGTTCCCGTGATATGTGATCCCTTGTGAGCCAGTCACATGCTTGCAAGCTAATTGGATGACATTCCACCGAGAGGGCCCAGAGTATATCTATCCGTCATATGGATGGACAAATCCCACTCTTGATCCATGTGTCTCAACCAATACTTTCCGAACACTCAATGCCACCTTTATAGCCACCCAGTTACGGTGTGGCGTTTGATGTCATCAAAGCATCCTTCCGGTAAAAGTGATATGCATGATCTCATGGTCGAAGGAATTAGGTTACTATGTATCAAAAAGCATATAGCAATTGAACTATTAAAATGACTTGATCTTTATGTTACGCTTATCTATAGGAGTATGTCCATCACATCATTCTCCTAATGATATGACCCTGTTGTTAATAACATCTCTATGTTCATGATCAGGAAAGCATGATCATATATTAACCAACAAGCTAGTTTAACAAGAGGCTTTACTAGGGATTCTTTTATGTTTACAAATCACACAAGTATTAATGTTTCCTGTTAATACAATTATAGCATGGTATGTAAACATTTACCATAAGTATGAAGATATGATAATAACAACTTTATTATTGCCTCTTAGGCATATCTCCAACAATACAAACAAAGCACCACGTCCTAAACAACAATAAAACTTTACAATAAAGGGCAAAACACGCCCAGTCGAATATATGCAAATTTTACATCTATCTTTTTTACAGGTCCTACATATTCTGAAGAATAACCTGCGCACTCTGTTCAAACAGATCTACAATTTGTTCGGCATGCTGCCTTACAGCCGCATAATGTGGACGCATATCCCACTCGCCACCTTCCAGCCGAAGAGGCGGCCCATCTGCTACAACAGACAGATCTACATAGGGACGATGCAACCGCACAAGGGAAAGCGCGGCCTTCACCCCCGCGACAAGCTGATGCCGCACCAGTTCCCTGACGTGATGCACATTTGAAAACTTCGCCAGCTGACCCCAGAGGGTCTATGGCGCTTCATCCAGCGGAAACATCATGTGCAGAACTGACGCCAACGAAGCCTTCGCCTGACGCAACACCCGTGACACCTGGTGAACATGATCCTGCACAGTCGCAAGGACCATGGCACGATCACGGTCCATCCAGAAGAACCCGCCGGCCTCCATGTCCTGCTGGGTCAGGAAGTTGATCCGAACAGCAACATGCTCCTTTCCTCCTTCGGAGCAAGGTTAGCACCTGCAATATTTGCAAAAAGTAAGATGCAAGGCCAACAGGCGCATCCGAAAAAATGAGCAGTAGCTCCAAAAAACTTACATTGAAGCTATTCGGCCAGACGACGCAACTCCCCCATCAAATACTCCTCTCTGGCAGCGCCTCGCTCCGCCTTCGACTTCCAAACATCGGTGTGGCCACGCACTCCAAGCAATTCTTTCTCAAGACTACGGATGCGGTCTCAAAAAAACACAAGCTGAGACGCACCATCCAAGGATGGCCGCAGCTGTGGTGCAGATGAAGTGTTAACGGGACCATCACCCGAAGGCCCCTAGAGTACAAGAAGACAAGGATATGAACAAGCAGACGAACGAACACAGAACTTGGAAACTCATTATGTATAGCAAAAAGCCACTGCGTGGCGCAAGGACTGTTCATAGATATAATTACAACAAAGGAAACAAAAGCTATCCTACAACTACAAGGCCTAAGAAGCCGCATCCTGGGTAGCCTCGGAGCCGGACTGCCTACTCTTGGCCCCCCCTGCTGCCTCAGCGCGTACTCAGCCAACAAGTAAATCAACTTCGGCCCAAAACGTTTACAACGGGCAGCAAAGAGGGCGAAGGCTACCTTGGATCCGTCAGTAGCCGTTGGCATCCGTGAGGTGACCCGATGAAGATCCAGCTCCGCTCCAGAGGCCAGGGCCGTCGCCAGCCCGACGGACGCACCAATGCCTTTCTGCTTGCGATTATACGCCACAGGTGCTTCGGCTGACAGTGTATCCGCCAAGGCATCGACATCTTCGAGGGCGACGCCCTTGGGGACGAGCTCCTTATATAAGCGCCCAAGAACCTCCCTGGCCTTGGCAAGCAAGCCGACCACGGTACTGCAACGGTCTTCGACCGCCGCAGTGGCATCATCCAGAGCACTTCCGTGCTCCAGGGCACCGCGGTCAAACTCGATGCCCGCGGCATCTAAAGAGATAAAAGGGGCAACATAAATAAAAAGCACAACAAGAAAAGACAAGGAAGCCAAAAAAGAGAAAGACGAATACCACTCCCCCGAAATAGCCTTGGCAGCCACCATCAGCTTGGCGGCTACCTCTTTCTCACGCGAGGCCGTAGCGATGGCGAGTTGCTCCTCGCGGTTCGTCGCCTCCTGCTGAAGGCGCTCCTTGGCCGCAGCTGCATTGGCTAGCTCCTGTTCGAGGCGCTCCTTCGTACCAACGGCGTCCTCGGACTTCTTCTCCGCTCGCCCAAGGCTCTTTTTGAGAGCATCAAGCTCAAGAAGGGTGGTATTTTTGTCCTCTGCAATCAGCAGAACACTTATCAGATTGCAGAAAAATAAACATAAGAGGCAGCAAAAAGATCAACTCGTGAACGTACCTTGAAGTTGTTTGAAGCTGGCCTCCAATGCCAGGTGCTGCTGCACCAGCTGGTTGGCGCCTTGCACAAAAGGCTGCAAAAGGCACTACTCGTCAAAAGAATGGCTCGGGGGCTATGCCCAAAGAACGAGCAAAACAAGCTACACATACAAAAGACGCCCGGGGCTCCCCCCCTCCCCCGAGGCACAAAGAAGCAATGATCAACAGATCACCCGAAAAGTCTCGGGGGCTCCCCCTGCGGCAGAAAACAAAATCACTTACATGGTTAGACGGCGACTCCGAAGGTTCGCCTACAGTCTTCTGAGGGACAACCACCCGAGCCTCCTGCGGAGAAGACCTCGGAGCAGCGCTCTCAGAGGTGGCCACCGTCTAAGGAGGAGGAGCAGCAACCTTCGACTCCCCCACCATCTCCCGAGCACCATCGCTGGAGGAGCCGTCGGAAAAATGGCTGCACAGGGAAACATCAGACAAGAGCAATCAAGCAAAATCAAAAGAAAGCAAAAGGCACTTGGAAAACTTACGAGTCGAAATCGCTCAAGTTAAAGACAGGCGGGGTCCTCCTGCCCTTCTTCTCTTCCTTCTTCCGCTTCGCCGGCGGGTGCGGTGCTACAGCCCACACGGGAACGGCAGGAATAGGAGAGGAAGATCCCCCATGACCATCACTGTGACGCTCAAGGCACAACGGGTCCCTAGGCATCGGCGGATTCGAAGCATCTGACGTTTCACTCGAGCTCCGTGTCCGCTTTCGAGTGTGCTCCTCGCTCGACTCGATGGCTTCTTTGGCCGGCGACCATACTGACAGAAGCTCAGACATGGAGTCCACTACCTCATTGTCCGGTGCATCCGGGAACAATTCGGGCAGCGAAAGGTGACATGCCTGGCACCTTGAATTCCTGCGTAAGAAGGAAACAAATTTTCAGCACAAAAAAATATATACAAGGAAAACGCAGTCGAAAATAGCGCTACGCACACGCTACAGATCTACACCTGCGGAACCGGACAAGAAGCGGAGAACGGAGGAGTCAGCAACTTCCCCGGTATATCCTCTCCAGCCTTGAATTTCAGCAGCGGGCGAAGAATCTCGTCGAGATCCCCCTTGGAGAACTCCTCAGCCGAAACCCTAGTCGGATCGCGGCAACCAGAATAAAGAAACATCGGGTGCGCCCTAGCCTGGGGCGGCTGCACCCGACGTCTGAGAAAGGTACGGATGATATCCACACCGTTCACCTCCTTATCCGGAATCAGCTGAAGATCCTCCACTCGATGATAGAGCCCCTCTATCTCCGCCATCTCGCCATCCAACATTTGGTTCTTCTAGGACCTCTTCGGCTCGATTTTTTGGGAGGGGTCGAAAGGAGCAAGGCCAAATTCCTGTCAGGCAACTATGGAGTCACGGATGTAAAACGACCGCCTCCGCCAGTACTGGACAGATTTGGACATAGAAAAGGAGAAGAAAAGAAGGTTGGATTTGAGGGAAATGATGCAGCCCCCAATGGGGTAAACACCATCAGAGCCAGATTGCCTATTCATGTAATAGAGTTTCCGGAAGAGACCAAAGTGTGGCTCGATACCGAGCCAGCACTCGCAAAATGTGATGAAACAGGCGACATAAAGAAGAGAGTTTGGCGAAGGATGATAAAGCTGGACGCCATAAGAAAAAAGAAATCCACGGGGAAACTCATGGATTGGGAAGGAAAGGCCCCGAAGGACAAAGGCGACGAACATAACTCGAAACCCAGCGGGAAGACGGGGAATTACCTCGTCGTCGGGAAGTTTGACGGCCTCCCTATCCTGCGGGATCAGGCCCCGCTCACGAAGCTTGCGGAGGTCACCCTCACGCGTATCCGATCGTCGCCAGCCACCGTCGGTGATGCGGGTGGCGGCGGAACCTTTTTTGCCGCCAGCGGCCGCACTGGTGCCAACTGCAGCGAAGGACTTCTTGGGCTTCCCCATTGCAGTACGGCGGCGACAACGACGAGCACGCATAAACAAGGAAGGAAAGGCTCGGGGAAATTCCAGCGAGCAGTGAGAAAAGCTCAAAGAAGATGGGAGCAGTGAAACAGGAATGGCTGCGGTGAAAACAAATTCACCTTTACCCAATGATTATAAGGACGAGGACGATGCACGACGACCGTCCATCGGGAAGACCTAGAGCCAACATCAAGATCTGGTCGTCCACATGTCAGCACAGCAGCGAACCGTCGCTCACACGCCGTCCACTACGCACGGAAATCGAGGCGACGCCGTAATTATCTCCACACCGCGCGTGACCAGTCAACTCAAAGTCAGAAGGTGGGACCCATGTTCGTCCAGTCAAGTCATCTCTGGCGCCGTAGACGCTTGAGGTTACCGATCGTCAGCACTGACGTCATCAAAAGCTATACTAGCAACGGTTACAATTCTTCGGCTACACAGCTAAGAGTACTCACTCGAATCTACGATTCGATTAACTACTTGGGGCTACTCCTATCAGGAGCGCTGGCCGCGCACCCGAAAAATAATCAAAATACTATACCATGAAAATATTCTTCGAGTCCTACGTCGAGTCTGCGACTCCACTATGGACTCGGGGGCTACTCCCATAGGGAGGATGGATTCAAGCATCTGAAAAATTTGTGTCCTACGGACCTGAAGCCAAACAACGGCTAAATTAAAGTCTTTGCTCGAGTCTGCGACTCGAACAGACACTCGGGGGATACTCCCATAGGGAGCGCTGGTCGCGCACCCTATGAATCTTCGATTGTGATCCTTCGGATCAGCATGCAAAAACTTTTTCGGCAACTCTGCCCGAGTTAACACTAAATGAGCAACGTTCCCTTTGGCCACCCGAAACACCTCCGCGGTGATAAACATTCGGATATTGTGTCTGCGACACAAAGATAAGACCTACAGATATCATCTGATGGCCTGGCAACGCACACGACTACGCTCTGCTAGTAAGAATCCATGCCAACAGGCATGATGAAAAATCCCGACGAACGCGTTGGGTACATCATTTAAAATTCACTGGAATTCCACTCCTGTAAATCCTCCGCGGCCTGAGTCGAATTACGCCAGCATATGTTCTAGGTTTGAGTTGAGTGACTCGAATCTGAAGAAGATCGTGTTGTTTTGTCCTAAGACAGTTAACTGATGCTGATCCGTCGGGAGAGTCAGGCACACGTATCAACAATCCCTACACACTCGAATTAGCTGCACCCGAAGGATTGAAGAGTCCTCAGCCGAATCTACGATTTGACTGAACACTCGGGGGATACTGACATGGTTATACCCTACGGGTACACTACCTTAGCATACCTGGTCCAGCCCAAGGAAGGCCCACGGCGAATATGCACCAGCCCATGAAGATTTTTGGGTGGACAAGGCCCGTGGCACCTTCGGATCCTTGGAGAGCAAGACTAGAGTAGATAGAAAATTCAAAGGGGCAAACCCTAAAACCTATAACCGACTCGATCTATGCCTGGGACCTGCCTATATCTATATAAAGGCCAGGAGGGCACGACGAGGAGGCTCTCTTACAATCTCTCGCACACCACCGCATACACACCTTCACGCCAGATTGCATCTGCGCACCCCTATACTTTTCGGTTCCGCCGTAATCAAGAGCAGACAAGCAGGAGTAGGGTTTTCCCTCCGGGAGCCTAAACCTGGGTAAACCTCGTGTCCTTGTGTTGCTTGTTTGCTAACCGTTTCGCGATCTCCAGCATCCCCACTTCTCTAAAACCTAAGTCCATAACAATGGGCATTGACGAGATTAAACCTCGTCAGTAGCTGGGTTGTAGCTTGGCGTAGTGAAAGAAACGGCGCAGTGCGCTCATTAGGCAGCGGCCGGCCATGGGCCAACATGGGCCGAGAGTCTGGTACACACCGCACAGCGATGGTGGGCTGTTATTTTCCGCATAGCGTTGTACAGTTCAGTTTTTCTTATTTACAGAAGCTGTTTTATCTGTTTTATGATAGAATTTGCACAGTTTTTCTATAGCAAAATTATCCAACGAAATTTTGTTTTATAAAATGAAATATTGACAGTAAAGTTTCTGTAAAAATGTAAAGTTGATGATTTTTTAATTCATGTCTTCCGCTGCAAATAGTTAAAGGGCTCTTTTTAAAATTTAATAAAGACAAAGAAAGTATTAAATTTTTTGAGAGCATGTTAAAGTTATATCGTAGTCATATTCATGTTATTTTTCTAACCATCGTTGTAAATGGCATGATTGTGATTAGTGTGTTATTTCAAAGTAATTAAAGTCACGTGCTTATGATTCTATTTTCTGCTCAACGGTGATGTAGAATTATTTGCATAAACATTTGCATGTCTTAATTTTGACCAATCGTTGGATCAATATTTGCAATTGTTACTGTTCTCACTTCTTTGTGGTTTTCAGGAGGGTATTACTTGATGAGTTGCATCAAGGATGTCCCCACACTTAGAGGCGACAACTACTCCGAGTGGAGAAAGAAGGTGGGTCTGGCCTTCATTTGCGCTGAGGTGGATTGTGTCCTTGAGACCAAGCCTCCTCCAATGCCAACAGAGCCAGTCCGAGAGGCCGCTGATGATGATGCGACAAGGGAGAAAAATAAAAGGGACTATACTCCGTTGGAGCTGTCTTATACTTTAGAAAACAGAAAGTGGTAGAATGCCAATAAGAAATGCATGACATTCATAAAGAACACGATAGAGCAAGCTATTATTGGCTCTATCATATAGTATACTTCCATCGCGGAGTACTTGGAAAAGATAAAGAGCCAGTTTACTAGTTTTTCAAAGACATATACAACCCAGCTGCTGAAGCAGCTGGTGACAGAAAAGTACCATGACGGTGGACACGGCATCAAGGAGCATATACTCCGGATGAGAAACATGGCTGCCAAACTGAAGCCCATGGATGTTAATCTAGAGCTAAAGCCTGATTTTCTTGTCCACTTGGTGATGACATCTCTACCCCAACAGTTTGACAACTTCGTTGTCAATTACAACATGGCCCCTGAAAAATGGTAGATAGAAAAGACCATCGCCATGTACGCTCAAGAAGAGGAGAGGCTAAAAGCCCAGAATGGTGGTTCATTGAACCTAGTGAAGTACAACAAGAAAAGGCCCTTCACTCCCAACAACCATGGCTCCCCTTCTAAGCCACACGGTAAAGCTCCCATGCACCATCAGCCTCAGTATAGGCCTGCCCTCCCAGTGGACAGAGATGCTTGTCTTCACTGCGGCAAGAAAGGGCACTTCAAGAAGATTGCTCTGTTTTTGTAAAGGAGCTAATGGCAAGGAAAGGGATTCCATTCAACGATGACTATGAAAGGAAACGAAGGGCGTATTGAAGTTGCAAATAGAGTCCTAATGGACGTTGAGGCCATTGGCGACGTCTCCTTGGAGCTTGTTAATGGATCGACCATCTTGCTTACGGATGTCCTCCATGTTCCTTATTTTGCATAGAAATTCAATAAGTGTGTCACATTTTTGGATAAAGTAAACTATTAATGTCTTTTTGGACATGGCCAGCGTGCCATTTTATTGTAATAAAGTTTGTGTTGGTATTGCTTTCCTTCATGATGAGCTTTATTTTTTATCCACTTGCGAGAAAGTTAATTCTGTATGTGAAGTGAATGTTTCCTCGTCGGATAAAGAACCAAAGAAAAGAAAGAGAACTCAAGACTCATTGAAATTATGGCATTGACGTTTAGGCCATATTTCGAGGGGGAGAATAGAGAGACTTGTTAAAAACGACATTCTTCCTCTATTAGAGTTCTCCGACATAGAGTAATGCATCGATTGCACTAAAGTAAAGTATGTAAAGCAAATCAGAAATTGTTCACACCGACATTTGTGGATGGTTATGACTCGTTCATAACATTCACATATGATTACTCCCGATATGATTATATTTATTCAATTAAAGAAAGATCAGAAGCGTTTGATAAATATAATCATAGTGGACCAGTATTCAATGCCTGTAGCACCCCGGGTAAATCCAGTACTAAAAAATCGCTGTTGTTTTTATGATGTGCATCATCATGACATCATCATGCATATATTTGCCTGAAACTATTTTTGAAAAGCCCCATTTTTGTTTTCTACAAATACCTCTCTCTTTATTCAAATGCGAAACCCCAAACCTTCCCGGATATTTTTTTATCTAACACTATTTGCAAAAGATTTGAAAAATAAAACTAAATATTAATAATAATAAAATAGTTCTATAAAACCCGGGAGAGGCAGCCTAGCCCATAAGCCAGGCCACTTACCACCCTGGCAGTTCTGGCTCGGCCCATTATGACCAAACCCTAAACCTAATCCTAGCCCCACATCAAACCAAACCCTAGAAATTCTACCTCTAACCTAATCCCACCCCGCCGCCAATACCCATCCACCACACCGTGTCGCGCATCTCCTTGGCCTCAATCAAACCCGACCACCCTGGACCCACCCCGCACGCCACACGCTCCCCCGTAATCCCCCTTCCTCTCGCTCCCCGCGTGTTAATGCATACTGTCTCGCTCGCTTTCATGAGGCACCGTCCACCGGATCCCATGAGCAAGAGCGCCCGCGCCCTCTGCACATCATCCGTCACCGCCTCCTTGTTTGTCATCTCCATGCCGGTCCTCGTGTCTGCCGCCTTCCCCTCCTCTGCCACTATCCCCGGCAGCACCCGCCGCCGCCTCTGTGACCCGGGGGAGCAACACTGTTGCCCGCGACCGCCCCGTTGTCTCCTCTCCGGGCCGCCACAGTGTGAGCCGCCTCTGTGTCGGCTGGCCCACGCCAGCATCGCGCCTCGTCTCCCCTCCACCTCACCTCCCCGCGAGCTCCCCTCCCCGCCATTCCTTGTCGTTCGTCCTCTGCTTGCCGAAGCCGCCACCATCCGTCACCGCAGTGCCTCCCCTCCTTCGCAGGATCCTCCTTCCCAGGCTCGGTCGCGCGTGCCATGCCTCCTTCCTTCGGCAAGCTCGCCACTGCCCTGCGAGCCAGTGCCGTCGGCGCCACCCCTTGCCCCCCTTGCTACCGCCTACCGCGCTCCTGAGCCAATCCCTACACTGGAGTATCTTGCTCTGCTAGCCCGACCCCTCTCGTTCAAGTGGACAAGAGAACCATGCGGTCGGCAATGTGCTGCTAGTGCCAGCTAGGTGAGGCACATTTTTGTTTGGCCCTGGAACTGCACATGTGTGTATGTGTGTGAGCTTGTATGCTCGTAAGAACACTACAACTCGCTAATTGTGTCGCAAGAAGGAGTTCACTAAAGAATCAACCGACCAGGGAGAGCCACTCGATGATATTGTTCTGCTGTTCCATTGTGTTGATCTGGTGATGTGGCTATACATGTGTGGGTTCTTCAACATGGATTTGACACTCTCGGAGATCGACCACACGGAACGAAGAGCTCTCCCTCATGTAACCGGTGGTCGAGACCTCGAAGACCGACCCGAACACCCTCCGAGCCCCAAGATCGCTGGACCGCCATTGCTTCACTTCTTCATGGATTAGGCCGATGAGTTGATGCGAGTGTCGACCCGATCTTCGGATGAATCTTCAGCAATGTTTTTAGCTAAGCATTCTCCCTCTTTCTACCTATTTTATCTTTATAGTCTTTATTTCCTCATGTTGATCTATTGATATCCATGTTGTGATGCTATAGATTCCGTACCCCTTTATTTTTTCCTACAGACCCTATATTGCCATGGACACCCCCTATTACCTGTTGTTTGGTAGATGTCGGTCTTGCGAGTCGTAGTTGCTTGCGCAGATGTTGCTTCGCACCGTCGATGTTCCACAATTGTTGGAGTAATGTCTCATGTTTAATGCTGGAGATGATTATGGCTTTAATTACCGTTTAACAACTAATATTGAAAAGTAGGTAAATAATGCAGAGGCACAGGTGGACAATAGAAGTTATTTGGTTTTTAACCATCCACTTGTGTCCCATAGGACCCCGAGTACTTGATATCTGTTCCTTGAATATTCGCACTATCCGCATGTGGGACCATGAATCCCCTTAGCATGAGCTTCAGCCATATCTTATTTATTAGGACCACAAAGTAGTTTGGAGTTTTATTACTATCTGTACTTATGCCATGTTTTACTGCCTTATTTACTATTGCGCATGGATCACCAGTACTGTTTAGGTAAGCGGAGTGTTTTCGCGGTATCGACAAGCCCAGTCACACTTTCGGGTTTCCAGTCGTTTACAGTCATTGACGCAAACCTCTAGGTCCGTTCCGGAGCCGGCCAACTTCGTCGCGGGTAGTTTGGTGCGGTGGCCCCTTGAAATATTATATGAATCTTGTGATTTCTTTGTCCTGATGCCTCGTTGGGTTTTCATTTGGTTTTTCCGAGGTTGATCGTGTGTGTGTTGCTATTTGTGCCCCCCTGCAGGGTAAAACTTTCTAAAAGCCGTGTCTGCGGTTATGGACGACTTGGAGCACAGTATCTCGATCATAGACAACTATAACTAAAGTAGTACTATAAATTTGACTTTATAATGACTAGTAATCAGCTTCACTACAACGGAATGGCTAAATAAAAGTACCAACAACTGCTGGGTTTGGGATATCTCATGCTATTTGTATCTGACTAGTAAGTGTCGCAACTATAACAGAATGGTTAACTAAAAATGTCCACTGCTTATTATATCAGGATGAATCATGCTATCTATACCTGACTAGTAATTGCTGCAACTATAACGGAATAAATAAAACCGCCAACCATGTGAGTTCTTCGGTTTGACTTCTTCGTTTGGTCTCGAAGGGGAATACCAGGATGGGTATGTTTTGTGTTAGAATCAGGTTGGATCCGAATAGGTTTCTCTTACCCCCCCCCCCTCTGATAGCCTCCAGTTGTATCGAGTCCCTATAGGTTTTTGAGTGCATGTTGCGTTGCCACTTCAGTCCACCATACCTATGTAGGCGAGGACCGCCGAATTCTAAGACTCGCCGTGTACTGGCCTCAGTACTGACCGCTCTCTTTTTCCTTTGCCCTTTGTCGGCACCCCTTTTGTTTAAGAAGGTCTTGAGATCGACGTCATTAGCAGGGTTACCCTTCCGGCTTGGCCTGTGAAGGGTTATGGACACCATTGGTTATTCTTTAGGGCTCTTAGTCCAATTTGCATCTTGTCTGTACTCGGACGTTGTATCGTTTTCAAGGTGATTTGGATCTTTATACTGTATATCTGTATTCTTGACTCATGGAGTCATTATTGTATATATCTGTTCTGTGGGTTTCATCATGGACTAATGTGTAATGATATTACTTCGTTTTCCACCCGCACAAAAGTGCCTGGTGGGCGCCTTTGAATCGTTTCTATGCGGGTTTGGCGAGAATCGCTAAAACTTGCATAGGGTCGATCCGAGGGTGTTACAATGCCCCTCGCTACAACGCCTAAGGGTGTGGGGGAGCTCGGCTGAGGTAAAAGTGTTCAATCCAAATATTGCAAAGTTTGACCCCAAAACAGTCAGTTACCATTTTTATTGGCTATCCTGAAAAGTCAAAAGGTTTTCGTTTCTACTTGTACAAACATATACACAAAGTCTGTAGAAACGAGACATGCAGTCTTTTTAGAGGATAAAATAATGAGGGGGAGCATGATAGCTCGGAGAATTGATCTTGAGTAGAAGAGGGTGCATGCACCTAATCCGATGATTCAGGAGCCATTCTTCTCGCTACCTGTTGTTCCTGCATCGACAACCCCACAGGTTATGGTGCAAGCACCTATTATGACTCCACCCATGACAATAGTGAGTGAGGATTCGTAACCTGTCCGTCAGGAGCCGGCCGAACCCACTGTTGAGCATGAAAGGGAGCAGCAACAGCCACCTCCAGAGGATACACCACATGTGGAGACACATGATGAGCCAGTTCATGAGGCCCCTAGAAGGTCTCAAAGAGTTAAGAAGTCATCAATTTCTAAAGATTATAAAGTTTATAACACAAAAAGAGTTGGACTTGGAGAAGCTTCATATGTCTTGGGTATAGATATTCACCGAAATAGAACAAATGGGGTTCTAGGTCTGTCGCAAAAGGCATACCTAGAAAAGATTCTAAAGAAATATAGTATGCATGCGTTCAATACCATACCTGCTCCGGTATTCAAGGGTGACAGTTTTGGGAAATTTCAATGTCCCAAAAGTCAATATGAGATCGATCAAATGAAGTCGGTACCATGTGCTTCGGCCGTTGGAAGCTTACAGTATGCACTCGCCCTAACTTAACTTTTATCACCGGGGTACTCGGTAGATATTAAGAGAATCCAGGCATAGAGCACTGGAAAATGGTAAAGAAAGCTTTGTGTTATGCGCAGGGCTCAAAAGACCTCATGCTAACATATAGAAGGTCTGATTCCCTAGAGATAAGAGGGTATTCAGATGCTGATTTTGCGGGAGACAAAGGCGATCGAAAGTCCATGACAGGATACGTCTTTACTCTCGTAGGAGGGGCTATTTTGTGGAGAAGGTCCAAACAGTCAATAGTTGCATCATCCATAATGTATGCAGAATTTATAGCATGCTATGAGGCCACGGGGCAGGCGATATGGTTAAAAAAAATTATACCCGATACAGTGGTAGATTGCATCAGCAAACCACTAAAGATGCAATGTGACAACGAGCCCGCAGTATTTTATGCTCACAACAACAAGTCGAGTAATGCTTCCGAACCAATAGAGATAAAGTATTATGTTGTGAGAGATAAGATCCAGGATCACACTATAAGACTCGAGCATTTAAGGACAAAGAAAATGCTTGCGGATCCGCTAACGAAAGGCTTACCACCCAATGTGTTCAAGGAGCACTTAGCCGGCATGGGTTTAAGGGAAAGCATATGATTCGTGGATCAAAGAGGCCCAAAAGTAAAAAAAAGCTTCTTGTTTCAAAACAAGAGGTATATTGTGGATGTCTGATTCTATCGGCAATTGAGCTGCGACGATGAAACATGCTCTATGTACCAAACAGTGATGAAACGAGTAAAATATAGAGTTAAAAATAAAGTTGAGATCAAGGGGGAGACTGTTAGGTTGATCTCCCGTGTCGATCCCAACGGCTCGATGCAACCCTTATCTGCGTCCTGATCGGGGGCACCCAACCCTCTCATGGTTGGTGGGCCCCTATGGCAGCGCTATAAAGAGGAGGTGGGGGCCGGGGCACAACGTACGAGGTTCGACGCTGCCGCTGCTCCCCCACCTATAACCCTACCGATCTAGGGTTAGGGCTAGCTACGGGAAGTACCGCTGCCGCTCTGCCTAGCCGCTTTAGCCACGCTCTCGCCGACGACCAAGATGGCCAACAGGTCCTCGAGTTTCATCACCGGAGAAGGTATACTTCACTTCTCTCTCTCACTACAAGATCAAATCCTATAGCCTCTACCGACTAGATCTAGAGCAAGCTTATGCAAACATAAACTTGATGACTACATTGATTTAAGAAGAAAAGACAACATAGCCTATAGATAGAGAATTGTTTTATAAGGATGAAATTGATTACGATAATGATCGCTTTATAGAATATGGGAGGAAATCAATGGGGGTCTAACATATTTTTCTCTCGGATTCGGGGTTGTGTTACCAATGATATATTACCGACTCGGATGCGGACATACATTGAATAACGTTACTCCTTCTCGTCCCAAAATAAATGTCTTGTGTTTGTCTAAATTCGTATGTGTCTACACACTAAAATAAGTCTAGATGTGCATGTAAATCTATTTTGGGATTTTGGGACAAAGAGGGTATTTGAATCGGAAACATAGTGGATTGAGATAGAAATTCAGAATTAATAATCGCTTTATTACACTGCGTACGTGGCCCACCTGCCGTGTAGACAGGAAACAGATATCTCCTATGAGCTGTGTCTCTCCAATCTCCATGCCGTTCAAATATAGATAGAAAAGGGGGGAAAAGCAAAACTCGTCACATTTCACACGCGCGCGAGACCTGAGCGGCTTGGCGGCGCGCTCTTGGCTGCCTCCATCGTTACTTGGCCGGCCGCCGTCGTCATTTCTCCACCCATCCAGTCGACCTCTCGTCAATACCCAGTTCCAAACCACCGTGTAGCTGAGCTCCGGAGTCCCTACGACGCCGCTGTGCTCCTGAGCCCCACGTCGCCGCGCCGCTGTCCTGTGATCCGAAGGGTGACGGAGTCCCACGCCGCTTCCCCCGTTCTGCTACCCCGGAGGACTGATATTGGCGTTGATGGAGCCGATCCCGATCCGTCTCCGGCGTTCCTCCGAGCAGCTGGGCTCAGGTGGCGCCGGAGGGGACCGCATCAGCGCCCTAGACGACGACATGCTCCTCCTCGTCCTGGCGCGCCTCGGATGCGTCCGCGCCGCCGCGCGGACCGGCGTCCTCTCCCGCCGGTGGCGCGGCCTCTGGGCCAGCCTCCGCCACATCATCTTCCGCGACGCCCTGTGCCCCTCGCTCGAAACGGCTCTCGGCCGCGTCTCGCCCACCTCCGGGGCCGGGGCTCTCCCTCCTCGATATCCGCGTCCCGGACGTGAAGCCCAGGCCCGATGCCGCCGGCGTCACCTCGGTGTTGCGCGCCGCCGCGCTGCTCGAGCCGAAGGAGTTCGTCCTTGTTGTTCCGTCGCGCTTGGGATACGACTCGCCCATGTTCTTCCTCCAGCTGCCGGCCGGCGTCAAGTTCCCTGCGCTCCAGAAATTGTCACTCTCGGGCTGCCACATCCGCTTCGACTCCTTGCTCCCCTGCTGCCCGCTCCTGCGTGTGCTCAGGCTAAAGTTCAATGATCATGGAAGCAGCGAGGACCTCAAAACCTTCATGTCGGTCCACTCAGCGTCACTGCAAGAGCTTTTTGTGGAAGCCACCCAAGTATGCGTAGATACTGTCGACCTTGTTGTCCCCGGCCTTAAGAAACTTGCGGTGTCCTTGAGGGCTAACGACGTGGTCAACATCTCTATCTTGGCACCCATGGTGGAGAAGGTCTCATGGCAGTGGTCCTATTACTCCATTAAGTTTGGTCTTTGGCGAATTACGAAACTGATGCTGGAGAGAGCAGAGGGACAAAGAGAGCTCACTTCGCTGCACATTCATGCCCGCATTGTGTGTCTCCTCTCACGCTTATTAATTTTCTGCAAGCTCCGGCTGAACTAAAATTTCTAAATGATAATATATATATCCTGCCAATTTACCTTTGCAGACCTCGTCCATTGTTCATGCTGAAGTGGAGGACTCTACCCAGGAGATAGAGAAGCATATGATTGTCAAGTTCTACGTTTTGGAGCTACATCTCAAAGCAAAGGGGCATGTTTTTGGAGCATTCGTGTTTCGTCTCCTTGGGATGAATAGATGTCTTTGGAGGACTCGGAGGCTTAGGGTCGTCCTACAGAGATCAATGGTAATTGTTTGCTCTTTTGCTATGGTTATCTATCTCAATAGTACATTGTCTACTAATTAATGTATGACTTTTTGGTTTTAGTTCAAACAAGAATGCCCACTAGATTGTGCTTGTGACAACCTAGACTGGAGATCCCAAACTATCTCCTTGAATGCTCTCCAAGAAGTGGAGATCAATGGCTTCGAAGGATATGATCATGAGATTGATTTCTTGAAGCTGATGTTCAAATGTGCGCCGAGGCTAAAAAGAATGATTGTGAGTCTGTCACATGAGGTCTCACCATCTAATGATAGATGCACCCAAATACACAACATATTTGGTGCATATTCTTCCGTGGAATGCTATCTTTATCTTAACTCTGGTGAGTATGAGTCTTGCCTGCAAACATGGCCTTAATTGTTAACTAGCTAATTATGCTTTCCGCTGAAATTATGTGCACAAAGCCTCATATTTTTATCCAAAAAAGAAGATCAAATGGTTGAGTGGGTCACAATTTTTTTTGGAAACCATGTATGCAGACTTCTTTACGTTAGATTCCCTTTTGTTCTTGTCAATTTTCTATGTTGATTATGCTCTTTTCATGCGGATCTTCATTTAATAGAAAAGGAGAATTTCTGGTTGTCTCATCTGAATTTCCTTGACATTTTATGTGCAAGTCATGTAAGTCTTAATACGTATAACAACTCCACAAATGTCCTGTAAAAAAAGAGCAACTCCACATATCTGTTGCGATGCTTAACAATACTTGTCGGTTGTGTGCATTCTATGAAGAGATCTTGTGTAATGCTTAAACCTTTTAAATAATAAAGCATTAACTTTCCAAAAAATATTCGGATTCATGGTGAGTATCAAAGGACCATCCTTTTCACATGTTGACCAACTTCAACTACTTGTTCTCGGGACTTTGCTTGATTGCTTCAACTCATCATATATGACAGTCCTAGTTAGGTTTTGAATGGTTTCTCTGCCATTCAATTATTTATGTTAATGCCCTCGACCAACGTCAGTCATGTAATCTAAGTTATTTACTATGTTAATCCTATGGTTTCACTCGATATTGACGCGGTTTTATTTTGTTGACGCAGGGCATGTCTTCACTGGAACTAAATTGAGCAGCAGTGAAGGGAACTCGGGAGTTGATCTTTAAGAGGAGAGGTAGGACACAATTTATTCCCCATTGTGCTTACATTACCAGTCTCCATTTTGTACTAATAGTATAAAAAATCCTATCAATTTGTGCAACCTCCATTAGCTTAGTAGGTTCTCTAAAGAGAACAACTCTCAAACATGCATGTATTTATGGGGAAATTAGCAATAGTAATAATCGTGCCTGCGAGATTAGCTTGTATAGAGTATGTCTTACTAACACTAGCTATTACGCAACTAAATGCTTATTTTAAACCCTTCTTTTTTAATTAAAAAATTTCTGCATTCTAATTTCAACATTTCTCTTTTGAACAGAGTGGATACATGCCTCTTATATATGCTGCAAGCTTGATCATGCCGGATGACTGCCAAAGATGCAAAGAATCACAACGACAACTTCGGTTCCTTGTTTATCTCATGCCATCTCATCTTAAAGACTTCTGATTTCGGTGATGTGTGTATGAAGTATTAATGACTGATGCACTGGTGTTATTCTGGACTGCCAACTCCTAGTTTCAATGTTTCGTGCTATAATTATTGTATCTTGGAGAATGATGGTCAAGACTATAGAATGATCTGCCATTTCATGCTTGCTGTCTGCTATTTTTTTCCCTGTTTGCTTTGTCTTTGCCCATGGTGTTGCCTCTGTGTTGCTCTGTTTTCAGGTCTGATCTACATGTTTTGGTACGAATGTTTCACAGATATCGGTAAGCTTTCGGGCAAAATTCAAATGGCAATTTTGCCCGTTTGATGATCAAACTTTGAGAGCTGTTAGCCAGCGCTAATAACTCTAGGCAGCAGCCACTGATGATCAACTTTACTAAGCTAGCTTACTCTCATTCTAAGACTGAAGCCATTTCAAACTGATAAATTTGCAAAATGTATATGCGAAGTCATGTGGTCATAAGGTACAGTGGTACTGGTCTGACTAACCTCCACACAACAACACTGAAGTCCTTTCCGTTCCCACAGAAGTGACGACGGTAGTTAGGCTTGGGCACAACAAGGATCCATAGCACTATCATTTTTCCCTTTCTCTTTCTTTGGGGTTTTGTTTACTTACTTGTTTTTAAATTTGATTTCTTATCTTATTTTTTACGTGCTCCAACAATCGTTCATAGATATATCTATATGTCACTCTCGATTTTGGAAAGTACAACTTTTTGTTCACCATTTAAGTACTACAATAGTATTTTTATATTGTTTCATTGAAAAATAAAAAATTAGCACTGTTTAAATAATTCTTCTAACTCCAATAAATAACAGTACAGTGTTTTTGCATCAGGTAGATTTTTTTATCAACCTGAACATTTTCCTAGAGAAACAAATTTAGAAAATTAACCAAGGCTTAGGCACAGTCAAAATAATACCGCCTTTATCAATTTACTAGTTGAGTGCCCATGCGACTGCTACAATCATTTAATTTTTTTCACACCATAGCTCTTTGGCATGTGATCTCTTCAACGAGTCATACAACCTTCAGATCCATCCTATATGTGTGTCTACCGTTAGCTGCTCATGGCCTATCACTCAAGTAAGGATCTCTGCTTTTTTCGGAATGGTGAAGTAGCATCTATATGCTGAAATCAATATAAGGTCCTTCATGTCCTATGTTTGCTCCAATTATGCAAATAGCGCCGATGAAGGACTTGTGGAGTCGTGTGTCCGATGGATCTCTTAGGATCCGGTGGACTAGTCAAGTGCTTGTGTGTTGCTATGGTCTAAAGTGTCTATCCTTATTAGGTTACCTTCATTCCTACTATCTCGTGACCACCTTTTTCACCAACACATTGCAAGAAGACAAAGCTAGTTTTCTTCCTCCTTCCTATCCATCTCCAGGTAGGTTTTGACTTTTTTCATCTCTCCGGCTATTGCGAGTTTCTTCTCCAATTTTCGTTCAATTACCATACCTAGGAGACAATGTATATTTAGCACATAACCTCCTTGTAGTGAACTAGCATATATATTCTGAATGTATGGAAAAACAACACTATGCCTTTGGACATTAACTTCCAAGATAGGACTTGAGCTTACTTTATTTAAGTTTTCATATATAGGTTTGGATAGAATCACAACACTAAGAGCATCTCCAGGAGGTCCCTGAGGGTCCTTTTTTTTTCGGCGAAGCAAAAAAGACAAAAAAAAAGACCTATATGTGCCCCCATAGCCCTCCTAGGAACCGGAAATACCGCCGGCTAACCTAGCCCAGCCCCAACATGTTGGGGGGCTCCTAGGAGGCGCTGGTGGAAGCGACATCGAATAATTTCCCTCCACCCGTCTTCTTCCCCAAGCACCCTGACCGCTCGGCGTATCCTTGGCTCGTGGCCAAATAGCACCTCCTCCACTTGGCACCCCTGCCACCAAATAGTGCTCCCAAGTGTCCCACAACCCTCATCTTCAACGCAACTGGGTTCTTTAATCTACGAGCTCCTCCCATACAAATAAATCTAGTTCTTAGCAAACTGGGCTAGCAAGCCGCACGAGCTCATGGTCGCTCGCCGTTGGCGACCTGAGTGAGTAGGGCCACCTCTCCAGATGCGGTCGTGTGCGTGGCTAGCAGAGGAATCCGTCCCTGGCACGGGGACAGCTGGCCATAGGCCGACTCCCTTTTCCAACTGCTACAACACCGCGCCACCCTTCCTGTCCTACCTGCAGCGCTGCACTGCACCCAGGCCGAGCTCGCCGCGCCTCCCCACCCAAGTTGAGCTTGCCACCGTCGTCATCGCCAGCTCCATCCAGTCGCGAAGCTTGACCTCGCGAATGGGGCGCTCCTCCTGGATGCCGTGACGATGCCACCATCGTCCTCCTCCCACGCCGACCTCGCCACTCTCATCCTCCTCCCGCGCTGTCCTGCCTAGGCCGAGCATGCCACCATCATCGCCTCCCACTCCATCCAGTCGTGGAGCTTGACCTCATGAATGAGGTGCTCCTCCCGGACGTCGCGACGATGCCACCATCATCATCCTCCCATGCCGACCTCATGAATGCGTTGCTCTCAAGTTGTTTGTTGAATTGCCTTCGTATTGGTTGGGAACACGACTAGGAAAACGTCCTTCCCAGAAACTGGATTTTCCGTCATCGGCGGCGTCGTAAAGCCCCCCAAAGGCATTTTTTCATCCAGCGTTTGCTCATGGGGGCTCCAATGGCTGGAGATGCTCTAAAATGTCTCGTATAGGCAGGGCATAATTATGCATTGTCATGACCCTCCTTTAAGATTCAATATCCTGGCAAGCCTTCATCCCCTTCAGCAAGTATAACTAAATCCACATAGGTTCAACCATCCAATAAATGAGTAAGTTGTCTTGTATCCATCTTCCATCTCAATTTTTCTGCTAAATTGCTACTCTGACTATTTCCTCTCCCTCTCAGTTTTATTGGACATTAATGACTTCGAAGTTGATCACACACCCATATGCACTATAATTCTCATCCTAATAGGAAAATAGAGTCTTCCATACTTTCATAGGTTCACCTAAGCATGCTTAATTGTTCATGGTACTTTCATTTGTTTCATTACAAAGCAACTTATTGTTAAGCATGTTTGTATTGTATAAGAGATATCACTTTATAGCTCACTCTCTTATTACTATTCTTTAAAGATTGAACATTGTAAACTTAGTATAACAATGTATGACATGAACATATCAACAAACTCCAAAGTCCATGTTTGGTTTTATCACCTTCGTGCTCGAGGAAGAGCATATATTAAGCTTGGGGATGTTGATGCATGTAAAATGCAAACATGAACTTTATAGTTTATTGACACATATTCCCACATATCTACAACATTTATAATGCAATAACCATGTTTTCTATTGATTTTTGGGGATTTACCAATGATCCCCTTTATTTTGGTTATAACTCCGCAGGACGGGAAAATCATGTTTTGTGTATTTTGACATTTCAGGGACCTAAACAAAGTCTAATGGAGCTAAGGTTCTGGGAAAGCCAATATTTTGGGAAGACGGTGATCTAGAGTGCTTGGACCTCACGAGGGAGTCCTGCAGGCCCAAAAAAGAGTGGGTGGCGCGGCCAACCCTGGAGCACACGCCACCACACCCCTTTCGGTCCTCGACCATCAAATTTCTTCAATCTTTCGCCCACCGACTTGGTTTGCCCTAAAAACTGCTATAAAAAGTGTCCCCCAGGGCATCCTCGAGGAGGGTGCCGCAGAAACACAAAAACACCAAAAAAGAGTCAGAACCGGCAAAGATTGGAGGGGAAAACTCCGCCGAAGCCGCGTTGCCAGAGGGATCTCTACCTTCTCCAATATCTCCAACTTCATCACCATGATGAATAGGGAGTGGTCAATCTCTAGACTATGGGTTTGTGGCACTAGCTCTCTCTCTCTCTCTCTCTCTCTCTCTCTCTCTCTCTCTCTCTCTCTCTTGTTCTTCGTAGATCTAGTACCATATGAGCTGCCCAACATGATTATGGTCATATATGTAATTTCTATGTGGTGGATCTTTATTCTATGATTTGATATATGAGATTGGAACCTATCTATGTGCAAGATGTATTGATATATGCATATAATGTACCCCGTTCTTAATTGCTTGTTTTGATCCAACTTGTATGCGAGGGAAACTATCAAACTTCATAGAAAATGTTGTGGACCATTTCGTGTCATGGATAAAGTGGGCAAGATGGCTTAAAAATTGTTGTCGCTAGAAGGAGTCAAAATCCATCCAGTTTTCCACATCCGTCAATTAAAGGAACACATTGGCCATAGCGTCATACCGAGCCAGATTTAGCTCGGATTGATGATGAAGGCAGATTCATACAACACCAACTACAGTGTTGTAGATCAGGCATATACCAAGAAAAATTGTTGTTGTAGTTCATTGGTCGATTCAGTGGGAAACTTTATTAGCCAAATAAGCTACATGGGAAGACGCTGAATTTATCAAAAAGGTTTCCCTGTTTTTTCATTTCAATAGTGGAAGAAAGGCATGAAGCAAACTCAACTCATTAAGGACAAAAATCTACTAAGGGGGCAATGTCAGTATATTGACGATCTACACAGAGTATTCCTCTCCTCCAGGTAATAAACGGTGATCACTAAAGGCATCAACGGTCGAGATGAGAAGATATCACTTTGTGATTATTGTCATTTTAGGCAAACTATTGTTTACTTCTTCACGTAATTGTTGTTTCACCCCCAACTTACTATACTATCATATGGAAGTCCATCTGTGTTGGCATCTAGGATCATCTCTCTATTATTCATCAAGCACAAACCGTAAAATACTATATTCTATACAAGCCCTAATTCGAGGTATCTTACATGAAGCTATTTCTCATCTAGATCCACAAATAACTATGTGTTCATCTTGATTTGTGATTTATCTGAGATGTTTGTCATGTTGACTCCATGCGGGACCTGCAAAAATAACCATATGAGACTGATCCAATCCGAGAGAAAACCTCACAAGATTGCACTACACAAAGAACATGTGGTATGCACCCATCTAACTCGTGCAACCGGCCGGTGCACCCAAAGAAGGAAAATGCAAGCAACATTTTGTATAATATTTCAAAACTAATTTAGCACAATGATACACTACACATCTACCACGCCACAAAGTTTAAATTTCAAATTCTATCCATGACTCAAGAATAAAAAAGACAAACCACGTTATGTATAGTACTTACTTGAAGTTGGAGCATGAATTGAGCCTATTCTACTAGGAGAGCTAAAATATTCATTTATGTTTCTTGAGATTTCTTCGAAATTTCCATTTGAAACTTTGTGTGTTTGTGACATAAATGATGCACATTGTATCCATGTGGTAAATTATTTTTGATATTTCAATCATGTTTTCATGTATTTTTTTAGATAGTTTTCATGTATTTCTTTACATTGGTTGTTTGCATGGCTTTAAGGCGCATCTGGTACTATATGAATTTTATTGTACAAGTTTTCATCAATGATTTGAATTTATTTTTAATTAAAGTCAATGTCACTCATGTAAATGTTTGAACAACATTAAAATTGCTAATGTGCGGAGTTGGTCAAACGCAAGAGATAAATGGTAACAAGTAACTCTCATTTGCTAGGATCCACCCATGGGGCAAGGTAGCTCCCAGAGCATCCAGGCTTAGATTCGTCGATATAGCGGCAGGTGATTTTGAGTCACTGGCATGTGACCCCACATGCAGCGAACCCACAAGTCAGCTGGCGCTTAGTCAGCCAATTGGCCGACGGCTAGTGTGTTTTATAGTATTCAATTATTTGTGCCCTGATCCACCCATCTGAGTACGTGATAGCCCAACATTTGAGAAAGTCATTCATAAGAAAAAAGTTGCATTTGGAATAATTTTATACATACAGAGTTGAGTAAATCAGAAATTTATATTATTCAATCGTGTTTGCTTCCTCATCGAGCCTAAGTAAGTATCTGGTGATGTAACATCGCACTAGTGAAAAACGTGCCATCAGTCCCGGTTTATAAAGGCCTTTAGTCCCGGTTTCCTAACCGGGACAAAGAAATCGGGACTAAAGGCCTACCCCTTTAGTCCCGGTTCGGTCACAAACCGAGACTAAAGGCACTCACGGGGCCGCGTCGAGTGTGCATGACCTTTAGTCCCGGTTTGTAATATGAACCGGGACTAAAGGTTTTTTTTTTAATTTTTTTCTAAAAAGAAATTTTGTTTTTTTTTCAATTTTTTCTTAAACCTTTGAATTATTTGACTCGTTAATCTCCCACATCTCTCATTTTTAACACTAATTATACTTAATCTTAGTTCAAATCGTACTTACGGTCAAACTTCCCGTCTGGTCACCCATCCTAGCACTACTTCACCCCAGCAGCTTAACTTCTTCATTCCATCTCTCCCACCCGTGCGAAGCGCCCTTATATCTTGTTGTCAAGACTAGTATATCAATCCTATTAACTCATATCGATATGTGACACTTTTTTATTTTTTGAAATTAAGAACAACTATTTTTAGTAAACAACAATAAATAATTAATAATAACATTTTATTCTAATGAAAGTAAAAACTAATTAAATTAATATTTTATTCATTTTTGCCATTTATTCATTTAATATGACATAAACAATATCTTCAAATCTGTAAATCGAAATTTAACATATAATATATCCATTATTATCAGAAAAATGCGAGAAATTCAAATATGACATAAAAAAATACTAAAATAATTTAATTTCTGAAATATTTTTTTTTCTTTTCGAATTTTAAGAATCCAAAACGGCCTAAGTATGTTGAAATCAAAGAGCTATTTTTTTCTGCACGTTTTGATAGGTTGTACTTTTTTTACATGGTATACACAAGTTATGGCCATTTGAATTTTTATAATATTTTTTTGTAAATTATGTCGAAATTTATATTTGTTAATTTTTGTAACAACTAAATCACTTAATATAACTACAGTTCGAAAGATTTTATTTGTAGAATTTTTTATAATTTTTTGGCATGATTTTGAATCTAGAAAAGACGATCTCCAGAAGGATTTGTGCCCATTTTACTGTCACGGCAGAACTTGAGATTTTTTTTTGCCACTTTCTTTAGTCCGGGTTGGTGAAACGAACCGGGACAAAAGGGATTGGCACCGGGACACATCTTTTAGTCCCGGTTGGTGATACGAACCGGAACTAAAGGTCCCGTTTGACCCGAGACTAAAGATTGCTGGCGTTCTAGCCGTTGGAACCGGGACTAATGCTCACATTAGTCCCGGGTCCAACTATAACCGGGATTAATGCTCCGAACTAGGATGGACGAATGACTCTTTTTCTACTAGTGTCGGAACGAGTCATTCGTAATAAATGTTAACAATTTGCATTTTCATGGTTTTTTTTGAACGGTACAGGGGTCGAAGACCCCAGAAGCTGCTCAATTATCCAAGCGGTGGGTACAATACAGAAAAGCACCTAAAGAAGGCGCAGGCTAAAAGCAGGACTTGCAACATTGCAAAGAAACCCCTGAAACTAGAAATAAAAAAGCAATCGGGTCCCCGGGATTCTTCTCCACCGCAACCGACGACGAGCTCCTTCCGTCGGACTCCATGGCGCCGCCGGGGACGAACCACTTGGCAACACCTAGGAGGGAAACCCGACGAGAAGCTCCGCACAGGGCCTCCGACTTGGAGGTTGGAGATTGCGCAGACATGGCGCAAAACGGTCGCCCTTCGACCAGAGCAGGCAACAGCTCCATAGTTGAGCCACTGCGATTTTGCCTCAGAGGGAGCAGCTTGAGGAGAAGCAGAAGAAAGTTGATGAAGGCTCCCCGTCCACTGGAAGCCACCACCTCGATGACTCCAAGCAGAAAGGTCGCACGCCATCCACCAGCACCACTCCTCCAGGACGATCTTCCCCGCCGGAGAGATCACAATCCATCGGCGAGGAGGAAGAATAGAAGGACCATGGACGCCAGACCTACCCTCGCCGCCACGGCCGGCAATAGGGATCGCATCCACCGCCTTCCTGGCACCGCACCGCTCCTCCTCGCCACCTCGGCCGGCCAGGAGCGCCACCGCACCATTACTGCCTCCACACCGATGGAACAAAGCGGCTTTATTGACAGAGAGGACCTCCCCCACGTCCACCACAACGTCCTCCTCCGACCACCGGAGCACCATCGCGAGGAACAGGGAGAGGAGAAATATCCAGATCCAGCCGGAGAGATCTGGAGACTTCCTCCCTCGGGCACATAGCCCAGACACGGCATAACGCCAGACCCTACACCTACGACCTCTACAAGAACCTACATCTACACCGGCGCCATCCTCCCGCCGCCACTCACCGGCTAATCCGGCAAGAGAGGCACGAGAGGGGCCCGGGGAGGAGAAGGGGACTCTCAAGGGGAAGTTGCCTCTCGTTTCGTGCGAGGAGGAGAAGGGGAAGCTCGATGACGACTGGTGGAACGCCTATGGCGGTTACCGTTCCAACCTACTCTCGCCCCACCTTCTACTTCGCATTTTCATGGTAGAGCAATGATGGAGTAAGTTCTGGACAAGCAGCACCATAAGATAAGATCTCAGTACTAGCTAAATTTACATCACGCGCGTACTCCAACTTTTCTGGCCTGACCGATGGATTGGTTCGCTCCCATCTACTGCGCCACGATCCTGCTCCTTGTTTTCCTGCCGACGAGTGCACCCGCCGACACACTTGCCCCCGGCAAGCCGCTCACCCCTGGCACAACCCTCGTCTCCAATGGTGGCGCGTTCGCCTTGGGCTTCTTCTCCCCCTCCAACTCCACTCCGGCCAACCTGTACCTCGGCATATGGTACAACGCCATCCCCGAGCTCACCGTGGTGTGGGTTGCCAACCGAGAAACCCCCATCACGAACGGCACTCTGTCTACGCCGGTGCTCTCCCTTACCAACACTTCCAATCTTGCACTGGTTGTCAGTAACGAGGGGCACGCCCTCTGGACGACCAACGTGCCCGCGAGCTCTTTTTCATCTTCTTCACCGACGACGGCGGTGCTTCTGAACACCGGCAACCTCATTCTCCGGTCGCCCAACGGCACCACCTTATGGCAAAGCTTCGAACACCCTACCGACGCATTCTCCCAGGCATGAAGATCGGGGCCAACTACAAGACAGGCGACCGAGAGAGCTTGGCGTCTTGGAATGGCCCCGATGACCCCTCGCCGGGGAACTTCACCTTCGGCAGCGACCCAAGAACGCTCCTCCAGTTATTCATCTCCGGATTGCTGGCTTGGCTACAGCAGGTACTACCATGCAATCTTCATAGCTAAATCCTAGCGTAAAATCATCGCGGACAGTAGTTTCGTAGTACTAGTAGTACAGAGTTAGCTTGGTGTCCCTACACATTCATATGGTATATTTTTTTTATGTATCACGTTTTATCACATCTTTTTTTTCCAATATTTTCATTGATAGCTATTTTCTTGTGATCATCTTGGTATTGTCTTCTTCAGTTAATAATAACAATAAACACTGAGAATAAAGTTGTATTTGCCAAAAATATTATCCTAATTTGTGTTTATACAATTGTTAGATTGTGTTTGTTACAAACCCTACATGTACGTGTATAGTCTTCATTGTTTGCTAAGCTTGCTAAATCTTCTCTCTATTGCTTTAAGAATATGTTAGGTTGTCCCTATGCTAGATTGGGAATAGTCTTTAAAGAAACATAACTACACCTTAAAATAAAACATAACTACTGATGAAGTATACTTCATTAGGAGCATTCACCGGATGATTAGGGCTCGCTGCGTGCGGAAGTGGGTGAGGTGGTGTAAACCCACTTGGAACAAGTCCACCATAGACTAAAGCCCAAATCACATTGTGGCTCTCTCATCGCCTCCTCGGCCTCTCTCTCCCCCTCCCGCACCCACGATCAATGGCGGATGTAGAATTCTACCACATCGAGGGTCAACATTGTATGACGTGTTGTAATTAGGCTATATCCTAAAACAAATAACCTATTTGTGGAGTATTATATATGGTCATTTTCTTTCTACACCTGGGTCATAGCCCAGGTTTCCCAGGATGTAGATCTGCCCCTGCCCATGACACTACCCTCGTCCAAGCCCTGACGAGACCCTCTGTCCTGGCCATGCACCTCCCGCTCGACCAAGACCACGACGTTTGCACGCCGTCTCCCCCTCCTCGACAAAGACCACTAAGAGGTCGTCCTCCACCGTGGTATTTGAGACGCATGACAGGAGGAGCCAGATCCGGGGCACTCTTCCCCTCCTATTGTGGAGCTCTCCACCCTCTTGTGGTGGTCAAATCGCCTTCCCCGACAGTCGTGAGGGACTTCTGAGCTAGGCACCCCGCCATCTTTGATATGGGCTGCCGGGAGTGGACCCTATACGCGCCTCTATCTCTCGATCTAGGCCCAGAGGGCCCGTATTTGAACTTCACCTCCAATATTCGACCTCACCTTTTTGTTATTCTTTTTTCATGATTTTTTACTTACATATTTCTTGTGTGGATCTTCGTATTCTTGTGTTTATGTTTGTGTTTGTTATTACAAGTTACAGTACCTTGTAAACACACAACTAGATCTGGATGGGAAGTTATGAAAAATCGTTTAGTGTTTGTTATTGCTTCACAATACTTGGCAAACACATAGCCAGATCGTTGCGAAAAAGTGTGAAGAATTTTTTATTGTCTCAAAATCGTTACCCAAATTCGTGTACAAATACACAGTACTTTATAAAGGTAGCAACAGATCCTTGTGAAAAAGTGAAGAACTTGTCATATCATTATGTGTAACTCATCACAGTAGGGACTTCCTTGCAAGACATCAACAAACTTTGGGGTCGTTTTGCAAAAAATATTCACCGGTCCTACAATAGGTCCTACAATAGGTTGTTATAGTTCCCTCCAAACGGCTTGATTGGTTATGTAATCTATATCACTCATAAAGCAAAAACCAACTAACACTTTAATAACCGTCTATCTCTATATGCAAGCCCATTCAATTTTCCACATCATAATTTTTTTATCCATCAAATATAGAACCTTTCATGTCGATTACAATTTATCCTCTTATTTCATGCATCTTATATCCTTCCATATACACAATAGAATTCTTATAAATATTTTTCTGCTGCGTGTGTAATATGCTTCCTATTTATTTGTACTACAAACACCATATGATATTTTTCATGCTCCTTTATGAAGGTACAAGGAAGGAGAGAAATACGATCAAAGTTGTATTGCCAGTTTTAGCATTCGTTCTGGTGCTTACATGCATATCGGTTGTGAGATGGGTTTGTATGTTTAAAGGTACAATATGTTTTTTCTCACCATGACATGGAATTAATCAACTCTTCATTATCCTCGTGTCCTTATAAATGCTCATTAACATTTGGAAATAGGCAATAGACGTCGCAGGGTGTTTATGCTAGAAGACTTGGACACTGCTAAAGGCCTTAGAGCAGGAAATCCCACCGAAGGTTTTGAATTTACATTGGTAAGATTTAAATATCTTGTAGCCGTGACAAACAACTTCCATGAATCATCGATGATTGGACAAGGCGGTTTTGGCAAGGTTTACAAGGTAAATCGTCTATTTTTTCTACTTTTCTTGATTAAATCATGCATGAATCATAATCTCATATATACCTTTTGAATTGCAAAGGAAACATTACATGGTCGAGAAGTTGCAATCAAAAGACTCATCGGAGATTCCGACCAAGGAATTGCGGCGTTCATAAATGAAGTTGTTCTAATTGCCAAACTACAACATAGGAATTTGGTTATAATTTTGGGATGCTGCTCAGAAGGAGAAGAAAAGCTGCTGGTTTTTTAGTACATGTCGAACAATAGCTTACATTCTCTCCTTTTTGGTACATCTAACACCCTCTGAAACTTTTGACTCATGTAGCCAACACAACTGGTTTGTGTCTAATCATCATAGGAATTTTGTTGTGTAGACAGAGAAAGAAAAGCAATGCTTGATTGGACAACAAGAATTAAGATAATCAAAGGGATAGCTAAAGGGATTTTATATCTCCATCAAGATTCAAGAATGAAGATAATTCATAGAGATCTTAAAGCAGGCAATGTTTTGCTGGATGAAGAGATGACACCCAAGATCGCAGACTTCGGTATGGCAAGGATTATTTGTGACAACCAACAGAAAGCAAACACCAAGCAAGTTGTCGGAACATAGTGAGTGGTGAATTATATGAATTTGAAATACAATTGAATCTTGGTCACATGAAAATAACTCCCTTTGGCCCAATATCAACAGTGGCTACATGGCACCTGAATATGCAATGAGAGGTATATTTTCTACCAAGTCCGATGTGTATAGCTTTGGTGTGTTGACCTTGGAGGTTATTATCGGTGTAAAGATAAGCTCTATGCGTCACATAACAGAGTTTGACAATCTCATTGTCCACGTGAGTATAAGAATTTTTTTTAATTTGAATTGTATAAATCTAAGTTTCTTAAGCTCCACAACAAAGTTTCAATGCGATATTTTTTTCAGGCATGGAAACTATGGAAGGAAGGAAATGTGGAAGGTTTAATAGACTCTAGTATTGTGGAAAGCTCTGTAGAAAATGAAGCTTTGGTTTATGTCCAACTAGGCCTCTTGTGTGTGCAAGACAATCCCGACGAGAGGCCATTCATTTCATCTGATGTATTTTTTATTGAGAACACTAGTGTCGCACTCCCCATACCAAATAAACCCATATATATTGCACATACAGATAATGACATAGAGCATGTAAGGGGTACTTGAAACTCAAATAATGGCATGTCTCTCACAGTTCTAGAGGGAAGGTAGACTAAAGATTCGTTTTTCTAATTTGATACCATTTTCTTAAGTAGCCTTATGGACATGGAGATATGTATGGGTGGGTATGAAGGTACATTATGTATATTATATGCTTCCATTTTCAGTCCGTTGGTATGTTGTGTCTAAATATGTGATATGATGAAATCAGAGTACATTCTTAGTGGGAGCACATTTTACTGTGTAATAAATTATGTTTTAGTGTCATAAATAACTACAAAACTCATCATACTTTTACTCAAAGACACATTGATAGTGAGATGACACTTTAGCACTCTACCGAAATCACCATAGTCCATGATTTGGGTGCTTTCCTAGCGAGGAAGCTTGACAAGCTTGGGTTGTTTGGTTGTGCTTACATCTGGATTTTAGATTTTGGTTTATAAGCCACAAAACACCTAAATAGGTGCTTTTCTCTTTTAACTGGATATAGTTGTATGATGGTAAAACCAAAAGCAAAACCAAAAGCATTTATTTGGATGCTTTCGTGGCATATAAGCTAAAAGCCAATTTTAAGCCCAAACAAACACCCTTGTTCTCTTCCACCCCATTTGGTGCTTGGCTCCATGGTATGTGTTAGAATTGTGGAATCAGAATCAATTATATATATTGAAGTGTTTTCCTTCCACTATAATTAAAATGCTAGAATGATCTTAAAATCTCTACGAAGTTTGGGGCGAATCGTGTAACCAGGATTGCCCACAAGGTGACTAGACCATTCATGAAAACACTATGAAGGTTGGCAAGAATCACGACCGAGATTACCCACAAGGTGATTAGACCAACCCAGTCAACCTTTATGCCCGAATGACATATCCTTGAGGATGTTATCGTGCTTCATAATATCATTAATAAACTTCAGTGAAAAAGATGAATGGTATCATGTTTACCGATTTTGAAAATTTTCATGATAAAGTAAAATGACCGTTCCCACAACAAGATTTGTGTATGAAAGGTTTTGCACAAAAAGAATGTGTGAATGGATTAAGAAATTTGTTTAAGGGTGGTGTTAAAATAAGTCAATGACAACACTGGCCATTATTCTTTAGCCATGGAAGGTTTGAGACAAGGCGATCTTCTCATATGCTTTTCAACATTGTGACGAATACATTGACAATCCTTATTGTTAGGGAAACAGAGGATGGTCACATAGAAAGACCTCATACCCCACTCGGTGGAGGGTGGTGTTTCAATCATGTAATATGCTGATGATACTTTTATATCTATGGATCATGACTTGGAGAAAGTTTTGAATATGAAACTCATCACATGCATGTTTGAACCATTGTGAGGCCTTAAAACTAACTTTTACAAAACCAATTTTTTTGTTTTGTTTTGGCAAGGAAAAAATACGGAGAACGAATACAAAATCTTGTTGGATGTGACATCGGCTCTTTAACCCTTTATATATGTAGGCGTCCCGAATAAAGTATGAAAGATTGCCCGATAAAAAATATAAGCCGATTAATAACTGTTTTGAGAGAAAGTTGGGTAGCTAGCATGAAAAGTTGCTCTCATATGAAGATGGACATGTTCTCGTAAGTTATACATTATGTTCTTATATGTTTACGGTGGTTCGCTTCCTAAAGACAGTTTTTGCTAAAGAGGGAGTAGAGATTTAGTGTACACGGGCACCATGCTCCCTTCGTTTTGAAAAACATAAAAAAATAGTATTTTGGGTTTTAAAAATTGAAAAATATCTTAAAAATACATGTATATTGTCTATATATTTGTGCGAAATTTCTAAAAATACATATGTTTTGTAGGAAATTTATCTTTTGGGTGTAGCCCAAAACACAACATATTTTAAAATGAAATGTCTGCCTTACATTCTAGATGTATGTATGTTATATATTTATTTTAGAATTTTTGGAGACCAAAAAACATAAGGTTTATAACTTTTCAAAAGAACAGGAGCACCGGTGTCCACGTTACAAAAGACAGCTTCCGGGGTACATAAACCACTGCACTTTCATCGATCTGGGTCTTTTTTGGCAAAGCGGACGCGAAGAAGTGGAAAAAGCACATGCCCAGCGCCGGCGCCCCTCTCGCCGTCTTCCTAGTTTCGTCCCTCAAGTCCGGTGCGCGCCTCCGCCACGGGGAGCAGCTCCACGCGCTCGCTGCCAAGTCGGGTCTCCTCGTCTCCAACCCCTTCGTCCGCAACTCCCTCCTCGCCTTCTACGCCAGGCTCCCCTCCTCCCAAGCACCAGCGCTCGCCCACCAACTGTTCGACGAAATACCCCTAACCCTCCGCGACCCCGCCGCCCACAATACCCTCCTTGCCGCGCTCGCTCGCGCGGGCCGAATTGACCTCGCGCAGCGCATGCTCGCGGAGATGCCCCAGACCCAGAGGGACACAGTCTCATACACCACCGTCTTGACTGCCCTCGCGCGCGCCGGCCACGCAGAGGATGCCCTGGCGGTCTTCCGCGGCATGCTTGCCCAGGGCATGCCTCCCAACGAGGTGACTCTCGCGGGCGTTCTCACGGCGTTGGCCCATGAGTGGGCGCCGGTGCCAGTGGGTGTGGCGCATGGAGTCACCGTGCGACGCGGGCTTGATGGGTTTCTCATTGTAGCCACCAACCTGGTCCATGCTTATGCGGCAGCGTCACAGGTTTGTTCTGCCCGTGAGATCTTTGAGGAGATGCCGTGTAAGAACACAGTCACCTGGAATGCCATGGTTAACGGCTATGTGAAGGCAGGGATGGTTCATGTGGCTGCTGAGGTATTTGGGAGGATCCCGGAAAGGGATGTGGTCTCTTGGTTGACGATGACAGATGGGTACATCCGTGCAGATTGTAAATCAGAAGCCCTCAGGGCATATGCTGGCATGATGGCTGAGGCGAGCACGAGGGGCAACGAGGCTCTGCTTGTCGATTTGATAAAGGTGTGTGCCCGGCATGCTTCTGTTTTGGAAGGGCAGCAACTCCACGCAGTCATTCTGAAGGATGGTTTTGATGGCCATCTGTTTGTACAGGCGACCCTTATCCATTTCTATGGTTCTTGTGATCGTCTTGACCTTGCCCGGATACAATTCAAATCATCAGACAAGTCACACATTGCATCTTGGAATGCTATCATGTCTGGTCTACTGCGGAGCAACCTAATGCAGGAAGCAAGGAAACTGTTTGATGACATGCCTGAGAGGGACACCATTTCGTGGAGTACTTTGTTATCTGGGTATGTACAGAGTGGACATTCAAACATGGCTTTGCAGCTATTCTGCTTGATGCTGGGGGCTGGTGTTGAACCGAACGACGTCACCTTGGCGAGTACTCTATCCGCAGTTGCTGATTCTGGCACATTGCAGCAAGGCAGATGTATTCATCACTATGTAGTCAGCAAATCAATTGAACTTACCGATAACCTGAGTGCTGGGCTGATCGATATGTATGCAAAGTGTGGTAGTGTCGCTGATGCAGTTCAAGTATTCAGTTATGTTAAGCGTAAGTCATCTTCAGTGTCGCCTTGGAATGCTATAATCTGCAGTTTAGCCATCCACGGCCATGCGCACATGTCACTTGGACTGTTCTCACAATTACAAAGCACCAATATCAAGCCAAACTCAGTCACATACATTGGTGTCTTAAATGCATGCTGTCATGCTGGGCTGGTAACCGAAGGGGAGCACCACTTTGAGTCCATGAGGAGAGAATATGGAATCCAACCAACAATTAAACACTATGGTTGCATGGTTGATCTTCTTGGTCGAGCTGGACACTTGGAAGAGGCAGAGCATCTTATCGAGATGATGCCGATGAAATCAGATGTGGTGATATGGGGCAGCATCCTTGCAGCTGCGAAGACCCATGGAAATGTAGCCTTAGGTGAAAAGGCCGCGGAAGAACTGGCCAAGCTTGATCCAAACCATGGAGCATCCAAAGTGGCCTTGTCAAATATCTTTGCCGATGCTCGTCGTTGGAACAATGTGTCATTAGTGAGGAAGGAACTCCAGGACGAAAATTTGGAGAGGTTATCTGGAAGAAGTGGAGTTGTTCGATAATAGGTCATGACGTTTCTTGATTGGACTCTTGTGCAAACTGCTCTTAAATTGAGAAATTATGATAGCAAGCAGCTTCTTTTGTGTGATAATTCATTCTGTTTGATGAGCATATAGTTATCATTCTTTGCTCATTTAAACTAAAGAAATAAAATGGCAGCAACTGAATATATGACAAAGCTGACAGTCAATACACTTCCAGAAAACTGCTATTTTCTTCTTGGGGCAGTTACACTATGTAAAAACTGCTATTGAGAAAATCTGTGTACGAACTTTAGATCAAAATATTCAATTGCACGTTTCTTTCCATTATGTCGCATGTGCAAATCCTTAAAATAATATGTCTTGCTTTCTATCCTTTTGTACCAAATTTGCCTAGCTGTTATTTCTTTAAATTCTGCACTGTGTTCAAATCACATGTACTAATCAGGGAAATGTTAGGATGCTACGATAAATTGAACAGTCTTTCTTGACATAATATATGGCTTAACTTAATTGTTATTACATATTTGCTTCATATATGGGCCTCGTTATTGCTCTCCGAGCATCACAGTTTTCGTGTTCAGATTCTATGAATGTTGATTTAAGATTACCAACCTCAGATTTGATTTGCTCTTCCCTGTACAGTTTTTTCACGCTCGATTATTTTTTTCATTTGCCGATCTCATTGGATACATGGTTGGCATGTCAGGGATAGTTAGCTCTGCTTTGGTAAAATAACTGACAAGTGCTGATCATGATTCATGACAGTTAGCTCTAATAAAGGTTGTTGCTAGCTGACTGTGGATCTTCTGGAAGAATTCATTGTAAGGTTTGCTGAGGTCAAAGTTGACAGGTTCACCAGGCCCTTGGCTGCGTGAGTGCAAAGAGGAAGCACTCCATTGTCGCCTGAATGCATGCAGGACATGGCAGTAAGGTAACAAAATAAAACTCAGTTCGATCACCATCCTACCTTGGAAACCACTGGCCTATCAGTACCAGCAATCTGCATACTATGCAACAAACTTTACCAAGCTTACCATCTAGACTGACTCCTGGAATTCCTAGATTTTTTACAATCTGACTTGCTACAAACTCAGGAATACAAAAAGCAATAACAACTCAACTCTCGTTGTTGCAGAAACCATCAAACGCAAGCTACCTCTCCTTGAAAGCCAAGTAACAACAAGAAGAAAAGAGACGCAGAGGGATGAAAACCTAGCAGGCTACATGAGGCTGGCCCTTGGGGAGTGGAAGGAGTATGACCTGTGGAAATGATGGCTGTAGTATGCAGTGTAGTGGACGATGTATATATAGAGTCGTTTGAACAAGGAAAGGACCACGAAGAACCTAGAAAGCATTGGTAAAAAATGGTTTTGCTATTTTCCATTCAACCTTTTTCCTTCTACCACTTAATTAAGCACATCAATTTTGTACTAGAATGATATGGTTTCCTTCCAAATATATTCTTGGTCGCTACTAGAGACAACAAGAAAAAGAAGATTGGTTGGGTGATTCTACATATCAGTTTTATAATCCTCGAGAAACTGCAAATTGTCTATTTTTCACTTGCATTGTTGCTTGATCCATTTAGGGTATAATTTCTTCCGGTTTTTATATGACCTATATCCCCTTAAATTTATGGCAGCATCATCATGCATGGATTATACAGTAGGCTTAGCTAAGGTAGAGTGGCAGAAACCAAGCTTAGAAAATTACGATGTCATGAAGAGGTCATTCTGAATCATATTGCTTCATCTGTGGATTATTGGGCAGGTCTTCAACAGGAACAAATGAGCCAGGAAGTGAAGAAGTTGGAAGTTGGTTGAAAGAGTGGTGAGAAGGCGTGCTGAGGTTGCTGCAGAGTTCGATTCTGGGACCTGGAGACAAGGGAGGAGGTTCCTGTCTTGTTTGTTCCGTGATGCATGTGTTCAAGACCTCCAGTTGTGTGGCATGCTTCGGTGGCCACACAACTTCAATCGTATCTCCGATGCAATAACTCACATGCCTATACATTTTATTAAAGAGATGCAACGTTTGTGTATGGTGATCTAGTTGCATTCTCAAGTAGATATGGAGATGTTCTGGCGGGCGATGGGTGCATAAGTGGAGAGCAGAAAGTTCCATTTTATAGGTTAGTAACCTGAATGCTTGATTTTCGTATATATATGCTGGTGGTTCGGGTTGTTTATCTGCTATGTAAGAGCTTTCTTGTTTCAAATAGTGAACTTTTATCATTGACAATTGCAGAAATCACATCTCGGTTTTGATACTTGTTGCAGCAGAGACACTGTTCCTCCATGTGTCGAAGGAAATGATGTGAAAGAGAATGCAAGTGCTTGGTTGATATTGTGGCACAACCCACACCACCACATCCTCAGGAACGCGCTGTAACTTTTTATTGCTGAACAAAATCAACCACAAAATCAGGTATAGCATCTCATCTCTTACTGACATTCATTGCATCTCTATTATCTAACCGGACTCATTTCTTCGCCTCCGTGGTGAGGCCAAATCCGAAGGGGAACAGCGGGTCATAGTGTTTGTCGCCGACGTTCATCGGCAGCTGGTCCACCGACTTGAACCATGTCCTCGCCAGCTTCCCTGAGAACCCGTAGTCGCCAAAGAGCACGTCGGCGACGCCCTGGCCCTCCGTGCCGGGCAGCCATGCGGCCACAAACGCGTCAATGACGCCGATGTACGGCTCCACCACCAGCGGCCTGCCAGAGATGAGCACCACCATGCATTTGATGCTCTTGCAGACATTCTGAATCACGGAGGGGCCAGGGGCAGGGATCGTCAGGTTCAGGTTGTCGCCGGACGTCTCAGCGTAGGGGGGCTCGCCGACCACCACGATCGCGTAGTCGTACTTGTCACTTAAGGTGGTGCTGTCTGGGTTCTCCGAGAAGACCACCTGGGTGCTGGGCTCCACGGTGGACTTGATCGCTGAGAGGATTGTCGTCCCTGTTTCATCACATGGTTACATAAAATTTTGCCCCAATGGTCAAAACATTACCACAAATTAGCACAAACAATGAAACAGGAGACGCCATTTACCGGTAGTGTTCTTGTTGCCAGTCAATCCTTGCCATGTGATTGTCCATCCTCCACACTGGTTTCCCAAGTTATCGGCGTTGCTTCCAGCGACAAGGATCTTACCGGCCTTCTTCGGTAGAGGCAACAACGGAGTGTAGTCAGATTTTCCATTTTTCAGCAAAACCAATGATTTCCTGACGGCTTCCCGAGCGAGTTCCCGGTGTTCCTAAAAATGGGAGGGAACTTATTAGCTAGGATTCTAGGTTCTCGATGAAATTAAGTGTGAGAGAAAGTAAATGCGATATTTAGAACTAACTTGCTTTCCGAGTTCACCAGCGAGACTCGGGTCAGCATAAGGGTTCTCAAAGAGACCCATGGTGAACTTGACCCGAAGAATCCTGTAGACAGCATCATTGATTCTGCTCATGGGGATAATGTTGTTCTTAACTTGGGTTGTCAGACCATCAATTAATTCTGTGTAGGCAAAAGGAACCATGATCTGCAAAATAAAGCATTTTAGACCATGATCAAGGGTTAGTCATAGAAGAGATAACAGTTGTCAAGGATGTATCATAAGTCCAGAGCAGTTGTCATAGAAGAGATATCGCTTGTGTTATGAGCTAGCTACTTGGCTTTTGTCCCAAAAAAAAAAAACAAAATTGACAGGACTATGCTTTGCCGAATTTTCAAGGAAATTACCATGTCAATACCAGCACTGATTCCAGCCTCAATTGAATAAGTATAGTTCACTTTTTCGGGAGTAGTGATCCTATCAATTCCTTGCCAGTCTGAAACCACAAAACCCTGTTTGCACAAAATCCCAAAAATTGATGGATCAGTATCTCTCAATATACCAGAGGAATTATATATGAAGAAAATATTTTGCTTTTCTAGTGAGCAACTGACCCTAAATTTGAGCTTGTTCTTGAGATAATCAGTGATTAGAAAATGGTTGCCGTGCATCTTGGTTCCATTCCAACTATTGTAGGAGACCATGATAGTGGATACACCTCTGATGATAGAATTATAGTAGGCAGGCATGTGGATAGTCATGAGCCCATGTTCGTCGATGATCGTATTGCCCTCGTTGATCCCGTTGAACGTACCACCATCACCAACATAGTGCTTTGCGCATGCGGCAACTCTCTTACTGCAGGGTTTCATGAGGGTGACAACAAAGTTAGTTCCATTCCATATCAGCAGACTGAATAATCCAGAGAAGACGATTCAGTCACTGTATATGTTGGATATATGTGTATTACCTTCCACCAACGTATGGTCTTCCTGCAGAACCTGGTGGAGAATCTCCTTGCAAGCCAGAGATAATTGTGGTCATTGACTGGACGACCTTTGGGTCTTCACTGAAGCTTTCATAGCACCGTCCCCATCTTGGGTCTCTACAAACCTGATAAACATGAACAAATGAGTTCCTAAGAACAACATGAACACATAGTTGCTATCAAGACTGAAGATCCAAGAGATGTGCTCTTTTATTACCGCAATACAAGGAGCTAAGACGTAAGGAATTCCCGTGGCCCTAACTTCAAGAGCAGTCGCTTCTCCTATCCTCTTTACCAGCTCAGGGCCCCTAGAACCATATCAACATATTAATTTAGACCAAAGCATGCATCACAGTTAGTGTGTGTTTTGGACTTTGCCATAGCTTATTCATATGATTCCATTATCACATCCAAAAGAAAACTATATAAAGTGTCTACCTGGTAGCTCCAAGCCCAACATTATGTGGGAAGATGGTAGCTTTGTAGACGTTATTGTTACCATGCAGCGCATCAATACCGTAGATCATGGGGATACCTAGGCGCGTAGAAAGAGCGTCTTTTTGCATCGCATTGACCATTGAAACCCAGGTCTGAGCAGATGCCTGGGGAGAAGGCACGCTGCCTCCGCCGCTGAGCACGCTACCTGCATCATCGCAGCACATCCAAGTGAAACACAAAACTCTGCAGTTCTTCATCGTTATTTCGAAATATGACTTACCAATGAAGTATTTGGATAGCACCCCCGCGGTGGCGTTTTCCCTCTCGATCTGGGTCATCTGGCCTATCTTTTCAGCGAGAGTCATCCTGCCAAGCAGATCGTTGACGCGAGCACCGATAGGCTGCTTCGGGTCCTTGTACCTGAGATACTCCGCTCTTCCGCCCAGTACCGCTAGGCAGAACATGAGGAGAACGAAGGTGGTCTTGTGCAAACCCCCCATCTTGGCACCGTATCTGGAAAATGCAATGAAACTTTGTGCATCAAGGAAAAAAAAGACAATCATGTGCAAGAATTAGGAGTAGGCCATTGAAAGGCTGTAGAGAAAGGTTCATTTTTGAAATCGGAAGACCAAACGTTAAGACAGGGATATTCAAAGGCTCCTCTGTCTGTCGGCTAAACCATGCTGGGTTTTTTTTTTCTCCAGATTTTGACTGCGCAAGCGTGCGTAAGGTGCTGACACAATATCGCATCTCGACGGAGAACAACCCAAGCTCACAGCAAGTGTTTGAAAGGAACACGCCAAGGTGCTACTGAAAGAATGCAATACCTCGAGAGCACTGACCAGCAATCCGCGAGATGAAACCAGGAACCTACGAGAAAGGCTGAGAAGGAGGAAGTGTGTGAGCAGGAGAGGGAGCCCCAGCCCCTCCTTATAAGGCCGGCGCCTAGACCGAAATCGCCGAGGCAGCGAAAAAAATAAACGAAAGAAACCGTCATTACCATGACTTTAGTATAAACTGGATTTGTTTTTGGAAGCACAAGGAAATGGAAACGATCTTCCGCCTTCCACATTTGTACCGTCACAACTAGAGATCTCGACGGGGGCAGGGCAATATCTACCAGCTGGGACGTCGCTGTGGGCGAGAGATCCTTTGACTTAGATGCTCTCCCACTCACAGATACAGCACACACGGCGCAGTCCACGTTCCGCAGGCAGTTACATATGGTGTCTCTGACCAGGAAGCTTTTCTTGTCAGCCTACCACATCTGTGGATTCTGACCAAGAACAGCCGCATGGGCCTAAGGCCGTGGCTTTTGAGGCAACGCCAGTGAAGGCCCAGGATATAGACGCTTTCCGTGGAGTCTACACGAAGCCCATCAACTCGATTATTAATTGGCCCGTTACCGAGCGCTGCCGAAACAAAAAGAAGTACTATGGACTAGTGAGGAGGAGTGGACGGATTCGCAGGCCGGCACCTCGATGTGCTAGCAGCAGCTCACTCTAATTACCAGGCTGGGAATTGCGAAGGAAAGGCAATGTCATTGGAGACGAGGACTTGGATGCCTACCTCGACCTTTTTGCTAGGCCCCTTTGTTAGCAGCACATTGAAGTGGTCCCTGGCCTATTCGGCTTCCTATTAGACGCCTTACCCATCTGCGACGGCGCACCAGTGGAGTGCCTAGTCTGATTGGTATAGAGGTTTTTCATTCCGTTTCGCTTTACATCTATTTGTAATAATGGATGATCCGGATATTTCTATCGCCCTCTTGAATGCGCGTGGTTTAAACTCTCTTGCCCGTTGGCTAGAGGTGTCGCATGTTTTGTCGCCTGCCAGGGTCACAGTGGTGTGTTTGCAGGAGACCAAGGTGGTGGTTGTCACTGACCGCGCGGTGAGGGAGAGCCTCAGCCCCTCTTATGAAATGTTCTATTTCTTACCCGTGGATGAAACTCATGGAGGGATCCTATTGGCTTGGATGTCCAACTTGCTCTCCATCCCCCGCCCTCATTCTCTAACAATGCGATCAGAGCCCGTATCTCGGCGGATATAGATCATATGTGGTGGTTCACTAGGGTATACAAGCCCCAAATTGATGAAGACAAGCATTCCTTCAGGAGTTGGAAGACGTTCAAGACCTCCATGCCGGACCGTGGATTGTCGCTGGTGATTTCAACTTAATCATTGACCTAGAAGACAAAAACCAAGGTGGTTTGCACCTCCGCATGATGGCCAAATTTAGACGAACTCTAGTTGTGCCCGAGTTTAAGGAGTTGTGCCTCTATGGCCACAGATTTAAGTGGACCAATTAGAGGGAGCAACCTACATTGGAGAAGCTGGACATGGTCTTCTCAACGGTGGAATGGGAGGCACGCTACCCCGGTGCTTTGCTCTTAGTATTGTGATTTGGACCTCGGATCACTTCATGCTACTGTTGTGCCTAGCGCTAGACCTGCACAGTGGACGTAGATTCTAGTTATAGTCCTTCTGGACTAGAGTGGATGGCTTCATGGACGCGGTTCAAGAAGCATGGATGACACAGTAGTGGGAGACGGATCCCTTCAAGAGCCTAGATCTAAAGCTCCAGGCTATGGCAAAGAGGATCTCTAGTTGGAGCTCCAAATTGATTGGCAACATCAAGATGCAAATCCTTCTAGCCATGGAGCTAATCCTTCGCTTCGATGTTGCCATGGAGACCCGATATCTCCCACCGGAGGAGTGCACCCTATGAAGCCTTAATAAGAAAAAGCTCTGTCTTTGGCCTCTCTAGAAAGGACGTTGGTGTGACAGTGATCACGAATTCTCTGGCTCTAGGAGGGGGATTGAAAGTACATGGATGTCGCCTAGAGGGAGGGGTGAATATAGGTGTTTAAAAAATTACGTTTTTGTCTCTAATAAATACGGAAGAAAACTAGCATTTAACTTATTAAGCATGAAATATGCTAAGGTTCAAATATGTGCACCAACACCTCATGCTAAGCAAGGCAAGCAACAAGATGACAACAAGATATAATACTTCAAGCACGAAGGCTGTCACAATCTAAAGAGCTCGGGTATAGAGATATCACAAAGGATACATGAGGATGTAGTTCTCGAAGTTACTTCCTTGTTAATAGAAGTACATTTCCGTTGGAGAGGTTTTGGGGCCACACAAGGTCTCCCAAGGGCCACAAAGGATCACCTTCTTCTCCTCAAGCACGCACAACAAAAGGTGGGTACTTGTTTCACTAAGTGGTGCTCTTCTCGGTGGCAACTATAAAGTTGTAAAAAGCTTGCGGAAGTCTCCACAACTCAGTTGAAAGCTCCCAACAAACAAGCATGGGGAAAGCTCCACAACTTAATTGGAGGCCCCAAGAAATCCACAACACCTCAACAAACTATCTAGGGTTCCGAGAACCCAAGAGTAAAAGCTTCTCACTTTCACCCAACCGAATCCCCGAGGATAATTCAAACCGATGCGCCTAATGTAATGGCAAGAACACAAGAATTTCTCAAATCCTTCTCTCTTAAATTCCAACAAAGCTACAAGATATTGTGGGAGAATAAGAGAGGAAGAAAAAAATATGGAAATCTACAAAAGACTCCAAGATCTATATACAATGGCTTCCCCTCACCTAGAGGAGAGATTGATTGGTGGAAATGTATATCTAAGTCTTCTCTCTCTTTTCTTTAAAAAAGATGCAATAATCATAAGAGGAGTAGAGAGATAGGGAAAACCTTGAAGGTCAACTATGGAGGAGAGATAAAAACATGGAAGCCACTACTCTTGGAGAAGAAGGGGCCTTAAATATGTCCCCACAAAAATTGGACATTGGAGAATAATTTACCTTGGAGTCTCCAGTCAGATAGGCAGGGTCTCTAGGTTAAGTCCAGTACCCACCTTACAAGTGCATCTCTATGAGAAATGTGACATTCTAAAACAACTCATGATCATAAGAAAAATTCACCTTGCAAGGATATATGCACATATGTAGGCAATAATCTAGTCATTTGGGAGATAAGAAGAAACAACATTTTGTTCATTTGAGTTATCTTTTGTTGTCACTTGCTGCCATTCATCCATGATCCATTAAACAAGGTGCATGCATTTAGTTTCTAATGTTGATGATGGTGAACAACACATGAAAAGATAAAAGAAGAAACAAAGGTGTTAGAGCATGGAACGGGCCGGCCAAAGGAGGGAGCACAGAGCAGGCTGGCCGGCGGGAGCCTGATGAGCAGAGTGGAAGTGTCTGGCGAGGTCGAGCTCTAATGCGGGCACGATCACAAACCAATATGCGTGTCCGTGGGATCGGATGGGAAGGCAATGTCGGCGAGCTCGAACAGAGATGGATCTCGGATGCATGACGGGGCATGGACACATTTTGAAATGAGTTGAACTTAGGAGGGAAGAATTGTAAAATATAATTTGTATAGAGGCTATGATATGTAATATGGGTAGATGGAGTAATTATGTTCCATCTATATCCTATATACAACATCGTATTTAGTTATTATTTTTATAAAGAGCATATATTAACAACATGGACGGAGGGAGTACTTGTGTTTGATCTATATCCCACTAGTAGCAAAAGGCCTAGTGACGGGCTTCGGAAAAGAAGGATGACGGTCGTCACATGATAGGTAGCATAACAGTCACATGAGAACATTCTAAACTCTAGTAGACCCAGTGTTAGTGACATCGTCGTCACCCAAGCGGTCCCAAAAAAAAGGATGACGGTCTGCTAGAGTCGTCTTGCTGCATGCCAAAGGGACCGAGCTAACACTGCTTCTGCGTGCCGGAGGGGCCATCCTCGCCCTGCCCGTGCTTCTGCCGCTGCTGGCTCTCGCTAAGGACCTCGTACTGGACCGCCATCACCCAGAGATCAAGTAGGAGATCCCTGACCAAGGGGTCATCCTCCTCGTGATGGTGGCGCGCCAGCTGCCTCTCTGCCTATCGGTTCTCCCTCTCCTCGGCCCTCGTGGCGATCCTCATGCCATCCGGCGCAAACAGATGCGCCATGCGACGATCATCCTCGAAGTTGAGGACCGCTCTCACCCTAAGTGCTGGGTTGTGGTGCAGTCGTTGGCGCGGGTCGCCTGCCACGGGCACCTGAAGGTACCAAGCTGGATCTTCATGTTATCCACTATGATCTGAGCTGCCCAAGTCAGGGTCCTCGTGGGTTTCCGGTGAACACCACGAAACTTCGGCTCCGGCTCCGACATCATACTAATTAAATAGTTAAACAACAATATTTTATACAACTGTTAATCAACATATAAGAAATGAATATATATGTATATTTGCTACATCTATCCCTAAAGTTATCTAGATTTTCTACCCCTAAAATCATCTACACTAAAATCATCTATACTAAATCATCTAAAATCATCTATCTAGGTTTTGTACCCCTAAACTATCACTATCTAATTAACAAACCCATATCTCTATATCTACAATTTGAGACAAAACTTAGAATCTAAAACACTATCTAACATGTTTATCTCAGAATTTCTAATATCTAACACTATCACTATATAATTAACATATGCATCTATAATGTTAAAACGCATTAAAAGCGGGAATTGGAGGCGTGGAAGGTGGCACCGAGGTCGTGGATGGGGAAGCTGCGGCGAGTGGCTCGGGGACAGGGCAGGGAAGTTGCAGCGACCGTCACGGATGGCAACGGTGGTCGTGATGGCCATGTAGGGTTCGTGGCATAGAAAACAAAAAAATCTACCGCAAGAACAAATAAAACCAAGATCCAATCTATGAAAAGCCAAGATCTAATCTATGAGATAGGTGCAACGAGATAGAAGAGAACTAACCCTCGAAGATCCAAAGCCTAAGCGAGATCTAATCTCGTGGTTGATGAAGATGATCCTTCCGATGCTGCGATCTGGTAGCACTTCCGCACTCGGTCACACGTACGGAGTTGATGAAGACCTACCTCTCCTCATTCCAGCGTGCAGCGGAGGTAGTAGATCCCCTCGGAATCCCAGCAGCACGACGACGTGGTGGTGGAGGAGAATTCCTGCAGGGGTTCGCCTAAGACGACGCAAGAAGAAGGAGGAGGGAGGATATGTGGCTGCTAGGGTTGGGTAAGGGGCAAGGGGGCCGGCCACCCCTCCCCTCTATTTATAGAGGGGGTGCGTCTAGGGTTGCCCCCCTTGGCCCACTTCCTCCTAGGGACGACGCAAGGGAAGGGAGGGGAAGAAAACTCCCCCCAAGTCTATCCCCTATTCTTTAGGGATTTGATATTATCCCTAGGGGCTGGCTAGATGGGCTTCTTGGGCCTGGTGCAGCATTCCCTCAGCCCATGTGGCCCCTCCTGGGGTGGTGGGCCCACTAGTGGCCCTCTAGAACCTTCTAGAAGCTTCGGTCAAAACATCAAAAACTTTTTCGAACCCTGGAAGGTGACTTCCATTACATGAATCTTATTCTCCGGACCATTCCGGACCTCCTCGTGATGTCCTGGATCCCATCCGAGAGTCCAAACAACATTCGGTCTAAAACTCACATTCCATATCTACTTTAAACAACATTGAACCTTAAGTGTGTCACCCTACGGTTCATGAACTATGCAGACATGATCGGGACACCTCTCCGATCAATAACAAATAGCGGGACCTGATCCATAATGCCTCTCACATATTCAACAATGACTTTGTGATCGAAAGAACCATTAACATATGATACTGATTCCCTTTGTTGCGCGATACTGTACTTATCCGAGGTTCGATCATCGGTATCTCCATACCTAGTTCAACCTCGTTACCGATAAGTACTCTTTACTCCTACCGTTATATGCCATCCCTTATGACCTAGTCACATGCTTGCAAGCCAATTGGATGATATTCCACCGAGTGGTCCCAGAGTATATCTATCCATCATTTGGATGGACAAATTCCATTCTTGATCCATGCGCTTCACTCATAACCAATGCCACCTTTATAACCACCCAGTTATGAAGTGGCATTTGATGCCATCAAAGCACTCATCCAGTGTTGGTGATTAACATGATCTCATGGTCGAAGGATTAGGTTACTATGTATTTGAAAGCTTGTAGCGAAACAAACTTAATGACTTGATCTTATGCTATGCTTACTATGGGTGTGTGTCCATCACATCATTCTCCTAATGACATGATCTTGTTATTAATAACATCCAATGTTCATGATCAGGAAACCATGATCATCTATTAATCAACAAGCTAACTTAACAAGAGGCTTACTAGGGACTCTTTTATGTTTACAAAACATAGAAGTATCAATGTTTCCTATTAATACAATTATGGCATGGGATGCAAACATTTATCATAAACACAAAGATACAATAATAACCACTTTATTACTGCCTCTTGGGCATATCTCCAACAGTCTCCCACTTGCACTAGAGTCAATAATCTAGATTACATGGTAATATACCTAACACCCATGGCGTTCTGGTGTTGGTCAGGAGAGGTTTAGTCAACGGATCTGCCATATTCAGATCTGTGTGTACTTTGCAAATCTTTATGTCACCATCTTGGACATACTCGCGAATAGAATGAAAACGTAGCTTGATGTGCTTCAGCTTCTTGTGTGACCCTGGCTCCTGTGCATTAGCTATGGCACCCATGTTGTCACAATAGATGGCCACTGGGTACAACGCACTAGGAACCACACCAAGCTCAGTAATGAACTCCTTCATCCATATCTCTTATTGTGAAGCCTCTGAAGCAGTTATGTATTCTGATTCAGTTGAAGATTTCACCACAATGCTTTGCTTGGCACTCCTCCAGCTCACAGCTGCACCATTCAAAATAAATATGTATCCAGACTATGACTTAGAGTCATCCGGATCGATGTTCCAACTAGCATCGGTGTAACCGTTTTCAACGAGCTCTTCATCACCTCCATAAGAAAGAACCATATCCTTAGTCCTCTTCAAGTACTTAATCATATTTTGACCGCTGTCCAGTGTTCCACTCCAGGATCACTTTGATATTTGCTGGTCAAACTAACATCATGTGCGATATCTGGTCTCGTACACAGCATGGCATACATGATAGAACCTCTGGACGAAGCATATGGGATTGTGCTCATCCATTCTCTTTCTTCTGTCGTAGTTGTACTTTGAGTCTTACTCAAGGTCTTACATGGCAACAAGGGCAAGAACCCTTTCTTGCTTTTTTCCATTCTAAACCTCTTTAGAACCTTGTCTAGGTATGTACTTTGTGAAAGCCCTATTAAGCGTCTTGATCTATCTCTATAAATCTTGATGCCTAAAATGTGTGTTGCTTCGCCAAGATCCTTCATTGAAAAACTATTATTCAAATAGCCCTTGAAATTTTCAAGAAGTTCTGTATCATTCCCAATCAACAATATGTCATCCACATATAGTACCAGGAATGCACAGAGCTCCTACTCACTTTCTTATAAATACAAGCTTCTCCAAAAGTTTGTATAAATCCAAAGTTTTTTATCACCTTATTAAAATGTTGATTCCAGCTCCGGGATGCTTGATTTAGTCAATAAATGGAGCGCTGAAGTTTGCATACCTTGTCAACATCTTTAGGATCAACAAAACCTTGGGTTGTACCATATACAACTCTTTCTCAATGTCACCATTAAGGAACGCCGTTTTGACATCCATCTGCCAAATCTCATAATCGAAAAATGTTGCGATTGCTAACAAAATCCTCACAGACTTTAGCTTCGCTACCTGTGAGAAAGTCTCATCGTAATCAACTCCTTGAATTTGTCGGAACCCGTTCGCGACAAGTCGAGCTTTTCATCAGCGCCTATTTTCCTTTTGAAAATCCATTTGTTCTCGACAGCCTTGCGGCCATCAGGTAGGTCCATCAAAGTCCACACTTGGTTTTCGTACATGGATACACTTTCGGATTTCATGGCTTCTTGCCATTTGTTGGAATCTGGGCTCATCATTGCTTCCTCATACGTTGCAGGGTCGTCAGTGTTGTCCACCAACATGACATTCAAGACATGGTTATACCAATCAGGAGTGGTACGAACCCTCTTCGACCTGCGAGGTTCAGCAGCAACTTCGTTCAAAGTTTCATGATCATCATCATTAGCTTCCTCCCTTATTGGTGCTGGCGGCACAAAAACATCTTCCGGTGCTACGCTACTCTCCAATCCGAGAGAAGGTTCAACAACCTTGTCGAGTTCTACTTTCTTTCCAGTCACATCTTTCGAGAGAAACTCCTTTTCAAGAAAGGATCCATTCTTGGCAACGAAAACTTTGCCTTCGGATCTATGATAGAAGGTATACCCAATTGTTTCTTTAGGGTATCCTATGAAGACACATTTTTTCGCTTTGGGTTCAAGCTTGTCAGGTTATAACTTCTTTACATAAGCTTCGCAGCCCCAAACATTAAGGAACGACAACTTAGGTTTCTTTCAAACCACAATTCATACGGTGTCGTTTCAATGGATTTAGATGGTTTCCTATTTAAAGTGAATGCGGTTGTCTCTAATGCATAACCCCAAAATGATAACGGTAAATCTGCAAGAGACATCATAGACAGAACCATATCTAAGAGAGTTTGATTATGACGTTCGGACACACCATTACGCTATGGTGTTCCCGACAGTGTCAACTGTGAAATTTTTCTGCATTTCTTTAAATGCATGCCAAACTCATAACTCAGATATTCACCTCTGTGATCAGAACGCAGAAACTTAATCTTCTTGTTACGCTAATTTTCTACTTTACTTTGGAATTCCTTAAACTTCTCGAAAGTTTCGGATTTATGTTTCATAAAGTAGATATACCCATATCTACTCAAGTCATCCATAAAAGTAAGAACATAACGATATCCACCACGCGATGCTACACTTATTGGACCGCACACATTAGTATGTATTATTTCCAATAATTATGTAGCTCGCTCCATTATCCCAGAGAATGGAGTCTTAATCATTTTTCCCATTAGACATGCTTCACATCTTTAAGTGATTCAAAATCAAGTGATTCCAGAATCCCATCGGAATGGAGTTTCTTCGTACGCTTCACTACAATGTTGAAAGAACATGTGTGCCCCTATGTGTGGTTTTGGTAATTAATGACAATGTTTTATGGACTTATGTTTGCATTGAGTTTTACTTATAGGATTTGTCCATAGACAATGCTTGAACCATATGGTGGCTTCAAGGTTGGAATAAGAATAAAGTGAAGAAGATCAAGTGTTGATCAAGGTTTCTTAAGATGATCTCAAGTGTATCATTCCATCCTTATGGTGATCATGGATATGTGAAGATATGCCTAAAAGAGAGGCTCTTCCATAGTGGAGTATGGGGGAGCATCTTCACCAAGCTAGTGCAATCAAGAAAGGTGCTCCATCCCGAGGTGTGGAATATACAAGGCAAAGGTTTGATATTGATAGGGTTTCTTTCTCACTGGTCTCGCGGTGTTAGTTGGAGAGACCGGTTTATAGGATAGATAACCGTACTATCAAGAGGGGCTCTCAAGTGAGTAACTTGATCATATCCCTCGGTGAGAGCTCAAACCTTTGCATACTTGGCATCATATTTCCTGGTTCTTATTTGGTTCTTATCCATGAGAGGTTTTAAGATAGTGTCAATCTCTATGACAAGCTTAAGTTCATCGAAAACGTAGTTCATATGCATTCTCTATTGTGTTTTTGATATTGGAGGTTTTACCGGTTTGTCTTTTATAGATAGGTTAAACCTTTCATCATTTGGTTCTATCCTCCCTTGCTGGACTATGATGGTTCCCTGCATGATCTTGTAGAGCTCGTTACTATCTTCTAAACGAGCCCAAGATCATCAAAATCGGAGTCCGAATGAAAACGTTATGATGGTTTCAGTTTTGCTGTTCCTGCCAGTTTTTAGGGGGGCGGATTATCCGGCCATGGGGGCGGATTATCCGGCCCAATTTTTGGAAAACGACTAAGGACTTTGAGGCGTGGCTCCCAGTAATGGGGGCGGATTTTATGGCCCTTTGGGGGCGGATTATCCGCCCCAAATATCCGCCCCTATACTGAGGCTCGCGCCGCCAAGTCCTTAGCCATTTTTTGGCCCCGGGAACCCGGAATATCCGGAGGAGGGGCGAATTATCCGGCCTGGAAGGTCCCAAACGGTCATATTTCGTTGGGGAGGGGTATAAATAGACCCCTTCTTCCTCCTTAGGCTGGTGGCTTGCATTCTCTCTCTCCTCCATTGTTTTGACCTTCAAGAGCTTGCAAATACTCTCAATCCCTCCCATATTTATTGAATCTTTTTGGGGGATTTGAAAGGGGATATCTAGATCTACAACTCCACCAATTCATCTCTCCTCTATGTGAGGGGAACATATTGGGATCTAGATCTTGGGGTCTCTTTTGTGGATTTCCTTGTGTGTTCTTCCTCTCTTATTCTCCCACTAGCTTTTGTAGCTTTTGTGGAATTTGGGAGATAAGGACTTGAGCACTTCCTGTGTTCTTCCCATTGCATTTGGTGCATAGGTTTGAGTTCTCCTCGGAGGATTTGGTGAGTGAAAGTTGAGAAGCTTTTTACTCTTGGGTTCTTGGAACCCTAGACGGTTTGTTGGTGTTGCAGGTTGTGGCCTTGGTGGCGTTTGTTGGGAGCCTCCGATTAAGTTGTGGAGAAGTGCCCCAACCTTGTGAGAGGTTCCGGTTGCCACTGACAAGTGCACCGATAGTGGAAGTGTGGATCGATCCCGTTGGGGTGAGATTCACCGGATAATAAGGGAGGCCTTTTGTGGCGTAGGTGGTTTGATACCCCCCCCCCTCTCCAACGAGACGTACTCTCTTTATGGGAGAAACTCGGTAATAAATCATCGTCTCCGCGTGCCTCGGTTATCTCTATACCCGAGCTATTTACTTATGCACTTTACTTTGTGATAGCCTTCGTGCTTGATTTCTTATATCTAGCTATCACATAGTTGCCTGTTTTGCTTAGCATAAGTTGATGGTGCACATAGGTGAACCGTAGTTTATATAGGTTTTGTGCTTGACAAAGTAAACGCTAGTTTTATTCCGCCTTTGTTAAGCCTATCTCGTAAAAGTTTTAAACCGCCTATTCACCCCCCCTCTAGGCGGCATCTATATCATTTTCAATTGGTATCAGAGCCCGGTCTCTCATTTTAGGCTTCATCGCCTTGAGAGTAAAGATGTTGGCTAGGGCATTTGTGCACAATGACATGTTCTTATTCGATGGCACAAATTATGATATATGGAAAACTCATATGCTTATTCATTTTCGGGACATGGACCCAAATTTGGAGCGTATTGTAGATATAGGTTTTTCTCCTCCTATGGATTTCAAAAATCTATCTTGTGAGGATGAGAAAAACTTATATCTTGATGCTCAAGCTTCTAATGTGCTTGTTAATGCTTTGAGCTATGTAGTTACCTCTTCAATTCCTTTTTGGAGCGCTCATGAGTTATGGACAAAACTTCAAGATAAATATGTTGTGCCCAATATTGTTGAGGATGATTGTGTTGCTTCCACTTCCGGTCAAGATGAGTTCTCATCTTCTACCACTTCACCAACATGTGAATTTTCACAAGGTAATGATATGGTGAGTGGTGATAGAAATTACAATTTGGATAGTGTGCTTACTATTTATAATCCATCATCTCTATCTAGTTGCAATGATCTATCTTTGGACTTTAACACTTCTAGCACTACAAACTTCTTACATGCTTGTGTTAATAGTCCTTGCATATCATGTAGAAATGACTTGAATAAATATCATGATGATATGCTTTGTGTTTTCTTGTTGCCATGATAAAAATGCTTCTATTTCCTCTAGTGCTTGTGTTGCTAACCATGTAGAGGAAACCGAAGATTCTATGGGCCAAGACAAGGTTTTGAATGAAGCCACAAATGCAATCTCATCTTCACCTTCTTCCGGTACCCACCTATGCCTTATGGCCAGGGATTCAAAGGTAACTCCTACTTTGGAACCTATTACCTTTTGTGATGAGGAGGATGTGGATAATGTGGAAGAAGAGCTTGATATTGATGATTTATATGAAAAGGGTGAGATTGTTTATCGTGCCCTTGTTAAGAATAATATTGCTTGCTCTAACTTTGTTGAAATCTTGGACTTTGCTATTAAGAGCAAAAAACATATTGATAAGTTAGAAGCACAAATTGAGGAGCAAGAGAACATAATTGATGCAAAGTTTGCGCTTGAGAGTGAGTATGCTAATGAAATTGCTCAACTAAAGGACTCCCTTGAAGAAGAACAAACCACCAAAGAATCTCTTGAGGAGACTTTTACTCTAGAATTATCTAGAGTAAAGGAATACCATGATAGAGAACTTGTGGTGGCAAACTCCTTCAAGATTAAAAACGACGAACTTGACGTTCCTTATGCTAAACTTGTTGAGGATTTTAAGCACCTCGAAAATGGCTCTCGGGTCGTTAAGAGGGAGCTCATCAAACTCACCGAGTCGCATGAGCAACTTAAAGCTTCATACTCAAAAGATCTTGCCAAGTTGCCCTCACCTCTTGCTAATAGTGATGATGCTTGTGCTACTAACTCTATTTCTTGTGAAGCATCTATTTTGAAGGAGAATGTTGAGCTAAAGGATCAACTTGTGTTGCTAACTAGCAACTATGGGAAATTAGAAGAAAGTCATGTTAAGCTCTCGAGCTCGCATGAGGATCTTCTAGTCTCCCATGGTAGGCTAAAGTTAGATCATGAGGCCATTGTGTCAAAGGTAACATCTAGTGGACCTCATGTGGACATTAGGACTATATCTACTCCAAATGTTATATTGCCATGTGCTAGTCCTTGTAATTCATCCTCTCACAACAATGCTATATCTCGTGATGAATTACATTCCGTGCCTTGTTGCTCTAACAATGTAGCATCTACTTCCTCTAGTACTTTTGTTGAAACTAACCATGTAGAGGAAATCAAAGAGCTCAAGGATCAAGTCACTTCTTTGAAGAATGACTTGAAAAAGGGTCATCGAGGGAAGGCCGCACTCGACAAAATCTTGAGTGTGCAAAAATCCCCCAATGACAAGAGTGGGCTTGGATTCAACTCCAATGTCAAGAACAAGTCCACTATCAAGTTGAAGCATAAGGGAAACAAGAAAAATGGCCAAGTTCAAGTCAAGAATCCGGCCAACATTGTTTGCTTCAAGTGCAAGGAAGAAGGGCACCATGTTAGATCTTGCCCATTGAAGAGAAAGCCTCTTAGTGTGAAGCAACAAGGGAAGCGGCCTCAAACCCCACCTCAAGTCATTGACGGGCCTCTTCCTAAGAGGACTACTCGAGCTCTTCCTCGAGTTGTGGCTTCACCTAAGAAGAAAGTGAAGGGTTTCGCGGCATAGTAAATCAAAAAATTTCTACGGATGCGAACAGAGGGAAAGCCAAGATCTAATCTAGGAGATGCAAACAACGAGAGAGATTGGCTTAGATCTTCATACCCTTGAAGAATCGCGGTGAACGTTAAATCGGAACGTGGGTGATGTAGTCGTACTCGCTTCTCCTCCTCGCGATCCGATCCGATCTAGCACCACAAGTGGCGGTGCCTCCGTGAGATGCACACGTGCAGCACCTCGACGTCTCCTCCTTCCTCGGTCCAGCAAGTATGGTGGAGAGACGGATTGGATCTACAACACGGCGTGGTGTATATGGTGGAGAATTTCTGCAGGCTTCGCCTACAAGCGATCGGGAGGGAGAGAGGAAGGCGTGAGGCGGCTAGGGTTGGAGGGAAGGTGTGTGGGGTTGGTGCCCCAGCCCTCTTTATATAGAGGGTGGCAGCCCTAGCCCCTCCCCAAGCCCAAACCGCGGCCCCAAGGAGAAGGAGTGGGGGCAAGGAAACCCACCTTCTAGAAGGTTTATCTCGAGTTTAAAACCCCTTGGCCATTGGGCCTTATGGGGCCTTGTGCCCCCAATGCGCCAGGGCACTCCTCATAGGTCCATGCCCCTCCCGGAAGGTGGGGCCACGTTGGTCCCCTTCCGGAAGGTTCTAGAAGCTTCCGGTACAATACCGATTAACCCGGAACAATTCCGAACTCCAAAAACTGCACTGCCTTATATGAATCTTATTCTCCGGACCATTCCGGAACTTCTCGTGATGTACCGGATCCCATCCGAGACTCCGAACAAAAACTCATAAACCAATTATCCAATCTATCCTAGCGTCAAGACACTTTAAGTGTGTGAACATGCGGGTTCGAGAATATGCAGACATGATCTTCTATCAATAATCAACAACAGGGTCTGGAAACCCATATTGACTCCCACACATTCATCGATGATCATATCGGATGAACCACGATGCAAGGATTCAATTAATCCCATATATATATTCCCTTCGTCTCGCGATATTTTACTTGCCCGAGATTCGATCGTGATGCAGTCATACCTAGTTCAATCTCGTTCACGGCAAGTACTTTACTCGTTCCGTAATCCGATATCACTTTGTGATTAACTCCTTAACCACATGCTTGCAAGCGGTGTTGATATCGATTCGAGTGGGCCAAGTATATCTCTCCGACTTGGGAGGACAAATCCCATCTCGATACATACAACCCAATGATACTTTTCGATCACGAGAGACACCTTTATGATCACCCTCTCATAGGATGACGTTTGATGACCTCAAAGCTTTCTTCCGATACCGTGGAGTTGTATTATCTCATGGTCTAAGGAATACAATATTTGACATAAGAAAAGCTTGCAAAGACGAACACGATGATACGATCTAATTGCTTCGTTTAGTTTGGTGCATCACCATATCATTCTCCCAATGATATGATCTCATTATTAATCGACAACTCATGTCCATGGTTAGGAAACCTTAACCATCATTAATCAATGAGCTAGTCCATAGAGGCGTACTAGGGACACGGTGTTGTTCACAAACCACACAAGTATTAAAGTTTCCGCTTAATACAATTCTAGCATGGAATATAAACATTGTCATGAACAAGAATTATAATAATAACATCTTTATTATTGCCTCTAGGGCATAATTCTAACAGTCTCCCACTTGCACTAGAGTCAATAATCTAGTTTACATTTGGCAACAATCTCACACCCATGGCACTGAGGTGCTGATCATGTTTTACACGTGGAAGAGGTTTAGTCAACGGATCTGCGACATTCAGATCTGTATGTACTTTGCTAATCTTCAGATCTCCATCTGCTATATAATCTCGGATTATATGAAACTTGCGGTTGATATGCTTGGTCTTTGGATGATATCTTGGTTCCTTAGCGAGTGCTATGGCGCCCGGTGTTGTCACACAATATCTCCAGTGGGTCCAATGCACTTGGAACCACGCCAAGCTTCGATGATGAAGTTCTGATCCAAACTCCTTCACTTGGCCTTCTGCGGCTGACCATGTATTCCGCTTCTACTGTAGATCCCGCGATCACGCTTTGCTTGCAGCTTCTCCAGCTCACAGCTCCTCCATTCAAAATATACACGTATCCTGTCTGAGATTTAGAATCATCTTTGTCGGTGTCAAAACTAGCGTCGACGTAACCTTTTACGACGAGCTGTTCATCACCCCCATAGACTAAGAACATTTTTTTAGTTCTATTTAGGTACTTTAGGATGTTCTTCACGGCTGTCCAGTGTTCCACTCCTGTATCACTTTGATATCTGCTCGTTAAACTAAGAGCATTGGACACATCTGGTCTAGTACACAGCATGGCATACATGATAGAACCTATGGCCGAGGCATAAGGCACTTTGCTCATAGCTTCCCTATCATTTACCGTAGCTGGACACTGAGCCTTGCTCAATATCTTACCTGACAACATAGGCACTGAACCTTTCTTTGCCTTATCCATTCTGAACCTTTTCAGAACTTTGTCTAGGTATGTACTTTGGCTTAAAGCTATCAGGCGTCTTTGTCTATCTCTATAGATTTTGATGCCCAATATATAAGCAGCTTCACCTAGGTCTTTCATTGAAAAACACTTGTTCAAATAACTCTTCACATCGTTAAGCATGTTAATGTCATTTCCAATAATCAATATGTCATCCATATATAGTACAGAAATGTCACTGAGCTCCCACTCACTTTCTTGTAGATGCAAGCTTCGTAGCAATTTGGAACAAATCCAAAGCTCTTGATCACTTGATCAAAACGAAGGTTCCAACTCCGAGACGCTTGCTTCAGTCCATAAATGGAACGCTGAAGTTTGCATACTTTATCAGCATCCTTAGGATCGACAAAACCTTCGGGTTGCATCATATACAACTCTTCATCAATGTTTCCATTGAGGAAGCGATCTTGACATCCATACGCCATATTTCATAATCATGAACGCAGCAATTGCTAATAAAATCCGAATGGACTTAAACATCGCTACGGAGAGAAAGTCTCATCGTAGTCAACACCTTGAACTTGTCAAAAGCTTTCGCAACAAGCCGTGCTTTATAGGCGGTAACATTACCATCCGTCCGTTTTCTTCTTGAAGATCCATTTGCACTCAACGGCCTTTAGGTCGCTAGGAATCCACCAAAGTCCATACTTGGTTTTCGCTCATGGATCCCAATTCGGTTCATGGCTTCTAGCCATTTCTCAGTCTGGGCTCATCATCGCTTCCTCATAGTTCGTAGGTTCACGTCTTCTACTAACAAGACGGTCAAGACAGGTTGCCGTACCACTCGGGAGGGCACGCGACCTTGTCGACTGCGACGTTCGATATGACATCGTCCAAGCTTCATGATCCTTGTCATTAGCTTCCTCTATTGTTGGTGCAGTGACCTTTGGAACAATTTCAGTCTGCGCTACTCTCCAATTCAAGAGAAGGTTCAATAACCTCGTCTAGCTCTACTTTCCTCCCACTCACTTCTTTCGAGAGAAATTCCTTCTCAAGAAAGCAACCGTTCTTCGACAAACACTTTGCCTTGGTTACGTGATAGAAGGTATACCCAATGGTTTCCTTAGGGTATCCTATGAAGACGCATTTCTCGCTTTGGGTTCGAGCTTGTCGGCATCAACTTCTTGGCGTAAAGCATCCCCAAACTTTAAGAAACGACAACTTAGGTTTAGCACCAAACCATAGTTCATACGGTGTCGTCTCAACGGATTTACATGGTGCCCTATTTAAAGTGAATGCAGCGGTTTCTAATGCATAACCCCAAAATGATAACGGCAAATCAGTAAGAGACATCATTGATCGGACCATATCTAATAAGGTTCGATTCCGGCGTTCAGACACACCATTGCGCTGTGGTGTTCCGGGTGGCGTGAGTTGCGAAACGATTCCGCTTGCTTTAAGATGCATGAGAAAATCATAACTCAAATATTCGCCCCCACGATCGGATCGTAGAAACTTAATCTTTCTGCTACGATGGTTCTCCACTTCATTCTGAAATTCCTTGAACTTTTCAAATGTTTCAGATTTATGTTTCATTAAATAGATATACCCATATCTACTTAAGTCATCGGTAAAAGTGAGAAAGTAGCGATATCCACCGCGCGTCGAAACACTCATCGGTCCGCAAACATCGGTATGTATGATTTCCAACAAGTCCGTTGCTCGCTCCATCATACCGGAGAACGGGGTTTTGATCATCTTGCCCATGAGGCATGGTTCGCATGTGTCAAATGATTCAAAATCAAGAGACTCCGAAAGTCCATCAGAATGGAGTTTCTTCATGCGCTTTACACCAATATGACCTAGACGACAGTGCCACAAATAAGTAGTATTATCACTATCTAATTTGCATCTCTTAGCCTTAATGTTATGGATGTGTGTTTCATCCCTTTCGAGATTTAGAAGAAATAAACCATTCGCAATAGGTGCATGACCATAAAAGATGTTACTCATATAAATAGAACAACCATTATTCTCCGATTTAAATGAATAACCGTCTTGCAATAAACAAGATCCAAAAATAATGTTCATGCTCAACGCAGGCACATAATAACACTTATTAAGGTTTAAAACTAACCCCGAAGGTAAAACTAAGGAGAGCGTGCCGACGGCCATCACATCAACTCTTGATCCGTTGCCAACGCGCATCGTCACCTCATCCCTCGCAAGCCGTCGTCTATTCCGTAGCTCCTGTTTCGAGTTACAAATATTAGCAACTGAACCGGTATCAAATACCCAGGCACTACAACGAGGGCTAGTAAGGAAAACATCAATAACATGTATATCAAATATACCTTTGATGGTGCCAGCCTTCTTGTCCGCTAAGTACTTCAAACAGTTGCGCTTCTAGTGACCCTTGTCCTTGCAATAGAAGCACTCAGTGTCCGGCTTAGGACCAGACTTGAGCTTCTTCTCGGCGGGGCAGCGCTTGCCGCCTTTCTTGAAGGGCTTCTTTGCACCCTTACCTTTCTTGAAGGTGGGGGTCTTGTTGACCATCAACATATGATTATTCTTTTTGATGTCCACCTCCGCTACTTTCATCTTAGCGAAGAGCTCAGTGATCATATCAGTGGAACCAATTTGATTGTGAGCAACTACAAAACTTTTGTAGCTAGGAGGGAGTGATTGCATAACTCTGTCAATCTTGAGCTCCTCTGGAATCTTGCAGTCTAGTTGCTCAAGGCGCTGAGTGTAGCCCGACATCTTAATGGCGTTCTCACTAACGGAACTCCCTTCCTCCATCTTGTAGTTAAAGAATTTCTTAGAGATCTCATATCTCTCAAAACGGGCCTGAGTCTGAAACATAGTTTTCAGCTCCTCAAGAATCTCAAAGGGCCCGGCGAACTCCTCAAAACGATTTTGAAGATCCGATTCCATAGCATACAACATGGCGATCTTAATCAAATCATAATCATCCTTGCGTGACTGATAAACAGCTTTCTCATCAGCCGGCGCATCTACAACAGGGGCGTCACCTAGCGCAAGGACATAGTCCTTTTGTCCGCCAGCGAGAATGATTCTCAGAATGCGGAACCATTTGGTGAAGTTAGACCCATTGTTTCTAAGCTTTTCTATCTCAGCAAAAACGTTGAAGTTGAAGTTGGACTTAGCCATGTGATCTACAGTATTTGCAAGTACAAATTAGACTATGTTCATGATAACTAGTTTAACTTAATCAAATTACTAGATGAACTCCCACTAAATTCAACATCCCTCAAGTTGTTTAGTGAACATGATCCAAATTCACCACACCTAATCCGATCATCACGAGAAGAGATGTGGCTTCAATGGTGGACAACGAAGTGTCGATCATATCATTCATATGACTCATGCTTAACCTTTCGGTTCATGTGTTCCGAGGCCATGTCTGTACATGCTAGGCTCGTCAAGTCAAACCCAAGTATTTCCGCGTGTGCAAAAACTGGCTTGCACCCGTTGTATGTGAGCGTAGAGTCTATAGCACCCGATCATCACGTGATGCTTGGACACGACGAACTTTCGCAACGGTTGGGGAGAACACGGTTTTTATCTTGATCTTTAAGTGAGGAATCATCTTATAATGCTACCGTCGCGATCTAAGCATAATAAGATACATAAAAGGATAAACATCACATGCATATAACTTTATGTGACATGGTATAGCCAATCTTCGCGCAATGATCTCCATCTTGTGCGTCTTAAGCATGATCTCCATCACTCCACCATGATTGCCTCCACCACGAATAGTAACTACAACTATTGCTAACTACTTAGCGATAAAGTGAAACTATTACATGGCGTATTAGAAGTTGACACACAGGTCATACACAATTATAAAGACAACCATATGGCTCACGCGGTTGTGTACTCATCGACATGCAAGTCGTGAAACATTACAAAACATGATCATCGCATACATTATACACATCACATCTTGGGCCATACCATATCACAGAAAACACTCCCTGCAAAAACAAGTTAGACGCCTCTACTTTGTTGTTGCATGTTTTACGTGGCTTATGGGAGTAGATGCTAAGAACGATTCTTACCTACGGAAAGCCACAATGGTGATATTATGGTTGCCAAACTCCGGTGTTAATCCCATGACAACTATAGTGAGAGAACGGCATCCACCACCGCATGTGTGGAACAAGCCACACGTCAAGTCGGAGCGGTCTCATGACGGCGTCAGCGTAAGGTTGGCTGGACGCTTCAATCTCACTATCGGCGTCATAAGAAGAACACAAACAAGAGGCTTGCAACAGAAAACATCAACGCGCAACAACCATGTTGCGTTCTACTCGTGAAACACATCTACGCATAGATCTAGCTCGATACCTTTGAAGGGTTTCGCGGCATAGTAAATCAAAAATTTCTACGGATGCGAACAGAGGGAAAGCCAAGATCTAATCTAGGAGATGCAAACAACGAGAGAGATTGGATTAGATCTTCATACCCTTGAAGATTCGCACAGCGGAACGTTCGTCGGAACGTGGGTGATGTAGTCGTACTCGCTTCCCCTCCTCGCGATCCGATCCGATCTAGCACCACAAGTGGCGGTGCCTCCGTGAGATGCACACGTGCAGCACCTCGACGTCTCCTCCTTCCTCGGTCCAGCAAGTATGGTGGAGAGATGGATTGGATCTACAACACGACGGCGTGGTGTATATGGTGGAGAATTTCTGCAGCAGGGCTTCGCCTACAAGCAGTCGGGAGGGAGAGAGGAAGGGCAGCAGGGCGGCTAGGGTTGGAGGGGAAGGTGTGTGGGGTTGGTGCGCCCCCAGCCCTCTTTATATAGAGGGGTGGGCGCAGCCCTAGCCCCTCCCCCAAGCCCAAACCGGAGTCCCCAAGGAGAAGGAGTGGGGGGCAAGGAAACCCCCCCTTCTAGAAGGTTTATCTCGAGTTTAAAACCCCCTTGGCCGGCTGGGCCCTATGGGGCCTTATGCCCCTGGCCCAATGCGGACAGGGCACTCCCTCATAGGCCCATGCCCCCTCCCGGAAGGTGGGGCCACGTTGGTCCCCTTCCGGAAGGTTCTAGAAGCTTAGACAATACCGATTAACTTGGAACAATTCAACTCCAAAACTGCGCCTTGCCTTATATGAATCTTATTCTCCGGACCATTCCGGAACCTCTCGTGATGTCCCAGATCCCATCCGAGACTCTGAACAAAAACTCATAAGCCAATTATCCAATCTATCCTAGCGTCGAGACACGTTAAGTGTGTGACCCTGCGGGTTCGAGAATATGCAGACATGATCTTCTATCAATAATCAGCGGGAGTGCGAAACCCATATTGACTCCACACATTCATCGATGATCATATCGGATGAACCACGATGCCAGATTCAATTAATCCCATATATATTCCCTTCTCGCGATATTTTACTTGCCCGAGATTCGATCGTCGATGCAGTCATACCTAGTTCAATCTCGTTCACAACAAGTACTTTACTCGTTCCGTAATCCGATATCACTTTGTGATTAACTCCTTAACCACATGCTTGCAAGCGGTGTTGATATCGATTAAAGTGGGCCCAGTATATCTCTCTCCGACTTGGGAGGAAAAATCCCATCTCGATACATACAACCCAATGATACTTTCCGATCACACGAGAGACACCTTTATGATCACCCTCTCATAGGATGACGTTTGATGACCTCAAAGCTTTCTTCCGATACTGAGGAGTTGTATTATCTCATGGTCTAAGGAATACAATATTTGACATAAGAAAAGCTTCGCAAAGACGAACACGATGACACGATCTAATTGCTTCGCTTAGTTTGGGTCTGTCCACCATATCATTCTCCCAATGATATGATCTCATTATTAATCGACAACTCATGTCCATGTTTAGGAAACCTTAACCATCATTAATCAATGAGCTAGTCCATAGAGGCGTACTAGGGACACGGTGTTGTTCACAAACCACACAAGTATTAAAGTTTCCGCTTAATACAATTCTAGCATGGAATATAAAAATTATCATGAACAAGAATTATAATAATAACATCTTTATTATTGCCTCTAGGGCATAATTCCAACAGAAAGATGGCAAGATAAGAACTTGCTACATATGTCGTGAGAAGGGGCACATTTCTTCCTCATGCACTATTGGTATCTCCTCATCCAATCCTATCATTATTGATGATGCTTATTCTCTTTGTAAGGATGAGGTTGGCAATGTGTTTGCCAAATTTGTTGGTGCCCAATGTGGTGTCAAGAAAAGAACCATTTGGGTGGCCAAGCCTATTGTTACTAACTTCTTAGGACCCAACTTGGTTGGGGACCATCTAGCTAAAACTTGATCAATAGGTGTTGGTTGGAGGGCATTGGAGACTTGGTTACATTATGAAGAATTGAGGGATCTTCATCTAGTGTAATTGTCAAGTCAAGTCATGTGGATTATATTGCCTCTACTATATATCCAATGTTCCTCCTTGCGGTTACATATGCTTAACTCATTACATTGAAAGTTACTCGCCCCCTTGTGCATGTGTTGGTTTTGTATCTTCCATGCTCTTGTACATGTTGTGATTTCCACTTAATTATCTTGAGGAATCAAGCATATTTTTGTGTATGATTAGGTGGCACACCATGTATGTGTGTTTCTTATGATTGAGCCTTTCTTGGTTATATTTGGTATCTTATTTGGCTCTTGTGAGAGATTAATGGACTATCCCATTTTGGGGGAGTGTTATGCTCGGGCATTCCACAATCCTAAAAAAATGTGTGTACATGATAAATTTAAGTTCTATAATTTCCATTAATTATATCTATTTGGATCCGTTGCCTCGTGTTGGTTTTATGGTAGTATCACATTATGTAGGAGTCATATGCTTAGTGCATATTACAATCCTAAAAAAATGTGAACATCCGAGGTTGTGTCACTTAGAATTGATATGGATAATTATCTAGTGCCTATGTGACACATTTGCTCTTACAAGTTCCAATTTGCTTGAATACATTTATTGATCATATTTTGGATCTTGTATATGAGAGTGTTTCTTGGTATGTGTTTCCTCATATTTAGATCTCTATATCATCATGGAAAACATTTGCTTCAAGTTAATCTAATCACTAGTGATTGTGTGACTATTGGAAGCTACCAAGAATCTTGTTCGAAGTATCATGCTTAATTCTTATATTTTGTTATATGCTTCTTGTTGTGACTATGATCTTGGATATCCATGCAAGCTACCTTGGGAAAATTATTCCCAATATTTCTTGTCCTTGGACAATGAGTACTCAATTTATGGTAGAATTGATTGATCATATTCACTTTGGCCTTTGTTTAATTTTATCCTATCTTTGGCCAAGAAAATGATTTGTGTTGTCTCCCAAGACTTCCTTGCTTCTTTTGGACCTTCTTATTTTATTGATGTCCTCTTGTGTTTTACTTATTGTAGGTAGTAGTGATGATCCCATTTGTGTGCATTTTGCATTCAAAAGAAAATTCTATATAATGTACTACTTATGGGTGAGATCTCCTATATTATCTAGAACAATCTTTTTATGCTTCCTTGTTTGATCCATATCGGGTTTTATGTGCTTGGAAGTTTGATCTATTCGTTTTGGTATTTTGTGCCATCATGAAAAGTTTGGAGAGTTTGCTTTACTTGTTGGAACCTTACTCTTTTTAGGAGTTGGTTTTGTCCTTTTATGTGATTTATTGTATATCTTCCTTGTGTGTGCTTGTTTCGTTATGGGCATATGTCTTTGTGATGTTATCCATTTAGAAACATACACACATATGTGAAGATAATGTTAGTTGATTTTTAATCCTTGGAGACCACCTTATTATTCCTTTTGATTCTTTGATGGCTTCCAAATTTAATTGCCTATGGGTGCTTGTTCCTATTGTTTGCATCTTTGGACACTCATATTTGTTCTCTCATGCCTTGTATTGTTCAATGTTTATGGGGGAGTGAGGATTCCATATTTGTGATTTTTGTATTTAAATACACCGATTTTAAAGTATGCACAAATCTTGGGGAGCTTATCTATTCTATTTAAGCATTTATTTGATCTTTCATGTGTTGTGTTTTAAATTCTTATGGGGGAACAAGGATTCCATATTTGTGCATTATGTATTCCAATGCATTTATTTTAAAATTGTGCATAAATATTGGGGAGCTTCTCTATTTGTTATTCAAAACACTCTTTTGCTCATATCATAATATCTTGTAGTTTCCATTTGGACTCATTTGTTGTTTTCAAATTGGTTTATCGGTTCTTGTGATTGCTTGCGTCTTTTAATTTATTCCTTTGGCAATCTTAGGGTCCTCGATATAGTTCTACTCCCTCCCAAGTATTCATCATTGTATATGTGCGAAGACACACCTTTGGAGGAATTATTACTATATTGGTCGTCTAGAACTATTCACCCATTTTGGCAATCGATGCCAATGGGGGAGATGTTTTGGAGGGTTTAAGGGAAGTTTGTTCTTAAGCATTTGTCTCTCATGCTCTTGCATCTTTGTTGTTTCTTTGCATGTTGAATATATAGAGGAAACTCCACCAACGGTAATGGTTCATCACACACGCATATATTGTGGGGGAGCTTGCTCTATATATTATGGGCGTACCAACATCACATACTTGTGTAGTATTTGATGTTGGCACAACCATTTTTTTCGTTAAGTTGATTATATAAACCCTCTCAAAGGATTGTCATCAATTACCAAAATGGGGGAGATTTTCTCGTGTGTTCTTGGGGTCTCTTTTGTGGATTTCCTCGTGTGTTCTTCCTCTCTTATTCTCCCACTAGCTTTTGTAGCTTTTATGGAATTTGGGAGATAAGGACTTGAGCACTTCCTGTGTTCTTTCCATTGCATTTGGTGCATAGGTTTGAGTTCTCCTCGGAGGATTTGGTGAGTGAAAGTTGAGAAGCTTTTTACTCTTGGATTCTTGGAACCCTAGACGGTTTGTTGGTGTTGCAGGTTGTGGCCTTGGTGGCGTTTGTTGGGAGCCTCCGATTAAGTTGTGGAGAAGTGTCCCAACCTTGTGAGAGGTTCCGGTTGCCACCGACAAGTGCACCGATAGTGAAAGTGTGGATCGATCCCGTTGGGGTGAGATTCACCGGAGAATAAGGGAGGCCTTTTGTGGCGTAGGTGGTTTGATACCACCCCCTCTCCAACGAGACGTACTCTCTTTATGGGAGGAACTCGATAATAAATCATCGTCTCCGCGTGCCTCGGTTATCTCTATACCCGAGCTATTTACTTATGCACTTTACTTTGTGATAGCCTTCGTGCTTGATTTCTTATATCTAGCTATCACATAGTTGCCTGTTTTGCTTAGCATAAGTTATTGGTGCACATAGGTAAAGCGTAGTTTATATAGGTTTTGTGCTTAACAAAGTAAACGCTAGTTTTATTCCGCCTTTGTTAAGCCCATCTCGTAAAAGTTTTAAACCGCCTATTCACCCCCCCCTCTAGGCGACATCTATATCATTTTCAAATGTGACCAAGGCGACAGTGCCACATGTATGTGGAATATCATTCAATTTTATTCGTTTAGCATCTATGAACATGTGTATCATTACTATCGATATCCAATAAGAATAAACCATTCATCTCAGGTGCATGACCATAAAAGATATTACTCATATAAACCGAACAACCATTATTCTCAGACTTGAACGTCTTGCAATAAACAAGATCCAGATACAATGTTCATGCTTAATGCTAGCACCAAATAATAATTATTCAAATTTAAAACTAAACATGAAGGTAGATGAAGATGGAAAGTACCGACGGCGATCACATCAACCTTGGATCCATTTGTAACGTGCATCGTCATGTCGTCTCTCGCCAGTCTTCGTTTATTCCGCAGTTCCTGTTTCGAGTTACAAATATGAGCAACCGAACCAGTATCAAATACCCAGGCACTAGTACGATTACTAGTAAGATACACATGAATAACATGTATATCAAATATACCTTTCTTCTTGATGCTGTCGTTCTTCAGATCTACCAGCTACTTGGGGCAATTGCGCTTCCGGTGCACATCACCCTTGCAGGAAAAGCACACAGTATCAGGCTGAGAACCAGCATTGGGATTCTTAGGAGGTGCGGCAACTTTCTTGTCGCCCTTCATGAAGTTGTCCTTGTCCTTAGGCTTGCCTTGCTTTGAAATTGGTGGTCTTATTGACCATCAACACTTGATGCTCTTTCACTTCAGCAGTTTTCGACATCGAGAAAAGTTCAGGCACCGTCTTATTCATGCACTGCATGTTGTAGTTCATCACAAAGTTCTTGTAACTAGGTGGCAGTGATTGGAGGACACGATGAATTCCCAACGTATTAGGAATCGTTATTCCCAAATCTTGGAGTTTGTTTGCGTTCCCAGACATTTTGAGCACGTGCTCGCTAACGGAGCTGCCTTTTTCCATCTTACAGTTAAAGAACTTCTCAGAAGCTTCATAGCTTTCCATGGCCGCATGAGTTTCAAATATCATTTTGAGCTCATTGATTATATCACAAGGGTCGCGGTCCTCAACACGCTTCTGAAGCTCTGATTCTAAATCGTACAGGATGGCACACTAAACTATGGAGTAATGATTCTTACGAGTGAGGTAAACATTTTTAACCTTATCGGTAGCATCCTCTGCAGGTGGGTCACCTAGCAGTGCATCGAGCACATAGGTCAAATGACTAGCATTGAGGACAATCCTCATGTTATGGAACCAGTCTGTAAAGTTGTTTCTATTGTTTTTCAGCTTTTCTTTCTCTAGGAACACATTAAAGTTGATGGATGGGGTTTCCATGATCAACAACATATATGCAAAGAATTTAGACTAAGTTTATGATAAATTGAGTTCAAATTTAAATCTTAATTTACTAGGTGAACTCCCACTCAAAACAACATCCCTCATGTTGCCTTAATGATTACACGAACCAAATCCTATCTTCACGAGAGAAGATGTAGCTTTAAAGGTGAACAATCAACATGTTCATCATATTATCCATATGACTCATTCTTTACCTTTTGGTATTCCGTGTTTCGAGGCCATGTCTGTACATGCTAGGCTCGTCAAGTTTAACCTTAGTATCCACATGTGCAAATATGGTTTGCACCCATTGTATGCACACATAGAATCTATAACACCCGATCATTACGTGATGCTTCGAAACGACGAGTCTTAGCAATGGTGCCTACTAATTAAGGACGAACACTTTATTACTTGAAATTTAGTGAGAGGGATCATCTTATAGTGCTACCGTCGCAATCTAAGAAATATAAGATGCATAAAGGATTAACATCACATGCAATTTATAATATGTGATATGATATGGCCTTTCTTCTTGTGTCTTTGATCTCCATCTCCAAATCATTGACATGGCATCGAGGTCAGTGGTGCCGCTTCATGGTTGTCCATCACTAATAGCAACTATTACAACTACTTGAGATAAAGCTATTAGATGATAAATCTATAACACGCTTCAGAGAAGATAACTAACCCTTGAAGATCCAAAGCCTAAACGAGATCCAATCTCGTGGTTGATGAAAATGATCCTTTCGATGATGCGATCTGGCAGCACTTCCGCACTCGGTCATACATACGGACTTGATGAAAACCTTCCTCTCCCTGTTCCAGCGGGTAGCGGAGGTAGTAGATCCCCTCGGAATCCCAGCAGCACGATAGCGTGGTGGTGGTGGTGGAGGAGAATTCCTGGAGGGCTTCGCCTAAGCCGGCGCAGGAAGAAGGAGGAGGGAGGAGAGGTGGCAGCTAGGGTCAATGGCTTCGCCTAAGTATCAATGTTTCCTATTAATACAATTATAGCATGGGATGCAAACAATTATCATAAACATGAAGATATAATAAAAACCACTTTATTATTGCCTCTTGGACATATCTCTAACAGGTCAGCGGCTCGGAGAGGAGGAGAGAGGTGCGGCGACCTCCGGTGGCCACGGGACAGGAAAGTTGCGGCGACCGTCGGGGATGGCCGCGGTGGCTACGGCGGCCAGCGGCTCGGAGAGGAGGAGAGAGGCTCGGCAACGGAAGGGACGGTGGCGGCAAACAGTGGCTTAGAGAGGAGGAGGTGCGAGGGCGTCCGATGCGAGCGGCGACGAGGTTGAGGGAGACAACTGGATAGAGTGAGGGATTGATCCGATCAAAAGGGCGAGGCGTTATGGGAGGCCGTGGAGTGCTTTTTAGCCGTGGCGTTCCCTTGTTCTCAACGTCAGCAGTAGGTTTGTCCCGACTTCGCCCGTGGGATCTCGGCACTGATGGCGTCTTACTATAATAATAAGACGCCACTAATAGTATGTACTGGTGGCGTTCAGTAATTTTGAAACGCCACTACTATTTTGCCTCCAAGTGTGTTTATTTTTTTTCACGCTGCTAGAAAAATGACTGCTACTAGTGTCCTATCTACAACATTGTATTAGCTATATTTTTTGACAAAGAACATATATTAATATTATAGGGATATCAATTACACCCAGCCTCTGCAATAACGCATTGTCCTAGCGGTTTTACGGATGCACACAACCTAGAAAAAAGAATTACAAAATAGAAAAAGTTATGCTACAACGATCAATTTCTTGTAGCAGCGACACTAATACCACCAAAACAACTCCAGAACTCCAACCTCTCCAATAGCAATGCTTTTAAGAGGAACACGGTGCACAATCATTATCGTCGCCCGATCAAATATGATAGGTTTCACCCTAGAGAAAGTCCTCAATTATAAAACAATTCCTTCAACAAGACCATTGCTAGGCACAACCAATTAAGGCCATATATTGGATTTCTCATCATGTAAGGTAAAGTTGTGAACTTCCCCCTATGATGTTGCCCCCGCTAACAATCGTTGCTGCGAGTCACAGATCACCAAGCCAGTTCTTCATCGCCACAAAGACTCAAACCACAATTGCTAGCCCCCATGTCCCTACTTTCATCACATTCTCTGCATCTGACTTTACCATGGATCATCAAAAATATGACACACGATGGTAACAGATAGTAGAGCTTCGAAATGCTCCCTCTGAAACCAAAAACACGTGTGCGTACGACCGAATTCCTTTCGGTTCAACAATCTCCAGGCATGATGCGTTCATATGGGAGTTCGTCGATGAATCCTTCCAGAACATGCGCTGCTCCATGCAAGGTCAACGAGGATAGGCAACCAACGGATCTTTGTCTTGGCATGGAAGGAGCCCTAGGACCAACTCCTTTATTCATGCCGAACAGCAGTCCCCACACCGTCGGCCGGCTCCCGGCGATCGGAATGAACAGATCAGACCCGACTACACAACCCTAAGGAGCAGCACCGCCGCCTCTAGCCTGCAGCCGCGCATGAATCCTCCACCTCCACGCCTCCTATCCGCGAGCCAGCAAGCGCCCCGTATCGCCGAGCACCACCATGCCACTGGCCAACCACCATCCGCGTCGCTTGAGCACGAACTCCCCACGCGAAGGAAGCCCGACAGGCGCATGAAGGGGGCCTTCTCGCCGCCTTCGGAGGCAGGGCGTGGCCGCCACCGCCGGCGTCACGGCGGCAGCAGACGGAGAGATCCGCCAAAGTGGCTTTTTAGGGAGGTTGCGGTGCCTCGAGAGTTGTCCTCGCGCGGACGACCCGGGAGTTTAGTGGAGGATTCTCCATTGTATTTAGTTACGTATCTTGTTTTGTGAGCATGTTTGATTTTAGCTTACAGCGATGCTTGAATTGATGTTAAAAAGATAGTATTTATTTAGATTCAAAGTTAACGTCTTTTCTTCTGCTTGTTTCTGCTCCTTGCTGTGGCTTGCCCCTTGTGTGCATGAGTCATGCTCTAGAAATAACCGAATAGGCAATGACAGCAGGGTTAAACAAGGAATATGGGGGGAGGAGTTAGCACCCAATCCATGCAACCGAACAAGCGGATTAGATCACCTAGTGGATCTCATCCCCTCCAACGGAACAAGGCCTAAAGATGATTCCCTCGTATTGCAAGGTCTATCGAGTTTCAGCTTTTAAAAAAGTAATAAAAGGCGACATGCATCAATTCGATGCAGAGGCTGTCTTCATTTTGGGAAAAGAAAAGTTCCAGCTTATAGGTTAGTAACCTGAATGATTGTTATCCCTTATCCGAATACGATCTGCTCTGGAGTAGCCTAACTGCTTGCAGTCTGAACTGTTATCATCGATCATTGCAGAAGTCATATCGGTTCCCACACTTTTTTAAGGGTGTGAAATAGAATGCAAGCGCTCCTTGTTATATCGCACAACCTCAAGAATGCATCACGCTGTTATTGCTAACAAGTCCACCACAAACTCATGTATAAGTACCTCATCTCTCATCACAATTATCTCACCGGACTCACTTCTTGGCCTCGGTGGTGAGTCCGAACCCGAACGGGAACAGCGGGTCATAGTGTTTGTCGCCCACGTTCATCGGCAGCTGGTCCACCGACTTGAACCATGTCCTCGCCAGCTTACCGGAGAACCCGTAGTCGCCAAAGAGCACGTCGGCGACGCCCTGGCCCTCCGTGCCAGGCAGCCATGCGGCCACGAACGCGTCAATGGCGCCGATGTATGGCTCCACCACCAGCGGCCTGCCGGAGACGAGCACCACCACACACTTGATGCTCTTGCAGACGTTCTGAATCACGGAGGGGCCAGGGGCAGGGATCGTCAGGTTCAGGCTGTCGCCGAACGTCTCAGCATAGGGGGGCTCGCCGACCACCACGATCGCGTAGTCGTACATGTCGCTTAAGGTAGCGCTGTCTGGGTTCTCCGAGAAGACCACCTGCGTGCTTGGGTCGACGGTGGACTTGATCGCCGAGAGGATCGTTGTCCCTGCATTTCATCACATGGCTCCATGAATTTTTGCCCCGAAGACGTTACCACAAATTAGTACAAACATTGAAACAAGACACGCCATTTACCGGTAGTGTTTTCGTTGCCGGTCAATCCTTGCCATGTGATTGTCCATCCTCCACACTGGTTTCCCAAGTTATCGGCGTTGCTTCCAGCGACAAGGATCTTACCGGCCTTCTTCGGGAGTGGCAACAACGGAGTGTAGTCAGATTTTCCATTTTTCAGCAAAACCAATGATTTCCTGACGGCTTCCCGAGCGAGTTCCCGGTGTTCCTAAAAGTAGGAAGGAACTTATTAGCTATAATTCTAGGATCTTGATGAATGAAGTGTGAGATAAAGTAAATGTGATATTTAGAACTAACTTGCTTTCCGAGTTCACCAGCGAGACTCGGGTCAGCATAAGGGTTCTCAAATAGACCCATGGTGAACTTGACCCGGAGAATCCTATAGACAGCATCATCGATTCTGCTCATGGGGATAATGTTGTTCTTAACTAGGGTTGTCAGACCATCAATAAATTCTGTGTAGGCAAAAGGAACCATGATCTGCAAAAATAACGCATTTCAGACCATGGTCGGTGAATAAGGGTTAGTCATAGGAGAGATTACAATTGTCAAGGATGTATTATAAGTCCAGTAGATAAGGTCATCAGGAACATCCTTTATCGCGTGTGTTATGAGCTAGCTACTTGGCTTTTGTCCAAAAAAAAAACAAAATTGACAGGACTATGCTTTGCCGAATTTTCAAGGAAATTACCATGTCAATACCAGCACTAATTCCAGCCTCAATTGAATAAGTATAGTTTGCTTTTTCGGGAGTAGTGATCCTATCAATTCCTTGCCAGTCTGTAATCACAAAACCCTGTTTGCACAAAATCCCCAAAATTGATATATCAGTATCTCTCAATATACCAGAGGAATTATATATGAAGAAAATATTTTGCTTTTCTAGTGAGCAAACTGACCCTAAATTTGAGCTTGTTCTTGAGATAATCAGTGATTAGAAAATGGTTGCCGTGCATCTTGGCTCCATTCCAACTACTGTACGAGACCATGATAGTTGATACACCTCTGATGATAGAATTATAATAGGCAGGCATGTGGATAGTCATGAGCCCATGTTCGTCGATGATCGTATTGCCCTCGTTGATCCCGTTGAAGGTACCACCATCACCAACATAGTGCTTTGCGCATGCGGCAACTCTCTTACTGCAGGGTATCATGAGGGTGACAACAAAGTTAGTTCCATTCCATCTCAGCAGATTGAATAGTCCAGAGAAGACAATTCAGCCACCGTATATGTTGGATATATATTACCTTCCACCAAGGTATGGTCTTCCTGCAGAACCTGGTGGAGAATCTCCTTGCAAGCCAGAGATAATTGTGGTCATTGACTGGACAACCTTTGGGTCTTCACTGAAGCTTTCATAGCACCGTCCCCATCTTGGGTCTCTACAAACCTGATAGATATCAACAAATGAGTTCCTAAGAACAACATGAACACATAGTTGCTATCCAGACTGAAGATTCAAGAGGTGGTGTTCTCTTTTATTACCGCGATACACGGACCGAAGACGTAAGGGATTCCTGTGGCCCTAACTTCAAGAGCAGTCGCTTCTCCTATCCTCTTTACCAGCTCAGGGTCCCTATAACCATATCAACATATTAATTTAGACCAAAGCATGCGCCACAGGACTGTTAGCATCACAGTTAGCGTGTGTTTTGGATATTGCCGTAGCTTATTAAAATGATTTCATCATCACATCAAAAGTGAACTAATGAAGTTTCTACCTGGTAGCTCCAAGCCCAACATTATGTGGGAAGATGGTAGCTTTGTAGACGTTGTTGTTACCATGCAGCGCATCGATACCGTACATCATTGGGATACCTAGGCGTGTAGAAAGAGCGTCTTTCTGCATTGCATTGACCATCGAAACCCAGGTCTGAGCAGATGCTTTGGGAGAAGGCACACTGCCTCCACCGCTCAGCACGCTACCTGCATCGCAGCACATCAAAGTCAAACAAAGAAACTCATCATTTGGACTGATTTATTGTAAGCCGAAATAAATGGCTTACCGATGAAGTATTTGGACAGCACCCCTGCGGTGGCGTTCTCTCTCTCGATCTGGGTCATCTGGCCTATCTTTTCAGCGAGAGTCATCCGAGCAAGCAGATCGTCGACGCGAGCACCGATAGGCTGCGTCGGGTCCTTGTACTTGAGATACTCCGCTCTTCCCAGTACGGCGAGGCAGAACATGAGGAGAACGAAGGTGGGCTTGTGCAAACCCCCCATCTTGGCACCGTGTCTGGAAAATACGATGAAACTTTAGGCATCAAGGAAAAAAAGGACAATCCTGTGCAAGCATTAGGACTAGGCCATTCAAAGGCTTCCTTGGTGGCCATAGTCATGCATGGGGTAGTGTAGAGAAAGATTCATGTTTGAAATTTGAAGACCAAACTTTAGGCCAAGGCTATTCAAAGGATCCTATGTTGGGTAAACCATGTTGGGCTTTTTCCACACTTTTACTGCCCAAACAAATCAAGGTGCTGAGCATGAACACCCCCACCCAGCAAAACAAAACAAAACAAAACAAAACTTGCCCCAAAAAAGGGCGCTCAGCATGACTATAGGAGAAACAGCAAGCCAGCCTCATTCTCACCAACATCAGGCTCGGCGGAAACAAACTACTACCTCCAAATATAAGATGTTTTAGTTTATAAAAAAAATGTATCTAGACTTCTTTTAGTGTGTAGATTCACTCTAAACCTGGGTGAATCTACATACCCCCTCCGATCCATATTAGTTGACTTGGATTTGTCAAAATTTGGATGGACCTATATACTAATTAGTGTCTAGATTCATTCAAATCTAGACAAATTTGAATCAGCTAATATGAGTCGGAAGGAGTATTAAAAGTAGTCTAGATATATTTGCTTTACAAAACTAAAACATCTTATATTTTGAAGCAGAAGAAGTAATGAATAAAACAGGAAACGGAGCATGCGCAGAACACAATATCACTCTGGACCAAGAACAACCCAAGCTCGCAGCAAGCTACTGGGCAAACTGAAAGTATTGCATACCTCAAGAGGAGTAACCAGCTAGCAATCCGCGAGATGAAACCAGCAACCCCTACGAGCACTCTGAAAGGCTGGGAAGGAGGAAGTGGGTGAGCAGGTCCTCTGGGAGAGTCTCCTCTTTTATAGCCCAGCGAAGCTAGCTAGCCGCCCACGAGGTGGCCGGCGCCTCGCCCGATCGCCTACACGGGAATCGCGAGGCAGCGAGAAAAGAAACGAAAGAAATCATCGGCATTGATTACCATGAGTGGACCTCACGCCCTCCCTAGCTAGCTAGCTGCCTCGATCGGCAGGCAACGGAGCGTGCTAGGAGTACTATATATAAACAGGACTTGTTTCTCGAAGCATAGTTATAAGGAAATGGAAACGATCTCCCCGACTCTCCACATTTCGACCGTTACAGCAGCGCCACTACTAGTACAAGAGATCTCGACGCGGGCATAGCGTATCTACCAGCTGGGACGACGTCGCTGTGGGCGAGATCCTTTGACTTGATGCTCTCCCACTCGCAGACTAGATACAGCACACACTGTGCAGTCCACGCTCAGCGCGCAGCCACATTGGCTACTATGGGCCTGATTGATTGACCGCGTGGAGTCTAGACAGGCCTTGGAAGCACCCCTGGGCCAGGCCCACGGGGAACGGGCGAAGGGCCGAATCGACCTTTTCCAAGGTGACATCTTCGCCGCGTGTACATTTTGGATAACACCGCGTACAGGCAGCTGCAAGACCATGGAGGTGCGTGAGCTCTTGCGGTGCATCGAAAATGCGGCGGGAGTAATTAGGTCATCATCCACAAAAATCACCCCCTCCCATATTTAGTACCATTCTCACCGTCGAAATCAGAATCCACGATTTCCCCTTCAAGCTCTTCCCCTTTTGAGATTTAGGGCGATGGCGGGAGCTTCTTCACCAGCTTGGACCAGGATGTCAACGGCGTCGTGCTTTCTCCACCTTCCTCGAGTTGTGTACTGTTGAATCCTCTTCCGGTGGCTGTATGGAAGCTCTAACCCTTCATGTGGTAGCTTAGATCTGGGAGCAAGTGGTAGATGCGCGTAGATCTGTATTGATTGACTAACTTAGGTTATATGCAAACCATTTTCATGCTTACCGTGGTTGGGATTCGTGATGGTCGATGTAGGATTTCGGTTTCATGGTTAAAGTGTTAGCTTTTTTGTAGGTCGTCATGCCTTCTTGGCTTCTTCTCTCTCGAGCACGGCGGCGGTTGACCTTATGGATTCTCCCTTACCCACGACGACAATAGACCTTACAGCTTCTCTCTCGTCCATAGTGATGGTTGTTCTACAGCTTCTTCCTCGTCCACGGTGATGGTTGTTCTACGGCTTCTCCCTCGTCCATGGTGACTACTGAGCAGTCGACTTCCCCTTCTTCCTTAACATCTGTAAGAACCTCTTTCTCTTGATGTTGTAGATAAGATATGCAAGCATGTGTGCACTTCCTTGGCCAAGATTCATTATAGGAAACTGATTTTCATGCTTACCGTAGAAGTTCAATGCTTAAGGTGTTAGCTCTATTGTAGGTCATCATGGCTTCTCCATCTTCCTATCTATCTGCTCCCTCAATGAAGAATGACTTGTCATGGATGCATCCTGACAAAGCACTCCCATATTTAGTACCACTCTCCGTCAGAATCAAAATCCACGATTTCCCCTTCAAGCTCTTCCCCTTTTGAGATTTAGGGCGATGGCGGGAGCTTCGTCACTAGCTTGGACCAGGATGTCAACGGCGTCGTGCTTTCTCCACCTTCCTCGAGATGTGTAGTGTTGAATCCTCTTCTGGTGGCTGTATGGAAGCTCTAACCCTTCATGTGGTAGCTTAGATCTGGGAGCAAGTGGTAGATGCACGTAGATCTGTATTGATTGACTAACTTAGCATATATGCAAACCATTTTCATGCTTACCGTGGTTGGGATTCGTGATGGTCGATGTAGGATTTCGGTTTCATGGTTAAAGTGTTAGCTTTTTGTAGGTCGTCATGCCTTCTTGGCTTCATCTCCCTCGAGCACGCCGGCGGTTGACCTTATGGATTCTCCCTCACCCACGACGACAATGGACCTTACAGCTTCTCTCTCGTCCATAGTGATGGTTGTTCTACAGCTTCTTCCTCGTCCACGGTGATGGTTGTTCTACGGCTTCTCTCTCGTCCATAGTGATGGTTGTTCTACAGCTTCTTCCTCGTCCACGGTGATGGTTGTTCTACGGCTTCTCCCTCGTCCATGGTGACTACTGAGCAGTCGACTTCCCCTTTGACATGGTTATACCCTACGGGTACGTAACTTCAGCATACCTAGTCCAGCCCAAGGAAGGCCCACGGCATATATACGCTGGCCCATGAAGATTTTCGGGTGGCCAAGGCCCATGACGTATTCGGATCCTTGGAGAGCAAGACTAGAGGAGATAGGAAATTCAAAGGGGTAAAACCCTAGAACTTGTAACCGACTAGAACTACGTCCGGGACCTGCCTAAGTCTATATAAAGGCCACGAGGACACGTCCTAGGGGAACTCGACTCATACTTTCGCACACGCATCCACGCCAGATCGAATCTGCGCACCCTGTAACCTTCGGTTCCGCCGTAATCAAAGAGCAGACAAGCAGGAGTAGGGTTTTCCCTCCGGGGGCCTGAACCTGGGTAAATCTCGTGTCCCCTGGTTGCTTGTCTGTTAACCGTGCCACGATCTCCAGCATCCCCATCTTCTCCAAAACCCAAGTCCATAACAATGGGCATTGACGAGATTAAACCTCGTCAATTGGCGCCGTCTGGAATTGGGGCTGATTCTTGATGCGTGACGGTTCCGACCCGATCGATCTACAACTCCGCGGCGACGGAGAATCACCTCCTCTTCGGCGCTTTCGACTTCACCGCCCACTCGCCGGCCACCATGAAGGATTTCGAGCCCGTAGGCGACGGACTCGAAATTTTGTTCGGGAGCTTCCAGGTGGGACAAACTGGCACCCTCCGCCTCCCTGAGCGGGTGCCCGTGCCGTCAATCAGGCCCGCTTCATGGGCTCCACACCCCGTGCTACGCACGTCACCATCAACAGATGAGTTCTACAGCAGCAGCAGCTGCAACTCCGATCTGTGCGATCCACCTTCGGATGAAGGGACCTACGGTTCCGGATCCGAAAGCTGCGTCGACCAACCAATCTGCGGCGCTATCATGCGCGCGATCATCAAACCGACGAGGAACGCCTAACCCGCCGCCCAACCCCAACCCGCAGGCGAACGGCGGTGGAAACGGCGATAACGGGGAAAACGGCGGCCACCTCATCCAACTTAGCAAAGAAGGATGGGTCGAAGCACGCCGCGCCATCGCGGGCGAAATAGTCCTACCTCTGGAATCCCCACGTGATCTGCTGAGGGCATACCACTACCTCCTCATCGAGAAGCACAAGAAACAAGTCGAGATGCAGAAGACGCTCGACAAACGCAAGCAAGCAGCCTCTGAGTCCAGTGCGCGACGAGCTGCGCTCTCCGCCATGGAACCCGGCTCTAGCACAAGCAATCAGGAAACAAGCACCGCTCTTGGGTGGAAAACATGGACCCCAAGGAGGCGTGGCGTGACCCGAACTCTCCATACATCGTTCATGGATATGGACGACGGCAACATCATCCCGAAGGCGCCACAAGCTGCGATCATGGCAGCCACTGCGTATCTCGCGGCTCACCCACCTCGGGAGGGACCCGAAAGGGCCATGCATAAGTCCGCACTCACGGACTAGGACTAATCGAGCTGCGCTCACGAAGACGCTCTGCGGGCAAGAAGAAAGCTCCGGCGCGGCCGGGCCCACACCTCATCCGAAGAGGAAGAGCACGATCTTCCTCGAAGGAAGAAGATCTCCAACCGCCACAAAGCGACTACGACGCCAGAGACAAGCTTACAAGGTGCAAGATCGACAAAGCACGCCCCAAGCGCGCATGCTCGTCTCAATCGAGATGGATGAAGATGAAGGAGAACTGCGGGCCGATGCTTCACATATACATTCGGCGAACACAGATGCCACGCAACTTCAAACTTCCTTCGAATACTCCGAAGTTCAACGGCACGCAAGATCCAAAATCCTGGCTCAGTGACCATCTATCATCCGTCAAGCTTCATGGAGGCAACAAAGAAACCGCCATGCAATGCCTTCATGCGGCTAACGTAGCGCTGGTCTTAGCGACCTATCATCGGGATCGATCCGAAGCTGGGAGGAGCTCGCTTACATCTTCATCCGAAACTTCAAAGGCACCAGCAAGAGGCCCGCCTCAATCGAAGAATTGCGAGCCTGCACTCAAAGAACGGGTGAATCTATTCGCTCGTACATACTACGCTGGTCTACGACCAAAAACTCCGCAGCACACATCTCCGAAGAGAGGGCCATCGACGCCTTCAGGGACGGCGTTAAGCACCAAGACTTCAAGGAGGAACTTGGGCGTGTAAAGCCCAAGACACTCGACCACCTCATGGAAATCGCCAACAGTTGGGCAGACGGCGAAGATTGCATCCAGCAACCGCAATCAGATGAAGAGGACGACTACGGCCGAAGACGCGAACGCCGTAGCAAGAGGAGATCGCGCGTCTACGAGGACCGCGACGGACCCGACATGGTCGCGGCCGGCTACGCCGACCGCCGTAATGACAACGCCAGCGGCGGATACGCAGCGGAAACTTCGCGACAACGGACGACCAACGATCGTGGCAGCGCCGACGCGACAACGGACCCTCAGCATTCGACAAACTTTCGGGTCCATGCACCATCCACTTCTACATCGACAAACAGGATGGCAAAAAGAAAGCCAGCCACATGCTCAAGGACTGTCGCGAGTTCTAGAAACTCAGCGAAGGCATGATGCAGATGAGGCAACAAGCTCCAATTCCTGCGTTCGGAAACGCACCTGCACCAGGTGAAATAGCACACGGAGCTCCTCCACCGCCGCCTATTGGATGCCAAAACCAACCAGTCGCACCAGCGCAAAACAACACCGGAGTCCCATATCCCCCACCAAAGGGAGCACTAAACATGATCCAGAAGGGACGCCCAACAAACAGGGTGCAGAAGAAAATCACCCGACAAATCAACTTGGCTGTGGCAACTCCGCCTGCAATCCCTGAGTACCTCGGGATCGAGTCCGCATCACATTCACTCGCGCGGATCACCCTTGCGGATCCCTCGCCCAGTCATGCTGCCACAGTCTTTGAGGCGCAGATCGGAGGCTTGAGATGAGTCGCGTCTTCATGGACGGCGGCGGCATCAACCTAATGTTCGCAAGCACTCTAGCAGCTATGCGGATCCATAATGCAACTGGAACAATCGGACACACACAATGTTCCACGGCATTGTCGAGGAAGGCATCTTCCCACAGGCAAAATAGGGCTCGGCGTCATCTTGAGCCGGACAACTTTCGGCAGGAGCGCCTAGAATTCGAAGTGGTGGACTGGCCATCGCAATACCATGCCATCCTGGGACGTGTAGCATTCGCAAGGTTCCTGGCCGTCCCACACTACGCATACCTACTACTCAAGATGCCAGGACCAAGGGGCGTCATCACAGTACACGGAAGCTTCACCCGATCGGACCAATGCGACAGGGATTTCAACAAGATCTCCTAGTCCTTCGGCATGCAAGACGAGCTCGTAAGGCTCCGCGAGGTGACGGACAATGGGCTACCCCCAGTCACAAGGCAGAACGCACCCGACATGTCCTTCGACTCCACCATCAACACCAAGAAAGTGCAGGTCCATCCGACAGACGCCTCCAAGACGGCGCTGATCGCCAACGACCTCAGCACAGCATAGGAAGGCACGCTCGTCAAATTCCTCCGTGAGCGCTGGGAAATATTCGCCTGGTGTCCTGCGGACATGCCAGGAGTTCCCAGGGAATTTGCCGAGCACGCACTCAATGTCTTCCCAGACACCAAGCCAGTCAAGCAGTCTATCCGAAGACCCTGCAGCGAAGCTATCGACAAGGAGATCAACAGTTACCGCAGCAGACTTCATCCGGAAATCAAGGAAAGCGAATGGTCGGCAAATACGGTGATGGTCGAAGAAGGACACGGACATCCTGCGGATGTGCGTGGACTTCACGTCACTAAATAAACACGCCCAAAGGACCACTTCCCTCTTCCTCGGATCGACTAGATCATCGATTCGATTGCGGGTTGTGAAGCTCTCCTTCCTCGACGCCTACTCAGGCTATAACCAGATTCGGCTCAAGGTCGAAGATCAAGAGAAAACGGCGTTTATCACACCATTCGGAGTATTCTGCTACAACACAATGCCCTTCGGGCTAAAGAACGCGGGTGCCATGTACCAGCGATGCATGCAGGCCTGCCTCAAGGACCAGATCGGTCGCAACGTCCAAGTCTATGTCGACGACGTAGTCATAAAAACCAAGGAGGCAAGAACACTTATCGACGATCTCCGCGAGACGTTCGACAACCTTGATCGCTACAGGATCAAGCTCAATCCAGAAAAGTGCGCCTTCGGCGTCCCCTCGGGTCAGCTGCTCGGGTACTTCATCTCCCATCGAGGGATCGAAGCGAACCCGAAGAAAATCAAAGCTATCATGACAATGGAGAAGCCGAAAAACCTCAAGGGCGTTCAACAGCTCGCGGGGCGAGTAGAGGCACTAAGCAGGTTCATCAGCCGCATGGGCGAGAAGGCGCTACCATTTTACCAGCTGCGCCAAAGCGGAACAAGTTCAGTGGACACGAAGCCAGCGCGTTCGAAAGCCTCAGCGGCTCTCTCCACCTCGCCCGTTTGATCACGCCAAAAGCGCGAGCCTCTGCTGTAGATAGCAGCCACACACGGTGGTCAAGACTGCATCGTGGTCGAACGACCAAGAAGAAGGCAAGACCCACGGGTCCGGCCAATTACTACCTCGGCGAGGTACTCACTCCAACAAAACAGCGGTACCCGCTTTCTGAGTCGGCCTACGGCGTGTTCATGACGGCTCGACGACTGAGCCACTACTTCCAGGAGCATCAGGTGATGGTCGTCAACGAGGCACCCCTGAACAGCATCCTGAATAACCCAGAGGCCACAGGACGTGTGGCCCTGTGGGGCATTGAACTATCACCCTTGGACATCGTCTACGAGAAGCGACACGCAATCAAATCTCAAGTCCTTCCAGACTTCCTGGTACACTGGATGGAGCTGCAGCTGCCTGACACCCCAGACATGTCGCAATCCTGGACAATGCATTTTGACGGCTCCAAACGCGCGAAGCGGAGGGCAGGCGTGAGTCATCGACCTCCCCGCAAGGTGACAAGATGAAGTCGTCGCCTCGGATGAAATTGAGCCTCCAACAACGAGGCTGAATCGAAGCCCTCATCCATGGCATGAAGATGGAAAAATATGCGGTAACAGCGCTGGTCATCTACGGTGACTCCAACCTTGTCGTACAGCAGACGATGAATGAGTCGGCCTTTGCGCCGAAAACATGATCGCGCATCGCGCTATACAACGCATCAAGGGAATTGACGGATGCGAACTTCGGCACGTTGGAAGAGAGAGCAACGAGGAGGCCGATAGACTCGCCAACATCGGCTCCACTTGTGCAAAGGTGCCACCAGGCGTGTTCCTCGAACAAATCTGCGTGCCATCCATCAAGCGAAAATTCCCCAAAGGATCACCCGAAGAAGCAGAACACTCGGGGGCTACCCGAAGGTCATGAAGGACCGAAAGTTGGATCTGAAGTTGCCATGGTCAACCTGATGCAGGTCATGGCGGTCGAAGAAACTTGGACACGTCCATACCTCCGGTTCGATAAGCGGAGAATTGCACGGCCCGACGGATGCGGCGCATATCTTCGGTCAAAAGCCTTCACCATCATCAACGGCGAGCTGTACAAACGCAGCATTACGGGTGTACTACAGCGGTGTGTCACCATCGGACGGCAAGGCCATACTCCAAGATATCCACAAGGGCATCTGCGGCCACCGCGGTAGCCGCCTCGTCGCCAAAGCTCTGCGAGCAGGATTCTACTGGCCAACGGCCATGAGCGACGCGAAGGACATCGTCCGAAGATGCAACGGGTGCCAACGGTTCGCCGACAAACCGCACGCACCTGGGTCCGAACTTCGACCCATACCCATAGCCTGGCCTTTTGCCCAATGGGGCCTCGACATGATCGAAAGCGCCAAAATCTTCGAAAGGAGGACACGTCTTCCTCCTGGTCGCAGTCGACAAATTCACCAAGTGGATCGAGGCCATGCCAGTCACCAACCAGAAGGGCAAAACCGCCGTCAAGTTCTTCGAATCCATTGTCTACAGGTTTGGCGTACCGCACAGCATCATCACCGACAACGGATCAAACTTCATCTCCGAAGAATTCCAGGACTTCTGCGAAGGCCTCGGGATCAATATCACGTATGCCTCAGTGGCACACCCGCAAACAAACGGGCAAGTGGAAAAGGCCAACGGCCTGATCGGCGCCGGCATCAAGAAGCGCCTCATGAGCTCACTCGAGCACAAAGCGGGAAACTAGACGAAAGAGCTACCGTCTGTCCTGTGGAGCTTACGTACTACGCCAAACAGCTCCACCGGCTACACACCGTTCTTCATGGTGCACGGAGCTGAGGCCGTGCTACCGGCAATCGCCACCGGGCTCCACGAAGTCGTAAACTACGAAGCCGAGTCCACGGCTCATCTGGAAGATGTCGCCGACACACTCGACGAAGCACGGGATATAGCAGCACTAGATCGGTGTACCGAGAGTCTCCGCAACTATCACAGCCGCGCCAAAGGTCGCCGTCGAAGGAGACCTCGTCTTGCGACTCAAGCAAAAGCGACCGAACAAACTCGATTCACCATGGGAAGGACCCTACGCCATCACCGAGGTCATCCCAGGTGGCGCCTATCGCCTCAAGCACGTGGAGTCTGGAGTCGCATACTCCAACCCGTAGAACGTCTCGCACCTGCGACGATTCTACCCGTAGCAACCTACCCCCCTTTACTTTCAATAAGGCTTTCAGCCAAGGCTACTCAGCCGAACCATGTACCTCCTCCATTACGATATAAATAAAGCTAAGTGTCTCGCCCCCAACCTTCGGTTGACTATTTTTCTACAACTTTACTACATGCTACAAACGCACTCGGGGGCTCCCCCCACCTCACGATTTCATCGACTGAGGACCAAACGTGTACACCTGAGTAGCTGACTACGTCAGGCAAACGAAAAGGGCACGTACTCAATCAAAGCACTACGTGCTCACAAACAAGCAAACATTTACAACAAAGGGCACACAAACGCCCAGCCTCAATATACAAATTTTACATCTATCTGTTTATTTTCAGGTCCTACCTACTCTGAAGAATAACCTGAGCACGCTGCTCAAACAAGTCTACAATTTGTTCGGCATACTGCCTTACAGCCGCATAATACGGACGCATGTTCCACTCGCCACCATCTGGTCGAGGAGGTGGCCCAGTCGCCACAGCAGCCAAATCTACGTCAGGGCGGTGCACCCTCACAAGAGACAAGGCAGCCTTCACCCCTGCGATGAACTGCTGCCGCACCAGCTCCTTGACATTCGGCACTCGAAACCGTCGGAAGACCTGCAAGGTCGTTGGCACGGCATCCAACGGAAACATGGCGTGTAGCGAGAAAGTGATGTGCACTGGCGGAGCACCCGCGAAACCTGGTAGACACGATCCTGCACCGTCGCGAACTATGGCGCGATCACGATCCATCCGAAGAAGCGCGGCCTCCATGTCTGTTGAGTCAAGCAATTGACTCGAACAGCGCAATCGCTCCTTTTTTCCCTCGGCAAGATTGGCACCGCGACAACCGCACAAAACAAGAGTAAGGACAGCAGGCTCACCGAAGAACGAGCTGACCGAAGAAGGATCAACTTACATTGCAGCTGCTCGGACAGCCGACCCAGCTCCGCCATCAAATACTCCTCTCTGGCTGCACCACTGTCTGCCTTGGATTTCCAAACGTCGGCGCGACCGCGTAACCCAAGCAAATATCTCTCCAAGTTGCGCACACGATCTCGAAGAAAAGCGAGCTGCGAAGAATCATCCAATGATGCTCGCAAGGGCCTTTCGGATGAAGTGTCAACTGGGTCAGCACCCGAAGGAACCTATAGCAGCAGAAAAAAGAAGGCACACAGACATTCAGCCAAGGATAGAACACAACTCGGAGGAATTCATTAAAATATAAGGCCACCACGTGGCACAAGGATGGTACTACAAAAGATATTTACAACAAAAGAAGACTACAAACTACCCTACGTCTACTATGCCTAAGGTGCAGGACACTGAGTCGCCTCAGAACCAGACTGCCTAGCTTTGGCCTCGCCACTGCCGCGATGCGTACTCGACAACAAGTCAATGAGCTTGGGCCCATATAAATGCGGCGAAGCGGAGTAGGCGGCGAAGCTACCTCGGATCCATCCGCGTCGGCATCCGAGAAATGTCTGGGCAGGTCCAGCTCCGCCGGCCGCCATGGCCATCGCCCGGCCCCGGACGCCCGATGCCCTTACGCTTGCGCTTATGCAGCTGCGGCTGACAGAGCCTCTGCCAGGGCATCCACATCTTCAAGGGTGCGCCCTTCGGGAAGAGCTCCTGGTAAAAGCGACCAAGGACCTCTTTCGCCTTGGCAAGGGAGTTGACGACGGTGCTGCAGCGGTCTTCGACCGCCACAGTGGCATCATCTAGAGCACTCCCGTGCTCCAGAGCACCGCGGTCGAACTCGATGCCTGTGGCATCTGAGACAAAAAAGAAGAAAACATGAAGAAAGGCAACACAAAAGAAGATCCGCAGAAAAAGAAACAAGCCCAAAAGCTTGTACTCACCCGAAATAGCCTTGGCAGCAGCCATGAGCTTATCCGCCACCCCTCTTTCACGAGCAGCCGCAACGGTGGCCAGCTGCTCCTCACGATCTGCGGCCTCCTGCTGTAGACGCTCCTTCGCTTCGGCTGCGTCGGCTCAGCTCAAGCGCTCTTTTGCACCGGCTTCGCCTTCACTCCGATTGGCCAAGGCTCTTCTTCAGAGCGTCGACCTCACGGAGAGAGTCGTTATGCTCCTCTGCATTTACAACAAGCAAGTGTCAAAAAACAGGACAAGGATACGCAAGAGAAGTACTACAAGGCAGACGAATACCTTGAAGCTGCCGCGATTCGCCAAAGATCGAGCGTTCCTCCACCAGCCGCTTGGCCTCTTGGACAAAAGGCTGCAGCAACGAACAATATGAGAACAGGACTTGGGGCTCGCCCAACACAAGGAAGCAAAAACAACATCAAGACACGAAGACACTCGGGGCTCCCCGTAACATCAAGCGAGAAAAACTTACGTGCTCAAGGCGAACCCGAGCCCGCTGCGCGAAATTTGGGCGCAACCACCAGCCTCTCCTGCACAGGAGGAACTGGCGCAGCGTCGCCAGAAGTCGCCACCGTCTGAGGAGGAGCCGACGAAATGTTCGACTCCCCCATCATCTCCCGACCGCCATCAGTAGAGCCGTCGGAGGATTGCCTGCATACGAAGCCAATCAACACAGGTGCAAACACCATCAAGGAAAAAGGGTAACAGTACAAGAAAACTTACGAGCCCAACGCGCTCAGATCGAAGATAGGAGAAGCCCTTCGGGCCCTCTTCTCCTCCTTATTTTCTTCCTTCTTCTCCTCCTTCTTTTCTTCCTTCTTCCGCTTTCTTTGGCGGGTGCGAACAACAGCTCGCAGGAATGGCGGGGAAGGAGAGGAAGAACCCCATGAACATCATCATGACGCTCAAGGCCAGTAGGATTCACGAGTCGGAGGAGTCGAGGCATCCGAAGACTCGCTGGAGCTCCGTGATCGCTTACGCGAATGGTCCTCACTCGACTCGTCGGCATCCTCCGCTGGAGATCGCGCTGACGGTAGCTCGGACACGGAGTCCACCACTTCATTATCCGGGGCATTCGGATACCTTTCGGGCAACGCTGGTGCCATGCCCGGCACTTTGAAGCTCTGCAAGATGAGAAGGAACTTTGTTAGTAAACAAAGGAAACAAATACACAGTCGACAAAAACAAAAGGGGAGCACTACGTGCGCAAATCTACACCTTCGGTACGATCAACGTCGAAGAAAAGGGAGGAGTCTGCGACTTCCCCGGGATTTCTTCGTCGGCCTTGAACTTCAACAGCTCCCGAAGAGCCTTGTCAAGTTCCACCTTGGAGATTTTCTCACTCGAAACCCTCGTCGGATCACGGCGCCCAGAGTAAAGAAACATCGGATGCGCCATCGCATGGAGAGGCTGCACCCGACGCTCAAGAAACGTCCGGATGATGTCGACACCGTTCACCTCCTTCTCAGGAATCAGCTGGAGATCCTCCACCCGACGGTACAGGGCCTCTATCTCCGCCACCTCACCGTCTAAGATTTGGTTTTTCCAGGATCTTTTCTTCTCAATCAATTGGGAGGGGTCAAAAGGAACGAGACCAAAATCTTGCCCAGGCAGTACGGAGTCACGGATGTAAAACCATTTCCTCCGCCAGTACTGTACAGATTCGTACATGGAAAAGGAAAAGAATTGCACATTGGGACTGAGGGAGATGATGAAAACCCCAATGGGATACACACCATCCGAACCAGACTGCCTCTTCACGGAATAAAGCTTCCGGAAGAGGCCAAAGTGCGGCTCGATGCCAAGCCAACACTCGCAAAGCGTGATAAAACACGCAATGTGGAGAAGAGAATTGGGAGACAGATGATGCAACTGAACCCCATAGAAGAAGAGCAGTCCACGAAGGAACTCATGGACTGGATACGAAAAACCACGCAAGATGAAGGCAACAAACATAACCCGATACCCAGATGGGGGACGGGGGATTACCTCATTGCCGGGGAGTCTCACGGCCGTCGTGTCTTGCGGGATCAGGCTCCACTCGTGCAGTTTGCGGAGATCGCTCTCCCGCGTCTCTGATCGCTGCCAGCCACCATCGGTGACGCGAGCAGCGGCGGTGCTCTTCTTGCCCCCGGCGGCGCTGGTCCCAACCGCAGATGAGGACTTCTTTGTTTTCCCCATGGCGCTGCAGCGGTGGTGGCGATGACAACACAGAAAGAACGAAGGAAATGTGGAAGGAAAGCTCAGCGCGCGGCAAGAATCGCTCAAGAACAAGAGGCAGTGAACAGATGAACTGGTGCGGTGAAAAACAAACCACGATTTCACCCAGGATTATAACAGCAAAGACGACGCACGTTGGCCGTCCATCGAGAAGACCTAACGCCAACGGTAGATCTGGCCGTACACGTGTCAACACCACAACGAACCGTCGTTACCACGTCGTCCACTACGCGCGGAAATCGAGGAGACGCCTTAATCATCTCCACGCCGCGCGTGACCGGTCAATTCAAAGTCAGCAAGTGGGACCCACGCTTCGTCCAGTCAAGTCATCTCTGGCGTAGCAGACGCTTGAGGTCATCGATTGTAAGCACTGACGTCATCAAAAGCTATACTAGCACCACTTCGGCTCCACAGCTAAGAGTACTCACTCGAATCTACGATTCGACTAAATACTCGGGGGCTACTCCTATCAGGAGCGCTGGCCGCGCACCCGACAGACAAATGAGGACAAAATTACTACTCTGAGCCCTACGTCGAGTCTACGACTCCACTACGGACTCGGGGGCTACTCCCATAGGGAGGATGGATTTAAGCATCCGAAAATTTTCGAGTCCTGCGGACCTAATGATTGAAACAATGCTTGAACTAAAAGTCTCCGTTCGAGTCTACGACTCGAACAGACACTTGGGGGCTACTCCCATAGGGAGCGCTGGTTGCGCACCCTATGAAATCTTCGACTGCGATCTTCCGGATCCGCATGCAAAAACTTTTTTGGCAACTCTGCCCCAACAAAACGCTAAGTGAGCAACAATCTCCTTGGCCACCCGAAACACCTCCGAGGTGATAAATGTTCGGATGCTGCGTCGACGCAAAGATAAGACCTCGGATATCATCGATGGCACGGCAACGCTTTGATTGCGCTTTGCTAGTATAAATCCGTACCAGCAGGTACGATGAAAAATCCTGACGGACGCGTTGGGTACACCAATTAAAATCACTGGAATTCCACTCCTGTAAGTCCTCCGCGGCCTGAGTCGAATTACGCCAGCATATGTTCCAGGTACGGGTTGAGGGACCCGAACCTAAAGAAGATCGTGTCGTTTCGTCCTAAGACAGTTAACTGACCCTGATCCGTCGGGTGAGTCAGGCACACGCATCAACAATCCCTGCACACATATACTATTAATGTATAGCTGCACCCGAAAGATGGAAGAGTCCTCAGCCGAATCTACGATTATTTGAACACTCGAGAACTCTTGACATGGTTATACCCTACGTGCGTAACCCGCATATACCTAGTCCGGTCCAAGGAAGGCCCATGGCGTATATCTGGCCCATGAAGATTTTCGGGTGGCCAAGGCCCATGACGATTCGGATCCTTGGAGAGCAAGACTAGAGGAGATAGGAAATTCAAAGGGTAAAACCCTAGAACTTGTAACCGACTAGGACTACGCCGGGACCTGCCTAAGTCTATATAAAGGCCGAGGAGGCACGTCCTAGGGAACTCGACTCATACTTTCGACACGCATCCACGCCGGATCGAATCTGCACCTGTAACCTTCGGTTCCGCCGTAATCAAAGAGCAGACAAGCAGGAGTAGGGTTTTCCCTCCGGGGGCCTGAACCTGGGTAAATCTCGTGTCCCCTGGTTGCTTGTCTGTTAACCGTGCCACGATCTCCAGCATCCCCATCTTCTCCAAAACCCAAGTCCATAACAATGGGCATTGACGAGATTAAACCTCGTCACCCTTCTTCCTTAACATCTGTAAGAACCTCTTTCTCTTGATGTTGTAGATAAGATATGCAAGCATGTGTGCACTTCCTTGGCCAAGATTCATTATAGGAAACTGATTTTCATGCTTACCGTAGAAGTTCAATGCTTAAGGTGTTAGCTCTATTGTAGGTCATCATGGCTTCTCCATCTTCCTATCTATCTGCTCCCTCAATGAAGAATGACTTGTCATGGATGCATCCTGACAAAGCACTCCCATATTTAGTACCACTCTCCGTCAGAATCAAAATCCACGATTTCCCCTTCAAGCTCTTCCCCTTTTGAGATTTAGGGCGATGGCGGGAGCTTCGTCACTAGCTTGGACCAGGATGTCAACGACGTCGTGCTTTCTCCATCTTCCTCGAGATGTGTAGTGTTGAATCCTCTTCTGGTGGCTGTATGGAAGCTCTAACCCTTCATGTGGTAGCTTAGATCTGGGAGCAAGTGGTAGATGCACGTAGATCTGTATTGATTGACTAACTTAGCATATATGCAAACCATTTTCATGCTTACCGTGGTTGGGATTCGTGATGGTCGATGTAGGATTTCGGTTTCATGGTTAAAGTGTTAGCGTTTTTGTAGGTCTTCATGCCTTCTTGGCTTCTTCTCCCTCGAGCACGACGGCGGTTGACCTTATGGTTTCTCCCTCACCCACGATGACAGTGGACCTTACAGCTCCTCCCTCGTCCACAGTGATGGTTGTTATACGGCTTCTCCCTCGTCCACGGTGATGGTTGTTCTACGGCTTCTCCCTCCTCCACAGTGATGGTTGTTCTACGGCTTCTCCCTCATCATGGTTAAATTGCATATCACCGCTTCATTGTTTTACTTGTTCATTCCCTTCTTAGTGAGCTGAACTAACAAAATGTCTTCTGAATCTTGGGATCACCCAAAGAACAATGAGTTCCTGAACAAGCCCATACCGAACTATACGCATATGAAGACGATTTTCGAGCCTAGGCATGGGAGTAAGGAGGATCTCTTATCTTTGTGCTTACTAGTGCAAGTTATCAACTACCTTGCGGACAAGAAGACCCATGATAGCAGTTGCATTGGGATGTCAAGCGCAGAAGGATGATCTGGTCTAGGACATGGATACGCAAGCACTACAGTTAGTGCTACTCGTTTGTTATTGCTGATGGTGATCGTAATCTGTTGAGATTATGTATATCTTGGGTGTTGTTCTAATATCCATTCAACTGGCTAGGAATCAATCATAATTGTTGCCTGGACTATAAAATTTTGGGAGGTGGTATATACTAATCCCTCGGATGAAGAACTTGTAATGCATCATTGGGATGTAGTTTTTTTTGTTAGCTCATGGTGAGTAATTAGGATAACTGTTAGTTTAGCTGGTACTGCCTAGTTCCACCTTGTATGATGAATTGTTTATCTGAAGACCTTATTATGTCATCAGTAACCAAATCGGGTTGAGACTTTTGTCTTCCCTCGAATGTTGTAATGCAGGGAACCAAACATCGATGATACCGTTCCTGACCTCATGCAAGAAAATTATTTGTGGACAACCAAAAAAAGTCCACAAGACTAGAGGTTGTTTTTCTCCGGCCATGCCCCTCCAAAGCCGGGAACCAGAGAGCCCCAAAAGAGGCACATGCAACCGATCACGCCCTATGCTCCGCGCAATTGAGAGGCATGTCTCACCAACCGGTGTGGTAGCGAAGAATTTTTTGAGCTCGATCTTCGACCGAAGATGACACGGCTCCTATAAGAAAATACTATCGTTCCATGGGGAAACACAAACGCAAATTCTTTGCGCTACTCCGCCAGGTTCAAGGATGCCTACAACTTTTTCTCACTCCCTTGGTCCCCCGCGTCCGATCCATGTCGGCGTGCATTCGTGGTTGCTAGGCATTTGCTGATGCGGACCTAGGCAAGTCAAGGGGTACATCAGGCAATCACCAACACGTCCATGGCAGTTGTGTTTGAAGAGATCAGCAAGGCTCGGAGGAGAAAGCGTCACAATAGATGGGGAGAATGATGCTTCACTACTCATTTCACGTTTGCGGTGTTGCTTGTGTGGCAAGGTCCATGTAGAAGTCGTGATCGTGGCGACTGTGAGATGGATGATGGTGTTCTGCACCATCTCGACAAGCGGGGGTGACACACATGGGACTTTGTCTGACCTTCACCAGTTGTATCTGGCGATGGAACTCCTTGTTAAAGGCATTGTCTGGAGTTTTCGGACTTTCTTCGGGGCGAAGACCCATGATCCGATGATCGGGTGAACGACAGTCTTTGTGCATTGTACCCTTCCTAGAGGAGTTGTTCTTGAAGAACCTTTTTTGCAATGTGAGTGTTGACTTTGGTGGATAGTTTCAGTTGCTTCGTTGATCGGTTCGGCGGGGATTTTATCTTTGTTATTTGTTCTGTACTACCTCTGTCCCAAAGGTTAAGGCTTTTTTTTTTGAAAAGTCGAGCTACGTGAAGTTTGACCAAATTTTTAGAAAAAACTATCAAAAACTATGATATTATATAAATACCTTGTGAAAATATGTTTCATTATGTATCAAAGGGTATTGATTTTGTATTGTAAATATTAATATATTTTTCTAAAAACTCGGTCAAACTTTACGTAATTTAAATTTTGAAAGAAAGCATTAAGCTTTGCGATAGAGTTAGTATTTTTTCTGTTGGTTGTGTACATCCTTGATGCCTCGACTAGCTCTTAACATTATGTTATTGTAGATGCCGGATGTAATGGATATGTTTCGTAATATTAATATATACCCTTTAGGCCCACAAAACCTATTTCCCAGCAAGGCTTGCCCTCCCCCCAGGGAACCTTTCATGGCTTAGTTGGCTGACGGGTTGTGGGTCGATTGTGGGCGGGTCTGAGTCAGATTCAATCTCGCATATTGCCCACTTATGTAGTCGTAAGAGTGTACATTGCGTTGTAGTTTTCTATAGGAACTCTAGAGGAAAAAAAGGACTGGTCCCACGTTCTTACACTGATCGGTATGATACCACATGTCCCCGGTGCCTTTGGTTAGCGCTGAGGCGATCTAGAACCAATCTACAAACGAATAATACGGGGTGGATCTAGGTCACGCAGGACATGACGTGGGCTTCTAGGGCCATCACTAGGTGATAAACGAACAGATAAGGAACAATATCTACCGTCCGATACATCGATGCCAAGGTAGGGGATGTTGGAATTTTTTCCTAAATAGGCCCAGCCCATTTATTATATGCCAATAAATTCCTGAAATCCTAGAGGCCCATTTAGCCTATTCACGCAAGGCAAGAGTTGGGACAAATGTTTAGTCCCACATTGCTAGTTGAGTGGAAGTTGGACCAGCTTATAAGATGGACTCTCCTACCACTTGGTAAAAAGGATGAGAAGGAGAAGGAGAGAGTTCCACACGCGCGCTCCTCCTCCTCGCTCGCCTCGCCTCGTCACGACGCGCGCCGCGGGTTACGGGTTGCGGGAATCTCGCCGAGCCGAGCTTTATTTTACCACGCATGAATGGTATATGAAAAGTCATACAGAAGTTGAAACGTTTTGCTCGAGTGGCCTTTTAATACGAGCTAAATAAATATGAACTAAGTGGAGGCTGTCCGGTGGGCTGCCGCCTGTTCGCTTCAACTTTTGTCCGTTCGTTTCATCTTCTCTGACACTGCCCGCCTACCCTCTATGTTTATATAAGAGAGAGGTCGCGCCTCCTCTCAGACACACTGCCACACATCCTTTGCGCCTCCAGTTCCAGAGCACTGCGCTACTTAGATCTTCCCCATCCCGTCTTGCGGTGTGCACCGGGAGCCGGGACAGTAGACCTCCGAGACCCCGCTGCTTCGAGTCCTGTACGGAAGAAGGGCGATAAGGTTTTTGGGGAGCGCTATCGGCGCGACTACAGGCTTAGTCACGAAGTACCTCACGGATAGCGACTGCGGCGACGTCTTCCCCGACGAGGACTTCTTCCCCGACATCAACACCCTCTTCCTCGACGACATGGCCAACGACGGTTCCAACGCCGGCGGTTCCTCTTCTGCTACTGCCGTGTATATCTTCTTTCTCAATCTTGTTCTGATTGTATCTAAAGTTTTACGCCTTGCAGTTTGTTTGGTTATATGCCTTAATATGTATTCGCTATTTCACATGATTAGTATATTGCCTATTATTCTAATCATGTTTTATCTAGCATTTATTATGGATAATTCGCTTGGTAAATTGCTCTTTTATTCAACAATCCAAAAACCTTATTTCAGGCAATTTGCCCCAAGTGGCTTTGTTTCTTCTATGAAGCCACTTGTGTTTGAAGGTGTGAATTACAAACGATGGCGTGCGAGAGCAGTGCTCTGGTTTTAGACCATGAGCTGCTATAACGCCATTTATGGCGCACCTGAGGGAGAACTTAATCCCGCTCAGGAAGAGGCGTTCCAAAAACTTGATACCACTTTCAAGGCCGCCTTGATCAACATTTTTGGCGACAATATTGTCGATTCATATCTGTCATTTAGCAATGGCAAGGATATGTGGGATGCGCTCGAGAGAAAATTTGGAGTCTCCGATGCTGCCAGTGAACTGTATGTCATGGAACAATTCTATGACTATAAGATGGTTGAGGACCGCCCCATTATGGAGCAGGCTCATGAGATACAGTCACTTGCCAGGGAGCTTGAGCACTTCACTTGTGTGTTACCGGAAAAGTTTGTTGCCGGAGGCATTATTGCCAAACTTCCCCAGTCATGGAGGAATTTTGCTACTTCTCTGAAGCACAAGAGACAAGAGTTCTCCGTGATGGATCTCATTGGGACTCTTGATGTGGAAGAGAAGGCGAGAGAAAAAGACACACGTGCTCGAGGTACCGAGGGAGGTTCTAATGCCAATCTGGTACAGAAAAGGAACTTCCAGCCTCATAAGTTCAAGAACAAAGGCAAGTTTGACGGCAAAGGAAAGTTCGATGGAAAGAACAAGGCCTCACAGTTTACCATCTTCAAGAAGAAGACTGATAAGAGGAAAGGTGCTTGTCATGTGTGCGGTGATCCTGATCATTGCGCTCCTACTTGTCCCAACCGCTTTGACAAGCGCCAGCATGGGAAGGGCAGCAAGACTGCTAATGTTGTCATGGGCGACGTTGAGATGAAAGATGTTGGGTATGGTATATTACCTACTGTTCTTTCATTATGTCATTCTCCTGATTGGTGGATTGACACGGGCGCTAATGTACATGTATGTTCTGATATTTCCATGTTTTCTTCATATCAGGTCAGATGGACTCAAACCGTACTAATGGGAAACGGCTCACATGCTTCTGTTTATGGTGTTGGTACGGTCGATCTGAAGTTCACTTCGGGAAAGACCATGCGTCTGAAGAACGTGCATCATGTTCCCACAATAAATAAAAATCTTGTTAGCGGATCTCTTCTGTGTCGAGATGGCTACAAGATTGTATTCGAGTCTAATAAATTTATAATTTCGAAGTATGGAACCTTTGTTGGTAAAGGCTATGAGTGCGGAGGCTTGTTTCGTTTATCTCTGTTAGACATTTGTAATAAAGTTGTTAATCATATTTACACGAATTTTGAATCAAATGTCAGGTACTCTCGTCTTTGTCATATTAATTTTGGTTGTATGACGCGGCTAGCCAAAATGAATTTAATCCCTGATTTCACAACTGTTAAGGGATCTAAGTGTCAAGTCTGCGTGCAAGCTAAACAACCTCGCAAGTCACATACGACCGCAGAAGTGAGAAATTTAACACCACTAGAGCTCATACATTCCGATCTTTGTGAGATGAATGGTGTATTGACAAAAGGTGGAAAGAAATATTTCATGACTTTGATCGATGACTCTACGAGATATTGTCATGTGTATCTTCTGAAATCAAAAGATGATGTTTTGAGTTTCTTCAAAATCTATAAAGCTGAGACAGAACATCAACTTGATCGAAAGATTAAGAGGTTTAGGTCTGATCGTGGTGGAGAGTATTTTTCCAACGACTTTGATTCTTTTTGTGCGGAACATGGCATAATTCATGAGAGGACGCCTCCCTACTCACCCCGGTCAAATGGAGTAGCCGAAAGAAAGAACCGTACTCTAACAGATTTGGTTAACGCCATGTTAGACACATCGGGTCTTTCTAAGGAATGGTGGGGGGAGGCACTATTGACTACATGTCATGTCCTAAACCGAGTTCCCACAAAGAACAAAGAAATTACTCCATTCGAAGAATGGGAGAAGAAAAGATTAAAACTCTCTTACTTACGTACTTGGGGTTATTTGGCAAAGGTTAATGTACCAATCCCCAAGAAGCGCAAGCTTGGACCAAAAACCATTGATTGTGTTTTTTTGGGCTATGCTTTTCATAGCATTGGTTATAGATTCTTGATAGTAAAATCTGAAGTGTATGACATTCATGTCGGAACAATCATGGAGTCGACTGATGCGACTTTCTTTGAGGATATCTTTTCAATGAAGGATAAACCTAACTCATCAAATTTGGAGATACCTTGTTCATCTAATCAGGAATTTGCTACATTCTCTGAACCTACCATTCCAATTGAACACTCTGAAAGACCTAAGGAGGAGGATAATGAAATTCCTAAAAGGAGCAAGAGATAGAGGACTGCAAAGTCCTTTGGTGATGATTTCATTGTGTACCTTGTGGATGACACTCCTACTTCCATTTCAGAAGCATATGCATCTCCTGATGCTGACTATTGGAAGGAAGCCGTCCTTAGTGATATGAATTCCATCTTAGCTAATGGAACATGGGAGATCACTGATCGCCCTTATGGGTGCAAACCTGTAGGGTGCAAGTGGGTGTTTAAGAAAAAGCTTAGACCTGATGGTACTATTGAGAAGTACAAGGCACGGCTTGTAGCCAAGGATATACTAAAAAAGAAGGTGAAAACTTCTTTGACACTTACTCACCTGTTGCCAGATTGACCACCATTCGAGTATTACTCTCATTGGTTGCCTCTCATGGTCTTCTCGTTCATCAAATGGACGTTAAGGCAGCTTTCCTTAATGGAGAGTTGGATGAGGAAATTTACATGGATCAGCCAGATGCCTTTGTGGTAAATGGTCAAGAAGGAAAGGTGTGCAAGTTGTTGAAGTCTTTATATGGCCTAAAACGAGCCCCTAAGCAATGGCATGAGAAGTTCGAAAGAACTTTAACTGCTGCAGGCTTTGTTGTAAATGAAGCTGATAAATGTGTGTACCATCGCCATGGTGGGGGTGAGGGAGTCACTTTGTTTGTATGTTGATGAAATACTGATTTTCGGAACCAACCTTAATGCAATTAAGGAGGTCAAAGATTTCTTATCTCGTTCCTTTAGATGAAGGATCTGGGAGTAGCTGATGTCATCCTGAACATCAAGCTATTGAGATATGATGATGGTGGGATTACATTGCTTTAGTCCCACTATGTGGAAAAGATCTTGAGTCGTTTCGGGTATAGCGACTTCAAGTTTTCTCCTACACCGTATGATCCTAGTGTATTGCTTCGAAAGAATCGAGGAAATGCTAGAGACCAACTGAGATACTCTCAAATTATTGGCTTGCTTATGTATTTAGCTAGTGCCACGAGGCCTGACATCGCCTTTGTTGTAAGCAAACTCAGTCGATTTTTTTCAAATCCAGGAGATGATCACTGGCATGCTCTTGAGAGAGTTATGTGATATCTAAAAGGCACTGCGAGCTATGGCATACACTATACCAGGTATCCGAGGGTACTAGAGGGTTGTAGTAATTCAAATTGGATATCTGATGCTGACGAGATAAAGGCCACGAGTGGATATGTATTCACACTTGCTGGTGGCGCTGTTTCTTGGAAGTCTTGCAAGCAGACCATCTTAACGAGGTCAACTATGGAAGCAGAACTCACAGCATTAGACACAGCCACTGTTGAAGCAGAGTGGCTTCGTGAACTCTTGATGAACTTGCCTGTTGTTGAAAAACCAATACCCGCAATCCTTATGAACTGCGATAATCAAACTGTGATTTTCAAGGTAAATAGTTCTAAGGATAATATGAAGTCATCAAGACATGTGAAGAGGAGACTGAAATCTGTCAGGAAAATGAGAAACTCCGGAGTTATTGCATTGGATTATATCCAAACATCTAAAAACTTGGCAGATCCCTTCACAAAGGGTCTATCACGCAACGTGATAGAAAATGCATCGAAGGAGATGGGTATGAGAACCACAATTTGAGCTTTCCACAATGGTAAACCACTCTATGTGATCGGAGATCCCGTGAATTAGAATTGGAAAACAAATTGTTGGTTAGCTGAAAGGAAAGTATCCCTACTTTAATAAACACCACTCCATAAAGATGCAATACTTTCATATTCTGCACGGCAGGTTGATTTATTATCTTAATGTGTTCTAAGTGGCTTATCCTAAGCAAAGATATTGTCTTGCAGAACATCTTTTGAAGAACACACCTATATGAGTCTGACTATTAAAACGTCGCAGTCTATGAGAATAGGGTGCTCTTTAATAAACTCATGAAAGGTCATGGAGTATGACGTATAAGCTCCACCCACGGGGAAGTCCCACGGTAGCCTAGTATCGGTCAAGACTTTTTGTGAAGCTAGGTTCACAGCAAACTTGCAGTTCAAGGCATAGTCCATTGTACAAGTTGCAGCCTAGTATAACATAAAGCTCTAGGTAAAAGTTCAACTTAACAGTCTCCACTACAATACCGGTATATAAACAATGTTTTGGAACCAAAGGAAAACTTCATGTGCCTCTGGGATCTGGTGGGGGATTGTTGGATTTTTGCCTAAATAGGTCCAACCCATTTATTATATGTCAATAAATTTCTGAAATCATAGAGACCCATTTGTCCCATTCATGCAAGGCAAGAGATGGGACAAATGTTTAGTCCCACATTGCTAGTTGAGTGGAAGTTGGACCAGCTTATAAGGTGAGCTCTCCTACCACTTGGTAAAAAGGATGAGAAGGAGAAGGAAAGAGTTCCACATGTGCGCTCCTCCTCCTCGCTCGCCTCGCCTCGTCACGACGAGCGCGCCGCGGGTTGCGGGAATCTCGCCGAGCCGAGCTTTATTTTGCCACGCATGAATGGTATATGAAAAGTCATACAAAAGTTGAAACGTTTTGTTCGAGTGGACTTTTAATACGAGCTAAATAAATATGAACTGAGTGGAGGCTGTCCGGTGGGCTGCCGCCTGTTCGCTTCAACTTTTGTCCGTTCGTTTCATCTTCTGCGCAGCCTGTCTGCCTACCCCTCTATGTTTATATAAGAGAGAGGTCGCGCCTCCTCTCAGACACACTACCACACATCCTTTGCGCCTCCAGTTCCAGAGCACTGCGCTACTTAGATCTTCCCCATCCCGTCTTGCGGCGTGCACCGCGAGCCGGGATAGTAGACCTCCGAGACCCCGCTGCTTCGAATCCTGTACGGGAGAATGGCGATAAGGTTTTTGGGGAGCGCTATCGGCGCGACTACTGGCTTAGTCACGAAGTCCCTCACGGATAGCGACTGCGGCGACGTCTTCCCCGACGAGAACTTCTTCCCCGACATCAGTATCCTCTTCCTCGACGACATGGCCAACGACGGTTCCAACGCCGGCGGTTCCCCTTCTGCTACTGCCGTGTATATCTTCTTTCTCAATCTTGTTCTGATCGTATCTAAAGTTTTACGCCTTGCAGTTTGTTTGGTTATATGCCTTAATATGTATTCGCTATTTCACATGATTAGTATATTGTCTATTATTCTAATCATGTTTATCTAGCGTTTATCGTGGATAATTCGCTTGGTAAATTGCTCTTTTATTCGACGGGGGATACCGAAGCAAAAATGTTTCCCAGTAGCGAGTGGGCACTGGAATGCGAAGGTTTAGGTGAAGGGCCTTTTTCCCACGTCATTGCCGGCAACGACCAGCAAAACTGGAGAGGTTTTGCATATCAGTGACTTTGCAGACGAGGTCGTCTTCAACAGAGGGCGGCCTGCAATGTCTGTGTATGGTGAAATTAGGGATGTAGGCGGACGTCTGTGTAGTCGGTCAGTCCTGTCCGTCAGTTCGTTTTCTGAGCCAAAGCTTTCATCGGTTTGTTCATGCACTAACTACATTCCATAATTACGCGGCTGTCCATCATGTCCGCCGGACAGACGGACTGCATCCCTATGGTGAATTGGTAATCCAGTTGAGTTTTGTGAATAAGTGGAGCTTAGAAAGGTTCAGTTTATACGCCAGTAACCTGAATGCTTGTTTTCCGAATACGATCTGCTCTGTAGGAGCCTAACTGTTTCCAGTATTGAACCATTATCATCGATCATTGCAGAAATCACATCAGTTCCCATGCTTTTTGAAGGGAGTGAAAAGAGAATGGAAGGGCTAAATTGATATATCGCAAAACCTCAAGAATGCATCTCTTTTATTGCTAAAAAATCCACCACAAACTCATGTATAGGTATCTCATCTTTCAATCCCAACCGGAAAACTTCTCCCATCTTAATTATCTCTCACTGCATTCATTTCTTCGCCTCGGTGGTGAGCCCGAACCCGAACGGGAACAGCGGGTCGTAGTGCTTGTCGCCCACGTTCATCGGCAGCTGGTCCACCGACTTGAACCATGTCCTCGCCAGCTTCCCGGAGAACCCATAGTCGCCGAAGAGCGCATCAGCAACGCCCTGGCCCTCTGTGCCAGGCAGCCATGCAGCCACGAACGCGTCAATGGTGCCGATGTACGGCTCCACCACAAGCGGCCTCCCGGAGATGAGCACCACCACGCACTTCATGCTCTTGCAGACGGTCTGAATCACGGAGGGGCCAGGGGCAGGGATCGTGAGGTTCAGGCTGTCTCCGAACGTCTCGGCGTAGGGTGGCTCGCCGACCACCACGATGGCATAGTCGTACTTGTCGCTTAAGGTGGTGCTGTCAGGGTTCTCTGAGAAGACCACCTGTGTGCTGGGGTCCACGGTGGACTTGATCGCCGAGAGGATCGTCGTCCCTGCATTTCATCACATGGTTCCATGAATTTTTGTTCCAAAGGATCGAGACATTTCCGCAAATTAGTGCAAGCAATGGAACAAGAGACGCCATTTACCAACAGTGTTGTTGTTGCCAGTCAATCCTTGCCATTCGATTGTCCATCCTCCACACTGGTTGCCCAAGTTGTCGGCGTGGCTTCCAGCGACGAGAATCTTACCGGCCTTCTTTGGGAGAGGCAACAACGGAGCGGAGGCAGATTTCCCATTTTTCAGCAACACCAATGATTTCCTGACGGCTTCCCGAGCGAGTTCTCGGTGTTCCTAATGATGCATAGGAATTTATCAGTATGAATTCTAGGATCTTGAGAAATGAAATCTGTGAGAAACAGAACATGGAATTTTAGCACTAACTTGCTTTCCGAGTTCACCAGCAAGACTGGGATCAGCATAAGGGCTCTCGAATAGACCCATGGTGAACTTGACCCGAAGAATCCTGTAAACAGCATCATCGATTCTGCTCATGGGGATAACACCGCTCTTAACTTGGGCTGTCAGATCATCAATGAAATCTGTGTAGGCATAAGGAATCATGATCTGCAAAACAACACATTTCAGAGCATGATCAGAAAAGAAGATGGCTCATTTTGCATTAGTTGTCGAAGAGGTAACAGCTGTCAAGGATGTAGTATCATAAGTCAGGAAATTACCATGTCAATACCAGCACCAACTCCTGCCTCAACTGAATACGAATAGTTCAGGCCTGGGGGAGTAGTAAGCCTATCAATGCCTTGCCAGTCTGTAATCACAAAACCCTGTTTGCACATAATCCCAAGAAAGTAATGACATCAGTATCTCTTAATATACCAGAAGATAAAAAATACGAAGAAAAAATTTCTGCCTTTCTATTGAGCAACTGACCCTAAATTTGAGCTTCTTCTTGAGAATATCAGTGATTAGGAAATGGTTGGCATGCATCTTCTTTCCATTCCAACTAGAGTAGGAAACCATAACAGTGGATACACCTCTGATGATAGAATTATAGTAAGCAGGCATATGGATGCTCATGAGCCCATGGACATCAATGATTGTATTGTTCTCATTGATCCCCATGTACGTACCACCATCACCAACATAGTGCTTTGCGCATGCGGCAACTTTCTTACTGCAGGGTATCAGAGTGGCAACAAAGTTTTAGTTCCATCAAGTCAGACTAAATCACAGACAAGACAATTTAGCTGTTATATATGTTGGGTGTATATTACCTTCCACCAACGTATGGTCTTCCCGCTTCACCAGCTGGAACATCGCCTTGCAAGCCAGAGATAATTGTGGTCATTGACTGGACAACCTTTGGGTCTTCGCTGTAGCTTTCGTAGCACCGTCCCCATCTTGGGTCTCTGCAGACCTGATTGATATCGACAAATGAGTTCCCAAGAACAGCTAATAGAAGACATGGCTGTTATCAAGGGTGAAGTATCAACCACGCAAGAGGTGTTAGTATGTATTACCGCAATGCACGGAGCGAAAACGTAATCAACTCCAGTAGCTCTAACTTCAAGAGCAGTTGCTTCTCCTATCCTCTTTACCAGCTCAGGGTCCCTAGTTGACAGCAATATATTAATTTAGACCAAAGCATGCATCACAGGACTGTATGCGTCACAGTCAGTATTTGTGTTTCACGATATTGTCGTAGCTTGTTGATCAAATATAAAATAGGCATATTTACTACAGGACAGGATATTAGGATATATGACATTTCATTATTCAGCAAAAGTATTAAAACAGTTCCTACCCGGTAGCTCCAAGCCCAACATTATGTGGGAAGATTGTAGCTTTGTAGACGTTGTTGTTACCATGCAAGGCATCAATGCCATAGATAATCGGGATACCTAGGCGGGTAGAAAGAGCATCTTTTTGCATTGCATTAACCATTGTAGCCCAGTCCTTGGCAGATGCCTGCGGAGAAGGCACACTGCCTCCACCACTCAGCACGCTACCTGCAGCGCAGCACACAACGTACTGTCAAACACAAACTCTGCATGCATGCGGTCCTTCATCATCTGCACCGATTTAACACGAGCGAAACATACAACTTACCGATGAAGTATTTGGATAGCACCCCTGTGGTGGCGTTCTCCCTCTCAATCTGGGTCATCTGGCCAATCTTTTCAGCGAGAGTCATCCTGCCAAGCAGATCCTTGATGCGAACGGAAAGAGGCTGTTTTGGGTCCTTGTACTTATAATCCGCTCTAGCCAGCACCGCCAAGGAGAGCACGAGGAGAACAAAGGTGGCCTTGTGCAAACTCCCCATGTTGGCGCTTGTTTGTGGTACCGATCAGCGCCAACTGTATATAGACCTGAGCAAAGGATGCTTATCATGTGAGTAAGTATTCAAATGATGCTTAATGAACAAGGAGAAATCAATTGCGTTCTAATGCACATAAAGATGCATATGTTTGAGAGCACACGCGTAAAGGCCAAACATTAGGCCTAGGCCATTCAAATGCTCCTCTGCTGGACATATAGCCATCATAAAGAAGCAATATATAGCCATCATAAAGAAGCAATATACAATGGGTGACTCATTTCTGAAATCTGAGTACCAAACATTATGCCTAGGCCAATCAAATGCTCCTCTGCTAGACATAGTCATCATAAAGAAGCAAGATACAATGGGCGACTCATGTCTGAAATCTGAATACCGAACATTAGGCCTAGGCCAATCAAGGCTGCTCTATTGGCTATTGACATCATAAAGAAGTAGTAGTGAGATACAAGGGGGCATATTCTTTAAACCAAGTGGGATTTTTTTTCTTCGCGTGTATATTGCACAACACAAAGGAATCAAGGTGCTGGAAACCAGCATGATTATTGGCAGCAAGCTACATAGCCAGGAGTAAATATACTTAGCAGAAAACAGAGCATATGCAGAACACAATATTCGGATCATTTTCAACGACAGCAGGGACTGAACGACAGAGGTCAACTAAGATCTCACGGACATACTACTATACTTGGTAACTGCAATACCTCAGAAGGAGGAGCTAGCAATCCGCGTGCGCACGGACGCAAGCAAGCAAGCGGGAGAAGAAAACGATAACTTCAGTGCCAGAAGTTCTTCTAAGTGAGAGCTCCTCCCTAAGTGAGAAGGAGGAGAAGTGTGAGCACGTCCTCTGGGGAAAGTGAACCCGGGTTCCTCTTATAGAACAGCGATGCCTGGAGCACTCTCCGCAAAGTGGCGCCGCGCCGACACGAGAATCGCAAGGCAACGAAAAGTTGGGAAGGAATTGAAGGAAAGAAAGCGAGAGGAGAGGAAATCATTTGCGGAAGGATGGACCTCACGCGCTAATTAGCTGCCACCGCGGCCACTGACGGCGACGGCGGCATGCTAATATGAGCAAGCAATATTCGTTTTCTTTTTCCTTTTTTTTCGAAGCTTAAAGGAAAGGAGTGGCACTGGAAACGACCTCCACCTCCACATTTTCTAGCGTTTGCTGCAGCAGCGGCACCGGCGCCAGCACCACCAGAGTCCAGAGGGATCGGTCGACGGTGGGCATCTACAGCTGAGACGTCGCTATGGGCGAGATCTTTGGCTAACCAGATTGTTAATTCCCCTTGGATGCTGCTCTCACACTGACTGCTCTCACATTGACTGCTTTGACTAGTACACGGATACTCCAGCGCAGTCCATGCTCCGCACGCAGAGACGGACGCAACCGCGCTGAATTATTTGGCGACCCTGCTCCGCACGGGCGGGCGGGCGAGAGGCCCATCTCACCGGCCGGAGAGCAGCGACGAATTTTCCAGCTAGATCTCCGGCCGAAGAGGACACGGCACCTACATACACGAAGAAAGAATAATGGAAATCGTGGCTCCGGGGCGTGCCACGGGCCACGGCGCATCTAGGACGCAAACCCATTGCTCTGCTTCGCCGGGTTCGAGCAGGGGGCCATGGGATGGGAAGGCTTAACCACCGGCCGTGTCCAGATTTAATTAGGGGAAATGCTCCTAACACACCCGTTACCCATGCAGTAGCGGCACAAGAATCTTGACCCCGAAAAAATGTGGGGAGAAACATCAGGGGCGGCGTGCACGCAAGACGAATCCGATCCGGGAGACGCGGGTGGTCTGATTTACTATAGTAGTGGTAATCTGGGCGAGATCTCGTGCTTGCGTGCAAGCAGGGGTCAAATCGAAGGTGAATGTGGTGGTGAGGTCGTCACTCGTTCGCTCATCACTCACTCACTCACTCTGATCTCACCGCTGCTCCACAGTCGCCCAGCAAACCCACACCATAGAACATGCCCGTGGATTAGGCTAGAACCATACATAATACACCACGAGACACGGACGCGGTCGCTCGCAAATCCACATCCCAACCGCCACCCATGCAGATTTCCGGTTTGGAAAGGGTCGGTGGTGGCGGCAGACCTGGAGAGCACAACAGCCACGACACAGCAGCGGGTCCTAGGTGGGTCGCGCGTGCGTGTAGCGGTGACGGCGACGGCGCCGGAGACGGAGAAGAAACCAAACAAAGAGAAACAGCTAGCGGGGAGAGAGGGACGGACGGCTTACCACGGTGACGGGCGGCTGCCGCTGCGTGCGGCGAGAAGCTGCTCACTGTCACTGGGGGAAGAGCGAGTCACGAGTGACAGGCAGCGGCGGCCCTCTCTCTCACCAGCGGAGCGGAGCGGAGCCCAGATCAGACGACGCTGGCGCTGGCTGCTGGCAGATGACAGGATAGCGCAGCCTTTTAATGGCCTCTGCGCCGCAAAAGCTTTCTGAATCAATCACGCTCCCCCGATTTTTTATTTTCTTTTTACCTTTTTCTCTGACAGTATATCACTGTATTCCAATTTCGCAACCCGGGAATCCGACGACGAAACACACATGTTGACCGTGCGGATGTCGGGCTGGCGGGCGGACGGAGTGGTCCCACGTTCACACGTCCATAGGCACGTCCTCCCACTGGAACCATGTGTCCACTGACGTCTCAGGACCACGGGGCAGCTGGTGAGTATTTATAGAGTATAATTTTAATAGTATAGCCAACTTTGATCAGAAGATATTGCCGCATCATTTATACTATAGCAATTTTAACAGTAATAGCCAACTCTGGAAGCTACTGCCGCATCATTTTATATAGTAGCCAGCTTATTGCCAAAGTATACAATAATAGTTAGCTACAAAGATACCAAAAGATATCGAAGATTTGTCGAGATTTATATGTATTTAGTTATATTTTAGTCTGTAGATGCATGCAAATTAATACTCCCTTGGATCCAATTAATACACTCAGATTTTGTCTATATTTAAATTGTATCTAGCACTAAAATATGGCTAGATACATTCAGATCTAGCCAAATCTAAATCAATTAGTTTAGATCGCCTTCAATTTATATTGATGATCTCAATTTTATTTGAATTCTTATATATCTAGTTAAGTATTTAGACTAGATGTATTTGTATCTAGACAAAGTTGAGGCGTTAATATAAATAGAAGAAAGTACTCCCTCTGATCCAAATCAATGGACTCAGATTACTGCCTTCGATTCAAATCAATGAACTAATATTTGTTTAAATTTGGAGTCCTTTGGATCGGAGGTAGCAAAGCAATTTTAATAGTATAGCCAACTCTCGCCAAAAGCTATTGCTGTACTAGAGCAATTTTAATAGTATAGGCATCTCTGGCTAAAAGTTATCGTGGCATCATTTCACAGAGTAGCCAGCATACAGCCAGAATATATAATAATAGGTAGCTAAAAAGATATACTATTTTAGTAATACTGGACCTATTCACCTGATAAGCCAAAACACCACCTTCCTACTTTTCGCTCTCATAAAGGGCTAAGTAACTCACTATTGCATTTGCCTCCTAACTTTTTTGTCTCTCTTCTACATAAACAAAAATGTCATGTAAAAGGCCTATGAGTTCACTATTGCCCTGACTCTTATCAAGTGGGCAACGAATAGTCCTTCCTTCCACTACTTCCTGCTCTTTCCCGTGAAACTATGTACTGCAATAAATAGCTTTTTTTCCAAAACATATAAACCTAATTATAGATCATTAGATTTAAACACATGTTGATTTAGATCATCATACAACGTATGCTTTTATTTAGTCCTAAAACATAAAGTAGGTTTACTACTTGGGGTTAGTTTTCTCCGTTGTTATCGTCTTGAGGAGATCATTCTGTAAGGACCACCAATGGATATGTATTTGAATTTAATTTTTCCATGATTGGAACTCTCGCAAAAACATTAATGAAAGTTTCATCCACCAATCGCTTTGCCGGTGTAGGTTCCATACAATTTTCATTAGAAAATTGTCTCGTAAAGAGAGTGAGGGTAAGGGTGATCAAGACCTCTCATGTGGATCCAGATGATGATGTGTAATGGAAACACATGATGTGCACTCTCTCATCTCACCAATTCATTCCTCGAGAGAGGTGCATCAAGGAATCCCCATGAAAATTGAGTGGTATTATAGAGGTGGGTGAGAGCGAAGAACAAATATGCGAATATACCTTGTGCGAATGAATTTTCGGTGCTTGATTACGTGGATCGGGGGATTGAACAACAATTAGGCGATGTTGATTTGAATTTTAGGTATGATGTTAGCCACATGATTTTGTTCCCTCACATTTGGCATGTATTGTGTTGTATTTTGTTCCCTCTCATGGAGAAACTATTCATATCAAAGGGATTTGGGATTATCGATATTCATGGCAACATAACCACAAACGAAGTAAAATATGCACAATGTGAAACAAGTTTGGGTATGAACTTGGGAGTTGGGCCAGAGACATGGATTACCATAATGGTCTTGTGGGACTAGAAGAAAGGGTAAGAATGGAGACCAATTTTGATTACCCGCTATCAAGACCCTTTCATGCGATCTAGGTTTGTTGTTACTCTCATCTCTAGCGAGAACATATAATAGTTAACATTTTGGATTTTAAGAAGAGGGAGACTCGGGAAGAGATAAGATGATTCTATGGTGGACGGTATGGTGGAGTTGGTTGGCACAGTAGAGGCGGTTGATGGGTTGTGACAAAGGACGTTGTTAGTACCATAGATGTTGTACCTAGAAGATGTGACAATTCTAGAAGTTGTGGAGGAGATAAAGGTCAAAACAATGGTAGAAGCCAAGTCAATCGACAAGGATATGAAAATTTTGATCAACAACAAGGACCTCGATCTTTAGAAGGCGCAGGGGAAACATGGGGGACTAGCAAAAAATTAAGGTGTTCAAATCCCTTAGAATATTCAGGAAGGAGATATTTGTCTTAGTAAATGAATCTATCTACCGAGAAACAATAATTAGGTATGGCACAACCAATCAACAACAATGATTCCAATACTTGAATGTAAATCCATAACAAGGGATGGTGTTTCAATAACCTCAATTAGGTGGAGCTGGCAACAAATGCAACTTGGAATTGGGTATCAACATATGCAACTCATGGATATAGAGGAAGTAACATGCAAAATTGTGTGTGTGTGGGGGGGGGGGCAACGGCTTTATGAGGAAGAAAATTACCTCTAACAAGTGCAATAATATTGGACACGTGCCCCAAGATTGCGAGAGTAATGTTCATGGAAATGAATGTGAAAAGGTAATCACAAGTGTGAGTTTGACTTGGTTAAAGTAAGCAAAACATGGAGTCAAATATGTTGGATATGGAGCTAAGGGGCTAGGATTTTTTTTTTGAAAGTGAGAAGGGTCTAGAAGACCCCAGTTGCTTCATCCATTCATACACGTGGCAGGTACATTTTACAAAGAGGCCCTTGACAAAGTGAGGCCTTAAATTTTTGCGAAAAAGACCCTAGCACAAAAATTAAAAAGCAATCAGGTGCTTGGTCTTCTCTGCCATAGCTCGCCGGCGACCACAGGGCGCCGCCAGCGCCGAGGTCGAAAGGAAGGCGCTCGAACGAATGCCTCCGGCGAGAGATCACAGCCACCGGCCACCTCACAATCTCCGGGGACGAAACCACTTGGAGACAGAGAGACGCCGAGCTCCGGTGCTGGATCAAGAGGGCCTCCATCATGGAGGTTAAATAACCTGGGCCGCCATTCCGGCCGAAGATCGCGGTGACTCGGATGTCGACCGCGTGATGCGCTTGATGAAGCAGATAACTCCGCCGACGTCGTCTTCTCTTCATTCCGCCAACCCCACCCCCCCCCCCCCCCCTCACCGCCATGGCCGGCCAGGAGACTGAAGCACATCAGAAGGATAGGAAGATGCCGGCAGATGCGTTGAAAGAAGTAGAGGGGGCTGGCTGCTCTCCACGTCGTCGCTCCCTCCAACCCCTCGCCTCCACGGCCGGTCGGAGGAGAGTAGAGAGACGGAAAAGGAGAGGCAGACCACCACTCGGCGCCGCGCACCCGCGCCGAAGATGCATCACCCTCGCCACCCCCATATCCCCACGACGCCCAGATCCCCATCTCCCTCTCCTCTCCACCACGGACGGCCAGAGAGAGATAGAGGAACACAGAGGCAACACAGGAACAGGGGAGGCACGCGACCTTATTGGATGATTCGGTGGCCGTCCCATCCATCAACCGCCCAAACCAGATGGGCAGGAGGATGAACAGGATGAACCCTAAATCGCAGGACAGGTCACGATGACCTACGACTTCGAATCTGGGCATGCGGCCCACTACTGGCATAAAGCCACTGCCACTAGACCTAGGGGGCACGGCCATCCCACCCCCAACCCCTCCGGCCAGCGAAGCCGCCGGTGAGGAAGGGGGAGGGTGCCGTGGACGCGAAGGCGACTCTCAAAGCGGTGCGTCTAGAAGCGTGCAGGCTGTTCTAAGGGGCTAGGATGCTTGCCAGTTAATAACTACAAAGATGTGTATCAACTGACCATACAATACAATGGCCTTGATTAGAGTGGTGCCATGTACTCTAAATGAAACTCTCAACTAACACATTGTTTCCAAAACATGTCTAGTCGGAATTGGACTTGGACTTGGAGATATAAATTAGAGGTGGATGGTTTCTTTCTCACGAGGTTCGCAAACAACGCTAAGCGAGTGAAGCTATCTAAATTTGAGGAGACCAGCTTGCTTTCTTGGTACTACAGATGTGATTTTAGTTACTAGCTAGACTCCTAAATTTCTTGTAAAGGGAAAACTACACGGTGTTTATGTGAAGATAGTTGGAATTTCAGAATGTCTGATGGAATTTCTCTGTACATGTGAAGTGGTGGCTGCTTTAGTTCATACTTTGATGTCAAACAAGGCCTTAATGTTTGTAATGATAAAAACATTGAAAAGACAGAGTCAGAAATAGTAGATTTTATTGTGAGTAAGGAACAAGATAATTTTATGCAATAACAAAGAGAATAACTAGGGCTAAGATATATGAGGAAGGTGACGAGGAAAGGAAAATTGATGTCGAGACTCTTAGAAGATGTGATCATTTAAACATCATAGAAGACTCGAGATTTTAAGACATGGCAAATGAAAAAGGTGGAATTATATGAGTTTAAGATATGTCAAAGGAAGATTACGACATGTATTCTGATGTTATTAATTCTTCTATTACCTTGTAGTTGTTTATAATACAATTTTTTACATGTGAAGTAAAATTGATGATACGATGCATGCAGATTTACCTTAATTATCTTTTCCCTTGTCCTTCTAAAAAACTTGGTGGTCTTTTAAAATAAAAATCGTAGGGCAGACCATTCTTTCCCTCTGACTTTGCAGTATAAACGTGTCTTTCTTTTCTCAACGAGCCACTCACTAGTAGCAGTACTATACTGTTTTCTCCCGTCCAATTTTCTAGTTTTACTTAAGAGCATCTCCACTCGCCTACACAGGACGCCGGTCCGGACGTCGAAATTACGTCCGGACGCCGAAAATCGGCCCAGTCGCATATCCAGGGACCTGTTTTCGGTCGTATTTGAGCCAACTTTGGTCCGGACTATCCAGGCCGAACCCAGGATTCCGGGTACGCCCTGGGGATGCCGGACGACGAGAATTTGGCGAGTGGACCAGCCTGTCAGCGACAGAAGCCTAGCCGCCGCCATCCTTCCCGTCATTTTTCTTTTTCCGCCCACGCCGCTACACCCCTCCCGCCATTCTTCCGGCCTATAAAAAGCCGTACATCTCGCCGTCTCTCTTCACAGTCCCCTCACACCACCACAACTCTGGCGAACTTCGGACGTTCGCACCTTTGTTCCTCCCCAACTCCGCCGAGAAGCCATGGCCGGCTGACGCACGTTGTCGCCGTGGGAAGCCCGGCTGCTCCGTGAGGCGCGCTATCTGACCGCCGGACACTCTCCTAGGCTGAAACTTCGGCGGCGATATCCCGTTCCCGTGCGGACGGCAGACTCGCCGGAGAGATCCAGGCCGCTATCGCCGCCATGGAAGACCCAGAACTCGCCGGAGAGATCCAGACCGCTATCGCCGTCATGCAAGGCCCGGCACTCACCGAGGATCAGGACAACCTGGTCTTCGAGGCGATTTTCCGACAGCGCCTCGAGAACTTCGCCCGTCCTGACGGACCGCTTCGCCGCAGCGTAACAATATGGCTTACCGCCGCCGCTGGTGGAGCGTTCCAGGGCGCTCGCCGGAGTCATGGCGCACATCGAGGCCGGCAACAACCCCTGTCTTGGCCTGTAGCTGCGGCGTCCGGCGTCGACCACGACGGCGTTCCTTTTCTAAAACCGATGTACTATGTGCCCCCTCGCCTACTTTAATGAATTCCGCCTATATTCCCCCATATTTCGCCGAGTTTAAGTGAATTTAGCCGAACTTGGGAACGCGATGCAGATGCGATGTGGGGATGGCGTCTGGCCGAAAACGTGATTCGTCCGTGAAAATCGGTCCGTTTTGATGCAGACGCAACGAGTGGAGATGCTCTGAAGCTAGAGTTTATGAAATTATAAGTTTTGTTTTATCAAATATGTAGAAAAGTATAGTACTATATTAGGAGTACATTATCGGGTTAAACATGTTTGCACGAGATTTATTCAGCAAGTGCACTTGGCGGCGAGATATATAGCAGAATCACATGTTGATGTGGAGGTGTTTGCTGACAACAACAATGAGTATACTTATATAGGAAACAACGTTACTCGTGGTCAGGGGCGGGGCGGTACAAAGTCGTGCGCATTGTTAATTAGTGTGGCCACTCCCGTCGAGGCCGAGATAGAGACGTTGGCACACTCGCAACGGGTCGAAACTGAGATCTATCCTCCGTGCGTGTGAATGTGCATGTAGGATAGGAGTATTATTATCATGTGACCTTTATTTCCACTACTGCAGGATTATTCTCCTCCTCCTCTGATCCGCTAATCTGCTCCATCAACCAGTCTAGCACCCTTATCTCTCCAGCGAAGCATGCACGAAGAGCAGGTGGCTGTGGACGTGCCCAGTGCCCCATGTCCCGATCACGCAAAAAAAAAATGTCAAAGTTGATATGGACCGTGGCAGCAAACGATCGCGGTTTCGCTTCTTGTCAGATCAAGGGTGGCTACGACCCTATGGAAGGGGCACCATGCACGCAAGTTGGATCTGAAAATCGCGTGGCAGCTAGGTAGAGCACGTCTGCATGCACGTGCGCGCTGTCCTGTCCTTGAAAATATGCACACAGTAATTAAGCTTATCCTCATGTAACGTTTAGGTATGAACTGGAAGATGCGGATCGAGTTTAGGTAGCGGAATAAGCGGATGATCCAGATCGCATCAAGACCGGCAGATCGCCGGATGGATCGATCCAGATTGCGATGCAGACGGGCGCGAAGACCATGGACAATTTCGGTATGCGAGTGTTTCGTCAAATTATAGTCGCCTGGTTACAGAGAGATGCTTTGGCATCCGATGGTAGCCATTATGACAGCACGCCAAGCCGGCGGCTAGGTTAGTTTAGACGGATAGAGCGTGTGCAGCGTATATAAAATGGGGTGGCTAAGAAAATATTTTATCGCTTAAATCTATGTCTAAACGGTGAAAAAGATGAGTCTAAGAGAAATATTCTTGGACTTGTGTCTACTATAAGACTCAGAGTCTAGTTAATTAAAATATTTGGTATAAGAGCATCTCCACTCGCCTACCCAGGAGGCCGACCTGGACGCCGAATTTTAGCCGGACGCCGAAAATTGGCTCAGTCGCTTATCCAAGGACATGTTTTCGACCGGATTCGGGCCAATTTTGGTCCGGACTACCCAGCCGAACCAGTTTCAGATGCATACAGGACGCCGACTTCAATGAGCTCGGCGAAAAAAAAACAGAACGGCGCGTGGACCCGCCGAGTCAACGACAGAAGCCTAGTCGTTGTCATCCTCGAAACCACGCGGCGACCGCCGGACATTAACTGCCCGTCGCGTCGGCCACCGTCGCCGCATCGGCTCCCGCGACGGACCGGCGGCCACTAACTTCCCGTCATTTCCCCTTTTTCCGCCCTCGCCGCTACACCCCTCCTGCCCTCGCCGCCCGCCTCGGCCTTTATAACCCGTACCCCTCGCCGGAGATCTCCACACTCTCACACAACTCCCCTATCCACAAACTCCAGCGAACCTCCATCGCTTTTCTCTTCCCAGCTATGGCCTCAAGGTACCCCGACGATGGAGCTGCGGCGAACGGCTTCCGCCGGCGCACCCTGCAGGCCTGGGAGGCACGCCTTCTGCACGACGCCGTCTATATGGCGCCGCCGGACATGCGAATGCCGCCCGGCTAGAAACTGAGCGCCGGCGGCATCCCTGTCCCGCCGGTGCCGACGCCGGAAGAGTTGCCGTATGATGTGAAGGAGTACCTCAACTGCATGGCTGACCCCGCCGAAGCCAAGAGCGCTGACAACCCGCTCCACTGGGAGAAGTTCTTCGCCGAGCGCCGCGAGCAGGAGCTCGCCCACCACGAGGAGCCGCCCAATGAGTCGCCGCCGAAGCCAAGAGCGCCAACAACCTCCTCCACTGGGAGAAGTTCTTCGCCGAAGCGCCATGACAGAGCTCTCGCCACAGTCGCCATGAAGTCGCCGCCGAAGCGCAAAAACTCGGCGGGCCGCCGGCGTTGGTGGAGTGCGCCAGGGCGGAGCCTCGAGGCGGTGATGCAGCACATCAACCACGGGAACGAGCCGCGGCTGGGCTTCCCGCGCACGCCGATGCCGGCGGCCAGGTCCGGTCGGCGTCCTCCGCCGAACTGGATGCCGAGGAGGATGGCGAGCATGAGCTCGTCCTCCTCCGCCTCGGCCTCCACCTACGGCCGGCTTGCTGCCTGGCCGAAGCTGCAGGCGGAGTCGCTGCGCTCGCCTGACATATCGTCATCCGCGAGCCGCGGGCGACGAAGTCTCCAACCGGCCACCTCCGCCTCCGCCGCCCCAAGGTTGAAGGTTCGGCACCGGCCGAAGACGCCGCCTTGAAGATGGCGCTGGACGATCGCTCGCGAAACCGCCAGACGCCGCAGCCCGCCGGTTGAGCCCTCGCCGGACATCTGAGTGGTCGAAAGGACTAGGAGTGGCGGGCGGCATCCTCGGCCTGCAGTGAGGCGAGGAAGCGCCGCCCGTCGTCGGGCGTTATCTGGCTGTGAGCTCGCCTATCAGGGCGCCCCGCTCTACGTCCTGGACGACGACGAGGACGAGGACGCATGCCCGTCCTACCAGCCCTGGAGGTGCGGCGACCTAGGCCAGGGGAGCTCCGGCCAGAACCAGCCGCCGAGCGACGACGACGACGACGGCGACGAGGATGACGGCCGCGCCGACCCCGGCTACACGGCGTTGTACAACAACTTTGGCATGTAGGAGGGCGAAGGCCGGGCGGGGGCGGCTTTTTTAAGTTTATTTATATACTAGTTTCGTTTAAATTTGATGTAATCCGACTATATTCGCCCAACTTAATGAAAATCGTCCATCTTTGATGAATTTTAGCCGAACTTGGGGACTCGGCCTGGGTACGCTGGTAGAAAAATGGGCGTACCCAGGGCAAAAACTAGTTCAGTCCGGCCGAAAAACGGACCAATTTTCGCTATGGGTTCGGTCAACGAGTGGAGATGCTCTAATGCTTTGAGGTCTTTTTATTCGCCGGAACACTAGCAGTTTGGAGAGTAAAGGGGAAAAAAACTGCTAAATAGGACCACACAAGGGGCCTAATCGCTTGGAGCAGTTTTGATTTTGCGTCTAGTTATTTTTTAGCTCATGTCTAAGAGCATCTCTAGTGGCTCGTCCAAATGACCGTCCAAAAGAAATATAGACGATGTGAGACAAAAAAACGCTCTCTAGATGCTCGTCTAAAGCGTCGTCTAAATTTAGACGGCCATCCATTTCTGCTACCCATCGTCTAAATGTGGACGACCGAGCCACGACGTCCAAATGCACCCGCCACTCGTGAGCCTTACATCCTGCTGCGTGTCCTGCTCCGTCAATTTGGAGGCGGGGCGGTGATAATAAACGCGTGTCGATGGGCGGGGGCGGCGCAGGATGCATGGAGGCGGGATCGAGAACTGCAGGGCGGCGGTTGTTATGCAAGGGCCTGTAGAGGCGGTAGCGAAATTTGTCTGTGAGGCGGGTTGTCTGGTATGGCGCGGGCTATCTGTGAGCTCGAAGCTGCAGGTGGCGATGGCCTATCTGGGCGGCGTGGTCTGTGCGAGTCTTTGGTTGTGCGAGGGCATGGCTGTGGCGCCACTGCTTGCTGGGGTTCGTGGATAGAGATGGGACAACAACTCAACCTGAATTTTAATATTGATTCTGCTGTTACTGAAATTTTAATACCGATTCTGCTGTTTCTTGGTAGTGTACGGTCTCAATTTTGTTTCCCACGATTGGCTAACAATCAAACTTTTTGCAAACCTCTAGATTTGTAGCTTTTGCCGACCAGGTGTACTCATCCTAACCATAGTCGTTGGATGGTAGTTAGAATATATTGTTAAATATAGGAGAGAGAATATAGACCTCCTGGATATAGACGTTTCACTGAAAAACCGAGGACGTCTAAATAAAAAAAATTATACACGGCCATCTATACGGAGATATAGACGTTCATATTTGGACATTCCACTAGAGATGCTCTAAGCCTTAGCACACTGCACATGCTCTTAGAGTGATGGAGCACAGTGGTATTTCTGTAGTAACTCTCTTGGGTCGCTGACTCGGAATGATCACCAGCGACTGCGAGCACCACGGGGTACAATCAAACACGCGAGGTTAGAAAACAACCGCTGGCACTGCTTGGTAGTAGTAGTAGTGTGCGAGTAAAGGCAGTGTTAGAGTAAAGACAGCCAGGTTAGGTAGCAGCCGCACATGCAGTGAAGGCCCGTCCGTCCAGGACAGGGCCAGGCCAGGCTATGGTGGTGGCGGGATGCGCTGCATGCATGCACCGGCCGGAGCAACAGGACGAGACGCCACGGTACGCGGCAGTGAATTGATAATGGGATGGCCAAGGAACGGAAGCCTCCTGCGCCGTGGTACCGCTGCAACTTGGCCAGTACTACTACTTGTACCGCCGGATACTAATCAAGTGGAGGAATTTACTACGGACTGGTGTACGCGCATCCGTCACGAACGCTTCGTCTCTCTAGCTAGATAAACCTGCTACAGCAGTAGTAGTATGTTCTGAGTAGTACTAGTACAGTAATATTATTTTTTTGTTTTGGGGAACTGACAATTTCTTGGGGTTGTGGTACTACGTACTAGTATGTGTGTTTTCTTTGTGACCCGAGAGAGCGTGACCTCGGTGCGCTCTGGCCGGTGCCATAGAGATATCGCAAGGCACGCGGACGCACGAGTAGTTTGCCGATTTTCTCTTCTTCTCTTGGTAGCACGCATGCAGATGTACCCTGTTAATCGTCCCGTAACTAGAGACTTGGGCTCACTATGGTTGAAGGATGGGTGTATGGTTGCCGGTGCCATTAAGCAGCATGCAGGAGCAGATCATCAGATGGGAGGTTAATTAAGCTAGCTAGCTAGCCGGACCGGGCCGGTCATCTACTCCATTCCACTTGGCCTCAACTCATGAATGCTCATGCAAGTTGATAGGAGTACTCCAAAATGGCCACGGAGTACTACCCACGTACCAGTAGTTTAGTTAGCAGTACTGCTCCTGGTTTGTTTGTTGCTACTAGTACTTACGTGTGTATGTGTGCAAGTGGGTCGACAGATCGCTGGATCTTTTTTTCTTTTCGAACGGTCAAAGACAGATCGCTGGATCAGAGGCGGGATTATTATTCAAAGAAACAAGCAACAGAACAGGCTTTTTTTTTGCCCTGGCGCACACACTCAGTAGTCAGTACTCACTCATTTCCTTTTTTTTGAGGGTTAGTCAGTACTCACTCATGTGCGGTGAGCGGGCAGCCGGGCCGGGAATCTGAACTGCCGGGGTAAATTACGGAGCCGTGGTGGGGGTAGGGCCGGTAGAGGCCGAAACGAGTCCAGGAGAGAACATTCCAGGGTTGCAAAGGCCGAAAGCGTGGCGAGTGGCCGGTGGGCCTAGCGCCGGAGTGGGAGGGGGACGGGGCCAGCCAGCCGAACAGAACCAAAGCCGGGCGAGCCGGCGTGTGCATGCGCCGAATCTGAGGATCCAATGATGATGCAGCGGCAGCAGCAGCGGAGTCGACGTGACATGTACTAGAATGGACCTACTACGCACGCGTACGTGCCCTGCATGCCTGCCAGCCCGGCCGTCAGGCCCACTCGACGTCGCGCCTCGGATGCGGACGAAGGGACGTCGGGAAACGCGGGCTTTTTCATACGGAAAAACAGTTGTGGACCACATACTACCATGCATGCGTGCCAGGATACGCAAAAAAAAAAGAACAGCTTTGTTTGTTGTTGTTTCGTGCAAGGTTTTACTTCGGGTTGATGATTACACACTCAGCATAACCGAGACATGCGTGTCCCATGCAAATGCCGTAGGCCATACCATAGGATAGGTGTAAAATCATCCCCACCCGTTGGCTGCTTCTAGGCCGCCATCCGAATGTATTTTTGTTCATACGAAACTAATTTTCGGTCTGAAAACACCGAGTTTTCTACTCGTGTCTCCAGACGAGTTTTCGCGTTTGGCTAAAATTTTATAAATTTCGGTAAATTTTGGACGAATATAGATTGTTTTGGGCCAACTTTAACGAACTTTGGGCGAATATAAGCTATTTTGGACAAATATGACGAACTTTGGGTGAATATGGTCGATATGAATGAACTTTGGGCGAATATAAGCTGTTTTGGACGAATATGAGCGAACTTTGGGCGAATATGGTCGATATGGACAAACTTTGGGCGAATACGGGTGAACTTTGGGAGAATATAAACTGTTTTGGACAAATTTGGGCGAATATGGACAAACTTTGCTCGAATACGGACAAACTTTGGGTGTATATGATCAATATGGACGAACTTTTGCGAATACGGACAAATATACCGGTTTTGGGCGAATACGTACGAACTTTTGGTGAATATGGTCGATATGGACAAACTTCGGGCGAATATGGGCGAATACAAGTGAACTTTGGGCGATTATGGTCGATATGGACGAACTGGGTGAATATGGGCGAACTTTGGGCGAATATGGTTGATATGAACAAACTTTGGGCTAGTATGGGCGAATACGAGTGAACTTTGGGCGAATATGGTCGATATGAACGAACTTTGGACGAATATGGGTGAATACAAGTGAACTTTGGGCGAATATGGTCGACATGGACGAACTAGGTGAATACGAGTGAACTTTGGACGAATATGGTCGATATGGACGGACTTTGGGCGAATATAGGCGAACTTTGGGCAAACTTTGGATGAATATGGATGAATATATGCTATACGCGAATATGTCGTCGAATTCGCTTTGTCCGGCGTTCCCAGAGATTCCCGTGATCTTTGGAATGGCCTAAAAAGCCAGGACCAAAGTTGGACCAAATTCAGATGAAAAGAGGTTTCTGGGAACGCGAGTGGACAAAATTTCGCCATCTTCACCTAAAATTTGCCCTGTGATCAGCGTTTTTGGAACATGAGTGGAGATGCTCTAAGCAGTCTGTTTGATGTTCGGACAAAGCCAACTAGAAATACTAAGTTACCAACTATGTTTGATGTTCGGACAAAGCCAACTAGAAATACTAAGTTACCAACTAAAACGGATACCAATTAACCAATTTCTTGATGCTTGGTTGGGTGCTAAAGAGATGCCACTCTCTCATATTTTTTTCTTGATGAATCGGGACCTTTTGGCTGGTTCAATTAGCGTTCCGACCCTTAGAAGAGCACACGATTCAGATTCGGTTGACCACGAACACATCCGATACATCAGAAGTGAGAGCTCGGCTGAACTTTTATTGATTCTCATCATTCTCAGGTTCCGCGTCTCCTCTATTGACGAAGTTGTACTTTTTGTCCATCCACGAGGAGGTTTCATTTTCAGCACAGTGGATCTTTTTAACTGAACAATCGACAAAGTTTGATCAATAGGATAACCAGATGTGCTTTCCGCTTTTGTTTTCCTTTTTTTAAATAGAAAAAAAAATAGGATTCTGCTTAATGGGTGCACACAAGTACACAACCTTTGTCAAAATATACATAATGTGAAAAAATGTCGTTATTAATTTACAGGAAGTACATAATGTGAAAATTGACACTTAAGAGTTTGTAAAGAACAGGTAATTTATATCTAGACTAGAAAAAAATTAAAACTTAGAGGTTACAACCGAGAAATGGGCCTGACCTAACCCGACACGGGGTGTGCAGCGCGGTAATATCGCGCCGCTTTGAGCGGCACATGGGATTCCGACGGTATTTGCTCGCTAGCGCCCCAGCTGCCGTTTATTTAGTTTAAGGATTCCTGCGGTGGGCTCGGCCCACTTAGCTCCTGGAACACGTACACATGCGATCCAAACATGCGCTGTGTTATTTTAAGCAAGCGAATGTAGCGTTCTGGTGCCTACCTACGCTGTGTTATTTTAGTTTTCATTTTCTTTTCATTTCATATGTTTCTTTCACTTTTTCTTTACCTATTTTACTTTTAAGTATATTTTCTATTTTTGTTCTTGGAGATGTGATTTTTTGTTTTCAGATGTATAACCAATTCTTCCTTTTATTTAGAAAGATTTGTTTTTATTATTTAGAAAACTATTTAGAAAATTCTAATCGAAATATTCATAAATCAACACTAGTAAAGACCCAATCTAAACATTGAGATTAGTTCAAATGCAAAGGCATTAAAAGATCCCTATCTGACGGCTATATACATGTGAAAATTATCTGTATTTCTTAGTCAACTAGTCCCCCACAAAGGATATATTCAAATCGTGTTCAACCTGTGATTTCCTTTTTCGACGACAAATGATGTGCATGCAACGAACTATATACGCACGAGCCATCAAGCTGATCTTGCGCCTACTGGTAGCGGTGAAGGAAGCACGTTTCTTTGCTGTCGGCGCCAGAATACAGTATGCAGCAGCAGTGCTTGCGTCTGAGTGAGAATCGAAAAACTATAGATTTCGAGATAGACAAAATTTGAACACCACTATAGATTACAATCCCAGCTAGCAGAATCCTCACGAAAAAAATCGTAACTAACTTACACGGCAAAGGCCGATCCAAATCCTCCTGAATTATTATTACCAATTCCTATGGAAAAGAAATGGAAACCCCTAGCTGTTGGACACCGGCTTGGTGGTGAGGCCGTAGCCGAAGGGGAAGAGCGGGTCGTAGAGCTTGTCGCCGTAGTTCATCGGCAGCTGGTCGACGGACCTGAACCACGTCCTTGGCAGCTTCCCCGAGAAGCCGTAGTCCCCGAACAGCACGTCGGCGACGCCGTGGCCCTCGGTGCCCGGCAGCCACGCGGCGACGAACGCGTCCATGGTGTCGAGGTACGGCTCGATGACGAGCGGCCGCCCGGACACGAGGATGACCACGCACTTGACGAGCTCGCAGACGTCCCTGATCACGTCCGGCCCCGGGGACGGGATGGTGAGGTTCTGGTTGTCGCCGGCCGTCTCGGCGTAGGGCTTCTCGCCCACCACCACCACCGCGTAGTCGTAGTTGTCCTTGCTCTTGGTGATGGAGTCCTTGTCCGGGTGCTCCGTGTACTCGATCACCGTCTTGTCGCTCACGGCCGACTTGATCGACTCCAGGATCGTCGTGCCTGCAGGGCAAATTCAGTATTACTAGTAGTATCAAAAAGAAGACAGATTAATAATTAATCGGTTCATGAGAAATGCATGCATGGGGCGTACCCTGTCCGGTGAAGTTGTTTCCGGCCTGTCCCTGCCAGGTACTGGTCCAGCCGCCGCACTGGAGGCCGAGGTCGTGGGCGTGGCTGCCGGCGACGAAGATCTTCTTGGCGTTCTTGGATAGAGGCAGCACGGCCGTCCCGTTTTTCTTGCCGTTCTTGAGCAGCACGAGCGACTTGCGGACGGCGTCCCTTGCGAGCTCCCGGTGCGCCTTGCTGCCGAGGTGCTCGGTGAGGCGGTGGTCGGGCAGAGGGTCCTCGAAGAGGCCCATGGTGAACTTGACCCTGAGGATCCTGCTGACGGCGTCGTTGATCCGTTCCATCCTGATGGATCCTTTCTTGGCCTGGTTGGTGACGTCGGTGACGAACTCGGTGTAGTCGTAGGGGACCATGACCATGTCGATGCCGGCGTGGAGCGTCTCCTGGATGGAGTGGTAGTAGTGCTGGTGCGGCGGCGTCGTGATCTTGTCCACCGCCTGCCAGTCCGTGATCACGAACCCCTGTACAAAGTTTTACTTGGTTCAGATCCATCACTGAACTGCTGGACAGACAGATATATAATGCCAACAAGGAGTGAATGAATTACCCTGAAGTGCATCCTCTCCTTGAGGAGCTGGGTGATGAGGAACTTGTTCTCGTGCATCTTGACGCCGTTCCAGCTGGAGTAGGAGATCATGATGGAGGAGATGCCCTTGATGACGGCGTCGTCGTAGGGCGGCACGTGGATGCGCATGAGGTCGTGGAAGCTCAGCACCGTGTTGTTCTCGTTGATCCCGCGCTTGGTCCCGCCATCGCCGACGTAGTGCTTGGCGCAGCCGGCAACGTTCTTGGAGCCGGCCACGAAGGGGACGCCCTTGGGGTGGCGCGTGGAGACGTCCCCCTGCAGCCCCGTCACGATGGACGCCGTCATCAGCTGCACCAGCTTCGTGTCCTCGCTGAAGCTCTCGTAGCACCGCCCCCACCTCGGATCACGGCAGACCTGAACGCGCCCATCAAACATGCACACACATGACATCCTCTTATATATGTAATGTAATAAAAAGGTCGAGCAATCCTTCGTGATCCTACAGGGTATATATGAGGGATGGATTAGTAGTGGTTACCGCGACGCATGGCGCGAAGACGTAGGGGATTCCGGTGGCCCTGGCCTCGAGCGCCGTTGCGCGTCCGATGAGCTTGACGATGCTGGGGTCCCTGGTGGCGCCCAGGCCGATGTTGTGGGGGAAGATGGTGGCGTTGTAGACGTTGTTGTTGCCGTGCACGGCGTCGATGCCGTAGATGATGGGGATGCCCAGCCGGGTCTTGAGCGCAGCCTTCTGCATCTTGGTGATCATCTGCTGCCACGCCGCCGCCGACGCCTTCTCCGACGGAGGGCTGCCGCCGCCGCTCAGAACGCTACCTGCATATACATACACCATCATCGTAGGTGCAGATTAATCAGATCGCTATACATATATACTGTACTCCAAGAATCGATCGCCGGTGAGGATACAGGGCAAAAAATTAAGATGGATCATTGCGTGGGGCGACGGACGGACGGACGGACGTACCGACGAAGTACTTCTGGATGACGGTGGATGTGGCGTTGGAGCGCTCGATCTGGGTCATCTGGCCGATCTTCTCCTCGAGCGTCATGCGGCTGACGAGATCCTCCACGCGCTCCTGGATCGGCCGCTTCGGGTCCTTGTACTTGATGGACTCCGCGCCGGCCACAGACGTGCCCAGGGCCGCCGCAGCCACGACGAGGAAGAAGAGGAAGCTGGCCGCCGCCGCCGGCGAGGGGCCCTTCCGAGAAGCTAGCATCGCCATTTTCAAACTGTAAGGAAGGAGTGAGTGAGATGAGGACTGATGAGGAGTGGCGGAACGAGCTGGTGGATTTATAGTGCGGGGTGCAGGAGAAGGGACGACCGTTTCCACGGTGGTTATCGCTTCGCATGCGGCGAGGAGGGCGAGGCGTACGCGTCGATCGAGCTGTTGCAACACATCTAGGGGAGGGCAAGGTCATTCCGTGATTTTTGGACCGCCGTGATCCGCCCACGCGGGATCACCACGTCAGTCGTCCGTAAAAATCTATCCGTTGTGTAGCATATACCCTTACAGCTGTTCTAGTTCTTCACAAGAAAAAAAAACTTCTGTAAAAAAAAAACTTACGGATGTTCTATTCTAGAAAAAAAATGCCACTTTCGGGAAAAAAGATCATGTGCCACACATCACCAACTGTCCAACTCACAATCGTATCTTTGGCCTTATCTACATCCGTGCAATTCCAGATTTTAAAGTATATATAGTGCATGGTAGTTTTGTTCTAGTAAGATAAACCCTGTAAAATTTGATTAATTCTATTTCAAATGTCACAGTATATTTTTTATATTGCAAATATTTTGGTAAGTTTAGTGAAAAGTTTCAAACATTGACTTAGAACAAAACTAATACGCAGTATTGGTGCTCTCAACAGTTTCTGATTTATTAAGACTCTTTGGCCTTGTTTGATTGCGGCGATTTAGCAGAACTAGTTTTCACGAAACACACTAAAAACCTCTAACAACCTAAAACTATGTTTGGATAGTTGAAAAAAAACACAGATACAGTAGAAACCGACTTTCACAAAACCAGAAAATTGAGATTTAGAAAAATAAATCTATTTGGCGTTTTTCACAAAAGGACGTGCCAAATCGATCGAGAATTCTCCTAGTTCTTAATCAATCGATTTCATAAATATGGTTATTGGCCCCTGTTTCCTTTTCTCGAAATAGGTTTCTATCCCGCTTTATAAATAAATCAACCGTCCACGCAAGTTTACAGGGTTCAATAGAAAATAAGACATAGTCTGCTCGGGCCACAACACAACAAAGCCCAAATAGAGGGGAGCATGCTCGCAAAGCTGAACAACCGAAAATATGTGAGGCGCTAAAGGTGAAGCTGGACTAGGAGGGGCTCCGCCATGCCATCTCCAAAAGACGTCGAAGAAGGTTGTCTAGCTGCGCCTTGTCCCGATGTCTACATAGCAGGTACCACTGCTGCAAAAACGCCAAGAGTTTGAACACCGAGTGAGAAGCATTTCGGGGGAGAATCTTCTCAATAATTATCTTATTGCGAATGGTCCATAGGGACATCACGGCAAACACTATCCAGAAAAGGCGGCGGCCCTTTCGAGGATGGTTTGCCCGCGCTTCTAGGAATTCACCGAGATCGTGGCCAAGCCAATCTGGGCCCAATGCTTCTCTACTGAAATTCCAAATAAACCTGACCACGGGAAAGGTGAACATTATGAGGGTTCCTGATTCTGGGACCCCACATAGTGGACATAACTAATCCCTCGGCCCATGTCTTTTCGCCACTTCAACCCTAGAGGGAAGCCTGTGCGTAGGAGATGCCACAGGGAGATCTTCGTCTTTAGAGGTACTGGCGCCTTCTAGAACGGTTGGTCCAGGCTAGGGTCGGACCCTGGAAGAGAGTGCACGATACGCGAAGCTGACCGTGAAGGTCCGTACGGGAGTCAGGTGCCATGATGCAATGTCCAGGGTGTCTAAGAGAGAGGTCGGCGGTGCTACCGTAAGCTACAACCATGCTTCGGTCTCAACCAGGCTGGAGGTTCTACGAAACGAGATGTTTCATGTCCTCTCTTGTGCGATTCCATTTTATTCACCAAAGCACTTTCACTATCACCATGAACCGTTTCTCTCTCTGCCTATCTTTTCATCTGCAGGAACCTCAAACAACCTCCATACTTTTACTTTTATGTTATTTACTTAAGTATCGTTCAATACTCAAATCTACTTCATTTTCACTCGCCTATCTCACCCTCAACACTCAGCAGTCAATTCACTCAAGAAAAAGTGACACCTTAAGTACGACAGAAACGCCACAGATAAACATTTTCGTAGGCTCCTTATTGTATCAATATAAAAACTGGAAATAATACTTCCACAAAAACGTGCTTTGACGAACCTTTGCTCTTGGAGGCTATCACCCACTTAGTGAGACTACATCCATAAATGTTGCACCAGATGTGACTAGGTCACGGGGATGGAATATCAGGAATGAGCAAAACTGATTTTTTCGGTAACGAGATTGAACTAGGTATGTAATACTTAATTACCAAATCTCGGACAAATCAAGTATCGAAGTAACAAAGATATTTGGACTCGACGTTTGCGGTTCAAACAACAACATACATCATAAAATGCATAGGATCATTATGGGCATTCTGGTCTTGCTATTGATCATTGATCGGAGAAAGGTCTCGATCTTGTCTGTGATATTCTTGAACCATAGGGGTAACACACTTAAGGGTACAATGATATTCATAGATCTTTTGGTTGAATGGAATCAACCAAGTATGAAATAGAGAAAGTAACGGAATCCTTCCGAAGAGAATTCCCTAGAATAGTTCCAAAAAGGATCTAAAGTTGTTCGGAAGAGGAAAGAAGCCAAAAGGTGTTTTGGGTTAATAGAGATTTTATAATACGCATTTATATATTAATTGTGAATTAATATATTAAATAAATATTTAAATTTATATTAAAAGGGGAAAGCCAAATCCCCGGAGGGAAAGGGCCTAGAGGGAAGCCACCCTAGAAGGGCAGCCACCCTAGAAGGGCAGCCACGGCCACTTTGCTAATGGGCCATGTCGGCCAGCCGACCCATGCGATCAGGCGGGCGAGCGCTGGCCAGCGCGCACGGGGACGCTGGCGCGGAGCACACGCGGTCTAGGCTAGGTAGGCAGCGAAGGCACTGGTGAGTCGCCAGGGCGAGTCCCACCCGGCCAACAGCAGCTGCCGCGTGCGCCGTGGGCCATGGGCGCTGGGCTAGCGCGTGGGAGCCCACCCGGCCGTCGCCTCTAGCCCAGCCGGCTGCCTCCTCCTCCAATCTTTTTCCCTTTTTCTTTAGTCCCACTCCGAGACATGGGGAGAAGGGAGTCTCCCCTTTTTTCCTATATAAAGAGGGGCATGAGGGTGGGAATAAACATACCAATAATTGAGATTTCTGTGGGGCATTTTCCTTGGAGAATTTCTCCCTCTCCCTCTCACTTTCTCTCTTGCGACTACGGCCCCGATTTGGGGTTGTGAGCGCAAAGGAAAGACTTTGTTGCATCATGGTGAAACGGTGCAAGGATTCCATCCAGAGATCTACTTCCGCACTCCCGGCATGGATCAGGGAACCGAAAGTCGTCATCATACACCACACGTGTGCGAAACCTCGGAGGTTCTGCCACTCGTGGCACCGGGTTGTTGTACAAGGACCATAAGTGACTTGCGAGGATCTTCGCAACCTTGAGATCGGCTATGGTATCGACTACATCATCAACATTCCCCATGGAATGTAACGCTTTCGATCTATAAGGGTATGTCACCAAAACCTTCTGTAACACCCTCAGAATCGGCCCTATGCAAGTTTTAGCGAAAACCCGCCAAACCCGCATAGAAACGATTCGAAGGTGCCCACCAGGCACTTTCGTGCGGGTGGAAAACAAAGTAATAACATTACACAACAGTCCTCGATGGGACCCACAGAACAGATACATATAACGGCGACTCCATGAGTCAAGAATACAAATATAATATACAAAGATCCAAATCACCTTGAAAACGATAGAGCGTCCAGCTACGGACAAGATGCAAATGGGGCTAAGAGCCCTGAAGAATAACCAATGGCGTCCATAACCACGCGAGCCAAGCGGAAGGGTAACCCTACTACGGCGTCGATCTCAAAACCTTAAACAAAAGGTGCCGACAAAGGGCAAAGGAAAAAGAGGGCGTCGATCGAGGCGATGACAGCGAGGCTAGAATTCGCGGTCCTCGCCTACAAAGGTATGGTGGATGGCGGCGGCAAGATGCACTAAACAACCTATAGAGACTCGATACAGCTGGCGGCTATCAGAGAGGGGTGAGAAAGACCTATTCGGATCCAACCTGATACTATCATCAAACAAACCCGTCCTGGTGTTTCCCCCTCGAGAACAAACGAGGAAGTCAACCGAGGAACTCACACAGTTGGCAGTTTTATTTATTCAGTTATCGTTGCAGTAATTACTAGTCAGGTATAGATAATCATCCTGATTAAGTAAGCAGTGGGCCCTTTTAGTTAACCATTCCGTTATAGTTACAACACTTACTAATCAGATACAATTAGCATGAGCCAACCCCGAAACCCAGCAGTTGTTGGTACTTTCATTTAGCCATTCCGTTGTAGTGGAGCTGATTACTAATCAAATCGGATACAAGTCAATTTATAATAATAAACTTTAGTTATAGTTGTCTATGCTCAAGCACTGTGCTCCAAGTCGTCCATAACCGCGGACACGGCTTCTCGAAAAGATTTAACCCTGCAGGGGTGCACCAAAGTATCCACAGGAACTTCGACCCTTTTGCGGATCGGTTAACATACACCCATCGGTATGTCGTGGGCTAACTCACGACGTTCCTGGACCCAAAGCAAGTACGGGGCCACCCACTAAGTACACCAGCAAGTCGGCGGTCTCCGAGACGGACTTAGGGTTTGCGACAATGGTCAGTAACGCAATGAGTCCCCAATCGGGGCTGTCGATATCAAAACATTCCGCTTCCTAAACGAAGACAGTGCTCCTCACACAATCGTAAATACATAAGTAGCATGGCATAAGTACAGGATAGTAAAACACCTCAAACTAGTTGTGGCCCCAAGACAATACTTTGAAATCAGGTAATAATCGGTGGGGCCCATATCTCCCACCGTGGTTAGCGCTCGATCTCGAACAGGTGTCAAGAACTCGGGTCCTACGGGACACAAGTGGGCGGTCGGAAACCAAAACTTACCTATCACCCACCGATGCCTCTGCTTAATTCAATTTTAGTTGTTAAACAGGAATTAAAGTGAAATAATAATTAAAGCCATGATCATCTCCAACGTCAACATGCGGCAATTCTCCAACAATTGTGGTACTTGACGACAAGCTAAACACTTGAGCAAGCGACTACGACACGCGGGTCCAACTATCTACCAAACACAGGTAATAGGATGTGTCCAAGGCTATATATGGCTGCAAGGGATATCACGGGTACGAAACTAGAGCATCGCAACACAGATAGCAAAGATCAACAGGAGGGAATAAATACTAGAAAAGTAAGATAGGTAGAAAGGGGGAGATGCTCGCCTGAAAACACGTCGAAGGGTTCATCCGAAGATCGGGGCGAAGCTCACATCAACTCAACGGCCTTATCCGCGAAGAAGCAAAACACTAGAAGGAACACCGGATGCAATATTTAATACACGGCAGAAGATCGGCATGATGCATGTATGATGTATGGCATGGCAAGGTGCGATGCAATTAGGTCAGGTTAAGCGGAACCAGGGTCCCGACAATTAATTAAGTGGTTCATGTTGTTTAGCTACCCCACAAATTAAATGTTATTTTAGCATGGTAAAAGATAGCACCGGTTCGCTACATCAATTTAAATGAGGCCAATATGAGACTAGATTTGCCCGCATATGGGCGCCATATTTAATTATTAGGTGAATCGGCATAAGGCCCCCAAACCACAGATATGCATGCGAGTATGACAATTCAATATGCAACAAGTTTTATGCTTAGCATTTATAAAAATAAGGGTTCGGATAAGGGTCACACATTTAGGGTTCGGCAGATCTTGGGTTCCGGGGTTCGAGGTTCGACGGATGCGTTCTCGGACTCCGGGGTCGTTCTCGGGTTACTGGGGTAGATCTTGTCGCATTCGCGGTCTTTGGGTCATGTCGACGGTCCTGGTGTCCTTGATGGAGAACTCAGTGTTCCGTGGAGGCGATATCATCGGCTCCTCCTCAAGGCCTTGGGGTTCCGTGACGGAGATCTCCGGTTCCGGTTCGCGGTTTCTTGTCGACGGTCTTGTGGTGCCATCTTAGTTGCCGGTGTCGAGCTCGGGTGCCGTTGATGATCTTGGGGTTTCAGCGGAAACGGTCTTCGGGGTACTTGGCGCTCTATGAAGAAGAGCTTCGGATCTTCGGTTCCGGTGGAAGTTCTTGGCGCTCCACATCAGCGATCTCGAGGCTCCTTCTTGATACATCGTTGCCAACTTGCGTCAGGGATCTTGTCGACAAGAAGATCTTGGCGGTGGTCGTGGTTGCTTGTCATCGAGGGGGCATCGTCGCACCGCACTTGCATCGATTAAACTTTCGAAGATCAAGGCATGCCACGAGACAGAACTCGTCTTGGACTTTGACCGCGAGATCTTCGCAACGCCACCACATCAACCGCAGCACGGACACAAAGCTATGCCGATTCCTTAGCCAAATGACGACGGGGCACGCTGTCGACAGCGGGGACGCGACGACGGAGCTTGGACGGCGGGGGACGTGTCGGAGCTCAGGGCGGCGGGGCGAGCGGCTCTGCCAGGGGAAGCCGGGGTGCACCAGTGGCGAGCTCGGGGACCACGGTGGCGAGAAAGCGGCTGGACGGCGAGGTCGCTCAGCGGCGAGGCGAGTGGCAGGCTGGTGGGCCGGGAAAGGCGGAGCGGCGGAGGTGGGCTCGGCAGCGGAGGAGGCGGGTCGAGGCGCTGGCGGAACATCGGGGCTTGGCCTTGAGCGGGCGCTTCGGCGATGTGAGGACGTCGGAGGTGAGGCAGGCGGTGGAAGCGGCCCGGAGAGGCATGAGGGGCCTTGGCCAGCGAGGTCTGAGTCGGGGCCCAGAGGCAGGGAGGCGGGCGAGGTCGCCGGAGGAGAGTGGTGGGAAGAAAGGCGGGCGAGGTTGGCTCGGGGCGGTCTTGGCGTTGCTCTGCGGAGGGTCGGGTGAGGCATGCGGGCGGAGGTTGAAGGCATGAGGCGGAGGCAGGCGTGGGCGCTAGGGCGGCGGAGCAGAGGAGGGCGGAGGGTAGTGAGAGGCGTGGCCAGGCGGGCGGCGGGCTCGCCCGGCTCTGGGCGGTGGGAGGCCTGAGAGGGGTCGGGAGGTTGAGGATGATGGGGAGGGAGGAAGCGCGTGGGAGGAGAGAGGTGGGTGGGCCCCTGTAACACCCTCAGAATCGGACCTATGCAAGTTTGAGCAAAATTCGCCAAACCCGCATAGAAACGATTCAAAGGTGCCCACCAAGCACTTTCGTGCGGGTGGAAAACGAAGTAATAACATTACACAACAGTCCTCGATGGGACCCACGAGCAGATATATATACAAATGACTCCAAGAGTCAAGAATACAGATATAAAATACAAAGATCCAAATCACCTTGAAGCGATAGGCGTCCACTACGGACAAGATGCAAATGGGGCTAAGAGCCACGAAGAATAACCAATGGCGTCCATAACCCTGCCCAGCCAAGCGGAAGGGTAACCACGCTAACGGCGTCGATCTCAAAACCTGCTTCAACAAAAGGTGCCGACAAAGGGCAAAGGAAAAAGAGGCGTCGATCGAGGCCAGTACACGGCGAGGCTAGAATTCGGCGGTCCTCGCCTACATAGGTATGGTGGACTGAAGCGGCAGCGGCAGCATGCACTAAACAACCTATAGAGACTCGATACAACAGGCGGATTTCAGAGAGGGATAAGAATGACCTAACCGGTTCCAACCTGAAGATAACACCAAACAAACCCATCCTGGTGTTTCCCCTTCGAGACCAAACGAGGAAGTCAACCGAGGAACTCACACAGTTGGCAGTTTTACTTATTCAGTTATAGTTGCGGCACTTTACTAGTCAGGTTTAGATATTCGTCCTGATAAAGTAAGCAGTGGGCACTTTTATTTAATCATTCCGTTGTAGTTTCAACAATTACTAATCAGATACAGATAGCATGAGATAAACCCAAAACCCAGCAGTTGTTGGTACTTTTAATCAGCCATTTCGTTGTAGTTGCAATACTTACTAGTCAGATACAATTGTGCATGGCGACAACCAAACAAGCAATTGTGGGCGTATTAATTAGCCATTCCATTATAGTGGAGCTGATTACTAGTCATTATAAGTCAAATTTATAGCGATAAACTTTAGTTATGCTTGTCTATGATCGAGAATCTTGTGCTCCAAGTCGTCCATATCCGCGGACACGGCTTTGAAAGTTTTACCCGGCGGGGTGCACCAATAGCAACACACGCTCGATCAACCTCGGAAAAACCAAATCAAAACCCAACGAGGCTTTCACGATTGAACAATCACAGATTGAAATGTTTCAGGCCACCTTTGAGTAGAACCATAGCGAAGTAAGCTAGCTTCGAGACGGCCTCAAGGTTAGAGCCAATGGTCATGGCGATCGAACCGAAACTCGGGGTGTCGATAGCGTAATCACTCCGCCATCCTAACGATCGGTGATGCAGTACCTCGCACAATTTAAATCTGAGAAAAGTAGCATGGCATAAGTACAGGATCGTAAATAAAACCTCAAACTAGTTTGTGGCCCCAAGAAATAAGAATGAATCAAGCTCGCTCGGGGGTCCCATATACCTCCCGGATGTGGATAGCGCGATAAATCAAGGAACAGGTATCAAGTACTCGGGGTCTTACGGGACACAAGTGGGCGTTCGAAAACCAAATATTTTCTATCACCCACCGATGCCTCTGCTTATTTCAATTTTAGTTGTTAAACAGAAATTAAAGTGACGATAAGTAAAACTAGAATCATCTCCAACATCAACATGCGGCAATACATTAGCAACTGTGGCATTTGACAACACGCGACAACACTTGAGCAAGCGACTACGACACGCAAGTCCAACTAGCTACCAAACAACAGGTAATAGGATGTGTCCAAGGCAATATACTGGTAGGGATATCAAAGGGTACGAAAACTAGAGCATCGCAACACAGATAGCAATAGATCATCAGGAGGGAATAAAGACTATAAAAGTAAGATAGGTAGAAAGGGGGAGATGCTCGCCTGAAAACATCGTCGAAGGTTCAACCGAAGATCGGGGCGAAGCTCACATCAACTCATCGGCCTTATCCGCAAAGAAGCAAAACACTAGAAGAAACACCGGATGCAATATTTAATACAACGGCAGAAGATCGGCATGATGCATGGATGATGTATGGCATGGCAAAGGTGCGATGCAATTAGGTCATATTAAGCGGAACCGGGGTCCCGACAATTACTTAAATGGTTCAAGTTATTTAGAACCCCCGCAAATTAAATGTTGTTTAGCAATGCAACAGGTGGGACCGGTTCGCTGCACATGTTTAAATGAAGCCAATATAAGGCTAGATTTGCCCGCATATGGGCCCCATATTTAATTATGAGGTGAATCGGCATAAGGCCCCCAAACCAACATGATAAGATGCATGCGTGAACAATTTATATGCAACAGTTATATATGTGACATTTATAATTAGGGTTCTCGGATAAGGGGTTCACACATTGGGGCTCGACGATCTTGGGATTCCGGGGTTCGGGGTTCGACAGGGTCCAGGGTCCAGGGTTCGACGGTTCCGTTCTCGGACTCAGGGGTAGGTCTCGGGTCGGGGTAGGTCTTGTTGTCCTATGTCGGTGACCTCGGCAATCCGGGAAGCAGGACTTGGTTCGGTGCCGGGACGCATCGGGTTCGTTTTGGTCGGTGCCGTTCTTGTCGTCACGGGGATCTTGTCGGGTCGTCGGTCTTGTCGTTCCGTAGCGCAGATCTTGGGCAGGTTCGGGGTTCCACGGGTGCGGCTCGACAACCGGACTCCGGGAACGGTTCTTGGCGTCCGGATGATGCTTAGCGCCTTCGTTCCTGTCGGCGGTCTTGGTGGCCCGATGGATAACTTGGTGTATCCGTGTTGGGGTGCATGTCGAACCGGTGGCGATCTCGAACGGCGCCAGGTCCTCGGGTCGGTGAAGTGCTTGTCTAGCCGAGAGGTGCGAGGCACACGAGTCCCGCATGTATCTTGAACACCCAAGATGGCGTAACCTTAGCGGGTGCCACGCGGCTCGGGGCTTGCTGCTGGTACTCGAGGGGCGAGGCGGGCTCGGCGAAGGGCGGGTCGGAGGCGGATGGCGGGCGTGGCAACGGCGAGGCGGCGCGGCAAGGTCGGCCATGGCGGCATGGAGAAACTGGCGGAAGCACGGCGGAGGTGGCAGCGGCATGGCGTGATCATGGCGGCGTGAGGCGAGGCGGCGTCCGCGAGGAGGAGGCCGACGGAGGTTGGGAAGGCGGCAGCGGCGGGCGTGGTTTGCCATGAGCTTCGGAGGAGGCAGCCGCAGTGCGTCGAAGGACCGGGCGGGTCGAGTGGAAGTGGGCAGGTGGCTGGGCCACGGGGGCGAGGTGGGGCAGTGGGTCCCGGGTGGCAGAGGTGGACGCGGTGAGGGCCAGCGTGCTGTAGCGCTGTGTGCAGCGCGGGCGTGTCTTCTTGTGGGTGAGTTGTGTGTGTGGGGCTGTGGGCGGGGTGACTTTAGCACAGGTGGAGGGTTGGGGCTGATGTGGCAGAGATTGATTGGGTGAGGGAGAGGGGGAGCTGAGGTGGCAACGTGTGAGTGGCCAGGGTGAGGTGGAGGGTTGGGTTGGGTAGACTAGTGGGTAACTTTAGGATTTAGGAGCGGGTGCAGTTGGACCGATTCAAAAACCTGGGGGCGGTCGTTCGGTTCGATCTGGCCCGTTCGACTGCCCCCACTAAAAATAATATAAATTTTATTTGTGTTAAACGGGCCGTTGGCAAACCGATAGCGGCCAAAACAAAATATTCCGGGGACCCGGTTTTGATGTTTGAAAATAAAGAGAGGCGTTTAGAAAACAACACGGGCTTTGCAAACATAGTTTTAGCAAACAATGCATGATGATGACGATGCAATGCACAAATTCAACGCGATTTTCTAGTAGTGGTTTTGCGGGATGCCACATACAGGCATGATGAGCGAGGTGGGTCAGGCGTGGGGACGAGGAGTGGGGCCGGTGCAGGAAGGTGGGATCCGGCCAGGGGGGGTTGGCGCGTGGGGTGTGTGGTGGTTGTGTGGGGTGGGTTTAGCCTAGGTGGAGAGAGGGAGTGGGGTAGGTGGCAGGGTTTGATTGGTTAGGGGGGAGGGTGAGAGTGAGGTGGCGCAACGGGATTGGTTGGGGTGATGTGGAGGAAAGGGGTGGGTAGATTAGTTGGTAGCCTTAGGATTTAGAAGGGCAGGTGTAGGTGGACAGTTTAGAAAATGGGGGTGGTCGTTCGGCCCGTTCGACTGCCCCCACTTAAAACAATGAAACTTTTTATTTGATTTAAACGGGCCGTGTGCAAACCGATAGCGGCCAAAATAATTAATCCGGAGAACCGGGCTTTGCATTTGAATTAAGATGGGGTGTTGGGAAAACAAATCGGGTTTTGCGAACATAGTTTTATGCAAACAATGCATGATGATGACGATGCAATGCACAAATTCAACGCGATTTTCTAGTAGTGGTTTTGCGGGACGCCACACCTTCTCCATTATAACTTTACTCCTAAATAGATCCTGACTAGGTGTGTTTCACCGTAGGATTTTTTTGTTTTCTGCCATGAAACCTCTTCATCACTTTCTCAACAAAATACTGATCACATAATTCTATGATCTTCCTCATCTTTGCCTTGGTGTCTTCTTTCTGTTTGAATAAATCTACCATCATGAACTCCACTTTTCTCTTCTCTTTATTAAATGTATTCATGTCTTCCTCTGCATTAATCCTCATCACTTTGTGCATATTACTAGCAACAACATCCAAGAGTTTGTTCTACTCCAGTTCTACCCTCACATCAATGAGTGCTTGCTCAACATTTGCCTTCAGAGCAAGTGTGACCTGCTTCTCCTCCGCGGTCTTGTTTACTTCTTCTTGCACAATCTTCAGATGCTGGTGCATCATTGTAATTATACCCCTATACTTGAACTTTTCTCCATATTTTCTAGATCATCAACTAACTCTTCCCACTTTAACTTATACATACATCTCCCATAATTTCGAACCTCTTTCTGCAGTGATTCTTGGCAATCTCATCTATCCTTTTAACAAAGTCACAAATTCCCCCTTCCTACATATACATAGGACACATGATTGGATTAATTCCTAATTTCTATATTGACAGGAGCTAGATATACTAAATAATAAGCATACACATGTGGTCTGCATAACCCAAAAATCTCCTTCATGTGTCACATCTTTCAAAAGCTACAAACTTTGCGGCAACAACTCGACATTTACATGGTGGTGATGATGCTCCATCCTATAATAACCCACAATAATCTGAGTCGTACCAGGTATTTAGGTTCTAAGCAATACAATGTACATTATAAACCAGAGAGGGTCTATCTCAAATCATAAATCCGCAAATCCTACATCCTCAAAACAGAGAAACCCTAACCCTAGATTTTAGATAATTGCTTACTCAGCTCACTGCCACCCGAGTTGTGGTCCTGAGACCATCTGCCCACGATACGATGTTAGGTGAGGAAGAACTCCGGCGGTGACGGCGGCAGAGAGCTAGCGTCGGGGTCGTGTCGGGAGAGACAGAGTGGCAGAAGAGAGACATGGGAGAATATTGTTGTCTAAACAATGGATTTATAGCCCAACCGAGAGACCTAATAGCTGTCCATGGCCATGCCGTCTCTCCTAGCCACATAGACCCCTGACAGTGGGTCCCGACTATTAGAAAACGGCTTAAAACGGCTTGAATGTGCAATCTGTTACATACTTGCACCAATGCACGGTGTTTTTTGACAACCAACCCTATGGTGGTGGTTACATGACAGTACAACCCCAAATGTGATGGGTTTTACTATGTGAATTCAGTTTAGAAAGATCATTTTGAAGACCGATTGTTCAGAAGCGGTGCTTTATGGAAGTAAAGGCATAGTCAGCGGGTTGTGGTTGCCCCAATTCTGCAGGAGATTGATGAACTCAATAGGTGTTTTACTTGTTTTTTCATTATGTTGTTCGTAGATATGTCAATTTAGTAGCTCATGAGTGTGCTCGGTATGGCCGTGTACACTCCATCTCTATGTGTTGGCTAGGAATTAGTCATCAGTTCCTTAAACATTGTATTCAGGTTGATGGTCATTCAGCTGTTATAAGTTAATAAAGTTGGCAGGTTTACCCTAAAGAAAATGTGATAGTTTTTTTCTTTGGCATTTTTTCCCTAACTACCATCGACAGGATCATATTCCTGCCCAATTAAGGATTGCACTCTTTGATGGTGTAGGTTAAAGAGAGACGATGATCGTTATTTAGTGATCAAGTAAAATTGAGTGTGATTTTATCACGATACTTTGTAGATCCCGTTTGGAATGTTTCAACGTTCTAAATCTGTGGCGGTATGGTGTGGGTTTGACCGTAGCTAGAGGAGGACGTTCCTAATATCATTCGACACATGTTGCTGGCGACTAGGATCTAAATAGCAAATCAGGCTAAAGTAAACTCCACAATGCACTAGTATCGATCTAATACAATGCAAACACGCGCGGCAGCTCGATTAGATTGCTCAAATCATGTCATCCACCTTGGACGACATAGGATTGGCCGTCATCTGGTATCGACGGCTCCCATGCACGGACTGCTCGTACGTCTCGCCATCGCCCCACACGGCGTACGCGTCCTCGCCGTGTATGGCGTCGTCGCCGGTCGCCAGCTGCTCCTCGCTGAGCCGAAGCGGCACGGCTAGCCCGACGAGCAGGCACACGACGCTGGTGACGACGAGGTTGAGAGCCACGATGAAGGCGATCCCGGCCAGCTGCACGGCGATCTGCCTGAGCCCGGCATGCGCGCGGTCGCCCCTGATCGCGTACGCGAGGCCGACGTACCGGGGGTCGTCGCCGAAGAAGAGCCTGCACAGCCGCGGCTCGGCCAGGACACCCGTCAGGATGCCGCCCAGGCTCCCGGCGACGCCGTGCGTGTGGAGTATTGCGAGCGTGTCGTCGACGTGCTTCAGGATCCGGCACCGCTTGTGCAGCACCATCATGGTGAACCACGGCACGCTCCCGGAGAGGAGCCCCATCAGCATCGCCGCCCAGCCCTGCACCAGCCCGGCGGCGGGGGTGATGCAGACGAGGCCGGTGATCATGCCGTTGACGGCGCCGATGGCGGACGGGCGGCCGAATACGAAGGTGTCGAGGATGAGCCAGACGAGTAGGCTGGTGGCCGTGCAGAGGTGCGTGTTGACGACGGCGACCGACGCGTCGATGTTGGCGGCGTACGGCGCGCCGCCGTTGAATCCTGTCCACCCCATCCACAGCAGGCCCGCGCCCACGAGGGTGAGGAGGATGTTGTTGGGCGGGAACGCCTCCCTGTCCTTGGCCGTCCTGGGCCCGACCCAGAAGGCGGCGGTGAAGCCTGCGATGCCCGAGGAGAGGTGGATGACGAACCCGCCGGCGAAGTCCATGACCCCGGCCTTGAAGAGGAACCCGTTGGGGCTCCAGACGCTGAAGGCGCCGACGGTGTAGGAGAAGGTGAGCCAGAGCGGCACGAAGAGCATCCAGGCCTTGAAGTTCATGCGGCCCAGAAGCGATCCGGCGACGAGGATGAGCGTGATGGCGGCGAAGACGAACTGGAAGAAGAGGAGCGTGGCGGCCGGGTAGGCGCCGGCGAAGCCCTGGGCGGAGAGGAAGCCGGCGCCGTCGAGCCCGGAGAAGTCGGGCCTGCCGACGAAGGGGAGCATGCGGTCGCCGAAGGACATGCGGAAGCCCCAGAGGCACCAGCAGACCATGGTGGCGGCGAAGGCGTAGAGCGCCATGAAGGCCGAGTTGACGGCCCACTTCTTCTTGACGATGCCGCCATAGAGGATCACCAGGCCCGGCACGCTCTGCAGCCCCACCAGCGTCGCCGCCGCCAGCTGCCACGCGTTGTCGCCCTTCACCAGCCACTCGGGCGCCGCCTCCGTCGCCATGACCAGACCAACTCGATCGGCAGTGCACGACGATGCAAGTGATCCCTCGGATCGTCGAGTTCGCGTCCGAGGAGGGAGAGAGGGGAGATGGAGTGGTGCCAAGTGCCAAGTGGAAGGAGAGAGAGCTAGTACTCCATATAGGGAGGGCCGGCAGCAGGGTGGAAACGGTCCGAGAGCGGAATCCGTGCAGATTCTTCAGATACCTCTTTGAACGACCAGATTCAGTTGTGCATGCGTGCTGTGTTGGAGTGTTTTCTGTGGCTGAATCTTCTGCTATTTTCCGGTGTTAGTTTCTACTTTCTGTTTTTTTTTTTGTAATAACAACAATAGTTTCTACCTTCAGTTTGCACTTCTTTTTTTGACAGATCCTTCAGTTTGCACTTGGGAGCAACACTGGTCGGTTTACCATAATTATCCACACTATGGCACTATCCGTCATCTGTCTATCACTGCAAACTGAATGGCGCAAAGGATCTATTGAAGCAGTCTTGACTTAATAAAAATAAATAGAGAGAGAGTAGAAGTCTGAACTCAATCGCAAGATCGTCTTACATGCAAATGGCGGACTCTCTTATGAGCATCAGAGAACGTTGGGGGAGTACAGCAGATCCAGTTTGGAATGATGCATGCCATCCGGCTAATGCTAATCAGTTACTGTCGGGTGTATTGATCGAGTTATCAGTTACAGTCGGGTGGATTGATCGAGTCAACAACATTTGCGCACATGCCATTTGGAAACGACACCAAGGGCTCCCCACCGCAAAATTAAACAACTGAGTGAATACATACGTATACTACTCTCAAATGGGACTCGCTGAGTAACTAAAACGTCAATAAGGAAGAAAATTGCACTAAGAGGTCGTTTTGACATCTAGGTATTCATTTCATTTAGTAGAATTATATTATAATTCCAAAAACATCCATATGTTTGGCTGTCACCGGAATTTGGAAATGACAAGTCTGAGATAGGAATCAGATTTATACATGAAGATATTTTAATGAATTTGCCAAATAAAATGTCGGCCTAATTTCGTGTTAACCAAACAGCATAGCGATGAAATTGTAAAATGAATTTCAGGATTCCAGGCCCAAAAGATGGATACCAAGACCTCGGCACCCTGGTATTCATTTGATTTAGTAGAAATGAAATGAATACATGGATTCATTTCATTTATATTATGATTCCAAAAACACGCACATGTTTGGTGCCACCGGAATTTAGAAATGACGGGTCTGAGATAGGAATCAGGTTTACACATGGAGATATTTTGATGGATTTGCCAAATGAAATGACGGTCCAATTCCGTGCCAACCAAACAGCATAGGAATGGAATTGCAAAATGAATTTCAGGATTCCATGTCCAAATGATGGATACCAAACGACCTCTAAGGGTTATGTTTTGGTGTCCCCCTCTTGTCCGAACTTATGAAACTGAAAACACAAGAACTCAACTAATGAGATCGAGGAACTGCAAAACAGAGTCCTAAAAAAGATAGTGTGTTGGCCAGTATTCACCGATACCCCTTCGATTTGAAATCATGAATGAGTATCAGCCAATCCTGGATGTCCTTGTGTTCTTTGTTTCATAAGTTTGTGAGAGAGGGAGCACTAAAAGATGACCTAGTGCTCTGATTGGCGACTAGTGTTTTGTCCCTTCGACCCCAAATCCTACTCCGGTGCGAAGTCCTCTTTGTCCCCAGCTAAGCCCAATATATAGCCATAGGCTAGGTTCTGCTTCCAAGTCCCTTGCTCTTCGTCAACCTGGTTTCCCCTAGGCGTTGGCTAGGGTTTCTCGTTGTTGAACATAGCGAGTTCTGCATCAAGTTCGACGAATCAGGAGGGTGGATCGGGAAGCAAGAAATCGGAGGAAATGGATGCCATACTTCAACGTATTGGTATCGAGGAAGATGATATTGACGATCTGGTGCTCGAGGATGAAGAGACAACTTCAAAGGATATTATAAAGTGGATGGCACTCGCTAGGTTCATACATCCAACTACTTTAGTCCGTAGACGTTTGAGCAGCATATGAGGATGGCTTGGAGCCTAACAAAAGAGGTATTGGCATGGTCTGCCCCCATCGCCGCCGCCACGAGTTTCCATCACGGTGCCGCTGTCCCTCTTCCTCACGCTCGATAGATCCTCCATCTTCTTCTTCTCTGTTTTAGCGAGATAAATATTTTAAATTTATCCGCATTGGCATTTTAAATACGGGCGTGACAGTATACTATTGTATATAAATAAATGGTTGCAAATACACATAAATAGGGAATTCGTATTCACTTGAATGTTTAATTATTCCTGTTTCACATGTATTTCCTATATTACACCTGGATATATATCTGACCATCAACGATTGTGAATTTCCCGATTCCTGAAGTCTCGAAAGACTTTCCAGTTAATTACATTTCTGGATATACGTCCATAAAATACCTCCGATTAAACTGCGCCGATAGGATCAACATCGTCATCTTTTATATTTTGGTTTCATCGGACTTAACAAATCTAATAAAATATCCAACAAGATGAATAGCAAGAGTGGAGCAAACATGAGACACATATTTAACGTGGAAACCCAAAATGAAAAAAAAAACACTGTGGCACGGAGGCCAAAATCCACTATGAGAAAGTTGTATACATGGGATGTTACAATGATCATGTGTCAATCAACCAATATTTATCTAATGTTGTCGGCTTGTGTGGTTAGCCTTCTCTATCATCATAACTTGATAATGCTCTGCCTTGTCGGATGTTCCGCGAAAAAGCATCAAAATCGTTGTCCAGCGTTGTTCGTCAAAGTCGTGAGCAAGGAGGGTGATCGCCCGTCGCATAACCTGTTTGGATCAAAGCCATGATTGGAGATAAAACTCACCCATGGAATAATCTGTTTATCTCGAAGCCACGATCCGGAATGAAAATCCCTTCGTATAACATGTATGGTGTGAAATGGTGATCCGGAATGAAGATTCCTTCACATAACCTGTATGATGCGAAGCCGTGATCCGGGATGAAGATCCCTTCACATAACCTGTATGGCGCGAAGCCGTGATCCGGGATGAAGATCCCTTCACATAACCTGTATGGCGCGAAGCCGTGATCCGGAATGAAGATACCTTCACATAACCTGCTTGGCTCGAAGCCATGATCCGGGATGAAGATCCCGCCACATGACTTGCTCGGCTCGAAGCCGTGATTGATGATGAATGCCACCCATCACATATCTTGTACAGCGTGAGGCCGTGTGTATGTCCATTGGAGATTACGGATCTTTCGATACACATAAACGTGTACACCATGAGAATTTTACCTGTAGAGAAAGAATTGCACATGATGTGCAAATTACTCATCATACCTGTTTATCTCCATTGCCGGCAATCCAAGAGCAGAACATCACCCCTCACCTCTGATCCCTGCTATGGACCTATGCCAAATCTTCCTGTATGTTTAGATGGATTTTGTAGACATATCTGCTGCATGTGGTGGTAAAATCAAAAATCAATTGATCTGTGCGCTCGGCCGGCGACTGCGCGTGTGCTATGGTGAGTGTTATATGTTGATCCAAATTCTACAAAGTATAGGCCAACTTCTGACGAGTGGAGCGAGGCCCGTTGCCGGAGGCTTGGGCCGAGTGTAACGATATATAAACCTAGGTTTCCACCGATATATAAACCCCTTGTAAGCCACCGGTTGGGAGAGTTGCATCTGTGAAATCCCCGGCGTTTGTAAACACTCCTCGATATAGTGAAGTTTCGCTGGCTGGCGCCCGTGGTTTTTTCCTCTCTTTGTTGGAGAGGTTTTCCACGTTAAATATGTGTCCCCTTGCTGTGTTTTTCGTTTTCGTTCTTAGTTATTGTGGCATCCCGCAAAAACCACTACTAGAAAATCGCGTTGAATTTGTGCATTGCATCGTCATCATCTTGCATTGTTTGCCCAAAACTATATTCGCAAAGCCCGTTTTATTTTTCTAAAACGCCCTATCTTTAATTCAAATGCAAAACCCCGGGTCGCCGGAATATTTTGGTTTGCCCGATATCGGTTTGCAAAAGCGTTGTTTGAAATAAATAAAAATTTATATTTATTTTAGCGGGGCAGTCGAACGGGCCGATTGACCCGAACGACCGCCCCAGAAATAAAATCGGCCCAACCCAACCTGCCCCTCTAATTCCTAAGTCTACCCAGAAATCTACCCTCACCCCCTGGCCACCTCACCCCCTCCTATCAGGAACCGCCACCTCACCCCTCCCCTCTCCCTAGCCTATCCCAGCAAGCCACATCACCCAACCCCCCCCTCTCTTCCTTCCCTCTCTCTCCCTCTCAACTCTCAGCCACACAACACAGCAGCCCAGCATACACGCTCTACACGCACGCACCCCACACCCTCTCCTGCCACTGGGTCCGCCAGTCCGGACCCGCCGCCGGCCACGCACTAAACGCTACACGCACACAGAACCACGCACGCGCCCAGGACCCCCCACACGCGGTCCACTCTCCCTGGACCCGGCCCCACACCCACCAACCCCGCTCGTCCCCTACCTCTCGCTCGCCTCCCTCTGCTCGCTGGCGCGCGCGCCCCGCTCCGCATGCGCTCCCCTCCCCCTCTCGCGCTCCCGGCCCGCTGCTCCCCCACCGGCCTCCGCCGTCGCCAACCCCGCCTCCGCTCGCCACCATCCTCGCCTCCCCGCCTCTCCCTCTGGCCTCGCGCGCAGCCGCCCCGCTCGCTCTCTTCACCGCCGCGGCCGCACGCGCTCACTTGCCCGTGGCCGCCGTCCCTCCTCCCAGCACCCCGCTGCAGTGCCGCGCTCCCTCCCGTCCCGTCCCGCCCTCTGCAGGCCCGCCTCGGAGCTCCGCCCGTTCCCCCGCCTCGCACCGTCGCCGCCCTCTCCGGTGACCGCCGCCGCCCTGCCTCTCGCCCTCCTCGCCAGGCGCTCCTCGGGCTCACTCCGTGGCCGCCGCTCAAAACGTCCTCCGCGCCCGCCCATCTCTCCTCCCGGCCAGCGTCCCACCTCCGCTCCGACCCGCGCGCCCTCCGTTCGCCGACCCGCCTTCCCTCGCGGCGTCCTCCCAGCGACCTCCGGCGCCCGAGGCCCCCAGCTCCGCCCGCGGTTCTGCCCGCGCCCTCCCAGTTCGCCCGTCGCGTGCCCGCCGACCAGTGCCTCAGCGACCTCGCCGTCGGCAGCACCCCTCGTCGCCTCGCCGCCGGTGTCGCGCAAGCAGCCTCCCACCACCGTCTCCGCGCGCGCCCTCGGCCTAAGCTCGTCGTTCCTTTTCAGGTCGTGAGCCCCCAACCCGACAAGCTCGGTTACAATACCATGCAGTTCCACTCCCTCATGCGTGAGTGTGTGGGATTGTGGTAATGAGATGACCAAAGTCTGCTCTAGATCACTGCGTTGCTGCATAGATGAAGCATCTACTAGATCCACACCGACGCCATTCCAAGATCGACATCGACCCTCATAACCGGAACCCGATCTCGTGGAACGCCAAGGCCCGAGCCCGAGATCTTCGACGCGTCGACAAGATCTCCTACTTGGGAAAACCAAAGAACCCGAAGACCGATCCCGCCGAACCCCAAGATCTTCCCCGACACCGAGGACGCCAACACGGAACGACAAGATCTCCGTCACGGAAACCTCGACGCCAAGATCTACCTCTTTAATCCGAGAACGTCCCGCCGAGGCCGAACCCGTCGAACCCTGGACCCCGAGACCGAACCCCGAACCCCGGAAACCCCAAGTCCGTCGAGACCCCTCAATGTGTGAACCCCTTTCCGAAAACCCTATTTTATAACATCATAACAACTTGTTGCATGTTTAGTTGTCATCTCGCATGCATATCATGTGGTTTGGGGGCCTTTTGCCGATTCACCTAATAATTAAATATGGGGCCCATATGCGGGCAAATCTAGCCTTATATTGGCCTCATTTAAACTTGTGTAGCGAACCGGTATCTTATCTTGCCTTGTTATTACAACATTTAAATTGCGGGGTTTCTAAATAACTTGAACCTACTAATTAATTGTCGGGACCCCGGTTCCGCCTAATCTGACCTAATTGCCTCGCACTTTGCCATGCCATACATCATGCAAGCATCATGCCGATCTTCTGCCGTTGTATTGAATATTGCATCCGGTGTTTCTTCTAGTGTTTTGCTTCTTCGCGGATAAGGCCGTTGAGTTGATGTGAGCTTCGCCCCGACCTTCGGGTTGAACCTTCGACAATGTTTTCAGGCGAGCATCTCCCTCTTTCTACCTATCTTACTTTCATAGTCTTTATTTCCTCCTGTTGATCTATTGCTATCTGTGTTGCGATGCTCTAGTTTCCGTACCCGTGGTATACCCTGCAGCTCTATATTGCCTCGGACACACCCTATGACCTGTTGTTTGGTAGATAGTTGGACTTGCGCGTCGTAGTTGCTTGCTCAAGTGCTGATATGTGTCGCCATAAGCCACCGTTGCTGATGTATTGCCGCATGTTGATGTTGGAGATGATTCTAGTTTTACTTATCGTCACTTTAATTTCTGTTTAACAACTAAAATTGAATAAGCAGAGGCATCGGTGGGTGATAGATAATATTTGGTTTCGAGCCCACTTGTGTCCCGTAAGACCCCGAGTACTTGATACTGTTCCTTGATTTTTGGCGCTATCCACATCCGGAGGTATATGGGACCCCTGAGCGAGCTTGATTCATCTTATTTCTTGGGGCCACAAACTAGTTTGAGGTTTTATTTACGATCCTGTACTTATGCCATGCTTTCTTGCTTTATTTACGATTGTGCAGTGCACTGCTTTGTCTTTATTTGAAGCGGAATGTTTACGCGGTGTCGACAAGCCCGTTTGGGGTTCCCGATCGCTCCGACCATTGTCGCAGACCTTGAGGCCGCCTCGAGCTTGCTTACTCCGTTGCGGGATCTACTTAAGGGTGGCCCCGAAATATTTCTGAATCCTGTGATTGTTCAGTCGTGAAAGCCTCGTTGGGTTTTGATTTGGTTTTTCCGAGGTTGATCGAGCGTGTGTTGCTATTGGTGCACCCCGGCCGGGTAAAAACTTTCTGAAAGCCGTGTCCGCGGATATGGACGACTTGGAGCACAGTATCTCGAACATAGACAAGCATAACTAAAGTTTACTGCTATAAATTTGGCTTATCATGACTAGTAATCAGCTTCACTATAATGGAATGGCTAATTAATACTGCCCACAATTGCTTGTTTGGTTGTCGCTTGCGACAAGTGTATCTGACTAGTAAGTATTGCAACTACAACGAAATGGCTGAATAAAAGTACCAACAACTGCTGGGTTTGGGTTTATCTCATGCTATATGTATCTGATTAGTAAGTACTGCCACTATAACGGAATGGTCAACTAAAAGTGCCCACTGTTTACTTTATCAGGACGATTATCTATACCTGACTGGTAAGTACCGCAACTATAACTGAATAAGTAAAATTGCCAACCGTGTGAGTTCCTCGGTTGACTTCCTCGTTGGTCTCGAGGGGGAAACGCCAGGATGGGTTTGTTTGATGATAGTATCAGGTTGGATCCGAATAGGTCTCTCTCACCCCTCTCTGATTGACGCCCGGTTATCGAGTCTCTATAGGTTGTTTAGTGCATCTTGCCGCCTTCGATCCACCATACCTATGTAGGCGAGGACCGCCAATTCTAGCCTCGGTGTCTTGGCCTCGATCGACGCTCCTTCTTTGTTTCTGCTTTGCCCTTTGTCGGCACCTTTTGTTAAGCGGTTTTTAAGATCGACGCCGTTAGCGAGGTTACCCTTCCGGCTTGGCTCGGCAGGGTTATGGACGCCATTGGTTATTCTTCAGGCTCTTAGCCCCATTTGCTTCTTGTCCGTAGTCGGACGCTACCGCTTTCAAGGTGATTTGGATCTTGTATATTATATCGTATTCTTGACTCTTTGAGTCATTTGTTATATATATCTGCTCTGTGGGTCCCATCGAGGACTGTTGTGTAATGTTATTACCGTTTTCCACCCGCACGAAAGTGCCTGGTGGGCACCTTTGAATCGTTTCTATGCGGGTTTGGCGAATTTTGCTCAAACTTGCATAGGTCCGATTCTGAGGGTGTTACAGAGTGGTATCAGAGCTCAGCAGTTGCGATACCCCACAAGTCCAGCCTGTAGGATAACCTAGCTAACGGCCGAAGTAGAGAGTCAAAACTATTTTGCAAATCGGTTGGATAGTTCTGATTAGGTCTGATTTTATTCCTTACCCCTCTGCTGTTCTCCTCTTACCCCTACGTGTTTTGAATCCGCTCTCGTCTCTTTCTTCGAGTCCAGGAATTCTCGTGGTTGGGTTTCCGTCGTACCTTCAGGGTTTCGCTTCCTCCTCTGATAACGGTGATGCTACATATGGTCTTCATGCTATCCGAGGAATCCTTCGTCGGTGTTACCATTCCTTGTTCTTTGTTTGTGCCTTCCGGTGTTTTTCCGACGCGACGACATCCTCTACGCCAGATCCGATGCAGAGTCTGCATCACTCCTTTGTTTCCGAACCTCGCTTGTCGAGATCTTCAGTCTGATTCCGAGAATGGTTGCACTCTTTTCCACTGATTGTGCGGAGTAATAGTTCGGGTGCGTGATGGATTGGCCCCCATGCCGACTACCCCTTCTATTCGCTTTTGTACATTGAAGTGGATGAGAATGCATCGGTTCCCCTTTTCCACCGGAGTTAGAGGTGGCTTATTTGTTGATACCTCTACCTTCGACCTTTTTGATTCCGGAGTGACCTCTCGACGCTCACGGACAACGACCTCTTGTTAGTGGTGTCGCGAGGATCTACACGAAGCGCGAAGGATCAGACGCCGACCCTCCTTCCGGTACCATGAGGCGGATCTCGAGGGCGAGATCCCTTGTTAGTGGTGTCGAATTGTGGCATCCCGCAAAAACCACTACTAGAAAATCGCGTTGAATTTGTGCATTGCATCGTCATCATCTTGCATTGTTTGCCCAAAACTATATTCGCAAAGCCCGTTTTATTTTTCTAAAACGCCCTATCTTTAATTCAAATGCAAAACCCCGGGTCGCCGGAATATTTTGGTTTGCCCGATATCGGTTTGCAAAAGCGTTGTTTGAAATAAATAAAAATTTATATTTATTTTAGCGGGGCAGTCGAACGGGCCGATTGACCCGAACGACCGCCCCAGAAATAAAATCGGCCCAACCCAACCTGCCCCTCTAATTCCTAAGTCTACCCAGAAATCTACCCTCACCCCCTGGCCACCTCACCCCCTCCTATCAGGAACCGCCACCTCCCCCCTCCCCTCTCCCTAGCCTATCCCAGCAAGCCACATCACCCACCCCCCCCCTCTCTTCCTTCCCTCTCTCTCCCTCTCAACTCTCAGCCACACAACACAGCAGCCCAGCATACACGCTCTACACGCACGCACCACCCCACACCCTCTCCCTGCCACTTGGTCCGCAGTCCCGGACCCGCTCGCCACCGGCACTAAACGCTACACGCACAGTAACCACGCCGCGCCAGACCCCCACACGCGGTCCACTCTCCCTGGACCCACCCACCAACCCGCTCGTCCCTACCTCTCGCTCGCCTCCCTCTCGCTACATTGGCCTGCCATCGCACTCGCTCCCTCCCCTCTCGCGCTCCCGGCCCGCTCCCCCCCTGGCTCCGCCGCCAACCTCGCCTCCCGCCTCTCCCTCTGGCCTCTCGCCCAGCCGCTTCTCTCTTCACATGGCCGCACACCAGCCGCCTGCGTGGCCCGTCGCCTCCTCCTCCCAGCACGCCGCTCGCCGACCTGCCGCTCCCGTCCCGCTCGCTCTGCAGGCCGCCCGCCTGAGCTCGCCGCCCTCACGCCTCGCCAGCCGCGCCGCCCTCTCGGTGACCGCCCTCTCGCCACCCAGCCGCTCCCCTCGGGCTCACTCCGGCGCGCCGCTCCAAAGAACGTCCTCCGCGCCGCGCCATCTCTCCTCGCCCGCGTCCCACCTCCGCTCCGACCTCAGCGCCCTCCGGCCGACCCGCCTTCCCTGGCGCGTCCTCCCAGCGACCTCCGGTGCCGCGACCGAGCCGCGCTCGGCTTCTGCGCGCCCTCCGCCCCTGGTTCGCCGTCGCCGTGCCCAGCCCAGTGCCTCCGCGACCTCGCCGTCGCGGCACTTCGCCTCGCCCGCCCGGTGTCGCAAAGCGACCTCCGACCACCGTCTCCGCGCGCGCCCTCGGCCTAAGCTCGTCGTTCCTTTTCAGGTCGTGAGCCCCAACCCGCCAAGCTCGGTTACAATACCATGCAGTTCCACTCCCTCATGCGTGAGTGTGTGGGATTGTGGTAATGAGATGACCAAAGTCTGCTCTAGATCACTGCGTTGCTGCATAGATGAAGCATCTACTAGATCCACACCGACGCCATTCCAAGATCGACATCGACCCCCATAACCGGAACCCGATCTCGTGGAACGCATGAGCCGAGCCCGAGATCTTCGACGCGTCGACAAGATCTCCTACTTGGGAAAACCAAAGAACCCGAAGACCGATCCCGCCGAACCCCAAGATCTTCCCCGACACCGAGGACGCCAACACGGAACGACAAGATCTCCGTCACGGAAACCTCGACGCCAAGATCTACCTCTTTAATCCGAGAACGTCCCGCCGAGGCCGAACCCGTCGAACCCTGGACCCCGAGACCGAACCCCGAACCCCGGAAACCCCAAGTCCGTCGAGACCCCTCAATGTGTGAACCCCTTTCCGAAAACCCTATTTTATAACATCATAACAACTTGTTGCATGTTTAGTTGTCATCTCGCATGCATATCATGTGGTTTGGGGGCCTTTTGCCGATTCACCTAATAATTAAATATGGGGCCCATATGCGGGCAAATCTAGCCTTATATTGGCCTCATTTAAACTTGTGTAGCGAACCGGTATCTTATCTTGCCTTGTTATTACAACATTTAAATTGCGGGGTTTCTAAATAACTTGAACCTACTAATTAATTGTCGGGACCCCGGTTCCGCCTAATCTGACCTAATTGCCTCGCACTTTGCCATGCCATACATCATGCAAGCATCATGCCGATCTTCTGCCGTTGTATTGAATATTGCATCCGGTGTTTCTTCTAGTGTTTTGCTTCTTCGCGGATAAGGCCGTTGAGTTGATGTGAGCTTCGCCCCGACCTTCGGGTTGAACCTTCGACAATGTTTTCAGGCGAGCATCTCCCTCTTTCTACCTATCTTACTTTCATAGTCTTTATTTCCTCCTGTTGATCTATTGCTATCTGTGTTGCGATGCTCTAGTTTCCGTACCCGTGGTATACCCTGCAGCTCTATATTGCCTCGGACACACCCTATGACCTGTTGTTTGGTAGATAGTTGGACTTGCGCGTCGTAGTTGCTTGCTCAAGTGCTGATATGTGTCGCCATAAGCCACCGTTGCTGATGTATTGCCGCATGTTGATGTTGGAGATGATTCTAGTTTTACTTATCGTCACTTTAATTTCTGTTTAACAACTAAAATTGAATAAGCAGAGGCATCGGTGGGTGATAGATAATATTTGGTTTCCGAACGCCCACTTGTGTCCCGTAAGACCCCGAGTACTTGATACCTGTTCCTTGATTTTGCGCGCTATCCACATCCGGGAGGTATATGGGACCCCCGAGAGCGAGCTTGATTCATCTTATTTCTTGGGGCCACAAACTAGTTTGAGGTTTTATTTACGATCCTGTACTTATGCCATGCTTTATCGCTTTATTTACGATTGTGCGAGTCTTGCTGCTTTGTCTATTTGAAGCGGAATGTTTACGCGGTGTCGACAAGCCCGTTTGGGGTTCCCGATCGCTCTGACCATTGTCGCAGACCTTGAGGCCGCCTCAGAGCTTGCTTACTCCGTTGCGGGATCTACTTAAGGGGTGGCCCCCTGAAATATTTCTGAATCCTGTGATTGTTCAGTCGTGAAAGCCTCGTTGGGTTTTGATTTGGTTTTTCCGAGGTTGATCGAGCGTGTGTTGCTATTGGTGCACCCCGGCCGGGTAAAAACTTTCTGAAAGCCGTGTCCGCGGATATGGACGACTTGGAGCACAGTATCTCGAACATAGACAAGCATAACTAAAGTTTACTGCTATAAATTTGGCTTATCATGACTAGTAATCAGCTTCACTATAATGGAATGGCTAATTAATACTGCCCACAATTGCTTGTTTGGTTGTCGCTTGCGACAAGTGTATCTGACTAGTAAGTATTGCAACTTCTAGCGAAATGGCTGAATAAAAGTACCAACAAGCTTTGGGTTTGGGTTTATCTCATGCTATATGTACCGATTAGTAAATCGCCACTATAACGGAATGGTCAACTAAAAGTGCCTCATCGCTTACTTTATCGACGATTATCTATACCGATCGGTAAGTACCGCAACTATAATCGAATAAGTAAAATTGCCAACCGTGAGTTCCTCGGTTGACTTCCTCGTTGGTCTCGAGGGGAAACGCCAGATGGGTTTGTTTGATGATAGTATCGTTGGATCCGAATAGGTCTCTCTCACCTCTCGATTGACGCGCCATTGTATCGAGTCTCTATAGGTTGTTTAGTGCATGCCGCCGCCCGCCCACCACATACCTATGTAGGCGAGGACCGCCAATCTAGCCTCGCTGTAATGGCCTCGATCGACGCTCCTTCTTTGTTTTCTGCTTTGCCTTTGTCGGCACCCTTTGTTAAGGTGTTTTAAGATCGACGCCGTTAGCGAGGTTACCCTTCCGCTTGGCCTGGGCAGGGTTATGGACGCCATTGGTTATTCTTCAGGGCTCTTAGCCCCATTTGCTTCTTGTCCGTAGTCGGACGCTCTACCGTTTTCAAGGTGATTTGGATCTTGTATATTATATCTGTATTCTTGACTCTTTGAGTCGCTGTTATATATATCTGTTCTGTGGGTCCCATCGAGGACTGTTGTGTAATGTTATTACTTCGTTTTCCACCCGCACGAAAGTGCCTGGTGGGCACCTTTGAATCGTTTCTATGCGGGTTTGGCGAATTTTGCTCAAACTTGCATAGGTCCGATTCTGAGGGTGTTACAGTTATCTTCTTGTCGCAATTGTAACAAGTGGTATCAGAGCCCCAGGTTCTAATCTAGGATTTGCGACATGTCGTCATTGAAGTTCGATCTACCACAGCTGGACTACACCACAAGATTCTCCTTGTGGCAGGTGAATATGCGGGCGATTCTTGCCCAAACTTCTGATCTGGATGATGTGCTGGATGGATTCGGTGAAAAGGATGCTAAGACCTGGTCCGCCGAAGAGAAGCGGAAGGACCGTAAGGCTTTGTCTTTGATTCAACTTCATCTGTCCAATAATATTTTGCAGGAAGTACTGGAGATGAAATCTGCTGCTGCCCTATGGGAAAAACTGGAAACGATCTGTGTGTCAAAGGATCTAACGAAGATGAGCGTGAAGATGAAGTTGTTCTCTTACAGGCTGCAAGAAGGTGGATCGGTAATGAATCACATATCTGTTTAAAGAGATTGTTTCGGACTTGCGTCTATAGAGGTAAAATATGATGATGAGGATTTAGCTCTTCTACTCTTATGCTCGTTGCCTAGTTCCTATACACACTTCGTGATACAATATTGTTGAGCCGTGATGAACTAACCCTTGCAAGTATATGACGCCTCAAACAGAGGGAAAAGATGAAAACTATGGTAGGGTCGATGGGACGTCATCCAAGGCTGAGGCTCTGCAGGTTCGTGGCAGGACCGAGCAGAGGTGCAACAACTATGGCAACAGAGATAAGAGCAAGGACGGTAGAAGTCGTTCAAAGTCCAAGGGAAAGGATAAATTCTGCAGGTATTGTAAGAAATCTAATCATGTTATTGATGATTGTTGGAAGTTGCAGAATAAGGAGAAAAGAAACGGAACTTACCAACCGAAGATAGGACTGAAGGTTCTGGTAAGGCTGCGTTGTTTCGATAGTTCGATGGTGAATGCTTAGCTGTTTTCTGCTTGTGCTTCTCGTGATGATGAATGGATACTTGATCTCGCATGTTCGTTTCATATTTGTTGTAACAAAGATTGGTTCAGTTCATATGAGTCTGTGCATGGAGATTTTGTGCGTGGGGGAATGATAACCCATGCCATATCGTTGGTGTTGGCTGTTAAGATTAGGACACATGATGGCGTGACACGACGCGTTGAGTGAGGTGAAGCACATACCAAGCATGGCGAAATTTGATCTCCCCGAGTACCATGGACGTTGATGGATACAAGTATGCGGTGGGCATCGAGTTCGAAGGTATCAAAAGGTTCTCTTATTCACATGATAGGTGATATGAATTACGCTAAATTATATGTTCTTAGAGGTAGCACTTTGCCCGGTATTGCTGCTGTTACTTCTAATGATTCTGATGATTGTGGTAAAACACATCTATGGCATATGCGTCTTGGGCATATGAGCGAACAAGGCATGGCAGAGTTGGTCAAGAGAGAGCTGATTGATGGTTGCAACTTGAGTAAGTTTGAGTTCTATGAGCACTGCATCTTTGGTAAGCATAAAAGAGTTAAATTCAATGCTTCCAATCATACCACCAAAGGCATATTAGATTATGTGCATGCTGATGTATGGGGTCCGTCCCGTAAGACTTCTATTGGTTGTGCTAATTATATGCTTACTATTATTGATGATTACTCAAGAAAGGTGTGGCCTTATTTTCTGAAGCATAAATCTGATGTTTTTGATGCTTTTAAGAAGTGGAAATTTATGGTTGAAAAACAGACCGAGAAGAAGGTAAAGGTACTACGTACTGACAATGGTATGGAATTCTGTTCTAATGAGTTTGAGGAGTTTTGCAGTAACGATGGCATGATCAGGCATCACACCATCCCATATACTCCTCAGCAGAATGGCGTGGCAGAGCGCATGAACAGAACCATCATCTCGAGGGCTCGTTGTATGTTGTCTAATGCAGGTATGCATAGGCGTTTCTGGGCTGAAGCAACCAATACAGCGTGTTACCTCATCAACATGTCACCTTCTATTCCACTTGAGAAGAAAACTCCCATTGAGGTATGGTCAGGTTCGCCTGCTGATTATTCACAGTTGAGAGTTTTTGGCTGCACTGCATATGCTCATGTTGATAATGGAAAGTTAGAGCCTAGGGCTGTTAAGTGCATATTCCTTGGTTATGGTTCAGGAGTTAAAGCATATAAACTATGGAATCCTGAAACTAAAAGGATTTTGCTAAGTAGAAACGTTGTTTTCAACGAGTCCGTTATGTATCATGATAGCTTGCCATCAGATACCTCTCCCGTTGTTGTTGGAGAGGAGAGAGTTAATGTGCAGGTGGAGAACCTGTAGAAAACTGTTGATAATGATGATATCGTTGAAGATACACATGAGGAAAATATTGATAATATTGTTGTTCAGCACTCACCTACTGTTTTGCAGCAGCCACATGAGTCCATTGCTGCTGATAGACCGAGGCGTAACTGTCGTCCTCGTCCTCGTTTAATTGAAGAGTGTAATCTTGTACATTATGCTTTGAGTTGTCTGAGCAGTGGAGAACGATTCGAACTGCTACATATAATGAAGCCATTGCATCCGTTGACATGAGAAGTGGGTTTACGCTATGCAAGAAGAGATGCAATCGCTTGAGAAAAATGGCACATGGGATGTTGTGCGCTTGCCTAAACAAAAGAAGGCGGTCCGCTGCAAGTGGATCTTCAAGAAAAGAAAGGTCTATCTCCCAAAGAGCCTTCAAGGTACAAGGCAAGGTTAGTAGCAAAAGGGTTCACCAGATTCGGTATTGATTACAATGATGTGTTCTTCCAATTGTGAAGCATAGTTCCATTCGTACTTTCTTTAGTATTGTGGCTATGCGTGATCTTGAGCTTGAGCGGTTAGATGTCAAGACGCTTTTCGCATGGAGAGCTTGATGAGGAAATATACATGGACCAACCAGAAGGGTTCATAGTGCACCGGTAAAGAGGATTTTGTGTGCAAATTAAAGAAGTCTCTTTATGGCTTAAATCAATCTCCAAGACGTGGTATAAAAGGTTTGATTCATTTATGATCTCACTTGGTTTTGAGAGGTCTAAATATGATAGTTGTGTTTATATCAAGTTTGTTGATGGGTCACCTATATACTTGCTGCTATATGTTGATGATATGTTAATTGCTGCCAAGGGCATGAAAGAAATCACTACTTTGAAGGCACACCTAAGTAGTGAGTTTGAGATGAAGGATCTTGGTGCTGCTAAGAAGATCTTAGGTATGGAGATTACCCGAGATAGAAAATCTGGTTTGTTATTTCTTAGTCATCAAAGTTACATTAAGAAAGTTCTTCATCGTTTTAATATGGATGGTGCCAACTCAGTTAGTATTCCTATTGCTCCTCATTTTAAATTGTCAGTTTCTCAATGTCCTACTACTGATGAAGAGTTTGAGTACATGTCAAAGGTGCCATATTCTAGTGCTGTTGGTTCTTTGATGTATGCCATGGTTTGTTCTCGTCCTGATTTATCATATGCTATGAGTTTGATAAGTAGATACATGGCTAATCCTGGTAAAGAACATTGGAAGGCTGTTCGGTGGGTTTCAGTACCTTCTTGGCACTTCCAATGCTTGTTTGAAGTTTGGCAGGACCGGTGAGGGACTCGTTGGCTATGTGGATTCAGATTTTGCCGATTTGGATAAGAGAAGATCCCTCACAGGTTATGTGTTTAATATTGGAGGTTGTGTTGAATGGAAGGCTACATTGCAGACTGTTGTTGCACAATCTACTACTGAAGCTGAATACATGGCTATTGTTGAAGCTTGCAAAGAATCTGTTTGGTTGAAAGGTTTGTTTGCTGAGCTTTGTGGAGATGATTCTTGCATTACTTTGTTTTGTGACAGTCAAAGTGCCATATACCTTACTAAAAGATCAGATTTTCATGAGAGAACTAAGCACATTGATGTCAAGTACCCATTTTTTAGAGACATTGTTGCTCAAGGTAAATTAAAGGTATGCAAGATCAGCACTCATGATAATCCTCCGATATGATGACTAAACTGTTCTGTTAAGTTTGAGCTTTGCTCGAACTTAGTTGGTTTAACTGATTAGCCCAAGTGGCTATTGGCGTCGAAAGTATTTGCTTTGTTTGTTCAGGAGATGGTTCTTGATGCTACAAGGAGGAATTTGTCTCAAGGTGGAGTTTGTTATATGTTGATCCAAATTCTACAAAGTATAGGCCAACTTCTGACGAGTGGAGCGAGGCCCGTCGCCGGAGGCTTGGGCCGAGTGTAAACCCTCTTGGTTGGGAGAGAGTTGCATCTGTAAAATCCCGGCGTTGTAAACATTCCTCGATATAGTGAAGTTTCATTGGCGTGGTTTTTTCCTCTCTTTGTTGGAGAGGTTTTCCACGTTAAATCTGTGTCCCCTTGCTGTGTTTTTCGTTTTCGTTCTTCGTTATCTTCTTGCCGCAATTGTAACAGTGAGTAGATCGGTCTCTGTGGTAAACATCACTCTGGCGTCACGTCTGGCCGGCAAGATCTGCCGTGCAGCTTCCCTCTTTTGTATACGCACTTTAGGACTGGCGACTGGGTATATTGACCAGGGGCTGGCCGCCGGTCGTGAAACAAACTTTCCACACCGCTCGGGCAGATGCCCTTATCCAAATACATATCGCTGCTCATGATGCTTATATAATTATCAGCCGATAGACTCCAAATGTTTGAATTAAATCAAGCCAACGGCACACACACACATACGTGCAGCTTAGAGAGCGAGGTCATGCACATTGCATGCTAGTAGATGGACCGAGTTATCCTTCAATTGATCAATGCACGCTGTCTCTTTTCATAGTGGGTCCACACTCACAATCACTTTCCTTAATAAGGGTCGTGCAAAACTCTTAGCTCATGTGTGCGTGTCTTCCTCAATGGCTTGACATGCAATTTCTACTACCTAAACTGAAATACATCTGTCTCTTCTCATGTACATATTTTGATAATGTTTCTTAACTTGATGAGAAGAAACCTATAATTGTGATTTTTAAAAAAAAAAACTTTTTAACCAATAAAACCATGACAAAAATCCATCAAACAATTCTCGTTAGGGCAACCAGCTTAGCCGCTCCTACCAGCTTACTCTTGGACCTGCGTTGTTGCCGGCGTCAGCCCCTTCTCGGCCTTCATCGCCACGCCAACAACCGTATATTTCCCTTGTCACATGCATGAAAGCCCTAGCCTCCCTCCTACTCTCCTCGGTGTAGATGGGCAGTTCACGACTAGATAGTACAAATAGCCAAAACAGGGATGCAGACTCGATCGGGTATGTCGGGATATATATTTCGGCGAGACGCGCTTCTGGCAACGAAAGGATAGTCCTGCCGAGCCCAGTCCAAATTCGTGGACAAATCATCATATACATAAATAAACATCGTAATTGACGCAAAACAATTTTGTCAGTACACGTTGTTGTGTCCGGGAGGTGCTACATGGGGGAAATTTCCAGTGGTACAACAGCTCGTATGATACCATCGTACCATATGTCAAAATTCAAAGTTATAAGTGTCAAAATATTTCAAAACAAAATTGTGGAGTTTCACAAGATGTGAATTTACATTCTCTAAAGCCAAATTCAAAACACGCACAGAGAAAAATAAGACAAATTGCTATGTGAACAATGCTATTTTGTGTTTTTGTCTTTTTATGGCACTATGCAAGTTAGATTTGTCCTTTTTATTTCTCTATGTGCATTTAGAATTTGGTTTATGCAAATTATAAAAATTGTAAACACACACATCTTGTGAACATCCATAAATTTATTTCGATTTTTCTTTTGAAACTTGCAAATTTAAAAGTAAAAATTGGAAACGTGGTACTAGCTAGGTAAGCTGTGATATCACTGGATGGAAAGGGCATCATTTTGTTCCAAGACAAGACGGCGAATGCTACAACTGTCTAGCGTCATCATATTGTAGCTTTTCACCGGACAGTGGGGAAATTTCATTCAGCACCATGTAAAATTGACGGCAAATCTCGTCACGTGTTCCGTTTTGGTAATCTGAGCGCTCCTACGATCCAATAAATTACATGCTCTTCCGGGCACACCGATGAGGTTATTGGTCGACTGAGATTTTATCGGTCTTTTATAATAGGCGTCTCCCGGGGCTGCATCTCCACCGGATAAGCACCTTCTAGTAGCATTCTACAAGGGACCAGGCGACACTGATCTCAATCTCACAGGAACCGACACTAAGCACACCCGAGAGTCTACCGCATCTCTGAGGCTTAAAAAGCAGAGCATCATCAAACCGTTCCCCAGCAATACCATTAGAGCGTCTCCACTCGTCTATTCAGGATGCCGATCCGGACGCCGAAATTAGGTCCGAAAACCGAAAATAGGCCTAGTCGCGTATCAGAAACCTGTTTTCGTTCGGATTTCGGCGTATTTTGGTTCGGCCTATCCAGGCTGAACCCAGGTTTCCGGGTACGCCCGAGGACGCCGGACGCCGCGAAAAAGGACGTGGACCAGCTCTGTCGGCGAGACAGTCCCATTCTCACCCACTCCACTCGTCCAGACTGTGGCGAAGAGCTCCCAGCGCCCCGTGTCGTCATGACTTCGCCGGCGGAGCTCCCCCGCACCAAGACATGCCCATGCCTCGAGATGCGCTCGCCGTAGCTGCCGCCATCTCCACGCCCTCTCCGCGGCCGCTTTCGCCGACCGAATTTCGCCGTAGCTCTGCTTCGCTGCGTGCTCCCACCACCATGCCCGCCAAGTGTTCGGCATTTGGCCGGATTCGGCCATGGACTCCGACGACGACGAGATACTCGCCATGGACTCCGACGACGAGGAGATGCTCGCCGTACTGCTGGAGGAGGATAGCGCCGAGGTCACCAAAGGTGAAGAGCACTTGGAGATCCTCGCATCGCTCGCCCAGCTGTACATGCAGATGGCGAAGCCGAAGCACGGTGGTTCGGCGCCAGGTCGTCGAAAGTGCAAGGCGAGACAAAGGATAGAGAGCTACTGCATGTTGTACGCCGACTACTTCGCCGACCAACCACTCCATGAAGAGGACGTGTTTCGCCACCGTTTCAGGATGAGCCAAAAGCTCTTCCTCAAGATCGTGCATGCCATCTAGGAGTTCAACCCATATTTCCTTTGCAAGAAGGACTGCACCAGTTTGGTTGGGTTTTCCTCGCTTCAAAAGTGCACCGTGGCGATAAGGTGTGCTCCAGCAGAGGTTTGCAGTTGTTCGGTTTCCTGCTATGACCTGGTCGAAAGATCAGATGTGGAAAGTGATGAACTGTTGTGTGGCCGTGCACAACATAATCATTGAGTATGAGAGGAAGGATCCAGTGAGTTTGCTCGAGGAGGACGAGCCATACTACAGATAAGGTCCTCTTGCCGAGCCTGATCATCAGGTGCCTCTAACCTGGGCTGCATTCATCACTATGCGTCAGGAGATCCGAGATCCGGCGATGCTTCAACAGTTGCAGGATGATCTTGTTGAGCACCTATGGATACGCAGGGGCAACACGTCGTAGATGTCCAGCATAAACTAGGCTGAACTTGGCAGAAATATGTTGTATTTTCACTTCTGGCTGAACTATGTTTACATTTACACTGAGCTGTGTTTACAATTTCGCCGAACTTTGGTCTTAAAATGTTATGTATTCATTGTATGCCGAACTATGCCTAAATCTGGACGAACTTGAGCCGAAATTGAGCCGAATTTCAGCGGAAACGGGCGTCCTAGGATCTTGGCCTGGGTACGCGAGTGAGAAATTGGGCGTACCCAGGCCGAAAACTTGCGCCGTCCGGCCAAAGTTTGGTCCAGATTTTGGCCTGGGTTCGACCAACGAGTGGAGATGCTCGTAGCCTCAACCAAAACTTCTAGATGCTCTTCCTCGCAAACCTCAGCACACACAAAATTTAAGATGTTTTAGCTTAATTGTGGTGCTTTTTTTTACAATTCACTCTAAAATTTAAGATGTTTTAGCTTTATGAAAACAGCTTTTTACAAAGCTAAAACATCTTATATTTTAAAAGTTAAGGCCGGCGTATATACAAACCCATGCATGTTCATGTGTCTTTGCTTCGTTATTATTTGGGTTTGTCTATGTCTCAGTCGATTGAGATTTTGTTAAGTCTCAATCAACCAAGAAAAGTGCAACCGTAGTTAAAAAAATGTGCAAAAAATAAATGTGCAACTCAGTTCCAGTTACAGAAAAGTATAACTGAAACTAGTTGTATTTTTTTAAAACAGACGGTTGCACTTTTCTTAAGTGAACGAGACTTAAAAAAATCTCAGTTGACTAAAAAATAGCAAAACCGGTATTATTTACTTATTTGCCTTGTTTACTATGACCACTAGACAAAAGACTAGTAACATTATATAATGCAAAAGACATGGACCTCCTCGGTGATGGTCTGGCAGTTCTCCCTCCCACGCTCGAAGATGATGTTCGGCTTGTAATCCACCATGTTGTGCGCCGCGACGACACCATACACGTGCAGAGGCCAATTCAAAGACGAGGCGTCTCCGGGCGAGATTCTGATTGTGAAGACCTGCAGGGTGCTCCTGTGGCTGACGAGGCGGCCGCTGGGGACATGGCGGTCCGTGAAGCGCAAGCTCGGGACAGCCGCTGCAACATCACAATGCATTTAATTCGTATGAGATTTCAGCTAGCACTAATAACATATTTTTGGTATTTGTATATATGGATCTCCATGGAGTCGATGATCTCGCTCCGTGTCGGGGTCCTCGCCGTCATGTTGCTCGACGGGCATCGTGTACTGGCATGGGTTGGTCCCGCCGCCGCCGCCGCGGTGCGTTTCTATCGTGGTGCTGTTGTCCCTCCTCCTCACCCTCGGCAGTTCCTCCATCTTCTTCTTCTCCTTTCTCGCCGCGGTTGCCAGGTTAGCCGCGGATGCCAGCTTACTCTTGGACCTGCGTTGTTGCTGTGTCAGCCCCTTCTTCCCAGACTTCATCGCCGCCGCCAGCCGTATCCTTCCTTGCCACGCAGTTTTTGTAGCCCTCGGTTTTCTTTCGCAGGGAAAGCCCTCGGCCCTAGATGGCAGTTTACGGTTGGAATAGCCAGTGCAGGAAGGCTTCAGGTTGGGCCTGCTATATATATGGTCGGGCCAGACGCGCTTCGGGCAAGGAAAAGGATACTTGGGCCGTGCCGTCCAAGTTGACTTCTTCTTCTCTACGAAAAAGGGGATTCTTTCATTTTTGGACAGTACTATGCGTCTCCGGGATAATTCCCCAAAATCTCCCGAGTTGTCCTGCTGACACGTGTCCCTAAAAGTGCCTAAAAATCCCACTTTGGCTATAAACATACCCGCTTTTTCTACAAATAGTCCCACTTTTGCTACGTGTAGCAAAAATCGGTTCGGTCTAGAAAATAAAAAAGAGACTGGATCTCGCCGAAGATTTCGCCTCATCGAGACTCGCTGGAGACCTCGCCGGAGACTTTCCTCGGCGCCATGTTTATAGCATGTACCAACGACGCCATGCATGTGAATGGATGTGTAGCAAAAAAATTATGCTAATATAGCAAATCTAACTTCATCGGAGACTCGCGGAGACCTCGTCGGAGACTTTCCTCGGCGCCATGCTACATGTATGTAGCATGTAGCAACGATGCTATGCGCGTGTAACGAAAGAGCTCGGCATGTGTAGCAGCGACGCAGGCCGCGTGTAGCAGCAGCTGTGCGAAGTATGTATGGGCGGCGACCCGATGCGTGTAGCTGCGAAGGCTCGCGTGTAGCATAGGGACCCAACGCGTGTAGCAGCGGCGGCCATCATGTATAGCAGAGGTGAGCGGCGGCACGGAGTGGGACGGGATGGTGTCAGCCACCTCTCCTCGCCGGAGGTAGGAGAGAGGGGAGCGGCGAGGACGATGAGGCCCATGCAGTAGCGAGTCCGTCGTACTCTATGCCAGCCTATGGGCTAGATGGAGCAGCGGAGCGTCGCGCGCCGGTGAAGGAGCAAGATGACGCTGGCCGAGCTGGAGCATGCGGGGCGGCGGCGCGAGCGAGAGCTCAATCTCCGGCAACCAGCGGCAGTGGGGGCGGGTGGCCGAGCAAGCTGGGGCAGTGAGGAGATGCGTTTGGGGATTTTTTTTCATCTATGTGAAGGATAAGGTAACCATGAAGAAGATGGAACGTGGGCGGGGCCCACCCCTTGCTGTGCGGGACAAAGACCCGGGGGATCGGGAGGATGGATACCCCGGGGGAGGAGAATCATTTTCTTTTTTTTTCGGAAAATCTAGCTATCAACCGGTCGGTGGATGGCAGAACTCGGCGGGCTGGCAAAATTTGGTGGATGGTGCGTTGCTTTCTCATTGTACCGTGGCACTAAACAACAATTCTAATACTAAACATCAACTCGTAATTTCAAAATATTTTATATATTAAACCATTCGTCCGATTTAGAATCCGTTTTCACTATTGGGATAGTCACGTCAAAACCTTCGAAACTAGATCTCATATTGATATGTTTTGATAAAAAAAATTGGACCAAAAAGTTATCCACCCTTTACACGTGAGTTATCCATGTCATAGTATTTAAGTTATCCACCCTGAAACATATAAGTTACCCTCCGATTAAACGGGTTGGGTGGAGGTGTTCTCGCATTTCTCATGTGTAACTTTTGGTTTCTCGCCTCATGAAACCTCATTGCCCCATAAATTTTAGTTTAATTAATTAAATATGAGCCATGAGGTTTAATTGGAACACGGTAACCTAGGTCTTAGGATACAAATACTTTAACGCCGTAGCATCGATGAGCGGTAAGGGCAAGGTATCCTAACATCCTTCGAGGCTTCGTCATCTGTACGCCAAGGTAGCGGCGACGGGTGATGAAACCGAGCTGCTATACTAGTAGTTGCACATTATGTATGTTTATTACAATTTAGGATAGTGAGTGGGTGATGCATAATACCACGTTTATTATATCGTATAAAAAGATCTTATATTTGATTCCTTTAAAAAGATGTTTGGCGCGGTAGACTTTCGAGATTGAGTCGTGGATAACCTATATGTTATTAGATGGGTAACTTACATGCTGAAGCATAGATAACTATTGTGTTACTAGTGGATAATTATTATATAATATCATGGATAACTTTTTGTTTGTCTTCATGGATAACTTTGTTAGTTTTTAGGATAATTTTAGTTCTTTTGGAGCCACTATATTTTTTAAGCCATGGTTACTCCATTTTAGTTAATTACATATGCGATAGACTTAGTTGATCTGGACACAATAGCCTATGTATTAGGATAGCTAGAGTTCATTGTCGTCAAATTGGTGAAAACAGATCCTAAATTGAAGGAGTCACATCGGTGTTTCTCGCACGCATAACAAACTCAAACACACAACCCATTTGTAGGGTGGATAACTTATGTGTTAACTGGTGGATAACTTATATAGTACAGTCTGGATAACTTATGTGTTATGTGTGAATAACTTTTGGTCGAGTTTCGAAGATCTCGACGTGATTAGTCCAACGGTGAAAACGAATCCTAAATTGGATAAATGGTTTAACCTACAAAATATTTAAATTTTGAATTTTCATACTCCCTCCGTTTCAGTTTACAAGTCCTACGCGTATATATAGATTATCAATTTGACATATATAATTTGAATTATATAATATAAAAATTATATTATTGAAAAATACAAAGTCTAAAGTTTTCGGTGATATATATTTTGTCATATATACATCATACTAAGTTGCTCAATTTAGCGATATAGAACTACGTGCAGTACTTGTAAACCGAAACAGAGGGAGTACTTAAAACTGTTATAACTAATTTTGTCCTTTTGTGTTTGGGACTAAACCCATATCAATTAGTTGTTTAATAAGAATAAAGCAATCTTAATGAACTCTTAATTAATACTCCCTCTGTTTCAAAATATAAGATGTTTTAGCTTTGTGAAGCAAATGTATCTAGACTTGTTTTAGTATATAGGTTCACTCAACTTTGAGGTGAATCTAAACAATAAATAATTTTAGATTCATTTTTTTCACAAATCTAAAACATCTTATATTTTAAAACGGAGGAAGTATTTTTCAAGTACGCGCGAGAGCGCTAGCATATTGCTGTCTTTTTTATTATCGGATCCACCAGATTTTGTATACTGCCGACCGTCTGCCATGTAGCAAAGTCTAAATTCATTGCAGAACTTTCAAGTAAAAAGGCCAAATGCCCAAACTAAATCATATATCCGCAGAGGCCACCGTACCACAGCTCATTCAGATATACGCATTAAGCAGAGAAGAGGTGCGTGCGTGCGTGCGTGCGTGCGTGCGTGTGTGTGTGCAAGATGAGATTGTCAGCATTAATTTTGATTAGGTAAGTGTATGTGTGTGTTTTTCGTAGGTAGTGTCTATCGTGTGTGTGTGTGTTTGAGTTCGACTAGTACTAGGCTGGTCAGGTTGAGTATTGGTGTGTCCTTGTGTGCGTGTAGGTTTAGATGGTGTGTCGTGTGTCCGTGTACCTGTTCTATTAGATTAGCTTTGCCTTTGGCCGTGTGTGTATATATACACACGAGGAGGCATCGATTTGTAACATAAGTGTGAGTTTGAGAAAAGAAGAAATAAAGAAAATTCGAGGACACGATACGTGTCTATGGCCATAAGTTTTTTTGTACGCGTGCTAGTTTAATGTGATTGATCCTGTGGGCAAATTCCAACAATTGGTATCAGAGCAAGGTAGAGGATTTGAAGCTTGCCCCGGAAAGGCGACCCGACTAGCGCCTCGGTGCGGGCGATATTGACGCTCGGCAGAGCGGCAAGGAGGAAGATGGCGGGCGGTGGTGGTCCGGCGGAGCGACACGAGGGAGGCGGCAGGGAGCTGTCGTCGGAAAAGCGGTGGAGGTGGATGATCGTTGATGGGCGAGGAGGTGCTAATTGTGGTGCTGGGAGTCTCGTCAAGATCGTCAACCGGGGAGTTAGAAGAGTCAAGGAGTCATGGGCGTGCGGGTTGGCACGTTGAGTCGGCGTCGTGTCCGTGAGTCATCGTTGTGTCCAAGTGCTCGTCTCTGTGAGGATCTGTTACAATTAAAGCGTGTCACGTCGTGTTACTGTCTGGTGCTAGGTGCGACCAAGAGTCTCGACGGGGAGGGTGATGCTCAAGCGTATAGTGGGACAATGACCAGTGAAGGGAAGCCTCTTCAATGAGGACCTGTCTTTACATCGGGCGGTATGTGATCCGTTGGCATGTATGCGTCTAGGGTGGCCTATGATGTCCACCTGATAGCTACGCGATTGGGAGTCTGGATTATACGTTAAGTTGAGTCAAGATGTCGTGAAGCTGCAAGAAGTCAAGATCAGGGAGAGGGTTAGGAGACGGCAATTCAAAATTAGAAGGAGATTGTTAGCATTAATTTTAATTAGATAAGTGTAAGCGTGTGTTTTTCCTAGGTAGTGTCTACCGTGTGTGTGTGTTTGAGTTCGACTAGTACTAGGCTGGTCAGATTCAGTGTTAGTGTGTCCTTGTGTGCGTGTAGATTTAGATGGTGTGTGGTGTGTCCGTGTACGAGTATGAGTACCAGTCCTATTAGGTTAGCTTTGCCTTTAGTCGTGTGTGTATATACACACGAGAAGGCATCGAATTTATAACATAACTGTAAGTTTGAGAAAAGAAAAAATAAAAAACTTCAAAAACACGATACGTGTGTGTGGTCATAAGTTTTTTTTACGTGTGTTCGTCTGATTGATCCGGCAAATTCCAACAGAGATTGCGTCTAGTCCTGGACTAACTTCGTCCCTCCAGCAGCACCTCTCGCCTCCAGGAGATCATCGACCAGACGGCGAATATCACGCTGGGAGGAGCCTCCTTCCGCCATGGCCGCGTGAGCCTTTCCGGCGAGGTCCATCACCCTGTTCCTTGCCGCCTCCCCTGGTCCTCCAGGGCGCATGAATGCCCTCACTGCCCGTGCCACCGCTTGGGCAGGGACCAGCTCGTGTTCCGCGTGCCTCGTGCTCCGTAGGCCGGCACCGTGCGGCCACAAGCGCACCCCGATCCCGAGGACCTCCGTGAGAAGCCTCTCGGTGATGAACTGCTCGAACACCACCGGCCACGTCAGCACCGGCACCCCCGCGGCCACCGTTTCTAGCACAGAGTTCCAGCCGCAGTGCGTGACGAACGCGCCCACGGCCGGGTGGCCAAGTATAGCCGTCTGCGGAGCCCAGGCCGTGACGACCATCCCCCTGTCTCTGACACGCTCCTCCCACCGCGCCGGCGGAGTCCACGTCGCCGACCTCACCACCCACAGGAATGACTCCCCGGAGGCCTCCAGCCCGAGAGCGAGCTCGTCCAGCTGAGCGTCGGAGACGGGGACGAAGCTGCCGAAGCACAGGTAGACCACCGAACGGTTTGGCTTGGAGTCCAGCCAATCGATGCAGTAGTGCTGCGAGTCATTGCCGCCGGCGCCAGCACCCGCGGTTGACGACGATGGGCACAGCGAGACAGGCCCTATGAAGTACGCGCGCTTCACATAGCCTCCGCGCATGTGCAGGTCGGAGTACTGCTGCTCCAGGTCTGAGAACGTGTTGATGGCGAAGCCGAAGCAGCCAGCTTGCGCCGGGTAGAACGTGTTGTTCATGAAGTCAACCCTCCCTTTCTTCCTCAGGAACTCCGGCAGCTCCGTACTCGGTATCCGGATAGGAGGGCCTGGAAACCGAGGGACCACCACGGCGGCTGCGGCATCGGGGTCGCTGCTGCTGCTGCTGCTGGCGTCGTCTCCGGCGAGGTGGCGTATGGCGAGCAGCGAGAAAGCGCCGATGACATTGAACATGACGCACGGCACGCCGAGGTCCTCGGCGATACGGACGTTCCAGACGAAGTGCACGTCGCTCACGAGCGCGTCCGGAGCCTGCTCCCTGATCAGCGCCTCCTGCGCGGGGCGCGTCAGGGTGTCGCTGAACGCGGCGGCGTCGATGCGCCACGAGTCGGCCGGCGCCGCCTTGCCTAGGTTCTCGACGCCCCTCGGGAGGCCGTCAACTGCCGGGAACGGATACGTCGCTATGTTCACAGCAGCCGCGTCATGATGTTTGCCGTAGTAGTGTCGCTCGAGCAAGGACTGGACGATGGGAACGTTCGCCGGCGTGACCGCGACCGTCGCCTCTACGGCGACGCTGGGGCTACCGGCCGCGGCAAGGCGAATGGCGAGGTGGGTGAAGGGCTCGATGTGGCTGGTCGCGAAGAAGGGTACGAGCAGGAGACGTAGCTTCTTCTTGGTGCTTCTGGTAGTGGTATTAGAGGCCATTTCCATGGTGACGTACTACTAGCTACTGGCTGTACGGCTAGCTTGTGGTTAGTCGTCCATCCTGCGGTCGTTTAAGTAAGCGGAGAGGGAGGATGGGCTTGCTCTTTTTTGTTTGTAGCACACATGAGTAGCAGCCACACAACCCAGGGCCGGAGCCCTTTTTTTTAGCACCCGGAGCATCGACATTATTGATACACGTCTTTCTGTCTGCAGCAAGTTATAAAAAGAAAATAGGACCACAATATTGAAAGCGAATCTACTACTATCAGTAATGCTACATGTGGTTCATAGCTGGCTCAAAAACAGTATTTTCAAAACTATTTTTTTATTGAAAGGGCCACATGGCCCCCATTTTCAATTAATGAAAATGATGTCTGTAACAAGGTGAGTATTCTTATTACAAACATCTTTGCATCAGACTTGCCGAGAAACAACAGAGAATAAACTAAACAGTATCAATTTTAGGCAAAGAACCATCAGAACGATGAGAGCTACCGAACCTACTAGTAGGAGGTAAGAAAACATTGCATTCCTCAAAACGTTCCACTTCAAAAGGCCATGAAAAGACAAATGATCTCCTGCAAGCTTTTAATTGATCAAACTATCACTTGCCGCGGATTCTCCTCGCCTGTGGAGCCCATCCATGGCAACGTCCGAAAACTTCTTTTGCTACTAATCTTAGACGATCAGACACCTCCCGTAGCACCCCTTGTACCTTTTCTTTCTATAGTATTTTCTAATCGTCCAACAAACAACAAAGAGAGAAGATTACATCGGTAGGATCTCTTGGGACTTTTCGTTGAAAACAAGCATCATTCCTTGTTTTTCATAAATTCCACGGTAAGCCAGCTACACCAATCATTGCCACCATCCTATCTCTACCAGAAAAATTAGCAATCCAATTTTGACATAGATTGAAAAAATTCTCATGTCTATCTCCTCTACCCATTGCACTACCAATCACACTCCAATTATATCTGGCCAGGGGACAATCAAAGAATAAATGTGTAAGGTTCTCCTTATCCCCACAGAATTCACAATAAATATCCCCTTTCCAACCACGTTTGCTAAGATTGTCTTTGGTTAAAACCTTATTTTTAACCAACAACCACACAAAAACTTTGATTTTTGAGGCAACTTCAGCCTCCAAATCAACTTAAACGGAAAAATTACTCTTCTAGCAACTAAATAAGTATACAATGATAACCGAAAAGCTACCAGATTTAGTCAGATTCCAACTTACTTTGATAGCGGTATTAACCAACACCACATGACAGCACATGTCTAAGAGTTTATTCCACATGCCCAAAGTTTCTCCATATAAAGATCTACGGAATCTAATGCAATCAAAATTCTGAGCAAAGACTTTTGCTACTGTTATGTCTTGGGAAAATGATAAATTATATAATTTAGGAAAAACAACACATAAAGGTTTATCACCCACCCACACATATTCCCAGAACCTAGTTTTCTTACATCCCCTAAAACTCTTTTGCAACAACTATAAAATATATTCTTGACTTTCCATTCTGACCAGAAATGAGAGCATCCAATATACTTTCTATCTTGTGTAATGGTACCCTTTTTATGTATTTTCTTAGAAGATAAATCTACCAATTCCCTTTTTCATTTTCAAGTCTCCACATCCACTTACAAAGTAAACTAATGTTTCTTTAGTTCGAGATTAGTAACACCCAGCCCCCCTTGATACCTGGGTTGGCACACATCTACCCATTTGGCAAGATGGTATTTCTTGGTTCCTTCTTTCTCCTGTCATAGCACACGGGCTCGTAAAAAGTCCATACGTTTTCTCACACCTATAGGAATTCTGAAAAAGGATAGCATATGATTTGGCACACAACTCAAGCACGTTTCAACTAAAATCAGTCTACCACCTAAGGATAGCAAACCACCTTGCCAACAAGGCCTCTCCTTCTCCACTTTTTCTCAGCTGGTTTCCAATCAGAATTATTCAATATTTTGTAATGCATAGGTAAGCCTAAGTACTTAAAAGGGAAACTTCCAACTTTGCAAGTGAATATATTAGCATTTTCATCTTGCTTCAGAGCAGCATTGCCAAAACAATAGAGTTCACTTTTAAGAAAGTTGATTTTAAGACCCGTCAAATGTTCAAATGTACACAAGATAACTTAAAGATTTCTAGTGTATTCCAAATTATCCTCAAACATGAAAACCGTATCGTCCACATATTGTAGAATGGATAAACTACCATCAAATAATTCAGGAACTAGCCCTCTAATGAAACCTTGTTCTTGCGCCCTTGAAACTAGGGTTGCAAGAACATCGGCAGCTATGTTAAACATAATTGGCGAAAAAGGATCATCATGTCGAAGACCTTTCCTGCTAGTTACAAAACATTTCCCTACATTATCATTAACCATGACTTAACTTTTCCTCCTTGCACAGATTTCCTAGTCCACTTAACGAAGTTAGTTGGAAAACCTTTCATCTGTAAAACAGCAAACATGAACTCTCAATTAATCTTAAAGTACGCGTTCTCAAAGTCCACTTTAAAAAGGACCCCAAGATTTATTTTTTGCGTACAAGGAATGCATTGTCTCATGTAGCATAACAACATTATCTAAAATGAACCGACTCTTCATAAAAGCAGCTTGAAATTTGGAAGCAACTTCATCTGCTACAAGAGTGACTCGATTATTCAAAAATTTAGTGAAGATTTTAAAGAGAGCATTAAGAAGACAAATTGGACGAAACATCTGGATCTTATCAGTGCCCATTCCTTTTGGAATCAAAATAATTATACCATAGTTAAATCTAGAGTTGTGTAGTTTGTCTTCAAAAAATAAATCAAATAACTCCATTAGTTCTGGATGTATAAGCTCCCATAAATTCTGGTAAAACTCTATGGGAAACCCATTAGGGCCAGAGGCTTTATTTTTCTTCATAGAGAAAATAGCAGATTTAACTTCTTCTATGGTAAATCTAGCAGCTAATTTATTTTGCATAGCATCAGTCAAGACCTTTCTTACAGGGATAGACAAAGTTACATGTTGTAAACTAATAGTACCAAAAAATACTTTTATAAAACTTAGTAGCATACTTAAGAAGGTTGTCATCACCTTGAACAATCCCTTCCTCTTGAATGAATCTAAAAATTCCATTTCTTCTTTTCCTACCACTAGCTTTAGCCATAAAGTATTTAGTATTCCTATCCCCTTCTCTAATATCATGTTCTCTAGCTCTTTATCTCCACCTAAACTCCTCTTCTCTAAGAATGGAATTTAATTGTTTTTGGAGATCATTCCTAAGTTTGTAGTTTGGCTGATAGCCCAACAACCTCACTATTAATGTCAACTGAATCTAACTACGCAGAAATCCTCTTCCTCTCTTTTCTATGTAAACCATCAATATTTAAATTCCAACCTTTAAGAACTCTCCTAAGAGATCTCATCCTAAGCGTCCATATATCAGCTAGGTTATTCCCATTGAAAACTCCCAGCCAGGTCTTATACACAACATCAGCTAAATCATTCCTAAGAAACCAACTAAGCTCAAAATGAAAGTGTCTATACGATAAAGGTTTCTTAATCCCAGAAATAATAATAAGTGAAGCATAGTCAGAGACCCCTCTAACTAGGGTTCTAACATTTACCAAAGGGAAATGTTGTTCCCAAGCAGGGCTCACCAGAATCTTGTCTAATTTCTCAAGAAGAGGGTCTCGCTAATTATTTGACCAAGTAAAATTTCTACTAGATATCTCTAAATCTAACAAACCCCAATGCTCAATGATTGCATTAAAGTAAAAACACCATTTATTTAGTTTTTTGAACTTATTCATTTCTAAATTTTTCCTAATAATGTTGAAATCTCCAACAAACATAAAAGGAAGAGAATTACTTCCTAAAACTTGTACAAAATTAGCTAGAAACTCTCCTTTATCCTTATAATTGGAAGCACCATAAACATTAACTAGATTCCATTTTAAGCCTATCTTCCTATCAAGAAGTACCATCCTAGTAAAATATTTACTAGCAATGCAAGTGCCCACCTTGAAAATCTCCTCATTCACTCCCATCAAGAGTCCCCCAGAAGCACCTCTGGCAGGTTCCCAAAGCCAAATAAACCTTTTCCTACCACTTATACTATTCATCCATGTATCTGTAAAGGAACTCCCTTTAGTTTCTTAAATACATATAAAATCTAAATCTAATTCATAGAAAATTTTCCTTTGAAAATCTCCCTTTTTAGGTTCCCCTAGGCCTTGACCATTCCAAATAAAACCAATCATATAGAAAGTTAAAATAATTTCCTACGTCTACCCTTCAATTTCACACTAAAAGCATTGTGTGAATTCTTCCTCCTAGATGCAGTAAATACAACAGCTAATTGCATGATGTCCTCATTTAGTTCTTCATCTCCTTCATCTATATCAAAGTCAGATACTAATAATTCACTAATTTTCTTGAGATCAAAACTCTCTAGTTTTGATTCTTCTATGGATTTAATAGAAAACTCCTTCCTTTTCTCAGCTAGGAACAGATTACATCTAGCATGTTCTAATTCTTGAATCATATAAATAGACATGTCTATTTATTCTTGACTATCTCCTAAACTTACACCAATACCATTAGTAATTTGAGAAATGAAACTAGGAGGATAATTCAAGACAATGGGGAATGGTTCTTTACCTGGGATATATTCCATATTCTTCTTCTTCGCCATATCTTCTGTCTTTTCTAAGGGTATCTTCCTTGTTTTTGTTCCTCACACTCTTCCTCTTGACCTCTGCTTCATCCGCTTCTGTTTTAGCTCCAGCCTTCTGAATTCTAATCTTAACTTCAGTTTTTTTTGCATTTCCTTCCTTTATGTCTTCTAGAAGAATATTATCTTGAGATTTATCAATTCTATTTTTCATCAATTTAGGTCCTAGATTTTCTTTGTTACTAAGAGTATTCATCTTCTTTTCCTCATCCTCCATTTCTTTTTCTATTCTCCTCTCAATTTCAATTACAGTTTGAGTTCCCAACCCTAATTTCCTAGCAAAGCAGTCAGGGTATTGAGTACAATCAAAGGTTTCCTCTTCAGTTTCTGCCTTAGTGTCTTCCCATTTCTCTTCATCCTCTATCCACACATATTCCATCAAAACAACATCCTTAGCGAAATCCTTGTTTACTTGGTCAATTGTTGTTTCGCTCCTATTTCCATTAGCTTTCCTAGCTAATAATTTATCTTGTGTTTCTCTCTCCTCGAGAAGGTTCTTGTGCAATCTTGTCAAGTTGCTCTCATGTTTTCCTCCCTCTAGCATTCCCCCTCTCTCACGTCATTTACATTTTTTATAGGCGACTTGTTATTTTGGGCATTGTCCATCATCCTATTGTCTCTTGGCCTTTACAGCTCTCCATTCTGGCTTGAGCCTCCCTGAGATCCTCTAAATGTTTCATTATTACTCACAAAACACACCCAATTATAGGTCCTCCTTCTTCCACAATATCTTCCAGATCAAACAAAATATCATATATATACTCCTCATCATTCAACGGTGGACTAAAAGGGATTTTTCAGGGATCTTTGACACCAACTTTTTCCCTAGTGATGTCATAGCTTCTATATGTTTCCATGTCTATCTCAAAAAAAATCCTATGAGAGAGGCAGCTTCACAGAAATCATGAAAATGTAACATAGTTTCAGGAACACGAGTCATCTTGACCCAAACTGTGTATAGCTTGTATCTAGCCATAAAGTTATTCGTCCATCTACTCTAACGTTTGCTTTGTGACCTACCAGGCCAAAGTAGTTGAAAGCTTTCATTTCATCGATCTTTTGTGCACTTGGAAACTTCACCAAGAAACTATCTTTCAGATAGGGTTTAGCCTGCCAAACCCAACCCCATTGAAACTGTCTACTGAAGTTTCTCCAAAAAAGTCTACTATTGACAATGGTAGAGGTAGATGTTTCTCCAAAAAAGTCTACTATTGGAGTACTACTCTAGAACAAAATTTAAGATACCCGATCCCCTGGTGCAAACATCACACTCACTCTCTTTTGGTTTAACTTGTGAGTATGCTAGAAATGCGAGGCTGAACGCAGCGGCATCTGCGCTCACTCCATCGATGGATAGCAGGGCATCTGCGCTCACTCCATCAATGGATAGCAGCATGAGATTCACAACACTAGGCCGCCCATATGCCAGGGCAGAGGGGTTCTGGCTTAGGACCCCATGACGATATGTGCCCGCCCCAAGATTTTTATCTCTGTAACCTACTATGGAGTACTTGGGGGGTAAAACTTTAACCAGACAAATCGTTAAAATCGGCTGATGCAATGCTAATTCATTTTCTTTCACAAACTAAATCTTAATTTCCAATCTTGTTAAAAATCCTAATTTCCAATATAGTTTAACGAAATGAACTAACCAAAATCGGTGAAACCACTCAAACCTTTTGCCTAGCCATATCTACTCATTTTGAGGCCTAACAATGTAGAATAATTCTACAAAATATAGATACTTTAAGATGTAGTCTACCATTTCTCTATGTTGACTCCTATTTCATAAAAAAGAACTCCGACATTTCATGAAAAAATTCTCAAAGTCACGATTTCTCTAGCACCTCCAACTGTGCAAGAAAACACTTGCGGAGCTTGCAACCTCTGGTTGGGGGGATAAATACAATATATGAGTTGCTAGGGGGCAGATTACACAAAAATTCTAATATAAGCCCTCCAAAAAAATTCCTTCATGCATGTGCCCAATCCGGGGGGGGGGGGCAGTGGCCCCTTCCGACCTGAACATAGCTCTGCCACTGCAAGAAAACACCGGTTCCCATGTGGCTTTACATGGTTATGAGTATTCATTAGTGGGGACTAATGACGCAAACACCAATTCCTAGCTTGATGATGATGTAGTTGTGATTTCTCTTGCAATTCCTCGACAACGGCACCAGAAAATGTTCTTGATGACAACATCTATCTTACCAGCTCATAGGGACTCCAAGTGCAGAGTGTTGTAGCAAGCGTCTTTTCCCCACAAGGGTGACTCGAGGGTTTATATCGAACTCTTGGGGAATGGGTGAAGAGTATCTTTTTCTTCTCCTCTCAAGCAATCTACAAATTTTTTTTGCCTTGTGTCCCAACACCACCGTGTGGTTGTCAAGCACAAGGTTCCATATTAGTAATATAAAATAATAATAATAATAAGTAAAGTAAAATAATAATGAAATATGAAAGTGAATAAATGCAATGATATGATAGTTTTTTTGTGTTTCGTTTGTGTTTGCAAGTAAAGAGAAGTATTTTTTATTTTTGAAATATTAAATTACAGAAAATATAAATGATAGTAGTAGTGTTAGAAGATTGTTTCTTATGATAAAAGTTGGACCGAGGTTCATGGGTTCACTTGTCTACTCTCTTTTTAAGTTGAAGTGGACATAAAACAATTCATCATCGACATAATATTGGTGTAACTTAATATATGTTTGATAAGCATTCATGTGGGCATCATGTACTAACATAGAGATGATGCAACATATATCTCTTATATTCCTCTACAAAGGGAAATATTCAAGCAATCTAGAATTAAAGCATAGCCTTAAGTACTTTGGCATGATGTTTTAATAACAAATATGCTACCTTGACCAAACAATATTATCAATCTTTCACAATGTAATTACAGCACATGAATTCACTTAATGCCTAGTGAGGTAACAAAAGAAAGGTAAAAACCATAGTAGATCTTGAATTTTTTGTCACTATTCAATACTACCATCGTGTTACTCAATCTAATACACACATTCCCCCACACATGCTCTTGCATACAAGTTGGATCAACACAAATAATTAAGAATGAGGTACATGATATGCATCTATCAATACATCTTACACATAGTAGGTTACAATCTCATATACCAATTCATAGAACAAATATCCACCACATAGGAATTACATATATGACCATAATCATGTTGGGCAGCTCATATGGTACTATACCTATGAAAAACAAGAGAGAGAGAGAGAGAGAGATCAAGCTACTGCCACGAACCCATAGTCTAGGGGTGGAGTACTCCCTCTTCATCATGGTGATGACGTTGGAGAAGGTAGAGATCCCTCCGGCGGCGGCTCCGCTGTAGTTTCCCCCTCTAATCTTCGTTGGTTTTGACTCTTTTTTGGTGTTTATACAACGCTATCCTCGAGGATGCCCTGGGGGACCCTTTATATAGGAGTTTTTAGGTCAAACCAAGTCCGTGGGCAAAAGATTGAAGCGAATTAGACGGTCGAGGGCCAAAAAGGCACCTGATGGCACACCTAGTGGGGTAGGGCGCGCCATATGGTCTCTTTTGGGCCTCTAGTCCCCTCTCGTGAGGTCTGATACATCGGAAACGTATCTATAATTTTTTATGCTTCATGCTTGTTTACTATCTACTTTGCTTTGCTTTGTCCACACTTTGAGGTCTTTTTTATGTTTTTGGTACTAACCTATTAACAAGTTTCCATAGTGCCAGTTGCCTATTTTCTTCTGTTTTTGGTTCCAGAAAAGCAGAAAATCAATATTCTCGGAATTGGACGGGACAAAGGCTAAAGTCAATATTTTACCGTAGGGAACACGAAGAGAGAGTACGAGACGAAGGAGACCCACCAGGGGCCACACACCCTGGCCACGCGGGTGCACCCACCCTTGTTGGAGATATTCCCTAGAGGCAATAATAAATGTAGTTATTATTATATATTTGTGTTTATGATAAATGTTTACATTCATGCTATAATAGTATTAACCAGAAACATTAATGCTTGTGTGATTTGTAAACTCAATTAGAGTCCCTAGTAAAGCCTCTTTATAATACTAGCTTGTTGATTAATAGATGATCATAGTTTCTTCGTCATGAACATTTGAGATGTTGTTAATAACAAGGTCATATCATTAGGAGAATGGTATGATGGACATAATCCTATAGATAAGCGTAGCATAAAGATCAAGTCATTTTAATAGTTCAATTGTTATAAGCTTTTTGATACATAGTAATCTAATTCCTTCGACCATAAGATCATGCTAATCACCATCACCGGAAGGATGCTTTGATGACATCAAACACCACACCGTAACTGGGTGGCTATAAAGGTGGCATTGAGTGTTCAGAAAGTATGGGTTGAGGCACATGGATCAAGAGTGGGATTTGTCCATCCATATGACGGATAGATATACTCTGGGCCCTCTCGGTGGAATGTCATCCAATTGGCTTGTAAGCATGTGACTGGCTCACAAGGGATCACATACCATGGGAACGAGAAAAGAGTACTTATCAGTAACGAGGTTGAACTAGGTATGCAGAGATACCGACGATCAAAACCTCGGATAAGTAAACTATCGTGAGACAAAGGGAAATTGGTATCGTATGTAAATGGTTCATTCGATCGCAAAGTAATCGTAGAAATATGTGGGAGCCATATGAATTTCCAGATTCCTCTATTGGTTATTGATCGGAGAAGTTTCTTGATCATGTCCGCATAATTCACGAACCGTAGGGAGACACGCTTAAGGATTCAATGTTGTTGAGTAGTTATGGAATGATGAGTAAGAGACCGAATGTTGTTCAGAGTCTCGGATGGGATCCGGGATATCACGAGGAGATCTGGAATGGTCCGTAGAATAAGATTCATATAAGGAAAGTCATGTTTCGGAGTTGGGGAATGATTCATGTGTTTTCACCGGGAATATTCTAGAAGGGTCCGGAAGGTCCGGCACTCCGGAGGGGAAGGGTACATGAATGTGTCATGACAATATGGAATGGTTGCATCATGTACTAAGTCACTTGGCTGGGCAAAATAAAGGGAGAAATCAAATCCTTGTTTGAAAGTCAAACGCCAATTTGAAAAAGTCAAACGACAAATTTGCTTGGTGGAGGGAGAGTAGGAAACCTACTTGGGGAGGAAGTCCTCCTCCCTCCACCCGCCGGCCAAGGAGTCCGACTTGGGGGAGGACTTCCTCCTCCCAATCCGTGCCTCCCACCTATATAAGGAGGGGCAGGGGTGCCCCTCTTCCCTACACCTCAAACCCTAGCTCATGCACGCCTCCACCTCCAAGTGCAGCCGCCGCCTAGGGTTTCCCCTCCAACTCGGCGACTTGGGGCTTCCCCAAGCCCTAGCCGCCGGCCACACTCTCTACTTGGTGCCCTCTAAACCCTATATCACCAAGGGCCTCTCTCATAGTCCACCATACTCGCTCCGGCTTAAGGCGAAGCCCTGCGAGATCTCCCCTCTACTTCCGGTACCACACCGTCGTGCTGCCGGAATCGCGAGGAGAGTGCTACAACCTCCGCTGCCTGCTGGAACAAGGGAGAGGAAGGTCTTCATCGAAAATTTAACGTGTGACCGATCGAGGAAGCACCGCTAACGCAGAATGGGAAGGATCGTCTACGCGATCTTGAGATCGGCAAGAGTACGACTACATCACCCACGAGAATCTGCTCTCGTTAACCGTTTTGGAATCTTCGAGGGTGAGTTCCTCTATCGACTCGTTGCTACAATCTAGTATATAGATCTTGGCTTGTTTGTTTGCATGCGGTAGAATTTTTTTGTTTTCCATGCTACGAAACCCTACAGTGGTATTAGAGCCGTGTCTATATGTAGATCTGTTTCACGAGTAGAACACAATGGTCATTATGGGCTATGGTGCTTTTATTATCAATTGCTTTTTGTGTACTTTGCATCTTGCGGTATGATGGGATGAAGCGGCCCGGGATAACCTTACATGACATCGTTCATGAGACTTGCTCCACGCTCAACATGCAACTTGTATTGCATAAGTGGCTTTGCGGGTGTCTTTCTCTCCCATTATAGTATAGATGCAATTTACAACGGGCACTTGATAGTTCAAACATCAACGTTGTGGTTCTTGTTCGTAAGTTAGATCGACACTTATTGAAAGCCCCAAACCACGTAAATATGCAGAGAAAATTAGAGGCGTCTAACTTTGTTTTGCAGGGGTGTGCCGTTATGTGATATGGCCATGATTGTGATTATATTTGACGTATGCAATGTTCCTTATTGTAAGTTGGCAACCGGCAGGAGCCATATGGTTGTCTTTAAATTCCGTTAAGACCCGCGTGTCTATTTAAAGTAGTTGTAATAGTTGAAGCTGGTGGACGACAACCATGAAACGGCGCCATTGACCTTGACGCTATACCGGTGATGATGGAGATCATGTTCGTGCTTGACGATGGAGATCGGAAGCACAAGAAAAAAGGCCATAACATATCACATATTATGAATTGCATGTGATGTTAATCCTTTATGCATCTTGTATTTCTTAGTTAACGATGGTAGCATTATAAGATGATCCCTCATGCACACAAATTTCAAGTTCCAAAGTGTTCATCCTTAGTAAGCACCATTGCTAAAGCTCGTTGTTTCGAAGCACCACATGATGATCGAGTGTGTTAGATTCTGCGGGTGTATACAACGTGAGCAAGCCAGATTTGCTCATGTGGAAGCTAAGGTTTGATCTTGACGAGCCTAGCATGTACAAACATGGTCTCGGAACACGGATCACCGAAAGGTAAAGCATGAGTCATATAGTAGATATGATGAACATGTTGATTGGTCGCCATTGAAGCTACATCAACTCTCGTGATGATCGGTTTTGATGTGGTGGATATGGTTCCTGTGATCACTAAAACAATGTGAGGAATATTATTTTGAGTAGGAGTTCACCTAGATTAATTTAACTATTAATTAGAACTCAATTTGTCATAAACTTAGTCAAAACTATTGCAAATATGTTGTAGATCAATGGCGGCCCCTACCATCAATTTTAATGCGTTCCTAGAGAAATAAAAGTTGAAAAACAATGGAAGCAACTTCGCGGATTGGTTCCACAATTTTAGGATTGTCCTCAATGCTGGTAATTTGACCTATGTGCTGGATGCACATTGGTAAACCACACAGTAGCTACCGATGAAGTAAAGAATGTTTACCTCACTCGGAAGAATCAAGATCTACGCTCAAAGGTGTTATCCTGTATGGTTTGGAATCGGAGCTTCAGCAAAGGTTTGAGAACCAAGACCCATATGATATTGTCCGTGAACTCAAAATTATTTTTGAGACTCACGCGGCAGTTGAGAGTTATGAGGCTTCTGAAAAGTTCTTTAACTGCAAGATGGAAGAGCGCAGCTCCGTCAGTGAGCATGTGCTTAAGATGTCTGGGCACGCAAACAAACTCCAAAGTTTGGGTATAGTGATTCCTAATGCTTTGGGGATTTACCGTGTCCTCCAATCACTACCACCAAGTTATAAGAACTTTGTGATGAACTACAATATGCAAAACATGAACAAGATGTTGCCAGAACTCTTCTCCATGTTGAAATCTGTAGAAGTGGAGATCAAGAAAGAGCATCAAGTGTTGTTAGTCAATAAGACCACCAAATTCAAGAAAGGCAAGTCTAAGCAAAAGGGAAACTTCAAGAAGGGTGGTAAGAAAGTTACCGCACCGACGAAGAAGACCAAGGCTGGGCCAAAGCCTGATACTGAGTGCTTTTACTGCAAGGGAGAAGGTCACTGGAAGCGGAATTGCCCAAAGTACTTGGCGGATTTGAAGAACGGCAACATCAAGAAGAAAGGAATATCCGATATACATGTTATTGATGTGTATCTCACTAGTACACGTAGTAGTGTCTGGGTATTTGATACTGGTTCGGTTGCTCATATTTGTAACTCGAAACAGGTACTGCAGAATAAACGGAAGCTAGCGAAGAACAAGGTGACAATGCGCGTTGGAAATGGATCAAAGGTTGATGTGATCGCGGTCGGCACGCTACCTCTTCATCTACCACCGGGATTAGTTTTATACTTAAATAATTGTTATTTGGTGCCTGCGTTGAGCATGAACATTATATCTGGATCATGTTTGTTGCGAGACGGTTACTTGTTTAAGTCCGAGAATAATGGTTGTTCGATTTATATGAGTAATATGTTTTATGCACATGCACCTTTGATAGATGGTCTATTCTTATTGAATCTTGATAGTGGAAATAAACATATTAATAACATTGAAGCTAAACATTTGAAATTGAGCGATAACTCGACCTATATGTGGCATTGTAGTTTTGGTCATATTGGAGTGAAGCGTATGAAGAAACTCCATTCCGATGGACTTCTTGAATCACTTGATTTTGCATCACTTGAAAGATGTGAAGCATGTCTGATGGGTAAAATGACTAAGACTCCATTTTCTGGGATGATGGAGCGAGCTACGGACTTATTGGAAATCATACATACCGATGTGTGTGGCCCAATGAGTGTAGCATCGCGCGGTGGTTATCGTTATGTTCTTACCTTCACGGACGACTTGAGTAGATATGGGTATATCTATTTCATGAAACATAAGTCTGAAACTTTCGAGAAGTTTAAGGAATTTCAAAGTGAGGTAGAGAATCAACGTAACAAGAAGATTAAATTTCTACGTTCTGATCGTGGAGGTGAATATCTAAGTTACGAGTTTGGCGATCATTTAAAGAAATGCGGGATTCTTTCACAATTGACACCACCGGGAACACCACAGCGTAATGGTGTGTACGAACATCGTAATCGAACTCTCTTAGATATGGTTCGTTCTATGATGTCACTTACAGATTTACCGCTATCGTTTTGGGGTTATGCATTAGAAACAGCCGCATTCACTTTAAATAAGGCACCATCTAAATCCGTTGAAACTACACCGTATGAATTCTAGTTTGGGAAGAAACCTAAATTGTCGTTCCTTAAATTTTGGGGTTGTGGAGCCTATGTAAAGAAGTTACAGCCGGACAAGCTTAAACCCAAATCGGAAAAATGCGTCTTCATAGGATACCCGAAGGAAACTATTTGGTATACCTTCTATCATAGATCCGAAGGCAAAATCTTCGTTGCTAAGAATGGATCCTTTCTAGAGAAGGAATTTCTCTCGAAAGAAGTGACTGGAAAGAAAGTAGAACTCGACGAGGTTGTTGAACCTTCTCTCAAACTTGCGAGTAGCACAACACCGGAAGTAGTTCCTGTGGCGCCTACACCAATAAGAGAGGAAGCTAATGATGATGATCATGAAACTTCGGTTGAAGTTGCTACAGAACCTCGCAGGTCAAACAAGAACTCGTACCACTCCTGATTGGTATGATCCTGTTATGATTGTCATGTTGGTGGACAACACCGATGACCCTGCGACATATGAGGAAGCGATGATGATCCCAGATTCCAATAAATGGAAAGATTCCATGAAATCCGAGATTGGATCCATGTACGAAAACCAAGTATGGACTTTGGTGGACTTACCGGATGGTCCGAAGGCTGTTGAGAACAAATGGATTTTCAAGAAGAAAACAGATGCTGATGGTAATGTTACTGTCTAAAAATCTCGACTTGTCGCAAAAGGGTTTCAACAAATTCAAGGAGTTGACTACGATGAGACTTTCTCACCAGTAGCGAAGCTAAAGTCTGTGAGGATTATGTTAGCAATCGCTGCATATTACGATTATGAGATATGGTAGATGGATGTTAAAACGGCGTTCCTCAATGGAGACATTGATGAAGAGTTGTATATGATGCAACCCAAAGGTTTTGTCGATCCTAAAGATGCTAACAAGGTATGCAAACTTCAACGGTCCGTATATGGATTGAAGCAAGCATCCCGAAGTTGGAATCAGCATTTTGATAAGGTAATCAAAAGTTTTGGTTTTATACAAACTTATGGAGAAGCTTGTATTTACAAGAAAGTGAGTGGGAGCACTGTAGCATTCTTAATACTATATGTAGATGACATATTGTTGATTGGGAATGATGTAAACCTTCTTAATAGTGTCAAAGAATATTTGAATAATAGTTTTTCAATGAAAGATCTTGGTGAAGCAGCTTACATATTAGGCATAAAGATTTATAGAGATAGATCAAGACGCCTAATATCATTGTCACAAAGTACATATTTGGACAAATAGAGGTTTGGAATGGAAGATAGCAAGAAAGGGTTCTTGCCCATGTTGCCCAATACGACCTTGAGTAAAACCGAAAGTCCAGCAATGGCAGAAGATAGAGAAAGGATGAGTAAGACTCCCTATGCCTCAGCCATAGGACCTCTAATGTATGCCATGCTATGTACTAGACCCGACATTGCATATGTTGTTAGTTTGACTAGCAGATATCAAAGTGATCCAGGAGTGGATCATTGGACAGCGGTAAAAAACATCCTTAAGTACTTGTGAAGAACTAAGGATATCGTTCTTTCTTATGGATGTGATGAACAACTCGTTGTTAATGGTTACACCGATGCTAGTTGGAACACCGATCCGGATGATTCTAAATCTCAATCTGGATACGTATTTACTTTGAATGGTGCAGCAGTTAGCTGGAGGAGTGCAAAGCAAAGCGTTGTGGCGAGATATTCAACTGAATCGGAATACACAGCTGCTCCGGAGGCTTCACAAGAAGCGATATGAATGAAGGAGTTCATTACAGAGCTCGGTGTGGTTCCAAGTGCGCTGGACCCAATGTCTATATAATATGATAACATGGGCGCCATAGCCAATGCGCAAGAACCAAGGTCGCACAAGAAGATGAAGCACATCAAGCTACGTTTTCATGCTATTCGAGAACATGTCCAAGATGGTGACATAAAGATTTGAAAAGTACACACAGATCTGAATGTGGCGGATCCGTTGACTAAACCTCTCCCGAGGGCAAAACATGACCAACACCAAACTGCCATGGGTGTTCGGTATATTACCATGTAATCTAGATTAGTTTACTCTAGTGCAAGTGGGAGACTGTTAGAGATATGCCCTAGAGGCATTAATAAATGTAGTTATTATTATATCTTTGTGTTTATGATAAATGTTTGCATTCATGCTATAATAGTATTAACTAGAAACATTAATGCTTGTGTGATTTCTAAACTAAATTAGAGTCCCTAGTAAAGCCTCTTTATAATACTAGCTTGTTGATTAATAGATGATCATAGTTTCTTGATCATGAACATTTGATATGTTGTTAATAACAAGGTCATATCATTAGGAGAATGGTATGATGGACATACTCCTATAGATAAGCGTAGCATAAAGATCAAGTCATTTTAATAGTTTAATTGCTATAAGCTTTTTGATACATAGTAACCTAATTCCTTCGACCATGAGATCATGCTAATCACCATCACCAGAAGGATGCTTTGATGACATCAAACACCACACCGTAACTGGGTGGCTATAAAGATGGCATTGAGTGTTCAGAAAGTATGGGTTGAGGCACATGGATCAAGAGTGGGATTTGTCCATCCATATGACGGATAGATATACTCGAGGCCCTCTCGGTGGAATGTCATCCAATTGGCTTGCAAGCATGTGACTGTCTCACAAGGGATCACATACCACGGGAACGAGAAAAGAGTACTTATCAGTAACGAGGTTGAACTAGGTATGCAGAGATACCGACGATCAAAACCTCGGATAAGTAAACTATCGTGAGACAAAGGGAAATTGGTATCGTATGTAAATGGTTCATTTGATCGCAAAGTAATCTTAGAAATATGTGGGAGCCATATGAATTTCCAGATTCCTCTATTGGTTATTGATCGGAGAAGTGTCTCGATCATGTCCACATAATTCACGAACCGTAGGGAGACACACTTAAGGATTCGATGTTGTTGAGTAGTTATGGAATGATGAGTAAGAGACCGAATGTTGTTCAGAGTCTCGGATGGGATCCGGGATATCACGAGGAGATCTGGAATGGTCCAGAGAATAAGATTCATATAAGGAAAGTCATGTTTCGGAGTTGGGGAATGATTCGTGTGTTTTCACCAGGAATGTTCTAGAAGGGTCCGGAAGGTCCGACACTCCGGAGGGGAAGGGTACATGAATGTGTCATGACAATATGGAATGGTTGCATCATGTACTAAGTCACTTGGCTGGGCAAAATAAAGGGAGAAATCAAATCCTAGTTTGAAAGTTTAAACGCCAATTTGAAGAAGTCAAACGGCAAGTTTGCTTGGTGGAGGGAGAGTAGGAAACCTACTTGGGGAGGAAGTCCTCCTCCCTCCACCCGCCGGCCAAGGAGGCCGACTTGGGGGAGGACTCCCTCCTCCCAAGCCGCGCCCTCCCACCTATATAAGGAGGGGCAGGGCTGCCCCTCTTCCCTACACCTCAAACCCTAGCTCCTGCGCGCCTCCACCTCCAAGTGCAGCCGCCTCCTAGGGTTTCCCCTCCAACTCGGCGACTTGGGGCTTCCCCAAGCCCTAGCCGCCGAACACACCCTATACTTGGTGACCTCTAAACCCTAGATAACCAAGGGCCTCTCTCATAGTCCACCATACTCGCTTCGGCTTAAGGCGAAGCCCTGCGAGATCTCCCCTCTACTTGCATTACGCCGTCAGGTCTGCGGAATCGCGAGGAGAGTGCTACAACCTCCACCTGCTGGAACAAGGAGAGGAAGGTCTTCATCGAAAATCGAACGTGTGACCGATCATGAAGCGATGCTTAACGCATGGAAGGATCGTCTACGCGATCTTGAGATCGGCAATAGTACGACTACATCACCCACGAGAATCTGCTCTCGTTTACCGCTTCGGAATCTTCGAGGGTGAGTTCCTCTATCGAGTCGTTGCTACAATCTAGTAGATAGATCTTGGCTTGTTTGTTTGCATGCGGTAGAATTTTTTTGTTTTCCATGCTACGAAACCCTACAACCCCGCGCCTAGGAGGGGGGTGTAGCCGCCCTGGTGGCCCCCTGCCTCTCCTCTTCGCCTATAAGAAGCCCCCGTTGCAGAAACCCTAGGCACCCGATCAATATTCCACGAAACCGTCTATAGCCGCCGCCACCATTGTCCCTACATCGAGGGGATCTGAAACTCTTCCCGGCACCCTGCCGGAGGGGAGATCATCCCGGAGGCCTTCTTCTTCATCATGCCAGCCTCCGGTATGAAGCGTGAGTAGTTCCACCTTGGACTACGGGTCCATGTAGTAGCTAGATGGTTGTACCTCCTCTTTGTGCTTTCATGTCTAGATCTTGTGAGCTCCGTTCATGATCAAGATCTAATCTATTTGTAATCATGCATGTTGTGTTTGCGGGGATCCGATGGATATTGAGATTACGATGTCAGATTGATTAATGGTTTTGTCTTATTGATTCTATCATGTCTGTGTTGTTTGTGATCTTGCATGCTCTCTGTTGTTAGTAGCTATCTTGGCCAAGTAGTTGCTAGTGACTCCGAGAGGGGGTATTTATGCTCGATAGTGGCTTCAGGACTCTACTTAATCAAGGGAAGTGACAGAAATCTTACGGTTGTAGATGTGTTGTTACCACTAGGGAGAAAACAACAGTCTCTTGTTCATGGAACAAGTGGATTGTTTACCTTACACACTTTGCTTAAAGTAGTTGTCTGTTGCTTGCAACTTAATACTGGAGGGGGGTCGGATGATAACCCAAAGGTGGACTTCTAGTCATAGATGAAGTTGGATGGCGATATATGTATACTGTTGTATTGCCCAATCGAATCTCATAGGATCTTTTGTCTAGTATTGCATTGTTATGCCTTGCTCAGTCCTGTCAATTGCCCTGCTGTAATTTGTTTACCCTGCATGCCATGTTTGTTTATCTACGGAGAACACCTCTAGTGAACTATGGACCCCGGTCCAATCTTTACCATTGATACATCTTCCACTGTTACTGTTTACTTGTCGCAAACCATCATCACCTTCCACACCATACGGTTAATCCTTTGTTACAGCAATCGGTGTAACATCCCTAAAATCATAATTTCAAAGTTTGCATATCATTCATGCATGCATATAGATTTGAGATCAAATTTCAAACTCATTTCAGAAAAACAGAAGCACTTGGTGCTATAATTTTATGTGAACAGATTTAAATCAAATGGCTATTCCCATTTGAAAATTTGATTGTTTATAAACCAAGTTGTTGCCTTCTATGAAGATAGGTTTGAGTGTAGAATTCAAACCAAGTTTTTCAAACTGGAAATGGTTTCAAAAACCATTTTTCAAAAAAAAATAAACCAAGTACCTAGTCTCTGTTATTTTTGATCTCCAAGCTTGACCAAGCCTTTACTTAGCAAACCACCTGACTTTGTGCCTAATTGGAGACTACTGTACCCTACAAAAATCCCAGAAGGATTTGAATTCAAAAAGAGTTTGAATTCAATTCAAAACCATTCCTGAAAAATCGAAATAGAAAAAGAAAAGAAGCAAACAAAAGAAAAGGGCCAGCGTGAATTTAGCCCAGTGAAGGAACAGCCCAACTAGCCCACCCGGGATTTCTTTCCTCCCGCACGCACGAGCACACCCACTCACCTGACAGCGGACCACACCCTCCGCTTATTTCTCCGCTGCGGTCCCGCCCACGCCAAGATCGTCTTCCCCGATTCCAGACGACCTCCGGCCACTGCTGCACTGATTTCGCGAGCTTAATTGGCATTGATGCAGCGAGCGTTTCTTGTCGAGCCTCGGGCTATAAGATCCCCCCATCCTCGCGACCATTTTCCCCCAAACAATTTCACCTCCACGCCACCAGGCTGCCCACAACTCGCACGCCGCCGCCGCTGTTCTGACACTGCGCCGGCAAATTCCGGTGAGTTTTGTGCTCCCCTCTGTCTCTCATTCATGCTGTCAAGATCAGCGAGTCCTGGCGCACCTACTGATACTTTCCTTTTGACCTTGCATGACCCATAACTCCAGCAACGTCGACGACCGGCCGCCACCGCTCTCCGCACGAACTCCGGCGACTTCCCTCCGTAAGTAGCCACCGCCCCTTGCCCTCTGACTTGTACGCCTAGAATCTATGTCAATGTGCGCATCTAACGGTACCCTTATCTTGGCTTAGCGCGACAAGGAACCTCGCCAACATCGACGACTGACCGTGCCGATGTCTGCCTCTACTCCGATGAGAAATCCTCGCCGTATCAGCGCGCCCCTTCGCAAACCAACGCTACCTTGAGCATCATCAGCCTCCTTCGGTTCAGGTATGACCCTTCTCCCTCTCGCGCACGACCTGAAATGCTAGCGCCACCGTAGACAGAGCGCTCCGCCGCTAGTCGGCGCCAGCGCCAGACATGGTCGCTCAAGCAATCGTAGATCTAGATCCAAGCGACAGGATAGAATCACTTATCAGCGAAGAGGTACGCGCTCAGGACCGTGCGATTTATTTAGATCCTGCGGCGCGGAAGGGTGATCCGGTGCGAACCGGTACGCGCCAGTAATATCGTGACGCGTGGCTAGGGTGGATTCAAAAATAGAAATTCAAATCAGATTTGGATCAAATTTTCAAAGGGCTATAACTTGAGTTTCCCACGTTAGAATTTTACAAACATTATACCGTTGGAAGCAGTGAATCAAGGCCTTTCTGAATCTGCAATGTGTTTAACAAATAGTATATGTTTAAATGACTTTGTAAGCAGAAACATGTTTAGGTCCATTTTGAGTATAGTTTTTGTTTAGCAAATGGTTTTAGGGCTAAATAAGTTTAGTTAGCAAACTTTGTGACTTGTTATGTTTCTGTATCATGCACTTGCTTGGTAGAGTTTTCAAAATCATCACTTAGTAATTTCTTGCATGCATGCATTCATATTTTTGTTTGTATATAAATTGTGTGTAATTGTATGCTACAAATTTTGTGTAGATTTTGCTAGTGACTGTGATTGTGAAGAGTGATACTCTCCCCATTACCAAGGCAAGCGATACTTCATGATATTTCCACCCCTTTATTTTGAATAAGCATTAGAATTATTTTTGCTAAGTCTTGCATGTTACTTTTGCCAAATGCTATGTTGGGAAATCCTATGTAGTTGTAGAATTGTAGAATTGATAGGGATTTTTCCTAAGTTAAGTTACTATGCCATGCTTAGCCTAGCTAGTAGAAAACAAGGGTTGGTAAAGTATGTACATGCTATGGTGAAATAATTCTAAGTCCTTTGGGACTCATACTTTTCTTAATAAAACAACTAAGTCAATGAACTTCCTGGGTGGAATGGGACTTGAATGGTGGTTTTTTGGTTGAGTGGTTACACAAGGCCATGGATTTGGCTTGTGTATATCACTTGTGGTATGCCACCCAGGCACAAAGGGATTTGGAGGCCAAGTGTTGAGAAAGCTTACAGTGCAACCACTTGGCAATATGGGCTCTGCCTTGATCATATAGGATGATAGAACTTAGTCATTTGGACAGTTGGTGGTAGTGGGATGATAGGTTGGAACGCGTCCATTTGACTAAGGAAAGGCTTCTGAAAGGTCTTGTCTTGGGAAACCAAGTCTGGTGGGGAAAGTGCACAACCTCTGCAGATGGAAAATCTAAGTACTTAGCCAAGTCCATGGCAATGGACAACTTGAGCATCAAGACATGGAAGCTACAAGAATCTCATCACTCCAACTTCTAAGTAAAACTTGTGGGTGAACAAGGGTGAAGGACCCCAATGTCTATTGGTGGTTTCTTGGGAAGTTTTTGACAAAGAAAAACTTAGTGATTTCAACTAATAGGAAAAACCTATTTTCAAGCAAAGCAAGCCAAGCTACACTTAGCCAAAATGCATATAGTAATATAGTCCACCTAAAATTTACTAAGGTATCACTTGCCAATACTATTCCAAAGTATTGACCCACTGTGGCTGTAACTTGTGATGTTGCAGGTTACTCCGATGATGAGTAGGAATCATGAGTCTACACTCAACATGCTTGCCTGTGGCACATGAAGATGAAGACTTGTGTTTGTTTACTTATTCCATAAACTCTTGTATTAGGCCTTTGGCCCTGAGTTGTAAAAGACTATGTTTTATCTCTGGAATGAATGTAATAAACGACCTTTGTATCTGTGTACTTCATCTTAAACTGTGGATGCTAGCATTGATCCAGGTACTAGCATTGCAATCACAGGGATCCTTTCCTTTACAAAGGAGGGATCTTACAACCGGTGACATTGACAACTTCACTGTTCGTTGGGGCAAAGTCTTGAGTTTGTGTTGTGCAGGTTTCCACGTTGCTTGCAACACCTTTGAGACGTTTCCTTCCTCCTAGTGGTTCTATAACCTTGGTTTCTTACTGAGGGAAGACTTGCTGCTGTGCTGCATCACACCTTGCTCTTGGGGTTTCCCGACGAAGCGCTCCACGTCAACAAGGAGTCATCAACAAGTTTTCTGGCGCTGTTGCCGGGGAGGCTAAGGATGTCTTCACAAGGGGAGTCTTCCTCAACCTTTCTCTTTGCTTTGTTTTTAGTTTGCTTAGTTTATTTTGCTTGGTTTTTTTGCCTCTTTTTTTTCAAAAAATCCAAAAAAATTAGTTTAGTTTGGTTTGCTTTCTCTTATCAAAAACACAAAAAAATTAGTTCATACTCTGGTTGCCACCTTGCTCTAGCTCACCATGTTGTTCCCCAAGTTCGCCATGAAGGACCTTTCGATAGGTAGTGGCTCTATAATTGGGAAAGAAAATATTGAAGAATTCTTCAATCATGTTAGCAAGCATGATGATATTGAGGATAGATCTATAACAAAACTTGCTCATAATTATGAAATTGCTGCAACTTCTGTAGTTCATATGTTGGAGTCTAGGTTTGTTAACCTTAACCCCATGATATAAATCTTGTTCATAAAACTAAAAGAAGCAAAGAATGCTGAAAATAGAGAATTTATTCTTGAAACTTTGCTCAAAGAGTTCCATGATGTTGCTAACGAAGCCAAAAAGGTATTTGAGAATTTTGATATGCTAGGATCTTGTATAGATGTTGTGGGTACTTAGATAAAACCAAGCCTAGAGAGGAATTTAAGATACCCATACCCTTTAAGCTTGTTGGGATGCATGAAGCCTTTGATAATAATTTTGATTGGATTGTTCCTGAAAATCCTTTTGATGAAAGTAGTAAACCAAAGAGAGATAAGAAGGGATCCTCCAAAACTCATTTGTATGAGATACCTTTCATAGTTGAAGACTTTGCAAGTACTGATCTTAATTCCTCATTTAAAAATACTTGATTTCTTGCTTCTTGAGTCTAACTTAAAGGCGTTAAAGAAAAATACTTATTGGGAGATAACCCAAGAGTTTCCTTAAGTCTTGGAAGTTATTACTTTAGTAATGACCTCTCCTTATCCTTTTTGTGCCAAGAATGACCTCTAATGAAAGGGAAGTAAGATTTGGGGAGTTGCTATCCCGAAACAGATTTATGTCCGCCACCATAAATATTCGTGAGGAGTCTTTGTAAGTCGGATTGATCTGAAAAATTACGAATAAATCCCCTAGTATGTTAGATAACTTTCTTTAGTACAACACTTTTTGATTTGATCAACAAAAGGTTTTCGAAAAAAAATCGGTTTCCACGTGCTGGTCTGTTTTGACAGATTTCTGCCATTATTTGCATTTGCTTCTTATTGATTCCTTTTTGGGTTCTTTTTGGGGAAATTGAGATTTTTGAAGGAGTTGCTATAGTAGATTGTGGTTTTAGTGAAAAGTTTTGCTGTTATAAAGCTAAACCCAAAGGTCTATTATCTTTTGAATACTCTAATGTTGCTAATGAAGATTGTGTGAAGTTTTGTATGAAAGAAAAATTTTAGGTGTAGAGAGAGAATGATGTAATGAGATGAAGAATTGACAAAATCTCAAGCTTGGGTATGCCACCCCGGTGCCACCCCAAGAAATATCCAAGAGGTACAAGCGTCAAAGCTTGAGGATGCCCAAGGCATGCCCTTCTTCATCAATAAAAAGCTCAGGTCTTTCTAGACACTTTGTTTTTATTGTTTCATGCACTGTTGTGTTGTTTTTGAAGCGTCTTAGTTTTCGTTTGCTTTGCTTAGTTTGTTTAGTTTGCTTGAATAAAGTAGTTTAGACCCCCGTTCTCGCTGCGTTGTTTCAAATTAGTCGATTGGTGTTGGAAAGGAGTAGAAAGTTCTTGCTTGAAAGTGCAAGAGGAGCTTGCTTGAAAGTGCAATAGGAGCTTGCATTGACTATGACTTAGACTTCAGCATGACATGCTAGGTGTTGTTTTGAACTTATGATTAGTGATTATTGTTTTAGCATGACTTGCTCCAAACAATTGGGATTGCTTAGTGTGCCTTGAAATAATCATGTGTTGTTTTAGCATACAAAAGCATAGTATTGTGGTATTCTCCTTTGATGCTTTGTTTGGGTTGACTTGGCACATGCTCACACCATGTTATGACTATGAACAAGTCACCATAGCCTCTATGATCATTTAGTCCTTGACTTGTAGTACCACTCTATGCTTTGATTAGTAATGTTTTGTCGCTCTGCATGATTATGGCCATTATTGCTCTCTTAGTTGGTTGCTCCCAGTCTTTTGCTAGCCTCCACTTATATGAGTAAGCTCTACTCATGCTTCCAACTCCCAATAAACCAAGTTATTCCAAAGTGGCCACTATAAATTCATATGCATGGTGTGTTACACCATTCCAAGTATATTCTTGTTTTCAGCTATCTTCCAATTAAAAAGTATTTTGTTATGTGAAAACTTAGTGATTAAAGCTCTCACGAAATTGATGGAACACTTTATATTCCTTGCCCCTAATAAACTTGAACCATTGTGTCCTCTATGTTGTATATTCTTGCACTTATACGTTGGAATTAGCAGAACCATGCTGTCATGGGGAACGTTTTCAACATTGCACTTGTACTTTATACAAAGTTGATATCATGCTCTTTTGTCTATGGATGTCGCCGGTGTGAAATAAAGAGGGATCTTGTAAGTCCATGGAGCTATGTATTTTGTGTTAGAGAAACGCCTGGGCCGCTAGCCTAAGCCATGCCTAATTATGGTGGAAACTTGCAGCATCACCATAATGAGCAATCTGTGAAGCATCCTCGATAAAGATCTATGAAAATAGTAAATAAAAAATCGCTGAGATGCTCATTGTATGCTTGCCTTGTTATTTTGGTTATGGGATAGCTCATGTACCATGTGCAAGGGGTACCCCGTTGGAAGTTCTCTATCATACACATGTACTTACTATGACAAGAACTTACAGGTGACCAAAGTTGAGTAGCATGTGGTGTGGCCCTCGTATCCAAGGGACATGAGATTTCCAACCAGTGGCGGAGGACCCAGTATGGAAAGCTATGGCATTTGCCATACCTTAATCTGGCCACACTTTTATAACTAAATGGAGTGTACAACTGATAACTTTAAATTTCACAGCTCTTTGGTCCATGATGCATGACTTTGCCATACCAAAGTTTCAGTTTGTCCTCCGCCATTGTTGCCAACTTATACTTTGTCAATCATATACTCCATAGTTTGTTCACTTTAACCTTAATCACTTCAAGATGCTTATGATAGGGGCAATGAGGGATGAAAGCTAACAAGTACCATAATTTTTGGAAGCTCTTGTTGAAACTTGAAATCCCTGCTTCCCTTTATAAAGGGCCTTTCTTCCACTATTATATTGAGTCTCCACCTTCTATCTTTAGGAACCAGTTAATAGAGCATAGTTGCCATTCTTAGTTCTATGTGCAGTGTCCCAAAAATTATTAATTGATGCATATTGTTTATATTGCTTGTTCTTGTGCTATTTGTATCTAGTCACTCTTATGAACTTTGAAGGTGTCCTATGCATCTATTTACTACTCTATGAGGGACAAGCTGAATGCACTATGCCATGTTTTCTGTATGTGAAACAAACAAACGTCTTTCAATGCATGTTATTCATGATCTTTGTTTGTAGCCTTTCATGTTGCATGCATAGTTACTTTGTATTATTGTTAGAACTCCATCTTTCATGCACATGTTTAGAGTTCCTTGATCCCAGCTTTCAATGCTTGCAAATTGTTTGATCTTGGTTTTGATGGTGCATGTCACCTCAAAAATTATTCTTTTATCACTTACCTACTTGAGGACGAGCAGGAGTTAAGCTCGGGGATGCTTGATACATCGGAAACGTATCTATAATTTTTGATGCTCCATGCTTGTTTACTATCTACTTTGCTTTGCTTTGTCCACACTTTGAGATGTTTTTATATGTTTTCTGGCACTAACCTATTAACAAGTTTCCACGGTGCCAGTTGCATGTTTTCTTCCGTTTTTGGTTCCAGAAAGGCGGAAAATCAATATTCTCGGAATTGGATGAGACAAAAGCTAAAGTCAATATTTTACCGTGGGGAACTCGAAGCCGGAGTACGAGACGGAGGAGACCCACCAGGGGGGCACACCCCCTGGCCGCACGGGTGGGCACATCCCGCTCCGGGGGGTGCAGCCACCCTGGTGGACCCCATGCCTCGCATCTTTGCCTATAAGAAGCCCCCGATGCAGAAACCCTAGGCACCCGATCAATATTCCACGAAACCGTCTGTAGCCGCCGCCACCATCGTCCCTAGATCGGGGATCAAGCTCTTCCGCACCGCCGGGGAGATCATCCCGGAGGCCTTCTTCTTTATCATGCCAGCCTCCGGTATGAAGCGTGATTAGTTCCACCTTGGACTACGGGTCCATGTAGTAGCTAGATGGTTGTATCTCCTCCTTGTTCTTTCATGTATAGATCTTGTGAGCTTCGTTCATAATCAAGATCTAATCTATTTTTAATCATCCATACTGTGTTTGCGGGAATCCGGTGGATATTGAGATTACTATATTAGATTGATTAATGGTTTTGTCTTATTGATTCTATCATGTATGTGTTGTTTGTGATCTTGCATGCTCTCCGTTGTTAGTATCTCTCTTGGCCAAGTAGTTGCTAGTGACTCAAAGAGGGGGTATTTATGCTCGATAGTGTGTTCATGCCTCTACTTAATCAAGGGAAGTGAAAGAAATCTCTACGGTTGTAGATGTGTTGTTGCCAGGGAGAAAACAATGGTTTGTTGCTCTGTAACATCCCTAAATTCATATTCCAAAACTCATTCATATCATCCTTGCATTCATCATCATTTAGGGTTTTTCTCAAAATCATTTCAGAAACAGGAGCAATTGTGGCTCATTATTTTATATAAGGAAACCCTAGCCTTTGTGCTAATTATTGTTGGGAAAATACTATTTATCCTTCATTTTTGTTTAGAGTCCAAACACAAGTGATTTCCAAAAATTTGAGCAAAGTAGCAAAGTGAAATATGAATTAAAAACAAATTATATGCCTATTATCATAAAGGCATAGTTTTAATTTATTTTCAAAAGACCCAAATGTTCAGAAGTGTTCAGATGTGTTTAACACCTATTTAAGAGCAAGTTTTATTGAACAAAAGTCATGTAACGTTTTGGATTCAAACAGATTTGAATTTGGGTTTTAAAAACTATTTCTAGAAATTCAATCTGAAAAAGAAAAAGAGTTAAGAAGGAAAAAATAGCCAAACCAGCCAATCTGGCCGACCCAGCCCAACACGGTCCAGACCAGCCCAGTAGTACACACCCCGCGAACCGTTTTATTTACCCACTCTCGCACCCACCAGCTCATTGACAGAGGGGACCCGCTCCCACTTCCCTCTCTCGCTGACAACCGCGGCCCACCCGAGCATTGTCGTCTCCACCCCCCCACGACCTGTTCGTCCCCAAATTGACGCGGCCGTTTCCTGTCGATTACGCCGCTTAAATTCGAGTTAAGGCACGAGTGATTCTCGCTCGCGAGTAGACTACATAAACCCCCTCTGCCCCCTCTCTCTTTTCCCCAAACCCCAAGCACTGAACGCCAAAGCGCGCATTGCTTCTGCAACCTTGCGTCTCCGACGATCGCCGGTGAATTCGGTGAGTCTCGTGTTCCTCTGCCTCTCTTTCATGCTTGTCTTGTCCAGGGTCTCGGCGCATCATCGACACACCCACTTACCTTCGCATGACCAGTAGCTCAAAGAACATCGACGATCGACCACCGTCTCCAGCTCCAACTCCGGCGAGCTCCAGCGGTAAGTCCAGACCGTCCCGAACCCTGTTTTTCACGCACGCATCTTCGCCGTGGTCTTCTGCATCTAACCACATCCTCCGTTTGCATCCTAGTGATCCACAACGTCGCCTTCAACCTCAAGCAGAGCCACCGTTGCCAGATCCAACTCCGGCGAGGAATTCACCGCAACCCTGAGCGCCCCTTGCCGAGCTGTGCACGAGTTGAACATCCCCACATCCTTGCGGTCTCGGTGAGTACCTTCCCTATCCTCCTAGTGACCTGTATCGCCGGCGCCGCCACCGTCGCCGCTGCCATTGCCACAAGCACACCGCCAGATTCTGGCTGGGTGATTTAGGCCGTTGGATCTGTATCGTAGGGCGAGGATAGAATTTTAAACGAAGGGGTAAGCGCGCATCTGAGCCGCCAGATCCCACTTTGATCGTGCGGTCCACAGAGCGCGATCCAACCGAATCGGTACGCGCCAGTGAGGCTGCGACACGTGGCTAGGGTTAATTCAAAAACAGAAATTTGAATCAGATTTAGATCCAAACTTCAAACTTCTATAACTTTTGAATGCCACGTTGGAATTTTACAAACTTTATACCGTTGGATTCAGTGAAACAAGACCTTTCTGAATATCCAATTTGTTTAACAAATAGTAACCATTAAAATGATTTTATTTGTGGAATCTTATTTAAAGCTATTTAGAGTATAGATTTGTTTTGGTAATTGATTTTAAAAGTTAAATAAGTTTGTTTTGGCAAATTTTGTCCTGTTATGTTTCAGTATCATGCACATGCTTGGTAAAAATTTCCAAAATCACCACTTAGTAAAATTCTTGCATGCATGCATTCATATTATTTTTTTGATTGAATATATTGTGTGAAATTGAATGCTAAATTTTTTCTTGTAGATTTTGCTAGTGATTGTGATTGTGAAGAGTGCTACTCTCCCCACTACCAAGGCAAGTGATATTTTCATGAATATTTCTAACCTATGTTTTGAACTAGCATTAGATATTTTTGTTTGCATGTTATTCTGTCTAATGCAAAAATTGGGAAATCCTATGTAGTTTAGAATAGTAGAATTGCTAAGGAATTTTCCCTATGATAAGTTGCCATGCCTTGCTTAGCCTAGCTATATAGCAAACAAGGGTTGGTGAAAATCTACACGTACTATGATGAAAATATTTCTAAGTCTTGAGGCTTATACTTTCCTAATAAAACCACTAAGTCAAATGAACCTCCTGGGTGGAATGGAAAGAATGGGTTATGTTGAGTGGTTACACAAGGCCATGGACTTGAGTTGTGTATCTCACTTGTGGAAAGCCACCCAGGCACAAAGGGATTTGGAGGCCAAGTGTTGAGAAAGCTTACAGTGCAACCACTTGGCAATATGGGCTCTGCCTTGATCATATAGGTTGCTAGAACTTAGTCAATTGGACAGTTGGTGGTAGATGGGATGATAGGTTGGAGCGCGTCCATTTGACTAAGGAAAGGCTTCTGAAAGGTCCTGTCTTGGGAAACCAAGTCTGGTGGGGAAAGTGCACAACCTCTGCAGATGGAAAACCTAAGTACCTAGCCTAGTCCAAGGCAATGGACACTTTTGAGCATCAAGACATGGAAGCTACAAGAATCTCATCACTCCAATTTCTAAGTAAAATTTTTGGGTGAACAAGGGTGAAGACCCCAATGTCTATTGGTGGTTCTTTGGGAATGCTTTGACAAAGAAAACTTAATGATTTTAACTAATAGGTAAAACCTATTTTTAAGCAATGCAAGCCAAGCTACACTTAGCCAAAATGCATATAGTAATATAGTCCACTTAAAATATACTAAGGTATCACTTGCCAATACTATTCCAAAGTATTGACCCTCTATGGCTGTAACTTGTGATGTTGCAGGTTATTCCGATGATGATTAGGAGTCATGAGTCTACACTCAACATGCTTGCCTATGGCACATGAAGATGAAGACTTATGTTTATTTACTTATTCCTTAAAACTCTTGTATTAGGCCTACGGCCATGAGTTGTAAAAGACTATGTTTTATCTCTGGAATGAATGTAATAAACGACCTTTGTATCTGTGTACTTCATCTTAAACTGTGGATGCTAGCATTGATCCAGGGACTAGCATTGAAATCACAGGGATCCTTTCCCTTATAAAGGAGGGGTCTAACAGATGGTATCAGAGCACTGTGTTGCCTGTAGGATTATGACCCTAGGATTGAAAACCCTTAAGGAAATTTTTTCAGCTACTTCTACACTTGTCTATTCTTCTCGTAAAACTTTTCTAATCTTTTCATTCTCAACTCCATTTGTAGATGAACTCCATCAATGAAGCCGTGAAGAAAGGACCACTCATGACCATGACCTTGGAGAGTGAAACTGAGTTTCCCAATATACTCAAGGACCTCATGGTGGCAATGGAAGCACATGGTGCAGCTGTGTACAAGGGCTTTCCAGTGATGGATGAAGGAGTGGAGTATTGGTGGGTGCAACTTCACTTGTACAAAAACAAGGAATACAACCACAAGGAAAGGGGATTCTGCATGTACACCAACACTAAAATGCACACCACATTCTTTGAGTCAGCCAGAGATGCAGCTTGGAGGACTATCAAAGAACTAAGTGCTAGAGTCAAGTGTAGAATGCTCAACCTCCAAAAAGACTTAGAGAAAGAGAAGGAACTCACCCAAGAGTTGGAAGCCACCAACCAAGAGTTAAGGGGAGATATAATAGACTTAGTGATGGAATCATGTGAGCAAGATAGGTGGATTGCCTCTAGGAACATTGTTATAGCCACCAGATCCAGTGAGATAGGCCTATAAGCACACTTTGTTAGTGGACCACCATCTATCACCTTATGTTTCAAAATGATACCTTAAATAAATTGGACCTTGTATGATGTAATGGATTTATGTATGCATGACTTGTGTGAGAATTGTGTTCCATGGTTATGTATGAGATGGTTGTTTTGTATTCATCTTAAATAGTGTTGTTCTAACTTTTTCAATTTTATAAATAGATGCCTATTGCCATCAGCACTGTTGAGGAGCTTCAGGTTACTCATTTCGGACCTCGTATCATTGAGCTTACCACTTTACTCGATCTCCCTCTTCCCACCGTCACGGTGTACCCACTCACCAAGTTCGAGAGGAAGGACCTCTGGGGCTTCAAGGTGAACCAGCCAGACGCCTTACCGAGCCTACTACAGAGGCCATCGTCTTCAAGCCGATGCACGACGTGGAGAGAGGCATGGAGGTGGTCATGCAGACCTGATAGACGCTTTGTTAGGCCGACACTCCCGACGGTTAGGGGCACCCACTTCCACGTCTTCGAAGGCGTGATGTTGATGGAGAGTCCATCGACTTTGAGGACGACTCGAGGACACGCAGAGCCGATACGTCTCTATCTCCAGACTTAGAGACTCTCCTCAGGCACGTGGACACAGATAGGACGAACGTCATGCTTGGCAATGACGAGCTTCAGGTACAGCTACGCGAGAAGGACAAGCTTTTCGCACAGCAGGATGAGATGATCAAAGAAATGGAGACAAAGTTCGAGGCCCAGGACCGCAAGTTCAAGAGTCGAGAAACGCCCGTGATAGGAACAAGAAAATCCGGGACATGACCGAGGAACTAAAGTCCAAGGACTTCGAGCTTGAGCAGATGGTTATTGAGAGGCTTCGCTCCCAGAAGAGGGCTCTCAAGGCCAAGGTCGATTCCTTGACCACTACGATTGAGGAGAACAAGACCGCGATGGAGAACGCAGGTCTTACCTTCGTCGAGGAGGAGATTGACGCTGATGAGTAGACTTGACTACTCGTTTACCTTTCATATTCATACTTGTTATTGTGAACTTATTATTGGACCATCCGACATGTGGATGGCTTGCCACTTTTGTGTTTTACTTCATGAGCTTTGTTATGTGTTTGTTGAACTTTTATTCTTATGTTGCTTGTTATGTGTTTGCTTATGATGTATTGTGCATGAAACATCTATGGGTATCTCATTCTTATCTATTTGAACAAACCACAGATGCCTCCCCGTCGCGCAAACCCCAACCCCAACAACATCACCCCGGAAATGCAACAAATGATGAATGCGCAAACACAGCTTATGCAAATGATGACAACATTCATCCAAAACCAGAATAACAACAACAACAACAACCCCAACAACAACAACAACAACAACCCTCCGGGCTTTGATATGCTCACCAGATTTCTGCGTCTGAGGCCAGCAAAGTTTTCGGGAACCACTGATCCCATGGTAGCCAACGACTGGCTACGTTCTGTAAACAAGGACTTAGTGACCGTGGGTTGCACGGATGCTGAAAAAGTCAGGTTCGCAGCACATTTGTTGGAAGGACCAGCCGCCACATGGTGGGACAACTTCCAAATCACCACTCCTATTGATGAAGTGACTTGGGACATCTTTGAAGATGGCTTTCGCACTGCTCATATCTCATCAAGAATGATGAGTCTGAAAACGAAGGAGTTTCATAACCTGAAGCAGCGCCACTGTAGCGTGGCTAAGTACATAGAAGAGTTCAACAATCTGGCGCGGTATGCACCGGATGAGGTTGATACAGATGCCAAAAGAAAGGAAAAATTCTTGGAGGGTTTGAATGATGAGCTGAACCTACAGTTGTCTGTGGCATATGTTCCAACTTATCAGTCTTTGTGTGACAAGGCTGCTATTTTGGAAAGTAAAATGAAGCAAGTCGAGAGTAGGAAGAGGAAACACTCCGACAAGCATAGCTCGGGATCGTCTCACAAACGATCTCACTATGATGACAGTGGCAGCTCAGGATCCCATAAGCATGGGAAATTCAACAAGCACCACAACCACAACCGTCATGACAACAAGCATCACCGCAGTCATGACAATGACAAGTACAAGAACCACAAGAGTGGACATAAGAGCCACCACAGTGGGAATGGTAGTGGAAGTGGAAGTCAGCATGTTAAAAAGGACATCAGTCAAGTTGAGTGCTTCAAATGCAAGAAACTGGGGCATTATGCTAATGAGTGCCCTGAGAAGAAGGTGGAAGGACCTAACAAGCCAAGTCCTTTCCAGAAAGAACAGGTTAACCACATCAATGTGGAGGAGGTCTATGAAGAGCCTGATGCCGTTGCTGGTAAGTTCAGACTCAATTCCATTCCAGCATTTGTACTCTTTGACACTGGTGCATCTCATTCATTCATATCAAAAGCATTTGTTGATAGAAATGGGTTTGCATCTGAAAACATTGGGTGTCCAATAAAAGTTAGTTCTCCGGATGGAGACATGATAGTAAGTCTTGGATGCCGGGACCTTGTCATAGAGTTTGGAAAACATAAGTTTCCAGTAAGCCTGATAATCCTAGATTCCCAAGGACTAGACGTAATTTTGGGAATGGATTGGATGGCTAAGTATGAAGGAGTATTAGATTGCGCCAATCGTACAGTTGCACTCACAACCCCAGAAGGAAAAGGAATAAAATTCAGATCTAACTTTGAATCCAAGGGAAGTAAACTGAATTCTCTTAAGGGAGTTAGCATGGACAGTGTGCCAATTGTGTGTGAGTATCCGGATGTATTTCCGGAAGAATTACCAGGAATGACACCGGATAGAGATGTGGAGTTCCTGATAGATTTGGTACCAGGTTCTGGACCAATAGTTAAGAGACCGTACAAAATGTCAGTGGATGAACTGAAAGAACTCAAGAAGCAGCTAGGAGAACAGTTGCAGAAAGGGTTTATTCAACCAAGTTCTTCATCTTGGGGAGCCCCAGTATTGTTTGTGGAGAAGAAGGATAGAACACAAAGATTGTGTATTGACTACCGTTCTCTCAACGAGGTGACCATCAAGAACAAATATCCTTTGCCAAGAATCAACGACTTGTTTGATCAGTTAGAAGGAGCATGTGTGTTCTCGAAGATTGATCTTCGGTCAGGCTATTTTCAACTCAAGATAAGAGAGCAAGACATACCTAAGACAGCATTCACCACAAGGTATGGATTGTATGAGTACACTGTGATGCCTTTTGGTTTAACCAACGCTCCAGCGTACTTCATGAATATGATGAACAAGGTATTCATGGAATTTCTTGACAAGTTTGTGGTCGTATTCATCGATGATATCTTAGTCTACTCCAAGAGCAAGGAAGAACATGAAAGACACTTGCGCTTGATACTTGAAAAGTTAAGAGAGCATAAACTTTATGCCAAATTCAGCAAGTGTGAGTTTTGGTTAGATGAAGTTGGTTTTCTTGGTCATGTTATGACAAAGGATGGTGTGGCAGTTGATCCTGCTAAGGTTTCAGCTGTGACAGATTGGGAATCACCCAAGAATGTAAAAGAAGTTCGTAGTTTCCTTGGCTTAGCAGGTTACTACAGAAGGTTCATTGAAAATTTCTCGAAGGTTGCTAAGCCAATGACAGAATTGCTAAAGAAGGACAAGAAATTTGCTTGGACTGAAGGTTCAAGTCGACTTCAAGAGTTGAAGAAGAGACTTGTGACAAGACCAGTTCTATGTTCACGGATTTGGAAAAGGATTTCCAAGTATATTGTGATGCGTCTCATCAAGGTTTGGGTGCCGTACTTATGCAAGATGGTAAAGTCGTAGCCTATGCTTCGAGACAACTCAAAACTCATGAGGTAAACTATCCTACTCATGATTTGGAGTTAGCCTCTGTCGTCCATGCACTCAAAACATGGAGACATTACCTTTTGGGTAAGCGGTGTGAAGTGTTCACCGATCATAAGAGCTTGAAGTATATCTTCACCCAGAAAGAAATCAACATGAGACAAAGGAGATGGCTAGAACTTATTAAGGATTACGACTTAAGCTTGCAATACCACCCCGGTAAAGCGAACGTAGTAGCCGATGCTCTAAGTCGTAAGACGTTTGTAAACGGCCTTACAAAAGGGGATTTGCCAGATGACTTGTGTAAACAATTCAAAGAACTCAGATTGGAGATTGTGCCAGAAGGACATCTCATGTCCTTAGATGTTCAACCCACTCTATTGGACAAGATCCGAGAAGTTCAGAAGACTGATAAGGAAATTGAAAAGATTAAGGAAAATATAAGTCTAGGGAAAGCCAAGAGTTTCCATATAGACGAACAAGGCACCTTATGGCACGGGAAACGAATTTGTGTTCCACAAGATCCGGAGTTGCGGAAACTGATTCTACAAGAGGCTCACAACTCTCCGTATTCTATCCACCCAGGAAATACCAAGATGTACATGGACATGAAGGAAAGATTTTGGTGGAACAATCTCAAAAGGGACATCGCCGAACATATTGCTTTGTGTGATGTGTGTAGCAGAGTCAAAGCGAGCACCGTAAACCAGCAGGTTTGCTTCAACCACCTATTCCTGAATGGAAGTGGGAAATATTGGTATGGATTTCATTACCGTATTACCAAGGACCAGTCGTGGTATGATTCCATATGGGTGGTAGTGGATCGCCTAACTAAAGTGGCTCATTTTATACCCGTGAAGACAACTTATACAAGTGCCAAGTTAGCAAAAATCTACATGAGCAATTGTATGCCTTCACGGTGTGCCTAAGAGTATTGTGTCGATAGAGGAACTGTTCACTTCTCACTTTTGGAGACTTTTCATGAATCCTTGGGAATGAGGTTGGAATTCAAGATCGCCTTTCATCCTCAAACGGATGGACAAATGAAAAGGACTAACCAAATTCTTGAAGACATGTTGAGAGCCTGTGCTTTAGACTATGGAGCAAGTTGGGATGAAAGCTTGCCTTACGCAGAGTTCTCTTACAACAATAGTCATCAAGCTAGTATTGGAATGGCACCATTTGAGTTACTCTACGGAAGGAAATGTACCACCCCATTACTATGGAATGGTGTGGGAGAGAGAAATTTATTTGGACCTGATCTTATCAAAGACGCTGAAGAAAAGGTCAAATTGGTTAAGGACAGGTTGAAGGTAGCAGTCCGATGTAAAGCTACGCAGACTCTAAGCGTAGAGAAGTCACCTACGAAGTTGGGGATAGAGCTTATCTCAGGGTATCACCACTCCGTGGAGTGAAAAGATTTGGAGTCAAGGGAAAGTTGGCACCAAGATATGTTGGGCCGTTCAAGATTCTAAGTCGCAAAGGAGAAGTTGCATATGAAGTTGAATTGCCAGAATCTCTGTCAGCTGTCCATAATGTGTTCCATGTGAGTCAGCTTAAGAAATGTCACCCAGAGATGGAAGAATCTTCTTTGAAGGATACCATACCTTTGGAAGAAGTCCAACTAGAAAGTGATCTCACCTATGAGGAAAAGCCTGTCAAGATTCTTGAGACCACAGAAAGAGTTACCAGGACCAAGACTATCAAGTTTTGTAAGGTACAATGGAACCATCACTCCGAAGAGGAAGCAACATGGGAAAGAGAAGATGATATTCGGAAAGACCACCCTCACCTATTTGCTAGCCAACCCGAATCTCGAGGGCGAGATTCATCTTAAGGGGGTTAGATTTGTAACATCCCTAAATTCATATTCCAAAACTCATTCATATCATCCTTGCATTCATCATCATTTAGGGTTTTTCTCAAAATCATTTCAGAAACAGGAGCAATTGTGGCTCATTATTTTATATAAGGAAACCCTAGCCTTTGTGCTAATTATTGTTGGGAAACTACTATTTATCCTTCATTTTTGTTTAGAGTCCAAACACAAGTGATTTCCAAAAATTTGAGCAAAGTAGCAAAGTGAAATATGAATTAAAAACAAATTATATGCCTATTATCATAAAGGCATAGTTTTAATTTATTTTCAAAAGACCCAAATGTTCAGAAGTGTTCAGATGTGTTTAACACCTATTTAAGAGCAATTTTTATTGAACAAAAGTCATGTAAAGTTTTGGATTCAAACAGATTTGAATTTGGGTTTTAAAAACCATTTCTAGAAATTCAATCTGAAAAAGAAAAAGAGTTAAGAAGGAAAAAATAGCCAAACCAGCCAATCTGGCCGACCCAGCCCAACACGGTCCAGACCAGCCCAGTAGTACACACCCCGCGAACCGTTTTCATTACCCACTCTCGCACCCACCAGCTCACTGACAGAGGGGACCCGCTCCCACTTCCCTCTCTCGCTGACAACCGCGGCCCACCCGAGCATTGTCGTCTCCACCCCCCCCCACGACCTGTTTGTCCCCAAATTGACGCGGTCGTTTCCTATCGATTACGCCGCTTAAATTCAAGTTAAGGCACGAGTGATTCTCGCTCGCGAGCAGACTACATAAACCCCCTCTGCCCCCTCTCTCTTTTCCCCAAACCCCAAGCACTGAACGCCTGTGTCGCGCATTGCTCAGAACCCGCTGCCTCCGACGATCGCCGGTGAATTCCGGTGAGTCTCGTGTTCCCCTCTGCCTCTCTTTCATGCTGTCTTGTCCAGTGGGTCTCGGCGCATCTACTGACACACCCCACTTACCTTCGCATGACCTGTAGCTCCAGCAACATCGACGACTGACCGCCACCGTCTCCAGCTCCAACTCCGGCGAGCTCCAGCGGTAAGTCCAGACCGTCCTGAACCCTGTTTTTCACGCACGCATCTTCGCCGTGGTCTTCTGCATCTAACCACATCCTCCGTTTTCATCCTAGCGATCCACAACGTCGCCTTCAACCTAAAGCAGAGCCACCGTTGCCAGATCCAACTCCGGCGAGGAATTCACCGCAACCCTGAGCGCCCCTTGCCGAGCTGTGCACGAGTTGAACATCCCCACGTCCTTGCGGTCTCGGTGAGTACCTTCCCTATCCTCCTAGTGACCTGTATCGCCGGCGCCGCCACCGTCTGGCCGTCGCCGCCGCGCGCAGCCGCTAAGCACCGCCAGATTCTGGCTGGGTGATTTAGGCCGTTGGATCTGTATCGTAGGGCTAGGATAGAATTTTAAACGAAGGGGTAAGCGCGCATCTGAGCCGCCAGATGCCACTTTGATCGTGCGGTCCACAGAGCGCGATCCAACTGAATCGGTACGCGCTAGTGAGACTGCGACACGTGGCTAGGGTTAATTCAAAAACAGAAATTTGAATCAGATTTAGATCCAAACTTCAAACTTCTATAACTTTTGAATGCCACGTTGGAATTTTACAAACTTTATACCGTTGGATTCAGTGAAACAAGACCTTTCTGAATATCCAATTTGTTTCACAAATAGTAACCATTAAAATGATTTTATTTGTGGAATCTTATTTAAAGCTATTTAGAGTATAGATTTGTTTTGGTAATTGATTTTAAAAGTTAAATAAGTTTGTTTTGGCAAATTTTGTCCTGTTATGTTTCAGTATCATGCACATGCTTGGTAAAAATTTCCAAAATCACCACTTAGTAAAATTCTTGCATGCATGCATTCATATTTTTTTTTTGATTGAATATATTGTGTGAAATTGAATGCTAAAATTTTTCTTGTAGATTTTGCTAGTGATTGTGATTGTGAAGAGTGCTACTCTCCCCACTACCAAGGCAAGTGATATTTTCATGAATATTTCTAACCTATGTTTTGAACTAGCATTAGATATTTTTGTTTGCATGTTATTCTGTCTAATGCAAAAATTGGGAAATCCTATGTAGTTTAGAATAGTAGAATTGCTAAGGAATTTTCCCTATGATAATTTTCCATGCCTTGCTTAGCCTAGCTATATAGCAAACAAGGGTTGGTGAAAATCTACACGTACTATGATGAAAATATTTCTAAGTCTTGAGGCTTATACTTTCCTAATAAAACCACTAAGTCAAATGAACCTCCTGGGTGGAATGGAAAGAATGGGTTATGTTGAGTGGTTACACAAGGCCATGGACTTGGGTTGTGTATCTCACTTGTGGAAAGCCACCCAGGCACAAAGGAATTTGGAGGCCAAGTGTTGAGAAAGCTTACAGTGCAACCACTTGGCAATATGGGCTCTGCCTTGATCATATAGGTTGCTAGAACTTAGTCAATTGGAAAGTTGGTGGTAGATGGGATGATAGGTTGGAGCGCGTCCATTTGACTAAGGAAAGGCTTCTGAAAGGTCCTGTCTTGGGAAACCAAGTGCAGTGGGAAAGTGCACAACCTCTGCAGATGGAAAACCTAAGTACTTAGCCTAGTCCAAGGCAATGGACACTTTTGAGCATCAAGACATGGAAGCTACAAGAATCTCATCACTCCAATTTCTAAGTAAAATTTTTGGGTGAACAAGGGTGAAGACCCCAATGTCTATTGGTGGTTCTTTGGGAATGCTTTGACAAAGAAAACTTAATGATTTTAACTAATAGGTAAAACCTATTTTTAAGCAATGCAAGCCAAGCTACACTTAGCCAAAATGCATATAGTAATATAGTCCACTTAAAATATACTAAGGTATCACTTGCCAATACTATTCCAAAGTATTGACCCTCTATGGTCAGAACTTGTGATGTTGCGAGTTATTAGATGATGATTAGGAGTCATGAGTCTACACTCAACATGCTTGCCTATGGCACATGAAGATGAAGACTTATGTTTATTTACTTATTCCTTAAAACTCTTGTATTAGGCCTACGGCCATGAGTTGTAAAAGACTATGTTTTATCTCTGGAATGAATGTAATAAACGACCTTTGTATCTGTGTACTTCATCTTAAACTGTGGATGCTAGCATTGATCCAGGGACTAGCATTGCAATCACAGGGATCCTTTCCCTTATAAAGGAGGGGTCTAACATGCTCATGGAACAAGTAGATTGTTTACCTTACACACTTTGCTTAAAGCAGTTGTCTGTTGCATGCAACTTAATACTGGAGGGGGGTCGGATGATAACCCAAAGATGGACTTCTAGTCATAGATGCAGTTGGATGGCAGTCTATGTATATTGTTGTATTGCCCAATCGAATCTCATAGGATCTTTTGTCTAGTATTGCATTGTTATGCCTTGCTCAGTCCTATCAATTGCCCTGCTGTAATTTGTTTACCCTGCATGCAATGTTTGTTTATCTAAGGAGAACACCTCTAGTGAACTATGAATCCCGGTCCAATATTTACCATTGATACATCTTCCACTGTTACGGTTTACTTGCTGCAAACCATCATCACCTTCCACACCATACAGTTAATCCTTTGTTACAGCAACCGGTGAGATTGACAACCTCAATGTTTTTTGGGACAAAGTCTTGAGTTTGTGTTGTGCAGGTTTCCACGTTGCTTGCAACACCTTTGAGACCTTTCCTTCCTTCTACTGGTTCAATAACCTTGGTTTCTTATTGAGGGAAGACTTGCTGCTGTGATGCATCACACCTTGCTCTTGGGGTTTCCTGACGAAGCGCTCCACGTCAAAAAGGAGTCATCAAGGTCCAAGCACTAAAGATAATCATTATTTGTGAAATATTGGCTTTTCTAGAATCTTAGCTCTACTGGACTTTGTTTCGGTCCCTGAAAGATAAAACTACACAAAACAGGGTTTTCCTGTCCTTCACAGTTATAGCCAAAATAAAGGGGATCATTGGTAAATCCCAAATCAATATAAAACATGGATTTTTTATTATATATGTTGCAAATATGTGCGAATATGTATCAATAAACTACAAAGTCATGTCTGCATTTTACATGCATCAACATACCCAAGCTTAACATATGCTCGTCCTCGAGCATGAAGGTGATAAAACTAAACATGCATTTTAGAGTCTGTTGTTATGTTTCATGTCATGCATTTTTACATGCATTTTACAAGGTTCAATCTTTAAATAATAGTAATAATAAAATGATCTATAAAGTGATATCTCTTATACACTACAAACATGCTTAACAATAAGTTTTTTTTGTAATGAAACAAATGAAAGTACCATGAACAATTAAGCATGCTTGGATGGACCTATGAAATTATGGAAGACACTTTTGTTTTTTTATCTTTTGAAACCTTTGTAACAAAAAGTAATCACGAAACATATATGCTAGTCCTTCAATAAAAGATATGTAGAAAAATAAAGTTTGGAGATATGTAGCTCAAGTCAACGGTATTCATAAGAGTGGGGTTACATGCATCTTTTTTGATAGAAGTATATATGGTTTATGTGTTTTAACCTTTGTAATTTAAATGTTTCATGCCTCTTGACCACAAGTACCTAGTTTATCATGCTACTCAACTTAAGATCAGAAGAGATTCTTCATCATATGCATACAACTTCAAACAAAGGTGGAACTAAGGTACCTACCTCCCCTTTGTATGAGTGGTCCTTGCCCCCTGATTTCCAAGGTAGACCATCCACACTCCAATGGTAAAATAAACAAACTTAATGAACTTCTCAACACTTTATTTACTCATTTCATAGCTTTTTTCTTTTTTATATCGAGAATGCTTCATAGAATATTCATGATGTAAACTTCCACCATGATGCATACCATGACTTAGGTTGGAGGCCCAATGCTCCCTGTAACACATATGCATACTCGAAAAAATTGATCTTCTCTACCTTATTTCACATCGGTAAGCATCCACTGTTGGAGATATGCCCTAGAGGCAATAATAAATGTAGTTATTATTATATCTTTGTGTTTATGATAAATGTTTACATTCATGCTATAATAGTATTAACAAGGAAACATTAATACTTGTGTGATTTGTAAACTCAAATTGAAGTCCCTAGTAAAGCCTCTTCATAATACTAGCTTGTTGGTTAATAAATGATTGTGGTTTCCCTATCATGAGCATTGATATGTTATTAACAACAAGATCATATCGTTAGGAGAATGATATGGTGGACATACTCCTATAGATAAGCATAGCATAAAGATCAAGTCATTTTTAATAGTTCAATTGCTATATGCTTTCTGATACATAGTAACCTAATTCCTTCGACCATGAGATCATGCATATCACCTTCACCGGAAGGATGCTTTGATGACATCAAACACCACACCATAACTGGGTGGCTATAAAGGTGGCATTGATTGTTTGGAAAGTATTGGTTGAGACACATGGATCAAGAGTGGGATTTGTCCATCCATATGACGGATAGATATACTCTGGGCCCTCTCGGTGAAATGTCAACCAATTAGCTTGCAAGCATGTGAATGGTTCACAAGGGATCACATATCACGGGAACGAGAAAAGAGTACTTATCAGTAACGAGGTTGAACTAGGTATGCAGAGATATCGACGATCATAACCTCGGATAAGTAAACTATCGTGAGACAAAGGTAAATTGGTATCGTATGTAAGTGGTTCATTCGATCGCAAAGTAATCGTAGAAATATGTGGGAGCCATATGAATTTCCAGATTCCTCTATTGGTTATTGTTCGGAGAAGTGTCTCGATCATGTCCGCATAATTCACGAACCGTAGGGAGACACACTTAAGGATTCGACGTAGTTTGAGTAGTTATGGAATGATGAGTAAGAGACCGAATGTTGTTCGGAGTCTCGGATGGGATCCGGGATATCACGAGGAGATCCGGAATGGTCCGGAGAATAAGATTCATATAAGGAAAGTCCTGTTTTGGGGTTGGAGAATGGTTCCGGTGTTTTCATCGGGAATGTTCTAGAAGGTTCCGGAATGTCCGGCACTCCGGAGGGGAAGGGTACATGAATGTGTCATAACAAGTTGGAATGATTGCATTATGTACTAGGTGTCATCTCTGAACAAAATAAAGGGTTTAATCAAATCCTAGTTTGAAAAGTCAAACGCCAATTTGAAAAGTCAAACGGCTATTTTGGAAGGTGGAGGGGAAGTAGGAAACCTACTTGGGGAGGAGTTCCTCCCCTCCACCGCCGGCCCACTTGGGATCCGAGTTGGGGAGGGACTCCCCTCCCCTGGCGCGCCTCCCTCCACCTATATAAGGAGGGGCAGGGCTGCCCCTCCAAGAACACAACACCTCCACCCAAAACCCTAGCTCCTAGCCGCCGCCGCCCTCCATAGCCGCCGCCTATGTCAAACCCTAGCCGCTGGCCTTGCCCCTCCTTGGTGTGTCTAAACCCTAGATCACCGAGGGCTCTCTCATAGTCCACCATACTCGCTCCGGATTAAGGCGAAGCCCTGCGAGATCTCCCCTCTACTTAGGTACCACGCGTTGTCAGCCCGGAATCACGAGGAGAGTGCTACAACCTCCATTGCCTTTGGAACAAGGGAGAGGAAGGTCTTCGTTGAGTACCGAATGTGTGACCGATCATGAAGCGCCTTGAACGCAGCCGGAAGGATCGCTCACGATCTTGAGATCGGAAAGAGTACGACTACATCACCCACGAGAATCCGCTCTCGTTAAACACTTTGGAATCTTCGAGGGTGAGTTATTCCATCGACTCGTTGCTACAATCTAGTAGATAGATCTTGGCTTGTTTGTTTGTATGCAATAGAAAATTTTTGTTTTCCATGCTACGAAACCCTACAGTGGTATCAGAGCCAGGTCTATATGTAGATTTGTTGCATGAGTAGAAAACAATGGTCATTATGGGCGTTGATGCTTTTGTTTTCGATTGCTTCTTGTGTACTTTGCATCTTGCGGGATGGTGGGATGAAGCGGCCCAGGCTAACCTTACATGACATCGTTCATATGACTTTCTCCACGCTTGACATGCAACTTTTATTGCATAAGTGGCTTTGCGGGTGCCTGTTTCTCCCAACATAGTTAAGATTCAATTTACAACGGGTGATTGACAATACTAGTATCAATGTTGTGGTTCTTGTTCGTAAGTTAGAACGACACTTATTGAAAGCCCCAAACCACGTAAAACATGCAAACAAAGTAGAGGCGTCTAACTTTGTTTTGCAGGGGTGTGCTGTGATGTGATATGGCCATGATTGTGATTATATTTGATGTATGCAATGTTCCTTATTGTAAGTTGGCAACCGGCAGGAGCCATATGGTTGTCTTTAATTTCTGTTAAGACCCGTGTATCTATTCAAAGTAGTTGTAATATTTGAAGCCGGTGGACTACAACCATGGAGCAGCATCATGGACCTTGATGCAATGTCGGTGATGATGGAGATCATGTTCGTGCTTGAAGATGGAGATCGGAAGCACAAAGAAGAAAGGCCATATCATATCACATATTATGAATTGCATGTGATGTTAATCCTTTATGCATCTTGTGTTGCTTAGTTAGCATTATAAGATGATCCCTCATGCACATGAATTTCAAGTTCTAAAGTGTTCACCCTTAGTAAGCACCGTTGCTAAAGCTTGTTGTTTCGAAGCACCACGTGCTGATCGGGTGTGTTAGATTCTGCAAGTGTATACAACGTGAGCAAGCCAAATTTGCTCATGCGGAAGCTAAGGTTTAATCTTGACGAGCCTAGCATGTACAGACATGGTCTTGGAACATGGATCACCGAAAGGTAAAGCATGAATCATATAGTAGATATGATGAACATGTCGATTGTTCGCCATTGAAGCTACATCAACTCTCGTGATGATCGGTGTTGATGTGGTGGATTTGGTTCGTGTGATCACTAAAACAATGTGAGGGATGTTGTTTTGAGTGGGAGTTCACCTAGATTAATTTAACTATTAATTAGAACTCAATTTGTCATAAACTTAGTCTAAACTATTGCAAATATGTTGTAGATCAATGGCGGCCCCTACCATCAATTTTAATGCGTTCCTAGAGAAAGAAAAGTTGAAAAACAATGGAAGCAACTTCGCGGATTGGTTCCGCAATTTGAGGATTGTCCTCACAGCTGGTAATTTGACCTATGTGCTAGATACACTGCTGGGTGACCCACCTACAGCTACTGCTACCGATGAAGTAAAGAATGTTTACCTCACTCGGAAGAGTCAGTACTCCACAGTTCAGTGTGCTATCTTGTATGGTTTAGAATCGGAGCTTCAGAAAAGGCTTGAGAATTCAGACCCACATGATATTGTTCGTGATCTCAAATTGATCTTTGAGACTCATGCGGCAATTGAGAGCTATGAGGCTTCTGAAAAGTTCTTTAACTGCAAGATGGAAGAGGGCAGCTCCGTCAGTGAGCATGTGCTTAAGATGTCTGAGCACGCAAACAAACTTCAAAGCTTGGGTATAGTGATTCCTAATGCTTTGGGGGTTTATCGTGTCCTCCAATCACTACCACCAAGTTACAAGAACTTTGTGATGAACTACAATATGCAAAACATGAATAAGCAGGTTCCAGAACTCTTTGCCATGTTGAAATCTGCAGAAGTGGAGATCAAGAAAGAGCACCAAGTGTTGATGGTCAATAAGACCACCAAATTCAAGAAAGGCAAGTCTGAGCAAAAGGGACACTTCAAGAAGGGTGGTAAGAAAGTTACCGCGCCAACGAAGAAGACCAAGGCTGGACCTAAGCCTGATACTGAGTGCTTTTACTGCAAGGGAGAAGGTCACTGGAAGCGGAATTGCCCAAAGTACTTGGCGGATTTGAAGAACGACAACATCAATAAGAAAGGTATATCCGATATACATGTTATTGATGTGTATCTCACTAGTACTCGTAGTAGTGCCTGGGTATTTGATACTGGTTCGGTTGCTCATATTTGTAACTCGAAACTGTCTTTGCAGAATAAACGGAAGCTAGCGAAGAACGAGGTGACGATGCGCGTGGGAAACGGATCAAAGGTTGATGTGATCGCGGTCGGCACGCTACCCCTTCATCTACCATCGGGATTAGTTTTATACTTAAATAATTGTTCTTTGGTGCCTGTGTTAAGCATGAACATTATATCGGGATCTTGTTTATTGCGAGACGGTTACTTGTTTAAGTCCGAGAATAATGGTTTTTTGATTTATATGAGTAATATGTTTTATGCACATGCACCTTTGATAGATGGTCTATTCTTATTGAATCTCGATAGTGGAAATACACATATTAATAACATTGAGGCTAAACGTTTGAAATCGAGCGATAACTCGACCTATATGTGGCACTGTCGTCTTGGTCACATTGGAGTGAAGCGTATGAAGAAACTCCATTCCGATGGACTTCTTGAATCACTTGATTTCGAATCACTTGAAAGATGCGAAGCATGTCTGATGGGTAAAATGACTAAGACTCCATTTTCTGGTATGATGGAGCGAGCTACGGACTTATTGGAAATCATACATACCGATGTGTGTGGTCCAATGAGTGTAGCATCACGCGGTGGTTATCGTTATGTTCTTACCTTCACGGATGACTTGAGTAGATATGGGTATATCTATTTCATGAAACATAAGTCCGAAACTTTCGAGAAGTTTAAGGAATTTCAAAGTGAGGTTGAGAATCAACATAACAAGCAGATTAAATTTCTACGTTCTGATCGTGGAGGTGAATATCTAAGTTACGAGTTTGGCGAGTATTTGAAGAAATGCGAAATACTTTCACAGTTGACACCGCCTGGAACACCACAGCGTAATGGTGTGTCCGAACGTCGTAATCAAACTCTCTTAGATATGGTTCATTCTATGATGTCACTTATATATTTACCGCTATCATTTTGGGGTTATGCATTAGAAACAACCGCATTCACTTTAAATAGGGCACCATATAAATCCGTTGAAACGACACCGTATGAATTATGGTTTGGGAAGAAACCTAAATTGTCGTTCCTTAAAGTTTGGGGTTGCGAAGCCTATGTAAAGAAGTTACAGCCGGACAAGCTTGAACCCAAAGCGAAAAATGCGTCTTCATAGGATACCCGAAGGAAACTATTGGGTATACCTTCTATCATAGATCCGAAGGCAAAATCTTCGTTGCCAAGAATGGATCCTTTCTAGAGAAGGAATTTCTCTCGAAAGAAGTGACTGGAAGGAAAGTAGAACTCGACGAGGTTGTTGAACCTTCTCTCGAACTTGCGAGTAGCGCAGCACCGGAAGAAGTTCCTGTGGTGCCTGCACCAATAAGAGAGGAAGCTAATGATGATGATCATGAAACTTCGGTTGTGGTTGCTACAGAGCCTCGCAGGTCAACGAGAACTCGTACCACTCCTGATTGGTATGATCCCGTTATGAGTGTCATGTTGGTGGACAACACCGATGACCCTGCGACATATGAGGAAGCGATGATGAGCCCAGATTCCAATAAATGGCAAGAAGCCATGAAATCCGAGATTGGATCCATGTACAAAAACCAAGTATGGACTTTGGTGGACTTACCGAATGGCCGGAAGGCTGTCGAGAACAAATGGATTTTCAAGAAGAAAACAGATGTTGATGGTAATGTTACTGTCTATAAAGCTCGACTTGTCGCAAAAGGGTTTCAACAAATTCAAGGAGTTGACTACGATGAGACTTTCTCACCAGTAGTTGACACACTTAAGGATTCGACATTGTTTGAGTAGTTATGGAATGATGAGTAAGAGACTGAATGTTGTTCGAAGTCTCGGATGAGATCCGGGATATCATGAGGAGATCCGGAATGGTCCGGAGAATAAGATTCATATAAGGAAAGTCCTGTTTCGGGGTTGGAGAATGGTTCCGGTGTTTTCATCGGGAATGTTCTAGAAGGTTCCGGAATGTCCGGCACTCCGGAGGGGAAGGGTACATGAATGTGTCATAACAAGTTGGAATGATTGCATCATGTACTAGGTGTCATCGCTAAACAAAATAAAGGGTTTAATAAAATCCTAGTTTGAAAAGTCAAACGCCAATTTGAAAAGTCAAACGGCTATTTGGGAAGGTGGAGGGGAAGTAGGAAACCTCACTTGGGGAGGAGTTCCTCCCTTCCACCGTCGGCCCACTTGGGATCCGAGTTGGGGAGGGACTCCCCTCCCCTAGCGTGCCTCCCTCCACCTATATAAGGAGGGGCGGGGCTGCCCCTCCAAGAACACAACACCTCCACCCAAAACCCTAGCTCCTAGCTGCCGCCGCCCTCCATAGCCGCCGTCGGCCTAGGGTAACTCGCCGCCGCCTAGGTCAAACCCTAGCCGCCGGACTTGCCCCTCCTTGGTGTGTCTAAACCCTAGATCACCGAGGGCTCTCTCATAGTCCACCATACTCGCTCCGGCTTAAGGCGAAGCCCTGCGAGATCTCCCTCACTTAGGTACCACGCCGTTGTCTTGCCGAATCACGAGGAGAGTGCTACAACTTCCGCTGCTTTGGAACAAGGAGGAAGTTCTTCGTCAATCGACGTGTGACCGATGCGAGCCGAGCCTTGGCCATGGAAGGATCGTCTGCGATCTTGAGATCGGAAAGAAATGCGACTACATCACCCACGAGAATCCGCTCTTGTTAAACACTTTGGAATCTTCGAGGGTGAGTTATTCCATCGACTCGTTGCTACAATCTAGTAGATAGATCTTGGCTTGTTTGTTTGTATGCGATAGAATTTTTTTGTTTTCCATGCTACGAAACCCTACATCCATAGCCAAAAGAACATTATATCAATGAAAAGTAGTGAAATGTTTTAAAGCTTTCCCATGATAACATGGTTTTGCTAACAAAAAACTTATAAACTATTAAACACATAACTTTCATTTACCCATTGTCAAATTATTGTTTTCCCTTCTATTTTATTTTAAACAGTTGCATGCTCTAGTGGTTTTCACCCCACATCTTACTTTCTCATGAGCTTTGAACAAAAAAGGAGATTATTTTGAGGTACTTCAAGGTATAGCACATATATTATATTTGGAGTAGCAAGTGCCACATAGGTAGGTATGGTGTATGTTGTTGAAGTTTAATGTATTTGGATATACAAGTCTTTGCTTGTTTGAGAATTTTGGGCTATCATAAGAATTTTACAAGCATGCCAAAGTTTCCATAGTGCTAATGATTTGTTATAAATCAAAGTTCCTTAAAATTAACCATCTATGCATGTTAACAAAAGGTATCACTAAATAATGCACTTGCAAATTATCATTCATCGAAGTATTTGAAACAAGTAACAGTTAGCATAACTTGCATTTCACTTTTTTGTTTTCATTCCCTTTTTATTTTAACATCATACAACTCAATTTATTTTTAATTTCAGTATCTATTTATTAGGCATGCAAAATATCTATCATGGTGGTATCATTTATTTCAAAGGTGACATGAAAAACTAAATATAAAACTTGATAAAGATGCTCCAAGTTTCTATGATCATCTTATGTTGCTAAAAAATAAAGTTTAGAGTTTTGCAAACCGAGAGTTTAAAAGGTCTAATGAAGTGCCTTAGGCAGTCCCAAGATTATGGTTTTCACCATTCTTGGATAGATCTTAGTGTGGTGTTCCTCCATCCTGTGTAAAAAAAACTTCAACACAAAACTTTCTTCCATTTTATTTCTACGGGGTGACATTAGTGGTACAAAGATATGTTGCTAGATGCCATATAATCCTTCAATAAAATTTATTTTTAGGTGTCCAGCAAGTATATTATATTGTATACATTCTTAGCATATCAAAATACTCATGGCAAATGATTTTGAGACTTTCTAAACAATACAAGGCAGAATTTGTCTAGATTTTCACCAGCTGTAAAACGTATTTATTTTAACCACTTAAACATGTCAGGAATTTGTAACATCCCAGCATTAGAGCCTAGAAATAAGATGAACCCAGAAGTGTGCATTGCATTCATGCATAGAAAATCCGAATAATTTTTGCGCTTTTAAACAAAACTTGTCAAAGTGATTGAAGCTTCTCTCAACTTGATGGAATTGAAGTTGATCATCAAGTTGACTGTGATAAGTTTCATTATGACCTTTGTTAAAACCTTATTTGGGTAAACATGAATTGATCTAAGGATAGATCAAAGATAATAAAAGGTTACTCTTAATACATTGCTTAAAGGATTAATAATTGATCCTTAAGGGATCATACCATAATATTTAGCATAACAACTCATAAGTGCCAAGTTAAGATTACAACTAAAGTAATATAAATGTAATGACTAATCCTGACCTATTTTATTCTTATCTATTCTTACTATGAGTATCATAGTAATACCTAACTTTAACTCTTTAATGAGATTGAGTTGGAAAGAGACTAAGTCAAGATCATTCACCATATATCTTTCTTTCCATATCCATCTTTATGGAACCTATCTTAATATCTGTTGTTCATCAATGTTGAGTAATCAACCATTGATTCACAAATTCTTTAACTATCAATACTTGATCTACTACTTCTTGATCTTATCATAGCATCTACTTAAATCTTTTAAAGAAGGCATAGTCCATAAATAAGCTTAACCCAATATGAGATACTGAGAAGATAATTCCCAATACAACTGTAAGGTTGTATTGATAAAGCCTTGATTAGCCAACTAAGAACTTAAGCTATAAATAATGAAAGGATGTAAATGACCATACCTTGCTCACCAATATTGAATACTTATAGCAAGTATAGGTGACATTGGTGGGTAGAGCATGATTGTAATCCTAGTATAGGTAAGTTATCTTAGAGTAGTTATTATAGGTCACATTAATGTAATGTGAGGTTGGAGTATGAGTTACTAGCGTAAATATAAGACAGTATGATTCAATTAAAGCTAGTATAGCATAGAGTTATGGAAGTAGTGTTATTCATCCTAAAGGATAGTAAGTTTTGGAGTAAGATAGTTGGAGGTATACATCTAATGAAGAAATATTAGTGATAGATAAATAAGGAAGATTATGAGTGGAGTTGAAAGAACTACTTGTTGGATTGAAGATTATCAACAGTAGAGTAGTGGATATAACCAAGCAGAAATATGAGAAAAACTATGAAATGCTTTAGTATCAAACTCATTGGATTAATACATGAGTTTAGAAGAATGATAGGTGTATAATAGTATCTTTATGAGTAGAGCTTATCATACTAACCATGATGATGGATAGGAAGAAGTATTATATCTAGGAAATGAATTCCTTAATTAGAAATCCAGGATTGTGAATTATGGAAAATAGAAATTCTTGGTAAACAACCAACTCTATATCTCAAACCAAACATAATATCCATTTCATGTTATTGATCCATCATCTTATATCCATATCACTTTATAGGAATATTTTCCTACAGCAAATCACATAAGCACATCTCTATCATTCCAATTATCTTAATCATATGTATTTAAGAGATATTTTTATCAAATATTCTCCATAAGACATTTTAATTAATAACTTTCTATTATAAAAGGTGATGTCATCAAATATCACAAACAGAAGACAATATGCTTAGATACTAAATCCTTTCTCACATCAACAGAGAAAGATAAGTAAATTAATGTGGCATCCCGCAAAACCACTACTAGAAAATCGCGTTGATTTTGTGCATTGCATCGTCATCATCATGCATTGTTTGCATAAAACTATTTTTCGCAAGCCCGTTTTGTTTTCTAAAACGCCCCATCTTAATTCAAATGCAAAGCCGGTTCTCCGGAATAATTATTTTGGCCGCTATCGGTTTGCACACGGCCCGTTTAAAACAAATAAAAATTATATTATTTTTTTAGTGGGGGCAGTCGAACGGGCCAACCCGACCCAAACGACCACCCCCGTACAAAACAGATCGGTCCGCCTCTAATCCTAAACCTACCAGATATTCTACCCTCACCCCTCTCCACATCACCCCACCCAATCCCGAGAAGCCACCTCACCTGGCCCTATCCCCCACCCAATCCTAGGGTGCCACCTAGGCTGAGCCTCCCCTCCCCACCTAATCTCTCTCCTCTCTCTCTCCCTCCCTCTCTCCACTCAACCTTCCACCAACCCACCTGACCGCGTCCACCCCCTCCCCGTGTCCACCCTTTTCCCTGGCCCCACCTGTCCCCACCGACAGCCCCTCCCCCAGATTCCACCCACCGAGTCACCCCTGGTCCCACGGGTCCCACCCGTCATGCCATGTCCCGTTCCCCCACCTGCCCACCGCGCCCTCTCCTCCCTCGTCTCTCCGCGCGTCCGCGGCCTCCTCTCCACCAGGCGCTCGCCGCCCTCTGCGACCGCGCATGACCAGCGCCTCCCGCCGGCGCCCGGCATCCACCGCCTCCCCTCGCGCTCCGCCTCGCGTCGCCCTCGCCTGCGGTACCAGCGCCACCGCCTTGCCATCCTCCGTATCGGGCCGCCCCCCCTCCGCGCCGTCGAGCTCCTCGTCGCCCCCCTCGGACCCGCTCGCTCCCTAAGCACCGGCCGCCGCTCCCCTCCGCCTACCGGCGGAACGAACTCGCGGCCGTCGTCCATGGTCCCGCCTCCCTCCGGGCTCGCCCGGCCACCTCCTCGTGCCGTCTTCGCTGCCCCACTGCCCGCTCGAGCTCCCCTCCGCCCGCTGAGTCCAGCGCCGCTACGCCGGCCTTGCGCAGCCTCCGGCTCGCCGCCTTCCTCTGCGCCGCCATCCGCCGTCCGCTCGAGCGCGCATCGCGCCTCCCAGTCCGGCCGCCCTACGCGTCCCCGTCCTTCCTCGCCCCGCGCTCGCCGTGACCGCCGCCCTGCCGTCACCCTCAACCGTCACCACCAAGCTCTGCCTCCGGCACCGCCCTCCCTGCCTGGTTGCTTCGCCGGTGGAACCTCGCGCGACCTCCCGCGCCTGGCCGCCGTTCTCCTCTCCTCTGGCACCCTCTGCAGCCGGTTGTGCTGGTTGTCCGTTAGCCGCCCGCGTCGATCGTGTGTGCTGTTCTTTGTCTTCATCAACGTCTTCACTCTTGTCCTTGATCGGTTTGTGCCTCTAGCTCTGGCGTGACACCGTTGTACCCTTCGACATTGTTTTGTCTGGTTGGCCTTTCGGTCGTTCCGCAGATCCTGTTACCTTGTGGCGGCTGCTTCCGTTAGATGGGTATGTTCTGTGCCTTCAGACGCGCGCTTGTGTCGATAAGAGTTCACCACCGACAACTAAGCCCGAACCCGAATCCCGTGGAGCCTCAAGATCGTCACCACTCGAAGTGTCCCGCCAAGATCGCCATCGACAATGGAACCAAGACCGGACCCTCGGCACGCCAAGATCTTCCCCACGGAACATCGGGAATTCCCCCGGACGACAACACCGACGCAATGGCGTGGAGCCGACAAGACCTACATAGCAAGATCGACCCGTGTGACCGGCAAGATCTGCCCGACGCCAAGAACTACTTCCAGCCGAGAACGACCCCGTCGAGACCGATCCGTCGAACCCTGGACCCTGAGACCGGACCCCGAACCCCCGGAACCCCAAGACCGTCGAACCCTAATGTGTGACCCCTTTTCTCGAGCCTATTTTATAAATATAACATTACCTGTTGCATATTAATTTGTTCTTGCATGCATCTTGTCATGTGGTTTGGGGGCCTTATGCCGATTCACCTAATAAATAAATATGGGGCCCATATGCGGGCAAATCTAGTCTCATATCGGCCTCATTTAAACTTGTGTAGCGAATCGGTGATATATTCGGGCTTGTTAAACAACATTTAAAATGCGGGGTGTCTAAATAACATGAACCACCTAATTAATTGTCGGGACCCCCGGTCCCACTTAATATGACCTAATTGCATCGCACCTTTGCCATGTCATACATCATACATGCATCATGCCGATCTTCTGCCGTTGTATTAAATATCGCATTCGGTGTTTCTTCTAGTGTTTTGGTTCTTCGCGGATAAGGCCGTTGAGTTGATGTGAGCTTCGCCCGATCTTCGGTTGAACCTTCGGCAATGTTTTTCAGGCGAGCATCTCCCCCTTTCTACCTATCTTACTTTTATAGTGTTTTATTCCCTCCTGTTGATCTATTGCTATCTGTGTTGCGATGCTTTAGTTCCCGTACCCGTGATATTTTCCCTGCAGCCGTATATTGCCTTGGACACATCCTATTACCTGTTGTTTGGTAGATAGTTGGACTTGCGCGTGATCGCTTGCTCAAGTCTTTGCGTGTGTCGTCCAATGCCACAGATGTTGATGTATTGCCGCATGTTGATGTTGGAGACGATCATAGTTTTACTTATTGTTCACTTTAATTTCTGTTTAACAACTAAAATTGAAATAAGCAGAGGCATCGGTGGGTGATAGATAATATTTGGTTTCGAGCCCACTTGTGTCCGTAAGACCCCGAGTACTTGATACTGTTCCTTGATTTATCGCTATCCACATCCGGAGGTATATGGGACCCCCCGAGCGAGCTTGATTCATCTTATTTCTTGGGGCCACAAACTAGTTTGAGGTTTATTTACGATCCTGTACTTATGCCATGCTACTTTACGTATTTAAATTGTGCGAGGAGCACCTTGCATCTTTAGGATCGGGACACGATTCATGGTGTCGACAAGCCCAGCCACACTTTCGGGTTCCCGATCGTTCACACCGTCTACCCAAACCTTAAGTCCGTCTGGTCGGTGGCTTCATTGCGGATTCTACTTAAGGGGTGGCCCCCTGAAATATTTCTGAATCCTGTGATTGTTCAGTCGTGAAAGCCTCGTTGGGTTTTAATTTGGTTTTTCCGAGGTTGATCGAGCGTGTGTTGCTATTGGTGCACCCCGGCCGGGTAAAACTTTCTGAAAGCCGTGTCCGCGGATATGGATGCCTTGGAGCACAGTATCTCGATCATAGACAAGCATAACTAAAGTTTATTGCTATAAATTTGACTTATAATGACTAGTAATCAGCTTCACTATAATGGAATGGCTAATTAATACTGCCCACAATTGCTTATTTGGTTTGTCGCTTGCGACAATGGCATCTGACTAGTAAGTATTGCAACTACAACGGAATGGCTTAATAAAAGTACCAACAACTGCTGGGTTTTGGGTTTATCTCATGCTATCTGTACCTGATTAGTAATTGTTGCCACTATAACGGAATGATTAACTAAAAGTGCCCACTGCTTATTTTATCAGGACGATTATCTAAACCTGACTAGTAAAGTGCCGCAACTATAATTGACTACATAAAACTGCCAACGGTGTGAGTTCCTCGGTTGACTTCCTCGTTTGGTCTCGAGGGGGAAACGCCAGGATGGGTTTTTTTGATGATAGTATCATGTTGGATCCGAATAGGTTTTTCTCACCCCTCTCTGATAACCGATTGTATCGAGTCTCTATAGGTTGTTTAGTGCATCCGCCCTTGCCGCTCGATCCACCATACCCTATGTGGCGAGGACGCGAATTCTAGCCTCGTCGTGTCTTGGCCTCGATCTTGGCGCTCCTCTTTTCCTTTGCCCTTTCGGCACCCTTTTGTTTAAGCAGGTTTTGAGATCGGCGTCGTTAGCGGTTACCCTTCGCTTGGCCTGGGCGAGTTATGGGCGCCATTGGTTATTCTTGGGGCTCTTAGCCCCATTTGCATCTTGTCCGTGACGCTATATCTCGTTTTCAAGGTGATTTGGATCTTTGTATATTATATCTGTATTCTTGACTCTTTGAGTCGTTGTTATATATCTGTTACATGGGTCCCATCGAGGACTGTTGTGTAATGTTATTACTTCGTTTCCACCATGCGAAAGTGCTGGTGAGCACCTTTAATTGTTTCTATGCGGTTTGGCGAATTTTGCTCAAACTTGCATAGGTCCGATTCGAGGGTGTTCTGAGTGGTATCGAGCTCGGTGATTGCGATACCCCACAAGTCCAGCTCAGAGGGTAACCTAGCTAGGCGGAGTAGAGTGTCAAACTATTTTGAAAATCGGTTGGATAGTTCGATTAGGTCTGATTTTACTCCTTACCCTCTGCTGCTCTCCTCTCACCTCGTGTTTTGAATCCACCTCTTATCTTTTCCATGAGTCCGATTTCGTGGTTGGGGTTCCGTCGTACCTTGAGGTTTCTTCCTCCTTTGGTAACGGTGTTCTATCATCCGGTGTTCAAGCTGCCTGAGTAAACCGCCTGCTGTGGTACCATTCTTTGTTCCTTGTTTGTTCCTTCCGGTGTTTTCCGCCTCAACGACATCCTCTACGCCAGATCCGATCTGATGCGCATCACTCCTTGATCCGAACCTCTCTTGTCGAGATCTTGATCGAATCTTGAGGTTGGTTGCATAATGTCTATTTTATGCAGAGTAATGCTTTGAGTGCGGGATGGAGTCGCGACCATACCACTACTCTTATCATTTGCTCGGTATATTGAATGGTGGATCGATGCAATTTTACTCCTTCCATGGAAGTTAGAGGTGGCCTTACCTTTAACTTCGTCCGTTGTCTATCCGGAGTGTTGACGAACGGGATCAACGACCTCTTGTTAGTGGTGTCGCGAGGATCTACACGAAGCGAGAAGACGCGGTTCGCCGACTTTTCCTTCCGGTACCATGAGGCGGATCTCGAGGGCGAGATCCCTTGTTAGTGGTGTCGAATTGTGGCATCCCGCAAAACCACTACTAGAAAATCGCGTTGATTTTGTGCATTGCATCGTCATCATCATGCATTGTTTGCATAAAACTATTTTTCGCAAGCCCGTTTTGTTTTCTAAAACGCCCCATCTTAATTCAAATGCAAAGCCGGTTCTCCGGAATAATTATTTTGGCCGCTATCGGTTTGCACACGGCCCGTTTAAAACAAATAAATATTATATTATTTTTTAGTGGGGGCAGTCGAACGGGCCAACCCGACCCGAACGACCACCCCCGTACAAAACAGATCGGTCCGCCTCTAATCCTAAACCTACCAGATATTCTACCCTCACCCCTCTCCACATCACCCCACCCAATCCCGAGAAGCCACCTCACCTGGCCCTATCCCCCACCCAATCCTAGGCTGCCACCTAGGCTGAGCCTCCCCTCCCCACCTAATCTCTCTCCTCTCTCTCTCCCTCCCTCTCTCCACTCAACCTTCCACCAACCCACCTGACCGCGTCCACCCCCTCCCCGCGTCCACCCTTTTCCCTGGCCCCACCTGTCCCCACCGACTGATGGGGATATGCCTACTGGGGTATCCTCGGGGACGTTCCATTGTTCAAGGGCTGGCGAGTGGGCTGTGAGCAGTGGATCAAGCCCATCAAGGTACCAGGTATTGGAGGTGAAGGCCCGAGTAGATAGGCCCGGTCGGTGCAGGTTAAGCGATTGGCAAAGTTGTAACGAATCGGTTGAGATATGTAAACCCTAGGGAGGTAAGCCTATATAAACCTCCCTAAGGGGTGAGTAGAGACACGTTCCTCATACACCCAAGCAACTCGCCGCCTAGTCGCCGAGTTCGCATTAAACACCTCCATAATACAATCTAGCGAGTAGGTCTTTACCCTCGGGGCGAACTGGGTAAAACCGTGTCTTTGCCCTCATCTCGCACCGCAGATGGCTGGCCACCCTTGCCCTTCGTTCTACTACTCGCTGCCGATTGCAGCATCTGCCGTGGTCATTCCCACGACAGTGGCGCCCACCGTGGGGCCTGGCCGGTCTGGCCGGTGTTCTGCGGCGAGATCCAATCTGCCCATCAACGAGACGGTCGCCACCGGCCGCATGATAGCGATCGGCGAGATGCTCCAGATCTTGCCGAGCAGCTACGTCCCGGCGGCGCGACCCGTCACCTGGCGTGATCACGCCGATCACGATCAGCCTCTTCGTCGGCTTCACCGACGTCATCACCTCGGAGGACTCGGCTCGCATCCGCGAGTCGCCGCCACGCGATCGGCTCTCCGAGAGCCAGATCCGCACGATCCACCGCCTCGCCTCCGAGTACAACTCGGCCCACAGCAACGTGGCCGAGAACTCAGCGGCCGCGGAAGACGCGACCCTCACCGACGACGCCGACTCGGCGACCCCGGCGTCACTCGCCGGATCCATCACCGCGGCCTCATCCGCGGGCTCCATCGTCCAGGTCTCCAACGCGGGAGATTTCGAGGACCCCTCCATCCTCGGGATCTTCGAATTCGACTCCGGGTCGGAAAATTCCGCCGACCTCCACGACGGTGCCAGTCGCCATGCCGCGACCTACATGGCCACCGGCACCGATCCGCCGGAGGACCCTTTCTCCACCCCGATCCCTCCTAACGCAGCGGCGGTCGAGAACTCCGCTGGCGGCGGGCGATGCGCAAGCGAGCGGCGAAAAATTTCGCCTCGGCGGTGGCAGCGCGAGGAATCACGCTACCACCAGCGGCGGATCAGTCACGCTGAACCCCACCGTTCAGGCGCCACGAACCGGCAGCGAAACGACCGGCTCGCAGCCGAAGCGCGATCTGCGAGAACGCACCACCGGGGGAAGCGCTCGACCCGCCAGGATCAGCGGCGATGGGTGCCCCACCACCCAACCGCACCTCGAGGACCGCCGGATAGTCGTCTCCTCACGGGAGCGAGATGCGAACGGCCTTCCACTGTTCTCCACCCGATGGACAACCTCGTGGCAGGCCGAGCTGCCGGCAAACATCCGCGGCGGCGGCGGCGGCGCCTTCAGATCGATGCGTCGGGGCCCTACTCGCGAAGGCCGTGGAACAGCAAAATCAGGCGCCGACCGCAAGGCGAGTGTACTCGCGTTCCTCGGGAAGCGGCCTCAGCGGCGTCGGCGTGGCAAACACCCTCAATTGCCGCCGCCCGAGCCATCGCAGCTCCGACGGCGACCGCGAATGCGGCCTCTCCTGCGATCGGGCGGCGACCAACCTGCGCCGCTAATGGAAACCAATCGGCCTTCGCACTCATCATCAACAACCAAAGCTGGCGCGCGCATGCCAGCCCGGCGACTGCGGCACACCTAACTACTCGCGCGATGGCGAGCCTATGGATCGCTCGATCGACTAGGGCCCAAGTGCCGGACCAATGATCCGGCGAAAAGTACCCACCAACTTCAAGGCGCCAAGGAGATCGAAAAATCGACTCCTCGACGACCCGCGATGCGGCTCGACACATACCTCATGGCAATGGGGATCGCGGGTCACATGACCTACTCGCCGCCGTTACCTCCCACTAATGATGGAGGGGCGTGCGGGCAATGGATCAACACGCTCCCCGGGACAGTATCGACTCACGGGAAATGCGAGACGCCGTCGAACGCACTTGAGTGCTCCTACACCGCGCCACCACCATCGAGGACACTGGAGCGATCGTCCGGGGACCCGAGTCGACCATAGCTGGGTCCAGCGGTGGCAAGAGCTCTGGTACAGCGGTCGGCATCCACCGGACACCGCGATCCATTGCTTCAAGACCTCGTGCCGCCACGAGCCTCTAGTCGCCAAGCTCAAGCGACACGCCCGCACACTCGACAACATCCCGACCTCCTCGAGATCGCCAAGCGATGCGAGGAAGATCCCAACCAAGGCGTCGGCGGCGAGTCCGGAGAACAACGGCCGGCGGCAACAACGGCGACGCCCGAACCGACCCTTCTGGCGGCTTTTCGCCTCACGAGCAAGCGCCGCAACGATGGCGAGTCGACCGTCGCCAATCTTTGAGCACGCTGCGCGACCCCAGAGCTACCGCGCGACGGAGGAGCAGCAGCGGCGGCGGAACTACAAGAACAAGCCAAGGTTCGATCGCGGCCCTCCTTAACCAACCATGTGCGTTTCACAGCGGGGAAGGAAAGCCCGCCACGCACCACCGCCGATCGCCACACCCTCGGGGAGATCGAGAAGGCACGCAGACGCGGAGGACACCGACAACGACCGCAAAATGGCGGAAAATTCGGCAAAGTAGCGGCTCGCTCCACACCTTCACGGCTTCAACACGAGCGAGAAGAAGGTCATCGCCCATGTCGCCGTCAACGCGGTGGCCCGACAGACGTCCCCGGTTCTGAACTGGTCGGAGCACCATCACACCGGAGCCGGCAAGACCACTCGCCACGCATCGAGTATCCGGGGCGAGTCGCCCTGGTGGTCAAGCCCAAAATTCGGCGACTCGGCTCCCCAAGACTCGATGGGCGGCGGCTCCATCAACATCCTCTACCTCGACACCTTGAGCTGCGGCTCCGCGATCGTTGATCGAACAACCCACCACGTTCCACGGCATCGTCCCGGTCGGAAGGCGTACCCGATCGGCAAGGTCACGCTACCCGTCACCTTCGCACTCCGCGAACTTCCGCTTGGCGGATCGTCTTGAGCTGGTGCCATTCGGCGCCTTACCACTGCGTCCTGGGCGCGGGCGTTCGCCAAATTCATGGCGGCGCCCCATTCTGGCGTACAATGCGATGAAGCTCCGGGCCATGCGGAGTCATCACCATCAATGGCGACCCGACATGGCCGCGAATCGCGAGGCCAAAGGCGAACTTCGCCCGACGCCGTCATCGCGCGAAACCAATCACGCCGACGAGCTCGCCAAATCGCGGCCGGGGTTAACAACGACGACCCCACTATACTCAAGCCAAACTCGGGCGCAAACACCTCAACCTTGAGGCTACGGCCTTTTTCGCCTTTGAGCTGGTCCCGGCGACTCGGCCAGACGGTGGCGGTCGGGACAGGCATGAGCCCGGCATAGGAAGCGCTCATCGAGTTCCTCCGTGAGCAGGGACATCTTCGCATGGAAACCCTCCGACATGCTGGTGTCCCTAGGGAGCTCGGAGCACAAATTAAACGCCGACCCCAAAGTGCGACCGGTCAGCGATCGCTCGGCCCTTCAATGAAGCGCCCGTCGAGCAATCGCCGAAGAAGTGCGGCCTTTGCTGCAGGCTGCTTCATTCGGCCAATCAAATACTCAAGTGGTGGCAAACCCAGTCCTGGTCGAAAAGCGGGACACGGAGAATGTGTATCGACTACACAAACCTGAGCAGCCTTTGCCCAAAGGCGATTCGTCCTCCATGGATCGATCGGATAATCGACTCAACCGCGCTCGGAGTTCTGTGTTTCCTCGGCGCCTACTCGGGTATAACCAGATCAAAATGGCTGTCGAGGCGAGGAGAAGGCGGCGTTCATCACGCCATTCGAATATACGCTACACCGCCATGACCTTGGCCTCAAGAACGCCGGAGCAACCTACCAGCGGTGCATGCAAGAATGCCTCGCGAGCCAAATTGGCGCAACATCCACGTCTACATCGGCGGCGTGGTCGTAAAATCCGCTCGCCAAGGCGACCTACTCGCCGACCTCGCGAGACCTTCTGCGAAGGTACAAAATAAAGCTCAATCAAGCAAGTGCACCTTGAGTACCGGGCAACTCTTTGGGATCGTCGTCTCCAAGCGAGGAATCGAGGCGAACCCGAAGATCGACACGATCGCGGCTCGGCAAACCGAGTGCTCGCGGCGTCCGAAGCTGGCGGGCGTGCGGCTCTCGATCGCTTCATCCCGCTTTGGCGGCGATGCCCTATACCGCTGATGCGCAGAATCCCACCTTCGGTGGGACAAGGAGGCGGACGGCGCTCGCGACCTCAAAAAGTGCTACTCGCCGCACCACTACTCGCCGCACCCGTCGACAAGGCCCATGCTGGTTTCGTCGCGGCGTCCGGCGCGTCGTCGGTATGTAATGGTCGTCGAGCGACGGAGGAAGAAAAGCGCCCGATCCGGCGGTATACTACATCGGCGAGGTCCTAACCGAGTCGCGCCGGCGATACCTGATACCAAAAGCTGGTATCGCGGTCTTGAGCTCGTGGCTGCCGCACTACTTCGAGCACCCCATCACGGTTGTCTCCTCGGCTCCACTACAAGACATCATCCGCAATCGCGGCGGCGGGCGGGTCGCCAAGTGGGCCGTCGAGATCGGCGTCCACAACATTAAATCTGAGCCACGAGCGATTAAGTCGCGAGCAGCGGCGACTTCCTCGCCCGGAGGAGGAGGCCCGGCAGCCGGAAGCCGCCGTACCTCCATTCTTGGAGCACACGCCGACGGGTCCAAACGCAGACGGCGGAGGCGGGGATAGTCTTGACCTCACCAAAGGCGACAAGCTCCGCTACATCCTCCGCCTCGAATTCACGCCTGCACCAACAACATGGCGAATCGAGGCCCTACTCTGACATGCGAGCCGCAAAGGAGATGGCGTCAATCGCCTTGATGCTACGGAGACTCCGACCTCGTTCGGGTCAAGTCGCGGCACTGCGACGCCGTCTCCCCTACCATGGCGGCATACCGCCAAGAGGTGGACAAGGTGGGCGGCCACTTCACGGCTACTCGTCGAGTGGATCGGCGGAGGAAAAACGAGGAGGCCGACGCCCTCTCTCGTCGGGTCGGCTCGCACCACTGCCGGCGTGTTCCTCGACACCATCTTCACGCCGTCGGTCTCTCCCGAGATCGACATTGAGTCCCGCCCAACCAGAGGCAACCTTGGTACTTTTCGTCACCAAGCGAACGGCGGACCAAGCCCTACATCGCCTACACAGAGGCAACCTGCCGAGGCGAGACAAGCGCTCGAATGATCGCTCGCCGATGCAAGTCCTACACCATCATCGACGGCGAGCTACACAAGCGCGCGTCACCGGCGTGTTCAACGCTGCGTCCAACCGGTGAAGGGCGCAAAATCTTACGACATCCACTCGGTATGCGGCCACCAGCGCCGCGCTCCCTGGTCGCCAAAGCCATGCGACACGGCTTCTCTGGCCCACCGCACATGCCGCGCTGTCGATATCGTCCAGCGATGCGCGGGTGCGAACGCCAACGGACGCACGTTCAAGTTCGGCGCTCAAAACAATCCCCATCACTGGCCATTCGCCGTGTGGGGCATGGACATGGTAGGCCCCTTCAAGAAGGCCCCTCTGGCTACACCCATCTGGTCGCGTCGACAAATTCACAAAGTGGGTAGAAGCCAAGCCAGTCCGAAATGCGACGGGAAGGCGCCACTAAGTTCTCGCGAGCTCATATACCGCTACGGTTTCCCCCAAGCATCATCACGGACAACGGCACAAACTTCGCCAAGGGAGCAATGGCGAGTTCTGCGAGGAGCACCACATCGGCTCGACCTCGCGTCGATCGCACACCGAATCAACGGCCAGGCGAACGAGCCAACCAAAGCATCCTCCACGGCTGAAGCCGCGACTCAAAGTACCACTCGGCGCACGGCTGGATCTGGGTCGAAGAGCTTCCCTCCGTCATCCGGGGAATCCGCACCTCGGTCAGCAGGTCGACGGATTCACCCCTTCTTCATGGTCTCTGGCTGAAGCGTCATGCCAACCGACCTCGAACACGACTCGCGCGGATCGTCCACTATCACGGAGGCCGCAAAGCGGCCCGCCAAGATGGGCTCGACCAACTCGGCGAAGCCGACCTCGCCCGATCGCGCACGCTATCTATCGGCAAGGGCTCCGTCGCTACCACAGCCGACGGGTGAAAACCCGCACCTTCCAGGAAGGCGACTTGGTGTTACGCCTCATCCAGGACAAGAAGGGCATGCACAAGCTCTCCCCTCCGTGGGAAGGCCTGTTCGCCATCGGGCGTGTACTCGCAGCGCCTACTACCTCATCGGCGTCGCGGGGCGGCGAGCTCGGCGTCAGCGGCCATGGAATGTAAATCTCCACGGAAGTTCTATTCCTAGAACCCGCATATGTACTCTCCGGTCGCTATGAAATAAAAAGCGATTACCGCAAATTCGTCTACTCTCGCACCTTGTGCCACTTTTCGTAATAACAGCATCATGCTAACGCAGAAGTCAACCCTTGGTACAGCGACCGGCTAAGTAGTCGATGTAAAACCTTGAGTCATTTCAGGTCGTGCATCATCCACAAAACGCCAATCCGGGCCCCATCGGTCGCCTAGCTCGACTGGTTTCGAACCAAGACATCTGTCCTCGCTTCCCGGCGACCTGGTCCTCCGCATCCTCGGCATAGCGACTCGAGCGGCTAAGTACCACGCTCGGGGCTGGATACCGATTCGTCTCGATCGTCAGGAAAAGCGCCAAGTAAGAGGCGTGCCCAAGACTCGCCAGCGACTAACCCACCGGGCGAGGCGGGTGGCGCTCACACCAACGCTCAGTCCTCAACCACCTCGAGTCGCGCCTTGAACTACCAAGTACCACGCTCGGGGACTCGGCCACCGGCCCGTTCGCGTCTGGGAAAAGCGGTAAAATCTGAGCACTCAAGGGAGTCGCCTTGCGACTGGCTCTCCGAGCTCGGGCGAGTCGACTCAACCAACAACACACATGATAAACAACAAAACATCATATCTAAGGTGAACCCCACAAAAGGGCGGACGCGCTCGGGGACTCATCCAAAATCAATCCAACACACGATTTAGCAAAATATACACAACATCCAATTCAATCGCACATCACATTGTCTTAACATTACAAACTATGCCTGTTCGGCAGAACTGCTACTAACACTATTCCGCAGGCTTCGACGATGATGCACCAGCGTCCCGGCGCTTCCGGATGAACGCAGTGTACGGGTTCGATGGATAAGTCGTCAGCTCGCCCGCCATCGCCGCGCGGAAGGGCTGCTCGACCTTGAAGTCGCGATGCGGCTCGGGTCGTTCGGTAGCGACGACCGTTTCTGGTGCGGAAGGTCGCCCATCGCCCAAACACGCTCGAGTGCGGCGACGTTCCTGCAGCTTAAGAACTTGACAGATCCACCGCGCGGGGCGATGAAGGGTACCCACTCGTCACATCGTCGAAGTCTTCGGGGAAGTGGGCGAGTCGAGCTCGAGCCGTCGGCGCTCCACGTCGAAGCGCCGACGCGTCATGAACTCCACGACCCGGGCGCCTTCTCCAAGTACTCCCACACCTCAACGAGGTCACTAGGAATAACCTCCGTGGCGACATCTCTTGAAGGTAGGCGCGGATGCAAGTCGCCGACAGCGTCGCCGGTCGACGAGCATGCTCACGCACTCCCTCGCATCAAGAGAACTCGCTTCTTCATGGCTACCAATCACATGGCCTGCTGAAGCGGAAGCGATTGTGAGCACCACGGAAACCACAAACAATATAACTACAAAGGCGGGAAGGCGCACTCACCGAGCAGCGGGCGGCGAGCCCGTGATGAAGCTTTGAGCGGCGTTTTATCGTCACGAAGCCCGATGAGGGCTTCCGACACCTTCCGGTCTTCTTCGCGGCAGCAACGGCCTTAGCTCGCCGCTCACGAGCTTCGCTTCTTCTTCGCCTCCGCATTCAAGGCTCGAGGTCGGCGATCCTTTGCTCAGCGTGCTTAACGATCTCGCCGCCATCAGCTCGCCAGCAAGGACAAGCTCCTGGCGAGCCACCTCTGCCTGCGCAGCAATTGCCTGAAGCTCCTTGTTTACTTCTTGGAGAGCGCCCAACTCCCTCTCAGCACGCTGCTTCGCAGCCAATCGCTCTGCCGACTCGGTTGTAAACCACGCAAAATTTCAAAGTCGGTACACGAAACAACTCGGTGCCCACCGCTACAATTTAGCGGTGCGCACTCGAGACTGGCGCCTCGAAATTACTCGTGCCCACCGCTACAATTTAGCGGGTGCGCACTCGAGGGTAGCGGCTCGAAGTACTCGGTGCCCACAATTTGGCGCACTCGGTGCCACCGCTACAATTTAGCGGGTGCACACTCGAGTGGCGGCTCGAAATTACTCGGTGCCCACCGCTACAATTTAGCGAGTGCGCACTCGGGGGCTGGACTCGAACGCGCACAAAACAAGTAAATATAAAGAATCAGGCGCTGCAAAGCACCGACTGATCTCGGGGCTGGAGGTACTGGATGGCGCGCCAAGCATGCCGTGCGATTCGCGCGTCCTGAGCATAGCAGCGCCGGTGTGTGCCGCGACGTTGGTCAATTTCAGCGTCGGCGGTCTGGAGCGGGTTGGTCGCAGCCTCACTCGCCGTGGCCGCCTTGGTCATGAAGCGGGGGAAGGTAGCGATCGACGCACCCGCCCCAAAGGAGCTCGCTTCCTCCGGTCTAGGCAACGAAATGCCTCCCTTCATGGACGCGGTCGCTTCCACAGCGGGCCCAGCCGGCGCGACTGCCGTGTCGTCAGAGACAGCGACGATGTCATCGCCCTTGGCCTTCTTGCTGCCTTCCGTGGAAGCGGCGACCTCATCCACCTTCCTCTTACGGGAAGGGTCCTCCTCGCTAGTGGCGGACGGCACCTTGACCACCGTCGGGTGGCCCATCTTCTTCACTCCGGTCCTACGCACCGAGACAATTCAGGAAAAACATTCAAAATACTAAGAGAGAAAGGCGAAAGCCGAGTACACTCACTTGGCGACTGGAATGAAACGCAGCCCTGTGCGAAGGCCGGCCGGTTTCTCCAGCTCGGGGCCAAGCCGGCGACTGAGCCCCAGTTCAGGCGCGGGGGCCCAGGATCTGACGGTTTCTTTGATGTTGAGGTAGCGGTTGGCGCCTCGGGCGCCTTGGCGGAGGTTTCCTTGCGAGAGCTGCTGGCGGAGCCTCCTTGCGGCGAGACCGCCCTTCGGGACCCCTTTGCGGTAAGTCGCCTCGTTGGAGCCTTCCCTAGCCGGAGACGGCGAAGGCGGGCATCGAGGCCAGCGGTGCCTCCATGGATGGCGCATCTAAGCGGTTGTTGCGGGCGCTCCGTCACCGGCGAGCTGTGGGCATCGGGCTGCTTTCTGGCCAGCGGTGAGGCCATCTTCGGCCGTCCTCCTCCTCGGGGGCCCTCGCCTCTTTCTCCTTCTTCTTCTTCGCGGGAGTGGCACGGCGGAGGTGGTCTCGGGAGTTCCTCGTCATCGTGACGCCGAGGCTCCTGCGCCTCGAGTTCATGGACGCGTTGCGCGGGTCTTCGGACGGTGGGCGATCTCCTCGGATTCGTCCTCATCGTCCTCGTTACCCTTGGTGGGCGACTTCGCTTGTGTCCTGGGCGGATGGCCCGGAGCTCGTCATCGGCGGGTGGTAGCCACCCTTCCACCACTTGGAATAGCTGCGTTAAACACGAAGTAAAGTTAGAATTACCGCGACTGCACATGCTGCGACTGCGAACAAGATAAAATGATTACCGTTGGAGCCGGACGCTTCGCGGTGTATGGAGGACCCGGCTGCGCATCCGTGTATGCCGCCTGGGTGATCCTCTTGACGAGGAGATAGTCCTCCGGCTTCCACTCGGCGGCAGGCCTTCGTCGAGTCTTCTCGGCCCGTGTCTTGGTACATGTAATGCTCGCGTTAGGCGGCGGGCAATCGCCGCCCAAGCCAGTTGTACAGGTTCACCGTCTGAGCCTTCTTCTTCGGACCGCGAATGGTCTGGAGCATCTCGTCGACGACCATCCGTGGTCGTCGGGCTTGACGACTGGAGATTGCGCGGAGCGGTCGGCCGAGTACCGTGGGATCGCCGCCTCGTCCTCCGGGTCGCCTCGGTCACATAAAACCAAGACTTTTCGATCGCTGCTGCTTTGGCGGCAGCATCAAGTCGAAGAAGGAGGCTTTGGATTTCTGGAAGGTTAAGTCGCCGCGGCTAGCATTGGGCCGCCCGCCCTCGCGGCTGATCCGTCCATGGAGCAGATCTTGCCACAAGGGAAAATAGGGCAGCCCAAGTAGCACTCATGAGCATACGAAGATGGCGAGCTGCTCGATACTATGGGGACCCAGATCCGAGGCTAGATCCGTAGTAGGCGCAGCGCGGAAGAACAGAGAGGTGGGAAACCTTAAACCCGCTCGAGGTGACTAGTGAAGCAGATGAACTCTCTCGCGGGTTGGGTCGTTTCTCGGCTGCGATTCGCCAACGGCCGCGAGATTCGCCTCCTCGAAGGAGGCCGATTCTCTGGTGCATTTGGATCTACCCAGGTTCGGTGGAAGGGCCATGGTGAGGATTTGCTGGGAGGTCGGAGGATTGCGGGTCGATCGGATCGCGGGATCAACAGGCGAAGATGTGTACTCGGAAGAAATGGTGGGCGGTTGGCTTCGATAGCCTACCATTCCTCTTATATAGCGAGCTGCCCGCCAAATTAGGGGCCGTTACGCGCGATGATTGCGAAAGTTACCGTTAAGTTACCTTAACGGCTAGTTTGACCACGCGACGGTCCGCCTCCACCGCCGGCTCGCTAAGTTACCGCCGAGCGCGACCGTTGGTTCGATTCACCCAAGACGCAACTCGGTTCGCCGGATTTTTTCCTTCAGGAGCCCGACGATTCTGGATGCCAACTTGAAGCCGTATACTCCACGCCGGCCACCCGCCTAATCAGCGGCCTCGGGGACTACTGATGGGGATATGCCTCTTGGGGTATCCTCGGGGCGTTCCGACGGCCCAAGGTGGCAGTGGGCCTGCAGAACGGCGAGTGGATCGAAGCCCATCAAGGTACCAGGCTACTGGAGGTTGAAGGCCCAGGCGAGTAGATAGGCCCAGTCGGTCTGAGTTAAACGATTGGCAGAGTTGTAACCGAATTGGTTGAGATATGTAAACCCTAGGGAGGTAAGCCTATATAAACCTCCCTAAGGGGTGAGTAGAGACACGTTCCCTCATACACCCAAGCAACTGCCGCCTAGTCGCCGAGTTCGCCCATTATAAACACCTCCATAATACAATCTAGCGAGTAGGTCTTTACCCTCGGGCGAACCTGGGTAAAACCCTGTGTCTTTGCCCTCATCTCGCACCGCAGATGGCTGGCCGCCCTTGCCCTTCGTTCTACTACTCGCTGCCGATTGCAGCATCTGCCGTGGTCATTCCCACGACACCGACAGCCCCTCCCCCAGATTCCACCCACCGAGTCACCCCTGGTCCCACGGGTCCCACCCGTCATGCCCTGTCCCGTTCCCCCACCTGCCCACCCAACGCCTCTCTCCCCTCACCTCGTCTCTCCCAAACGTCCGCGCGGCCTCCCTCTCCACCCAGCGCTCGCCGCCCCGCCTCTGCGACCGCAAACCAGCGCCTCCCTTGGCGCCAACCACCGCCCTCCCCTCCTCGCGCCTCAGCGTCACGCCTCCTCGTCGCCCGGTACCCATGCGCCGACCGCCTCGCCATCCTCCGTGTCGGGCCTCCTCCTGGCCGAAGCTCCTCGTCGCCTCGGACCCTTCCCTAAGCACCGACGCTGCCGCGCCTTCTCCGCCTCTACCGGCACTGAAATCTCGCCGGCCGTCGTCGCTGGTCCACCCTCCCCTGGGCTCGCCACCTCCTCGTCTTGCCCGTCTTCGGCTGCCCCGCTCGGCCGCTGAGCTCCCCTTCTGAGTCAGCGGCCCTCGCCCGGCCTTGGCTACGCAACCTCGGCTCGCCGCCTTCCTCTGCGGCCATCCGCGTCCGCTTCGAGCGCATCCGCGCCTCCCGAGTCCAGCGGCTGCCCTCTGCGTCCCGTCTTCTCGCTTCAAGGCTCGCGTGTGCCGCCCTGTCACCCTCAACCGTCACCACCAAGCTCTGCCTCCGGCACCGCCCTCCCTGCCTGGTTGCTTCGCCGGTGGAACCTCGCGCGACCTCCGCGCTGGCCGCGTTCTCCTCTCTCGGCACCCCTCTGCGGCAGCCTTGCACAGTTGTCCCGTTGGCCTGCCCCGCGTCAGTCGTGTGTGCCTGTTCTTTGTCTTCATCAACGTCTTCAGCTCTTGTCCTTCAGCAGTCAGTTGTGCCTCTAGCTCTGTTTGTGACACCGTTGTACCCCTTCGACATTGTTTTGTCTGGTTGGCCTTTCGGTCGTTCCGCAGATCCTGTTACCTTGTGGCGGCTGCTTCCGTTAGATGGGTATGTTCTGTGCCTTCAGACGCGCGCTTGTGTCGATAAGAGTTCACCACCGACAACTAAGCCCGAACCCGAATCCCGTGGAGCCTCAAGATCGTCACCACTCGAAGTGTCCCGCCAAGATCGCCATCGACAATGGAACCAAGACCGGACCCTCGGCACGCCAAGATCTTCCCCACGGAACATCGGGAATTCCCCCGGACGACAAGACCGACGCAATGGCGTGGAGCCGACAAGACCCTCGCAACGGCAAGATCGACCCCGTGTGACCCGGCAAGATCTGCCCGACGCCAAGAACTACTTCCGACCGCCGAGAACGACCCTGTCGAGACCGATCCGTCGAACCCTGGACCCTGAGACCGGACCCCGAACCCCCGGAACCCCAAGACCGTCGAACCCTAATGTGTGACCCCTTTTCTCGAGCCTATTTTATAAATATAATATTACCTGTTGCATATTAATTTGTTCTTGCATGCATCTTGTCATGTGGTTTGGGGGCCTTATGCCGATTCACCTAATAAATAAATATGGGGCCCATATGCAGGCAAATCTAGTCTCATATCGGCCTCATTTAAACTTGTGTAGCGAACCGGTGATATATTCGGGCTTGTTAAACAACATTTAAAATGTGGGGTGTCTAAATAACATGAACCACCTAATTAATTGTCGGGACCCCCGGTCCCACTTAATATGACCTAATTGCATCGCACCTTTGCCATGTCATACATCATACATGCATCATGCCGATCTTCTGCCGTTGTATTAAATATCGCATTCGGTGTTTCTTCTAGTGTTTTGGTTCTTCGCGGATAAGGCCGTTGAGTTGATGTGAGCTTCGCCCGATCTTCGGTTGAACCTTCGGCAATGTTTTTTGAGCATCTCCCCTTTCTACCTATCTTACTTTTATAGTGTTTTATTCCCTCCTGTTGATCTATTGCTATACGTGTTGCGATGCTTTAGTTCCGTGCAGTGATATTTTCCCTACAGCCGTATATTGCCTTGGACACATCCTATTACCTGTTGTTTGGTAGATAGTTGGACTTGCGCGTCGTAGTCGCTTGCTCAAGTGTTGTTGCGTGTCGTCCAATGCCACAGATGTTGATGTATTGCCGCATGTTGATGTTGGAGACGATCATAGTTTTACTTATTGTTCACTTTAATTTCTGTTTAACAACTAAAATTGAAATAAGCAGAGGCATCGGTGGGTGATAGATAATATTTGGTTTCCGAACGCCCACTTGTGTCCCGTAAGACCCCGAGTACTTGATACCTGTTCCTTGATTTATCGCGCTATCCACATCCGGGAGGTATATGGGACCCCCCTGAGCCAGAGCTTGATTCAGTCTTATTTCTTGGGGCCACAAACTAGTTTGAGGTTTTATTTACGATCCTGTACTTATGCCATGCTACTTTCTGTATTTAAATTGTGCGAGGAGTACACTGTACTGTTTAGGATCGGGACAAGATTCCGCTGTGTCGACAAGCCCGACCACACTTCGGGTTCCCGATCGTTCACGTAGTCTACCCAAACCTTAAGTCCGTCTCGAGTCGGTGGCCGTTCGTTGGATTCTACTTAAGGTGGCCCAAATATTTCTGAATCCTGATTGTTCGGTCGTGAAAGCCTCGTTGGTTTTGATTTGGTTTTCCGAGGTTGATCGGCGTGTGTTGCTATTGGTGCAGCCGGCCGGTAAACCTTTAAAGCCGTGTCCCGGATATGGACGCCTTGGAGCACGATATCTCGATCATAGACAAGCATAACTAAAGTTTATTGCTATAAATTTGACTTATAATGACTAGTAATCAGCTTCACTATAATGGAATGGCTAATTAATATCGCCCACAATTGCTTGTTTGGTTTGTATGCGACAATGGCATCGACTAGTAAGTATTACAACTTCTAGCGGAATGGCTTAATAAAAGTACCAACAAGCTTTGGGTTTTGGGTTTATCTCATGCTATCTGTACCTGATTAGTAATTGTTGCAACTATAACGGAATGATTAACTAAAAGTGCCCACTGCTTATTTTATCAGGACGATTATCTGAACCTGACTAGTAAAGTGCCGCAACTATAATTGACTACATAAAACTGCCAACGGTGTGAGTTCCTCGGTTGACTTCCTCGTTTGGTCTCGAGGGGGAAACGCCAGGATGGGTTTGTTTGATGATAGTATCATGTTGGATCCGAATAGGTTTTCGACCCTCTCGATAACCGCCATTGTATCGAGTCTCTATAGGTTGTTTAGTGCATCTCGCTTTGCGCTCGATCCACCATACCCTATGTAGGCGAGGGGCCGAATTCTAGCCTCGTAGTGTCTTGGCCTCGATCGACGCTCCTCTTTTTCCTTTGCCCTTTGTCGGCACCCCTTTTGTTTAAGCAGGTTTTGAGATCGGCGTCGTTAGCGGGTTACCCTTCGCTTGGCACAGTGGTTATGGACGCCATTGGTTATTCTTCAGGGCTCTTAGCCCCATTTGCATCTTGTCCGTAGACGGACGCTATATCATTTTCAAGGTGATTTGGATCTTTGTATATTATATCTGTATTCTTGACTCTTTGAGTCGTTGCTATATATATCTGTTCTGTGGGTCCCATCGAGGACTGTTGTGTAATGTTATTACTTCGTTTTCCACCCGCACGAAAGTGCCTGGTGGGCACCTTTGAATCGTTTCTATGCGGTTTTGGCGAATTTTGCTCAAACTTGCATAGGTCCGATTCTGAGGGTGTTACAATTAAGAACCCTAAAATTCTATGTTTATCATAATAGAATATATACATTGCCATTTTATAAGTTAATAGAAGTAATAATAACCATATTAATTTTTTTGTATTTCATGCATCAAATAATGATATAGGATCATTATACATATAAAAATTTCTATTCAAACTATGAGCCAACTAGAGTTAAGTTTTATAAACAAATAAGAATATATCATTTAATAAATCCTTGGAAAGAAAAATAATAAGAAAAGCTTCTACAAAATATTAAAAGGGGTTCATATAGAGAAAATTAAAGAAATATAAAAAGATTATATAATAAAAGTTCACAAATGATACTAAATATATTTTAGTATTACTACAATTATCCAGTAAATAAATTCTACAAAGAAAAGTTCAAATTAAAGATTATATAAAATATAAAAATGGAAAACAAATAAAAAACAAGACCTGGCCGTGGCCCAACTCCTACCTTCTTACCTCGCAGTGCACCACAAAGGCCCGAGAATCAGACTCATTCTCTCCTGTGACTGACGAGTGGGGCCAGGGAAGGATCGCGGGTTGAGAAGAAAGACACACCAGGGGTTTTTCCACAAAAATGACGTCATCGTCATCCTCACGCACATAGGCAGCTCGCTGGAGGAGCTCGCTGCCGCCTGATGCCGTCGGCGTCGTCAGCCGTGCGTCAAGATGCTCGCCGTTGTTCTAGAGGGGGATAAGAAGGCGACCGTGACGCCCTACCTCAATCCCTATCCACATCCCTCCTTATCCTCTACGATTCGAATGGGGCCGAAACCCTAGCTCACCGGAGCCACACCTCGCCGTCGAACCGCATCTCCCCACTCTCTTCCAAGTAGCCATGGAGAAGCCCCGTGCTCCGTAGATCATCCGGGTAGAATCTTGCATCAAGGGGAGCACTGGAGAGGGTGAATTTTGCCGTTCCTCTTTGCGACAGTTCGTCGGAATCCTCATCGGAGAGCTCGCCTCTAACCACGCCGGTCCTCGCCAACCTCTCTATCATCATCAGGGCGAGTTCCTGAACACTCCAGCATCCCTAAATCGCTGTATCTTGTGGTTAAACACCGTCACACCTTCTGTCACTGTCGGCCACCGTCAGAGCTCGTCGGAGCTGAAGCTCCGATGACTATTTTTGAGCGGCGCCGCCACTTTAGGGTTCAGCGCATTGCGCTGATTCGAACTAGGTTAGTTTTGCTTGTTAGGGCGCCGTGGATCATCGCCGGCGACCACCTACTAACGATGGTGGTGGTGCTGACGCCATAACTACGTGACGCCGACGCCACCCTGGACCCCGTCCCCTGTTTGACCTGGTCTTTGTCTCACGTGGCAAGTGACATCGCCTAGGGCCCATATGTCATTGACTGGGGGTAGCCAACCAGTCGGTAACAAATACATTTTATGAACCTGAGAGCTGAGGTGAACATAGGCCCACTGGTCAGTGACTCAGGCTAGGTGCGGGTGCGGTGTAAAAAGTCAATTACTGTTTAAGAAATAAATAAAATGTTCTAAACTCAATTATTAATATTCCAGAAATCAAATAAATGATTAAATCTTGTTTAATTAATAACTTTTGATTTGTAATTCAGAAAAATGTGTATAATATATGAAAAATTGTAGAAAAATAAAATCTACAACTTAAAATTATTATCAAATATTATTATTATGAAGATTTAAATAAATATTATTTAATAAAGGTTTTATAATTAATAAAACCTTGATAATTCATGTTTTAATAATGATAAATATTAATAATATGAATAATATACCAAAAATCTTAGAAAATAAAAACTATAATTTAAAACTATAATCATACATTATTATTTCACTTACTTAAATATTTATTATTTATTAAGTACTTTAAAAGTATTAAATCTTATAAAAATCATATCTTATTATTTATAAATCATGAAAAAAAATATAATATACCAAAATGATCGAAAAAATAATATCTACATGTTAAAAATATAACATTTCCCTATTGAGTTTAATAAAAAGTTCAGATACTCTAGTAACTTGAATTTAAACCTATTCCCTTAGTTTAAAATTCATATAAGAATAAATAAAATTTGTTAATATTTCTAAAATTAGTCAATTAAGTCTAATAAATAATTATTAGTCTTGAATATTACTAGTAAGTCTTAATGATTCAAAACATTAGAAATACTATTATATTGAATTATCCTTCTACTATATGAATAAATTACATTTTAAGATCCTTAATAATTATAAAATCTTCAAGAATGATATATCAATCAAACACAACATTATAATGGACTAAATCCAAAGATAATTCATGAGTAGTCACTAGTAATATTTATTTATCCACAAACCATAATCATACCTTTATAAGGAAACAAGAAACCTTATTGCATTATAAAATCAAGAAGACCACCACATCAAAGAAAAATATAACTATTCTTAAGTAACCTTAAGGCAACATTACCAAGTACACCAAAATACAAATATTATAAGCATTATACTTTCAAACTATCTTTGTTTTAAAGTTAACTTTAGTCTACAAGAATCTAAATATAACACTATAAGATTGTTATATGTTTTATAGTTAACTTTGGTCTGAACTAGTGTGGCATCCCGCAAAACCACTACCAGAAAATCGCGTTGAATTTGTGCATTGCATCGTCGTCATCATGTATTGTTTGTCAAAACTAATTTCGAAAACCTATTTTTTGTTTTCCAAACGCCTCGTCTTCGTTCAACACGCAAACCCCGGTCTCCGGATTATTTTTGTTTGAGTGCTATCGGTTTGCAAACGGTGTTAACAAAACAAATAAAATTTATATTATTTTAGTGGGCGGTAATCGCCGAATGACCCAACGACCGCCCGAGAATTAAATCGGTCCACTGGACACCCCAACAAATCCTAAACCTACCAACTAATCTACCCACACCCTGCCACCCTCACCCGACCAATCACGAACGCCACCTCACCCTCTCTCCCTACCCAATCCTAAACTGCCACTTGTCCCAGCCCTCTCCCTCTCTCTCTAAGCCACCCCCCACTCAAGCACACACGCACACTCTCACACGCCTTGTGCCAGCCTGAAACCGCCTGCCCTTGATCCCCATGCAGACCCACCCAGCCCTGTTCTTCTTCCTCCTCCCCTCTCTTCTCTCTCCCGCTTCCCGTCCGCCCCTTGCACCAACCTCCCAGCCCTCTCCCTTTCTCTAGCTCCGCTCTGCTGTGCCGTCGGCCTGCCGCCAGCTCACTGCCCCCGCCACTCGTCGCGCCTCGCCCCCTGCTCCCGCCTCCCTCGGCTGCTCCCTGGTAAATCGCCCATGCGCCCCGCCTCGCCTGGCCAGCCGCCTCCTCCTGCCGTTCTCACACCGCGCGCCTCCTCCCAGAGCTCCTCCGCCTCCGCGCCCTTCCCCTCGGCCTCAGTGCCGCCTCCCGCCTCCGCTCCCGCGCGCCCGCCCGCCCGCCTCTCGTCCGAGCCGGCGTGCGCGCCCGCGTGCCTTCCCAGCGCCCAGCTCGCCCGCCTCGCCCATGCGCCGCCGCAGTGGCCTCGTCGCCTCGCCGCCCGGCTTCATCCCGCCGCCTCCGGCCCTTCCGCCGTCGCCGCCGTCGACCCTCTCCACTGCGTCCTCCCGCCTCCAGACCCCTGCCGCCGGCCCAGCCCGCGGCCGTCTCCTCGCGCGCGGCGCCGCCACAGCGTGGCCGCCCGGCCGCAGCTGGCCCCACCTCCGCTGCGGCAGCGTCGCGCCCATGAGCTTCGTTCCCGAGCCTCGCCTTCCTTCCAAGGCCAGCCGGCCCACCCGAACTGTCTTCCCTGAGCCCACCCGTCGCCCGGCAGCGCGTCACCCGTGCGTGTCTGCGTGTTCAGGGCCAGCTCGATCTTGTGCCTGTTTGGTCTCCCGGGTGGCAAGTTGTGGTTGTTCTGAGGCGATGGAGCAGGATATCCTATGAGACGAGACCGACAAATAGCGATTCAAGTTCTTCCCAACTGCTGGCATGCCAAGATCTACACCGTGTTGTAAGGCCACCGACAAGATCTCCATCCTGGACCCCAGGGACTCCCTCACGGACATCGAGCGCCAAGATCGACTCACGGATTCCGAAGCTGTTCCCGGACCCAAAGACGTCGAGACCCCTGACCCGAAGATCGATCCCGGCGCGCCCAAACCCCGTCAAGACCCCGAACCCTCTCGGATTCGAGGACCGAAGATGGCCGGAACGCCAAGACCGACTCGATGGCGCGAGCCCGACAAGATCCTCGCAACGGCAAGACCGGCCGATCCGCGGATCCGACAAGATCTTCGCAATGACAAGATCGGCACCGACCCGGAAGAATCCGATGTGCCCCGACGCCAACCCAAGTCCCGCTTCCGCGGATGCGACAAGACCTACCCCCGTTATCCGAGAACGATCCCGGAGTCCGAGAACGATCCGTCGAACCCTGGACCCCGAACCCCCGGATTCCCCAAGTTCGTCGAGACCCCTTAATGTGTGGACCCTCTCCCGCAAACCCTATTTTATAATTGAAATACAACTTGTCGCATAATAATTGTCTTGCATGCATACATTCATGTGGTTTGGGGGCCTTATGCCGAATCACCTAATAATTAAACATGGGGCCCATATGCGGGCAAATCTAGCCTTATATTGGCCTCATTTAAATTTGCGTAGCGAAACCGGTGCTATCTTTTGCCATGCTAAAACTACATTTAAATTGCGGGGTAGATAAACAACTTGAACCATATAATCATTTGTCGGGACCCCGGTTCCGCTTAATATGACCTAATTGCATTGCACCCTTGCCATGCCATGCATCATACATGCATCATGCCGATCTTCTGCCGTTGTATTAAATATTGCATCCGGTGTTTATTCTAGTGTTTTGCTTCTTCGCGGATAAGGCCGTTGAGTTGATGTGAGCTTTGCCCCGATCTTCGGATGAACCTTCGACAATGTTTTTCAGGCGAGCATCTCCCCCTTTCTACCTATCTTACTTTTATAGTCTTTATTCCCTCCTGTTGAACTATTGCTATCTGTGTTGCGATGCTTTAGTTTCCGTACCTGTGATATACCGTGCCGCCCTATATTGCCTTGGACACATCCTATTACCTGTTGTTTGGTAGATAGTTGGACTTGCGCGTCGTAGTCGCTTGCTCTAGTGCTGTTGCGGGTCGTCAAGTGCCACAGTTGTTGATGTATTGCCGCATGTTGATGTTGGAGCTGATCATAGTTTTACTTATCGTTCACTTTAATTCCTGTTTAACAACTAAAATTGAAATAAGCAGAGGCATCGGTGGGTGATAGATAATATTTGGTTTTCCGAACGCCCACTTGTGTCCCGTAAGACCCCGAGTACTTGATACCTGTTCCTTGATTTATCGCTCTATCCACATCCGGGAGGTATATGGGACCCCGAGCGAGCTTGATTCATCTTATTTCTTGGGGCCACAAACTAGTTTGAGGTTTTATTTACGATCCTGTACTTATGCCATGCTACTTATGTATTTACGATTGTGCGAGGAGCACCTTGCTGTTAGGATCGGGACACGATTCCGCGGTGTCGACAAGCTCAGTTTTGGGTTCCCAGTCGTTCACAGCCGTCCACCCAAACCTTGGGTCTGTCTCGGAGCTAGCTTACTTCGTTGCGGGTAGACTTCAAGGGGTGGCCCCCTGAAATATTTCTGAATCCTGTGATTGTTCAGTCGTGAAAGCCTCGTTGGGTTTTGATTTGGTTTTTCCGAGGTTGATCGAGCGTGTGTTGCTATTGGTGCACCCCGGCCGGGTAAAACTTTCTGAAAGCCATGTCCGCGGATATGTACGACTTGGAGCACAGTATCTCGATCATAGACAGGCATAACTAAAGTTTATTGCTATAAATTGGACTTTATAATGACTAGTAATCAGCTTCACTATAATGGAATGGCTAAATAATACTGCCCACAATTGTTTGTTTGGTTTGTCGCTTGTGACAATGGTACCTGACTAGTAAGTATTGCAACTACAACGGAATGGCTTAATAAAGTAACAACAACTGCTGGGTTTTTGGGTTGATCTCATGCTATCTGTATCTGATTAGTAAGTGTTGTAATTATAACGTAATGGTTAACTAAAATTGCCCACTGCTTACTTTATCAGAATGATTATCTAAACCTGACTAGTAATTGCTGCAACGATAACTGAATAAATAAAATTGCCAAACCGTGTGAGTTCCTCGGTTGACTTCCTCGTTGGACTCGAGGGGGGAAACACCAGGATGGGTTTGTTTGGTGTTAGCTTCAGGTTGGATCCGGATAGGTCACTCTTCTCCCTCTCTGATAACCGCCAGTCGTATCGAGTCTCTATAGGTTGTTTAGTGCATGCTGCCGCTGCCGCTCAGTCCACCATACCTATGTAGGCGAGGACCGCCGAATTCTAGCCTCGCCGTGTACTGGCCTCAGTACTGACGCTCCTTCTTTTTCCTTTGCCCTTGTCGGCACCCCTTTTGTTTAAGCAGGTTTTGCGATCGACGTCGTTAGCAGGGTTACCCTTCCGGCTTGGCCTGGGCAGGGTTATGGACGCCATTGGTTATTCTTCAGGGCTCTTAGCCCCATTTGCATCTTGTCCGTAGTCGGACGCTTTATCGCTTTCAAGGTGATTTGGATCTTTGTACCATATATCTGTAATCTTGACTCTTTGATTCGCTGTTATATATATCTGTTCTGTGGGTCCCATCGAGGACTGTTGTGTAATGTTATTACTTCGTTTTCTACCCGCACGAAAGTGCCTGGTGGGCACCTTTGAATCATTTCTATGCGGGTTTGGCGAATTTTGCTCAAACTTGCATAGATCCGATTCTGAGGTTGTTACAGAGTGGTATCAGAGCTCAGCAGTTGCGATACCCCACAAGTCCAGCCTGTAGGATAACCTAGCTAACGGCCGAAGTAGAGTGTCAAAACTATTTTGCAAAATCGGTTGGATAGTTCTGATTAGGTCTGATTTTACTCCTTACCCCTCTGCTGTTCTCCTCTTACCTCTACGTGTTTTGAATCCGCTCTCTTCTCTCTCTTCGAGTCCAGGATTTCTCGCGGTTGGGTTTCCGTCGTACCTTCAGGGTTTCGCTTTCTTCCTTTTGTAACGGAGGTGCTACGATCATCAATCTGCAACTTGTCTGTTGTACCCTTCCTCCAATCTTTTGTTCTTGAGCTCCTTATCCATATGTGTTCCTTGCTGGATATCAGTGTCGTTGAAAAACATATGAGAAGGACGAGCTTTGGTGAAGTTGGAGTTGACCTTGAGCATGTGTTGTTCATGCCAATGGAACCATCGCGGAACCTAATCAGTGTGTCTTTCATACGATTTCTGCTGGCAATATTCCTTTGTTCCTGAACCTCGCTTGTCGAGATCTTCAGTCTAATTCCGAGAGTTGGTTGCATAATCCGTCTATTCGCGTGCAGAGTAATGGTTTGAGTGCGGGATGGAGTAGCTACCCTACCACTGCTCTTATCATTCGCTCTCGTACGTCGAATCAGTGGATCCAGCAATTTTACTCCGTCCACGGAAGTTAGGGGTGGCTTTATTTGCGATACCTCTACCTTCGTCCTTTGTTTCTCCGGAGTGTTCTCTCGACGATCAGGAACAACGACCCTTTGTTGGTGGTGTCGCCGGTTTCAAGATGGAGGATGAACCCTCGTTAGTGGTGTCGCGAGGATCTACGCGAAGCGAGAAGACGCAGATCACCGACCTTCCTTCCGGTACCATGAGGCGGATCTCGAGGGCGAGATACATTGTTAGTGGTGTCGAATTGTGGCATCCCGCAAAACCACTACCAGAAAATCGCGTTGAATTTGTGCATTGCATCGTCGTCATCATGTATTGTTTGTCAAAACTAATTTTGAAAACCTATTTTTTGTTTTCCAAACGCCTCGTCTTCGTTCAACACGCAAACCCCGGTCTCCGGATTATTTTTGTTTGAGTGCTATCGGTTTGCAAACGGTGTTAACAAAACAAATAAAATTTATATTATTTTTAGTGGGGCAGTCGAACTGGCCGAATGACCCGAACGACCGCCCCAGAAATTAAATCGGTCCACCTGGACACCCCAACAAATCCTAAACCTACCAACTAATCTACCCACACCCTGCCTGCCACCTCACCCGGACCAATCCTGGAACGCCACCTCACCCTCTCTCCCCCTCTACCCAATCCTAAACTGCCACTTGTCCCAGCCCTCTCCCTCTCTCTCTAAGCCACCCCCCCACTCAAGCACACACGCACACTCTCACGCACGCCAGCGCAGCACAGCCCCTAGAAACCGCCCTGCCTCGATCCCCATGCAGGACCCACCCCAGGCCCCTGTTCTTCTTCCTCCTCCCCTCCCTCTCTTCTCTCTCCCCGCTCGCTCCCCGTCCGCCCCGCTCGCACCAACCTCCCACCGCCCTCTCCCCTTTCTCTAGCTCACTGCTCGCCTGCTCAGCTGCTCACCTGCGCCACCGCCCTGCTGCCACCGCCTCCCCCGCTTCTCCCTCCCGCTTCCGCCTGCCGCTGCTCGCGCCTCACCGCGCGCCAGCGAGCCGCCTCCTCGCTGTTCTCCACCACGCCGCCTCCTCCCAGGCTCCTCACCGCCCGCTAAGGCTTCCTTCTCGCCCTGCATCGCCTCCGCTGGCCCGCCCTGGCCTGCTTCGGCCGCCGCCTGCCCACGAGCGCCTCAAGGCCAGGCTCGCCGCCTGCCTCATGGGTTGCCACGCCGGCTGGCCTGCCGCTCGCCGCCTGAAGCTTCATCCCGCCTGCCCGCTCGCCTGGCCATCGCTGCCGACACCTCCACTGCCGCCTCCCCGCCCAAGACTCCTCGCTGCCCGAGCCCCGCCTGCCTCTCAAGGCCGCGCCGTGGGCCGCAGTTGGCTGCGGCAGCAGCCGCCGCATGAAGCCTGCTCGAGCCCTCGCCTCCTTCCAGCGCGCTGCAGTCGGCCCCGCCTGGAACCGTCTTCCCTGCGGAGCCCACCCCGTCGCCCGGCAGCGCGGCCGCGTCACCCCCGTGCGTGTCTGCGTGTTCAGGGCCAGCTCGATCTTGTGCCTGTTTGGTCTCCCGGGTGGCAAGTTGTGGTTGTTCTGAGGCGATGGAGCAGGATATCCTATGAGACGAGACCGACAAATAGCGATTCAAGTTCTTCCCAACTGCTGGCACGCCAAGATCTACACCGTGTTGTAAGGCCACCGACAAGATCTCCATCCTGGACCCCGGGGACTCCCTCACGGACATCGAGCGCCAAGATCGACTCACGGATTCCGAAGCTGTTCCCGGACCCAAAGACGTCGAGACCCCTGACCCGAAGATCGATCCCGGCGCGCCCAAACCCCGTCAAGACCCCGAACCCTCTCGGATTCGAGGACCGAAGATGGCCGGAACGCCAAGACCGACTCGATGGCGCGAGCCCGACAAGATCCTCGCAACGGCAAGACCGGCTGATCCGCGGACCCGACAAGATCGGCACCGACCCGGAAGAATCTGATGCGCCCCGACGCCAACCCAAGTCCCGCTTCCGCGGATGCGACAAGACCTACCCCCGTTATCCGAGAACGATCCCGAAGTCCGAGAACAATCCGTCGAACCCTGGACCCCGAACCCCCGGATTCCCCAAGTTCGTCGAGACCCCTTAATGTGTGGACCCTCTCCCGCAAACCCTATTTTATAATTGAAATACAACTTGTCGCATAATAATTGTCTTGCATGCATACATTCATGTGGTTTGGGGGCCTTATGCCGAATCACCTAATAATTAAACATGGGGCCCATATGCGGGCAAATCTAGCCTTATATTGGCCTCATTTAAATTTCATGAGCTTAAACCGTGCTATCTTTTGCCATGCTAAAACTACATTTAAATTATGGGTAGATAAACAACTTGAACCATATAATCATTTGTCGGGACCCCTTCCCGCTTAATATGACCTAATTGCATTGCACCTTGCCATGCCATGCATCATACATGCATCATGCCGATCTTCCGCTGTATTAAATATTGCATCCGTGTTTATTCTAGTGTTTTGCTTCTTCGCGATAAGGCCGTTGAGTTGATGTGAGCTTTGCCCGATCTTGATGAACCTTCGACAATGTTTTCAAAGCAGCATCTCCCTTTCTACCTATCTTACTTTTATAGTCTTTATTCCTCCTGTTGAACTATTGCTATCCGTGTTGCGATGCTTTTCCGCACTCGTGATATACCGTGCCCTATATTGCCTTGGACACATCCTATTACTGTTGTTTGGTAGATAGTTGGACTTGCGTCGTAGTCGCTTGCTCTAGTGCCGCTATGGTCGTCAAGTGCCACGCTTGTTGATGTATTGCCGCATGTTGATGTTGGAGCTGATCATAGTTTTACTTATCGCTCACTTTAATTCCTTTAACAACTAAAATTGAAATAAGCAGAGGCATCGGTGGGTGATAGATAATATTTGGTTTCAACGCCCACTTGTGTCCCGTGAAGACCCCGAGTACTTGATACTGTTCTTGATTTATCGCTCTATCCACATCCGGAGGTATATGGGACCCCCCGAGTAGCTTGATTCAGTCTTATTTCTTGGGGCCACAAACTAGTTTGAGGTTTTATTTACGATCCTGTACTTATGCCATGCTACTTATGTATTTACGATTGTGCGAGGAGCACATCGCATCATTTAGGATCGGGACACGATTCCGCTGGTGTCGACAAGCTCGCTTTGGGTTCCCAATGTTCACTGTACCGCCCACCCAAACCTTGGGTCATCTCGAGCTAGCTTACTTGCTATGGTAGACTTCAAGGGTGGCCTCAAATATTTCTGAATCTGTGATTGTTCAATCGTGAAAGCCTCGTTGGTTTTGATTTGGTTTTTCCGAGGTTGATCGAGCGTGTGTTGCTATTGGTGCACCCGGCGGGTAAAACTTTTCTCAAAGCCGTGTCCGGATATGTACGACTTGGAGCACAGTATCTCGATCATAGACAAGCATAACTAAAGTTTATTGCTATAAATTGGACTTTATAATGACTAGTAATCAGCTTCACTATAATGGAATGGCTAAATAATACTGCCCACAATTGTTTGTTTAGTTTGTCGCTTGTGACAATGGTACCTGACTAGTAAGTATTGCAACTACAACGGAATGGCTTAATAAAGTAACAACAACTGCTGGGTTTTTGGGTTGATCTCATGCTATCTCAGATTCCGATTAGTAAGTGTCAGAACTATAACGTAATGGTTAACTAAAATTGCCCATCGCTTACTTTATCGTAATGATTATCTAAACCCGACTAGTAATTGCTGCAACGATAATCGAATAAATAAAATTGCCAAACCGTGAGTTCCTCGGTTGACTTCCTCGTTGGACTCGAGGGGAAACACCAGATGGGTTTGTTTGGTGTTAGCTTCAGTTGATCCGGATAGGTCACTCTTCTCCTCTCTCGATAACCGCCATCAGACGAGTCTCTATAGGTTGTTTAGTGCATCTTGCCGCTCGATCCACCATACCTATGTAGGCGAGGACCGCGAATTCTAGCCTCGCGTAATCTGGCCTTAGTAATCGACGCCTTCTTTTTCCTTTGCCCTTGTCGGCACCCTTTGTTTAAGGTTTTGCGATCACGTCGTTAAGGTGGTTACCCTTCCGCTTGGCCTCAAGGGTTATGGACGCCATTGGTTATTCTTCAGGGCTCTTAGCCCCATTTGCATCTTGTCCGTAGTCGGACGCTTTATCGCTTTCAAGGTGATTTGGATCTTTGTACCGTATATCTATAATCTTGACTCTTTGAGTCGCTGTTATATATATATCTGTTCTGTGGGTCCCATCGAGGACTGTTGTGTAATGTTATTACTTCGTTTTCCACCCGCACGAAAGTGCCTGGTGGGCACCTTTGAATCGTTTCTATGCGGGTTTGGCGAATTTTTCTCAAACTTGCATAGGTCTGATTCTGAGGGTGTTACAACTAGTTAAGTTATAAAACATCTCAAGCCCAAACTATTCAAGAAAGAACAAATAACATCAACCACCATTAACTAACCACAAAGATTGTTTAAACCTTAGAAAAGGAATCTTTTCTTCAAAAGTTATTCCTTTTGCCACTTTAGACAATATATAATAAATAATTAAGATCACATTACTTCATACTTTACTTGTATACTTAGGATCGATAACATTTAAGCCCTTTATAAGTGACTCTACTTATCAAGTAAAGTTTGGAGATAAACTATTAAAGTGTAAACAATTTTGAATAGCATTTCATAGATATATATTTTATTGCTGCATAAATATGTGCTGTTCACACACACTCACAAGCCCTAATAAGAAGCATAAGTGTGAAACTTATCTAAAAGGACAACACATTTTAAAGTAACCATTTCCGGAATCCAAACCCTAGAACAACGTTAGTTCCAAGATTCGCGTTTATAAAAGTGCATCTCACTACTTCTGCATAAAGCATACTGCCTTTTTAAACATTAGTCCTTACCGGACCAATGATGCTGATTTCAGATTTTGGATCTTATACTAACTCGAATACCGTGAGTGCATAATCTTGCAATCACAAAAGGCAAGTTCACACTTGCTCATGTCCTTTGTTTATTTTCTGTAAAGTATTTTACAAATCTAGTGTTGTCATCACCTGCATTTGAAAAAGATCAGAAAACACTATTTTCGATAATAATATGAGCTAAAGGTTTCCTGATCATGGACATTGGATGTTGTTAATAACGGGATCACAACATTAGTGTAATGGTGTGATGAACATTCATCCGAAGTATAGCATTACGATCAAAGTCATTGAGTTTATATTGCTATAACAACTTACGAAGTGATCCTAATCCTTAGACCATGAGATCATGTCAATCACTAACACCGGAAGAGTTTCTTGATAACATCAAATGTCACACCGTAACAGGGTGATTATAAAGATGGATTCAGAACTAATAAAGTGTTATGTTGAGGCTCATGGATCGAGAGTGGAATTTGTTCATCCCGATGACGGATAGATATACTCTGGGCCCTCTCGGTGATATCACATTGATTAGCTTGCAAGCAAGTGATTTGATCACTAGAATGTTATATCACGGGAACGAGAAAAGAGTGCATATCGGTAACGAGATCAAACTAGGTATGGAGATACCGATGATCGAATCTCGGACATGTAATATATCGTGAAACAAAGGGATTAAGATACTAGCGTAAAAAGGTTCCGACGATCACAAGAAAGTCATCGTTGAATGTGTGGGAGTCAGTATGGGTCTCCAGATCCCGCTTCTGATTATTGATCCGAGAGGGGTCTCGATCATGTCCGCATTATTCACGAACCATAGGGTGACACACTTAAGAGACACCAACATCCAATTGGAGCAAAAGTTTCATGCCGAAAGAATGAACAAGCGCAGAAATTATTTCACTAGATCAAACAAAGTTTTTCGGGTGAAATTGCATAAAGTGGTTATGCATGTGAAATGGAATTTTGGCAAGGGGTTATTTGTGAATGTTTGTCATTAAAGTAATTGACAAAATTCTGAATAAAATAAAAGAGTTTTATTTAATGATATTTTGTATTAAATTTGGTGGAAATTTAATGGGAATTTGAGTGGACTTTTGAGTGGAGGGAATTTAAAGGACTTTTGTGAGTGGAGTGTCCACCCACATGAAGAGGGGAGGGCAAGGGGGCATCCCCCATGCGCCGGCCACCCCCTGGGGGTTCCCCCCTCCTCCTATAAAAGGAGCCCCCCTCCTCACTTGTCTCTCACACCTCCTCGTGAAGGATCTCTCTCCCCCTCTAGAATTTATCCCCCATGGTCTCGGACTAGAGAGATACATGTTCCCGGTGGATATTCGGCAAGAAAGAGTTGTGCTTCCGCTGCATCGCTGGAGCGAGGAGGCGTAGGTTGCTCGGTGCCTCGAACGTGTGTGCGAGCATGGATGAGCTGCTGATTTGCGGCGCTAGGACTTCCTCTCGATCTTGAGATCGGCAAGAGAACGTCTACATCAACCACGAGTTGAACTCGTTAAGCTTTGTCGGTCTTCAAGGGTATGTTCTCTACGGATATACATCCGCCCGTTGTTTGTATCTAGTAGATAGATCTTGGTACATAGTTCACATCGTAGGAAAATTTTTGTTTTCTATGCTGCGAACCCTACAGTGGTATCAGAGCCGGATCTATGCGTAGATACTTTACACGGGTAGTACACATATGAGTATGTGGGCGATGATGATCATGTTGTTGCTCCTTTGTTTTAATTTTGGATATTGGTGGCATAGTGGGATGAAGCGGCCCGGACAAACTTTACATGTCCTCGCACATGAGACCTGTTCCACGCTTGACATGCAACTAGTTTGCGTAAGTGGCTAGCGGGTGTCTGTCTCTCCTACTATAGTCAATATCTATTTTGCAAACGAGTTGTCAACAATTTGGTTATCCTCGTTGTGGTTCATGTTCGTAGGTAAGAACGGTTCTATCTCGAAAGCCCTAAGCCACGTAAAACTTGCAATGGATAAATTAGAGGCGTCTAGTTTAGATTGTTACTGGGCTAGTGTTATGATATGGTAGTGTTGTAAGTAGAAGTATGAGATGATACTCTTACAACACACATAGCGTGTAAACTCCATAGACCTTGGATTTACACATATAGGTATGATAGTGATCATACCACGATGCACATGATAGAGATCATCTACGGGAACCATATCATTTCACTAATAAACATGTGATGTTTGATAGCATCTTATATTGCTTGTTTAGCGCTTTTTAGCATAATAAGATGATCCTCTTTAAATATCAAGATAATAATGTGTTCTTACTTTAGTATGCACCGATTATGTCTTCGCCGCCCAAGACATCACGTGATGATTGGGTGTTCTTGGATCCACGGCCATATTTCGGTGTAAAACAGTTACACACGAATACTAAGGTTCTAACTTGGCGAGCCTAGCATGTACATGGCCTCGGAACACGGACCGAAAGGTTAAGCACGAGTCATATAGTTGATATGATGCCCATTTGATGCTCGCTTTGAAGCTATACCGACTCACGTGATGATCGGACTTGGTATAGTGGATTTGGTTCATGTAATCACCAAAAGGCACGAGGATGTCGTTTTGAGTGGGAGTTCATTCGTAATATGGATTAGTTGAACTCAATCTATCATACACTTAGTCTAAACTTTACAAATTCTGTTGTAGATGGCACCACCTGCTTTTAATTTCAATGTGTTCATGGAGAAAGAGAAACTAGCAACGAACGGTAGCAACTTTACCGAATGGGCCATGAATTTGAGGATTCTCCTCTCTGCTGCACAAAAGCAATATGTGCTAGAAGTGCCACTAGGCCCCCCACCTTTAGATGATGCCCCTGACGAGGAGAAGAATGTCTATCAGACTCGTCAGGAGGACCACAACTTAGTTCATTGCGGCATATTGTATGGGCTAGAGCCGGAACTTTGAAAGCATTTCAAAAATGGCAATGCATTTGATACAATGGGTGAGTTGAAAATGATTTTCGACACACATGCTGCTGTAGAGAGCTACAACGCTCGTAAAAGTTCTTTAGTCGATGATGGAAGAGCACAGCTCCGTTAGTGAGCATGTACTCAAGATGTCGAGTTACGCCGATAAGCTTGTGTCCTTGGGAATATCGATTCCCATTGACTTAGGCATCCATCGTGTTCTGCAGTCTCTGCCACCTAGCTATAAGAGCTTCGTGATGAACTATAATATGCAAGGCATGAAGAAGTCTCTCCCCGAGCTTCTGTCAATGCTTAAAACTGCAGAAGTGGAGATCAAAAAGGAACATCAAGTGTTGATGATCAATAGGAACACTGGTTTCAAGAAAGACAAGAAGGAAAACGGAAGGGAAGTAAGGGAGGCAAGCATGTTTCCGTGCCTGAAAAGAAACCCCGAGTTGGACCTAAGTCTGATACCGAGTGCTACTATTGTAAGGGATCGCCATCGAAGCAGAATCGCCCAAGTATCTGGCAAGACAAGAAGGCCGGCAAGGCAAACAAAGGTATATATGATATACATGTTATTGATGTGTACTTGACTAGTGCTCGCAGAGCACCGGGTATTTGATACCGTTCAGTTGCTAATATTTATAACTCGAATCGGGCTTGGAACAAGCGACCGCTAGCAAGGGTGAGGTCAAGATGCGTGTCGGCAATGGATCAAGTTGATGTGATCGCCGTTAACGCTGCCTATCCACTTGCCGCCGGGATTAGTTATAAACTTGAATAATTGTTATCCGTGCTCAGACCGAGCATGAACATTGTATCTGGATCGTGTTTGATGCGAAGTGGTTATTCATTTAAATCCAAGAACAATGGTTGTTCCATTTATACGAATGAAATCTTTTATGGTCATGCACCGATGATGAATGGTTTATTTCTATTAGATCTCGATGATAATGTTACCCATATTCATAATGTTGATGCTAAAAGGATTAAACTTAATGATGATATATCCGCATATATGTGGCACGGCCGTCTAGGTCATATTGGCGTTAAACGCATGAAGAAGCTCCATTCGGATGGACTTTTGGAATCACTTGATTTTGAATCATTTAATACATGTGAGCCATGCCTTATGGGCAAGATGACTAGAACGCCGTTTTCCGGTTCAATGGAACGGGCGACAGATTTATTAGAAATCATACATTCTGATGTATGTGGTCCAATGAGTGTGTCGGCGCGAGGTGGATATCGTTATTTTGTTACTTTCACGGATGATTTGAGTAGATACGGTTATATCTACTTGATGAAACACAAGTCTGAAACCTTTGAAAAGTTCAAGGAATTTCAGAATGAAGTGGAAAATCATCGTAATAGAAAGATCAAATTTCTACGGTTCGACCGTGGAGGTGAGTATCTAAGTTACGAGTTTAGCACTCACATGAAAGAGTGTGGAATTGTTTCACAACTCACGCCTGCCGGAACACCACAACGAAATTGTGTGTCAGAACATCGTAATCGTACTTTATTAGATATGGTTTGATCTATGATGTCTCTGACGGACTTGCCGTTGTCATTTTGGGGTTATGCACTAGAAACTGTTGCATTCACTTTAAATCGGGCACCATCTAAATCCGTTGAAAAGACACCGTATGAATTGTGGTTTGGAAACAAACCTAAGTTGTCATTTCTTAAAGTTTAGGGATGCGATGTTTATGTGAAGAAACTTCAACCGGATAAACTCAAACCCAAAGCGGGAAAATGCGTCTTCATTGGATACCCTAAGGAAACTATTGGGTATTCCTTCTATCACAGATCCAAGGGCAAGGTTTTTGTTGCCAAGAATGGATCCTTTCTAGAGAAAGACTTTCTCACGAAAGGTGTGAGTAGTCGGAAGGTAGAACTCGAAGAGGTTATTGAACCTTCTCTTCAAAGTATGGCGAGTAGCGCAGCGCCGGAAGTTGTTCCGGAGTTGGCTCCACCTGTTGAAGAGGGAACTAATGATAATTATCATGAAACTCCGAAAGAGAGTACTACTGAACCTCGCAGGTCAAGCAGGACGCGTGCAGCTCCCGAGCTGTACGGAAATCCTGTCATGAATTTCATGGTTGATGAAAATGATGACCTTGCGACGTATGAAGAAGCGATGATGAGCCCGGATTCCAACAAATGGTTAGAAGCCATGAAATCCGAGATGGAATCCATGTATGAAAATCAAGTTTGGAACTTGGTGGACTTACCTCACGACCGAAAGGCCGTGGAGAACAAATGGATTTTCAAAAGGAAAACTGATGCTGATGGTAATGTGACCGTCTATAAAGCTCGACTTGTCGTAAAGGGGTTTCGACAAATTCAAGGAGTTGACTACGATGAGACATTCTCTCCCGTAGCGATGCTAAAGTCAGTTAGGATTATGTTAGCAATTGCTGCATATTTCGATTATGAGATATGGCAGATGGATGTCAAAACCGCGTTTCTCAATGGTAATATTGAAGAAGAGTTGTATATGATACAACCAAAGGGTTTTGTCGATCCTAAGGATGCTAACAAGGTGTGCAAGCTTCAGTGATCCATCTATGGATTGAAGCAATCATCACGAAGTTGGAATCTCCGCTTTGATGAGGTGATCAAAGAGTTTGGATTTGTCCAAACTTATGGAGAAGCTTGTATTTGCAAGAAAGTGAGTGGGAGCAATGTGGCATTTCTGATATTATATGTGGATGACATATTATTGATCGGAAATGATATAGATCTTTTAAACAGTGTTAAAAGTTATCTAAACAACAAATTTTCAATGAAGGACCTAGGTGAAGCGTCATACATATTAGGCATAAAGATCTATAGAGATAGATCTAGGCGCCTAATAGGGCTATCGCAAAGTACATACCTTGATAAGATTTTAAAGAAGTTTAAAATGGACGGAAGTAAGAAGGGGTTCTTACCTATGTTGCAAGGCAAGACATTGAGTAAGACTCAAAGTCCGGCTTCGGCGGAAGAAAGAGAGATAATGGACAAAGTCCCCTATGCTTTAGCCATAGGATCTATAATGTACGCCATGCTATGTACAAGACCGGATGTGTCACATGATATTAGTTTGACTAGTAGGTACCAATCGGATCCAGGTTCGAAACACTGGATAGCGGTCAAGAATATCCTTAAGTACTTACGAAGAACTAAGGATATGTTTCTTGTATACGGAGGTGAAGAAGAGCTCGTTGCTAAGTGTTATGTTGACGCTAGCTTTGACACCGATCCGGATGACTCTAAGTCTCAATCCGGATACGTATTTATCATGAATGGCAGAGCGGTTAGTTGGAGGAGATCCAAACAACCTGTGGTAGCGGGATCAACAACGGAGGCCGAATATGTTGTTGCTTCAGAAGCGGCTCAGGAAGCAGTTTGGATGAAGGAGTTCATATACGAACTAGGAGTGGTTGCAAACACGTTGGACCCAATGGTGATCTATTGTGACAACAATGGTGCCATTGACAATGCCAAAGAACCAAGGTCTCACAAGCCTTCCAAGCATATTAAGCGCCGGTTTCACTCAATCCGCGAGCAGGTCAAGGATGGAGATATAAAGATTTGTAAAGTACATACGGATCTCAATGTAGCAGATCCGTTGACTAAAACTCTCCCTAGAGCAAAACATGATCAACACCAGAACTCAATGGGTGTTACATTTATCACTATGTAACTAGATTATTGTCTCTAGTGCAAGTGGGAGACTGAAGGGAATATGCCCTGAGAGGCAATAATAAAGTGTTTATTATGTGTATTCCAAGTATATGATAGATGTTTATTTTACATGCTATAATTGTATTAATACGGAAACATTAATACATGTGTGTTTAATAAACAAATGTAAAGTTCCTAGTTATGCCTCTCTCATAAACTAGCTCGTTGATTAACAAGATGATCAAGGTTTCGATCATGGACATTGGATGTTGTTAATAACGGATCACAACATTAGTGTAATGGTGTGATGAACATTCATCCAAGTATAGCATTACGATCAAAGTCATTGAGTTTATATTGCTATAACAACTTGAAGTGATCCTAATCCTTAGACCATGAGATCATGTCAATCACTAACACCGGAAGAGTTTCTTGATAACATCAAACGTCACACCGTAATAGGTGATTATAAAGATGGATTCGTAACTAATAAAGTGTTATGTTGATGCTCATGGATCGAGAGTGAATTTGTTCATCCCGATGATGGATAGATATACTCTGGGCCCTCTCGGTGATATCACATTGATTAGCTTGCAAGCAAGTGATTTGATCACTAGAATGTTATATCACGGAACGAGAAAAGAGTGCATATCGAATCTAGATCAAACTAGGTATGGAGATACCATGATCGAATCTCGGACATGTAATATATCGTGAAACAAAGGGATTAAGATACTAGCGTAAAAAGGTTACGACGATCACAAGAAAGTCATCGTTGAATGTGTGGAGTCAAGATGGGTCTCCAGATCCCGCTTCTGATTATTGATCCGAGAGGGGTCTCGATCATGTCCGCATTATTCACGAACCGTAGGGTGACACACTTAAGAGACACCAACATCCAATTGGAGCAAAAGTTTCATGCCGAAAGAATGAACAAGCGCAGGAATTTATTTCACTAGATACCGAAACAGGTTTTCGGGTGAAATTGCATAAAGTGGTTATGCATGTGAAATGGAATTTTGGCAAGGGGTTATTTGTGAATGTTTGTCATTAAAGTAATTGACAAAATTCTGAATAAAATAAAAGAGTTTTATTTAATGAGAGTTTGCATTAAATTTGGTGGAAATTTAATGGGAATTTGAGTGGACTTTTGAGTGGAGGGAATTTAAAGGACTTTTGTGAGTGGAGTGTCCACCCACATGAAGAGGGGAGGGCAAGGGGGCATCCCCCATGCGCCGGCCATCCTCTTGGGGTTCCCCCCTCCTCCTATAAAAGGAGCCCCCCTCCTCACTTGTCTCTCACACCTCCTCGTGAAGAATCTCTCTCCCCCTCTAGAATTTATCCCCCATGGTCTCGGACTAGCGAGATACATGTTCCCGGTGGATATTCGGCAAGAAAGAGTTGTGCTTCCGCATCATTGGAGCGAGGAGGCGAGGGTTGCTCGGTGCCTCGAACGTGTGTGCGAGCACGGATGCGCTGATTTTGGCGCTAGGATTTCCTCTCGATCTTGAGATCGGCAAGAGAACGTCTACATCAACCACGAGTTGAACTCGTTAAGCTTTGTCGGTCTTCAAGGGTATGTTCTCTACGGATATACATCCGCCCGTTGTTTGTATCTAGTAGATAGATCTTGGTACATAGTTCATATCGTAGGAAATTTTTTGTTTTCTATGCTACGAACCCTACAACTATATCACCTAGGAATTAACAACCAATGTCGCCAGTGATTCTTGCGCCGTATATTACACGTTTACCATGAGATTTGGAATGGGACGGAGAAGTCAGTTGTATCTTCTTCCTATCGCATGGAGCCGGATGTGAAGGTCATGGCTGTTATCCTCGAAGCGTGCATATTAATTGGTAATTCGTAGAGGATATGCAGCATATGGGTGGGAACCCTCAACGTCCCATGATAGTTCTGGCATCTAACGGTTTGTACAAACCATTGTCGTAATCAAATATGTGGGCATGGTGTACACCAAGGAGGCATGCGAGGTCGCGAAGGGGGAAGTGATTGGCTTGGATCATCTTCTGGGCCCCACATCATGGAATTGTGGACGGGAATAAGTTGCCCGGTTGTGCAACAAAGAGTTGATCTCTCATGGGTAAAGTAACGCACCTCTGCAGAGTGTAAGAACTGTAACGTGTTACTCCCTATTCCGGGAAGGAGCTGCGAACGCGACGGGAAAGGAACTCCATGAAATTTCGGGTAAACCCGTGAAGGCTGACAGACATAGCTTTTCAGAATAAAAGCAACCTTTAAAGAAATGTTTATAAAAAAACTTGCATTGCCTATGATCTATGGTCTGTGGCTGTAGTTATAGTGCATCACACACTCCTTTTCTAGTGAACTTGCTGAGTACGCTCATACTCAAAGTATCTTCTTAACCCTTGCTAGATTCGGAAGCCGGTACAGACAACATCTACATCAAGTTATGCTCCATGACTCATCATCCAAAGCTAAAGATCTTCAACGCAGACAAGAAAATCAACATATACATCAACTCAAGTGTAGACGAAGTTATTAATTAGATAGGAATATAATCTCTAGCCAAAGAACCTAATTCTGTAGTGTATTGTAATAGCAACAATGCCAAACCCTTAGTTAAAATACTAGTCTTAATAGTATAATAGTTCTTGCGTTGTTTATCTTTGATTCTTCTCCGTAAGAAGTTCTTTCTCTCTCTTTAACCTAGAGTGTTCTCTGGATCTTGTGTAAAGAGTGAGTTGTAACCTTTAGCCATGTATTGGACCCGCTGTGTTTCTGTTGTGTCATTCTGAGGGATGTAATACTAGTGAACGGTGTTTCGTTGGTGTTATGTTAACGACTATAGTATACTACATCATGCAGTGGTATGCTGGGTCACCGCAGAATTTTAGCAATTTTTTGCATATAGAGGATGCAAAGTTGTAGATTCGTTTTAAATATGAGATTAATCAGATTTATAGAAAAATTAGAGAATATTTTTACTAAACAGTGTTGGTGCAGAAATTTTCTACTCCATATGTTTTATCAATTTTATATCATCCAAATGGATTCAACTTGGTACTTTATTAAAAACTTCAGAGAATAAACTAAAAAGAGACTCTTTTAAACTACAGCGAGAGTGCATAAAAATAAATAATCGGGTTGCCTCCGGAAAATCGCTTTCTTTATAACCATATAGCTAGGATTTACCTACTTGTTTTAAGTGATATGGAGATCATGTGATAACTTGTACCTTGGTTCCTTGGGAAGTGTTCCATGCACTTTTGTGTGGAAACTGAAATTTCATATTTCCTTCTTTTGAATCAATGATTTCTCCTGTAGTTCTCAAAATGATCTTCCCAATATTATAGGACTAGAGATTTTACTTCACATGTCCATGATAACAAAATAAACACGAACAAAAGTCATATGTAACTCAGCGATGACATCATTTACGTGTCCTAAATCATGTTTAGTTGAATCATCAGCAAATAAAAGGTCTATTGAGCATTTTTCCATAGTTTTAAATTCTAGCAATTCATATAATTCTTTTGACAAAACTGAGACACTGGATCCTAGATCTAAAATATCATGATTAATATCTTGGGGAGCCAAGCATCCCCAAGCTTTGGTGCGTGAGGGATGGAAGGAGGTGTGTCCGCGGCACGGCCCGCGCCGCCTGGATCTACCTATCCAACCAGTTGTGTCATCATGTTCCTGCTTGACTCAAGGGAAGGTGTTGTAGGTGCCTAAGTCCTGGTCACCACGCAACTATTTGCAGTGATCCTTTCAGATGCTCCTGATGCCTTGAGAACGTTCATTGGCTCGTGACTGACATAATTCTTGGCGTCCTCTCAGCTCGTTGGCAAGACTTGTCGCGTTGTCGTCGCGTTGCCGGGCCTTGTCTAGCACAAGCTCCCTGCCGAGCCCAGGTTGAGGTCTCGCTCCCGTCCAAGGTGCATTGCCATGGTACTTGGGCATTAGTTGTTTCCATTCTTGTTGTCTCTTTGTCCTCAGTGGATAGGTCGTTGCAATCCTGTATGAAGGACCAAGCTGAGTTCTTACACGTCGGTCTACTTAGCATGGCTTCCCTTCGGCTTGATGAGGCCGCCCGGCCTCTTCATGAGGTTGTTGACTCCTTGCACGACTGGTTGCTTGCGATTGGGGGATTTATGGAGAGGGCGGAAGCTGTGTTGGATCGGCTCTCTCGGTCGCCTGGCGATCCTTTGGTTGTGCCTAATGTTGGCAAAGTGGGCATGAGCGAAGCGGGCCTTTTATGGTTGTTTCTCTTCTCTTGCTAGGGCGAGCTCGGTGGTCGAGGCTACGGTCCTACAGATCATGCCTGAGCTTATGCAGCTATGTGGCGGTATGGTTCTTCCTCCTTCCGTCAAGGAAGTGAAATCTTACGCATGCAAGATCTTGGTTGTGGCTTCTCCGGCGGGTCAGGTACTTGACTTTGCTAAGAGTGGTGATGTAGATGTTGTAGTATCGCCTGAGTCTGGCAAGCATGTGGTTCCGGTGTGACATGGGTATGCCCTATGGGTGCCTATTGTTAGCCTACCCGGTCCGGCCCAGCGGAAGCCCATGAGACGATGTGCCCCTGACGACGAAGCTCGGAAGGATTTTGGGTGGCCCAAGCCCAAGAAGGAAGCGGCTCCTTGAGGAACACGGCTGACTTTTGATAGAAATTCAAAGGGAAAAACCCTAACTTGTAACCAACTCGACCTACCCCCGGGACCTGGCCTATCTATATAAATGCCAGGAGGGCACGACGAGGAGGACCAATCCACAACCCTATCATACACACCGCCAGATCTCATCTGCGCAACCCTTGTAACCTTCGACTTCGCCATTAATCAAGAGCAGACAAGCAGGAGTAAGGTTTCCCTCTGAGGGCCCGAACCTAGGTAAATCTTGTGTCTCATGTTGCTTGTTTGCTAGCCGTTCTGCGATCTCCAGCGTCCCCTCCTTCTCCAAAACCCAAGTCCATAACAATTAGCATTGATGAGTCGAACCCTTGTCACGGTGCCTGGAGCTATCGTCGCTAGAGAGGTTTGCGATTTTCTCGCCACTTTAACTACTGCCTACCCTGGATCCAACAGAAGGGCATCTGCAGTTACGTGATGGGATCCCCCAATGTCATGTCATGGCATGTCTTTGTCGGCACGATGTAGGGGTGTCATGTTGGGAGTGTTCTTTCATGTCACGTTGTCTAAAGTGGATGTGCCGCTTTGTGGTATCTCGTGGCTATAGTGAGTGTGTCATATTGTCCAATGCCTGTTAGGCTTGGTCGTGGGGTTGTTGGTGTGCTGTTTGTGGTGGTTTGGTCCTATTATTATATGTTTTCTCCTAAAAGCTGGGCACTCTCTTCTTAATTAATGGACGAGGCAAAGATTTTGCCTCCGTTTAAAAAAAGTTATTTCCCTCTCGTTTCGTCGATAGGTTGAAGGACGAAATTCTTGTTGTTGTTCTCGTTCATAAACCAAAGGATTTGGATGCTCTCGCATGTCTCGCTCTTTTGCAGGAAGAGACGTGGGAAATTTGGCGGCAGAAGGACTCTCGCCTGTCGGAGGCACTGTATTACCCGTAGGCGAGCTACCGATCGACACCAAGAATGGCAAATTTGGTTGATCAACCTTTTTCGACATCGACAAGTTATTCCCCGACATCTCGTTTGACGCCAATGTCGGAGGACAAGCGCCAACTGATCTCGCCATGCTAAACCCCCTTACCACCTCGACAAGGCCACGAAGACGTGCTAGACGTCCCCTTGATTAGACCATGCAAGAGTAGATCAGAGGAGAAACAACTGATGTTGATTTGAATCGGAGAAAAATGTCTTTCGCCGTCGTGGTCGTCGCCGAAATTCAAAACCCTAGTTGCCTATGTACTCCATCGGTTCCACAATATAAGCATTTTTAAAGTACTTTTGTATATTTTGGTAGTTAGTGTTTGATTAGAAAGTGTGTAAAAAGAAATGTTGACTGGCTGTACAGCCGGTTGTCAACGAAGTCTTTTCCTTAAAAGAAGACAAAGAAAATCTTACGCCAGCAGTATTAAATTCCTAGAATACAAAGAGAACCTGAAAAAGGGCCGAAATGAATACTCGAGCTCCCACGTCCGGGAAAATACTTTCAGCGAAACGGTGCAAAGGCCAAACAGCTAGCCTTGAACCGACTTGGGCCCTCCAGCAACAGCAGCACCTCTCGCCTCCAGGAGATCATCGACCAGACGACGCAGATCACGGTGCGAGGATCCTCCTTCCGCCATGGCGGCGTGAGCCTTCGCGGCGAGGCGCATTACCCTGTTTCTCGCCGCGTCCCCTGGTCCTCCAGGACACATGAATGCCATCAGCGCCCGTGCCACAGCTTCGGCAGGGACTATCTCGTTTTCTATGTGCCGCGTGCTCCGTATGCCGGCGCCGTGCGGCCACAGCCGCTGCCCGATCCCGAGGACGTCCGTGACCAGCCTCTCGGTGATGAACTGCTCGAACACCATCGGCCATGTCAGCACCGGCACGCCCGCCGCCACCGTCTCCAGCACCGAGTTCCACCCGCAGTGCGTCACGAACGCGCCCACCGCGGGGTGGCCCAAAATAGCCGTCTGTGGAGCCCAGGCCGTGACGACCATCCCCCTGTCTCCGACACGCTCCTCCCACCCCTCCGGCGGAGTCCACGCTTCCGACCTCACCACCCACAGGAACGACTCTCCCGAGGCCTCCAGCCCGAGAGCGAGCTCCTGCAGCTGAGCGTCCGAGACAGGGGCAAAGCTTCCGAAGCATAGGTACACCACCGAACGGGCTGGCTTCGAGTCAAGCCAATCGATGCAGTGCTGCGAGTCGCCGGCGGAATCCAGTGATGGCGATGGGCGCAGCGAGACAGGCCCTATGAAGTAGGCGCGCTTCACGTAGCCTTCTCTCATGTGCAGCTCGCAGTACTCCTGCTCCAGATCCGACGACGTGTTCACGGCGAGGCCGAAGCAAGCGGCCTGCGCCGCGTAGAACGTGTTGGTCATGGAGTAGTCCACCTCCTGCTTCTTCCTCAGGAACTCCGGCAGCTCGGTCCTCGGGATGCGGACCGGAGGGCCCGGAAACCGGGGCACCACGGCGACGTCGGGGTCGCTGCTCGCGACGTCCGCGACCAGCGCGAGGTGGCGCATGGCGAGCGACGAGAAGGCGCCGACGACCTTGAACGTGACGCACGGCACGCCGAGCTCGGCCGCGACGCGGACGTTCCACACGAAGTGCACGTCGGTGACGAGCGCGTCCGGGGCCTGCTCCCGTACCAGCGCCTCCTGCACGGGCCGCATCAGGGTGTCGCTGAACGCCGCGACGTCGATGCGCCACGAGTCCGCCGGCGCCGCGACGTCGATGCGCCACGAGTCCGCCGGCGCCGCTCTGCTAAGGTTCTCGACGCCCCTCGGGAGCCCGTCCACGGCCGGGAACGGGTACGTCGCGATCTTGACGGGGATGGTGCTTCCGGCTGCTGGGTCATGCTGTCTGCCGTAGTGTCGTTCGAGCAAGGACTGGACGATGGACACGTTCGCCGGCGTGACCGCGACCGTCGCCTCTACGGCGACGCTGGGGCTACCGGCCGCGGCGAGGCGAATGGCGAGGTCAGTGAAGGGCTCGATGTGGCTGGTGGCGAAGAAGGGGATGAGCAGGACACGCAGCTTCTTGCTCCTGCTGCTGCTGCTCCTTGTGGCGGTGGTGGTAGAGGCCATTTTCTGCTTGGGCTATGACTTGCTTGTTTGTGGTTAGTCGATTATGAGGACGCGTTTAAGTAAGTGATGAAGATGATGTTGGACTTCGTTATTCTTTTCCATATGCAAATCTATCACGGGAGCTGGTTACCTACCAATGCACTAAGAAATGCATATTGATGATCAATTCTACTCATTGTTAATTCAGTAGCACACTACCACAAACCCAAGAGCATGGTCAGTATGGGATACACGTTGCTGTGTCCTGCAAACAGCAATTAGAATACACAACAGAACAGAGGCACGTAGAACTCGAGGCAAATTAACTATTCCATCCGGTTTATATTAATGCCTTTAACTTTATCTAGATATATGTGGTTAAGTATTTTTTTTTCTCAAGATTCCACCGATCTATTGATAACCAATCAATAGCAGTACAAAGAGTTCCAAAGAGTTCCAACAGTAGTAAAAATTATAAATAAATCACTGTACCTTCTAGCGACGACTACAAACACTAGCACGAGCCGAAGAAGCGTCATGGTCCTCGTCCCTCCATCACCGGAGCCGGACAAAGCTTGTCGTAGTAGAACTTGTTGTAGTAAGTATTTAGACTAGGTACATTCGTATTTAGACAAGTTGAAAGTTATGAACCGGAGAGAGTATGTATAATATCATGCAAATAAAAGGGAGTATGTATAATACAGTCCGCATGGGCACGCCTCGAACCTCCCTAACGATTACAGATAGTGCGATGCCATCGGTAGTGGAAGTTTTACTAGTACCGAGATTACTAGACCAAATCAGAGATGCAACTTTTATACTTCATCATCCAAATTCCAAATGTTCCACACAAATTACTACAGCGGTAACAGAGCGAAAAGCCGGAGCTGATTAATTTACAGGGTATTCTCGATTCGCCTAACTGACATGCGATTCCAGAGAGACCTGCTCATTTGGATGCTAGAATGGTTTAGCACGGCTAAGGCTGAGGGGATTGAAATAGTTATGATGACGCTGTATCAGAGTTGGCTTGTTAGGAATGAGGTGAGGGAGTCCAAGAAGATTGAGGATCCGGTTAGCATTGCCAAATGTGTCACCTGCCTGCTTGAGGATCCAGTTAGCCATGTCCATACACCAAAGCCCGTGCTTGCCCCACCAGCAGCGGAGAAATGGGCCAGACCTGATGAGGGGTGGCTGAAGATCAACGCTGACGGTGCTATGCTGCGTGATTCGGAGGTGTGGTCATCCGCGACCATGATGGGCGCTTCATTGCTAGGGCGAGCCATTTTTTCCCCTCTCTACTTGATGCCGAGGATGCGGAGCTGCAAGCATGCAAGCGTGCCATGGCGTTAGCCAAGGAACTGAACTTGCGGAAGATCATCTTGGAAACGGACAATGCTTCAATGGGCACGGAGAAAGATATGTCGATGCATGGCATGCTGGTTGAAGAGATAAAGAGGGATCTTCAGGACCTTGACGACGTCACGGTAAGGTGGGCAAGGCGTACGGCCAATCGAGTTGCTCATGTGTTAGCTCACGAGGGTTGTGGTTTAGAGATTTTTAAGACTTGGTTTTCAGTTCATCCGGATTGTATTGGGAACTGTTTAGCCCAGGATGTAGCTGAGGTTTAATAAAGCTCAGTAATTTTCCCTAAACCTAAAAAAAAACTAACGGAATGGCCATCATGTCCCAGTTTTAACCAAACGCAACTTCATGACCATAACGCCCATGCAAGACAACTTCATGACCAACGTTAAATACACAGAATTTGCACCGGCTGATGTATTCAAACCTATCAAAGTGACAGATAGTAATTTGTTTTACGATGGGTAAGTGAACCTAGGCCTAGCCCAAATGTCTAGCAAGGTGCTAATTAACTGCTTGGGGGTCCATCTAAACCTCCAAGTCACAATTTTGTTCTAGGATGGGTAACTTTGCCTTTTCCTTTGTATCTGGTAGTATCATCTTACATTCAAGGATCCGACAAATACGTTTCAAATTACTCAATTTGAGTAGCAATTTCTGCAGAAGCACCACAGAGAGACGACACATGAGACATCAATGACAATCATGAAACCACACCGAGCAAGGAAACATGGTCCAAAATGTCCCCTATCACCTATATAACCAATTTGAACATGGGCACTAAAAAGAATAGTGGCTCTAAAATTCTAAAAATTTAGATCCTCTATGTACCAAATCTGACAAGACTCCCTGGAAAAATAACTCCCCAAAGGAAAAAAAAAAGACAATAGTGAAATGCACAGTTACAAGCCACGGCTTATCGAAACAATCAACAGAAGGTGCTTGCTCAAGGTCGCCAATAGATTTTCCTCACGAAGAGTAGCTCCCAGAACCAACACAGCAAGCTTAAGCAACGACAGCAGGTCCCTATTTCAACAAAAGAGAAAAAATAGAGTTGGAGCATGAGAAAGAACAAAAACAATGTTGTGACAAGGTAAGCCAGCAATTAAGACTTATTAATGCATACTAATTGGCTTAAAATGGATTTTTGAAAGCACATTTATGATTATAAAAATCAATCTTTCAGAATGCCATTTAGGTTAGCCAAGAGCTAATAAAGTCATACTGCCATTATCACAACATCACATTCCACAAATATAGATGGATAATGTGGACATAAAACCCTAACATGAAACAGTCAAATTGTTGCTTTGCTTTTTTGGTGTTTTCTTGTCCGTGCCCTTGGTTGAGAATTTGTTTCAGTGACTGTTCTTTTAAATCAGGATCAGGGCTGAGTCTACTATGCACAGGCAAAAATACAATGTTTGCTTGGTAATTTTCAGGAGAACAGAGTAACCCTTAATGGGAACAAATCGTGTGCAATGCTCGAAGTCTAGAACCATGATCAGTTAGCTCCCAATTCTGTGCACTGGCAACAGCAGGATGGTATTTCAATCATATGTAAATTGGCATGCCTACTATCGATAATGAAAGTGAAGTTCTGCTTCATCACAGTCTGGATCAAAAAAATGCAGAATGCGGCTCTTAACCGTTGCTACATGTCTTCAATATCACGGCTTATGAGCTTATCTAGGTCATTAGTTGACCCAGTAAAATTACTATTGACTTACTTTGGCTGATATATTTGACACGGCTAATTGGAACTTTTCCCTTGTTCTTGAGCCAGCAACATGACCAGCCTTGGCAACTTTGCTGAAGGCCCCATTCAGCCAGCTTGTTCCAGCAGACACATACCTACAAGTAGGGGGGAAAATAGCAAAGGATCAGCGATACAAGACTTAAGTACACCTCTGTTTGGGATTATTAGTCCTAAGGGCCAAGTTGCTAATACCAAGACACTTCATAACTCTCTCATTAATATATGCATGCACCAATAGTGTTACATGCAAAAGAGAAATAAGAGGAAAATGAGAACATGCATTGGACAAGAGAGACTAATAAATGAGATAGCCCTTATAATCTCAAACAATATAAAAAAGCTCTTAGGACTAATAATCCCAAACAGAGGTAGTATATCACATCATAAAGGACGCCATCTGTTGTTACCCCAGAGGTGTACTTGTGTCACAAAGGTCCAAGATTTCATCAAGATACATTAAAAGCAAGTCTGACCTTGCACATACTTTCTCACCAGCTAATATAAAACACACATACAAACCAATGAATTGAACAATAGCAAAAGCATGTCAAAGAGATACCTGTTGGTTTTCACAGCAGAGCCTGTATCATTTAGCTTGCGCTCTGCAGCCAGCAAAGCAGCCATTGTTTTGTCAGAAACATGCAACCTTTGGTCCACAGTTTTCACCTTTTCATTTACGACTGATATCCCAGTGTTTAACTTCTCTGAAAGGCCAACACGCCTATCAAAGGAATTGATCCTAGCTGTTGCGTTGGCCCTTAATTGATGTTTCTCGTCGAATGATTTAGCTTTGTTCACAGCATCTTGTCGAATTGCTGACCCCCTTGCAATCACAGTTGTCATGACATCATGGGCCTTGCTCGCATAAACTCGGCCACTAGTGGGACTTGCATTGGCCTACATGATACAATCATACATTTTTAATCAAGTACCAACAATGATCCACTACAATAACACATACGCAGGTAGCCTAAGGTTTCCATTTTTTCTCTCTAGGGCATATATTCACTCTGGCCCCTGATTGATGGGAAGTTCATGATATAACAACGAGGGGAAAGAAACATAAATGTACTGGTATTCAAAGGTACCTCAGTAGGTTCTTCCAAATCTGCAGTAGGAGCTGTACTTGTCACCCCATTGGCCACAAGTTGCTGCATGATTTCAAAAATAAATATCTCTGTGGAAAAAGAAGGATCAACAGAGTAATGCCATGTATGTAACATAAATTACTCAAACAGTGCACCTGCTCATTAACAGGGATGTAGATGTAATCTTCAGCAGAGGTTATGTTCACAACTCGATCCACGATTGTTGCTCCCTGAAAAAGGAAAATATCAAATATTGTTCATGCTGTTTCAAGCTAGCATGCACAGAAGAGGCTTTATCCAACACTTATTTGTTTTTGCAATTCTGTGGATCTACGGAACGTAGTGAGTTGTAAAACAAAGTGAGAAGAGACATGGTGCTAATTTACAGACTACAAAGGACCATCATCCTGTCAACATGTGCACTGGACGACATTGTATGAGGGGAGCGAGGCCCCTAAAATTGGAGCAAGGGCATATTCACATAAAGAAATAACTGATATGTTTGTTACTTAAAGGACAAAACAGAATCACAAAGTCAAAGAGTTACAGCAGGAAACTCATATAATATGCAGCTCGCCCTGTGCCAATCAGAGCAGCCATTAAGATACTGAATTATATTATTTTCTTTTCCTTTACTCAAACATGGCCAATGACCTCCTAAATGTTTACTTAAAACTAGAGATGATATCTAGTGTGTTTCCATCATATTTCCAGTTCATGAAGATGAAGGACATGGCATTACGTCATATTATCAAATAATTTTAAAAGGCAATGAAATTCAAGTGCAAATTTCAATTGAAAAGATCAGCCTCAACACACACACAGTTGATAGTGGCATCTTTTTCAAAGTTTTGACATGTTGTCTATTGTGAAAGAGGCTCACAGTGCAAACAGAGTGCACTCAGACAGAAAACGACTAGAGTGAATATCCGGTTTCGAAACCATTCTAACTCGTCGCAAGTTCTACATCCATATCAACACGCCAGTTGTCCCTAAGTGTAGTGTATCACAACGATAACACCCAAAAGCATGTTCCTAACATCCTTTCCAGCCGAGAGAAGGCTTCAACAGTGCAGATATCAACCGACACAAAATTAGGCTCTCTGCATAGGCCACGACAGCAGCAGATACCTAACTACACTATTCGCGCAATAATAACGGCACCCAGAATCAATCATTCAATACCCCAATTGCAAACCCACCACCAGAACCAGACTGGAAAGAGAAATTCATGCACTCTACAGACAGACGAAACAATTCGGCAGCGCTGAAAAAAGGCGTACCGAGAGCAGCAGCGCGATCTCGAGGGCCTTGGGATCCTTGAAGGTGACGTAGGCCGTCCTCCCCGCCGTCGCCCCGTCACTGGCCAGAACCCAGAAACCACAATGCGGTTATAGAAAGGGGGCAGAGAGGGGGGGGGAAAAGCACATGTGAAGGTATCTTATGGATGCGGCAGCGGAGGCAACGGGACAACTCACAGCCTGATGTCGACGTGCTCGATTTCGCCGGAGAAGGAGAAGAACTCGCGCACCTCGCGCTCCCCGGCCAGATCTGAGATGTTCCGCACCCGCACCGTCCGCACCGCCCTCCTCCCGTCCTGCGACCACACCGCCCACGGACACGAACCGTCAGCGAACCCCCACGCCCACCAAAAGCAGCAAAAACACCACCGCCGCCGCGCGGAAGAAGAGGAAAAAACAATGGCAGCATATCACTCACCTCCATGGCGCGGCGCCGGGAAGAAGAAGGAGAAGGAGATAAAGCGACGAGACCGAGAGGCAGGCCGCGAGTCCGTCCGGTAGGCACGAGGAGGATCCGCGGAGGAGGAGCAGCGGGCTGGCAGGCAGGCAGGTGGTGGTTGAGTACTGGGTAGGGTTTGGTGCTCGCTCGGGCAGGGCAGAGGGGGGATTTGTAATGGCGTGCGCGGCTCCAGTTGCGAGTACTTTTCTCGAGCTGTTCGCTTGCGTGCGTGTGCGTTGGTCGTCGAGAAAGGCTGATAAAAACGAGTCGGACCGAACGCCTCCTACTTGGCCCGAACCCGAAATACCTTTCCTACCCTCATATTGAGGAGCTTATTACGAGCATAGGCGCGGGGGCTGGCCACGGGGAGAGAGGGGTAGAAGCGTCAGTCCGCGAGGCTGGTCTCACTTGGGCGACATGCTGGATGCCGAGTTTGCTTCGCGGCGGCGCCACCTCTCCTGACCTGACCCGACCCGTGAGATTAGCCGTAGTTTAATTCTGTTCTCTAATAAAAAGCGATTAATTAGCGACCCAATAATGACGCGGCATCGGCTGGACCAGTGGGGGGGATTAGTCTACGGTTGGGCCGGGAGCAGTGGAGTAGTCTTGGATGAGATGGGCGCGCGCGGGTCGGGAGGGAGGGAAGGGTCCACTGGCTGATTTCGATTTGATTCGGTCAAGTGTCGTGTCGTGGTGGTGGTTACCCAGGCCCACGGACAGCTCGGCTCCATGTGGCTCGTCCATCCGTCAATCTCTCCCTGCCCCTGCCCCTGCCCCGCAACGGAATGTTGACAAGACCCTTTGCCTTTGCGTGGAGGAGCATGTGAGCCTACTACTGTCGCTGGTGGTGGGTGGCCAGTGAGTGTGTTCCTCCCCCTTTCAGGTAGTTTTCAGCTTCAGTGAATGTCCACCTGTAAAGAGAGTGAAACATCGGATGGGTTCCTTTTTTCTTCCATGACGAAATAGTTATGTCGAGTCTATCCGTTCCGGGTAGGGCATTCATCACGCTCCTCCTCTCTCTCTCTCTCTCTCGTGACATTGATGTGGTTCTTGGATGAACACCTCCCGGACTTTGGTGCACACAACCAATGATCCTTGCACTTTGTCGAAGGTCTACCGTGGTCGTGCACAAGAGTATTCTCATCACCTAAAATCCACGGCTTTGCCAAGTTGAACTATTTGACACGAGATAACAGAATAAGATCAACTCTTCAAGAAGAAAGTGAACTTTAAAATGTTGGAAACCATGAAAATGGAACAACTTAGAATGGTAAATGCGTAGGTAGCGCCGACGTTGCCCGAAAAGCACGAAAGAGGAACCGATATACAAAACTAACATGAGTTTCCGCCAATGTATTTTGAAGGGTTTTTCCTTGTGGTTAGGTTTTCCCTGCCGCCTCGAGTCCTTATTCGGCCGTTAAGTTTACATATTCAGCTTGGATACTTGGAACACAATACATGTGGATTCCATGAATAATGGCATAGTGATTTTAATGCTTTTATTAGTCCTCTTTGTTACTTTGTTGATGATTATTAATAGATTGATAGAATTTTTGAAAAAAAAATATCATAATGAATTTTGCGAAGTGATAGCTTTTTCGTATTGAGGGTTTACCAAAATTGGGCCTGTTTTTTCATATAATGCGTCAGGCCCAATTTTACTGCCAAACCGGAAGAAGCAAAGCCCGCCGTTCTGAAGGCCCAGTGAGATAACTACGTGGGTCACACAAGGACCAGAAAACATTTCAGCCCAAGCCTTAACGGAAGCAGAGGAGCGCCACGCCGCCGCATCCTCCCCCTTCCCCGACGCCGGCGTCGCCCCCCTCTCCTCTTCCAGCCATGCCCGCGCCACAGCAGTAGAGCCCAACTAACAGTAGCATGCGCCGCGGCTTGCGGCGCGGGCTGGGCATCTTCCTCGTCCCACTCCCTAGCCCACTCAGCCGGCCGCCGCCGCCGCCGGTCCCTCTCGCGGCTCTCCTCCTCCTGCCGCGCCGCCTCGATGCCTTCTCCCTTCGCTCCTTCTGCAGCTACGGAGGTGGCCGCGCCGTCGAACAGTTCTCGGACGACGAGTACGACCACGAGTACGAGGACCACCGGGTACTCACACTGCACCGCACAGCCATCTCTGTTGCTCGCAGCGAAATACTTCCTTACTTTTGTTTCGTTTCGTCCGCTGCCTCACACCAAATGCTAATTGCAGCCGTCGTCGTCGGTGGCGAACATTGACGAGTGGAGGTGGAAGCTGAGCATGCTGCAGCGCAATGCGGAAGAGCAGGAGATCATCTCCAGGGATCGGAGGGACCGCCGAGACTATGACCAGATCGCCAACCTCGCTAAGAGGATGGGGCTCTACAGGTTCTGTACTGTAATTGTACCTAGCCCCTGTTCTTAACTTCTTATATGCAACCACTGACTCTGCGGTGTCGCGCTGCCTCCTCTGCGGGATAACAGTGAGCTGTATGGGAGGGTTATTGTTGCGAGCAAGGTCCCATTGCCGAACTACAGGCCAGACCTTGACGACAAGCGTCCCCAGAGAGAGGTGAGTCCATGTAACCCAATGGCAAGATCAGACATCTTTCTCTGACTGTAAATGCATGTCATCTTAGTGATGTGTTTGCTGTGCATGAAAACAAACAGGTGGTGATCCCGCTAAGCTTGCAGAGGAGGGTTGAAGGACTTGTGCAGGAGCACCTTGACCGTGCGCTCTTGCCATTTAATAACGACGGTGACAAGACAGAAAGTGGTTCTGAGAAAGCCGAGCTTGTGAACTTGGATGAGAAGCAGGACCCTCTGCTTGACCGGTCGGTCATGGAGAAGATCCTTCAGAGGAAGAGTATTCGGATGCGCAATTTTCAAAGAAGTTGGCAGGTATGATTAACTCTAAAGAGTATCTGAATGCCACGTAGCTTTATTTATGTTAGAGGAAAGAAAAAAAATGAGGATTTACAAAAAATAAAAAACCTTCTGCAGCATTTCTCAGGTGTTCATTCATATTTCTTTATGCGAACTGATAATCCATGGACATGTCGGATGATGCGTTTATCTGCTTGTAATAACAGGAATCACCTGAAGGTGTTAAGATGGCAGAGTTTCGGAAATCACTCCCAGCATACAAGGAAAAGGAAAGGCTTCTAGCAGCCATTGCACGTAATCAGGTACACACTGTCTGGGAGGAACTTATGAGATTTTTGCACTCATTGGAACACGTTTCACAATTCCTTTCCGTCCTTCTATTTATTTGAATATTCGTGTGCAATGCCAGGTTATAGTTATTTCTGGAGAGACAGGGTGTGGCAAGACAACGCAGTTGCCTCAATTTGTGATGGAGTCAGAGATAGAATCTGGCCGAGGTGCCTTTTGTAACATAATCTGTACACAGCCACGAAGAATATCTGCAATGGCCGTTGCAGAAAGAGTATCCACGGAAAGAGGAGAAAACCTTGGTGAATCGGTAAGATGGGACTCTTGATTTGCTACCTTCTGTTTTTGTAGCCCATCTCCATTGTAATTTTTGGCATACAACACTAGTTTTTTTAATAGGTTGGCTACAAAGTTCGATTGGAGGGAATGAAAGGAAAAGATACGCATTTACTTTTCTGTACCAGTGGTATTTTACTGAGACGATTGCTGAGTGACCGAAATTTGAATGGAGTGTCTCATGTATTTGTTGATGAAATACATGAAAGAGGCATGAATGAAGGTTGGGTCTCATATCATCTCCTTTGCCTTACTAAGATTTCATTTCCCTTTCAACTCATGGCAATAGTTAACTTATTATCGCCTTGGTCTGTCAGATTTCTTATTGATCGTTCTAAAGGACCTATTGTCACGACGCCCTGATTTGAGGTTGATATTGATGAGTGCTACTTTAAATGCGGAACTGTTCTCAAGTTATTTCGGAGGAGCTCCAACTATCCACATTCCTGTGAGTTGTTATTTTGTCAAATGTAAATTTGTGTCACACTGTATGTACATAATGCTTGTCTGCTAGCTTGTGTACCTCTGGTACAACTGTACGTGATCTTACATCCGTTGCATTCTTCCCTTGAATGGTAATTCAGGGATTTACACATCCAGTGAGGGCGCATTTTCTGGAAGACATATTAGAGAGGACAGGCTATAAGATGACGCCAAGCAATCAACTTGACGATTACGGCCAAGATAAAGTCTGGAAGACTCAGAGACAGCTATTGCCTAGAAAAAGGAAAAATCAAATTACTACACTTGTCGAGGTACTTGTTCTGTATAGAGATTAATGATCACAATTATTGCTCAACATTCTTGAGATATTGTTATTGTACTATGTAGGATGCTCTTCAAAATTCAAACTTTGAAACCTACGGCTCAAGGACACGTGATTCTTTGTCAAACTGGAATCCTGATTGCATAGGGTTTAATCTCATAGAGGCTGTTCTGTGCCACATATGTCGCAAAGAGCGACCTGGTGCAGTTTTAGTTTTCATGACCGGATGGGATGACATTAGTTCTTTGAAAGATCAACTAAAAGCGCATCCACTGTTAGGTGACCCCAATAGAGTGTTACTGCTTTCATGCCACGGTTCCATGGCTACTTCTGAGCAGGTAATTAATCCTATTTTTTGCATTTTTTTTATCGAGCCGAGATTTCTTTGTGATGCCAATTGTGTCATTGGATCTGAGACACCTCTTCTATTGCCTTGTATATACACAGATTCATCTTGCTTACTAGTTCATTGATGTGCATATACCATTATATCTTCATCCTATCATATGATCTGTTGCCATTCACTTTTTTTTGAGAAACGCATCTAAATTTAATATTATGTTTTTCCGCAGAGGCTAATATTTGATAAGGCACCTCCTAATGTTCGGAAGGTAGTACTTGCCACTAACATGGCAGAAGCAAGTATTACAATAAATGACATTGTTTTTGTCATGGATTGTGGAAAAGCAAAGGAAACCACATATGATGCTCTAAACAACACTCCCTGCCTACTCCCCTCATGGATTTCAAAGGCTTCTGCCCGCCAGGTATGCATACCTTCGACTTTTTTGGTCTCTTCTTTGGTCAACAGCACTTCTCTTCGACTCAATCTTTTGTAAATGTACATACTTGGACCCACGAACACAATCTTTTGTCCTTAACTAAAGCATTGCTTACCTTCTGTATGTTTTGTGTAGACCAGTGAACTCTTTTCTCAGCTGAGTTATGTATCAATGTGTTATTATCTTTGACCGCCTATTTGTCAGCTATTTACCATTTTTTTATGATTTGCGTGTATGAGGCTATGATGGCATCCCTTAATACGAGGTTTCTGGCCATTTAAGATCACAACTTGAAGTCCATTGGTTTATATCTAGCCCAAAGGATTGTTTTTTAGCAGAGCTCCATAATTTTCTTTCGCTCGCTTAATCATGTTATTCCTCAACAAGCATGTCCATGTCCCATTCTTCTCATGAAGCTGTTTTAGTCAAGACATCCTTCTATTCTGCTTTGGTGGTCAATATTTACTTACCGTTGGTTACAAGCAAGAAATTTTCTTAATAATGAACACCCTTTTATTTGTATAACAGTGACTATAACCTCTTGATTGCGCTATGATCAAACTCAATACTTTTGTTAAGAAAGCATTGTTATTTGCTATAATTCTTATGTTTTCCCTCAATATCTTCATGCAGAGGAGGGGCAGAGCTGGTCGTGTCACACCTGGAGAATGCTATCATCTCTACCCTAGATGTGTATATGATGCATTTGCAGAGTACCAGCTTCCGGAGCTTCTTAGAACTCCTTTGAATTCACTATGTTTGCAGATAAAGAGTTTGCAGGTTGGCAGCATTGGGGAGTTTCTATCAGCTGCTTTGCAGCCTCCAGAACCGCGAGCTGTACGTGTTGAAATCACAGTTCAGCATTTGGATATTCCTTTTCTTTCTTTGCCTTTGAGTCTACATGATTTAGTTCTATCTTGTATCTTTTGACATTTCCTGGTCTCTTACACAGCCTGTAACTCTACGAGTTATTGTCGTAAGTAGTAAAGGGTTCAGTTTTATCCTTTCTAATTGTTCTCTGATCACATGATAAATATGTAGGTCCAAAATGCAGTGGAATTCCTGAAGATGATTGGATCATTAGATGAAAATGAGAACCTTACTGATCTAGGTACATCTTAAATTCTTGCTTTTCTGCAAACTCTACAGAAACGTTGGCACTGAAACATATCCAACTTTGTAGGAAGATACCTCTCCATGCTTCCAGTTGATCCAAAGTTGGGGAAGATGCTTATAATGGGTGCAGTTTTCCGTTGCATTGACCCTGTACTCACTGTCGTCGCTGGATTGAGTGCCCGGGATCCTTTCCTGTTGCCACAAGACAAGAAGGATGTATGGCTTTAACTTCCACTTTCTGTCTATACCTTAATTACTAGTTTTGAAATGATTCTCTTCCGTTTTAGAAAAAGCTGGGAAGATCGTGCATTGACTATGTTTTGTTCATTCCCCAACCCTTTTGTTTCGTTCAACTAAGGCTTAGTTTGAAGTTCTGCAATTATTATTAGTTGGCAGGAACTGCGAAATCAAGATTCTCAGCAAAAGATTATAGTGATCATATGGCCCTTGTCCGAGCTTATGAAGGATGGAAGGATGCTGAGAGGGAAGGATCTGGTTATGAGTACTGCTGGAGGAATTTCCTTTCTGCTCAAACACTACAAGCCATTCATTCTCTTCGAAAGCAATTCAGCTATATCTTAAAGGATGCTGGCTTGATAGACTCTGATGCAAATACAAATAACAGTTTGAGCCATAATCAATCATTAGTCCGCGGTGTCATTTGTTCTGGGCTTTTTCCTGGGATATCATCTGTTGTGGTAAACAGCCGCCAACAATTTCCATTTCAGTTGTGTTAAAACCGATGACAGTTCAGTTAATTCTTCAGCATTCCTTTGCAGCATAGAGAAAACTCGATGTCTTTCAAAACCATGGATGATGGCCAAGTTCTTGTTTATGCTGTAAGTGCATACAGGAGCGTCCTGAGATGCTCATCTACAACACCCTGTTTAATACATCATCTTTCAGACATGTTGATATCTGAGTACCCTGACATTACGGTTTATTCAGAATTCCGTGAATGCAAAGTACCAGACCATCCCCTATCCATGGCTGGTCTTTGGTGAGAAGGTGAAGGTAAATGCGGTCTTCATCCGTGATTCAACTGGAGTATCAGATTCCATACTGATCTTGTTTGGTGGTGCTGTTACAAAAGGAAGCGTGGTATGTTGAATGTTCTGTCAAATGCTTTGTTTTCATATTTTGCATTTCTTGTTATATGCTGATAATGCCTTAACTTGTGTCTTATAGGCTGGGCACTTGAAGATGCTCGATGGTTACATTGATCTATTTATGGATCCCAGCCTGTCTGAGTGCTACTTGCAACTTAAAGAAGAACTCGATAAACTTGTACACAAGAAGGTAATTTATGCAGCCAATTAATTTGAAAGGTGTTCTATAGATTTTAGTTCACAAAATATTTATCTGAGTCAAAAAATGTAAGATATTTAGGCACCAAATTACATCCCTCCACCATTTCTAGTACTAGCTAGCAAGAAAAGACTTACCTCTGAATGAAGCATGTGTTACTTTATAATATATGCCCACCAATAAGAAATAAAATAGAAAGTTGTTGAGCATTGGTTTTACTTTTTTTTTTACCATCATATCTTAATCCTGCGTATAATTTAGCAATGCTTCCAAATCCAGCTTGAAGACCCAACCTTCGACATTCACAAGGAAGGCAAGTACATCTTATTCGCTGCACAAGAGCTTGCTGCAGGCGACCTATGTGAAGGAAGGTTTGTGTTTGGCCGAGAAACGAGACGAGCGAGGCTTCGAGACAGCGAAGACGGCAAAAGCAACATCATAAAGGACGGGATGAACCCAAAGAGCCTGCTGCAGACGTTGTTGATGAGGGCAGGCCACACGCCCCCCAAGTACAAGACAAAGCACCTCAAGACCAACGAGTTCAGGTCCATGGTGGAGTTCAAAGGGATGCAGTTCGTCGGGAAACCAAAGAGGAACAAGCAGATCGCGGAGAGGGACGCCGCCATCGAAGCGCTGGGATGGCTGACACAAACGTCCGGCACGAAGCTCCAAGACGAGGGTGATGACTCCCCGCTTGACCTGACGGATAACATGCTTAAGCTGCTTAGTAAACCGAGGAAGCATACGAGAAAAAATTCGAGGAAATGAGTTTTTTGCAAGGTTAGGTTCATAGACTCTTGACAGTTAACTGATGCCATTGTCTGTTAAGACTGTTTTGGGTGCACTGCGCCTCCCAAAAAAGGTCCACGGCGTTGACTTCCAGCTGCTCTCGTAACGACAGGGTCCGCTTTTTTGTAGGTTTTAGTATTTATTATCATGGGGTCTAAAACGAACATTGTATCATTTTATAAATTAAATTGGAATAAGAATTTGTATAGTGTACATGCGTGTATACAACAGCTCCATGTGAAGTTGAGATTTGCTCGGGAGAGGAAAGAGGAACTCTTGTTTTTGTTTTGACTCAGTTGGTCCTTTAAGCAGTCACCAATCAAGGGGTTGAGTGGTTCATTTTTTCTTCAAGAATTACCTAGGGTTGTGTGTTGTTTGTAAGAGAAATCTGAGTTGAGTAGTATTTCTTTCCAAGGAATACGAAGGCTACTTGAGGCTGTTTAACATTGTGGTGGACCGTGATAATTCTTGTTTACTTAACCATTTTTTTTTTTGGCTTATTCTATCTATCACTTGGTGAACCATTTAATCTTTTTGTGGTACGTTTCCATCATACAGTTAGTTTAGCTCTCCAAGTTGAGTCAAACATCCGGTCTCCTGTTGCTTTTGCTCTCCAAGTTGCTGGGATGTGAGCTAAAAATAATATGGTTCGGGGGCGGCCGTGTTCTCTTATCTGCAACGTCGTATGACCACACCGACAGCACCCCAAGAGTAGTTTAAAGTTTTCTTTTCTTGGAAAGAAAAAATCGTTCACGCTACGGAGGAATGGAATTCCATCTTCCCCTCCCATTATCCTAACTACACCGTTCATACTATGATCGACAACTCTCTGTCAATGTTTAAGGGGGCATGAAAGTTGAGTCTTCTCTTAGTCATCACTTCATTTAATTATTTTTTTATTGTTATTCTTAATAATTAATAAGAATCAATTAATTTTTTATAGAAAAATAAGTTAAATATGCATTCTCTTACTAACTATGGGATCCTAACTTGGTTAAGAGAAGATTCTCTTCTCTTTCTTCATTTTCTCTCTTCTAACTAAGCAGAAAAAAATCTGACATGACAACACTTATATCGTCATTACAGTAGAAAATTACAGGAGGATCATGGGCCTATCCTATTTGACAAGGACAAACTAAAGAGGCCAAGGCCCACTGGCCATAGGCGGCGACCCGCTCCATGAAAGCACGAGGTTGAGGTCGGAGAGAAGGAGAAGAAGAGCACGGCTTGACTGCTCGCTCCGCTCCGCTCGGCTCGGCTCATTCCACAGGCGGAGAAGAGGAATCCTCCTCCCTCCCAGAGGCGCCCGGCGGGATCGATTGGTGCCGGCGATGTCTTCCAGCAGGTTCTCGCCGGCGCTGCAGGCGTCGGATCTCAACGACTTCATCGCCCCCTCGCAGGACTGCGTCATCTCCCTCAACAAGAACTCCGCCGCCAGCCGCCTCCCGGTACCGCCCGTCCTCCCAAATTATTTCTTTTTTCGCCCTAGTAACCTTGTTCTGGGACTGGGGCTGGGGCTGGAGCTTCGCCTGCCCTGCCCTTCGTTGCTGCCCCCATGACATCCTCCCGCAGCTGCAGAGAAAGGAAAAGGAACGGTGAACGGAATTGAGTCCTCTTTTCTCCTCTGCTGTTAGGGAAGGATTAGGTCTGGTTTGGATATATTATTCAATTGAATAGACAATACAATGGAACTTCAAATCAGAATCGCTTCCAGGCTTCCAACGAAGGGATTGAGTATGGTTACAAAGAGTATCCAGACAAGCCCATGTTGATTGCTTCTCAACTTTAGCATATGCGACTACCAATCGGTAGTATTCTTCCATGAAACTGGAATGGTTAGGCCTTAGAGTTCCAAACCGAACAGCCATGGTATTTTATTCGTATACTTCATAGCAAAGCTTGATTGAACGAAAGCTAGAAAAGCTATTAGGTGCAAACAAGAAGGCAAAGTGTACATCATCGGTGTTCATTGAGACCATCAGTTTCTCCCAGCTTGTTGCATTGCTCAGTGTTCTCCGATAGTGCCACTTTTTGATAATTAACAGTTAGGTGAATGGACTACTTTTGTGATGTTGGACATTGTGACGGACTCACTTGATAAACTCCCGGTGTTTACCAATTTTCGTATATTTTCTTACTTCCCTGAGCTTAGTAACAGGCGATAGACTTGTTTGTACTTTCATATGTCCTTGAAGAAAGGGTTGCCCTTTTTATCACAATCAGAACGATCTGCCTGTTATGCTCAACTTGGCCGAACCACTTTGAAACTCTGTTTCTACACGATTAACTAATAAGTTGGCTCCGCATTAGCACAAATGGAACTTCATAAATTCATCTTTCTTGCACCTTGCCTCACCCATTTCCTCTGTATACAATTCCCATATATTCCTGACAGCTATGTTTAACAGATTAAAAAGAAGGAAGTTGTGGTGAGTACAAAACCTCCAGAAGAATCAGTCAAGATTTCACTTAAGGACTGTTTGGCTTGCAGGTTGTTACCAATTTCTCAATTCCCACCGCAACTATAAAATTAGCAACATGTCCAAATGTAAATAATGCTGACTGCTTCATTTGATCTCATAGTGGTTGCATAACATCAGCAGAGACAGTTATGCTTGAGAAGCAGAGCTTAGATGACTTCGTTACTCGCATCAACTCTGGGAAAGCCGTCATCGTATCTGTGTCACCCCAGTCAAGAGCATCACTAGCTGCATTCTTTGGTCTTTCTCAGTCACAGGTAAATATGTGCTTCACCTGTCTACTGCCCAGCCAAAATTATCGCCCTATCAGGTGTTCTGTAACGTTTTCCTCAAATTAGTCCCTTACCAATTCTAGCTGAATGAACATTACAATATAATTATGACAATGAAAACATAATGTAATAATTTTGTCTTCAGGTTTTCAGAAAACTAACTGCTCTGTTCAAGTCGATGGGCGTAAAGGCAGTGTATGACACAAGTAGCAGCCGAGATCTGGCCCTAATTGAAGCATGCAATGAATTTGTTTCACGCTATCAGCTAAATCAGTTATCTAGTGACAAAGCTGGAACCAATCTTCCTGTACTTTCATCTGCATGCCCAGGTAAAAAATGTTTGTAGGAAATATGCATTACTTTTTCCACTATGTAATTATTGCATAAATAGTTTGTTGCATATCATCTATAAACACATGTTTTTTCCTTGCTCTTTACAGGTTGGATATGTTATGCTGAAAAGACTCTTGGTTCATATATCTTGCCCTACATTTCATCTGTAAAGAGTCCCCAACAAGTGATTGGTGCTGCTATCAAGCATCATATGGCTGAAAAACTTGGTCTCAAGTGAGTAATTTGCCTTAGCTTTAGGTATAAAGGTGTTATTTTCTGGTATTTTTTCAAACTGAAAAGAAGTAGCACTGCCTTTTGTCCACAATTAGTTTCCTTGTGTACTTCTCAATTTTTTGTGATGCAATTTCGAAAATTACTTGTACTAGCACATATTTGCAAAAACTGTAGTAAGATAAGATAGTGCAAGTATATTTCATGACAAATCTAGACTATTTAAAGGACACTTCCGACTTTGACACTTCCTTGTGACTGTAGTGCAGAGTATTGGTGAGAATAGATTTTTTCTGGTCTATTTATTTCCCAAGCATTTAATATTTTCCATTTGCTGACCGGATGATTGTTTCAAATGAACACCAATCTATTTATGAACTGTTACTTTGTAATATTTTTATATATAACTGTACTTCATTGTGTTCTCTAGGCCATATGATGTTTATCATGTCACAGTGATGCCATGTTATGACAAAAAACTTGAAGCTGTCCGGGACGATTTTGTTTTCTCAGTGGAAGATAAAGAAGTTACAGAGGTGGACTCGGTATTGACAACCGGTGAAGTGTTGGACTTGATACAGGTTACTAACTTATTTCCTGCTGTTGCCTTTATTTGAGAACTCCAAGACACTTATATCAGCTTCATGGTTGTGCAGTCCAAATCTATTGATTTCAAGACAATGGAGGAATCGCCTTTGGACAGATTGTAAGTTCCTTGTACGCTTGATGTTCTGTATCTCTGAATGAAATTCGACCAAAGTCTAAAATAAAAGGAAGAGAAAGAAAAATATTATATTCTGTTCAACTGGTACTTTAGCAAACTTAAGTTTAATCACTTGTTGAGAAAAGAATACTAGAATATTTTTATGTACTCCCTCCCTTCATTTCAGATTATAATACGTATTTTAGTTTCGTTAAGGCACAGGTTTGACCAACAGTTACTATATTAGTCTACAATTATGTGACACAAAATTGATGTTATTAGATTTGTATTCAGAAGTACTTATGAATATGGTTTGTTACACTCTTATCATACAAACCATTTATTAATTGAGCACTTTTTACTCAAAGCATACAATGAACAATTTATTCTTTGTGTTCTGGAAATTCACATGTATTTTCATTGAACACCAGATTAACAAATGTTGATGAGGATGGTCATCTATATGGGGTTTCTGGTGGCTCGGGTGGTTATGCAGAAACCATCTTCCGCTATGCAGCACGTGCACTCTTCAACAGAGAAATAGAAGGTTCGCTTGATTTCAAAATATTGCGAAATTCAGATTTCCGTGAAATTACACTGGAGGTAATTCTTCCCTCATCCCAGCCTGCTGCAAGCCACTCCCGCTGTGGCCTTTGGATCTTTGTGTATAATTCCTGCTTATGCTAACAGGTAGAAGGCAGACCTGTTCTGAAGTTTGCCCTTTGTTATGGGTTCAGAAACCTACAGAACTTTGTTAGGAAGATTAAGATGGGAAAATGTGAATACCACTACATTGAAGTTATGGCTTGCCCTTCAGGTACTTTATTATCCACGGCATTGTGTTGCACAGTTGCTTTTAATAACCTGTTTCTGGGCTGTAGGATCTAGATACTCTACTATACACTGATTATCACCCTGCAGGTTGTCTGAATGGGGGAGGTCAAATAAAACCTGTTAAAGGTCAATCTCCCAAGGATCTCATCCAGCAACTAGAGGGTGTGTACATGCAAGATGTAAGTTGCTCACTATGTTTTATGTTTTATGTTTTCTGTAAGGGCCTCCTTCTGTTCGTGATTTTAATTCTCTATCCGTGATGAGCCATTCAAATTCTGCATCCATCTTCTAGTAGATATCCAAGTTGTTTTCTTATGTCAGCTTAGATTGTGTCCAATTTAGGGCCCAGCATGCTGCTGCTACAGTAGTTTTACCCATTTAGGAAAACAAAAGAAGATTTGTTGAAGTTTTAGTGCCTGTTAGACCGCCCCATTGTAGTTTCCGGAAGCTGTGAATAATTTCTGAACTCACAGGTCATTGATTGGGATTTATCATCCTGCTCTGGTTTCAAGAATCTTGCTGCCATCGTGCAAGAATGTTTCTTTTTTTACTTTATGTCAGTTATGTGCTACCGCTAACTTCAAACCTTATATTCTAGGTATCAATATCTAGCCCCTTTGACAACCCAATAGCGAAGAGTCTATACGACGATTGGCTTGTGCAACCTGGTTCAGAGAATGCAAAGAAGTATTTGCACACACAGTATCACCCTGTGGTGAAAAGTGTTACCTCGCAATTGCAGAACTGGTGATATCGTGCCGTTGCATCGAGAATTCATATGGTGTTTCAAGAAGCCAAAGAGGCACACAATCCAATACTGAACAAAGCCTTTGCAACACAGGAGATACAGGCATTATCAGCGGTGTCCTTCTCGAGGGCGGTCTGAGTTTTGTTAGACTATTAGGTTCTTCACCTGCTTTCTTGGTGATGTTGTATACTACTCCCTCACACGAGAGTGAGAATAACAGTTGAAGTGTAACATGTAAAGAGGAACAAAATAGCTGCTGATCTTCTCGGCTGATAATTTTATGTCTTCAGTGTTTTGCACACATTGTCCTGTGTGTGTAATCCACCTTATCATATGGCCCATTTGTTCTGGGTTTGTTGCTGAACTTTTCAACGCCTTACATCTGCGTTGTGGAATCATTTGCTTCTGAATAGCAGCGAGCTGCCTGGAACACCAATCATTTTTCTCTTCGTTATAATACTTGATGGATACAGTTGTTGTTGACATTTTTTGATGGTGAAGACACCAAATTGGGCTTCACATTCTTACAATAATTAGATACAGTTTGTCTGACGCCAAATTGGACTTCCGACAAGCAGATTAAGAATTACAAAAAAAAAACGAGAAGACGAATTCCTCATTGTGCTGCTGTTACTTAAATATAAATAAATCTCACAAGAAAACAGTTTCTTCTCCAAGATGAACAAATGCATCGGCAGTACATGCGATTTTTTTTTCATTACAAGGATTCGGGAGCGGATGCGTGCTGGATCATGTCGGGGATCGTCTCGAGCAAGTAGGTGAACAGCCCGCCGATCAGGAACATGAAGACGAACGCTAGCCCGATCTTGGCGAGGTGCGCGGATGTGCCCTTGTTCATCAGCGCCTCCCTCTCGCCAACATCCCCCTTCCCATCGCCGCCTCCCTTCTTCTGCCAAGCCACCACCGCGATTCACAAGAGAATCAGTTATGCTCATCACGAACTCTATTTGTAACCTGACATGGAATCCTTACCGTGTGGTCTGGCGGTGGCGCGTGGTGGTGGCTTCCTGGCGCGTCCTGCTCGGTGACGGTCTGGAGCCTCCAGCCGCGGCCGTAGTCGGCGAGGGGCGCGGTGGGGCCGAAGCAGACGGGCTCCTCGCCGTCCTTGGCGGCCTCCACGTGCAGCGCCGCGGGGGCGCCCGGGGCCAGCTTGCGGTTCACGGCGTGCAGCGCGTAGCGGGCGGTCGTCCCGGCCGCGAACCGGCGGACCACGCCGGAGCTCCTGCAGGTCACCTCCAGGAACTGCCCGGACGGAATCGCTTGTTCAGAGTCAGAGAGAATCCTACAGCAGAGAACAGAGATAGGTTGCGCGGAGACGGATTCGGCTTACCGGAGGGGCAGGAGCGCTTCCGGCGCCGTCCTTGTGCACCGCCTCGTCCTGCCCCGGCGGTTTGCTTGCCTCCGGATTTGCCATGTTTGCGCGGGCCTGAAGGAGGAGCAGCCGAGACGAGCAGAGGAAAAGGAGATTCCTGGTTGACTTTTTTTTCTTGGTGGGTTTATAGTTGAGATTCCACACAACTCCATATTACCCCCCTCAACTCTTTTTCAAGTTAAATATAAACTCCAAATCTGGCAAAAATGTCCCTCGAAATTATCCGATTTAGGTTTTGCCTAAACCTAGTTTACACCTTGCCTAAACCTTACCTAGCTCGCGTAGGATAATTTGCTGATGCAAGTGTAAGATAAAGTGGACATGGACTAAAAATGAGTTATCCAAAGAGTTGACTATTAATTTGTCTCTTTATAATTTGAATAAAGTAATGTATTATCATCGCCAAATGTATCCGAGCGGAGTTGATAATTCATGAAATCAATTTTTAGTATGATTTTGTGTCTCTCTCTTATATGATTTTTTTACCGGATCATGGCATGTATTTAGGTGGTTTTGAGATGAATAAATGTCGCTTAGGGTTTTGATGTTCTTTGGCGGATCAGACATCAGCCTTGCTTCTCCTCCCCTTCTTATGATCATATCTCCCTATGGAGCATCTTGAACACCCACCGAGTGGACACGATGCTCTAGCTTGAAAATCTGCTACAAGAGCACATCAAAGCTCAATATCACTCCTCATATCCTCATCATCCAACTAGTGCTCATAGGGTGGGTGGAGTCCAAGCGATGTATCCGAACTCGCAGTTGATGTAGCAGGACCACTGACGGGGCTATGCCTAGGTCATGGGGGCCACCGCCCCCAGAATTGGAAAACACTTTGAAGAAAAAATTATTTAGGGACTTAGAAGAGAAAAAATCGAGTCATTTGCCTCTAGAGATTCAGATTTTCAGTTTTGCCCCCCATACATGCTGGACTAGCTCCGCCACTGAGCATGACTAGTTGTGCCTGTGCGCCTTCAAGAACTTGGACAAATCAAACGTCGAGAAACAGTACCTTAGGTCTAAGGGAAAGTTCTTCGACCTGCTTGGCATCAGATTTTGTTTCTTAAGGTGGTTATGGATCCACTCGGATGCACCTAAGGATTAGTTTTTTCCTTCATTTTTTTGTTTTTTTGTGCTAGCGTTTTCCTTTATGTTTTTAGGTTTTCCTAATCCTCTGTCGACCAAGAATTTCTTAAATCTAAGCCAGATATAAAGAATTGCCTCCCCTTTCCCTATGATCCAATATTAGGATCCGTCTAAGAGTTTAGATTGTTTTGAAATCTAAGAAAACAAAGTACACTTTTTTGCACTATGGGAACAAAATATTACATTACCATGAACATTAATTATATGTATGCATGAATAAATTTGTAAAGTGATTGAGACTTCGTTAAATCTCAGAAGACCGACACTTACACATTCCTTTTTCTTGTAGGGCTACGAGTTAAAATGTTGATTTGATTTCTTTGCAATAGTATGCGTTGGAGGATCTTTGCACCCCATGCGTGCAAGTGCAACCAAGGCGCCGGTCCAAGCACACATTTTCACGTCAATCTAGGTGGGGCTGCGTGCGGCTCATAGAAACATTGGGCCATCAGGGGCATGTTTGGTTGCAAAGGCTTATATTTTTCGTTTTTTCTAGTTGGCTCTCTGGGTGCTGTATGAGGAAAGATTTGAATTGGGTTAAGTTTGGCACATTGTTTGGTAGTTCATATCTAGTATTTCTGCAATTTTGGCAACTTGTTTGGTTGTAAATAAAACTGATTTTGTCTTGTTTAATACAAAAACCTACATGTTTGGTTGCACATGATGTAGTGTTGTGCTCATCATTTCTCACGGCTGGTGATGTTACCACGCAGTAGCAAATAGGCAGCAAATTGAACCAGCAGTTACAAACAAGCAACAAATTAAACTAGCAAGACCAAATTACAACCCTAGCTACTAGCAAATATGAGTTCACCACAATGTTATCTAGCTACTAGCAAATATGAGTTCACAACGGTTCACCATATTATTACCTAGCTACTACGAATGAACGTTTTACACTCACATCAGGGTTGTACATAGAACACAAGGGCAACACTTTATCAGACCATCTTCTTCACACCTTCTTCTTTAGATCATGTAGTTTCCTCTTGTTATCCACATATCAAGCGCCCACTATCGTCTTCTGTTCTTCCAAGTAGCACAATCATTCTAGGCAACACCATGACCACCACTAGTGTTGTTGTCATTAGGATCTACATCTTCCTCAGCAGGGAAGTAATATTCATTGGCGCCAAATTGCAATATTTAGTTGTGCAAAATGCAACATACAAGAACAATCTTAACTTAGGTGGAGAAAGAATAGAAAGACTTCTGATCAAGGATCTTAAACATGTTCTTTAGAGCAGCAAAAACCCTCTCAACCGTTACTCTGAGGCTAAAATGTCTGATATTGAATAGTTCTTCCAGGGTCCTTGGATAGTTTCTAGAAGAGAACTTATTGATATGGTACCTTATTGACCTGAAGGGTGAAAGAATTCCAGGCCAGCAAGCATACCCGGCGTCTGCTAGGTAGAACTTTCCTTCGGGAAGGATGAGCCCATCAGGTCTGCTAAGGCTGTGATTTAGAATTGTGGCATTATGGGCAGATCCTTCCCAGCCAGCAAGCACATATATGAATTTCATGTCGAAATCAACAGTGGCAAGCACATTCTCGCTGGTGTAGTGCTTTCTCCCCTGTATGCAGCTTGTTTAGCTTTCGACACTCTAGCCATCACATGAGTACCATTAATTGCTCTAATATAGTCCAGGCATTACAAGAATGTTAGGCGGCAGTCTAATACAACCATCTCATAAAGAACATGGTAGAGTTTCTCACCTTAAAAAGGGGAACCACCGACCGTTGCCTTGTATTTTCGCAGGGGTTTGACCAGATGGTGGCTTGATCATCTCTCCTCTGAGTTCTCCAACAGCAAACAACACTTGATAGAAATACCGGGAAATTGTCTCGGTTGATCTTCTCCATGTGTTGTGAATCACTCGGAATCTCTGATTATGGCCTAAAACATGAAGAAATAGAGCCACTTGTTATTTGATACAGCAGTTGATGATGTCCTTAAACAAACCCCTTGACTTGAATGTGTGCACAAGATGGTTAAATGAGGCTCTTTTCATCCTGAGCATGATAATAGCCTCCACATCGTTGTTGTTGTAGATGTAGTTTAAATTTTCCATCCTCTCTTTGTTGCGCTACATCAAGGGACCATATTTAACTGGCTCCGCTTTTCTATGGATCAGGAGCATCCATGCCTCAATCACATCCACATGGACAGCTGCCTAGATGATAACCTTTAGCCATGGTCCTAAATAGAGCGACATTGCATAAGCACTATAGGTACTACCCTAATGTCGAGCTAACCACCTTGGTACTAACGTTGGGGAGGAGGCAAGGCCGTGGTTCTTACCTTCATGGTTGCCGATGTCGAGGACCTGTCGTGGGAGGAGAAGAAGGCGAGGGAGAAGCCGGTGTCGTAGATCTGCAAGGCAGCAGACGCCAACGTCGGAGAAGACATGCCAGTCGATGCCGGTGTGGACGTAGCACCTGTTGCCGAAGATCTAAATCGCTGCATAAGAGGAAAATGGGGAGGAATTTGTTTCCTAGCGGAAGGTCATAGCATAAGAGGAAGGTGAGCCGAGCTTTCGCGCCATACGGCGCTGCAATTTTTTCGGCTCCCACCGTCTCCACGATGCCTTCTCGCGCACGTCATTCCTTCTCATGCGCTTCCGGGCCTGTCCTGGTGAAAACCCTCAAATTTGGTGTTTCTTCGGAGCCGGGATGAAGGCTGTTTTAAGATCCGTACGAGACAAATCTCACCGCGACACACCAAACAAGTTTATTTCTTCCGACTCAATGCAGGAAACGAAGATCAGGACACCCAAACACGCCGCAGATTGGCCTAAACTGCTCATGCATGGTTACGACCGGGACGGCCGCACCTATTCGTTCGCCGCGATCGCGCGCGCTGCTTGTGAGTGAGCGAGTGGCCGGCGCCGGTCGCTCGTCGCTGCTCCCGCGATCTTCAAGGGCGGCGGCTGCCTGCCCATCAACATCAAGATCCAACGCGTCCGGCTCCCGCTGCCACCGCACCGTCGCGACCGCACCTACATCCCTCCGCCCGCCGAGCCCCGGCTGCCACCGCGCCCGGTCCACATCTACGTCGTCTTCTACTCCATGTACGGCCACGTGCGGCTCCTCGCGCGCGCCGTGCAGCGCGGGGTGGGCTCCGTCCAGGGCGCGCTCGCGATCCTGCTCCGCGTCCCGGAGACCCTTCCCCCCGCCGTGCTCGCCCGGATGGGCGCGCTGGAGTCCGCCGCGGAGATGGAGGCGGAGGAGATCCCCGTGGCGGACCCCGACGGCCTCCCCGAAGCTGACGCCCTTCTCTTCGTCTTCCCCGCGCGGTACAGCGCCATGGCCGCGCAGATGCAAGCCTTCTTCGACTCCACCGCGCCGCTCTGCCGCCACCAGCGCCTCGCCGGCAAGCCCGCCGGCTTCTTCGTCAGCACCGGCACCCAGTGCGGCGGCCAAGAAACCACCGCGTAAGTCCTCGTGTCACGTACGCCACCCACCGTTACGCCGACGCCGCGAGATCTCCTGTTTCGCCACCGGCCAACTGTAACGCACATTGCTGTTTGTATCTCTGAACTTGTGAAGGTGGACGGCGATCACGCAGCTGGCGCACCACGGCATGCTGTTCGTGCCCATCGGATACACCTTCGGAGAGGGCATGTTCGAGATGGAGGAGCTCCGCGGCGGGTCGCCGTACGGCGCAGGGGTCTTCGCCGGCGACAGCTCCAGGCCGCCCAGTGAGCTCGAGCTGGCCCTCGCCGAGCACCAGGGCAAGTACATGGCCACGCTGGTCAAGAGGATGGTGCACGGAGCCGATGCCAGTTGATGTCTTCTCAATACCTTGTAGTAACTGACGAACTGTGCAGCAGTGTTTTGTAGAGTTCAGCATTGCCATGAGTCCAAGATTTCAGTTGAATCCAGTTCATAGGTTACTGTGAATATAGATGCAAAGTTCATTACAAAAATAGAGTGATTTTAGTTTAATCCAGTTCATAGGTTACTGTGGATATACATACAAAGTTCATTTACAGTTTTTTTGCATGGTCGTAGTCTACATAGAACATCCTGAAAGAGTGAACGTCATATGCTCTCCCAGCAAACAGTACAGGCACGACACATGCCAATGTAACTAGTTCTAAGCTGATACTTAAAATATCTCACCAAAGACAGCCTCGCAACCGACAGCAGCTTTCAGATGGTTCACACAGAAAAAACAAGGTACAAATGGTCTGCCGTCGTTCACTACTAAAAGAAGTTCAAAAATTTGGAGATTCTGATTGTACAAAAGAATATGTCCGGGAAAAGGATTAGAGGCCTCTTCAACCCCAACAAATCTAACTTTGTCCGACCAACCTCATACAACAAATGTCTCGCCTACTCTTTTCGCCTGGTAGCTATGCTAACACATCCCAAACCTAACAGACGCTCATTTCCAACTCATGGAGCAATCTCGGCCGAAAACCGAGTTTTGAAATTTAGCTTGTAAAATTGATCGCATCTCACTTCTTAGAAGGAGTACCATTCACCTTGCTTGGCTTCGAGCTTGCTTGGGGATCCTTCACTGTCCTGGATGAAGAAGCACCGTCAATGGCAATGTTCCCCAGCTCCGCAGCCATCGCATCCCTTTCATCAGCCTTCTCTTTCCCGTTGTTCTCTGGAGCAGCAGCATCAACTGGATCTGGATTCTCTACCGAGTCTGCCAGCGCTCTGGGCTGCCGTCGAAGAGGCCCGGCATCAAACCATGGATGCTGAAGCAACTGAGCAGCTGTTGGGCGCTTCTCAGGAACAAAATCAAGTATTGGGACAAGAAAGTCTGCCATGGCAGTGGCATCTATGGCACTGAATTCGTACTTCTCAACAAGCACCTTGCTGAGAGGCCAGAACCGCAAGCGCCGGATGTGCCTCAAGTCCCCATAACGGTTGAAGTACTCACGTGAATGTCGACCACCCAAGGCAATCTAAGAAATAGAAGTTCAACTTATCATACAGAACACTTGTTGCACTTGAAAGTGAAAAAAATGCAAACACCCTTTACCTTTCGAGGCATCATCCCAAGTAGCTCCATCATCAGCGCAAGGTGATCCTGCTTCAAGAGGGAATTGCTCAGAAATAACTCCAGTAGGAGAGTAAATCAGGCCCTTTTCACAAAAGCAAAATGCCATAGTCTAGACCCCTTTGTTATGTATCATGCTTTCATGTAAGTATCATGGTTGGCATCATATAGAGATTACTCGGCTTATTAATTCAAGGAAATCTTACTAACTGAAATCGCAAGTTTGAACAATATATGCAGTGGAAGTCAGCAACTGAACACCGAAATATGCAAAGGCCAATCGACTTGAACAAACACCATAAAAGATTGGGTTTCAGCTCAACTCAAACAAATACAGCTTTCATCTTCTAGTTGTCCATATTATGGCACAATATATCACGCAACACACAGTACTTATGTTGACTTAATTAAACATGTTGAAATAGAATAAATTGGGTCATTTCAACAAAAATAGAATGTCATAGTCTAGACCCCTTTGTTCCATTTAATTCTCATGGTTGGCATTCTAATTGAAATTTCAAAGAGTCTGAATAATATGCAGAGGTCAATCAACTAGAACAAACAGGCATGAAGGATTTGGTTCCAGCTCAACTCAAACAACACATCACAGAACACACAGGTCATGCTGACTTCATTAAACATGTTGAAAATACATTAGGTGAAATATCAAAATCCCAGTTCAGCCTACATTGTGCAAAATTAGCACAAAGTCAAGAAGCAATACTAACACAAATCATTGTTTCCAAAAATTGCAAGTATTGACTGGGAATGAGACTAGTTCATGATAAAAAATCATGGCCTCATAAGAAGATGGCTGTTAAATTATAAAGTGATATCTGAAAAATAATGGCATAATATCAAATCTCTAGTATTTCATATTTAATATTTATTAAAAAACTAAGAAACCAAAATTACTAAGTAAAGAACTGGGCCATGACTTGTGCACTCCCAGACCCAAGTAGCAACCAAACTACATGTACATCTTTCAAGCCCAGGCCATCATTAAAACATGGATGATGTTATGCTTAACTAAAACAAGAAATATGAAATGGTACGACAATAGAAACACAATTTTATTTTAAATATAATTATTCAAAATTTGCAACAAAAAGAACCTGCTACAAGGGACTTCCTTTTTCAAGTACAATTTGGAGAAGTAAATGGAAGGTATGGAAAAAAAACTATAGTACTGGGATGTAGGTATCACCAAGTCAGTTGTTTATTGCAATAACTACCTTTATTTTTAATTTAAAATGGGGACAGCATTTACCATGTGATAACAACAGGGTACAAACACAGAATGTTGAAAGTATGTTCTTAATTGAAACCAGAGTGAGGAAACAAATAGATATACCTCATCCCTGTCAAAGTTGTCTCCACTATGTGGATCAAAGAGCACATCCCCTGAGGCAAGTTCAAAGCATATGCATGCAAAGGACCACAAGTCAGCAGATGTAGAATACTTGGATCCCAGAAGCACCTCAGGGCATCTGTACTGCCTAGTTTGGATATCACTTGTGAACTGTTTGTATGTCCAGCATGCATTTCCAAAGTCCACCAGCTTGCAGCTTAGGTCAGCCTGCATCGCCATCCTCTTCCTAGCCCCCTTGCTACCCCTCCTACGCCCTCCTCCTCCTCTCTTTCTGTCTCCATCCTGGCTAGGACTGCTCTCATTTGCTGTACCCAGATCTCCCCTATCATCAGACTCGTCCGTGTCAGCAGACGCCACTGTTCCATTGCCTTCTGAAGTTGAAGCGGCTACACGCTTGGCTTTCTTCCGGATCTTCTTCTTTTGGTTCTTGGTGAGGCCACTATTCACTGATGGGGCAGGTGCCTTCGGAGGTGGCTCGTCCATCTTTGCAGCAGGTGGCACCAGTGGTACACCTGACTTCCGGGGATCCTTTGACGGGTCAATAGTGGACACGAGCAATATATTCTCGGGCTTAAGGTCGGTGTGGATAATGGAAAGCTCGCGGTGGAGGTAGTCGAGGCCAATGAGCACATGCCGGCATATCTCCTTAACCATTGGGAGTGGAATCCCACGATAGTCCGTGTACTTTATCAGGGTGAGCAAGTTATCACCAAGAAACTCAAACACCATGCACACATGGCTCCCGTTAGGGCCTGAGTGCTTGAAGTGGTCAAGGAGCTTAACAACACACCGGGAGTCATCAGGGTCACCGTCAGCAATCTGCCTCAAGATCCTGATCTCATCCATGGCAGCCTCTGTGTAGTGCGTTGCGCTCTTCTGCACCTTCAGGGCCACATACCTCTGCACATACAGACAACAAAATTCAGGGAAAATGGCCATAGGCAGCCTGAACCTCTACACAACCGCAACAGGAGTAAAAATAAAATCAAAATATCTCTTGCGGGATGATAGGATTGACGAGCAGGACTGTAATTATGAGAAACGAATTTCGCATTTCTGCCTTTGCTCTAAGGCAATAATAGAACGAACAGTTGGTGGGCAGGCAAACCGCTCCATCTAGATCGATATTTTCTCGCATACCATCGCGAATCCTAGAAGCAGCAGAGCAATTTAACGGGGGATTTGGATACAGGGGGGGATTAGCACGTACGGAGTGGGCGGTGTCCCAGGCGAGCCAGACGGTGGAGAAGTGGCCCCAGCCGAGCTTGGACTGCACGACGTAGGCGCCGTGCTTGAAGGAGTCGCCGGGGCGGACGGCGTGGTAGCCGCCGCGGCGGTAGTCCTCCGTGCCCTCGTCCTCGGACGTGTAGTCGCTGCTGTCCCCGTCCCTCTCGGCCGCCGCCTCCGCCTCCTCCTCCGCGCGCCGGCGGCTCCCCGCCTCCTCCGCCCTGCGGCTCGCCTCCGGAGCATCGGCCATCGCGGGGGAGCCCCGGATCTGGGCGCCGCGCGGGGGACTAGGGTTTTGTTTGGCGCCGCTTTTCTGGTGGGAGGGAGGCGGTGGCGCTGGTCCGTCTCGCTCCGCTGCTGGCTCTGGGCTCTGGCTGCCCCCTCCTCTGGGACTCGAGCGCCGTTTTATTATTTTCTGCGAGTGCGGGACGACTCGATTAATCCCTGACGTACTACTAGATCTTTTCATGATTTTATTTGAGAGGACAGACTAACTAATATTATTTTGCGGTCCCTTTTAAAATAGATTTTCTTAGATTTATAAAATTTTAAATAAATTTATATAATAATAATAAATAGTGTCTAGATTTATTTAAATTTTGATAAATTTAAGATATCTATTTTGAGACGGAGGGAGTAATATATATGCTCCACGGAAATTATATGAGGCTGTATATATTTGTTGTAAAAATGCGAGGCCGTATATATTTAAGCTGATTATAAAATTATGTATACAAAGGTTATGGAACGGTATAAATTTATTGTGTTCATCTAAAGGAAGTTTATTATTTTGAAAAATACAACTTGAACAACCAAAAAACACCTCAGCTAGCTAACGTTAGCAACAAGATAAAAATACCCCTTTCATCTAAAAAAAGATACCGTAAATTTGTCTATATTTATATTTATCTAGTCATGTTTTATTGTAGATAAATACAAATCTAGACAAATGTACGATATCAGAGAGGAAGTTTTACATACCCACAAGAATGCACTGTTTCATCGCCTAATGCTAAATTCCACTCTATGAGTTTCAAAATTGACAAATTGAAAAGATTTTTCTTTTGCATGTGATATTCCAAAAGGAATTGCGAAACACAAATGTCAACTTAGGTGCATGTAAATTGTGTGTGGTAAATTACTACAATCTACCAAAAAGAAAGACAGTGAGTGGAAAATGCTACCTATGTTACAAAACATAAGATATTTGGGGATTTAGACTCGCAAAACATCTTATATTTGAAAGCAAGGAGAGTAGCGATTCTATAGGGCACGTGTGTGCTATCACAGTTTCTATGAATTATTGTTTATGTATCTAAATTATAAATTGATAGTATCGAGATTTTTATGGCATGTACAATCTTGCTACGAGGTCTACGTGGACTTATCTTCGCGACACTATTGTTGACAAAATGGATAACTTATTTGAGAACTTAACATGAGACATCAGTCTAGAAAAAATTATCAAACTCTAAAATTTGCTTAGACTAGCCTGAAGAATGTATTCCCCCTTACAATTTTGTTTTATACAAAAGTACAATCATGAGCGATAATTTCGAAAACATGCTCATGAGGATGATTGCGTGCTATGGATAAAAAAAAACTCTTTGCTGGCTAACTTTGTAATTACCCTGTTTTAAAAAAGGATGGCGCATATCTGTCTAAATTCATATGTTTCTATATACTAAAACACGCATAGAAATATGTGTATCTAGAAAAAGATGTGTCATCCTTTGTTGTATTTTTCTGTACATAGAGAGTAGTTAGTATCTTTATAATAAAAAAGAATGCAAACATAAAGACGTGTATGATACTACCACGAAGTAGGGATGTAAATTGCACTTAAATGTCATACGCAAGTCCTGTTTATTCAAAATCTTAGTTCTTTGAAAAAAATAAATTTTATTAAACTAGAATACTAATAAACGGTATTACGTGGGATTAAATGGTGTGCCACCAACGTTCCTACCACGAAGACAGGATATCGGGCCTTTCTTTGCATGTTCGAGTCAGCAAGATCATCAGTATCGGACCAAATTGAGAAGCCTGTTCATATATTTTCTATGTCAAAATTAATTGGCGTGAATTTTTCTAAACGTGTTTTAATATATAAATATTTTTTTATCTAAGAATAAGTGGCTTTAATTTATCTAAATTTACATGTAACTAAATATGTTTTAATATATAGATATATGTGAATTTAGATAAATCCAAATTACTTATTTCTGGACAAGGGAGTATAATTTTAGACAATATATGCCAATTAATTCAAGAGCCAGAAATACTGTTACATCAAAGAATATGGAAATGCTCGCTGAGAAAAGAATATGGAAATGATGACGGAAAACGTCGCTGTCTAATCCGTATCGGTTTCGCGGCCTACCGCCGTGCCAGAGCGGCAGGTGTGCCATGGCATGAGGGCTAGGCACTGTGGGTAAATTAGTGTCGTGGCGATGGGGGCGTTGGTGCACCAGCTGCACTTATGAACACATCGCTGTTTCTGTCAGCCACAGATTAAAACTGCTCACGTGGGTGTGACTCGAGCGGGCGAGAGCAGCAGCAGCGCGATACGGATGCTTCCATGTGCGATACTGCCTGCCTCGTATTCAGTACAGTTCACTTATTACTTCAGCAGGGAAAAAAGGTGCAAAATCTACTGTACTCCTACCTCAGAAATGAGAACTCTGTAACTCCGGCCGTGGAGTAGGAAATACTTTCTCCTTTTTATTACTCTCTTGTCGTGACTGCAGTTCAAACTCAAACTAAGAGCATATACAGTCGTGTCCCGTGCACGTCGGTCAGAAAAACGTGTCCATTCCAAGTCTGTTTTGGGTCTGATGCAGTCTGAAAGCGTGTTCGGCGCGTCGAGGCCACCCCGACACTACCAAGGACGTTGCGGGTGCTTCGGACATAACTCGTTGTGTCGCGACGAGTGGCGAGCCAACCTTGTCAATGCCACGACAGCGTTCGTCTTCGTCATCAACTCCCCATTCGATGGTCAAAGCGAGTAATTGCTGCCTCGGAGGCCGCATCGCTTCGTCCCGTCATTTGTCTGCGTGCATGCATGCGTCATGTCGTCGCTGCGACGTGCGTGCCGTTGTGTGGCTAGTCGGCAAGTGCGTCGGTGTTAATGCTCAGGCGGCCTTTTTCGCCTATCGTCGGAGATAAATACACGCACGGACCGCCCAGTGAGCTGACGTGAATGGCTACGGGCCGCGCAACCTCATCGTCGACGAGGTGTGTACGCTGTAACGCGCGTGCTACCAGAGCCCACCGGGATACCGCCTCCCAAGCGATGGCTGGAGGATGACACCGAACGACATCGGCATCCCGTCGGTTCCCAGGCTCGACAACAAGGCCTGGTACAAGTAGATCTGCGGTCACCAGCGGGGCCTGTTGCCGGCGGAGCGCGTGTCCCCTCGTGGTCCACCGGCGACAATGATGAGTGGTGGCTCTAGATCTTCCAGGCACGGTGGACGGAGGGCATGGCAAACCTCGATGGTCTGATCCGGCACCCCAACTCCTACAACCAGGAGGGGTGAAACTGGTTTTGGGTGTCTCAGGACCTGCCATCGAGTCCCTCCTTGAACAAGTTCGGCGCAGCGGTGATCGCCTAGAGATGTCGATGTTGCCCCCATCATCGTCACCACAAGCGGCCCAGGGGCTTCCAAGGGCCTCGAAAGGCACTATTCGGCTCCTAGTCACGCTTGTCGTCCTCCATTTGGTCCTCCATGTGCACCTCCCCCTACATCGTACCCAAAAGGAAGGTGAAGGAGGAGTTCACGCCGGTAGCGAGGTAAAACCCATCGCGAGGTATCGTCATCCGCGAGCTGCGCGAGCTAGAGCCGCCTAGGAGCAGCCAACACATGTGCCGCCCCAAGCCAGAGCCAGAGATTACCGTAGGCAACGAGTCCGCTATGGAAGCCCTCGTCCGCCAACAGCGGCTCATGGCGAGCGCCGATGACCCCGATGACATGCCCTGCTTCGGCTTGGCATGGTTGGACTACTTGAACGCTCACGATGCCTGGGAGGGGACGGTCGACTAGGGATGGAGAAGTCTATCCACAAAACCAGGCGAGAGCTATTTGACCTGGCCCATGACGATGATGGCGCTGGTCCAACGTCATCATCGAGGACGAGCTCACCGATGGCGCAGGGCCAAGCGGCATCGTCAAGGACGAGCCGTTACACTTCAGCATCTTCGATCAGTACGGTGACAATCGCCTATTTTCAGGGAGGGGGGATGACCCCTGGATGGGGCAAGCTAGGCCTAAGCAGGCCGGCTGCAGAAGCTACTGGCCGGCTGGGTGCCAAACAGAAGAACTCCAGCCGGATGGATGGTCCTATCCGATTGGAGCCTGAATCTTTCCTGGCCAGCCCGTCTAGTCGGATTGCCAAAAGAACCGGCTTTTTGTCGGTTCCACCCGGCCTGCTGATACGTCCAAAACGTATCTACTTTCCCGGACACTTTTGCTATTGTTTATCCTCTAAACTTGTGTGATTTGGAGACAACTAACACGGACTGACGCTGTTTTCAGCAGAATTATCTTGGTGTCTTGTTTTTGTGCAGAAAATCAACTATCAGGAAAAATCCCGGAAAATATACCAAAAATTATATTTCACCAGAAGACTCACGGAGCCAGAAGATGAGCCGGAGAAGGGGCCTGGGGCCCACACTATTGCCAGGCGCGGGTGGGCCCTGTCCCGCGCCTAGGGGTGCAGCCACCCTAGACACCCCCTCGGCCTCCCTCTGCGCCTATAAGTTTCCTTTCGACCTAAAAACCGAGGGGGGTTCGATAGTTTTCCAGAAAGAGTTCCGCTCCGTTGCCGCCACCAGAAACCAAGATTCGGATCTAGAAACTCCGTTCTGGCACCCTGCCGGGACGGGAAATTTGTAGAGGATTATCGCCATCGTCATCACCAACGCATCTCCATCAACCACCGATGTTTCCCTCATCCATGAGTGAGTAATCCCCCGCTGTAGGCTTGGGGATGGTAGGGATTGGATGAGTTCTATCATGTAATCAAATAAGATTTGTTAGGGAATAGTGCATAATATCTCTATTAGTGCTATTTGACTTTGTTGCAACTTGTTGTGCTTAATGCTTGTCACTAGGGCCCGAGTGCCATGATCTCAGATCTGAACTTATTATTGAATCATTATGATAGTATTGTTTGTGATCTTATCTACAAGGTTTGTACACATGCAATTGTCCGGATCCAAAAGCCCCAAAGTGACAATAATTGGGACAACCGGAGGGGATGGCTGTGGTGTGAGGATCACATGTGTTCACGGAGTGTTAATGCTTTGCTCCGGTGCTCTATTAAAAGGAGCACCTTAATTGCCAGTAGTTCCCTAGAGGCCACGGGCCACGGGTCGGACAGAAGATGTTGTGCAAGTTCTCATTGCGAGCACGTATGACTATATTTGGAGCACATGCCTAGGATTGTTTAGTACTTGAATGCTTGTTATTATTTATCTGCAATGCCCTAGATCTTGAAGTTACATATTTAGACTTGTCCATGCAACGCCCGTCCATCCATACCTAGGCCTACCGCACTCGAATCCCACTGTTACCGTTACTTTACTATTGCTCCTGTTTTGCTGTTGTTTGTGCTTTGCTGTTACTACTACAAATTGTTGCTACTGATAAACTTCTGTGAGAAAGAACTATTTCCAGGTGCAACTGAACTGATAACTCAGTTGTTAAGGCTTGCAAGTATTCTTTGGCTCCCCTTGTGCCGAATCAATAAATTGGGTAATACTACGCGCGAAGACTGTTGTGATCCCCTATACTTGTGGGTCATCAAAACTATTTTCTGGCACTGTTGTCGGGGAGCATAACTTTATTTGTAAGTTCACTTGTATCTACTATTGTTCACTGCTACTCCGTTCATCATGGGTAAGTCTCGTGATGGAAAGTTCCCTATTTTACCATCCACTACAAAAAGAGGTACAATCCTAAACACCTCTGTTGCTCTTGATTCACCGTCTGTTATAAGTAAGCTTGTCACACCACCACCACATACTCATGCTACACACACTGCTACTACTGCTGAATCTGAAACTGCTTTTGATGCTCATGATGTTACTTCTACTGTTCTTGATGCGAGTGGTTCACTGGGTCCTTTTCTAGATGCTACTATGTATAGTCTAAGAAATACCGAAACTCCTAGTGAAGACACTGTTACACTTGTTAGCTCACCTGAGTCTAGTGAGAGTTATGATATTAATGATGGTTACATTGAGTTCACTGATGAATTTGTTGAAGAGTGCCGAAACACACATGGTACTAGTGCAATAAGAGTCTCCTTGCTAGACGCACCATTATGCCTAAACTGTCCTCTGATCCTAAGTTTGCCACCTCTCCCATAGATATTAAAGATAAAGATTATGATTTATATCTTGATTTATATTATTTAGATATTGTTGAGAAAGAACCTTTTTGTAGGACTGAAAATGAGAGTGATGTGGCTCATATGAATGAGCTTTCTACTATGAGTGCTTTATTCTCTGATGATTTTAAGATGCGCAAGTACTTTGTTACTAAGATCTTCCCTTTTTCACTAAAAGGAGAAGCTAGGGCTTGGTTTAATAGATTACCTCATGGTTTCATTGATAGCCCTGATTGCTTGATTGCTTCTTTCTTCCAGAAATATTTTCCTCCCAGTGCTAGACATGCTGCTTTGTAGAGACTTTTTGATTTTAAACAGGGAGAAGAAGAGAAATTGCCTGAGTTATGGACAAGGTTCTGTGCCTTGATTCATGCACATCCTGGATGTCCATTGCCTAAGAATGAGCTTCTTGATATTTATTATGATGGACTAACTGATGATTCTAGGACATACCTAGATAGCTTTGCTGATTGTGTTTTTAGGAAAAGAACTCCTACAGATGCTGAAGAATTAATGGCTAAGATAAGCAAGAATTATGATGATTGGACTTCAACTAAGCTTAATACACCTGAGCCTATTACTCCTGAACCAATTATGCCTGAACCAGTTCCAACACCAACACCAAAGAAGAGGAGAATTATTGCATTAAATGATGAAGTGATGAAGGAAGCTAAGAAGTGTCTAAAGGAGAAAGGTATTAGAGCTGAAGATGTGAAGAATCTACCTCCTATAGAAGAATTATGTAAGCCAATTCCCCACTCATCTACTATCGAGGTACACGCTCTCCACTTTAATGAAGGTGATATTACTTATGGCAAGCCTCCTGATCAATTCTTAGAGGAACTTGACACATTTATTGTTAAACAAGGCAATTTTAATAAACAAGTTTGGAATCATTTATTGGAAAACTCTAGAGCTATCCATGAGTTGAAAGATATTGTGGAAAGAACCTTTAATGCTATTAAAATGCTTTGTAAACACTTTCAAATGGTTCAAACCCAACTTGATCAACTTGCTAAGGTACAAAAGGATATGCTAGTTAATGCCTCAGGAAATAAACATGCTTATGGAATTAGAACTAGGAGTGGTATAGCTGCTCAAGATCCCTTATATCCTGAAGGACACCCTAAAAGAATTGAGCAGGACTCTCAGCAAGGTGAGAGTAGTGGTAATCCTCGTAATAGAAAGAAAAAGAAACATAAGATAGTTGAGGAATCACTTGAACCTGCTGTAGATCCTAATAGTATATCTGTCTCTGATGCTGAAACTGAAAGTGGTAATAATAATGATGCTCGTGATAAGGAGGAAGTTGAGGAAGAACCTGAGAAGCACACTAAGAACACTAGGTACACTAAGGAAGATTTTATTGCTAAGAAACATGGTAGTGAGAGAGAACCTTGGGTGCAGAAACCTATACCTTTTACAGGTAAGAAACACAAGTCAAAGGAGAAAGAACACTATAACAAGTTTTGTGAGTGGATGAAACCTTTATTTTTGCAAATTATTTTGACTGATGCTATTAAATTGTCTCCTTACTCAAAGTATATGAAGGATATTGTCTCTAATAAAAGGAAGATTCCTAATGAGGAGATTTCTACTTTGCTTGCTAATTACTCCTTCAATGGTAAGGTTACAAAGAAACTTGGTGATCCAGGTATACCAACTATTCCTTACTCTATTAAGAACAATTATGTTAGAACTGCTTTATGTGATTTGGGAGCTGGAGTTAGTGTTATGCCTTTTTCTCTCTACAAGAGACTCCAGCTAGAAAAGTTGATACCAACTGATATATCTTTGCAAATGGATGATAAGTCAACTACTATTCCTGTTGGTATATGTGAGGATGTTCATGTTCAAGTGGCTCATAATTGCTTGGTTTTGACTGTTTTTGTTGTGCTTGAAATGCCTGAAGATGATAATATGTCTATTATTCTTGGGAGACCTTTTCTTCATACTACAGGTGCTGTCATTAATTGTAATCAAGGAAAAGTAACATTCAATATTGATGACAAAGAGCATACTATTTATTTCCCCAAGAAGGTTGTTAGAAGCTATTGCCTGAATTCCATTGAAAATGTTGAGAGCATCAAGGTTGGAGAAATATATTGTCCCATTCCACAAGAAAATTTTGAAACTATTATGATTGGGACCATTGCTATCAAGTATGAGGTAACATAATCATCTTGTGGATTACAAAGTTTTGTTTCATATAAGATTGTTTTGATAACAAGACTTGATCAATCTTGTTAACAAAAGGATTTTTATGAACAAAATAATGTTTTCACTGTGGTTATTCTTGCTTTCTTTTACTTTTCTCCTTCCTTGTTTTTGCCTTTCTTTTGCTAGCTTTGATTTTGCTAGTTGTTGGCTTGTTAGAGTGTATTAGAACTTATGTAGTTTGGCTTTGCTTTTGCTTCTTCTAAAAAACTGTTTCTGCGAGAAAATCAATTTTTATACCCTGAAAATTGGCCAAAAATAAAGTTTTCTGAAAAATTCTAGAAAATTAAAAATAATTTTTTTCTCGAAAAAAGGGGCAGAGAGGCACCTGAAGTGACCCAGGGGCCACCCCAGTCCACCACACCCATGGTGGGCGCGACCTACCAGGTGGCGGCGCCTGAGGGGTCAGCCCACTGTGCCCCCTCAGTTGCCTCCTCAAAGCCATCTTCTTTCTCTCTCCCAAAAAACACCGGAAAACTTGCTCAAGCTCGAGTTCTTTTTGTTCTTGCTCGCGATTTTCGATCTCCTTGCTCAGCCCATCTTTGCTGCTGATTTTTGGAGAGATTGTTCCTTGGTATGTGCCTCCTCCACTTGTCCAATTAGATTTGTGATTGGTAGATTGTATCTTCAATATTTTGCTGCTATAGGTGACAGTTTGTTTGAGCTTGCATGATTGTTCTATGCTTAGAAACTTTATTTTGATGCATGTGTAGTCCTCTAGCAAGTTCCTATAGTAGTTGCTCATCATTTATCAACTTGGAAATCACTTGGTTTGATGTTTGTTTAAAATTTTTAGCAAGGAAGATGAGTACCTATCCATTGAATCAATATGACTTGATGGTGTATGAGCCAATGAAGGTTCATTGTGAGGATTCAGTTTTTCCTTCCATATATCCATCCCATGAATTTATGAGAACCGCGGGAATCTCCCAGGATTTCCAAACCTTGATTGCCAATGCAGGATTGGAAAACTTTGTTGAAGGTGAACCATTTCAATTTGTTAAGCTAACCATGGCTTTTGTGCAGGACTTCCGGTTCACTTGGTCTACATCTAATCCCATGGTCCATTACAAAATATATAATATACCCGTCGACCGCTTTTCTTTGATTTTTGCAAAGAATTAGAGTACCTCAGTGGGGATCTTGTGAGAAGATCAAGGAAAGACCCAAGTCACTTGTGGATTTATATGCTGAGATTTGCCAAGGCTTCGACTTCTCAAAGGAAAGTGGTAAAATTCGGAACATTCAGTTCCCAGCTGTTATATATTTTGCCTATTTCATTACCAAGTGTGTTATTGCTAGAAAGATTGCTAGAAAGTTGTCTTCTTTTGATCTAGCTTTTATTGCAGCTGCTCTAAATAGGAATAGATCTTATAGCCCGGGTGCTTTGATATCTCATCGTCGTCTCACCACCAACCGCGAGAAGGGCGGAATTTGTGGAGGTCTCATTGCTTCTAGGTTGCTAGCTTTCCATGGTTTAGAGCCTCACTATTCAGATTTTCAGTTTCCCATTGAGAGGCTTGATCTTGAATCCATGATTCAACATGTTTTTGTGTCCCAGGGGTCCAATGTGAGAATTTTACCGTATGAGTTATCTTTTGTCCAGCAAGGTCGGAGAAAGGATAGGACTGAGAAAATAGTTTATTTGCATGCACCTGCTTTGTTTAACTTTGATAACATGCAAGGATGGTCGCTTACGGAGGAGGAGGTTGACACATATGTGGTAGAGCTCCCCCAACAAGAGGAGAATGTTGAAGAGGATGAAAAAACAATTCAGTTCAGCCCTCCAACTTGGGAGAGTTCTCATACCAGCAACCCTCATTTGATTGGAGTGCGTCTTCTTCTTCATCGCAAGCACCTGACTATGATCATTCCTATGATGACCCACCAGCATGGAGTTACTACCCGCGCTATTGAGCCCCACTTAGGACAAAAGCCTAAGTTTGGGGGCAGGTATACCGACATCACACTCACATATATATCATGTTCGGTCGGCTCTCTGTATATCCATTGTTTCGCTTTCTTTTTGGTTCTTGTTGCTTCTTTCTCAAAAACACAAAAATACCAAAAATATTTTCGTTGTTTCTCTTCGTTTGTTTATTTGTTTCTTTGCTTTGGTTTGCCTTAAAAGAAAAATACAAAAAGATTTTGCTTTGCTTGGTTTGTTTTTGTTTTGCTTGTTTTTGCTTTGTTGGCTTCTTTAAAAAATCGAAAACACCAAAAATATTTGTTGTTATTCTTTGGTTTTGTGAGTTCTTTGCAGGGGTTCAGCCGTCCTCAGTGGATTTTTGTTTTACGTTATTATTCAAGTCACATAAGTGAAGGGCAATAATGAAGATTAAGACAACTTGAGGAGTGGCAAGAGGCTGGTAACGAACTCTATTAATTTTATTTTTGTACATATACTCATCATTGTGAGCATGCTTAGTCTGTTCATGGTAAGGAGTGTGTTACTGATGGATGCTTAGTAGTTCTTGCTTGTCTATGATTATCTCCAGCTTGCTAATAGTTTGTAGCATGTTATATGAATATTTGCTTGCATTGTTTTATTCATATTTTGGTATGAAATTGTGGTATCCTCCTTTGACTGTTCATATGAATCGACTTGGCACATGCTCACGCATGCATATGGCTAATCAATAGTCAGTAAGCCTCGGTGATTTATTTTGTCTCAGAGTTCTTGTATCACTTTCATGCCATAATTAGTCTTGTTTTGTTGCAAGCATGATTATGACAATTATTGCTCTCTCGTTTGTCGCTCCCTCTCTTTTGCTAGCCTTCACCTGCACTGAGTATGAACTCTACCTGTGTTTTCAACTCCCCAAAACCAATATTGCCAGCTGTGTCCATCATACCTACCTATTAGCATCGTTTTCTATTTCAGTGCATATTCAATGTGCCTTGTTTTCTTCCAAATAAAATGTTTATCTGTTTTGAGAAAGTTAGTTAGTAAAGCTCTCACGAACTTGATGGCACACTTTATTCCTTGCGCTTAATAATCCTGAACCATTGTGACTTGTCCATGAAAGTTATATGCTTGCAAATTATATCTTTGAGTCAGTGACCGTCTTGTCACGGGAACACTTTCAACACTTTTTGGATAATCCTATCCGGTTGATACTTTGCTCTTTTGTTTACGGATGTCGACGATGTGAAATAAAAGGGGATCTTGTGAGTTCATGGAGTCTATACATTGTGTTAGAGAAACGCCTAGGCCGCTATCCTAAGCCATGCCTAATCATGGTGGAAACTTGCAGCATCACCGTAATGAGCATCCATGAAGCATCCTCAATAAAAAGCTATGCATATGGTAAATAAAAAGATTGTTGTGATGCTCATTGTCTACTTGGATTGTCATTTTGGTTATGGGAAAGCTCCTGTACCATGTGCAAGGGGTACCCCGTTGGCGGTTCTCTATGATATGCATGTATTTACAATGACAAGAACTTACAGGTAACCAAAGTTGAGTAGCATGCGGAGCGGCCCTCATACTCAAGGGACTTGGGATTTTCAGCCTATGGTCTGTCAAGCATATGATTCAGAGTGGATCTCACTTTCATCTTAACCACATGAAGATGCCTATGATAGGGGCAATGAGAGCTCAAAGCTAATGAGTACCTTCCTTTCAGCATTAGGAAGCCTTTCAAACTTTCCAAAACCGTTTTCACAACCTTTTTGAGTCACCACTTATTCTATGAGCACCTTCTTGAGAGCATAGTTGTCATTCTTGTGTTTTTTCCAAAACTTGGTTAGTTATGTCATGACTTTGATGCTTGTATCTCTGATATTTTTACTCTAGTCTTCACTTGAACTTTAGAGGTGCCTTGGCATTTATATTATGCTCTAAAAACCAAAGTCAAGCGAGATTCCACTCTATCATAACTTACTATGATCATTGCAGTGTTGCTTATGTTTATTTTCCATGCTACTTATTATTATTGAGTCGGTTTCTCTTTATAGCTTGCAATGATTATTGAGTAGACTTGGTTGCATGCTTCTTATTATGAATGGTTTAAGCATCTACTCCTGTGCTGAGAATATATATACATCATATGAAGCAAATGTGTTCGTGAAAGTTCTTTTATCGCACTCAATTTTCAACTGAATTGATTGAGGGCAAGCAATAAGCTAAGCTTGGGGGAGTTGATACGTCCAAAACGTATCTACTTTCTCGAACACCTTTTCTATTGTTTCTCCTCTAAACTTGTGTGATTTGGATACAACTAACATGGACTGACACTGTTTTCAGCAGAATTACCTTGGTGTCTTGTTTTTGTGCAGAAAATCAACTATCAGGAAAAATCCCAGAAAATATGCCAAAAATTATATTTCACCAGAAGACCCACGGAGCCAAAATATGAGCCAGAGAAGGGGCCTGGGGGCCCACAACCCTACCAGGCGTAGGTGGGCCCTGCCCCGCGCCTAGGAGGGTGCAGCCACCCCAGGCACCCCCTCGGCCTCCCTCTGCACCTATAAGTTGCCTTTCAACCTAAAAACCGAGGGGGGATTCTATAGTTTTTCAGAAAGAGTTCCGCTCCACCGCCGCCACCAGAAACCAAGATTCGGATCCAGAACCTTTGTTCTGGCACCCTGCCGGGACGAGGAATTTGGAGAGGATCATCTCCATCGTCATCACCAACGCATCTCCATCAACCACCGATGTTTCCCTCATCCATGAGTGAGTAATCCTCCGCTTTAGTCTTGGGGATGGTAGGGATTGGATGATTCATGTAATCGAATAAGATTTGTTAGGGAATAGTGCATAGCATCTCTATTAGTGCTATTTGACTTTGTTGCAACTTGTTGTGCTTAATGCTTGTCACTAGGGCCCGAGTGCCATGATCTCAGATCTGAACTTATTATTGAATCATTATGTTAGTATTGTTTGTGATCTTATCTGCAAGTTGTGTACACATATCATTGTCTGGATCCATAGGCCCCAGAGTGACAATAATTGGGACAACCGGAGGGGATGGCTGTGGTGTGAGGATCACATGTGTTCATAGAGTGTTAATTCTTTGATTTGGTGCTCTATTAAAAGGAGCACCTTAATTACCAGTAGTTCCCTAGAGGCCCCGCTGCCACGGGCTGGCTGGACAGAAGATGTTGTGCAAGTTCTCATTGCGAGCACGTATGACTATATTTGGAGTACATGCCTAGGATTGTTTAGTACTTGGATGCTTGTTATTATTTATCTGCAATGCCCTAGATCTTGAAGTTACATGTTTAGACTCGTCCATGCAACGCCCGTCCATCCATCCCTAGGCCTACCGCACTCGAATCCCACTGTTACCGTTACTGTTACTATTGCTCCTGTTTTGCTGCTGCTGTTGCTTTGCTGTTACTACTACAAACTATTGCTACTGATAAACTTCTGTGAGCAAGAACTATTTCCAGGTGCAGCTGAACTGACAACTCAGTTGTCAAGGCTTGCAAGTATTCTTTGGCTCCCCATGTGTCGAATCAATAAATTGGGTAATACTACCCGCGAAGACTGTTGTGATCCTCTATACTTGTGGGTCATCACCTGCCTCGTATTTGATTGAGGATGTACATGGGTGACGCTCCTTGCGGGGTACACCTCTGGTCCCTCCCGTCAACATACATGTTGGTGCGCCGCCTTGACTGGCTCTACTGGCCATGGGTAAAGTAAAACGGTCGACTGACCACCAAAGAAGCCCCGGATGACCGCTAAAGCAAGGGCTGACGCCCAAAGGAAGGCGCAGGGGCACTATAGCACCATCCACCAATGTACTAAAGGCTCACTGGGTCCTGGTCCACCGGCTAGGGCCCTAAAGCCGGCCCGTCCTGTAAACCTAAATCCAAACAGTAAACCTTAGAGCCCACATTGTAACCTACCTCTCCCAACCAGTATATAAGGGAGGGCAGAGCTAGGGTTCTAGGTAAGTGACACATTCAGTAGAGTTTTCCTCTAGTTTATCTTCTTCCTCTAGCCATCGATAGTTACTAAGGAAACAACTCAAGGAGCATTTTTATTGGGCATTCGTCCCCCCATATTGTAGATCTTGCAGGAGTAGGGGTGTTACCTCGCCGAGAGGGCCCAAACCTGGGTACGTTTTGCAGTTCACCGTTCCCAACCCGTTGCGTGAGCCTCCGATTGCATCGTGAGTGTCCCTCTTAAGCCATCCTTGATGACACTGTCGTGTTCCACACCATGACAATTGGCGCCCATCATGAGGCACAACGCTTCGGCTGGGATCATCTTTTGCACGGGACTGCCGCTCGTCGCCGGTGAGCGCGTGGCCTCCGGCCCCGTCCTCACTCTCGGCACCTTTGACTACATCATCGACAATGCTGCGTGCTTCGTCGGGGACAAGTTTCCTGACGACGGATCCATACTGCACTTCGGGGATCACCGTGTCTACGTCGCCATCGTTGTTGAAGCCTTCCCTAGCAAGGTCGACATCGTCTCCGGCGCTTCTCTCGGCCACGCCGCCAGCGGCGTCGTCACGTCCGGCGGTTGCGTCGAGGTCATGATGGTGAACGCCCGCGAGAACCACCGCCCGCCTCCAGAGCGTCGAGCAGGAGGCGACGGCTCCGCGCTCGAGCAGGAGCAAGACCCCATCACCGCCTCCATCCAGCACCTCCGTGCCCACGTCATCGTCGAGACGGACCCAGCGGATGCCGTGGCCACGCTCGAAGCTACGTGCTAGAAGCTTCTGGAGGAGGCCAACAAGGTCGCTGCAACCCAACACCGGCTGAACGTAACCGTGCGCAAGTACAACACTGCTCACGGCTTCAACCAGTAGGCCCAGCACCGAGGTTGTGACCTCGGTCGGCGTTAGACTGCGCCGCGGACTCGCGTGCTCACGTGGTCCAGCCCGTATGTAGCACCCCCACCAAGAACATGATGGCGGCAGAGGCGGCGCTCAGTGAACTCAGACACCTCGAGGGAGAAGAGCTCTGTCGCCAGCAAGAACGCGTCCAGCTCCTCGTCGCCACTACCAACAAGCAACAAGCTGAGGGAGCCCCTAGTCAAGGAGGCAACACCAAGGACCTAGCCCCGTGTCGGGGAGCAGATCCATCGGCACCCGGAGGAAGCAAGCACCAGCAGGCATCTTCGCTAGACGGCGCCGGGCAAAATAGCCTCCCGCGTGGTGGATCTGGCAACCGCGGTCACCACAACCGTGACGCCGCCGTCACCAGCGCCAGCCGTGCGCCGGATGGTGGAGCCGACCAAGGGAAGAAAACTCGCGCGCCAGAGGAAGGAGCAGGTGGAAACAAAGATCCGCCGGTATCGCGTTTGTCTGGACGGCTCGGTCCCCGCGATTCGGCTGACGCGCGCGAGCGCATCGACCTCCTATTACAGTCGCGCACGCTAGAAGAAGAGAGTCCGGATGGCCCAAAGTGTTTCAGTCCGCGCATACGGAACGAACCATTTCCGAAGGGATTTTCGCTCCCTAGAGACACGACAAAGTACAACGACACCGTCAAGCCGGAGGACTGGTTGGTGGACTACACCACCGTGGTGGGCATCGCGAACGGCAACCTCAGTTTAGCCGTCCGCAACATCCCCCTAATGCTCGTCGACTCGGCAAGAACATGGCTCAACAGCCTCCCCGACAACAGCATCAACGCCTGGCTAGACTTCGAGGAGACATTCATCCACAACTTCACCGGCACGTACAAGCGTCCGGGTCAGCCCCGCGAGCTCGCCCTTTGTGTCCAGGGCAAGCACGAGTCCGATCGCGCCTACCTCACCCGGTGGACCAGCATGCATAACTCGTGCGAGGGAGTTCGTGAGCACCAAGCAATCGACTTCTTCACCAACGGCTGCCAAGATGGCACCATGCTGAAGCACAAGCTCAGCCGGGCAGATCCCCAAACCATGGCTCAGGTCATGGCTATTTCGAACAAGTACGCCACCGCCGACGCGGCCGTGAAGAAGCCCATCATGGTGGATGACCAAGGCCAGATCGTGATGGATGAGCAGGCGGAGCGGCGCCACCCGGACGAGCATCACCCTAGGCGGCATGGCCACGATCGCCACGGCAAGAGAAAAGACGACCAGCCGGACAGCCGGTATGGCACCAATCAAGTAGCAGCGGTGCATGAGGACACGGCTACAGGCAGCAAGCGGAGGCAGAGACCGGATGACAGGCCCCCACGGCCTAAATACACCATGGAGTCCATGCTCATTGGGCCGTGCAAGTTCCATAGTGGCAGCAACAAGGCCGCAAACCATACGACACGCCAGTGCAGTTGGACAAAAAAGATGGCTGGTCCCCGATGGCATCCTGAGTGAAGGAGGAGTTCGTCTCATCATCGCCAGCGGACCAATGTCTTCCAAGGGCCTTGAAAGACAACGTTTGGCTCCTCGTCGCACTCACATGTTCCTCAATTGGTCCTACCCGCGCATCTTCCCCTACACCGTATCTAAAAGGGAGGTGAAAGAGGAGTTCACGCCACCAACAAAGCGCAACCCGTCGCAAGGGATCATCATGCGTAAGCCGCGCCAGCCTGAGCCACCTAGGAGTAGCCAACTCATGCACCCAAGCCGGAGCCGGAGGATACCGTAGGCGGCGAGTCCGCTCTTGCCGCCCTCCTCCGTCAGCAGCGGATCCCGGCAAGTGCCGATGACCCCGATGATCCAGGTTCGGCTCGGCGTGGTTTAATTCGGTGAACGCTCACGATGACTGGAAAGGGCGGTTGACCAAGGGATCGAGCAATCTATCCACAAAAGTCTGCCAAGAGCTCGTGCACTTGACGCGCGATGACGACGGACCTTGTTCCAGCGGCGTTCGTCAAGGATGAACCCACCGACGGCACAGGGCCAAGCGGCATCGTCGGACGAGCCGTTGGACTTCAGCTTCTTTGACCAGTACAGTGGCGATCACTATCTCGACGACCGCCGCCGCTCTTAGATTAGTCTTTCATTTCTGCAATGTTTGCTGTAGGAGTAAAACGTTACAGAAAAGGTCATACAGTGGTAGGCGCAGAAGGCCGAAAAACTTGAAAATGACACAACTCCAGCAGGGAGATATTTCTTGCCTTTTGTTCTCTACTACTAGAAAATAAAGCAAACTGAGTCCCAAACCTGAAGAGTTCGCCAAAAAAAATCAGAGCTGAAGTAGGAAAGAAAACTTGCAGTGCAGATAAGGCTACTGTGGTGCCACTCGTCAGAGTTGGCCATGGCTTTCCGCGCACCAACTGCCGCCGCGCCCCATGGCCACGCAACCCCATCTCCTCTCACGAGCTCATCATGGAAGCACGGCCCCGCCTGCTTCAGCTCCTCCAGGCTAAGTGGCGGCGTCGCCGGTGGCCAGAGGGCACGGCTCGCGACCGCAGCGCACGCATTGGCGCCGGCGACTGCTGTGCCGGCGCCCTTCCCTCCTCCGAACGCGGAGTACCTGGCCGCGGAGTTCTCCGGGCACGGCGTCACCTTCGAGGCCGTGGGCGACAGCTGCGTGGTGAAGATGGTGGTGCGCAACGGCAGCGCGGCGCACCTGCTGCTGCCGAGCGGGCTCGTCACGTCCTACAAGCCGGCCATGTGGCACGGCGCCTCCACGGAGGTGCTCCACACCACCGTCGGCGAGGGCACCGGCGGCCGGCCCGTCATCCGTGGCGGCGTCTCCGTGGACCTCCGCTGCGCGCGCGGCGACGCGCCCACGTCGTCGTGGTCGCCGGGCGGGGCGTGGTCTCTCCGCGACGTCAGGGGAGGCCCCACGGGCTCCATCGAGGTGGAGCTCGTGTCCGTGGAGCCGCCGGGGAGCGGGGCCGCGGAGGCGAGATGCGTGGTGACGCTGCGGCCGGAGGCGCTGGCCTCGGAGCTCACGGTGACGAACGCCGCGTCGTCGTCGTCGTCTCCCCTGACGCTGACGGGCGCCGTGACGAACCACCTCCGCGTGAGCACGCCCGACGCCACCTACGCCGTGGGGCTCCAGGGCTCGGACTACCGCAGCGGGGAGCCCATCCTGTCGGAGTTCAGCATCCTTCCCCCGGACTACAACACGCAGCCATTACAGGAGCTGAACTGGGTCAACAAAGGGTTCGGCATGCTCCTCTCCGGCGCCGGCGGGAACCGCGCGGCACCGGTGGCGGCGCAGGAGCCGGACGGCGAGGAGGACGACAACTACAAGCACCTGACGGCGGAGCTGTGCCGGATTTACAGCCAGGCTCCCAGAGAATTCACCGTCATCGACAGGGTACATATGACCAAAAATCTTGCAAGATTCAAACTCATCATAGACTGAAACAATGCAAGAACCATGGATTCAAACTGAATTCTTGCGAAATTTTGTGTACGCAGGGCCGGAGGAACTCGGTTTGCTTGAGCAGGAGAGGGTTCGAGGAGCTGTACGTCTTCAGCCCAGGATCCAAGTACGAGTGGTACGGCAAAAACGCCTTCGTGTGCATCGGGCCGGCGATGCTGAAGCCGGTGGTGCTGGCGCCTGGAGCAACATGGCAAGGGGCTCAGTGCATTCGCAACCCAAACCTGTAGACGTTCAGACATAGGCTGCTGCTGCTGGAAGATGATGATGACCCTGCCTAGAATATATTGGCCACACAAACACAATCCTCCTGTACATATTGTTCATGGGCAAGAACATGAATGTGAAACAGGGAAATAAAGTAGGTTTTACAATCCTAGTTAATGAATGTTGCAATGTGCTGCAGAGTGCAGATGCTCTCAACATAGAAAGGAGATGTAGCAGAGAATGGAGCTCGAGAGTAGAACCTTACGAGCAAGATTGTGATAACGCTTAAATAGCCATCATGATCAAAGTAAACGTGTTACCAGGTTTACATCATCCCGAACTATGAAATTGTTTACAGGGATAAGATACAACAACGGAACATGGTGTAACTACAAGCATTTCCATCCTCTCCAGAACAGTTCCGTCTGATGAGCAGTTTTAGATGGAGGAAGAGGCCACAGTGTGTTGAAGTCAAATCTCTGAGTAACGCCTCCATACAGATCGAAAGATGTCCATTTGGCATCCTATCCTTCCAAACTTCTGAGAACCTCTTCTGCATGTTGGCGAACATGTAGGCCAATTGGTGGAACCATTGGCCTCTTCAACACTGTCGAGCAAACACTAATTAATTTAGAGAGAATGACGTTTATTGCATCAACATATGAAGAAAAAACCACCAATTGGCCTCTTCAACACTGTCGAGCAAACACTAATTAATTTAGAGAGAATGATGTTTATTGCGTAACATATCAAGAAAAATGGAGACTTGTGATTGTTTCACCATAGCCTGTGTTCGGTAATTGTAGGGCTTTTATGTAGGATTGCGGTGCGTCTAACATGTACAGGATATGTTATCATGTATGTTAGCCCATATGTCTCTACATATGCTTAATTCTAGTTGTACTTGTGTGTCAGCTTGGTCTGCTCAGTGACCTTTTCATTTTCTTATTTATTGCTGTCAAAGGCAGCATCACCTATCGGCGCTCCTACACCCACGTGCTATATGTAAGGTAATAGAGTCTGACATTTGCTAATGTTATCTTGAGGAATTGAGTTAGATGGCTTTCTAAAGAGGAAAGTTTACACGGAAGTAATCTATTAATTTGTGGAATTTCTACTTGCTGAGAACACGGCTATATGCATCTTAACATTTATATAGGAAGATGAGCTGCGTTTGGCGTTTTCTTTGGTAAGGTAAACTAAGATTTCGAAAGATCGAAAATGGTTGGTAATGCGCCTCTTACCAATTTAGGAGAACCTCTCATTGAAGATTCCTGCAAGTTGGGCAAAACCATTTCCCCTTGAATCTCGTTTCTGGTGTCAGACCAACGCACGAGTAGTGGAACCATTCGCCTCCTTCACACTGTTGGGTAAACATTAAAGTTAGCACTTGGCAGGGATGGATCGTGTTCATATGAAAAGGACAAAATGTATCATCATAACATAACAAGCATTGGTATTTCAGACATGATAGTACGCAACACTACTGCGTAAGGTTCCAATCTTGCCGCTTTATCTATGCTTTTCTTCAGTAAGTGTAGTTTCTAGCATAGAGCATTGGACATGATCATGAGGACTGATGCACTCTCATCTACGACCATGAATTGTTAACAGAATGTTTCTCTAAGTTCAGTCTTGGATGGTTGCATAGGTTCCATTGTCTGTTTTACGAAGAATCATTTCATTATTCCGTTTCTTTCCATGTGAGGAAGTATACAGTGTATCATTACCATTAAGAGTGCCATGCTAACATAACATGTAAACAGTCATATACAATTGAAGGAGAGGATGTACTGGGTAGGTTTCAGCACCGTTTTGGGATTGTGGTACTCCCTCTGATCCGATTTAATTGTCGCAGGTAAACCTGTATTGGCTAAACCTGCGACAATTAAATCAGATCGGAGGGAGTACATGATTTGGAAACATTTATAATGGGGGAAGGGGGATCTGCATTGCGATTAATATCATATTGGGCAAGGTAATGATGCCTTTCTGTAATCTGATTGAAGCTAGTGATATCAAAGATCAGACATATTATGTTGATTCATACTTTTAGTCAAAAGAAGGAATTTCTTGTTGTTATATATGCAGATAACTCTGTATTTGCTATTAAGAATGGCCAGAGTCATAAAGAGTAAGCCAAAGCCTCCAACAGATGTTGATCAAGCCTTTGGCCGAGCTCAAACTCTTTTTTTTAAATCTTGGAACTCATTAGTTAAGTCAGTCAACCCTGCTATACTATATTAGTAGTACTTATGTATTTATTTGCCGTGAGGGGAGATATTGGTGATAACAGTCAGATTTGTACTGAAAATAATATTTATTCGTCATGGCGGGAGATATTGACAGGTAATTAATAAAACTAATATAATCGGATACCGGAAGTATTAATGATTTGGAAACCATAACAGTAAATATATATTAATTAATAAATGAAGCAATATGGATAAATATACTATCCGAAGGACTGGCTTGTAGGCTACGTTAAAACCATAAATTCAATGAAGGACTAGCCTTAAACTGCACCTGTGGATTTAAGTGAAAAATTCTAACACATTGACCACTAATTCCATTTGACAGTTAATTTATACTTCATAAAATACAAAACCAACTTGTAATTGACATGTTATACAACACCTGGAAATTGCAAACAGTGCTAGATTACACAAGCAAGCGCATACATAGTAGAACCTGATGTTATATCCTAGTAACAGGAGTAAAGCAGTGAACACATAATCCTCATTCTGGACAAGAACAGGTAGAAAAACTACAAGCATAAGATGACCAACGACAGTCAGTCACAACACCATTGTTCAAAAAAGGAACAGAAAATTTTGGAAAGCTCTAAAGCTTTTCTTAGGCCTGATAAGGTAAAAACTAGTAATTCAGAAAACAAAAGCTAAACTCCAAATAACACATAGGATAAGTATCATTACTTATAGCACCATAAAGACTTACATTCTCGTTGTCACAAGCAATCATATCACCATATGAAACCTGAAATATCAACAGAAAATAGGAAAATCTTTTCAGCAACAACTTGAGAAGATATGTTCAATGTAGATATTGATGCAAACAGAATTTCCAGGAATATTAACATATATAAGCTTCAAGATTACCTGGTGGCATATACAGTATGTCGGTTCATTTGGATCAATCATTTGCTCCATATCCACAGATGCAGCTGTTTTCTTGCTGCTGCCTGGAGGGGGCATTAAGTCAAAGTCCATACCCCTTTCCCTGTCCCTATCCCATTCCCTCTCTCTGAACTTCTTTGTTGCTTGGGGAGTACTGAAACCATGCCTCCGTTTTTCTTCTCTGCCACCCATTGGCATTGCAGGAAGGATATGCGGTTCATCTGGAGGTATTTTTCCTTCTGCAAGTGAGAGAGAATCACGGAACAAACATTCAATCAATATTCTGTTTGACGAAGGATTGAGGATGCTATTCAATATTTGTTTCATGATGAGATTACTAAATAATAAGTAACATCTGCCGTTAATTAAGATACCTTGCTTTAAATCTTCAGAAAATTGGCCTAGGTCTTCATCGAGACGCTTGATATGGCTCTCTATCTGTACAATAATATAGCGATCGAATATGAATACAATGTACATCTGAACTACTTAAACGCTTCCTATTGGGAAAAGGAGAGCACATATCCATATTTCTGAAGCTACAGGACTATTTAGAAGGGAAAAAGGCAAGGAAGGAGAACCAGGTCATAAGCTTGCCGTGCCAGCAAAACTTTCTCAGTGCAGAGACTCAGCGCATTGTCCTGGCTATTTTCAATATCCTTCTTCACCCTATCCGAGGCAGGGTCCTCATCATCCACCATGTTCGGCCTCAGGAGGTACTTAATCTGCCTTTTTGTCTGGCCCAAAATGCCTGCATCACAAGAACATAAGATACAGAATTACAAAACAAATCTAAGAAACAACACTAACCAAATCACCATCATATGAAACAGCTATCCTCCCCCTGGGCTAGTCCCTTACCGCTGTTATGGCATTACATATCAGTACCAACAATTAAAATTGACTAGATGACGAGGAAACAGGATGGAATGGGAAAGAATCATTCATTCTCGCAATGATTTTTTTAGCAAATTCTCAAAATGAATTTTCCAAAGGAAAACGAGTAGCAAAATCATCACCATCAGCCCTCTCGTCGAGCTCGTGCATGGTGGAGAGAATCCTCTGTAAGTCGCCGGCAAGGGTGCTCGAATCTGCGGAACAAACCGAAGCCAGTAAGATCAAAAGGTCTACGGGCACCCTCGAAGGAAAAGAAAACAAAACAAAATCGAATCCAGCAATCTCACATTCCAAGTAGTCATCCACGTACACGCCGGTCCGAGCGATCGCCATGCCGAGCGACTGGGCAAGGTATTCGGTTGCGCGGGGCTGGATTCGATTCACTGATTGGGGATTAGGGTTTCGGAGTAAGAGGTGGGGAATCTGGCTAAAAATTAGAAAAGCATCCTCGTATGGGTGATTATGACGTCATTAATGTTGCTGGGATGGGCCGCTGGGCTTTTCTAGTCATGTACTCATGTGGGATGTAGGCTACATCACTTCTTATTTACTCCCTCCGTTTTAAAATATAAGATGTTTTAGGTTTATATAAATAAAATATATTTAGATTTTTTTATCGATTCACTTTAAAGTTGAGTGAACCTATATAGTTATAAAAAATTTAGATACATTTGCTTCATAAAATTAAAACATCTTATAAAAACGGAGGGAGTAATATAATTCCCCCTAAGCATACTAGTGCCTATGTGAATGTGGACAAATCACCGATATCTAATCTAATTTAAAACAGAGCGAGCACAATTATTTCTCTAAAATGTCTATTCTGAATTTCTGGTTGTTGACCCTTCCATAGGCCAATTTTGGCAAAACATTTGATTGCTTTTCCTATAGCGAATAAATATCCAGTTTGCTAACCGAGTACTTTTATTCAAAAAAGAAGTTGATTGGCCTTTGTCCCGGTGATGAAGCCCTCCCAACCCTCGCATCGCTTAACCCTAGGCGACACAAGGGATGACAAATCGTCGGCCCTCGCGCTCCTCCACCTTTGTTGCCGCTGAGGTCACGCTAGGCGAAGCCCTAACAATAATAGCAACAGGGGAATGGAGGCTTGTGGAGGCGTCATGATGTTTGTGGGAGTGAGTGCTCGACGATGGCACCGATGGTGTGTGGCACTTGGCAGCAGCGTTGTGGTGGTAGGCTAGTGGTGGACCAAGATGCGACAACAAGATGAATGAGGTTATGTGGCGGCGATAGAGTGATACTACAGATATGATATTTTGTTTCAAGGACCAGTGATCGGATTGACAGATGGAGGGCAATCCGATGAAAGTCCTCTCCGTCTTCGATAGGTGCTAACGAGGATGGCACATTTTCATGGACAAAACTAGGCGTCCCCCGGGGATTTGTGCTTTTTATCCCCCGGGTCCCTAGCCAACCACGTGTCCTCTTTTTAGGGTCAAAATCCCTCTTTTGCTAAAAACTTACGCGTTTTTGCTACAAATAGTCTCGCTTTTGCTACACGTAGCAGAAAACGGTTCGATTCAAAAAATACAAAAATGGACTGGACCTCGCCGGAGACCGTGTAGCAAAAAAGTTGTGTTAATGTAGCATATCCGATATCGCCGAAGACACGCCGGAGATTTTTGCTGGTAGACCTCACCGGAGAGCGTGTAGCAAAAACTTTACGCTATTGTAGCAAAACCGCAAAACGGTGGTAGCAAGAAAATTGTCCTAATGTAGCAAAAAGAATGACCTCGCCGGAGATATCGTCGGTGGATACTGTAGCAAAACGATTTTGCTGAGCACTTTCGTCAAAAATATCGTAGCAAATACTTTGTGCTATTGCAACAAAAACAAAGAACAGAAATAGCGAAAAATTGCTATTATTGTAGCATCGCCCTATAGCAAAATCACAAAACGCATTCATTGGACAGGTAGCATCGTGACCCTTTATTTGTAGCAATGACGGCCACTTCTAGTAGCATCGTCGTCCTGTCTGTGTAGCAAAAAATAAAAATCTAGCATAAAACAGGTGGAGGAAGTTTGACTGCCATGGCAAGTACCACCTCACTCGGCGAAGCATCCGCCCGTGGGAGGCGTGGAGAGGAGGGGAAAAGGCCAGCATGAGGTGGCGGAGACCTCGCCGGAGGCGGCGCCGGCCAGAACCATCGTGCGAGCGCGGCAGGGAGGGCGTCGCGGAGGAGGGCGTCACAGAGGAGGGCGTCGTAGAGGAGGTACGATGGAGGCTCGCGGCGGCGCCGACGACAACAGCCACCATGGGAGGAGGGAGCCAGATGCGAAGAACGGCGTGGATGGCACCCACCATGGGAGGAGGGAGCAGGAGGAGGCGTGCGACGGTAGGAAAGACGCACGACGGAGGAGGAGCGCGGTGGCGGGGAAGGCGCGCAAGAGGGCGGCTGTTTTCTGGCTGTTTTGGATCGAGTTCGAGAAAAGATAGGAGAAGAGAACATGCACGCAGGACCCACCCAACACGCAGCGCGCGATCCCCAGAGGATGTGTATTGTTTTCCCATTTTCATGTTGATTGCCTATCGACCCGATAAGTCACTTGATACACTGAACCTGAATTATGATACCCTGACAAACGACACATGCTGCTTCAGTTGTGGCCATCAACTTCAATTCATCATCACCAACCCATCCAGTCATAACTTACTTACCTCAACATACATAATGCGAGTAAGAAAACTAGATAAATCTAACGTGGCTAAATAAAGAGGAGCACAAACCCGAGTAATAAAAACTGAAGAAAGACAGAAGAAAATAGCGATACAGATGTGCAACTCTAACTGGTGATGACAGCCATGATAACATAGTCCACACGGAGACGACAGAACCACACGATCCATCCATCGAACGATCAGGAAAATAATAAGGGCTAAAAGATCCAAAAAGAAAACACACTCGTCTTATTACTAGCTAACTGAAATTGACCGTGGCTGGGCGGCCAAGCTTTCAAATGGTGCCGCCGTTGCAGCGCAGGACCTGCGCGTTGACCCACCCGCCGGCGTCGCTGGCGAGGAATCCGACGAGCGGCGCGATGTCCTCGGGCGTTCCGAGCCGCCCCAGCGGCGCCTCGGCGATGTACCGCGCGGCCTCCTCGTCCGTCTTGCCGTCGTAGAACATGGGCGTGGCCGTGGACCCCGGCGCCACCGCGTTGGCGGTGATCCCCGTGCCCCGCAGCTCCCGCGCCAGGATCCTCGTCATGGTCTCCACGGCCGCCTTGCTCGCCGCGTAGGCCGCGTACCCGGGCCGGAGGGACCCGACCCCGGAGGACGAGAACGTGACGATGCGGCCGCGCCCGTCGCGCGCCAGCCGGTTGGCCGCCTCGCGGAGGCACAGGAAGGTGCCCCGCGCGTTGGCGCCGAACGTGGCGTCGTAGGAGGCCTCGCTGGTGTCCGCCAGCGCCGGGTACATGGTGTCCAGCACGGCCGCCGTCGTCACCAGGATGTGGAGCTCCCCGCCGAAGGCCGCCGCGGCCGCGTCGAAGAGGGCGCGCACCTGCGCCGCGTCCGACACATCGGCCTCCACCGCGATGGCGCGCGGTGGGGCGGCGGTGTCGGTGCCGTGGTAGGCGGCGGCGTTGATGCCGGCCACGAGCTTCTGCGCGGGCGCCGGGTCGCCGAGGTAGGCGACGGCGACGCGCGCGCCGAGGGCCGCGAGGTGCTTGGACACGGCCGAGCCGATGCCGCCGGCGCCGCCCGTCACGATGGCCACCCGCCCGTGGAGCATCATCGGCGCCGTCACGCTCTCGGCGGCGCCGTTGCCGTTGTCGTTGGCGTTGGTCGTCTGGGCCATGTCGTATCCTGCTGCTCTCTCGACGACCAACCTGCAGAGTACGTACTATACGGTAACCTGCCTGAGACGTACTACGAGTACGGTGTTTATCCACGACCTCTGGCAGAGTTATAGCCAGCGCCCAGCAGCTCACTCGACACTCAGACACGCACCGACGACGACAGTGAAAGGATAAGGCGATAAGCAGCGACTGTGCATGCAAATTCAATAAACAAAACGCGAAATTTATACTGCTAGTACGATTATACTCGTACGAGTTATCTTTGAGAAAAAAAAAGCGAGGTCAAAAGAGGGGACGCCATGCCCTGATGCTCAGCAGACACCGCAGTATCTACGACGCCGAGCTAACGACGAAATGTGTGCTGAACGGTAATTGAAGTTGACGGCCGGGTACCCTTAATTGTGAGTAAAATGATACCTCTTTCCCGGGATATCTCGCATCGATCCCTCGGGTCACCTTGCAACGCGCTGGTCTCACACAACCTTATCTCCCTTCGTATCTCTTCTTTCCGAAGTCCACGGCTTGTTCATGTGCATCTCGCGCCGCGTTGCAGACTCACCGCGCCGCCACAGGCTGTCCTTGCCGCCTCGCATCGCCGCCTATCCTCGCAGCGCCGCCACAACCTTGCCTCACCGCCTCGCCGACCGCTACAGCCTCACCGCGCCACCTTGCCGTGCCGCCGCAGCCTCGCCTCGCTGCCTCGCCACACCGCTACAGCCTCGCCGTGCCACCTTGCCGCGCCGCTTCGCCGCAGCCGCGGTGCTCGACCAATTGTCGGAGGCCTTGGCCCTCAACGACGCCGGAAAATCTGCTGCAAGGGCCATCACCGGAGTTGACCAGCGAGTCTCCAACGAGATTCTCGGCCTCCTTCTCGAAGTCCATGGTAGGGGTTCGGTAGGCGATTTGCAGCTTCATCCCTTTCATGGTAGCTTCGACGGCGGTGCTACCGTAAGTCTACGACGAGATGCTACCGTAGGTCGATGGCGGTGCTACAAGTGCGAAGGACAAGGGCGACTGTGATGTCACTTTTTCTGTTTCTCTAAGTGCCGCAAAAAATATCAACAATGCTACAACGGCATAATATTTTTGCTACAACCGTTTTGTGGATCTGCTACAATAGTAAAAGGTGTTTGCTACAAGGTCTCCGATAAAAGTGTCCGACGAATTCGGCTTGCTGCGGTAGCAAATATATTTTTACAAAAAATTTGACGATGTCTTCAGCGAAGTCATTTTTTTGCTACAGATGCTGAACGTTATTGCTACATCTGTTTTCTATTTTTGCTACAATATTGCAAAGTTTCTGCTACAATGTCTCCGGCAAGGTTTAAAAAAGTCTCCGGTGAGGTCTTGTTTTGCTACATTAGCACAATTTTCTTGCTACATGGTCGCCGGTGAGATCTCCGGCGAGGTCCAGTCTATTTTTATATTTTTTTTACGCCAAACCGTTTTTTGCTACAAGTAGTAAAAACGGGATTATTTGTAGCAAAAAGTATATGTTTGTAGCAAAAACGAAAATTTAGGGATTTTTAAAAACACGTGTTAGCATAAGGAACCGGAGGATTTTGAGGGACGCCTAGTACGACCCTAATTGTGAAGCACCGACTATGCCCGGCCGGCACCTATATAGTACTCCCTCCGTTTAGAAATATAACACTGTGTTTGGATGCATAGAATTGGGCTCGGAATCACCGAATCTGGAATTCGCGAGCAGTTTCCATCGTTTGGATAGGCCTTAGAATCAGAGCCTGAAAACCGAGCCCAAATTCCACGGGCCGAATCTGTACGTGTTAACACTCCGAGAAACATTCCGGTCGAGACCCTAGGAACGCTCGAGCTGCGCCTCTTCCTCGTCGCGACGGAGAGCAGCGGCGACGCGCCCGTCGCCGTCACTACCTCCATCCCGACGAGCGACGGAGCCCGATGGCGGCATGCGAGTTCGACCCTCCCCTCTTATCCCTTGCCCGATGGCGGCGGCCCTTTGCCGCGAGCTCTGGACAGTGGAGGTGCTCGGCGTCGGATCTGGCAAAGGAGGCTCGGCCGCACTTGGCTCAGGGAGGGCGGATCCAGGGGAGTACCGCGTCGGGAGGCGGATCCAGAGTCCGCGTCGAGACGGCGACCCTCGGCGCAAGTCTTTGGAGCTGGGAACGATGGGGATGAGACCAAATTTCAAGGTTTGTACATCCAAACAGGATTTGGAATTGGGTTCACCCTTCGATTTCAACATGAAATTCCGAGCACATCCAAACAGCTGAATTCTATTTCAGAGCCAATTCATTTCCATCTCAGATTTGGAAACTAAAAGTCCAATTCAATTCCATATAGGATTCCATGCATCCAAACACAGTGTAAGATGTTTTAGGTTTTTGAATGAGATGAATCTAGACACCTCTTTTATAAATCTAAAACATCTTATATTTCTAAACGAAAGGAGTATATACAACCACGAAAACTGCAAGAGAACCTCCTCGATCGATCTCGTATGCGCTGCGCTGCGCTGCGCTGGATATCCGGTGCCGGGGAAGAAGGGACGTCGTACGTGGCAGCAACAAGATGCCGGCAAGTGCAAGGGGACAGGGAGACAGGAGGTAGTAATGTGATGTGAAGGAGGTGATGGGGTTAAACAAAGGAGGCCACACGCAAGTTGTTGTTTGCACGCACAGTGCATCACAAAACGATGAATGTGGCCTCTCCAAATGTCTAACATATATAGGAGAAACCTACTACCTCCGTTTCAAGACTTAAGACGCACACGCTTTTCAAAGCAAAGTTTGATTAAAAGAATTGAGCAATAAAATCTTGATTATATTGTGCATAATTAGTGCTGTTGGATTCGTATTGAAAACTACTTTCCAATGATACTAGTTTTATACCAAAACTCTTACGTATTTAGAGTAATTCTTGGTCAAAGAAAAACACGCAAAACGAGGACGCCTTAAGCCCTGAAACGGAGGGAGTATATAATAACAACCACTCTTGTACACCAAAAGTCTGACATAGGAGAAAACGTAGTTCTAGCATGCATATATATGCTATCAAGCGTGCAATGTTTCATTTAGTAGTTTCATTGCGATTCGGTTAGTTTAGTTTTCCTTCATTTTACAAGAAAGTGAATAAACTTTATGAAATTTGGCAGCACAAATCCTGAAGTACTAAGTAGACGACAAAAAATACACGGTATATATATACCATGTATGTCGTTTGCCCCTAAAAGAGTACAAACGTGTCCACTTCCGACTAGAGGAGACATGGGCTAAGAAATGCTACTTCATGTCTCCTCTGGTCGGAATGGAGTAGATCTGATTTGCACCTACCTCTAGCGTCCTCCATTCAGTACTTCTCCATCTTAGTAGTAGTAGTAGTAGTACTAGTAGTAGTATGCCGTAGCTGTCATGCTCTTTTAGCCTCCTCTAAGTGGTATAGCAGAATCTACTATAGGACACCTGCTTTAGCAAATATAGACCGCAGATCTAGTGTTGCTTCGTCAAAAACAGAAATACTACTTCTTCTGTCTTAAAAATATAAGGCCTGCTATTGTTTTGCTGGTTTTTTATGCACGGCTTTGAGCACTACCGTCTACTAAATTGTATGGATTGGGAACATATAAATAGTATCGTTTGGATTCGTTTTTGCAAATCCTCTCATTTCATATGTTTTTATACTAACTTTTTGAACATCTAAGAGTAAAAATTCTTAGTCAAAGTTGTAAGTCATTGATCAGCAAATATCAATGACACGTTATTTTGAGATGTTAGAGCATCTCTAGCGGACCCCTTTATCCGCCAACCCTTGAAAATGCGGACAAGGGGCAAGTTTTTGCTTCGACAACTCATTGCACAAAATAGAAACCACAAATCAAAACCGTAAAGGCAGGAAATTTCACATAGTTCGTTCGTAGTTTATCGTGATCATACTTACGTGGGAAATATACTATGTGGGGTATCTACCGCCTGTCGCCACCCTAACCCTACCGTGCACACAAAATTTAGGCTCACCGGAGCCTCAAGGTGCGGCGATGACGGTACCGACGACGGGCTTCACTCGCTATTGGAGACGAGGTCGACGAATTTGTAACATCCCAGCATTAGAGCTTAGAAATAAGCTGAACACAGGTGTGTGCATTGCATTCATGCATAGAAAAAATGAATAATTTTCTCGCTTTTAAATAAAAACTTGTCAAAGTGATTGAAGCTTCTCTTAACTTGATGGAATTGAAGTAGATCATCAAGTTGACTATGATAAGTTTCAATATGACCTTTGCTAAAACCTTATTTTGGGTAAACATGATTTGATCTAAGGGTAGATCAAATGGAATAAAACTAAACCCTAATACCTTACTTAATAATTTATATTTGATCCTTAGGTGATCATATCATAGTATTTATTGTAATCACTCATGAGTACCAAGTTAAGGATATAACACAAATAATAAGAATATAACAAATATATCTTAATCTTATCTACTTATACCATGTGTACCATGGAAATACCTAACTTCAACTCTCTAGTGAGATTGAGTAGGAAAGAAACCAAAGTTAAGATCATTCACTATACATCTTTCTTTCCATATCAATCTTTATCATCTCTATTGAATCCTATCTTAATATCTATTGTTCATCAATGTTGAGTAATCAACTATTGATTCACCAATTCTTAACCTATCAACTCTTGTCCTTATTATAGCATTCACTTAAGGCTTATAAAGAAATAAGTCAGAAGAGGTAAATAGTGATAATAGTTTTAGATGTTATTTATAGGATGGGAATGATTGGAGGAAATCAAATCAATATGGTAGCAAAGAAGATTACAAGGATGGAATCTGAAGATAGTTACCAGGAGTAGTCCTATTGGATCAAGTAGGTATAGTCCAAGAATTATATCTCTTAATCCAATAGAGCTAGATAGAAGATAACTTCAATACAGCTGTAGTGTTGTATTGATGAAGCCTTGATTAGCCAATTAGAACCTAAACCCTAAAGGATTATAATGATCATGTCTTACTCACCAATATTGTATGCCTATACCAGGTATAAGTGACATTGGTGGATAAAACATGATTGAATCATAGTATAGATATATTATCCTAGATTAGCCATTACAAGTCACATTAATATAATGCGAGGTTGAAATGTTAGATATTGGAGTTAAGTAGAGAGTATGATTAAAATAATGTTAGAGCAACATCGAATTAAAGAAGTAGTATTTTCCTCTTTGGAAATACTAAGCACTTGAGGTGAAGTAGCATTTGATGTATACATCTATTGAAGTGATATTAGTAAAGAATGATTAAGGAAGAGTATAATTGGGGTTAGATGTAACCACTTGTTGGATTGAGGATTATCAGCAATAGAGTAGTTGATATACCCAGGTATAGATATGAAAAGATTAAGAATTGCTTTAGAATCCAGCTCCTTGGAATTACCAGAAGTGTTAGAAGAATAAAAGGTGGATAAGAATATTCCTGTGAGGTAAAGCTCATCATGTTAGCACATGATGATGGATAGGGAGAAGTAATATATCTAGAAAAGGAATTCCTTAATTAGAAGTCCAGAATTATAAAGTATGGAATATAGGAATCCTTGTTAAATACTAAACCCTAATTCTAGAACCTAACATATTATCCATTTCATCTGAATGATTTATCATCTTAAATTCACAATGGTTCATAAGAATATTTTCCTATAACAAATTAACTAAGCATATCTTTATCATTTCTAACTATCATTATCATATGTGCTTAAGAATTAACTTTATCAATTCTTTCTCATAAGTTATCCTAGAAAATAATTCCACTATTTTACTTTGAATGGTGATGTTATTAAAAATCACAAACAGAAAAACAATGTGATTAACCCTTAATCTTTACACACATCAATAAAATAAACTTGTGAATATTAAATCTTCTAAGAACTTATGGTAAATTATTTTCAATTCAAACTTTAACCCATTGTTAGCAGTAATACATCCTATAACAAGTTTATAAATTTATGCCCAATTAAATTCATATTAAATGCTCTCACAAATAATAATAGAAAAGGTATCTATATAATGAAAATGAAGAAACCCTAAACAATATATAACAAAAGTTCACTAATTGATTCTCAATAACTTCAATATTACTGCAATTATTTAGAAAATGAATTCCATAAAAAAAATTCAATCAAATGTGTAATATTGAAACCTGAAAACAAAACAGAAAATGAAAAAAGAATAAAACCAGGAAAAAATAGAGGGAAAACCCAATCTAGCCCACGGCCCATGTCCTTTCCTCTTTATTCGTCGCCCGCCAGTCACAGCTAAAACTCACAGCACACTCCGCAGCAGCCCACCTCGGCCCAACACTAGCCCACCAGTAGCCCGTACCGCTTCGGCCTTGTATTCGTCGTCGTCTTCCGCGAGGGCGGAAGCTGCTGCCTGTCACGTCGGCCGCCGTCGATCGGACGCTGCGATTCCCGCTGTCGCTGAGCTCCAGAGGAAGGGATAAGAACCGCCGGGATATCCTCTCTCATTCTTATCTCCCCAACATCTCTCTCAACCTCTCTCTTCCTCTTTCGCAAAAATACCGAAACCCTAACCACCGTGCTTCGAGCTCGAGCTCGCTCCCGGCCTCCCCTTGCCATCCTGAGGCCACCATGAAGACCACGGTGCTCGACTGCGTCGTTTCCCCAAAGCACGCTTGGCGGGGAGGTCCTAGCTCTGGCCTCGAGCGCCGTCGTGCTGTCTCCGCTTCGATCATCGCCAGCGAGGCTTCCGGCCACCCCTAGACACTACACCACCCCAGTTAGGTTGCCCAGGCTCATGCGCTTCTGATCCACTAACATATGCATCCACTCGCGCATCGTAGCGCCGCCGCTAGGTGGTCGCCGGCGACAGCCAGCGTCCATCGTGTCTACCAGACCCAAGTCCACCCTGGTGTGGGTCTTGTTGCTGATGTGGCTTGCCAACGTGGCCACGGACCCACACGTTCATCTCTGTGGCTAGGATCGCTCTGAGTGTAAAAAGTGTTATGTCTATTTAGAAAAATAAATAAAAAACAGATAGAAATGACATGGCATTAGGCCCCACCAGTCAGTGACTGGGGGGTAGAATAGGCCCTGGTGAGAAAAACCCTTCATTGCTTGCTGACATCAGCATTACTTAATAAATACATTTAATTATTTAATTAAGAATTTCATAAAATAATTAAAACTTGTAAATTTGATACCTTTTGTTTTATAAATCAGAAAAATACATATAATATATGAAAATGTTTAGAAAAATAAATTCTATAACTTAAAACTATTATTAAATATTATTATGATAAATATTTAAATAAATATTATTTAATAAATATTTTATAAAGTTTTAATACTTTAATAATTAATATATCAATAATGGTAAATGTTAAAAATATAAATAAAATACCAAAAATCTTTGAAAAATAAGAATTAGAGTTTAAAACTATAATTATACATTATTAATCCCCCTAATTAAATATTTATTATTTATTTAGTATTTATAAAGTAATAAACCTTATTAAAATCATATTTTATTATTTTTAAATCACAAAAATAAATGTAATATACCAAAATGACCACAAAAATAATCTACATATTAAAAATGTAATATTCCACTTTTGAATTAAATAAAAAGTTAAACAACTTTAATAACTCAAATATAAACTTATTTTCTTAATAGATAATTCATATAAAGATAAATAACATCTGTTAATATTCCTAAAATTACCAATTAAGATTTAATGTGTAATACTAGTCTTCAATATTGAAATTATAAAATCAAAATGGCTCAACACATTTTAAGTAAAATTTATTTAAATTATACTTCAATCATAAGTGTAAATTATTTTATAAAAGGATTCTTATTCAATATAAAATCTCCAAGAATAATTATAATAAGATAAAACCTATTCTTTATATTAACCACAAGTTTATAAACAAATCAAAACACTACAAGTGAGTTCATTAGTAGTAAATAATATTGTTTACTTATTCATAAACCTTAATCACTATCAAATCAATATAATATCATACTTAAGTAACTCTAAAGAAACATTATAAAGTGAACAAGACATAAGTATAACAAGCATTACACCTAAATTCCATCTATGTTTTAAAGTTAGCTTTAATCTACCAAACTCTAAGTATACTACTAAAAACTTTATTATATACTTTATAGTTTACTTTGGTCTGGTATAATTAAGTTATAAAGAATCTTAATACCAAACCAACTCAGTTAAAAACCAAGATAGATAAGTCTCAAATACTACTAATTTCATTATTCCAATAAAGGCAATTCCTTCTGACTTAAAGACTATAACTAGAAAGAACACCTCATAAGGTTAACTTAAAAGCTTAAATACTTCTACTTAGTTGAGAAAGATTTTCTTCAAAAGTTATTCATTTTGCCACTTCAATCAACATATAACAATTAATAGTAAACACTTTACTTTATACTTTACTTGTATAATAAGATTGTTAATACTTAAATTCTTTATAAGTGACATTACTTGCAAGTAAAACTTGAAGATAAACAAATAAGATGTAAGCAACCTTATGTAGCATTCCATATGTGTATATTTTATTGTTGTATAAATACATGTTGTATTCCACACACTCACAAGCCTTAATAAGAAGCACATGTGTGAAACCTAATCTAAAAGGGCAACACATTCCAAACCCTAGACCAACGTTATTCTCGGGATTCGCGTTTCTCAACTTGCATTACATTACATATGCATAAAAACATCTTGCTTCTTTAAACATTAGTCCTTACCGGACCAATGATGCAGATTTCCGCTATTGGATTTTATATTGTCTTGAAGACCGTGAGTGCATAATCTTGCAATCACAAAAGGCAAGTTCACACTTGCTCATGTCCTTTGATTATTTTCTGTAAAGTATTTGACAAATCCAGTGTTGTCATCACCTACATTTGAAAAAGGTCTGAAAACACTATTTTCATAATAATATGATTATAGGTTTATTACCATGAGGTAATAACCTACTATGAAAGTTCCGGTGGTAAAGTAACATAATACCTAGGACTTAACAACCAATGTCGCCAGTGATTCTTGCGACGTATATCACGCGTTAACCATGAGATTTGGAATGGGACGGAGAAGTCAGCTGTATCTTCTTCCTCTCGCATGTAGTCGGATGTGCAGGTCGTGGCTGTTACCACTCGTAGCGTGCATATTAATTGGTAATTCGTTGAGTATATGCAGCATATGGGTGGGAACCCTCAACGTCCCACGACAGTTCTGGTATCTAACGGTTTGTACAAACCATTGTCGTAATTCATTATGTGGGCATGGTGTACACCAAGGAGGCATGCGAGGTCGCGAAGGGGGCAGTGATTGGCTTGGATCATCTACAGGGCCCCACACCATAGGAAGTGTGGACGGGAAAGATCGCCCGGTTGTGCAACAAGGATTTGATCTCTCATGGGAAAAGTAACGCACCTCTGCAGAGTGTAAAACTGTAACTTGTTACTCCCTGTTCCAGGAAGGAGCTGCGAACGCGACGGGAAAGGAACCCCATGAAGGTTCTAGTAAACCCGTGAAGGTTGGCGGACATAGCTTTTCAGAATAAAAGCAACCTTTGAAGAAATGTTTATGAAAACTTGCATTGCCTATGACCTATGGTCTGTGGCTGTAGATATAGTGCATCAAACACTCCTTTTCTAGTGGACTTGCTGAGTACGCTCGTACTCAAAGTATCTTCTTAACCCTTGCTAGGTTCTAAAGCCAGTACAGACGATGTCTACATCAAGATATGCTCCAGGAATCATCATCAACATCTAAAGCTCTTCAAGAAAGTCAAGAAAGTCAACATATACATCAACTCAAGTGAAGACGAAATTGCTGACTAGATAAGAATAGAATTTATAACCATAGAATCTACTTCTGTAGAGTATTGCAATAGCAGCAATGCAAGCCTCGTAGTTCAGTTACTAGTTTTATAAGTATGGTAGTTATGAGTTATTGATTCTTTATTCTTCTTCATAAGAAGTTTCTTTCTCTCTCTTTAACCTAGAGTGTTCTCTGGATCTTGTGTAAAGAGTTGAGTTGTAACCTATAGTCATGTCTTGGACCTGCTATGTTTCTGTTCTACTACTCTGAGGGATGTAATACTAGTGAACGGTGTTTCATTGATGTTATGTCAACGACTATAGTGTACTATATCATGCAGTGGTATGCTGGGTCACCGCTGAATTGCTCCGCTTGCAGCGCGCGCTCGATGTCCCACTCCAACTGCTTTTGGCGCAGCTGCCACTCGCTTGTGAGCCCCTGCTCGAGGAAGAGGTTGTCGAGCTTCGCGTCCCGCTCCTACCTCCTGCGTTGGGCCTCCTCCTTGGCCGCGCTCTGCTACATGATCACGGCGGTGATGCGGTTAGAGGAGGCATAGTCGATGTAGTCCTCCTCGCCGATGATGACACCGTACGCCGCCGGGTCATAGCCCTCGATCTCCTCCTCTTCCTTTTTCTTCGGTGGCGGCAGCGGTTAGCCTCCTCCACTTCGCGGCGACGTAGCTTGTGAGGCATCGGAGCTTGGCGGTAGATGTAGTGGATGGAGGCGTGTTTCCGCGCGCCGTCAGAGCGTATGCGGCGACAGTGATCCTCCTCCGAGTCGGAGCCGGTGTTGCGGCGGCGGGAAGAAGCGGCGGAACAGCCCACCTGGCTGCCTCCCACTCCGTTCGAGCTCCCGCGGCGGTGAGGTGCCGGATCTGCTAAGCCTCGGAGAGGGCAAAATTGAGCGATGGTGCACGGCGGCGGGCGATGGAGTAGCCGATGCGCATGCAAAAAATAATCAGGTCGAGAACCATATCCCTCTGTCGAAACCATACATATAAAGGCCAGGGTGGTTTTTCAGTGCCCTATACAAAAATACGGGCTGAGCATCGTACACGAGATCTGTTCAGGCAAAAAAAAAACTAGACCGAGTCCTTATACCCGCCAAAGTTTTATGGATTCGTCATTTTAAACCGTCTGCTAGAGATGCTCTTACGAAATAACCAGCACCTAGCACATACCTCCTCCTCCTCCTCTTCGATACATAGTCGGGCACGGATATGGGTAGTGGCACGCAGCAAAGAAAAAACATGTAAGAGGAGAAAGGGATTGAATTGGAGTGGGCTCCGTGCCTTCCTCACTTGAGTAGAAAGCCAAGCGGTGTGATCTCATCATATTTATTGAATTGTACAATTTTGATATAAACTTTTGTTCAAGGTTTATTTGATATTGTTTTTTCTATCTTTATGTGTTCATACCTATAATATTAACATGCTCTCTTTCATCATTAATTATAGTGACACGCGATAGCTTTTTGTGTGTATATATATATATATATATATATATATAATATACACAACGCGGATTTGCTATCTAGGATGCTATCAATGCACGCAAGCAATAACGTTGGATACAGGGAGTACTATTACTAGCTGCCAAGATGAGAAAGAGCCAAAATCTTGCATGCAGTTAAGTTATTTGCCGTTTGTAGAATTGCAAGACCGGCCTTTATTGTAGCGTACCAAACCGCATCTATTATTGCAAAAAAAAATACAAAGTGCATACGGTGTGCTAGTAGTACTTGTTTGCACTAGACATTACTAGCTTGTACTAGTTGATGGGATGTGTGCATGTTAGTATCAATATGAGCATGAAAACATGCAAGAATTTTTGCAATAATTTCAACCATGAGAGTAGACCAAATATATCAAGTAGTGCATACTTATGCCAGTAGTACTTGTTTCCACTAGACATTACTAGCTTGTACTAGGTGATGGGATGTGTGCATGTTATTATCAATATGAGCACGAAAACATGCAGAAATTTCTGCAATAAGTTCAACCATGAAAGTAGACCAATATATCAAGCAAGTTAGCATGCAATAAATTCAACCATGAGGATTGCACGATTTTCGGCCAATTTTCCCGCTCTTGGCTTTCGTTTTAGCGTGTGGTGCTAGAATGCGTGCTAAAATTTTGGCCGGTTCAATGGTCTAAATGTATTGCTAGAATGCGTGCTGAAATTTTAACCAGTTCAGTGGTCTACTAGTATTGCTAGCTTGCATGCATGCGTGAGTTGTTGCTAGTTTGCATGCATGTGCTAGTACTTGCATGTGTACTTGCATGTACTAGCAATGCATGCAAAAAAATGCTCTCTATGTAACGGAGTGTGATGTTTTCCGTTAGATATTTTATGCTCCTGCTGCTCAACTTCATGCTCTCTATAGAATATCCAATGATTGGATTAGTATGCATAGATAGCATCCTAGATAGCCCACTTCATTCTCTCTATATATATAGTCGCGCTATTTGACACCCAGGATGTAGAATAACTATTCTACACATACGCTCTATCTTTAAACCGTATATTATTTTTACGTCGCGTAAATTTTGTTTTACCCAAGAATTGAGAAGAACATAAGAAAATATAGACATGTTATAATTTTTTTTGTCTACATGCCGTATAAAAATACGACGTAAAATGCGTATTTTTAGTGTTTTTTACACTATAATTACTTATAAACTATTTTTTATGTTAATTTTTTTGCGTTGTGGATGAATATAAACATAATTATTTGTATACAAAACATAAATTTCTAACGTGACAACATAAAATTATATGGGGTGCAAAATAACTATTCTACACCCTGGGTATCGAATAGGGTTTATATATATATAAATATATAATACTCCCTCCGTCTTAAAATAGATGTCTCAAATTTGTTAAAATTTAATAAATCTAAAAACTATTTAGATATAGATTTATCCAAAATTTAAAAATCCAAGACATCTATTCTGGATGGAGGGAGTATATGATATCACCTATAATACTTCTATTGTGAGTAGTCTTAATTACTTTTCTGATAAAGAGATCCGAGTGTTGCAGGTAGAGAAGCCCAACGTTATTCACTTGTTTGCATTGCATACTGAGTGGAGGAGAAATACCAACGTGGGTTTAGATTGGAGAGCTCAGCGCGTGTATCGCGCGGATGGATGGGAGTCATGGGAGTACTATTGTACGAACAGCTACAGTGCCGTGAGTTACTGCGTGACAGTGTCACTAACAGAAAATACTGTACGACACCAATCAGTGCGGGAGAAAACTCTGCATCACGAGGAGGTTGGTTGCTTTGGTGCGATGCGATGACATGCCGATGTCCATTTCCTGAAATCTACCGCGTCTAGCACAATGCTGCGTGTTACTGCTACAAGCATAAGGCCATTTCCACCGGACCGATTCAATCCGTCCGAGTATCTGAACTCGTCCGCGTGGATGCCACCGCGTACCGCGACAATGATTCAGACGCGGGCAGCGGCACCAATTCAGACGCAACCGCGGCACCGATTCAAAGGCATTGACGGAAGGCTGACCGGCGATAGCCTGCGCCATTAATGGTGACGAGACGACACACTGACTCACTGGACACCATCTACGTTTCCGCGCCGGCATTGATGGCGAAGGAGCAGGAAGTTGCGCGCGTTCGCGGGCGAAGGGGCTATTTAACCCTGCCCGTCGGTGGCACACTCCTCACCTCTCGCCAACGCAACCCTAGCAGCCGCCACCACCGCCCAACATCAACGATGAAGACACTGTCCTGGCTAAAGAGGAGCAAGAAGGACCATGAGGCGTCTGGCTATAGCAGCCAGCGCTCCCGGCTGTCGACCTTCCTCCGCGGCACATCCTTGCCGCCTACGCCGCGGCCATAGGAGTTCAGGGACCGCCCCGTGGGGGACTACCCGCCACCGCAGGACCGCCGCGGCCGGCAGTACTTCCGCGTCGCAGAGTGCGAGCGCCGATGGAGGAAGGGCCAGGGCATCAGCCACAAGGATGTCTCCCTCCCCATCGGCTGGCACCTCAACAAGCACCATGCACCGGTGCCGCCCGTGCCCAAGACGGGCAAAGGGCTGGCGGAGGAGATCTAGTGCCGGATCAGGAACCTCCCACGGTCCCAACGGTGGGGGAAGGGCTACCACTCCGAGGACTACTGGGTAAAGTTCCTCGAGTGGGAGCACAAGGTGTGGCGCGCGACCACCATCCGCCGTGACCTGCTGCCGGGGAAGGTCAACGACATCCCCGACATCGACTCGGACGACGAGGGCGCCTTCAAGCACTCCGACGCCAATGGAGAGGAGGACGAAAATACTGTGACCTGCCATTGCGGCCAACGCGCGAGACGAGAATGCCCTGTGGGGCGGTTATGAAGAAACCATCGAGCTCACCGGCCTGGTGGCGCAGTCAAACGCCCAACTGCCTCCACGGTCGCCGCTGCCGGGATGGGCGCCATCGATCGTTCTGGAGGTGGGGATGGAGCGGGTGCACCTCCAGCACAGTTGGGTGCCGTGGCTTGGGCAGGTGATCAATCCATCCGCGTCCGCTCCGGCCCTGTCACCGCCCAACCTTTGGGCGCTGCCAGAGTACATCGACCTCGACCCGTAGATGGACGAGGCGGCGTCGACGCGTGAAGATCGGTAGCTAGGGTTAGGGTTAGTTTAAATTTTATTTTTTATATTTTGAATGTAAATTAAGTATGAAATGTACGAACTTTGTCAGTTTTTAGCGCGAACAATTTACGTTTGAATTTGGAAAAAAAGCCTCGCCCAGGCCGAACAAATAGGTCACGCCACTGGGCGTGGTCGGCCGGATAGGTCGGACCACGACCGAAAAGTAAGCGCGGACCGACCCAACTGGATAGAAAAGAACAATTTGGGTCGGCCGAGTCGGCCCCAGTGGAAATGCCCTAAGAGAAGAGAATGGGCTTATGCGACTTAAATTGAAGAGAGAAATGCATACTTAAATGGCTTGTTTGCTTCAAAAGAGTTTTATAAGAATTCTGCCTTAGGAGTTTTTCCTATAGAGATCGTTTGGTTTGTAGGATTTGAACCATAGGAAAAAATATAGTTTACTTTGCAAGCAATTTTATGGGAATCTTTCCTTAGGTCCGACCTCATGGGAAATTTTCTTTTCTTAATATGACAACTATGGCAAGCACTTGATTTCATAACATTTTTGTGTTCTCAATTAAAGAACATGCAATACAAATTCATGTATTTTCAATTCCTACAAAATTAAACATGTCATGACATTATGCGCATGTTTGATTTAAAGGATTTTGAAAACATATGAATAGAAAAAACACAGGAACAACATGCCATGGCATGTGAAATCTTATAGGAATAAATAACAAAGAAATTAACTGCAGAATTCATTTGATTGCACCACTGGAAAAAATCCAGGAATTTCTATAGAGATTGAGTACATGTGGTAGTTATCATAGACAAATAGAAATTTTTTCAAGAGGTCTAACTTCTTGCCAGAAATCGTATAAAAATATAGTATAGAAAAACAATTCATAGGAATTTTTGAAGATTCAATCATTTGAATTAAATGGCCTCTATAAAAAAACTCCTAAGGGCATGTACAATAGGATAACATCAGCCTTCTCTTAAAGTTGTCACGTCGGATTTTTTTCTTAGCTAGAGGAGAGAAAGTGAAGGAAGAGAAGGTTGGGTTCTCTTAGCTAAGGATCTCCTAGAAAATAAGATAAATCTATTTTATCCATTGTACCGCATTGTCTTCGCTTAGAAATATTATTTTTCTACTAAAATTTAATCAATTTTTATTAATTATTAGGAATGACACCAAGAGATAATATATTGTATAACTTATATCTACTGGATTCTCTAAATGATGTGATGATTAAGACAAGACAAGACTTCTCTACCATTATACATGATCTAAGAGTAAGAATCCTATAAAATTCCTTTAAAAATCCATTGAATGAATCATGCCCATATTCCTACGTTTTGCAAACACTGTGAACCAGAGCTACGCTCTCACAGGAGCAGAGAGCGTGACATAACACGTGTATATCTATCATCATCGTTACATTAAGAAGCACAAACATAACTCGGACTCGCATAGGGGTACTGTTCTTTTTCCCGAGAGAGGGGACTGCTGGGACAACGCTCAACCAGGTCGAAAAGAAGAGGAATTGGAAAAAGTCCAATTTCAAACCCTGAATTTATTGAAGTTCGACGGTCTGTACCCGAAGTCAAAATCCTAGTCGTTTGCACTCTGAAGTATTTAATCCCGGTCTAAATTAAACGCTAGACCTGTTTGGGACACCGGGATCCTGGCTGGAAATACCTATTGTCTCACTGACCCAATGGGCCTGTATGTCATATCCATCTCCCATCTCAATCTATATCTCCTCGTTTGAAAAAGAAAGAAAGCAGGGTTGTACACCGGGGACAATTTGGAGCTTGGAGGGCATGAGGCGACGGCCTGGTGCAGCTTGGAGCGGGGGCATTGACCCTGTCGCCGACTGTCGTCAGAGCCACGGAGCTCGTACAGCGCAGTCCGTCGTGCTTGGAGCGACGCAAGCAGAGGGCGCACACAAGTTTAACTAGTACTACTACAATTTAAATGGTGAGTAATAGAGTTGTCATCTACAGTACGCAACTAGACGTTGAGCAGAAATATACGTAGTTGTCGAAGTGATCTGATTCACATGCACGACTCGTTGTCGTTGAGCAGCTATGCTACTACTTGTCTAAGTCATCCAATTCACATACGCAAAACTACATGTTGAGCGGATATCGATGCCAAGCAAGTAATCCAATACTCATAGCCAACTACTAAGTACATGTTAGTAAAGCTGTACGCGTAATGTGCAAGCACTATAATCTACGCAACTACTCCATCCGTTCTAAATTGGTTGTCACAACTTTTTCCAAAATAAGCAAACATACACATTGAAACATGTCTACATGCATATCCAGGTCTGACCAAAACTATGACAATTAATTTAAAATCAGATTTATGTCCGTGTATAAACATGTAATAACACACACACATGTGTTTGATTTAGAATGATGATGCTACTATGAAAAAACGCCATGCCCATCTTATTAGAAAATTTCGTTGACTCATTCACCTTGCAAAGAGTGCCACACCACAATGGAGATGTTCCACCTCCGGTGGCAACCTCACATTTTTCATCTTTCTCGGCCGAAAAGCTTGGTCCAAGCAAAGCAAACTTATAACCACTGCGAAAATAGGGAAGAAAAAGAACAGCGGAGAATGGTGTATGGAGAAAGAAGAACGGCTATTTTATAGGCTCGAATCACTGAGTGGCATGGCGGTAAAAATAGGCGAAGGAGAGGGAGGGAATGGAGAAGGCGGGGAAAAATGCGGCAACAATTTGGCAGAACCTAGATAGGCGAGGAAAAGAAGGATAAAAAGGTTAATCGTTTCTTGATTGATTAGTCTAATCGGCCAACTAAGTACGTTATTGGAGTTATGATTATTTTGCCTGGACGATTAATCAGCCGACTAAGTACGATGTTGGAGTCGTGATCATGCACAATAGTCCGAGCCGTGGACGACATGACTAATCTTCCAGGTCTTGGATGGTTATTACTTTGTGCACGCGTTGTTCGCCCAATCGTCCGAGCTGCGACCGATTAGTGGTTGTCGTCCAAGTCTTGACTAACAGCATATTGTTTCTAAAATTTATGTATTATTTGTGGAATTAAAAAAAATTGAGAACAATTCTAAATTTCTGCACTCAACTTACAAAGAAACTGTTCTCCTCGTTGGGGCTGGAGAAAAATATTAGGCTCGGCCGGTGATACATGCATTTTGTATCATCATATTGCACTAATATTGTTATTACATTGTTCTTGTATTAGTTATGTGAACTAGGGTATAGAGGTGAGGAATTGTGAGGAACCACACCAATTTACCTGACGAAATAACCAGCAGAGATCATCTTCAGCTAACTGGGCGTACCAGATGGATTCTGGTGCGTTCGTCAAGCATCCAACGTCCCAAATCCAAGTTACTGCCTCGCGCAAGAAGCAAACACCGTAGATGGCCAACCAATCCAACGGCCTAGAATACTCTTCCTGGCTATTTTGCTTGACCACGAGCGTGTAAACCAACTGTATCGGGTTAGAAACCTAGCCACCATGTTCTAGCTGGCGTAGATCTCATCTGTAAGAGCAAACCCTAAGGCTCCAAATCATTCTCTGGAAGTAATGAAAGTGATCCTAAGAGTAACAAGGATTCGAGGCCAGGACTCGGGTAGGAGAAATTCCCTCCTATAGGCACTCAAAGTAAACAAAAAGTAGAAAGAAAATCCATTCAAGTGGGGAGATTCCAAGAGCCGAAGACAGACATATAAATTTGTTGACAACCATATCAATATCCAAGGAAAGGCCCCGTCTTCTTCATTCAAATGTTTTACCCTAATTCCCCATGGATATATCCGTATCTTCCGAAATGAAAGTATGAGGAGGATCGACTAGTGGAAAGCTTGATAAGGGTCAGATACTTGTACGTTTGATTATCTTGACTCGGTCTCACAAAATTGGGTTGACTGGCACACCGTGCATCTCTCGCATTCGCTTCTCCAAAGAAATATGAGACGAGACGGACTGTCAGATGACGCAAAGGATGCAGCAGGACTACCAGGGGAAAGCCCGCCCCTGCTTTATTTCAAACAGCCGAACAAAAGAATGATAAAACGGGCTCATGCTTACCAACTAACCGTCCCGTACGTCGATCTTAATGGTATCTATCTTATTAATATTTGTTTTCCGGTGAATGAGCCCACTCTCCACCGACACAAGCCAAATGGTCCAAATGCGTCTGAACCTGTCCGCGCGGACTATCAGACAGCTACGCGCTGGCCCATCCGGACCGACTCGGCTGGCCGAACCATGACCTAAAATTGTCGTAGCCCGATCCAGTCATGCTAGTGGAGATGCCCTAAGCTCTAGGCTCATCTCCTAGAGGATATTTTGCGCGTTGTAATTCTAGTATTCACTTCTACATTTCTGCTTCTAGTATCCAATTCTGAGCTAAGAGTACATTTCTGCTTCATCTCGTCTGGAATACAAGTTCCCTTGCAGGCAGCAGTTCCTAGTTGGGCTCTGCAAGCACTAGATTTGGCTAAGCAAAGCGACTGTTCAGTTCTGCAAGCTAGACTTGGCCCATAGGAGGCATCAAACAAGGCTATAACCAAGGCTCACAATAAAAAAAAGATCAAGCATCACCTACCAAGAGCAAAATTATAAAAAGTACACTTCACGCAGAATAAGGGACCACAAAACCAGGAGTTCGTTGTTCTTATTACTTTCTCCAGTACCACAACACTTGGAAGAAACTACTACCTTATAATGTCGTCCAGATGTAAAATTGGCTGCTTAGCTAGCAATAACAAATAGCATAAAATACCAAACCAAGACTCCGAAAGAGAAAAAAAAAGGTTACAGAAGAACCCAATGTTGCGAAGTATATAAGTGACCTAACGCTGACAGCAAGACACGAAGAACCAGTCACACGACCTAAATTTTAGTTTCCCAGGTATGATCCACGCACTCGATTTGCAGATACTGCAGACCTGCTGAGTTTTGCGCAGTGGGTTCCATGTTACAGCAATAAGCGTAAGAAATATACTGCGCTAGTTGCTATTCGCAACACCCCTTTCAGCAGCGGGTTTGGAGGCGTTCGGCTCGTCCACGGAAACAGGGGCTGCACTCTCCTTGCTCACTGCCTGTTGTTGTGCTGCAGAATTCCCATTAGCTGCATTCTTCTCCTTCTCATCACCGCCCTGGACAATGTAAATAGCATGCATGCATCAGGACCTATATACAATAACTGGTGCTCGTGAAGTTCTTAAATTGTCAACCAGAGCGCTCTAATATATGGATATAACACTTGCCTGGCCTTGAAGCACTTGTTGCTTTGCTCTCTTTTCCTGCATCAACTTTTGTCGGTTCTCGTAAAATGCAAAATCATCCAAAATTGAGGTCTTGCTGACATGTTCCTTGAAAATCTTGAGCATTTGAAGACCTTGCTCAAGCTTAACCTGCAGCAGCATCAGGGAAACAGGGGGGCAGTACCATAAGTAACAAGTTCAGAACATACTGAAAACATAAGTCGTATCTTGAAGTACATGTTTTTTTTGGTCAATTCAACAGGAAGCATTATATAAATGCATTCACCACGGACATGAAATTTTGGCTCCTGGGTGCCTGGGAACCCAGTTTTAAATGATTTAACTGAAAATGGTACTAAAAATAATTAGAATAATATGGCATAAAACATGCGTGTAGATAATATGTGCAGGTATGTGCATGCCAACTTTCAACCTAAAATATTAAAGTATGTAGCCTACACAAAAATGACAAATTATACTGTTCACAATGTAAGATGTGTACATACACTACTCATAGTATAACAAAGTTCCAATTGTGGTCACATACTGTCGTATTTTTCATTAAAAAATTGTACGAGTACATATCGAGGTGATATGTACGTGCTTGAATTATTTCAATTTTTTCGAAACATTTAAATAGCATTTTTTTTAACTTTTTAGATATCAGGGTGCACCCAGGAGCTCCACCGTATTACTCCATTCACCACCCCATTTAATCTACATGTTCTTTTGGTCAATTCATGAACGGATAAAACACATTGCCTACAGCCAGTTGTGGCAAGACGACCTAACCAGAAAACTGCATACATGCACAGAAATACAACCGATGCTGTAAAAAACATTCTTAAGTCGCTTATGTACAGGATTACATCCTGAGTTTTAGCATACCCATCACCATAACATGGAGAACACTTTTGAAGTTCCAATTTTCTAATTAACAAAGGTTCACACCAAACCATATCTAAAATTTAAAAATGTCCTAAGTAAACAAGCTATAACATATAACATGCAGAATATCAACAGTACATCAAGTACGCAATGGCCACATCATGAAATTATATCGCTTAATAAGCAGTTATTGACGGTAGCTTTCAACAAGTATACCTCTTGTGTGTCACGGCTGTTTGTCACAGGCTTATTGTCATTGTTTTCCAATGTAATATGCTTCAAAATGTTGTTAGGGATGTCCTTGACAATGTGCCACTTGATTGAAAAGCAGCCATTCCACTTGTCTTGTTGCCAATAATCTACAGTCTTGTCAAAGTCAACAGGACCAATCATTTCAGCAATACCAACGAATTGGCCACTTGTGTTTACCTACAAGAACAGGCTTCAGGTCAATAGACATGCTAAATGAAGAGTGTGGGATAACATAAGGTAGCAACATACTTACAGAGAAAAATAAGAACACTGGGCATTCACTGGTTTTTTCCTGAGCTTCTCGGTATCCAGCATCAAGCTTCTTATTTCCATTAGGAGTGCTTGCCCACACATTGTATTTGATACTCTTGTGCACATCATCCTCACTATAAGACTTGATAACGAAGAACTTTGCATCCTTGTATGTTGCAGAAAAACTTTCATGGTTGAATTGGCTCTTATCTGGAAGGGCACTGTTCTCCTGTTTCCCAGCTGAAGGGAGGGCCTGGCCCTTCACAGCAATAGTGACAGTAGGTCCAAATGGTTTTTGGTGCCTGAATCCACCAGATCTTGGCCCTCTGTTCAGCTCAGTGAAGCCATCTTGGTTCTCACTGCCAAACCCAAAAGGTGCCCGACCTCTAGGCTTGTATTTGACGGTATCCACGACTCCCCACTGTCCATTGTTTCTCGAGTTATACACATTAGATCCAAACCCAAGTCCAGCTTTCAGAGTGTTCCCGTACTGACCATACATTCTGGTATCAGGGTACATCCTACTACTAGGATAACTATGAGAGGTCAGGCCCATCCCAGATGAAGGCATGTGCGCATGCATACCCTGGAAACAAATAGAAACTAAGAGCTAAGTCTTATGAGAGGACACCGCAGAATATCATGAAACTCACATGGAACTTATCATGTTGCTATGTGTACCATTGTAATGTAACGTGATGTAGCACACAAATGATATGTGAAACGCTAAGAACGTTCATAGCATGTTATGATAAATAAATATGTAGGACATGAAATTATTAAGGGAAGCTCTGTATCAAAATAACAAGGAAATAGAATAGCTTGCAGAACACACCATGAGGTTTGTTGTTGGGCGGTGACTCTGATTTTTCGCTGAAGATGAATTAGAAACATAAGATGTGGAACTAGCAGTTGATCTCTGATGCCCACTAGAGTAGACTGGCACATCATACCACTGAGCTGTAGAACGGAGAGCATTGTGACCATAATTGCTAGCGGAAGGTCCACCTTGTGAAGGCCCTCTTCCATATGAACCACTGTTGGTCACTGATACATTCTGGTAAGTTTGCTTACGCGGTAGTGAACTGTTGGCAGTTGCAATCCCACTAGCAGTCCCATTATTTGGTTTTGTTGAAGCTACCGGAGCACGTGCCTGGTGTGCGGGAACAGAAGGCAACTCAGATTGAGAATTGGCACCATTAACACTATGGACTGCATTGGTTGGAGCCTGCTGTTGATAGTATTGACCAGGGTACTGGTAATGCTGGGTCGCATATGACTGCCCATCATGCCCGGCAGTTGGGACAGGAGAACCTGATGGATACGGGCCATAGGGAGTATAACCATATCCATGGTACATGTCACTATACAAATTCTGCTACAAAGATGCAACAACAGAATTAGTCAATTCTATAACTTCATTCATATAGCAGAGTCAAGAAACAATTCACCAACTACATGGGCACGGTTACTATCTAAATGTTTGGTTCTCTAAAACACAGGCGAAAATGCATATTCTAACCATACATTATACTAGTCAATACTACATAGTACAATGGCTGCACACTGACTATAATACAGGTAGTAAGTTGTGAACTCACCGGTTGCATCTCCATTCCTTCTTGACCAGCATACCTGGAGTCCCACTCATTGGTTGAGCCATCATAACCTGATGAAAAAGCAGACATAAATTGCACTTCTCAGTTAATGAGGCATCCAAAAATAGCTGATTCAGAATTAATGAATCTATCCATCATCCAAAAATAGCAGAGGCTTATGTACCGCTAGGGTAGTAATAGGCTGGTGAGGGGTATCCATTGGGCTGGTAGAAGAAGTTGGGATCCATGGCCTCCTGGAGCAGCGGCGTTATTGACCTATCAACGTGAGGCTCCACGCTCTGAGAATTGCCGGCGTTGGCAGAACCGTACGGCATCACGGAAGGCTACAATTACCAAAAGCAACGATTCTTCAGAAACCTATCCTCCCAAGAACCACATGCAACTCAGCTATAACAGAGCAACAGACAAGAGCTGCAGCCTAAAAAAGCTACTACCTTCTTGGCCGCGTCGGCACCATCCTTCTTCCCCTCCAGGGACAGCTTCTGCATGTCGGCGTGAAGCTCCGCGCCCTGCGCATTACCGGCGTTGGCAGATCCGTACACCATCCCGGAAGGCTACAATTACCAAAAGCAACGGTTTCAGCAACCTCCTCTCCGGGAAGTTAGAGACAGAGCAACAAACAGGAACCCCCGGCGTAAAGAATCTAGATGGAGACGCACCGAGAATTCGTGGAGGTCAATTAGTCTGGGTTTAAGTAACCAGTTGATAAACTCGTACCTCGGAAACCGATGCCCAAGATTGCGGACGGGGTGGAGGCGGACGGGGTGGAGGCAGCCGGGGACGCGGTGCCGCGACGGGAGCGGCGGTGGTAGGCAAGGGACGGGCGGTGGAGGTGAAGAGGGTAGGTGCGAAGCCGATGGATAAACCCTAGGGGGAGGAGGAAGACGAGGAGGTGAGGAGGAGAGGGAAACGAGGATAGCCGCCACAGACTCACGCGAGGCGGCGAAGGGAGGAGCCAGGCAGAGGCAGAGAGGCGAGAGGGGTTTTCGATGGTTCACAGGCCCTGGTTCAAGTACCGCTCCCGGCCCATCCCGCCGCTCGTTTGTCTTCTGGACTTCTTTTGCTCCGGGTACCCCGGGGGAACGGTACAATGAAACTACCTTGCTTGCCCTAAACAAAAACTAAAAAGATTCCAAAAACTAGAGTCCAAAAACACGAGGGTTATTAATAAGTACTCCAATAGATCTATCTAGACATGTTTTAGTACTAGATACATTCAATCTACTACTTCTCTATCGGTTTATTGGGCTAACACGAAGTTTAAAAAAAGCTTGACCATAAAATTTATCAATAAAACATGAGTTATATATCAAAAAATTATACCATTGGATTGATATTTAAAAGCTCTTTCCAATGATATAATTTTGTGATATATGAATCATATTTTATTAGTCAAATATTTTTTTGGGCACCGTGTTAGCCCAATAAATCGGTATGGAGGGAGTAGTGACAATTAATATGGATAACAGGGAGTACTTTCGTTATCACTAGAAAAAAATGCATGTGCATTTCTACGAGTTAATTATTTTATTAAGATAAATATGAATCTAAAAAAACCTGCTGACACTTATTTGAAGCCGATGGAGTATTTGTTAGGCCGTGTAGAATTTATTAGCATTCCTTGTGGCGTCCCTTATGCACTCGCAACGAAATGTCTTAAAAATTAACCAATCAGGGTTTATCCTATCAAAAGTAGAAATAAATATTCAAGAATAAGTAGAAATTAGAAGTGAGGCCCCCATTAATTTTTATGTTTATGTATAGTGAAAAGTTAGATATAAAATCTAGGATTTACTTACATCTAAATTTGAAAATTTAAGCACTTGGTATTCCACCACACTCTCAAGAAGATAGACAACCATGCCCTTTTAGCAACTCCACCAAGTCGTGGAATGTATGTATTGTTCGTCTGAATTTGAGGCTCCGCTTTCTTATCTTGTATGTGTTGTAACTATACTATTGTCCCTATAAATGTTCAGCAAACCGAACACACAAATTTATATGTTTTCAGTGCATATAGAACACCTGGTTTTTGTCCTCCAGAATGTACCTACAATTAACTAACTAAAAAAGAAAGCGAAAGAGGGTTAAAATTACTCCACGAATAATATAACACTTGAGTCTATGCTCACAAGTTTCATTTCATTTATGATTGAGCTCATATATAAAACAAAGTGAAAACAAGAAAAAAAACTCACTCCAATGTATTGGTCTGCACAATTTTGCGGAGACACAAGTTTGCATAGATGAAGTGGCACTTCATTAGCTTGGGTGCGGGGTAGACAAAGAAATTACAGCGGTCCTTGATACAACATCCTTCTCTACATAGCATCGAGTAGATTCTTATCATTGTTGTCGGGAATAACCATGTTTAGCTTAGATGGCGGCTATTACAGAGTCAAACTGATTTTATACTCGATTGTTAATTTACATCGGATGAAAAATAAGTTAGAGATCGATCAAGTCCTCAGTCATGTGATTTGCGCCATGATTCATAATTGTTGGAGATATGCCCTAGAGGCAATAATAAATGTAGTTATTATTATATCTTTGTGTTTATGATAAATGTTTACATTCATGCTATAATAGTATTAACAAGGAAACATTGATACTTGTGTGATTTGTAAACTTAATTTGAAGTCCCTAGTATAGCCTTTATACATCACTAGCTTGTTGGTTGATAAATGATTGTGGTTTCCCTATCATGAACATTGAGATGTTATCAACAACAAGATCATATCGTTAGGAGAATGATATGGTGGACATACTCCTATAGATAAGCATAGCATAAAGATCAAGTCATTTCAATAGTTCAATTGCTATATGCTTTCTGATACATAGTAACCTAATTCCTTCGACCATGAGATCATGCATATCACCTTTCGGATGGATGCTTTGATGACATCAAACACCACCGTGAATCGGGTGGCTATAAAGGTGGCATTGAGTGTTCGGAAAGTATTGGTTGAGACACATGGATCAAGAGTGGGATTTGTCCATCCATATGACGGATAGATATACTCTGGGCCCTCTCGGTGGAATGTCATCCAATTAGCTTGCAAGCATGTGACTGGCTCACAAGGGATCACATATCACGAAGCGAGAAAAGAGTACTTATCGTAACGAGGTTGAACTAGGTATCAGAGATCGACGATCATAACCTCGGATAAGTAAACTATCGTGAGACAAAGGGAAATTGGTATCGTATGTAAGTGGTTCATTCGATCGCAAAGTAATCGAGAAATATGTGGGAGCCATATGAATTTCCAAATTCCTCTATTGGTTATTGTTGGAGAAGTGTCTCGATCATGTCCGCATAATTCACGAACCGTAGGAGACACACTTAAGGATTGACGTTGTTTGAGTAGTTATGGTATTATGAGAAAGAGACCGAATGTTGTTGGAGTCTCGGATGGGATCCGGATATCACGAGGTGATCCGGAATGGTCCGGAAAATAAGATTCATATAAGGAAAGTCCCGTTTCGGAGTTCGGGAATGATTCCGGTGTTTTCATCGGGAATGTTCTAGAAGGTTCCGGAATGTCCGACACTCCGGAGGGGAAGGGGTATATGAATGTGTCATTGCATATTGGGATGATTGCATCATGTACTAAGTGTTCTCGCTGTTCCAAATAAAGGATTAAATTGAATCCTAAATTGAAAAGTCAAACGGCTAAAATTGGAAAGAGGGAAAGAGGAAGGTGTGGGAAACCGAGTTGGGGAGGAGTTCCCTCCTCCAACCGGCGGCCCACCTCCAAGCCGAGTTGGGGAGGGACTCCTCTCCCTCCCCATGGCGTGGCCGGCCCCTCCACCTATATAAGGAGGGGCAGGGCTCCCTCCTCTAGACACACAAGTTCCTATCCTCTAAATCTAAACCCTAGCCCTAGCCTCCGGTTTAGATCCGTTTTGGTTTAGAGCTTCTAATTTCCCTAGCCTCCGGATTAGAGCTTTCTAATTTGTGTGTCTAAACCCTAGACCGCCGAGGAACTCTCTCATACTCCACCATACTCGCTCCGGCTTAAGGCGAAGCCCTGCGGGATCTCCCCTCTACTTCCGGCACCACGCCGTTGTGCTGCCGGAATCGCGAGGAGAGTGCTACAACCTCCATTTTCTTTGGAACAAGGGAGAGGAAGGTCTTCGTCAGTACCGAACGTGTGACCGATCATGGAAGCGCCTTTAACGCCGGAAGGATCGTCTACACGATCTTGAGATCGGGAAGAGTACGACTACATCACCCACGAGAATCCGCTCTCGTTAAACACTTTGGAATCTTCGAGGGTAAGTTATTCCATCGACTCGTTGCTATAATCTAGTAGATAGATCTTGGCTTGTTTGTTTGTATGCGATAGAAATTTTTTGTTTTCCATGCTACGAAACCCTACAGTGGTATCAGAGCCGTGTCTATATGTAGATCTGTTGCACGAGTAGAACACAATGGTCATTGTGGGCGTTGATGCTTTTATTGTCGATTGCTTCTTGTGTACTTTGCATCTTGCGGTATGTTGGGATGAAGCGGCCGGGCTAACCTTACATGACATCGTTCATGAGACTTGCTCCACGCTTGACATGCAACTTGTATTGCATAAGTGGCTTTATGGTGCCTGTTTCTCCTAGCATAGTTAAGGTCCAATTTACAACGGGTGATCAACAATGCTAGTATCAATGTTGTGGTTCTTGTTCGTAAGTTAGAACGACACTTATTGAAAGCCCCAAACCACGTAAAATATGCAAAGAAAGTAGAGGCGTCTAACTTTGTTTTGCAGGTGTGCTGATGATGTGATATGGCCATGATTGTGATTATATTTTATGTATGCAATGTTCCTTATTGTAAGTTGGCAACCGGCAGGAGCCAGATGGTTGTCTTTAATTTATGTTAAGACCCGCGTGTCTATTCAAAATAGGTGTAATAGTTGAAGCCGGTGGACGACAACCATGAAGAAGCGTCATTGACCTTGATGCAATGCCGGTGATGATGGAGATCATGTTCGTGCTTGAAGATGGAGATCGGAAGCACAAAGAAGAAAGGCCATATCATATCACATATTATTGAATTGCATGTGATGTTAATCCTTTATGCATCTTGTATTGCTTAGTAGACAACGGTAGCATTATAAGATGATCCCTCATGCACATGAATTTCAAGTCATAAAGTGTTCACCCTTAGTTAGCACCGTTGCTAAAGCTTGTTGTTTCGAAGCACCACGTGATGATCGGGTGTGTTAGATTCTGCAAGTGTATACAACGTGAGCAAGCCAGATTTGCTCATGCAGAAACTAAGGTTTGATCTTGACGAGCCTAGCATGTATAGACATGGTCTCGGAACACGGATCACCGAAAGGTAAAGCATGAATCGTATAGTAGATATGATGAACATGACGATTGTTCGCCATTGAAACTATATCAACTCTCGTGATGATCGGTGTTGATGTAGTGGATTTGGTTCGTGTGATCACTAAAACAATGTGAGGGATGTTGTTTTGAGTGGGAGTTCACCTAGTTAATTTCATTAATTAATTTGAACTCAATTTGTCATAAACTTAGTCTAAACTATTGCAAATATGTTGTAGATCAATGGCAGCCCCTACCATCAATTTTAATGCGTTCCTAGAGAAAGAAAAGTTGAAAAACAATGGAAGCAACTTCGCGGATTGGTTCCGCAATTTGAGGATTGTCCTCACAGCTGGTAATTTGACCTATGTCTTTGGATGCCATTGGGTGACCCACTGCGGTGATGCTGCCGATGAAGTAAAGAATGTTTACCTCGCTCGGAAGAATCAGTACTCCATAGTTCAGTGTGCTATCTTGTATGGTTTGGAATCGGAGCTTCAGAAAAGGTTTGAAGATTCAGACCCATATGATATTGTCGAGGATCTCAAATTGATTTTTGAGACTCATGCGGCAATTGAAAGCTATGAGGCTTCTGAAAATTTCTTTAACTGCAAGATGGAAGAAGGCAGCTCCGTCAGTGAGCATGTGCTTAAGATGTCTGGGCACGCAAACAAACTTCAAAGCTTGGGTATAGTGATTCCTAATGCTTTGGGGATTTACCGTGTCCTCCAATCACTACCACCAAGTTACAAGAACTTTGTGATGAACTACAACATGCAGAACATGAACAAAGAGTTGCAGGCTGTTTGCTATGTTAAAGTCTGCGAAGTGGAGATCAAGAAAGAGCACCAAGTGTTGTTGGTCAATAAGACCACCAAATTCAAGAAATGCAAGTCTAAGCAGAAGGGACACTTCAATAAGGGTGGTAAGAAAGTTGCCACGCCGGCGAAGAAGACCAAGGCTGGACCCAAGCACGATCGAGTGCTTTTACCGCAAGGGAGAAGGTCCTGGAAGCGGAATTGCCCAAAGTACTTGGCGGATCAAGAACGGCAACATCAAGAAGAAAGGTATATCGATATACATGTTATTGATGTGTATCTCACTAGTACTCGTAGTAGTGCACAGGTATTTGAATCTTGGTTCGGTTGCTCATATTTGTAACTCGAAGCAGGTCTTTAGAATAAGCGGAAGCTAGCGAAGAACGAGGTGACGATGCGCGTGGGAAGCGGATCAAAGGTTGATGTGGTCGCGTCGACGCTACCCTTCATCTACCATCGGGATTAGTTTTATACTTAAATAATTGTTATTTGGTGCTGCGTTGAGCATGAACATTATATCGGGATCTTGTTTATTGCGAGGCGGTTACTTGTTTAAGTCCGAGAATAATGGTTGTTCGATTTATATGAGTAATATGTTTTATGCACATGCACCTTTGATAGATGGTCTATTCTTATTGAATCTCGATGGAAATACACATATCAACAACATTGAGGCTAAACGTTTGAAATCAGCGATAATTCGACCTATATGTGGCTTGTCGTCTTGGTCACATTGAGTGAAACGTATGGAGAAACTCCATTCGATGGACTTCTTGAATCACTTGATTTTGAATCACTTGAAAGATGCGAAGCATGTCGATGGGAAAAATGACTAAGACTCCATTTTACGGTATGATGGAGCGAGCTACGGACTTATTGGAAATCATACATACCGATGTGTGTGGTCCAATGAGTGTAGCATCACTGTGAGTGGTTATCGTTATGTACTTACCTTCACAGATGACTTGAGTAGATATGGGTATATCTATTTCATGAAACATAAGTCCGAAACTTTCGAGAAGTTTAAGGAGTTTCAAAGTGAGGTAGAGAATCAATGTAACAAGAAGATTAAATTTCTACGTTCTGATCGTGGAGGTGAATATCTAAGTTACGAGTTTGGCGAGCATTTGAATAAATGCGGAATACTTTCCTGATTGACACCACGGAACACCACAATAATGGTGTGTCCGAACGTCGTAATCGAACTCTCTTAGATATGGTTCGTTCTATGATGTCACTTCTGATTTACGCTATCATTTTGGGGTTATGCATTAGAAACAGCATTCACTTTAAATAGGGCACCGTCTAAATCCGTTGAAACGACACCGTATGAATTATGGTTTGGGAAGAAACCTAGATTGTCGTTCCTTAAAGTTTGGGGTGCGAAGCCTAGGTAAAGAAGTTACTGTTGACAAGCTTGAACCCAAAGCGGAAAAATGCGTCTTCATAGGATACAGAAGGAAACTATTGGGTATACCTTCTATCATAGATCCAAGGCAAAATCTTCGTTAAGAATGGATCCTTTCTAGAGAAGGAATTTCTCTCGAAAGAAGTGACGGAAGGAAATTAGAACTCGACGAGGTTGTCGAACCTTCTCTCGAAATTGCGAGTAGCGCGACCGGAGAAGTTCCTATGGTGCTGCACCAAATAGAGGAAGCTAATGATGGTGATCATGAAACTTGGTTGAAGTTGCTCTGAGCCTCGGAGGTCAACGAGAACTCGTACCACTCCAGTTGGTATGATCCCGTTATGAATGTCATGTTGGTGGACGGCACCGATGACCCCGAGACATATGAGGAAGCGATGATGAGCCCAGATTCCAATAAATGGCAAGAAGCCATGAAATCGAGATTGGATCCATGTACGAAAACCAAGTATGGACTTTGGTGGACTTACGGATGGTAGGAAGGATGTCGAGAACAAATGGATTTTCAAGAAGAAAAGATCTTGATGGTAATGTTACTGTCTATAAAGCTCGACTTGTCGCAAAAGGGTTTCGACAAATTCAAGGAGTTGACTACGATGAGACTTTCTCACCGGTAGCGAAGCTAAAGTCTGTGAGGATTATGTTAGCAATCGCTGCATATTATGATTATGAGATATGGCAGATGGATGTCAAAACAACATTCCTCAATGGAGATATTGATGAAGAGTTGTATATGATACAACCCAAAGGTTTTGTCGATCCTAAAGATGCTAACAAGGTATGCAAACTTCAACAGTCCATCTATGGATTGAAGCAAGCATCACGAAGTTGGAATCAACATTTTGATAAGGTGATCAAAAGTTTTGGTTTTATACAAACTTATGGAGAAGCTTGTATTTACAAGAAAAGTGAGTGGGAGCTCTGTAGCATTCTTAATACTATATGTGGATGACATATTGTTGATTGGGAATGATGTAGACCTTCTTAATAGTGTCAAGGAATATTTGAATAATAGTTTTTCAATGAAGGATCTTGGCGAAGCAGCTTACATATTAGGCATAAAGATTTATAGAGATAGATCGAAACGCCAAATATCATTGTCACAGAGTACATATTTGGACAAAGTTCTAAAGAGGTTTGGAATGGAAGAAAGCAAGAAAGGGTTCTTGCCCATGTTGCTAATCGACCTTGAGTAAAACTCAAAGTCCGACATCGGCAGAAGATAGAGAAAGGATGAGTAAGACTCCCTATGCCTCACCCATAGGATCTCTAATGTATGACATGCTATGTACTAGACCCGACATTGCATATGCTTTTAGTTTAACTAGCAGATATCAAAGTGATCCAGAATGGATCATTGGACAATGATCAAAACATCCTTAAGTACTTGAGAAGAACTAAGGATATGGTTCTTTCTTATGGAGGTGATGAACTTTCGTTGTTAATGGTTACACCGATGCTAGTTGGAACACCGATCCGGATGATTCTAAATCACAAACGGATACGTATTTATTTTGAATGGTGCGTGATTAATGGAGGAGTGCAAAGCAAAGCGTTGTGGCGAGATCTTCAACTGAATCGGAATACATGGCTGCTTCGGAGGCTTCACAAGAAGCGATATGGATGAAAGAGTTCATTACAGAGCTGGGTGTGGTTCCTAGTGCGCTGGACCCATTGTCTATCTACTGTGATAACATGGGAGCCATAATTGTTGGAGATATGCCCTAGAGGCAATAATAAATGTAGTTATTATTATATCTTTGTGTTTATGATAAATGTTTACATTCATGCTATAATAGTATTAACAAGGAAACATTGATACTTGTGTGATTTGTAAACTTAATTTGAAGTCCCTAGTATAGCCTTTATACATCACTAGCTTGTTGGTTGATAAATGATTGTGGTTTCCCTATCATGAACATTGAGATGTTATCAACAACAAGATCATATCGTTAGGAGAATGATATGGTGGACATACTCCTATAGATAAGCATAGCATAAAGATCAAGTCATTTCAATAGTTTAATTGCTATATGCTTTCTGATACATAGTAACCTAATTCCTTCGACCATGAGATCATGCATATCACCTTTACCGGATGGATGCTTTGATGACATCAAACACCACACTGTAACTGGGTGGCTATAAAGGTGGCATTGAGTGTTCAGAAAGTATTGGTTGAGACACATGGATCAAGAGTGGGATTTGTCCATCCATATGACGGATAGATATACTCTGGGCCCTCTCGGTGGAATGTCATCCAATTAGCTTGCAAGCATGTGACTGGCTCACAAGGGATCACATATCACGGGAACGAGAAAAGAGTACTTATCGGTAACGAGGTTGAACTAGGTATGCAGAGATACCGACGATCATAACCTCGGATAAGTAAACTATCGTGAGACAAAGGGAAATTGGTATCGTATGTAAGTGGTTCATTCGATCGCAAAGTAATCGTGAAATATGTGGGAGCCATATGAATTTCAGATTCCTCTATTGGTTATTGTTCGGAGAAGTGTCTCGATCATGTCCGCATAATTCACGAACCGTAGGGAGACACACTTAAGGATTCGACGTTGTTTGAGTAGTTATGGTATTATGAGAAAGAGACCGAATGTTGTTCGGAGTCTCGGATGGGATCCGGGATATCACGAGGTGATCCGGAATGGTCAGGAGAATAAGATTCATATAAGGAAAGTCCCGTTTCGGAGTTCGGGAATGATTCTGGTGTTTTCATCGGGAATGTTCTAGAAGGTTCCGGAATGTCCGGCACTCCGGAGGAGAAGGGGTACATGAATGTGTCATTGCATATTGGGATGATTGCATCATGTACTAAGTGTTCTCGCTGTTCCAAACCGTACTAATAATACTAAATCAATGTTGTTGAGGTGGATGTGTTTTTCTATGAACTTAGTCAAATTTATAGTAACTTGACTCTGGACAAAGGTAGAGCCTCGGTTATTTTGAAACATAAAAAGTTAGTTCAAATGACTATGCATATACTTTTACATGCGGAAGTTCCAAGAGATGGGTAATTATAACATATGTACATTGCAAAACACTAGCTCAGTGAACACATTTTCTTTAAAAGGGCCAGTCTTGAAGGACCGAGAAGCTACCATTGATAACCAGTGGAGGAGTTACAAATTACATCAAGAACCAGAAAGAAAAAAGGAAAGTACACGTAGGTCTTACATTTTGCACAAGGGACCCTAGATGAAAATTGGAAAACCCAATCGGGTCCAGCTCCCACCTCGTCAAAGCATTGCAGCACAACCAACTATGCCGTCATTGGGGACATAACCACTTGGAATGACACAACGGAACACACCGTACTAGAGCAACAAGGCCTCCTTCTTGGCATAGAACCGTAGAGGTTAAATTTCACATGTTGTAGCCAGTCGGAAGAAGCCCATGCCGACGACATGTCTTCCTTCGACCATCAGGGGCGGCAACAATCGAAGTATTGTGGAGAATGCACTCTCAAGACAAGCTTCCTAGCTTCCCATCCATAGGCCCACCACACCGCAACCCACCGCCACGATCGTTCTCTCTTTCGAAGCACCATGAGCAAAGAAGGAGAGGCGTGCACTGAGGCCACCATGGACAAACCTGTTGAAAACACAAGCTTTATCAACAGAGCCCCCTCCCCCCATCACCTCCGACTCGGAGCACCGGAACGCCACAACAAGTAGAACCACCACTACCGAGGCCTAGATCCAAGCCCCCACGTCTCGGAAAGAAGCTGAAGGCCGACATGGCGCCAAAGTTCAGCATAACACTGAGACACACAAATTATAGCTTTATTGGAACTACTATGTACAACCCTAAACATGTGCCTCTCCAAGACCATCTTCGGCCAGCTACTTCGGCAGAAGGGACATCAGATTGGCTCGCCCTGCATCGGCCGACTCTCAAGGAAGGGAGAAAGAAAGAGGAGGCTTCGAGAGAGGAGGAGAAAGGTGAACCATCTCCTTTTACTCAATTATTATTAAGTATTTAATTCTATGTCGTGTGAGAGCTAATATGGTGCGCCAACATTTGATCTCATATGCAATGTAAATTGTATTTAGTTCAACCCACCTCGTGTTACACGAAGTACTCAGTAGTGATCGACAAATCGATTTTCCAAAGTGCAAACACAGGCCGCTGATGTGACAGGAGCTCCCGCGGCTCTCCCTCATCTCGCCCCCACGCCACCGCCCTAAGCACGGCGGCTAGGGCTCCCCCACATGTGCTCCTCCCCATCCCATCGCCTCGTCCTCCTCTCACGCCGGTGCCGTCCGTGCAACGCTCGCGGTGTGCCAGCGGTTCTTCTCCCTGCGTGCGAGCTCCTCTGCCAAGGGTGGCAGATTGCGATGGTGTTGCTCGGCCGGCAGCGGTCTAGGCGTCCTAGGCGACATGGCGGAGGGGTGCTTCCCTTGGCAACAGGTAGCTATAGTGACCTGCGATCTTTCGGCCCAGATTTGGGTCCTTTGGGGCCGATTTGGGTCTGAGCGGGTTGGTTCGAGCATGGTGCCTCCGTCGGACTGAGGAACGCCTTGGGACGGGGCTGGCGGTGTTGATGCCATGCCTTCTGCAGCGTGGCGGTGGAGCTTCCTGGGCCCTTCTGGCCCGGCCGGACCTATGGCTTCTTCGAGGGTAGTGGCGGCGGAGCCCTACGTGCAGCAGCGTGGCGGCAAGGAATTGATGGGTTTCGCAGCATAGTAAATCAAAAAATTTCTACGTATGCGAACGGGAAAGCCAAGATCTAATCTAGGAGATGCAAACAACGAGAGAGATTAGATGAGATCTTCATACCCTTGAAGATTCGCACAGCGGAACGTTTGTCGGAACGTGTGTGATGTAGTCGTACTCGCTTCTCCTCCTCGCGATCCGATCCGATCTAGCACCGCAAGTGGCGATGCCTCCGGGAGATGCACACGTGCAGCACCTCGACGTCTCCTCCTTCCTCGATCCAGCAAGTATGGTGGAGAGACGGATTGGATCTACAACGGCCAGCGGTGCAAGTGGTGGAGAGTTTACTGCGGGCTTCGCCACACGGGAGAGAGAGAGAAGGGTAGCAGGGCGGCTAGGCTTGAGGGGAAGGTGTGTGTGGGGGGGGTGCGCCCCCAGCCCTCTTTATATAGAGGGGTGGGCGCCAACCCTAGCCCCTCCCCCAAGCCTAGGCCGGCGGCCAAGGAGGGAAGAGTGGGGGGCAAGTTTTCCCCCCTCCTTCTAGAAGCTCCAATTAGGGTTTTCCCCTTGTTTGGCCGGCTGGGCCCTATGGGGCCTTGTGCCCAATGCTGCCAGGCACTACCTCATAGGCCCATGCCCCTCCCGACAGGTGGGGCCACGTTGGTCCCCCTCCGGAAGGTTCTAGAAGCTTCAGACAATACCGATTAACCCAAACAATTAGAACTCCAAAACTGCATTGCCTTATATGAATCTTATTCTCCGGACCATTCCGGAACCTCTCGTGATGTCCTGGATCCCATCCGAGACTCCGAACAAAAACTCATAAACCAATTATCCAATCTATCCTAGCGTCGAGACACATTAAGTGTGTGACCCTTCGGGTTCGAGAATGTGCAGACATGATCTTATATCAATAATCAACAACGGGGTCTGGAAACCCATATTGACTCCCACATATTCATCGATGATCATATCGGATGAACCACGATGCCAGGATTCAATTAATCCCATATATATTCCCTTCGTCTCGCGATATTTTACTTGCCCGAGATTTGATCGTCGGTACCGTCATACCTAGTTCAATATCGTTCACAGCAAGCACTTTACTCGTTCTGTAATCCGATATCACTTTGTGATTAAATCCTTAACCACATGCTTGCAAGCGGTGTTGATATCGATTACCAAGTGGGCCCGAAGTATATCTCTCCGACTTGGGAGGGACAAATCCCATCTCGATACATACAACCCAACAAGTACTTCTCGATCACCTGAGAGACACCTTTATGATCACCCTCTCATAGGATGACGTTTGATGACCTCAAAGCTTTCTTCCGATACCAGGGAGTTGTATTATCTCATGGTCTAAGGAATACAATATTTGACATAATAAAAGCTTCGCAAAGATGAACACGATGACACGATCTAATTGCTCAAGCTTAGTTTGGTGCATCCATCATATCATTCTCTCAATGATATGATCTCATTATCAATCGACAACTCATGTCTATGGTTAGGAAACCTTAACCATCATTAATCAATGAGCTAGTCCATAGAGGCATACTAGGGACACGGTGTTGTTCATAAACCACACAAGTATTAAAGTTTTCGCTTAATACAATTCTAGCATGGAATATAAACTTTATCATGAACAAGAATTATAATAATAACATCTTTATTATTGCCTCTAGGGCATAATTCCAACAGGACTTTACGAGCTCGACCGGGCCTCCTCGGCCTGGTGTGTCCTCGCGGCTGCGTCCGGTCGGCACCCGTCATTGGCGGTGGAGGAAGTCCTTCGAGTGGCTCGACATATGCCATCCTCCGGCTGCTTGTGGCTTGGTGTGCTCGGGCCGCAGCATCCGATCGGTTACCGGTTTTGGCGGTGGAGGTTGCTCCCTCCCACATGGTGGTGGTACCGCAGTCCCTTGCCCTCAGCTGCTCCCTTTCGGTCCAACCGACCTTGCAGTGGGTGTCGTGGTGCGACGACGATGATGATGGCAAGATCATGGTGGCGCATGTTGGTGGGCGATGTGGTTGGGGGTGTGCTCCGGCTTACCCGGGTTGGGGTTTTGGGGTCGGGCGAAATCCCTATCGGCCTTGCCGGTCCCGACGCGGGTGCCACCGTCCTTCCTGAAGGGCGTCGGGTGTTCCCTTTCCCTACCTCTGCAGCGTACCGGGGAAACCCTAGGACTAATCCGGGCAACAACGTCGTCATCGTCGCGGTCCTTCTTGGAGGTGTTGCTTGGTACGAGGCGAGTCGGAGTGCAAGGAGCGTGGTGGTCATCATCCGGTGGGTGCAGCGGTTGCGTGTAATCGTCGTTTTCGTCGGGCCGTCGAGGTCGGCATTGTTTTCTCTTTTTCTTTCTTTTGTCTTTCCTTTGGACTTGTTTTGTGTTGTTTGCTCCAGCAGTGGACTCGTTTGTATTTGTAGTTTGCTATATTAATATAGCGGGGCAAAAGCCTGTTTTGAGGCAAACACCGGCCAATGTAGCTGGCCTGGTTTGTCCAAAAGTGCCTTCTTTGTTGCGTGTAGCTATCCTTGGTGGCCATAGCGATATACCCTTTGAATAACTTCAGCGGGAAGCAAAGAGAAACCCTAGCCCACGTTGGGCCAGCCCACGACCCATCCAGGCCCACCGTCCTCCTGCTGAGAAAAGAAAGGCGCAGTTTTGTTCATATCTGGGAAGCGGTTCGTCGGTTGAAGAAAGATCTACTCCTGTATTTGGTTCTTCTCTTTTGTCCTGGCTATAGCTAGTGACCAGCCAGCCAGCTGATCCGCTCCACCCATTTCTGGCCAGGACTTCGGTTCGAGGCTTCTATATTCGTGCAAACCGAGAGCCTTGAATGCTACGAAAGGACGTGATTCCTGCACTTGCACCAATTTGGCAAAAAAGGCAGTGAAAAGTTCATATATATTGCCCACCTTCTGTCGGCCCGTCAATAGTGTTAGTACTAGTATAAACGAGAGCTGGAATACGACGAGTGAATTTTTAGAACCTGGATACTTGTGAATTCTGATCCCGATTATATCGAAAAAAATGCTTTGGCTTCCGAGCTCCTCCAGTGCTCACTGCTTATTAAAAAACGAAAACTATATATTTATAAGTTTTTTAAAAATCTTGAAACAAAATTTTAAAAAGTTGCTAATGACTTCTCCCACAAACATGCAAATAAGTCTCAATTCTAAAGTGTTTGTATTCAGAGCTACACAGAAATAGCAAAGTGTGACTCTTTTTGAGATTTGAAATCACTACTACACTATATATCTACAATCTTATTGTTTTTGTGTAGCTCAAATAAATTAATCCACATTATTTTGAATTAAGATTTCCCATTTTTGTGGTCTGAATGCACGGGCTACGCCCTGATTTGGTTTTATGAAATTTTTTGAACTCAAAAGTATGTTATTTAATTATTATTTTTTACTAATAAACGGGATCACTGATGTTCATGTGCACCAAATCATCTTCGCCACGATTATATCCATTTGTTCTTAAGTCGTGTGTAACGAAGAGAAAGATTGCAGTTCATCAAACCAGGGAAACCCATGGCCTAGTGGAAAAGGCAATGAAGGAAAGCGTGGCAGGGGTATGGGCTATGGTCGCGCCGCTTTGCAGGGTTTGGATAAGAAGAACACGCCGGCTTTGATTGATTTCTAGATAGAGTTTGTTTATTCGGCGGCGGATGACTCGAGCTAGCGTGGTCCTGCTGGCCTGGCTGGCTCTGGCTCCGTCTCGCCGAGCGGTGTCCCGACGAGACGCGCGGCCGGCACCCCCCAGCGCAGCGCGTGCGGTGCAGGTGCGTGCCGCGTGCTGTGCTGCTCGCTCGCTCGCTCGCTCGCTCTCTCGATCTGACGGACGTTCTCGACAGCTCCGGAACGAGGTGTCCCGCGCGCGTGTGCTGCATCGCTCCACGCGCGATCGCTCGATGATGTATCGTGAACCCGCGTGGCGTGGCACTCCGGAGAACCACAGCATATACGCGATCACCCGTGCCCGAGGACTCTTTGGGTTCACACGATTGTGTGGGTGGTGGGTATGCACCGTAAGAGCATCTTACATCGGAGACCCAAACAGGTGACCTAAACGGTCTGATTTTGTTCGTTTTAGTCGAGTCACTGATATTTTTGGATCGTTGTTTGGCCTGTCTGATCAGCCACGCGACTTAAACAAACGAAATCAGACATACAGAGAAGAGAGAAGGAAGCCCATTGTGTAACTGTAACTGGCCAGTCCGCTACAAAACCAGTATAGACCAGCGTCCGCGTATGTCCAGACAGACTTATCCGTGACCCAAATATGATGTCTGAATAGGTCAGTTCGGTCGGAGTCTGTCTGGATAGCTCGTCCTGTTGGGCCTCTGTGCATGTCCCCATGCAAACGGCGCTTGGACGGGTTGGATTGGCCAGGTAGAAATGCCCAAGACCTTGTTTTGTAAGGGTGTATTACCGAGTATTGCAGAGTATTACCATAAGGATTTTGGGTGAAAACACTCCGATCACCCGATCCCTTCCAATCCTCTTTCACAGCGATTCCCTCTAGTCGCTCTCTTCAAAAATACCGTTTTGCAAGCATGGATTGACACACTTGAATAATCAGTCTTGTGCAATTGAATAGTAAAGATTCAATTTAAGCACTTCATCACAACAACATTACACGCTTCACTGCATAGAAATAGAATAGAACTGTAGGCTTCATCACAATAGAATTATAAATCTCAACAACATTGCACTGGAAAATCTCAGCAGCACTTCGTCCCAACAACATTACACTGAAAAATCAAGTTTTGATCGCATATAATAAAGTTCCAGTATAGTATCAACTTCACAATTTAAAGAATAAAGCTTTGCCATAACACACAAACTCTAGGCTATTATTTTGTCATTGTGCTTCTTCAAGTCGTTCTTGGTTAGGCACTTCAGATACCTGACAAAAATCGTTCTTTCCCTACTATCCATCATATGTGAGTACAAGTATAGTGCTGGAAAAATGAGAAAGGTTATTTCATCTTCTTCATCAGCCTTTCTCTTGTATATATGTTGTAAGCTCCTTCAGTTCATTCCAAAACTATTAAAAATAGTATCAAAAGATGCAGGGTAGAAACATGCATATTCGTACTTTAAAAAATGCCTAAAAGCAAAGAACACGCACATATCAAGTTCAGATGTGTTGACAGGGTCCCACGACGGAGGTGGCTCGTCTAATCCCACTAGAACCAAAGGAGTAGGAATCTCTAAAAAAACCGAGCATCTCAATAAAGTGATCTACATCCTAACAGCAGCACATATAAAGATAATGAGCAGCACATAATATGAGTATACCAAAAGAATTAGTAAGTCTAGATACTTTTTGATCATCCATAGATTGAACAACCAAACGTGCCGCGTGTTGTGCTGCTCGCTCGCTCGCTCGTTCTCAGTTCTGACGGACGTTCTCGACAGCGCGGTGCGGTGGTGCTAGCTTGCCTCCGGAGCGGGTGTGCCGCGTGTGCTGCACGAGAACCACCGATCGCTCGATGATGATGTATCGTACGTGAACCCACGTGGCTCTCTGGAGAACCATTGCATATACAGGATCATCATCCGTGCCCGAGGACTATGCATAGGTGTCTGGGATCTCATCAATCTTTCACATCTAATTCATTTCAGTAATGCTACGCGTACGAGATTTTTTCCACGGAACAGATGTTACGGACTGACGTGTAAAACAACCGGAGGGATCATAGACCTATAATCACGGGTGGGTCAGAGATATCCACCGACCAATCAATTCCACGTCCGATCCGTAAGGTTAGTCCGTAGACAGAATTCCGTAGGTCTAGGATTTCCGAATTCATTTGTTTAAAAATTTATACTAGAATTTGATAAACGAACTAGAAATTCATTTGTTTAGAAATCCACATGAATCTGTATTTATAGGATTTTTCTTTGACGTAGTATCAAGAATTGTAACACTGTTTTGATGGTTTAACAAAGCTCACGAATTTCCCTCAAAGAAAATATACTATCAAGAATTGTTGAGGCGCAGTGTGCACGGACCGACGACGCCATATTAAACGGTGTATGTACTCCATCTGTTGCTCAATCCGCCATTATACGGCATTTCTCATGGGCTAGGAATTCTCCTCAACTGGTACGATGAACTCCAATTTTGTTCTATAATTCTTATCGGCCCTGGTCATGCGTAGGGACTCACGCACGGACAAGGTTTTATTGAAGTTTTTGTATTGGGGAATGGCCCCAAAAGGCGCTGGAAACTGCATTACAAGGACGGTGCATATATATTTACAACAAGGTTCCTACCGAAAACCATAAGTTGCTACTAGGTTCTCCGTCCTTTCAAACAAGACCCTAGAAAGAAAAAGGGTAACACAATCAAGCCCTAAGTCAGGCGTCGACAACTTCACTAGGGACAAGACCACTCGGGGCATGGCCATCGATGAATCCCGCACCGAGGTCATCAAACATCCTCTAGCAGCTTCGAGAACGAAGAATCCCAAGCGCAGAGATAACCCCAGCACGATGCAACTGGCGTTGACCCCTCCAAGCTTATTGAAGGGGGCGCCACCAGATCCGCCCCCGAACTCCGTCTTCCTCCATGGGAGACCTCGCCCGAGGAGCTTCGGACTAGAAACGCGACGCATAAGCACATAGCGGCATAACAAACCATAGTCTACTCCTACGGGTATGTACATAGGGGGACGACCTCCCTCTCCCTATTATTCTTTTAATTTCCACATGTATTTGCGTAAGGACTTGGTATAACCTTCATTAAATCTAAATAAATTGATATCACCATAAAAATACACGTGGATGTAAGTTTATAAACAAATTTATCAGAAAAATCAGACAATTACACCCTCATTGATCTTTGACACAAATGTAATCATCCGATCCATTTCTTGTAGTTAAAGCCCTCATAAAACCAACATTTAGTGGAGTTTGTGAAAGAACATCTACCACTAGGATATTTTTTGGGGCACTTCTAGGAATCCGCGCCCGATACCTAGCTTCCCATCGGACCACTCCTAGATCGTAGGATTGGAAGCAAGGGGGTCGCCCGATCTTTATAGAGGCCCACATTGGTTTTCTTTTGTAGTTGATTGCTTATTAATAACTTCCCATGTTAACTTTGCTACTACTATAATAATTGATTGCTTCTTTATAACTGCTCTTGTTAACTTCGCTATAAAACTGATCCCGTGAACTACTAAGGTAATACACGTCCAAATATGCTCTTGCCTTTCTTCCTCCTGGAGAACCTTGTTTCCAAGAACAAGGGAAGCTGGATAGCATGAAATTGAGTTTTATGAAAAGGTAGTGCGAAGCACGTATACTTATATGAGAAGCATGGCAATATTACATCAGTAGCTTTCAATTTTGGGCAACACAATGTCACGGTTGTGACTCGATACAATGTCATGGCGGCGATGGCGGCGGGCCTATCTAGAGGTGTGGATTAGGCTCGGTGTTGCGTAGCTTTGCCGTCAAAGGCATGTCGACAGGGCAGCTGGGGGAGCTCTTCGCCGCAGGGGAGGCGACTGGAAGTGGGGAATGAGATTGTCTTGCTGACAGGGTTGACCCACATCTGTTTTCGCTTTGTCCGATGTTCCCAGGACGTTTCCGTGCCCCGGGATCGATCTGAAAACTCCGGATAAAAGTTGATCCAAATCCGGACGAAACCGGGATCCGGAGACCGCGACTGAACCAATTTTCGATGTCCGGACGAAAAAATGGCTCAAAAACGTCGTCCTAAGAACGTGGGTGGAGATGCTATTAGAGTTTTCACCTGGTTTTCCCAAATTAACCAAACAGTTTGTTTTCCTATCTAATTAACAAATTTATCAGTTCTCCTGTTAATACCCCTCCGACCCATATTAGTTGACTCAAATTTGTCTAAATTTAAATAAATTTAAACACTATTTAGTATATAAGTTTATTCAAATTTTGACAAATCCAAATCAAGAAATATGGGTCGTAGCGAGTATTAAAAAACGAAATGTTTTTGGCACCAGGCTGGGTGGCACGTCACCTGGGCCGCTCCCCGTTAACTAGACCCGTCCAACAACAGCCCTTCTACCTTACTTTCCCCCGCCGCCGGCGGCTACCGAGACGGCACAGCCGCCGACGAATCCTCAGTTCCTCACCTGGCCATAATCCTCCACTGCTCCACCCTACGCTTGCCCACCGCTCCACACCACGCAATCCCACGCCTACCGCCTACCTCCCTTTTACGGTCGTTGCCGACGACGGCGGCTGCACCGAGCCTCAGTTCGCCGCCGTTGGTGGGCGAAGCGACCATTGAGCTACGCAGGCGTTCCGCGGGTAACTTCTCCTCTTCAATCTTTCAGAACCAGAACCCGCTTGGATTAGAAGACATACTATATGACACACAACAGTCTGAGTTGTTTGCATCTACCAGTTCGATTCAAAGTCCGAACCGACAAAGATTCAATGAACAATTCAGGCGATGCAGTTCCGTTTCCGGATACGGATTTAATTACCAAAACCTGCTCGGATTATTACTGAGGCATCGGTCTGCCTCTGCTCTGCTCGGCCTCCCCATAAGTATGCCCAGGGCCTCTGACCTCTGGAGCATCAAAGGTTGCAACTTCAGGGTAGGTGGGGATCAACTTTCGGAGTAGTGCTGAAGCAATTCATCTTCAGAAGGAGCTAGCCTTTTTGCTCCAATGGAGGCTTGTAGCGTAGCCAGGATAATTGGATTATGGAGTTACCCGAGGTATTTGTGCTCTCTGGTATTCAGAGTTTTGCGGAAGCTGCTGCCTTCAAGTTTAATAATGAAGAAATCCCTTGAACAAGAACATGTTCATGCACCACAACACATGGATATTGAGGTAGGCGAATTGCCAGAGCTGCCGCACGATGTCCTCATGGATATATTTGCCCTTCTTGAGATCCCTGACCTAAAGCGTGCCAGCTCCGTCTGCTCCTCCTGGCGCTCGGTATATACCAGCCTATGCAGCCTTGGGCTGTACAAGCGGCACCAGACGCCATGCCTCCTCTACACCTCGGAATCTGCTGGTGAGAGTGTTGCGCTCCTCTACAGCCTGGTGGAGAAGAGGTCATACAAATTGACTCTCCCGGAGCCACCTATCCGCACCAGGTATCTGATCGGATCCTCAAATGGCTGGTTGGTTACTGCTGATGAGAGGTCTGAGATGCATCTTCTCAATCCAATCACCTGTGAACAGATCGCTCTCCCGTCGGTGACTACCATCGAGCATGTGACCCCCATTTTTGACGAAGCAGGTGCCTTATGTAAGTACCATTACTCGCGGCACACATATGGGCTCTGTACTGACCCACCTTCAATCCATGATCTTGGCGAGCTACGGAGCTACCTCCATAGAAAGACCATTGTATTTTATGATGCATCTGCAGGTGGATATATCGTGGTGCTTATCCACAATCCATACGGGCAGCTTTCATTTGCCAGGTTAGGGGATGAAAAGTGGACCTGGCTGCCACAGCACTCTTATTTCCATGACTGCGTCTACAAGGATGGTCTGTTATACGCAGTGACATCAGAAGGGAAAATTCACGCCTTCAATTTCAGAGGCCCTGTGGTCACGGAAGAGTTAATTATGAAGAGGACAAAACACTATTCGTTTGAAAATATTTATATTGTCCAGGCTCCAAGCCTCGGAGGTCTACTTCAGGTCTGGAGAGCCCATGAGTCTAGTGAGTATGTTGAAGATGCTGACCCTGCAACGGTTGTGACTAGTACCGGGAATATCAAGATATATAAAGTTGACACCACGACTGAAGAAAAGCCTGTGGAAATAAATAGCTTGGACAATCATGTGTTGCTTCTCGGGTACAACGAAACACTTTGTCTAAGTGCCCAAGAATATCCAGATCTGAAGGCAAACCATACCTACTTTACAGATGATTGCGAGGACTATCTTTATGGGTGGAATAATAACCGTCGTGATATTGGGATCTTTGACTTGGCGAATAACACTTGTGAGGAACTTGTGTCCCCTCAGCTTTGGTCCAATTGGCCAGCACCCATATGGATAACACCAAGTCTTACAAGACTGTAAAGGCAAACTATGATATCTTTCATTTGTTTGATCCTTGGTGCTAGTGACTCAATACCAGTTTCATGTTTATATATATTTATATATATATATATATATACATACATACATATATATATATATATCGGTGTGCCTACCTGATATGTAGGGGCACTATAATCTGTTAAACACATTGGGCTGTTTGTCCCTCGGTTGAAATTGAGAGTTATGATGTTTACTCCTTAGTACAATGCAGCAGTGGCTTGCTTATTTATATTCTATCTACAAGGTGGTTTAAAAGTAGATAATGATCACTCTTGATGATGCCAGAAAACCTGTCTCAGTTTTGACAACAAAAAGCTAGTAACAGGTTCATTCATAGCTGTTGTTTTGAAATTCGTTAAATTTGTAGGGTTTAGCAAGATCATGTGCACTGGAGAGACAAATGCATGAAAGCATGGCTTTTCACCATCAAGATTCAGTACTAACAACGTTCATGTTCGTATTTCCTTGACCTTTTCCTGTATTCATGGAATGTTCCTGTATCTCTTCAAAAAATATGTGCACTTTGCCTGCATTTTGTCCGGAGAAAATCGTCATCATTGCCCTTGGGCGAGTCATCCGATCCTACGGCAGCCAATCCCTAATGCCCTGGGATATGATCCGTGGTCCAGAAGATAGGTGGCTTTGCCATCAGAATCGAGGGCGCAGGGCTCTTGCTCAAATTTATTCACAAATTGAACAACAAAGAAAAGAAGACGACCTCCATGGTCAAATATCTTTATTTATAGTAAGAGAATCCCCAATACTTCATTAAAGTAGTAAGATAATATATGCCAACTGGACAAGAAGAACCATTGAGCTATCTTCATGCATGTCTCTTTCATACCTAGTAGCCGTCTTTTTCCAGAGAAGCAATTGCCCTTGCAAGGCTAACCATTGTTCCCTTTAACAGTCTACTCCCTCCGTTCCATAATATAAGCCTTTTTAGCAAGCTGTTTTAGTTTACTAAAAAGGCTTACATTATAAAACCGAGGTAGTACGTGGTAGGGAGCTTAACTATTGAAATCCATGGAGCAAATCCAAATGGATCCCAAAATATTTTCTTTCTTTTGTCGTAAAAATAACAAGGTCCGTTCCGTTCCGCGGCTAAACGAGGCGTCTGTTAAACGAGGCGACCTACAGAAGCTATAAAAAGTTCATATTAGATGTAGAAGTGTAGAACATTGACTGATAAACTAACATTCGTTGAAGTAGCAATCGAGAATAACACCGGAAGGTAAAGGAGGCAGGGATTTTGAAGCTCTGAAAATTCTGCTCGTCCAATTCCAAGTCTGGTCCTTGCCACCGGAGCACAGCCTTATCATCTTTTGAGCCCAGCCAAAGCATGCATCAAGCTGAAAATAGAATGAATGATGGTGAGAGAATAATTAGGTAAAACATGCTACCACGATCTTTAGCTACTATATATCTTCCCCACAGAAAATACTTATTTACCTTTGGCAAAAGAGACTCTTATTCCATGCCTCAACAAAATCTCCCATACCACAACTTTGGCTTTAGCTACTGTGAATTTTGTAGTTTTTGTTGAGAAATAGAGCAATTTACCAAGCGAATTATTCATAATAAACGCTAGATAAAACATGACTAGAATAATAGGTAATATACTAATCATGCTAAATAGCAAATACAAAATAAGGCATATAGCCAAACAAACTGCAAGGCATAAAAATCTGGATAGAATCAGAACAAGATTGAGACAGAAGATGTACACGGCAGTAGCAGAAGTAGAACCGCCGGCGTTGGAACCGTCATTGGCCATGTCGTCGAGGAAGAGGTCTTGATGTCGGGAAGAAGTCCTCGTCGGGAATACGTCGCTATATGTGAGGAGTCGTGGCGAAGCGATGGTCGCTGATAGCGCTCCCCAAAAACCTTATCGCCCTTCTTCCGTACAGGACTCGAAGCAGCGGGGTCTCGGAGGCCTACTGTCCCGGCTTGCGGTGCACGCCGCAAGACGGGATGGGGAAGATGAAAGTAGCGCAGTGCTCTGGAACTCGAGGCAAGGGATGTGTAACATCGCAACTAAAAGGAGACGCGGCCTCTCTCTCTTATAGGCGCTGAGGAGAAGGCAGACGGTGCAGAAGATGAAACGAACAGACGCATTTAACTCGTATTAAACGTCCATTCAAAGCAATAAAGCTCGGCTCGGCGAGATTCCATAACCAGCGGGCTTGCCGTGACGAGGCAGGCGTGGCGTGGCGTGGCGAGGCGAGCGAGGAGGAGGAGGAGCGCGCGTGTGGAACTCTCTCCTTATCCTTCTCATCCTTTTACCAAGTGGTAGAAGAGCTCACCTTATAAGCTGGTCCAACTTCCACTCAACTAGCAATGTGGGACTAAACATTTGTCCCACCTCTTGTCTTGCATGAATGGGCCACATGGGCCTCTAGGATTTTCAGTAATTATTTAAATAGAAAATGGGCTAGACTTTTTGGGCCAAAGTTCCAACAATCCCCACTGATCCCGAGGCACATGTAATCGCCTTTGGTTCCAAAACACTGTTTATATCTAGGTACTATAGTGGAGCTAAGTTGAACTTCCACCTAGAATTCTATGCTACACTAGGTTGCGACTTGTACAGTGGACTATGCCTTGAACGCAAGTTTGCTGCAATCTAGCTTCACACAGTCTTGACCGATCTTGGGGCTAGTGGGACTTCCCATGGTGGAGCTTATACGTCATACTCCATGACCTTTCATGAGTTTATTAGAGCACCCTACTCTCATAGGCTGCGACGTTTTAACGGTCGAGACTCATATAGGTGTGTTCTTCAAAAGATGTTCTGCGGACAACATCTTTGCTTAGGATAAGCCACTTAGAACACATTAAGATAATAAATCAACCTGCCATGCGAATAGGAAAGTATTGCATCTTTATGGAGTGGTATTTATTAAAGTAGGGATACTTTCCTCTCGGCTAACCAACAGCTTGTTTCCCAATTCTAATTCACGGGATCTCCGATCACATAGAGTGGTTTACCACTATGGAAAGCTCAAATTGTGGGTCTCATACCCATCTCCTTTGATGCATTTTCTATCACGTTGCGTGATAGACCCTTTGTGAAGGATCGCCAAGTTTTTAGATGTTTGGATATAATCCAATGCAATAACTCGGAGTTTCTCATTTTCTGACAGATTTCAGTCTCCTCTTCACATGTCTTGAGGACTTCATATTATCCTTAGAACTATTCACCTTAATAATCACGGTTTGATTATCACAGTTCATTGGAATTGCGGGTATAGGTTTTTCAACCACGGTAAGTCCATCAAGAGTTCACGAAGCCACTCGCTTCAACGGTGGCCGTGTCTAGTCTTTGAGTTCGCTTCCATAGTTGACCTCGTTAAGATGGTGCCTTGCAAGACTTCAAGAAGCGCCACCACCACCAAGTGTGAAAACATATCCACTCGTGGCCTTTATCTCGTCGACATCGGATATCCAATTTGAATCACTATAACCCTCTAGTACCCTTGGATACCGGTATAGTGTATGCCATAGCTCATGATGCCTTTTAGATATCGCATAACTCTTTCAAGAGCATGCCAGTGATCATCTCCTGGATTTGAGACAAATCGACTGAGTTTGCTTACAGCAAAGGCAATGTCAGGTCTCGTGGCACTAGCTAAATACATAAGCGAGCCAATAATTTGAGAGTATCTTAGTTGGTCTCTAGCATTTCCTCGATTCTTTCGAAGCAACACACTAGGATCATAAGGTGTAGGAGAAAAATTGACGTCGCTATACCCTAAACGACTCAAGATCTTTTCCACATAGTGGGACTGAAGCAATGTAATCCCACCATCATCATCTCTCAATAGCTTGATGTTTAGGATGACATCAGCTACTCCCAGATCCTTCATCTCAAAGGAACGAGATAAGAAATCTTTTACCTCCTTAATTGCATTAAGTTTGGTTCCGAAAATCAGTATGTCATCAACATACAAACAAAGGATGACTCCCTCACCCCCACCATGGCGATAGTATACGCACTTGTCAGCTTCGTTTACAACAAAGCTCGCGGTTAAGGTTTTATCAAATTTTTCGTGCCACTGCTTAGGTGCTTGTTTAAGACCATACAAAGACTTCAGTAGCTTGCACACTTTTCTTTCTTGACCATTTACTACAAAACCATCTGGTTGATCCATATAAATTTCCTCATCCAACTCTCCATTTAGGAAAGCTGTCTTAACGTCCATTTGGTGAACGAGAAGACCGTGTGAGGCAGCCAGAGAAAGTAGTACTCGAATGGTGGTCAACCTTGCTACAGGTGAGTAAGTGTCAAAGAAGTCTTCACCTTCCTTTTGGGTATAACCTGTAACACCCTCAGAATCGGACCTATGCAAATTTGGGCAAAATTCACCAAACCCGCATAGAAACGATTCAAAGGTGCCCACCAGGCACTTTCGTGCGGGTGGAAAACGAAGTAATAACATTACACAACAATCCTCGATGGGACCCACAGAACAGATATATATAGCAGCGACTCAGAGAGTCAAGAATACAGATATAATATACAAGATCCAAATCACCTTGAAAACGGTAGAGCGTCCGACTACGGACAAGATGCAAATGGGGCTAAGAGCCCTGAAGAATAACCAGTGGCGTCCATAACCACCTGTGCCAAGCCGGAAGGGTAACCACCGCTAACGACGTCGATCTCAAAACACCTTAAACAAAAGGGGTGCCGACAAAGGGCAAAGGAAAAGAAGGAGCGTCGATCTTGAGGCCGATTACGGCGAGGCTAGAATTGGCGGTCCTCGCCTACATAGGTATGGTGGATGGCTTAGCGGCAAAGATGCACTAAACAACCTATAGAGACTCGATACAACTGGCGGTTATCAGAGAGAGGTAAGAATGACCTATCCGGATCCAACCTGAAGCTAACACCAAACAAACCCATCCTGGTGTTCCCCCTCGAGACCAAACGAGGAAGTCAACCGAGGAACTCACACCGTTGGCAGTTTTACTTATTCAGTTATCGTTGCAGCAATTACTAGTCAGATTTAGTTAATCGTCCTGATAAAGTAAGCAGTGGGCACTTTTAGTTAACCATTCCGTTGTAGTTGCAGCAATTTACTAATCAGATACAGATAGCATGATATAAACCCAAAACCCAGCAGTTGTTGGTACTTTTATTCAGCCATTTCGTTGTAGTTTCAATACTTACTAGTCAGATACAATTGTCGCAAGCGACAACCAAACAAGCATTTGTGGGCAGTATTAATTAGCCATTCCGTTATATTGAAGCTGATTACTAGTCATTATAAGTCAAATTTATAACAATAAACTTTAGTTATGCTTGTCTATGATCGAGATACTGTGCTCCAAGTCGTCCATAACCGCGGACACGGCTTTCAGAAAGTTTTAACCCGGCCGGGGTGCACAAATAGCAACACACACACGATCAACCTCGGAAAAACCAAATCAAAACCCAACGAGGTCTCACGACAGAGCAATCACAAGATTCAGAAATATTTGAGGCCACCCTTAAGTAGAACCATAGCGGAGTAAGCAAGCTCGAGACGGCCTCAAGGTTTGGGTGGGACTGTGAGCAGTGGGAACCCGAAAGTGTGGCTGGGCTTGTCGACACCGCGGAATCGTGTCCCGCTCCTAAGCGATGCAGTGTGCTCCTCGCAATCGTAAATAAAGCGATAGCATGGCATAAGTACAGATAGTAAAAACACCTCAAACTAGTTTGTGGCCCCAAGAAATAAGACGGAATCAAGCTCGGCTAAGGGGCCCATACTCCCCATATGTGGATAGCGATAAATCAAGGAGCAATTATCAAGTACTCGGGGTCTTACGGGACACAAGTGGGCGTTCGGAAACCAAATATTATCTATCACCCACCGATGCCTCTGCTTATTCAATTTTAGTTGTTAAACGGAAATTAAAGTGACGATAAGTAAAGCTAGAATCATCTCCAACAACATCATGCGGCAATACATCAAGCGTGGCATATGGCGACACATCAAGACTTGAGCAAGCAACTACGACGCCGCAAGTCCAACTATCTACCAACCAACGGTAATAGGATGTGTCCAAGGCAATATAGGGCACGGTATAACAGTACGGAAACTAAAGCATCGCAACACAGATAGCAAAAGATCAACAGGAGGGAAGTAAATACTATAAAAGTAAGATAGGTAGAAAGGGGGAGATGCTCGCCTGAAAACATTGTCGAAAGGTTCATCCGAAGATCGGGGCGAAGCTCACATCAACTCAACGGCCTTATCCGCGAAGAAGCAAAACACTAGAATAAACACCGGATGCAACATTTAATACAACGGCAGAAGATCGGCATGATGCATGTATGATGCATGACATGGCAAGGTGCGATGCAATTAGGTCAAGATTAAGCGGAACCGGGGTCCCGACAATTAGTTAGGTGGTTCATGTTATTAAGGACCCCCGCAAATTAAGTGTTGTTTAGCAAGGCAAAAGATAGCACCGGTTCGCTACACGGATTTAAATGAGGCCAATATAAGGCTGGATTTGCCCGCATATGGGCCCCATATTTAATTATTAGGTGAATCGGCATAAGGCCCCCAACCACATGAAAGCATGCATGCAAGGTGAATGATTAGTATGCAACAGTTGTTATTGTGTTATAAAATAGGGTTCGAGGAAAAGGGTCACACGTTAGGGTTCTCGACGGTCTTGGGGTTCCGGGTTCGGTCGGTCTGGGTCCGAGGTTCGTGGATTGGTCTCGGCGGAACGTTCTCGGTAGCGGGAGGGTAGTTCTTGTTGTTCGGATGAAGCACTTGTCGCACCAGGGCCTCGGTGTCCGGGATGAAGTACTTGGCGTCTCCGCGTCGGTGGCCTTGGCGGTGTCGGGTTCGGATTCCGGATCCGGGCACGGTCTTAGCGCTCCGTCTTCAGAGTCGTTGGCGAACTCGGGCTCGATACCGAGGGTCCTTCGGATCCTTGAGGCGATCTTGGCGTTCCGGGCATCTTCGGGTCGTGTTGCCGGTCTTGTCGTTCCACGGCGGAGATCGTGGCGTTCCGGGGAAGTACTTGACGCGCCGGGGTCGCGGTGCCTTAGGGTACCGATTGTAGTTCTCGGCGTCCGAGGCGAAGGTCGTGTCGTTCCGAGACGGTGATCTTGGTTGGGGCTTCGGATCCGGGAAGGAGCTCCTGGGGGTCCGGTGTCAGCGATTCTCGGAGTAGTCCTTCATGTAGGGTCCAAACGCCGGACTTGGTGTCTCATGCGGCAACGGAGATCTTCAGATGGCGCGGTTCTCGAGCGTCAGATGGTCTCGTGGGCGAACTTGGAAAGCCGGTCTTTGACCTTGAACTCGATCAGAAAGACCGATTAAACCACACTACCGACAGTCCCAAGAGGGCATTTACCAAACACCTTGCGGGACATCAATTGGCGAGAGGAGGAGCGGCTGCGGAGGTCGTTGCCAGCGACGGCGGCGATGTGCTCGGGAGGTCGCCGAACAGCGCAGAGACGGCGCAGGAGGAACGGCGGCCTTGGCGCTCAGTGGCGGGGGTGGGCTTAGCGCCTGAGGTTGGCGGGGTCAGGCGAAGCTCGGCTGGCGCGTCGAGGAGGCGCGTGAAGAGCGACCGAGGCGAGCGGCCGACGGCAGCGAGGGCCTCGAGCTCGCAGGGGAGCTTGAGGGTCGGCGGCCGCCGGAGGTGGCAGCCGCCAGCGGGAGGTGCTCAGGTCCGTGAGGCTCGAGGTGGCGGGCAGGCTCGCTGACGGCGGGTCCCCGCAGCGAGGTGGCGGGAGACGGCGCTTGAGGAACACGATGGCGGCCAGCGGATCTGGCCCGGTGGAGGAGAACTGGCGGCGCATGTGGGGCCCAGGCTGACGGAGGCGCCCAGGAGGCGGAGGAGGGCATGAGGCGAGGTTGAAGGGGGCGGTGATGCAGGCGTGCGGGCGTGAGCGCTGTGAGGGAGATGAACAGGGGAGGCGGGGGAGGACGCGGTGGTGGGGGGACAGGGTGGGACCCACGGTGGGCCGCGCGGGACAGGTGAGGGGGTCAGGCGTGCGTGCGTCGAGTGCGTGTGTGGTGCTGTGTTCGGGTTGGCCAGGTGGGATGTGTGTGTGTGGCTGAGTGGGGAGTGGGGGCTGGCCACGTGGCGGCCTGGGATTGGTAGAGGGGAGGGGAGAGGTGATGTGGCGGGCTCTGAATGGTGGGAGTGAGGTGGAGGGTGAGAGAGGGTAGATTCCTGGGTAGCTGTAGGATTTAGATGGGGCTGGATAGGTGAGGTGGCAGGTGGGTATAGTTTGGGTGAGAGGGTGAGGTGGCGGTCTGCCGTTGGTGGGTAGGAATAGATTGGGTGGGGCTAGGATTTAGCAGGGCTGGTTTGGGGTGGACCGTTTTAAAAATCTGGGGCGGTCGTTCGGGTCGGGTTGGCCCGTCCGACTGCCCCTACTAAAAATAATTATAAGTTTTATTTGTGTTAATTGGACCATCTGCCAACCGATAGCGACAAAACAAAATACTCCGGAGCCCCGGGGTTTGGCGTTTGAATAAAGATGGGGCGTTTTAGAAAAATAAAACGGGCTTTGCAAACATAGTTTTGGCAAACAATGCATGATGATGACGATGCGATGCACAAATTCAACGCGATTTTCTAGTAGTGGTTTTGCGGGATGCCACATAACCCTTGGCCACAAGCCTTGCCTTGTACTTCTCAATAGTACCATCAGGTCTTAGTTTCTTCTTGAACACCCATTTACATCCTACAGGTTTGCACCCATAAGGACGATCAGTGATCCCCATGTTTCATTAGCTAAGATGGAATTCATCTCACTATGAACAGCTTCCTTCCAGTAGTCAGCATCAGGAGATGCATAAGCTTCTGAAATGGAAGTGGGAGTGTCATCCACAAGGTACACAATGAAATCATCACCAAAAGACTTTGCAGTCCTTTGTCTCTTGCTCCTTTTAGGAATTTCATTATCATCCTCCTTAGGACTTTCAGAGTGTTCAATCGGAATGGTAGGTTCAGAGAATATAGCAAATTCCTAATTAGATGAACTAGGTATCTCCGGATTTGATGAGTTAGGTTTATCCTTCATTGGAAAGATATCCTCAAAGAAATTCGCATCAGTCGACTCCATGATTGTACCGACATGAATGTCAGGTACTTCAGATTTCACTATCAAGAATCTATAACCAATGCTATGAAAAGCATAGCCCAGAAAAACACAATCAATGGTTTTTGGTCCAAGCTTGCGCTTCTTGGGGATTGGTACATTAACCTTTGCCAAACAACCCCAAGTACGTAAGTAAGAGAGTTTTAATCTTTTCTTCTCCCATTCTTCGAATGGAGTAATTTCTTTGTTCTTTGTGGGAACTCGGTTTAGGACATGACATGCGGTCAATAATGCCTCCCCCCACCATTCCTTAGAAAGACCCGATGTGTCTAACATGGCGTTAACCAAATCTGTTAGAGTATGGTTCTTTCTTTCGGCTACTCCATTTGACTGGGGTGAGTAGGGAGGCGTCCTCTCATGAATTATACCATGTTCCGCACAAAAGGAATCAAACTCGTTGGAAAAATACTCTCCACCACGATCAGACCTAAGCCTCTTAATCTTTCGATCAAGTTGATTTTCTGCCTCAGCTTTATAGATTTTGAAGAAACTCAAAGCCTCATCTTTTGATTTCAGAAGATACACATGACAATATCTCGTAGAATCATCGATCAAAGTCATGAAATATTTCTTTCCACCTTTTGTCAACACACCATTCATCTCACAGAGATCAGAATGTATGAGCTCTAGTGGTGTTAAATTTCTCACTTCTGCAGTCGTATGTGACTTGCGAGGTTGTTTAGCTTGCACGCAGACTTGGCACTTAGATCCCTTAACAGTTGAGAAATCAGGGATTAAATTCATTTTGGCTAGCCGCGTCATACAACCAAAATTAATATGACAAAGACGAGAGTGCCAGACATTTGATTCAAAATTTGTGTAAATATGATTAACAACTTTATTACAAATGTCTGATAGAGATAAGCGGAACAAGCCTCCGCATTCATAGACTTTACCAATAAAAGTTCCATACTTCGAAATTACAAACTTATTGGACTCGAATACAATCTTGTAGCCATCTCGACACAGAAGAGATCCGCTAACAAGATTTTTATTTATTGAGGGAACATGATGCACGTTCTTGAATACAGTCTTTCCCGAAGTGAACTTCAGATCGACCGTACCAACACCATGAGCGAAGCATGCGAGCCGTTCCCCATCGACGGTTTGAGTCCCTCGACTGATATGAAGAAAACATGGAAATATCGGAAGCGGAACATGTACATTAGCGCCCGTGTCAATCCACCAATCGAGAATGACATAATGAAAGAACAGAGGTAATATACCATACCCAACATCTTCCATCTCAACGTCGCCCATGACAACATTAGCGATCTTGCTCTTCCCATCTTGGCGCTTGTCAAAGCGGTTGGGACAAGCAGAGCCCAATGATTAGGATCACCGCACACATGACAAGCACCTTTCCTCTTATCGGTCTTCTTCTTGAAGTGGTGGATCGTGAGACCTTGTTCTTTCCATCGAACTTTCCTTTGTCATCAAACTTGCCTTTGTTCTTGAACTTGTAAGGCTGGAAGTTCCTTTACATGCCAGGTTGGCATAGAACCTCCCTCGGTACCTCGGGCACGTGTGTCTTTTGCTCTTGCCTTCTCTTCCAGAGAGATCAGGAGATCTCTTGTCTCTCTTGTCTCTTGTCTCTCTTATCTCTTGTGCTTGAAGTAGGAAATTCCTCCAGTTTGGAAGTTTGGCAATGATGCCTCAACAAAACCACAAGTAAGTGCAACAGACAAGCAAGCAAAGCTCACACAGCTCATGTGTATCTCTCTGCTCTGCTCCACATGGGCGGTCATAATCTGTTATATCTCTATAGTCTCTATTTGTCCATTTGTGTTGTTTCTTTTTTTTTTATTTGCCTGCCTTCCACACATGTACATATTGGCCTTGGCCCCCCCTTGAAAATACTTTCTTGATTCCCAATTCCACACATGGTATGAGAGCGAGGGAGTTAGTCCTCGCACACACACAACCTGCTCTTTTCACTTCATGCTAATCATCATCACCGCTGGCTTCTCTCTACTCCATCTGTAGCATCCCAATTGTCTAACAATTGCAATGCTACTAGCCTAGTCTATATAATGGCTACTTCATATATATAATTGTTGCATCATCATTATATCATGCTCATGTCATCATGCCACCTTGCATTTGAGCATCATATAAAACCCCTTTTCATTGGTTCTTCTCTCATATGCACTTATATTGTATTACATGTATTTGCCTCTTGATATATTGTATTTTCCTCTTGGTATATTGCTTCATGCCCAAGTTGAGTTGGGGGCATATCTTTTCTTGACTCCACCACCTTTCTTTTCACCATCTTACAATTCCACCATCCACATTGCCACCCTCCTTTGTTTCCTTCCACCATCTCTTTGTGTTATCCATATTCCATCCAGGTTACTTTTGGATTTTCTTGTTTTGTTGTTCTTTTAATAGCTCAAATAATTATTTCCATTTAAAAATCTATCAAACAAAAAGAAAACACTTTTGAAATAGAAAGTTTAGAGAGAGAGCAGCAGCAGCAGCAGCAGAGCGGTACCCGGCGCTCCCTTTTTGGCCTGCTCCCAAATCCATCCCACAAGCCCAACCACGCCCTGCCAGCGCTCCTGTTCTTCTTCCTCGGTGGCCGACGTTCTCGGCTCTCTCTCATGGCGAGAGGCAGGCATTGGTTGGATAGGTCGCCGTCCCTCTCCGTGAGCTGAGTCAGCGCGCATGCCTAGGCCGTCCCACCCTGCCTTATCTACCTAGCCGCCTCGCATCCCCAGCAAAACCTAGTCCTTCCCTCTCCCATCCTCGCGCCGCCATCCCCACCTCTCTGCAGCTAACGGGAGCTCACACGAAACCCGGCGCCGCCCCGCCGCCTTGGGCAACATCGATTGCGGCCGCAGGAGGCCTCCGTCCTCATCTTCGTCTCTAGGAACGCCAAGGGAGGAGCCGGACTTGCGGCAGCTACTCCCCGTAGGTCTTCAGCATGTCTCGCCCGGCGTCTCCGTCAACTTCATCTCGCGGCCGTCCCCGACACCTCCCCGGTGAGCTGCCGCCTCGCCCCTCCTCTCCCTGGCTCACGTCGTCCTCCCTGAAGTCGTAGCCGCGTCACGCCACCGACTCGCTTGCGCCGCTCGAGACCGCCGCCGATCTCGCGCGCCCCTGTTCCCGGCATTTTTCCTGGCGATCGAGCCCTCCTCCGGAGAAACCCCAAACACGAAAGTTGTAGCCCTATCATCCCTCTTCATCTTTCATTTTTGCATCATGGCGAAATTCGTAGTATATCGCTCGCCATATTCGTTGCAAAACCGAGGTCAGCTAGCTACTTTTCTGGGCCGATTCAGATCATCGAGAACCTCCCAACAGTTTTGTAAAAGGCCCTCGCATTTTGTTCTTTCCAACCCATGCCCTAGCTTGCCACTTGTCAGCGCCCAATTGCCTCAAGCGCGTGTGGCCCTTTTGCCTAGTTGGCCCACCTGTCTGTGAGTATGGGTAAGAAAGGCCGAGTGACAAAAGTTTCCATATCTTTTCTCAAACTAATAAATTTTCAGGAATGAAGATAATATAAATTTATTCATAACTTTCAAATGTTTTGGAATTTGAATTCAAACTCTATATGAAATATGTTTTGTTTTTGAATGTTAATTCAAATCTTTAGTCAAATATTTTCAGAACTAATTCAAACTAGTCAAACCTTTGACTTTGACTCCATTTGACTAATTTTGACTTTAAAATAAATTTAAATTCATAATTTCAAATAATACAAATAATATATGTTTTTGAATCAGAAAAATGTGAGGATTTAAAATATGGCCTTGAAAATAATGTTTGAACACTTTAAATTTCAAGTTGATTAAAATTACAATAAAATGCCCTTTTCTTAATTAATTAATAACTTTTGATTTATAACTCCAAATTTGACAAATGATATGTCTAAAATGATGAGCTCGACGAGACCTTTCTGTTTATGCATTCCATGTTCTGTTTTGCAGCATGCATCATATAAATATAATGTAAACATCAACTTAATTGAGTATAAAACATGATTAAAACTCAATAAAAGGCTTTAATCTTGTATTCCACATCTCACCCATGCCATACTACTTTATTGCCATGCAAATTATGCATCATTCATCATGGCATAATTGTTTGCTTGTCACATTTTATTCCTATGCTTGTGCACTTTATTTATGTTGGCCCTTGTTTGTTTGGTTCTTCTTCGAATAGACGCTGAGCAGGGGATATATCAAGAAACCCAGGAGCACTACCCAGATCCTTCTCTCGCTTCAAGAGGTGCCAGCACTACCACATGCTTGCATACATATAGTACCTATTGCCTCTATCTTATTCTTGCATCATTGAGTCGCGATTGCATTAAACTGAATCCCAAGTATTGCATAGCCTTTACTTTTAAACCCCACCAAAGCTTGTCCCTCCATCCCATGAGCCATTACTACAAGAGTTGTTTGAGCCATGCGAGTCGTAGAACAGCATGTGTAGGGTATGTGAGTGTCTGATGGATGACGAGGTACCTAAACAACTTAACCTGAGTAGTAATGGGATAACTAATGAAAGTGGCACCGGTGAGCAATATCTGCTATTTGGTTTTTCATGCTCACTTGTGTCCCGTAGGACCCCGAGTACTTGATTCCTGTTCCTTGAATATTCGCTATCCACATCCGGAGGATTATGGGACCCCTGAGGCGAGCTTGATTCATTCTTATTTCTTGGGGCCACAAACTAGTTTGAGGTTTTATTTACTATCCTACTTATGCCATGCTTTCTTGCTTTATTTACGATTGTGCGAGGAGCACTGTCTTGTTAGGTCCGTGACACGTTTTATTTATGTCGACAAGCCCACCACACTTCGGGTTCCCGATCGTTTCGGCCGTCCCCAAACCTTGAGTCCGTCTCAAGTCATTAACTTCGTTGGGTATACTTAATGGGGTGGCCCTGAAATATTTCTGAATCTTGTGATTGCTTTGTCGTCGCCTCGTTGGGTTTTGATTTGGTTTCTCCGAGGTTGATCGAGTGTGTGTTGCTATTTGTGCACCCTAGGTAAAACTTTCTGAAAGTCGTGTCCGCGGTTATGGACGACTTGGAGCACAGTTTCTCGATCATAGACAAGTATAACTAAAGTACCGCTTTAATTTGACTAAGTAACTGACTAGTAAATAGTGCAACACTCATGGAATGGTTAATAAAACTGCCAACGGATGGGGGGTGTTCGTCCGCTTCCTCGTTGGTAAGCGAGGAGGAGGATGGATCTGTTGATATTACTGTTATAATTGTTGTCATTAATTGACGGACATCCGTCTATCTTTGGTTAGGCGGATGGTTAACGAGTATCTATAGAATTGCTAGGTATTATCTTTTGCTGCAATTGCGTCACCCCAGGTTGTGTCCCCTTTAGAGGCATAAAGACTTGCTGAGTACCCCTAGGGTCTCACACGATAAATTATTTGATTCAGATGAACAGGTACACTCACAAGATGGATACTGGGTGGAGGAGACGGACGATGTGGACAACGATCATTCGGTGTAGAGATTCCAGGAACGGGGATCCGTGAGATCTGTGGGCGGGATGTGTTTATTTATGGGCATCTTATGCCGATTTGCTTCTTATCCGTACTCGGATCTTGTTTGCCGCTTCCTCCTGATACTCTGATGTTTGATGTATGAGGAGCTATCCTAAACTATTATATCTATCTAGGATATTTGGATCTTGCCGTATGGCGTTGCAATATTTTTACTTCTTTTAGATGGAATGGCTCTGATGTACTGTTGTATGGTGGCTTGCATACATACTCATTTGTGTATGTAGTTGATCCCTTCGCCTGCCGATTACGCCGCCCGTTCTTGTCCCGATGTTTGGAAATGGTTGGGACGGCCGAAAGGTCTACCTGTGAGTGGCATTTGGGCCCCACCGTACTATTTCAACCATTTCCACTCATCCAGGCTTGTAACTAGGAGTGTAATTCACCGAGGTAGTTACACCATCCCATCTTCTCGTTCGATTCTCCCCTGCTCAAGATCTAATTGCGGTTCACCGCCGCTCGCTCGCTCGCTCGATTGGTCCATGCTGGTGATTCTGGCCGGCTGTCGAACTACTTTGTCCACTACCGGCTGCCTATGCGTGTCCTGGCGTGATCCATAACCACATAGTCAGCTACTGCTGCAAGGATTCGCCCCATCCAAGCTAGCTAATTGGCTCATGTAACTAGCTTGTTGGCATCTGGTTGCTTTTCAAGCTACTGCTAGAGTTTCTCGGCCAACCTAATCTGGTCTGATTTGGTTTGGCCTGATTTGTTTCGGAACAAGAGAAGTTGCTGCCATGTCGTCTTTATATGCGGGGTATGTGGCTGTTCCGCGCTGCTCAGTGACGTTTGATGTGTAACACCCTCAGAATCGGACCTATGCAAGTTTCAGCGGTTCCCGCCAAACCCGCATAGAAACGATTCAAAGGTGCCCACCAGGCACTTTCGTGCGGGTGGAAAACGAAGTAATAACATTACACAACAGTCCTCGATGGGACCCACAGAACAGATATATATACAGCAGCGACTCAAAGAGTCAAGAATACAGATATACGGTACAAATATCCAAATCACCTTGAAAGCGATGGAGCGTCCGACTACGGACAAGATGCAAATGGGGCTAAGAGCCCTGAAGAATAACCAATGGCGTTCATAACCCTGCCCAGGCCAAGCCTAAAGGGTAACCCTGCTAACGACGTCGATCTCAAAACCTGCTCAAACAAAAGGGGTGCCGACAAAGGGCAAAGGAAAAAGAGGAGGCGTCGATCGAGGCGATGCACGGCGAGGCTAGAATTCGGCGGTCCTCACCTACATAGGTATGGTGGACTGAAGCGGTAGCGGCAGCATGCACTAAACAACCTATAGAGACTCGATACAGCTGGCGACTATCAGAGAGGGGTAAGAAAGACCTATTCGGAACCAACCTGACTCTACCATCAAGCAAACCCATCCTGGCGTTTCCCCCTCGAGACCAAACGAGGAAGTCAACCGAGGAACTCACAGCGTTGGCAGTTTTATTTATTCGATTATCGTTAGCAATTACTAGTCGGTATAGATAGTCATCCGATAAAATAAGCGATGGGCACTTTTAGTGGACCATTCCGTTATAGTTGCAACACTTACTAGTCATTATACAATTAGCATGAGATAACCCAAAACCCAAAGGTTGTTGGTACTTTTATTTAGCCATTCCGTTGTAGTTGCAATACTTACTAGTCGGTACAATGGTATGGCGACAATCCAAACAAGCAATTGTGGGCGTATTATTTAGCCATTCCATTATAGTGAAGCTGATTACTAGTCATTATAAAGTCAAATTTATAGCACTACTTTAGTTATGCTTGTCTATGATCGAGATATCATGCTCCAAGTCGTCCATAACATGGACACGACTTTGAAAGTTTTACCCGGCGGTGCACCAATAGCAACACACTCGATCAACCTCGGAAAACCAAATCAAAACCCAACGAGGCCTTCACGACAAAGCAATCACAGGATTCAGAAATATTTGAGGCCACCTTAAAGTAGAACCAAGCCGGGCCGGCTCGAGACGGACTCAAGGTTGTGGGACGGTGTGAACATTTGGGAACCCAAAAGCTGGGCTTGTCGACACCGCGGAATCGTGCCACGATCCTAAGCGATGCAGTGTGCTCCTCGCACAATCGTAAATAAAGCGATAAAGCATGGCATAAGTACAGGATAGTAAATAAAACCTCAAACTAGTTTGTGGCCCCAAGAAATAAGACTGAATCAAGCTCGCTCGGGGTCCCATAATCCTCCCGGATGTGGATAGCGCGATAAATCAAGGAACAGGTATCAAGTACTCGGGGTCCTACGGGACACAAGTGGGCGGTCGGAAACCAAATATTATCTATCACCCACCGATGCCTCTGCTTACTTACTTCAATTTTAGTTGTTAAACAGGAATTAAAGTGAACGATAAGTAAAGCCATGATCATCTCCAACATCAAACATACGGCAATACTCCAACAACTGTGGCACTTGACGACACGCAACAGCACTTGAGCAAGCGACTACGACGCGCAAGTCCAACTATCTACCAAACAACAGGTAATAGGAGGTGTCCAGGGCAATATAAGGCTGCAAGGGATATCACGGGTACGAAAACTAGAGCATCGCAACACAGATAGCAAGAGATCAACAGGAGGGAATAAATACTATAAAAGTAAGATAGGTAGAAAGGGGGAGATGCTCGCCTGAAAACATTGTCGAAGGTTCAACCGAAGATCGGGGCGAAGCTCACATCAACTCAACGGCCTTATCCGCGAAGAAGCAAAACACTAGAATAAACACCGGATGCAATATTTAATACTACGGCAAAAGATCGGGCATGATGCATGTATGATGTATGACATGGCAAAGGTGCGATGCAATTAGGCCATATTAAGCGGAACCGGGGTCCCGACGATATTCAAGTGGTTCAAGTTATTTAACTACCCCGCAATTTAGATGTTGTCTTAACAAGGAGAAAGATAGCACCGGTTCGCTACACAAATTTAAATGAGGCCAATATAAGACTAGATTTGTCCACATATGGGCCCCATATTTAATTATGCAGTGAATCGGCATAAGGCCCCCAAACCACACAAATATGTATGCATGAACAATTAATATGCGACAAGTTGTATTATATTATAAAATAGGGTTTCGGGAAGAGGTTCACACATTAGGGGGGTCTCGACGAACTTGGGGTTCCGGGGGTTCGGGGTTCGACAGGGGCTCAAGGTTTAGGGTTCGACGGGATCGGTCTCGGATAACTGAGGTAGATCTTGTCGCATTCGGGGAGCAGGACTTGGTTCGGCGTCGGGGTCGCATCGGTCTCGGCCTGGTCGGTGCCGATCTTGTCGTCGATGGCGAACTTGAGTGGGTCGGGTACCGGGGTCTTCGGATCCGTGAAGTAGATCTTGTCGCACGGGCGTCAATGCTTCCGGGAAGGAGAACTTGGCGATCCCGAGGGTTCTGGTGTTCGACGGGGTTCGGGCGCACCGGGATCGGGCTTCAGGGTTTGTTCTTCGGATCCTTGAAGAAGGTCATGGTGGTTCCATCCATCCCATGAAGGAGATCTTGCCGCTCGATGTCCGTGTTCACGAGGTCTTGCGACTTGAATTGCCGGTGTTGATCTTGGGCTTGGCACCGGTGGTCTTCAAGTGGTATCCTGTAGTTGTTCAATCTCCGGAGCGGAAGTGGTCGAGGGGCCAACGCATACTTGGTTCAGCTCGACCATCTTCGAAACACAGGAGCGCACATAGATCACCAAACAACAGCAGGGCATCACCGGGTGGACCCCATCTGGCTAAACCAGCGGAGGGTGATGTTGGTCTTTGTTCGCAGTGCAAGCGAGGCGACGCGGCGGCGGCTCGGCGGGTGAGGTCGAACGGCGGCGGTCGCTGTGCTGCGCCCTGGGAGAGGCGGATCTGGGCGGCGGTGGCGGTCGAGCTAGGTGGCCAGCAGCGCTTGGTCTCGGGTCTCGGGAGGCAGGGGCGGAGGGAGGCGAAGGAGGCTCGCCCAGGAGGTGGCTTCGGTGTGGCGGAGGAGAGAGGCGGTCGCAGGAGGAGGGGGCTGAGGCGAGGCGGCGGAGCAGGCGAGGCGGAGGGATGCGCTGGCGGCCGAGCGCCGGGCGGAGGCTGACAGGCGTGTGAGGAGGAGGGCAGGAGAGGACGCGGAGGGACACGGCCGCAGAGGAGGCGGTGGGCAGCGAGGAGAGAAGGGTCGGCCAGCGAGGCGAGGGGGCGGTGGAGGACGCCGACGAGGCGGGAGGAGGCGGGCGGTGGGGAGGAAGAGGACTCAGGGTTGGTAGGAGCGCGACACGCGGAGGGACGTTGGGGCTGGGCGTGGGTGCAGGTGGGTCGGGGAGGGCGTTTGTCGGTGGGACCAGGGGGCAGGGGGAGGGGCTGCAGCGTGCGTGTGTGCGTCGTGTGTGGGTGGGGTCTGGGCTGTGGGGTGAGTTGAGAGGGGCTGTGGGGAGAGAGAGGGGGTGGGAATGAGGTGGCAGAGCATGGTTGGCTGGGGGTTGGGGCAGGGTGACGTGGCGAGTTGCTATAGGGTGGGGTGAGGTGGCTGAAGGGGTGGGTAGACTAGGTTGGGGTAAGAAAAGATTTGGGGTGGGGTCTAAGGTGGACCGATTTTGTTCTAGGGGTGGTCGTTCGGGTCGAACCGGCCCGTTCGACTGCCCCCCTAAAATAATTAATTAATTTATTTATTTCAACCAGCGCTTTTGCAAACCGACAGCGGACAAAACAAAATAATCCGGAGACCCGGTTTTTGTGTTTGAACAAAGACGGGGCGTTTAGCAAACATGAACCGGTTTTTCCGCAAATAATTTTATGCAAGCAAATGCAAGATGATGACGATGCTCAAATGCAATGTGCCATGATGACATGAGAATGCGGTCATGATGATGCAATGCACGAAAACAATGCGATTTTCTAGTAGTGGTTTTTGCGGGATGCCACAATTCGACACCACTAACAATGGATCTCGCCCTCGAGATCCGCCTCATGGTACCGGAAAGAAGGTCGGCGGTCTGCGTCTTCTCGCTTCGTGTAGATCTTCGCGACACCACTAACAATGGTTCTTGTTCCGTCTTAAAATCGGCGACACCACCAACAAGATGTCGTTGGTCCTGCTCGTCAAGAGAACACTCCGGATAACAACAGACGAAGTTGAAGGTAAGGCCACCTCTAACTTTCATGGAAGGAGTAAGAGTTGCATCGATCCACCATTCCATATACAAACGCAAATGATAAGAGTAGTGGTATGGTCGCGACTCCATTCCGCACTCAAAGCATTACTATGTACACGAATAGACAGATTATGCAACCAACCCTCAGGATTCAGACTGAAGATCTCGACAAACGAGGTTCGGAAACGAAGGAGTGATGAAGGCTCTGCATCGGATCTAGCGTAGATGATGTCGTCGCGTCGGAAAACACCGGAAGGCACGAGGAGGAACAAAGAGAAGTCCACCAGACGAAGGATTCCTCGGATAGCATGAAGACCCGATGTAGCAACACCGTTACCAAAGGAAGAAGCGAAACCCTGAAGGTACGATGGAACCCAACCACGAGAAATCCTGGACTCGAAGAGAGAGAAGAGAGCGGATTCAAAACACGCAGAGGTGAGAGGGGAGCAGCAGAGGGGATAAGGAGTAAAATCAGACCTAATCAGAACTATCCAATCGATTTTCAAAAATAGTTTTGACACTCTACTTCGGCCGTTAGCTAGGTTATCCTCTGAAATTTGGACTTGTGGGGTATCGCTGCGAGCTCGATACCACTCAGTAACACCCTCGAATCGGACCTATGCAAGTTTCAGCGGTTCCCTAACCCGCATAGAAAGCGATTCAAAGGTGCCCACCAGCACTTTCGTGTGGAAAGCGAAGTAATAACATTACACAACAGTCCTCGATGGGACCCACAGAACAGATATATATACAGCAGCGACTCAAAGAGTCAAGAATACAGATATACGGTACAAAGATCCAAATCACCTTGAAAGCGATGGAGCGTCCGACTACGGACAAGATGCAAATGGGGCTAAGAGCCCTGAAGAATAACCAATGGCGTACATAACCTGCCCAAGCCGGAAGGGTAACCTCGCTAACGTCGATCTCAAAACCTGCTCAAACAAAAGGGTGCCGACAAAGGGCAAAGGAAAAAAAGAGGAGCGTCGATCGAGGCCAAGCACGGCGAGGCTAGAATCGGCGGTCCTCGCCTACATAGGTATGGTGGATCAAGCGGCGTGGCAGCATGCACTAAACAACCTATAGAGACTCGATACAACTGGCGACTATCAGAGAGGGGTAAGAAAGACCTATTCGGAACCAACCTGACTCTACCATCAAGCAAACCCATCCTGGCGTTTCCCCCTCGAGACCAAACGAGGAAGTCAACCGAGGAACTCACAGCGTTGGCAGTTTTATTTATTCAGTTATCGTTGCAGCAATTACTAGTCAGGTATAGATAGTCATCCTGATAAAATAAGCAGTGGGCACTTTTAGTGGACCATTCCGTTATAGTTGCAACACTTACTAGTCATTATACAATTAGCATGAGATAACCCAAAACCCAGCAGTTGTTGGTACTTTTATTTAGCCATTCCGTTGTAGTTGCAATACTTACTAGTCAGGTACAATGGTCGCAAGCGACAATCCAAACAAGCAATTGTGGGCAGTATTATTTAGCCATTCCATTATAGTGAAGCTGATTACTAGTCATTATAAAGTCAAATTTATAGCACTACTTTAGTTATGCTTGTCTATGATCGAGATCATGCTCCAAGTCGTCCATAACCGCGGACACGGCTTTGAGAAAGTTTTACCGGCGGGTGCACCAATAGCAACACACACTCGATCAACCTCGGAAAACCAAATCAAAACCCAACGAGGCCTTCACGACAAAGCAATCAGGATTCAGAAATATTTGAGGCCACCCTTAAAGTAGACCATAACAAAGCCGGCGGCTCGAGACGGACTCAAGGTTGTGGGGACGGCTGGACCGATTGGGAACCCAAAGCTGGGCTTGTCGACATGCGGAATCGTGCCGATCCTAAGCGACAGTGTGCTCCTCGCACAATCGTAAATAAAGCGATAAAGCATGGCATAAGTACAGGATAGTAAATAAAACCTCAAACTAGTTTGTGGCCCCAAGAAATAAGATGAATCAAGCTCGGATCGGGGGTCCCATAATCCTCCGGATGTGGATAGCGATAAATCAAGGAACAGTATCAAGTACTCGGGGTCCTACGGGACACAAGTGGGCGATCGAAACCAAATATTATCTATCACCCACCGATGCCTCTCGCTACTTACTTCAATTTTAGTTGTTAAACAGAATTAAAGTGAGCGATGAGTAAAGCCATGATCATCTCCAACATCAAACATACGGCAATACTCCAACAACTGTGGCACTTGACGACCATAGCGCACTTGAGCAAGCGACTACGACGCGCAAGTCCAACTATCTACCAAACAACAGGTAATAGGAGGTGTCCAGGGCAATATAAGGCCGCAAGGGATATCACGGGTACGAAAACTAGAGCATCGCAACACAGATAGCAAGAGATCAACAGGAGGGAATAAATACTATAGAAGTAAGATAGGTAGAAAGGGGGAGATGCTCGCCTGAAAACATTGTCGAAGGTTCAACCGAAGATCGGGGCGAAGCTCACATCAAATCAACGGCCTTATCCGCGAAGAAGCAAAACACTAGAATAAACATCGGATGCAATATTTAATACTACGGCAAAAGATCGGGCATGATGCATGTATGATGTATGACATGGCAAAGGTGCGATGCAATTAGGCCATATTAAGCGGAACCGGGGTCCCGGCGATATTCAAGTGGTTCAAGTTATTTAACTACCCCGCAATTTAGATGTTGTCTTAACAAGGAGAAAGATAGCACCGGTTCGTACACAAATTTAAATGAGGCCAATATAAGACTAGATTTGTCCGCATATGGGCCCCATATTTAATTATGCAGTGAATCGGCATAAGGCCCCCAAACCACACAAATATGTATGCATGAACAATTAATATGCGACAAGTTGTATTATATTATAAAATAGGGTTTCGGGAAGAGGTTCACACATTAGGGGGGTCTCGACGAACTTGGGGTTCCGGGGGTTCGGGGTTCGACAGGGGCTCAGGGTTTAGGGTTCGACGGGATCGGTCTCGGATAACTGAGGTAGATCTTGTCGCATCCGGGGAGCAGGACTTGGTTCGGCGTCGGGGTCGCATCGGTCTCGGCCTGGTCGGTGCCGATCTTGTCGTCGATGGCGAACTTGAGTGGGTCGGATATCGGGGTCTTCGGATCCGTGAAGTAGATCTTGTCGCACGGGCGTCAATGCTTCCGGGAAGGAGAACTTGGCGATCCCGAGGGTTCTGGTGTTCGACGGGGTTCGGGCGCGCCGGGATCGGGCTTCGGGGTTTGTTCTTCGGATCCTTGAAGAAGGTCATGGTGGTTCCATCCATCCCATGAAGGAGATCTTGCCGCTCGATGTCCGTGTTCACGAGGTCTTGCAACTTCAATTGCCGGTGTTGATCTTGGGCTTGGCACCGGTGGTCTTCAAGTGGTATCATGTAGTTGTTCAATCTCCGGAGCGGAAGTGGTCGAGGGGCCAACGCATACTTGGTTCAGCTCGACCATCTTCGAAACACAGGAGCGCACATAGATCACCAAACAACAGCAGGGCATCACCGGGTGGACCCCATCTGGCTAAACCAGCGGAGGGTGATCTTTGTCTTTGATTCGCACAGCGAGGGAGGCAGGCGGCGCAGGCGGCTCCGGGTGAGGTCGAGCAGGCGGCGGCTGGTCTTGCTGGCCCAGGAGGCGGCGGCGGATCTGGGCGGCGGTGATCGAAGGCTAGGTGGCAGCGGCGTCTTGGCAATGGGGTCTCGGGAGGCGGGCGCAAGGGCGAGGGGCGGGACGCGAAGGGAGGTGCTCGGTGCCGGGGCGAAACGGAGGAGGGCGGCTCGCCGGCGGGGTGGAGCTCGGTGACGCGGCGGCTCGCCGGAGGAGGAGAGGGGCAGGGTCGCAGGAGGAGGGGGCTGGACGGAGGCGAGAGCAGGCGAGGCGGAGGATGCGGCGCGTGGCGGAGGCCGGGCCGGCAGGCCGGGCGTGACAGGCGTGTGAGCGGCGAGGCGGAGGGACGCAGGACGCGTCAGTGGGCAGCGAGGAGAGAAGGGTCGGCGAGGCGGCGGGAGAGGAACGCCATGTGGCGCCGGAGGAGGCAGGAGGGTCTGTGAGGTGGGAGAGGAAGAGGACTCGGGGTTGGTGGGAGCGGGGCACGCGGAGGGGACGCGTTGGGGCCTGGGCGCGTGGGTCTGGGTGGGTCAGGGGGAGGGGCCGGCTGTCGGTGGGACCAGGGGGTAGGGGGAGGGGCTGTAGCGTGCGTGTGTGCGTCGTGTGTTGCGTGCGTGTGTGGGTGGGGTGTGGGCTGTGGGGTGAGTTGAGAGGGGCTGTGGGGAGAGAGAGGGGGTGGGAATGAGGTGGCAGAGCATGGTTGGCTGGGGGTTGGGGCAGGGTGACGTGGCGAGTTGCTATAGGGTGGGGTGAGGTGGCTGAAGGGGTGGGTAGACTAGGTTGGGGTAAGAAAAGATTTGGGGTGGGGTCTAAGGTGGACCGATTTTGTTCTGGGGTTGGTCGTTCGGGTCGAACCGGCCCGTTCGACTGCCCCCCTAAAATAATTAATTAATTAATTTATTTCAACCAACGCTTTTGCAAACCGACAACGGACAAAACAAAATAATCCGGAGACCCGGTTTTTGTGTTTGAACAAAGACGGGGCGTTTAGCAAACATGAACCGGTTTTTCCGCAAATAATTTTATGCAAGCAAATGCAAGATGATGACGATGCTCAAATGCAATGTGCCATGATGACATGAGAATGCGGTCATGATGATGCAATGCACGAAAACAACGCGATTTTCTAGTAGTGGTTTTTGCGGGATGCCACATGATGGCACCAACTATGCTGAGTTTGTTGGCTTTATGCGGATTCACATGCGCGACCTCCGTCTGTGGGGCGTTCTCTGTGGCGAGGTCATCTGTCCGCCACGCCCTGTTGCTCCTGTGGCTCCTATACCACCGGTGCCACCCGTTCTTGCAGCTGATGCTTCTGATGTTGATAAGGCTGCAGCCAAGACTAGCGATGATCTTGCAATGGTCGCTTATGACCGGTGTATCGACTACTCGGATGCTCTTGCCACTTACCATGATGATCTGGCTACTTATGCTCAGTGGTGTGATGAGGATGATCGTGCTGCTGTTGTTCTTACTGCCAGTGTTCTCCCCCAGTTTGCTTCTGAGTTTATGATACTTGGCTCTGTTGCCGAGATGTGGACCTCTCTTCGTCAGCGATATCAGCCCTCTGGTGATTCTCTCTACTTGTCTGTGGTCCGTCAGGAGCATGCTCTTCAGCAGGGTGACTCCAGTATTGATGAGTTTTACACGCAGAGTTCTGCTATCTAGCGTCAGCTCGACTCTCTCTGCTCTATTGTCTGTGGGACTTGCTCGTGTTGTTAGATCACGCGGTCTGACTTGGATTTTCAGCGCATCCATGAGTTCTTATCTCGACTTCGCCCAGAGTTTGAGCCCCGTCGAATAATCATTTGCTCGGGGCCGTGTTCCCCTTCGGAGGTGCTTCTTGAGCTTCGTCTTGAGGAGACTCGCCGTGGTGCTGGTTTGCTTGGAGTTCCCCCGTGCTCGACTCGAGTTCTGCTCCGTGGCTATGCCGATCTTGCGACACCACTGCTACCCACTCCTGGTGGTGTTAGTCGCCCTCCTTCTGTTGGTGGTGGTGGTCGCCCCTTTTCTGGTGGTGGGGGTCGCCCTCCTTCTGGTAGTTCGGGCCGCCCTCGCTCTCGTCAGTTCTGTGGTTACTGTCAGAGGTCTGGCCACCCCGAGTCTGATTGTTTCAAGAAACAGCATGATATGGAGCGTGCCTCTTCGTCTAGCTCCCGTGGTCCTCCACCGACACCAGCCACGTCTCTCTGACCCACCAGGATATTGTGCAGCTAAAGCGTCTGCTTGCTGCTTCTGGCTCTTCCTCGTCGGGCATTGCAGGCTCTGTGACTGGTTCTCCGAGCGTTGAGCGGCCACCGTTGCCATCTGCACGGTCAGGTACATCCCCATGGGTTTTGGATTCTGGAGCTTCTTTCCATATGTCTTATGACTCTTCTGCCTTGTCATCTCTTCGTCCTGTCGGTTCTGCTGTTCATGTTCTCACAGCTGATGGCACCTCTCTTCCTATTGCTAGTCGAGGCACCCTTTCCACTCCTTGCTTTTCTGTCCCTGGTGTTTCTCATGTTCCGCGTCTTACCATGAATCTTTTTTCCGCTGCTCAACTTACTGATTCTGGTTGTCGTGTTATTCTTGACGCTGATTCTTGCTCTGTCCAGGATCGTCGCACGAAGATTCTGGTTGGGGCTGGCCCTCGGTGCCATGAATCTCAGGGTCTTTGGGATCTCGACTGGCTTCGTGTTCCCTCTACTTCCACCAGTTCTCGTGCTCTTGCTGCTTCCGCTTCCGCATCTTTTCAACAATGGCATCACCGTCTCGGTCATCTATGTGGTTCTCGTTTGTCATCTTTAGTTCACCGAGGTCTTCTGGAGCATGTCTCAGGAGATGTCTCTTTACCGTGTCAAATTTGTAGACTTGGCAAGCAGACTCAGTTACCTTATCCTACTAGTGAGTCAGTGTCTCAGCGCCCCTTTGACTTAATTCATTCTGATGTATGGGGTCCCGCTCCCTTTGCTTCGAAGGGGGGTCATCGCTACTATGTTATTTTTATTGATGACTTTTCTCGTTACACTTGGCTTTACTTTATGACTTCTCGCAGCGAGGTTCTCTCTATCTATAAACGTTTTGCTACCATGGTTCACACCCAGTTCTCCACTCCTATTCGTGTTTTTCGTGCTGATTCGGCTGGTGAATACATTTCCCAAATGTTGTGTGGTTTTCTTTGGCGAAAGGTGGCACTCTTGCTCAATTCTCTTGCCCTGGTGCTCATGCCCAGAATGGCGTCACTGAACGCAAACATCGTCATCTTCTTGAGACAGCGCGTGCGCTGATGATCGCCGCCTCTCTTCCGCCCCATTTCTGGTTGAGGCTGTCTCCACCTCTGCCTATCTCATCAACATTCAACCATCGGCTGCCTTACAGGGTGGTATTCCTCAGGAGCATCTTTTTGATCGTTCTCCTGATTATTCTGTGCTTCGGTTGTTTGGATGTGTTTGCTTTGTTCTTCTTGCTCCTCGCGAACGCACCAAACTCACTGCTCAGTCCGTTGAGTGTGTTTTTCTCGGGTATAGTGATGAGCATAAGGGTTATCGGTGTTGGGATCCTCTTGCTCGTCGGATGCGCATTTCTCGGGATGTGACCTTCGATGAGTCTCGTCCTTTCAATCCACGGCCATCTTCCTCGAGTTTCTCTGTGGAGGGATCTCTTTTCTCGCCTTTCCTGGTACACCTCCCCCTGTGCCTCAAGTTCCTACTCCTCCGAGTCCCATTGCTTCTGATTCTACGCCTTCTTCCCCCCACAAATTCTTCTCCCCCTTTGTCAGCTTCTCCCTCATCGACTGATTCTCCCCCTTCCTCCCCGATATCCACCATGCCTTCACCTTCTCTAGTGTTTCCATCTTTTCCTTTCTATTATTCTCGCCGTCCACGCGTTCTTGATGATTCTACTATTGGGCCATCAACCTCTGATGTGTCGTCTGCCTCCTCTCAACCAACTTATGATCTTTGTTCTCGGCCTCGTCCCCCACCTGATCGCTATTCTCCTGACCGTTTTGGCCTTTCTGCTGTTCTTGAGCCAACCTCTTATCGAGATGTTGTTGCCCACCCCGAGTGGCAACTTGCGATGGCCGAGGAGATTGCTGCACTTGAGCGCACTGGCACGTGGGATTTGGTTTCTCCCCCTCCCCATGTTCATCCCATCACGTGCAAGTGGGTCTATAAGGTTAAGACTCGCTCCGATGGTTCTCTTGCACGCTATAAAGCGCGTCTTGTGGCTCGTGGCTTTCAGCAGGAGCAGGGTCGCGACTATGATGAGACTTTCACCCATGTGGCTCACATGACCACTGTTCGCACTCTTCTCGCCGTGGCCCCTGTTCGCCACTGGTCTGTGTCTCAGCTGGATGTGCAGAATGCTTTCCTCAATGGCGAGCTGCGTGAGGAGGTTTATATGCAGCCACCTCCTGGGTACTCTGTCCCTGACGGCATGGTTTGTCGTCTTCGGCACTCTCTCTACGGCCTTAAGCAAGCCCCTCGCGCCTGGTTTGAGCGTTTCGCCTCCGCTGTCACTGCTGCGGGTTTCTCGCCCAACGCCCGTGACCCTGCTTTGTTTGTCCACACTTCTCCTCGCGGTCGAACTCTTCTTCTTCTCTATGTTGATGACATGATCATTACTGGTGACGACTCTGAGTACATTGCCTTTGTTAAGTATCGTCTCCGTGAGCAGTTCCTTATGTCTGATCTTGGCCCTCTTCGCTACTTTCTTGGGATCGAAGTTTCCTCTACCTCTGATGGTTTCTATATCTCCCAGGAAAAGTATATTCAGGATCTACTTGCTCGTGCTGCTCTTAGCGATGAGCGCACTGCTGAGACTCCTATGGAGCTCAATGTTCACCTTCGTACCTCTGATGGTGATCCTTTGACTGACCCGACGCGCTATCGCCATCTGGTTGGGAGCCTTGTCTACCTTGCCGTCACCCGTCCAGATATCTCCTACCCTGTCCATATTCTCGAGTCGTCTCGCCCCACTTCGGTCCACTACAGTCACCTTCTTCGTGTTTTACGATATCTTCGTGGAACGTTCTCTCGCCGTCTTTTCTTCCCTCGCTCCAGCTCCCTTCAGCTCCAGGCCTATTCGGATGCTACGTGGGCAAGTGATCTATCGGACCGCCGCTCACTCTCTGCTTACTGTGTGTTTCTTGGTGGTTCTCTCATTGCTTGGAAGACGAAGAAACAAACAGCAGTTTCCCGCTCGAGTGTAGAGGCTGAGTTGCGAGCTATGTCTCTTTTGACCGCAGAGGTGACATGGTTACGTTGGTTATTGGAGGATTTTGGTGTTTCTGTCTCTACAGCGACTCCTCTTCTATCAGACAGTACAGGTGCTATCAGCATTGCGCGTGACCCGGTGAAGCATGAGCTCACCAAGCACATCGGCGTGGATGCCTCTTTTGTGCGTGCTGCTGTGCAGGATCAGGTTCTCGCTCTTGAGTATGTGCCTTCCGAGCTACAATTGGCAGATTTCTTCTCACAAAGGCCCAGACTAGAGCACAACATGGTTTTCTCCTCTCCAAACTCAGTGTTGTTGACCCACCATGAGTTTGAGGGGGGGGGGGGGGGGGGTTAGAGTATATAGTCTCTCTTTATATTTGTCCATTGTCTAAGGGCCTTTTGACATATTTGCCTTTTCCACAACTGTACATGTATTGGCCTTTGGCCCCCTGTGAATACTAAGTTGCTGATTCCCCAATTCACAACAATCTCAACATAGTGCTCGTGAATAGCACTGCACAAATACCGATCAAAGTTCTGACTATCCTCAACAATCTGCAAGTATATAAATTGCAAGTTATGTATGATTTTTTCTCTAACATCTTACTTCAGTTAATTGTTACTCCCAGAGATACTGCCAGAGCTACTAAATTAAACAGTTTCACTTACTTGACTGATTGAAGGGCCTGCAGGTATAATGCGGTCTGCTTCGATCTCGTCGGTGGGCAATGTAGTCTGCGGCAGAACATTTGCAAACAAAGTTAAGTTGGAAATAAAGCATTTCATGATATAAAGAGTGCTAATTGACAAAAAATAAATTCTAGAACATCGACATGTTAGTGACCATATTTCTCTGACCTCTTATTCAAGCTAATAAGAAGGAATGGCGGACAGATACTCCCGGGGCTGCTAAATTAAGCCATTTCCTAGAGCTAATAATACTTCAGTTAATAATGCTAAATTAAGCTTGATCTTTATTGCAATTTTCTCAAGAAAGGGTACAGAAACTAAGGGTATAAAACATAAAACTACCAAACACACAAAATGGCAGGCCTAAGGTGTATCTGCAGAAATCAATAGGTGTATTCAGATCTGTAAAATGCAGGCGGATGCTTCACAGTACAACCGGTATGAAAAATGTCTTCATACCTCTGGACGGTGAGGTGAAGCCTGCTGCTGAATCTTGTTCGTCCCCTTCAGGTTCCTCTGATTGTTCTGAACCTTCTGGTTCTTCCTCTTCTCTTGATGGGTAGAACCTTCTTTTTGGACCCAATCTATACCTAATAATAAAGCACAAAGTGTTTCTCCCGGTCCAACACTTTTTTGGACGGATTTGCTTCCACTAAACCACATATTATAACCAACGCCACCGGTAAGTTAAAAAAAATTATTCTAGACACGCCACGTCCAGCCCACGTTAAACAAGACGCTTGATTGAAAAAGAAAAAATAAGTAGAGTTCGATCGGGTTTAGCCTTTCCTAGCTCATACCCTCTTGTTAAAAAAAGAAATTGTTCTACGCACGCCAAGTCTAGCCCTCGTTAAACAAGATGCTTGATGGAAAATAAAAAACAAGTGGAGGTCGATCGGATTTAGCCTTTCCTAGCTCATAACCTCCGGTTCCTCTATATATATACGTGAGTTGAGGAGACTTCCGATGAATACCAATATATATACCTACCCTAACCCATGGTCTTCGATCTATCGCATCTACTCCACCCAACATCTCCGACGGCGAGACCTGGAGGGATGGTGCCGGCAAGCGCACGGAATTGGCCGGTCATGATCTTTTGATGCGTCTCGGGATTATGAACCAGCCACGATCTCTAGATACTTTACGTGCTTTAGTTTCTAGGGATCTGAAACACGTCTTGGTGTCATCTAGCAAGATTCTTATGATCAGATCAAGGGCCAAGTTTCCTGTAGGAGATTAGGTCGATTTTTGCTTCTCTCATTCTATTTGAAGAAAAAGAATCGATGCACTTCAGGCTCTTGGACGAGAATTTGCATCTGCTCCTTCCACGAACAAGCGCAGATTTTCCTCTACTTCCAATTTGCACCGGGGTGGATTTCGTTTCTCAATGCATCAACAATATGTTAGCTTTGAGAGATTGGGGGCGCTGGTGAATTTTCTATCGTGTTGTTGGTGTGTAGGTTTGGTGGCATGATACAAATTCTCCGACGCAGCCGCAGCTGCAGATCCACGCCGTGCGGTTGCTGTTTAGGAGTAACACTCCAACTCTGTCGAGTGGCTTAATGCATAGTATTCTTTTTCAATGAGCAAAGAAGCTAGGGGAAAAAGGAGTACAAGCCCGTGCTACATAGCCATCTTGGTGTTCGACCAACTTCACTGGAACTCCCTCCAGCCATGCTCCATCTAAGTGAGATTTATAGCCATCATTTTTTTGAAACTAGATTTAAAGGCATCATCGTGAGCTGACATAACATGGAAGAGATCTACACCATGTATTTTTTATGCAAGAGTTTTATATGTTGCCAATGGGCCATGGTTTCCTAAGACCATGAGATATTTAGGAGAAGTTCATATTTATAGTATGTATGTGATTCGAAATATTTCTATCATCTACGACGTGTGAAAATTATTCTACTATTCTAGCGAGCATGAATTAGAGGCGTAAATTTCAGTTGTGCTCGCGGATTTTTATATACTGACCGACGAACTTATATGCCATTGTAGGTGCCTTGAAAAGATGGAAAACCGTGGGCCTTGAATAAGTGAGCCTGGAGTCTATCATCTATGCAGTTGTACAAACCATTTAGTTTAGAGGTAAAGCTCTCTACTGTTTGCATTTCTTCTCTGATGCTGGTGGTTAGAACCAAACAAATGAATTCATGTGGAGCGCCTTCTTGTTCTTGATGAATTTGAGCACAAGGTGAGCCATTTTACAACACAATGGTAGGACTTCAATGGGAAAAAAGAAGGCCAGTGGGCAATATTCAGAGATGGCAAACACCCCAACATGAGTTCACGTAGAACAATCTATGTTGCTTTCTCTGAAGGGAAAGACACCGATGATTGGTGATGTATTGCTATAAATTCAGATTGAAAAATTATGTTTGTTATTGGGAACATCGATCCGGCGAATGTACCTACCCATGAAGAAAATATTGCGCTAATCCAGAGCATCAAAGGGGAAAAAGTTAATCCCGAGCATCAAAGTGGCAGATGTTCTAGGAGTTTGCTGATGAAGAAACAAGTGTTACCAAGGGAGTCATTTTTGCGCCCCTCTTCTTTTGCATCCGGCCTAGACGACTATCCCTGCAAGATGCCCATAGGTGCCCCTCCCTTTCTCTGGCGTCGGCGTGCTGAATCGGACAAGACGACTGCTATTGAGGACTGGTTCTGACATAATGCTGGTAGCTTTTTTCTGTTTCGTATGTGTGCTACAAGAATGTGAATTTATTTTACATGCAAGAACACTAGCATATTTCCTGGTGGCTCGCGCCCTTTACTTGGAGGGCTTAGGAAAATTCTCACATTTACTTGATTTGGATTTTATGAGTGAAGTTATTGCTTGGAGGTCCTCACAAGGGGTGGATGCGGTTTTGGCGGTAGCGAACAGGTTGCCTCTGCTCCTGCGGCTACCCCTTCTGATGTTTCTATGTTCACGGTTCATCCATTCCCCTCTTCACCAGCCCACCTAGATGCAAGGTGATTTAAATTGATCGTATACTGAGAAGTATCGAAAGGCTGTTGTTTCTATTTAATTTTTCTTTTCCTTCTCAACTTTTGTGTTCTGCTTTTTTCTATGGTATGTGTGTTTGTTCCTTCCTTCTGCTGTTGCCCTGAGTCTTAAGACCTCAAAAGACATGTATTTCTACCATTTTTTACAACATATTCGACCAATTCAATCACATGTATATATGTTATTTTACAGATTACCAGTTACACGTTTGAGAAAGTTGAATAGAACTTGCTGGAACGGTAGGTGTCGTCTCTAAGTCGTGCATATCTAGATTATGAGCCTCTCTTAGAATTTTAATTTTGACCAATTTGTTTGCAAGGTGGTTCCAACCAATTTTATTTTTTTCTCTTCCGGTGCAACGCACGGGCATGTTTCCTAGTAAGAATAAAAGATGAATTCTTTTATCTTGAAAAAATACCATATCCCAAAAAAAACGAAGAAATTTCAACATTTTAGTTCTTCTACTTAAGAAAGGAACTGCTCCATCATTAAAATAATGCTGGTACGGGCAGATGATATTAAACGAAATCAGCAAGTATAAATGTTACAAGAGCTATTCTGCGTAGGATTTTGTTTTTGTCTTGACACCATAACACATTCCAAAAACACAGAGGTAATTTAGACTACTCGCCTTGCACTTCATAAAGACCAATTATCTAAACAATAACGCATGTATGGAATTGTTCAGCAGAAAAAATACAGACAAAGTACAGTTGTAAATGAAGCATCTACTGATATAGAGAGTGCTAATTTCCAGGTAAATGCAAAAAATAATCAAGAACATCAACAGGTTCCAAACTAGTAAGAAAGTTAATTCAGAGACTCGGCAACCTTGCACTCACTTCCTGCCCATTCATATGTCACTATACAATGCAAACTTACACAGGCAAACATTAGTGACCAAATTTCTCATGTCATTGCCAAAATCTTCCAGCCTAATGTTACCACAGCTGTTGTGCATGGGATTTTTTCCATCTTGACAGCATAACATACTCCAAAAACACACAGCAACGTTTTAGTTCTTCTTCACAAAGATGAATTGATTCTGAACATTAACACAGACTACAAGGCATTGTTCGGCAGAACATTTACAAACAAAGTTCAGTTATAAAGACTGCCAATTGCCAACAAAGTGCAGAACTTTATCTAAAACGGTCGACATGTTACAAACTACTAAGAAAATTATTTCTAACGACGTAACAACCTTTGCACTCATCTCCCATCGTCCGTGTTTCAATAGGATGCAAAATTCGACACAGACAAACATTAGTTACCACATTTCTCATGCTAAATCTGACATGAAAAAGGAACCAGATTCAAATGGTAACTTCAGTGTTAACTTTCAACTTGAATGAGGCTTGTATTACATAGCTGAACAAAGGTTACTCACTTCATGGGAGACGCTGGAGGACTCTGAAGTGTCATCGCCGGTGCTGCCGTGCACCCAAGTCAGGAAGGCGTCAAGGAGTCCCTGCCACCAGATGGAGGTCACTTTCTCGCACATGTAGTTGATAAATCTCCTCAATGTTGCGTCCTGGGGCGGCGCAGCCACGCCATCTTCATTGGAAGTGGCGGGAACCGCCACCGCATTCTTGGCAGAGGCCTTGTTCTTGGCCGGGGCGGGGGCCTTGTTCTTTGCGGAGGCGGACGCCGTGTTCTTGGCCGAGGCGGGGGCCTTGCTCTTGGCAGCGTCGGACGGGAAAGGGGGCACAGGCTCCTCATCTTCATTGGAAGAGGCGGGCGCCGTTTTCTTGGCCAGGGTGGGCGCCGTACTCGTGGCAGGGGAGGACGCCAGCTTCTTGGGCGGGGATCGCGACGTGTTCTCGGACAGGGAGGGCGCCTTCATATTTCCTGGGGCAGTTCCCATGTTCTCGGAAGGGGAGGACGCCGTGTTCTTGGACGAAGGGGGCGCCGTGTTCTTGGCGGCGGAGGACGCGGAAGGGGGCGCCGTGTTCCTGGCAGCGTAGAGCGCGCCCAGATGCAGCGCAGATTCTTCCGCCTCTCTGGAAGCGGAATGCTTGCCTTGGTTCGGGTCCGCCTTCTTTTTCGCCATTCCCGTCGACCAAGAAGAGGGTTCTTGGCCACGGGACTGCTTGGGCGTAGCGGGGAGAGTTTGGAAGAGCAGCGAGGCGGCGCGGATGACCGGCTAGGGTTCGTAGGGGTGGTGCGGTGACAGTATCAGACGGTGGCTTTCTCGATTTCCGGCGAGGTGGCGGTGGGCGGGGGTTGATTTCAGCCAAAGCGCGCGGGGTGAAGGAGAAGAGGGGACCGAACGGGAAGAAGGGAGAAAGGGAAGCTTATACAGTACGAGCTAAGCGCTAAGCAATGATATCTCATGGGCCTGTGAGCCAATATCCGATGGGCATCCAGCCCAATAGCTTGAATTATGGTAATGTCGGACAAAAATAAAACCTGCAACCAATTCTAGGCGTTGAGCAAAGCGAGCATTCTTGCTAGACCCTGAAGTGCAAAGAGAAAACTTTCCTTTCACCTACTCCAATGGGATACAAGGAGAAGTATTTGGCTTTTCCAATGATAGATAGAAACCTAAACATGACAGATTGCGAGTCTCATTGTTATCGTGCGCCGTAGGGAGGAAGGATCGCTTCATGTCTTCCACGGTTAAGTTGACATTAGTTAACTCCTTCTTGTATTCCTCAAAATAAAAAAGTTAACTCCTCCTTGTCCAGCCTCCCCTTCTTCCGCATGGACATGTTCCTTCTTGCAGATGGGACTTATGTAGGATTTGACAAGCATATCTCGCGGTTCTTCTGGAAGGATGTGTGTGACAAGAGAAAGTACCACTGGGTTAACTGGCCTGGCGTTTGCCACCCTAAAGATCTAGGGGATATTGGGGTTCTGAATTTTAGAATTTTGAATGTCTCCTTGATGCTCAACTAGATTTGGAGGATCAAAACTTATGACACAAGCTGCTGATAGCCAAGTACCATAATGCTTATAATTTACTCAACCTGAATAGCCAAGGAGGCTCGCAATTTTGGAGAAGTCTGAATAGAATCAAACACATGTTTAGACTAGGACCCAAGTTCATGATAGGTAATGGGTCTAGGATTAAGTTTGGTCCGACTATTGATCACGAGAGGAACCTGTCGCAACCAGATTCCCTAAAGTCTTCAATATTTGCTCAGATCTTGATATTACTGTGGCTTAGGCCTGTATCTCGAACTGCTGGAACCTAGCCTTTATAAAAACCTTTGGGGATGAGAAACTAGACTTGTGAAGACATCTAACCCAGGAGTTGTCAGTGGTGCAACTTTCTGAGGAGGAAGATAGGTTTGTGTGGGCTCTAGAGCCATCAGGGATGTTCTCGGTGCCCTCCATGTATAGGAAGTTCAGTGTGGGTGTGCTTGAGCCCATTAATACGGTGACTTGAAAAGCGAATTTTCCTCTAAAAATCAATATTTTCTCCTACCAGCAGCCCTCTAACCGTCTGCCAGTGAATGATCAAATTTTGGAGCGACACAACCCTACGAATAACAAGTGTTTCTTGTGTGGGGAGGAAGAAACAATCTCCCATCTATTCTTCCAATGCGCGTTGGCCCAGTTTTTCTCGAGTGGCATGAGAGATATGTTGGGAGCTACCTAGAAACCTAGATCCTTCGATGCTTTTCTTGCAGCTTTGCTCTCTTTGCCATCGAAAGCTAGACGTTCAATTTGGATTTTGTTTTCTGCATAGTGCTGGGTTTTGTTGAATATTCGTAACAAATTCACCATTAAACATAGTTCCCGAGCCAACATGTTGACTGTACTTTCAAATATATTATCTTCTTACAATTGTGAAGGCCTCTGTGCAGGAGTAAAGACCTGGACGGCTGGAACGTTTTTCTAGAAGGCCTAAGGAAGCTTCATCGTGACACTCGCTGGCTCGCTCTTCCAACTAGCTCCCATATTTAGCTTTTTGATATGTTTTCTCTAGTTATGTAGCGTCAAGGGCTGACGCTACCTTCTGTAAGTGCGACCATGGGACCTTAAATCTCTAGTCTTTGCCTGGTTGGCAATATTACTATGTGGCTTTATGTCGGTTTTCTATTTGTAATACTTTTGGCTTTATTAGTTTAAATTCGAATGGCTATTGCTGTCTTTTATTAAAAAGAGTCAAATCCACCATGAAAAAAGCTAGCTTAGCTTTGCTAGTCAGGCGCTTCGCATATATACCCGTAGAAAGATCTTCGACAAGATGGCACAACCTAGTCAGAATCCTTATTGAAGCTAATACATATGTGCAAATGGCAAGACTGCAGGGTATGTTGTGGCATACCCCGCATATCCCGTAGTTCCACCCTTGGACCATGGTCCACGACGCGGTATTCCTTGGTAAAAGATCGAGTGCCATCGGGTACAGAAAAAGAGACTGTAATTCTACCACAAAATGATGTGCAAGAAGGAATGCAGACAACACGGCGAAGTGTGCCCCTTTCAGCTAGTATGGATAAAATTTCTTAAAGTACTCAATAGTTACAAGCTCTGTATATCTTAGAAGTACTCAGACTTTGAAGAAAAAAATATAAAAAATCACCTCAATTCGGGCAAGGGTTTCAAAAACCACCACTTTACGTTAGTGACGAGGGGTAACCTCGGCAATGCCCATTGTTATGGACTTATGATTTCATGGAAAAGAGAGCGTTGGAGATTTCATTGACTGATTAGAAAAACAAAGAAGTCGATGTAGTCTGATTATTGAGAAAGCTCGATTACAAAGTCACCGGTTCGCTAGTTGTGATCTAGCTTACGGCGGATTGCTGGGAAAACTAAGGTTCCCTCTCCGTGGAGTCCTTCCAGCCTTTATATGAGAGGCTGGGTCCTGTATCCGTAGGCAGGGAGGTTACAATTTTATGTTTAAAATGCGAACTCTATGTCGGTTCATGGCTATTCCTTAATCGGTAAGGCAAATCTTTATTCTGTCGGGTGTTTCGTAGACTTTGCTGGGCCTTCGTGGGCCATAAGCTTTTATGCGCCTAGGGTAAGTAATCATAGGGACCCGATAGGTCATACCCATATCAGTATCCCTCGAGACTCTATCTGAATCGTATATTCAGATCGAGTCTCAAAATTATGTTGAGCTGTTTTAGCTGAAGTTTTTGCTATAAGCAGATGTTCTTTTAAGCTTTTTATGGATTTGGTACAACGAGTGTGATGCATCCGATGGATCGGGAATCCGTTAATTGCACTTGGGAAAAAACAATGTGAACCTACGTCAAATTCAAGTTCCTAGGCTTGAACTCGGTATTTGCTGGTGTAATTCAGTTCGGGCCGCGGAGGTCTTATCGAATACTGAATTCAAGTGCTTTTATTTCGGGTACACGATGCGTCCATCAGTACTTTTCACTGTATCGTAGATACGGATAAATATTGGCAGAGCACATTCATGTGCGATTACCAAGCCGCTTCACGATAAATCCTGGGATCTTATCTTCATGTTATGGACACGACATTCAGACATTCTCGTGGGAATGTCCACGACAATTTCTACCAGGGGTAGAGATTGAGTCGAAATAGGGCAAGAGCGAGTCGCCATCTGCGGATCGAAATTGAGGGCAAGACACATGGTTTACTGATACGTCATAAATGTATCTATAATTTTTGATGCTCCATGCTTATTTTGTATCAACTTCCTTATGTTTTGTATATACTTTAAGGTATTTTTATACATTTTCTAGAACTAACCTATTGACAAGATGTGAAATGGATCGTATGGGCACCTAGAGGGGGGGGTGAATAGGTGCTAACCAATTTTTAATACTTTTTCAATTTTAGGCTTGACACAAAGTAAATTCTCTAGATATGCAACTACGAGAATTTCCCTATATGCAACCCTAACTACTAAGCACATAAAGAGAGGAGTGAGGAAACCGTAGTGGAGCATGCGGAGACACAGGGATTTGTTTTACCGTAGTTTCTTCCTTGTTAAGGGAAGTACATCTGCGTTGGAGGGGTGGGCGGTTCTAAGACCACCACACCACAATAGGCCTCACCCTATTCTCCGATGGATCTCGCCACAAGAGGCCTGGTCCACCTTCTCCACTATTGGATCCCTTCGAGGCGGGAACCGGTGCCTTCTACAACACTATCGGGGCACACACCCACAACTGAATTGGGGGCTCCCGATATGACAACAAGCTGCCACAAGAACAAGGTTTATCAATATAAACAAAAACAAGGATCTAGGTATTTGCAAGAAATACTAGATCGGTGGTTCTCCAAATGAATGGAGAGGAGATGAAGCGCTTGATTGCTGTTGATGATGATGGAGTTCTCCTCCTTCGATTCCCCAGGGGACGGGGCCTTTGGGTGAATCTAAGTGGAGCTCTCTTGGATGAAGATTTTAGATCTGATCTTGTCTTTCTCGAATGAATCAAGGGTTCTGTCAGGAGGGGAAAGGATGGCTTAAATACCCCCTCCCCAGATCTGGCCGTTATACAACTTTGGGGGCGGATTATCCGCCCCCACTCCGCCCCCTCTCTGGGGCTTGCGCCTTGGCGATGAGCAAGGGGGGTGGACTATCCGGCCCCCCTGAGGGGCGGATTATCCGGCGGGGCCGGAAAATCCGGCCAAAACTCCGCCCCCTTCTGGGGCTTGCGCCTGCTTGGGCAAAGGGAGGGGCGGATTATCCGCCCCCTAAAGGCAGAGTCCTTTTCCCTTTTTCTCAAAGAGAGCTGCAACACTTCAACACACATTAAATAATCCTTGGTATTGTTATCTAACACACAAAACATTAGGGATTAAGAAATGTTCTTTCAATCTCTCCCTTTTTGGTGTTAGATGACAATACTAGGATTTGCAATGAAACCGGCTAACGCCACCTTAAGGTGAAAGGCGCTCCCCTAGATGTGTGCATATTTACAATTTGCGTTTGAATACAAATACACACACTAGAGAGAACATAACTTTCATAGCAACGATAATTGAAATAAGGTGGGTTGGGAAACGAGGTCATACCACCGGGATGTGATAATAGCCAAAGGAAATAATGAGAATGTTAGCCTCCAAGCACAACCCAACAAAATTGATGCATACAATAGATAAACCCATGATTCCATATGCCATCAAATAGCCTCCATAGATAAACCCAGAATTCCATGAGATCCACAATAGATAAATACAGAATTCCATGAATACCACACATAGTACCAAACTTAGTGGAACACGAAAAAGTCTTACATAATCAAACACAGATAACAAATAAGTTCACGCTAAAAAGGCACAAGCAAGCAAATAAAACGACTGAAAGAAAGATGCTTGCGCCCGACCCTTGCAAATCCACGAGACCTAATAGAACTACTTCTCCCCCTTTGGCATCGAAACGCCAAAAAGGAAGAAGGGCGATGGTTTAGAGCAAGAATAGATGGTACTACACACCCAAATTTGCAAGAATCAAATCAAACAAAAGCCAAAGTTGAGTGTGTTTTCCATAAGAACAAGAAATATGCAAGATAATCCAAAGAGAGCCATTAGAAACTAACTCTTCTCATGGAAGAGGGCGGTGGCCGAAGCCACCATGTTGGAGTGCATGGCATGACACCGCGAAGATGTATCTTGAGTTCAAAACCAATGCTCATCGATGACCCACATATCACAAAGTGATATTAAGGGAAATGATTTTACTTGCTTTCGGCATTATGGGGGGAGGGTTGGCCCAATCAATTAGGACCACACTCCCCCTATTTCTATGCCCGCATCTAAACCAAATACATGAATAAGATCAAGTGAGTGTGCAAGGGTAGTCAAGCCAAGCTCCTTGAATCTATGATATTTAGCTCATTCCTCAAATAAAAAAATCTTGCTTCATCAAGGGGCTTCGTGAAAATATCAGCAAGTTGGTTCTTCGTGCTCACGAAAGATAGGGCAATATCACCACGAGCAACATGATCCCGAATGAAGTGGTTGCGAATCTCAATATGTTTTGTTCTTGTATGTTGCACGGGATTGTAAGCAATTTTGATAGCACTTTCATTGTCACATAATAGAGGCACTTTGTCACAATTGACACCATATTCCTTTAAAGTTTGCCTCATCCATAATAATTGGGTACAAGCACTTGCAGCAGCAACATATTCAGCTTCGGCGGTTGAGAGTGAAATACAATTCTGTTTCTTTGAAGACCAACACACTAGAGACCTGCCCAATAATTGACATGCACCAGAGGTTGATTTCCTATCATCTTTGTCACCAGCCCAGTCTGAATCAGTGTAACCACATAGAGAGAAACTTGAACCCTTGGGATACCATAACCCAAAATTCGGGGAATGAACCAAATATCTGAAGATTCGTTTGACCGCCACTAAGTGGCTTTCTTTAGGAGCGGCTTGGTACCTTGCACACACTCCTACACTTAACACGATATCGGGCCTAGATGCGCAAAGGTAAAGGAGAGAGCCGATCATGGATCGGTATACCTTTTGATCCACGTCTTTACCCTTGGGATTGAGCTCAAGATGACACTTTGTTTGCATAGGAGTAGCAACACGATTGAGATCCGACATCTTGAATCTTTTGAGCATATCTTGGATGTACTTAGCTTGATTAATAAAGGTTCCCTCTCTAAGTTGTTTGATCTCAAATCCGAGAAAGAACCTCAGCTCACCCATCATGGACATCTCAAACCTGTCAGTCATAAGCTTTGAAAATTCATCGTTAAAAGCTTGGTTAGTAGAGCCAAAAATAATGTCATCTACATAAAGTTGGCATACAAAAAGCTCCCCATTAACCTTCTTAGTAAAAATAGTGGGGTCGATTTGCCCAACTTAGAATCCACAGTCTAGCAAAAGTTCTTTAAGGTGCTCATACCATGCACGTGGGGCTTGTTTAAGGCCATAGATTGCCTTATCGAGTTTGTAGACATGGTTCGGAAATTTGGGGTCCTCAAACCCCGGGGGTTGCTTGACGTATACTAACTCATGTAGAGGACCATTAAGGAAAGTGCTCTTAACATCCATTTGTTGTAATTTAAAATTATGATGGGCTGCATATGCAAGAAGGATACGGATGGACTCAAGACGAGACACAGGAGCATAAGTCTCGCCAAAATCAATTCCTTCCACTTGAGAGAATCCCTGAGCCACGAGTCGTGCTTTATTCCTCACAACAATGCCATTTTCATCTTGTTTGTTCTTGAAGATCCACTTGGTGCCAATAACATTGCGGCAATCCTTTGGTTTCTCTACGAGCTTCCAAACTTTGTTGTGTTTGAAGTTATTTAATTCTTCATGCATTGCAACAACCCAGTCGGGGTCTTCAAGATCATCAAAAACCTTCTTCGGTTCAACCATGGAAATGTGAGCTTGATGATCATAGAAGCTTGCAAGTTCTCTTCTAGTAGATACTCTTCTTCATAAATCACCAACAACCTTGTCAAGAGTGTGACCCCTTAGTTCAAGGTTCCGATCAGCACGAGCCTTGCGACGAGTCTCAATGTCCGTATTGTTTCTAGAAGGAGTTGATTCAGTATTTGTATCCTTGTCTTGATCATTGCCCTTGATCTTGATCTGCATTAACACCTAAAGATTGTTGCAGAGTTTGTTCTTCAGGGCCGGATAATCCGCCCCTTGGAGGGGCCGGACTATCCGGCCTGGGAGGTGAAGCACCAGGGCCTTCTTCCTGAGAGTGCCTGACAGGAGTTGGAGACCCAGGGCCGGATAATCCGCCCTCGGGGGCCGGAGAATCAGGCCTGGGAGCTTCAGAGTTGTTGACTTCTCCTCCGGATCCTCTGGAACAAGTTGGAGCGCCAGGGGCGGATTGTCCATCCCTTGGAGGGGGCGGATAGTCCGGCCTGGGACTACCAACTTGTCCAGGGGACAGATGATCTTCAGCAGGTTGCGGTGTTGGTGCAGGATTTTCTCCAACAGTAGGAGCTTGTTGATCTTGTGTAGATGAGGGCTCCACATGAGTGGAGCATTGTCCTTCCCGATCCGCCACAAGGGGTTCCTCAATGGGGCGGAAAAATCCCACGCCCATTCTTCTTATGGCATCTTGGGGTATTTCAACATCTGCATCACAAACATCAACTTGCCCTACAAAGGAGCCGTTATTTTCATTGAACTCCACACTACAAGATTCTACAACAATCCCGGTGATCTTGTTGTAGACTCTATAAGTGTGGGATTCGGCACCGTAACCAACAAAAATACCTTTTAAATCCTTGGATTCAAATTTTTACAAACGGACAACTTTAATAAGAAAGAAGCACTTACACCCGAATACCCTGAAGTATGAGATGTTGGCTTGTTACCGGTAAGTATTTCATTAGGAGTCTTGTCCAAAATCTTTCGGAGATAGAGCCGGTTCGAAGAGTGATAAGCAGTGGATATGGCTTCAGCCCAAAAATTATAAGGAGACTTGAATTCAGCCAACATTGATCTTTCCATATCCATCAACGTCCGGTTCTTCCTCTCGGCTACACCATTTTGTTGAGGGGTGTACGCAGCGGAATATTGATGTCTAATCCCCTCTTCGCTAAGAAACTCATTCAAAGTGTAGTTCTTGAATTCCGAGCCATTGTCACTTCTTATTGCCAAGATAGGAACATTGTGTTGACGTTGGACTTCATTTGCAAAGTCAATGACAGTTTGTTGAGTCTCGCTTTTTATCTTGAAGAAATAAACCCATGTATATCTCGAGTAATCATCAACAATGACCAAGCAATATTTCTTCCCACCAAGACTTGCATGATAGGGAGGACCAAATAAATCCACATGAAGTAATTCCAAGATCCTCTTTGATGACACAATAGTCTTTCTCTTGTGGGGAGAGTCATGCATTTTTCCTTCAACACAAGCCCTGCAAACGCGATCTTTGGCAAAGGAGACATTTTATTTTAGTCCAAGGATATGGCCACCCTTCTGGAGACTTTGCAAAGTTCTCATGTTGACATGGGCTAAACGGCGATGCCACAACCAGCCCACGTCAGCCTTTCCGAATAGACACATCGGACCAGAAGTGGTTTTCCCCGAGAAGTCCACCACATACAGGTCATTTTCGACGTATCCAACGAAAGCGACCTTTAGAGACTTGCTCCATAAGAGTACCACCAAATCATCATCGATAAAAACAGAAAAGCCCATCTTGCCAAGGGCACGAACAGAAAGAAGGTTGTAACCGAGGGTCTCAACAAGCATGGCGTCCACGAGAGAGATATCGTGGGCAACCACAACCTTGCCAAGACCCAATACCTGAGATTTAGACTTATCACCATAGGAGACTGTGATATTATCATGATTTGGACGCATCTCCGAGATGATATCCTTGCTTCCGGTCATATGACTAGTGCATCCACTATCCAGCACCCATTTCGACCCACCGGAAGCATAGCCCTGCAAGAGAATTACTTCTTGGTTTTAGGTACCCATTTTTCAATGGGTCCTTTCATGTTAGTAACAAGGGTCTTTGGGACCCAAATAGACCAAGCAATATATTCATCAAAGGGACCGACATAATAAGCATAAACATCGCCATAATCATCACAAAAAAGTTCATAATTTGGATTGTGAGACCCTGCAAAACCAATATTGTTAGTCTTATCTTTTGTGACATTCTTCTTAGCGGTGCTTGTATTTGATTGCACATTCTTGGACTTGTTCTTCTTGTTTTTCTTGGTCTTGGACTTGGAGACATACCCAAGTTCCTCTTTACCATGATTTGACCTTTGCTTGCCAAGAACCTCATCAAGTACACCTTTATCCTTGGGAGTGGTGTCCTTGATCACTTCTTTTTCCACACTAGCATTTTCCTTGTGACTATATGTTAAGTTGGATGAGCTAGGAACATCATATTTGGCCAATCGACTTTGAAGCTGATCATGTGACTCATTGAGAATGGAGAAATCGTTTTTCAACGCCTTGTGAGAATTGTCAAGTTTCTCCAATTCCTCGGAGAGTCTATCATGAGCAGCCCCAAAGTCAATCTTTTCTTTCTTTAACTTCTTTGCTTTGGTGATTGAATGGTCACGCTCCTTAACAAGTTTAGTCACAATTTCTTCATGTGACTCTTCAATATACTCAAGCCTCTCTTCAAGAGATACCCAAGCCTCTTCTTCTTCTTCAAGAGCATTTTTAAGGATGTAATTTCCATTGCGTCCTCTCTTTCAATTCTCCCCTTTTCTTCGAGGAGAGCTTCGTTTTGGGACAGCTGATCCATAAGAGCTTCAAAACGAACTTTGTGCTCACCTTGCAAGTTAGTGTAGAAGTAGTCCAAAGCAATAATCTCTTCTTTAACCTTAAGACTAGTAGGATCATCCATGTCAATCATAGCCTTAGGAAAAGAAGAGTTAGAAGTCGTTACCTCAGAGCTTCTTGCCATGAGACAAGTAGCATTCTTGTTGATGATGTTTTCATTCGGAGAGTCAAAGATAGATGTTGTTGTAGATGTGGTGGATATAGCAGCCACCTCTTGAGTGTTATCTTCCTCGTCCTCATCTTCACTTCCCGATGAATATTCTTCTTGAGCCACTAGAACAATCTTAGGTTGCTTCTTGAAAGGAGCATTCTTCTTAACAAATTGTTTCTTGCGTGGAGCCTTTGACTTGTCCTTGAAAATAAGTCGTCCTCCATTATCTTCCCTACTTTGATATGGACACTCAGCTACAAAGTGCAGCCGGTCACCACAATTGAAGCATGTTCTCATCTTGGGACCATTTTCTTTTCTTCCATAGGCTCCACTCTTGCGTTCTAGTTCAACTTTAGCCTTGGCTGGATCTTTCCAAAAGTTTCTTGCATAAAGAGCCAAGTATTGTCCGTGGATCCTTTTTATATCCTCGGGACAGTCCAGACCTTCTACCGCATAATCATCATGCTCAATCACACTAGTCTTCAAGGCCATGTTGACCCCCTTTTGCATCCCCATAGCTCGAGCACGAGCATCTTCGGCATTCTTGGCAGCCACTTTGAAAGCAGACATTTCTTGCATTACCTCGTTGGATGACATGAGGTGATAGTTATGCCTACCTTGGAGACTTTTCAAATCTGTGGGCTCGAATGGCATAAGAGCACTGACATATTTGCGCTTGATCCAGGCATCATCAACATGAGCTGCACCGTGGTTTCTGAAGGTTGTGGCTATTGCCTTGAGCCTCCTATACATGTCCTCATGGTCTTCTCCATCCAACATATAGAATCCTTCAGCTTCGTTGCTCAAAGCATCCTATCTATTCCTTCTCATACTTTCATTTCCAATGAAGAGCTCGGTAAGGGCATCCCAAGCTTCTTTAGTTGTGCTAAGATGCTGAATGTGTGGCATATCCTTGTCACCCACACCAAGCTGTATCATGTGTAGAGCTGTAGCGTTGAGTTGGCTATCAACAATTTCTCTTCTTGTGAGATTGTTGGGATTTCCAACATGGAGACCATTTTCTATGATTTTCCACAACTCAATGGAGGAGCTGCACACATGACACTTCATAAAAAATTGCCATTGAGAAAAAGTAGATGCAGAAAGTTTGGGTGGATCACCCCTATTATGTATATGTGGGTGAGGGATAGGTGGATCAGGAGAATACAAATGAGAGACCTCATTGTATCCATCCTTACCGCTATCCTTTTTCGAGGAGGAACTCTTGATAGTGTCATCACCAACCACTTCGTTATCTTTGGAAACAGTTTTACCCGTTTCCTTGGATTGCGGAGTGGTATCCTCAGAGTTAGATGGAGGTGATGCTGCGGATGTGGAGAGACACATTATCAATTGACGCATCTCTTCCATCTTAGCCTCCATTGAACTCACCAAGGTTGTTTCCGAAGTCTTGAGATCGTTCATGGTGGCTACCTCCAGAGCATCATTCCCATCTACCTTGGAACCCATACTTCTCTTAGGCGGTTAAGCCCGAAATAAGAGCCGAGGCTCTGATACCAATTGAAATGGATCGTATGGGCACCTAGAGGGGGGGGTGAATAGGTGCTAACCAATTTTTAATACCTTTTCAATTTTAGGCTTGACACAAAGTAAATTCTCTAGATATGCAACTACGAGAATTTCCCTATATGCAACCCTAACTACTAAGCACGTAAATAGAGGAGTGAGGAAACCGTAGTGGAGCACGCGAAGACACAGGGATTTGTTTTACCGCAGTTCCTTCCTTGTTAAGGGAAGTACATCTGTGTTGGAGGGGTGGGCGGTTCTAAGACCACCACGCCACAATAGGCCTCACCCTATTCTCCGATGGATCTCGCCACGAGAGGCCTGATCCACCTTCTCCACTATTGGATCCCTTCGAGGCGGGAACCGGTGCCTTTTACAACACTATCGGGGCACACACCCACAACCGAATTGGGGGCTCCCGAGATGACAACAAGCTGCCACAAGAACAAGGTTTATCAATATAAACGAAAACAAGGATCTAGGTATTTGCAAGAAATACTAGATCGGTGGTTCTCCAAATGAATGGAGAGGAGATGAAGTGCTTGATTGCTGCTGCTGATGATGGAGTTCTCCTCCTTCAATTCCCCAAGGGACGGGGCCTTTGGGTGGATCTAAGTGGAGCTCTCTTGGATGAAGATTTCAGATCTGATCTTGTCTTTTTCGAATGAATAAAGGGTTCTGACAGGAGGGGAAAGGCTGGCTTAAATACCCCCTCCCCAGATCTGGCCGTTGCACAACTTTGGGGGCGGATTATCCGCCCCCACTTGGGGAGGATTATCCGCCCCCTGGGAAAACTCCGCCGCAAGGGCGGATTCTCCGGGGGAAACTCCGCCCCCTCTCTGGGGCTGGAGCCTACGAAACTTGGTGAAGATCTGGGGGGGGGGGGGGGGATAATCCGGCCCCCTCCAGGGGCGGATTATCCGGCCATGCCGGAAAGTCCGGTAGAAAATCCGCCCCCTCTCTGGGGCTTGCGCCTTGGCGATGAGCAAGGGGGGTGGACTATCCGCCCCCCCTGAGGGGCGGATTATCCGGTGGGGCCGGAAAATCCGGCCAAAACTCCGCCCCCTTCTGGGGCTTGCGCCTGCTTGGGCAAAGGGAGGGGCGGATTATCCGCCCCCTAAAGGCAGAGTCCTTTTCCCTTTTTCTCAAAGAGAGCTGCAACACTTCAACACACATTAAATAATCCTTGGTATTGTTATCTAACACACAAAACACTAGGGATTAAGAAATGTTCTTTCAAGATGTCGCAATGCTAGTTGCCTATTTTCTGCTGTTTTTGGTTTCAGAAAAGCTAGTAAGGAAATATTCTCGAAATTGGACGAAACAAAAGCCAAAGTTACTATTTTTCCTGACATGACACGAAACCCGAAGGAGAGATGGATGAGGGCACCAGGGCGACCACACCATATGGTGGTGCGCCCCCCTAGCCGCGCGACAACATGGTGTGGGCCCCCTCGCGCTCTACCGACCTTGCCCTTTCGCCTATAAAAAGTCTCCAATGCAGAAACCCTAAAACATCCGGCATCAATTCACGAAAAGTTTCACGGCGCCGCCGCCACCGAAGAGGAGATTCGGGGAACAGAATTCTCTGTTGCGACACCCTACCGGGACGGGTAATTTCGACCGGAGCCATCTCCATCGATCTCCACAACCATCTCCACCGCCGTTGCTGACTCCCATGGTGAGGAGAGAGTAGTTCTTCCTCGAGGCTAAGGGCTCTACCGATAGCTATGTGTTCATCTCTATCTTTCTCTATGCGTGATCTTATTGTGGTCATGAGCTTTGTAATCAAGTAGATCTACTCTGCTACTCAAGTGCTTTAGTTGTAATCTCCAGCTATCCCCACGTGTGTGGTTGACAGTGTGCACACCGTGTGGTACTTAGGCTATAGATTGCATAAATACTTACCATGAGTTATATTTTGAGTTGGTTATCTCTATGAAATTGTTGTGTTTGTTGGAACCATCTAGCACTCAAGGTGATAGTGTGGGGTTACCTAGATGGGGAATGCGAACTTTAAGGAGAGCTTTTGTAGCCCTACCATGGATTGGAGTTGTTCAACCGGAGAGTAGTTCAAAGTAGCATAATGAAGAGAAGTTATTTATAGGAGAGTGTACACTAGTGAAAGTATGATCCCTAGGCCTTGTTTCTAAGCATTGAAACACCGTTTACAATCAGTCCTGTTACATGTTTGATTGCTGCCATCTTTATTTCAGATTGCAATTACCACTTATAATCATCCATATTACTTGTATTTCAATATCTCTTTGCCGAACTAGTGCACCTATACACCCGACAAGTGTATTGAGTGTGTTGGGGACACAAGAGACTTCTTGTATCTTGATTGCAGGGTTGCTTGAGAGGGATACCTTTGACCTCTTCATCCCTGAGTTTGATAAACCTTGGGTGATCCACTTAAGGAAAACCTGCTGTTGTTCTACAAACCTATGCACTTGGAGGCCCAACACTGTCTACAAGAATAGAAGCGTGCGTAGACATCAAGCTCTTTTCTAGCGTCGTTGCCGAGGAGGTAAGGTAAAAGGTACTCACATCCTCTGGCTACTAAGCTATCTTCTAGTACTGTTGCTGGTGTGTGAGTGCTTGAAGTTATTTCCTTTAGATTCTGTAATCATATCTTTTTGTTTCTTTGTTTTTACTAGTTGGGCTTAATGGAAAACAACAACAAAATTAGAGAGCTTCATAGCATTTATCTTGAGTTAGGACATGAAGTGTTTGAAGAAAAAATTAAGAAACCTATGGAACTTTATTTGCATTCAAATAGAAATGCTATTAGTATGAATTCTTTGAACACCATTATTGCTAATGCTATGGAAAAGTCTAAGCTTGGGGAATCTAGTTTTTATGAAAATGATATTTTTAGTTCCCCAGCTTTAGAGGAGAAAATTTGTTGTGATGATATTATACCTCCAATATATGATGATTACAATGATGAATATGATATTTCAGTCCACCTGCTTTAGAGGAGAAAATTTGTTATGATTATACTATACCTCCAATCCTCCAATATATGATGATTACAATGGTGAATATGATATTTTCAGTCCACCTAATATTGAGGAGAAAATTAATTGTGATTACAATATGCCTCCTATATTTGATGATTATGGTGATGAGAATAATAATGATAGCTATTTTGTTGAATTTTCTCCCACTACAATTAATAAGAATGACTATGCTTATGTGGAGAGTAATAATTATTATATGCATGTGGCTCATGATAAGAATGTTTTATGTGATAGTTATATTGTTAATTTTATTCATGTTGCTACTGAAAGTTATTATGAGAGAGGGAAATATGGTTTTATGCATCTCAATAATATTAAGTTTTCCCTCTTATTTTGAAAATTTTGAAGTTGCAATTGTTTTGCTTGCCTATGCTTGTTGCTTTGTGCTTTCATGCCTTGTTTATTTACAAGATTATTTTTCATAGGAAGTGGGTTAAACTTAAATTTGTTTTATATTTGCTTCCTGATTCTCTCTTTTACTTCAAATTCATATTTCTTATGTGAGCATCATTGAAATTATTATGCCTAACTTAAAGGCGTTAAAGAAAAGTACTAATTGGGAGATAACCCAAATTTCATTAGGTTTTTTTTGTTGAGTCTTGGAAGTTATTACTTCTGTAATAACATCTCCTTATCCTTTTTGTGTGGTTTTTGTGTGGTTTTTGTGCCAAGAATAACCTCTAATGAGAGAGAAGTAAGATTTGGGGAAGTTGCTATCCCGAAACATATTTTTGTGCTTCACTGAAAAAATTTGTGAAAAATCCCTGTATGTCGGATTAAGCTGTAATTTTATAAGATTGTGCCTAGGTTGTTATCTAACTTTCATTAGTTCAAAACTTTTCTATTTGAGCAACAAAAGGTCTTTAAAAAAATCGGTTTTTACCTGCTGGTCTGTTTTGACAGATTTCTGCCATTATTTTCATTTGCCTCTTAATCGGTTTATTTTGAGTTCTCTTTGATCACTTGAGATTTTAAAAGGAATTGCTATAGTAGCTTGTGTTTTAATGGAATTTTTACTCATGTTGAAACTAAACCCAAAGGCTGATTATCTTGAATAGACTAATGTTGCTAATGAAGATTGTGTGAAGTTTTGTATGAAGGACATTTTCAAGTGTAGGGGAAGAATGATGTGATGAGATGAATAATTGACAAAAGCTCAAGCTTGGGGATGCCACCCGTGTCACCCCAAGAAATATTCAAGAGGTACAAGCTTCAAAGCTTGGGGATGCCCAAGGCATCCCCTTCTTCATCAATAAAAATCTCAGGTCTTCTTTCTAGACACTTTATTTTTATTGCTTCATGCACTATTGTGTTGTTCTTAGAGCGTCTTTGTTTTTTTTTTATTTTTTTTGTTTGGTTTGCTGCAATAAGTTGGTTGGATTACAACACACTTATTTTGGAGAGAGAGACACTCTATTTTCATTGGTTAGAACACTCTAGTTTTCACTCTTATTGTCTGTGAGTGTTCGCTTTTGCTAGCACTGCGTTTAGCTTTAATTTTCTTGTGCTTTCAGCTTAGAACTTTTTAGTTCTTCTTTGTGGATTTGTGAGACAAGCTCACTGATATTTATTGATTATTATATTTGTGAGTTGTTTCAAATAAGTTGATTGGTGTTGGAGGAGTAGAAAGTTTCATGCTTAACTGGTACAAAAGGGATCTTGTTTTGACTGTGGTCTAGACTTTATCATGTCATGCTAGATGTTCCTTTGACCTTATTCTTAGTGATTATTGTTGTAGCATGACTTGTTCCAAACAATTGAGATTGATTAATGTGCCTTGAAATAATCATGCGTTGTTTTAGCATACAAAAGCACAATATTGTGGTATTCTCCTTTGATGCTTTATTTGCGTTGACTTGGCACATGCTTACACCATGTTAAGACTATGAACCAGTCACCTTAGCCTCTATGATAATTTATTTTTTGACTTGTGATACCACTTTATGTTTTAATTAATAATGTTTTGTCGCTTTGCATGATTATGGCCATTATTGCTCTCTTAGTTGGTCGCTCCTAGTCTTTTGCTAGCCTCCACTTGTACCGAGTAAGATCTACTCATGCATCCAACTCCCAAGAAACCAAGTTATTCCAAAGTGTCCACTATAAATTCCAATGCATGGTGTGTTACACCATTCCAAGTATATTATTGTTTTATCTATCTTCCAAATTAAACTTGTTATGAGAAAATTAGTGATTAAAGCTCTCACAAACTTGATGGCACACTTTAATTTTTTGCACCTAACAAGCTTGAAACATTGTGCCATCTAAGTTGTATATGCTTGCACTTATAAGTTGGAAATTATCAGAACCATGTTGTCATGGGGAACGCTTTCAACACTTGTACATATTACCCAGTTGATATCATGATCTTTTGTTTGCGAATGTCGGCGGTATGGAATAAAAGGGGAGCTTGTAAGTCCATGGAGTTATGTATATGTGTTAGAGAAACGTTTGGACGGCTAGCCTAAGCCATGCCTAATCATGGTGGAAACTTGCAGCATAACCATAGTGAGCAATCCATGAAGCATCTTTAGAAAAAAATATAGAAAAAAAGAGAGAAAAAGAAAAAAAATAGCACCATACCCATGGTAAATAAGAAGATTGCTGAGATGCTCATTGTCTGTTGCCTTGTCATTTTGATATGGGATAGCTCCTGTGTCATGGGGCAAGGGGTACCCCATTGGCGGTTCTCTATGATACACATATACTTACAATGGAAAGAACTTACCGGTGACTAAAGTTGAGTAGCATGAAAACGGCCCTCGTACTCAAGGGACATGAGATTGCCAACTTATGATTTGTCAAGCATATACTCCATATTTGTTTCACTTTAACCTTAATCACTTCAAGATGCTTATGATAGGAGCAATGAGAGCTTAAATCTAATAAGTACCATAATTTTTGGAAGCTCTTTATGAAACTTGAAATCCCTGTTTCCTTCTGTGAAGGGCCTTTTTCTTCCCACTTTTATGTTGAGTCTCCATCTTCTATATTTATGCACAAATTAAGAGAGCATAGTTGTCATTCTTAGTTTTATGTATATTGTCCCAAAACTTATTGATTGATTCATAATGTTGATATTGCTTGTTCTTGAACTATTTGTATCTAGTCACCCTTATGAACTTTGAAGGTGTCCTATGCATTTATGTTTTGCTATTCCATGAAGGACAAGCTGAATACCACTCTTGCTATGTTTTATGCATGTGAAACAAACAAACGTCTTTCAATGCATTGTTATTCATGAACTTTTGTTTGTATCTTTTCATGTTGCAACATAGTTACTATGTCCTATTGTTAGAACTACATCTTTCATGCTCATGTTTAGAGTACTTTGATCCCAGCTATCAATGCTTTACAATAGTTTAATCAAGATTGTGATGGTGCATGTCACCTCAAAAATTATTCTTTTTATCACTTACTTACTCGAGGATGAACAGGAGTTAAGCTTGGGGATGCTTGATACGTCGTAAATGTATCTATAATTTTTGATGCTCCATGATTGTTTTGTATCAACTTCATTATGTTTTGTCTACACTTTAAGGTTTTTTTTATACATTTTCCGGAACTAAACTATTGACAAGATGCCGCAGTGCCAGTTGCCTGTTTTCTGCTATTTTTGGTTTCAGAAAAGCTAGTAAGGAAATATTCTCGGAATTGGATGAAACAAAAGCCAAAGTTACTATTTTCCCGACACGACACGAAGACCGAAGGAGAGATGGAGGAGGGCACTAGGGCGGCCACACCATATGGTGGCGCGGGCCCCTGGCCACGTGGCAACATGGTGTGGCCCCCCTGGTGCTCCATCGACCTTGCCCTTTCGCCTATAAAAATCCTCCGATGCAGAAACCCTAAAACACCGGCATCAATCCACGAAAAGTTCCGCAGTGCCGCTGCCACCAAAGAGGAGATTCGGGGGACAGAAGTCTCTGTTCCGGCACCCTGCCGAGATGGGGAATTGCCCCCGGAGCCATCTCCATCGATCTCCACCACCATCTCCATCGCCGTTGCTGACTCCCATGATGAGGAGGGGGTAGTTCTTCCTCGAGGCTAAGGGCTCTACCAGTAGCTATGTGTTCATCTCTCTCTCTCTATGTGTGATCTTATTGTGGTCATGAGCTTTGTAATCAAGTAGATCTACTCTGCTACTCAAGTGCTTTAGTTGTAATCTCTGGCTATCCGCATGTGTGTGAAGTTTACAATGTGCACATCGTGTGGCACTTAGGCTAAAGATTGCAGAAATACTTATCATGAGTTATATTTTGAGTTGGATGTCTCTATGAAATTGTGGTGTTTGTTGGAACCATCTAGCACTCAAGGTGACAGTGTGGGGTTACCTAGATGGGGAATGCAAACTTTAAGGAGAGATTTTGTAGCCCTACCATGGATTGGAGTTGTCCAACCGGAGAGTAGTTCAGAGTAGCATAATGAAGAGAAGTTATTTATATGAGAATGTCCACTAGTGAAAGTATGATCCCTAGGCCTTGTTTCTAAGCATTGAAACACCGTTTACAATCAGTCCTATTACATGTTTGCTTGCTGCCATCTTTATTTCAGATTGCAATTACCACTTATAATCATCGATATTACTTGTATTTCACTATCTCTTCGTCGAACTAGTGCACCTATACACCTGACAAGCGTATTGGGTGTGTTAGGGACACAAGAGACTTCTTGTATCTTGATTGCAGGGTTGCTTGAGAGGGATACCTTTGACCTCTTCCTCCCTGAGTTCGATAAACCTTGGGTGATCCACTTAAGGGAAACCTGCTGCTATTCTACAAACCTCTGCACTTGGAGGCCCAACACTGTCTACAAGAATAGAAGCGTGCGTGGACATCATTTACCTAGGTTCGGCCCCCCATAGGGTAAAGACCTACTTCCTGCTTGTTTGTATTGATGACGAGTGAGATTACAGGGTGGGCGAACTCGGCGTATGGGCAACGAGTCGCAAGGATGGGGTAGCTAATAGCTCATGAGTACAATGGGAACCCTAACTATGGTCTTGGGCCTTCGTGTCTAGTCGTCGGTCTTCATTAGGGACTTTATTCCTGTCGCCGTCATTGCTTGCCCATTCGACATTGTCTTGGGCCAGTCGCTTTCTGTCTTTGTGGATACCCCAATTGGCATATACCCATCAGTAGTCCCTGAGTGCGTCAGGGGTTCGGCGTAGTAGTCAACTTGGCAGTCAGAGCAGGCGAGTCTAGGTGGACGCCCAGTCGAATCGGTGACGAACTCCTCCAATTAAGGGAGAAGCTTTTGTTCTTTAGTCGCAGCTTTGGCAAATCCTTTTCTTCAAGTCGCCTCGCCCAAACGATTGGAGTGAACCAGTGGTACATGAGAATGGTCAAGTTGACCGAAGTTGGACCGTCAGTGCAGTCAAACTACCCGTTAGTTAATTTCTAATGGTAACTTCAACGATTTTACTGCGAAGCAATAACTAATCTTGTGATTACCGGGGGCGTGATGTTATAAATGGCGAGCGGCAAAGTAAAATGAGGATCTCATTACGCCTTCCTCATTTCACTTTCTTCTTCATTAGCACCTGCCTCCGATCCGAATCTTAGATCTTAGCGAGTCCACCTTCATGGCACCCTCGTGGTCTAAGTCCAAATGCACCACTGCCATCCTGTAGTCCTTCTAGGATGCATGGATCCTTACTAAGGGCAATTGGCGAGCTCCGCCGCCCGGCGAGAGTGAGCCCAAGCCACGGCCCGGTGAGTTTATCTCGTTCATTAGCCACTTAGAGAGTGGCTAGGTTCCCCATTTCCCTCTTTTTAGACGCTTTCTCCACTTCTATCAAACCAATCCCTCCGACCTAGGTCCTCATAGTATCGAGCAGACCGCAGTCTTAATCGCGTTATGCGAGTCATACTTAGGGTGTCACCCCTACTTGCCCCTATGGCTTGAGCTGTTCCACGACCGGGATAGTCGCAAAGGGAAGAAAGGGCCCCTGTTGGCGGCAGGCGGCATCACCTTTTAGGTGAATCCCCATGCCAGCTTCTTCAAGTTAATGCTGCCAAATAAGGCGGCCAGCGAATGGAAGAATTCCTGGTTTTGTTCCAAGGAGTCGACCCCATACGGGGAGGTGGCGATCCTGGCGTACACCACGGAACGGAACAATTTGTAGCGACTATCGGTGCAAGAACTTCCTCGCTCGCAGAAGATGGTGGTCACGAAGATGATCACTCGGATGACCGAGTTGGAGGATGAAGGATTGAAGACAATCAATCTCTTCAACTACTGGCTCGGTCGTCGGCTAGTTCCACTGATGAACCGGCCAATGTTGATGTGCGAGTACACCGGGATCTCCGACCGTCGAGGGAGAACTCGGTGCAGTGGGCCATCGAGGACTACATCGCTGATACATTGGAAACGTATCTATAATTTTTGATGCTCCCTGCTTATTTTGTATCTACTTTGCTTTGCTTGTCTACACTTTGAGGTGCTTTTTACATGTTTTCTGGTACTAACCTATTAACAAGTTGCAATAGTGCCACATGCCTTTTCTACTGTTTTTGGTTTCAGAAAAGTTAGTAAAGAAATATTGTCAGAATTGGACGGGACAAACATCAAAGTCAATTCCTTTCCGTGGGGAACAAGAAGTCCAGAGGAGAGCCGGAGGGGCCAGACCCACCCCAAGCGCGAGGGCAGGTGGGCCCGCTCCTGGATAGGGTTTGGTGGCCCTGGCCACCTCCCGGTCTCGCCCCTTCACATATAAGAAGCCCCCAATTCAGAAACCCTAAGTACCCGATCAGAAATCCACGAAACCGTCTGTAGCCGCCACCACCATCGTCCCTAAATCGGGGGATCTGAAGCTCTTCCCGGCACCCTGCCAGAGGGAAGATCATCCCGGATGCCTTATCTCCGGTATGATGCGTGAGTAGTTCCACCTTGGACTATGGGTCTATGTAGTAGCTAGATGGTTGTATCTCCTCCTTTGTGCTTTCATGTATAGATCTTGTGAGCTCCGTTCATGATCAAGATCTAATCTATTTGTAATCATGCATGTTGTGTTTGAGGGGATCCGATGGATATTGAGATTATTATGTTGGTTTGATTAATGGTTTTATCTTTATGATTCTATCATGTCTGTGTTGTTTATGATCTTGCATGCTCTCCATTGTTAGTAGCTATCTTGGCCAAGTAGTTGCTAGTGACTCCAAGAGGGGGTATTTATGCTCGATAGTGGGTTCATGCCTCTAGTTTACAACGGAAGTGACAATAATCTCTTCGGTTGTAGATGTGATGTTGCTACTAGGGAGAAAACAACGGTCTCTTGTTCATGGAACATGTGGACTGTTTACCTTACACACTTTGCTTAAAGAAATTGTCTGTTGCTTGCATCTTAATACTGGAGGGGGTTTGGATGATAACCTGAAGGTGGACTTATAGTCATATATGCAGTTGGATGGCGGTCTATGTATATTGTTGTATTGCCCAATCAGCCTCATAGGATCTTTCTGACTAGTAATTGCATTGTTATGCCTTGCTTAGTTCCTGTCAATTGCCCCGCTATAATTTGTTTACCCTTCATGCCATGTTGTTTATCTAAGGAGAGCAACTCTAGTGAACTATGGACCCCGGTCCAATCTTTACCATTGATACATCTTCCACTATTACCTGTTTACTTGCTGCAAACTACCATTACCTTCCACACCATATGTTTAATCCTTTGTTACAGCAAACCGGTGAGCTTGACAACCTCACTGATTCGTTGGGGCAAAGTCTTGAGTTTGTGTTGTGCAGGTCTCCGCGTTGCTTGCAACACCTGTGTGACGTTTCCTTCCTCCTACTGGTTCGATAAGCTCAGTTTCTTCGAGGAAACTTCTTTGTTGTGCTGCTTCATACCTTGCTCTTGGGGTTTCCAACGAAGCGTCCCACTACAAGTACTGGGCGCCATCAAGCTATTTTCTGGCGCCATTGCCGAGGAGGCTAAGGACGTCTTCACAAGGGGAGTCCTTCACTTCCTTTCTCTTTACTTTGTTTTTAGTTTGCTTTGTTTCTTTTGCTTGGTTTTGTTTGCCTCTTTTCAAAAAAACAAAAAAGATTAGTCTAGTTTGGTTTGCTTGCTTTATTCAAAAACACAAAAAATTAGTTCCTGCTCTAGTTGCTGGTCTGTCATTGCCTTGCTTGGTCATGCTTTCTATCAATGGATGGTTTCTTTGAAACTAGTTCTTATTGACAAGGTGGGTTCACGAAAGAACAAAAGTATTATTACAAGAAACACCATTTGTCACAAAAAGGGGAACACTTATGGGAACAAATTGATAAGTTGAATACTATTGCTAGAGACGTGTGCTCTACTTATAATGTTACTTGTTGCTTTGATAAGTCTTGTTGCTGTAGGAGGTATAAACACCTTCCTTTTCAATGTGAGTATAATGATAATGTTACCATATCCCCTTATGTTAAAGGAAATTATGACTTTTATGATGTGGAACAAATTAAAGAATTTATTTCCTTCAAGGGTGCATTTGAACTTGCCAGTTTGCTTGAAAATACTGATGATGCACCTTATGAATTGTTGGAGATATGCCCTAGAGGCAGTAATAAATATAGTTATTATTATATCTTTGTGTTTATGATAAATGTTTACATTCATGCTATAACAGTATTGTGGCATCCCGCAAAACCACTACCAGAAAATCGCGTTGAATTTGTGCATTGCATCGTCATCATCATGCATTGTTTGCTAAAAATATGTTTGCAAAGCCCGCTTTCGTTTTCAAAAACGCCCCGACCTTCATTCGAACGCCAAACCCCGGTTGTTCCGGATATTTTGTTTGTCAAAAACTAGTTACAAAAGATAATAGAAAATAAATAAAGTATTAAATTATTTTCAAGAGGCGATCGAGGCCGTCCCGACCCGAACGACCACCCCCAGTTTATAAAACGGCCAACCTGCCTACCCTACCTAAATCCTTTTTCCACCTAAAACTCTACCCACCCCTCCCAGCCACATCACCCCAACCTATCCTAGCACGACACCTCACCACACCCCTCACCCCCCCACCAACCGTGGGCTGCCACGTGGCAGCATCTCTCTCTCTCACCTCACTCCTCTCACCCACCCCACACACACACTCACGCACGCAGCCCCAGCCCACTCAACTCACCCCCTCTGTCCCGTGGGACCCCTCCCCACACGCCTGGCCCCACCCATATCCCCACCTACCGCTCACTGTTCCTCTTCCCAACCCTCCCATCACACCACGCTCACAAGACGCTGAGCCGGGCCCGCCACTCCCACCGTCTGCCTTCCTCGGCGCCTCCTCCCGCCTCCTCGCGTGCTCCTCTCTCCAGCTCGACCAAGCGCGCCCTAGCCTACCTCGCGCCACACACACGCTCCGCTGGCTCAGCCACGCCTCCGCCTGCTCACCGCCCATGCCACCACCTTCCTCCGCCGCCTCGCCTGCCCGCTCGCCTCGCTCACAGAAGCCCGGGCAAGGCGCTGCCGCCGCTCCCGGCCACCAGCACCTGGCGCCTTCGCTTCGCCTCCGTCGCTAAGGCCTCGAGCCACCGTTCCCGCCATCGCCGCGTCGTGCTCGCCAGCGCTTCGCCCCTCGCCGCCTCTCCCGGCGCTCCACCGCAACTCCGGCCGTCCGCCGCTCCGGCCAGCGCCGTCAACCGCTCTCCTCGACCTCCCAAGGCGCCGGCACCGCCTCGCCTCATTGTGCCATGTCCTCGTCGCCATGACGCGCGCCTGTGGCCTCTCTGTTTTCTGAGACAGGCCCCACCGGCCCGCCGCTTCATCGTCACCGCCACTGTGCCTGCAGCCGAGCATGCCTCCGCCGTTGCCTTCCTGCCGGCCCAGGCTCACGCCGCTGCATTGCCGGTCCGGTTCCTCGTGGTGACCACGGCTCGGTTCTGCCAAGCACCCACGCATCAGCGAGACCCCGAACCCGTACCGGTGCCACACGAACCCGAGGGCCTCGACAAGATCTTCCGGTGCAAAAACCCGAAGACCGATCCCGGTGCGCCTGAACCCCGCTGGACCCCGGCACGCCAAGTTCGCCAAGAACCGTTCCCGGAGTCCAGTTGTCGAGCCGAACCCGTGGAACCCGAACTTCCCCAAGATCTACGCTGCGGACCAACATGACCTTCTTCCCGGAACGCCAAGATCGCCACCTGTACCACAAGTACCGCACCCCGGACGCCAAGTGCTTCTTCCCTCGCCAAGACCGCCTCGATGGCGCAGGCCCGACAAGACCCTCGCAACGGCAAGACCGACCTCGCGGAACCCGGCAAGACCTTCGCGATGACGAGAACGACACCGACCCGAGTTCTGCTTCCCGGACATCGAGGTCCCGAAGACTGACGCCCGGCGACCGAAGCCGAGAACCCCGACACGGACACACCAAGTTCTTCATCGAGGAAACCAAGGCCGTCGACGTGGAACCATAGAACGCCGAGTGCTTCACCCGGACGCCGAGAACTTCCCCCTGAACGCCTGGACCGTCGACATTACCCCAAGTCCCGCACCCGGATGCGCCAAGACCTACCCCGATACCGAGAACGGAACCGTCGAACCCTGGACCCCGAGACCGGACCCTGGACCCTGTCGAACCCCGAACCCCGGAAACCAAGATCGTCGAGCCCCCTCTAATGTGTGACTCCTTTTTCCTCGAACCCTATTTTATCACATAATAACAACTTGTCGCATATTGAATTATCTTTCATCTCGCATGCATTCATGTGGTTTGGGGGCCTTCCGCCGATTCACCTAATAATTAAATATGGGGCCCATATGCGGCAAATCTAGCCTTATATTGGCCTTATTTAAACATGTGTAGCGAACCGTTGCCATCTATTGTCTTGCTAAACAACATTTAAATTGCGGGGGATCTAAACAACTTGAACCATCCTAACTAATTGTCGGGACCCGCCCGCTTAATCTTGACCTAATTGCATCGCTTCTTGCCATGCCATCCATCATACCCGCATCATGCCGATCTTACGCGTTTTATTAAATATTGCATCCGGTGCTTCTTCTAGTGTTTTGCTTCTTCGCGATAAGGCCGTTGAGTTGATGTGAGCTCCGATCTTGGATGAACCCTTCGACAATGTTTTCAGGCGAGCATCTCCCCCTTTCTACCTATCTTACTTTTATAGTATTTACTTCCCTCCTGTTGATCTATTGCTATCTGTGTTGCGAGGCTTTAGTTTCCGTACCCTTGATATACCGTGCAGCCCTATATTGCCTTGGACACATCCTATTACCTGTTGTTTGGTAGATAGTTGGACTTGCGTGTCGTAGTTGCTTGCTCAAGCGCGGATGTGTGTCGTCATATGCCACAGTTGCTGATGTATTGCCGCATGTTGTTGTTGGAGATGATTCTAGCTTTACTTACCGTCACTTTACTTTCTGTTTAACAACTAAAATTGAATAAGCAGAGGCATCGGTGGGTGATAGATAATATTTGGTTTCCGAACGCCCACTTGTGTCCCGTAAGACCCCGAGTACTTGATACCTGTTCCTTGATTTTGCGCGCTATCCACATCCGGGAGGTATATGGGACCCCTGAGCGAGCTTGATTGGTCTTATTTCTTGGGGCCACAAACTAGTTTGAGGTTTTATTTACGATCTGTACTTATGCCATGCTTTATCGCTTTATTTACGATTGTGCGAGGCACCGCTTAATCTTGTTAGGATCGGGACACGATTCCGCGGTGTCGACAAGCCCGTTTGGGGTTCCCGTCGTTCACACCATTACCCGACCTTGAGGCCGTCTCGAGCTTGTCTACTCGCTATGGATTCTACTTAAGGGTGGCCTCGAAATATTTCGAATCTGTGATTGTTCATCGTGAAAGCCTCGTTGGGTTTTGATTTGGTTTTTCCGAGGTTGATCGAGTGTGTGCTATTGGTGCACCCGCCGGTAAAACTTTCTGAACGCCGTGTCCGCGGATATGGACGACTTGGAGCACAGTTTCTTGATCATAGACAAGCATAACTAAAGTTTATTGCTATAAATTTGACTTATAATGACTAGTAATCAGCTCCACTATAACGGAATGACTAAATAATACGCCCACAATTGCTTGTTTTGTGTGTCGCTGCGACCATTGTACTGACTAGTAAATCTTGCAACTACAACGAAATGGCTGAATAAAAGTACCAACAAGCTTTGGGTTTTGGGTTTATCTCATGCTATCTCAGATCGATTAGTAATTGTTGCAACTTCAACGGAATGGTTAACTAAAAGTGCCCATTGTTTACTTTATCGGGATGATCATCTAAACGACTAGTAAAGTGCCGCAACTATAATCGCATAAGTAAAACGCCAACCGTGAGTTCCTCGGTTGACTTCCTCGTTGGTCTCGAGGAAACCCAGGATGGGTTTGTTTGGTGTTAGCTTCGGTTGGATCCGAATAGGTCATTCTCACCCTCTCTCGATAACCGCGGTTGTATCGAGTCTCTATAGGTTGTTTAGTGCATCTGCCGCCGCTCGATCCACCATACCTATGTAGGCGAGGACCGCGAATTCTAGCCTCGCTGTCTTGGCCTCGATCGACGCTCCTTCTTTGTTTTCTGCTTTGCCCTTTGTCGGCACCCTTTTGTTAAGCAGGTTTTGAGATCGACGCCGTTAGCGAGGTTACCCTTCCGGCTTGGCTGGGCAGGTTATGGACGCCATTGGTTATTCTTCAGGGCTCTTAGCCCCATTTGCATCTTGTCCGTAGCGGGACGCTCTATCGTTTTCAAGGTGATTTGGATCTTCGTATATTATCTCTGTATTCTTGACTCTTTGAGTCGCTATGATATATATCTGTTCTGTGGGTCCCATCGAGGACTGTTGTGTAATGTTATTACTTCATTTTCCACCCGCACGAAAGTGCCTGGTGGGCACCTTTGAATCGTTTCTATGCGGGTTTGGTGAATTTTGCCCAAACTTGCATAGGTCCGATCGAGGGTGTTCTGAGTGGTATCGAGCTCAGCGATACCCCACAAGTCCAGCCTGTAGGATAACCTAGCTAACGGCCGAAGTAGCGTGTCAAAACTATTTTTGAAAACCGGTTGGATAGTTCTAATTAGGTCTGATTTTACTCCTTACCCCTCTGCTGTTCTCCTCTTACCTCGACGTGTTTTGAATCCGCTCTCTTCTCTCTCTTCGGGTCCAGGATTTCTCGTGGTTGGGTTTCCGTCGTACCTTCAGGGTTTCGCTTTCTCCCTTTTGTAATGGAGTGCTACGATCATCAATCTGCAACCTGTCCGTTGTACCCTTCCTTCGATCTTTTGTTCCTGAAATCTTTACCCCTATGTGTTCCTTGCCGGATATCAGTGTCGTTGAAAAACATATGAGAAGGACGAGCGTTGGTGAAGTTGGAGTCGACCTTGAGCACGTGTTGTTCATGCCAATGGAACCATTGCGGAACCTAATCAGTGTGTCTTTCATACGATTTCTGCTGGCATCATATCTTTGTTCCGGATACCGCCTATGAAGATCTTCCGTCTAATTCCGAGAGTTGGTTGCTTAATCCGCCTATTCGTGTGCAGAGTAATGGTTTGAGTGCGGGATGGATTAGCTACCCTACCACTGCTCTTATCATTCGCTCTTGTACGTCGAGGCAGTGGATCCAGCAATTGACTCCGTCCACGGAAGTTAGGGGTGGCTTTATTGCGATACCTCTACCTTCGACCTTTTGTTTCCGGAGTGCTCTCTCGACGTCAGGAACAACGACCCTTTGTTGGTGGTGTCGCCGATTCCCAGATGAAGAAGGAACCCTCGTTAGTGGTGTCGCGAGGATCTACACGAAGCGAGAAGATAGAGAACGCCGACCTTCCTTCCGGTACCATGAGGCGGATCTCGAGGGCGAGATCCATTGTTAGTGGTGTCGAATTGTGGCATCCCGCAAAACCACTACTAGAAAATCGCGTTGAATTTGTGCATTGCATCGTCATCATCATGCATTGTTTGCTAAAATATGTTTGCAAAGCCGCTTCGTTTTCAAAACGCCCGACCTTCATTGAACGCCAAACCCGGTTGTTCCGGATATTTTGTTTGTCAAAACTAGTTACAAAAGATAATAGAAAATAAATAAAGTATTAAATTATTTTCAGAGGCGATCGAGCAGGCCGTCCCGACCAACGACCACCCCGGTTATAAAGCAGCCAACTGCCTACCCTACCTAAATCCTTTTTCCACCTAAAACTCTACCCACCCTCCCACCACATCACCCCAACCTATCCTAGCACGACACCTCACCACACCCCTCACCCCCACTGCCGTGGGCTGCCACGTGGCAGATCTCTCTCTCTCTCACCTCCTCTCACCCACCCCACACACACTCACGCACGCAGCCCCAGCCCACTCAACTCACCCCCCCCCCGTCCCCTGGGACCCCCCCCCACACGCCTGGCCCCACCCATATCCCCACCTACCGCTCACTGTTCCTCTTCCCAACCCTCCCACTGGCTCACGCACACGCCAAGACTTGAGCCGGGCCACTCCCACTGGCGCCTCCTCCTCACCTCCCGCGTGCTCCTCTCTCAGCTCGACCGCCGCGCGCCCTAGCCTACCTCACCACACCGCGCCACACCTTTCACTCGCTCCGCTGGCGCGCCTGGCTCCTCGCTCGCTCACTCCGCCAGCTCGCCACCCACCTTCTCCTCCGCCTGCGCCCTGCCTCGCCTCGGCTCGCCTGCTGCCGCGTCGCCCGCTCCGCTCCACCTCGCAGCAGCCCTGACTGCGCGCCGCCGCGTCTCCGCCGCCTCCGTCGCTGCCTTGCGTCCCGAGCCACCGTCCGCCATCGCCCGGCGTCGTGCTCGCCCAGCGCTGCGTCCTCGCCGCCTCTCCCGCGCTCCACCGCGCAACTCCGCCGCCCGCTCGCGCGCCGCCAACCGCTCTCCTCGGCCTCCCAAGGCCGCGCTCGCCTCCCGCACATGTGCCATGTCCTGCGGACGCCAGCGCGCCTGTGGCCTCTGTTCCTCGAGCAGGCCCACGGCCGCGCCGCCATCGCCATCACCGCCACTGTGCCCCGCAGCATCCGAGCATGCCTCCGCGTGCCGTCCTTCTGCCGCCGGGGGCTCGACGCCGCTGCCGCTGTCGGTCCGGTTCTCCTCGTGAGCTGACCACGGCTCGGTTCTGCCAAGCACCCACGCATCAGCGAGACCCCGAACCCGTACCGGTGCCACACGAACCCGAGGGCCTCGACAAGATCTTCCGGTGCAAAACTCAAGACCGATCCGGTGCGCTGAACCCCGCTGGACCCCGGCACGCCAAGTTCGCCAAGAACCGTTCCCGGAGTCCAGTTGTCGAGCCGAACCCGTGGAACCCGAACTTCCCCAAGATCTACGCTGCGGACCAACATGACCTTCTTCCCGGAACGCCAAGATCGCCACCTGTACCACAAGTACCGCACCGGACGCCAGTGCTTCTTCCTCGCCAAGACCGCCTCGATGGCGCAGGGCCCGACAAGACCCTCGCAGCGGCAAGACCGACCTCGCGGAACCCGGCAAGACCTTCGATGGCGAACGACACCGAGAAGTTACGCTTCCGGACATCGAGGTCCCAAGATCGACGCCGGCGATCAAGCCGAGAACCCGACACGGACACACCAAGTTCTTCATCGAGAAACCAAGGCCGTCGGCGTGGAACCATAGAACGCCGAGTGCTTCACCGGACCGAGAACTTCCCACGAACGCTGGACCGTCGACATTACCCCAAGTCCCGCCGGATGCGCCAAGACCTACCCCGATACCGAGAACGGAACCGTCGAACCCTGGACCCCGAGCCCGGACCCTGGACCCTGTCGAATCCCGAACCCCGGAAACCAAGATCGTCGAGCCCCCTCTAATGTGTGACTCCTTTTCCTCGAACCCTATTTTATCACATAATAACAACTTGTCGCATATTGAATTATCTTTCATCTCGCATGCATTCATGTGGTTTGGGGGCCTTCCGCCGATTCACCTAATAATTAAATATGGGGCCCATATGCGGCAAATCTAGCCTTATATTGGCCTTATTTAAACATGTGTAGCGAACCGTTGCCATCTATTGTCTTGCTAAACAACATTTAAATTGCGGGGGATCTAAACAACTTGAACCATCCTAACTAATTGTCGGGACCCCGGTTCCGCTTAATCTTGACCTAATTGCATCGCACCTTGCCATGCCATCCATCATACCCGCATCATGCCGATCTTCTGCCGTTTTATTAAATATTGCATCCGGTGCTTCTTCTAGTGTTTTGCTTCTTCGCGGATAAGGCCGTTGAGTTGATGTGAGCTTCGCCCCGATCTTGGATGAACCCTTCGACAATGTTTTCAAAGAGCATCTCCCTTTCTACCTATCTTACTTTTATAGTATTTACTTCCTCCTGTTGATCTATTGCTATACGTGTTGCGATGCTTTAGTTTCGTACCCTTGATATACTGCAGCCCTATATTGCCTTGGACACACCCTATTACCTGTTGTTTGGTAGATAGTTGGACTTGCGTGTCGTAGTTGCTTGCTCAAGTGCGGATGTGTGTCGTCATATGCCACAGTTGCTGATGTATTGCCGCATGTTGTTGTTGGAGATGATTCTAGCTTTACTTACCGTCACTTTACTTTCGTTAACAACTAAAATTGAATAAGCAGAGGCATCGGTGGGTGATAAATAATATTTGGTTTTCCGAACGCCCACTTGTGTCCCGTAAGACCCCGAGTACTTGATACCTGTTCCTTGATTTATCGCGCTATCCACATCCGGGAGGTATATGGGACCCTCCTGAGCCAGAGCTTGATTCAGTCTTATTTCTTGGGGCCACAAACTAGTTTGAGGTTTTATTTACGATCCTGTACTTATGCCATGCTTTACTGCTTTATTTACGATTGTGCAGGTTGCACTGCATCTTGTTAGGATCGGGACACGATTCCGCGGTGTCGACAAGCCCCGTTGGGGTTCGATCGTTCACGTAGTATTACCCAGACACCTTGAGGCCGTCTCGAGCTTGTCTACTCCGTTGCGGATTCTACTTAAGGGTGGCCCCTGAAATATTTCTGAATCTGTGATTGTTCGATCGTGAAAGCCTCGTTGGGTTTTGATTTGGTTTTTCCGAGGTTGATCGAGTGTGTTGCTATTGGTGCACCGCCGGGTAAAACTTTCAAAGCCGTGTCCATGGATATGGACGACTTGGAGCACAGTTTCTTGATCATAGACAAGCATAACTAAAGTTTATTGCTATAAATTTGACTTATAATGACTAGTAATCAGCTCCACTATAACGGAATGACTAAATAATACTGCCCACAATTGCTTGTTTTGTGTGTCGCGACCATTGTACTGACTAGTAATCGCAACTACTAGCGAAATGGCTGAATAAAAGTACCAACAAGCTGGGTTTTGGGTTTATCTCATGCTATCATGTCGATTAGTAATTGTTGCAACTTCTAGCGGAATGGTTAACTAAAAGTGCCCATGCTTACTTTATCGGGATGATCATCTAAACTGACTAGTAAAGTGCCGCAACTATAATCGCATAAGTAAAAGCGCCAATGTGTGAGTTCCTCGGTTGACTTCCTCGTTGGTCTCGAGGGGAAACCCGTGATGGGTTTGTTTGGTGTTAGCTTGGTTGGATCCGAATAGGTCATTCTCACCCTCTCTCGATAACCGTCGGTTGTATCGAGTCTCTATAGGTTGTTTAGTGCATGCTTGCCGCCGCCATCCACCATACCTATGTAGGCGAGGACCGCAATTCTAGCCTCGCCGTGTCTTGGCCTCGATCGACGCTCCTTCTTTGTTTTCGCTTTGCCCTTTGTCGGCACCTTTTGTTAAGGTGTTTTGAGATCGACGCCGTTAGCAGGGTTACCCTTCCGGCTTGGCCTGGGCAGGGTTATGGACGCCATTGGTTATTCTTCAGGGCTCTTAGCCCCATTTGCATCTTGTCCGTAGTGGGACGCTCTATCGTTTTCAAGGTGATTTGGATCTTCGTATATTATCTCTGTATTCTTGACTCTTTGAGTCGCTATGATATATATCTGTTCTGTGGGTCCCATCGAGGACTGTTGTGTAATGTTATTACTTCATTTTCCACCCGCACGAAAGTGCCTGGTGGGCACCTTTGAATCGTTTCTATGCGGGTTTGGTGAATTTTGCCCAAAGTTGCATAGGTCCGATTCTGAGGGTGTTACAAGTATTAACCAGGAAACATTAATACTTGTGTGATTTGTAAACTAAAGTCCCTAGTAAAGCCTCTTCATAATACTAGCTTGTTGGTTAATAGATGATTATGGTTTCCCTATCATGAACATTGAGATGTTATTAACAACAAGATCATATCATTAGGAGAATGGTATGATGGACATACTCCTATAGATAAGCGTAGCATAAAGATCAAGTCATTTTAATAGTTCAATTGCTATATGCTTTCTGATACATAGTAACCTAATTCCTTCGACCATGAGATCATGATTATCACCATCACCGGAAGGATGCTTTGATGGCATCAAACACCACACCATAACTGGGTGGCTATAAAGGTGGCATTGAGTGTTTGGAAAGTATGGATTGAGACACATGAATCAAGAGTGGGATTTGTCCATCCATATGACGGATAGATTTACTCTGGGCCCTCTCAGTGGAATGTCATCCAATTAGCTTGCAAGCATGTGACTGGCTCACAAGGGATCACATATCATGGGAAGGAGAAAAGAGTACTTATCGGTAACGAGGTTGAACTAGGTATGCAGAGATACCGACGATCAAAACCTTGGATAAGTAAACTATCGTGAGACAAAGGGAAATTGGTATCGTATGTAAGTGGTTCATTCGATCACAAAGTAATCGTAGAAATATGTGGGAGCCATATGAATTTCCAGATTCCTCTATTGGTTATTGTTCGGAGAAGTGTCTCGATCATGTCCGCATAATTCACGAACCGTAGGGAGACACACTTAAGGATTCGATGTTGTTTGAGTAGTTATGGAATGATGAGTAAGAGATCGAATGTTGTTCGGAGTCTCGGATAGGATCTGGGATATCACGAGGAGATCCGGAATGGTCCACAGAATAAGATTCATATAAGGAAAGTCATGTTTCGGAGTTGGGGAATGATTCTGGTGTTTTCATCGGGAATGTTCTAGAAGGTTCCGGAAGGTCCGGCACTCCGAAGGGGAAGGGTACATGAATGTGTCATAACAAGTTGGAATGATTGCATCATGTACTAGGTGTCATCGCTGAGCAAAATAAAGGGATAAATCAAATCCTAGTTTGAAAAGTCAAACGCCAATTTGAAAAGTCAAACGACAAGTTTGCTTGGTGGAGGGAGAGTAGGAAACCTACTTGGGGAGGAGTTCCTCTCCCTCCACCCGCCGGCCAAGGAGTCCGAGTTGGGGGAGGACTCCCTCCGCCTTGGCCGCACCCTCCCTCCTATAAAATGAGGGGCAAGGGTGCCCCTCTAGAAACACACACCTTGCCCCACCAAACCCTAACCCTAGCCGCCGGCGCCCTAGGGTTTTCTCCCAAGCCGCCGAGTTGGGGCTTCCCCTTGCCCTAGCCGCCGGCCTAGCCCTCTCACCTTGGTTCTTCTAAACCCTAGATCGCTAAGGCTCTCTCATAGTCCACCATACTCGCTCCGGCTTAAGGCGAAGCCCTGCGAGATCTCCCCTTTACTTCTAGTACCACGCCGTCGTGCTGCCGGAATCGCGAGGAGAGTGCTACAACCTCCGCTGCCTGCTGGAACAAGGGAGAGGAAGGTCTTCATCGAGTACCTAACGTGTGACCGACTGCGGGAGCGCTGCCGGAACGCGGCGCCGGAAGGATCATCTACACGATCTTGAGATCGGGAAGAGTACGACTACATCACCCACGAGAATCCGCTCTCGTTAACCGCTTTGGAATCTTCGAGGGTGAGTTCTTCTATCGACTCGTTGCTACAATCTAGTAGATAGATCTTGGCTTGTTTGTTTGCATGCAGTAGAAATTTTTTGTTTTCCATGCTACGAACCCCTACAGTGGTATCAGAGCCATGTCTATATGTAGATCTGTTGGACGAGTAGAACACAATGGTCATTGTGGGCAGTGGTGCTTTTATTATCAATTGCTTCTTGTGTACTTTGCATCTTGCGGTATGATGGGATGAAGCGGCCCGGTCTAACCTTACATGACATCGTTCATGAGACTTGCTCCACGCTGAACATGACGAGCCTAGCATGTACAAACATGGTCTCGGAACACGGATCACCGAAAGGTAAAGCATGAATCATATAGTAGATATGATGAACATGTCGATTGTTCGCCATTGAAGCTACATCAACTCTCGTGATGATCGGTTTTGATGTGGTGGATTTGGTTCGTGTGATCACTAAAACAATGTGAGGGATATTGTTTTGAGTGGGAGTTCACCTAGATTAATTTAACTATTAATTAGAACTCAATTTGTCATAAACTTAGTCTAAACTATTGCAAATATGTTGTAGATCAATGGCGGACCCTACCATCAATTTTAATGCGTTCCTAGAGAAAGAAAAGTTGAAAAACAATGGAAGCAACTTCGCGGATTGGTTCCGCAATTTGAGGATTGTCCTCAATGCTGGTAATTTGACCTATGTGATGGATGCACCGTTGGGTGACCCGCCTGCAGCTGATGCTACCGATGAGGTAAAGAATGTTTTCCTCGCTCGGCAGAATTAGTACTCCACAGTTCAATGTGCTATCTTGTATGGTTTGGAATCGGACCTACAGAAAAGGTTTAAGAATTCAGACCCACATAATATTGACCGTGAACTCAAAATGATATTTGAGGCTCACGCGACAGTTGAGAGTTATGAGGCTTCTGAAAAGTTCTTTAAACTGCAAGATGGAAGAGGGCAGCTCCGTCAGTGAGCATGTGCTTAAGATGTCTGGGCACGCAAACAAAATCCAAAGTTTGGGTATAGTGATTCCTAATTCTTTGGGGATACATCGTGTCCTCCAATCACTACCACCAAATTACAAGAACTTTGTGATGAACTACAATATGCAAAACATGGACAAGATGTTGCCAGACCTCTTCTCCATGTTAAAATCTGCAGAAGTGGAGATCAAGAAAGTGCACCAAGTGTTGTTGGTCAATAATACCACCAAATTCAAGAAAGGCAAGTCTAAGCAAAAGGGAAACTTCAAGAAGGGCTGTAATAAAGTTGCCGCACCAGCGAAGAAGACCAGGGCTGGACCTAAGCCTGATACTGAGTGCTTTTACTGCGAGCAAGAGGGTCACTAGAAGCGGAATTTCCCAAAGTACTTGACGGATTTGAAGAACGGCAACATCAAGAAGAAAGTTATATCCGATATACATGTTATTGATGTGTATCTCACTAGTACTCGTAGTAGTGCCTGGGTATTTGATACTGGTTCGGTTGCTCATATTTGTAACTCGAAACAGGTGCTGCAGAATAAACGGAAGCTAGCGAAGAACGAGGTGACGATGCGCGTTGGACATGGATCAAAGGTTGATGTGATCGCGGTCGGCACGCTACCTCTTCATCTACCATCGGGATTAGTTTTATACTTAAATAATTGTTATTTGGTGCGTGCGTTGAGCATCAACATTATATCGGGATCTTGTTTATTGCGAGACGGTTACTTGTTTAAGTCCGAGAATAATGGTTGTTCGATTTATATGAGTAATATGTTTTATGCACATGCACCTTTGATAGATGGTCTATTCTTATTGAATCTCGATTGTAGTAATACATACATAAATAACATTGAGGCTAAACGTTTGAAATTGAGCGATAACTCGACCTATATGTGGCACTGTCGTCTTGGTCATATCGGAGTGAAGCGTATGAAGAAACTCCATTCCGATGGACTTCTTGAATCACTTGAAAGATGCGAAGCATGTCTGATGGGTAAAATGACTAAGACTCCATTTTCTTGTATAATGGAGCGAGCTACAGACTTATTGGAAATCATACATACCGATGTGTGTGGGCCAATGAGTGTAGCATCGCGCGGTGGTTATTGTTATGTTCTTACCTTCACGGATGACTTGAGTAGATATGGGTATATCTATTTCATGAAACATAAGTCCGAAACTTTCGAGAAGTTTAAGGAATTTCAAAGTGAGGTAGAGAATCAACGTAACAAGAAGATTAAATTTCTACGTTCTGATCGTGGAGGTGAATATCTAAGTTACGAGTTTGGCGAGCATTTGAAGAAATGCGGAATACTTTCACAATTGACACCGCCGGGAACACCACAGCGTAATGGTGTGTCTGAACGTCGTAATCGAACTCTCTTAGATATGGTTCATTCTATGATGTCACTTACAGATTTACCGCTACCGTTTTGGGGTTATGCATTAGAAACAGCCGCATTCACTTTAAATAGGGCACCATCTAAATACGTTGAAACGACACCGTATGAATTATGGTTTGGGAAGAAAGCTAAGTTGCCGTTCCTTAAAGTTTGGGGTTGCGAAGCCTATGTAAAGAAGTTACAGCCGGAAAAGCTTGAACCCAAAGCGGAAAAATGCGTCTTCATAGAATATCCGAAGGAAACTATTGGGTATATCTTCTATCATAGATCCGAGGGCAAAATCTTCGTTGCCAAGAATGGATCCTTTCTAGAGAAGGAATTTCTATCGAAAGAAGTGACTGGAAGGAAAGTAGAACTCGACGAGGTTGTTGAACCTTCTCTCGAACTTGCGAGTAGCGCAGCACCGGAAGAAGTTCCTGTGGCGCCTACACCAATAAGAGAGGAAGCTAATGATGATGATCATGAGACTTCGGTTGAAGTTGCTACAGAGAACTCGTACCACTCCTGATTGGTATGATTCCGTTATGAGTGTCATGTTGGTGGACAACAGCGATGACCCTGAGACATATGAGGAAGCGATGATGAGCCCATATTCCAATAAATGGCAAGAAGCCATGAAATCCGAGATTGGATCCATGTACGAAAACCAAGTATGGACTTTGGTGGAGTTACCGGATGGCCGAAAGGCTGTCGAGAACAAATAGATTTTCAAGAATAAAACAAATGTTTATGGTAATGTTACTGTCTATAAAGCTCGACTTGTCGTAAAAGGGTTTCGACAAATTCAAGGAGTTGACTACGATGAGACTTTCTCACCAGTAGCGAAGCTAAAGTCTGTGAGGATTATGTTAGCAATCGCTGCATATTATGATTATGAAATATGGCAGATGGATGTCAAAACAGCGTTCCTCAATGGAGACATTGATGAAGAGTTGTATATGATGCAACCCAAAGGTTTTGTCGATCCTAAAGATGCTGACAAGGTATGCAAACTTCAAAGGTCCATATATGGATTGAAGCAAGCATCCCGAAGTGGGAATCAACGTTTTGAAAAGGTAATCAAAAGCTTTGGTTTTATACAAACTTATGGAGAAGCTTGTATTTACAAGAAAGTGAGTGGGAGCTCTGTAGCATTCTTAATACTATATGTAGACTACATATTGTTGATTGGGAATGATGTAGACCTTCTTAATAGTGTCAAGGAATATTTGAATAATAGTTTTTCAATAAAAGATCTTGGCGAAGCAGCTTACATATTAGGCATAAAGATTTATAGAGATAGATCAAGACGCCTAATATCATTGTCACAAAGTACATATTTGGACAAAGTTCTAAAGAGGTTTGGAATGGAAGATAGCAAGAAAGGGTTCTTTCCCATGTTTCCCAATACGACCTTGAGTAAAACTCAAAGTCCAGCAACAGCAGAAGATAGAGAAAGGATGAGTAAGACTCCATATGCCTCAGCCATAGGATCTCTAATGTATGCCATGCTATGTACTAGACCCGACATTGCATATGTTGTTAGTTTAACTAGCAGATATCAAAGTGATCCAGGAGTGAATCATTGGACAGCGGTCAAAAACATCCTTAAGTACTTGAGAAGAACTAAGGATATGGTTCTTTCATATGGAGGTGATGAACAACTCGTTGTTAATGGTTACACCGATGCTAGTTGGAACACCGATCCAGATGATTCTAAATCACAATCTGGATACGTATTTATTTTGAATGGTGCAGCAGTTAGAAGGAGGAGTGCAAAGCAAAGCGTTGTGGCGAGATCTTCAACTGAATCGGAATACATAGCTGCTTCGGAGGCTTCACAAGAAGCGATATGGATGAAGGAGTTCATTACAGAGCTCGGTGTGGTTCCAAGTGCGCTGGGCCCAGTGTCTATCTACTGTGATAACATGGGCGCCATAGCCAGTGCGCAAGAACCTAGGTCACACAAGAAGCTGAAGCACATCAAGCTACATTTTCACGCTATTCGATAAAAGGTCCAAGATGGTGACATAAATATTTGCAAAGTACATATAGATATGAATGTGGCGGATCCGTTGACTAAACCTCTCCCGAGGGCAAAACATGACCAACACCAAACTGCCATGGGTGTTCGGTATATTACCATGTAATCTAGATTAGTTGAATCTAGTGCAAGTGGGAGACTGTTGGAGATATGCCCTAGAGGCAGTAATAAATATAGTTATTATTATATCTTTGTGTTTATGATAAATGTTTACATTCATGCTATAACAGTATTAACCAGGAAACATTAATACTTGTGTGATTTGTAAACTAAAGTCCCTAGTAAAGCCTCTTCATAATACTAGCTTGTTGGTTAATAGATGATTGTGGCTTCCCTATCATGAACATTGAGATGTTATTAACAACAATATCATATCATTAGGAGAATGGTATGATGGACATACTCCTATAGATAAGCGTAGCATAAAGATCAAGTCATTTTAATAGTTCAATTGCTATATGCTTTCTGATACATAGTAACCCAATTCCTTCGACCATGAGATCATGCTTATCACCATCACCGGAAGGATGCTTTGATGACATCAAACACCACACCGTAACTGGGTGGCTATAAAGGTGGCATTGAGTGTTTGGAAAGTATGGTTTGAGACACATGAATCAAGAGTGGGATTTGTCCATCCATATGACGGAAAGATATACTCTGGGCCCTCTCGGTGGAATGTCATCCAATTAGTTTGCAAGCATGTGACTGGCTCACAAGGGATCACATATCACGGGAACGAGAAAAGAGTACTTATCGGTAACGAGGTTGAACTAGGTATGCAGAGATACCGACGATCAAAACCTCGGATAAGTAAACTATCGTGAGACAAAGGGAAATTGGTATCGTATGTAAGTGGTTCATTCGATCGCAAAGTAATCGTAGAAATATGTGGGAGCCATATAAATTTCCAGGTTCCTCTACTGGTTATTGTTCGGAGAAGTGTCTCGATCATGTCCGCATAATTCACGAACCGTAGGGAGACACACTTAAGGATTCGATGTTGTTTGAGTAGTTATGGAATGATGAGTAAGATACCAAATGCTGTTCGGAGTCTCGGATAGGATCCGGGATATCACGAAGAGATCCGGAATGGTCCAGAGAATAAGATTCATATAAGGAAAGTCCTGTTTCGGAGTTGGGGAATGATTCCGGTGTTTTCATCGGGAATGTTCTAGAAGGTTCCGGAAGGTCCGGCACTCCGGAGGGGAAGGGTACATGAATGTGTCATAACAAGTTGGAATGATTGCATCATGTACTAGGTGTCATCGCTGAGCAAAATAAAGGGATAAATCAAATCCTAGTTTGAAAAGTCAAACGCCAATTTGAAAAGTCAAACAACAAGTTTGCTTGGTGGAGGGAGAGTAGGAAACCTACTTGGGGAGGAGTTCCTCTCCCTCCACCCGCCGGCCAAGGAGGCCGAGTTGGGGGAGGACTCCCTCCCCCTTGGCCGCGCCCTCCCACCTATAAAAGGAGGGGCAAGGGTGCCCCTCTAGACACACACCTTGCCCCACCAAACCCTAACCCTAGCCGCCGGCCACCAAGTCGCCGCCGCCCTAGGGTTTTCTCCCAAGCCGCCGAGTTGGGGTTTCCCCTTGCCCTAGCCACCGACCTAGCCCTCTCACCTTGGTGCTTCTAAACCCTAGATCGCCAAGGCTCTCTCATAGTCCACCATACTCTCTCCGGCTTAAGGCGAAGCCCTGCGAGATCTCCCCTCTACTTCCGGTACCACCCCGTCGTGCTGCCGGAATCACGAGGAGAATGCTACAACCTCCACTGCCTGCTGGAACAAGGGAGAGGAAGTTCTTCATCGAGTACCAAACGTGTGACTGACTGCGGGAGCGCTGCCGGAACGTGGCGCCGGAAGGATCGTCTACACGATCTTGAGATCGGGAAGAGTACGACTACATCACCCACGAGAATCCGCTCTCGTTAATTGCTTTGGAATCTTCGAGGGTGAGTTATTCTATCGACTCGTTGCTACAATCTAGTAGATAGATCTTGGCTTGTTTGTTTGCATGCGGTAGAATTTTTTTGTTTTCCATGCTACGAACCCCTACATGAATATGAGGTTTATGAGATACTTAAATTTTGCTTTGATAATTACAAGGAAGCAAATGGCTATATTCTTGAATATTTTAGCAGATGCTTTCCACACATGGAAGAGACTAATGCCTTGCAGGAGCCTACGGAAGAAGAAATTGTTGAAACTGGAAGCTCGTTAGATGAAAAAGAGGAGGAGAGTGATGAACAAAAGTAGGAAGAATGGGATCTACCCATGCCTACCTTCTAATGAGAGTAAATCTTTACCTCCTATATTATTTGATTGTCCCCCATGCTTACCAAAGGAGGATGAATGTTATGTTCATGTGGATCCTTTTGAAATATCTACTTTGGATAAAACCTGTGAAGGTTTTAATCCCACTATTTTTGAGCTTGATAGAAATTATGTGTTTGTAGATCATGAAAAACCTGCTTTATGTGATAGCTATATTGTTGAGTTTATTTATGAGGCTACTTAAAATTATTATGAGAGAGGAAAATGTGGTTGTAGAAGTTTTCATGGTACTAAAATACCTCTCTTTGTGCTGAAAGTTTTGAAGTTACTCTTGTTTTCTCTTCCTATGCATGTCACTTTGTTCTTTGTGAACTTGTTTGTGTACAAGATTCCTATGCATAGGAAGTGGGTTAGACTTAAAGGTGTTTTGAATTTTCTTCTTGATGCTCTCTTTTACTTCAACTCATAGTTCTTATGAGAGCATCTTCTCAAGCTATCAAGCCTAACTTAAAGGCGTTAAAGAAAGGTACTTGTTGGGAGATAACCCAAGAGTTCCATTGAGACTTGGAAGTTATTACTTCTGTAATAACCTCTCCTTATCCTTTTTGTTTGCTTTTTGTGCCAAGAATGACCTCTAATGAGAGGGAAGTAAGATTTGGGGAGTTGCTGTCCTGAAACAGATTTCTGTCCTCCACCAAAATAATTCGTGAGGAGCCTTTGTAATTAGGATTGAGATAAAAATTTACGAATAAATCCCCCAGTATGTTATCTAACTTTTGTTAGTTCAACACTTTTTTATTTGAGCAACAGAAGATGTTCGAAAAAATCGGTCTCTACCTACTGGTCAGTTTTGACAGATTTCTGCCATTATTTGCATTTATTTCTTATTGATTCCTTTTTAAGTCCTCTTCAGGTAAATTGAGATTTTTGAAGGATTTACTACAGTAGCTTGTGTTTTTAGTGAAAATCCTTGCTGTTCCAAAGCTTTGCTAGAGGTATAATATCTTTTGAATAAGCTAATGTTGCTAATGAAGATTGTGTGAAGTTTTGTATGAAGGAAAATTTTCAGGTGTGGAGAGAGAATGATGCAGTGAGATGAAGAATGGACAAAATATCAAGCTTGAGAATGGCACCATGGTGTCACCCCAATAAATATCGAAGAGGTACAAGCGTCAAAGCTTGGGTATGCCCAAGGCATCCCCTTCTTCATCAATAAAAAAACTCAGGTCTGTCTAGACACTTCGTTTTTTATTGTTTCATGCACAGTTGTGTTGTTCTTGGAGCGTCTTAGTTTTCGGTTGGTTTTCTTAGTTTGTTTAGTTTGCTTGAATAAATTAGTTTGGACCCCCGTTATCGCTGTGTTGTTTTGCAAATAAGTTTGCTTGGTGTTTGGAAAGGAGTAGTAAGTTATTGCTTGAAGTGCAAGAGGATCTTGCATTGACTGTGACTTAGACTTTAGCATGACATGCTAGGTGTTTTTTTAGAATTATGCTTAGTGATTATTGTTGTAGCATGTCTTGTTCCAAACAATTGGGATTGCTTAGTGTGCCTTGAAGAAATTATGCGTTTTTTAGCATGCAAAAGCATAGTATTGTGGTATTCTCCTTTGATGTTTTGCTTGGGTTGACTCGGCACATGATCACACCATGTTATGACTATGACAAGTCACCATTAGCCTCTATGATCATTTATTCATTGACTTGTAGTACCACTCTTTGCTTTGATTAGTATGCTTTGTTGCATTCCATGATTTTGTCCATTATTGCTCTCTTAGTTGGTTGCTCCCAGTCTTTTGCTAGCCTCCACTTGTATGAGTAAGTTCTACTCATGCTTCCAATTCCCAAGAAACCAAGTTATTCCAAAAGTGTCCACTATAAAGTCATATGCATGGTGTGTTCCATCATTCCAAGTATATTCTTGTTTTCAACTATCTTCCAATTAAAAACTATTTTGTTATGTGAAAACTTAGTGATTAAAGCCCTCACGAACTTGATGGCACACTTTATTCTTTGCCATAATAAACTTGAACCATTGTGACAACTTTGTTGTATATTCTTGCACTTATAAGTTGGAATTAGCAGAACCGTGCTATCACGGGGAACGTTTTCAACATTGCACTTGTACCTTGTTGTACTCAGTTGATATCATGTTCTTTTGTCTATGGATGTCATCGTTGTGAAATAAAGAGGGGACTTGTAAGTCCATGGATTTTGTATCCTGTGTTAGAGAAACGCCTGGGCCGCTAGCCTAATACATGCCTAATCATGGTGGAAACTTGCAGCATCACCATAATGAGTTATCTATGAAGCATCCTCAATAAAAATCTATACATATGGTAAATAAAAAGATTGCTGATATGCTCATTGTCTGCTTGCCTTGTCATTTTGGTTATGGGAAAGCTCCTGTACCATTTGCAAGGGGTACCCCGTTGGCGGTTCTCAATGATATGCAAATACTTACAGTGACAATAACTTACCTGGACCCAAAGTTGAGTATGCATGAGGTGTGGCCCTCGTATTCAAGGGGCATGAGATTGCCAACTTATACTTCGTCAAACATATACTCCAACTTTGCCACTTTAACCTTAACCACTTTAAGATGCTTATGATAGGGGCAATGAGGGCTGAAAGCTAACAAGTACCATAATTTTTGGAAGCTCTTTTTGAAACTTGTAATCCCTGCTTCCTTTACAAAAAGGCCTTTCTTCCACCATTATTGAGTCTCCACCTTCTACCTTTAGGCACCATTAAGAGAGAATAGTTGTCATTCTGTGTGCAGTGTTCCAAAGCTTATTAATTGATGCATATTGTGTTATTACTTGCTCTTGTGCTATTTGTTTCTAGTCACCCTTGTGAACTTTTCAGGTGTCCTATGCATTATATTGCTACTCTATGAGGGACAAGCTAATTGCCACTATGCTATGTTTTCTGCATGTGAAACAAACAAACGTTTTTCAATGCATGTTATTCATGATCTTTGTTTGTAGCTTGTCATGTTGCAGGCATAGTTACTATGTCCTATTGTTAGAACTCCATCTTTCATGCCATGGTTTAGAGTTCTTTGATCCCAGCTTTCAATGCTTGCAAATGGTTGGATCTTTATTGTGAGGGTGCATGTCACCTAAAAAATTATTCTGTTTTTCACTTACCTACTCGAGGAAGAGCAGGAGTTAAGCTTGGGGATGTTGATACGTTGGAAATGTATCTATAATTTTTGATGCTCCATGCTTGTTTTGTATCTACTTTGCTTTGCTTGTCTACACTTTGAGGTGCTTTTTACATGTTTTCTGGTACTAACGTATTAACAAGTTGCAACAGTGTCAGATGCCTGTTTTCTACTGTTTTTAGTTTCAGAAAAGTTAGTAAAGAAATATTCTCGGAATTGGACGGGACAAACATTAAAGTCAATTACTTTCCGTGGGGAACAAGAAGTCCAGAGGAGAGCCGGAGGGGCCAGCCAGGGGGGCCAGACCCACCCTAAGCACGGGGACAGGTGGGCCCGCGCCTGGCTAGGGTTTGGTGGCCCTGTCCGCCTCCCGGTCTCGCCCATTCGCCTATAAGAGGACCTCGATGCATAAACCCTGAGTACCCGATCAGAAATCCACGAAACCGTCTAAAGCTGCCGCCACCATCGTCCCTAGATCGGGGGGCGATCTGAAGCTCTTCCTGGCACCCTGTCGGTGGGGAGATCATCCCGGAGGCCTTCTCTCCGGTATGATGCGTGAGTAGTTCCACCTTGGACTTTGGGTCCATGTAGTAGCTATATGGTTGTATCTCTTCCTTTGTGCTTTCATGTATAGATCTTGTGAGCTACGTTCATGATCAAGATCTAATCTATTTGTAATCATGCATGTTGTGTTTGAGGGGATCCGATGGATATTGAGATTATTATGTTGGTTTGATTAATGGTTTTATCTTTATGATTCTATCATGTCTGTGTTGTTTATGATGTTGCATGCTCTCCATTGTTAGTAGCTATCTTGGCCAAGTAGTTGCTAGTGACTCCAAGAGGGGGTATTTATGCTCGATAGTGGGTTCATGCCTCTAGTTTCCAACGGAAGTGACAATAATCTCTTCGGTTGTAGATGTGATGTTGCTACTAGGGAGAAAACAACAGTCTCTTGTTCATGGAACTTGTGGACTGTTTACCTTACACACTTTGCTTAAAGCAGTTGTCTGTTGCTTGCAACTTAATACCGGAGGGGGTTCAGATGATAACCTAAAGGTGGACTTCTAATCATAGATGCAGTTGGATGTCAGTCTATGTATATTGTTGTATTGCCCAATCAGCCTTATAGGATCTTTCTGACTAGTAATTGCATTGTTATGCCTTTCTTAGTTCCTGTCAATTGCCCCGCTATAATTTGTTTACCCTTCATGCCATGTTGTTTATCTAAGGAGAGCACCTCTAGTGAACTATGGACCCTGGTCCAATCTTTACCATTGATACATATTCCGCTGTTACCTGTTTACTTGCTGCAAACCACCATTACCTTCCACACCATACGTTTAATCCTTTGTTACAGCAAACCCGTGAGCTTGACAACCTCACTGATTCATTGGGGCAAAGTCATGAGTTTGTGTTGTGCAGGTCTGTGTTGCTTGCAACACCTGTGTGACGTTTCCTTCCTCCTACTGGTTCGATAACCTCGGTTTCTTACTGAGGGAAACTTGTTGTTGTGCTGCTTATTACCTTGATCTTGGGGTTTCCAACGAAGCGTCCCACGACAAGTACTGGGCGCCATCAGTCGTGACCCTCAAGAAGATCATGAAGGCGACCTATGGTGAGTGCATATTTGCATCATGTTTTATATTATTATTTTTGCACTATAGTGGTAGGATCTTGGTATTTTACGGCGTTCGCGCACATCTTTTATGTCTATTTTTACCTCGATCAGGACAGATGATGGATACGATGGACACAATTCTTAGAACAGTTGTATTGGAGCGAAAAGGAGTCAAAAAACAGCGAAAATCGCTAATTTGGAAAATATCAATAACACCAGAAGAAAACCTGAGGCGATCACAACAACCAGTAGGTTTAACGACCAACTATATAGCAGAAATATTTTTCCGGCCGTATAGTTGCTGCTGCCACCGCCTCTTCAAATAGTTTCGCCCTGTGCAATCGGATCGGGGAGACGACATACAGAACAACTAGAAATCGTAGAAACCTCACCTCCGGAAGGGATCTGGAGGGGGCACTCATCCACCGGGGATCCATCTTCACCCTACACAAATCCGGGAGGCTAAGGCATCAATCTTCATCATCAACCGCTGCATCACCACCATCTCCATCCATCATATCTACATCTTGTCTAGATCTTGTTGTAATTTCCGTCCTCGTTGTGGATTTACACAAGTATTATTCATCTATGATAGATTCCATTGTCTTTGCCATGATGTTGATTCCCTCCATGTCTGAGTAGATCATTAGTTCTTGGGGAGATGGAGAAACCCTAGCATAATATTGAAATAAGATAAAGTTTATTATGATATTCATCGCTGTGACCATGTGTTAGATTGTCTTCATCTTGACGTTGAGAGAAGTCGACCTCTCAATATTTGCCTCTTGTGGGGACTTGATGGAGTGAAGTAATTGTTGGTAGACGGAGGTGTGCTAGCACCTACAATGACTATAAAGCTATTAGCACCACTTACGTATCAACTTGGGAACGGAGGAAACTCACGAAACATTGTCCATGTCATGGGATACATCCTATGAGATAAAATACCTCAATAGCACAGTAACTTGATTGATGTCGATTACTTGTCTGCTGTGGTTATGAGGATGATGTGAGCAGTGGTTGCTGCCTATTTGTCCAATTATGGAGTTCCTCCCACACATAAATAGTTGAAAATGTTTATGATAATAATCTTTACCTTAAACCCTTTATAATGCTAGAGGTGTATCCATTACTTCCTGAGAACACTTTTTCCCATTGCAGTTTCATATCTCTTTTACATACGTGATATTTAATTTCTGTATTCAGTTTGTTTTACTTTACTTATTGTTATCTTATACAATAAACCAAAAATACCTTTTTACACAAAACTCTCATTTTATTTTGTTACCTAAAACATTATTTAGCATTACTATTTCAGTATTTTATTCAGGAGTTATTAGACTTCAGAACTGCCACTCCCTGTGGGATCGATATATTTATTTTGAAACTAGCTAAAAATAATCTGTGCACTTGCAGTCATCAAGCTATTTTCTGGCGCCGTTGCCGGGGAGCTAAGCGCTATAGGTCTTTTAGTTTTTGATTATTTATTTTATTCTTGCTAAGTTTTGTTTTGAGTTACAGGATCCCACCAACATGATGGAGTTTGAGTATTTGACTAGTGCTAACCCACTCAGCCACTTTGGGAAGCCCTATGATATTAATAAAAGGGACAACTCCAACAAGAAGACAAGGGGGTTTGAAATAAATCTTCTACTACTTGGTATTTTACACAAGAACCAATTTACTGGAGACGAATAAAATCTTGATCCATATGAGCATATTGCATGCTTTAAGGATATATGTTGCACTTTCCAATTACCGAGGTATACTGATAATGAGGTAAGGCTAAAACTCTCTAGTCAGACTTTGACTAGCACAGATCTCTCATGGTATAGATCTTTACCCCCAGAAGCCACTACTACCTGGGATATTTTGCCTGTGAGTTTCTAGCTAAGTATTATCCTTTATCAAAATCTTTTGGAATCAAGCATCTTATAATTACTTGGAAGAACCGTCATAATGAAGGACTAGTAAGAGTTTATATAAGATTTAAAGATTTACTTAATCAATGTCCTCATCATGATTTGCCTGAATGGTATTTATTGCATATCTTTTATGGTGGTTTAATTGAACCTAATAAATTGGAACTAGACTCTTGCGCGAGATGAGCTTTTATGGATCTTCCCATAACTAAAGCTTGGGGTTTACTTAATATAATTCGTGATCATAGATTTTCTTGGAATTTTGGTCTAGGAAGCGAAGGAGGCATAGAAATAGATTATGATTGTATTCATGACTATAATAAAAAGGGAAAAGTTAATTATCTAAAGAACTTTATTTGTATTCAGATATTGTGTTGCATGTTGTTAAAGCTTTTACAGAACATATAAAAACTCCAAAAGAGGGATGGGTCAAGTATGATCCACCACCCGAACCTGAGAAGAAAAGAGAAGTTAAAGCAACACTGGCCTCCCTAGAACCGATGTATTAGATACCTTTCCCTAACACTACGCATAAACATATTTTGGAATATGAACAGGTTAAAGCAGTACAACATAAGAAAGAAGAGGAAAGTGTGCCAAAAGTTGAAAAACTTTGGATGAAACCAAATATGAAGAGGTAACCAAGGAAGCAATTATGGATATGTATGCACATTGCAACATAGTTGAACTTGATAAAGAGACTTCCGTAGTGGTTGAAGGTAAAATTAAGGTAAAAGATGTGGGTAAGACTATTCTTCCCTGCATATTTAAAGAAACCTCACATTATGGTTTATGTGATCTTGGCACCGCAGTTAATATTATATCTTATGATTTTTATTTAGAAATAAAACAAGAGAGAGTACCGGCTACAATAGATAATACTGATATGACAATCATGTTACCCAATAAATCTCTTAGAGTTCCAATGGGAGTAGTTGAGGATGCAACTGCCACAATTGGCAATGAAAATTTTCCTATCGATTTTGTACTTGTTGATATGTCAGCTGACACTCTTTGCCCAATTATATTTGAAAGAAACTTTTTGAATGATTTAGGTGCCAAAGTTGATTTCAAAAAGGAGATTGTGTCTCTTAAGCTTGGGGAAGCGGAAAAAGAATTCCACTTTTGCAAATTTAAAGACAGACCTATACAAATACAAGAAGAGAAAGGAAAAACTATTGAGAATATGGCAGCTCTCTTCTTTAGTAATCAAGTAGAAGAACCAAATTAAGACTCAAATTATGAAGAAATAATTATGGAGGACGGGTCCCTAGAAGAATTAGAAAGTGAATTCGATTTGCTTCCCATTTTAGGGCCTCCAACTGATGAGGCTTTTAAAGATCCAGAAAAGAGAGGGGACGAGGAATTACCACCCCCAGAATTGAAGACTTTACCAGATAATATTAAATATATATTTTTGGACAATACAAATAAATTCCCTGTTATTATTAGTGCTAAACTTTCAGGGGATGAAGAATAAGAACTCATGAAAGTACTTAAGGAGCATCGCAAGGCCTTTGGGTACTCAATGGATGATTTGAAGGGCATTAGTCCCATGATAGCCGTCCATCGAATATTCATGGAGGAAGGTGCTAAACCAGTTGCATAATTTAACAGATGGCTGAAGCCCCGAATGAAGGTAGTGGCAAGAAAATAAATAGTATGCCTACTGGATGCAGGTATAATCTATCCTGTAAAATAAAGTGAATGGGTAAGTTATGTTCATTGTGTTCCTAAGAAGAGTGATTTTACTGTTGTTCCTAATGAAAAATATGAATTAATACCTACTAGAACTATTGTTGGACATAGATGTGTATAAATTTCAGGAAATTGAATAAAGAAACTAGGAAAGATCACTATCCTTTACCGTTCATAGACCAAACTTTAGAGAGGTTAGCAAACCACACTCATTTTTGCTACTTGGACGGATACTCTGGTTTTTCCGAAATAGTTGTTCATCCTAATGACCAACTTAAAATAACTTTCATTAGTCCTTATGGTTTACATGCTTACCGATGCATGCCTTTTGGTTTATATAATGCTCCCGCTACTTTTCAAAGATGCATGACTGCCATTTTTGCAGATTTTATAAAATTGATAATGGAAGTATTTATGGATGACTTCTCTGTCTATGGAACTTCATTTACTAGTTGCTTGAATAATCTCAAAACGGTTTTGCAGCGTTGCGAAGAAACCAATCTTGTTCTAAACTGGGATAAGTGCTATTTCATGGTCAAAGAAGGTATAGTTCTTGGACATAAGGTATCAGGTAAGGGTATTGAAGTAGACAGAGCTAAGGTTGAAGCAATAGAGAGAATGCCACAACCTAGGGATATAAAAGGTATAGGAAGTTTTATTGGTCATGTGGGTTTTTATAGAAGGTTCATTAGAAATTTCTCTGAAATATCTAAACCTTTGACTAACCTTTTGCAAAAGGGAGTAAGATTTAATTTTGATGATAAATTTCTTATTGCCTTTGATAAACTTAAATATGCTTTATCCCATTCTCCTATCATTAAACCATCTATATGGGATATGACTTTTGATTTAATATGTGAAGCTAGTGATGATGTTGTAGGAGTAACTCTGGGACAACATATAGGTCGCAGATTTAATATTATACATCATGCTAGTAGAACTCTTAATAGTGCTCAAAAGAATTATTCTAAGGAAGAAAGAGAACTTTTTGCTGTATTTTTCTCTTGCGATAAATTTCGTTCTTATATAGTGGATGCAAAAGTAAGAGTTCATATGGATCATTATGGTTTAAAAGAACTCCTTGAGAGGAAAAATCATAAGCCAAGTCTGATCCGTTGGATCCTTTTACTTCAAGAATTTGAGTTGCAGATTATGCAGAGGCAAGAAATAAAGATATTGGATGCAGTATCCATATTTGCCCAGCAAGGCACCAGTCTTATTGAGAGGAACTTTAATCCTGGTGATTTTCGTTTACGAGAATTATTAGATGAGCTAAGGTCAATTCCTCCAAAAGAGAAGAAGCCCTTGTTGTTGCAGGATCTTGTCACCCCCGACTAAATAAACGGTAAGTACGAGTTAAGTTTTCTTTCTCTAAATAAGTGATTGTTTTCAAAATTTATACTCCTAAATTTTTTACCTTTAAATTCCTCATGTTTTTCTGAAGTTTCTGAGAGTTTTTACCAACTATACGACCGAAGAAAATCCTCCTACCGTATAATTGATCGTTAAACCTTCGTTAGTCCCTTCCCGAAATTTTTCGATGCCTGGAAACTATACGACCACAACTATACGGTCGGAAAACTTGCTCCCGCCGTATAGTTGGTCATTAAACTTTCCGGCATCTCCATTCTTTTTTGTTTTATTCATCTAAAAAATGGGTTTGTCGGTTCCAAGTCAGTAACCTAACCGACCTGGACTCGAGATATTTGGAAATATCTGCTCGCGAACCAACTACGAACGGAACTATATGGGCTAGTTGGTCGTTACGTAGCTAGACTTTTTCAAATCCGTGATTTCTTTCCCTGTTTTGTTAAGATTCTTTTCTTGGGCGTAACTTTGGTGTTCCTCGCGAGTTTTACCGACCTTTGATCCCCTTATATACTTACATTGTGTTTCTCTCTAATCATAATCACCAGGAACCAATATACCTCTTGTTCATACGTGAGGATACACATCCATCGAGCAACCAGGGGCCGGGAAGCCAAGGAGAGAAGTTCCTATGGAGATCGGGAGAAATGGCAAGCAAAACAAGGAGATCAAGACCATCCCTATGGAGTTTCTTGACGCCGACAAAGGACGTCGAAAGAGGGAGTTGAAAGCCCTTGAGCTGAAGATTGCAAAGGTGGATAAGGAGGCGCCAGGGACACCCAGACATCTTCGGTTGTTGCGACTTTATCTTGATAAACTTGATGAAGATATTAAGCAGACAACCAAATCAGGTTTTTCTATGAGTCTTAAGGCGATACAAACCCTCCAAGATAACAATGAGCTCATTAAAGAACAAGTGAAAGTGCTGGAGAGGAATAATATTTTCTACAAGCTGCGTATTAAAGAACTGGAGGCTGTCAATCAATCCCTCTGTTTCAGGCTGGCCCGTGAAGAGAAGATACCACGTGACATGGCGCCACAATGATCTACAATAATGACGGTATCAAATAATCGCGAGGGATTATTTGATCCCGCCTGGCTTGATTTCAAGCTTGAGGAGATCTTTAAGACCTTGTAATCGATCTTATAAGTTTTATATTACTATTTTAGCTTTGCATTAGTTTGAGTTTAGAAATAAAGTTCGCATCATTAGAATTCCCTTCAGGAATACGTCGATCCTTTTTATGAAATTCCGAGTTTATTATCATATATGGAGAATTATTGAGTTTGTGGTTGTCTTATTAGATACATGAATGGCTTGAGTATAATTTTACCTGCACTTGATGATAGCAATAGGAGTCTTCCACACCATTGGTATTAATGGAACATGCAAAGATAATTTATTCAATATGTTGTAAGTTCATGGTTTGATTTATAAAGGAAAAAATTATCTAATCAGTTAAGTTGAGAAAGAAAGTTTGAACAAAAGGAAATTAAAAGTGCTATCAAATTAGAGTGAGAACAAGACGAGGTAGAGTATTCAAGCTATAAAGATGCTTCATATACAAGTGGAATTTGGTAATTGAGATCGTAGAACTTTAAATTCCTACATGAAGTGGAATGTATGTCTAGCTCCTTTGCACATCATTTTAAAAAAAAAGTGTGAGCATACAAAAAAGAGAAAATAAAATGTGCAAAGAGCAAATAGGCATACACCACTATATTATGGTGAGACAAAGGAACGTTTAAGATTTTAAATCCCAAGTGAATGTGTTAATCCTAAAACGCTTGGAACTACCTCGCTAACTCATTCGGTCGAACTGAAACACTTTTACCCAATGCGCTGAAGGCATTATCCATAGAAGAAGATTTTACTCATTTCTTGCAGAAAACCAAGCTGGAGGAATTTGCAAGACATCCTCAACCGACCTACTACGTGCTGAGAAGTGAGTTCCTAGCCACCTTCAGGTTTGTACAAACCATAGGGAAGGTAAGTAGAAGAGGTAAAGAAACTCCCAACACTTTTGATGTGAGGGTTTTCATGAAGGGTCAAAGGTTAATCATGCCCTTAGAGGAATTTTGTAATGCCATACATGTCCCTAATGAGGGAAAATGGGAAGCCATTCCTGCTGATTCTAATGAGAGCCTCCGTTCATTTTGGAGGAGTATAAGTGTAGATGTGCCGTAGGATATCCATAGAGGAAAGTTCACTCATATTCAGCACCCTGCATTAAGATATTTTGCATTATTTCTTGTTAGAGGATTTCTTGCTAGGAAGAATTCAACAGGATGCACTGGCCCCATAATTTATTTATTGAAATGTGCTAAGGAAGGTGTAGCTCCTGAATATAACTTGGGTGTGATTATTGCTAGAACCTTGTCATGCGCTGTAAAAACATAATAGTTCCAAACCTCTTCATGTTGGAGTAATAGCCACATTAGTTTTTGAATACTTTAAGAATGAAAGGAAATTTGAATACATGGAAACTCCGATTCCGGGACCTATTCTTTTGGATATTAATATGTTGGTTCGCATGGGAATATTGAGGGAGTATGGCACGGGTCACATGTTGTATCAATATATGGTAAATCGTGGTAGGATGGAATCCACTTTGCTTTGTCGTATTGACTATTTTAACATGTTAAGAGGGAAGTGGGCAGTCCCTGTCAACGAGTATGCATGAGGGGATGCTGTTGAACCGCGGCTAGGGTTGGGGTCGGGAGTGTCTTACCCAAAACAACTCATGGGGTAAATCGGGGTAGCCTGCAACACGGATTTCACCAGCGTTTCTATGGCACATTTTGACAGGCCTTGTTGCTTCCATCCTCCAACCTTCGCACTCAAGCTAGACGTTCTTTGGAACTCATCTTCCTTTGCCAATTTTTTCGACATTCTTTCCTCTTTATTTGGCAAGGCAAGACATTTGATGTAAAAATTATTTGCTACTCCAAGTTGGGCGTTTTGGCATATCCGTAACAAATTTGCTATCGAGTATCACTTTCCTAGACAGTCGGCTGATTGTGTGTTCAAAACTTCTATTTTCTTGCAGCAATGGCGGCCTAAATACCAAAGTGGCTTGGAGGTTGCCAGGCTGGAGCTGATACTGGAGATGCTGCGCCGCAAACTATATCAAGAAGACTCCTATCTTCCTCAGCCATCGGCTCGAGCTACTACTTGATCCTGTAGACTAAGTTTAAGTTGTTGGGAACTGTTGCCGTCTGAACCTTTCGCCTTTGGGCTGTGATGTAAACTTGAAGCTGGTTTCCAGAAGTTGGTTATGTCTAAATCTTGTACTTAGAGAACTTGTGGGATTTATTAATATGAAGTCAGGCAGATAATGACTTTTATCTAGTAAAAAAAAGCACTTGTGTCTGACCAGAAATGTAGACACGAACAGAAAACAACGGTTTATACGAAGTCTAAAACCCAGAGATTTTTCTTATAAGAGATTTTTCTTATGACCAGAAATTCTTGTGTCTGACCTGAACCATCTGATGTCTACGTACTGAGACTCACGCAGTGGTGGTACGAAAAAGGATTTGATCAGATGGCTTCTCACTCAGTGGACATGTGTAGATGGACCCAGAAATCAAAACCAGTGTACATGCATTTCAGTCAGATGTTTTTTCTTTCAGAGATTCTTGGTGTCTTCATTTTCATAATATGGAGCCTAGCTATAATCACAAGACAATGATGACTGTACAAATAATGCAGTTGGCCAAGATGAGAAACTCATTCACAAAATGTTGCCATTGAATTCAGTTGGGAGAATCAACATCTGTACTTCCATTCATGCACTTATACAAAAGAATTACCAAGTACAATGTTTCCTCTTACACACAATTAAAACAAATGTAAATAAATCTATATTCTTTTTCTATATTTCCCTTTCCTATAACTTTTCCACTTTTTTCCACCCAAAATTCAAAACTCGAGATAGAAGAAACCTCACAACTCAACTATGCACTCCTATTCTAAAAAAAATCTTCAGTACCTAGGAACTTCACAAAAAGCTTCACCTGTCGGTATTTTCTTTATATTTATACACAATGTAATCAGTCTGTATGCTGTTGTACAAGAAAGTGGAACTGAGAGTTCTGCCTCAGTAGTGGTGGCGGCTCCACATCAGACGGGTTGATGTCAAGCATCAGTCGCGCTATATCATCCAAGGATATTGGTATGCTGCAATTTCATTCATCAGGGTGTTAGATCAGTGACAATGTAGCAATGATTGTTATGTACATCTTTGTGCGGGTAGTATACATACCTTGAATCGTCATCTAGCAAGAAAGAACTATTTGGAGTAGTTATTGAGTCATCGGTCGACATTGTTCTCATATTTCCAATTACCTGAAAACATGATCATTATTGTTACGAAAAGGGGGGATGCTAATGCTTGAAAATGGAAACATGTCTATTCTAGCAAGCATTCACTTACCTCCTGAGATAGACCTTGTGCACCATATTTGTCGTCCCAGAACATTGTTCCAATGCGATATATTTGGCTGATGCTCAGAACCTGCGAAATTTTGAATAATTTGATACTTGATGGTTTGCAAAATTCAAACATTTTTAATAAGTTTGCCTTGTTCAGGACTCACGGGGCAAAGATCATCCGTGATTTCAGCCAAGGATTTGTGTGACTTCTGATGCAAAACCTGCAATTTAATTTCATTTAGTAGGTACACTGTGGACATGTAGAAAATGCATGATCGTATATGAGCAACTTCTCAGGCATACCAGGAACCCAACTGCCTGCCTTATGTGTTGCAGTTCATCCCAAGATGTTCCTGCATACTGGGTTACAAAAGTTGCATTTTAGTCTTGTGATTTTTTGCTGATTATTATTTTCTTGTTAAAATTACACAATTTTTTACTCACCTCTTCAGTTGTTGCAGAGCACCACTGCTCCAGTTCCTGTAATCCGGCTTTCAAGAATTCCCCGTTGCTAAAGGAGCAGCATTCACGGCGGAGTAGCAAACTGAATAAAGAAATGTAATATTTCTATAGTTCAGACTCAAACCAATTGGTGAAGCATTTACTAACAATATCTCACATGACGGTGTGTAGTCAAGAAGAGTTAAATTGAGGCCACGTGTACAAGATTAGCAGTACCTGTTGAAGAGTTGGACATTCATAAATGCAAATACTTGACCAAATGTTTTCCTAATTATCATAGGAGGTACCTAAAAATAAAAGAGACAAATCCTCAACAAATTTGTAATTATATTCTATATTTCCTCACAGGAAGACAACTGAAAACAAGTAAGGTTGTACTCACATAATTATTGTTCATAGTTTCCAGTGTATTATTCAGGCACTTAACAATGTTTTGCCAATGCACACTTGATGCTTGCCTTGATAGTGCACTAGAGTGTATGCTTTTCAATGATCCTCGAGATGATCTCACACGACCAGCTCTTGGAGCCTATGAAGATTGACAACTGTTAGATAGCTCATATTGCGGTATACACAGATTGGGCATCAAGATGCCTGAGGTACCTGTATGCACATAGTCAATATTGCACTTATTTCCTTCTTCAAGCTATCTCTGATCATGCCATATATCTTCTCGACGTAGGCTGTTAACTGTTGCTTGAAACGTACGGCTGGATACTTAGCCTCTACCATTGGTTTAGTGTCTGTCCTTCCTACCATTCCACTGTAGCCACTTGAAATACCTAATCCTGACGATGATGATCGGGCATTCTGAAAGTGAAGTTTTTGGAACGTAAGCTCATTTTCTTTTCCTGAATGCAAGATATTCTCACTCCCAATTGCGTTGTATGAAACTTAAAAGACATAGCAGTATAAGTTCAAAACGAAAATAAAGATTCAGCAGGAGGAGACACGTCCGGATGCCCAACAGCTTCTGGACTACTATCCCTATGTTAGACTTTAAACAGAACTCCAACACGTAAGCTCATATTTTACAACGCGATCACAGATCAAATGTGCTAAATGAATTTGAGATCTCAATCAAGAACTTTTTATGCAGAGCAAAAGTCTGGATCTAGAACTTACCTGCGCCATTCTATTGAAAAGGTTGCCTGGTGCGGTCCTGCTGCGGTTTGATCCTTTTGTCGATGAATTGCTAGTTTTAAGGGTTATTTGTAGAAGGTGTAGGAGAGTTGATGTCGTCGACAACCAATAGGCTAGTTCTCCAGAACTTTCAGCATGCTGTACATGTATTCAGCTAATGAGTTTCTTAGCAACTTACTTACCCACTTTCTTATGTCACTGCAAAGGAAAATATATATAATAATTTTTTGGAACAACAACCTCGATAGATGACCTAATTGTATGGATGATGCGGTCAAATATATTAGTCTTTTCTGCTTCAAATGAGTGCCAGTGAAGGAGTGATTTGTAGACGATGCATGCTGCAGCTGGTCTTCTGTTGTCATATCTCCTATCTTCAGCCAGGCTCTTGATGAGGATATCATGATTTTCCTGTGAAAGAGTGGAGGCAGAGCAATTGAAACAGAACATTACTGAGCGTACACAATATCTGTTAATTAAATAAACGGAATTGTTTCCCACAATGATATCAAAATGTTCAAAGAACCAAACTTACTTGTTGTCTGTCTGTGAGCGACTTCTGTTTGCTTAGATTCTTTATCGGAGGAACAACCAACTGCTCCTGCAAGCACAGAATATGTCGACATTAATCAAAGGATCTACTTGTTTTTTTTCCTTCTGTATTATAGAATATTTGTTGGTAGCACTGGGTTATAATACATACATTGATGATTTTAAGTTCTCCAAGCTGTTGTCCATTCTCTAGAACCTGGTTAGATTTAACACAAAACTTAGTGAAGCTTGTAAACAGTATTTCATTAAACCTTTCCTCGAGAGGTTTTACCTTCATAACTGATGGCTGAATCACTTCAGGAGCGACTGCAGCTTGAACAGCTAGTGCAGAATTGCTGCGGAGCAACTGATTCTCCGACTCCAAGATAGCAATCTTGCTCTCCAGACTAGATATAACATTTGTTGTATTAAGTTATGAGGCTTTCACATAGGGAAGTGGTTAAGAATGCAAATGCATACTGTAAAAAATCTTACCTCTCTATTTGTTTTGTCTTATCGTCATCTGCTGATGCAAGCAACGATTGTTGACGCAGAACATGGTTTTCAGATTCCATGTTGGATAAATTTGTTTCAAGCCTGAACCATGTAGCACAAGGAAGTGAATGAATATGATATTTAATCTCTATAAGTCAATATGTCCAAAATGCAAAGCAATAAATTCATTAGTACCTAGCAATCATCTCTTGAAGTTGATTAATCTTCGAGGCTCGTTCTTGTGTCTCCTGTGACAAGTCGTCAGACTGTTTTTGAATCTCAAATAGCTTCTTCTCAAGATCTTCAGCCTTCGTTCTAAACGTACCGAGCTCTCCCTGGATCAAAATATGGGATATGAGATTTTTTCTGTAGAATACAATTGTGAATCATTCTTTCGAGTAAAATTGTGGAAGCATTTATACCGCAAGTTCCTCATTTTGACTTGTCAACAACTCGACCTTTTCATTGTCCACCACTGGCACCTCTACTATCTTTGGTGGCGCCTGTTCAATTGCTAACTTTGCAGCTTCTTTTTCCTTTATTATTGCTGCATGGGCTTCCTCAAGCTTTTCTTGCATTTCTTGCAAGGCAGATTGTAACTTCGCAACTTCTTGACCCTTGGCTGCCTCAAGGTCAATCTACCACCAGCAAGATACGATTTAGCAAACTCATTTGTGTCCAGGAAACGTATTAGGGTCTAAAGAAAGAACTATGTTCATCTAAGTGAGTTACCCTCAAATGCTTCTCAACATCTAATCTCCATGTGAGTTCTTCAACTCTCTTTTCCAGCTTGTCTTTTGCTTCTTTTAGTGCACCATTGTCTCTTGCTTCCTGTTTACACTCTTATATTTTAGTTTACGATGTATTAAAATACACATGAATGATGTGTGACTTCCTATTTGAAATCGGACAAACCATTTTGAGCTTTCGAAGTTCCTTTCTTGCAACGCGTGCCCTCCACGCGCACTGAAGAATCAAAGAAGCCCTTTTTTGCTGTTTGTAAGCAACATAAGCTTTGTGTTGGCGCCCTCGAGTCTGAGATCCACAAAGTAATTCAGTGTGGTTGATTATGAAACTACCTCTGTGTAGCGATTTCACATAATAATACAAACCTGGATGATTATGGCAGCTTTGGTCTCTCTTCTGAATCTGTGCTCCTTGCGAGCTGCCATTGCACGTAATCCTGTCTGTATTGTTATTGATGATTTGTATACTTGTATATAAGCTTTCCAGGCAGAATGAGTTCGTGTGTGCTTCTGTATAGTAATTGCAGCTGCGACTCTTCTCATGTGCTCAAAAAGCTTTCTAGCTAGCCGTGCTGCACGATTTGAGTATAGTATATGTCGGTGCCAAGTCAGAACTAAGTAAGAAGTACTTATATCCAAGGCATGAAGTACTGAATGCAAAGGAGTGAGGACATACCTCTCCAGAACTTCTGAGTGTGAATTGAAGCTTTTTTTAAGCTGATGAAATCCTTTCGCATAAGATGTGTTCTTACACGCCTCTGGATAAGTCGGACAGCATTGGCCAATACTTCTGCTCTTCTAGCATCCATCTCTGCCATCTGACCAGCTCTTAGGAATACCTTTGTTTTCCCTATCTGATAAAGAAAAGGGTATGAACAGACTGTTCGAACTTGCAAATACATATATGGTGGATAAAGTTGTAATGTTTTACAACTCACTGTAGGTTACCTGATATCCCTTCAATCCCATTTTATCACAAATTGCTGCACAAGCTGTCTTCTCGTCAGAACTGCAAAATAATTACAGAAAAAGGACATATCTAACTGATATATTTTACTTGAGTTCCATCTCATAATCATCTAAATAACGGGAGCATCCATACCTTTCCACAAGCTCTGGAGCAAGAACTCCGAACCGATCAATGAACTCATCAAATGTTCTTTTTGTCGGATAGCCAGCACAACTGATCCGGATTGCTTCCAAAACGCCCTGCACCATGAGCCATGAGCAGAATGCAATTTTTAACTGAACTCAATTGAGGGAAGAAAAAACATAAAAACATACATACCCCACATCTCAATTGATTCAAGACGTTGTCGTTTTCAAAGATGCCAGGTTTCAATACAGTATTAGGCTTCACACATCTAATGTAGTGTGGTTCTGTCGTACTCAGTGTTTCCATCAAGGCTTGTAGTTGTTGCTACACATATTAGGGAATAGAAAAGTTACTGAGTATTCCAAGGATAAAGAAGAGATTTAGCTCCAATATAACACACCTTAAAGCGAGTACCGATGGAAGAGAATTTGGACTGTTTAGAACTTTCCTCAGGTAATGGAGGAAATAGATTTGCAACAAAAGAGCACCTTGAGGAATTTAGTAGAGCTTGATGTTCAGCGACCACATAGTCTTTGTTCTTGTCAAGAAAATAGTCTGCTTGATATGTGACCTGTCAAGTAGAAAAGTTTGTTTGAAGTACTTGATGATATATATAAATAATTTTCATACTATCACCGAACTAATTCTTACATCTCCTGCGTAGTGGTTGATTGTGAAGGCAGTCCTGGCAAGTTTGGGCTTGCTGAAGCGCTTATGTGATTTGTATGTTTGATACATCTTTTGTGCAAATGTCTCATGAGTGGACTTGGGAAACATGCTGTGTCATGGATAAGCGTATGTCAAATACTTACATTTACCTTCACTTAGCATGCCAGCAAAAGTATCCTCGTGCTAATTTTTAAGAGAATAATGTTTAAGAATGTTTTCACTGTTGCAAGTGTTATTTTTGTGCATAAAACTACATCTATAATAATTCCAAAGTCAAAACAATATTATTTTTTGGGTCAAAACATCATACCATGCCTCATCCAGGAGGGCTATTATTCCTCCAGGTTTCTGCACGAAGTATTCAAGTGTTATTGAGTAAATACTTAATTTATCTGTTCAAGTTCATATACAATTTAGGATATGCTCAGAAGAATTACCTTCTCAATCAAGTCCAGCACATCCTGATTGTCCACAAATTCCACATAGCTCCAGTCTATTTCATCCCTTGTATATTCTTCTTGCTCCATCTTGAATACGTGCTGCCAAATGAACACACATGTTTCTCTAGATATTAAATATACTTCACAATCATTTTATGGTAGTACATATAGGACTTAGGTAACCTGATTAAAGTGCTGCTGCAACTTCTCGTTTGTCATGTTGATACACAGTTGCTCAAAACTGTCAGATAAGCAGAAAGTGGATCATGTTCCAGGTGTTAAATAACTGAATTATATCATACTTGCACTTATGTAATGTAACAAAAGGTAATAACGGCAAACCTGTTGACCTTGAAACTCTCAAATCCATATATATCTAGCACTCCTATTATACTGATTGCATCAGGATCTTGACCAATCGAGTTGTTGATCTTATCCACAATCCTGTTAACCCAGATAAGAAACACCTTTCTGATTAAATGGCATACAGTAGTGATAGAAGAGAGAATTCTGAGGTGCTAAATGTATTAGAATTTTATGACATTCAAGATAATGTATTGTTGGTTTGTACACATATTTGACAATCTAGTAATACTAATAAGAAGTACAGTTGATTTAATAGTTCACTCTTACCAGTCAAAAAGTCGTGAGTACACCGTCTTTGCCAAGGCATCACGACTCTGTAAAGCGGAATCTGGATCGAGAGGTTTTGTAATATTTCCGTCGGGTGTTACAATAACACGCTGACAAAGAGAGTCTTCAAGGGACTTCTCATCACACCTAAGATACATTGTCTAGTTAGTATCATAAAGATGCATATCACCAAATATGAACCATTGAAACAAATTACACATACATTAGCAGTTCTGCCACTGTTTTAAGGTGATTGATTGATTTCTGATCCTTCAACCTTGACGAATCAATTTCTTGCCCTTTGGAGAAATTAATGTTTCCTAGATGAAGGATTGCTGCTACTACTCTAAAGATTGCATCCTTGAGAAGTGAAAGGGATTAATTAGTTCTAGCACCAGTGATATCGTTACTATTTCATTGACGTCTCTTAATAGTTTCAAGTACCTGTTCTTCTTGAGAAATGCCAACTATATCCATTGCATTTCTCGTTTCTAGGTATTCTCGTGCATCATCCACATTAGCTACTTCATAGCAGCTTGTTTGGTTCAGATAATGAAATGATCGTGGGTCTCCCACCTTAAACCTTTTTACGTCCTGAAGTTAGTTAAACAATATGAAGAAGTTAATCTTTGGACCATAAAGATATGATAAGTACTATGTAGGTGCTTCCTGTTTAGAATTACCTCCGGTGGTGCAGAACATAGCATATAAAAGCAATGGTAATTCCGTTCAGGATCAGAGACCTGACATACTCGTGATCGTTCAAGGAGGTACGTGCGAACAGCCGCACCAGATATCTTCCCGTATTTGTCGAATTGGATTTCAACAAACTTACCGAAACGGCTGAAAATAATCAACATGTTAAGTATTAAAAATGAAACGATCTGCTGGCACAGAGTAGTCGTAGTTGTTAATTCAAGAATCCACCTGGAGTTATTGTTCTTCACCGTCTTCGCATTACCAAATGCTTCCAGTACTGGGTTAGACTGCGTGTATTGTACAAGAATTGAGAGAGTTAATGGGACACTCTAGAAGGAAAGAGTGAGAAAGAAGATGGATAAAAATGTTGTGTCTTCCTACCTCTAGAACTTGTTGCTCAACGGTCCGTCCCTCGGTTCCAGACCTTCCTCCCATGAATGCAAGGTACCTCATGAGCATCTTGGTGGTCTCTGTCTTACCAGCACCACTCTCACCACTCACCAATATTGACTGGCTTCCATGTTCATTGATCATTGCCCTGAAAATTATTGCCAGCAACAAAACCGTGACGAACATCAGAAACAATACATTGAACTGGCTGACTGTCCAATGCCCACAGACCACTACTGCGTGAGGAAGATGGCACACACAACGCACCTGTAACAAGAATCTGCAATCGCGAATAGATGGGGGCTGAGCTCCCCGAAGGTGGCGCCCTTGTACTGCTCCATCATGTGCACGTCGTAGAGATGAGGCAGCCTCTGGAAGGGATTGACAGCAATCAAGATGTTCCCGGTGTACGTCTGTCGGATCATTTGCCCATGTCAGACAATTAACTGAAATGCTCTTATGACTGGGAGAACATCAAGATGGGCAATCCTGGGGTACTCACGTATATCTCGTTAAGCCCGTACCGGCAGGCAAGGTTATGCAAGACTCCCGGTTCATGGAGGTAAGCGAGCTTGGTCATGTCGTCCACTCCAGCCGGGGGCGCTTCCGTGTCCTTGGGGTATATGCTCGCGAGGCTGGCCACAACCTGCACGCAAATGATCCAACAGCTCATGTCCTCAGCAACAGGTATCGATTCGCAACTGAAAGCACCAATAACTCGCAGTGGCAGTTCCATCAAAGCAATTCGACAAACGGTTGGTAGGCACTGATCGACCAAGTACAGCTTGATGTGAAATCTGTGTGCGGAGCTGCGGACAGAACAGGGGTGGCAAGAGCGAGCAGCTAGAGAGCTCTGCTCAGGCGTGCCGTGCGCGGAGCTGCGGCCTCACTCACCGTTTTGCCATTGGTGGTGGCGACGGTGACGTCTCCGCCCTTGATCCCGGTGACCTCGCCGTCGACCCAGGCCTCGTCGGGATCCTCCAGCCACACCTGCGAGCCGACGATGATGTTGACCGGAGTCCCCTGCCGACCCAAGAAACAAGCAACCTGTCAGCCCCGCCAAGAAACCGGCCGGAAGCGACCACCGGCGTGATCGCAGCACGGCAGGCAGCTGGCTATAGCAGAAAAAGAAAAGATAGCTAAGCGAGCTGACCATTTTGACCGATTTCAGTCAGTCCACGGACGACGAACTGAGCTCGATCGCCGACGCGGGCGGATTCCTGCTCATGCGGGGGATCAAATCAAACTTAATAATAGTAGGACAGGAAGATCTTGCGAGGTGGAGCTGGAGCTGTCGCGAATGCGCGCACGCGAACAACTGGAAAGGGATGCGATGCGATGGCAGGAGGCAGGAGGCAGGAGGCAGGAGGAAGGAAGGAAAGCAGGGGGAGGGAAAAGGAATATACAAGGGTGGTGGGAGCGGAGCGAGAGGGATCGGAGTGGGGTGGCGGTCGCGGGGTGTGAGCTGGTTCGGGACTCGGGTCTTCCTTTTTGGTGGGAAAAGTCGGCACCGCTACGGCCACCCCGCGACGGCGCTGCGGGAGGCCGGTGCTGCTTCCTCCTCTGTTTCACTTTCCCCATTGGTGATCTGCTCCCCGGTCCCGGAGTCGGAGTTGCCACAGAAAGGGAGAAAAGGAGAGAGAGAAATGGTCCATTTTCTCACGTATACAGCGACAGCACCTGTGGATTTCAGGACGTTATAGTATGTTTTTTTCTCTTTATTACACTTAAAATGTACTTTGTGGTTGTTGGACTCTGTTGTAGCACGTGCGCTTGAAATTGCAATAAGAATAACTTCCTTGAGATATGTGTAGCAACTAAAAATGATTTTGTAGCAACTTAAAAAATACATAAAAATGCAGCTTATGTCTTTATCGCATAAAAAATTAAGTGTCTCATTTTGGTGAATGAGATGTGGATTCGACGCTCTCCGAAAAGAAAATGAATGTTATTGAAAAGTTCACATTCGGATGCTCCATCTATGTTTCTTCGTCTTGTATTTGCTACTCAAATGTTGTTTCAAACTCTCTTCATTTGTGTAATTGTTCCCTCCAAAAACATATCATATGGTTGGTACGCCTGGTTTTGACACGAGCGCACCCACTCCGAGGTCCATCCTCATTCCTCTCGGCTTGCTTGGTTAATTAGGGTTAGAGACCGTGACGGACGTTCTTGGATCGAGGAAGCAACGACAAGAGTGGAAGCGGCATTAACAACTTTGTTGGTGCGTTCAAGGGATGCAGAGATGTCAAACTCGAAGAAGCCTATGATGATCGAATCAAAGCATGTCACATTGTTCATGCTAGAGGAGGAAGCACCGAGCCCGCAGAATGTCGTGGTAAGTTCATGTACACATGTTAGTTAGCTCATTTGAACTAGAGTTTCATAGATTTATAGAGAAATCTCTGGTGGGTTCGCTCTCGGGATATGTGGCTACACTAGTGCAGACCCCCCCCCCACCCCTCTAACACCGGTTGGGAGGGCCCTCTAACAGCGGTTGTAGAACCGCTGAGGGTCATGTTAGAGGAGGGTTCTTTAACACCGGTTCTTATACGAACCGGTGTTAAAGGGTGGCGACGTAGGTCGCTGAGTTTCTTTAACACGGTTCGTAACACGAACCGTGTTAAAGGTTCTTCGTCAGCGGCAGAAAACGGCCTAAATCTCGCTGGCAGAGTTCGCCTCTGCCGGTAAGGCGTATTCTGCGGAGGGAGGAATCGATGGGGAGCGATATACACATACATCGTCATCGGTACATACGAGTACATGAATAATTAAGCAACTATTATTATACACAAACATCGTCATCGGCACATACATCGTCATCGTTCATTTTGGTGGATATCTAAAGAGTTCTCCGCCAGGCGTGACGACCTCATCAAGTATGAACCCCGCCAATTCCTCTTGAATGGCTCGTATGCGGTCAAATGGTAGGAGTTGGTCCCGCATCCGTTCGATCTGAATATATATATAAAGAATGGGGTCAATATATATATATATATAAGAATAAAACTCAACACAATTGATGGTAATAAAATAATGTTGTGGACTTTGTTTACTTACTCTAAGTTGTTCTAGTGCGGCTTGGCCCGTCGCACATATCGTGTTGCGAATGAACTCGCAAACATAGTATCCACATAAGTTATTGCCGGGTCCCTGATGCGCGCACTTTACGAGAATAGAGAGTTCAATCAAAATAATAATCAATAAAGCATGATATAATGGAATTGGAAGCAGAATCAAAGAGATACGCAGACCTAGCTAGCTAGTATTACTTACATTTTGGTCTAGAAATTTTAGTTCTTCTGACCATTCACCCACGGCCCTGCCCGTGAACCTTTTCCAAACCCTGTCCGGCAAAGAAAATGGATAAAGGAGTAATTAATTACTTGTTTTCACGAAAGTTTCCGATCTAGTGCGATAATATGATTGAAATTACCTCTGGAGCATCTCTCTAAAGTCTGCCCATAGCTCTTTTTCTTTTCGTAACGAGTCCATGACAAGGACTTTTCCTGAGTCGGGTTGAATGACTAGCAGAATAAAGTGGAACCTACGCACGCATAACTCATCATCAGTTACACTTAACATCGAGTAAGCCGAAACAGAATGTGTATAAGAGAGAGGGTAACAATACTCACGAGAAGTTGTAAGGCAATAGTATTTCCCTTTTGGTTTGTTGTCTCAGTAAAGACCTTAGCAAGTAATCTTCTGTTTGCCAGGGTTTGGTTCTTATCACTTCTTCATGAACTCTATTTGGGTCAACGAACCCAATGTCAAAAGGGCCTTCTTTCATGCATTCCATAACCTTTTTCCTGCATAATAGTATATACATATATGGTGATCATATATATACATACATGAAATTAATGAAGTGAATGAGATGAGATATAAATTACAGAAATAGTACTTACACACAATAAAGGCTGATGGCAGCTTTGTCGAGTTCCTTCTGATTGAATAGAAAATGCAAGTCTTGAATGTTGAAGTCGATCGCGTCGTCTCCGCACAAGAAAATTTGATCTCTTATATGTGCTGTGATCCATTCTTTCTTTCTCGTCTTGCAGAAATCAAGGTACCACTTGTGCAATATTCGCATCTTTGTTGGTAGATTCTTGAGCTCCTCTTTCTTGACGAGATTCTTCCCATACTTCCTTGGCTGTATGGGGTTGGCATCGCATTTGGGCAAGTTGTCTCCCATGATGTTCAAGTATGCAATATAAGTCATCCCCATCTCATTGGCCTTTCTTTGTAGCTCTTCCTCGTAATCATTTACGGGAGGAGCGTCCCGTGTGTCGAACACTTGGAGCGGGGCGCATGATTGGTTTTCCTGCTCTCCGAGCATGGGAACTGTTTTCTGGGGTGTCGCATGACTGCTACTTTCAGTCTCCCTACGGCGCCTTGCATCCCCCTTCAAAATCTGGCGCTCGTAGTCTGGCACAAGTGGGGTTTCAGGTTTCAAAAGATTATTGTAAAACTTCTCCACCACCGTCGGATCTATTTTCTCCTTTGGCTCGGCCCGTCTAGGTGCAAAGAATTTCTTGACCTCTTCTTCCGAGATCCTATTGGTCTCCTCGTCGCTGCGATTCCACGGTAAAACCGGCAATGGCTTGGCGGAAGGCTGCGGGACGTAGTTTTTTGAACTCTTTGGCGTATGGTTTCCTACGGATTTCTTTGTGGCAGTGCTAGTGATGCTCTTCGTGGCAGTGCTCTTCCACTTACGCTGAGGAGATGGCTGAAGCACCGGAGATGGCTGACGGGCAGGAGATGGCTAGCGCACCGGAGATGGCTGCCACAGAGATGGTCAAGCCTGGGAGATGGCTGCCACAGAGATAGTCAAGCTCAGATCACGACGCATGAGACGGTGCAGTGGCCTCCAATTTGGAAGCACGATGTGTTCCTTCTTCCAAAGAATGGTTGTTTTCACAGCAAATTTGAGTTGAGTTTCCCCTTCACCTGTAGCATGGTCAAGCTGTGCTTCCTCATATTCCTTCACAACCTCATCCACCCCGACAATAGCATAGCCATCTGGAATCGGTCGGTAGTGGTAAGTTCCACCAGCTATAGGAGGTAAGGCATAGCCGACAGCCACCTTAATGGATAAGCCCATTAATCTCACATGCATCTCAGCGTGTTTGCTCTCCGTGATATCATCCACGGGGTATCGAGGACCCGCCATTTCAAGCGTGGGCTGCACGTTCTTCGTGGAAGCCACGCTTTCCGCTGCAGAGTGGCGGCAGCTTTCAATGCAGCTCTTCGTGTCACCGAGATGGGCGGTAGCTTGATGGCTCACATTGTGCATTCATTTGCAGCGCCACAAGTGCATGTTCTATCTGTGTCATCCGCTCTGTACGCTCTTTTTCTTTTCTGCCGCGCCATCTGTAAGAGTCGCTCCACTCGGCAAACCCATCCTTCCACGTCATACCCCCTGTGCCTCGTGCATGTCCAGGGTGTTCTTTTTTACCGATGGCGCGTGTGAGCTAGTCATTCTCTTTGTCGGGATGGAAGGTCCTGGCGGCTGTTTCCTCGTATGCCGTGATGAGTTCAGTGACGGGTTTGGCAAGGAGGGTTGGGAAGATACACAATCCTGTTTCTGGGTCCAACCTTGCCCCGATTTCGTAGAACCAAGTCTTTGCACGTAGGTCCCATGCATCTGTCTGGGGTGTGATCCCTCTAGCGCGCAGGGCCTTCTCAACTTCCTCCCACTTAGGCCTCTGAGATATGTAGCCACCTGACCCCGTCCTCTGGTGATATTCCTTCTTCTGGGCATTAAGTGTATTGGTTTCTGACCTCTTTTTAGCTATAGCACCTTTTTTATATGTCACAAATTCGGGCCAGTGAGGTCTTATCTTCGCATAATATGCGTCTTCGAAATTTGGGGTCTCGCCAGCTTTGACAAATTTGTTCAATTTTGTCTTCCAGTTGCGGAAAGCGTCAGCCATCTTCTTTAGAGTCCACTCTTTGACCTTTTCCTTTATAACCGGGTTGTTTTCATCCTCCTCTGGCGGAAGGGTGAAATTTACCAACAACGAATTCCAAAGCGTTTCTTTGGATCTTTCATCGATAAAGGTACCGTCGCCCTTCTTTGGCTTATTCCAATATTCAATTATGATTGGGATTTGGTCCCTAACAAGAACTCCGACCTGACGTACAAATTTGTCTGCGGCCTTCTTGGGATCCATCGGCCTGCCATCAACACGGACTGCTTCGATCGTGAACTTTGCACGATCTTTCAACCGATGGCTCGCGCCTCGCTTGCTCTTTTTCGTAGAAGAAGATGGTTGCTGGCTGGTCGATCTAGATGGCTAAAAGAAGAAAGAAGCGTTAAATTAATACATGTAGAAGAAGATTGTTGGTGGAAGTCAGCAGAGGCTTAATCAATGCATATACCTCGCCGGACTTTGTAATCACTAAATTGCGTTCACCGGAGTCTTCATCTTCTCCATGACTACTTGAGCTGTCATCATGTCCCTTCAAGTTCAGATATTGTGAGGTGTCCTCATCAATACTGTTCTCCATTATTTCTTCTTCTTCAAGGTTTCTACTAAGTGGATTCATAGTTTCTAAAACAATAATATTATCTAGAGTAAGAGAGTAAACATTCAAGTGGACTTGGATTCATACACAAATATACATATTATTCATACAAAAATACACAAATAAATACACAAATGAAATTAAAACCCTAAGGATGCTTCATAATTTTAAACGAGTTTCGAGGGGTCCAAACCCTAATTCGGAGAAACCCGGATGCATATGAGAGGGGCTAGCTAAAGTGGCTAACCGTAGGATGCTCCAGAAAGCGGCGGCTGGCGGCGCTGGAGAGCGACCTAGGGTGCGCGAGGTAGCGGGTTCGCCTCAGCGTGATGCGGCCTACCTAAAACGGGTGGCGCCACTACCTAGGGGTCACCAGAGCGACGTTAACGACGACGGCCAGCGGCGGCGCTTGCAGAGCAGCAAGGTGACGACCCTAAACTAAATAAACCCTAATTAAACTAATAACCCTAAACTAAATAAACCCTAAACTAATACAATGCAGAAAAATAAAATGTAGAGATAAATTTCATTGAAAATACCAATTTTACTTTTACATATAATTTTTATTATCCACTTCGTTCTTTTAGGTAATTTTGGTAATTAAACTTGATAAATTTATTTTTTCTTTGACGGGTTTCTCGCCTTAGTCAACTACATGGCCCAAGACTTAAGATACATGGGAAATCATCCCAGTTCCAACAATAGTACTCCCTCCATCCCAAAATAGATGTCTTAGATTTCTCAAAATTTAGATGAACCTATATGCTTTCTACACCTTCATCAAGAGTTGTGAACAATCTAGCAATTTTTCAAAATATTTTCACAAGGTTCAGAAGCACAAAGTGAAGGGAATATGCCCTGAGAGGCAATAATAAATTGTTTATTATGTGTATTCCAAGTATATGATAGATGTTTATTTTGCATGCTATAATTGTATTAATACGGAAACGTTAATACATGTGTGTTTAATAAACAAACAGAAAGTTCCTAGTTAAGCCTCTCTCATAAACTAGCTCGTTGATTAACAAGATGATCAAGGTTTCCTGATCATGGACATTGGATGTTGTTAATAACGGGATCACAACATTAGTGTAATGATGTGATGAACATTCATCCGAAGTATAGCATTACGATCAAAGTCATTAAGTTTATATTGCTATAACAACTTACGAAGTGATCCTAATCCTTAGACCATGAGATCATGTCAATCACTAACACGGAAGAGTTTCTTGATAACATCAAACGTCACACCGTAGGTGATTATAAAGATGGGTTCGAACTAATAAAGTGTTATGTTGAGGCTCATGGATCGAGTGGAATTTGTTCATCCCGATGACGGATAGATATACTCTGGCCCTCTCGGTGATATCACATTGATTAGCTTGCAAGCAAGTGATTTGATCACTAGAATGTTATATCAGGAACGAGAAAAGAGTGCATGTCGTGCTGAGATCAAACTAGGTATGGAGATACCGATGATCGAATCTCGGACATGTAATATATCGTGAAACAAAGGGATTAAGATACTAGCGTAAAGGTTCCGACGATCACAAGAAAGTCATCGTTGAATGTGTGGGAGTCGTATGGGTCTCGAGATCCGCTTCGATTATTGATCCGAGAGGGTCTCGATCATGTCCGCATTATTCACGAACCGTAGGGTGACACACTTAAGAGACACCAACATCCAATTGGAGCAAAAGTTTCATGCGAAAGAATAAACAAGCGAGGAATTTATTTCACTAGATACCAAACAGGTTTTCGGGTGAAATTGCATAAAGTGGTTATGCATGTGAAATAGAATTCTAGCAGGGTTATTTGTGAATGTTTGTCATTAAAGTAATTGACAAAATTCTGAATAAAATAAAAGAGTTTTATTTAATGAGAGTTTGCATTAAATTTGGTGGAAATTTAATGGGATCTTTGAGTGGGATTTTGAGTGGAGGAATTTGGAGGAGTTTTGTGAGTGGAGTGTCCACCCACATGAAGAGGGAGGGCAAGGGGCAGCCCCATGCAAGCCACCCCTTGGGGTTCCCCCCTCCTCCTATAAAAGGAGCCTCCTCACTTCTCACTCACACCTCCTCGTGAAGGATCTCTCTCCCTCTAGAATTTATCCCCCATGGTCTCGGACTAGCGAGATACATGTTTCCGGTGGCTATTCGGCAAGAAAGAGTTGTGCTTCCGCTGCATCGCTAGAGCGAGGAGGCGGATGTTTCTCGGTGCCTCGAACGTGTGCGAGCACGGATGCGCTGCTGATTTGCGGCGCTAGGACTTCCTCTCGATCTTGAGATCGGCAAGAGATCGTCTACATCAACCACGAGTTTGGACTCGTTAAACTTTGTCGGTCTTCAAGGGTATGTTCTCTACGGATATACATCCGCCCGTTGTTTGTATCTAGTATAAATAGATCTTGGTATATAGTTCACATCGTAGGAAATTTTTTGTTTTCTATGCTGCGAACCCTTCAGTGGTATCAGAGCCGGATCTATGCGTAGATACTTTACACGGGTAGTACACATATGAGTATGTGGGCGATGATGATCATGTTGTTGCTCCTTTCTTGTGATTTTGGATATTGGTGGCATAGTGGGATGAAGCGGCCCGGACAAACTTTACATGTCCTCGCACATGAGACCTGTTCCACGCTTGACATGCAACTAGTTTGCATAAGTGGCTAGCGGGTGTCTGTCTCTCCTACTATAGTCAATATCTATTTTGCAAGCGAGTTGTCAACAATTTGATTATCCTCGTTGTGGTTCATGTTCATAGGTAAGAACGGTTCTATCTCGAAAGCCCTCAGCCACGTAAAACTTGCAATGGATAAATTAGAGGCGTCTAGTTTAGATTGTTCTGGGCTAGTGTTATGATATGGTAGTGTTGTAAGTAGAAGTATGAGATGATACTCTTACAACACACATAGCGGTGAAATCCATAGGCTGTGGATTTACACATATAGGTATGATAGTGATCATACCACGATGCACATGATAGAGATCATCTGCGGGAACCATATAATTTCACTAATAAACATATGATGTTTGATTGCATCTTATATTGCTTATTTAGCGCTTTGTTAAGCATAATAAGATGATCCCTCATTTAAATATCAAGATAAGAATGTGTTCTTCCTTTAGTATGCACCGATTATGTTTTCCGCTCCAAGACATCACGTGATGATCGGGTGTACTTGGATCCTCGACCATACTTGGTGTAAGACACATACGCAAAATACTAAGGTTCTAACTTGGCGAGCCTAGCATGTACAGACATGGCCTCGAACACGTAACCGAAAGGTTAAGCATGAGTCATATAATTGATATGATGCCCATTTGATGCTCGCCTTTGAAGCTATACCGACTCACGTGATGATCGGACTTGGTGTAGTGGATTTGGTTCATGTAATCACCAAAAGGACACGAGGATGTCGCTTTTGAGTGGGAGTTCATTCGTAATATAGATTAGTTGAACTCAATCTATCATACACTTAGTCTAAAACTTTACAAATTCTGTTGTAGATGGCACCACCGCTTTTAATTTCAATGCGTTCATGGAGAAAGAGAAACTAGCAACGAACGGTAGCAACTTCTTGAATGGGCCATGAATTTGAGGATTCTCCTCTCACGCACAAAAGCAATATGTGCTAGAAGCGCCGTTAGGCCCCCACCTTTTGATGATGCCTGACGAGGAGAAGAATGTCTATCGACTCACGGGAGGACCACAACTTAGTTCATTGCGGCATATTGTATGGGCTAGAGCGAACTTCAAAGCATTTAAAACGGCAATGCTTTTGATACAATGGGTGAGTTGAAAATGATTTTCGACACACATGTCATGTAGAGAGCTACAATGCTTGAAAAGTTCTTTAGTGCATGATGGAAGAGAACAGCTCCGTTAGTGAGCATGTACTCAAGATGTCGGATTACGCCGATAAGCTTGTGTCCTTGGGAATAACGATTCCCATTGACTTAGGCATCCATCGTGTTCTAGTCCGCCACCTAGCTATAAGAGCTTCGTGATGAACTATAATATGTGGCATGAAGAAGTCTCTCCCGAGCTCGCCAATGCTTAAAGCTGCAGTGGAGATCAAAAGGAACATCAAGTGTTGATGATCAATAGGAACACCGGTTTCAAGAAAGACAAGAAGGGAAAGCGGAAGGAAGTAAGGACGGCAAGCCTGTTGCTACCGAAAAGAAACCGAGTTGGACCTAAGTCGACCGAAAGTGCTACTATTGTAAGAGGATCGCCATCGAAGCGCCCCAAGTATCTGGCATAAGAAGGCCGGCAAGGCAAACAAAGGTATATATGATATACATGTTATTGATGTGTACTTGACTAGTGCTCGCAGAGCACCCGGTATTTGATACGGTTGTTGCTAATATTTGTAACTCGAATCGAGGTCTGCGAACAAAGCACCGCTAGCAAGGGTGAGGTCAAGATGCGTGTCGGCAATGGATCAAGTGTTGATGTGATCGTCGTCGAACGCTACCTCTCCACTTACCGTCGGATTAGTCATAAACTTAAATAAGCATTATTTGGTGCACCTTGAGCATGAACATTGTATCCGGATCATGTTTGATGCAAAGTGGTTTTCATTCAAATCGAGAACAATGGTTGTTCCATTTATATGAATGAAATCTTTTATGGTCATGCACCAATGTTGAATGGTTTATTTCTGTTGGATCTCGATGATAATATTACACATATTCATAATGTTGATGCTAAAAGGATTAAACTTGATGATGATATATCCGCATATATGTGGCACTGCCGTCTAGGTCATATTGGCATTAAACGCATGAAGAAGCTCCATTCGGATGGACTTTTGGAATCACTTGATTATGAATCATTTGATACATGTGAGCCATGCCTTATGGGCAAGATGACTAGAACGCCGTTTTCCGGTTCAATGGAACGGGCGACAGATTTATTGGAAATCATACATTCTGATGTATGTGGTCCAATGAGTGTGTCGGCGCGAGGTGGATATCGTTATTTTGTTACTTTCACGGATGATTTGAGTAGATACGGTTATATCTACTTAATGAAACACAAGTCTGAAACCTTTGAAAAGTTCAAGGAATTTCAGAATGAAGTGGAAAATCATCGTAATAGAAAGATCAAATTTCTTGATCGACCGTGGAGGTGAGTATCTAAGTTACGAGTTTAGCACTCACATGAAAGAGTGTGGAATTGTTTCACAACTCACACTGCCGAACACCACAAATAAAAATGGTGTGTCGGAACGTCGAATCGTACTTTATTAGATATGGTTCGATCTATGATGTCTCCGACGGACTTGCCGTTGTCTTTTGGGGTTATGCACTAGAAACTGCTACATTCACTTTAAATCGGCACCATCTAAATCCGTTGAAAAGACCGTATGAATTGTGGTTTGAAACAAACCTAAGTCATCATTTCTTAAAGTTTGGGGTTGCGATGTTTATGTGAAGAAACTTCAACGGATAAACTCGAACCCAAAGCGGAAAAATGCGTCTTCATAGGATACCCTAAAGAAACTATTGGGTATTCCTTCTATCACAGATCCAGGGCAAGGTTTTTGTTGCCAAGAATGGATCCTTTCTAGAGAAAGAGTTTCTCGCGAAAGGTGTGAGTAGTCGGAAGGTAGAACTCAAGAGGTTGTGGAACCTTCTCTTCAAAGTATGGCGAGTAGCCAGTCACGGAAGTTGTTCGAGTTGGCTCCACCTGTTGAAGAGGGAACTAATGATAATGATCATGAAACTCGAAGAGAGTACTACCGAACCTCGCAGTCAAGCAGACGCTGCAGCTCCGAACAGACGGAATCTGTCATAAATTTCATGGTTGATGAAAATAATGACCTGCGACGTATGAAGAAGCGATGATGAGCCCGGATTCCAACAAATGGTTAGAAGCCATGAAATCCGAGATGGAATCCATGTATGAAAATCAAGTTTGGAACTTGGTTGAATTACCTCACGACCGAAAGGCCGTGGAGAACAAATCGATTTTCAAAAGGAAAACTGATGCTGATGGTAATGTGACCATCTATAAAGCTCGACTTGTCGCAAAGGGGTTTCGACAAATTCAAGGAGTTGACTACGATGAGACTTTCTCTCCCGTAGCGATGCTAAAGTCAGTTAGGATTATGTTAGCAATTGCTGCATATTTCGATTATGAAATATGGTAGATGGATGTCAAAACCGCGTTTCTCAATGGTAATATTGAAGAAGAGTTGTATATGATACAACCAAAGGGTTTTGTCGATCCTAAGGATGCTAACAAGGTGTGCAAGCTTCAGCGATCCATCTATGGATTGAAGCAAGCATCACGAAGTTGGAATCTCCGCTTTGATGAGGTGATCAAAGAGTTTGGATTTGTCCAAACTTATGGAGAAGCTTGTATTTACAAATAAAATGTAGAGATAAATTTCATTGAAAATACCAATTTTACTTTTACATATAATTTTTATTATCCACTTCGTTCTTTTAGGTAATTTTGGTAATTAAACTTGATAAATTTATTTTTTCTTTGACGGGTTTCTCGCCTTAGTCAACTACATGGCCCAAGACTTAAGATACATGGGAAATCATCCCAGTTCCAACAATAGTACTCCCTCCATCCCAAAATAGATGTCTTAGATTTCTCAAAATTTAGATGAACCTATATGCTTTCTACACCTTCATCAAGAGTTGTGAACAATCTAGCAATTTTTCAAAATATTTTCACAAGGTTCAGAAGCACAAAGTGAAGGGAATATGCCCTGAGAGGCAATAATAAATTGTTTATTATGTGTATTCCAAGTATATGATAGATGTTTATTTTGCATGCTATAATTGTATTAATACGGAAACGTTAATACATGTGTGTTTAATAAACAAACAGAAAGTTCCTAGTTAAGCCTCTCTCATAAACTAGCTCGTTGATTAACAAGATGATCAAGGTTTCCTGATCATGGACATTGGATCTTAATAACGGATCACAACATTAGTGTAATGATGTGATGAACATTCATCAAGTATAGCATTACGATCAAAGTCATTAAGTTTATATTGCTATAACAACTTACAAGTGATCCTAATCCTTAGACCATGAGATCATGTCAATCACTAACACCGGAAGAGTTTCTTGATAACATCAAACGTCACACCGTAACGGGTGATTATAAAGATGGGTTCATAACTAATAAAGTGTTATGTTGAGGCTCATGGATCGAGAGTGGAATTTGTTCATCCCGATGACGGATAGATATACTGGCCCTCTCGGTGATATCACATTGATTAGCTTGCAAGCAAGTGATTTGATCACTAGAATGTTATATCACGGAACGAGAAAAGAGTGCATGTCGAACGAGATCAAACTAGGTATGGATATACCGATGATCGAATCTCGGACATGTAATATATCGTGAAACAAAGGGATTAAGATACTAGCGTAAAAGGTTCCGACGATCACAAGAAAGTCATCGTTGAATGTGGGAGCTATGGGTCTCGGATCCCGCTTCGATTATTGATCCGAGAGGGTCTCGATCATGTCCGCATTATTCACGAACCGTAGGGTGACACACTTAAGAGACACCGACATCCAATTGGAGCAAAAGTTTCATGCCGAAAGAATAAACAAGCGAGAATTTATTTCACTAGATACCAAACAGGTTTTGGTGAAATTGCATAAAGTGGTTATGCATGTGAAATAGAATTCTAGCAAGGGGTTATTGTGAATGTTTGTCATTAAAGTAATTGACAAAATTCTGAATAAAATAAAAGAGTTTTATTTAATGAGAGTTTGCATTAAATTTGGTGGAAATTTAATGGGATCTTTGAGTGGGATTTTGAGTGGAGGAATTTGGAGGAGTTTTGTGAGTGGAGTGTCCACCCACATGAAGAGGGAGGGGCAGGGGCAGCCCCCATGCAGCCACCCTTGGGGTTCCCCTCCTCCATAAAAAGGAGCCCTCCTCTCACTTCTCACTCACACCTCCTCGTGAAGGATCTCTCTCCTCTAGAATTTATCCCCATGGTCTCGGACTAGCGAGATACATGTTCCCGGTGGCTATTCGGCAAGAAAGAGTTGTGCTTCTGCTGCATCGCTGGAGCGAGGAGGCGGAGGTTGCTCGGTGCCTCGAACGTGTGTGCGAGCACGGATGCGCTGCTGATTTGCGGCGCTAGGACTTCCTCTCGATCTTGAGATCGGCAAGAGATCGTCTACATCAACCACGAGTTTGGACTCGTTAAACTTTGTCGGTCTTCAAGGGTATGTTCTCTACGGATATACATCCGCCCGTTGTTTGTATCTAGTATAAATAGATCTTGGTATATAGTTCACATCGTAGGAAATTTTTTTGTTTTCTATGTTGCGAACCCTTCACAAAGGAGTCCCTATTTTCCTCTACTTTCCTTTTCTAAAGTCTTAGCATGAAAACATCTGAAATAAAGACACTTATGTCGAATAAAACTTATGCAATATCATTAACCGTAGTACAATAGTGTTAGACCAAGAGCAGCATATAATCACATGCATTCTCACAAATATAATATGAACGGCCTAGGAAATATGTGTCGGTCTTGCTAGTGTTACACGATTCAAAGTATTTCACCCAGTTTCTCTAGACATTTTGGCTTAAGCACAAAATTCATAATCAACAGAATGAAGTTTGGAAATGTATGTACATCCTCTGGCGGCGGCGGACGACAGAGGCGGCGAGGGCAGTGGCGAGCGCGGTCGGGGCGGCGCGACGACGAGGCGGCGAGGGCGGAGGCGGACAGCGAGGCAGCGACGGTGGACAGGTGTCGGCGAGCGGCGGCGGCAGACGACAGCGACGCGGCGGCATGGACGCCTTGACGCGAGGCGTGGGCGGACGCGCGGGCGGACGGCGGCGTGGGAGCGCAGCGGCAGCGGCGTGGACGGCGACGACGACGGCGGCGTGGGCGGCGGCGACGGCAGACAGCATGGGCGCGCGGCATGCGCGAGCTCGCCTCCGCTTTGATCGATCTCATGGGGAAGAAGAGGGAAGGGCTCCGATCGAGTTGGCGGTGGCGGCCGACACGAGGGCGGTGACGGCGAGGGCGAGGTTGGATGAGCTGCTCTCTGTTTTCTTTTCTGCGGCGGGTTCGCTCGCTCGGGGAAGAAAGGAAGGGAAGGCGCATTTAACCCCTTTAACACCGGTTTGAAATTTGGAACCGGTGTTAATGCGAAACGAAATAAATGCGCCTCCCCCCCCTTAACACCGGTTCATGTCTGGAACCGGTGTTAAAGGGGGGGACACGAACCGGTGTTAAAGGGGGGCATTTATTTCATGCATTAAAGGGGCATTTTTAATTCAAAAAATAGGATATGAATTTAGAAAATTCATATCTTTTTCATTTCAACTCAGAAAAATATGAATAATATATCATAATTTTCAGAAAAATAATATCTATCCATTCATGTAAAAACATTTTATATTTACTTTAGATGAAAATTTTCAAAATGATTAAAACACTTACATATAAATTTTGATTATTCAATTCAAACAAAAATAAATTGTCAAATCCTAAAACTTTGAACATAAGAAATATTAAGAATCTAAAAAGGAATCTAACCCTATTTTATTAGAGAAAATCATATTTTAATGCCGCATCTTTTGTATTAACATTTTTGAATTTATTGGATATTTAAATGCCGCATCTTTTGTATACACTTGAATCTGACCAAGCCTCGCTCAACTTGCATTGGTTTTTTGATAAAATAGCATATTGTGAACCTAAAAATGTTTTTATAAAAAATCATGAGCATCGTATCATGTACCTGTAGTTCATATCTGACCCACTTCCTACCGATTCGGCAGGAATTTGTCTTTTTCACCAGAGGTGGACGGAAAGGTTTCAGATCCCCCTGTTGGTACATTGTCCATATAAGGTGGTCTAGTATTTTGTAAAATGTGTTGGTGGTTTTTTGAATTAGCCATTTGGTGGTTGCTTCACAAAACCGTCCGTTTTTTATGCTCGGAAAATGGAAAATGCCTAGTGCGATAAAAAGGAAAACTTCCTCTTGCAACATTGTTTGCCATGCCATGATGCACATGTATGCACAATATGGCCATATTATCACAAACTACTCCTTGATTATAGCCATAACATTGGTCATTTGACCCGAAAGCCAAGAAACCTCGAATGAGATAGGTCATTTTGTGAAGGAGATATAACTGGAATTAAGATACAGAATGCAACTAATAGTAAGTTACATAAAGCACGACTGAAAATTAAGATACATAAATGAACTGAAAATTAAGATACATGGCCAGATTAAGTAACAATCGGCCGAACTTGTTTCGGAATGTTGGAGTGATTCAGTCATGCTCCTGCCTACACCTGTAATACTCGCCACTGTAGTCATCGTACGCCGCCATCGCTTGCCGCCGCCGGGTCGCCGTAATTGAACCTTGAAGGCTGATACGCATGGGCTGCACTTGAGGGTAGCGCAGACGAGGTTAGAGTCGGCGGCATACAGGCCATGACGCTCTGGAGAGTCCGACCGCGCCACCATAGCCGACGGCCGGCCTCGTTGAAGTTAGGAGGAGGTGGGCCGTCCTCCTCGTGCCTGGCGAGCGCCCTCTCACGCCGATCCACAAAGAAGGCTTCCCAAGTAGGGAAATAGTCGGGATGCCATCTGGGATTCCTCCGCTGCTCCGGTGTGAGCTCTAAGTAGTAGTGGTTCGTGATGGCCATCCGGCGCGCCACACCTAGAGGGACAGGAGGAACCGGCACGCCTCCGGCGCTCAGCATCCAGCCGACGGGGACACAGTAGCTCGACGGGCAGGGGTAGTTCGAGGCGCAAAGCGCCTCCGCCTTCCTGGGGGTTAATGCTACGGTGGAAGCCATGGGAAAGAGTGATGAGGTTGCAGATATGAGTCTAGAGATGTGCAATGACAATGGAGGCCAACCCTACATATATATATAGTGAACTGGCGGGAAGAATTGGAGGGAAGAACTGGTGGGAAAAAATGGCGGGAAGAAAAATGGCAGGAAAAAATGGCGGGAAGAAAAATGGCGGGAAAAATATGGAGGGAAGAAATAGAAGGAAGAAAAATGGCTCATTTAATACATATACTGTTAACAGAAGAAATATGACATTGTTCTAAAAATGGGACGGTTGGAGGGATTTCAGGCTGGACCAGGCAACACTAATGATAGGGGTGAGTGTCGACATTATGTCGTGCGGCGTGTACCTTGTCCCGGATGGTGTCACCAACCGGGACTAAAGATGAACCTTTAGTCCCGGTTGGAGACACCAACCGGGACAAAACACGAATCAGCACTAATAATAGAGGCGAGTGTCAGGCTGCAAGCGGGAGCGGGCTGTCCGCGGCGCCGCATATTTCAGCCCACAAAAACGGTTTTGCGGGGGCCCGCGGATCGTCGACGGAAATATGCGGCATATGCGGGCTAGCCCGCGTATTTCACTTAGTACCACATATTCTATCGTGCCATCGGAAGAAGTTTAACATCCATTGACAGGGGCACCGTTGAGCGCCGCCGGGCTAGCTCCTCCATGGCCGCCGCTACTCCTCCGGCTCCGGTGCAGCTACCACCCTCTTTCTCCACCTCTCCCTCCGTTCCAGAGCATCTGCTTCAGGCCTTGTTCGTTTAATCCACTTCTCTAGTGGATTGGAGTGGTTTTGAAGGGATTTGGGGGGATTTTGACTTGGATTGAATTTATTCCCTCTCAATCCCTGCCAATCCCGCTCAGATTTCAGGAAACCGAACAAGCCCTCATGGTGGCATCGGGAGGGCAGCAGACTCGGGGCCATGGGGAAGCGAGATCGGCAGGGATGGCGTGGGGATTGTGGGCGGCCGAGAAGATGTTCAATGGCGGCGATCCACATGTGGGTAGGAACCGCGATGGGAAAGTCCAAAACATCGAGGTGGAGCAGAGTTGGCGCAAGAAGCTGAACCGAGCTCTCTTACCCCCAACATCACCAATGTAAGATCTTCAAGGTGAGATGGGCCTGGTCATCTATCGCAAGTAGTCCGCTTTCTGGCTGGTATGTGTCGTGACAACTAGTCTAGCTGAAAACGTTCTTCACAAGAGAACAGTTGAAACTGATCTGTATGCAGGAGTGTTTTAATTCCTACAGAACGTGCCTACTGTTTCTTCATAACTCACGCAATGACAAATATAACTGAAAATGGTATGCACAATAAAACACTTGGTACTGGTATGTATGCAGCAGTATCTTAATTCCACTTCTCTCTGAAAGCAGACAACCTGCTGAAAACGAAACCATATTGAAGTATGTCTTTGATCTTCAAACAGTTCTTCACTTTTGCCGTTGAATGCTAGTATTAGCTTTAATTCCTTGATTAGCTAGCTTTCCTGCTGTGATCTCTCGGTATTTTGCCTTCCATATGTGGGGTATGCGGGCTGCCGCGGACTGCCGCATAGATTATGTGGGCCGCCCGCATAACCCCACTTAAATCAAGCGGACACATGCGGGGCATATGCGGGCTCCCGCATCATGGCCCGCTTGCAGCCTGAGGTGAGTGTCGACATTATTTCGTAAGTATCGATACTATGCCGAGCTGCTTGTACTATAAATAGGCATCCTTGTGAGTCCAGTCCTCCAGCCAGTTTGAGGCATCTCCAAGATGGTTTTCGAGAGCAGGGACACCACTACGGCCAGTTTCAGGGAGATGCCGACGGAGCCCAGTCCTCCGGCATCTCCGAGAAACTGGTCATAGAGGCACTCCCTAATATGTGAAATTAGTTAGCTCCCAGGTGTATTGATCTAGTTAGAGAAGTTACAAGGCTGCAAGATGGTTTTAGAGAGTAGGGACACCACTACGGCCAGTTTCAGGGAGATGCCGACGGAGCCCAGTCCTCCGGCATATCCAAGAAACTGGTCATAGAGGCACTCCCTAATATGTGACCGCGCGCGTTTGGAGATCAGATCTTAATGGTAAGTACGAATCGGGACAACTTCTTCTCATAGTCCCGGTCCATCCACAAAACAAGACTAACACTCAAGACATTTATTAATATTAAAAACATGAACTAGAGTTACATAATATGAGCATGAACTTCTTGGCATATGTCCTTCCTTATGATCGCTTCAGACGTAACCATGGAGCATCTTCTTTACTTAACGGAATGCTTGGGTCAGTTTTCACTGTGAAGGGCGGAATTTCATCAAACTTATTATAATCTTCTGACATGTCTGTCTTGTCCTCGATTCCCACGATGTTTCTTTTCCCTGAAAGAACTATGTGACGCTTTGGCTCATCATATGATGTATTCGTTTGCATATTTTTTTTTTTTTGGTCTGGAGGACATGTCCTTCACATAGAAAACCTGAGCCACATCATTGGCTAGGACGAATGGTTCGTCTAAGTTCTTGTCTACCTTCATAAGATTGTTGAGATCCATCGTTGTCATTCCATACTTCTTGTCTACCTTAACCCCTCCTCCTGTTAGCTTGACCCATTTGCATCGAAACAAGGGGACCTTAAAATTAGGTCCATAGTCAAGTTCCCATATCTCCTCTATGAACCCGTAATACGTGGTCTTCTGCCCATTGTCTTCTGCTGCATCGAAGCGGACACCACTATTTTGGCTGGTGCTCTTTTTATCTTGTCCTATCGTGTAAAATGTATTCCCATTTATCTCGTACCCTTGGAAAGTACATACAGTCGAAGATGGTGTCCTGGCCAACAAGTACAGCTGATCCCCAATAGTGGTGTTATTCGTGAGAAGTCTTTGCAGCCAGCCGCCAAAACTCGCCATGTGTTCACTTATAATCCATTCATCGACCGCCAGGGTGTTTGAGGCGTATTAAATTCTTGTGTTCATTGATATACGGGCAACCAAGATAGATCTTTGTAAAACCGTAGTGTGCTTGATTGAGAGAATGCCCGTCCCTACATATCATTGCTTTACATCCTAGGGTGCCTCTTCCACGCAGTCCCCTCATGTCGTTATTCGGAACACCAATCGCCTTAAGGTCGGAATAAAATCAACAGAACTCAATGACCTCCTCTGTTACATAGCCCTTGGAGATGCTTCCTTCGCCTAGCACGATTATGAACATATTTCTTTAAGACTCCCATGTACCTCAAAGGGGAACATATTGTGTAGAAATACAGGACCGAGAATGGCAATCTCTTCTACTAGGTGAACCAGAGATGCGTCATAATATTGAAGAAGGATGGTGGGAACACCAACTCAAAGTGACAAGACATTGGGCCACATCTGTTGTAACCCTGGTAGGCTTTACGGATCGATTACCTTACGAGATATTGCATTGAGGAATGCACATAGCTTCACAATGGGTACTCGGACATTTTCGTAGAAGCCCCTCAATGCAATCGGAAGCAATTGTGTCATAATCACGTGGCGATCATGAGACTTCAGGTTTTGGAATTTTTTCGCTGCCATATTTATTATTCCCTTTATATTGACGAGAAGCCGACGGGACCTTGATAACGCTCGACATTCAAAAATATTTTCTTCTCTGGTAAGAGCGTGGGCAGGAGTTAAGTGGCATCGTTTACCCTTCTCGTTCTCGGGATGCATAGGCTCTTGGGGCTTCGGACGTTCTGCTGGTCCTGTGCTTCCGGTGTATCTTTTGTCTTCCCATACACTCCTAGAAAGCCTAGCAGGTTCACGCAAACATTCTTCGTCACGCATCACATCGATTGAAGAGCGGACCTCTAAGACTTTCCAATAGGGTATGTCCCAAAATATAGATTGCTTCTTCCACATGGGCGTGTCCGCATCGTCATTCGAACAGATAGTATCGGGACCTTTTCCAAAGATTACTTCTAGGTCCTTGACCATACCAAATACCTCCTCACCGCACGGAGGACGAGGCTTCCTCCCAGTTACGGACGTTTGAAATGCTTGCCTTTCTTTCTTACTGGATGCAGGTTCGAAAGAAATCGGCGATACCCTAGGTACATAACCTTCTTACATTTATCCAAATATACACTTTCAGTCTCATCTAAACAGTGCGTGCATGCATTGTATCCCTTGTTTGTCTGCCCTGAAATGTTATTAAGAGCAGGCCAATCATTGATGGTTATGAAAATCAATGCTCGTAGGTCAAATGGCTCCCCTTTGTGCTCATCCCACATACGTACACCTGGTTTGGCCCACAGCTGTAAAAGTTCTTCAACTAATGGCCTTAGGTACACATCAATGTCGTTGTCGGGTTGCCTCGGGCCTTGGATGAGCACTGGCATCATAATGAACTTCCTCTTCATACACAACCAAGGAGGAAGGTTATAGATACATAGAGTCACATGCTAGGTGCTGTGACTGCAGCTCTGCTCACCAAAAGGATTCATGCCGTCTGTACTTAGACCAAACCTTAAGTTCCTTGCGTCACGTGCGAAGTCCGGGTACTCTCGCTCGACTTTTCTCCACTGTGACCCATCAGCGGGGTGTCTCAACATCGCGTCTTTCTTACGGTCTTCCATGTGACATCGCAACAACTTGGCATGCTATTTATTTCTGAAGAGACGTTTTAACCGTGGTATTATAGGAGCATACCACATAACCTTGGCGGGAACCTTCTTCCTAGGGGCCTCGCCCTCAACATCGCCAGGATCGTCTCGTCTGATCTTATACCGCAGTGCAGTGCATACCGGGCATGCATCCAAATTCTCGTACTTCTCACCGCGGTAGAGGATGGAGTCATTAATGCAGGCATGTATCTTTTGCACGTCTAATCCTAGAGGGCAGACAACCTTCTTTGCTTGGTATGTACTGTCGGGCAACTCATTATTTCTTGGAAGAAGATTCTTCATTTTTACCAACAACTTTGAAAATGCTACCGGTCACCCGTTCTCTTCCTTCCATTGCAGCAAATCCAGGTGGTACCTAGCTTTTTGGCCATCTTCGCAAGTTGGATACAACAATGTTTTGTGATCCTTTAACATCCGCCCACTTCTCCTTTTCACATTCTTCCTTTGCATCAGTAATGGCCCGACCAAGATCGTCATCAGCGGGCCCATCTGCTGCCTCTTGATCTTCATTATCTACCCCCGTTGCAGTATCAACATATTCAGGATACATATTGTGGCATCCCGCAAAACCACTACTAGAAAATCGCGTTGATTTTTGTGCATTGCATCATGATGACCGCATGCTCATGTCATCATGCCACATTGCATTTGAGCATCGTCATCATCTTGCATTTGCTTGCATAAAACTATTTTCGGAAAAACCTATTTTTGTTTTCTAAACGCCCCGTCTTTGTTCAAACACAAAACCCGGGTCTCCGGATTATTTTGTTTGTCTGCCAACGATTTGCAAAAGCCCCGTTTGGAATAAATAAATTGTTTAATTATTTTTAGGGGGCAGCCGTACCGGGCCGCTCCGACCCAGTCGGCCACCCCCAGTTCAAACCGGTCCACCTAAACCCTTTTCCTACCTAGTCCTATTCTACCCAAAACCCCTCCACCTCACCCAGACCAATCCCCTCTCGCCACCTCATCTCCCCCTTCCCCCCATCCAATCCCAGCCCGCCACCTGGCCCACCTCCTCACCCCCACCTCCCCTCCCTCACCCACACACACAGCCACCACGGGCCACTCCCCACCTTCTCTGCCCTCTTGCCCCACCCTGCAGCCCCACTCCCTCAAACCGCCTCCACCGCTCCTCTTCCCCGTGGCCCCAACCCCCTGCCCTGGACCCACCCCGTTCACCCCGCGTGGCTCGCTCCCCACCAACCGCGTCTCCCTCTTCCTCCCTCAACCTCCGTCGCCCCACCTCTCTGCTGCAAGCTCGCCCGACGCCGGCCCTCTTCGTCGGCCACAGAGCTTCCCCTTGCCGCCCTCCCACAAGCTCTGCGGCCGCCTTGTCCTCGTCCGAACCGCCCTGCTGCCAGGGGCCCCTCCTCCGTCGAGCTCCCTCCGCCCGGCCTCCTCTCCCTCTGCAACCGCCCATCGTCGGCCGCCCTTCCCCTCCTTCCCCACCGCCAGACCTCCGTCCTCGACCGCGTCCGGCCGCCTGACGGCCCAGCCTGCCCGCCTGCCTGGCCCCCCGCCTCGAGCTCCGCCGCCCACTCCAGCCCCGCCCTGGTCCTTCTCCTCCGGCCTGCAGCTGCACCTCCTCCTCGCTTCTATCTGCTCTCATGTCGGCCCGCTGGCCCCGGCCACCTCTACCCGAACTCCACCACCAACCCCGCAAGCACGTCTCCTCCGTCTGTCCCTCCTCTCGCCTCATGGCGCGGCCCCGAGCCGACATCGACGGCCGCCCTAGGCGCCCTTTCTCCCTCCAGGACGCCGGCGTGGCCCTATGCTACCCCTTCCCGCTGCAGAGCGCGTCCTCCGCGAGCCCCACGTCGAGCCCGCCTAGCGCCGGCCGCCTTTGGCCCTGGTGCTCGTCTCGGCCGTCGCCCCTGGCGCCCTCGTAGTCCTCGCGCATGTGGTGCACGCTGCCTCCAATCCCTGTTTCAAGCCTCCGCTTTTGTCCATCCATCTCTGTCGAGTTGCTCTGGTCGAGTAGCTATTCTGGCCGATTCCTTCCCAGGTGTGCTATGTGGTGGTCGTACCTTCGGCAAACAGGGACGCCAAGTTGTTCAAGAATCTCGCCACTCACAAAATATGGACGGCAAGTACTCCGACATGGAACCCGGAAGACCCCGGTGTCGAACCCGAAAAATCGCCGACAAGGACCGTCCCTACACCAAGATCTGCTTCCGAACACTTCGACCGAAGCCGAATCAAGATCTCCCCGGATGCTACAAGTTCTCCTTTCCGGATGCGATGCCCGAGAACCCGGATGCCAAGGACGTCGACACGGATACGCCAAGTACTTCCTCGAGGACGCCAAGCTCTTCGCCCCGAATGCCAAGACCGACTCGATGGCGCGGACCCGACAAGATCTCCGCAACGACAAGTTCTCCTTCCCGGAAGCATTGACGTCCATGCGACAAGAACTCCTTCCTGGAACCGAAGACCGATCCCGCTGAACCCTGAGACCAACCCCGAACCCCTCGGAGCCCAAGATCGCCGACCCCCACCCCTTATGTGTGAACCCCTTCCCGAAACCCTATTTTGATAATATAATACAACCTGTCGCATATTAACTTGTTCATGCTTGCATGCATATTCATGTGGTTTGGGGGCCTTATGCTGATTCACCATATAATTAAATATGGGGCCCATATGCGGGCAAATCTAGTCTTATATTGGCCTCATTTAAATTTGTGTAGCGAACCGGTGCTATCTTTTGCCATGTTAAGACCACATTTAATTTGCGGGGTATCCAAACAACATGAACCGTTTAAGTAAATGTCGGGACCCCGGTTCCGCTTAATATGATCTAATTGCATTGCACCTTTGCCATGTCATACATCATACATGTATCATGCCCGATCTTTTGCCGTAGTATTAAATAGTGCATCCGGTGTTTATTCTAGTGTTTTGCTTCTTCGCGGATAAGGCCGTTGAGTTGATGCGAGTGTCGATCCGATCTTCGGATGAACCTTCGGCAATGTTTTTCAGGCGAGCATTCTCCCCCTTTCTACCTATATTACTTTTATAGTATTTATTTCTTTCTGTTGATCTATTGCTATCTGGTTGCGATGCTCTAGTTTCCGTACCCGTGATATCCCTTGCAGCCATATATTGCCTTGGACACATCCTATTACCTGTTGATTGGTAGATAGTTGGACTTGCGTGTCGTAGTCGCTTGCTCAAGTGTTGTTGCGTGTCGTCAAGCACCACAGTTGTTGGAGTATTGCCGTATGTTTAAGGTTGGAGTTGATCATGGCTTTAATTATCGTTTAATTCAATTATCGTTTAATAACTAAAATTGAAGTAGGTAAATGCAGAGGCACCAGTGGGTGATAGATAATATTTGGGTTCCGACCGCTCACCGGTGTCCCGTAGGACCCCGAGTTCTTGACACCTGTTCCGAGATCGAGCGCGCTAACCACATGTGGGATGTATGGGCACCCCATCGATTTAGTACCTGATTTCAAAGTACTGTACTAGGGGCCACAACTAGTTTGAGGTTTTATTTACTATCATGTACCTATGCCATGCTTTACTGCTTTATTTACGATTGTGTGAGGAGCACCTGTACTATTTAGGATCGTGACCCGTTTTCGCTGTATCGACAAGCCCGGGAGTTTCGGGTTCCCAGTCGTTTACAGTCGGCTCCACAAACCCTGAGTCCGTCTCGGAGCCCGGCCGACTTCGTTGCGGGTAGACTTAGTAGGGTGGCCCCCCGTGCTTGCTTTGGGTCTGGGAAACATCATGACTTAGGCCCCGCCGACATACCGATGGGTGTATGTTAATTGATCTGGCAAAAAGGGTCGAAGTGCGTGTGGATACTTTGGTGCACCCCTGCAGGGTTAAATCTTTTCGAGAAGCCGTGTCCGCGGTTATGGATGACTTGGAGCACAGTTCTTGATCATAGACAACTATAACTAAAGTTTACTGTTATAAATTGACTTGTATCCGATCTGACTAGTAATCAGCTTCACTGTAACAGAATGGCTAAATAAAAGTACCAACAACTGCTGGGTTTTGGGATATCTCATGCTAATTATATCTGACTAGTAAGTGTTGCAACTACAACGGAATGGTTAACTAAAACTGCCCACTGCTTATTATATCAGGATGACTCATGCTATCTATATTTGACTAGTAATAGCCGCAACTATAACGAAGGAATAAAACTGCCAACTGTGTGAGTTCCTCGGTTGACTTTCTCGATTGGTATCGAGGGGGAATACCAGGATGGGTATGTTTGGTGGTAGTATCAGGTTGGTTCCGAAAAGGTCTTTCTTACCCCTCTCTGATAGCCGCTAGTTGAATCGAGTCTCTACAGGGTTGTTTAGTGCATGCTGCGCTGCCGCTCAGTCCACCATACCTATGTAGGCGAGGACCGCCGAATTCTAGCCTCGCCGTGTACTGGCCTCAGTACTGGCCGCTCTCTCTTTTTCCTTTGCCCTTTGTCGGCACCCCTTTTGTTTAAGCAGGTTTTGAGATCGACGTCGTTAGCAGGGTTACCCTTCCGGCTTGGCCTGGGCAGGGTTATGGACGCCATTGGTTATTCTTCAGGGCTCTTAGCCCCATTTGCATCTTGTCCGTAGTTGGACGCTCTATCAATTTCAAGGTGATTTGGATCTTTGTTCTGTATATCTGTATTCTTGACTCATGGAGTCGTGTTGTATATATATCTGTTCTGTGGGACCCATCGAGGACTGTTGTGTAATGTTATTACTTCGTTTTCCACCCGCACGCAAGTGCCTGGTGGGCACCTTTGAATCGTTTCTATGCGGGTTTGGCGGGAAGCGTTGTAACTTGCATAGGGTCGATTCTGAGGGTGTTACACATATTATGATAGTTGTCATCATCCTCTTCTTCTTCGTTGTCTTCCATCACAACCCCTTTTTCTCCGTGCTTGGTCCAACAATTATAGCTGGGCATGAAACCGGATCGAAGCAGGTGGGCGTGAATGGTTCTGGTATTTGAGTAGTCTTTCTTGTTCTGACAGTGAACATACGGACAGCACATAAAACCATTGTGACCACGGTTTGCATTAGCCACAACGATGAAATTTTGGAGACCCATAATGTACCAGGAAGTGCGGCGGTCACCGTACATCCATTGTCATCTGCATTAATATGTAGTATATATCAAAAATTAATAGGGAGATGACCATTTATATATATAGTACATCAATGGCACATGAAAGGATAGTTGCCGACCTCGACCGAGAAGGAAAGAGCAACGAGAAAATTTATTTTGAGCTCTCAGGCATTTCACCGAACACCTCTTGTGCATATGAAAAAAACACAAACTAGCACTCTTCACACCCTCTTGCTAGGCTCCAAAATGAGATAGTGAAAAAATGGAAGAGTGGGGTGTGGGCTGACAGTTAAAGGGGCCTTTTTGCACGGCTACTCTGTTGATCCTCCTTTAACACCGGTTCGTAGAAGAACCGGTGTTAAAGCCCTTTTTCAGGATCAATAAAAAGCCTCGTTTCTACTAGTGCTAGTCAGTTGCTTTGATAGGCGACGTAGATGGAGATGTTTTTCTAAAATTGGATAACATATGACATAGACAGAATTATGAGGTAAATAAGTGTAACACATATGTGAGAAAGTCACGAATTTGAAAAGGTGTATTCCCTTCGTTCTAGAACAAATGGGGTTCCAAGATAGTGACACGGTTGCTAGCGTGCATCTTTGACTTTTTGTATGCAATTGTTAGTCAGAAAGTGTCTTTGGCTTCCAAGATCCAATCCTCTCTTCATTTTAAGAAATTAAAAATTCATATTGTTTCAAAACAAATCTGAATAAAATACTTAACATAGTCGATGGTGTATCCCACAAACATGCAATATTGCAACATGGAATTCTTTGTATTGTGGTCTACACAAAAATAACATAATTTGATAAAAAACCGGGTTATGAAAATATGCACTTTTGTCATTTTTATATAGTTCAGAATGAAAAGTATTTGAAATTGATATTCTGCACATTTGCGGAACACATCGTTAGCTATATCCGGACATTCTTTTTTTTTTAAATGGCAAAAATGATTATCGTTTTTTTTAAACAAGAGCACCGGAGTCGGGAGCCAAAAATCTCCACTAATGAGAAGCTTTAAAATTTTACGTCAGGTAAATACTTTGCTAGAAAATGTTACAAAGTTTTTTGTGGGTTCAATTCAACCTTCCGAGAAGAAGATTTTGACAAAATAACACATACTCTCTCCGTTTCAAAATAGATGTTTTAGATTTGTTAAAATTTAGATAAATCTAGACACTATTTAATATATAGATTCATCCAAATTTTGACAAATTTGAGACATCTATTTTGGAATGGAGGGAGTATTTGATTGCACTTTGACACAAATGATACACTTTGTGAGTTTGCGTACTAACTGGTAGGCGGCGTAGTAGACCCTATATGCCAATGTGTCATTTTGTCAAAGACAAACAAAGATGTATCATTTTATCAAATTCCTCTTTCAAGAAGCAAAGCCACGTATTTTTGTGAACAGGGTTAAATTCATATATAGATTATGTCGGAGAACTTATCCAGATGGCAGTACCGCTGAATTTATCGCAATCTCAAGCGTGCAGTAATATGTACTCCATTCGTTTCAAAATATAAGATGTTTTAGGTTTATAAAGCAAATGTATTTAGACTTGTTTTAGTACGTAAATTCACTCAACTTAGAAATGAATCTACACACTAAAAAGAGTCTAGAAAACCTAAAATATCTTACTCCGTATATTTTAAAACGGAGGGAGTACTAATAAAAGATAATTTTTGGAACAAAGTTGCATTAAATCTGTAATTAAGGATTATCTCTGGAAATAAAAGGTGCACTAAAACTGCAGTTAATGATAATCTCTAGAACAATAAAGTCCTGATGGGAAGTCAGAGCATAGAACTATCGTGTGGCCCCGGCGTGAACTAGACGTCTTGTCTCAACGACGGAAGTGGCCCCAGGCCGGGGCCCGGATCAATTATTTTCTGGTCTTGGACGGTGCAAAGAAAAAGGACGTCTCATAAAGATGGAATGGAAGAAGATGGTTTAGCCTTTCGGGCCTTTCGGCCGTTGCATCGTTGGTGGCCGTCACCGGCACGCTAGCTTCCACCGTACCTGCGTTCGGCACCAAATATATACGGGAACCCAACTGAATTTACCTCGAGCGAGATCGACGATGCATCATCACGTAATCGTAAGGGTGGAACTTTTGGCCGATGTGTTGTTCTTTTTTTTTTTTTGAATCAAGGAAGATTTACTCATTACTCATGGCTATTACAATCGTTCTTGTTCTTGTAGTAACTAAAAACTGTGGTATATAGTTTATTTTAGGGGTGAAGCTGGATGGAGCTCAAGCCTGGTGCTAAACAGCCTTAACGATGCCAATTATCTATATTTCTTATATTTTAGCCTTAAAAATTAGTACATGTTTTTTGCAATGCAGCCGTTGGGCCGGTGCTACGGCATCGGTAGCACCATGCCTGGATCCGCCTCTGGTTTATTTCATTCCAAAATTAGAACAGTGTACGGTGTCCAATTCTGGTCTCTAGCTTTTTTTTAACAGGAGTTATTTGACCTAGTATATATAGTTCTGGATTCTAAACACCAAAATCAGATAAGCTTGGCCGTAGCTTCAACATGTAACAGATTTATCTCTGCCGCTACGAAATGATGATGATGGTGATTTCATACACATAACAACAGTAGACATGCAACAAATTAAGGGGGGAAACCAGAAAGAATTTACTCCTAGTAGTAAAACTCACAAAGGAATAGAGAACAGGTAACATAAATTTCTTTAACATCTATTTTGAGACTGAGGGAGTACTAAAATCCGATGGTATAGCAATGCTATGGCAAAAACAAATTGTGATGATTTGAATAGTGAATAGTATGTTATTCAAAAGTGATATTTTTGATAGTGGATTGCTTTAGTAAAGTCAATCATCTTTTACAGAACACAAGCACTACAAGAGAGTAATTTAAAAGAAAAGAACAAATTGTACACACACTTGTGAGGTGTTCTTTTTTTGAACGGGAAAGGGCACGAAGGCCCTGGAAGCTGCTTAAATTATCCAAGCGAATGGGTACAATTACATTGAAGCCCCTAACATAAAGGGGTACTGAAGATAAGGGCACAAGATTAAAAAGAAAGACCCTAGCAAATAAATGGAAGCATAATCGTCCTCGCTCCTCCATGGATGAGAGATGTCGCCGTCCGAGTCAGTATGACCGAGGAAGCCACTTGGGCGGCGACTATGGAGCCCGCGAGCATTTAAAAGCTTACGCCATTCGCGGAAGAAGAAGCTCGGCTTCATCCGAGTGCAGCAATGGCCCTTGTGGCCATGGATAACGGCGGCGCCAAGTTGCCGTCGTTGAGAAAGATCTTGAACGGCCGCAGCTTCGGCGAGGTGTTGGAGAGCACACCTCACAACTTCCCTTGGAGTTCTGGGAGCAGGCCGGAGCAAAATACACCCAACCACCATCACGCCGCCACCATGACAACACGAACAAGACCGGGGAACCACCTCCGCGAGCTACAACAGAGCTCCAACGAACCAGCCCTCACCACAGGAGGGCAAGGGCAACTTCTTGTAGCAGAGGTCGCCGAGCAGCGTCACCACTCCTCCTCGCCGCCACGGTCGGCCATGAGCGGTGAAACCACACCACACTGGGGCTCCCGTCGTCCTTCCTCCTCGCCTCCACGACCGGCCAGGAAGGTCGAAGAAGCACCCCACATCTGCATCTCGAAGAAGCCCACGGCCACAAATTTAATCAAGGAGTCGGCGATCTTCCTCACCGTTGTCAACTACGGCCTCCGGAGGAACAGCAGGAGCAGGAACCACCCTAAACCGACCAGGATCTGGGCCGCAAGATCCGGTGGATTCCTCCCACTACAGGGCAAAGAGACCACACACAACCTACATCTACTCGATCTAAACCTAGCTACTACGCCGGCGCCTCTCCTTCGCCTCCTCCGACCGGCATCGACGTCGGAGAGGGCTCGGGATCGGCTCGGATCTGGCTGGGGGACTCTCAACTAGAGAAGCTAGGGAGAGGGGAGGGGGAAAAGTCATGTGAGGTGTTCCTGTTCATTGATTTTTCTGATGGAATACAGCTGTGATCGATCATTCATATCTCTATTTGAAGAGGAAGAAGTTCACCGAGTGTGCCACACTCCACTGTGGCTTTTGCAACAATCGATCATGTCTATGCTATTTCTATAATCTCACTATAAGGCCCGGGTCGAGAGACGGGACAAGAACACCATACTAATGTCGTAACTAGAGTATTCGCGAGAAGAAAATCGAAGACATCGCATGAAACCTTCACTGTAGGTGATCCGAGATCATGGAGTACCATGATGTTGATTTATTTATGATATAGCGAGATGAAAGTCTGTTTCGAGAAGAATGATCTATTATTTTAAGAAAAGCACGTGCACTTTCCATAATCAAACAACCCTCTAGTTCTTGCTAAAGATGACTCAGTTAGTTGCCAAAAATAGTGGCAAAAACAAAATGTTCAACTCTATTTTCTTAAGAAAGAGAGAAGGCCCAGATACACTTTGGGAGAGGCCATATACATCTGTCACTGGGCCCATAGCCGCCTATCTCGACCTCAGGAACTTCGAGCAGCTTCTACTAAAAAAAAATGAACTTGGAGCAGCCTCTCTTGCAGATAAGGCAAGCCTTTTGTTTCTGCCTGCACCGCGCATCCAACGGAACCTCGAGGCAACCAAAGAACGAGGTAAGAACTTCCTGGCTTCGATTCTTCTGTGCAGCGACGCAATGCCTGCGCCGCCTTCCTCCATGTCCCTGCTGAGCAGATGCTACCGCTGCTGCTCGTCATCGTCGTCGTCGTCGCCGGCGCCGGCGCCGAAGCAGCAAGCCGCGGACAGCAAGCATATCCGTAACAACTCATCGTCACCTCGCCTCTCCTCGCCGCCTTCGCACTTCCTGCCGCAACTGCTAGCTTAGCTAACTCCTCGCGTGCCGCGCGCAACAGTGCAGGCGGGGCGCGGCTGCAGCTGACCAGGAGGGCGCACGCGTTCTCCCTCCTCGCTGGCGCGGCGGCGGCGACGTTGCCGGTGGCGGGTCGCGCCAGGGCGGAGGAGGAGGGCGAGGGGGTCGTGGGCGCCATCAAGTCGCTGTTCGACCCGAACGAGGAGACCAAGGCCGGGAAGGTGCTCCCCAAGGCGTACCTGAAGGCGGCGAGGGAGGTGGTGCGGACGCTCCGTGAGTCGCTGGAGGAGGACGCCGCCGGCGACTCGGCCAAGTTCCGGCGGGGCGCCGACTCCGCCAAGGTGTCCATCAGGGAGTTCCTGGGCGGCTGGAGAGGCCAGCAGGCCGTCGCCAAAGAGGTACCTCTAGCTGCATTTCCGTTCTGAAGCCAATGCCGAGTCTTGTAGCTCAGCTACGAGTTTGACAGAAAATGCAGTTCGTTCTCTGTCAGTAGAGAAACTACTGCTGCAGAATTTACATGTACTAGGAATGTTGCGAGTGATTATACTGGGTGACTGAACCATTTATTTATTCAGCTGCCGCCTTAATTTTGAATGCAATGCAGGAGTCGTATGTTGCGCTGGAGAAGGCCATCAGATCATTGGCGGAGTTCTACTCCAAGGCAGGACCTTTCGGCTCGCTTCCAGGAGATGTCAAAACCAAGATCCTCGACGACCTCAATGTAGCCGAGGCCAATCTCTAACCTCTTTGCTTAGCCTTAGCTGCATTGTATATGTGTACCTATGAAGGTCCTTGGTGTTTTATCATCGGATATAACCGAGTTGAGAACACTATCATATGTGTCCCTGACATGTCACTTGGTACCATTTTCAAGTAATACTACCTACAAATTCCACCTCTACCTTCCATTCTCTCGAATATACCATCGGCAAAGTAGGGACATTGCATAAGGCGTTCCATTCCTTCCAAATTTCCCACCGAGACCAAGATGACCAGTGGGAGAGGCCACGGTGGTCTACCATTGCACCGCAGCAGCGGCGCCCCGAGAGAGGCTGGCTTTCTATCATAGTGCAGAAACTGCTACTTCCTCCGATTCATATTACTTGTCGTGAAAATGGATGTATCTAGACATGTTTTAGTGCTAGATACATCAATTTCTGCGACAAGTAATATGGATCGGAGGGAGTACCAGTTACACACAAGGACCAGAAGCTTGCCAACATTCCACAGCTGCACACGAATAGAAACCCTTCCAAATTTTCAGATTGGAAGCTAAATTCTGATTTAGTTGCAGCAGCATCACGGCTGTTATTAGTATTATCTTACAGACATGAGGTTCTGGTTGCAAAATGGACTGGAAAATGCAACGCTATTAACAAACAACGACTATTATCCACTAAGATTTGCGGCACCATTGGCCTTTGACTTTTAAGTAAAACCCCAAAACAAGTACACAAAATGAAGCTATCATCCCCACTCTACATGCTGACTTCTGAGGATACCACATAAAGTTAGATGGTCGGAGTCAACAACTTCTAATTCTGCACACTGCACAGGCTGGTCAACATGTCCTGTCCGAAACAACCAGGGTAGCTCTTCAAAAACACATCCTTTACTTTCTAGAAGCAGATGCATGGCAGGCTGGCTGAGTTAAAACAAAATAGTTACATGGTTTCCATGCAATGCCGGAGGCTGTCTCTTGACAGGGCAAAAGGATATGTAGCCAAGGCTCATCAATCTGCAATTAAGATTTAAAAATTTTGAGGCCCAAGTGACAATAGAGATCGTGGTACTCAAGTAACGATAGAGATCCTGGTACTCATGCATAGGTCTATCTCTATTCTAAGCACCACCAAAAAGTGTGTCCTAATCCTTAAGAAGGAAAACAGTATGGCACTGGGGTTACTATCTTTATAAAGAAAAGCCTATCCACACCACCTTCACTAACATAATAAAGAAGCTATGGTTATCCAATGATGTTATTTTAGACAGAGATATTAATATGTTATACTTCCTCCGTTGGAAATAAGTGTCGCAGATTTGTCTAGATAAGCATGTATCTACACACTAAAACGTGTCTAGATACAAGTGTTAAAGCTGTTTTAAGATTTCTTAGATATGACAAAGCTATTTTTACAATTCACAATTTGTTCCTCAGTAGCAGAAGTTCAATGTGTGTCTTCTGAAATTCTGATGTTTCACTTTAAGGTCTACACAAAAAAAAACACGAAAATGATTATTTTGAAACATTACCTTCGCAAGTGTCAGCATCTTTGCTACTGTTCAAGGAATCCATGACCTCCGAACCTTGGGTCAAAACATCTGCAATGAGCAAAGAGAATATATTCATTGACCACATCAGATGCTTTTCTGGATTCATCTCCAGAGAAACAGCGTCAACTGTATAAAATGGCCAGTCCCAATTGGATAAAGAACAGGGAAAATTTTGGAATATACATAAGAGACATGTTATCTGTGCTGACCTCCTTCAGAACCTGAGTGTTCCTGAGATGAAGACTTATTCAGCAGTGGCTTTTGAAGAAGACCTGTACCAGGAAAAACTAGCATGTTGAGCGACTTGACTTCTTGCTTGTGAGAAACTTCAAGTGGGCTAAATCCGAATTTAGATGTCCAGGTATCCACAAGTTCGTTAATAGCAGGAATGACCAACATCTCAACTTTGAGAGAACTGAGGATCTGAAATGTAAATAAGAAAAGGCATCAGGTACATACATCACTAGGTTGGAATTACCTACTGTGGTAATCAAGCAAAAAAAATCAAGTCAATTCATCTGTAACCTATTATAGAGAAGGTGCAAAGTATGCCAGGTATAGACTAATATAGTTGTACTACGATGGAATCTTTATATGCTTACACGCTATATCCATTTATATGTACCAAATTAAGAAAGTTGTTAAACATATTGCTTTGTAAAGAACAATTTTAGCATGCCACTGTTACTCGATACCATATTACAAAGACAGATTTCAGGTTGAGACCAAAATCTTGCATAAGTTCATAAATGGGGTTTGAGCAGTTCAGTTCTTCAGATTTACAAGCTACACTGAGACACACTTAAGAACTACGGAACTACATAAAACAATCTCAAACTGTCTTATATAAGCACAATGTAGAATATCTAGAAGGATCTGCGCCCCTGAGAGATACCATTTCAATTCCATCTAAAAGTCGACGGCACATCCCTTGGCGCCGGTACATATTACGTGTACCAATGAATGGCATCTCTGCTAACTTGGTCCCATGTATCCTGTTTCAGCACGAGACATAATAACAGTGAACTTACATTAGAATCCAGTAATTCAGCTGAAGAAAAAACTCAGCAGCAATCAGAGACTGCAGATGTAGTACTCCCTCCGTCCAGAAATGAGTGACTTGCATTTGTCTAGATTCGCATGTATATAGACGCGTTTTAGTGTATAGATACATGCGAGACAAACCCAAGTCACTTATTTCTGGACAGAGGGAGTATTAGTAAAGTCTATGACTTTCAAGTTTAGGTAACACTAGGCCAAGAAGAATGTACAAAAAGTATATAGCATAGGATATAACTAGACAAACAAGTACTATCAAGCTACAAAATTGCATTCGAAGGCTTTATGAAGTATGCAAGGCAGTTATAACTAAAATCTGACTTTCCAGCCACATGAAGCTAGTTTCTTTATTACAAAATACTGCCAACGTCATCAGTCTAAATGAGTACTTATGTGCAAACTGCTCAATGCTCACAGTAATGATCGAGCAAAGTGTCGCCTAGCAGTAATGCTAGATGATTGCACATAACTTGCTTTTGCCAAGTTTGAATTATTGTCAGCAACTTACGATTGAAACAAGAAACAAGACAAACTAGGTTAAGGATGTAAACTCAGCATAAAGTGAGGACATGCATCTCTGATATCTATGAATAGTGTATTCAGTTCATACAGAAACAGTCGCAGAACATGGCATGCACACAAGAGGAATAAGTAACTCACCTGACTGATGCTGCGCATACTATTTCATCTCCACGTTCCAAAATAAAGATATAGAATCCACGGAAATCGAGCCGGAGAAAATTTGACCTGCACACGGTCAAGAAATGAGACAACAATCAAACATCACTCAATGAGAAACACTACCAATTCAACTTGTTGGCACAATGCAACTGTTAGATAAGAAACCAGTGGCGATCAAATAAAAAAACACCCAAACCAATTACGCATGACATAAACTCAACACAAAGTAAGCCAGAGGGATCATACACGTGTACTAGATTCAAAGTACCCAAGCCATATATGCACCTACTTGAGCACTAGGAATTAGGTCCAACGGTCAGTCACTTTATAGAACTAGGAATAAGCAACTGCATTATCATGTATGGAATTGATCACATCGTACATTGCTCACTTTTCCTAGTTTGCTGTTTGGTGCATGTATATGGGTGCTTTTAATAATTAGGTCATATTTTGCTGTTTAACGCACACATTGCGCATATTTGGCATTATTCCCATACCTCTATATGCATCAATTTCTATTTTTTAAGAGCTACTCCCTCCGTTTCAAAATATAAGATGTTTTAGTTTTGTGAAGAAAATGTATCTAGACTTATTTTAGTGTGTAGGTTCACTCTGAAGCAATGTAGGTTCACTCATATTTAGAGTGGATCTACACACTAAAATAAGTCTAGATACATTTTCTTCACAAACCTAAAACATCTTATATTTTGAAACGGAGGGAGTATCAAACAAAAGGCGCCACATACCACACAAGTGCCAAGTAGTGGATGATCACTGCTTAGAAATTATCTACCGTCACTAGTTAAAATATTTGTTTGCACCATGCAATCAAAGCTGGCGAAAATAGTAGTTAAGGGGCGCATTAACTTCGATTCTACTACAATAACATAATATGAGATTCTCCCAAATACGGCCAAAAATAGAGCTGGCACGCCTATGTCAGGTCCAAACCTAAATGGATTACCAAAAGCTTCATAGCCATGCACTGATGGTGGTATATACATGCCCTAGTTAGTAATTAAACAGATCAGTACAAGCTACTTCATGTGTCATTAAGTTCTGAATGAACCGACCTGTACATATTACCCATAAAAACAAATAGACTATCATATGTCAGCGCTTTCCAAACATCAGTTTCATATTGCATGTTGTTCGAACGGAACATAAGGAAACACATAATGTAAGCTCAAAAACATCACAAAACTAAACCAATTGTCAGAAAAATCTCCATGATTAATTTTTTGTTAGGAAAAACAAGTACTGGGGGGGACCTCACCCCAACAGACCTGCATCTATCAAGAGTACCGAGATTAAAAAATGACCCAGTTATAAAAGATTAGCAAGTGGTAACTACAGCAACAATGGAAGGTAAACTCAATCCCACCCATCAAAACACGTGTAGAGGAAGGAGAGAAAGAGAGTGTGTGCAAAGAGTTACAAACTGAAAGCATATCAACAACATGGGAGGTCTACAAAGTACCCATGAGCATCTTTTGAGTACCATGAGTTTGTGGAAAGAGATGCCTACCCACAGTTGTACACAACATTACGTATCAAATTGATCCCAGTTCTTTGGTCAACAATAGGAAGAAAGCACTCATCCATCAGGGAGAGAGCAACTGCAATCTTGGAATTACACTCAACCCTTTCATCCAAACCAAGAACTGTTTCTGGCACATCTTCATGGATGCACTGAATAATCCTGCATGCAAATTCTGGTCCGAGATCCTTCTTGACCGCAAGAAGATTCTGCAATTCCTCAAACAGCTGCATCGCATAAAATTTATTTTAGAATGAGTAAATCAACCGTAAGGAACCCAGGGGAGCGATGAGGATTGGGGAGGGTAAACGATGTAACAATTGTCAAATATTGGTAAAGGGATACAAGAAACAGAAAAAATAAGCATTGGGAAACTTGCTGTTTTCGGGCCAAAGTGCTACAAAAATAGCAAGCATTGAACTGATCACATACTCCTCCATTATAGAATATATATGATACAGATATTATTTTGTTTGCTTTTCCCGGAACCCAAGGTGCATTATTAGTTTATATAATAGTATCACGGTATTTTTTTTTTTTGAAATGTAATACTATATGAAAGTACCTTTTGAAACAAAAAACTATAGTAACATTTCTATGCAGCATTTCCAAATACTTCTACATATATCTGCATAGGCATTTCAAAGTTTGACTACAGTACCGCGCACATTCTTAAACATCACATGTGATAGAATATAGGTAACTATTTCAAGGATGCTGGCATTCAAAGTTCTGTGTGCTTTTCAGATAGTAAACTGTCACCATATTGGGAAAATATAAAGAAAATGATTTTGGTAAATTTGCATATATTTACATGATATTGGTTGCTTATCAAGTACAGCTAGTTGGGCACACAACAGAATACCAAAATTAAAAAATAATAGCTAGTTGACAAGTCATGAAACATCAACTTGTTACACGCTAGTGGCACTTAACATGGCTGAAAATATAAAATGGCAATGCTACAATCGTGCTAATGTAATATGTCCAGAAGGGAAGTCATGAAAAGAGAGAGAATTAAAGTTGACAAGTATTACCAGCCTGCAACTTTGCTGGCAAAATTGATTTCCTGCCTGGCAGGGGACACCGGATAGGTTCTCAGTCCCAGGAGAGCAAGCTGGGTGATCTGCAAGCATGATTGAAAATGACAATATTATAGTAACATCAACCAAATCTGACAAAATAAGTTATCAAACACTTTGAAGTGCCAAAGAACCGCAAGAGGATATACACATACATTTCTCTTTGCATTGGGAACAAGAACATAATGAATCAACTTCAGCATTGTCAGGAGCATCATGATCCAAATGCTCCTGACAGAATTTACAGGAACAGTTTGCACAACGCCAATCATCAGTGGGAAGCTCCTGTCAATTGGATATTCATGCTAGTTAGAAAAGGCTGCAGGGATACGCTTATCAAGCTGTAGACAATAGAAGAAAAATATCAAGGTGTATGCTAGTCATTTTAGTATTTCCTAATCCAAGAATTGCAAAATTAATCAGACACATAAACAAGAATACAGATAGATCTGCTATACAATCTGTTGTATCACCACCTACTTGGTGGCTCGTAAAACCAAACCCTTCTTTGCAAAGAAACGCAATGTCATTGTGTTTTCCCGAGAAAAAAAAAAGAAACATCACACAGTTATTGCTCGGAGTAAAAATGGCATTAAGCCAACAGCCTGGCACAATAATTGCACGAAAAGCGGTTTTTGTTGCAAAGCATATGAAAATCATTTACTCTCTGTATATAAACACATACCTCGAGTTCTAGGCAACTCATGTGGAATGTTGAGGGGCATCCATCACAGCAGATCAAATTGCCTCCATCACCACAAATACCACATGTGTCATCATTGGGATCATCACCCTCAGTGCTAACAGGAAAGAAAGCCTGTCTTTCAGAATCAGACTGCTTGTCCCATGCACTAATGAGACAATGCAAAAGGTCATTGTCCAACCCATCAACAAGAATATTCCTGTATGGTTTGCTCACTTGGCCACCAGCATGAGCCACAAATTCATGTACTGCGAAGACATTGCTACAGCAGCTACAGTTTATTCCATCCCTGCTTATTAAACCCTCTAGCAAAACTTTTGAGCGGTTTTCATCCATACATTTCAGTCTAGTGTTGACAGAAAGAACATCCAGATCAATCAACCAGGAGAAAACTGTGCGTTTCCATTCATATGGAGCAAAACCATCGGTGCTGCTTCCACCCTTTGATCCACGAGCGAGTAGAGCACAACCACCTCGCTTTTTTCTTTCCTTTGAGATCTTCCTTTCCTTTGGCTTGCCCTTAGAATTTTTGAATTTCTTTCTTAACTTCTGAAGCTCATGTTTGGGCCTTCTCTTATTAACAACCACTCTTTTTAATTTTCCAAGGAGGTCCTCTGGTAATGAATGTATTTTGCCAGGGCTGCCTGGAGATTGTTTTGATAAGCTCTCGCTTGTAGCTCCATCCTTTTCCTCAGATTGCATACTTTGATATACTGCATATGCTTTTGTGACTGACCAGTAAGATCCTCTACCAGTAGGAGGTATATACACGGAGTCCAAATAATTTCTGCCATTCCTGGGCCTCAGGTCAATCTTCCATCCAGCATCCAAAAGTATAGCCTTTATCTGTTCACTTATTTTACGCTTTACATCGAAACGACTTGCTGTAACCTGCTCACCAGGGTTTCCAGATTTTGCACTGGAATCATTGTTTGCCTTTATATCGCCTCTGGGATAACTTACTTTGGGAGAGCCAGAAGAATGGTTTGATCTAGATCCAGGCTTTTCTTTATGAACAGAATCTTTCCCTTTCCGGCGGTCTTTTCTCGCGACAATGAATTCCTCAGATTCACTGGAATCCTCTTCTTTTAGAACATGAAGTCCAGGTTCTCTGCGCCCTCTACAATTTCTCTTGTTGGGTACAATGAGCTCCTCAGATTCACTGGAATCCTCTTCTTTTAGAACATGAAGTCCACGTTCTCTGCGCCCTCTACAATTTCTCTTGTTGGCTACAATGAGCTCCTCAGATTCACTAGAATCCTCTTCTTTTAGAAGTCCATGTTCTCTGCGCCCTCTACAATTTCTCTTGTGGGCAATATTGATGTCAGTTCCATCATCATCAGATTCACTATGTGAAATCTTGCTGGTTATATTAGAGGGGTTAACAGATTTGCTCAACTCAGCTGCTCGACTGTGACGCTGGCGTTGTGTCAAAACACCTTTCTTGTCTGAACCACAGTTCTCCTCTATAAGAGTCTCCCCAGAAGGCTTCTTTGATTGATCTAGCTCAGCGTGAGAAGACATATCTCTTGTCTTTTTCATTGATGGCGTCGCAACTGGTGACTCAGTGTGTGAAGACATATCTCCTGTCTTTTTTATCGATGGCATCGGAACTGGTGACTCTACACCAATTTTATCGAAAGCTGATTCTAGTAGCCTCTTCTTACTGGCAACAATCTTAGCACCAACTGATAATACTGATTTCCGCACAGCAGTCTTGTTTTCAGATCCAACTCCTTCAGAATCTGTAAGCTCGGTATCATTCTTTTCATTTATGGGCGAACTACAGACGTTCTGATCGACCAGAGAAACTGCGTCTTTTGTGGTTGCCTTGGCAATGCTGCCACTTCCCTTGAGCAGCTGTGGCTTCAAACTGGCCTTTGTCTCTGTTGTTGATGCCTTGTTTCTTGTGATTTTTTCAAGATCATCATTGCCAGTGCCATCAGTGTTTTTTCGAGCAGTAACCTTTCCATTCAGTGTGTGCTTCTTTGCGTTGGTGCTACGTTTAGCAAGGTCAGCATGATCAGATTTCAAGGATGCAGCATTGCTCACTTTCCTTGTATAATGATGAAGAACATCTTCCTTTTTCCCCTTGGTTTCCATGCTAGCCCCCTTTGCACTACTTTTGCCTGAGCTTCCAGCAACCTCTTTTTGTCTAACTGTAGATGACCTTGTAACTCTCCTCTCAAAATGAGCCTCCTCTTCACATTTCACCTCCTTTGTTTCACTTGTGTTCCTAGTTAATGACTTTCTCCTTATAAATACAATGTCACGAGTCGAAACCCCCTTGGTTTCATCTACAGGGCTAGCTAAGCCCTCTTTCTGGTCAGTGCAACCAGCTAATGCCATGTCGTTATCCGCCACGCATCTTCCATTCCCATTTAGAGAAGCCTCAGTGTCTTTACGTACATCACCATTGTGACAATACTTCTCAACTCCCTGATCGCCACTGTGGAGCACCACTCCCTCAGTATATGCAACCCCATCATCCTGCTGAACAGATTCTTGCCCGCTGCTAGGGTTGCTTCTGCTTAAACCAGTGCCCAGTTCATCGTCATTTGCTGTAGCTGATGGGTCTATGACCTCCCCCTGGCTGGCACCCTTGTTTTCCAGCAAGTCATCAGTATTTCCCCCACTTGCTCCAGCTCCCGACACATTCTGCTGCTCCTGACTTGCAGAGTCAGTTTTCTCATCTGCCTTCTCTCGCTTATCATCAGATGCAAAGTTGCTTCGTTGGTTGTCTAAGCCATTCCCTTCAGCAACTTCCATCGCGGCAACGCCAGAACTTTCCACATTATTCTCAGAACACTTAGCTGACACTTCTGTAGCATCATCCACTTTCACTCGAACCTCATCCATGTGATCATCACCATTACAAGCATCAACTGTCCTTACTCCGCTTCTTCCTTTCTCAGCAATAGCCTCACAGTCAGCCTTCTCCAAACTCCTGCCCTTGGTAACATCCGCAGCGGCTTCACCGTCCAGCTCAGCATCCACACGCAGCTTTATGGAATCCGACCTCAACACCCTCTTCGCCACACCGCCATTCTCAGGAGCCCTCTCGTCCTTCCTTTTCTTCCCCGTGAGAGTGGGTGCTCCAACGAGATCCTCACCACCGCCAGCAGAAGGTTTTGCCACCTCCAAGGAGGAATCCTTCTCCGCATCCTTTGTCAAGCCGTCTTCCATTCCTGGCATCGGGTTTTGACCCAAACCGTTATGGCCGACCTGCACAAGACCAGAAAATTCATCAAAATCACACTCCTTCCCATCCATAAAATTGTTGAGCTAGCCGCCTAGCACAGTCCACTCTAATTCCCAGTGAAGCTTAAACCTAGCTCCACATAATTGAGAACTTCGGAGCAATGCGATACGAGACACATGAAATGGTAAAACCTACTCTCCGGTAATCAGTACCCTGGAACTTAGTAGATAGCAAGCAAGGAAACTACTAAAACAGCACCGCAGAAGAAGAAAAAACCGCAATCCCTAGAAATCCGGAAAACGGAGCAACTCACCAGAACCCAGCGAGGAGGGGAGCATGCCCTGGATCAGCGAAATTGCGAGGAGATAGCTCTAGCCCTGCCACGGGAAGTCGAGATCGCCGGTCCCCACCGCCGCGGCCTCCCCCGGAGCAGGAGCGGGGAGCAGCGTTGCCGCCAAGCCCCTGACAGTTCCCCCCGGCTCCGGCTGCTCCTGCCCCCGATCCGGCCGCGGAGCGGTCTGGTACGGCGAGAATTCGCGGCGAGGGGGCGACGAATCTGGAACTTGTCGAGGGATTCGGGCGCCTCCGGGTGCCGAATTGGGATCCTGGCCGGGGTAGGGAGGGAGGGAGCGAGGAAGGAAGGACCGGAGGGAGGAGGGGGAGGGTGCTTGGTGCTGCTATAGCTTTTGGTTGGGTTTAATCTGATTCTTCTCTTTGTTTTTAAATCGGGGTTTGGGTTTTCAGGAGGAGTGGGGGCCTTCGGTTCCGCGTCGCGTCGCCTGTGCGGAGAGACCGAGAACGGGGGGAGAGAGGGGGCGTAGTACTAACCGGCGCGTGGGGCCCACTGGCAGCGGCCTAGGGCTCGGGGGTGGGGAGGTTGCGTGCTTCGCTCGGGAGGCCACCAACGGCAGGGAGAGGGCTGCGACATGTGACATGTGAGGAGTCACGAGTAGAAAAATCGGTGTGACCTGGTAGAATTTCATGGAGATCTTTTGGATGGTTGGAGGTGACGAACGGTGTTTTCGCCGCCTAACCGCGGCACTGTAGAAAAATCCTCCGTGATTTTCTGCTTTCAACTGTGCGTGGTTTGGGTTTTCTTTTTCAAACGTGGTTTTAGTTCAACGGCTAGAACAAAAGAAGCCCTATCAGTGATCACAATAACCAGCGGCAAGAACCTGGGTGGTCAGTTTGCTTACAGATCAGGACATTTATGCAAATATCTATAAATTCAGGGGGTTTTATGTAAAATTTGTGAGATCAATTGGCCCCACAGCTTACTTGTAGCTCCGGCCTACTGACAGTATCAATGTAGTATCATGTGCTACCTAACCTCCTCCTCTTACTATAAAATTTGTGAGGTCAATTGGCCCCATAGCTTACTTGTAGCTCCGGACTAGGGATGTAAACGGATCGGGTATTGCTATTACCATATCATTTACCATATTTTTTTTGCGGATTCGGATCGGAGCGGATAATAGCCGGATGCGGATTCGAATGCGGATTCGAATGCGGATTATATCGGATTGCGGATATGGATCGGATTCGGAGCGGACTCGGATCGGAAAAGGATAATTGAACAAATACACATAGAAAAATAAAAAATTATTTATTTTATGCAAAAAATGACAAGAAAACATGAAACACTAGATATCAGCAGTATAAAAGTGCAAGATTGGTAATAGCATAGTATAACATGCATGTATAGCTAGCCAATAAATTAATTAGATTGTCTAACTATTGTGGTTATGCTAAATATATCGGATTATCCTATTTGAATACCTCGGATAATCTGCATAAAATATCGTATTATAATTATCCGTCGGATATCATCAATACCATATCCGCTACCATATTTGTCGGATATCCGCTCAACAAATATCCGCATCCGCATCCATATCCGCCGGATATCTAAAAAGGCATACCATATCCTCAAAAACGGACGCGAATACGGATTCGGAGCGGAAATTATCCGTACAATTTACATCCCTACTCCGGACTACCGACAGTATCAATGTAGTATCATATGCTACCTAACCTTCTCCTCTTACTATTTCATTTAGTCATGTACAGACAATTAGAGTTTTGAAGGATAAAAGTACATACATCATTTTATGAATTTTTATGGTTGAAGTGCATGGTTGAGAAGAGTCTACCATCAAGTGTTACACAACAAAACCTCATTCAATTGTATTATCAACCTTAGAGCACACGTTCACATCACAATGTATTTATGACAAAAGTTTCTAAGACACATATAACGCGCGAACGTTCAACAATTTGGCTTGTGTTTCTCATGAGATAAAGCAGGGTACTATCTAATGTTTTGCATATTGACTTTTCAAAAACTAGAAAGGTGGTTTAGGTTTTGAAGATGAAAATTAAGTGGAAGTGTTGTCTTATGTTCTTTTGTCGTTTATGTGAGTAAAGTGTGTCGTTATATGTTAGTTAATAACAGCCTTACTTGATCATGTTGGATATTTCACTATATATTAATCTCAAACCCTAGTTTCAGGATGACTATGTATTTATGACAAAAAGTTTCTAAATTGGGTTGCTGGGACGCAGGAACCCATATATATATATAAATATTGCACTATTTTCTTTTTTAGCACATTGTATTTGAGCATGCTGGTTATGGGAAGGGTAGGCATTGTATTTATGTTCTTTTTGTGTTGATGTACATGGTTGAGTTTGAGTCAAGTGTGTAAGTGTACGTGTTATGTTGGCTGGTGCTTCTATTGAGCCCAGTTATTAATGGAATCATGAGTTCCATCTCAAAAAAAAGTGTGTAGGTGTAAGCAGGGGCGGAGCCAGAATTTATCATTGAGGGGGACAATTAGAGTGTATTAGTGTTATAAGTTTGATTAGGGGGAGGCTAAACTAGATAAAACATCATACAAATAGTACTTTGATGGATAGTTTTAGTTACAAAATCTAAATCATAGGGGGGCACTGCCCCTGCTCGCCCCTCCATGTCTCCGCCCCTGGGTGTAAGTTAGCTAGTAATAACCTCATGTAGTTGTTTTGGATATCTTGCCATATGTATACTAGCCTCAAACCCTAGCTTCACACGACCGACTAGTCACCACATAAAAATAATTATATCATGCTCAATGTGTGATACTATCATGAGAAGCCATGAGTTACTTGATACCTTAGAGGATTTAAGTGGTTAAGAAGGACCAACGCACAAAAATTCAGAAAACTACCAAACCGAGTACGCATCAAGATGAGTACATGTATTTATCTCTGCTCCAATAATATTGGATATTATTTTCCAACTTAAAAAAATAAAAGTGATATGGGTGTCGCCATAATATTTTTATTTTATAAGAATATTCTCATATGTAATGATTTGAACGAGGTGGTGAGATTGTGAACACCCACTCTCTCAACAAGGGACCTATGCCGACTTCTTTTTTTATTGACTGAATTCATGTGTTGAAGCCTGGTAATATATGCTTTATGAAGTGACACCTACATCACACTATAACACATATTTCTAAGTGTCCAAATCCATGTTTTACAAAACATTTTGTCAAATAGTGTGTCGTTTTTGTTAAACAAAATAGATACCACTTTATCCCTACTCAAAATTACTTCTTATAATCATGATTTCATAACCATTAGCAAACCATAGTATGTGAGATTTATTGTCAAAAGTCAATTTTGAAACTCAAACTCAATTTTTCCTAGTTGTACGCTTTTTAATGTGTCTCGGTCACCACAAGATGATGTTAATGTGAAGGCCTAACATGTTAGAGTTTTAAAGGATGAAAGTGCATACATCATTTTATGAAATTTTATGGTCGAAGTGCATGGTTGAGTAAAGAATACCACCGAGAGTTAGACAACAAAACCTAATTCAATTGTGTTATCAACCTTAGAGCCCAAGTTCACATGATAGTGTATTTATGAAAAAAGTTTCTAAGACGCCTAAAACACACGAAGCATTCAACAATTTGGCTTGTGTTCTCATGAGATAAAGTGAGACACTCAATGTTTTGCCTTTTACCTTTTCAAAAGCTACAAGGGTGATTATGTTTTGAAGATGAAAATTAAGTGGAATTGTTTTCTTCTGTTCCTTTCGTTGTTTATGTGAGTATAAAGTGTGTCGTGATATTTTACTTAATAACACCCTTACTTAATCATGTTGGATAGTATTTCACTATATGCTAACCACAACCCCTAGTTCCCGGATGATAGTGTATTTATGACAAAAGTTTTCAAACCGAGTTGCTAGAAGGTGCGAAACCATATATATACATGTTGCACTATTTTCTTCTTTAGAACATTATATTTGAGCATGCTGATTATGGGAAGGGTAAGCATTGTATTATGTCCTACTTGCGTTGGTGTACATGGTTGAGTTCCAATCAAGTGTGTAGGTGTAGGTTAGCTAGTAAGAACCTCGTGTAGTTCTTTTGGATATCTCACCATATGTATACTATCCTTAAATTAACCCTAGCTTCACATGATCGACTAGTTACCGCAAAAAAATTGTTATACCATGCTCAATGTGTGATACTATCATGAGAAGCCATGAGTTCTTACATGGTACCTTGGAAAATTTAAGTCATTAAGAAGGACCGGCGCACAGAAATCCTAAAAACTACCAAAATTAGTGCACGTCAAAATGAGTACGTGCATAACCTATGCTTCGTAATATTGGCATATCATTTTCGAACTTTAAAAAAATATAAGCTCTAGTTTGCTTTGGTTTTTGTTTTAAGTCAAAAGTTGTGTTGTTCTTGGAGCGTCTTAGTTTTTGTTTTGGTTTTTGTTTGCTTAGTTTGCTTAAAAATTTTGGTTGATCATAACACACTTTTTTTTGGAGAGAGACACACTATATTTTCATTGCCCAGAACACTCTAATTTACACTCTTATTGTTTTTGTGAGTGTTCTCTTTTGCTAGCACTGTGTTTAGTCTTAGTTTTCTTATGCTTTCTCCTTAGAACTTTTTAGTTCTTCTTTGTGGATTTGTGAGACAAGATCACTGATCTTTATTGATTATTATCTGTGTGAGTTGTTTCAAAGTTGATTGGTTGTGGCATCCCGCAAAACCACTACTAGAAAATCGCGTTGTTTTTGTGTATTGCATCATCATGACCGCATGCTCATGTCATCATGCCACATTGCATTGAGCATCGTCATCATCTTGCATCTGTTCGCAGAAAAATATTTTTGAAAAGCCTGGGTTTGTTTTCTAAACGCCCCGCCTTAATTCAAACGCAAAACCCGGGTCGCCGGAATACTTTGTTTTGTCTGCTATCGGTTTGCAAAAGCCCGGTTGGAAATAAATAAAATAGTTAAATATTTTTAGTGGGGCAGTCGAACGGGCCGATTCGACCCGAACGACCACCCCCAGAAATAAAACGGTCCGCCCAAACCCTTTTCCTACCCAGTCCTAATCTACCCAAACCCCCTCCACATCACCCCCTCCAATCCTCTCTCGACACCTCACCTCTCTCCCTCCTCCCCACCAATTATCTGCTGCCACCTCACCCCTCTCCCCACTCACCCAGCCCCAACCACACAGCACACACGGCACGCACGCACCCCACCCGCCGGACCCCACCGCCCCTGGGTCCCACCTGCAGGCCCGCAGCCCCCACTTTCCCCCACACCGACAACCACTCCTGAGCCCGCCTCGGGATCCCGACCCCCCACCTGGCGCGCCCCACCCAACCATGCCGCACGCTCCCTCTCTCTCCACCCCCACTGCCTCTCCTCACGCGACCCCGCTCCCTGGCCCCACCTCCCCGAACCCACCTGCTCTCACGCGCCCTCGCGCCCCACCGCCCACCAACCACCTCTCGCCTTGACCTCCCTCCCAGACGCTTGCCGCCGCTTGCCGGCCTCCGCCCCGACCTCTCCCGCCCTCTACCCCTCCCCGCTCGCTAACCACCCGCCTCGGTGGAGACGACCACGCCGCCTCGCCTCGCCCCGCCTCCCGCCTCGAGCTCCCCGCCTCAGACGCCCACCTCCGCCCTCGTCGTCCTGCGCCTTCCCTCCTCGCCTCCGAGGCTGCCGTCGACCTCAACCGCCGCCACCATTGCCGCGGGCTCAGCCATGGCCGGGCTCCCACCTCGCCCGCTTTCGCCCGCTGCTGCTCGCCTCGCTCCGGCCGCCGGCCGCCTCGGCTGTCGCTTCTGCCTCTTCCCCGCCCGCCCGCCATTCTCATCACGCTGCCGCTCACAGGCTTGGCCTTCATCGCCGCCTGGCTCTGCTTGTCGTCCGACTTGGTCGCCCTCCTCGCCCTGAACCTCGTCGTATCTGCCACGTGGGGCCGCCACTGGTTGCGCTTGAGCTCGCCGTGCCCCAGGTTGTCTCCAACCGATGATCTTCGGCCATCATGATGCTCCTCTGTTTACCGAGGCCGATGTGTACCGTGGCGCTGCCCAAGGACGAGTCACGCGATCGAGCCTATATGCCGGCAAAATCTCCAGTCCCCTTGGGAAAGCCAAGACCAAAACGAGACCCCGAAGGACCGCGCAAGACCACGGGCGCGAGACTCCAAGACCGTATCGAGCCGAAGGTGTCCGGATAATCCCCGACAAGACCTCCAACACGGAACATCAAGTACTCCGACAGGGAACCCTGAAGACCTCGGTGACGAGCCCCAAGTTCGCCTCCGATAATCAAGATAGTACCCCAAGATCTCCATCGTATGTGTCGAGCCCAACACCAAAGCGATGACAAGATCTACCGATGACCGAGAACCCTGACGCCAAGATCGCCACCGGTACGACAAGCACTTCGCCGTGGAGCGCCAAGTTCTCCCTCCCGGATGCCAAGACCGACGCGATGGAGCGGACCCGACAAGATCGACACCGAACCAAGTCCTCCTTCACGGACGTCGTTCCGCCGAGAATGAATTCGTCGAACCCCGAACCCTGAGCCCGGAACCTCGAACCCCGGAACCCCAAGATCTGCCGAACCCTAATGTGTGAACCCCTTCCCGAGACCCTATTTTATAATATAATACAACTTGTCGCATACTAATCATTCATCTCGCATGCATGTTTGTGTGGTTTGGGGGCTTATGCCGATTCACCTCATAATTAAATATGGGGCCCATATGCGGGCAAATCCAGTCTCATATCGGCCTCATTTAAACTTGTGTAGCGAACCGGTGATATATTCTGCCTTGTTAAACAACATTTAAATTGCGGGTTAGCTAAACAACATGAACCACCTAAATATTGACGGGACCCCGGTTCCACTTAATATTGACCTAATTGCATCGCACCTTTACCATGCCATACCTCATACATGCATCATGCCGATATTCTGCCGTTGTATTAAATATTGCATCCGGTGTTTATTCTAGTGTTTTGGTTCTTCGCGGATAAGGCCGTTGAGTGGATGCGAGTGTCGACCCGATCTTCGGATGAACCTTCGACAATGTTTTCAAAGAGCATCTCCCTTTCTACCTATCTTACTTTTATAGTATTTATTCCTCCTATTGATCTATTGCTATACGTGTTGCGATGCTCTAGTGTTTCAGACGTGATATCCCTTGCAGCCTTATATTGCCTTGGACACACCCTATTACTGTTGTTTGGTAGATAGTTGGACTTGGCGTCGTAGCTTGCTGGTCGCTGCGCTATGCGTGTCGTCAAGTGCCACGATTGTTGGTGTATTGCCGCAAGTTGATGTTGGAGATGATCATGGTTTTACTTATCGCTCACTTTAATTCTGTTTAACAACTAAAACTGAAGTAAGTAAGCAGAGGCATCGGTGGGTGATAGATAATATTTGGTTTCGATCGCCCACTTGTGTCCGTGGGACCCCGAGTACTTGATACTGTTCCTTGATTTATCGCGCTATCCACATCCGGAGGATTATGGGACCCCCGAGCTAGAGCTTGATTCATCTTATTTCTTGGGGCCACAAACTAGTTTGAGGTTTTATTTACTATCTGTACTTATGCCATGCTACTATCAGATTTACGATTGCGAGGAGCACACCTTGATCGTTAGGAATTGTGACCCGTTTACGCGGTATCGACAAGCCCAGTTTTGGGTTCCCAGTCGCTTACAGCCGGCCCCACAAACCTCGGGTCCGTCTCAAAGTCAGCTAACTTCTTTGCGGGTGTACTCCAAGGGGTGGCCCCCTGAAATATTTCTGAATCCTGTGATTGCTTTGTCGTGAAGGCCTCGTTGGGTTTTGATTTGGTTTTTCCGAGGTTGATCGAGTGTGTGTTGCTATTTGTGCACCCCGGCCGGGTAAAACTTTCTGAAAGCCGTGTCCGCGGTTATGGACGACTTGGAGCACAGTATCTCGATCATAGACAAGCATAACTAAAGTAGTGCTATAAATTTGACTTTATAATGACTAGTAATCAGCTTCACTATAATGGAATGGCTAAATAATACTGCCCACAATTGCTTGTTTGGAGTGTCGCTTGCGACCATTGTACCTGACTAGTAAGTATGGCAACTACAACGGAATGGCTAAATAAAAGTACCAACAACTGCTGGGTTTTGGGATACTTCATGCTAATTGTATCTGACTAGTAAGTGTTGCAACTATCACGGAATGGATAACTAAAAGTGCCCACAGCTTATTTTATCAGGATGATTATCTACACCTGACTAGTAATTGCTGCAACGATAACTGAATAAATAAAACTGCCAACCGTGTGCGTTCCTCGGTTGACTTCCTCGTTTGGTCTCGAGGGGGAAACGCCAGGATGGGTTTGTTTGATGGTAGTATCAGGTTGGTTCCGATTAGGTCTTTCTTACCCCTCTCTGATATCCGCCAGTTGTATCGAGTCTCTATAGGTTGTTTAGTGCATGTTGCATTGCCGCCATCCACCATACCTATGTAGGCGAGGACCCAATTCTAGCCTCGCTGTGTCTTGGCCTCGATCGACGCTCCTTTTTTTCCTTTGCCCTTTGTCGGCACCCCTTTTGTTTAAGCAGGTTTTGAGATCGACGCCGTTAGCAGGGTTACCCTTCCGGCTTGGCCTGGGCAGGGTTATGGACGCCATTGGTTATTCTTCAGGGCTCTTAGCCCCATTTGCATCTTGTCCGTAGTCGGACGCTGTATCTTTACAAGGTGATTTGGATCTTTGTACCGTATATCTGTATTTTTTGACTCATGGAGTCGTGTTGTATATATATATCTGTTCTGTGGGTCCCATCGAGGACTGTTGTGTAATGTTATTACTTCATTATCCACCCGCACGAAAGTGCCTGGTGGGCACCTTTGAATCGTTTCTATGCGGGTTTGGCGGGTTTCGCTAAGACTTGCATAGGTCCGATTCTGAGGGTGTTACATTGGTGTTGGAAAAGAGTAGGAAGTTTCATGCTTATAGTGGTACAAAGGGAGCTCATTTTGATTGTGGTTTAGACTTTATCATGTCATGCTAGATGTTGTTTTGACCTTATGCTTAGTGATTATTGTTGTAGCATAACTTTTTCCAAACAATTAAAATTGCTTAATGTGCCTTAAAATAATCATGCGTTGTTTTAGCATACAAAAGCATAATATTGTGGTATTCTCCTTTGATGTTTTGTTTGGGTTAACTTGGCGCATGCTCACACCATGTTATGAATATGAACAGGTCACCATAGCCTCTATGACCATTTAGTACTTGACTTGTAGTACCACTTTATGCTTTGATTAGTAATGTTTTGTCGCTCTGCATGATTATGGCCATTATTGCTCTCATAGTTGGTCCCTCTCAGTCTTTTGCTAGCCTCCACTTGTATTGAGTAAGCTCTACTCATGCATCCAACTCCTAGAAACCAAGTTATTCCAAAGTGTCCACTATAAATTCTTATGCATGGTGTGTTACACCATTCCAAGTATATTCTTGTTTTATCTATCTTCCAAAAGTTATTTTGTTATGTGAAAACTTAGTGATTAAAGCTCTCACAAACTTGATGACACACTTTATTTTTCTTGCCCCTAATAAACTTGAACCATTGTGTCATCTATGCTGTATATGCTTGCACTTATACGTTGGAATTAGCAGAACCGTGCTGTCATAGGGAGCGCTTTCAACATTGCACTTGTACTTTATACACAGTTTATATCATGCTCTTTTGTCTATGGATGTCGTCGGTGTAAAATAAAATGGGAGCTTGTAAGTCCATGGAGTTATGTATGTGTGTTAGAGAAACGCCTGGGCCGCTAGCCTAGCCATGCATAATCATGGTGAAAACTTGCAGCATCACCATAATGACATCTATGAAGCTTTCTTCTTATAAAAAAAGACATATTGAAAAGAGGAAAGAGAAAAAACACCATTTTCCCATGGTAAATAAGAAGATTATTGAGATACTCATTGTCTGCTTGCCTTGTCATTTTGATTATGGGATAGCTCCTGTATCATGTGCAAGGGGCACCCCGTTGGCGGTTCTCTATGATACACATGTACTTACTATGACAAGAACTTACAAGTGACTAAAGTTGAGTAGCATGAGGAGCGGCCCTCGTATTTAAGGGACATGAGATTGCCAACTTATATTTTGTAAAAGCACATACTCCATATTTTATTCACTTTAACCTTAATCACTTCAAGATGCTTATGATAGGGGCAATGAGAGCTAAAAGCTAACAAGTACCATAATTTTTGGAAGCTCTTTTTGAAACTTGAAATCCATGCTTTCCTTTATGAAGGGCCTTTTTTCCACTATTATATTGAGTCTCCATCTTCTACCCTTAGGCACCAGTTAAAAGAGCATAGTTGCCATTTTTAGTTCTACATGCATTGTTCCAAAACTTATTGATTGATGCATATTGTTGATATTACTTGTTCTTGTGCTATTTGTATCTAGTCACTCTTATGAACTTTGAAGGTGTGATATGCATCTATTTGCTACTTCATGAGGGACAAGTTGAATGCCACTATGCTATGTTTTCTATATGTGAAACAAACAAACGTCTTTCAATGCATTGTCATTCATGATCTTTGTTTATAACCTTTCTTGTTGCATGTATAGTTACTTTGTCTTACTGTTACAACTCCATCTTTCATGCTTATGTTTAGAGTTATTTGATCCCAGCTTTCAATGCTTGCGAATGGTTTGATCTTGATTTTGATAGTGCATATCACCTCAAAAATTATTCTTTTTATCACTTACCTACTTGAGGACGAGCAGGAGTTAAGCTTGGGGATGCTTGATATGTCGTAAACGTATCTATAATTTTTGATGTTCCATGCTTGTTTAGTATCTACTTTGATTTGCTTTGTCTTCACTTTGAGGTATTTTTATATGTTTTCTGATACTAACCTATTAACAAGATGCCACAGTGCCAATTGCCTGTTTTCTTCTGTTTTTTGTTCCAAAAAAGGCAGAAAATCAATATTCTCGGAATTGGACGGGACAAAAGCCAAAGTCATTATTTTCCCGAAGCAACACGAAACGACGAAGCAGAGACGGAGTAGGTCACCAGGGTGGCCACACCCCCCAGGCGCCGGACAGCCCTAGTGGCGCCTACAGAGGGTGTGGGCCCCCTAGCCCTCCATCGACCTTGCCTCCTTCGCCTATAAGAAGCCCCTGGGGAGAAAACCCTAGATCATCCATCATACTTCCAAAAAAACCGCTGCGCTGCCGCCACCGAAGGGGGGGATTCGGGGGACAGAAAGCCTCTGTTCTGGCACCCTGCCAGGACGGGGAAGTGCCCCTGGAGCCATCCCCATCTGACGAGGTTTAATCTCGACAATGCCCATTGTTATGAGCTTGGGTTTTGGAGAAGATGGGGATGCTGGAGATCGCGGAACGATTATCAAACCAGCAACACGGGGACACGAGGTTTACCCAGGTTCAGGCCCCCGGAGGGAAAACCCTACTCCTGCTTGTCTGCTCTTGATTACGGCGGAACCGAAAGTTACAGGGGTTCGTGTTGGAGATATGCCCAAGAGGCAATAATAAAGTAGGTTATTATCATATCTTCACACTTATGATAAATGTTTACATACCATGCTATAATTGTATTGATCGGAAACATTAATACTTGTGTGATTTGTAAACTAAAATAAGAGTCCCTAGTAAAGCCTCTTGTTAAACTAGCTTGTTGGTTAATATATGATCATGGTTTCCTGATCATGAACATAGAGATGTTATTAACAACAGGATCATATCATTAGGAGAATGATGTGATGGACATACTCCTATAGATAAGCGTAGCATAAAGATCAAGTCATTTCAATAGTTCAATTGCTATATGCTTTCTGATACATAGTAACCTAATTCCTTGACACCATGATATCATGCATATCACCTTTTCCGGATGGATGCTTTGATGTCATCAAACACCACACCGTAACAGGGTGGCTATAAAGATGGCATTGAGTGTTCAGAAAGTATTGGTTGAAACACATGGATCAAGAGTGGGATTTGTCCATCCATATGACGGATAGATATACTCTGGGCCCTCTCGGTGAAATGTCATCCAATTAGCTTGCAAGCATGTGACTGGCTCACAAGGGATCACATATCACGGGAACAAGAAAAGAGTACTTATCGGTAACGAGGTTGAACTAGGTATGCAGAGATACCGACGATCATAACCTCGGATAAGTAAACTATCGTGAGACAAAGGGAAATTGGTATCGTATGTAAGTGGTTCATTCGATCGCAAAGTAATCGTAGAAATATGTGGGAGCCATATGAATTTCAAGATTCCTCTATTGGTTATTGTTCGGAGAAGTGTCTCGATCATGTCCGCATAATTCACGAACCGTAGGGAGACACACTTAAGGATTCGACGTTGTTTGAGTAGTTATGGTATTATGAGAAAGAGACCGAATGTTGTTCGGAGTCTCGGATGGGATCCGGGATATCACGAGGTGATCCGGAATGGTCCGGATAATAAGATTCATATAAGGAAAGTCCCGTTTCGGAGTTCGGGAATGATTCCGGTGTTTTCATTGGGAATGTTCTAGAAGGTTCCGGATTGTCCGGCACTCCGGGGGGGAGGGTACTTGAATATGTCATTACATATTGAATGATTGCATCATGTACCGAGTGTTCTTGCTGTTCCAAAACTGAAAAGTCAAACTGCCAGTTTGAAAGTCAAACGGCTAAAACAGGAAACTGTGGAAAACAAGAAACTGTGGGAAACAGGAAACTGTGGGAAACAAGCAAGAGGTGGTTGGAACCGACTTGGGGGAGGAGTCCCTCCAAGCCGGCGCGCCAACCAAGGCCGACTTGGGGAGTGACTCCCCTCCCCTTGGCTGCCCCTCCCACCTATAAAAGGAGGGGCAGGGACTCCTCCTCTAGACACACAAGTTCCTATCCTCTAATCTCCGGTTTAGAGCCGTTTTGGTTTAGAGCTTCTAATTGCTCTAGCCTTCGGTTTAGAGCCTTCTAATTGGTGTGTCTAATCTCTAGGCCACTAATATCTCTCTCTCATACTCCACCATACTCTCTCCGGCTTAAGGCGAAGCCCTGCGGGATCTCCCCTCTACTTCCTGCATACACTGCCAGAATCGCGAGAGAGTGCTACAACCTCCGCCTCTTTGGAACAAGGGAGAGGAAGGTATTCGTCGAATCGAACGTGTGACCGATCGGAAGCGCCGTTAACGCAGCGCCGGAAGGATCGTCTCACGCGATCTTGAGATCGGAAAGAGTACGACTACATCATCCACGAGAATCTGCTCGTTAACCGCTTTGGAATCTTCGAGGGTAAGTTATTCCATCGACTCGCTACAATCTAGTAGATAGATCTTGTCTTGTTTGTTTGTATGCGATAGAAAATTTTGTTTTCCATGCTACGAACCCCTACAAGGGTATCGAGCCGTGTCTATATATAGATCATTGCACGAGTAGAACACAATGGTCATTGTGGGCGTTGATGCTTTTATTGTCGATTGCTTCTTGTGTACTTTGCATCTTGCGGTATGTTGAGATGAAGGCCCGGGGCTAACCTTACATGACATCGTTCATGAGACTTGCTCCACGCTTGACATGCAACTTGTATTGCATAAGTGGCTTTATGGTGCGTGTTTCTCCTAGCATAGTTAAGATCCAATTTACAACGGGTGATTAACAATACTAGTATCAATGTTGTGGTTCTTGTTCGTAAGTTAGAACGACACTTATTGAAAGCCCCAAACCACGTAAAATATGCAAAGAAAGTAGAGGCGTCTAACTTTGTTTTGCAGGGGTGTGCTGTGATGTGATATGGCCATGATTGTGATTATATATGATGTATGCAATGTTCCTTATTGTAAGTTGGCAACCGGCAGGAGCCATATGGTTGTCTTTAATTTATGTTAAGACCCGCGTGTCTATTCAAATTAGTTGTAATAGTTGAAGCCGGTGGACGACAACCATGGAGAAGCGTCATTGACCTTGATGCAATGCCGATGATGATGGAGATCATGTTCGTGCTTGAAGATGGAGATCGGAAGCACAAAGAAGAAAGGCCATATCATATCACATATTATTGAATTGCATGTGATGTTAATCCTTTATGCATCTTGTATTGCTTAGTAGACGACGGTAGCATTATAAGATGATCCCTCATGCACATGAATTTCAAGTCATAAAGTGTTCACCCTTAGTTAGCACCGTTGCTAAAGCTTGTTGTTTCGAAGCACCACGTGATGATCGGGTGTGTTAGATTCCGCAAGTGTATACAACATGAGCAAGCCAGATTTGCTCATGCGGAAACTAAGGTTTAATCTTGACGAGCCTAGCATGTACAGACATGGTCTCGGAGCACGGATCACCGAAAGGTAAAGCATGAATCATATAGTAGATATGATGAACATGTCGATTGTTCGCCATTGAAACTATATCAACTCTCGTGATGATCGGTGTGTTAGATTCTACAAGTGTATACAACGTGAGCAAGCCAGATTTGCTCATGCAGAAACTAAGGTTTGATCTTGACGAGCCTAGCATGTACAGACATGGCCTCAGGAACACGGATTACCGAAAGGTAGAGCATGAGTCATATAGTAGATATGATGAACATGTTGATTGTTCGCGATTGAAGCTATATCAACTCTCGTGATGATCGGTTTTGATGTGGTGGATTTGGTTCGTGTGATCACTAAAACAATGTGAGGGATATTGTTTTGAGTGGGAGTTCACCTAGATTAATTTAATTATTAATTAGAACTCAATTTATCATAAACTAAATCAAAGTGAAATTGCATAGTTGTTGTAGTCATTGGCATCCGTTTACCACCTTGCGCTTAGTTATAATTGAGATAATAGAACTATAGAATTCTGGTTAGTTACTTTACTTAACCGGTATCGTATTGTTTTGAAGTGTTAATCTAAAGTTTAAAAGTCCTATTGCAAACTTTCAGTAAGTTCCGGTTACTCCATGAAGTTTAATAATTAGTATTAAATCAAGAGTAACAATTCCAAGTGTTAGTATCATGTTTGTTTCCATGATTCTTGATATTCAAAGGATTGTCTTAATATCAAGGTTATCTAGGATCTGAAAGAGTTGTTTCAGAAACCATGATGTGTGGAAGATATTGTGATATCTAAAACGAAGTTTTGGTTGCAACATGATAGAGTATAATATGGCTAAAGTCATGTTCTCATATTTTATGAGAATTTGCAAAAGGTTGGAGACACTTGTTGTCCTAATCCTCCAAAAGGTTTTGGATAGCAACATTATACTCATAATTCATCGTTATAAGCTAACAGTAGCTTGATCATGGACGATTCCATGATAAGGGTGAATATTTGATGTAGGTAAAATATTTACTACACCAAGAGATTACTAAAGAAAGGAATTTGAAAGAACACCAAACATTTGATGATGGTGATCTACTTCAAAGTGCAAGTCCAAAGACATTGGTATTTAACTATACACGCTTTGGACTATGTGTCATATGAATGACTCCACTAATTGATGTTGATAGATTCTTTCAAACAGAAAAGGAAATACTGAAAGAGAATCTCATAAGTATATGGCAGAAAAGAAAAGACTAGAATTGTTCAGTTTAAGTATATAGATGATACACATGTTATGGCTATATTCTTTGCTTATTAAACAATGTGGTTCTTAAGTATTTGATACTGAATTTGTTGGTGTGAATCGTCATACGAAACAACACAATTCATGAACTACAATGGCCTAAGTAACTAGCAAAAGAATATGTGATGATGTTCATCGAGAACAAAATAAAGGGTTATTGTGTTGCTCGTTAAACATCAAAGCTTGCCTTCAAAGATTTGTTTTATCAGGTATTATGAGAACAAAAGGGTTGTTCAAATAATTGCCGTAATCCATAAAAGATGGATTCGCAAATCTCGTTGGAGACATCACATCCATAAAACTAGTGCTAAAGATGTCGAAAGACAAATTGATTGAAAGATCACTTAGGAAGTGACATCGCCGTTTAAATTATACTGAAAAGAAAACATGAAGAAACTCCATGTGGATGGAATTTTGGAGTCTTTTTGATTTTTGATCAAATGACACTTGTGAAACTTTCCTAGAGATAATTAAAACTTCGTTCATAGGCCAAAAGGGAACGAATGACTAGCTTATTGGAACTTGTACATATTGTTGTACGAAATCCATTATGTGTAGTCAAAAGCGATGGATTTCAACTTCATATGCTTTCTCCGAAAATTTGAGTGAATATATGAATATTTACTTAATAAGGATAAAGTATGAAACACTTGAAAAGTTCAAAGACTTTCAAGATGAAGTGCAAAATCATTGTAACAAGAATATGAATAGTTTATGATAAGATCATAAAGGAAAATATTTAAGTTACAAGTTTAGCATAATACCTAAGATTTAAGGAATCGTTCCGTGGATTTGCATTTCCGAAACACCATAAGAGTATGGAACGTTCGAGATATGTAATTAAACCTTGTTTGACATGGTCATAAAACTGCCATTATATTTTAAAGATTAAAAGCTTTAGAGATTACCGTTTTTCCACTGAAAAGAGCTCCATAATAATCCGTTGAAATGACACCATATAAAGTTATGGTTTGGGATAAAACCCAAGTTGTCCTTTCTTAAACATTGGTATGCTTTGCATAAGAAAGATGTTTGCAACCAAAGTCGGATGAACCTGTCTTTTTATGTTATTTTGAATAACTGTTAAGTATTCCTCCATAACACCAGAGACAAAAGTGTTTGTTGCTTAGAACGTCAAGTTTCTTTGGGAAGGAATTTTTCGTGAAAAGTTAAGTGGGAGGACAATAGAACTTTGATAAGGTTAAAAGAACCTTAGCTATATGTGCAGAGTTGCGCAGCACCGAAAAGTGTTCCGCTATCATTTTGGGGTTATGCATTAGAAACAGCTGCATTCACTTTAAATAGGGCACCGTCTAAATCCGTTGAAACGACACCGTATGAATTATGGTTTGGGAAGAAACCTAAATTGTCGTTCCTTAAAATTTGGGGATGCGAAGCCTATGTAAAGAAGTTACTGACGACAAGCTTGAACCCAAAGCGGAAAATGCGTCTTCATAGGATACAAGGAAACTATTGGGTATACCTTCTATCATAGATCCAAGGCAAAACATTCGTTTCAAGAATGGATCCTTTCTAGAGAAGGAATTTCTCTCGAAAGAAGTGACTGGAAGGAAAGTAGAACTCGACGAGGTTGTCGAACCTTCTCTCGAATTGCGAGTAGCGCAAGACCGGAAGAAGTTCTGTGGTGCTGCACCAATAAGAGAGGAAGCTAATGATGATGATCATGAAACTTGGTTGAAGTTGCTCTGAGCCTCGGAGGTCAACGAACTCGTACCACCAGATTGGTATGATTCCGTTATGAATGTCATGGTGGTGGACAACACCGATGACCCCGAGACATATGAGGAAGCGATGATGAGCCCAGATTCCAATAAATGGCAAGAAGCCATGAAATCCGAGATTGGATCCATGTACGAAAACCAAGTATGGACTTTGGTGGACTTACGGATGGCGGGAAGGTGTCGAGAACAAATGGATTTTCAAGAAGAAAGCAGATCTTGATGGTAATGTTATCATCTATAAAGCTCGACTTGTCGCAAAAGGGTTTCGACAAATTCAAGGAGTTGACTACGATGAGACTTTCTCACCAGTAGCGAAGCTAAAGTCTGTGAGGATTATGTTAGCAATCGCTGCATATTATGATTATGAGATATGGCGATGGATGTCAAAACATTCCTCAATGGAGACATTGATGAGGAGTTGTATATGATGCAACCCAAAGGTTTTGTCGATCCTAAAGATGCTAACAAGGTATGCAAACTTCAACGGTCCATCTATGGATTGAAGCAGGCATCCCGAAGTTGGAATCAACGTTTGATAAGGTAATCAAAGTTTTGGTTTTATACAAACTTATGGAGAAGCTTGTATTTACAAGAAAGTGAGTGGGAGCTCAGAGAATTCTTAATCTGTATGTGGATGACATATTGTTGATTGGGAATGATGTAGACCTTCTTAATAGTGTCAAGGAATATTTGAATAATAGTTTTTCAATGAAGGATCTTGGCGAAGCGACTTACATATTAGGCATAAAGATTTATAGAGATAGATCAAACGCCAAATATCATTGTCACAGAGTACATATTTGGACAAAGTTCTAAAGAGATTTGGAATGGAAGAAAGCAAGAAAGGGTTCTTGCCCATGTTGCCCAATCGACCTTGAGTAAAACTCAAAGTACGACATCGGCGAAGATAGAGAAAGGATGAGTAAGACTCCTATGCCTCACCCATAGGATCTCTAATGTATGCCATGCTATGTACTAGACCCGACATTGCATATGCCGTTAGTTTAACTAGCAGATATCAAAGTGATCCAGTGGATCATTGACAATGATCAAAAACATCCTTAAGTACTTGAGAAGAACTAAGGATATGGTTCTTTCTTATGGAGGTGATGAACAACTCGTTGTTAATGGTTACACCGATGCTAGTTGGAACACGATCCGGATGATTCTAAATCACAATCCGGATACGTATTTATTTTGAATGGTGCAGCGATTAGCTGGAGGAGTGCAAAACAAAGCGTTGTGGCGAGATCTTCAAGCGAATCGGAATACATGGTCGCCGGAGGCTTCACAAGAAGCGATATGGATGAAAGAGTTCATTACAGGCTGGGTGTGGTTCCAAGCGCTGGACCCAATGTCTATCTCTGTGATAACATGGGCGCCATAGCCAATGCGCAAGAACCAAGGTCACACAAGAAGTCAAGCATATCAAGCTGCGTTTTCACGCTATTCGAGAACATATCCGGGATGGGGATATAAAGATTTGCAAAGTACACACAGATCCGAATGTGGCGGATCCATTGACTAAACCTCTCCGAGGGCAAAACATGACCAACACCAAACGCCATGGGTGTTCGGTATATTACCATGTAATCTAGATTAGATGACTCTAGTGCAAGTGGGAGACTGTTGGAGATATGCCCTAGAGGCAATAATAAATGTAGTTATTATTATATCTTTGTGTTTATGATAAATGTTTACATTCATGCTATAATAGTATTAACAAGGAAACCATTAATACTTGTGTGATTTGTAAACTTAATTTGAAGTCCCTAGTATAGCCTCTATACTTCACTAGCTTGTTGGTTGATTAATGATTGTGGTTTCCTATCATGAACATTGAGATGTTATCAACAACAAGATCATATCGTTAGGAGAATGATATGGTGGACATACTCCTATAGATAAGCGTAGCATAAAGATCAAGTCATTTCAATAGTTCAATTGCTATATGCTTTACGATACATAGTAACCTAATTCCTTCGACCATGAGATCATGCATATCACCTTTACCGGATGGATGCTTTGATGACATCAAACACCACACCGTAATCGGGTGGCTATAAAGGTGGCATTAAGTGTTCGGAAAGTATTGGTTGAAACACATGGATCAAGAGTGGGATTTGTCCATCCACATGACGGATAGATATACTGGGCCCTCTCGGTGGAATGTCATCCAATTGGCTTGCAAGCATGTGACTTGGTCACAAGGGATCACATATCACAGAACGAGAAAAGAGTACTTATCGGTAACGAGGTTGAACTAGGTATGCGAGATACCGACGATCATAACCTCGTATAAGTAACATATCGTGAGACAAAGGGAAATTGGTATCGTATGTAAGTGGTTCATTCGATCGCAAAGTAATCGTAGAAATATGTGGAGCCATATGAATTTCCAGATTCCTCTATTGGTTATTGTTCGAGAAGTGTCTCGATCATGTCCGCATAATTCACGAACCGTAGGGAGACACACTGAAGGATTCGACGTGGTTTGAGTAGTTATGGTATTATGAGAAAGAGACCGAATGTTGTTCGGAGTCTCGGATGGGATCCGGGATATCACGAGGTGATCCGGAATGGTCCGGAGAATAAGATTCATATAAGGAAAGTCCCATTTCGGAGTTCGGAATGATTAGGTGTTTTCATCGGAATGTTCTAGAAGGTTCGGATTGTCCCAAGACTCGGGGGGAGGGGTACATGAATGTGTCATTACTTATTGGAATGATTGCATCATGTACTAAGTGTTATTGCTGTCCCAAATAAAGGATTAAATTGAATCCTAAAAGAAAAGTCAAATGTCCATTTGAAAGTCAAACCGCCAAAACAAGAAACTGTGGAAACAAGCAAGAGGAGTTGGAACCAACTTTGGAGGAGGAGTTGGACTCCTCCAGCCGCGCCAGCCCTAGGCGAGTTGGGGAGGGACTCCTCCTCCCTGGCGGCCAAGACCCCTCCCATAAAAGGAGGCGGGGCTCCCTAGAGACACACAAGTTTCACCTCTAGATCTCCGGTTTAGAGCCGTTTTGGTTTAGAGCTTCTAATTGCTTTAGCCAGCGGTTTAGAGCCTTCTAATTGATTTAGAGCCTTCTAATTGGTGTGTCTAGTTACTAGACCACTAATAGCCTCTCTCATAAGCTCCACCATACTGCACCGCTTAAGGCGAAGCCTCATGATTTCCTCTACTTGGGTACACGCCTTAGGAATCGCGAGGAGAGTGCTACAACCTCCGTCACTTTGGAACAAGGGAGAGGAAGGTCTTCGTCGAGTAACGAACGTGTGACCGATCGCGAGCGCTGCAGGAACGTGGCCTGGAAGGATCGTCACACGATCTTGAGATCGGAAGAGTACGACTACATCACCCACGAATCCGCCTCGTTAAACGCTTTGGAATCTTCGAGGGTAAGTTATACCATCGACTCATTGCTACAATCTAGTATATAGATCTTGGCTTGTTTGTTTGTATGCGATAGAAAATTTTTGTTTTCCATGCTACGAACCCCTACAGTGGTATCAGAGCCGTGTCTATATGTAGATCTGTTACGAGTAGAACACAATGGTCATTGTGGGCGTTGATGCTTTTATTGTAGATTGCTTTTGTGTACTTTGCATCTTGCGGTATGTTGGGATGAAGGCGGGCTAACCTTACATGACATCGTTCATGAGACTTGCTCCACGCTTGACATGCAACTTGTATTGCATAAGTGGCTTTATGGTGCTGTTTCTCCTAGCATAGTTAAGATTCAATTTACAACGGGTGATCAACAATGCTAGTATCAATGTTGTGGTTCTTGTTCGTAAGTTAGAACGACACTTATTGAAAGCCCCAAACAACGTAAAATATGCAAACAAAGTAGAGGCCTAACTTTGTTTTGCAGGGTGCGATGATGTGATATGGCCATGATTGTGATTATATTTGATGTATGCAATGTTCCTTATTGTAAGTCGGCAGGAGCCATATGGTTGTCTTTAATTTATGTTAAGACCCGCGTGTCTATTCAAAGTAGTTGTAATAGTTGAAACCGGTGGACGACAACCATGGAGAAGCGTCATTGACCTTGATGCAATGCCGGTGATGATGGAGATCATGTTCGTGCTTGAAGATGGAGATCGAAGGCACAAAGAAGAAAGGCCATATCATATCACATATATATTGAATTGCATGTGATGTTAATCCTTTATGCATCTTGTATTGCTTAGTAGACGACGGTAGCATTATAAGATGATCCCTCATGCACATCAATTTCAAATCATAAAGTGTTCACCCTTAGTTAGCACCGTTGCTAAAGCTTGTTGTTTCGAAGCACCACGTGATGATCGGGTGTGTTAGATTCTGCAAGTGTATACAACGTGAGCAAGCCAGATTTGCTCATGCAGAAACTAAGGTTTGATCTTGACGAGCCTAGCATGTACAGACATGGTCTCGAAACACAGATCACCGAAAGGTAGAGCATGAATCATATAGTAGATGTGATGAACATGTTGATTGTTCACCATTAAAACTATGTCAACTCTCGTGATGATCGGTGTTGATATGGTGGATTTGGTTCGTGTAATCACTAAAACAATGTGAGGGATATTGTTTTGAGTGGGAGTTCACCTAGTTTAATTTTATTATTAATTTGAACTCAATTTGTCATAAACTTAGTCTAAACTATTGCAAATATGTTGTAGATCAATGGCAGCCCCTACCATCAATTTTAATGCGTTCCTAGAGAAAGAAAAGTTGAAAAACAATGGAAGCAACTTCGCGGATTGGTTCCGCAATTTGAGGATTGTCCTCACATTGGTAATTTGACCTATGTCTTTGGATGCACCTGGGTGACCCACTGCAACAATGCTCCGATGAAGTAAAGAATGTTTACCTCGCTCGGAAGAATCAAGATCTCCATAGTTCAAGGTGCTATCTTGTATGGTTTAGAATCGGATCTTGTAAAAGGTTTGAGGATTCGACCCATATGATATTGTCGAGGATCTCAAATTGATTTTTGAGACTCATGCGGCAATTGAAAGCTATGAGGCTTCTGAAAAGTTCTTTAACTGCAAGATGGAAGAGGGCAGCTCCGTCAGTGAGCATGTGCTTAAGATGTCTAGGCACGCAAACAAACTTCAAAGCTTGGGTATAGTGATTCCTAATGCTTTGGGGATTTACCGTGTCCTCCAATCACTACCACCAAGTTACAAGAACTTTGTGATGAACTACAACATGCGAACATGAACAAGACGTTGCGTAACTCTTTGCCATGTTGAAATCTGCGAAGTGGAGATCAAGAAAGAGCACCAAGTGTTGTTGGTCAATAAGACCACCAAATTCAAGAAAGGCAAGTCTAAGCAAAGGGACACTTCAAGAAGGGTGGTAAGAAAGCTACCACGCCGAAGAAGACCAGGCTGGACCAAGCGACGATCGAGTGCTTTTACTGCAAGGAGAAGGTCCCGAAGGAATTGCCCAAAGTACTTGGCGGATTTGAAGAACGGCAACATCAAGAAGAAAGGTATATCCGATATACATGTTATTGATGTGTATCTCACTAGTACTCGTAGTAGTGCACGGTATTTAATCTTGGTTCGGTTGCTCATATTTGTAACTCAAAGCAGTGCGCAGAATAAGCGGAAGCTAGCGAAGAGCGAGGTGACGATGCGTGGGAAGCGGATCAAAGGTTGATGTGATCGCGGTCGGCACGCTACCCTTCATCTACCATCGGGATTAGTTTTATACTTAAATAATTGTTATTTGGTGCTGCGTTGAGCATGAACATTATATCGGATCTTGTTTATTGCGAGAGGCGGTTACTTGTTTAAATCGAGAATAATGGTTGTTCTATTTATATGAGTAATATGTTTTATGCACATGCACCTTTGATAGATGGTCTATTCTTATTGAATCTCGATAGTGGAAATACACATATCAACAACATTGAGGCTAAACGTTTGAAATCAGCGATAATTCGACCTATATGTGGCAATCGCGTCTTGGTCACATCGAGTGAAACGTATGAAGAAACTCCATTCCGATGGACTTCTTGAATCACTTGATTTTGAATCACTTGAAAGATGCGAAGCATGTCGATGGGTAAAATGACTAAGACTCCATTTTACGGTATGATGGAGCGAGCTACGGACTTATTGGAAATCATACATACCGATGTGTGTGGTCCAATGAGTGTAGCATCGCAGTGGTTATCGTTATGTTCTTACCTTCACGGATGACTTGAGTAGATATGGGTATATCTATTTCATGAAACATAAGTCCGAAACTTTCGAGAAGTTTAAGGAGTTTCAAAGTGAGGTAGAGAATCAACGTAACAAGAAGATTAAATTTCTACGCTCGATCGTGGAGGTGAATATCTAAGTTACGAGTTTGGCGAGCATTTAAAGAAGTGCGGAATACTTTCACAATTGACACATGGGAACACCACAACGTAATGGTGTGTCCGAACGTCGAATCGAACTCTCTTAGATATGGTTCGTTCTATGATGTCACTTACAGATTTACCGCTATCATTTTGGGGTTATGCATTAGAAACAATGCATTCACTTTAAATAGGGCACCGTCTAAATCCGTTGAAACGACACCGTATGAATTATGGTTTGGGAAGAAACCTAAATTGTTCCTTAAAATTTGGGGATGCGAAGAAGCCTATGTAAAGAAGTTACAAGGACAAGCTTGAACCCAAAGCGGAAAAATGCGTCTTCATAGGATACCCGAAGGAAACTATTGGGTATACCTTCTATCATAGATCCGAAGGCAAAACATTCGTTCAAGAATGGATCCTTTCTAGAGAAGGAATTTCTCTCGAAAGAAGTGACCGAAGGAAAGTAGAACTCGACGAGGTTGTCGAACCTTCTCTCGAATTGCAGTAGCGCAAAGACCGGAAGAAGTTCTGTGGTGCTGCACCAATAAGAGAGGAAGCTAATGATGATGATCATGAAACTTGGTTGAAGTTGCTACTCTGAGCCTCGAGGTCAACGAACTCGTACCACTCCATTGGTATGATTCCGTTATGAATGTCATGGTGGTGGACAACACGATGACCCCGAGACATATGAGGAAGCGATGATGAGCCCAGATTCCAATAAATGGCAAGAAGCCATGAAATCCGAGATTGGATCCATGTACGAAAACCAAGTATGGACTTTGGTGGACTTACCGGATGGCGGAAGGTCGTCGAGAACAAATGGATTTTCAAGAAGAAAGCAGATCTTGATGGTAATGTTATCATCTATAAAGCTCGACTTGTCGCAAAAGGGTTTCGACAAATTCAAGGAGTTGACTACGATGAGACTTTCTCACCGTAGAAGCTTAAAGTCTGTGAGGATTATGTTAGCAATCGCTGCATATTATGATTATGAGATATGGCGATGGATGTCAAACAGCATTCCTCAATGGAGACATTGATGAGGAGTTGTATATGATGCAACCCAAAGGTTTTGTCGATCCTAAAGATGCTAACAAGGTATGCAAACTTCAACGGTCCATCTATGGATTGAAGCAGGCATCCCGAAGTTGGAATCAACGTTTTGATAAGGTAATCAAGAGTTTTGGTTTTATACAAACTTATGGAGAAGCTTGTATTTACAAGAAAGTGAGTGGGAGCTCAGAGAATTCTTAATCTTGTATGTGGATGACATATTGTTGATTGGGAATGATGTAGACCTTCTTAATAGTGTCAAGGAATATTTGAATAATAGTTTTTCAATGAAGGATCTTGGCAAGCTTACATATTAGGCATAAAGATTTATAGAGATAGATCAAAACGCCAAATATCATTGTCACAGAGTACATATTTGGACAAAGTTCTAAAGAGATTTGGAATGGAAGAAAGCAAGAAAGGGTTCTTGCCCATGTTGCCCAATACGACCTTGAGTAAAACTCAAAGTACGACATCGGCGTAAGATAGAGAAAGGATGAGTAAGACTCCTATGCCTCAGCCATAGGATCTCTAATGTATGCCATGCTATGTACTAGACCCGACATTGCATATCTGTTAGTTTAACTAGCAGATATCAAAGTGATCCAGAGTGGATCATTGACATGATCAAAACATCCTTAAGTACTTGAGAAGAACTAAGGATATGGTTCTTTCTTATGGAGGTGATGAACAACTCGTTGTTAATGGTTACACCGATGCTAGTTGGAACACAGATCCGGATGATTCTAAATCACAATCCGGATACGTATTTATTTTGAATGGTGCAGCGATTAATGGAGGAGTGCAAAGCAAAGCGTTGTGGCGAGATCTTCAACTGAATCGGAATACATGGCTGCTTCGGAGGCTTCACAAGAAGCGATATGGATGAAAGAGTTCATTACAGAGCTGGGTGTGGTTCCAAGTGCGCTGGACCCAATGTCTATCTACTGTGATAACATGGGCGCCATAGCCAATGCGCAAGAACCAATGTCACACAAGAAGTCAAGCATATCAAGTGCGTTTTCACGCTATTCGAGAACATATCCGGATGGGGATATAAAGATTTGCAAAGTACACAGATCCGAATGTGGCGGATCCATTGACTAAACCTCTCCCGAGGGCAAAATGACCAACACCAAACTGCCATGGGTGTTGGGTATATTACCATGTAATCTAGATTAGATGACTCTAGTGCAAGTGGGAGACTGTTGGAGATATGCCCTAGAGGCAATAATAAATGTAGTTATTATTATATCTTTGTGTTTATGATAAATGTTTACATTCATGCTATAATAGTATTAACAAGGAAACCATTAATACTTGTGTGATTTGTAAACTTAATTTGAAGTCCCTAGTATAGCCTCTATACTTCACTAGCTTGTTGGTTGATTAATGATTGTGGTTTCCCTATCATGAACATTGAGATGTTATCAACAACAAGATCATATCGTTAGGAGAATGATATGGTGGACATACTCCTATAGATAAGCGTAGCATAAAGATCAAGTCATTTCAATAGTTCAATTGCTATATGCTTTCTGATACATAGTAACCTAATTCCTTCGACCATGAGATCATGCATATCACCTTTACCGGATGGATGCTTTGATGACATCAAACACCACACCGTAACTGGGTGGCTATAAAGGTGGCATTAAGTGTTCGGAAAGTATTGGTTGAAACACATGGATCAAGAGTGGGATTTGTCCATCCACATGACGGATAGATATACTCTGGGCCCTCTCGGTGGAATGTCATCCAATTGGCTTGCAAGCATGTGACTTGGTCACAAGGGATCACATATCACGGGAACGAGAAAAGAGTACTTATCAGTAACGAGGTTGAACTAGGTATGCAGAGATACCGACGATCATAACCTCGGATAAGTAACATATCGTGAGACAAAGGGAAATTGGTATCGTATGTAAGTGGTTCATTCGATCGCAAAGTAATCGTAGAAATATGTGGGAGCCATATGAATTTCCAGATTCCTCTATTGGTTATTGTTCGGAGAAGTGTCTCGATCATGTCCGCATAATTCACGAACCGTAGGGAGACACACTTAAGGATTTGACGTTGTTTGAGTAGTTATGGTATTATGAGAAAGAGACTGAATGTTGTTCGGAGTCTCGGATGGGATCCGGGATATCACGAGGTGATCCGGAATGGTCCGGAGAATAAGATTCATATAAGGAAAGTCCCGTTTCGGAGTTCGGGAATGATTAGGTGTTTTCATCGAATGTTCTAGAAGGTTCGGATTGTCAAGCACCGGGAGGGGTACATGAATGTGTCATTACTTATTGGAATGATTGCATCATGTACTAAGTGTTCTTGCTGTCCCAAATAAAGGATTAAATTGAATCCTAAAACAGAAAAGTCAAATGTCCGTTTGAAAGTCAAACGCCAAAACAAGAAATGGGAACAAGCAAGAGGAGTTGAACCAACACGGAGGAGGAGTTGGACTCCTCCGGGCGCCAGCCCTAGGCGAGTTGGGAGGGACTCCTCCCTCCTGGCGCCAAGACCCCCTCCCATAAAAGGAGGCGGGCCTCCTAGAGACACACAAGTTTCACCTCTAGATCTCCGGTTTAGAGCCGTTTTGGTTTAGAGCTTCTAATTGCTTTAGCCACGGTTTAGAGCCTTCTAATTGATTTAGAGCCTTCTAATTGGTGTGTCTAATTACTAGACCACTAATAGCCTCTCTCATAAGCTCCACCATACTACACCGGCTTAAGGCGAAGCTCGGGATTTCCTCTACTTAGGTACCACGCCGTTGTCTTAGGAATCGCGAGGAGAGTGCTACAACCTCCGCTTTCACTGGAACAAGGAGAGGAAGGTCTTCGTCGAGTACCGAACGTGTGACCGATCGGAGCGCTCTTGGAACGCGATACCTGGAAGGATCGTCTACACGATCTTGAGATCGGAAAGAGTACGACTACATCACCCACGAGAATCCGCTCTCGTTAAACGCTTTGGAATCTTCGAGGGTAAGTTATACCATCGACTCGTTGCTACAATCTAGTAGATAGATCTTGGCTTGTTTGTTTGTATGCGATAGAAATTTTTTGTTTTCCATGCTACGAACCCCTACAATTTGAGGGTTGAATCATTATTTGAGAATAATGAACCGACTACATGCAAAGAAGCGATGATGGGCCCTGACTCCGTCAAATGGCTTGAACCCATAAAATCCATGATAGTTCCATACACGAGAAATCAAGTTTTGAACTTGAAGGACCCTCGAGAAAGGTGTAAGACCTTACAGTTGTGTTTGGATCTATAAATAAATAGACATGGATGTTGCACATCTATGAAATAGTCGACATGTTGGGAAAGAGTTCACAACAATGTTCAAAGGTTTACTATGACAAGATCTGATCTTTCATAGCGATATTTAGTCTAGACGGATTAGTGTAGCAACCACTACATATAATTTTATTATATGGTAGTTGAATAAACAAAACAAGTTCTTCTAATAGAAGGGTTACCTAGGACGTGTGCATGACACAGTCCAAAGGGTTTTTTGTTAATATTCAAGGATGTTAAAACATATGCAAACTTCAATGGTTGAAGTAAGCATAGCGGAGTTGGAATCTTCACTATGATGAAACTGTTAAAAGAGTTTAATTTCATCAGAGACAATGAAGATGCTTGCATTTGCAAGAAATTAAGTGGGAGCACTAAGACATGTTTCTAGTACATTATGTGGAAGACATATTGTTGATTGGAAATGATGTATCTTTTATTAACACATATTAAGAATTTCATCCCGATGAAAGACTTAGGCAAAACCCAAATATTTGGCATCAATAGACGCTAATATGGTTGTGCCAAAAGTACATAGATGATATATTGAATTAGTTCAATATAGAAACTACAAGAAAGGTTCTCGTTGCACAGAAAGGATTGAATGAGTTCAATGTTGATGATATATTCAAGTGTATTGACATTTGGTAAAGTGAAACAAATAATCAAGTATAGATTGATACTTGATGTATGAAATCACAAAGAGTATTTATATCAATCATACTGTGATATGTACAAATCCAGATATGTCCTATGCTCTAAATGTTGTGAGCATATACCAGAATGATTCGTAAGATGATCATTGGACAATAGTAAGGATATTCTTATGATCTTTTGGAAGAACTAAGAGTATATTATTTGTAGAAGTGACAAATAGATGGTTAGTTCATTGTAAAAGTACTACATTGATACTAGCTTTGTCACAAAGCACAAATTAAGTTTATCTCAATCTAAACTAAGGGTGGCACAATATAATGGAAAGTGAGTTCCATAATGGATTTGGATGAGTTCCAAAGTTAATACATTGTGATGTATACTACAACAAAAGGCTAAGTATATGACTGCTATTATAGCGAAAAGAGGGCATTTGTGTCAAGTAGTTTGTTATCAAACTAGGTGTAGTTCATGAGGGATAATACTATGAAGATATATTGTGCGACAATATTATCAACATGTTTTAACCCCAAAGAACTAAAGGTCACACCGAAAGACCAAATTTATACAAAGCCATATCATTAGAGAATGAGTGATGCGTAGAGACGCAAAGACATGCAATTACACACGGACTGAAGTGTCGATCCGAGATCGATTGACCACTAGCAATCGTGTACATACAACACCGTAAAGCCATAGGTGTTGAATACATAAAGGTTTGAAACTAGATTATTGACTCTAGTGCAAGTGGGAGACTGTTGGAGATATGCCCAAGAGGCAATAATAAAGTAGGTTATTATCATATCTTCACACTTATGATAAATGTTTACATACCATGCTATAATTGTATTAACCGGAAACATTAATACTTGTGTGATTTGTAAACTAAAATAAGAGTCCCTAGTAAAGCCTCTTGTTAAACTAGCTTGTTGGTTAATATATGATCATGGTTTCCTGATCATGAACATAGAGATGTTATTAACAACAGGATCATATCATTAGGAGAATGATGTGATGGACATACTCCTATAGATAAGCGTAGCATAAAGATCAAGTCATTTCAATAGTTCAATTGCTATATGCTTTCTGATACATAGTAACCTAATTCCTTCGACCATGAGATCATGCATATCACCTTTTCCGGATGGATGCTTTGATGTCATCAAACACCACACCGTAACGGGGTGGCTATAAAGGTGGCATTGAGTGTTCGAAAGTATTGGTTGAAACACATGGATCAAGAGGGATTTGTCCATCCATATGACGGATAGATATACCGGGCCCTCTCGGTGAAATGTCATACAATTAGCTTGCAAGCATGTGACGGCTCACAAGGGATCACATATCACGGAACAAGAAAGAGTACTTATCGGTAACGAGGTTGAACTAGGTATGCGAGATACCGCGATCATAACCTCGGATAAGTAAACTATCGTGAGACAAAGGGAAATTGGTATCGTATGTAGGTGGTTCATTCGATCAAAGTAATCGTAGAAATATGTAGAGCCATATGAATTTCCAGATTCCTCTATTGGTTATTGTTGGAGAAGTGTCTCGATCATGTCGCATAATTCACGAACCGTAGGGAGACACATAAGGATTGACGTTGTTTGAGTAGTTATGGTATTATGAGAAAGAGACGAATGTTGTTGAGTCTCGGATGGGATCCGGGATATCACGAGGTGATCCGGAATGGTCCGGAGAATAAGATTCATATAAGGAAAGTCCCGTTTGAGTTCGGGAATGATTAGGTGTTTTCATCGGGAATGTTCTAGAAGGTTCGGATTGTCCGGCACTCCGGGGGGAGGTACATGAATGTGTCATTACATATTGAATGATTGCATCATGTACCGAGTGTTCTTCTGTTCCAAAACTGAAAGTCAAGCGCGGTTTGAAAGTCAAGCAGCTAAAGCGAGCTGGAAACTGTGGAAAGCAGAGGAAAGCTGTGGGAAACAAGCAAGAGGTGGTTGGAACGACTTGGGGAGGAGTCCCTCAAGCCGGCCAACCAAGGCCGACTTGGGAGGACTACCTCCCCTTGGCGCCCTCCCACCTATAAAAGGAGGGACAGGGACTCCTCCTCTAGACACACAAGTTCCTATCCTCTAATCTCCGGTTTAGAGCCGTTTTGGTTTAGAGCTTCTAATTGCTCTAGCCTTCGGTTTAGAGCCTTCTAATTGGTGTGTATAATCTCTAGACCACTAATAGCTCTCTCTCATACTCCACCATACTCGCTCCGGCTTAAAGCCTGCAGGTCTCCCTCTACTTAGGTACCACGCCATTGTCTTCTTGGGAATCGCAAGGAGAGTGCTACAACCTCCATTTTCTTTGGAACAAGGGAGAGGAAGGTCTTCACGAGTCTGAGCGTGTGACCGACATTGAAGCGCTGCAGGAGCCTTGGCACGGAAGGATCGTCTACGCGATCTTGAGATCGGAAAGAGTACGACTACATCATCCACGAGAATCTGCTCTCGTTAACCGCTTTGGAATCTTCGAGGGTAAGTTATTCCATCGACTCGTTGCTACAATCTAGTAGATAGATCTTGGCTTGTTTGTTTGTATGTGATAGAAAATTTTGTTTTCCATGCTACGAACCCCTACAGTTCGCAGATGCAATCTGGCGTCGAGGTGTGTATGCGGTGGTATGAAGTAGGAGATCGTAGATCTGTCTATTGCGTACGCCGTCTATCGGGGGGTGCCCTCCTCGTTGGCCCCTCCTAGCCTTTATATATGGGGAGGCCAGGTCTCAGGTACCGATTCGAGTAGGTTACAAGTTGTATTCAAACTCTAGTCTTGAGATTTCCTTGTCTTGTGCGCTTGAGAGTTCGTGTCCATATGGCTTCGTACCACCCGAACCGTCATAAGCGTCATGGACCTCAGTAGATCATCGAGTGGGCCTTCCATCGGGCTGGACCAGGTATGCTGATGTCGTGTACCCGCAGGGTATAACCATGTCACCATCGATCTCCATCGCCATCTTCTACAAACCTCTGCACTTGAAGGCCCAACAATTGTCTACAAGAATAGAAGTGCGTAGACATCACATGCTCAATGTGTGATACTATCATGAGAAGCCATGAGTTCTTACATGGTACCTTGGAGAATTTAAGTCATTAAGAAGGACCAGCGCAAAGAAGTTCTAAAAACTACCAAACTGAGTGCATGTAAAAATGAGTGCATGCATTACCTCTGCTTCGTAATATCTTGGCATATTATTTTCGAACTTTTTAAAAATATAAGCGACATGGGTGTTGCCATAATTTTTTTATAAGAATATTCTCATATGTAATGATTTGAACAAGGTGATGAGGTCGTAAACCATCTACTCTCTCAATAAGGGAGCTAGATGACTTCTTTTTTGTACTAACCAAATTCATGTGTTGACCAACATTTAGCCTGGCGATATATGGTTTACTTAGTGACACCTACATCACACTATACCACATATTTCTAAGTGTCCAAATCCATGTTTTATAAAACATTTAGTCAGAAAAATTATGGGTTTTGTTAAACAAAACATATACCACTTTATACCTACTCAAAATCACTTCTTATAATCATGATTTTATAACCATTATCAATTTATTGTCAAAGCTCAATTTTGAAACTCAAACGCAATTTTACCTAGTTGTACGCTTCTTCATGTGTCTATCATCAAGAGATGATGTTAAATTGAAGGCATGTGCGTAGGTAGAATCACCAGTTGGCTGAGTCATGACCGTTGTGTTCTTTTGACCTGGCACAGTTCATCAGAAGTTTGTCCGCTAGTTTAATATCAATCCCAAGATAAGTCAAGGAGAGAGTCATGATAGCGTCATAAGCACAACTGAGGTGTCATAGTTCTTAGTGCTTCGACCTGGAAAAGGATCTGAGAAGATTGTGGTGTAGAGAAATATGATGTATGAGAGAAGTAAATAAACGACTACATGAAAGTAAAAAAAGTGTGTCATTGCATATTTCTTGCAATTAAAATATTAGGTGCAAGAAAAAAGTTATGGTAATCAATAGAAATGCTATTTGGTCATATGTGGTACAACTTTATCCTTCATATTGGATATTTGGTGGACGTCACCTTTGAGTATCATACTCCCCCTGTCATGCTTGATCATTTGTTTTTCTCCTTCCATCACTATTACTGAATGGATGTCTCAATAACCATGTCGATATATCAAACCAATGAATAGGTTTTCTATGCTCCTCACATTGTTGTTAATCGTTGATACTAGCACCTATCACATGAAGGTTACACATTTGCTAAAGTATACTTTCTTACACACGTAGGTCATTAAATCACATTGACTAGACTATTAAATTAGACAATAGTCATATGTAGACCATGCACAATCAAACCCTCCAATGCTATCCCAAGAAATCACACACGACTGAAAACATAAATGTTATCAATTCTAATCATACCACCCCCTACATATCACACATTGGTACAAACTACTCGGACTTCAGGAGGCACAATTGACAAGTGTGAATTAATGGAAGGGACATTATACCAACAATGTCGTGAATCATAATGATAGGATTAATGATTAACGGATTATTGATCTCCAAAATGGAGATTGCCTACCTTAATTATCAACTATATGGGGCTCTCCCACTCTTTATATATGTAGATCTACACTAAGATGTGCTAGATCGTATTCATGGAGAATGGATACGAGATAGATCTAAGAGGATCCAACTAAGTAACAGAGTCAATGCAAGCCGGCATGACCTCTGGTATGACCAAGGGAGTTCCTAATGATTGTCACTTTAGTCTCCATTTACTTCGCTTCCAAAAGAAAATTGTTTCAAAACCTTTTTCAATCTTATTGTTGGATCTTCTGAACAACGGTAAACCCTACAAACTAAACCAACAACCAAGTTTTTACGATAATAGTAATTGATTATATAAAAGGCAAAAACATCGAGGAGAAACCGAATGTGTTAAATGAAAAATCTTAGAGAAAACACACTACACGAGATTGCATTGAGCTAGTTTTACTGAACTTTTCTAACTTTAAATAGTTGCGTTGATACAATTGTAATCCCTTTATCACGTACTTCGACTACTCAACATTATAATAGCAATACAATGGAACAATCAAGATAGGATAATTTGTATGCCGAGATCAAGACTGTAATGAGGTTTGTATGCAATATAAGGAGGGATTGTAATAGTGTTGCCCATGAACTAGCTAAATTGGCGAGGATGATGGCCAATGTGTGTTGTGGAGAATCCTAGCACCAATGGAGGTTTCAATGATAAATTGGAGAAATTTTGATTCCATTATGTTTAGCAACCACAAAACCAAACCTAACTTTAACATTGCATCTACCTTAGGTTTTTATCATAAGTCCAATGCAAAAGCCAAAAGTTGCATGACATCTCTAAAGTATGTTAGTCTTATTTTAACCATGTATTTGCCTCTACCTTGTCTTTTATTTTCATAAATCCAACGCAAAGCTTGAAAATCCTAATTTTTTTAAGCTGCAAATTTGCCTGACATCTCTAACGATGGTATTCCCATTTATTTTAACCATGTTGCCATCGTTTGTGCTTTCATATAGATATACTTTTACTTTTGCAAGGCTTCATTCACGTAGAACAAGAAATCTATTAAAAACAGAGAACAAGGTATGAAATATTCTGTATGGAAACATATGCCAAAATGATAATTTCTATTTTAGGCCTCTCTTAATGCTCTATTGTGGCATCATCTCTTAGTATTCCATGTAAACAAATTTCCCCTGTGGCATGCGATTAATAGAAAGAGAGAGGATGAACCGTTGGGTCTTTTTTGCCATCATACTTGTATTACTCAAAAGATAACAGCCATTACAATCTCATCCACATGTGCTTAATAAACCCTCGGGAGCCGAGGCAATCCTACTCCAGTACGAGCATTAGTTCTAGCAAAGTTTGCCATAAAATGACTAGCAGTATTCTAACATCTATTGACATGAGGAATACAAATCTGATGTTCCTTTAGTAAGGTTTTTCTCTGTTATCTTGTAGACGTATAGACTGAGCGATCTCTCTCCGTGCTGCTAAGTAGCTTGACAACCTCAGGGCAATCGCTCTCAATAATCATGGCCTTGTTACTCCACTGCAACGCTAGTGATAAACCCTCCCTTATAGCTTTAAGCTCTGCATCAAGAGCACCTTTGCAAAACAGTATTTGATGGCATGGGGAGAAAATGATTTCCCTATTGTTCCCTTAACAAACATTCCTAATCCCGCGTCACCATTTGAACCAAAAGAGTCATTGGTGTTCAAATTACACCAACCAGCATGTGGTGGTGTCCAAAGTCCAACCGGTTCTAATACATGTTCTATAAAAGTGTGAAACTTCTTATCATCTATGTCCGAAATAAAATTACGCATAACAACATTAGTTTCTAGATGATATTTAATTTATAATAACAAAGACTTCATATAGCTGATAAGAAAACGCCTTGATACCTCCAAAGGTGGTGGCAATTTATCATGAACGACGTCATTCCATACATGCCAAGATCTCCATAGGATCATCAAAAATTTGCACCTGTTGTCACTTGGCACATTTGAGAGTAGGTTCAAGAGCCAATTAGTACCTATATGTACTATTGAATCCACTTAAGGTAGATGCCATTTTTCTCCCATAAAATTCCATAACTGGATAGCTAGTGGATATTTAAATAAAGGATAAAAATCATCTCCGGCCTCCAAACCGCAAACAGGGCACTGATCAGAAGTTTCGAGTGTAAGGATGCACTTATTTCTCCACATATGAAGAGAATCAGTAGTTAAACGCCAAGAGAAGTGTTGGACCTTCGGTGGCACATCCGATTTCTAAATCAGATCCCATACTTTTCTCATATCATCGGGACCGTACTAGTGATCCAGTTGTGTCCCTCCAAGTAACATTCATTGCAAGCATATAAGTGGAACGAACATTAAACATATCACTTAACGGGTGCCCATGCAAGTTGATCATCACCAAGTCTAGCTGAGGGTACTATCTTCAGAATTTTTAAAATCCATCCACTAATTAGCAAAGAAACTACTCCTTTCGGTTCTGTTTAGCATATGTGTATGTAGTTTTAAAAAACTTTATCCACTAATTTCGTCAACACAATATGGTATATACTTCATACAAGATATATCACTGGGATATATATCTATAGAAATTTCAAATGGTATAATTTTCATGACAAAAAATCATACTTTGTTGACCAAATTAATGGTTAAACTTTTTCTTAAACTATGTGCATGCCTTTTAAAATGAAGAAGGAATATCTCTTACGCAGCCTAACATGTACATCATTTAATTTTATAAAATTATCCAATTAGACTCAAGTATCTTAGGATGGCCATATGAGTAGTATAAAATATTAGTATCATGCATATAATAGCAGTGTGTGATATTATCTCTATAATGAATGGTACTATCATATAGTAGTATCATCATATTTATTGATTTGTACAATCTCAATACAAATTTATACTATACAAGATCTACTTGGCATTAGTTTTTCTAGTTTTGTGTGCTATAATAAGATATCTATCTATCTAACATCCTTTTCATCATTAATTGAAGTGATACAACATCACCTCTTTGCACGCCTATAGCTATGATACATCCCACTATGGATAGTTTTAAGGTCTACTATAATAAATAATAGAAGTATTTGTAAGATATAATGCATTAGTTTATTTATAATTATCATTCTTAGGAGAACACGCCAAGACTTCTCACATTGAAAATAGTGTTGGAATTATGCCCTAGAGGCAATAATAAAGATGTTATTATTATAATTCTTGTTCATGATAATGTTTATATTCCATGCTAGAATTGTATTAAGCGGAAACTTTAATACTTGTGTGGTTTGTGAACAACACTGTGTCCCTAGTATGCCTCTATGGACTAGCTCATTGATCAATGATGGTTAAGGTTTCCTAACCATAGACATGAGTTGTCAATTGATAATGAGATCACATCATTGGGAGAATGATATGATGGACAGACCCAAACTAAGCGAAGCAATTAGATCGTGTCATCGTGTTCGTCTTTGCGAAGCTTTTCTTATGTCAAATATTGTATTCCTTAGACCATGAGATAATACAACTCCCTGGTATCGGAAGAAAGCTTTGAGGTCATCAAACGTCATCCTATGAGAGGGTGATCATAAAGGTGTCTCTCAGGTGATCGGAAAGTATCTGTTGGGTTGTACGTATCGAGATGGGATTTGTCCCTCCCAAGCCGGAGAGATATACTTCGGGCCCACTCGATAATCGATATCAACACCGCTTGCAAGCATGTGGTTAAGGAGTTAATCACAAAGTGATATCGGATTACGGAACGAGTAAAGTACTTTTTGTGAACGAGATTGAACTAGGTATGACGGTACCGGCGATTAAATCTCGGGCAAGTAAAATATCGCGAGACGAAGGGAATATATATATGGGATTGATTGAATCCAGGCATCGTGGTTCATCCGATATGATCATCGATGAATGTGTGGGAGTCAATATGGGTGTCCAGACCCCGCTATTGATTATTGATAGAAGATCATGTCTGCATATTCTCGAACCCGCAGGGTCACACACTTAACGTGTCTCGACGCTAGGATAGATTGGATAATTGGTTTATGAGTTTTTGTTCGGAGTCTCGGATGGGATCCGGGACATCACGAGAGGTTCCGGAGTGGTCCGGAGAATAAGATTCATATAAGGCAGTGCAGTTTTTGGAGTTCGGAATTTTTCCGGATTAATCGGTATTGTACCGGAAGCTTCTAGAACCTTCCGGAAGGGGACCAACGTGGCCCCACCTTCCGGGAGGGGGCATGGGCCTATGAGGGAGTACCCTGGCGCATTGGGCACAAGGCACATAGGGCCCAGCCGGCCAAGAGAGGTTTAAACTCGAGATAGACCTTCTAGAAGGGGGGGTCCTTGCCCCCCACTCCTTATCCTTCGGGGCCGCCGGTTTGGGCTTGGGGGAGGGGCTAGGGCTGCGCCCCCCTCTATATAAAGAGGTGTGGGGGCGCTGTTGGAATTATGCCCTAGAGGCAATAATAAATATGTTATTATTATAATTCTTGTTCATGATAAAGTTTATATTCCATGCTAGAATTGTATTAAGCGGAAACTTTAATACTTGTGTGCTTTGTGAACAACACCATGTCCCTAGTACGCCTCTATGGACGAGCTCATTGATCAATGATGGTTAAGGTTTCCTAACCATAGACATGAGTTGTCAATTGATAATGAGATCATATCATTGGGAGAATGATATGGTGGATAGACCCAAACAAAGCAGAGCAATTAGATCGTGTCATTGTGTTCGTCTTTGCGAAGCTTTTCCTATGTCAAATATGTTATTCCTTAGACCATGAGATAATGCAACTCCCTGGTATCGGAAGAAAGCTTTGAGGTCATCAAACGTCATCCTATGAGAGGGTGATCATAAAGGTGTCTCTCAGGTGATCGGAAAGTATCTGTTGGGTTGTATGTATCGAGATGGAATTTGTCCCTCCCAAGTCGGAGAGATATACCGGCCCACTCGTAATCGATATCAACACCGCTTGCAAGCATGTGGTTAAGGAGTTAATCACAAAGTGATATCGGATTACGAATGAGTAAAGTACTTGTTGTGAACGAGATTGAACTAGGTATGATGCATCGACGATCGAATCTCGCAAGTAAAATATCGCGAGAAGGGAATATATATATGGGATTGATTGAACTCGGCATCGTGGTTCATCCGATATGATCATCGATGAATGTGTGGAGTCAATATGGGTGCCTGCCCCGCTGTTGATTATTGATAGAAGATCATGTCTGCATATTCTCGAACCCGCAGGTCACACACTTAACGATCTCGATGCTAGGATAGATTGGATAATTGGTTTATGAATTTTTGTTCGAGTCTCGGATGGTATCCGGATATCACGAGAGGTTCCGGAATGGTCCGGAGAATAAGATTCATATAAGGCAATGCAGTTTTTGGAGTTCGAATTGTTCCGGTTAATCGGTATTGCACCGAAGCTTGGAACCTTCCGGAAGGGGACCAACGTGGCCCCACCTTCCGGGAGGGGGCATGGTCCTATGAGGGAGTGTCCTGGCCGCATTGGTCCAGGGGCACAAGGCCCCATAGGGCCCAGCCGATTCTAGAGAGATTTGACTCGTTTAAATCTCGGGATAGAATTTCTAGATAAGGGAGAGTTTAAATCGTTTAAACTAGAGATAGGATTTCTAGATAAGGGAGAGTTTAAATTGTTTAAACTAGAGATAGGCTTGGAGGAGGGCAAGGGCTGGCCGCCTCTATATATAGAGGGCGCGCCTCCCCACACACCTTCCTCCAAGCCCCAGCAGCCTTGCTACCTTCCTCTCTCCTCCCGATCGCTTGTAGGCGAAGCCTGCATAAATTCTCCACCATATACACCACGCCGTCATGTTGTAGATCCAATCTATCTCTCCACCATACTCGCTGGTCCGAGGAAGGAGGAGACGTCGAGGTGCTGCACGTGTGCATCTCACGGAGGCACCGCCACTTGTGGTGCTAGATCGGATCGGATCGCGAGGAGGAGAAGCGAGTACGACTACATCACCCACATTCCGACGAACGTTCCGCTGTGCGAATCTTCAAGGGTATGAAGATCTAATCCAATCTCTCTCGTTGTTTGCATCTCCTAGATTAGATCTTGGCTTTGCCTCCGCTCTTCGTAGAAATTTTTGATTTACTATGCCGCGAAACCCTTCAATGGTATCAGAGCTAGATCTATGCGTAGATGTGTTTCACGAGTAGAACGCAACATGGTTGTTGCGGGCGTTGATGTTTTCTGTTGCAAGCCTCTTGTTTGTGTTCTTCTTATGACGCGGGATGGTGAGATTGAAGCGGTCCAGCCAACCTTACGCGACGTCGTCATGAGACCGTCTCCGACTTGACGTGGCTTGTACCACACATGCGGTGGTGGATGTCGGTTTCTCTCACTATAGTTGTCATGGGATTAACACCGAGTTTGGCAACCATAATATCACCGTTGTGGCTTTCCGTAGGTAAGAATCGTTTAGCATCTACTCCCATAAGCCACGTAAAACATGCAACAACAAAGTAGAGGCGTCTAACTTGTTCTTGCAGGAGTGTTTTCTGTGATATGGTATGGCCCAAGATGTGATGTGTATAATGTATGCGATGATCATGTTTTGTAATGTTTCACGACTTGCATGTCGATGAGTACACAACCGCAGGAGCCATATGGTTGTCTTTATAATTGTGTATGACCCGCAAGTCAACTTCTATACGCCATGTAATAGCTTTACTTTATCGCTAAGTAGTTAGCAATAGTTGTAGTTGCTATTCGTGGTGGAGGCAATCATGGTGGAGTGATGGAGATCATGCCGAACGCACAAGATGGAGATCATTGCGCCAAGATTGGCTATACCATGTCACATAAAGTTATATGCATGTGATGTTTATCCCTTTATGTATCTTATTATGCTTAGATCATGACGGTAGCATTATAAGATGATTCCTCACTTAAAGATCAAGATAAAACCGTGTTCTCCCCAAGTATGCACCGCGAAAGTTCGTCGTGTCCAAGCATCACGTGATGATCGGGTGCTATAGACTCTACGCCACATACAACGGGTGCAAGCCAGTTTTGCACACGGTAAAATACTTGGTCTAGCTGACGAGCCTAGCATGTCTGGACATGGCCTCGGAACACAAGAACCGAAAGGTTAAGCATGAGTCATATGAATGATATGATCGACACTTTGTTGTCCACCATTGAAACCACATCTCTTCTCGTGATGATCGGATTAGGTGTGGTGAATTTGGATCGTGTTCACTAAACAACTTGAGGGATGTTGAATTTAGTGGGAGTTCATCTAGTAATTTGATTAAGTTGAACTATTTATCATGAACATAGTCTAAATTGTACTTGCAAATACTGTAGATCACATGGCCAAATCCAACTTCAACTTCAACGTTTTTGCTGAGAAAGAAAAGCTTAGAAACAATGGGTCTAACTTCACCAAATGGTTCCGCAATCTAAGAATCATTCTGTCTGGCGAACAAAAGGACTATGTCCTTGAGAAAGCGTTAGGTAACCCCCCTGCTGCAACTGCGCCGGCTGATGAGAAAGCTGTCTATCAGTCGCGCAAAGATGATTATGGTGTGATTAAGAGCACCATGTTGTTTGCTATGGAACCGGAGCTTCAAAATCATTTTGAAACCTATCCCGGGCCCTTTGAGATTCTCGAGGAGCTGAAAACCATGTTTCAGACTCAAGCCCGTTCTGAGAGATATGAGATCTACGAGAAGTTCTTTAACCGCAAGATGGAGGAAGGAGTTCCGTTAGTGAGCACGCCATAAAGATGTCGGGCTACACTCAACGCTTGAGCAACCGGAATGCACGATTCGGAGGAGCTCAAGATTGATGTGGTCGCAATCACTCCTCCCAGCTACAAAAGTTTTGTAGTGACTCATAATCGATTGGTTCCATCGACACGATCACCGAGCTCTTTGCAAAGTCAAGGCTGCGAAGTGGACATCAAGAAGGATAATCATGTGTTGATGGTCAACAAGCCCTCCTTTAAGAAAGGTAGGAGCAAAGAAGCCCTTCAAGAAGGCGGCGGCAAGCGCAATGCCTCGCCGAGAAGAAGCTCAGTCCGGTCCTAAGCCGACCGAGTGCTTCTATTGCAAGGACAGGGTCATCGAAGTTAAATCGTCCAAGTACTTAGCGGACAAGAAGGCTGGCACCATCAAAGGTATATTTGATATACATGTTATTGATGTTTTCCTTACTAGCCCTCGTTGTAGTGCGGGTATTTGATACCGGTTCGTTGCTAATATTTGTAACTCAAAGCAGAGCTACGGAATAGACGCGGCTTGCGAGGGATGAGGTGACGATGCGTGTTGGCAACGGATCAAGAGTTGATGTGATGGCCGGCACGCCTCTCCTTAGTTTTACCTTCGGATTAGTTTTAAACCTTAATAAATGTTATTATGTGCTGCGTTGAGCATGAACATTATTTCGGATCATGTTTATTGCAAGACGGTTATTCATTTAAATCGGAGAATAATGGTTGTTCTATTTATATGAGTAACATCTTTATGGTCATGCACCTCTTGTGAATGGTTTATTTCTTCTAAATCTCGAAAGGGATGAAACACACATCCATAACATTGAGGCTAAGAGATGCAAAGTAGATAGTGATAATACTACTTATTTGTGGCAATCGTTGCTCAGGTCATATTGGTGTAAAGCGCATGAAGAAACTCCATTCGATGGACTTTGGAGTCTCTTGATTTTGAATCATTTGACACATGCGAACCATGCCTCATGGGCAAGATGATCAAAACCCGTTCTCCGGTATGATGGAGCGAGCAACGGACTTGTTGGAAATCATACATACCGATGTATGCGACGGATGAGTGTTTAGACGCGCGGTGGATATCGCTATTTCCTCACTTTTACCGATGACTTAAGTAGATATGGGTATATCTATTTAATGAAACATAAATCTGAAACATTTGAAAAGTTCAAGGAATTTCAGAATGAAGTGGAGAACCATCGTAATGTAAAGATTAAGTTTCTACGATCCGATCGTGGGGGCGAATATTTGAGTTATGATTGTCTCACGCATCTTAAAGCAAGTGGAATCGTTTCACAACTCACGCCACCCGGAACACCACAACGCAATGGTGTGTCTGAACGCCGGAATCGAACCCTATTAGATATGGTCCGATCAATGATGTCTCTTCCTGATTTGCCGTTATCATTTTGGGGTTATGCATTAGAAACCGCTGCATTCACTTTAAATAGGGCTCCATCTAAATCCGTTGAGACGACACCGTATGAACTGTGGTTTGGTGCTAAACCTAAGTTGTCGCTTTAAAGTTTGGGGATGCGAAGCTTACGTCAAGAAGTTGATGCCGGACAAGCTCGAACCCAAAGCGAGAAATGCGTCTTCATAGGATACCCTAAGGAAACCATTGGGTATACCTTCTATCACGTAACCAAGGCAAAGTGTTTGTCGTGAAGAACGGTTCCTTTCTTGAGAAGGAGTTTCTCTCGAAAGAAGTGAGTGGGAGGAAAGTAGAGCTAGACGAGGTTATTGAACCTTCTCTTGAATTGGAGAGTAGCGCAACACCTGAAATTGTTCGGTCACCGCACAATAGAGGAAGCTAATGACAAGGATCATGAAGCTTGGACGATGTCGCCATCGAACGTCGCAGTCGACAAGGTCGCGTGCCCTCCCGAGTGGTACGGCAACCTGCTGGATTGTCTTGTTAGTAGATGACGGTGAGCCTCACGAACTATGAGGAAGCGATGATGAGCCGGACTGAGAAAAGGCTAGAAGCAATGAAATCCGAATTGGGATCCATGAGCGAAAACCAAGTATGGACTTTGGTGGACCCTCCTAGCGACCGAAAGGCCGTTGAGTGCAAATGGATATTCAAGAAGAAAGCGACGCGATGGTAATGTTATCTATAAAGCGGCTTGTCGCAAAGGTTTTCGAAGTTCAAGGTGTTGACTACGATGAGACTTTCTCTCCCGTAGCGATGTTTAAGTCCATTCGGATTTTATTAGCAATTGCTATGTTTCATGATTATGAAATATGGCAGATGGATGTCAAGACTGCTTTCCTCAATGGGAACATTGATGAAGAGTTGTATATGATGCAACCCGAAGGTTTTATCGATCCTAAGGATGCTAGTAAAGTATGCAAACTTCAGCGTTCCATTTATGGACTGAAGCAAGCATCTCGGAGTTGGCACCTTCGTTTCGATCAAGTGATCAAGAGCTTTGGATTTGTTCCAAATTGCTACGAAGCTTGTATCTACAAGAAAGTGAGTGGGAGCTCGGTGACGTTTCTGGTACTATATGTGGATGACATATTGATTATCGGAAATGACATCAACATGCTTAACGATGTGAAGAGTTATTTGAACAAGTGTTTTTCAATGAAAGACCTAGGTGAAGCTGCTTATATATTGGGCATCAAGATCTATAGAGATAGACAAAGACGCTCGATAGCTTTAAGCGGAGTACATACCTAGACAAAGTTCTAAAAGGTTCGAATGGATAAGGCAAAGAAAGGTTCAAAGGCCTATGTTGTCGTGTAAGATATTGAGCAAGGCTCGGTGTCCACTACGGTAAATGATAGGGAAGCTATGAGCAAAGTGCCTTATGCCTCGGCCATAGGTTCCATCATGTATGCCATGTGTACTAGACCGGATGTGTCCAATGCTCTTAGTTTGACGAGCAGATATCAAAGTGATCCAGAGTGGAACATCGACAGCCGTGAAGAACATCCTAAAGTACCTAAATAGAACTAAAGAAATGTTCTTAGTCTATGGGGTGATGAACAACTTGTCGTAAAGGTTACGTCGACGCTAGTTTCGACACCGACAAGGATGATTCTAAATCTCGACGTGATACGCGTATATTTTGAATGGAGGAGTTGTGAGTCGGAGAAGTCTGCAAGCAAAGCGTGATCGCGGGATCTCTGATGAAGCGGAATACATGGCTGCTGCAGCGTCAAGTGAAGGAGTTTGGATCGAAACTTCATCATCGAGCTTGGCGGTTCCAAGTGCATTGGACCCATCGGAGATATTGTGTGACAACACCGCGCCATAGCACTCGCTAAGGAACCAAGATATCATCCAAAGACCAAGCATATCAACCGCAAGTTTCATATAATCCGAGATTATATAGCGATGGAGATCCAAGATTAGCAAAGTACATACGGATCGAATGTCGCAGATCCATTGACTAAACCTCTTCCACGTGTAAAACATGATCAACACCTCGATTGCCATGGGTGTGAGATTGTTGCCAAATGTAAACTAGATTATTGACTCTAGTGCAAGTGGGAGATTGGAATTATGCCCTAGAGGCAATAATAAAGATGTTATTATTATAATTCTTGTTCATGATAAAGTTTATATTCCATGCTAGAATTGTATTAGCGGAGCGAAACTTTAATACTTGTGTGGTTTGTGAACAACACCGTGTCCCTAGTACGCCTCTATGGACTAGCTCATTGATCAATGATGGTTAAGGTTTCCTAACCATAGACATGAGTTGTCAATTGATAATGAGATCATATCATTGGGAGAATGATATGGTGGATAGACCCAAACAAAGCAGAGCAATTAGATCGTGTCATCGTGTTCGTCTTTGCGAAGCTTTTCCTATGTCAAATATTGTATTCCTTAGACCATGAGATAATGCAACTCCCTGGTATCGTAAGAAAGCTTTGAGGTCATCAAACGTCATCCTATGAGAGGGTGATCATAAAGGTGTCTCTCAGGTGATCGGAAAGTATCTGTTGGGTTGTATGTATCGAGATGGAATTTGTCCCTCCCAAGTCGGAAAGATATACTTCGGGCCCACTCGATAATCGATATCAACACCGCTTGCAAGCATGTGGTTAAGGAGTTAATCACAAAGTGATATCAGATTACGGAACGAGTAAAGTACTTGCTGTGAACGAGATTGAACTAGGTATGACGGTACCGACGATCGAATCTCGGGCAAGTAAAATATCGCGAGACGGGAATATATATATGGGATTGATTGAATCGGCATCGTGGTTCATCCGATATGATCATCGATGAATGTGTGGGAGTCAATATGGGTGCCTGACCCGTTGTTGATTATTGATAGAAGATCATGTCCGCATATTCTCGAACCCGCAGGTCACACACTTAACGTATCTCGACGCTAGGATAGATTGGATAATTGGTTTATGAATTTTTGTTCGAGTCTCGGATGGGATCCGGGATATCACGAGAGGTTCGAATGGTCCGAGAATAAGATTCATATAAGGCAAAGGCAGTTTTTGGAGTTCGAATTGTTCCGTTAATCGGTATTGTACCGAAGCTTCTAGAACCTTCCGGAAGGGGACCAACGTGGCCCCACCTTCCGGGAGGGGAATGGGCCTATGAGGGAGTGTCCTGGCGCATTGGGCCGGGGCACAAGGCCCCATAGGGCCCAGCCGATTCTAGAGAGATTTGACCTGCTTAAATCTCGGATAGAATTTCTAGATAAGGGAGAGTTTAAATCGCTTTAAACTAGAGATAGGATTTCTAGATAAGGGAGAGTTTTAAGTGTTTAAACTAGAGATAGGCTTGGAGGAGGGCAGGGCTGGCCGCCTCTATATATAGAGGGTGGTGCGCCTCCCCCACACACCTTCCTCCAAGCCCTAGCAGCCTTGCTACCTTCCTCTCTCCTCCCGAGTTTAGGCGAAGCCTGCAGAAATTCTCCACCATATACACCACGCCGTCAGGTTGTAGATCCAATCTATCTCTCCACCATACTCGCTGGTCCGAGGAAGGAGGAGACATCGAGGTGTTGCACGTGTGCATCTCACGGAGGCACCGCCACTTGTGGTGCTAGATCGGATCGGATCGCGAGGAGGAGAAGCGAGTACGACTACATCACCCACGTTCCGCTGTGCGAATCTTCAAGGGTATGAAGATCTAATCCAATCTCTCTCGTTGTTTGCATCTCCTAGATTAGATCTTGGCTTTCCCTCTGTTCGCTCCGTAGGAAATTTTGATTTACTATGCCGTGAAACCCTTCAGGCGCACCAACCACACACACACCTTCCCCTCCAACCCTAGCCGCCCTGCTGCCCTCCTCTCTCCCTCCCGACTGCTTGTAGGCGAAGCCCTGCTGCAGAAAATCTCCACCATATACACCACGCCGTCGTGTTGTAGATCCAATCCGTCTCTCCACCATACTTGCTGGTCCGAGGAAGGAGGAGACGTCGAGGTGCTGCACGTGTGCATCTCACGGAGGCACCGCCACTTGTGGTGCTAGATCGGATCGGATCGCGAGGAGGAGAAGCGAGTACGACTACATCACCCACGCCCGATTTAACGCTCACCGGCGAATCTTCAAGGGTATGAAGATCTAATCCAATCTCTCGTTGTTTGCATCTCCTAGATTAGATCTTGGCTTTCCCCGCTCGCATCCATAGAAAATTTTGATTTACTATGCCGCGAATCCCTTCGGGTATCGAGCTAGATCTATGCGTAGATGTGTTTCACGAGTAACGCAACATGGTTGTTGCGTTGATGTTTTCTGTTGCAAACCTCTTGTTTGTGTTTTCTTATGACGGGATAGTGAGATTGAAGCGGTCCAGGCCAACCTTACGCTGACGTCGTCATGACCGGCTCCGCACTTGACGTGTGGCTTGTTCTACACATGCGGCTGGTGGATGTCAGTTTCTCTCACTATAGTTGTCATGGGATTAACACCGGAGTTTGGAAACCATAATATCACCGTTGTGGCTTTCCGTATGTAAGAATCGTTCTTAGCATCTACTCCCATAAGCCACGTAAAACATGCAACAACAAAGTAGAGGCGTCTAACTTGTTTTTGCAGGGAGTGTTTTCTGTGATATGGTATGGCCCAAGATGTGATGTGTATAATGTATGCGATGATCATGTTTTGTAATGTTTCACGACTTGCATGTCGATGAGTACACAACTGGCAGGAGCCATATGGTTGTCTTTATAATTGTGTATGACCTGTGTGTCAACTTCTTATACGCCATGTAATAGTTTCACTTTATCGCTAAGTAGTTAGCAATAGTTGTAGTTGTTATTTGTGGTGGAGGCAATCATGGGGGAGTGATGGAGATCATGCCGAAGCGCACAAGATGGAGATCATTGCGCGAAGATTGGCTATACCATGTCACATTAAAGTTATATGCATGTGATGTTTATCCTTTTATGTATCTTATTATGCTTAGATCGCGACGGTAGCATTATAAGATGATTTCTCACTTAAAGATCAAGATAAATACTGTGTTCTCCCCGAGTATGCACCGTTGCGAAAGTTCGTCGTGTCCAAGCATCACGTGATGATCGGGTGCTATAGACTCTACGCTCACATACAACGGGTGCAAGCCAGTTTTTGCACACGCGGAAATACTTGGGTCTAACTTGACGAGCCTAGCATGTACAGACATGGCCTCGGAACACATGAACCGAAAGGTTAAGCATGAGTCATATGAATGATATGATTGACACTTCGTTGTCCACCATTGAAACCACATCTCTTCTCGTGAAGATCGGACTAGGTGTGGTGAATTTGGATCGTGTTCACTAAACAACTTGAGGGATGTTGAATTTAGTGGGAGTTCATCTAGTAATTTGTTAAGTTGAACTATTTATCATGGTCTAAATTGTACTTGCAAATACTGTAGATCACATGGCCAAGTCCAACTTCAACTTCAACGTTTTTGCCGAGATAGTAAAGCTTAGAAACAATGGGTCTAACTTCACAAAATGGTTCCGCACTCTGAGAATCATTCTCGCTGGCGGACAAAAGGACTATGTCCTTGAGAAAGCGCTAGGTGACGCCCCTGCTATAGATGCGCCGGCTGATGAAAAAGCTGTTTATCAGTCACGCAAGGATGATTATGATTTGATTAAGATCGCCATGTTGTATGCTATGGAATCGGATCTTCAAAAGCATTTTGAGGAGTTCGCCGGGCCCTTTGAGATTCTCGAGGAGCTGAAAAACATGTTTCAGACTCAAGCCCGTTCTGAGAGATATGAGATCTCTAAGAAATTCTTTAACTACAAGATAGAGGAAGGGAGTTCCGTTAGTGAGCACGCCATTGAGATGACGGGCTACACTCAACGCCTTGAGCAACGGATCGCAAGATTCGGAGGAGCTCAAGATTGACACTCCTAGCTACAAAAGTTTTGTAGTTAATCACAATCGATTGGTTCCACCGATATGATCACCGAGCTCTTTGCTAAGATGAAAGTAGGAGGTGAACATCAAAAGAATAATCATGTGTTGATGGTCAACAAGCCCCCACCTTCAAGAAAGGTAAGGGTGCAAGGAAGCCCTTCAAAAAGGCGGTAAGCGTTGCCCTTGAGAAGAAGCTCAAGTCCGGTCCTAAACCGGACCTTCGAGTGCTTCTATTGCAAGGACAAGGGTCATCGAAGCGAATCGTCCAAGTACTTAGCGGACAAGAAGGTGGCACCATCAAAGGTATATTTGATATACATGTTATTGATGTTTTCCTTACTAGCCCTCGTTGTAGTGCTCGGGTATTTGATCTCGGTTGGTTGCTAATATTTGTAACTCAAACAGAGCTACGGAATAGATGACGGCTTGCGAGGGATGAGGTGACGATGCGCGTTGGCAACGGATCAAGAGTTGATGTGATGGCCGTCGGCACGCTCTCCTTAATTTTACCTTCGGGATTAGTTTTAAACCTTAATAAATGTTATTATGTGACTGCGTTGAGCATGAACATTATTTCTGGATCGTGTTTATTGCAAGACGGTTATTCATTTAAATCGGAGAATAATGGTTGTTCTATTTATATGAGTAACATCTTTTATGGTCATGCACCTCTTGTGAATGGTTTATTTCTTCTAAATCTCGAAAGGGATGAAACACACATCCATAACATTGAGGCTAAGAGATGCAAATTAGATAGTGATAATACTACTTATTTGTGACACTGTCGTCTAGGTCATATTGGTGTAAAGCGCATGAAGAAACTCCATTCTGATGGACTTTTGGAGTCTCTTGATTTTGAATCTTTTGACACATGCGAACCATGCCTCATGGGCAAGATGATCAAAACCCCGTTCTCCGGTATGATGGAGCGAGCAACGGACTTGTTGGAAATCATACATACTGATGTATGCGGACCGATGAGTGTTTCAACGCGCGGTGGATATCGCTATTTTCTCACTTTTACCGATGACTTAAGTAGATATGGGTATATCTATTTAATGAAACATAAATCTGAAACGTTTGAAAAGTTCAAAGAATTTCAGAATGAAGTGGAGAACCATCGTAATGTAAAGATTAAGTTTCTACGATCCGATCGTGGAGGTGAATATTTGAGTTATGATTTTCTCACGCATCTTAAAGCGAAGGAATCATTTCGCAACTCACGCCACCCGAACACCACAGCGCAATGGTGTGTCTGAGCATTAATCGAACCCTATTAGATATGGTCCGATCAATGATGTCTCTTACTGATTTGCCGTTATCATTTTGGGGTTATGCATTAGAAACCGCTGCATTCACTTTAAATAGGGCACCATCTAAATCCGTTGAGACGACACCGTATGAATTGTGGTTTGGTGCTAAACCTAAGTTGTCGTTTCTTAAAGTTTGGGGATGCGAAGCTTACGTAGAGAAGTTGATGCCGGACAAGCTCGAACCCAAAGCGGAGAAATGCGTCTTCATAGGATACCCTAAGGAAACTATTGGGTATACCTTCTATCACAGAACCGAAGGCAAAGTGTTTGTCGCAACGAACGGTTCCTTTATTGAGAAGGAGTTTCTCTCGAAAGAAGTGAGTGGGAGGAAAGTAGAGCTAGACGAGGTTATTGAACCTTCTCTTGAGTTGGAGAGTAGCGCAACACCTGAAATTGTTCCAGTGCCGCCTGCACCAACAATAGAGGAAGCTAATGACAAGGATCATGAAGCTTCGGACGATGCTGCTACTGAACGTCGCAGGTCGACAAGGTCGCGTGCCCCTCCTGAGTGGTACGGCAACCCTGTCTTGACTGTCTTGTTGGTAGAAGACAGTGAACCTACGAACTATGAGGAAGCGATGATGAGCCCAGACTCTGAGAAATGGCTAGAAGCCATGAAATCCGAATTGGAATCCATGAGCGAAAACCAAGTATGGACTTTGGTGGACCCTCCTAGCGACCGAAAGGCCGTTGGGTGCAAATGGATCTTCAAGAAGAAAATGGACGCGGATGGTAATGTTATCGTCTATAAAGCACGGCTTGTCGCGAAAGGTTTTCGACAAGTTCAAGGTGTTGACTACGATGAGACTTTCTCTCCCGTAGCGATGTTTAAGTCCATTCGGATTTTATTAGCAATTGCTGTGTTTCATGATTATGAAATATGGCAGATGGATGTCAAGACTGCGTTCCTCAATGGCAACATTGATGAAGAGTTGTATATGATGCAACCCGAAGGTTTTGTCGATCCTAAGGATGCTGATAAAGTATGCAAACTTCAGCGTTCCATTTATGGACTGAAGCAAGCATCTCGGAGTTGGAACCTTCGTTTTGATCAAGTGATCAAGAGCTTTGGATTTGTTCCAAATTTCTACGAAGCTTGTATTTACAAGAAAGTGAGTGGGAGCTCGGTGACATTTCTGGTACTATATGTGGATGACATATTGATTATTGGAAATGACATCAACATGCTTAACGATGTGAAGAGTTATTTGAACAAGTGTTTTTCAATGAAAGACCTAGGTGAAGCTGCTTATATATTGGGCATCAAAATCTATAGAGATAGACAAAGACGCCTGATAGCTTTAAGCCAGAGTACATACCTAGACAAAGTTCTGAAAAGGTTCAGAATGGATAAGGCAAAGAAAGGTTCGAAGGCCTATGTTGTCGTAAGATATTGAGCAAGGCTCAAAGGTCCGCCTACGGTAAATGATAGGGAAGCTATGAGCAAAGTGCCTTATGTCTCGCCATAGGTTCTATCATGTATGCCATGTGTACTAGACCGATGTGTCCAATGCTCTTAGTTTGACGAGAGATATCAAAGTGATCCAGAGTGGAACATTTGGACAGCCGTGAAGAACATCCTAAAGTACCTAAATAGAACTAAAGAAATGTTCTTAGTCTATGGGGTGATGAACAACTCGTCAGAAAAGGTTACGTCGATGCTAGTTTTGACACCGACAAGGATGATTCTAAATCTCGGACAGGATATGTTTATATTTTGAATGGAGGAGTGAGTCGGAGAAGTGCAAGCAAAGCGTGGTCACGCGATCTACGTGAGAAGCGGAATACATGGCCGCAGAAGAGCGTCAAGTGAAGGAGTTTGGATCGAAACTTCATCATCGAGCTTGGCGTGGTTCCAAGTGCATTGGACCCATGGAGATATTGTGTGACAACATGGCGCCATAGCACTCGCTAAGGAACCAAGATATCATCCAAAGACCAAGCATATCAATCAAGTTTCATATAATCCGAGATTATATAGGATGGAGATCAAGATTAGCAAAGTACATACAGATCCGAATGTCGAGATCCATTGACTAAACCTCTTCCACGTGTAAAACATGATCGGCACCTCGATTGCCATGGGTGTGAGATTGTTGCCAAATGTAAACTAGATTATTGACTCTAGTGCAAGTGGGAGACTGTTGGAATTATGCCCTAGAGGCAATAATAAAGATGTTATTATTATAATTCTTGTTCATGATAATGTTTATATTCCATGCTAGAATTGTATTAAGCGGAAACTTTAATACTTGTGTGGTTTGTGAACAACACCGTGTCCCTAGTATGCCTCTATGGACTAGCTCATTGATCAATGATGGTTAAGGTTTCCTAACCATAGACATGAGTTGTCAATTGATAATGAGATCAGATCATTGGGAGAATAATATGATGGACAGACCCAAACTAAGCGAAGCAATTAGATCGTGTCATCGTGTTCGTCTTTGCGAAGCTTTTCTTATGTCAAATATTGTATTCCTTAGACCATGAGATAATACAACTCCCTGGTATCGGAAGAAAGCTTTGAGGTCATCAAACGTCATCCTATGAGAGGGTGATCATAAAGGTGTCTCTCAGGTGATCGGAAAGTATCTCTTGGGTTGTATGTATCGAGATGGGATTTGTCCCTCCCAAGTCGGAGAGATATACTTCGGGCCCACTCGGTAATCGATATCAACACCGCTTGCAAGCATGTGGTTAAGGAGTTAATCACAAAGTGATATCAGATTACGGAACGAGTAAAGTACTTGTTGTGAACGAGATTGAACTAGGTACGACATGCGATGATCAAATCTCGGCAAGTAAAATATCGCGACGAAGGGAATATATATATGGGATTGATTGAATCCTGGCATCGTGGTTCATCCGATATGATCATAGATGAATGTGTGGGAGTCAATATGGGTGTCCGCACCACCTGATTATTGATAGAAGATCATGTCGCATATTCTCGAACCCGCAGGGTCACACACTTAACGTGTCTCGACGCTAGGATATATTGGATAATTGGTTTATGAGTTTTTGTTCGGAGTCTCGGATGGGATCCGGGACATCACGAGAGGTTCCGGAGTGGTCCGGAGAATAAGATTCATATAAGGCAGTGCAGTTTTTGGAGTTCGAAATTGTTCCGGATTAATCGGTATTGTACCGGAAGCTTCTAGAACCTTCCGGAAGGGGACCAACGTGGCCCCACCTTCCGGGAGGGGGAATGGACTATGAGGGAGTGCCCTGGCCGCATTGGGCCAGGGGCACAAGGCCCCATAGGGCCCAGCCGACCAAGAGAGGTTTAAACTCGAGATAGACCTTCTAGAAGGGGGGGGGGGTTTCCTTGCCTCCCACTCCTTATCCTTTGGGGCCGCCGGTTTGGGCTTGGGGGAGGGGCTAGGGCTGTGCCCCCCCTCTATATAAAGACGGGTGGGGGCGCACCAACCACACACACACCTTCCCCTCCAACCCTAGCCGCCCTGCTGCCCTCCTCTCTCCCTCCCGACTGCTTGTAGGCGAAGCCCTGCTGCAGAAAATCTCCACCATATACACCACGCCGTCGTGTTGTAGATCCATTCCGTCTCTCCACCATACTTGCTGGTCCGAGGAAGGAGGAGACGTCGAGGTGCTGCACGTGTGCATCTCACGGAGGCACCGCCACTTGTGGTGCTAGATCGGATCGGATCGCGAGGAGGAGAAGCGAGGACGACTACATCACCCACGTTCCGATGAACGTTCCGCTGTGCGAATCTTCAAGGGTATAAAGATCTAATCCAATCTCTCTCGTTGTTTGCATCTCCTAGATTAGATCTTGGCTTTCCCTCTGTTCGCATCCGTAGAAAATTTTGATTTACTATGCCGCGAATCCCTTCAAATAGTACTATCATAAGATGTTGTGGCATGACAAGTAAGGATGAAAGAGATGAGTCTAATATCATATTATACAATACAATATCATAAAACACGGAACCTTAATTCCAGAAGATGCCCTAAACTAAAACAACACACTAACTTTTTAGCGCATGCCCAAAAAATCGCTCTTGCGTGCGACATATTTGGGGAGTTGGCTATTGCGCGTGCACGCCCAAACGCCCCATCTGAAAATCCCGCGCACAACTGTCGCCTCCCTCCCGCGCCGCTAGTGAAAATCCAGCGATGTCTAGCGATTTCGGCACTCCCACCCTTCCTTTCTCCTTCACCCCCGATGTTGTCCCTGGAACAGTTCCGCCGCTGCAAATACCCACCAAATCCACTGCAGCCATCAACCCTAACGCCGCCATCGTCCGCAGCCATCAACCCTAACGCCGCCATCGTCCATAGCCATCAACCATAACGCCGCCATCGTCCGCAGCCAGATGTTCACACCGCCGCAGACCCATGCAATGCCTACAACCACACAATCAGTTGTCCCACAGTCGGCGCCCATCTTGAAGCCAAGACGGTTGGCACAGGCCGCAAGAAGCGGGCGATGACCATGTCAAACCCTAAGCCGAAGCACGGCAAAATAAGAACCCCAAAGCGCGGCAGGGATCCGCTAGCGAGCATCGAGCAAGGGCCAACCAATTCCAAGCACCGCTGCCATCGACTGCCGAGGAGTTTCCGTCGGCTGCTACGAACAACGTGCTCGACGGATTGTCCGAAAGGTATGAATTTCTTTTCTTTGTTGTTTTCCATCTTGTAGATGAATAAAAGTGTTCAAATACAGTTTAGGGTTGAGGTGTGCTGCATTTAGTGCATTGTAGTGTGGACGATGAAACTTAAAGATAGAGCACAGATTAGAGATGCCAATGAAGAAAATGAGGCATGACGAGAGAACGTACTTTGCATTGCTTTCATGAGTGTGATGTACTTAGCGTTGAAACTTTGATTGTGTTTGTGAACTCTGCATTACACCCTTTGACGATTTTGATTTATGTATTTTTCTGTGTGAATTTTATTATACAGACGTGTTTGATCTTTGCAAATTGTGGTGAGGAGTTGCAGCCGGTCCCGCCCCTGTTTTACTGCATTTGGTAAACTGTTGTCGGCGACACTCTGTATTTAGGCCGTAAAAAGGCGCCGTACAATAAAAAAATGGAGCACTATTGTAGTCGAGACACTCTTACCGTACTCGCAATTGCGTTCTTTTGTGCCCCGGTGCACGTTGTACCGTCCCACCGCTCTGATGTCTCATCAGTGGTTGCCGATACACTCCCCAGGTTTGTACAGGAGAGTCGATCGAGAGAATATGCGCTTCGATCCAGGTGTCGCTCGGCATGCCCTGTCACAAAAGGACAGTAGGTTCCCTGCCCATGTGTCATTCATGGCCACGTCACTTCATCCCGGCATCCCGGCTGACCTGCCGCACCCACGCTATAAACTCTGCCGCTGATGTACTATATCGTCGCCAGTTCCCATCGCCGCACACAACAACGATCGAGAAGGTCTCCGCACGAAGGGGATCGGAGTATCAGTACTGAAGGTCTGAAGGAGTCTGACAAAGGACAACCATGGCGTGGCGCAACACCAGCCCAGAGTAGGCTGACAAGTCAACGTCCAGGCCGTGGAGGCGACAATCGGCGGGGCGCTGGAGGCGGCGGGGCAGGCCGTGGGCGACCGCCCCTTGGAGCGGTCCGACGCCGCGGCGATACGAGCGGCGGAGGCGCGCGCTGTCGGCCCTGGAGCGTCCATCCCGGTGGGGTCGCTGAGCCGGCGGAGCAGGCGGCGCACTCCAACGCCACGGCCGCGCACGGCGAGGACATGGCTCCATCGCCGACATCCTCAGGGTACGAATATATATACTCCATGCGAACATGCATGCGCCTGTGTGACTTACTTGCTCTCTGCTGACTGCATGCTTGTACTGTGGCGTGGCGTTTCAGTGGAACGCGACAGCGAGGCTGCCGACGGATAGGGCGGTGACGAGGCAGGACGCAGCTGCCACGGTGGAGGCGACAAAGCCCTATGGCGTAGGAGCGGCGCTGACAGCGGCGGCTAGGGCATAACCACTAACCAGGAGTAGTCGTTGTAGATAGCAGGATGTTGGAGTTGGGACGATACGATCCGAAAACCCAACTCTACATACACGATCGGGTCCCGGGCTTATCAGGTCCATCCACTAGCCCTGTTTTGCTTGTAGATTGATGAGATTATTTTACAAAAAACACCCCCAGGCATGTCGGTTTCTTGTAGAGCAGTCCCTTACATGCACCCATTGCTCGTTTGGTACTCCATTTTGTTTCCATCTGAAAATGTCGTACGATACTAGTAACAGCTCCATTTGGTTTGGAGCAGTTAATACAGTACATGAATTAGCAATCAGTAGTATTATTGCATATCCCAACTACCAAGATCCAACTCCATGAACCCTTGTATGCGGAAAGAGCGGAACAAATCAGAATCGAAAAGGATGATTAAATCAGCCTCGTTCCATACCGCCGCCTCTCCAATCGTCACCAACCCTCCTTCCAGCGCTGCCGCCAAATTCTGCGACCTAGGGACGACGGAGAACAAGGATGGGAATGCTTTGGATCTGACGGAATGGAGGGTGTTGCTGTCGGGGGATGTGCCAGGGAGGCGATGTGCTCGGGCTCGGCGTTGCTGGCGTTGAGACGCCCGGCTGCCACGATGGCGACGGAGTTGAAGAGGAGGTGGTCGTGTTGACAGGACTGCACGTTGATGGGGAAGAGCACGCGCAGGCGCCGTCGCAGTTTGAGGAGAGAGAAGGTCGGAATAGAGAAAATAAAGTGGACGTGTACACTTTGCTTCCTATAAGGTGAGAAACTGTACATGTCTAGGATGTAGATGTAAATTTGCAAACACGAATCTTGAAGCTACCGTGACCTTATGATAAGCCAGGGACACCCACGTATAGGTAGAAAAATCGTGTTCCGATACGATCGGCATATATACGTGCTCATGGTGCTAGTGTTTAGGGTTCGAACTTAACATGGAGAATCGTGAACGGAAAATAAAGAGCAAACATATACTGTGTACGATATGTTGCATATCGTTGATGTTGATGAAGAGCTCATTCCCTTTTTTGTCACAGAAAATTTGTTTTCATCAGCTCTTCGCCCTCGATCGGGCATGTAAATCAGAAATCTCGCAATCATGCATATATACATACGCATCGCCGCATCGCAAAAGAAGTGAAAAAATTCCAGACAAGCGATTCTCCAGGGACCGAGACCTGCTGAGCCTCATCGGGCGATTCTCCTCCGCCTCCTCCTCACGGGGCGGCGTGGGCCGGATCCCTGTCGTCCGAGCAAGCAGCGAGTAGCGGCGAGTGATTTTCCAGATCTTTCCGGTGTGGATCGGCGACGAAGGCGTCCATACCGATCATCGCAACTTCGACGAGGCCCCAGAAGACGGCCCCGACAAGTGCGGATCCGACGGCGGCTGTGGGCCCCTTGCGCCTATGGCGGAGGCCTCTCGTGCAGCCGAAGGCCACGATGCGGTTCCACGGGTCATCCTCCCCGCGAGCGAAGTACATGGCGGAATCGACCGCGGAGAAGGCGGCGAACAGGCCGGTCCAAGTCCCCGCGAGGCGGGGCGCGTGCACGCGGACGGCCTGCGCGCCGCCGACGAGGCGGCGGCCGCTGGGAGAGCTGCGGAGGGCCCTGAGGAAGTGGAACGCAGAACCGGCCGTGCCACCGATGATGAAGCCGTGGCCCGCGTCAATGGCGATGCAGTCCGGGAACGGTGTCCGCGTCGGCGGCACCGGCCTCCGATCTTGGTCGGTCATCTCCCCAACCGGTTTGATGGAACGAGAGAGGTTTCTCGAGGGTCATCTGCCGTATCCTCACGCTACTTTAGGTCGGTATACGGCAGTCGATATGGCAGGCGACACCGACATAATGCGATACGGATATTTTTTTTTTTTTTTTTTTGAACAAGTGACGGGCGCAAAGCACCCGATATATTAGCTGCAGAGACGTCTCTGGAAGTTTACAAAAAGGCCCTAAAAGATGAAGGAATTACATAGAGGGCCAAGATAATTGCACAAAGGAACCTAAAGAAAGTACAGAAAAGCGATCAGGTCCCTATTCTTCATCTTCCAGATCGACGACTTCCTCCGTCGCCGGCCTGCAACCGCGCCGCCGGGGACACACCACTTGGGGCGGAGAGCAGGGAGATCCAAACACACAGAGGAGAGCAGAAATGAGCAGCCTCTATCGCCATAGAGTCCCGACAAAGGACACGGCCGCCAGTGAACACCGGAGAGGAGCTCCAGAAAGATGCCGCTTCAACGGGCACCGAGACCCCGTTTCCAAGGCAACCACCATGGCCACCAAAGAAAGCCGAGGAAGGGAACCCATCGAAGCACGTACCTGCCCCGCCGTCCAGAGAAGAAGAACGAAGACGGTCGCGCCGCTCCATGACCCCCTCGCCTCCACGGCCGGCCAGGAAAAGGAGAAGCACGCGAGCCATCCATCACCGGCCCTTCCTCCCTCGCCGCCACGGCCGGCCGAGGAAAGACCAAGGCTTCGCCTTCGAAGCTGAAACACCGGGTCCTAGACCTTTATTGGGAGCCGCCGAGGGTAGATCCGCAACACACCATTGATTCCGACCACCGGAACACTTGGTTGAGGGAGCCACCGCCGCCACCTTCGAACCTAGGTCGAAAGGTCCGAAGAAAAACTCCGGGCAAGACGCCCAAACCGCGGCAGAGACGCCGCAAAACACCCTATAACTAACCTATTCTACGCCGGCACCTCTCCTCCGCCTCCTCCGGCCGGCATGGCCGCCGGAGGGGCTCGGGATCGGGCCGGCCGATCTGGATCTGGGAAGGAACTGTAGCGAGAGAGGAGGAGGGGAGAGGTGCTCGAGCTAATTAGTATTACTCTAGATCCTATAATGCGATACGGATAAGGACGAGGTTTCACGTCTGTCGTAGACAATGTACTGTATACAGGAACAAGTATACTTCAGGCGGCCCCGGTACTCACAAGTCAGTCGCCCTTACGGTTTTTTTTATGGTCGCCCTTACGTATTGTGGTTCCATGCGTCAGCGACCCAAAATCATCTGACTCACAATCCATGTTCACTCAAGCAGTTCTAAAAAAAAGTCCACTCAAGCTCGTCCAATATTAACTTAAGCCAAACTCAACCGATTTTGAACGCAAGTTAACGATGTCAATCTAATCTTGATTCTTGTCAACTGAGACGACTCTCACCCAGAGTATACAACATAAAAAATCTCACACAACTTTTAACAAACTCTGTATATACAACGTGCAGCACAAGCCCGGCCGAGGACTCTACACTCCTCTTTCTTCTTCTCCTTTTTCGTTCTTCCGTTCTTCTCCTTCTCCTTTTTATTCTCTATCCTCCAGGGCCACCCGCACACGTTTCCACTAGAGAGCGCCACAACCTTTTCACTCCGCCCATAGCATATGCCAACACAAATTTGTCGAAATTCGGATGTATACATATACTAAATAATCTATAGATATATATTTAAATTTTGACAAATTCGTGACATCCTTTTCAGAGCGGAGGGAGTAGATTATGCACCACGTGGTAGATTGTTCATTTTTTGTTGGATGAATGGACACTCCACAATTTTCTTACAAATTGTGAAGGAGGTCTTTCTAAGAATTAATATGAGATATGGACAGGAGTTTACAGGTTACCGACCAAGTAACTAACATCCAGTAGGCTTACGAGATCAGTGTAGTACCTCTCTTTAGTCTTTAGCTAGACTTGTCTTTCAACACGCGAGTGACCATATATATTTACTCAGACATGGTCTCCGTAACTTCCTTATATCTCGCAATATGTCGTCGTTCAAGGCTTAGATACAACGAATTACTCAGACAAAGTATTTATATACAAAAGTTCAAAATACAACCAATATGGAGTACACATTGATAAAGAGAGCGTGATGAACTGATGATGCATGCGTTGGAGGTATGATAGAACCTGTTGCTTCTTTAGCTTCTCCATATCTAGTCAATGTTCTTCGTAGCCCATAGGGCCTCTTCCATTCTAGGTTGTGGATCAGATATTGGAGCAGTGGAGGCGTGTGGATTAGTTCTAGGTCACGAGATCAAAGGGTTCATATAGATGTCTCCATTTTTGTGCCTTATCCCCTTTATAGTTCCTAGAAGGGCTTTGTTGCTCGTTTGTTGGGAATTCAAAAGTTAACATTGTTTGAAGTATACATGATAGGTGTACATGTATAGCTGGAACCAGAATAGAAGTATATCCACATATTGCGTAATTGCGATATGTTGCTCTAATTCGAGTCTTTCCATGCTTCGAGCATACTATTATCGGAGTATAAATCAATATGTGGTGCGCTTTTCCATAGTGTTTGTCGAGCTTCTGAAATATAAAAAATCATGATTACTTGCCAAACACTAAAATTAACTAACATCGCCGCATATGCACTTCCAAAAGCATGCACCAGATTCATCAACCTGCCACTTGAAGGCATAACCATAGCAACATTTCATTGGTTTGTTAGTTTAAAACATTCTTCTAAGTATTTGTTCTTATGGGTAAAATAATAGCAAGTACGAAACTCACACAAACTATAATGCAAACATCAAATCACTTATATCAACATGAATCTTGTTCTATTATAACAAACTATATGTATAAATAGTTCATTTTTTCTGCAAAAATCATATGTATACACCCGTGTGGATCAACGATAAAATTATCAAGACTAGTCTACAAAACCCGAAGGAACTCCACAGGAAATGGCGCCAGCCAGCGCAAATCTGACACCTTGTTTGAGCCCAATGCCCATGTGGTGGAGGCAGGGGCGAGCTGGGGAGTTCTCCGAGGAAGTATAACCAAACATTTAAAAAAATATTAGTATAATATAAAATCTTTGGTATTAGAATTATAACAAAGTATATTTTCATATTATATGTATTTGGAAATATGAATGTTGATAGTTTTTCTATCTTTTTGGTAAAAAATTATAGAGTTTGACTTTGACTTAAAACCTAAAATGCGAGAGAAATAAAAAGGGAGGGAGTATTTGCATTGCTTCTCTCCGTTCAGGACTAAAATATGGTCTCAAGAAAGTGGTTCGTTTTCTGCGAGATGTCCGGCAATAACAACAGCATGAAGTGCTGTCTTCTTTGAGGTGTCGTCGTTCTACTTTGGCCCATGTCTGTTACCCGGCCATTTACCTGGAAAAAAAAATCAAAATATTTGTTGCAAATAAATGTGTGGATCAATTTTCGATGGCTAGCTGCTGCTTGAATGCTTCGCTAGTCACGGAGCGTTTCTAGTCTCCCTAGAGCCACTTCGATTGGGGCATGCATGAGGCCAATTAAGCGTGGTAGTTGTACCGCAACGTTGCATTCAAGTGTGTGGTGCACTCCCTTCGTATTCCCCTCCTATAAAATCTAATGAAGTCAGAGCACAAGAGCTCAGTAACTTAGGTCCAGCAGGAACAGCTAGCATCCCTACCTCCGAGAGCCAGAGCCATGGCGCAAGCCCAAGCGAGAGTTGATGGCGCCAAGAGGAAGACCGGCAGCGAGGCCGGGGCGTTCGACGACGTGCTCAAGCTCGTGCACGCGGGCGGCAGTGGCGCCGTCGACGGCGAAGAGCACGACGCTAAGGCCAAGTTGGAGGAGGCGATAGAGACGGCGCCGAACGGCGCCGTCAGGGACAACCCCGCGGTGCAGTCTAATGCCGCCGCCGTCGTCACAGCTGGACAGGCCATCCCCGGCGGCGGGGTCGCCGAACAGGCGGATGCGGCGGAGGGCGCCAACGGCACGGCGGCCGCGCAGGATGAGTTCGGCGATGCTTTTAAGGTATACGTCCGTCCTACTCCTACGCGCTACTAGTAACATGCATGTGTACATTAATTATCGGTGAACTGACTTGCAAATAATCTCTGCGCCATGGGATGTGTGTTGTCTCAGGCACTGTTTGATCCTGCATTCGTCTTCGAATACCTTAATCGTGAAGATGTGCAACGCCACATTGCTGCCTTCGCTGAATCTATCCGTGCAGTCGACGATGGCCCGGAGGATTGGGACGAAGATCAGTGGCGGCTCTAGAAATTAATTAAGTTTGCCTGCGCTCGCCATAATAAACAGCATAGCATAGCATGCGTTCTGGTCTTCCGATCGAGTTTGATTGCGAGTTGCCTATCCTAGATTGATGTGCTAGTGCTAGCTACTAGTAGTTATTGTTGTGTTTGGTTCAAGAGTCCTCTGTACTTCCTGCAGATCTATTGTCTTACTGTGTGAACCTCGTTTATTGTAAGCATCAGGCCAAGTCAAGCCAGGGTTATGCCGTAAGAGAAGGAAAGACGAACAAGCTAGTGTCTGTTCTTTTTGTTCTTGAACTTTCACCGTGTTGTGCGTGTGTACTGATTATGTTATCCTTTGAACCTTTGGGTCCGGCAAGAAGGTTTTCTTGAGAGCTAGCGAACCACTACCGAACACGTAGTCATGGTAAGTAAATATTGGGCGTGACCCGCCGTTTACAACTTGTAGTTTGGATAGTACTCCCTCTGTCCTCAATTAAGTAGTGCACTTCTACGTTTTGTCTAAAAGTCAAACATTTTTTAATTTGAATAATGTTTTTTTTTAATATAGTAGCAAAGTATACAAAACCAAATGCGTATATTATTGTGAAGCTCCATGTCAAAACTTAGTGTCATAAATAATGCTACATTTTTCGATTAAGTTGGTCAAACTTTAAATTTCTTCATTTAGAAAAAAGACTGGAAATACACTTATTTTTGTGGATGGAGATACACATAAACGTAATTCTGATTGGAAATATACATAAATCTAATTCATTTGTTTAGTACACATGTGTACCCCTCGCAGGGAGCCCACGATTTGTACTCCCTCCATTGAGGTTTATTGGTCCTATGAGTTTTGAAACCAAGGCAAATGTTTGTCCGTAGAGTGGGCAATCAGTATCCATGTTGTACTATTGTCCATCTGTGATGAAGACGATGACTGACGACGGATTCCATCTCTGAACTTCGGCGGTGAGACACGTGGACTTGACCACGTTTCCAAAAAAATCTGAGGTCATCTCTCTGTATTTTTAGGACGAGATCCCTTTTTGTGGTTCTTATAGTAATTTGTACCACCGCCTTGAATTAACGCAACATAATTTGGTAAAAAAAAAACAGTTCCATTGTTCAAAAGAAAAAAACAATTCCATCGTTTCAAAAAATAGTGTACTTCGAAGTACCATTCTTTGTTAAAAAAGCAATTTTGTTCATGGTTAATTCGAAGGACCAATTTTGTTAGAGAGTTTCATAATATACAGATCTCCATTCTCCGGTAAAAAAATCCATAGTTCAAAAGAAAGTGGACTTGGAAGTAGTATTCTCCGTTAAAAAAGCAATTTTGTTCATCGTTAATTCCATAGAGTTTCATAGCGCACGTCTGCTCCCTCCGTCCATCAAAAAGTGTAATTCTACCATTGTCCTAAAAATGCAAAAAAGAGAGCAATTAGTATCACTAGATTCATTTCGAAATAGAGTGTCATAATATACAAATTTGATATTATGTATGTTGCTACCTTTTGAAATTAACTCGGTCATAGTTAAAAATATTTGACTTTGAAACCTAAAAGTACATTTTTTTAGAAGAGAGACGGTACAGTTCTCCTCGATGCAGTCTTTCAACCGTTTTACGAATAAATCAACCATCAAAACATAGTTGGACAAGCCAAACAAGACAATAAAGAAGTTCCGCTGGGACCGCAACACAAACAAGCCCAAACTCGAAAAGTGAAAAGACCAGCGCTTGGGAGCACAAGACCGTGAACGACTGGAGGAAGATGAGATCTGACGCGCCGCCTCCAGCAGGTGTTAGAGCAGATCATCCAGCCTCGCTCTATCCATGGGGTAGCAAAAACACCATGAATTTGGAAACTGGGTCAAAGATGCGTCGCAGGAAAACCTTCTCGATCACCATATTATTCCAATAGTCCACAAAGTCTAGGACATCGCGGCAAACACTGACAAGAAGAGGCGACGCCTCTTGTCGGTACAGTTCGCCCAAGCTTTTAGGAACTCGCTGAGATCTTGGGTCTGTTACTTCGGGCCCAACGCCTCTCGAACAAAGTTCCAAAAAAACCAAGCCACGGGTTAGATGAACAATATGTGGGTTTTCGACTCAGGGACACCATTGGACATAACCCGTCTCCGATCCATGTCGCTTCTTTACCTCTACCCGAACAGAAGGCGATCCCGTAGAAGTTGCCAAAAGAGAATCTTCGTCTTGAGAGGTAGATGCACCTTTCATAATGCTTTGGTCCAAGGCAAAGCAGGCCCTCTAAATAAGGCCTGATATGCGGAGTTAACCGAGAAAACCCCTAATGGGAAAAAGACACCATGCGACCCTATCCTCATCTGTTGTCAACGTATTAGGGAGGCTCGCCCTAAATTTAACCCATGCTTTAATTTCCTTCGGGCCAAAGGTCCTATGGAACGCAATATTCCAAGCCCCCCATTGGTTGCGGAGGCTACGCTAAGCGAAGGTTGGGAGCATATAGCGAAGAAGTTAGGGTAAACGTTTTGCATGAGTTGATCTCCAACCAATAGATCCGTATATCAGGACGAATAAATAGGTAGTAATCTCTATCCGTATCCGTGCCACGAATAAATCGCCAGAATTGATGCCTTCTCGGACGATCACAATCTATGAGCGGACGTGTTCTCAAATATTTTGGCCTTAACCAACTTAAGCGAATGGTTCCTCATTTCTGAATACGCCAAACCACTTCGGCATCAAAGCCTTATTAAACTGGCGAGACAAAAAATGCGCCACGGAGAGAATACAATTCTAGCAAGTTGTATCGTTACTTTGACATTATCGACAAGTATCAGCCGTGTGTATTGCATTGCATGCACTAGCCATCTAGACCAAAAGTCCGAACTGATAAAAGAGTTAGACGTGTATTGTATTCTTAACACTTTCCCTAACATCTAGGCTATTTTTAGTCTTTAGCGTGGTTCGATACAGGTCGTAGAATCTTTTTTTATAAACTGCGTGAGCAGGAATTTGAACTTGAGATCTCTTGACTCTAATACCATATTAAATTGCATGTACTAGCCATTTAGACAGAAATTCGAATTGATGAAAAGGGTCCGATGTACTTAACAGTGTGATCTATTATTTTAGTCGTTTTGTTTTCGAGTTTTGCATAGGTATCTTGGTTTGTTGATTGTTCTTTTTTTTTGAACGGTAAAGGCCTAGAAAGGCCAGGAAGCTGTATTAGTCAGGTGGGTACCGAAATATATGGAGGCCCCTTACAATTCTTGCTGAGGATAAGGGCTCGAGAGTTGCAAAAAAACCCTAGGACAAGAAATAAAAAAGCAATCGGGTCCTTGGTCTCCTCCACCACGACGATACACCAGCGAGCTCCAACGCCGGGCACCCTCTTCACCGCCTGGGACGACACCACTTGGGGCGAAGCTGTCGAGAACTCCCAGCTGAAGCTCGAACAAGATCCTCCGCATCCGGACGAAGCCCTGGAGGATAAAGAGGCACAGGCGAAGAACACACCTGCGCTCGGAGCGGCCTCTTTGACCATGGATAGCCGCGGCATGAAGCTGCTGAAGCTTGGAATCTCCGAGAAAGATAGCTTCCAGCGTACGACGAACTGTACGCCCGCAACCTGCATCATGAGCTCCAGGATCGATCAACTCAGAGTCCTCTCCAACCTCCTGTATATCACCACGACCACAAGGAGGGGAAGAAGGGCTACAGGACAGCGTCAGCTGGGGGAATCGCGGCCAGAGCCGCCCGGTAGTTGCTGCCGAGAGAGAGAGAGAGTCGATTTCGGCTCCCCTCCTCGCCCCCACGGCCGGCCAGGAGAGTGTCCACCACACACATGACCACATCGCCTTGCTTCTCCCCCCCGCTTCCACAGCCGGCCAGGAGAATCACCGCGGCGAAGCATCTCAGCAGCACCCACACACCTACTGCAGCCCCTAATTTATTTTCGGAGACGGTGACCATCCTCTCACATCTCTGCTCCAACCAGAGGAGCCACAAGCGCAAGAACAGAGGTCCTACTCTCCAGATCTGGGCGCCAAGATCTGGAAAACAGCTCCAAACTACTGGCAAACTGCCAAAACTAAAAAACCTACCCCTAAAAACTACTCCGGCGCTTTCCCTTCTCCATCTCCAGCCGGCTGTGCCGCCAGAGATGAGTCGGGGTCGGTCCGGAAAAGCGGTGGCGACTCTCAAAGCGAGGGAGGGAGGAGGGAGAAGGAAGGGAGGTTTGTTGATTGTTCGAGCTCTCGTTCACGATAAAGTTGCTCGATGTGTCTGTTTTGCCAATGAAAATACCTTATGACGACGTGTCTGTCAGAAAGGCTCTCTGTGCATGGATCAACGTGTCGTCGAGCATGCATGCCCTGCCACAAAAAGACAGCAGGTTCCCAGCTGACACGTAGCATTCCTGACCACGTCACGAGCTGACCTGCCTTGGCCATTCTATAAACTCTGCCCGCTAGTGTCTGTGCGGCCAATACCCACCGCACCGCCCGCCGCACGCCATGGGAAGCGGCAGCTGGGAACGGAACTGCTGCTCTGACGAGCAGGAGCCGTCAAGGGCCGGAGCCATGGCGCGAGCCCAACACAGAGTAGACTGCCAGGCCTACGCCCAGACCAACACCGGTAACCAGGGCCGGGTGCTCGACGCCGCCGAGGCCATGGGCCCGAGGGACGCCGACGAGGCGGCAGCCGAGCGGCTCGCGCACGGGGGCCGTGGTGACGCCGTTGACGAGGAATACGACACCAAGATCAAGATCGGGGAGGCGCTGGAAGCGGCGGCCAGGGCCGTGCGAGACCGCCCGCTGGAGCGGTCCGACGCGGCGGCGATACGCGCGGCGGAGGAGCGCGCAGTCGGCATGGGAGAGCACGTCCGCGGCGGTGTCGCCGAGCAGGCGGAAGCGGCGGCGGAGTCCAACGCCACGGCCGCCGACAAGGTCACCATCGGAGACGTCCTCACGGTACGTGCGTCCTCGGCGCGAACATATGTGCGCGCATCTATTTGACCTGCGTGCATACCTGGGTGACTCACAGTGGAACGCGACGGCAAAGCTGCCGACGGACAAGGCGGTGACGGGAGAGGACGCCGCGGCCGCGGTAGAGGCAGAGGCGGCGTGTGCTCCAGGTGAGGCGACCAAGACGTACGGGGTAGGAGCGGCGCTTGCTGAGGCGGCGAGGCACAACCAGGAGGAGTCGTCGTAATATAAACTGCTGATGGTGCTAGTGTATATTTACCGTTGTAGTCCTTAATTAACATATAGAGAATCTAAAACTTAAAATAACGGGTAATAAGTACTTCTATGTGCGATATGTTTCATCATTGAAAATTTTCATACAGGGACACAATTGGTTTATCACCATCAATTCCCCAAGTATGCATCCGATTTAGATGAATTCATCACTGATCGCAGCACTCTTATAAAAAGTCAAAATCACAAAACAAGGAAGAGAACATTCCCTTTTCATCACAGAAAATATAATATAATTTCCATCGGTTACTCGGTTAGAACCTCTGTATTTTTAGAGCACGTGCATGTTTATTCTTGTATGTGTAAAATAAAACAAAAATTTTGCCGACTATGTAAATCATGTTTTTATTTTATTTTATGGGAGTGGCTAGATCTTAGGTGCCTCTGAGGACTTCTTATGTCTTGGTGCCTTTGAGAACTTCTTTATGTTTAAGATGTTGATGTCATTCTAATATTTCTGCTAAATACAGCTGCAATAATATTTGTATTAATTCTCAGTTTTTCGAAAAAAAAAATCTCAGTTGCAACCTAGTTATAACTTATTAAATTCTCAGTTACATTCTAGTTGTAACTCATGTGTAACTTATGATGTTGCTAGCTGGTGTATATTTACGGTTGTACTCCTTAATCAACATACAGAATATTCTAGAACTTAAAGTAACGGGTAATATGTGCGATATGTTTCATCATTGACAAATTTCATGCAGGGACACAATTGGTTTATCACCATCAATTCCCCAAGTATGCATCTGATTTATATGAATTCATCACTGATCGCAGCACTCTTATAAAAAGTCAAAATCACAAAACAAGGAAGAGAACATTCCCTTTTCATCACAGAAAATATAATTTCCATCGGTTACTCGGTTAGAACCTCTGTATTTTTAGAGCACGTGCATGTTTGTTCTTGTATGTGTAAAATAAAACAACAATTTTGCCGACCATGTAAATCATGTTTTTATTACTTCCTTCCTTCATAAATAACTGATTTATATTTATTTAAATTAGCATCTATTTATATATTAAAATATGTCTAGATTCATGGAAATCTAGACAAAGCCAATTGCCAAGTCACTTGCTCCAGAGAACATATCAAAATTTTCATTTATTTAAATTAGTATTTTATTACTTTCTTCGTCCATAAATAATTGATTTACATTTATTTAAATTAGCATGTATTTATATATTAAAAATGTGTCTAGATTCATCTAAATATAGACAAAGCCAAGTCACTTTGCTCCAGAGAGAAGAGAGAAATCAAACATGCGGAGAACCAACCCGTGGTTGGACGGTACCTTCAACCCACCAAAGTTGAAACCCCAGGTTTAACGTTTTGTGTCTCATAAAGGCGGAATATTCTTTTAATGGGAGCCGACGTTCCCGTCGATAGCGAGATGTCTACGGTGATTTCGTCAATCTTAAGACCCACCGGTTCGGTCTCTCGGAGGTGCTCATAGGGGTAGGGGGTATGCGTGCGTGTGTTCATATGGGTGAGTGTATGTATGCATTGTGAGTATCTGTATACTGTGTTTCTAAAAAAATAATCAAACATGTACCTCAGATAGAACAGCTAAACTTTCATATCGGCACTTCTCCAAGAGTCGGACCTACTAACATCATCTCATATACCATATATTGGCCATACTATACCACAAAATTTTGGGCCGATATGCGGTATCGAATCCGAAAAATGGCTTTTGTAGATAACGTAAACTGGACCGTACCGCAAAAAACATGCTGTTTTCCACAAAACCAATCCGTCCCGTATATATTCGGGATTGGAGGGGTCGGATGCGGTAAACCGTATCCCCTTCTCCCTCACTTTCGCCCGCTTAGATTCCGGCCGCGTCCTTCGCCGGAAATCAAATCGCCGCCACCCACCACCTCCCACCCAGCCACCCACCCCTCTGTGCCATGGCTGGCCAATCGTGCCGAAATTTGGCAGGACGAGCGGCCATTCGCCGCGGCGCGGAGGGAGCTCTGACGCTCGAGCTCCTGCAGCAACCGTCGAGCGAGGAGGAGGTTCGCCGGCGCCGCTCCGAGTAGGCCCTCGCGCGCTCCCGCCTGACCTTCCTGGCGTGGGCCGGGTTCAGCTTCGCGCCCTCCGCGCCTGATGCCGAGGCGGGTAGCTCCCGGGCTGTCATGGGCGCGCCGTCGTCGGTGGTGTGCGCGCTGCCTCCAGCTCCCGACCCCGCTCCTGTCCCGCATGGTGGGGCCACATCTCCGATGCAAAGAGCAGCGATGAGGAGGCAGACTCCGGCTTGGAGGAAGACGACACAGTCCGTGAAGCCGCTGTTAGAGGGATTTGTCAATGTTTCGATACGTGAGTTGTTACCATATGGCAGGTGAGATAGGTAGAATGCGATCGGGACGGACGACGGACGAGCGTTCACGTTCACGTCTGTCGTACATAGAAAACGTATACATAGAAAACGTATAGTATACAGGAACTAGCCAGTTGTCCAGGGACCTCCTCAGCCTCATCATCATCGGCGGCGCGCGGGCAGGATCACCGTCCGATCGAGCAAGCATCGGATAGCCGATCTTTCCTGTGCGGGTCGGCGATTACGGCTTCGCGAGCCCAAAGGAGAGCACATGCGCAGCTAGTATTGCATACCACATCCCAGAGGAGATGGATCCGGCCCGTTGATCAAATGAATAACTTGTACAGCTCTCGATTCGTGAGTTGTTACCAGTTCAAAGGTTCAGACATTCAGAATGGGGGTGACCTCCATAACTAATAATTACTACTACAGCTTACCACTAACAGAAGTACCCACTGGTCAAGAACAGTAACCAGAGAACTAAAAAGGGAAAAAAAAAGAGACGATTGCAAATTGAGCGCTAATTAAGACCGCGATCTCGGTTGCACCATCTCGGTTGCCCTTGAGTTTGTTGCAGCTTGCTCTGATCCCATCTCATCTCATCTCATCACTACGATGCGATAGATACAGTAAATCTGTGAGCGAAACAAAGCCAAAGAAGCATACTGAATGATGCATATGCCTGGATGTTGTTTGGGGGAGTTGGAGCAGAAAAAACAGGAGTTTGGGATAGTTGATCTGGCTGGGTGAAATGGATACAGTAATAAAAAGCTCCCAGAAATCTCATACAGTACCTTGGTGATCCAGAAGGGGAGAAGGGAATAGGCGTTGAAGTCTCATTGCCAGTTCCGCAGAATTGCCGGATAGACCATTGGCGCGAGCAAGGTAAGTGCTGTGCCAGGGCCTCCAACGACGATCACGCCAGATACTGCAAAAAAAAACGTAATGTATTAGCTCAGGGTAATGCCATTCTCCTTCGAGCAGAAAGATTACAGGAGCCTAGCTGGTCATCACTGATCATGTAATGTTTTTCCATCAAATTACCATACTGTATTTATTTTCACCCAATTTGTCTTCACAGAGAGGGAGAGGGAGAGGGAGAGAGAGCTCACTGTCAGTTTCATGAGACACCAGCGACGAGTTGACTTCGAAGCGGAGGTAGCAGTTGAAGCCGACCACCGCAGCCGCCACGCCACCGTCGCCACGGGCGGCGTCGAGGTCCCAGTCCACGGCCCGCGCCGAGCCGAGCAGGCACGTGGTGCAGTCGTGCTCCGTACGGTCCCTGGGGCACTGCGCCAGCACCCGCACCGTGCTCCTCATGGTCACGCTCCACCCGGCGTACACTCTGCTGCTCTCCTTCGCGGTGCTCAGCATCCGCGAACCCGAGACGTTGAAAGCCGCAGCCGCAGCCGCGAACTGAGCCATGGCGACGACCTCGGTGTGCCGGTAGGCGGAGTACTTTGCCGCGTCGGCGTCGGTGACGGGGATGGCGACGTGGCCCCCGAGGAGGAAGCGCGCGCGGAAGTCGACCTCGCTGGACGTGGAGTAGTCGGTGTCCTCGTAGGCGAGGAAACAGCCGTCGCTCCAGAGGCCGGCGCGGCGCGTGGTGGCGCGGCAGCCCGAGGTGAGGTTCTTGGCCGCGACGGACAGGCAGCCGTGGCACTCGGACGGCGCCGGGGCGTCGCCGAAGCAGAGGCCGCGGACGAATAGGCTGTCGCGGCCGGTGGCGTTCAGGGAGGCGAAGCCCGTCGGTGCGGCGGCGAAGGGGAGCGCGAGTAGGAGCCGGCGCAGGGTGGCGAGGAACTCCGTGCCGTTGGTGGCGTTGGTGAGCGCCGGCTCCGCGTCGTAGCACTGGACCAGAAAGCTGCCTACAGGGACGGAGCCAGGATTTCACCATAAGGGGGGCGAAGATGACAATTTTTTTCTTCGGCGAAAGAGGATAATGATTGTGCATGAGTTTTTTCTCAGTATGCGAAGTCGCACTATAGCGTTTATATTAAAACATACCAATACCGTTTGGCAATACAAAACAAAAGGCTAATTTCTAAATTAGCCTGATTATCGAAAGATTCCATAACCTCATCACATGCAAAAGTCGTAAATTAATTTGCTTCCATAGCGAGTGATTGATTTGCTTCCATGGAAGCAAATTGAAAATTTCCTAATTTATAAGTTGATCCGGCTCTCTTGCTTTTCATGTCTACATAGACACCAATTGCAATTTCCCTGATTACTATTCAGGGTGTAAATTAATCTAATTTGAGAGATGATCTAAGGACTACCTATGACAGAATGGGAAGTAGAGAAACGATTAAATTACCTTTGCCTCATCGTCGCTCATGCTCAACCACGCGGCTTGCCGGCCGGCCGTGCGTCCCGTGCAGCCATAGTTGTTACCTCTTCTCAGTTCTAACCATCTATGATACAATCGATTGATTTAGATTAGAACCCCAGTTAATTGGCAGCCGTCAGTTAGGCGCAGAACTCAGCGGAAACAAAACTGATCTGATATGTTCTATTGCCTGAGTTTGTGCTAGTCCCTGGCCCCTTTGTATTACTGGTTCAAGATGGACTTTTAAATGCCACGTTTAGGCCTGCTTTATGCTATTGTGCTAATCTTTTAGCTGGCCTTTTATTTGGTTGTAGGCCTGGACTCATAACAGATGAGTTTGAGGGCCTTGAAGGGCCGGCTTCGCATGCATATACACACGGACAGGGGGGGCGAACGTAGTCGCCAGAGACGAGATCAGCGCAACTTCTCAATCGTTATCAAGAAAATATCGGATTGTCAGGGGGGGTCTCGCCCCCGCTCGTCCCCCCTTGGCTACGTCCCTGGCTGCCTGTGTGCGCACAGACCCCTGTGTGCGCTTGCTTTCCGCAGGATCCTGCGACCAGCGTCGCCATGACAAGGAGGGAGAGAAGTAGCCATGAGATCACGTAAGTTTTTTCAGAAAGGGACAGAGAGTGCCCAAGTACTCACTGCTAATTTCTTGATGCACCTCTGAAGAGGAGACTTGGAAGCGTAGGTAGCAGTTGAAGCCCACCACCGCAGCCGCCACGCCGCCGTCACCGCGGTCGGCGCCGAGGTCCCAGCCCACGGCTTGCACAGAGTCTAGCAGGCAGCTGATGCACTCGTCCTTCGTACGACCCCTGCCACACTGCGCCAGAACGTGCACCGTGCTCCTCACCGTCACGGGCCAGCCGTCGTCGCTGGTGTCGTCTGCGGTGCCCAGCATCCGCGTCCCGGAGATGTTGGCAGCAGCATCCAAAGCCACGAGCCAGGCCTGGAGGACGAGCATATGATGCTGGTGGCCGGACTGGTTTGTCCCGTCGGAGCCGGGGACAGGGACGGCGACGTGGTCCCTGAGGAGGACACGCGAGCGGAAGGCGTCCTCGCTGGGCGAGGAGGCGTCGGTGTCCGCGTAGGCGACGAAGCAGCCGTTGGTCCAGACACCGGCGCGGCGGGTGGTGGCGCTGACAGCGCTAGCCCTTGCTAGCTGCTCTCACTCACTCACGGATGAAGGTAGAAGAAGAAGACAGCAAGAATTTTTTGCAGCGCACGAACGCCCTTTTCTATTTCTTTTCAGCTGGCTCAACCGTCATACAAGTAGTACAAGGAGATTTTATAGGCAGAGCACGCACGCACGCAGCTCCCTCATGCCCACGCGCATACCACGCGCTCCCAGCGATCCGCTTGCCCAGGCCACGCTCCACTCACGCGCCACAACGCGCAAGACGCGGCCAGCTCAACAGATCACCTCGGCTGCCCCGATACTCTCGCACACGACTCGGACCTCCGAACTGAACCTGGACATACGACGGACTCGGGCACGGCCACATACCGGCGTCCGACCTCGACCTAGTCCTAGACCTAGACACGCACACGGACTGGACACACACCAGTCGTGGTTTATTTATCTTTGCTAACAGGCGCGGCAGCCCGAGGTGAGGTTCTTGGCCGCGGCGGACAGGCATCCGTGGCACTCGGACGGCGCCGGGGCGTCGCCGAAGCAGAGGCCGCGGACGAACACGCTGTCGTGGCCGGTGGCGTTCAGGGAGGCGAAGCCCGTCGGCGCGGCGGCAGAGGGGAGCGAGGCGAGGAGCAGGAGCAGGCTGGCGCGGAACACCGTGCCGTTGGTGAGCGTCGGCGCCGCGTCGTAGCACTTGATCAGGCCCGTGCGCGCGATCTTCTCGCTGGAGCCTGCGACCGGTGTCGCCATCGCAATGACGAGGAGGGAGAGAAGCAGCCACGAGATCCCTGGCAACGCCATTGTGGTCGCGCTCGCTCGTTGACGCTTGGAAGTTGGATGCGGGGCTGTAAAAGAGGAGGAGGAAGAGAGGAAGAGGGATATGAACTGGACTGGACACAGGCACGAGCTCGAGGACACGCCGCAGCAGCGATGTACACACAAAGGTGAATTCTTGCACGAAAGAAGGATACCGTGAGCTCGCGAACTTGCAGTGGCTTTTTCTCCAAATTCGTGAAATGTGGCATTATCTCCTCTGGCAGAAAAAGGACGATCTCCCCACCGTGAAGTAATCGGTGTGTGCCGAGAGCCTCGGAAGATTGTTGATACGTGTGAATGCGTTAAAAAAACTACCCTTACACTTAACGAGTTAATCATACAACACGTGATAATGCTTATTCTAGTTGGCTACGTAATTATCACAAGGTTATCACAATGAATTTGAAATGGATGCACCCTCTCCAGGTGGGGTGGCGGTGTGGGGCGTGTAGGAGGGCGGCTGCGGCTATGCTGCAGCAGCGTGACAGCGGGGATTTTACAGGCCCTTTTGTGGGCCTAGCCGGGTCCGAGACCTGGTTTGCCCTTGCTATCGCGCCCTGGTCTGCAACAACCATCTATGGTGGAGGTCGGTCTCAGCGGGTGCGAGTCAGCGAATGCCGGGGCGGCGGCCCGGGAAGATGGTCTGCAAGACGTCCCTTCGATGGAGGCGGCTTCGGGAGGCGACTTGCGATAGTGATCCTTAGACCAGCGGAAGGTACGACAAGCTCGGGTGATCTTGGTGGCGACGGAGTTGTTGCTTGATCTGATGACAGTTCCCCTGATGGACGATGGAGTTGGACCTGGTGTTTGGGGGCGTGTACGTTGACACCCTTGCTGCAGTGCGGCGGCGAGACTTCATGAGCCTACTCGGGCTCAGCCGGGCCTAGAGGGTCTGGTTTGTCTTGCTGCTACATCCGGTCGGCTACCGCCTTATGGCAGTGGAGGTAGTTCCCTCCTGCGTGATGATGTCATGCCGACCCTCGCCAAAGTTTCCTCTCTCTCGGTCTTACTAACCTCGCTCCATGGCTCACAGTGTGACGACGGTGGTGACCTCAAGACTATGCTGGTGCGTGCATGTGTGCGGTGAGTTTGGTGGAGCATTACAAAGGGTCAGGGAGTGTGACTGTTGAGAGGTCGGGAGAAATCCTTGTCTATTTGACTATGACTCGATGATGCTCGCGGGTATCACCGTCCCTGGTGTATCTCTCTCACACCTCCCGGGGCGTACCGGGGGAAACCCTGGGAACTGTCCGGACAGCAGTGTCGTTGTCGTCACTCCCCTTTTTGAAGGTGTTGCTTGGTACGCGACGCTTTGGAATGCTAGACGTGTGGTAGTACTTCTCCGGTGGGCATAGCGGTGGCGAGTTACCTTCGTTTTTGTCGCATTATCGATGTCGTCTTTATTTTCTTTTTCTTCTTTTTGTATTTTCTTTTGGGCTTAGCTTGTGATGTTTTACCCCAGCAATGTTTGGCACGTTGTATCGGGTGATTGCTATATTAATATAGTGGGGCATAAAGCCTGTTTTGAGGAGGAGGATTTGAAGTGGATGCGAACATGGTCGTGTGATCTTGTCTATCCTGGAAAACCGGATGATATACCTTGTTTTCCAATTTTCTCTTACCTTTCACACAAAAGAATGAATTTACTGAATGAGTTGTACACTAAAGTTTGAATTTCATTTTTATCAATTAGTTGCTATCTCACTTAATCCTCCCATTTGTAAAGGTCCTGCACGTGCACAATATAAGATGTCTGAAATTTAAGTATGTGCCTCTTTTGATCAAAATTTCTATAGAAGTGGTAGGATAGCTCCATTTATATGATTATTTTGATGGTTTATGGTAGCTGCGTGAGCCTGAGAAGCAATGCAAGATACCACACATTTTTCAACCTGCGATGTAGAGCGGATATGAATGAGTTGATACTTGTGGATGTCTCGGGTTAAAAAGTTTTTCTTATTTGGTCCGCTAAACCTTAACAAAGTTGTAAGTGAAAACCATCTAAATACAAAGCATGCATGTTTTTAGGCTTTCTTGATATCCTATAGACACATACTATGAGATGATAAATTTACTAATTGCGAAAAATATGGATAAGGGACTCTTCTTTTGTTAGTGTTTTAAAGATTTGCTTGTCATTCATTGATTTGTTTCATATCGGGTTGGTAGGTAGAATTATCCTACAAGGATTTGGTACTTTTTTGTTAGATATTCGCAAGGCTCTTTATTTATTTGTTACACATGATGTTGTTATTTGGAATTATGATGTTTCATTAGTCTAAATAAAATTTTACATGTTTTGAGGACTAAAAGATTGTAGAATCCATGACAACGCACATGCCTTTAATTAGCAAAGTAAAGTCTCCTTCCTAAGATCGCTAAACACAGCCCGCTTGCTATTGTGGGAATAAAAGTTTGGGAATTGGGGAACTTTGTCCATGATCTCCTAACCAATTCGTGTTCACAAATATTATGTTGGATTTGCTTTTGATTTTTATTGCAGAATGGTGAATAAGTAGCAATCTTTGGAAGCCACCTCGTGTTGTAAGATGGTTAACATAATATATACTTCTTCGACATTGAGAGTGTTTTCTGTATTAATTCTCTAAGAGGTATTGTCACGTTTTTTCTAAAACAAGATGGTGGAGCTAGCATTTTCATGATCAAACTCTGTAGACAAGACGTACATATGAGATTGCTAGCAATAATCTTATTTATCTTTATGCCATATTCAAGTCATAGGAATCAAATGTGCATCATGGAAGAAATATAAAGGGTTAAGATACATAACTAACCTAAGGAAACATGGTAGAAGCAAACCAAATCAGAGTTCACCTAACGATAGCGTGTTGTGGTTGAGCTCTAGGTTGAGGACGGACGACGCTTAGGTGGAGAGAGAGAGAAAGAGAGGGATTAGCATGGAGGAGAAAGCAAGACAATGATGTCGGATAAATCCCATCTCATCTCATACCAATATCAGCCGCCAGGTGTTCCCTATCTAGATGGAGTGTCACATTTAGCAATCCATGCGAGAAGGATGATTGATATCGTCCTAAATGTATGCACTTTTCCAATTATTTTTGTTAGTATTTTACCTCAAAACCTTGCACTAACGAAGAAAATTCACTGCTATATTGAGCAGAAATCGCTGAATATCTGCTCATGTGTATAAATGATTTTTATAGCCCCATGTGTACGGGCCGCGCGACTGCCCAGTCGTACCCGAGAGACACTGTGAAGTCTAAAAAGGCCCATGTCGATGCACTTCAAACTATATAGTCCCCACGATCACATATTTTTTCACGATATTATTTTTAACCATGTGCATGTGCATATGCCTTCACCCTAGAAGTGGCGAGGCATTTGTTTTTCGACTTTTGACCTAATGCCATGAGATGTCGGTGAAGCAACAGATCCCGAGCACGGCCGCACACACGAGACTTCAAATGGCATCGGGATGGGCTGCAGCGGTGGTGGCGACCTGGACGGGCTTCATGACCTTTCCTCCTTCGACGATGGTAGGGACTTTTCTCATACCAAATGCGTCGTCTAAACACCGCCGACAGGACAACCAAATACCAAAGAATAGAAAGGGATGAGGAAGGTGGCTGAAAAGAGCCGAACGGTGCAGATGGCGGTTGTCAGCGGGAGGGGGAACTAGGGGTGCCGCTAACGGGCGGGCCTGGCACGGACATGAGGAGGACACGTATGGAGTCGGACAGAGCTCAAACTCGACCCAAACCTGGGATTCGTTTGCGTCGGTCCGGGGGAGGGGGTGTGTGGTCCATTTGTTAGCGCCGCTGGGTTATGGTTTTCGTGCCCCGGCTGTCCGTGAGAGCCCAAACCGACATCAGATGTACAAATGCCGGGATGTTGGAGATGGCCTAAATTGCAGGATTTTGGGTGGAATGATCAGTCTATGTACTGATGGTACTAGTAGCATATAATTAGTCGTTTGAACTTAACAAAATCAACCGAGGAGCTTGAAATAGTGAGCAGTTAAGTATGCGAATGGTTCAAGATCGGTACAGTAGAGTTCATAGCAGACATCAAACAAATAGCTTAAAATTATTTCCACACAGTATTTATCCGATTTATGGACTTAATCACTGATCGCACCACTTTTCAAATGTCAGAATCGCAACAAAAGCACGAGATCATTCCCTTTTCATCACAGAAAATACATTTTCATCGGTTCCTCAGTACTCTGTTTTTCTAGGGCACGTACATGTCTATACTGATCATGTAAATCATGTTGTTTATTATAACAACATACACATGCATCCACTGTCAAAAGAAAGAAAAAACATACAGTACGTCCAAAAAGAACTGCAAAATATCCAGAACCGTCACTGCTCCGGGGACCGAGACGTCCTCAGACTCAGCCTCATCGGGCATCTCTGTCCAAGCAAGAATCGGGTAGCGGAGTTTTCCGGTGCGGATCGGCGATGCGGTTCTCCATACCGATCAGCCAAACCTCCAAGAGGCCGCAGAAAACGGCCCCGACGATCGCGGATCTGACGGCGCCTTTGAGCCCCTTGCGCATATTGTTTGGCCTGTGGCGCCGGCGAAGGCGACCATGTGGTTCCACGGGTCCTCCTTCCGGCGCGCGGAGTACATGGCAGAATCGACGGCGGAAAAGGCGACAGACAGGGCGGTCCAAGTCCCGGCGAGGCGGGGCGCGTTCGCGCGGACGGCCTGCACGCCGCCGGCGACGCGGCGGCCGCTGGGCGAGCTGCGGAGGGCGCTGAGGAAGTGGAACACGGACCCGCCCGCGCCGCCGAGGATGAAGCCGCCGCCCGCGTTCATGGGGATGCAGTCCGGGAATGGTATCTGCGCCGGCGCAAGTACCCATGTGTCCGTGATGAGCGGCCTCTGCGCGTGCGAAACTCGATTTCGGTGGGTCATCGATCGGTTGCTCCGCTCCCCAGCCGGTTCCATGGCATATGGGAGAGGTTTGCACGGTTCGATCCTCTTTTGCACGATATAATATAGAGGTTGGTATCGGGATACGAATACGATACGGTAAGTGATAGAGTTCCAATGCGATAGCCAGAGATTTATAGAGGTTGGGTTTGTTAAAATTTAAATGAATATATATATAATGTATAGATTTATTTAAATTTTGATAAATCTGCAGCATTTATTTTGAGACGGAGGGAGTAATTGAAAAGTTTAAAGTATTTTGTCTCTCGAATGCAAATCTTTTTTAAGACCCCGCTTTACTAATAAGGTCATGAGAAAATACTTAAAATTTGATCACATGTCGATATGCTCCTGTCAGTTTTTTTACCAAAGGTTATCAACGCACCATACGTAGTTAACAATGATAAAATATAGCGAGTTATTAACCTCAAAAGTTAATGTTATTTGATATGTTTTGGTTACTTGATTGGAGGTACGTAGAGGTGAGGGATGCGAGGGACGATGTGTTTGACAGTGATACCTGAGATCTCCCAACTCGGGGGCGACTGCTTCGGCAACCTCGATGCACGGGGTGGTGCTTAGCCACGTCATGGGCGCATGTTGTATTCGCCAAGGACAGGGAAGACCGACAGTCGCTTCGTGCCGCTGACTTGGTCAAGCTCTAACGAGGATGACATCATCTCGGAGGGAGAGCATCTCACTTCTGTGAGAAGACCGGTTTTCCTAGATGGCTTTGTGGCGCGGGCTTGAACCAATGGAACGTGAAGTTGTGGATCAAGCACGCCACTACCCCTGGCCAAGGAGCTCGTCGACGGCATGTCTTAGGTCTCGAACCTGGGATTTTTTGCTAGGAAAGTTTTTCATCAAGATGAAGACTTGGACTGCTTGGAGCTAAAGAGGAGCCGTTGGAGGGCCAAACCGAGAGGCCCATGGCACGTCCAAAAGTGATTGGCGTGCCATGGGGCCCGCTTTTAACCTTGAGTCTCCGATGTCGTCCATCTTTGTGTGGTTCCTTTTAACCAAAAACAACTATATATACGCTCCCCTTCGCAATATCAAGAGAATGAGGAGAACAAAGACAAAATACACACAGAGCTAGATACATAAGAAATAGGCTTCGAATATTGGAGGGCAAAACATTGTCGGAGTCATCCCTGGTTGCATCTCCAACCTCTCCAACATCACCACCGCCGTCTCCATGATGAAGAGCGAGTAGTCCACCCCAGGACTATGGATTTGTGGAAGTCGTCTGATTTATGGTTGTTTTAGAACCATATGATCTGTCCAACATGATCATGGTCACATATATGCAATTCCCTTATAGTGGAACTTTATTTTATGAAATGATATATTATATGAGTTTGCAAATTTTTATTACATGTCTGGTGTATTGACAGACTATTTCATCATGTGTACATGTTCTGGTGAAACTAGTATAATAGGCATGTGTGGTCGAAATGCACATTTAGATGGAACAACGAGTAGTATTAACTGGATATCGACATAAAGTTAGGGATCTACAATGGTTTTTACCTTTCCTTTGTTGCCTCACTAGGTAGAATGAAATACTTATGCTATTATCGTCTAGTGAAAAAAAAAGACGGTCTTGTCCGTTCGTGGTAGTATATTGTTATTCAACATCATGACAAAGTTCTTAAGACTATACCATATTTTATCTTAAATCTAGTATTGAGGAGTTTTTCTTTACTAGAGGAGCATGGGGAGATGCGTTGCATCATTTTCATTTTAGGACATGATATCCATATGAATGCAAACCAAAACACTAACATGAAAATTCCATCAAGATTTATGATATCTCTAAGATTGTTTTGATTTCGCCATGTTTATGAGAGAGTGGACAAGTAAACCCGTGAACTACAATCCTTTTTTTGCTGTAAGAAACAACTTTTACTTGCATTTACTTTCTCTTTTATTTTTATGCATTTATTTATTATGAAAATACAAAAAATAGTTTACTTATTGCATTCACTATCAAAAACTCCAAAACAACTTTACCTTTACCTCTACATTTAGTTTTAGCTTCTGCGTATAGATTAGTTTACTTTATTTCTCGCGTACTTAGTTTATTTTATTTTGTTATTTCTATTTTGTTTTCAGTTATAATAACAAACATTGTTCTTGACAACCACATAGTACAGTTGGAGATACCAGAAAAGTTATCTTGTTTTCATGTTGCTAGAATAGGATATGGATGGGGTTTTCCTAGTTTCCTGAGTGTACGATATTAACCCCCTGAATCACTGTTGTAAGTAGTACTTGAGTGTAAATAGGAAAATAGTTAGGGATGTGTAACATCCCAGCATTAGAGCTTAGAAATAAGCTGAACACAGATGTGTGCATTGCATTCATGCATAGAAAATCTGAATAATTTTCGCGCTTTTGAACAAAACTTGTCAACGTGATTGAAACTTCTCTTAACTTGATGGAATTGAAGTAGATCATCAAGTTTACTGCGATAAGTTTCAATATGACCTTTGCTAAAACCTTATTTTGGGTAAACATGATTTGATCTAAGGGTAGATCAAATGGAATAAAATTAAACCCTAATACATTACTTAATGATTTATATTTGATCCTTAGGTGATCATATCATAGTATTCATTAGAATTACTTATGATTACCAAATTATAAATATAACACAAATAATAAGAAGGTAACAACTATATCTTAATCTCATCTACTTATACCATGAGTATCATGGAAATACCTAACTTTAACTCTCATATATCTTTCTTTCCATAATAATCCTTATCATCTCTATTGAATCCTATCTTTATATTTGTTGTTCATCAATATTGAGTAATCAACTATTGATTCACCAATTCTTAAATCTATCAATTCCTGACCTATCAACTCTTTTCCTCATCATAAGCATTCACTTAAGGCTTATAAAGAAAGAAGTAAGAAGAGGTAAATAGTGATGCTAGTTTTAGATGTCATCTATAGGATGGGAGTGTTTGGAGGAAATCAAATCAATATGGTAACAAATAAGATTACAAGGATGAATTCTGAAGAATAGTTACCAGGAGTAGTCCTATTGGATCAAGTAGGTATAGTCAATGAATTATATCTCTTAATCCAATAGAGCTAAACAGAAGAAAATTATAATACAACTGTAATGTTGTATTAAAGAAGCCTTGTTTAGCCAACTGGAAACCTGAACCATAAAGGATCAAAGGATTATAATGATCATGCCTTACTCACCAATATTGAATGCTTATACCATGTATAAGTGACATTGGTGGAAAAAACATGATTGAACCATAGTATAGATATATTATCCTAGATTAGACATTACAAGTCACATTAATATAATGTGAGGTTGGTGTATGAGATACTGGAGGGGAGTAGAGACAAGATAGTATGATCAAGATGATGCTAGAGTAGCATGGAATCATTGAAGAAGTGTTATTCTTCTTAAGGAATACTAAACATTAGAGATGAAGTAGTCTGATATAGACATTTACTGGCGAAATATGAGTAGTGGATAATTATGGAAGAGTATGAGTGGAGTTAGAAGTAACCACTTGTTGGATTGGAGATCTTCAGCAGTAGAATGGTGGATATAACCAAGTATGGGTCTGAGAAGATTATGAAAGCTTTAGTGTTAAGCTCATTGCAATTATAAATAGAAATGGGAAGAATAAAAGGTGGATAAGAAGATTCTGTAAAGCAAAGCTCATCATGTTAACACATGATGATAGATATGAAGAAGTAGTATATCTAGGAAAGGAATTCCTTAGTTAGAAGTCCGGGATTGTAAATTATGGAATATAGAAATTCTTGGTAAACACTAAAACCTAATTCTATAACCAAACCTATTATCCATTTCAACTGATTGATCTATCATCTTATTTACACAAAGCTTCATAAAAATATTTACTATCTCAAATCACCTGAGCACATCTTTGTCATTTTCAACCATCATTATCATATGTGCTTATGGAACTATCTTCATTAATTCTTTCTCATAAGATAGCCTAGAAAATGATCCCACTGTTTTATTTTAAAGGGTGATATTAATAAAGATCGTAAACATAAAGGTAATATGTTTAGCCATTCATCTTTATTCACATCAACAAAGGAAAATAAGTATAGTAAGTACCTTAAACCCTAGGGTGAGTAATTACAATTCAGAACTCTAAACTTATTAATAAGTTTTCTCATCAACATCTCATGAATATTCTATCTATAATCATTAGACAAAGTTTTTAATTCATTTCTCTAACCACTCATCCCATATGAGCATGGAATAAGTGGGGATCCAATATTATAAACTATCCTATCCTATATTATGTGATTAAATACATATAAATAAACCCTATGAATATTATTAAATATTTTAAAACTTAATTACTCCAAACAAAAGTGAAAACAATGTTATAGAAAAGTATATACATAAAGAAAATAAAGAAGCAATCACATTATGCAATAAAAGTTCACAAATGATATTGAATACATTTTAGGAATTGCTGCAATTATTTAGCTGATAATTTTTCTATGGGAAATATTCAAACAATTGAGTAATAAAAAAATCTGAAAGTAAAATACAAAACAGAAAACAGAAAAAAAAGGAAGAAGAGGTATCAGTACAATCTGGCCCATGGCCCATCTCTTCCCTCGCCTAACTGACGCTCACGCGCATTACACATGACCTACCCGGCCAAAGACACCCGCTTAGGAGCCCATACCCCTTCAACCTCTAATCCTCGTCGTCTTCCTCGCCAGCGAAAGCTGCTGCGTGGCACCACGGCCGTCGTTGATCTCCGCCACGCTGCGATGCGTGCCGACGCTGGTGGAGGAGGGGATAAGAACGCCCACGTCCTCCTCTATCCATCCATACCAGTAACACTCGCCCTTGTCATCTGTCTCACGAATTCCTCTTTTGATCGAAACCCTAGCTTCGACCTCGTCGGAATCGTCATCCTTCTGAGCTTTCCCGTGCTCCATTGATCAAGCACACGGCTTCGCCTTGCCCATCCAAGCCTCTTAGTCAAAGGAATAGAGGCGAGCCGATGGGAATCGATGTCGTGAGGTCACCTTCCCGAAGTCCGGCCACTGTGGTCCTCGCTGATTCCGACCATCTCCCGTCTCGCCAACTACTCCACGAGGTTCCTGGTAATGCTCTGAGCATGATAGGGCTCCCCTTTCTCTCTCTCTCACTCTGAATCTTCCTCCCCGCGAGAGCCTGACGCCGCCGCTCCCCGTCGTTGCACCGCTGTCACCAGTAGCCATTTCAAGGCGGCGCCGCCACTATAATGCACCCCGCGACGTCCTCTTCCCGATAAGACCCAGCACCAACTCGCGCAAACAACAAATCCATAGAATCGAAAGCTGCTGTGAGGATCCCCATTGATGATGTCACCATGATGTCATGGTGATTTCATATTTAAATTTCCTTTATTTCTTTTTATTAATAATGCTGTAATAAATAAAAACAATAAAAATGACATGGAAAAAGGTCCCACCAGTCAGTGACTGGGGGTAGGATAGGATCTGGTGAGAAAAACCTTTCATTGCATGCTAACATCAGCATTACCTAATAAACAAATTTAGTTATTTAATTAAAAAATTCATAAAATGCTTAAACCTTATAAAATCAATAACTTTTGTTTTATAATTCAGAAAAATATGTATAATATATGAAAATTTGTAGAAAAGTAAAATCTATAACATAAAACTGTTATCAAATATTATTATGATAATTATTTAAATAAATATTATTTAAAAGTTTTATAAGTAATAAAACTTTGATAATTTAGTATTTTAATAATGGTAATTGTTAAAAAATATAAATAAAATACCAAAAATCTTAGAAAAATAAGAATTAGAGTTTAAAACTATAATCATGCATTATTATTCCTCTCAATTAAATATTTATTAATTATTAAGTATTTATATAGTAATAAACCTTATTAAAATCATATCTTATTATTTATAAATCACAAAAATAAATGTAATATACCAAAATGATCACAAAAATAATACCTACATGCTAAAAATGTGATATTCCACTTTTGAGTTAAATAAAAAGTTAAACACTTTCATAACTTGAATTTAAACCTATTTCCTTAATTAATAATTCATATAAAGGTCAATAAAATTTGTTAATAATTCTAAAATTAACTAATTAAAGTCTAATAAATAGTATCAGTCTTGAATATTTATAATATAAAGTCAAATTGGTCCAACACATTTTAAATACAATCTTATTGAATGATCCTTCAATTTTATGTGTAGTTTATATTCTAAAAGAACCTTTAAAAAATTATAAAATCTCTAAGAATAATTATAATAAAATAAAACCAATTCTTTATATTAACCACAAGTTTACAAAAAAATCAAAAACACTATAAGTGAATTCAAAAGTAGTAAATAATATTGTTTATTTATTCACAAACCTTAACCACACCCTTATTAAGAGATAAATCCCTTTATACATTTATAATATAAAGAAACCACTACCAAATGGAAGTAATGTCATTCTTGAGTAACTTTAAAGAAACAATATAAAGTGAACCAGATACAATTAACATAAGTAATACACCCTAAGTCCATCTATGTATTTAAAGTTAACTTTAGTCTACAATACTTTAAATAATACTAAAGACTTTATTATATGCTTTATACTTAACTTTGGTCTGTTATAATTAGTTTATAAAAGTATATTAATACCAAACCAACCAAGTTAAAAACCAAGATAGATTAGTCTCAAATACTACTAATATCATTATTCCAATAAAGGTAATTCTTTCTTACTTAAAGACTATAACTAGAAAGAACATCTCATAAGGTTAACTTAAAAGCTTAAATGCTTTTGCTTAGTTGAATAAGATTTTCTTCAAATGTTATTCTTTTTGCCACTTCAGAAAACAGATGACAACTAATCACAATCACATTACTTTATACTTTACTTGTATAATAAGATTGTTAATACTTAAACTGAAGGGAATATGCCTGAGAGGCAATAATAAAGTGGTTATTATTGTATTCCTTATTTATGATAAATGTTTATTTTACATGCTATAATTGTATTAATACAGAAACATTAATACATGTGTGTTTAATAAACAAAAAGGAAGTTCATAGTTATGCCTCTCTTATAAACTAGCTCGTTGATTAACATGATGATCAAAGTTTCCTGATCATGAACATTGGATGTTGTTAATAACGAGGTCACAACATTAGTGTAATGATGTGATGAACATTCATCCGAAGTATAGCATTACGATCAAAGTCATTGAGTTTATATTGCTATAACAACTTACAGAGTGATCCTAATCCTTAGACCATGAGATCATGTCAATCACTAACACCGGAAGAGTTTCTCGATGACATCAAATGTCACCGAATCGGGTGATTATAAAGATGGCTTCGGAACTACTAAAGTGTTATGTTGAGACCCATGGATCGAGTGAAATTTGTTCATCCCGATGACGGATAGATATGCTCGGTCCTCTCGGTGATATCACATTGATTAGCTTGCAAGCAAGTGATTTGATCACTAGAATGTTATATCACGGGAGCGAGAAAAGAGTGCATGTCGATGTGAGATCAAACTAGGTATGGAGATACCGATGATCGAATCTCGTACATGTAATATATCGTGAAACAAAGGGATTAAGATACTAGCGTAAAGGTTCACACGATCATAGAAGTCATCGTTGAATGTGTGGGAGTCGAGACGGATCTCCGTGTCCATTGTTGATTATTGATCGGAGAGGGGTCTCGATCATGTCTGCATTATTCGCGAACCGTAGGGTGAAACACTTAAGGGATACCGACACCATTCGGAGCAAATGATATGCCAGAGAAAGAAAAGGAAAGCGCAGGAATTTATTTCACTAGACACCGGAACTGTTTCGGTTGAAATTGCTGAAATTGGTTCTGCATGTGAAATGGAATACTAGCAAGGGGTTTTATGTGAATGTTTGTTAATTAAAGTAATTAACAAAATTCTGAATAAATAAATAAAAGAGTTTTATTTAAATGAGAGCTTGCATTAATTTTGGTGGAAAATTAATGCATGTGAGTGGAATTGTGAGTGGAGAGGTTTTTATGTGAGTGGAGCTTCCACCACATGAATGAGGGAGAGGTGGGGGCACCCTCCATGGCCGGCGGCCATGCCCCCTTGGGCTGCCCCTCCCCTATAAAAGGACCACCTCCTCTCACTTGTCTCTCACACCTCCTCGCGAAGGATCTCTCTCCCCCCTTTAGAATTTCCCCATGATCTCGGATCAGCGAGATACATGTTCCCGGTGGCTTTTTCTGGAAGTATTTGTTGCTTCCGCTGCTTCGCTGGAGCGAGGGTGCGAAGGTTGTCGGGGTACCCGTACGTGTGTGCGATCACGGATGCACCACTGCTTTGAGGTGCTGGACTTGATCGTGCTGGACCGGCTGGACCAGATGGACTTCATCACGATCTTGAGATCGGCAAGCGTTCGTCTACATCATCTACGAGTACAACCTCGTTAACACTATTCGCTCTTCGAGGGTATGTATTCTATGGATGTATATCCACCCGTTGCTTGTATCTATAAGATAGATCTTGGTACTTAGATGTTCCCATCGTAGGAAATTTTTTGTTTTCTATGCTGCTAACCCTACAGTGGTATCAGAGCCGGATCTATGCGTAGATACTTTGCACGGGTAGTACACATATGAGTATGTGGACGATGATGATCATATTATTGCTTCTTAGTTGTACTTTAGATATTGGTGGCATAGTGGGATGAAGCGGCCCGGACAAACTTTACATGTCCTCGCACATGAGACCTATTCCACGCTTGACATGCAACTAGTTTTGCATAAGTGGCTAGCGGGTGTCTGTCTCTCCTACTATAGTCAATATCTAATTTGCAACGAGTTGTCAACAATTTGGTTATCCTCGTTGTGGTTCATGTTCGTTGGTAAGAATGGTTCTATCTTCGAAAGCCCTAAGCCACGTAAAACTTGCAATGGATAAATTAGAGGCGTCTAGTTTAGATTGTTGCTGGGCTAGTGTTATGATATGGTGATGTTGTAAGTAGAAGTATGAGATGATACTCTTACAACATACATAACGTGTAAACTCCATAGACCTTGGATTTACACATAAAGGTATGATAGTGATCATACCACGGTGCACATGATAGAGATCATATGCGGGAACCATATCATTCCACTAATAAACATGTGATGTTTGATAGCATCTTATATTGCTTGTTTGGCATTTTATTAGCATAATAAGATGATCCCTCATTTAGATATCAAGATAAAAATGTGTTCTTCCTTAAGTATGCACCGACAATGTTTCGTCGCTTCAAGACATCACGTGATGATCGGGTGTACTTGAATCCATGAGCATATCTCGGGTGTAAGACAGTTACACATGCGAATACTAAGGTTCTTACTTGGCGAGCCTGGCATGTACAGACATGGCCTAGGAACACGGACCGAAAGGTTAAGCATGAGTCATATAGTAGATATGATGCCCATTTGATGCTCTCCTTTGAAGCTACACCGACTCACGTGATGATCGGACTTGGTGTAGTGGATTTGGTTCATGTAATCACCAAAAAGGCACGAGGGATGCCGTTTTTGAGTGGGAGTTCGTTTCTAATTTGGATTAGTAGAACTCAATTTATCATAAATTAAATCAAAGTGAATTTGCATAATTTGTTGTAGTCATTGGCATTCGTTCACCACCTTATGCATAGTTGTAATTGAGATAATAAAACTATAGAATTACGGATATATACTTTCTAACTGGTATCGTATTGTGTTGAGTGTCAATCTAAAGTTTAAAGTCCTATTGCAAACTTTCAGCAAACTCTATTTACTCCGTGAAATTTAATAGTTGGTATTAAATCGAGAGTAACAATTCCAGTGTTAGTATCTTAAGTATCATGTTTTGCCTCCATGATTCTTGATTGTTTTAATATCAAGTTTATCTAGGAGCTGAAAGAATTGTTTCAGAAACCATCATGTGTGGCAGATATAACGATACCTGAAACAATGTTTTGGTTGCAAAATGATAGAGTATAATATATGTTCTCATATTAGATGAGAATTTACGAATGTTGGAGATGCTAGACATCCTAATCATCCAAAAGGGTTTTGGAAAGTAATGTTATACTCACGATTCACCTTTATAAGCTACAGTAGCTTGATCATGAAAGTCGTCATGATAAGGATGAATAGAAGATGTATGTAAAGTGTTTACTATACTAAAAGATTACTAAAGAATGGATTTTGAAAGAACGCCGATCATTTGATGATGGTGATCTACTTCAAAGTGCAAGTCCAAAGGTATTATTATTTGAATATACACACTTTGGACTATGTGTCATGTATATGGCGCCACTTTTGATGTTGATAGATTCTTTTAAAAAGAAAAAGGAAATGCTGAAAGAGAATCTATAAAATATACTTGGTAGAAAAGAAAAGATTGGAAATATCAAATTTAGGTATATAGATGATATACATGTTATGGTTGTATTCTTTGCTTGTTAAACAATGTGGTTCTTGGGTATTGGATACCGAATTGGTTGGTATGAAATTTCATACGGAACGATGCAATTCATGAACCACAATGGCCTAAGTAACTAGCAAGAGAATATGTGATGATGTTCATCGAAAACAAACAAACCGTTGTTTGTATTTCTCGTTGACATCAAAGCTTGACTTCAAGATTTGTATTAATAATTGTTATTTGAATAAGGTATTATGAGAACAAAGGTTGTTCAAATAATTACCGTATTCCATATAAGATGGATGATTTACAAATCTAGTTGGAAAAATCACATCCATAAAGCTAATGCTAAAATGTCGCAAGACAAATGATTGGAAGATCACTTACGAAGTGACATCGCTGTTTAAATTATATTGGAAATAAAACATGAAGAAACTCCATTTTCATGGATTTTTGGAGTCTTTGATTTGATCAAGTGACGCTTGTGAGAATTTCCTCGGGATAATTAAAACTTCGTTCAAAGGCCAAAGAAGAACAAACGACTAAAATATTGGAATTTATACATATCGATGTATGTAGTCCATTATGTGTAGTCGTAAGCGATGGGTTTCAACTTCATATACTTTCTCCGGAAATTTGAGTGAATATTCACTTAATGAGAAAGAAGTGTGAAATATTTGAAAATGTTCAAAGACTTTCAAGATGAAGTGAAAATCATTGTAACAAGAAAATAAATGGTTTATGATTTTATCATAAGGGATTTATTTGAGTTACAAGTGTAACAAGAAAATAAATGAATTATGATTTTATCATAAAGGGATTTATTTGAGTTGCAAGTTTAGCAAAACACCTAGATTTACATCTCCTGAAACACCATAGGAGTATGGAGTGTTTGAGATTTGTAATGAAACCTTGTTTGACATGGTTGGATCAAAGGTGTTATTCATAAAACTACCATTATGTTTTAAAAGATTAAAGCTTTAGAGACTTCCGCTTTTACACTGAAAAGAGCTCCATCTTGATCCGTTGAAATGACACCATGGAAGTTATGGTTTGGGGTAAAACCCAAGTTGTCATTTCTTAAATTTTGGTATGCTAAACATAAGTAAGATGTTTACAACCAAAGTCGGATGAGCATGTCTTTGTAGGTTATTTCGAATAACGATTGGTTATTCCTCCATAACACCAAGGACAAAAGGGTTTATCGCTTGAAACGTGAAGTTCCTTGAAGAAGAAATTTTTCATAAATGTTAAGTGGGAGGACAATAGAACTTTGATAAGGTTAACGAACCTTAGCTATATGTCTTTGAGTTAAATGGCTAGGAAATCGTTCTGAAGGCTGCCATAATGCTCATAGCTTATGTGCCTCAAAGGTTGTGGTCACGGAGATCTAAGTTCCTATTGAACCAAGTAGGTCGGTTAAACAATCAAATGCTAAGATTTGAGAGTAAATCATTATTGTTTGACAACGATGAACCGAATACATACAAAGAAGTGATGACGGGCCCTGACTCCGTCAAATGGCTTGAAGCCATAAAATCCTTGATAGTTCCATACACAAGAAATCAAGTTTTGAACTTGGAAGACCCTCTGGAAAGGTGTAAAAACCTATCGGTCGTATTTGGATCTATAAAGAAATAGACATGGATGTTTCAAATCTATGAAATAGTCGACATGTCGTAAAGTATTTTATGACAATGTTCAAGGAGTTGACTATGACAAGATTTGATCTTTCATAGAGATATTTAGTCTGGACGGATTAAAGTAGCAACCACTACATATAATTTGGTATATGGTAGATGAATAAACAAAACAAAGTTCTTCTAATAGAATGGTTACCTAGGACGTGTACATGACACGATCCAAAGGGTTTTGTTAATTCAAAGGATGCTAAAAAGGGCATGCAAACTTCAATGGTTGAAGTAAGCATCGCGGAGTTGGAATCTTCACCGTGATGAAAAAGAGTTTTCATCAGGAGACGATAAAGATGCTTGCATTTGCAAGAAATTAAGTGGGAGCGCTAAGACATATTTCTAATACATTATGTGGAGGACATCTTGTTGATTAGAAATGATGTATCTGTTATTGACAAAGGTTAAGAATTTCATTTTGATGAAATACTTAGGCAAAACCCTAATATTTAGCATGAAAGTCTATAGTGGATAGACCGTGACGCTAATATGGTTATGCCAAACGTACATATATGAGATATTGAAGGAGTTCAATATAGAAACGACAAGAAACAGTTCTTGTCGCATGGAAAAGAATTGAATCAAGATTCAAGTGTATCGACACTTGATAAGTGAAACAAGATTCAAGTGCTTTGACACTGGATGAGTGAAATCACGAGAATGTTTTGATCAATTATACCATGATATGTACACATCCAGATATGTCCTATGCTCTAAGTGTTATGAGCATATACCAGAATGAATCATAAAATGATCATTGGACGATAGCAAGGATATTTTTATGATATTTTGGAAGAACTAAGAATATATTTGTGTAGAGGTGACAAACAATTACAAATAGTTCATTGTAAAGAGTTACATTGATACTAGTTTTGTCACAAGATACAAAATAAGTTTATCTCAATTTAAACTATGGGTGGCATAATGTAATGGAAAGGAGATTCCATGATGGATTTGGAAGAATTCCAAAGTTAAGACATTGTGACGAATACTACAACAAATGGCTAAGTATATGACTGCTATAGTAGCGGCAAAGGAGGGAATTTGTGTCAAGTAGTTTGTTATCAAACTAAGGTGTGGTTCGCAACGGGCTAACACTAAAGATATATTGTATGACAATAGTATCGACATGTTTTAACCCCAAGGAACTAAAGGTCTCACCAAAAGACCAAATTTATACAATGCCATCTCATTGGAGAATGAGTGATGCGTGAAGACGCAAAGACATGCAAATACACACGGACCTGAAAGTGCTAGATCCGTAGATTATGTTAACCACTTGCAGTTGCGTATTTGGAACACCAAAAAGCCATAGGTGTTCAATACGCAAAGTTTTCAAACTAGATTATTGTCTCTAGTGCAAGTGGGAGACTGAAGGGAATATGCCCGAGAGGCAATAATAAAGTGGTTATTATCGTATTCCTTATTTATGATAAATGTTTATTTTACATGCTATAATTGTATTAATACAGAAACGTTAATACATGTGTGTTTAATAAACAAAAAGGAAGTTCCTAGTTATGCCTCTCTTATAAACTAGCTCGTTGTTTAACATGATGATCAAAGTTTCCTGATCATGAACATTGGATGTTGTTAATAACGAGGTCACAACATTAGTGTAATTATGTGATGAACATTCATCCGAAGTATAGCATTACGATCAAAGTCACTGAGTTTATATTGCTATAACAACTTACAGAGTGATCTTAATCCTTAGACCATGAGATCATGTCAATCACTAACACCGGAAGAGTTTCTCCATGACATCAAACGTCACACCGTAACTGGGTGATTATAAAGATGGCTTCAGAACTACTAAAGTGTTATGTTGAGACCCATGGATCGAGAGTGGAATTTTTTCATCCTGATGACGGATAGATATGCTCTGGGCCCTCTCGGTGATATCACATTGATTAGCTTGCAAGCAAGTGATTTGATCACTAGAATGTTATATCATGGGAACGAGAAAAGAGTGCATGTCAGTAACGAGATCAAACTAGGTATGGAGATACCGATGATCGAATCTCGGATATGTAATACACCATGAAACAAAGGGATTAAGATACTAGCGTAAAAGGTTCACACGATCACAGAAGTCATCGTTGAATGTGTGGGAGTCAGTACGGATCTCCAGGTCCCGCTGTTGATTATTGATCGGAGAGGGGTCTCGATCATGTCTGCATTATTCGCGAACCGTAGGGTGACACACTTAAGGGATACCGACACCATTCGGAGGAAATGATATGACAGAGAAAGAAAAGGAAAGCGCAGGAATTTATTTCACTAGACACCGGAACTGTTTCGGTTGAAATTGCTGAAATTGGTTCTGCATGTGAAATGGAATACTAGCAAGGGGTTTTATGTGAATGTTTGTTAATTAAAGTAATTAACAAAATGCTGAATAAATAAATAAAATAGTTTTATTTAAATGAGAGCTTGCATTAATTTTGGTGGAAAATTAATGCATGTGAGTGGAGAGGTTTTTATGTGAGTGGAGCTTCCACCACATGAATGAGGGAGAGGTGGGGGCACCCTCCATGGCCGGCGGCCATGCCCCCTTGGGCTGCCCCACTCCCCTATAAAAGGACCCCCTCCTCTCACTTATCTCTCACACCTCCTCGCGAAGGATCTCTCTCCCCCCTTTAAAATTTCCCCATGGTCTCGGATCAGCGAGATACATGTTCCCGGTGGCTTTTTCTGGAAGGATTTGTTGCTTCCGCTGCTTCGTTGGAGCGAGGGCGTGGAGGTTGTCAGGTACCCGTACGTGTGTGCGATCACGGATGCACCACTGCTTTGAGGTGCTGGACTTGATCGTGCTGGACCGGCTGGACCAGATGGACTTCATCACGATCTTGAGATCGGCAAGCGTTCGTCTACATCATCCACGAGTACAACCTCGTTAACGCTATTCGGTCTTCGAGGGTATGTATTCTATGGATGTATATCCACCCGTTGCTTGTATCTAGAAGATAGATCTTGGTACTTAGATGTTCCCATCGTAGGAAAAATTTTGTTTTCTATGCTGCGAACCCTACATAAACTCGTTATAAATGTCATCACTTGCAAAGTAAAACTTGAAGTTAAGATAATTCACATATAAGTAGTCCTTGAGTAGCACATTTCATTAGTATATCTTATTGTTGTATGCCATTATGTTTACATATTGTTTACCACACACTCACAAGCCTTCATAAGAAGCACAAGTGTAAAACTTAATCTAAAAGGGCAACACATTCCAAGGAAACCATTCCCAGTATCCAAACCCTAAAACAACGTTATTCTCGGGATTCACGTTTATCAACTTGCATTATCAATAACGTTATGCATAAAAGCATCTTGCTTCTTTAAATATTAGTCCTTACCAGACCAATGATGCAGATTTCAGCTATTGGATCTTATATTGTCTTGAAGACCATGAGTACATAATCTTGCAATCACAAACGGCAAGTTCACACTTGCTCATGTCCTTAGATTATTTTCTGTAAAGTATTTTACAAATCCAGTGTTGTCATCACCTGCATTTGAAAAAGGTCAGAAAACACTATTTTCATAATAATGTGATTATGGGTTATTTACCATGAGGTAATAACCTACTATAAGAGTTCCGGTGGTAAAGGAACATATTATCTAGGACTTAACAACCAATGTCGTCAATGATTCTTGTGTCGTATATTACGCATTGACCATGAGATTTGGAATGGGACGGAGAAGTCAGCTGTATCTTTTCCCTCTCGCATGAAGCTAGATGTGCGGGTCGTGGCTGTTATCACTCGTAGCGTGCATATTATATGGTAATTCGTAGAGAATATGCAGCATATGGGTGGGAGCCCTCAACGTCCCATAATAGTTCCGGCATCTGAACGGTCTGTACTGCCAATTGCCATAATTCAATAGGTGGGATGGCGTACACCAAGGAGACATGCGGGATCGCGGAGAAGGCAGTGATTGGCTTGGATCTTAGTCTGGGCCTCACACCAAGGAAGTGTGAACGAACCTGCAATTCGGATGTGCAACAAAGCTAAGATCTCTCATGGTTAAAGTGACGCACCTCTGTAGAGTGTAAGAACTTTAACTTGTTACTCCCTGTTCTGGGAAGGAGCTGCGAACGCGGAGGGAAAGGAACCCCATGAAGGTTCTGGTAAACCCGTGAAGGCTGACAGACATAGCTTTTCAGAATAAAAGCAACCTTTGAAGAAATGTTTATGAAAACTTGCATTTGCCTACTACCTATGGTCTGTGGCTGTAGCTAAAGTGCATCAAACACTCCTTTTCTAGTGAACTTGCTAAGTACGCTCGTACTCAAAGTATCTTCTTAACCCTTGCTAGGTTCTAAAGCCAGTACATACGACGTCTACATCAAGTTATGCTCCAGGAACCATCATCAAAAGCTAAAGATCTTCAATGAAGTCAAGGAAGTCAACATATATATCAACTCAAGTGAAGACGAAGTTGCGGATTAGATAAGAATAGAATCTCTAGCCATAGAACCTACTTCTGTAGAGTATTGCAATAGTAGCAATGCAAGCCTCAATAGTTTAGATACTAGTCTGTTAGTATAATAGATTTGAGTTGTTTATTTCTGATTCTTCTTAGTAAGAAGTTTCTTTCTCTCTCTTTAATCTAGAGTGTTTTCTGGATCTTGTGTAAAGAGTTGAGTTGTAACCTATAGTCATGTCTTGGACCTGCTATGTGTCTATTGTACTACTCTAAGGGATATAATACTAGTGAACAGTGTTTTATTGGTGTTATGTCAACGACTATAGTGTATTACATCATGTAGTGGTATGCTGGGTCACCGCAGGATGGAAATGTAGAGTTACAATAAATATCAGAGGGGATCGAATAGAAGTGATTAGAAGCTTCAGTTGGTCTCCAGTACGATATTTTCACCAAGCAATGAAACTAGATGTACTCTTAGAGTGATTCAAGTTGGTATTAGAGCGATCGATCCAAGGGTGTGCGTCTGACTACGATTTGGTCTGATCTGCATCGCGGTGGCCAGGATTTGGTGGTCGTCATGGTCGCGCCGGTCAGAATCTTTGTGCCGCGCCGCCGTCTTCGTCAAGGCCGCCGTCCTCCTCCTTCTGCACCACATCTTCGTCGTTCTCGTGTTGTGCCACGCCCGTCGTTCTCGTGTTGTGCCACACCATGGTTATCCACGTGTTGCGCTGCGTCGCCTTTGTGCCGCGCCGCTGCCATCGCCGTGTTGTGCAGGTCTGAACCTGTTCTGGTGCTGCAAAAAAATTGGAGCTGCTCTCAGTCTGTTCGTGGAAATCTCAGGTACAAGTATGTACTGTCCCAGTATTGTGGTGGATTTGATCTTATTGATATGTGGTTACTCCTTGGAGAAAAATTTGGATTGTGTGCTGAACTAGTGTGAAGGCGTTGTCCTTGTCCCAGTTTATTCAGTCTATTCAAGAATAAGTTGTAGTTGTTCAGTGGCCATGGGTGAATCCAGTAAGGACACTGGTATTGAAAATTGTGTGAGACTATGGAACAGATGCTTGTCCAGCTGATGGAGCAGGCTCAAACAAAGACAAGTGGAACTTCTGAAGTTTTGAAGACCCTCGAATCCAATCCTATCAGGCTAACTGGTCCTGGCGATTTTTATAGCTGGTCTTGGAATGCCACACTGATTCTGGAGTCACATGGTCTTCAGAAATTTTTGAAGGAGGATGAGAAAAAACCAACAGATGTCACATAGGAGCAGTGGGACCAGAATCAAAAGTGTGTTATGGTGTGGCTGCTCGGATCGATGGAGAAGTCTGTGAGGAAGCAAGTTGAAGGTTTTCAGTCTGCAGCTGAGGTCTGCACGAGCATTGAAAAACAGTTTTTTGGCAAGTCCAACAAGATGCAGGTCAGCAGGATATTCCGTGAAATGAGGCATATTAAGCAAGACCAAAAATCAGTCACCGAGTATGCAAGAGAACTCAAGAAGCTTTATAGAGATTTGGAGTTCTTCAGGCCATTCAAACCACATGATCCAAGAGACCTGCTTCTTCTTCGAGAGTGGTTTGAACCACTACTTGTAGAGGTATTTCTAGAAGGCTTAAATGAAGAGTTCAAACTCCGCTCTGAAATGATATCGGCAAGTCCAGATTGGCCTACTTTGGACCAAGAAATTGCAAGTATCCTGGAGGAAGAAACTAGGCTGGCAAGCAAAGACTCAACAACACAGTTACACGGTGATAACCGTGCTGCACTCACTCAGGCACGTACATCTACCACTCATAATAGTGATCAAGCTAATGCTACTAGGTTTGATCACAAAAATAGGATCAGAGGCGTGTGTGGTTATTGCAAGAAACCAGGTCATTTGAGGAACAATTGTTTTGACTTGGTCGGTTATCCTCCTAGTTGGCAGAAGAGACAAATAAATAAGTACTACATGGCCAACAACCACGAGAAGAAGCAAGACAGGGCTCACTTCACATCCTCTGCAGAAGGATCATCACCAATTACCTTACAAGCTCTTAAAGAATTCAAGGCTAAACTTATGTCAGCAAGTGCAAAATCACCGCATGAAGTGTCTAGCTCGAGTGGAACACAAGGTGCGAACCATTTAAATACTCCATGGATCATTGATTCTGGTGCTACAAACCATATGACAGGCTCACCAAGGTATTTCTCATCATACACACCTCGATCGGGAAGAGATCGAGTTCGTATTGCTGATGGATCTTTAGCTCCCATAATGGGTTGTGGGATGGTCAATTGTGCATCATATTTACCCTTAAGTCCCGTATTACATGTTCCCAACTTTTCGGAGAATTTATTATCAGTCAGTTCTATTACAAAGTCTTTGAATTGTGGAGCTTGGTTTGAGCCGAAATTTTGTGTATTTCAGGATCTGAAGTCAGGAAGGATACTTGGGACTGGAACTGAATATGATGGCTTGTATTACCTCGACCACTCACCACTTCCATCTGCACTCAGCACAAGAAGTTCCACGACTACAAATGAGCTTTTGTTACTCCATTATCGGCTAGGGCACCTATCCTTCCAGTCTATAGGTCGTATGTTTCCTTCTTATTTTGAATCATGTTGCAAAGAGGACCTCTTTTGTGATGTGTGTGAGCTAGCTAAACACACAAGAGCTAATTATCCTAGTAGCGGTGAAAGATGTAAAAATCCTTTTGAAGTAGTGCACTCTGATGTTTGGGGACCTTCAAGGGTAACCTCTATATTAGGAGAGCGATGGTATGTGACATTTATTGATGGGTTCAGTAGATGCACATGGTTGTATCTCGTTAAACAAAAATCTGAAGTTTTATCTGTTTTTAAAAATTTCTATACCTTGGTGAGCAACCAGTACAATGCAAGCATGAAAATATTTAGGACCGATAATGGCACTGAATATGTCAACCGGGATTTTAATGACTTCTTGTCCTCCCATGGAATTTTACATCAAACCACATGCTTCAACACATCAGAACAAAATGGAGTTGCGGAGCGGAAAAATAGACATCTACTTGAGGTAGCCCGATCTCTTATGTTTAAGATGAATGTACCAAAGTTTATGTGGGGTGAAGCTGTTAAAACAGCAGCTTATTTAATTAATCGTATGCCATCACGGATTCTGAATCAGAAAAATCCAATTGAGTGCTTGAGTGGTGTTAATTCCTTTATAGTGCCTCCAAAGATATTTGGTTGCACTTGTTTTGTTCATGATTATAGGAATACATCAGGAAAGCTTGATCCACGAGCAATTAAGTGTATCTTTGTGGGTTATTCTCCAACTCAGAAGGGATATCGGTTCTGGAGTCCTACCGAGAAAAGATTTTTCGTCAGCATGGATGTGACGTTTCATGAGAAGGAAGCTTTCTATTCTTCAAATGTTAATCCTGCTTATATTGTTAATAGCCAGGGGAGATTTCTAACAAGGATTGTGTTTTCAGCGGCTCTATTTTGATTCCTATGGTGGATATATCACGATCTGATGATGTAGCAGAGAGGGAGAAGAATACAAGTATGAATGAAGAAGACACAGACTCAACTACTAATGAGGTATGTGAGACTCCAGTACCTCAATAAGGAACAGAACCGGAGACATTTAATATACCTTGTGATCTGGTGCATCATAATATAGCTCAAGATGATATTGACCGTACAACTGTTCCAAAAGGCCCTCACGTACCATGGGAGTCCATCCTTGACACTACGGAAGAAGATACTACAAACCCTGTAATAATATCAAATGCTCCAATAGTTGAAAGTCCAATAGCATTAAGAAAGCCTGTTAGACGTACTAAAATTCCAGCACGACTTAAAGATTGTGTGGGATATAAACATGATATAGCTAAGTTTATTTCATATGAAAAGCGGAGTCCATCATTTAAAGGATTTATTGCATCATTAGACTCTAGTATTATTCCTGCAAACTGGGAGGATGCTATAAAGGATCCAAAATAGATGGCAGCCATGCTAAAATAAATGAATGCCCTAAAAAAAATAAAACATGGGAATTGGTAGAGTTGCCAAGTGGTAAGGAGGCCATAGGATGCAAGTGGGTTTACACAGTTAAACATAACTCTGAGTGGAAGGTAGAACGATTTAAGGCTCATTTGGTGGCTAAAGGTTACTCACAGACGTATGGGATTGACTATGAAGAAACATTTGCACCTGTGGCAAAAATGAACACTATACGGACTTTGATATCTTGTGTATCTAACCTGGGCTGGAATTTACATCAATTAGACATTAAAAATGCTTTTCTTCATGGAGATCTTCGTGAAGAAGTATACATGCATATACCTCCTGGATTTGGTACAATTGAAACTGAAGGCAAAGTGTTAAGACTACATCGGTCTTTGTATGGTTTAAAACAGTCCCCTCGTGCATGGTTTGATCGTTTTTGTAGAGCTATAATTCAAATGAAATATAAATAGAGTAATGCTGATCATACTCTGTTTTATAAGCGCAGTGGTGACATAGTAACTATTTTGATTGTCTATGTTGATGATATTATTATCACAGGAAATGATAATGAGGAAATAAAGAAGTTAAAGCAGCAACTGGCAAAAGAATTTGAAGTTAAAGACCTCGGGTTACTGAGGTATTTCCTAGGAATTGAAGTGTCTTGAAGTGCAAAAGGTATATACCTCTCTCAGAGAAAGTACATCCTAGACTTGTTATCTGAAACTGGAATGATTGGGTGTCGCCCAGCTTCCTCTCCAATTGAAACCAATCATCGCCTTACAAAGGAAGGGGGGTTCCTATAGATAGAGAGCAGTACTAGAGACTGGTTGGTCGCCTAATTTATTTATCCCACACACGTCCTGATATATCATTAGCAGTAAGCGTTGTGAGTCAATTTATGCATGAGCCTAGGAGTCAATATTTGGATGTTGTAATGAGGATAATTCGGTATCTCAAAGGATGTCTTGGTAGAGCTTATTATATACATCAAATGGCAATTTACAAGTTGAGTGCTATACTGATGCTGATTGGGCAGGTTCAGTAGATGATAGGAGATCAACCTCTGGGTATTGCACTTTTGTTGGAGGCAACCTTGTGACCTGGCGCAGCAAGAAGCAGAATGTGGTGGCTAGATCTACAGCCGAAGCACAGTTCCGAGCAATGGCGCACGGGGTATGTGAAGTGCTTTGGTTGAAAATCTTATTAATGGAGTTGGGTTTATTTAGAGAGAATCCCATGTTATTATACTGTGATAATAAAGCCGCGCTTGATATTTCTCATAATCCTATGCAGCATGGACGAACGAAACATATAGAGATTGATAGACATTTTATCAAGGATAAGTTGGACTTGGGAATCATCTGCATGCCATATGTGAGTTCTTCCAATCAACTTGCTGATATATTGACTAAGGGTTTATCAGAAAAAATGTTTTCTAACTTATGTAGCAAGATGGGGCTTCATGATGCATTTGGGCCATCTTGAGGGGGAGTGTTGTAAGTAGTACTTGAGTGTAAATAGGAAAATAGTTAGGGATGGAGATGTAAAGTTACAATAAATATCAGAGGGAATCGAATAGAAGTGAGTAGAAGCTTCGGTTGGTCTCCAATACGATATTTTCACCAAGCAATGAAACTAAATGTACTCTTAGAGTAATTCAAGTATCACCCTTGTGGAAAAAACACCCTTGCTACATCACTTTGTGCTTGGAGTCCGAACAAATTGGTATCCACGTGAATTACGTGTCTCATCACGGAGAACCATAAAGCGACCGTGCCCTCTCCAGGAAACCATCAGAGCGATGCCGACAAGGTGTGCCTAACAACGGAGAACGGTGATCATTGATAGAGTAACGACTGAGCGGGAAAGAGGGACTGATGAGTGGTCTGAGAGACACTCCGTCTAACCAGGAAGCTATTGTAGGTGACAGGGAGGCCGAAGAAGAAACATGCATGGTTGTCGTAATTGACGACTAAGGACGGTGGTCGGAGAGGAAAACGGTGATGACCTTGATGTTTCTGGGTGCTCCTGTCCCATGCTGATCACATGAGAAAATATGTTGTATTTCGGACTTTGTAAAAAAATACAAATTTCTCAGAAAACATTTGTATTTCTAGTTAATGTTAGAATGTTTTTTCTCGTAGCCTAGAATGAAACAACTTCTTTACAAAATTTGGCACAAATATATGGACCATGTACATTCTTTCCTGAATTTTTTTATAAAACTCAAAAGTACTATTTTAATTTTCTTTCAGAAACGGAAGAAAGCACCGGTGCTCATGTGCACCAAATCTCCACTCTAAAGGTATTACCAATTTATATACATTCATTTTTTAACGGGTATGGCGGGGAACAGAGACGGGGAGACCTTATAACCCCCATCCTCATTATCAAATGGTGGGATCAAATTCTTCCATACCCATCCACTAATATATGAATTCTCCATTGGTTTACGGGGTTGACCCCACTGTTGATTTGTTTCCTTTCAAGTCATAAGCTCACAAAATCACAAATGACAGATCAAATCAGCACATATTTGCAATGCTAAAAATGACGGTACGGATTGAGCCTCAATCAGCGCATCCTCGAGTTTGTCGGATACGTAGTAGCGAATTCAAAGTCTACACATTGCGAATCCCGATAATAGGCGTGCGTGCGCGCGTTTGAGGGTTTAGGGTTTAAAAAAAAAGTATGTTTCTTATTTGTGAGGGTTTCAGAAAAAAAGCGAAAAGATAAAAGATGGCTAAACTGAGAAATCATCGAACCGCCCGTGTGTTGTACCTTCCCATCGAACAGGAGTACTATTTGGCGACGCGCGCCGCCGATCGTAACATGCAGTGCAGCAGGTACGTGCCGCCACGATCGCGCGCTGTGAGGTGTAAGTCGACCACGCCTCCACGTACACCTCTCTTCCACACGTACGTGCTGCCATCTCCTCCGTCGCACCGCCCCACGCAGCCACGATAAAAGCTCAGCACAGGCCACAGCGCGCCGCCACCCGCTCACAGCACCAGCAGTCCGAAAGAGCAAGAATTGCCTTCTCTGCGTGACCGATCGAGGAACCCTCCCACCAGAGACCAGACATGAGCCAGGGGCAGCCGAGGAGGCCCGAGGGCGGGGACGCCCTGCAGCAGCAGCAGCAGCAGCAGCAGGACCGGCCAGTCAGGTACGGCGACGTGTTCGACGTCTCCGGCGACCTGGCGGCGCAGCCCGTGGCGCCCAGGGACGCCGCGCTGCTGCAGTCCGCCGAGGACACCGTGCAGGGCCTGGGCCAGACCCAGAAGGGCGGCCCCGCGGCGGTCATGCAGTCCGCCGCCACCCTCAACGCCCGCGCGGGCCACGTGGGCCGCGGCCAGGTCTCCGGCCCCGTCGCCGACGCGGGCGTGGCCGTCACCGAGACCGAGCTCCCGGGCCGCCGAGTCGTCACCGAGTCCGTCGCAGGCCAGGTCGTGGGCCGCTTCGTCGCGCCGCCGCCCGTGGCGGCCAGGGAGCCGTCGGGCGCGCTGGAGCAGGACGCTGTGACCATCGGGCGCGCGCTGGAGGCCGCGGCGGCGGCGGGCGCGGGGGGCAAGGCGGTGGACCAGAGCGACGCGGCGGCCGTCCAGGCCGCCGAGATGCGCGCCACGGGGAGAAACCTGACCGTCCCGGGCGGCGTCGCGGCGGCGGCGCAGGCGGCCGCGGACCAGAACGCGCGTATCGTGCGCGAGGAGGATAAGGTCAAGCTCCGGGACGTCCTCTCGGTGCGCTCGCTCGCTCTACCAAAAACTCTTAAGCACATACTAGTAGTTATACTCGTCTTCTCGATGATTAATTCATTCGTTCATGACTCGACTAATCGCAGGACGCGAGGAGCCAGCTGCCGGAGGACAAGGGGGCGACGAGGGAGGACGCCGAGAGGGTGGTGTCGGCGGAGATACGGAACAAGCCGAACATGGCGACGACCCCGGGCGGCGTGGCGGACGCGGTAACCACGGCGGCGCGGCTCAACCAGGAGCGCCCGTAGGCGTCCTCTCTCTCTCTACGTAGAGCTGTACAGAGTATCTACGTGTACGTATGAGGGAGCACAGCACGCAGCGGTGCAGTGCTAGCTCTTGGGTTCGTATTCCGAATAAAAGTCCAGTCGTCTCCTGCTGTACGTAGAATATGTCAAATCAGCAGTACGTGTAACAACTCTTCAAAACCACATGTGTTTAAACTGCTATAAACAGTCTCTTATGAACACCCTTAGTCGTATTTGTCTTTCTGAAATTGATAAGACGACAGACAGACTGACGCTGATGATGCAGCTAGCGTTGCAGATCGCACAACTGATGCGCGACTGTGGTTTGGAACTCTCTGGATATATTTAACTGAACCAACAATGCCCTCTTCCTCTTGTGAGAGTCTACTATTGGCAACATCGAAAAAGCCAATGTCTAGACTTGAAAAATGTTCCCCCAATGAGACGTTATTGGCAACATGACTACTAGACCGTGAAAAAGGTTTTCCAACTAAAGACACCGTGAAAAAAGTTTCTCAATGTACAGATGGACAATATAATGGCTCGTCAGAGCAGCAATGTGCTTACAAAAAAAGAAATCTGATGATGTGCTTCCAACTATATATATATACGACGATGGAGTACAAGAAAAAGGTATGGCGGACGAGGGTGCATGCTAGTCGGGTTGATAGCACACTGTTTCGCGGTAAGGCCACACTATTTCGCAAAAAGGCTGCCTATAAGGAATAGAATAAGTATTACTTTCGCTACTTTCGTCCATGGCACCGTCATCAAAAGCGAAATAAGAAGGAGGATCTGGAGAAACTCAACGGTCTTGCGGTATATCACCGTCTCCCGGCTGCTGTAGACCAGAGCCCCCGCCCCCGCCGTCGCCGTGGCCGCCGCGACGACCTTCCACCACCCGCCGTCCCTGCTGTCCCCGCCGTGGGTCGTCTCCGGTGTCTGCGTAGAGGAACTGAAGTAGTTGTGCCGATGGAGCGACGACGACGGCGCAGTCTGCTTGAACAGGAAGTGGGAGCATGTTGCTTCCGGGCACCTCCGCGCGGCGGCGTGGTACCGCTGCTGCTGCGAGGCAGGGAGACGGAAGGCGGCGGGCTTGTTGCAGCGTTGGAGGAGGAGACGGAAGGCGGCGGAACTCATCGTGTTGGAGCGTTTTGACAATCGAGCTAGCTAGGGATCTCTGGCGTCGGTCTTATATATGTGCCTGTTGGAGCGTAATATACGGATCTAAAGCCTCTCCTCCAAGAAAACAATAATAGGCATATCTAAAAAAACAATAAATAGGACGTGCCAGGATAATGTACGGGATCGACGAGTACTCTGCTCGGTTAATTTGCACCTGCTCCCGTTTCTAGTTGTCAAACATGGTAGGATAGAGGATAGTGTTCACATCCTACCATCCTATTCAAAATCATCAGACGCAAAACAATTAACACTGGTGTTTAAAATATTGTAAACGATTATTTCACAAAACGGATTTGCTAGTTCCCATACGTCTCAGAACTTCTTAGGTCTATGTCATCTCTTTCGCCATTGAATTTACCTCACGATTTGTGCAATGTGGGACTTACACATGAGTTGTAACTCGGATTTTAATGAGTTACAACTAGGTTGCAATCGAGAATTAGTACTGTAAGTTGCAATTAGGTTACAACTGAGAAATGATGTCAGCGACTTAAATATAAGTAGTTCTCAGGCACCTGGGATCTAGGCACTCCCTTAAAAAAATGTTATAAACAAACTCTATGAACACGCAAATTAAAGCAAGAATAGAATTTTCCTGGAGCTGGAAAAAGAACCTCCCGGGTCGCCTCGCGCGGGGCGGCTCCGGAGGCCCCCAAACCCTAGAAAAAGCAGTGTAACCCTCCTCTCCCCGTCATTGCCGCCGCCGCCGGTGGTGGCCGCGCCCCAACGTCAAAGGCGGCGGCGAGGCGCTCTCCTGACGGGGCCCCTTCGCGTGGAGGCGTGTCGTCACAGGGGGAGTGAGGGTGGATCTTGGGAGGCGGCGAACCCTGGAAGGGATGGCAGCGGCGCGCGGGGAAGGTGGCTCGGCAATGCGAGGCAGCATGGAGGGCGGCGAGGTCCGTCTGGAGTGCTGGCGCGCAGCAGCCGGCCGTCCCCTGTGTGGCTTGTTCTTTCCTCCATGGCGGCGGAGTGGGGCAATCTGGTGGAAGAGGTGCCAACGATTGGATTCCGTTGGAAGACCTAGATCGGCTCTCTCTAACCCTATTTGCCTGCTCGATCCGTTCTCCGAAAACCGGCCGGCGGTGTGGGGATCGCTGTGTCGGATCTAATAATGGTGGTGGTCCTTTGGTTTGTTTTGCACGAAGACGAAGATCTGCTTGATGTCCGCCCTCGTTGATCCGGTCTGGAGAGGCGGGTTCCGGAAGGCTCCGCCGGCGAACTCCCATGGGCGTATCATGCCTGGAGATTGCTGGATCGGAAGGTATTCGGTCATGCGCACCTTGTTTTTCTGGCTGTTTGGTTTCAGCGGGAGCGTTGCGAAGCTCTATTGTTTGTTCCCACCAAGTGCCATTCTTAGAGCCATGGTGAAGTCAGATGCGGAGAATGTCAGTAAAGCGGAAATTTGAGGGTAGCGATGGTGATTTTTGTTCCTGTGGCGACAGAGATCTGGCTGCGTGATCTGGGACTCGTTGCAGCGGCTGTTGGTGCGGGAAGACAACACAGGGAGTTTCCGGTCTTATTTTGCAGGATGAAAATCTGTGAGATCCAGCACATGGCTTAATAGGATTGATAGGATACGCATACCAACAAGTTGCAACTTCTTTTCCGGAAGCTCATTCGAAAATAACTCTAAGGTTAAGCGTGCTTGGCCTAGAGCAATTCTTGGATGGGTGACCGGGCGGAAAGTGGGTAACCGGGTGCGCATGAGTGAGGGCAAAGTACGCAGAAAAGACTAGTGTTGGTCTATGGGGACAGTCTAGATATCCTATTAAGCTATCAGGAGTGACACCTCCCGGGCCGAGGAGTGGACGGGGTGTTACAGAGTGGTATCAGAGCCGACCTCGTGGTTTAACGGCTATGTGTTGGTCAGTGGCGGGACATGTGGAGCATGACGCGTGTGTCCCAGAGTGAACACGGCATGGCACATGTGCCGGCACTGGACGCACAAACGCGTGCCAAGAGGGTACGTTCCTGGGGTGTGCTTGATCGATAAGGGCATCGATCTTCTAAAGGGTGGGTGTATGTGAGATCCAGCACATGGCTTAATAGGATTGATAGGATACTCATACCAACAAGTTGTAACTTCTTTTCTGAAAGCTCATTATAAAATAACTCTAAGGTTAAGTGTGCTTGTCCTAGAGCAATTCTAGGATGGGTGACCGACCGGAAAGTGGGTAACCGGGTGCGCATGAGTGAGCACAAAGTGCGCAGAAAAGACTAGTGTTGGTATGTGCGAACAGTCTAGATATCCTATTAAGCTATTAGGAGTGTCACCCCCCGGGCTGAGGAGTGGACGGGGTGTTACAAAATCCAAGGTCTGGCGTTAGCTGGTTGTGGCTGACAATGACCTTGTTAAAAGCATTGTTTTGTAAGTAAGAACTTTCTCCAGGATGAAAACCTATGACCTTTGGTCGGGCAATGACGGCGCTTGGGCACTGTTTCCTTCTTGAAGGCGTTGTTATTGAAGTGGAGGACTACTGGTGTTGTTCTGATGATGTCACTGTCGTTTCTTTGAGGATTGGTTCTCTTTAGCGGGACTTTTTTTTTGTAATTTCTCTTTCTTTTTTCTAAGTTGTGTGCATCCGTAGAGCCGTTAGGGCATGCGTTGTTGCAGAGGCTGGGTGTAATTTGTGTCCTTGTGATATTAATATATACTCTTTTCCAAAAAAAATGAACATGCAAATCAAGTACAGTTGTGGTACGGAAATATCCATTTTTTCTTCTAACCACTATATAGCTCTTGTAACCACAAAGATTAGATATACGACTGAAAAGTTACCGATTTGCTCTGTTCGGTGGATTCATTTTTTCCATGTTCTTTTTAAAATTGTAATTGGGCTTGTAGTTGTTGTTTTTAAGCACATAAATGTGTTAACTGCATGAAGATTTAGGAGACTTGTCGATTGAAGGCGTGCCCGATTATGAGATATCGTCAAATATATTCATTATCGGCCTTGTTTTGAAGCTCAAACGGATCATAAATTGAACTTTTAGGCCAAAAAAAGTAGACATAAGAGGATGGGACATAATGTGCCAAATACACACAAAAAGGGATTGAGAATACATAGAAAAATAAAATGTGAGGATGCCAATCTCCAAAAACAATCAGTAGATGGCTGGCCGCAGCAATGTGCTTACAAGAGAAGTTTGAGGTAGTCTCAGCTATGTTTCCTAACAGCAGTTAGGGAATTTCCTTCCAAGCTTATTACTCTTATCCAAAACACCTACAACAAGAGAGGTGGTAGCTGGCTACTGTTTCTGTAAGATGTAACAACTTGTTCGCTCTTCAATCACTAAAGATGAGTATAAAAAGTAATACTTGAGTAGCCCCCACCGCCGTCCCAGCCAGCAGCGCCGCCACCGCCAATGCCGCTAGCAGGACAAGCTTCCACTCGGCGTACCTGTCGGCGCCGTGGGTCGCCCTCTCAGGTTTCTGCAAAGAGGAACTGAAGCTGCGCCGATGGAGCGGCGACGGCGGCACGGTCTACCTGAACAAGGCTTGTCCGGTACAAGAGCACAGCGGCTCCGGTCCCCTCTGCACGGCGACGGTGCCGGTGCGGTAGCACTTCTGTGGCGGTGTCGGGAAGCGAAAGGCGCCGGATCGCCTGCAGCGCACGAGAAGATGGGAGACGACGGACCTTAGCGTGTTGGAGCGTTCCGACGATCGAGGGAGTCATTGGCATCGGTGTCTTATACTGTCGCGGATTGCGTCATTTCCTGTTAGTGCAAGTGGGACTGTCCGCGGGAGGCTCGCATATGCCCGCACGGTCCCGCAAAATTTAGATGGGTGTCCGTGGAAGCCTACTGATGTATGCGGGTGCCCACCATCCCATTTATGAACACATATGTTCGCAATTTTTAAATTATATACTTTTATGAAAACAAAATGGTACTTTCTCTGCCTCAAAATAGATATCTAGACGTATTTTGCATCTAAGTACATTCGAATTTAGACAAATCCAAGTCAATTTGTTACTAGACGAAAGGAGTACGTGTTTTATCATATACAAAGGTGTCTCTTTTTTTTTTTGAACAGATACAAAGGTGTCTCACACATGTCTATGTAGCTAACTAGCTAGCTAGCTAATGGGATACACATTTTGTGTAGATATACGCAGATAGCACGTGCAGTACAGGTACGAAACTTATATAGCCAGGGGTTTCTGTACACGCAGGGGTTCTGAGGCACATAAACAGTAGCACTGAGCACGTTTTTGTTTGACGATAACTCGGTATGCAGGCAGCGATATGAGTGTACAAGATCACGTGTGACCGCGAGATCGGCACCTACCGCGACGATATCATCTCCGTCATATGACAGAGGGTCCCTGCGTGAAGAAGGGCGAGACGAGATTCGCCATCAACGGCCATGACTACTTCGAGTTGGAGCTGCCCACTAATGTGGCTACAGTGGGATCCATTAAAACGGATTTCATGAGCTCCAAGTTCTGGCACTGGATGGAAATGGCGTGCAAATGGAGCACCATCTGACAGTTGCTGGTCTATCTTGACGGAGCAACCCATGATGGAGATGCCGACAACACCACTAACTCGTGACCAAGAAACGATACGGGATCAATGTGAGATGTGGATATCCCACTTATTTTTTTGCTTACCCGCAGGATGCCCACTTAAATTTTTATGCGGGCTTGGGAAATGGATCCCGTGCATAACCCACCTACAACCTTAATTGATTTCGGCCTTGTTTTGTTGTTTAACTTGGAGAGGTGGATAAGAGAGGGAAATGATATCATGAGATTTGCATGCATCGTCAGCCCCCTCTCCAAGAACACATCAGGGGGACGTGCCAGGATAGTGCACGGGGCAAGCGGACCGTGGTCCGAAAATATCAAATTGCACATGACCCGTGCGTTGCTACAAGAAGGTTCTAGTTGCCGCTTACGGCTTGAGTCAGACGCGTCGCACGCACCTCACAGTCATGAATTGTGGGCCCACCAATATCTCTTCTTTCCCAGAGCTTCTCTTCTGGATGGAAATTGTCCCACACTCAGCACACCAGTCGCTTCCTCACCTCCGCCGGCGACGCCGTGGCCAGTCACGTCGTCCTGTCTCCGGCGAGGTCTCAATCATCCATCCCTCTAAATCCCCTACCCTGCACCCTCAACCCTAAATCGCCAGCGAGATCCCCACCCCTTCCCCCAGTTAAGTTTTCTTCCTTGCCTCCGCCTGCGATGTCGCGGCCAGCCGTCTCGTCCCGCCGTCTCCGACGAGGTCCAGGCCTCGCCTCCGTCGGCGATGGCACGACCAATTGCGTCGTCCCTGTCATCGATGAGGTTCCGGCCGGCCGGCCACATTTCTAACCCCTGACCTGCACCCTAGCCCTAACTCCGGTCGTCGGCGACATCACCCACCCCTAACCCGAAGTCTGGCGAGCTCCTTACCCCTCCCTCTTAAGTTTCCTTCCTCGCCTCCCCCGGCAATGCCGCATCCAGCCACGTCGTCCCCGTCTCCGGCGAGGTCCTGGCCTCACCTCCGTCTGGGCGCACAGCCAGCCGCGTCGTCAGCAAGGTCGCGGTGCACCTGGTCTTCTTCATCATCATCATTGCTCTGATGGCAACCGCCAGTAATCGACCGGCCCGCTACGGTCTCGCACGAAGGATTGGGTACACGGCGCTGGCTAGTGGTGCCGCGTAGGATTGGGTACACGGCGCTAGTTAGTGGCAACCGTCAGTAATGGGCCGGCCAGCTATAGTCTCGCATGAAGGATTGGATACACGAAGCTGGATAGTGATGCCGCGTTAGGCGGCATTTAGCATTTGCCGTTGCCACGGCACCCCAATTCTCAATTTTATGTATCACGTCCCCGATACATTCGGTACCATACATAAATGCATCATGAACAATTTTTTCGTTAACTATGAAATAATATTTCATTCTAGTATCTTTTAAGCATTTGAAAAAACTGGGGTCCAACATGGTTGCCATTTGCCTTGTTGTGACTGCCTCCATAATCGATAATGTCGTGCTCTTTTTTATATGACCTAATTTTTTATCTAACAGGTACACCGTTGCATTAAAAATGTTTGCACTGACATGAAGCCAAAAATGCACAGCTCACATCCGACACCTGGACTCCTTAATTAGCCACTTAGCCTCCTTTGCACTGGGTTTTTTATCTTAAAAATTTTATCTGATGAAAAACTGCACTAAACCTTTGCATTCAGGCATTAACGCAAACACACGCGGTGTATAAGTACAATACACGCCCATTACATGAACAACTTTTTTTGAAGCTTTCAACGGGTGGGGAGAGGATCCCCACCTGAATACATGAACAACTATAATCAGATATGTGGAGACAAAGCATGAGAATAGACCATAGTTAGCGGCATTCTGTAGCGTGTCCATAATTTCCTCTTTCTCCTTGCAATTTCCCCCCTCTTTCTTGAACACCACGCTCCGTCTGGAGGCACAGCAGCAGCGCTGCGGCCTGCGGCTGGGAGGAAGAAGATGGAGTGTGAGACAGACCTCCGGTTTTTCGGCGATATCAACTTGCAGACGTGTTACTCTACGTGTTCAAATTAGCTGATTTTGCTGGGCTTAATCTGGGTGGACATGGAGCTGGCCCTTCGCGCCCGCGAAGTCAGATTCCCCAACGTCGAGACGGAGCTGCATCCTGCATGTCCCAATACGAGTGGAGATGGTCCTTCCGCTCCTGCGAGGTGGACGGCTTCGTCTTCTTGAGCAGCTCTTGCCACAAAAGCACCGAGGAAGCCAGGGCGCCCGGAATGCCTCGCTGGAGATGCACTGGCGAATTTTTTTAAATAATACGAATTAATTATTTAATTTGAGTTCTATTATGCGTTTTTTCGAAATTCCAGATCTAGTGCTTTGTCGGCCAGGGGCAAGCCGATCGTAATCGGCCAGGCGGCGCATGTGGCACCATGCGGTCGGCCCCCTCATTGATCGGCGGGCTGGCGATTGGCTGATCGGCTTGCCTGGCGATTGGTCGGTCGGCTTGCCCGGCCGATTGCCTAATCGTCGTGCCCTGCCCAAATCCTGCATGATCAATGCAGCTAATCTTCCGCCATTGTTTTCTCATCAATCCTTCGGCGATTTTTCCGCCATCGCGCGATTTTTCCGCTAGTACTTTCCGTCCTTTGTTCCCGCCACTACTTCCGCCTTTTTTTCCCGCCACTACTTCCCGCCTTTTTTCCCGCCTATTCGCTTCGGTGCCTCTATAAATCCGGGCAACGAGATGTATCCTTTACCAGTTCTTCTCTTCCTCCTCTTACTCTCTCATTTCCCTCCTCTCCTCTGGCTCTCGCATTTTCCTCCCCTCCTCTCCACTATGACCGACGCTTCTCCCTGGCCTGTAGATATGTCCATTGGGCTTTTCTTCATAGCCAGAACTGTTGAGATAGGCGATACACCAGCCGACTGGGATACGTTGGTATCGAACCATGATGCTCTCGTTATTCTTTGTTAAGTCACTTTATCTAAGAGGGTGGAAACTGAAGACCCCAAATCAGGTACGAGCAGAGCTTCTCAGGATCAAGGCAAGGTGGGACAAGCTCACCTTCAAGAGTGAAGCTCGCATGATGGAGGTGGCTAATACACCTTGGTCCTGGATAGAAGATAGCGAAGATGAGGATGATATCTTCATGCCGCCACCGGTTGGAAGCAAGACAAGAGCTGAGTGGGACAAGAGGCAGGAGAAGAAGAAAGAGCAGGCCAAGAAGAGTCAAGCTGACATGACGAAGCAGGCTGTGGCACGTAGGGCCTGCATAGAAGAGAGCGAAGATGAGGATGATATCTTCATGCCGCCACCCGTTGGAAGCAAGGCGAGAGCTGAGTGGAACAAGAGGCAGGAGAAGAAGAAAGAGCAGGCCAAGAAGACCAAGTGCGAGGGATCGTCCAAGGGAAAGGCGAGGCATCATCGAAGGAAAGGGAAAGGCATCATGCTAGGGATTGATAGGACTCTTATTTATGTACCGCAAGTTATGTTGAACTGTGTTGCAAGTTATGTTGAACTGTGTTGCAATAAAAATCGTGAAATGATAGAATGATGTCTCATATATAGGTAGATATATGTCTCATACATAAGTAGATGTCTCATGCATAGATAGACATGTCTTATACATAGATAAATATATGTCTCATACATAGATAAATATATGTCTCGACGCTGCGTCGCCTGACGCTCGGGTGGTGGGTTAGGATCGTCGTCCAACCGAACACGTGGCGGCCAACTGTCGGGGAGGAATCACCGACCCGTGCTCATCGTCTTGAGTCTCTGTGGGGTCAGTGCGAGTCTGGAAAATGTTCAATAACTGCTGCGTCATGAAATCCGAGTGCTATGATCAACGTCTGATCGGTCAGGCGGATCCGGACACGCACGACGATAGCTGGGCATAGACCCCTGCATTCGAATGCTCCGCACATAAAACAAAGTATATAAGAACTTGACATGAAATGAGCCTCGACGCGCTTATCTTGTAAGACACATACCACTGGCTGTGGTGTGGGTGAAACCCGTAGTTTGGCATGGGAGGGTGACCCAAAGGCTCCTGCTTTGGTGCTGCCACGACGAACCTCCATCGTGCAAAGGTGGCTGCTGCTGCGCCATCGAAAGAAGGCTGCGATGCCACGTCGAACCTCCGGCCTGGTGCAGGGAGGAGGTCTCGAGCCGTCTGTGGTGTAAGCCGTGGACGGGAGCTGTCGTGGGGCGAGGTGGGCTGCTGTCTGGTGGTGTGTCGAGTGCCGCGGAGGACGATGGTGTCGGGTGGTGAGCAATGTCTGAAGGGTGCACGTGATAACCCGTGAATCGTCGTATCTTCTCCTCCAGCGACTCGGCCAGTCTCCCAGTCTGCCGGTGAATAAGTAGGGTCCGGACGAAGAGAGCGTCAGACTCGGCACTCTCCGTCTCAAGATCGACTAACATTTGTGCAAGAGACACCACAAGGTTCGGCATATATAGATGGAAAACTATGTAATAAATAGGTGCATTAGATGAAGAACATACCGCGTGTTGTCTGCTGCCCACAGTCGACTGGCTCGGATAACTATCCCAAGTAGCAGCGCCAGGCATCAGAATCATCAGGGTCATCAGAATCACCACTCTCTCCATCCATGTAATCCTCCTCTTCCATCATGTTCTGCATGCCTCCATCTTCCTCGTCCGCATCTGCCTCTCCACTATAGTCTTCTCCACCTCCGGCCTGACTGCTCTGCCCCGATTCATAACCACCGCCTCCTCCTCCTCCTATCTCACTGCTCTGCCCCGATTCATAACCACCGCCTCCAGCACTGGACATAGAGTACATCCCGTAACTTGAATCAACACTATGGCGCGAAACATGTCCACCATCGATCTCCTTCAAGACAGGAAGCACTAATGCGCGAGGGTTTACATGCCTATCTTCACAGCCTTTTAACCACTTAAACCAGTCTCTGTCTGTATCTACAGGCCTTAAAGTCCAGAAAATATTTTTTCTTGACTTTGTCCATAATGCTTGCACGCTGACGGTGTATGTCTCGATGTTATAGCCTAAACATCCTGTCAACCATTCCTTCAATGACTAACACTCCACGTTTGAGGGCGATCAAATCTAACTGTACACATAAACTCTCTCAGATCTGCTCCAAAGTCATTTGTTCGAACATTCCCATGACCGTAATAAAACACGAACTTCACTAAATTGGTCATCTCTGCTGACATAAAATAAACAACCTAATCAATTAATTATCGACAACGCGTATAACTTTGGGCAATGCTTGCAAATATTCTAAAAATTATGATATTATTGCTACCGGTCAAATATTGCTACTAATCTACCGGCCAAATATTTGTGTCTAACCCATCAGTCACCAAATATTCTAAAAAATATGATACTATTGCTACCGGTCAAATATTGTTACTAATCCACCGGCCAAATATTTGTGCATAACCCATCGATCAAATATTATTACTAATCCACTAGGCAGGTATTATAATAGACAAGCATACGCACGTACGTAACCATATACAATAACCGTGATTATCGAGAGATTAAAATTTACCCTTGAAGCGAGAGAAGCCGCTCGGTCCACCACCACAGCACCACCACAGACAGCCTCAGCTCCTCCACCACAGCTCCACCACCATTGCCATTGCTCCACCACAGCTCCACCACCGTTCCTCCAACAAATCAACACCAAATCGCGCTATGAGCTAACCCATCCGTAGATCGGGCTTCCACTATCTCTCTACTGCCTTTGGATTGAAGTTTACGTGGTCAAATCTAGCCGTCGGGAAAAAAGGAGGTTTTTGGGCTAGAACGAGCAATGAGAGAGAAGAAAACGCTCGATCGCGGTGGAGAAGAAAGGCTGGCGCGGTAGGCGGCGCCGCCGCTTATCCTGGCCCGGTCTGCAGGCTGGCCGATTAGCGATCGGCCGCTGGCCAGCCGACTATCGACGTTATGGGTCCAGCGCCCCACCAGCGACTTCTTGTCGGTACCGGCTTGGCAGATTACTGCTTGTCGGCCGAGGCACAACCGATTGTGATCGGCTTGCCCCTGGCCGACAAAGCACTAGATCTGGAATTTCGAAAAAACGCACAATAGAACTCAAATTAAATAATTAATTTGTATTATTTAAAAAAAAATCGCGATGCACTGTAGGAGGAGGGCAGACCGGTGGAGGAACATGAGGTCGAGATTCGGGGCCGGGGACCACTACTAGTAAAAGGGCTATTAATCCGTACATCCGTGACTCACATGGTTGAAGTGTTCCACCGGTAAAATAGACGTGGCTCACCTGTGGCAGTGCCCTACTAGTAACTAAACAACCGTGGCGCATATACCCCATGTACCCGTAAGTTGGTTCGGATTCAAAATTTGAATCCCCACCCCGCCCACCTACCTTTTACTTCCCCATTTTCCCTCCCTCTTCCTTTTCCTTTTCCTTCTCCCTTCTCCTTCTTCCTTCTTCTTCTCCTCCTTCCCCTTCTCCTCTCTCCGGCCACCTTGCTCCGGCGTCCTTTCTTCGACCTCCTCCTCTCTTTGCAGTTACGGCGGCGCGACGGCGGCCTCCTCCTCTCCTTGTAGTGACGGCGGCGCGACGGCGGCCTCCTTCTCTCCTTCTAGTGACGGTGGCGCGACGGCGGCCTTCTCCTCCTCCTCGCAATGACAACGGGCGACGGCGGCATCCTTCTCCTCACCGACCTCCCTTCCTCCCTCTCTTCTTACCTCCCTTTATCCAACCACACCCTTCCTACCACCTCGACGCCGGCGAGGACTAGAGCGGCCACGGCCTCCCGCACCTCCCTGCGGTGGTAGGTCGTGGCCACGGCCATGCTCCGGCGAGGTGACACGACGGCAGTGATGTACGGATCCGATTGCTTTTGCAATTCAAAACGAGGGTGTTTTTTTATTTATTTTTATTTTTTGAAAAACATATCCGTGGCACACCCTGTACCTCTACCCGTGGCGCATCTGGTAGTGCGTTACGCCTATCTCGAGATAACCGTAGCGCACCAGGTAGTACGCTACGGTTAAGATATAGCCGCAGCGCGAGGCTAGTGGCGCACAGCTAGTGTGCCACGGATGCCCTTTTCAGGTGCACCACGAATGGTTATTTTCCTAGTAGTGGACATCCTGGAAGCTGGACACCTCCTGGCTACTGGAAGCTGGGCATCTTGATCCGGGCGAGGCGGCTAAGCCTTTCTCCAAGAGGATTGTTGGTTAGGAACACATATCTCTTGGAGATCGGGACAAGCACATTTAAACGACGGATGACGGACGAAATTTGGTATGTACGAAAACCACCTCAAGCTAAATTATATAGTAGAGATTCTTCTAACCCCTAACCACAAAGTTAAAATATGCTAACAAGAAGGGTTACAGAATTGTCAAGATCTAGCAACCGGACAGCACAATCCGATGCAGAACCCAACCAAGTCATTGTACGGTCTTGCACTCTCTATGCAAGAGAGTCGCTAACCCTAAACTGTTCACGACTAATAACTTTATAAAAAAACACACTCTATCCAAATTTGACAAAGTTCTAACTTCATTGATCCAATGACAGAGGGGGAGAGCGATCCATGCTAGAAGAGTTGGCAGCATCCACTTAAGTTTTGCAGTCGGATTATTCCACGATGATAGGCAACTCGGAGTGTTGCATTGGCAGCTTGAGACCTTCTAGGCAGGCACTGAATTCGGCTTCAACAGCAGGGCTGCAGTGTACCAGGGGATCTGCAAGCCATGAAGATAGGGTTACCAGCTGAATCACGGAGCACCATTCCTGTCCCGGCTGAGCCATTTGAAGCCACATACGAGATACGACCCATCAATAGATAGTCTGATCCATCCCTCCGGCGGCTTGCGCCAAGGTTTGTCAGGTGGTTTCCTGATGAGCACCGATTGCGGCGATGATTTGCATGGTTTTTGCCTCCCATAATCTGCGAACGTGAGGACATTTGTACAGAGCACGTTGCACATCCTCCGACTGAGCACCGCAAATGGCGCATTGTCCTGTCATCTCATCTGGATGTGTCGTATCTTCTTGTTCTTCTCCGTTGCTAAGGGTCCCGACGCAGCCCTCCAAGTCCAAGCAAACATCTTCACCTTTGGGGACACCGAGGATCCCAAAATCTTTTTCCAACAGGGATGCTGGCCATCTAGGTAGGAACTAGTCGTTGCAATGGAGCACTGGATATCCATTAGGGAGCAAGTCAAAGAAGAAGAAAAATACATTAGGTGCCAGGATAGACGAGTCAAGCGCGACCGTGGTCCGAAAGTATCAAATTCTTCTGCTAACCCCTAGACCACAGGATAGAGAGATTCAGACTTTCAGAGATAGGAGCTCTCAGATTGAAACGATATGCAGCACAGAAATATTGCCAACAACGATATCCATGGAACTAAACATGATTTAAGTCAATGTCAAAGTATATTCACCACACGATGTGCGACTCGACCTTGCTTGTCTCTCTACACATGAACAGTGCAATGCGCGAACCATATTACAAAAAAATTCTGATGAGCTCCCACCTATGTTTTTCTAACAAACAGTTGAGCGATTTCTTCCCAAGATTACTCAGACCCAGAACATCTACAAGGGGGAGGGAGAATGCTTATGCTTCTGTAAGCTGTAACAACTTTTACTCTTCCAACTTCCACTCAACATCTCTAAGAGGATTACACAGGATGCTCGTCGCGGCATCGCCTAAACATCCGTCAGAATTATTGACGATACAATCATGACATAGGCGAGGAAGAAGAACATGACGATCTGGATGAAGAACTTGGGGTTGTCTCTCAAGCTTGGGGCCGCCACTGATCTACTGCTTGAGAATACACTTATGGTCAGTGACAAGCAAGGACTGTTGGGAAGAAATGTACTGCAGCATCATTCTTAGTTTCTTACCTCGCAATACGTTGTGAGAGCCGATTGAAGGGTAGGCTCTGAATGAAAACGACTCCGGGTCCTGTGAGAGATGCTCTCAGCTGGTTGTCACCCTGCATGCGATGATGGTTCTCAGTTCAAGGAAAACAAAAGAATTCTTGACACAGAAGCACGTAATGAAACAAATACGTAGCAGGGAAAGAAGGATATACTCACCCCGAAGACTGCTCTTCTCAGTTGGGTAGGGTTCTTTAATTGAAAGTTGATGCTGGTCGTCATAGCCACAATACAAGCAGCATCAACAGTAATTACCTCCCGAGGAGCAAGAATTTTCTGCATTACTAGCAAAGGCAGAGAACAAAACCTCCCAAAGTTAGAAGACCATGTTGAATCTACCGAGGTTGCAATGTGTCAAAACAGAATGGGCATCAGACAACAGGTTCCATGGTTGTGTGAAATAAAGTCGAAGTTTGGTGCTTAAAGAATTCTAGCTAGTCATAGATTAACAAAATGGTGTGTACACCATATCAGATGCTGCGCTAAGTACTCTTATGAAAGCAGCATCCTTATCTGAGTAAAAGATAAAGTTGGCCATCTCATCTTTCAGGTTTCAGCAATATATAGCATCAACATGTCTTGGAGCTATACAGAATCACAGCTTATTAAGACCTAAAACATCCAGGTCCAGTTTTCATCAACATAAATAGCATTGCAGTTTAAAGAAGTAACATCTACGTCAACGATCAACACTGAGATTGTAAGGCTGAAATAAATTGTACCTGATCCACCGCCAACAAGGAAGACCATCCCTTGACCCCTAAGCTTCTGTTTGAGGATCATCTGCAGCAGAAAAATGTGCATCTTTCATTTGCTAGCAAGCAAGTTGCTCAATAGCATGCAAAATGATGTGAACCAACTTGCAGGACCCAAATGATCTCGTAATCTATAAGGTACCTCAATATTAACCCTACCTCTGCGCCAATTTCAATGTTGCGGGGCCTCTGATCAAGTGTACTTGTGACTGACACGTCATTGACTGAGCAAAGAAAAGCATCGGCCTGCAATTCGGTACATTGTGAGGTTCTTGTGACAGTTTTTCAAGCAAATGACAGATTTCAAGACAGCTTACCTGGCTAAGAAGTTCTCCACCAAAGTTCGCTAGATCTATCTGTGACAAAAGCAAGCAATTCTAGTGAGACTACGCTAAAAGCTTTGGTTGATAGTAATACCATTAGTCTGTTTCTTGAGATAACATGACAACTACATATTCACAATGAGTGTATTATTTTTATTAGTTTAGCAAGATAACCTCTTGTGTAGCTTAGCAGGTAATTCTTACAGGCAGCATAGACAAGTAGATTAAATGTAATTCTAACATCAATGCTCCCCATTACTACATTGAATCATCTTGTTGTTTCTGCTAAAGGACCAAAATCAATGGAGGTGAGGTTATATGTAACTAACAGCTGGTAGAACAAGGCGCAGGTTAACTTTCATTAATCATAAATCATATTGCTCAGGAGTTCAATATGGGAAAACAAGCATGTGACAGAATTTTTTTTTGGAAATGAAGGGCTTGAATGCTATTTAATAATGGGATACATAGTGATTTAGTTCACATGAGTAACCTATGGCTTTGCATGGAAAGTGGAGAAACATCTCAGAGCTAAGCTGTAAAAATTAAAAGGTGAAACCAAGATGTAAACAATGTAATGACTTCACAGAGAAGAGATACTAACAGGCAGTATCCTCCCCGGAAATGGCGCAGAAATCCCAACATATCCATCATCAGGACCAGGATTGAAGAAAACAGAGCTGGTTATGCTTTTTCCAAATATCCACTGCCACACGCCTCCGTCGTTTTCAGGCAAGTAATTATTGTCCATCTGAATGTTCCCGGACATGTAACACATTGTGCCTAAAAAGAAGAACAATTTATTATAAAAGTATTGCTAACAAGCTCTATGAGCGTCCATGATTCGCAAAAAGAAAATAAGCAACGCGACAAAGAACCTCACAATAACAACTATCAACACATGGCTGATGCCCAATGGTTTTCCAGGACATGTTTCAAGCCAAAAACTGCTACTGAAAAAAACCGTAACGGACACGCCAACGGTAACGGACATACAGTTGACAGTATTGTGCTAAATTGTAGTTTCCGACAACATCTCATAAATACAATGCTAACACACCCTACAAAGTACAAACTATAGAAAGATTATTCTGCACGCCATGCAAATTATACTGGTTAAGCATGCAAGCTGCTAATATTTCAACTGGCAGTACAGAAACAAGTAGATTAAGTTACCTGGTTTCGCAGTCAACTTCTCCTGTGACTTCAACATCACCTAGAAAGCATTTCACGCGGACAGTCACAATTGTTCAGGACCCAAATTCATCTGAAGGTAGAACATGAGAGCGAGAAATTAAGCACCGGAAACTACCTGAAGGACCTGAACATCTCCGCCGGATATCTGAAACGCCGTCACAGATCCCTGTTGGCTCTGAAAAAAGAGAACCCGCGGAATTCAAACCTAATCAGATCACGGGGCTCCAATCAGGGAATAGAGAGCCACGGATCGTGTGAATCCAGCCCCACGAATTCGAATCTAGACCTAGCATGTACAGAATCGTGCGATAGAGGTTCAGATCGAACAGGGGAGGAGCACCGACCTGGTAGACGTACGGCTGGAAGGGCGTTGAGAAGAAGGGCGCGGCCATGGCGGGCCGGAGCCTTCAGGTCTAGAAGCGATCAGTGGGAGCCGACTGGGAGCGTCGTCTTCGGGATCGGGGGCGTTGCCATTTGACGATCTCTCGATGGGGGTTCCTTCGTGCTGAGCTAATTCCGACAAGTTTTTCCTTTTTTTTTCCAACGTGGCGCTATCCAGCCGTCGGTTGTGCTCTGAACGGTAGTTTGATGCGCGAGGGGGTTGCTTGCGTGGCAGGTCCACGTAGTCTTCCGGTGCGCGTGGCCGTGTCCTGTTGGCTGGAGCGCCTTGGGATGACGTGTCCCTTGTATATACGATGACAGCATGGAATCATATACGTGGAGATGTCATCAATTTACCAAAGTGTTGGCGACGAGTAGTCGACGATTGTTGTAATAAGTGAAAAAAAGAATTTTGTGTCGTCGGGTGCTCCTTCCATCACCTACTTCTTTTGCGTGTCCACATATCATGACACCCATACACTATTCTAGGAACCACACAGAAAACCGATTGAAGAACCGCCAACGATAAGAGCATTTAAGGGGCACCACATGGGGAGATACCCCAGGCTTGAAGGTATGACCTAGATGTGGGGTATCGTCGGAACTTAACATCTCAGTATATCGTTACGTCTATGGTTTGCAACCACTGTCTCACCCGTCTAGATAGAACTAGTATGCCCCGATCCAGGATCGCCTACCTCTACTCCTAGACTTTCCTAGACACATCAGTGCACTAAGTCGGCCGTTATAGCTCCCTGGTTTCGCTCTGCACGTCTACCGAATAAGGAGATGGGTGTTTTGGTAACCTAGGCAATCTAGCATCGCTCCAATCTAGGATCCTAATCCACTGCTCTCGGCTAGAACATCCGACAAACAAGACCCCGACATGACTGCATGGAAGAATTGAAGATCGAACTCTTGGCCGGAAAGGAGCAAACCGGATTCCCATATCTAAGTGTCACCCAAAGAGGCTCACCTTCAACCCGGGACACCCCGTCATTGTGTGAATATTTCGCCAGTCGACACATGAGCCCCCATATAGCTCTCGCTTCCTCCTCGCTATTCTAGATCATAAACTATGAATTGTCATTTGTATACATCATTGGGAAGTCCATCAATTGTGGCGTGTGATATAGGAGGAGCATTTTTTATTAACCTTGTTCCCGTCATTGGCGTGTATCATGTCCATACATAGAAATATAGGGTAGGAGGAGGCTTGCACCGCCGGTGGTTGAGGAGTAGTTTGGGAGGGGGGGAGATGACAAACAATTCTAGGAATCGGCTGAGATCTGGCGACGTCAATGATGGAAGTGGCTCGAGGCCCCCTAGCAGGGAGTGCTTGGTATAAACTGAGGAGATGAGCGAGTACCTCATCGACGCATTGTTGCGCTAGCAAGATGTCAGGAATATGAGAGCCGAGGGAATGTTCTCGATGGCCACCTTTGATAACGCCATCATTAATGTAAAACATATATCAATGGAATTAGCTTATTGTTATGTATGACTAGCTAAATACACATGCGTTGCTAGGGCTTAAAACTATGTCCATTTGCGTATATTTACATGCAAATATTATGGTATATGTTCCTTGCCTAGATCTATTTTGTGAAAAACAATTTACTGAATGCACAAGTACACCCAATGATAAGTTATCTTCGATTATTACTACATGGGCGCACAAGGTAGAAGACACCAACATCAATCCAGATCACCAAAAGATTGAACTTACAAACAAATTAGATGCTATTGGTTGTCTATTAGTATATAACTAAGGAAAAAACAAATATCTAAATCATTAGATCATTAGATAAATATTTGTATCATCATGGATTATAAATTTGTTAGGATCACATCTAGTAAATTGGACGACACATATCAAAGCAGTTGATGGTAGAATCCTTCCAATGGTTCTTAACAACCACCCAATTCACTGTCAATGATGTGCGTATGTCGCATCGTGCTCTTAGTTGCGTTGTCGGTCTGGCCAAAGCCTTCACCTCGGTTAGGGTAGGAAAGAAGTCCTTTCTGGCCTCGCTTGCGGTTCCAAGGAATACCACGGTCATGGAGGGTATACAAAGCCAATCGACGTTATGCAAATGACGACGACATGCAGATGATGACGACAATATTGTTGTTTTTTGTCCTTCGGTTGTTTTTCTTTGCGTGTCGAGATAGAGCGGGCATTCAGCGACCGAGCGCCTCTTTGTGCATGTCCAACAACCATGATGAGGCAATACGCGGAGATTGATCGGGAGTTTGGGACTCGTCTCGCTCGGCTCGTTGGTGAAACGCACGATTTCATGGATGAGAGGCCACTGGCGTGTTCCTTTCTCGGTGCATGGGATGTCCTAATTTTTTTATGGGTCACCCTTCTTTTTTAGCGATTGTGCAGGAGTAGTAGGTACACTAGATTTTTTAAACCGATCTTTTTCACCATGATGGAGGATGTATCATCCCAACAATCCTGATAATATGAAGAAAGAAAATTTGGAAGCCAATAATTATCGGTTAATGATGATTTTTGTCAAGTAAAATTATAATTGATATGCGGTAAGGGGTTAGGTACCGGACACGATTATTTTATTTTTCCAATTATTTACTTAACACTCACGAAGGTGAGCCGATAGACCAGGTCCATCGTCCACCGAATATCCTAGCATGCAAACATTACTCATGCCTCTTTTTACCACTATATGGATATTGCATGTACATAACACCAATACGATATGTCGGTGCACATGTAGAGAAGCAAAAGAAGTGTAAACATTAATTGGATTGTAGCTTAACCCTAGGCCTTTCATTCTCCTCCTCCTCCCTATATCTCCTCGATCTACTCCACTGGTATTTACCCTTCCCCTATACCCCCCTCCTCCTTGCAATTCTGATCATAAATCCAAAATTTCATTTGCATACTTCGGTGTGAAGTCCATCCATTGCACTGATCGAGCGGTAGAGCAAGAGCGGTTTTATTTTTTAACCTTGTTCTTATCTTCCACATGTACCCTGTTACCTCCCAAGTGTGAGGCGGAATTGTATAACACTTAACAATGTGAAAGTAAGAGTATCGATCCATAAGAGCAAGGTCAAGTTATTTATTCTCTATTGTTAGAGTGCCATCATTCTAATTATCTATGAATAAGACAAGTTAACTAAACTAAGTGAATGCTTTGGAGAGGTTTTAACACTGAAAAGTACAAGAAGGTCAACAACGGAAATATAAAAGTGCAGAAATTAAAAAGATTTGATGTTATCATAGCGAAGAAGGTCAACAATAATCGTCTACGACATCCTCTCCTCACCATAGCCGCCGCACCTCGCGCCATCCTCTACTCACCGCGGTTGCGTGCCACGGCCGTCCTCCTTTCCTCGGCGTCGCGGCCAGCAGGACAGCTGTCGCCGTCAAGCCGTCGTCACACGCTCGTTGCAGCGATACTCCTCGCCCCATGCTCGCAACCAGCAAAGACGCCGCCAACAAGCAATCATCACATTGTTTTCATCCACCCTCCTGCCTGGTCTTCGGTGACGCAATCCTCCTTGCGTAGTCATGCGCCGCCGATGTCGAGTCCTCTTGCACTCAGCTTCTACCGACAGAGCATCAAGATGAAATTGTCCGTATGTAGTTTTGTGAAAAAACATAGATAATGCCCATTTGATCTGCTGCCTAAAACTAATAGTCTCTATTGTTATCCTCCGTTCAGATGCTACTGACAAATTATTCATTAGATTTGTGGGATATGTCTCTTCTTGCATGTTAACTAATTCATTTGAAAGATACATGGTTGTAAGCATGGAAAACGCATCTATATTTTAGTCTCACCCATATACACTCATGTGCTTATTTTTAAATTTTATATGTGTATATGAGAGTGGATTAGTACGGGCAAACCCATGCACACACCCCTCATTTCTTATACTGATTAGTTGTATACCTTCTGTTATTGCAACATGGTAGTATACCACATATCTGCTTCGCTCTAAATTGCAACCTAGTATTACACCTCATAAATGATTAACCCATGCTTAAGCTTATGATACGGTGAAATCATGTTAGGTTTTTTTGGAAAGGAGCATATATTAATATCGCGATGATACCAATTACACTCGATCAGCCTCTACAGCAACGCATTACCTTATTGGCATTACGGATGCACACAGCCAAAAAAAAGAAGGATTACAAAAAAGAAAAGTCCCGCTACAGCGATAAGACCCTTAGTAGCAGCGACACTAACCCCACCAGAACAACACCAGAAGTCCAACATCTCCAATAGCGACGCCTTTAAGAAGGAAACAAAGCACAAGCACCGTCGTCGCCCGATCAAAGATGATAGGTTTTCACCTTGGAGAAACTTTCCGCTCACAAAACAATGCCTTCAACAAGGTCATTGTCAGGCATAACCAATTAAGGCCATACCTTGGATTTTCACCCTGCAATGTAAGACTATGAACTCCTCTTGTGCTGCCGTCCCCACCTTCCGATGCCGATACTACAATTCACGAATCACCAAGTCAATTCATCATCGCCACAAGGACTCGACCCACCATAGCTAGTCCACAGATCTTGGCTTACATGACATTCTACGCACACTGACTTCACCATGGAACTAAAGAATGTTCCACGATGGTAACAGACTGTAGAGCTTCGCCTCGCTCCCTCTAAAACCAAACGGTCAGAATAACACTGGTTGCGCATGACTGAATCTCATCCGTTCCGGCAATCTCCAGGCATGAATCGCCCATGGGAGTTTGCCGACGGAGACTTCCGAAACACGACACTGCCACCAGATCAATGAAAACAGGCTGAAGGTTGATCTTCGTCTTGGCATGAGAGAAACCCTAGGACTCCGCCCCTGGCAGCAGATGCGACATGCGCGGCCATACGCCAAGGGAGAACCTCCATCAAAGTTCGAGGTCGCCGCCCCGGCTTCTAGACCCTGTCGCCATCAGATAGCCGGCGGGGCAACAACCTTCGAGCGTCCAAGGGGCTCCCTACGGGGGAGAGGCCACCACGTGAGGAAGCAGCCCCGCTGCCACCGTTGGCCGGCCGGACTTTGCCCGGCGGCGTCCTCCGGTGGCAGCGGGGGGAGAGGTAGGAGGAGGAGTCGGGGGTGGCGGCGGCTTAGGGTTCCGCCCGTGCCGCCTCCCCCGAGAGGCAGCGCATGCGTATGTATGTAGGAGCGATCTCTGTCTAAGCCTAGTGTAATGAATTTCGTGAAATCATGTTAGTGTATGAATTTTTACTTATTGTGCTTATGTTTTCAGATATAGCTGTATATGTTCGAATATTGTCCCACAAACTGTATTAGTTACTATAATGTTTTGAAGCTATCCATTAGCATATCTCTTAAAAATACTGTAGGAGGAATATAAAAAGATAGCATTGTGTCAGCAGAAGGTTAAATAGTTGCATGTCAATTGTCTCGATGCTTGAAGATGTCTAAGGTGTTAACTCATAGTAATTGACTTGTTGTGAAGACAATAAACCGAATCTCTCTCTCATAATTCTGTTTGCATTGCAAGTTACCTTGTTGGATATCCAAATATATCTCAATACTCATTTTTGGACATGACAATTGATCTATATATCCATCCCTAGACCTATTTTTTACTTCTTTTACATCAAGCCACTTGGTCCAACAATGCAAATTTGTCGGGAGACAGTGGGAATAATTGGCATCATAGGAATGACACTTATCAAAAGCAAACAACTGTGAAATACACGGATTCAGCTGCCACGTCTATGAGGGTGCAAGGAAATAAATGCTTTGTAACTGATACATACATCTCGAGGAAAATGTCAGGTGCGGTGATTGGTTTTTTTTGTCATTAGTAAGCCCAGTAAAAATATGTTTGGTACTTATTTCTTGGTAAATATTTAAGGAAAAGACGTAGAGCTACTCAAAGCAAATGCACTTACATCTAGAAATATGCATATCGTATTTCTGTAAATTTCTGTTTTGTTTTCTGTTACTTGAGTAAGCTTATCTGTTTTGTTATCTATAAATTTCTATTTTGTTTACTTATGTTGGTTGGAGCTAGATGTAGTGGAACACATTACAATTTTTGTTGTCTATATCTGGACTAGCGGTAGAGATTAGTGCTTGATGGATCATATATATAGAGCTCGTTGGGAACCCCAAGAGAAAGATATGATGAGCACAGCAGCAAGTTTCCCTCAGTTATGAAACCAAGGTTATCGAACCAATAGGAGTAAGGAAACAACTCTAAGGTGTTGCTAACAACTTGGAACATGCACAACACAGTCGACAATACTTTGCCCCAACTTACAATGAGATTGCCAATCTCACCGGTTTGCTGAAAATAAAGGATTAAACGTATAGTGTGGAAGATAGTAATTGCTTATAAAAGATAAACAGTAAATGGTAAATAGTAGATGGTATATCAATGATAAGGAATAGACCGGGGTCCACAGTTTACTAGAGGTGTTCTCCATAAGATAAACAACATGTTGGATCAACAAATTACAACGAGGCAATTGGCAGATTGAGAAAGCATAACAATGCATATACTGAACATCTTGATCTCTACGAGATTTGTTTGGGCATTACAACATACTCCCTCCGTCCCAGAGAATAAGGCGTATATTTTTTGGCGTGATTATTAAGGAGCAATCAGTAGAGAGAGATCTACCCTAAAACTTCCTAATTTGCCCCTGCATGCACGTGAGGAAACCATTAGTTATTCTTTTTCCTGGATCATTGTTTCTATCTCAGGGCAGCCTCCCCAACCTCACAATAACTGCTCACATGCAATCCCAATCACAGCGCACTATGCCCCTTCGGTTTTCCCTCTCATTAATTCATGTGTGTGTAGATTGTATGGCAAAAGTTGCATGCAAAGAAAAAATCAACGCTCGCCATAACTGCAAAGCTACTTAAGACGAGGAAGGGGCAAAGGACTAGGGGCATTGTGGATAGAATTAATCCATTGTTGCACCCTGCGCCTTCTTCTTTGGGAAAAATCAAAAAAATATTAACGTCTTATGCTCTGGGATGGAGGACCGTAATCCAACTGCATCTATGACTAATAATCCACCTCAGGTTATCATTTGAACCCCTTTAAATATTAAGTTGCTATGGAGAGCATGGAGAGCATGCAAGATCACAAATAACATAGAAATGATAGAATCAATAATCAATCTGACATAGTATCTCAATATCCATTAGATCCTCGCAAACACAACATGTAGGATTATAAATAGATAATCTTGATCATAAACGCAGCTCACAAGATCTAAACATGATAGCACAAAGGAGAAATAACCATCTAGCTACTGTATGGACCCATAGTCCAAGGGTGAACTACTCACGCATCACTCCGGAGGCTGGCATGATGATGAATAAGGCCCCCGGGATGATCTCTCCCCTCCGACAGGGTGCCGGGAAGAGCTTCAGATCCCCCCGATCTAGGGACGACGATGGCGGCGGCTACAGGCTGTTTCGTGGATTTATGATCGGGTGACTAGGGTTTTTGCATCGGTGTGTTTATATAGGCGAAGGGGCGAGGTCGGTTGAGGGCCAGGGGCCCACACCATGCCCTGGCGTGGCCTAGGGTTGACCCGCGCTAGGGGGTGGTGCGGCCGCCCTGTGGCGCCTATTCGTCTCCCCTTTTGACTCCGTCTTCGCTCCAGTAAAATATCAACTTTGGCTTTTGCTCCGTCCAATTCTGAGAATATTTTCTTACTAGCTTTTCTAAAACCAAAAATAGCAAAAAAAATAGGCAACTGGCACTACGACATCTTGTTAATAGGTTAGTTCCAGAAAATGTATAAAAATGCCACAAAGTATAGACAAAACATAAGATAGTTGATACAAAACAAGCATGGAGCATAAAAAATTATAGATACATTTACGACGTATCAAGCATCCTCAAGCTTAACTCCTGCTCGTCCTCGAGCAGGTAAGTGATAAAAAGAATAATTTTTGAGGTGACATGCACCATTACAATCTTGATCAAACTATTGTAAAGCATTGACAGCTGGGATCGTAGTACTCTAAACATGAACATGAAAGATGTAGTTCTAACAATAAGACAAAGCAACTAAGTTGTAACATGAAAAAGGTACAAAGAAAATATCATGAATAACAATGCATTAAAAGACATTTGTTTGTTTCACATATAGAAAATATAGCAAGAGTGGTATTCGGCTTGTCCCTCATGGAATAGCAAAACATAAATGCATAAGACACCTTCAAAGTTCATAAGGATGACTAGATACAAATAATTTAAGAACAAGCAATAACATGATTATGAATCAATCAATAAGTTTTGGTACAATGCACATTGAACTAAGAATGACAACTATGCTCTCTTAATTAGTGCATAAAGATAGAAGATGGAGACTCAACATAAAAGTAAAAAAGAAAGGCCCTTCATAGAGGGAAGAAGGGATTTCAAGTTTCATAAAGAGATTCCAAAAATTATAGTACTTATTAGCTTCTAGCTGCATTGCCCCTATCATAAGCATCTTGAAGTGATTAAGGTTAAAGTGACACAAATATGAAGTATATGCTTGACATATCATAAGTTGAAAATCTCATGTGCCTTGAGTACGAGGGTCGTTCCTCATGCTACCCAACTATAGTCACAAGCAAGTTCTTGTCATTATAAGTATATGTGTATCATAAAGAACCGACAACGGGGTACCCCTTGCCCCATGACACAAGATCTATCCCATATCAAAATGACAAGGCAACAGACAATGAACATCTTAGCGATCTTCTTATTTACCATGAGCATGATGCCTTTTTTATTTTCTCTTTTTTCTATCTAACACATATATAATACTCCATGGACTTACAAGATCCCCTTTTATTTCACTCCACCGACATCCATAAAGAAAAGAGCATGATATCAACTGGATAAATATGTACAAGTGTTGAAAACGTTCCCCATGACAACATGGTTCTGCTAACTCACAACTTATAATTTGCAAGCATATAAACACATAGATGGGCACAATGGTTCAAGTTTATTAGGTGCAAGAAAGTAAAGTGTGTCATCAAATTTGTGAGAGCTTTAATCACTAATTTTCACATAACAAGTTTAATTTGGAAGATAGATAAACACATGAATTTACTTGGAATTGTGTAACACACCATGCATAGGAATTTATAGTGGACTCTTTGGGGTAACTTGGTTTCTTTGGAGTTGGATGCACGAGTAGAGCTCATACTCAGTACAAGTGGAGGCGAGCAAAAGACTGGGAGCGACCAACTAAGAGAGCAATAATGTCCATAATCATGCAAAGCGACAAAACATTATTAATTAAAACATAAAGTGATATCACAAGTCAAAAACTAAATGATCATAGAGGCTAGGATGACTGGTTCATAGTCTTAACATGGTGTAAGCATGTGCCAAGTCAACCCAAATAAAGCATCAAAGGAGAATACCACAATATTATGCTTTTGTATGCTAAAACAACGCATGATTCTTTGAAGGCACATTAAGCAATCTCAATTGTTTGGAACAAGTCATGCTACATCAATAATCACTAAGCATAAGGTCAAAGCAACATCTAACATGACATGATAAAGTCTAGGCCACAGTAAAAACAAGCTTCCTTTTATACCACTATAAGCATGAAACTTTCTACTCTTTTCCAACACCAATCAACTTATTTGAAACAAAATAAGAATGCGGGGTCCAACTAATTTATTGCAGCAAACCAAACAAAACAAACTAAAAACAAAAACAAAGACGCTCCAAGAACAACATAATAGTGCATGAAGCAATAAAAATAAAGTGTCTAGAAAGAAGACCTAAGATTTTTATATGCCTTGGGCATCCCCAAGCTTTGACGCTTGTACCTCTTGAATATTTATTGGGGTGACACGGGTGGCATCCCCAAGCTTGAGATTTTTTTAATTCTTCATCTCATCACATCATTCTTTCACTACACTTGAAAATTTCCTTCATACAAAACTTTGTAGGGTTCGCAGCATAGAAAACAAAAAAATTCCTACGATGGGAACAACTATGTACCAAGATCTATCTACTAGATACAAGAAACAGGAGGATGTACATCCGTAGATAACATACCCTTGAAGACCGACAAAGCTTAACGAGGTTGAACTCGTGGTTGATGTAGACGATCTCTTGCCAATCTCAAGATCAAGAGGAAGTCCTAGCGCCGCAATCGGCGCATCAAGATCTTCGCACACACGTCCGAGGCACCGAGCAACCTCCGCCTCCTCACTCCAGCGATGCAGCGGAAGCACAACTCTTTCTTGCCGAATAGCCACTAGGAACATGTATCTCGCTAGTCCGAGACCATGGGGGATAAATACTAGAGGGGGAGAGAGATCCTTCACAAGGAGGTGTGAGTGAGAAGAGAGGAGGGGGGCACCTAAGGGGGTGTCCGCCGGCCATGGGGGCTGCCCCCTCCCCTCCTTCATTCATGTGGGTGGACACTCCACTCACAAAAATCCCTTTCAATTCTCCACTAAAAAACCCACTCAAATTCCCATTAAATTTCCAACAAATTTAATGCAAACTCTCATTAAATAAGACTCCTTTTATTTATTTAGAATTTTGTCAATTACTTTAATGACAAACATTCACATATAACCCCTTGATAGTATTTCATTTCACATACAAAAACACTTTCTGCAATTCACCCGAAAACCAGTTTCGGTATCTAGTGAAATAAATTCATGCGCTTGTTATTCTTTTCAGCATGAAACTTTTGCTCCAAATGTTGTTGATGTCTCTTAAGTGTGTCACCCTACGGTTCGCGAATAATGCAGACATGATCGAGACCCCTCGCAGATCAATAATCAGAAGCGGGACCTGGAGATCCATACTATCTCCCACACATTCAATGGTGACTTTCTTGTGATCGTGAGAATCTTTTATGCTAGTATCTTAATCCTTTCGTTCCTTGATATATTACATGTCCGAGATTCGATCATCGGTATCTCCATACCTAGTTTGATCTCGTTACCGACATGCACTCTTTTCTCGTTCCTGTGATATAACATTCTAGTGATCAAATCACTTGCTTGCAAGCTAATCAATGTGATATCACCGAGAGGGCCCAGAGTATATCTATCCGTCATCAGGATGAACAAATTCCACTCTCGATCCATGAGCCTCAACATAAAACTTTATTAGTTCTGAATCCATATTTATAATCACCCTGTTACGGTGTGACGTTTGATGTTATCAAGAAACTCTTCCGGTGTTAGTGATTGACATGATCTCATGGTATAAGGATTAGAATCACTTCGTAAGTTGTTATAGCAATATAAACTCAATGACTTTGATCGTAATGCTATACTTCGGATGAATGTCCATCACACCATTACACTAATGTTGTGATCCCGTTATTAACAACATCCAATGTCCATGATCAGGAAACCTTGATCATCTTGTTAATCAACGAGCTAGTTTATGAGAGAGGCATAACTAGGAACTTTCTGTTTGTTTATTAAACACACATGTATTAACGTTTCCGTATTAATATAATTATAGCATGCAAAATAAACATCTATCATATACTTGGAATATACATAATAACCACTTTATTATTGCCTCTCAGGGCATATTCCCTTCAGTCTCCCACTTGCACTAGAGACAATAATCTAGTTACATAGTGATAAATCTAACACCCATGGAGTTATGGTGTTGATCATGTTTTGCTATAGGGAGAGTTTTAGTCAACGGATCTGCTACATTGAGATCCATGTGTACTTTACAAATCTTTATATCTCCATCCTTGACATGCTCGCGGATGGAATGAAACCGACGCTTAATATGCTTGGAATTCTTGTGAGACCTTGGTTCTTTGGCATTGGCTATGGCACCATTGTTGTCACAATAGATCACCATTGGGTCCAACGCACTCGCAACCACACCTAGTTCGGTTATGAACTCCTTCATCCAAACTGCTTCCTGAGCCACTTCCGAAGCAGCAACATATTTGGCCTCCGTTGTTGACCCTGCCACCACGGGTTGTTTGGAACTCCTACAACTAACCGCTCCACCATTCATGAGAAATACGTATCCGTGTTGATACTTAGAGTCATACGGATCGGTGTCAAAGCTAGCATCAACATAACACTTAGTGACGAGCTCTTCTTCACCTTCGTACACAAGAAACATATCCCTAGTTCTTCGCAAGTACTTAAGGATATTCTTGACCGCTATTCAGTGTTCCGATCCTGGATCAGATTGGTACCTACTAGTCAAACTAATAGCATGTGCCACATCCGGTCTTGTACATAGCATGGCGTACATTATAGAGCCTATGGCTGAAGCATAGGGGACTTTGTCCATTATCTCTCTTTCTTCCGTCGTAGCCAGACTTTGAGTCTTACTCAATGTATTGCCTTGCAACATAGGTAAGAACCCCTTCTTACTTCCGTCCATTTTAAACTTCTTTAAAATCTTATCAAGGTATGTACTTTGCGATAGCCCTATTAGGCGCCTAGATCTATCTCTATAGATCTTTATGCCTAATATGTATGACGCTTCACCTAGGTCCTTCATTGAAAATTTGTTGTTTAGATAACTTTTAACACTGTTTAAAAGATCTACATCATTTACGATCAATAATATGTCATCCACATATAATATAAAAAATGTCACATTGCTCCCACTCACTTTCTTGTAAATACAAGACTCTACATAAGTTTGACAAATCCAAACTCTTTGATCACCTCATCAAAGCGGAGATTCCAACTTCGGGATGCTTGCTTCAGTCCATAGATGGATCGCTGAAGCTTGCATACCTTGTCAGCATCCTTAGGATCGACAAAACCCTTTGGTTGTATCATATACAACTCTTCTTCAATATCGCCATTAAGGAACGCAGTTTTGACATCCATCTGCCATATCTCATAGTCGAAATATGCAGCAATTGCTAACATAATCCTAACTGAATTTAGCATCGCTACGGGAGAGAATGTCTGATCGTAGTCAACTCCTTGAATTTGTCGAAACCCCTTTGCGACAAGTCGAGCTTTATAGATGGTCACATTACCATTAGCATCAGTTTTCTTTTTGAAAATCCTTTTATTCTCCACGGACTTTTGGTCATGAGGTAAGTCCACCAAAGTCCAAACCTGGTTTTCATACATGGATTCCATCTCGGATTTCATGGCTTTCTAACCATTTGTTGGAATCCGGACTCATGATTGCTTCTTCATACATCGCAGGGTCATCAATTTCATCGACCATGAAATCCATAACAGGATTTCAGTACAGCTCGGGAGCTGCACGCGTCTTGCTAGACCTGCGAGGTTCAGTAGTAATCTCTTTTGGAGCTTCATGATCATTATCATTAGTTCCCTCTTCAATTGGTGAAGCCAACTCCGGAATGACTTCCGGTGCTGCGCTACTCGCCATACTATGAAGAGAAGGTTCTACAACCTCTTCGAGTTCTACCTTCCTACTACTCACGCCTTTCGCGAGAAACTCTTTCTCTAGAAAGGATCCATTCTTGACAACAAAAACCTTGCCCTCGAATCTGTGATAGAAGGAATACCCAATAGTTTCCTTAGGGTATGCTATGAAGACGCATTTTTCTGCTTTGGGTTCGAGTTTATGCGGTTGAAGTTTCTTCACATAAACATCGCATCCCCAAACTTTAAGAAATGACATCTTAGGTTTGTTTCCAAACCACAATTCATACGGTGTCTTTTCAACGGATTTAGATGGTGCCCGATTTAAAGTGAATGCAGCAGTTTCTAGTGCATAACCCCAAAATGACAGTGGCAAGTCCGTCAGAGAAATCATAGATCGAACCATATCTAATAAAGTACGATTACGATGTTTTGACACACCATTTCGCTGTGGTGTTCCGGCAGGCGTGAGTTGTGAAACTATTCCACACTCTTTCATATGAGCTCTAAACTCGTAACTTAGATACTCACCTCCATGGTCGGACCGTAGAAATTTGATCTTTCTATTACGATGATTTTCCACTTCACTCTGAAACTCCTTGAATTCTCAAAGGTTTCAGACTTGTGTTTCATCAAGTAGATATAACCATATCTACTCAAATCATCTGTGAAAGTTATAAAATAACGATATCCACCTTGCGCCGACACACTCATTGGACCACACACATCAGAATGTATGATTTCCAATAAATCTGTCGCCCGTTCCATTGAACTGGAAAACATCATTCTAGTCATCTTGCTCATAAGTCATGGCTCGCATGTATCAAATGATTCGAAATCAAGTGATTCCAAAAGTCCATCTGAATGGAGCTTATTCATGCGTTTAACGCCAATATGACCTAGACGGCAGTGCCACATATATGTGGATATATCATCATTAAGTTTAATCCTTTTAGCATCAACATTATGAATATGTGTAACATTATTATCGAGATCCAATAGAAATAAACCATTCATCATCGGTGCATGACCATAAAATATTTCATTCATATAAATAGAACAACCATTGTTCTCGTATTTAAATGAATAACCACTGCGCATCAAACATGATCCGAATACAATGTTCATGCTTAGTGCTGGCACCAGATAACAATTATTCAAGTTTATAACTAATCCCGATGGTAAGTGCAGAGGTAGTGTTCCGACGGCGATCACATCAACACTTGATCCAATACCGACACGCATCTTGACCTCACCCCTTGCTAGCGGTCGCTTGTTCCGTAGCCCCTATTCGAGTTACAAATATTAGCAACTGAACCGATATCAAATACCCACGTGCTACTGCGAGTACTAGTCAAGTACACATCAATAATATGTATATCATATATACCTTTATTTGCCTTGCCGGACTTCTTGTCTGCCAAATACTTGGGACAGTTGTGCTTCCAGTGGCCAGTCCCCTTGCAATAATAGCACACGGTATCAAACTTAGGGCCAACTCGGGGTTTCTTTTTAGGCACGGCAACTGGCTTGCCGCCCTTCTTTCCCTTCTGTTTACCCTTCTTGTCTTTATTGAAACCAGTGGTCTTATTGATCATCAACACTTGATGTTCTTTCTTGATCTCCACTTTTGCGGTTTTAAGCATTGACAGAAGCTCGGGGAGATACTTCTTCATGCCTTGCATGCTATAGTTTATCACAAAGCTCTTATATCTAGGTGGCAGAGACTGGAGAACATGATGGATGCCTAAGTCAATGGGAATCGTTATTCCCAAGGACACAAGCTTATCGGCGTAACTCGACATCTTGAGTACATGCTCACTTACGGAGTTATTCTCTTCCATCATGCAACTAAAGAACTTTTCTGAAGCATTACAACTCTCTACAGCAGCATGTGTGTCAAAAATCATTTTCAACTCACCCATTGTATCAAATGCATTGCCGTTTTCAAAACACTTTCGAAGTTCTGGCTCTAGCCCATATAATATGCCACAATGAACTAAGTTGTGGTCCTCCTGACAAGTATGATAGACATTCTTTTCCTTGTCAGGGGCATCATCAAACGGTAGGGGGGCCTAGCGGCGCTTATAGCACATATTGCTTTTGTGCAGCAGTGAGGAGAATCCTCAAATTCATGGCCCGGTCGGTAAAGTTGTTACCGTTTGTTGCAAATTTCTCTTTCTCCATGAACACATTGAAATTAAAAGTAGGTGGTGCCATCTACAACAGAATTTGTAAAGTTTAGACTAAGTTTATGATAGATTGAGTTCAACTAATCCAAATTAAGAATGAGATCCCACTCAAAAACGACATCCCTCGTGCCTTTTTGGTGATTACATGAACCAAATCCACTACACCAAGTCCGATCATCACGTGAGTTGGTGTAGTTTCAAAGGCGAGCATCAAATGGGCATCATATCTTCCATATGACTCATGCTTAACCTTTCGGTCCGTGTTCCGAGGCCATGTCTATACATGCTAGGCTCTACAAGTAAGAACCTTAGTATTCACGTGTGTAACTGTCTTACACCCGAAATATGATCGTGGATCCAAGAACACCCGATCATCACGTGATGTCTTGGAGCGATGAAACATAATCAGTGCATACTTAAGGGAGAACACATTATTATCTTGATATCTAAATGAGGGATCATCTTATTATGCTAGTAAAACACTAAACAAGCAATATAAGATGCAACAAACATCACATGTTAATAAGTGGAATGATATGGTTCTTGCACTTGATCTCCATCATGTGCATCGTGGTATGATCACTATCATACCTCTATGTGTAAGGCCAAGGTCTATGGAACCATATCATGACACCATATCATGACACCATATCATGACACCAGCCCAGCAACAATCTAAACTAGACGCCTCTAATTTATCCATTACAGGTTTTACGTGGCTTAGGGCTTTCGAAGATAGAACCGTTCTTACCTACGAACATGAACCACAACGAGGATAACCAAATTGTTGACAACTCGTTGCAAATTAGATATTGACTATAGTAGGATAGACAGACGCCCGCTAGCCACTTATGCAAAACTAGTTGCATGTCAAGCGTGGAACATGTCTCATGTGCGAGGACATGTAAAGTTTGTCCGGACCGCTTCATCCCACTATGCCACCAATATCCAAAATACAACTAAGAAGCAATAACATGATCATCATCGCCCACATACTCATATGTGTACTACCCGTGAAAAGCATCTACGCATAGATCATGCTCTGATACAACTGTAGGGTTCGCAGCATAGAAAACAAAAAAAATCCTATGATGGGAACAACTATGTACCAAGATCTATCTACTAGATACAAGCAACAGGCGAATGTACATCCGTAGAGAACATACCCTTGAAGACCGACAAAGCTTAACGAGGTTGAACTCATGGTTGATGTAGACGATCTCTTGCCAATCTAAAGATCGAGAGGAAGTCCTAGTGCTGCAAGTCAGCGGCGCAACCGTGCTCGCACACACGTCCGAGGCACCGAGCAACCTCCGCCTCCTCCCTCTAGTGATGCAGTGGAATCACAACTCTTTCTTCCCGAATAGACATCTAGAACATGTATCTCGCTAGTCCGAGACCATGGGGATAAATACTAGAGGGGGAGTGAGATCCTTCACGAGGAGGTGTGAGTGAGAAGAGAGGAGGGGGCTCCTTTTATAGGAGGAGGGGGGCACGCAAGGGGGTGGACGCCGGCCATGGGGGCTGCCCCCTCCCCTCCTTCATTCATGTGGGTGGACACTCCACTCACAAAAAGCCCTTTCAATTTTCTCCACTAAAAAACTCACTCAAATTCCCATTAAATTTCCACCAAATTTAATGCAAACTCTCATTAAATAAAACTCCTTTTATTTATTCAGAATTTTGTCAATTACTTTAATGACAATCATTCACATATAAACCCTTGCGAGTATTTCATTTCACATGCAAAAACACTTTCTGCAATTTCACCCGAAAACCAGTTTCGGTATCTAGTGAAATAAATTCCTGCGCTTGTTATTCTTTTCAGCATGAAACTTTTGCTCCAAATGGTGTCGATGTCTCTTAAGTGTGTCACCCTACGGTTCGTGAATAATGCAGACATGATCGAGACCCCTCTCAGATTAATAATCAGAAGCGGGACCTGGAGATCCATACTGACTCCCACACATTCAACGATGACTTTCTTGTGATCGTTAGAACCTTTTGCGCTAGTATCTTAATACTTTTGTTTCACGATATATTACATGTCCGAGATTCGATCATCGATATCTCTATACCTAGTTTGATCTTATTACTGACATGTACTCTTTTCTCATTCCCGTGATATAACATTCTAGTGATCAAATCACTTGCTTGCAAGCTAATCAATGTGATATCACCGAGAGGGCCCAGAGCATATCTATCCGTCATCAGGATGAGCAAATTTCACTCTTGATCCATGGGCCTCAACATAACACTTTAGTAGTACTGAACCCATCTTTATAATCACCCTGTTATGGTGCGATGTTTGATATTATCGAGATATTCTTCCACTGTTAGTGATTGACATGTCTCATGGTCTAAGGATTAGGATCACTTCGTATGATGTTATAGCAATATAAACTCAATGACTTTGATCGTAATGCTATACTTCAGATAAATGTTCATCACACCATTCCAATAATGTTGTGACCTCGTTATTAACAACATCCAATGTCCATGATCAGGAAACCTTGATCATCTTGTTAATCAACAAGCTAATTTATGAGAGAGTCATAACTAGGAACTTTCTGTTTGTTTATTAAACACACATGTATTAACATTTCCGTATTAATACAATTATAGAATGCAAAATAAACATTTATCATATACTTGGAATATACATAATAACCACTTTATTATTGCCTCTCGGGGCATATTCCCTTCAAACTTCACACAATTCTTCATTAGCAACATTAGTGTATTCAAGATAATAAGCCATTGGGTTTAGTTTCAACACAAGTAAAACCTCCATCAAAACACAAGCTACTGTAGCAATTCATTTTATAAGCTCAAGTCATCAAAGATAACTCAAAAGAAACCGATTAAGAGGCAAATGTAAATAATGGCAGAAATTTGTCAAAACAAACCAGCGGGTAAAAACCGATTTTTTCGATGACCTTTTGTTGCTCAAATCGAAAAGTGATAAACTAACGAAAGTTAAATAATAACCTAGGGCATATGCAGAGAAAATTACAGCTCAATGCGACGTACTGGGGTTTTTCACGATTTTTTACAGTGAAGCACAAAAATCTGTTTCGGGATAGCAACTTCCCCAAATCTTACTTCTCTCTCATTAGAGGTTATTCTTGGCACAAAACCACACACAAAGGAGAAGGAAAGGTTATTACATAGGCAATAACTTCCAAGACTCAACAAAATAAAACTTACTGAAAATAATTTGGGTTATCTCCCAATAGTGCTTTTCTTTAACGCCTTTCAGCTAGGCATAGAAAGCAAGAATCAAGTATTTTTGAATGAAGAAGCATTAACATCAATTTTATTGCCCCTACCTTTATTGCCCTTACTCTTATCTTTGGGGAATGTATGGTTGCTTGGTGGAGAGGCAAAATGCATGATGCCTTTTCCCACATCTATTATTGCTCCAAGGAGTTTTAGCAGGGATCTTCCAAGTGTAATTTGTCCTTTTCCTACACATTAAATAACAAGATAATCAGTAGACACCACTTTCCCTAGGATCTTAGTAAACACTCCTTCATCTATTCCAATGGGTAATATAGTGGCATTATTGGTAAGGGATATTTCTTCTCCACCCTCAGAAAGTCCCCAAAGATTCAAAGATTCATAAATATCCTTAGGCATAAGACAAAATTCAGACATAACATCACAACGAGCATAAATTTTTTCATCATTTATAACAACTTTTACTGTAGGAAGCCATTTTGAAGATTCAGTATTTATTGGAACATATTCATGATGCTCTCTAAGCATATTATAGCATTCTTTTAAACTACCTGTATTGGTCTCAAGAGTGTTTAATCTAGCATAAATGTTTGCAAAGGATGAATCAGATTTGCTAGGCAAGTTACATCAGCTTTTTTATGGCATTAAAGGCTTCATCCTCACCACACTAGAGGAAATCTCGTCCTACTATAGCATCCAAAGCATATTTATAACAAAGACCAATACCAAAGTAGAAACTACTATGAAACAAGCCTAGAGTCATCTTAGGTTCAGTTTTTTCATGTGAAGCAGAAATTCTAGACTAAGCTTCTTTGAAACTCTCTTCACTTCCTTGTTTGAAAGTGAAGATCATTTCCTCAGGTTACATAGTGATTGGAGCAACATTAGACATAAAAGCAACTCGAAGTAGGAACTGATTTTTTGTGTGTTTTTTATAAAGAGAAAAAACCAGTATTTTTTTGATAAAAATAAACAAGAAAAACAAAGCAAAATAAACTAAGCAAAACAAAAACGAAATAAAGAGATTGGTTGTGAGAGACTCCCCTTGCAAGAATCTTCTTTCTCCCTGAAAAGTGATTGACGAGGCGGAAGAGATTGAAGATGTCCTTATCTCTCCGGCAACGGCGCCAGAAAAGTGCTTGATGGCTCAGATATGTAGAGCTCGTTGGGAACCCCAAGAGGAAGGTTTGATGAGCACAGCAGCAAGTTTCCCTCAGTTATGAAACCAAGATTATCGAACCAGTAGGAGTAAGGAAACAACTCCAAGGTGTTGCTAATAACTTGAAACCTACACAATACAATCACAAATACTTTGCCCCGACTTATAGTAAGGTTGTCAATCTCAACGGTTTGCTGAAAACAAATGATTAAATGTATAGTGTGGAAGATAATAATTGCTTGTAGAAAGTAAATAGTAAACGGTAAACAATAGATGGTATATCAATGATAAGGAATGGACCGGGGTCCACAGTTCACTAGAGGTGTCATCCATAAGATAAATAACATGCTGGGTGAACAAATTACAGCGGGGCAATTGACAGATTGAGAAAGCATAACAATGCATATACTAGACATCTTGATCTCTACGAGATTTGTTTGGGCATTACAACATAATGCATAGACCATAATCCAACTGCACCTATGACTAATAATCCACCTTTAGGTTATCATCCGAACCCCTTCCAGTATTAAGTTTCAAGCAACAGATAATTGCATTAAACAAAGTGTGTAAAGTAAACAGTACAATTTCCCTTGGGCAAAGGATTATTGTTTTCTTCCTAGTAGCAATAACACATCTACAACCTTAGAAGTTTCTATCACTCTCCCAGATTACTAGAGGCATGAACCTACTATCGAGCATAAATACTCCCTCTTGGAGTTATAAGCATCTACTTGGCCAAAGTATCTACTAGCAACGGAGAGCATGCAAGATCACATATAACACAAACATGATAGAATCAATAATCAATCTGACATAGTATCTCAATATCCATCGGATCCCTACAAACACAACATGTAGGATTACAAATAGATGATCTTGATCATGAATCAAGCTCACAAGATCTAAACATGATAGCACAAAGGAGGAGAAACAACCATCTAGCTACTGTATGGACCCATAGTCCAAGGGTGAACTACTCACGCATCACTCCAGAGGCTGGCATGGTGATGAAGAAGACCTCCGCGATGATCTCTCCCCTCCGTCAGGGTGCCAGGAAGAGCTTAAGATACCTCCCGATCTAGGGACGATGGTGGCGGCGGCTACGGAATGTTTCGTGGATTTCTGATCGGGTGCCTAGGGTTTCTGCATCGGGGTGTTTATATAGACGAAGGGGCGGGATCGGTTGAGGGACAGGGGGCCCACACCATGCCCTGGTACGACCTAGGGTGGGTCCACGCCAGGGGGTGGTGCGGCCGCCCTGTGGCGCCTCTTCGTCTCCCCTTTTGACTTCGTCTTCGCTCCGGTAAAATATCGACTTTGGCTTTTTGTTCCGTCCAATTCCGATAATATTTCCTTACTAGATTTTCTTAGCCAAAAACAGCAGAAAACAGGCAACTGGCACTGAGGCATCTTGTTAATAGGCTAGTTCCGGAAAATGTATAAAAATGCCTCAAAGTGTAGACAAAACATAAGATAGTTGATACAAAACAAGCATGGAGCATCAAAAATTATAAATACGTTTAAGACATATGAGTGATCCTAATTTTGGATCATGATTAAAAGTTTAAAACTGAACGTTGAAAAAGTACTGATTTTTTGTTCAAGTATCACATCGTTTAGTGAATAATTTATTCCACACATAGACATATTTTTTGTGTTTCGTTCTCAAACCGATAATTTGGTGAAGAAAATTTTGTAAGCTATGTTTTGCAGTAATCTGTAACCCGGTTTAGGAGAGAATGTTGTAACCCTTAACTAAATTGTGAATAGAATAGATAAATTTTTGACTTTTTTGGTTCTGATGCTCGTTCTCTTGTGTTACTTTTCAGATGGTTCGATTCAGCTATCAATGTTGCTGGTAATTTAGGCTTCATCGATTCCTTGCTGGTAGACAGATCTGTGTCATCTGTATCAAGTTGGCCATCATTGCGTATGCTACTCATATCCCTGGTCCGAGAGGCTTACGTATGCTTATGTGGCCATCTAGACAGGAACTACAGACCTTGGGCCAGAATCAGGGTATGGTTCATTAAATCTTTACTACATGCTGCATATAGTGCTTGAATGATGCATATACCGGTATAAGTATGTAATGGGAATTAGTCCAATTCCATATTAACCCGCCCACTTAACTAGCTGATTATCACATAAATTAACTTCTCCCATAAAGTACTAGAAATTTCTTGGAAAGCTAAATTTAAGCCGACACGCAAAAAAATACAATCATATAGAACTTAACACACTAACCGATTTTTAATAAGAACATATAGCTTTAGTTTAAACCTTTACACATGTTTATCAGTCACCTCTTAGAAGGGGATAGTCAAGATAGCAAGGACCGACTTGATCTATCCACTAGCCAAACTAGGTGGCAATGAGTGGCGGAGGAAGGGGACACTACTAGGAAAAAGGCTATAGGTAATCCGCACATCCGTGGCTCACATGGTTAAAGTGCCCCACGGGTAAAATAGGCGTGGCTCACCTGTGGGTAGTGCCCTACTAGTAACTAGAACAACCGTGGCGCACATGGGGTATGTGCGCCACAGATATGTATGGGCCAGGGGCCTGTCAACCGCATGCCACGTACCCGTAGCGCACATGGCGTAGGTGCGCTACGGTTGTGGCAAGTTCTGTGGCGCACTATGCCATGTGCGTCACGGTTATGGCAAGTTCTGTGACGCACTATGTCATGTGCGCCACGGATGTATAAACTTAGTAGTAGGGCACCTTGCCCTAGTGCCCTACGCCTAACTATCCTGCACCAACTCCACCCCCACCCCCCCCACCCCCCGTGGATCGCCTTTTTAGGCTTTGCAAAAAATAAAATAAAATGATAAACACTTCAAAAAATTAAATCCTTTCATATTTAGGAAGATAATATGGTATAGTTTTTAGGAAAATTAACAAACATGAGTTTTGACTTTTTCTGCAAAAAAAAGTCATGCCACGGTAAAATGGCCGTAACTTTTGCATACGATGTCGAAAAAATCGTATAATATACCAAAATGACGAGAACGAGATTTCGCATCGCTCATAGCGACCTTTGGTCGTTTAGCGATTTTTAGATTTTCAAAATTGAAAAGAGTAAAAGTTACGGTCAAAGACCGTTTTTCCTGAGAAAAAAATAGAGGCGACTTACCGTGGCGCACCACCACCTAGTGCGCCACGAATAAGCTTAGGCGGGATTCAAATTTGAATCCCCGCCCTCCTCCTTTTCCTTTCCTTTCCCTTCCCTTTTCCTCTTCCTCCTTTCCTTCTCCTTCTTCCTTCTTCCTCCATCCTTCTCCCTTCTTCCTTGTCCTCCTTCCCTTCTCCTCTCCTTGCAGTGGCAGTGCGGCGTCGACCTCCTTCCTCCTCCTCGCGGTGACAGCAGGCGGCGGTGCAGTGGCCTCCTTCTCCTCCTCCTCGCGGTGATAGCAGGCGGGCGGCATCCTTCTCCTCACCGACCTCCCTTCCTCCCTCTCTTCCTCCATCTCTTCCTACCTTCCTCTCTTCCTCCATCTCTTCCTTCCTCCCTCTTCCTTCCTCCTCTTCCTACCTTCCTTTCTCCAACCACACCTTTCTACCACCTCGACGCCAAGGACTAGGCGGCCACGGCCCCTCCCGCACCTCCCTGCCACGGCCATGCTTCGGCGAGGTGACACGACTGCGGCGGCGATGCACGGACCCGATTGCTTTTGCAATTCAAAACGAGGGTGTTTTTTGCATTTTTTTTGTTTTTTGAAAAACACATCCGTGGCGCACCTGAAAAGGCCTTCTGTGGCGCACTACCAGGTGCTCCACGTCTATCTCGACACAACCGTGGCGCACCATGCAGTGCGCCATGGCTACGAGATAGCCGTAGCATGAGGCCCGTGGCGCACTGCTAGTGTGCCACAGAAGGCCTTTTCAGGTGCGCCACGAACAGACGTTTTTCTAGTAGTGGGAGAGACAGGCGGATGAAGGGAGGTGCGTGGCCAGCTTCTCGATCTTCATGTACGTAGAAGTTCTTCCTGGCAAGACTTTGTGGTACCATAGGATGGTCTACAGTTAAATTTGTATAGCCCAAGTCACGGTGCAGCAATGTATGGATTGCGGAACACAATGAAATTGGGAAAGATTAAAGAATGGGTGCATTTAAGTTAATTAGGTCTTTGTTTTAGTTTAATTATCTCAGTTATACATCCTATTTTTGTTTTTAAGTTTCTTGGCGTCACAAATGTGTTATCTTTGTTGTTGTGGAAGAGTGGAGTTGAAGAATGAGGGACAAACACTGTTATTGGTCCATTGCACTATATGTATTTTCATTATTTGTAAATAATAAATTTAGTGTTAATTATCTCTTTGCGGTAGGTGAGAATGGTTTCATTTGTAACTCAAACACAATACGCGTTATTTGTACAGGTATGTGAGGAACATTTCTTAGAATTGCTGAAGTTTTTTTTTACATTAGATTTGCTGAAGTTTTGAAAAGATGCCTAATGATGATAAGGATGGATTATATTTTTGAAACTATAGTGATGAAAGGGGAGGATGTAGTTAAAGGAGATACATGACAATTGTCTAGGAGAAAAAAGGGGAGAGATAATTGATATTCGTCGCGATATGAATGATAGAATGAAATTAGTGATACAATATTTGACACACAAATTTGAAATTTGGATGATGCTTTGACCGATGTGCATTTTTATCCCATGGCAACGCACGAGCATTCAACTAGTGAATACATAAACGTATGCATGTACAATGCGGCATGGCCCACTTGAATTTAATGAGCACGGGGACGGATGGTGAGACGAGATGTTGTGGATGGGAGGAACACATCGTGTGCACAGTAGGAGAGGCGAGTACATGTTGTGAGCAGCTGGACCGGCCGTGTTGTTTAATCTTGTCCCTTGACTATGAAGGAGATATGCCCTAGAGGCCAATAATAAAGATGGTTTATTTATATATCTCATTAGTTCGTAATAGTTTTGTATCATGCTATAACTGTATTAAGCGAAAACATTAATACAAATGTGATATATAAACAAACCAGTTCCCTAGTATCCTCTAGACTAGTTCGTTGGGCAGCTGATGATTGAGGTTTCCCGATCATGAATTTTAACACGCCAGCTGACAACAAGGTCACTTTATTAGATGAATGATGTGATGGACAACACCCAACTCTAGTGTATTGCAATGTGATCCAGTCAGAAAGTTCAACATTGCGATATCTAGTAAAGCATAGTGATTCAGTCCAACGACCGTGATATCGTATTAATCATTGTCTTTCGAGGCTGCTTTGATCACATCAACCGTCATGACCTTAACTGGGTGACCATAAAGGTTTGTGATAACTACAAGTGCACATATCAATTGTAGCTAGTTTCAAAGTAAATAATATCGAACTCATAGAGAGATATTGGTAAAGGTCTTTATGCCTCTCGTCACTATCTATCAAAGGATACTTATAAGCTGCCTTTGATTTCATGTAAGGGGTGTTTGAAAGGTTTTTGGTTGTGTGCAGAAAAGTAATTAAAATGATTAAAAGAAAGCAAGTAACAAGATTGTGTGAAAGTGTGGTTAAACTAAACAGGGCTGAAACATTATCGGGGATGTAGGATACACCTCTAGCATGGCATTGTTGTTATTAATAATTTAAGATAACATATTTCTTGTTCCATGAGATGTGTGGAGAGAACTCCATAATAAGATATTCACTACAAGGCTCATAGGAGGCAACTTTGTTGAGCCAAGAGTGTGGTCATCTCTAAATAAACAATACGATGTCTGAGAGCAGTCACCCATACAAACCACCACAATTAAGGGTTTCCCCATGGATATCGTAATTAGCTTAGGGAATCCCTCTTTATTCCTCCTTTGACCGTGTAGGTCACGAGTCGGCGTCAATCTGTCATAGGGCCATTACGGGTACGATCCCAAAGCACATCCAAAGGATTTCTCCTCCCTTTAGTCCCAAGGGCAAATGGTATGTGGTCGACTACACATACCATCTAAAGAGAGATATCAAACACAAATCATAAATCTATCATAGACCGGCAAGTCACATGGACACAAGAATAGATCATCTTTATTGCAAATTCATAATAGTGCTAGGATTTCTCCATCTCTCCAAGAACAAAGGAACTACTCAAACATGGATGCAATCAAACAACATTATCATAATCAAATGGATGGATAAAAGTACTGAAATAGATCTAGTGCAAACCACAATTGAATCTGAAATTACAACAAGATATAATAGATGAAAGGTGGGGGTAATGGTAGTGATGTAGATGCAGCGGTTGATGATAAAGGGAATGATGCGTTGTCCTCCAATGATCTGTGAAACAACAGGGATTTTACCCCCAACCAAGTTCCTCCTTCAAATCCCTTTCAGATGTGGTTTTTCGTGGTTTCTGGTGGCTGTGAATGTCGGATATTCTGTATTTGCCAGGAGAAAGTATTTGACGAGGCGAACTCAGTGACACATGGTACGAGCGGATGGTACGGGCGGGCTCCTGCCATAGCACCGGTCGTTATCGGCACTAGTTGCTTCCCCTTTGTTGGCATTTTCCCAGGTGCGAAGGAAAATCCATAAAATGACTTTTATCACTTAAAAACATCATACTATAGCATAATATGACAGCTCTAAATGATATGCTTATATAGGACTTAATTATTCGATATCCTGTTGAATAAAAACAAAAAGGTGCGTGCAGACGCAGTGATACGAAGATCCGTACTCTATTTATGCAAAACCAAAAGGTAAATATGCTTCAATTTTGGACTCATCAGTGTGTATTGGGTATTCTAGAGGAAATTTTGAGGCCTATGTATCAAGACCAGAATTTACCCATTCGAGTGACGGATAGATACCTTAGGCCTACTCGGTGAGATTACATCTACTAGGACGAGGATGTAATACCACGGGAACGAGTAAATGTGTTTATCAGTAATAAGGTTGAACTAGGTATATCGATATCGAAGATCAGATCTTGTACAAACCAGGTATCATAGGGCAAAGGGAATGAGACTTGACATTCAAGGTTTCAAGTGTTCAAGTTATTCGTGGAATGCATGGGGGCCATCATGTGCTTCCAGATACCGATCTTGGTCATTGATCGGAGAGGTGTCTCAATCATGTATATGTATTCCCAAGCCTTAAGGTGTCACACTTAAGGGTAGAGACGCTTAGGGATTGACTCGTGATCGTAGTACAAAAGAAAGAAGACTCTGGAATTGTTCCCAGGTGATATCAGAATGGTTCCCACTATATCTGATGATGATCGGAGGGGTCCAAAAGGTGTTTCAGAGTGATATGTATTAAATAATATGCATTTAATATTATTTAAATGAATTAATATTAAAAATATTATTTAAATTGGATTTTTTGAGGCAGCCCACCGAATTGGGCCTCGGCGGAGGAGGCCCAAGAAGGAGGTCGCGCCCTAGGGAAGGCCAGGGGAGGCAACCGACCCTAATGGGCCCTCCCATCTCGTGGATCCCATGTAGGAGGGTTGTCCGCCGCCTCCTTCCACCTCCTACCTTTGATTAGTCCCACCCCAGGACTTTTGAAGGAGGTGGTGCATCCCTTCCACCTATATAAAGAGGGGCACCCCTCTCCCCAAATCCATCCCATCAATTGGCCTTTGCCTATTCTGTATCCCTCATGTGTGGTTCCCAAGTTTGGAACTGCATACGGGGATAGGTATTTCTCCCCCATACGCATGTTGTCATGCTGCTGGACTTGGTCCGGGTCAATCTTCTTTCGCTGCTTTATTGGACTGGAGCCCGTGAGACGTCTCTACACCGGATGTGTGTAAGGCCACGAGGCACCGACACTTGTGGTGCTTTTGCTTGGATCTTGGACATCGACACGACCATGAGGCCGGTTACGTCATACAAGGACCAGGGGTGACTTGCGAGGAGCTTCACGACCTTGAGGTCGGGTGAGTACGACTATGTCATTGATGATCCATAAGTATAGGGGGTGTATCATAGTACTTTTTATAAATAGGAGTGTCGATCCCAACGAGGATTAGAAGGTGTTGACTAGTGGTTTGGAGCAGGAAATCTTTGTAAATACTTAGCAAACGGATTTTTAGGGGTATTTGATAAGGCAAAGAAAATAAAGTGCAAGTAAATAAAGACAGCAAGTAAATGCAACAAGTGGCCCAATACTTTCTTAGCAAAGGACAAGCCGGTGGTAATACTTATGAGGACCAAACGTTCTCGAGGACACATGGGAATACTGTCAAGTGCTTTTGTTTCATATAGCTGATTAATCTTCTCTAGTTTGATAAGTGTTGTGTGGGTGAACCTATGCTAATGTACTGACCTTACTTGGACTAATACATACGTGTGATTAAACCCCTTGCAAGCATCCGCAACTACAAGAAAGTAATTAAGATAAAAACCTAACCACAATCTTAAACTCTAAGATCCTACACTCCCTTGTGAAAAGGTTTCCTAACGGTGGTTCGGGTTTCTGTCACTCCGGCAAACCCACAATTAGTAGCCAAATACACAATGCATTCCCCTAGGCCCATAAATGGTGAAGTATCATGTAGTTGACGTTCACATGACACCACTAAAAGAATAGCACTACAACTTAAATATTAACCATTGAATAATACATCAACACAATTCCACTACTAACAACATGACTTCTCCCATGTCCTTAAGAACTAAATGAACTACTCACGAGACATCATATGGATTAAGATCAGAGATGATATGATGATGAATAACAATCTGAACATAAACAATAATTCAATGGTTCCACTCACAAGCATCAACTACAATAGTAATCAACACCGGGAAAGTTTCCCCTAAGAACTATGAAAGATTCAACACAATTGTTACAGCAGGATGGAGTGGTGATGATGGTGCTGGTGGAGACGATGGTGTGGATGATGATGATCCCGATGAAGTCTAGCTTGATGACGGTGTTGATGGCGACGACCTCCCCTCTCCAAGAAGGAATTTCCCCGGCAGAAATCTGTCTGTCGGAGAGCTCTTTCTCTCTCTGTAGTTTCCGCCCCGCAGAGGCGGTGGAATATTTTTGTGGTCGCTCCCCGAACTTTAAGGTTTTGGGGAGAAGATATAGGAGAAGGGGCGAAGCCAGAGGTGGGCCAGGGTGTCCACACCCCCTGGTGGCGTGGCCTAGGGTGGCCCAGGCCTAGGGGTGTGTGGGCCCCCTGTGGCCCAACTCCGACTCCCCTTCTGTCTTCCTTCGTCTTCTGGGAAAATATGACTTCCATAGTTTTTCTGGTATTTTTCTGATCTTTGCAAAAATTGCATCTAGACACCGCTTTTTCTATCAGAATCCTGACTCCGGCAGTTCATCCTCAAAGAATCATCCAACATGCAAAAATAGATGAAATAACATAAGTATCACCTCTTAATATGAAATATATCAGTGAATAGCAGCAAATTATGATATGGAATAGTGATGCAAAATGGACGTATCAGTCATCCACGTTCCTCGTATCGGGGGTCCAACGGAGGTGGGAGATGTTCAATAATTCAAAAAACTGGTTGAGCTCTAGCGGCAACAATGGAAGCATTGGATCCAATCCCCTCAACATGGAGTGCCTGATGTGGACCAAGGAGTTGACTGAATACCTCATCACCGCGCTGCTTCACCAGCAAGACATTGGAAATAGGAGCGTCGAGGGCAGGTTCAGGCCGCCTTTGAAAATGTCATCACCGGGGTCAGTGAGAGGTTTGGGTTGGGGATCGACCGGTCCAACATCAAGAACTGATCTTGAATTGTCATTATTATACCTCGTTGTAAAGCCCATTGATGGTCGCTTAGTTGACTGTTGAGCTTCGTTGGGAGACCCCCGGAGGAAGGTATGATGAGCACAGCAGCAAGTTTTCCCTTAATAAGAATCCAAGGTTATCGAACCAGTAGGAGGAAGGAAACGACTCAAAGGTGTTGCTAGCAACTTGGAAACCTGCACAACACAAACTCAAGACTTTGCCCCAACGAACAGTGAGGTTATCAATCTCACCGGTTTGCTGAAAAAAAGGATTAACTGTATGGTGTGGAAGGTAATAGTGGGTTGCAGGAAGTAAACAGTAACAGTGGAAGATGTATCAATGGTAAAGATTGGACCGGGGTCCATAGTTCACTAGAGGTGCTCTCCTTAAGATAAACAAACATGGCATGCTGGGTAAACAAATTACAGCGGGGCAATTGACAGGACAGAGCAAGGCATAACAATGCAATACTAGAAATTCATGATCCTATGAGATTTGATTGGGCAATACAACAAGATACATAGACCTCCATCCAACTGCATCTATGACTATTAATCCACCTTCAGGTTATCATCCGAACCCCTCCAGTATTAAGTTGCAAGCAATAGATAACTGCTTTAAGCAAAGTGTGAGAGGTAAACAATCCACTTGTTCCATGAACAAGAGACTGTTCTTTTCTCCCTAGTAGCAACATCACATCTGAACCTTAGAGATTTCTGTCACTTACCCAGATTAAATAGAGGCATGAACCCACTATCGAGCATAAATACTCCCTCTTGGAGTCACTAGCATCTACTTGGCCAAGATAGCTACTAGAAACGGAGAGCATGCAAGATCACAAACAACACATACATGATAGAATCAATAAGACAAAACCATTAATCAATCTAACATAGTAATCAATATCCATCGGATCCCCGCAAACACAACATGCATGATTACAAATAGATGATCTTGATCATGAACGGAGCTCACAAGATCTAAACATGGTAGCACAAAGGAGGACAAACAACCATCTAGTTACTACATGGACCAGTAGTTCAAGGTCAAACTACTCATGCTTCATACGAAGGCTGGCATGATGATGAAGAAGGCCTCCGGGATGATCTCCCCTCCGGCAGGGTGTCGGGAAGAGCTTCAGACCCCCCCGATCTAGGGATGATGGTGGCAGTGGCTACAGCCTGTTTCGTGGAAGATTGATCGGATACTTAGGGTTTTGGTATCGGGGGCTTCTTATAGGTGAAGAGGCGAGGCAGGGGGTGTGGCCCCCTGGTGTATCTTCTCCATCTCGTATTCTGGCTCCGTGTTCCACACGGTAAAATATTGAGTTTCGCTTTTGTCCCGTCCAATTCCGAGAATATTGTTTTTCTGCCTTTTCTAGAACCAAAAACATAAGAAAACGTATAAAAGTACCTCAAAGTTTAGATAAGGCAAAGCAAAGCAGATACTAAACAAGCATGGAACATCAAAAATTATAGATACATTTTTGACGTATCAAGCATCCCCAAGCTTAACTCTTGCTCGTCCTGGAGTAGGTAAGTGATAAAAAGAATAATTTTTTAGGTGACATGCACCATCAAAATCAAGATCAAACCATTTGCACGCATTGAAAGCTGGGATCAAAGAACTCTAAACATGAGCATGAAAGATGGAGTTCTAACAATAATACAAAGTAAATACGCATGCAACATGAAAGGTTACAAAAAAAGATTCATGAATAACAATGCATTGAAAGATGTTTGTTTGTTTCACATATAGAAAACATAGCATAATGGAATTCAGCTTGTCCCTCATGGAGTAGCAAATAAATGCATAGGACACCTTCAAAGTTCATAAGAGTGACTAGATACAAATAATTCAAGAGCAAGCAGTATCAACAATATGAATCAATTAATAAGTTTTGGGACAATGCACATAGAACTAAGAATGGCAACTATGCTCTCTTAATTGGTGCCTAAGGATAGAAGGTGGAGACTCAATATAATGGTGGAAGAAAGGCCCTTCATAAAAAGGGAAGCAGGGATTTCAAGTCTCAAAAAGAGCTTCCAAAAATTATGGTACTTGTTACCTTTTAGCTCTCATTGCCCCTATCATAAGCATCTTGAAGTGATTAAGGTTAAAGTGATCAGACTATGGAGTATATGCTTGACAAAGTATAATTTGGTAATCTCATGTCCCTTGAATATGAGGGCCTCTCCTCATGCTACTCAAGTTTAGTTACCGGTAAGTTCTTGTCATAGTAAGTACATGTGTATCATAGAGAACCGCCAACGGGGTATCCCTTGCACATGATACAGGAGATATCCCATAATCAAAATGACAAGGCAAGCATACAATGAGCATCTCAGCAATCTTCTTATTTACCATGGGAAAATGGTGCTTTTTTCTCTCTTTCCTCTTTTCTCATCTTTTTTTTTATTTTTCTCAATCTCTTTTTCTATCTCTTTTTTATAATAAGAATACTTCATAGTTTGCTCATTATGGTGTTGTTGCAAGTTTCCACCATGATTAGGCATGACTTAGGCTAGCGGCCTAGGAGTTTCTCTAACACACATACATAACTCCATGGACTTACAAGCTCCCTTTTCATTTCACACCGACGACATCCATAAAAAAAGAGCATGATATCAATTGTGTACAATGTGCAAGTGCAATGTTGAAAGCATTCCCCATGACAACATGGTTCTGCTAATTCCAACATATAAGTGCAAGCATGTACAAAATAGATGACACAATGGTTCAATTTTATTAGGGGTAAAGAATATAAAGTGTGCCATCAAGTTTTCACATAACAAAATAGTTTTTAATTGGAAGATAGCTGAAAACAAGATTATACTTTGAATGGTGTAACACACCATGCATAGGAGTTTATAGTGGACACTTTGGAATAACTTGGTTTCTTGGGAGTTGGAAGCATGAGTAGAGCTTACTCATACAAGTGGAGGCTAGCAAAAGACTGGGAGCAACCAACTAAGAGAGCAATAATAGCCATAATCATGCAGAGTGACAAAACATTACTTATCAAAGCATAAAGTGGTACTACAAGTCAAGGACTAAATGATCATAGAGGCTATGGTGACTTGTTTATAGTCATAACATGGTGTGAGCATGTGCCAAGTCAACCCAAACAAAGCATCAAAGGAGAATACCACAATATTATGCTTTTGTATGCTAAAAAAACACATGATTCTTTTAAGGCACATTAAGAAATCCTAATTGTTTGGAACAAGTCATGCTACAACAATAATCACTAAGCATAAGGTCAAAGAAACACCTAGCATGACATGATAAAGTCCAAGCCACAGTCAAAACAAGCTCCCTTTTGTACCACTATAAGCATGAAACTTTCTACTCTTTTCCAACACCAAACAACTTATTTGAAACAACTCACAAAGATAATAATCAATAAAGATCAGTGAGATTGTCTCACAAATCCACAAATAAAAACTAAAAAGTTCTAAGCTGAAAGCACAAGAAAACTAAGGCTGAATGCAGTGCTAGCAAAAGTGAACTCTCACAAAACAATAAGAGTGAAAACTAGAGTGTTCTAGGCAATTGAAACAGAGTGTGTCTGTCTCCAAAAGAAGTGTGGTGTAACCAACCAACTTACTCAATCAAACGAAAACTAAGACGCTCCAAGAACAACACAACTTGTGCATGAAACAATAAAAACGAAGTGTCTAGAAAGACCTGAGGTTTTTATTAATGAAGAAGGGGATGCCTTGGGCATCCCCAAGCTTTGACGCTTTTACCTGTTGAATATTTCTTGGGGTGACACGGGGTTGCATCCCCAAGCTTGAGCTTTTTTCCGTTCTTCATCTCATTACATAATTCTTTCTCTACACCTAAAATTTTTCCTTCATACAAAACTTCACACAATATTTATTAGAAACATTAGTGTATTCAAAAGATAATAGACCCTCGGGTTTAGCTTTAGAACAACAAAACTTTTCACTAAAAAACAAGCTACTATAGCAAGTCCTTCAAAAATCTCAAGTTTCCAAATAGAACCCAAAAATGAATTAATAAGAAGCAAATGCAAATAATGGTAGAAATCTGTCAAAATAGATCAACAGGTATAAACCAATTTTTTCGAAGACCTTTTGTTGCTCAAATCAAAAAGTGTTGAACTAACAAAAGTTAGCTAACATACTGGGGGATTTATTCGTACATTTCAGCTCAATCCAACTTACAGCGACTCCTCACAAATTGTTATGGTGGAGAACATAAATCTGTTTCGGGACAGCAACTCCCTAAATCTTACTTCCCTCTCATTAGAGGTTATTCTTGGCACAAAAAACAAACAAAAAAGGATAAGGAGAGGTCATTACAGAAGTAATAACTTCTAAGACTCAAGAAAACTCTTGGGTTATCTCCCAACAAGTACCTTTCTTTAACACCTTTAAGTTAGGCTTGATAGTTTGAGAAGATGCTCACATAAGAAATATGAATTAATTTAAAAGAGAGCATCAATAAGAAAATTTCAAACACATTTAAGTCTAACCCACTTCCTATGCATAGGAATCTTGTAATGAAACAAGTCATGAAAGCACAAAGCAGCAAGCATATGAAATCAAAACAAGTGCAACTTCAAAATTTTCAACATAAAGAGGGGAAACTTAATATTTTTTAGATGAATAAAACCATGTTTCCCTCTCTCATAATTACTTTCAGTAGCATCATGAATAAAATTAACAATATAACTATCACATAAAACATTCTTATCATGAGCCACATGCATAAAATGATTATTACTCTCCACATAAGAATAGCCATTCTTATTAATTGTAGTGAGAGCAAAATCAACAAAATAGCTATCATTGTTATTCTCATCACCATAATCATCAAATATAGGAGGCATATTGTAATCACAATTAATTTTCTCCTCAATAGTAGGTGGACTGAAAATATCATATTCATCATTGTAATCATCATATATTGGAGGTTTGGTATCATCATAAGCAATACAATAGCTATCTTCCAAAGCCGGGGAACTAAAAAAATCATTTTCATAAAAACTAGCTTCCCCAAGCTTAAACGTCTCCAAAGTATTAGCAACAATGGTGTCCAAAGAATTCATACTAATAACATTGCTATTAGCATGCAAATAAAGTTCCATAGGTTTTTTATTTTTCTCTTCAAACACTTCATGTCCTAACTCAAGATAAATACTATAAAGCTCTCTAATTTTGTTGTTGTTTTCCATCAAGCCTAACTAGTGAAAACAAGAAACAAAAAGACAAAATTGCAGAATCTAAAGGAAATAACTTCGAGCACTCACACCGGAGGATGTGAGTACCTTTTACCTTACCTCCCCGGCAACGACGCCAGAAAATAGCTTGATGTCTACGCACTTCTATTCTTGTAGACAGTTGTTAGGCCTCCAAGTGCAGAGGTTTGTAGAACAGCAGCTAGTTTCCCTTAAGTGGATTACCCAAGGTTTATCAAACTCAGGGAGGAAGTGTTCAAAGGTATCCTCTCAAGCAAACCTGCAATCAAGATACAAGAAGTCTCTTGTGTACCCAACACACCCAATACACTTGTCAGGTGTATAGGTGCACCAGTTCGGCCAAGAGATAGTGAAATACAAGCGTAGCAGTGCGTAAAATAGCTTGACAAAGGAGGTAAAGACTAAAGCAAGCAAACATGCAACAGATCTAGATGCAAACGGTGTTTAAATGTTTAGAAACAAGGCCTAGGGATCATATTTTCACTAGTGAACACTCTCTCATATAAATATCCTCTCTTCATGATACTACTATTAACTACTCTCCGGTTGGACACTCTAATCATCGGTAGGGCTATACTGCTATAGCAGCACTCCTCAAAGTCTGCCTTACCCAATCTAGATAACCCCACACTGTCACCTTGAGCGCTAGATGGTTCCAACAAACACCACAATTTCATAGAGATATCTAACTCCAAATATAACTCATAACAAATATTCAATCTAGCCAAAGTGCCACACACGGTATGCATGCTGTCACTTTCACACACGTGGGGAAAAGCATAGATCTATTAAAGCACAAAGAGTATTTATGTAGACTCAAACCTAAGTGCCACCATGACGTGCATGCTGTCACTTTAACACACATGGGGAGAGCAGAGATCCATTAAAGCACTTGAGTAGCAAGGTAGATCTACTTGATTACAAAGCTCATGATCACAATATGACCATGCATAGAGAGAGATGAACACATAGCTACCGGTAGATCCCTTAGCCTCGAGGAAGAACTACTCCCTCCTCATCATGGGAATCAACAACAATGATGAAGATGGCGATGGAGATCGATGGAGATGGCTCTGGGGGCACTTCCCCGTCCCGGCAGGGTGCTAGAACAGAGACTTTCTGTTCCTCGAATCTCCCTTTCAGTGGTGGCGGTGATACAGAGGTTTTTCTGGAAGTATGATGGATCATCTAGGGTTTCTCCATCGGGGGCTTCTTATAGGCGAAGAGGCAAGGCTGGGAGGCAGCCGGAGGGGCCACACCCTGCCCAGGCTTGGGTCCACCCTAGCCCGCGCCTGTGTGTGTGTGGTTGTTGGAGATATGCCCTAAAGGCAATAATAAAAGTGGTTATTACTATATCTGTGTGTTTATGATAAATATTTACATTCATGCTATAATAGTATTAACCGAAAACATTAATACTTGTGTGATTTGTAAACTAAATTAGAGTCCCTGGTAAAGCCTCTATATAATACTAGCTTGTTGGTTAATAGATGATCGTGGTTTCTCGATCATGAACATTGAGATGTTATTAACAACAAGATCATATCATTAGGAGAATGGTATGATGGACATACTCCTATAGACAGTGGCGGACCTAGGATTTTAGAAAAGGGTATGCCGCATAAAAAATTTAGCTTTCCTATTGACAAAGGTGGATTTTTCAATATGAAGGAAATAATAATTATGAAATATGATACTCCCTTCGATTCATATTAGTTGACTTGGATTTGTCAAAATTTGGATGAATCTAGACACTATTTAGTATATATGTTTATCTAAATTTAGAAAAATTTGAGTCAACTAATATGGGTCGAAGGGAGTATAATAATTTGATAAAAATATATTTTGTATTATAATTAAAAGGGTTAATATTTGGCCTTCGTGTGCTCCGCTGAGTAAAATCTTTGCCGAGTAGCCTACGCTGAGGACAACAGTTGGCGTAGCATACGCCGAGGTTTTTTTTTGCCTACGCCGACAACTTTTAACCCTCGTATCACGCGCGTCCTGTAATGACAGTAGCTAGATGCTTTCTTTGTTTTCAAAACATACAGATAGATTATTGTCCAAATCAACGCACTAATCAATCAGCTGGTGCTAACTAACTACTAAAGCTAATCAACACAGTGCACTGAATCGAGGCATGCATTGGCTGCAGGCTTTACATGCATTAGCTTAGTTTTTTTACTTGAATGAGATATGCATGGTGGCAGGCTTGCATGTATTCTCTGATTAATCTGACACGCTTGGCGGTCTTGCATGCATCAGATAGCTAGCTAACTAAGCGCTCGGTTAATCTGTCAAATCGGTTAAGCTTACATGGCTTGGCGCAGGGTATGCCGGTGCATATCCAGCATACCTTGTAGATCCACCACTGCATATAGATAAGCGTAGTATTAAGATCAAGTCATTGCAATAGTTCATTTGCTATAAGATTTTTGATACATAGTAACATAATTCCTTCCACCATGAGAGCATGCTAATAACCATCACTGGAAGGATGCTTTGATGACATCAAACACCACACCGTAACTGGGTGGCTATAAAGGTGGCATTGAGTGTTCGGAAAGTATGTGTTGAGGCACATGGATCAAAAGTGGGATTTGTCCATCCATATGACGGGTAGATATACTCTGGGCCCTCTAGGTGGAATGTCATCCAATTGGCTTGCAAGCATGTGACTGGCTCACAAGGGATCACATATCACGGGAACGAGAAAAGAGTACTTATCGGTAACGAGGTTGAACTAGGTATGCAAAGATACCGACGATCAAACCTCGGATAAGTAAACTATCGCGAGACAAAGGAAAATTGGTATCGTATGTAAGTGGTTCATTCGATCGCAAGGTAATCGTTGAAATATGTGGGAGCCATATGAATTTCTAGATTCCTCTATTGGTTATTGATCGAAGAAGTGTCTCAGTCATGTCCGCATAATTCACGAACCGTAGGGAGACACACTTAAGGATTCGATGTTGTTTAGTAGATATGGAATGTAAGTAGGGATATCGAATGTTGTTTGGAGTCTCGGATGGGATCTGGGATATCAAGAGGAGATCCGGAATGGTCCGGAGAATAAGATTCATATAAGGAAAGTCCGATTCCGGAGTTCGAGAATGATTTCGATGTTTTCATCGGAGAGGTTCTAGAAGGTACACCGGACCGGAAGGGGAATGGCCCATTAATATGTCATGGGTAAGTGGAATGATTGGATCATATCCTAGGTCACTTGGTTTGGGCATTTGCAAGAGAGAATTAAAGCTCTAAACTGAAAGTCAAACGGGAGGTTTGAAAAGTCAAACTAAAACAATGGTTTCCTAATGGAAGAAGGAAAGAGTCATTCCTTCAATCAAACTTGGGTTTGGGTTTGGATTCAAACTCTCCCCTCCCAAGGCTGCCCCTCTCATAAATAGAGGGGGAGGGCTGCCCCAAACACCACAAGAGCCAGCCGTCCCTACCCCGTGCGCCGCCGCCGCCTAGCGCCGCCGCGCTGCCGCCGCCTCGTCGCCGTCACCCTAGCCGCCGCCGACACCTCCTCCTCCCGACCTTCTAAACCTAGATCGCCGGAAAACCCTAGATCCACCATAACTCGCACCGAATTAGGTGAAGCCCTGCGAGATCTTCCCTCTACTTCCAACACCATGTCGTCGTGCTACCGGAATCGCGAGGGGAGAACTACAACCTCTACTGCCTGCTGGAACAAGGGAGAATAAGGTCTTCATCGAGTACTGAACGTGTGACCGACTGCGGAAGCGCTGCCGGAACGCAACACCGGAAGGATCGTCTACGCGATCTTGAGATCGACAAGTGTACGACTATATCACCCACGAGAATCTGCTCTCGTTAACCGCTTTGGAATCTTCAAGGGTGAGTACTCTAATCAACTCGTTGCTACAATTTAGTAGATAGATCTTGGCTTGTTTGTGTGCATGCGGTAGAATTTTTTTATTTTCCATGCTACGAACCCTACAGTGGTGGCCCTCTGGAACCTCTCCGTCTCCCCTTCTGGCTTCGTGACGCCCATGGTAAAATATTGACTTTGGCTTTTGTCCCGTCCAATTCTGAGAATATTAATTTTCTGCCTTTCTGGAACCAAAAATAGAAGAAAACAGGCAACTGGCACTATGGCATCTTGTTAATAGGTTAGTTCCAGAAAATATATAAAAACACCTCAAAGTGTAGACAAAGCAAAGCAAAGTAGATACTAAACAAGCATGGAGCATCAAAAATTATAGATACGTTTTCGACGTATCAGCATCCAGGGCGGCCGCACCCCCCAGGCGCAGGCCAGGCTTGGCCGCGTGGCCAGGGTGTGTGGCCCCATGGTGGCTCTTCTCCGTCTCGTTTTCTGGCTTCGTGTTCCCCACGGTAAAATATTGACTTTGGCTTTTGTCCCGTCCAATTCCGACAATATTGATTTTCTGCCTTTTCTGGAACCAAAAACAGAAGAAAACAAGCAACTGGCACTGTGACATATTGTTAATAGGTTAGTATCAGAAAACATATAAAAGTACCTCAAAGTGTAGACAAAGCAAAGCAAAGTAGATACTAAACAAGCATGGAACATAAAAAATTATAGATACATTTTCGACGTATCACCTATCCATCACGCCGAGCGACAAAAAAGGGACCAATTTTTTCTTAGCCCTATTATCAACTCCAGCGTATATAATTTATGTACATATATATATTGGATTAGGAGTTGGCTTGAGTCATCGGAGGGTAAGGTATTGTATTGGGGGTTTTATTTGAGTTCGGAGATGGGCGACCATTCCAAGAGTTGGTTGTGGTTCGACAACAACAAGGGAATAAGTGGCTCTAAGTCACCAATAGTGACACATGATCTGAACCGAGGAGATGGACGACTACCTCATTGACGTGCTGCTGCACCAGCGGGACATCAGGACCAGGAGCACCCATGGAAGGTTCACGACAAGCGCATTTGATAACATCATTGCAAGGGTAAGACATATATTTTTGGAAGCTTAGTCTTATACAAGATAAGGGGCTTGTGAAAACATACATATCTAAGAACTACAAAACCTAATGCTACATATTGTACATCATAGACCCCATGCCTACTATAATTAAGTGTAAGATGCATTTGAAGGGGCATGGGGACGACAAAAGCTTCAAGTAATCATAATGTGAATATCATTTACGCAACAAAAGTAGCTATTGTGACCTTTCTAAATAAAGATGATGTCATCTAATTTTACTAATAGAAAATGGTCCTTGACCATATTGTTCATGTTGTGTGTCATAGGTGGGCTCCCATTTGATAATCTCTCACACCTCACTTGACGCGTGGACGGTGAGCCAGAAGATTAGGTCTAGCCATAATACATACCTATACATGGGGTTCTAGCAATGTCTCCATGCGCTGACACTAGAGGTGTTTTCTTCCTGATTTTGAGAGGAGTAGACAGTGGTGAATGCAATTTATATAGGACGTTCTACCTTGTAGTCGAAGCCCAAGAAATTTAACTTGATCACTCAAAAAATGACCAATCACCTATTAAAAAAATGAGGCATGGAGCAATCTCTATGAGAGAACGCAACACTAATAATGACTAGGTGAAACATATATCATTAGAACTCTAGCGATTGCATCGAGGGGAAACACCTTGCTAAAGCACACAAGAACTAGAGAACCTAATACTACATATAGTTCATCACACAACTAGAGTTAGATGTGAGGTTTAATTGAAGGGGTACGAAGTCCATAAGTCACAAGCATGCACAATATGAATATTAGTTTGACGAACTTTCTTAATGAAGATGTCATCATCTACTTTTGTTGTGAACATGTTCCACATTTATATCGCCATGTCATTTTTTCTAGGTGTCGCGCTTCCATTCGACATTCACCCCGCCTCCCTTGAGAAGTGAGCTTGCAGACCAGGTCCAACAACCATTGCACAACCCAATATGTTACTCCCTCCGATCCATATTAATTGACTTTGATTTGACAAAATTTGGATGGACCTATATACTAAATAGTGTCTAGATTCATTCAAATCTAGACAAATTTGAGTCAATTAATATGGGCCGGAGGAAGTAGCATTTACTTGTGTCCCTTCTCAATCATATGCTAGACGTACATAGCAACAATATAGCGTGACAATGTAGATGTAAAGCAGCAAAGGGAGCACATCCGCTTTTGTTGGGTTGTAGTTACTACCGCCCCTAGGTGATTTTGTTCCCCTTCTCCCTCAACAAGGGATGAAGTGGCTCCAGGACCGTGACAGGGATGCATGATCTTGACTGAGGAGATGAACGAGTACCTCATCAACGCACTGTTGCACCAGTAGTACATAGTTATGAAACATGTGCGTCGATGGAAGGTTCATAAGATTCGTCTTTGATAACTTCACCTTCAGGGTAAAACATTTAATAGCGGAGTTTTATTCTTATAAAAGAGAAGGAGCTTTTGAAGATATACATATCTAAAAACTACAAAACCTAACACTCCATTCGATCCATAATAAGTGTTATTGATTTAGTATAATTTATTATGAATCGGAGGGAGTACTACATAGGAGTACTACATATCGTACATCATAAACTCCGCAACAACTATAGATAAATGGAAGATGCATTCTACGGGGTACGAGGACGACAAAATCTCTAAGTAAACATAATGTGAATAACATTTTGACAATAAAAGTAGCTCTTGTGACATTTCTAAATAAAGATGACATCATCTGCTTTTACTATCAAAAATAGCCCGTGCACATATTGTCTATGTTCGTGTGTCATAGGTTGACTCCCACCTCCCTTGATGCATGGATAGTGAGCTGGAAGATCATACATAGCTAAACATAGGGTTAAAGCTTTAGTTATTCTAAAAATTTCTCCATCTGTCGACATTATAGGTGTTGTGTCTTCTTCCTAATTGTGAGATGGGTAGAACATTGTGAATATAGTATATATAGTAAGTGCTACTTCGGAGTCGGAGCCATAGAAAATAATATTGTCACTCAAAAACCGACCAGTCACCTGTTAAGAAAATAAGAACAAGACCAATCTCCACACAAGAATGCAACAATAAAAATGACTAGATGAAACATACACCCTTGGAACTCTAGCTTGATAGCATCTAGAAAAAAAAGAGCTCAAGAAAATACACAAGAAGCCTAAGACTACATATTATACATCACACTATTAGAGTTGAATATGAGATTTAATTGAAGGGGTATAGAGTCCAGAATAAGCTACAAGCATACGTAACTGCTTCGTGTGTCCTATGGTTTTGGTACTACACAACGCAATAACCGTTGATCATATTTGTACCATTTTTTGCGAATAAGGACTTTGGTATTAAAAGAAACAACAAACGGTACAAAGCACCTCAACAAAAACGAAAATTACATCGAAATTAATGAGACGCCCTTCATCTTCAACCTCCAGACCGTGTAGACGGTGCGTCGCTGCTGCCGCTCCTCCTAAAGCCAGCCTAATGTTGTTGGTTGCAGACGAGAAGTCGCCGAACGGGACTAGAAGACCACATCCGCCCTAGAGATAAAGAAGAAGAATGAATCGCTGATGAAGCTCCCTAAGATCCGAAGATCCCCACAACCAGAAGAAGTCCTTGGAGACCACACCACTCCCACAAGCTTCTCGATGTTGCCATCGAGATGGGGCTGAAGCCGGGGAGACTTTATTGGAGAAGACGCCGCCGCCACCACCTGAGCGCCGCCCCACCAAACCTTTATCCTAAAAACAGAAAAACGAAGCCCTCCCGCTGACAAAGACCAAGATCCACCTTGCCTCCATGGCCCGAAGGCCACAGAAGCGGCGCAGATCGCCGATGACGCCAACGGGAGGCATGAAAACCCTAATCGCCTTCTCAGGCTCCTTGGAGGCGAAGGAGTACGTAGATCAAATACCTCGTACCATTTTTATTAACCATGCATTCAACCAACGTATTAATATCATACATGAATTCATTGTACTTGAGGTAGTTTCGATGTGAATATCATTCCGTCAGCAAAATCGACCTTTTTAATGAAGAGGACACCATGTACTTTCGTTGCGAACATGGTCCGGCATCTATATCGCCATGTCGCTTGTCCTAGGTGTCGCGCTTCCATTCGACATTCGGCCCACCTCCCTTGACACATAGACGGTGAGCTGGCAGACCAGGTCCAGCAGCCTTTTTTTTTTGCGTGTAGGTCCAGCAGCCATTGCACAGCCCAACACTTTTACTCGTTTCCCTTTTCAGCCGTATACGCACTCTGTATATGTACAAAAAGGCCAGTACGGCGTGACGGTGTAGATGTACAGCAGCAAAGGGAGCGCGGCCGCTTTGGTTGGGCTGCAGTTCTGCCCCTCCTAGGCGTTCCCGTTCCCCTTCTCCCTCAAGCCTCAAGCTCCCCGCTCCTCTTCTCTCCCCCCTCGCCGGTAAGATCACCCGAACCCCATCCCTCTTCCTCCTCCTCGTCGGATTTCCTAATCTCAGATCCAGAATTTGACATTTGTCTACCCCCTTGTGAAGTACATCCATCGCCCCGAGCGACGGAAGAGGAGAGTTTTCGTTTTTATTATCCTGTTCTCGACTCCGGCGTGTATGCTGTCCGTACACAGAAGAGTGAGGTAGGACGAGTCTTGCGCCGCCGGTGGGTGAGGGGTCGTCTGGGGGGTTCCGGCGGAGTTGGGAGATGATCGGTAACTCGAAGAACCGGTTGAGCTCCGGCGGCAGCAATGGAGGCGGTGGCTCCAGGCCCCCCGGCAGGGAGTGCGTGATCTGGACCGAGGAGATGAACGAGTATCTCATCGACGCGCTGCTGCACCAGCAGGACGTCGGGAACAGGAGCGCCGAGGGCAGGTTCCTGACGGCCGCCTTTGAAAACGTCATCACCGGGGTCGGCGAGAGGTTTGGGGTGGGGATTGACAGGTCCAACATCAAGAACCGTCTCAAGCATGTCAAGGATATGTTCCATGAATGCGAGAACCTTTTCGATAAGCAGAGCGGGTTCAATTGGAACCCCAACACCCGGAGGTTCCACGCCGACCCACAAGTTTGGAGGGAATTCATCGAGGTATGTGTGTGACACCAATCAAGCGATGTATCCGTTGCATCTTGCGGAGCTGATGTAAATTATTTGCTTTGATCTTGTAGAGAAAACCGGAAGCCAGGAAATGGATGACCAAGACGATTAACCATTACGATAGGTTATTAGAGTTATTTGGTAAGGATAGGGAGAGACCTCCAACCTTTGAGAGTCCAAAAGCTTCCGCCAAAAAAAAGGCGCGAATAGAACCACCAAAGGAGAAACCTCAACGTCAGCATACGTCATCAAATGGCTTGGAGTTAGCAATCGTCCAAAGTTCAAATCATGTAGCCAATGAAAGCGAGGTATCGTTCCTTGGAGCTGAATAATTATCAACCACATAGTACATTATTATTTGTTTATGATTTTTGATAAAAACAAGCTTATAATGGTGCTGGTTACAATGCCTAATTTATCGCCTCAACTTTAGGTCCTTGCTTTATTAGGCAAAGCACAAATGCTTGTTTCATCACTAGAATTTTGGTCTACCATGTCTTCCTATGTCCATGACCTGCATGTCTTAAAATCTGTTGCTACTATTGTGTGATGTGTGATGGGATCGCCGTAGTTAATATGGCAACCCACACTTTACCAAACAATAACTGTGCCAAAGTTGGTTACAAACCAAGCAGGACTTGAATCTGGTCCTTTTGCTTGCTTGATGCTTATTCAAATATCAAAACATAAAAAATCAGGAGGACAATAAGTTGTTAATTTTCCAACAGATTCACTCTGCAAGGTAGCTATTTTAAACAGCTTGTTTGTTTATATATATGTTTGAATATACTTGGTAATTTAGATATCTCTTATGGCACTTTCTACATGTCAATTTCACCTCGTTCAGTATCTGTTCGATGGTACTATATACTTTGATAACCTTGAGGCCTTGAATAACATTCAGTTTACTAAGAAAAGACTATTGGTGCTAAGAAATCTAAACTATTGTAACTAGGGTTCTATTGGTAAATGAAAAAATCCTTCTTGGTTTTTGCTTGTGAAAATACTATTGGTACTAAGAAATTTATACCATTGTACCTAGGGTCCTATTGGTAAATGAAAAAAAAAATCATTTTCTCCGCAGCAATGTGTGAATTTCAAGCATATTTCTTGGAAAAATATAATCGTGGGAATGTGTATCTCAGTTTCTGCTGAGCTCAGTAGAATTTGAGCTATGCATTGATGAGATTCTTGTTTCTTTCAGGTCCCTGATGTAACAGAGAAGAACAAACCTGAGGAGCTTTATCTATCAGAATTGTGCAAAACTGAGAATGGTCTTGTTGCAATACCTGTTCATGGTAATGCATATGGTAAAGGTTTGCCCTATGCTCCTGAAAATTGGCCATGCCCTGGAGATGAATGGTACTGGAAAGTGGGAAACAGATCAGCTCCAGGTGGGCATTGGGTGGACAGGTAAATGCTTTTTTCAAGGCCTCAGTAGGTTAGATCTGGAGTTCAATAGATTTGTCCGTGCAAAAAGTACAAAGTTAGAAGAGAGTATTTGTTTGTCAACTTCGCATCAGAACAACCAATTCTAGCCTTTAAATTGTCCATGTTATATATCTTTGATCTGAAAAGTAATGAAGTTTATTAGTACTAGTAACTTATGTTGTGGATTTTAAATTTTTGCAGGTATCTTACACCGCCCTCGCGCTTTCGTGATGCTACTGGTAAAAAGACAACATTCACAAGTAAATTAAAAGTTGAAGAGTTTATTAAGAGAGAATTTCCAGACGTCGACCCTAGCACATTCTTTTCTAAGTTTATATGGAGAATCCCTGCTGGAGGAAGCAGGATTCAAAGAGGTTAGACCTCTCTGTTGCACTTTTATGTTGTTTATATACATTTTAATATAAAAATGTATCAATTGGGCAAGAGATTGCGGGCTGTGACGTCTGTTCAGTTGCTGCTATGGTGAGTACTGGAATATTCGCAGTTTGTGGCGACAGCCAAACATAACAGCTGCTATAATGATTAATGAGTAGCTAATGCTTATGTGCAGACATTTCATCAAAGGCTTATAGAACGCAACAAGAACAACTTACAAGTAATGTAGGGTGTAGCATCTAATAATGGGTGATTCTTTAAATCTGTACATATTTTTACCTTTTTCCGGAGCCATTTATTTATTCCATATCCGGGCCCTTAGTTTTTGCTTGTTCAACCACCTAGTTGATTTTTGGAAGAGATTAACATGGCAGCAATACTTACCAAACATACCTGCGGTGTCAGGATCTTCCATTCTTGTTCCTCTCTCTCTACTAAATAACTTCCTTGTTATGTCTATTTAGTATTCACCTTGGTTTTATTCACTTACTGTTGTCAGTTAGCTTCTATATAATAGATATTTCATGTTCTCGGTGGTCATTTCATAAGTGAAGCCCCTTGTTTTCCTACAAATGCATAGAACTCTGTTGCACCTAGTATACTGCAGCAGCTCCACCCTGTGCATGTCCATCCCGTAGTTCTATGCTTTGTTAAATCTTTATCATTGACTTTCACACTGGAAAGACCATGGAGGAGATCAGTTTGTGCGCTACAGATGGAGCTAAAGGGCTCAGAGTAGTTCTGCCATCCACTTGGGATGTGCACTGATGTGCTAGGATCATCTTGTAATCTACCTCCTAGGAGGTTGTAACCAAAACTCTATCTGTTCAATGCAGTGAAACGCATGCAATGAAACGCTGTGTTTTCTTGAAAAGAAGACTTTCACACTGGCATGCTTTCATGTATTCCACATGCGCAGTTGCTATTATGCATTGAATCTCCTATTACAAGTACCTCTATTGTGAAACCAATTACTGTTCTCTTATAAATCTGGTAATGGTCTTATTTAGGTCTACCTGGTTACCTAGATTAATTTGCCCACATCTAATCAGGGAAGTTGTTTAAGTTGAGTTAATCTTCACTGGAGGCACATGCTATGTATACCAGGATTAGTTTTTACCCCTACTGTATTTTCCATGGTCAATGCCAAATAATGGGATTACTGTCGGGGCCTCCCCTACAGTTTTCAGCTAAAAAAAACCCAAGTAATGGCGCATGCGTATTGACCAACATGAATCTCTACGTACGTCATCCAACGGCATCAACCTTTGGCTAGGTACCACCCTGTATGTATATCTCATCTCTTCCCCAAATCCTAAACCCTAGCCGCCATTCCAATCCTAACCTCAGATTCCAGCCTACTCCTGCTGCTGATGGCTCCCTTTTCCTTTGCGCGGCCCAATTAATTGAACCGGCGGCGCTTTCTGTCCCCCTTCCGCCATGTGTACAGCGCCACTCACACCTTACCTGTCGCTTCCAATCTGGGTCAAGGTGAGGCGTTCTCCTCATTCTGTCATTCAAGTGGTGCTTTTTTCCCAAACCTAACTCAGGTATAGGAATCAAATCAGCTTGAAGCATCTGCAGTAATCTTCTGCCATACTTTTCTTCATGTCTGGCCACGCGATTGCTTGAGGATTTTCCTAGTACTGTGTTGACATCACATAAGGAAACAGATAGTTTCTTCATTTGATATGCTGGATTTCTGGTTTTCTATCTTTTTTACGCTAATAGATTTAATAAGTATCATTTATACTGCCTTTGCATATCTGTTGCTATTTCTATTTTGATTGTCCATCTTGTGCTGTTCTCTAACAGCTCAATATCTCCAGGAACTGAGCAACCTCCAGGAACTCAGCAAGTGAGGGGTCTTCAACCTGAAAGTCTCTCAGAGGATCCAGCTGGACCATGCAAGGCTCGAAATAAGTTTTGCAAACTTGAGAGAGAAGGATTTATTGAATCATCACCAACAAAGGATTGTGACATCTGCTGCACAGTGCCTGACTTCTGTCGTGAATGCTGTTGCATTCTCTGTGGCAAGGCTGTTGACTATTCGTTTGGAGGTTATAGCTACATAAAGTGTGAGGCAGTTGTGGCCGAGAACTACATCTGTGGGCATGTTGGACACCTTGAGTGTGCTCTTAGAATTTTCATGGCTGGAACTATTGGAGGAGAGATTGGCTTGGATGTGCAATATTACTGCAGACGGTGTGACAACAAAACCAACCTGATGATGCATGTGGATAAACTCTTGGAGACATGTCAATCTCTTAAATCAAAGGAAGAAATTGAGCCTATCCTGAATATAGGCTTATGCATCTTGCGTGGTGCAAGACAAGCGGAAGGAAGAAGCTTGGAGAACTACATGGCATCAGTGATGACAAAGGTGATTTGATGCATTTTATTATGTCTCTTTAGGGTGGTTCTCATGGTTTGGTTAGTACTAGTACTTCTCTGATTGGTGCTGATACTGCACATGGTGTTCAACCTGTTTTCTGTAGTTTGAGACTATGGGTTGACGGTCTATTGTTTAATGCAGGTGAAGAGTGGGGTTGATCTTGCTGAAGTCTGGAAAGTGGATGATGGTGATGAAGTGCTAATGCTGAATACAGGTAAACTTATTGTTTAGGACAACTAATAGTAGGAGAGAACTATATGAGGGCAAAATGTTTTTCTGGGACTTCAGATGTCATCCTAAAATGTCCCGACCTAGTTGTGATGGCCTGGACATTCGGGCAGCTCTGTAGATTATGCAGAAATCTAGGATCATGGTAGTCAAACCTATCTGAAGTTTGTCACCACATTTACAATGGGCTAGTAATACTTTGGTAGCTTCTGTAAGTTTAGCCCTTTCTGTAGTACCTGTTCTTTCCTATCTGAAGTTTGTCACCACATTTACAATGGGCTAGTAATACTTTGGTAGCTTCTGTAAGTTTAGCCCTTTCTGTAGTACCTGTTCTTTCTTGTCTGCTGTGGAAATGATTAATCCTCATGTGTTTTGTATTCTATAGCAACTTCAATAATTGCATGTGACTGAACGTTGCTTAAAGAACAGTTTGGATCAGTGGTGGTCTGTAATTTGTTGGTTCACATATTGCTTGTGCATAACTGGGTTCTTTTCTTCTTATGGCTAATGCAGAAGAAAGTTCCCCACCTACCGCTGGTGTCACACTGCTAGGGGTTGAGCAGTATCCATATCTAATTGATCCACAAGTTGATAATGAGTTGGAGAGGGCTGCTGAAAATGTTCCAGTTTTCATTACTGGTGACCACAACTCTTTGTCTGTCCAATTTGAGGATGAGATAGATCATTCCCTTAAAGAACTGAAGAGATCTCAGGATGCAGAATTTAGGCTGGCAGAGCAGAAGCTTTACTCCCAGAAGGATTATGTCCTCAGTCTGTATCGGCAGCTTGACTCAGAGAGATCCGAGCTTGCAGATCCTGTGCCCTTGTCCGATACTTCAAGATACAGCGTGCTTCTCTCCAATATAATGGACCGGCTGAATCAAGTGAAGCGCGAGGAGGAAAAGCTCAAGGCCATGCTGAATGTTTCTAAGGGATTCGGGAACACACCGGCAGACGTCAAGGAGCATTTTGGGTTACCTGCGAAATAGTTCGAAGCTGGACTATCTTGAACTTAGATACCATAGTTTGCTGTGAACTATACATAGCTATGTTGTTGTACTGTTGTATCTCCTGTTAAGGTGTTGCTCTCTCCAGGGCACACCATCAGTCTGCCCTAGGAACATCGGGTCCAGTATTTAGGAACAGTCGCTCCCATTATATGGGAACAGTCGTATGGGAACAGTTGCTCCGACATCTAAACTATCAGTCTCAGACTTCCAGCGTACATTCAGTGATCATTTTGCTGGTATCTTTTATTTGTTCTATGATTTGTCGAGCAGTGGAATGTCCCTAGAGAGTTGGTTTTTGATAGGGCTGCATGGAAATCAACAGTCCATGTGCCCGAACCTTGATTTACTTCTTTTGTTTTTTGTTCTCTGTTCTTTGTTCTTGTTCTTTTTTACTTGCTTTTTTTCACTAGTTCTTGTTTGACTTGCACTTTTTACTGCTTTCCGTTTGACTTGCACTTTTCTCTAGTTTCCGTTTGGGTTTCATATGTAGCCTACCCCAACTTGATTGGGACTAAAGGCTTGGTTGTTGTTGTTGTTGTTGTTGTATGATTTGTCGAGCAGATATTACCATGTTACAGGTTGCTGGTGTCGAACACTGCTAGAAGGAGGCGATTTCGGAACCTGACAAAAGGGAGATGCATGAAGGCTATTTCTGCTCCTGCATTGGTTGTTTCAGTTTAAGTCTTGCTGATACCTGACTTGCTTTAAAAGAGAGAAAGGGAGAGTGGTAAGTCCGAAATTGATGTGGGGAGAACTGACTCGAAAGAGGCCTTCGGGCCAGAAACAGTTGGAGAGTCAAACTCAAAACTGATCAAGTCTATTCCTTAGATGAGAGCAGGTGGTCTTTCTTCATAAGGGAGAAAACACCGATCATCTTGGTAAGCAGATGCAAGTAAAGTCTTCAGATTAGCCAACTAAAAGTAAAGATAAATATGACTACTTCAATCAGGATGAAAGCAACAAAGCTGAACCAAAGACAAGTTCCGTTCCGTTCTGTTCATTACTAGGGAAGTGAGTGACTAACAAATCATTTGGTCCATTTGCCTGGGATCTTCTAGGTTGAAACTTGAAAGGCTTACATTTAGGAATGAAGGTAGTAACATTTAGAATGCATCCCTCCTTGGGTGTATTTTGAATTGGTAAAACTGGCCATAGGAATGCATTTTCTCAACAAACCACACAATTATCCCACAACCTAGATATACTAGAAAAGCGTCTTCGTTTTTGCTAGCACACTCCAAGCTAGCAAATGGACTCAGATGTTTAGGCTTCATTTGGAACAAAGGGAAAAAAAACTCTCTCCATCTGGAAATAAGTGACTTTGGATTCCTCTAGATTCGCGTATCTATAGTCATTTATTTCCGGACGGAGGGAGTGCGATTTTTTGTAGGATTCTAAATCTCGGGACATTTTCGGCTAGAGGCATTTGGATCACAAGAACATGCTCATGTGGATTGATTTTCTATGCGTCGTGTCCTATAGAAATCGCTGGATAGATGCATTTTTCTTATCCAAACGACTATTCTTGCAATTGTCCAATCCTCTGTTTTGCACTGTACGTCACTACAGATTTCTTTATATTTTCATATTCATGTCCTTCATTCTTTTCACTTCACTTGAAAAAAACCTGAAGACGTGAAACGAAAAATGACTCACAAGGATTCCTTTGAAATTCCAATAGAACAGGCTAATCTAGGAATTTTGGTGGGAACCCTTGTGATACCCGTAGGAATGAGATGTTCCAAACATGAGACATGACCATAGCGTGTTTGCGCAATGAGATGATTCTGCATTTCTGTTAAGAGATATGCCAACGAAGCGCTCCAGCAAAAGTTCCCCTGAAATTTTACATCTGATCGATCAGCCAGATGAGGGAGTAATCCGATCAAACAGCAGACAGTACACATCATTACAACCAAAGAACACTGAATTATCCATACCAATCTCACAGGAAATGAGATGAACCTAAATCTAATATCACCCTGTCTGGAGATCAAGTTGGGTTCTCCTGGATCCCGCGAGCGCCGCCGTAGAACCGTTTCTTGGCCTTGGCCAACTTGCGCCGCGCACCTTTCGCCACTGTCGAGCACCTGGACGCCAGCAGCTCCACCGTGGCCGGTAACAGCCTTGTCCCCTCGAATAGGACACTCCTCTGGTACTCCAGTACCCACGTCTCTGGTTCCAGCTGCACCGCCCCTGCGCTCCGGCGCCGGTAGCTCCAGGAGCTGCCGTTGCTTGCCCGCACCGTCGGCCACATCTTCCCGTCGGACCACTGCAAATACATCACCCAGGTATTCAGATAGGTGCCACTAGCCGTTTGGGTAGAGAAGTGGTCATGGCATTGATTGAGAAGTGGTCCTGGCATTGATAGTGTCGGTGTCGATTACCTCGGTGATGCTGCCGGAGAGGAGGGTGATGTGCCGTGTCGAGAGCGTGGAGGGGAGGAGGCCGGAGGTACGGAGCGGGCTCCCCCAGACGGTGACCTCCTCTGCCGCCGACTTGTACACGGCGCAGCGCCAGTGGAACACGTGCTGATCATTCTGCAAGATGGAATTCTTGGCAATGAATAATCTGCGACAACCAGAAGCCAAGCATCTGACGCGCAAGCGAGAACAGCAAGACGGACGAACCTGCTCGAGTCGCCAGACGGAATCCTTGGAGCTGCAGTTGTGGATCCTCCTGTCGGCGCCGACGAGCTGCCCGACCCCTCGCTCCAGGAACCGCAACTTGTGCGCAAGAGCGGCAGGCGCAAGGCGCGCCTCTTGGCCCACCCGCGACACGGCCTCCGGCGACAGCTTGGGGCCGAACCCCCGCGCCGCGGCCTCCGGGACGAGCCCCGTGTCCACCCACAGCAGAAGCAGGAACCCGATAACCGTCAGCGCGTAGATCGCCCAGTCGGGCGACGAAAGCGACCCCGCGCCTTTCCTCCCGGCCCCGTTCGCATCCGCCTCGCGCGCCGCCTGCCTCGACTTGGCGGTGGAGCGCAGCTGCGGCGGCGGGGTCCACGGCTCGGTGACCTCCGACCCGGACGGCGGAGGCGTGCCGCCGCGGCCGAGGAAGAGCGGGCGGGACCCGGGCCTCCTGTCCCTGGCCGCCTCGCCGAAGCAGCGGCGCGCGGAGGCGGCCTCGGGCGGGAGGAGGTCCCGCGTGGCGTTGATGCTGGCGAGGCAGATCTCGCAGGCGCAGTTGGCGTCCTTGCGGCATCCCGGGTAGTAGCACCCACCGCCGTCGGCGCTACCGCCTCCGCCGGCGCGCGCCCAGGGCACGACGAAGGTGGGCGGCGGCGTGCGGGCCGCGGCGGGGTCGGGGTTGGAGGAGCAGGAGGAGGCGGTGGAGCCGGGCGAGACGGTGGTGGGGGTGGTCGAGGCGGTGTCGGCTCTCCTGGCCATCTGCTTCGCCTTCTCGGTCTCGTCCATGGATTCGGGATTGGGCTGGCGGCCGGCCGATCTGGGCGGAGTTATACGGGTAGGTCCGGTGGGGGAGGCGGTGGATAAGGAAGGAAAAAGGGGTTCGAAATTTGAACCGACGGGAGAGCCAACGGCATCCGCTGGTAACGGTCGTCGACTCGAGTTTCCTTCTATCCGCAGCTGTCTCGCTGACAGGTGGGGCCTGTTACTCTGATCATGACCCCTACTGAGTTGCGAACACACACGGAAGAGCAGAACACTTACCCGGAAGCCTGAGTACTGTAGTTATGCAGGTGTTATAGTTTGTGGCATCATGACAACAATTATATGCAGGAGTAGTAATAGTTCAGTTTATTTCTTGCATCGAAAAGAATCCAGTAACAGACTAACAGTAAAGAATCCAGTGTTTGATTCACGGGATTATCACAGCACATGAATATGAGGAGTGTTTGATACCGCACGAAAAAAAACCATGCAAACAGGTTTGAGTGGATATTTTTCTCTCCAAAATAGAGTAAAAATAATTTCGTTGGAAAAAATAATAAGGATTCAATCACGGGGATAAAAATCCTTAGATATTATATCCTCCAAAAATTCTATGAAATCCTCTGGATGAAAGGAGCTCTAAGGATCCGACTCTTGTGAATCAAATGACCCATGTAGGAAAAAAATTCCCACTATCAAATACTCCAAAATTCCTGCGAAGTTGATTTGAATCAAATAGCCATAAGACCTTTTTTTTTAAATTTTTACATGTAAGATCGAGGCAAAAATCTTGATCTTTGTTAAATTAAGAAAGAATTAAAAAAAACTAGAACTTTGCCATTCCCTAGGACTTTTCGAATGCATTAAAGCTTTATTATTACTAGGTTCATAGTTTTTACTTCTATTTACATAAATTGCTTTTATCTTGTATTTGTGGCTTTTATTTTGCGTTGTACGATCATATATTGATTGAAATCCTTGAATAGCCAACAAAAATGATTTTATTCAATACAAATGTTGGGGAGGGGGCATTTGCCCCCCTCCCCCCACCCCGAGGATTTTAGTTAAATAGTGATACATATCTATGAATTCGCTATACCAAAATTTTGAACAGTCCTTCGCCATTGCTAGGGTGAGTAACACACTTATATCCGTCAAGATAGATGGCTAAGCGACGCGCAAACAGATTGTTTGTCACTTAACGACTACAAGCGAATAAAACACCAAGAACGGTAATTTAGCTCCGGTGGGCTATCGACGTGGAATATATAATATGGTAGTTTATGTATTGTGCCACTATATATAAAACAACAAAACAACATTTATATGTCGTGGTAGGTATAGAATTTTGCGGTAGAAAAGCCAACGACAACACATATTTAATTTATAATTCAATATTACTACTTCATTCATATCAAAGTTTTCATTTTTTAGATATAAAATTTCATACATGGTCCTGATTTCACTATGCATATGGATTTTTTGAAGAAGGCTAAATCTACCGGACTAACCGTAAAAATGATGGTTCACTTATTCACAAGGAAATTCTCCCTCCTTGTCTAAGGAAGGTCACCCTTTGTTTTCCCGAGTTCTTTTGCATGCTTTCCTCCTTTCGACGCAGAAACATTTCCGTTGCCGCCTTTAGTTCCATCACTACCGAAAAAATTGTCGATGCTGATCGCTACAGAACTGTAATTCCTCATGGATCCGAACCGTTTCCCTCCTCCCACGCACACACAGGTGGCTGGGCTCCTCGCCTCTCGTCGTAACTATAATTCCTCACGGGTCTGCAACCAACAATGTTACGCCGGCTCAAGGAGAAGCGGCAGCGGCGGCGCGCCATCGACACGGTCTAGAGGTTGAAGATGAAGGGTTTCTCAAGGATCTCGTTGTATTTTGCGTTTTGCTTGAGGTGCTTTCTACTGTTTGATATTTCTTTTAGTGCCAGGGTCCTATTTGCAAAAAAGTGAATGGTTGAGGTAATCCCGTTTCTTGGGACATCTCTTGTGTCATCTTTCATTCTTTCTCTAAGCTCCCCAAACGGATTAAGCTGTTGTAGTGAAAGCACAATGTATATGTCAGTGGTGGGACCTATCTAATTGTTAGTTTTTCTGTGTGGTAAATCATCCTATACAGCTACCGTATTTCTTGGAACGTAGTATAGTCCCGCTATCTGACCTTCTGGAGTTCATTGTTGCCTCAATTCTTTACACGACATAGCTTCAGTGGAACATGTATTGATCAGCATGTAAGGATTTTCTTTTGCCAATATTTGTCAGCCATTTTCAAGTTACCCGGATCGATTTTGTCGCTACTGCTTCCTATGTTAGAGGAAAGCGGGAGTGGAGGCGGCATGAGAAAATAGTGATGGCGATGTTAGGAGAGGAGCCGATGAACAACAGCAAGGCACAAATCTATGATGTACACACCGTCCATCAAGCCCACATTCTGCATCACTCCTAACATTTTAATAGATCAAGCAGCGCAAGATCAATAGCTAGTAAATTGACATTGATCTAGCACCAAGTAGAGATACACCAAACCATAGTTCAAATCATATAGCGCAACAACAAAAAAGTCGAATTTGAAACACACGTCGAGGCTTTATGTTGGATGGATGTGTGTAAGCCTGTGCAAACCCGGTTTAACCGTTTTGGCCAGTTTGAGCTAGTTCAAATTTTTGTACTAGTTTCAAAGTATGGATTTCATTTGTGAAGAAAAATGAACTAGGGTCTAACTAGCTGGTTTGGCTGGTTTGGCCGGTTTTGTTTTTTGCACACCCTATTTTCGAGTAGGCATGTTCTTCTGGAACGGCGGAGAGACTAGCAACGGGAGCCTCCTGTTGGAGTTCTATTTTGAGCCTCATGTGAGTCCCTTTCCTCTTGTAGGTGTACTATTAGGGTTAGGGTTTACATATTTGGGAAATTCTCGATTCAAGCTCTGATTCTCCGATTTCACTGAAATTTGTTGCTTGGTTTTCTCTGCTTTAGGTCCGCAACATTATATAAGCCTTGATTACTCCGGCTCCAATGTCGGGACCAAGCCATGCCAACATCTAGGCAATTTGCACTAGTATGTTGCTTTGAAGGCACAAACACTAGCAGAAGATTTATTGGATGTGGCTGTCAAGTTAGGAACATATTTATATTGTTTTGATCTGTGTAACACTTGCTTAGATTGTTTTCCTTTTTAGATAGTAGAAAACTAATTAAATTAGTGAATTAACTTAATTTTAGATAGCTTATTCTATAATAAACAATTTTCTAAGTTAGCTTCTGTCTATTTAATTTTAGTTAGCTTCTGCAATAGTCACAGACGGTTTCAGCTTCTGCAATAGTCGCTGCCCCGAGGAAGCCTAGGACCTGTCACATGTGTCAATCTAGCTTCCCTCATCGCCGAAGGTATCATAGCCGCCATCGTCGCCGGGACGAGGGGGGTGACACCGTCATTGAATCATGGGAGAGAGAATATAAAAGGGAGAGCGAGAGACTGCGCCAAAAACGTTATCTGAACAGGCTAAGTTAGGGCAACTTCATTTGGTCAGGACCGTTGCCCGTAGAAACTTTAGCCTACTGCTGGGCCCTACTTGTCATAATCGTCGTTACTCCCTCTATTTTAAAATATAAGATGTTTTAATTTTGTAAAACAAATATATCAAGACTTATTCTAGTATGTAGGTCTACTAAGATTTAGAGTGAATATATACTACAAACAGTCTAGATATGTTTTCTTCACAAATCTAAAACATCTTATATTTTAAAACAGAGGGAGTAGTTCTCGTGAAGATCGGTCGGTATTTCCTGTTACGCTGTTACGCAATTTCAATGTTTTTTACACGAAAGCGTATTCTGAAGATTTTTTTACAGAATATCTACATTCAGGGCGCCCTGAACTTTGTCAATCCCGGCGGACTCGCGCGGACCGTTGGATGATGAACGTACGAGCCAAATCTGAGATCTATCCTAGCGTGGCAACTCACTTTCTGTTCCGTTCGTGTATCTCACCCTGACGACACCGGCAGAAAGAGGGCGGCCGCCCCTCCCGGCGGGGCCTCCCCGCCACCTCCCGCCCCTCGCCCCCCGATTGCACCGCGATCTGGTCGTCGCCGTCCGATCGGAACCGAGCCCCTCTCAGAGCTTGCCTCACGCTCATAGGTGGCTTGCCGGAGATGGGCGATGGCAGCCATCGGGGAAGCATGGCAAGGCCCCGTCGGCACCCACGGCGGCAGTTGTGGGGGAGTCGGGGCAGAGTGCCTGGAAGCTTGCCGTGGAAGCTGTTGACGGGTCTAGACTTCCCTAGGAGGAAGGACAGGACGGAAGAGGGGGCACGGGGGCGGCCAAGATCTGGTAAGAGTGAGATCGCCGTCGCTTCAGTTTCGGTCATAGGCTTTCCAACGTTAGTCTGGTCGACACGACCACTCCATCGTCTTCTGTTGTGAGGCGTCATGAAAGCGACGAATTTGCTACCACTCGCGCGACCAGCGTCGTGTGTCGGTCCTGTACTCTTGTTCTTCCTGCCTACCTTGTTTCAGCCTTGAGTCTGCTCCGCCGTCTACCGATTGTATGTGATGACTTACCCTGCTTCTGCTCCTTACTTCGTGGTGTACTTCGTGTGATGTTTCTGCTCTGACGGTTGAAAGATGAGTGAAACGATGAAAGCTAGCTGACGAAGACCGTCGTGTCCTTTTTACTGAATTTATTTCTTGCCCACTTGATATGCATGCATCTGTGCCTCCGCGGTGCTTCACTGATGACTGATTTTGCTTCTCATGGAGTAATAAATTTCAAAAATTATATTTGCGATTCAAAAAGTTTCGAAAAAATTATTCGAATGTAGCTAATAATATGTATCCCACAACGTGCAAAATATTAATTTCTAAATACTCACTTCAGCAAAAAATAAGTGACTTGAATTTGTCTAGATTCATCCGTACCTAATGTGTCTAGATACAAGCGAATCTAGCAAATTCAAGTCATTTATTTTCGGATAGAGAAAGTACTTTGTATTCTGAACTACACAAAAATAACAAAAATATAGTTCTGTACATGCATATTTTCAAACCTCCCAATTTTATTATATTTTGTTATTTTTGTGTAGCCATGATACAAAGAATCTTATGTTGCGATTTTTGCACTCTTGTAGGATACAACATCGACTATTTCCATTATTATTTCGAGAATTCTATTTTCAGACCGGTCATTGGTTTGCAAAACTTGGCAGGAGGTGTGAACGCGTGCTGTCAACCAGCCTAGAATCATATCAACAATTTAAAATGGGCAGCGCTAGGAATCAGGCGTCGATTTCTTGCTTCCCGTTGGACCACCCTTTGGCCGTAGAATTTGAAGCACCATGACCGTGGGATTTTGAACCAGGCCTGGTGGACCCTTTCATTAATTCGCTTTCTGTAATTCTAGGATCAGATGCATAAGTGCTTCGCAAAAACTACTCCTGGTAACCGCTCCCGCAATGCACGTCCTGATTTATCGATAGTCTCTCGTGCGTTTCTTCTTTCTTGAAGTTGCTTCTTTTCCCACAAGAAGGAAAAGGACATGAGGTCGAGTTCAATGAAAAGTTTGTGTGAGCTGTGAAGCACCAATTTTTTATGTAAGAAGCATGCCATTATTTTATTGGTAGCTTTGTAATTTAGGATGACACAATGATTTAGTTTTGGCTTTGGGAGCAATTAAATTGGTAGTAAAAAGCATGCGTGTGACGCTAGTTATTTTCATGGCCTGGGAGGTGAAGCAAAGTTAGATTTTCCAAAGTACACCCCTTGGTGGCAAGAAGCTACAGATGATCCGTAGAAAGCACAGGCACCATTATAATACGTTGCAACGTCTTTCAGGTATGAAGCAAAGAGAGATTTGGGTTAGTAAGCATTCGCAAGGTCAGCTATGGACGCAGCTCCGGCCGGCGTCACTCGACACGGGTGATCATGCGGCGCGACATGCGCTCAACGCGCTTGCTGAGGTTGAGCTCCACGAGATGCGATACGCGCCGACCCTCGGCCGCCGTGCGCTGATACAGCTATTGGTGCTCTGATTCTCTCGCTCATTTGCCTAGAGGGCTCGAGGTCTGGGCCACAAACCATGCAGTATCGACGAGCACCACCAGAAGCTCGAGCGGCGGCGAGAGGGCCGAACATGGCGATAGCGGCGACCGGAGCATGGGGAGGCTCGGCGTTACTAGCGGCGACGATGTCAGGGATCCGTTGGATTTGGAAATGAGCGATGGGTGTGGTCAATATATATCCCAACCGTGAGTAGTTGGATGCGTCAATCCGGTGTTTTGTTTGGTATCTTACTATGATACTTAGTGTTTACTGTTAAAATGTCCTATAGATCAAATTGTTTATTAGATTTAAGATCCGTTTTCACCGCTGCACTAGTAGCAACGAGATCTTCAAAACTAGATCTCATGTTGATATGTTTCGAGGAAAAAAAATTCAGACCAAAAGATTATCCACCCTAAACACATGAGTTATCTATGTCATAATATATAAGTTATCAATTCAGTAATATATAAATTACCCACCATATAAGCATATTGAATAGAGGCATTCTCGCATATGTGTTGAGCAAGTTTAATTGAAACTCGATAGACTAGTTGTTAAGATACTGAGACTTTATTGTCATAAATATGTTAGCGTCGACGAGCGATTAAGGCTCGGTATCCTAAAATCCTTCGAGACTTCGTCACTCGTTCACTACGGTAGCGGCGACGGACGTCGACGAAGTCGAGTCGCTAGATTACAGGTTGCGCGTGGTGGGTGGGCTATATAAAAAAAAGCTTAGATTTAGTTTCTTTAAAAAATATGTTTGATGTTTGACGTGGTAGCCTTTCGAGGTTGAGTATTCCGTACGTTACGAGAGAGCGACAGACGACGAGGCCGTGTCGTTAAAAAAACTTTTTATATTGCATCTGTGGATAAATTTTTATATCGGTGGATAAATTACATGTTATTTGGTGGGTAACTTATATGTTGAAGCCTGGATAACTCTCGTGTTACTGATTGATATTGTTGGTAAACAAAAAGGTTAGCCATCTCTAATATATGATCTCTGGATAAATTTTGTAGTAGTGGATAACTTACATGTTATTAGGTGGATAACTTACATACTGAAGTCCGGATAACTCGTGTGTTACGGGTGAATAACTTTTTTTCAAAAAAAATATTGTCAGAATTTACCAACATGGGATATAGTTTCGAAAATCTCGTCATGAGTAGTCTAACGGTAAAAACAGATCTTAATTTAGAAAAACGGTTTGATCTAGAAAACATTTTAAATTTTCGTATTTGAATTGAACTGGATAATTAAAAATCTTGTCTTTTAGTGTTTAGCAAGTTACAGTACATGCAATTACTAGACCAATTCTTGTCCAAACTTCCGTCAGGTTTTTACTTCATGGGACCGGTTGCTATGTAGCAACATCCTATTATTTTTTATTTTTTTGAAAACTTTTAAATATGATTTTTTATTTTTTCTTGAGAATGAGGGGACCACTAAAGCTCGGGAGGCAAAAACACTTTCCAGAGATATTTTGGCTATAGCCTTTAAAAGATACAAATGCTGATCCAAATCTCAATGGTAGAGGTTGGTTTGAATAATCCAAGTCCAAATCGATGTAATAACCATATGTAACTACTATTATATATTAAGTTATCCATGTATTCAGGGTATAGTTATCAACTCAGTACTTATAGAGTTATCCAGGCATCCAGGGTATAATTATCAACCCATTACATATGGAGTTATCCAAGTGTTCTGGGCAGAGTTACCTAGGTGTTTACATGTGGAGTTACCCACGTGTTAAGGGTATAATTATTAACCTAGTACTTCTAGAGTTATCTAGGTGTTTAGGTTATAGTTACCAACTGATTACATATGGAGTTATCTAAGTGTTTAGGTTAGAGTTACCGGAGTGTTGAGGTTAGAGTTGCCCAAGTGTTTAAAATAATTACCAACTAATTACATCTAGAATTATCCCGAATGTTCAAGGTAGAGTTACCTAGATGTCCAAGGGTATAATTACAAGGTGTTCATGACGTAACTATCATGACCAAATCGATCTAGCTATCCAACCCTCTAGCTAATAGTTATCCATCCATTAGTTATAGAGTTATCGAGGTGTTCATATTAGAGTAATCACCATGAAGTCAATTTAGATACCCCGCCTACCCTCTACCCAATACTTATCAACCCAATATTGATGTAGTTACCCAGGTGTTCAAGCTATAGTTAACAACCCAGTACTTATACAGTTACCCAGGCGTTCAGGGCAATGTTAGTAACTGATTATATGTGCAGCTAACAACCAATGGATAACTTTCATCATCGATTCCAGTGTAGTTACCACACTCTTTAGGTAATAGTTACCCACTCATTTACTTATGAACTTATCAAGGTGTTTATGGCATAGCTACCACTACCATAATAAAAATAGATGCAGTCGGTAATAGTTATCCACCCATTTAATTATGTTATTACTCTATCCTCTAGCTAATAGTTACCAAACCCGTACTAACAGCGTTATCCAAATGTTTAATATATAGTTATCAACCCAATATTTATAGAGTTACCCATGTGTTCACTGTATAGTTACCAACCAATTACACTTTAGAGTTATTGAGGTGTTCATGGTAGAGTTATCCATACGTTTACCGTATAGCTATCATCACCAAATCAATATACCTACCAGTCCAAAGTGGTAAATCACCTATGATACAAGAAAAATCAGAAAGAACAACAGAAAGGAGATCTAGTTTCAAGACGAAACTAGCCATTCATATGGTGGATAACTTACGCACTACAATGTGGATAACTCACATGTTATTAGATATGGCCGCCTCCACCATTAGCACGGCCTGGCGCTGTTCCCGGAGCTCGCGCTTCTTCTCCACTTCCTATGCTTGCATGGAGCGGCGCGAGCGGCGCATCATCATTGCCAACGCACGCACCTCCTCTTGGTCTCTGTGGATGAAGTCCTTCGCCACCACCTTGTCCCCCTCTAACTCCTCGAAGGAGGGTTCATACTCCTTCGACAAGGAGTCTGAGGACGAGTGGGGGAGGAGGGGAGGAGGAGGAGGGAGCCTAATGAGCGGCATGACTCGAGGGCATCATAACGTGCAAAGGCAACCGACTCTGTCGCGTCATGGACGAGGTAGCACCAGGCACGGCGCTTACTTGCCTCGTCGGCGTGGATGCAGCGCTTTCGCTCCTCCTTAGAGATTGGGGTTCCATGGCTACGGGAACTACCACCATGGCTGATTTGGTCACCCCAACTCCGATTGAAAGACGACTCGACGACTACTGGTGGGGGCGGTGTCGTATCTATTGCTACTGGTGGCAAATTTTCTCGACGGATTTACGGGATATGCTAGGGCCCAAAAAGCCGAAAACCGTAAACTCTACGAATTTTTAAGGGTTTGCCATTTTACGTGTTATACTAGAAATGCTCTAATAAGATTGATAACTTAGATATTATTACAGACTGAATAACTCACGTGTTACATGTGTGTAACTTTTGGGTCCGAAAAAAATTATGGAAATGTATCAACATAAAATCTATTTTTAAAGATCTTGCCGCGATTATTCAAAAGGTAAAATCGAATCTTAAATTTGATATCCCATTTGAGCTACAAGATATTTTAAATTTTGAAATTCACATTAAATTTCAACTACGTTAACTAATTTTGTCTTCTTGTTTGCATGCACCGCTCTCACACACGCACAATGCTCGCTTGGCTGGCACGATTCCAACATGCGTGTATGAATTGCTCGCCAGGAAGCAACGTTCACTCGGGAAGCCTTCCGCTCGTGTGCTCGTCCCATCGTGTAGCCGGTCTGAAACATGGCTGGTCCGAACTCGTTCTACGAATTTGCCATATGTAGAACCCCCGATTGTGTAGCAGCCTCCTTTTTTTAAACCATACCACAATTGTGATGTTTTTTTTGTAGGAGTACTAATTGTTTCCAAAAAAAAACGCTTCAGGCCAGCAGCAACGAAGTCTTGTGCTCCCGACGCTCTGCACACTATCGGTTCTCATCTGAGAGGGCGAGAGCGACACTGGCCAGGACATGTCGGCACCATATATTTTACCTTGCCTTTTGCCTCTTTCTCCCTTTTTCTCCTCTAATAACTCTCAGGTGTCATCGTCGCACATGATCTCTTATGGATTCCGTTGATCATCTTGTAGAGCTTCTGCAATTTAACAATTGTAGGGACGTCCATCCAAAAGGAGCTGACCGGTACTTTCTTAGGAACGGCCAACCAAGATCAAATTATACAGAGCAACAAAAAAAAGTCGAATTTGAAACACACGCGGAGGCTTTATATATGTTGGATGAATGTGTGCATCAATTAGTGCATACCGGTTTCATCCTCCTTTCACTAAGAAAGTACCGACGAAATAGTCAACCAAGTCACCTTCACAGAGATAGAGGCATGCTCAAGCATGATATGTTGACAAGCACATCCATGGGTGTTTGCTTCGAATGAACAACAACGCTCTAGATGATCAGTTGTGGAGCCTTTCTGACCTACCTCGAACTTCACATGCATCGTGGTATCCATCTTTACAGCGATCATGTATCTCCTTTAAGCCACGCGACTCGCCGATAGTTGCCGCGGAAGAGCGGAATCTCATCCAAACCATCAATGAAAACAAAAGAGCTGAGAGATAAGTCGAATCCGCTCTTGACTTCCGATATGACGACGTCTATCGTGGCTTCCACTGCGCAGCGAAGGAGGGGTAGAGTGATGTCGACCGCCCCCCAATCCCCGGTGATCCGCTTCATGAATGGGTACAAAGGTGTGACTAACTCGCTGTAGCCTATCCTAACCGAATAGTGGAAGTAGGATGATAGTACCAAAATTCATCTAGAAGATTGGTAGATCACCACTACGAAAATTAGCAAACATAGCCATCAAATCTTCTTTAATGACTATCTAAAAGCTTTGGTAGAATTCTGCACGGAGGCCATCTGGTCCCGGCGCTTTTTTCTTTTCCATTTGCATTATTGCATCACAAACCTCCTTCTCTCTGAATTCGGCTGTGAGAATTGCATTTTCTTCCATAGAGATTTGTGTTAGGTCTTCTTTTTCAATTTCAATCATGGAAAAGAAATATTTTCTGGCTCACCAAACAAATTATTATAATATCAAGAAAAGTAAACTTTAAGATTATCTTGACTGGTAGTAGCACCTTCCTCTTATTCTAGTCATCTAGTGGGAGATCTTCCTCCTCCTATGTTTACCATTTGCAATCAGATAAAAATACCGGTCCAGCCTAACAGGGTGACAACTGTGGCTAGGGTTTCAAAGAATCACTAGGATACGTTTTCATAAAAAAACACTGGTCTAGCGTAACAGGGTGACAAAAAGACACTATACCCTCTTCGTCAACAAGCAAACGACGATTTTGACAAGTGGGGCCCACTATCATACTGGCGTGGCCATCGGCAACAGTCCTGACCAGATGACTGTTAAGGACGCGTTAGTTTCCTAGGTCAAATCAATGTTGTCAGCTCGTGCTCACTTTTTACGATCCTGCCGCCAGCTCCACCTCCATCATCGCTGCTGTCGAGTAGGCATGTCCTTCTGGAACGGCGGAGAGACTAGCGATGGGAGCCTCCTGTTGGAGTTCTATTATGAGCCTCATGCGAGTCCCTTTCCTCTGGCAGGTGTACTATTAGGGTTAGGGTTTACATATTTGGGAAATTCTCGATTCAAGCTTCGTTCTCCGATTTCACCGAAATTTGTGGCTTGGTTTTCTATGCTTTAGGTCCGCAACATTATCTAAGACCCTGGTTACTCCGGCTCCAATGTCGGGACCAAGCCATGCCAACATCTAGGCAATTTGCACCAGTGTGTTGCTTTGAAGGCACAAACACTAGCAGAAGATTTATTGGATGTGGCTGTGAAGTTTGGAACATATTTATATTGTTTAGATCTGTGTAACACTTGCTTAGATTGTTTTCCCTGTTCCAATAGTAGAAAACTAATTAAATTAGTGACTTAACTTAATTTTAGTTAGCTTATTCTATAATAAACATTTTTCTAAGTTAGCTTCTGTCTATTTAATTTCAGTTAGCTTCTGCAATAGTCATAGACGGGTTTTAGCTTTCGCAATAGTCGTTGCCCGACGCGAGGAAGCCTAGGACCCGTCACATGTGCCAGTCTAGCTTCCCTCATCGCTAAAGGTATCATAGCCGCCATCGTCGCCGGGACTAGTGGGTTGACGCCGTCATTGAATCATGGGAGAGAGAATATCACAAGGGAGAGCTGTTTGACACGAGAAAAACGTACGAAACGCCTCCGTGGGTATGTGCGGGAGCGGTAGTTTCTCTCATGTGCACCGGTGTACGATAAAATAAATAAAAGGGATGCGGGCGTGCCAGTGTATCGTAAATACACAAATAAAACAAAGAGGAGGGAACAATATTTTATTAATCATATGAGATAACAAATACAATTCCCAATGTTAGCCCATGCCTACTAGCTGCCAGCCTGACAATGGCGATTGTGCGATCTCTGTTCCGGGCCTCGGAAGGCTCCCGGTTAATTACTCCCGCGGGTTACGCCGCGAGACACCTCCGATTAAGCCGCGTGGTCGTCTTCGTCGTCTTCGCTTCACGTCCTGCATAAATAGTGATGGTGTTGGTGTGTGTGGGCAGCGGCAGAGCCCGTGTCCTCGTCGGTACACGCGCCGCTGAAAGCGTGGCCTTTGCTCCGGCCTCGCCCGCCCTCGCCGTTACGCCTCGTCGGTCTTGAACGGAAATGAAGAGTTGTTGACATAGATGGATGCAGTCTGCTTGGCTGGGACTTCTTGACGACTTTGCGGCTTCGTCGGGATGTGCAAGGGGTATGCCTCGCAGGAGTATTTTTATTAGGAGACCAGTGTCGCTCATATTGGCATGGCCGGCGTGATCGGTCCCTTCGTCTCGGCGCAGCGCCGAGTTTACGGCAGCCGGCATAGTCGAAGGCACCGTCTCAGGTGATCACGGAGTGGTAGTGTTGAGGGAGTCTGGAGTTTGCTGATTGGCGTAATGAACCTGTTCATGTCCTGATGAGAGATCGTCGGCGTGTGCCCTGCAGACGTACGCGCTCATCTCTTTGCATGTTGATATGCATGAGAGGACCTCACGTACGTGTATAGCTCAGTATGTGAGCTTGCTCCTGTACTCTGGGCTGAGCCTGTACGTCGGACTGAGTAGCGTGTGACGCCGAGCAGGCAAGTCGAAGCTAACCTGTACGCCGTGCCTCTATAATCGGCCGTACGCGGAGTGGAGCTGAAACTCTTCATCGCACCTGTCTATCCGGCCAGTCCGACCTGCACACCGCCATGCTGAGTCGCGTTTGTCCGCCTACACCCGGCACGAGCTCTGAGAAGCGTCCACGTCGGGCAGCACGTCCGCTTGTCTCTTGGAACTTATACACCGGTGAAGTGCACGCAAGTTCGCCGTGGAGTTGAACATGTGCGCCAGGCTGCCGTGGAGCGGAACCTGTACACCGGGAACTGAGCAGCGTCGCGCCGGGCCGTACTCATGTGTCTTGTATGTATGTGCCGTCACGCGTTGGCGTTATCAACGGCTGGGCACGAAGTATGTGGCCAGCGCAGCGGCGCCTCCGGCTCCCGGCGAATGGACGTGGGCTGGTCCTCCGGCAACCGTCGGCGATGGCGAGCTTCGTCGGCGTGGCGGACACACCGGCCGGCGGGCTACGCGTGGGCGAGCTCCGATAGCTCCGGTGCTGCTCCGTGTGCGGGACTTGGGCTAGATGATGGCGTAGCGCTCCCCGGCTCCGTCCCCGTCTTGAACCTGTACGCCAAGTTGTGCCGCGCGCGGGCTGACCGAGCTGAAGCTTGAACTCGAGGTGCATCAGCACCGCCGCTTGTTCCTCTCATCTTCAAGAGCACCGCGTGAACGTGAACACCGGGAAGAATCTCCGCTCTTGCAGCGCCTTGGGGTCTTCCCCTTGGACCTGGGAAGAGTCATTGGGCAGCTCCTGTATTTGTACGCCGGCTCGACGCGCTGTACCTGCACACCTGACGCCGAGTTATGACTGAGCGTGATGTAGTCAGGACGCACGTCGGTGACTCCGGCTTCTGGTGAGCGGGTCGTGATCACAGACCATGGTATCTCCTCATCGCCTCCGGCAGCGGCGAGCCAACGGCGTGGACGGCGCACCGGCCAACGGGCTGCTCCTTGGCGCGTTCCGGCAGCGCCGGGGATTTCGCGCCCTCGTGCGCTCTGCGCTTCCAACTGTTACGGTGGCGGCGAGCTTCGTCCGCGCGTCCGACGCACCGGTCAACGGGCTGCTCGTGGGCGTGCTCCGGCGGTGGCGTTGTTCTGCGTGCTGGACCTTGGGCATGCTAGCTGCAAGAGGAAGAGAAGAAACAATTCAAACATGTACCGAAGGTGCAGTCCTTGAGTCCATGGTCGACCTCCTCCGCTTCCGAGTTCTTATTGTCGTGAGTCCTCTCCAGATGCGATCTTCGCTGCCTCTTCTCTTGGACACTGCAGGGCCTCCTTCTACAGGATGATGCCTGTGAGAGCTGCGCCTCCCGGTGCACGAGCTCGGCTCCTTCGCTCGTTTTCTCTCCTGTCCTCTTTCTCTCTGGGTCTCTCCGCCTCCTTTTTTTCCTCCCCCAAGTGTCGAGGTGCAGCTCTCCTTATATAGGCAGGAGCTCAACGTGCAGATAAGGATGCATCCGTCCTTTCCGGAACTAATCCCGCGATCGCTTCGTTTTTCTTTCCTCTCGCCCGCTAGCTTTGCTGTTTAAACATCTATCTCTTGAGCTTCTAGAACCTCTTTTAACTTTCTGCAGATTAAACCTACAGGCCCCTCCCGAATATACCGTCACGTCTGCGTACGTCGGTCGGGTGCAGGCGCCACCAGCGCGACGTGCTGGACTGTGTATACGTGCCAAAAATTTGTTTTCCGGCCGGCCGATCGGGTACACATACACGGCTCATATACGTATAAATTTTCTATTTGTTATATGAACACGTCTCCGGCCGATCGACGCGTACCTAGACACGTCATGTATACTGCGCATGATTGTTGACCCACCAAAGGAGTCCATGCACTCGTAGCACGTACTTGTATTTGAACCTCAAGGATAATATGTAGACAGACTCTGCCACTTGAGCACAAAATTCCGTCGAACAAGAGCGAGAGACTGCGTCAAAAACGTTAGAGTTATATACACCTTTAGTCCCACATCTTGCATTAAGGAAGCGTTTTAGTCCCACATCTTGCAAAGTGAGTAATACTAGTCCCATAACTTGCATCCTTAGAACATTTTAGTCCAATTTAATTAAATTTTAGCAAGTTTAACTAAATTCGTATAACTATGACGTCAATTTTTTTTCAAAATAACACCTATGTGTTTTTCTCTAATATTTATGTCCTTGGTAAGGACTAAAAGACGGAATAAATTAGTTAAAACTATAGGTAGTGATGGGATTTGATCATGGCACCTTCCTATGCATACACAACCGGACAAGCCACTAGGCCAACATATGCTATATGGTGCATTTGAGAACATAGTTTATTTATACGGTATAAAAGCACATGCACGTACGGTAAAAATGGCTGCGTCTGCCGGCAGCATAATCTTGCGTATCATGTATATCCAATGTCTTGTTACGTAAAGGCCTATTATTTAAAAAAAAATCAAAAATACAATTTAAAGTATCAAAAAACACCTTCAAAAAATATGTACATGTGGGCAATGATGTAAGCTTGTTCTATGTAGTCTAGAACACAAATTATTTCGGATTGAAAATTTGTATTATTTTTAAAAAATTTCACAACTGTATAACACGTATTTTTTAATGTCTACAATAAAGGCTTATATGTATCTAGGTGTATACACTCAATCAATCGAGCTTCCCTACGTGTATGCTATTCTTTCTGCATTTCACGTCCATGTGAGCCATCTAGATTTAGCTAGCCTATTGTGTGACTTAAAGCTAACTTTTCCTTTATATGCTTTATGTCCATGATGGTGAGCTAGGGCTAATCAGCCTCAAAATAATGTACAATAGATTATCGCTTTTCAATTTATCATAATATCGTGTGTACTTTAGTGGTAAACCTTTTTCTCTAGAAGCTTAGGTCGTGAGTTCAACTCCCTCCACTCCACAAATAGGTTTTCTTATTTATTTTCATGTTTATACAACACAGACAGCCGCTTTATGGATGAATTTGGTCGAAATCATAGAAATTCAATTAAAATGGACTAAAATGGTCTTGGGGTGCAAGTTGTGGGACTAATCTGCTCACTTTGCAAGATGTGGGACTAAATCACACCCACGATGCAAGTTGTGGGACTAAAAATATATATACCTCAAAACGTTATCTAAACGGGCTAAGTTGGGACAACTACCCGTCGTTAACTGTCATTTGGTCGGGACCGTTGCTACAGCCTGCAGCTGGGCCCTACTTGTCATAATCGTTGTTAGTTCACTCACGAAGAGCGGTCAGTGTTTCCGATTACGCTGTTATGCAGTTTCAGTGGATTTTACACGAAAGCGTATTCTGAAGGTTTTTTTAAACCATACCACAATTGTGATGGTTTTTTGTACTAATTGTTTTCTAAAAAAAAAGTAACGCTTCAGGCCAGCAGCAACGAACGCCTTGTGCTCCCGACGCTCTGCACGCTATCGGTTCTCGTATGAGAGGGCGCGAGCGACACTGGCCACGACATGTCGGCACCGTATATTTTACCTTGCCTTTTGCATCTTTCTCCCTTTTCTCCTCTAATAACTCTCAGGTGTCATCGTCGCACATGATCCCTTATGGATTCCGTTGATCATCTTGTAGAGCTTCTGCAATTTAATAATTAATTGTAGTGTAGCTGTATGAGACTTGGAAGTGTCGTTGTCTCCGAGGCAATTGTGCTGAGCTCTTCCTTTTGACTGAAGTTGTTTTCTTTCTCCGTTTTTTTCTTGCGGGAATTTGACCGAAGTGGTTGGTTGAGCATGCTTACTTTGCTCTCAAGGAAACATTAGTCTCTGAGTCTAGATTTTTTTAACCTGATGATCGTGATTTTAGCTCTGCGCTGTGCTTACCATAACGTGTTGTGCTAATTTGGTGTAGCCAACGAAATGCTAGCACGTGTGTGTTCCTCCAGGACACAGAGGAAACTAAGTAACAAGTGTCAAGCTAAGATGTATGCGACCTTCTATCTTCAGGCGTCTATAAGAGCAAGTACAATAGCGTCTAGTCAGCAGGCTATAAGCAATTCTATATTAGTAAAATCTTAGCTGGAGGAGAGAGAAGAGATGAGAGAGAAATCAGCAGGCTCTTCTGCTAGCGCCTAGATGCATAAAACGAGGTAGTACAGCCTGCATGTAGCCAGCGAGAGCTCTCTCTCCACCGGGCCGAGTCTTGCATGCAAGAAAGGATGACATGCATATACCAATATTAAATTATTAAATATTTAGTCCATTAGCAAGCCATTTATTTTATATAGGTGACATGACATTGCTTGTAGCCGGCAGCCGGCTACATTATTGGCCTTGCTCTAAGAAAAACCTGCTGTAGAGTGTAGAGTGTAGACACACTTTCTCCACCTCCTTACCAATGGAGCTTTTTCTTTTTTTGTGTAGAGCAAGCCGCAAAATCCAAATAATCCCATTTATGTTTTATTTTGCGGAAAATTCCTATTTGTTGATCTCGTTGAAATTCCTAGCTCTTAGTTGAAAGTTGCAACTCACCATATTGAAAGTTCTCGACATAGGTTTTATCAGCCAAAAGTTGTTTCTAGAATTCATTTTCGTACTCCCTCTTTGTGAAGATGGGACATAGTGCAACAAAGATGGCACACAGAAGACTAACCCCATTAGCACACTAAAAACCACTTGGTCGAAACCAGTAAACTACCCATAAGATTTCTACTGTAGTATCAAAATTAGAAAATACGATTAATCTATCCGATGCTTCGTATTATATCTCTCACCATCCGGTATGCACACTGGTGGTGGGCATGGAGCTGAGTCCACGACTCGTGGTCACTCACTCACAGCCTCACAACCTTTTCACCACGCACACCACGTCATCGTAACCCACGCGAGTCGCATTGGGAAACCTGAGAGAACATCACAAAGAAAACGTGACGCGCAGTTCAGGCCAGCATGCATGCACGGAACGCCTTGTGTTCCCGCCTGCGCTATGCCCACCGTCGCTACACTTCAGGAATCAGGAGTGAGCGAGCGACACCGGCCAGAACGTACGTGTCGGTACCATTTTTTTTTTCACCTTACCCCTTTTGATTGGAAAGCTTCTGCAAATTTCTAATTGTAGTGCAGCTGTACGAGACTGGGAAGTGTCGTTGTCTCTGACGCATCAAGGAGCTGAGCTCCCTCTACTGACTGGAGCCGAGCGGTGGAGCATGCACGATTTCAGTGGAGCAGATCGATGGAGAGATTCATGCTTGCTTTGCTCCGAAGAAAGCATATTGACTGGCCTCGACTTGACATTTTATTTTATTTTTGCCTAAAAAAGGTTCATATATGGTCATGATTCGCATGCCCTGCGCTGTGGGTGCGTATGCACATCGTATAAAAAACCGTCGACGACCATCTCTTTGGGGGTGTTGGGTTGATTTGGCAGAGCCGGCGAGAAGCTACCGCGTGTGCACTTTGTCCAGGACGCAAAGAAAACTTGGTGACAAGTGTCAGGCTAAGATTCATGCAAAAGGCCTTTTTGTCTTCTAGCTGCGGCGGAAATCTACTTCTAATCTAAAGAGAAAGAAAAGAAAAGAATTCCTTTTATATCTTGGACGTCCATCAGACAAACTTGCTGTAGACACGCTTCCTCCAGTCCGGTGAACTATAAAGTATCTCACCCTCTCATGTTGCTGCACGTGTGTTTAGAGTGAGAACATATACCGATGGACGAGAAGTGGATGATGGGCCGCCCATGGCCTCGTCACCGTAGATGATACACATGCGTGCCCATCCATGAATGGTCCGAAGAACGAGCAACGGAGCAAAACCGATGGAGGCCAGGAACAGCAATCTGTCAGTCGGTTTCTTGATGACCAAGATCCTCATGTGGAAATTATATTCTGAATGTAAATGCCATACACATACACAACACTGGATGGATCAAAACTTACACACTGATCTGAAGACCGACACCCAGAAGCAGAGGTCGACAGACACTAGTTGTGTGCATGGTTTCCGCTTCAACAGAATACTATACTGCCCGATCGAGGCGATGAAGACTGGCGAAAGCATGCAACTCATCACAAGAACCAAGCATTGAGCTTGGCATGCCGGTCGCCACCCGCCCGCATACGTCGACCGATCATTGGAGACCGATCGACAGCGGCGCCGCCGCCGGTCGCCGCGACGAGGACGAGGGCGAGGCCGCGGCCCGGGGCTTGCCAGAGGCGGCGGTGCGGCGAAGCATCTGGCACATGCCCTCGGCGACGCGCTCCGCGGGTCCCGGCCCGCGCCTGAGCATGCGGCAGAAGGCCATGTGCGCGCGCACGGCCTCCTCCACGCCCGCCCGCTTGCGGCCGGCCTCGTACTTGACGGACTCGGAGCACAGCCCGCACAGCCACCGCCCCCCGAAGTATGCCCTGACGCCGCCGATGTACTCGCCGGTGCACTCCTCCTCCAGCCCGCAGCACTCGCAGCTCACCACCGCCGCCGACTCCACCGCCTCCATGTTCCTTCTTGGTGTGGTTTGATTTGGAAGCTACCCGCGTGTGTGCTCAGCTAGCTCAGTGGATCTGAAGAATTCGACGAGGAAGCAGTAGTAGTCGTCTGTGCTTAATTTTCTCTTGTGCCCCGGTAGGTTCATTTATATATCGCTCTGGGTCTGGTCTAGCTCTCGCTGTCACGGCGACCGGAGGACCTGATCACCTGAGCGCAATGTTTCCTCGCACAAATTTGTTTTGTCACACAGAGTCGCGTACGTACCGGCCCCGCTCTCACCGGCCGGTCAGGTGACCCCATCACCTGCCTGTTGCCATGCTCGCTACATAGTCTAGCTAGGGGCTACACGTTCCTCGCCTGATTTAACTTTGCCCTGATGAGAAGGGAACACAAAAAGAACATTTCGCAAGGCAGCTGCTGCTTGCCGGCTTCATCTACTGCATCGTCCATGAGATGATTCAGTACGTACGTGTACGATCAAATTTTGGCGGGCCGCCACCATAATTGGCATTATGTGACTTTGTATGTACAGTATAATTGGCCACGTTTGGATTGACCTCCATTATTACTTGCAGGTCGGTGAATGCGCGGAAGAACTCATCTCTCTGCCCTAGATAACAGGGAACATCTTCGCCAGCGCACCACCTACGTACTCCCTCCATCCATAAAAGGGTCTACTTCTACCTCGCAAAAAGAAAAGGTGTATTTCCAGCTTTCTTGGAGAGTCAAACTTTTCTAATTTTTGCCGTATTACATAAATGAGCATAAACACTTATACCACAGAACTAGTATCCCTAGATTTATAATAAAATATATTTTTATCATATAGTTATTTGCTTTCATAAATATTGTTACATTTTTGTGCAAATCCGGTCAAAGTCCAGAATGGTTTACCTCTCCAGAAAAATTGGAAATGCTCTCTTTTACGGATGGAAGGAGTACACCTTAATTACTCCATCATACTTGTTCTTACCTTGCGCGCTCAAATACGCAAGCGGAACCAAATTAATGAAACTTGTAGGTAAGCACGTTTTTTTCCCTTTAGCTTTGTGTTAGCTAGCCATTGGACGATATTTTTTCACTACACTCTTCCTTATGCACGATATGGCATCATGGCCCCGCCATGACCCACCATTGCTGCCAACTCGGCTCTACATTCTCCTTCTTATCTGACTGTGATCTCTTCGGCCTCATGTCAAGCTTTTGACGCCGACCGTAGCCGATGCTTACCTGGCAATAGACAATGCTTTCCCAGGAAAAACTTTGTGGGGCTTGACGCAGTGTCTCCATTGTTCTCTCCATGTTGATGACCCTCCTTCGATCTTCTCTCCCATGTACCCTTAGCACCTCTTCCGACGATTCTTCGAATATCATGGGTTCTCTTTGTGCACATTGCAAATGATATGGAAGCTAATGAAAGGTACTTCACGTGGAGAGGAATGCAATTAGAGAACTTGGGTTTAGTTCTTTTCTAGAAGGTATCAACGAAAATGCAAGTAATCGCATATGACATTCTTGTCGATTACTTGATAAGTACCTTAGCATTGGGGAAGACTCAACCCTAAAGTCTGTGAGGAATTTTTCACGAGATGTGATCAAAGTATCCATAGCTGAATATCTAAAATCACCCAACATCAAGGAAACAACAAGGCTTTCGGCCATGGGCGGAGCAAGAGGGTGGCCATGGATTCTTTGGGCATTGACTCCATGCACCGGGGATGGAAAAACTACTCGATGATATGACATGAGTAATACACTAGGCATGTCCATGATCCAACTATCATACTTGAAGTGGTTTCCTCTAAGGACTTATGTATTTGACATTGCTAGTTTGGGATATCTAGTTCTCACAATGACAAGAATGTCATGCAAAGACTCCTATTTTCGGTTGGCCCATAAATGGTGATGATCTACCATGCAACTTCAAGGCTAATGGCCATGACTATGATACGAGCTACTATCTAGCTGATGACATCTATCCTACGTGGTCAACATTTACAAAGAAAACACAAATCCATCAATCTAAGAAGGTAAATCACTTTTCCAAAGCTCATGAAGCATGCCAAAAAGAGATTGAACGAGCTTTTGGATTTTTGCAAGCTTGAGATTTTTATAGGTCCTATCTTCTTCTGGGATAAGAAGAGCTTAGCGAGAATTTTGACGGCATGTGTGAAACTACACAAAATGATCATTGAGGGTGAGTGGGACCAGGAAGTGGACTGTAAGTATGACTATGTTAACACAAATGTTAGACCACACGGGAATGCGGATTGGCTCCAACCATTTCTTATTGTGTACTAGAGCATTAAAGACCGCAATTCACATGAACAATCTTGGAAAGATCTTGTTGATCATCACTGGCAGCTACAGGGAATATAATTTTGTGGTGCTTTCTCATGTTTATTCATGTTTTATTTCGATCATTTTCTACATTTGGACCTCATGTCATGTTTGCATTTTAATTTTCAAAATTTGAAATTATGGATTTGAATTGTTCTATAATTGTGAAATTTTAAATGCAAAAAAAGTTTGAATTGTATTGATGTGTAGTTAGAGTTCAAATGGAGATCATATACAAACATATTAAGATAAATATGAGAGGGAGAATTATAAACATTGAGGGGATCTAAAAACCTATAGAGATTCATATCCACTAAAACCAAATTATCCTCTAAAACCAAATTAGAGGATCCTATTGAGGGACCAGTTATAGTCGCTCTTAGTGGATGCTGATAAGGGACCACAACCGAAGACACGCAAGGGAAAAGTACAAAAAGTGGGCTAAAAGTATGATGTGGAGTAAATAAAACTTAGTAGAGTAGTTTTTGTTTCTATCAGTTGGTATGTGTCCATAGGCATTGTCTGAATGTCCGTGATATCGTTGCTTCCTTAATAACCATTTCTTGTGAGTCTTTAGCAGCGATGTCGCATGATACTTGTGTGTCACAACCTATCTAGCTTTTGATCAATTCGAAACTAGGATAACATAAAAAATAGACAACCCAATATTGCACCAAATGGCCATTTCTTCGATGTTTATATTTGAGGTCCTCTCGAACTAGTTACAAGGTAATTTTTATGATAATGTTCAGTTGATGTAACTCTTCCACGTTGACATGATATGACGAGGCCTATGCAAGGATCTATCTGAAGATAGCTCGACGGAAGGCGACAATATATTCGATTTGGAGTGTGCACATGGTGCAAGTTGTAGGTCTCGTAAACCATATTTGTGCCCTCGGTGCCATATGACGATTTTATGATGCCACCTCATCTGCTAGTGGGGCATCGTCGTGAGGTCAGGGCACACAACCCTGATGACATGACCACCCCCATTGCCAAACTTGTAAATGTTGTGATAGTTGTCGCTAGGAATGTAGCTTTGGGTTGATCGCTTTTGCTAGAATTTGTTGAATAATATGATAAAAATTCTATGTGCATCATATTTTTGAAAGCCTCTCTTTCGAGCATTTATGAGAAATATCGTTGGTCTGCTCTTTTGGTACTTGTGTGTGAACCTATTTAATTAAGTGTAATGCTTCTACTAGTTATTAAGTTGAAGTCGACGTTTCTCAATAGATTGAGTGTTAAGATAATTTTAATCGATAGAGACATGTAAGGACCCACAAATAATCTAGGATAGCATGAGAAATAGACTACCTAAATGGAGGTATATCGTCATTTCTTCCATATTTCATCCATGACGACATGGCGTAGCGAGGTCTATACGCTGATTTCTCTGAACATGAGTGGACGGAAAATGGTGGCGGCTTATGAAGCGTGTACACTATGTGTGCTTGCGGATCTACTAGGCCAAATTTGTGTTTCTAGCGCGCGATAGAGCTACTTGGTGATGCCACCCGATCTATCTGGTGGTGCGTTGTTGTGAGGTCAGGGCACACCGCTAGTAGGAAAACCCTTATAGCAGTCATATCACTAGTGGCGTTCTCTAAAAAGAAGGCGCCACACTATTAGGCAAAATAGTAGCGACGGTCAAAAAAAACACGAACGCCAGCATTACAGTGTAGTCCTGACGTTTGTGGAAGGGGCGAACGCCGCCATTAAGTGGGGACCATGATGGGAGCTTGGTCCAACATAGTCGCGGCGTTTGTCTTTTTTGAACGCCACGAATATTCTGGTTACGAACAACGTTTAGAAATATTGCACACCGCATAAATTTTTGGCGGGGACCAGTTTTCTTCCATTCATAGTGGTGGCGTTTGCATCTACCTGAACACCGCTGTTATGTGGCCTAGCAGCGACATTCATGCAATTCGAACGCCACTAATTGCGTTCGCAACCACTAGTTCCCATGTGACCTCCCTTTCCTTCTCTTCTTCCTCACTTTCCCCATTCTCTCTTGCTCTTTTTCCACTCTCTCTCACTCCCTCACACCTCGCCAGATCGAGCCATTTTCCCACCTTACCGCTGTGTCCGCCGCCACCTCCCCGACCCCAGCCGTGCTGCCACCTCCCCGACCCCAGCCGTGCTGCCACCTCCCCGACCACGTACGTCCATGCCGGATCGGGCAGTCCCGCCATCTCCCCCGATGCCCATCCACGCCGCCACCTCCCCGACCCTGGCCATGACGCCACCTCCCTGACGCCTCCCCACCTTCCTCGACCTCGGCCACGCACGGACCCACCTCCCCGACACCTCCGCGGCCTCGCCCCGACCCCGGACACACACGAACGGCGCCACCTCACCGACACTCCCCACCTCCTCGACCCTGGCCACGCACAGTGTTACCTCCCCGACGCCTCCGTGGCCTCCCTGCCGACGTCTCCACCTCCACGACGCCCGTGTTAGTGAGTTCGCCGGCTCTCCACCCGACGCCGCCAGGATTCCGATGACCAAAAAGTGGCGGCGTTGCCAGTTTTTTGCATGTGTTTGCTCTGTTCTTACAAAAATTGTCTCTGCAACTTCATATTTAGATCGAAGATGGCAAAGAAAAATACATCACCCCTTCATTTTCGATGTCCACACATTCGGTATATGTAACATCCCAGCATTAGAGCTTAGAAATAAGCTGAACCCAGATGTGTGCATTGCATTCATGCATAGAAAATCCGAATAATTTTCGCGCTTTTAAACAAAACTTGTCAAAGTGATTGAAGCTTCTCTTAGCTTGATGGAATTGAAGTAGATCATCAAGTTGACTGCGATAAGTTTCAATAAGACCTTTGTTAAAATCTCATTTTGGGTAAGAGAGATTTGATCTAAGGGTAGATCAAATGTACTATAAGTTAAACCTTAATACAATGTGAAATATATTTGATCATTAGGTGATCATGCTATAGTATTCATTATAATCACTCATAAGTACCAAGTTAAGGATATAAAACAAATAATAAGAATGTAACCACTATATCTTAATCTCATCTGCATACATCCTGAGTATCATAGTAACACCTAACCTTAAAAACTCATTTGATGAGTTGGAGTTGGAAAGAGATTAAGTCAAGATCATCCACTATATATATATATATCTTTCTTTCTATAGAAACTTTATGGAACTTATTTCAATATCTATTGTTCATCAATGTTGGATAATTCCCCATTGATTCACAAATTCTTTAACTATTAATATTTGATCTATTACTTGATCTTATCAGAACATCTACTTAAATCTTCTAATGAGGGCATAGTCCATTAATAACCTTAATCCAATATAAGATACTAAGAAGATAATTTCCAGACAATAAAAGGTAGGATTGATAAATCCCTGCTTATCCAACTAAGAACTTCAGTAATAAATGATTAAAGTATTATAATGGTAATGCTTTGGCCACCAATATTGAATACTTATATTTGGTATAAGTAATACTGGTGGGTAGAACATGATTGGAACCTTAGTAGAGATAAGTGATCCTAGAGTAGTCTTTGCAAACCACATAAATATAATTCAGGGATTGAAGTGTAAGTCCTGAGAGTTAAGTAAATATAGGATGATATTATTCAATTGAAGCTAGTATATCATAGAGTTTAAAAGTGGTGTTATTCATATTAAAGGATTGTCAACTTTAGAGAAAAGTAGCTGGAAGCATACAACTAATAAAAATACATTAGTAATGAATGATTAAGAAGAGTATGAGAAAAATTGAAGGAACTATTTGTTGGATGGAAGGCTATCAACAGTAGAGTAGTAAATACAACCAAGCCATGATATGAGGAAGTTATGAATACTCTAGTATCAATTCAATGGATTTATCAATAAGTTTAGAAATATAATAGGTGAATCAGAATATTCAAGTGAAGTAATAATCCATCATGTTAACCATGATGATAGATACGAAAGGGTAGTATATCTAGGAAAGGAATTCTTTAATAAGAAGTCTAGAATTATGAATTATGGAAGATAGTAATTATTGGTAAACAAGCAAATCTAAATCTCAAATCAAATATAATATCCATTTTATGCTAATGAACCATTATCTTATGTCTATATCACTTTATAGGAATATTTTCTTATAACAAATCACATAAGTTTTTCTCAATCAATTCCAACCATCAGAATTATATGTGCTTAGGAGTATCTTTGTCCATTCCCTTTCTATGAAACATTCTCAATATAACTTTCTATTAAAAAAGGGGCTGTCAACAAATATCTCAAAAATAAAACCACATGTTTAGCTATTAAATCTTTAACCATATCCATAAAGGGATCTAAGTATATGCAAAACCCTAAATCCAGGGTAAAATTCATGATTCAAAACCCTAAGTCTCTTTGTTTATCGCAATATAATATATACATTTCATTTTCTAAATTAAGGGGTATAATAATAACCATATCACTGTCTTTCATGTTTCATGCATCAAATAATGATCCAGGATCATCATAAATATAAAATTTATATTCAAACTATAAGCCCATTTAGAGTTAAGCTTATAAACAAATAAGAATATATCATTCAAGAAATCCCTAACTAAAATAGGAGAGAAAAATAATAAGAAAAGTTTATATAAAATATTAACAAGGGGGTTCATATTAAGTAAATAAAAGAAATACAAAAAGATGATATAATAAAATTTCACAAATGAGACTGAGTATATTTTAGTATTGTTGTAAATATACAACAAACAAATCATACAAAGGAAGGTTCAAAATATAAATCAAATTCAAATCTGAATAAGAAAACACAAAATAGAAAAAGGATAAAACAAATAAAAATACTACTGCCGTGGCCCAACAACCCTACACCTATCTGATGCCCCTGAGCAACCCATAACAACCCAGTAACCAGCCGAGTTCTTTTCTATCTGTGACTGACAAGTGGGGTCAGGAGAGGACCGCGGGTTGAGCTAAAGAAATTGCTGTATGCGTTATCCGCAAAAGTTGCATCGTGCCATCGCCACGCACACAGTTCATTGGCAGATCTCGCCGCCCGATGCCGCCATCGTTGTTGCGCCAAGATCAACGCCGCTGCTGTGAGGAGGGATAAGAAGGCCACCCCGACGCCCGCCTCAATCCCTATCTCCAATTCCTCCTTATCCTCTCAGATACGAACGGGACCGAAACCCTAGCTCACTGGAGCCACCTCTCACCGTCGAATCACATCTCCCCACACCATTCTGAGTAGCCATGAAGAAGCGCCTTCCTCCGTAGATCCTCTGGGTAGAAGCTTGCATCAAGGGAGCACTGGAGCGGGTGAATTTGGTTGTTCCTTCACGCAGCTTCATCGAATCTCCGAAGCTCGCTTCCGCTACCGCCTCGCCGACCACTCAATCATCATCAGGGTGAGTTCCTAGACCTCCCAGTAACATTCCATCACCGGATCTTGTTGTAAATCGCTGTTTCACCATATGCCACCGTCGGTCACCGTCAGAGCTCGTTGGAGCTGAAGCTCCGATGACTATTTCCGAGCGGCGCTGCCACTATTAGGTTCAGTAGGTTGCGCTGATTTGAACTAGGTCTATTTCGCTTGCTGGGGTGGAGTAGATCGTCGCCGGCGACCAACCTCTGGCGACGATGGTGCTGCTGACGCCATCGTTAAGTCATGATCGAACCACGTCAGCTGGTTTGACTGGTCTTTGTCCCGCGTGGCAAGTGACGTGGCCAAGGGCCCATGTGTCATCGACTAAGAGTAGAGAGAAGGTCAGTAACAAATGTATTTTCTTTAACAAGTGAGATGAGGTGGACACTGGCCCACTAGTCAGTGACTGGGGCAAGCTCTAGACGTGGTGTAAAAAGTATTTTCTGTTAGGAAACAAATAAAATGTTATAATCCAATTAATAATATTCCAGAAATTTAATAAATGATTAAATCTTGTCTAATTAATAACTTTTGATTTATAGTTCAGAAAAATATGTATAATATATGATTTTTTTAGAAAAATAAAACCTACAACTTAAAACTATTATAAAATAATATTATGATGATTATTTAAATAAATATTATTTAATAAAGGTTTTATAAGTAATAAAACTTTAATAATTCATATTCCTATAATGATAAATGTTAATAATATAAGTAAAATACCAAAAAAATCTTAGAAAAATAAGAATTCTAATTTAAAAATATAATTATGTATTTTTAGTTCTTCATTAAATATTTATTATTTATTAAGTAATTATAAAGTAATAAGAAATATAAAAAATCATAACTTATTATTTATAAATCACAAAAATAAATGTGATATACCAAAATGATCACAAAAATAATATCTACATGTTAAAAATTTAATACTTTACTTCTGAGTTAAATAAAAAAATCAAATATTTTAATAACTCAAATTTAAACCTATTTACTTCATTAATAATTCATATAAGGATAAATAAAAATTATTAATATTCCTCAAATAAGCAAATTAAGTTTAGTAAATAGTATTAATCTTAAATATTAATAAAATGAAGCTTTAATGGTTTAAAAACATTATAAATATCTTTTATTTAAATTATCTTTAACCTTAAATGAAGATTTTATTCTAAAAAGGTCCTCATTTATAATAAAACATACAAGAACAACTTATGAATACACCAAACATTTTCTATCTATATTAACCATCAAATTACAAAAACTACCACAACACTATAGAAATTTTAAGAATAATTAAGTAACAATCTACTTTGGTTTATAAGCTAATCTCAATTATCTATAAAAGATAAGGGATATTACTCTATTATAGAACCAAGAAACCATTACCCAAGTAAAAAGAATGACCATTCTTAAGTAACTTAAAGAAAACATTTCAGATACACAAGATACAAATGTATAAGTACTATACTTTCAAAACTATCTATATTTTAAAGTTAACTTTAGTCTCCAAGAATCTAAATATAATACAATGAACATTACTATATGTTTTATAGTTAACTTTGGTCTGAAGTAGTTAAGCTATAAAGCAACTCAAGCCAAACCATTTGAGCAAACAAATAACATCAACCACCACTAACTAACCACAAAATGTGTTTAAACCTTAGAAGAGAAACCTTTTCTTCGAAGGTTATTCTTTTTGCCACTTCAAACAAGAACTCTTGTATAAGCAATCTTGAATAGTATGTCATAAGTATATATATTTTACTACCACATATGTGTTGTTCACAACCACTCATAAACTCTAATAAAAGCACAAATGTGAAACTTATTTAAAAGGACCACACATTCCAAAGTAACCATTTTCGGAATCTAAACCCTAGGACAACGTTATTCCTGGGATTTGCGTCTAGAACGTGCATCACATTACTTATGCATAAAAGCATATTGCTTCTTTAAACATTAGTCCTTACCGGACCAATGATGCTGGTTTCAGATTTTGGATCTTATATTGACTCGAAGACCGTGAGTGCATAATCTTGCAATCACAAAAGGCAAGTTCACACACCATTGTTTATTTTCTTTAAAGTATTTTACAAATACAGTGTTGTTATCACCTGCATTTGGAAAAGGTCTAAAAACACTATTTTCGATAATAATGTGAATTATTGGTTACTGATCCAGGGTGATCAGCTAATCTATTAAATATGACAGTTGGAATACCACTGTTTAGAACTATATCATCTAGGACTTAACAACCAATGTCGCCAGTGATTCTTGCGCTGTATATTACGCGTTGACCATGAGATTTGGAATGAGACGGAGAAGTCAGCTGTATCTTCTTCCTCTCGCATGAAGACGGATGTGTGTCGTGGTCATATCCTCAGAGCGTATATTAATTGGTAATTCAGAGAGGATATAAAGATATGGGTGGGAACCCTCAACGTCCCACGATAGTTCTGACATCTAACGGTTTGTACAAACCAATGCCGTAATTCTTTATGTGGGCATGGTGTACACCAAGGAGGCATGCAAGGTCGCGAAGGGGGCAATGATTGGCTTGGATCATATTCTGGGCCCCACATCATGGAATTGTGGACGGGAATAAGCTGCCCGGTTGTGCAACAAAGAGTTGATCTCTCATGGGTAAAGTAACGCACCTCTGCAGAGTGTAAGAACTGTAACTTGTTACTCCATATTCCGGGAAGGAGTTGCGAACGCGACGGGAAAGGAACCCCATGAAGGTTCTGGTAACCTGTGAAGGCTGACGGACATAGCTTTTCAGAATAAAAGCAACCTTTGAAGAAATGTTTATGAAAAACTTGCATTGCCTATGACCTACGGTCTGTGGCAGTAGTTATAGTGCATCAAACACTCCTTTTCTAGTGAATTTGCTGAGTACACTCGTACTCAAAGTATCTTCTTAACCCTTGCTAGATTCTGAAGTCATTAAAACGATGTCTACATCAAGTTATGCTCCAGGACTTATCATGCTCAGCTAAATCTTTTAAATGAAGACAAGGAAGACAGCATATACCTCAACTCAAGTGAAGACGAAGTTATTGATTAGATAGGAATATAATCTCTAACCAAAGAACCTATTTCTGTAGTGCGTTGCGATAGCAGCAATGCCAACCTCTTAGCCAAAATACTAGACACAATAGTATAATTGTTCTTGCGTTATTTATCTTTGATTCTTCTCCGTAAAAAGCTCTTTCTCTATCTTGAACCTAGAGTGTTCTTTGGATCTTAGGTAAAGAGTGAATTGTAACCTTTAGCCATGTATTGGACCCACTCTGTTTCTGTTGTGCCATTCTGAGGGATGTAATACTAGTGAACGGTGTTTCATTGGTGTTATGTCAACGACTATAGTATACTACATCACGCAGTAGTATGCCGGGTCACCGCAGTTGGTATCAGAGCATATGCTTTGACCTTAGGTTGGAAACCTAGTAAATGGGTAGAACCTGTAGAGCACATCCTAGCAATAATAAAGAGTTCTCTAGTAATATGAGGGATATTCACTTGAGAATAATCCTGTTGTGTTACTAGTGCAATAACTCTTTTATATGATTGAAATTCCGATCATTACCCAAGAGTTTTAACTCTATGTGACTGATGATAATTTCTTATCCACAGTTTCACTTGGCACCTCGATATCCACCCCGGAATGTTCAAGTGATGAACAAGACGTTGGATGACTACGGAAGGGATTGGACAGACAATCTCCGACAACTTCTATGGAGTTTGAAATGTGAATCAAGACTTCTGGTCAAGATTTACACTTACTATGATGGGCAGGTATTAGCTAAATACCATGCCATGATCATGTTACCCAAGAAGTTAGGACTCAAGGGAGAAATGCCAGCAGGAGAGGCAAGGTGCATGGCATCTGCATATCAGATTGCCGTAGCTGCAGCCATAACCATGATCCGAGAACATAAATCCCAAGCTCTAGAAGGTAGTACTCACACCATTATACCACATGAAACCTCAAACTCAGAGCATGAGTTAGATCACTCTACCTTAGTCCAAGCTGAACCTACTCTAGTTGTAGAGTATATGGATCGTTATCGGTCTTTGCTAAAGACTTATCATAACACTCACCAAGTCTTAGTTCAGGAGCTGGATATAGTCACTGAGGATTTTACTGATCCTGATAAAGCAATGGCTCGTAGGAAGAAGCTAGATAAAGAAGCTAGGCATCCCAAATACATACCTTCATGAGAAGCGTTCGAGGAAACTGAGTTTGATGACCCAAACTCAGAAAATTATGCCTATTACCAGAATGACTTCAAGCCACCTGAAGACCTATGGAACAAGTACAATTCCGAACAACAGGAATGGAATAAAGTTATTCCAAATAAACCCGAGCCTAACAAGTATGGATGGGAAATAGAATCTCAAGGTAAAACCATAGGGAATCCTATAGCTTGTGATACAGGTATTGAAGAAGAGACCAACTATAACCATAGAGAGCCTTATGGACCATATGGGGGTAATACGAATCCAATCAATTTAGAAGAGTACTCCAATAGCTACTATACCAATATATATGACTGGATCCAAGAAAAAGCTAAGGAACCAACTTACTATGAGGAAGCGTTGCCAGAAAACCCGGACTATTCGGTGGAAGATTACGCCAACTCTAGTCATTTTTCAATGACTAATCTTAGTCTCGGTACTTCTAATCAAGAATACGCACCTCCTGGATGCTCCTATGCTCCAGAAGGAAGTCGTAGGACTTCACGTCATCATGGACGGAACTCTAGGAAGCACTAGAGGAAGATGAAAGTGAGAGAGAAACAACATCCCAAGGGATGCGGGCTTGAATAATGTATACATAGGGTAATGCGTATTGTAGTTTGAAGAGTTTGCCGAAATAAGTGAGGATATATCCACAAGAGCAAGACATTCTTGTAAGATAGTTGTGTAAATAGGTTTGAGGCAAACCGTTGGAACACATGGTACATTTGTAAATTATTTAAAACTATGTATAATACAGGGTATATGCTTTGTTGTTTATCGACTTTTGGATATTTTTGATTCTTCTTGATTGACTTGATGTGTACATGAAGTTTAATTAGGTGTGCAAATGCATGATGTAACACCCAGTTATTACTTGATGTTATAGACCTAGATAGAAACGGGAATTCGTGTAAGGGAGTGACGAGTTTCAAAGATCATAAGGAAGATTAACTTGAATGATGTAGCATGATAGAAGGGGTATTTACACCATCTGGGGAATAGATAGAACATAAGTCACATTCTTGGCCAGTCTAGGAAGAAAGCATGGTGGAGGAGATGTAAGGAGTAACAAGATATGATAAATTGAAAGTTCATTCAAAGTAGGTAAGATGCTAAGAAGTCAATGGAGATTTGTATCAAGTTCATGGAAGTATCATGAAAAAGTACCAAGAAGATGCCTTGGAACCAAAAGGGTATTCAATCTCTGACAACTCAGAGAGACTGTAACTCGTAGGTCGGAAACTGTAAGATAATACCTACCACCCAGAATGTTCCGTCTTGGGTACCTAATCCCTTGCTGGCATTCTGATCCGCAGTCGGTATTTTGTTCGCAGCTAGTATTTGGTTGACATAATTAATCAAATTATCTTAAAAGTTGCATAAAGGGCATTAAATTTGGCCTAAGTTAAGTTAAACCTCAGGAAGTATAATTTTTTTAAAGGCGATCGTCTTTGGAGAGGCTTCGCAAAGTTAGACCTACCCAGCGAAAATATCCAATAGTAAGTACGGTATATAGTGTTGAAAGTTTTGCCTCGGAGATCCACAATTGTGTGGATACACCGTATAATCTTTCATCAGACCCTAAACCAGTAGAATATAAGCTGAACCGAGATCAATATTCGAGTTTAAGAACCAATGGTCTCTATGTATGTAGTTTAAAGACTATTAGTAAAATCTAAGGGCGGGAGTAAACATTATGAATGAAGGATGAAGAAAGTACTATAGGTAATAATGGATGATTAGTGAAAAACCGTGAGAAGGTTTAAACTTGAAGGTGATAAAGTATACATTTAACCGACTAATCCAAAAAGAAACAACTCTTAAGTAATCTTAAGAAATAATAGAGAACTTCCAATTGGACATAGGAAGAGAATAAGAATTCTAATGGGTATGGACTAAATGAGTTCAAATCCAATCTTGGAAGGAATACCAATATCAACTATATTATGACAGGAATAGAAGGGTAGTATTTTGACTACTAACACGGGTATATAGAAACTTAAAATTTATTTTTTAAGGGGACCTCTAAACTGTACTTAAAATAGTAATAAAGTTTGATGTTTATATAAAAAGAATTGGATTAGGATATCTAATCAGGTTTTGGAATACTCTAATTAATTCTATTTAAGGTCATCATGAAGGGGAGAATGTAGCAACCACTATAAAACAATTTCTTACTCCGAAATGTGAGAGTTTTCGAACTTCGAGGACGAAGTTTATTTTAAGGGGGAGAGTCTATAACATCCCAACATTAGAGCCTAGAAATAAGCTGAACCCAGATGTGTGCATTGCATTCATGCATAGAAAATCCGAATAATTTTCGCGCTTTTAAACAAAACTTGTCAAAGTGATTGAAGCTTCTATTAGCTTGATGGAATTGAAGTAGATCATCAAGTTGACTGCGATAAGTTTCAATAAGACCTTTGTTAAAATCTCATTTTGGGTAAGAGAGATTTGATCTAAGGGTAGATCAAATGTACTATAAGTTAAACCTTAATACAATGTGAAATATATTTGATCATTAGGTGATCATGTTATAGTATTCATTATAATCACTCATAAGTACCAAGTTAAGGATATAAAACAAATAATAAGAATGTAACCACTATATCTTAATCTCATCTGCATACATCCCGAGTATCATAGTAACACCTAACCTTAAAAACTCATTTGATGAGTTGGAGTTGGAAAGAGATTAAGTCAAGATCATCCACTATATATATATATATATATATCTTTCTTTCTATAGAAACTTTATGGAACTTATTTCAATATCTATTGTTCATCAATGTTGGATAATTCCCAATTGATTCACAAATTCTTTAACTATTAATCTTTGATCTATTACTTGATCTTATCAGAACATCTACTTAAATCTTCTAATGAGGGCATAGTCCATTAATAACCTTAATCCAATATAAGATACTAAGAAGATAATTTCCAAACAATAAAAGGTAGGATTGATAAATCCCTGCTTATCCAACTAAGAACTTCAGTAATAAATGATTAAAGTATTATAATGGTAATGCTTTGGCCACCAATATTGAATGCTTATATTTAGTATAAGTAATACTGGTGGGTAGAACATGATTGGAACCTTAGTAGAGATAAGTGATCCTAGAGTAGTCTTTGCAAACCACATAAATATAATTCAGGGATTGAAGTGTAAGTCATGAGAGTTAAGTAAATATAGGCTGATATTATTCAATTGAAGCTAGTATATCATAGAGTTTAAAAGTGGTGTTATTCATATTAAAGGATTGTCAACTTTAGAGAAAAGTAGCTGGAAGCATACAACTAATAAAAATAAATTAGTAATGAATGATTAAGAAGAGTATGAGAAAAAATGAAGGAACTATTTGTTGGATGGAAGGCTATCAACAGTAGAGTAGTAAATACAACCAAGCCATGATATGAGGAAGTTATGAATACTCTAGTATCAATTCAATGGATTTATCAATAAGTTTAGAAATATAATAGGTGAATCAGAATATTGAAGTGAAGTAATAATCCATCATGTTAACCATGATGATAGATACAAAAGGGTAGTATATCTAGGAAAGGAATTCTTTAATAAGAAGTCTAGAATTATGAATTATGGAAGATAGTAATTATTGGTAAACAAGCAAATCTAAATCTCAAATCAAATATAATATCCATTTTATGCTAATGAACCATTATCTTATGTCTATATCACTTTATAGGAATATTTTCTTATAACAAATCATATAAGTTTTTCTCTGTCAATTCCAACCATCAGAATTATATGTGCTTAGGAGTATCTTTATCCATTCCCTTTATATGAAACATTATCAATATAACTTTCTATTAAAAAGGGGCTGTCAACAAATATCCCAAAAAATAAAATCACATGTTTAGCTATTGAATCTTTAACCATATCCATAAAGGGATCTAAGTATCTGCAAAACCCTAAATCCAGGGTAAAATTCATGATTCAAAACCCTAAGTCTCTTTTTTATCGCAATATAATATATACATTTCATTTTCTAAATTAAGGGGTATAATAATAACCATATCACTGTCTTTCATGTTTCATGCATCAAATAATGATCCAGGATCATCATAAATATAAAATTTATATTCAAACTATAAGCCCATTTAGAGTTAAGCTTATAAACAAATAAGAATATATCATTCAAGAAATCCCTAACTAAAATAGGAGAGAAAAATAATAAGAAAAGTTTATATAAAATATTAACAAGGGGGTTCATATTAAGTAAATAAAAGAAATACAAAAAGATGATATAATAAAATTTCACAAATGAGACTGAGTATATTTTAGTATTGTTGTAAATATACAACAAACAAACCATACAAAGGAAGGTTCAAAATATAAATCAAATTCAAATCTGAATAAGAAAACACAAAATAGAAAAAGGATAAAACAAATAAAAATACTACCTGGCCGTGGCCCAACAACCCTACACCTATCTGATGCCCCTGAGCAACCCATAACAACCCAGTAACCAGCCGAGTTCTTTTCTATCTGTGACTGACAAGTGGGGTCAGGAGAGGACCGCAGGTTGAGCTAAAGAAATTGCCAGGGCGTTATCCGCAAAAGTTGCATCGTTGTCATCGTCACGCACACAGGCAGCTCGCTGGCAGATCTCGCCGCCGCCCGATGCCGTCATCGTCGTTGTTGCGCCAAGATCAACGCTGCCGTTGCCAGGAGGGGATAAGAAGGCCACCCCGACGCCCTGCCTCAATCCCTATCTCCAATTCCTCCTTATCCTCTCAGATACGAACAAGACCGAAACCCTAGCTCACCGGAGCCACCTCTCACCATCGAATCACATCTCCCCACACCATTCTGAGCAGCCATGAAGAAGCGCCTTCCTCCGTAGATCCTCTGGGTAGAAGCTTGCATCAAGGGAGCACTGGAGCGGGTGAATTTGGTTGTTCCCCTTCACAGCAGTTCATCGGAATCCTCGCCGGAAAGCTCGTTTCCGACCGCGCCTGCCCTCGCCGACCACTCAATCATCATCAGGTTGAGTTCCTAGACCTCACAGTAGTACTCAATCACCGGATCTCGTTGTAAATCGCTGTTTCACCATATGCCACCGTCGGTCACCGTCAGAGCTCGTTGGAGCTGAAGCTCCGATGACTATTTCCGAGCGGCGCTGCCACTATTAGGTTCAGTAGGTTGCGCTGATTTGAAATAGGTCTATTTTGCTTGCTGGGGTGGAGTAGATCGTCGCCGGCGACCAACCTCTGGCGGCGGTGGTGCTGCTGACGCCATCGTTATGTCATGATCGAACCACGCCAGCTGGTTCAAAACTGCGACACTTATTATGGATCGGAGGGAGTACAATAAACATTACTATATGTTTTATAGTTAACTTTGGTCTGAATTAGTTAAGCTATAAAGCAACTCAAGCCAAACCATTTGAGCAAACAAATAACATCAACCACCACTAACTAACCACAAAATGTGTTTAGACCTTAGAAGAGAAACCTTTTCTTCGAAGGTTATTCTTTTTGCCACTTCAACCAAGAAATATTGTATAAGCAATCTTGAATAGTATGTCATAAGTATATATATTTTACTACCACATATGTGTTGTTCACAACCACTCATAAAATCTAATAAAAGCACAAATGTGAAACTTATTTAAAAGGACCATACATTCCAAAGTAACCATTTTCGGAATCCAAACCCTAGAACAACGGTATTCCCGGGATTTGCGTTTAGAACGTGCATCACATTACTTATGCATAAAATCATATTGCTTCTTTAAACATTAGTCCTTACCGGACCAATGATGCTGATTTCAGATTTTGGATCTTATATTGACTCGAAGACCGTGAGTGAATAATCTTGCAATCACAAAAGGCAAGTTCACACTTGCTCATGTCCTTTGTTTATGTTTTGTAAAGTATTATACAAATCCAGTGTTGTTATCACCTGCATTTGAAAAAGGTCTAAAAACACTATTTTCGATAATAATGTGAATTATTGGTTACTGATCCATGGTGATCAGCTAATCTAATAAATCTTACAGTTGGAATACCACTGTTTAGAACTATATCATCTAGGACATAATAACTAATGTCGTCAGTGATTCTTGCGGCGTATATTATGCGTTGACCATGAGATTTGGAATGGGACGGAGAAGTCAGTTGTATCTTCTTCCTCTCGCATGAAGCCGGATGTGCAGGTCGTGGCTGTTATCCTCATAGCATGCATATTAATTGGTAATTCGTAGAGGATATGTAGCATATGGATGGGAACCTTCAACGTCCCACGATAGTTCTGACATCTACCGGTTTGTACAAACCATTGCCGTAATTCTTTATGTGGGCATGGTGTACACCAAGGAGGCATGCGATCTCGCGAAGGGGGCAGTGATTGGCTTGGATCATCTTTTGGTCCCCACATCATGGAATTGTGGACGGGAATAAGCTGTCCGGTTGTGCAACAGAGAGTTGATCTCTCATGGGTAAAGTAACGCACCTCTGCAGAATGTAAGAACTGTAACTTGTTACTCCCTGTTCCGGGAAGGAGCTGCGAACGCGGCGGGAAAGGAACCCCATGAAGGTTCTGGTAAACCCGTGAAGGCTGACGGGCATAGCTTTTCAGAATAAAAGCAACATTTGAAGAAATGTTTATGAAAAACTTGCATTGCCTACGACCTACGGTCTGTGGCTGTAGTTATAGTGCATCAAACACTCCTTTTCTAGTGAATTTGCTGAGTACGCTCGTACTCAAAGTATCTTCTTAACCCTTGCTAGATTCTGAAGTCATTAAAACGATGTCTACATCAAGTTATGCTCCAGGACTTATCATGCTCAGCTAAATCTTTTAAATGAAGACAAGGAAGACAGCATATACCTCAACTCAAGTGAAGACGAAGTTATTGATTAGATAGGAATATAATCTCTAACCAAAGAACCTATTTCTGTAGTGCGTTGCGATAGAAGCAATGTCAACCTCTTAGCCAGAATACTAGACGCAATAGTATAATTGTTCTTGCGTTATTTATCTTTGATTCTTCTCCGTAAAAAGTTCTTTCTCTCTCTTGAACCTAGAGTGTTTTTTGGATCTTATTTAAAGAGTGAATTGTAACCTTTAGCCATGTATTGGACCCGCTGTGTTTCTGTTGTGCCATTCTGAGGGATGTAATACTAGTATTGTTGATCACCCGTTGTAAATTGGATCTTAACTATGCTAGGAGAAACAGGCACCCGCAAAGCCACTTATGCAATACAAGTTGCATGTCAAGCGTGGAGCAAGTCTCATGAACGATGTCATGTAAGGTTAGCCCGGGCCGCTTCATCCCAACATACCGCAAGATGCAAAGTACACAAGAAGCAATCGACAATAAAAGCATCAACGCCCACAATGACCATTGTGTTCTACTCGTGCAACAGATCTACATATAGACCTGGCTCTGATACCACTGTAGGGTTTCGTAGCATGGAAAACAAAAATTTTCTATCGCATACAAACAAACAAGCCAAGATCTATCTACTAGATTGTAGCAACGAGTCGATGGAATAACTTACCCTCGAAGATTCCAAAGTGTTTAACGAGAGCGGATTCTTGTGGGTGATGTAGTCGTACTCTTCCCGATCTCAAGATCGTGTAGACGATCCTTCCGGCGCTGCGTTCCGGCAGCGCTTCATGATCGGTCACACGTTCGGTTTCGACGAAGACCTTCCTCTCCCTTGTTCCAAGAGGCGGAGGTTGTAGCACTCTCCTCGCGATTCCAAAGACAACGTGGTGGTACCTAAGTAGAGGAGATCCCGCAGGGCTTCGCCTTAAGCCGGAGCGAGTATGGTGGAGTATGAGAGAGCTTTAGTGGTGTAGGGTTTAGACACACCAATTAGAAGGCTCTAATCCGAAGGCTAGTGCAATTAGAAGCTCTAAACCAAAACGGCTCTAAACCGGAGTCTAGGGCTAGGGTTTAGATTTAGAGGATAGGAACTTGTGTGTCTAGAGGAGGGAGCCCTGCCCCTCCTTATATAGGTGGAGGGGCCGTCCGCGCCATGGGGAGGGAGGGGAGTCCCTTCCCAACTCGGCTTGGAGGAGGCGCGCCGGTTGGAGGAGGGTCTCCCTCCCCAACTCGGTTTCCCTCTCCTTCCTCTTTCCCTCTTTCCAATTTTAGCCGTTTGACTTTTCAAACTTGCTATTTGACTTTTCAATTTAGGATTCAATTTAATCCTTTATTTGGAACAGCGAGAACACTTAGTACATGATGCAATCATCCCAATATGAAATGACATATTCATGTACCCTTCCTCCTGAGTCGGACATTCCGGAACCTTCTAGAACATTCCCGATGAAAACACTCGAATCATTCCCGAACTCAAACGGACTTTCCTTATATGAATCTTATTCTCGGACCATTCCGGATCACCTCGTGATATCCCGGATCTCATCGAGACTCAACAACATTCGATCTCTTTCTCATAATACCATAACTACTCAAACAACGTCGAATCCTTAAGTGTGTCTCCCTACGGTTCGTGAATTATGCGGACATGATCGAGACACTTCTCCGAACAATAACCAATAGAGGAATCTGGAAATTCATATGGCTCCCACATATTTCTACGATTACTTTGCGATCGAATGAACCACTTACATACGATACCAATTTCCCTTTGTCTCATGATAGTTTACTTATCCGAGGTTATGATCGTCGGTATCTCTTCATACCTAGTTCAACCTCGTTACTAATAAGTACTATTTTCTCGTTCCCGTGATATGTGATCCCTTGTGAGCCAGTCACATGCTTGCAAGCTAATTGGATGACATTCCACCGAGAGGGCCCAGAGTATATCTATCTGTCATCTGGATGGACAAATCCCAATCTTGATCCATGTGTCTCAACCAATACTTTCCGAACACTCAATGCCACCTTTATAGCCACCCAGTTACGGTGTGGTGTTTGATGTCATCAAAGAATCCATCCGGTAAAGGTGATATGCATGATCTCATGGTCGAAGGAATTAGGTTACTATGTATCAGAAAGCATATAGCAATTGAACTAATGAAATGACTTGATCTTTATGCTACGCTTATCTATAGGAGTATGTCCACCATATCATTCTCCTAACGATATGATCTTGTTGTTGATAACATCTCAATGTTCATGATAGGGAAACCACAATCATTTATCAACCAACAAGCTAGTGATGTATAGAGGCTATACTAGGGACTTCAAATTTAAGTTTACAAATCACACAAGTATCAATGTTTCCTTGTTAATACTATTATAGCATGAATGCAAACATTTATCATAAACACAAAGATATAATAATAACTACATTTATTATTGCCTCTAGGGCATATCTCCAACAGTCTCCCACTTGCACTAGAGTCATCTAATCTAGATTACATGGTAATATACCGAACACCCATGGCGGTTTGGTGTTGGTCATGTTTTGCCCTCGGGAGAGGTTTAGTCAATGGATCCGCCACATTCAGATTTGTGTGTACTTTGCAAATCTTTATATCCCCATCCTGGATATGATCTCGAATAGCGTGAAAACGCAGCTTGATGTGCTTCAGCTTCTTGTGTGACCTTGGTTCTTGCGCATTGGCTATGGCGCCCATGTTATCACAGTAGATAGACATTGGGTCCAGCGCACTAGGAACCACACCCAACTCTGTAAAGAACTCTTTCATCCATATCGCTTCTTGTGAAGCCTCTGAAGCAGCCATGTATTCCGATTCAGTTGAAGATCTCGCCACAACGCTTTGCTTTGCACTCCTCCAGCTAACTGCTGCACCATTCAAAATAAATACGTATCCAAATTGTGATTTAGAATCATCCGGATCGGTGTTCCAACTAGCATCGGTGTAACCATTAACAACGAGCTGTTCATCACCTCCATAAGAAAGAACCATATCCTTAGTTCTTCTCAAGTACTTAAGGATGTTTTTGATCATGTCCAATGATCCACTCTGGATCACTTTGATATCTGCTAGTTAAACTAACAACATATGCAATGTCGGGTCTAGTACATAGCATGGCATACATTAGAGATCCTATGGTCGAGGCATAGGAGTCTTACTCATCCTTTCTCTATCTTCTGCCGATGTCGGACTTTGAGTTTTACTCAAGGTCGTATAGCAACATGGGCAAGAACCCTTTCTTGCTTTCTTCCATTCCAAACCTCTTTAGAACTTTGTCCAAATATGTACTGTGACAATGATATTTAGCGTTTCGATCTATCTCTATAAATCTTTATGCCTAATATGTAAGCTGCTTAGCCAAGATCCTTCATTGAAAAACTATTATTCAAATATTCTTTGACACTATTAAGAAGGTCCACATCATTCCCAATCAACAATATGTCATCCACATATAGTATTAAGAATGCTACAGAGCTCCCACTCACTTTCTTGTAAATACAAGCTTCTCCATAAGTTTGTATAAAACCAAAACTTTTGATCACCTTATCAAAACGTTGATTCCAACTTCGGGATGCTTGCTTCAATCCATAGATGGACCGTTGAAGTTTGCATACCTTGTTAGCATCTTTAGGATCGACAAAACCTTTGGGTTGCATCATATACAACTCTTCATCAATATCTCCATTGAGGAATGCTGTTTTGACATCCATCTGCCATATCTCATAATCATAATATGCAGCGATTGCTAACATAATCCTCACAGACTTTAGTGAGAAAGTCTCATCGTAGTCAACTCCTTGAATTTGTCGAAACCCTTTTTGCGACAAGTCGAGCTTTATAGATAGTAACATTACCATCAAGATCTGTTTTCTTCTTGAAAATCCATTTGTTCTCGACCTTCCGACCATCCGGTAAGTCCACCAAAGTCCATACTTGGTTTTCGTACATGGATCCAATCTCGGATTTCATGGCTTCTTGCCATTTATTGGAATCTGGGCTCATCATCGCTTCCTCATATGTCTCAGGGTCATCGGTGTTGTCCACCAACATGACACTCATAACGAGATCATACCAATCTGGAGTGGTACGAGTTCTCATTGACCTCCGAGGCTCAGAGCAACTTCAACCAAGTTTCATGATCACCATCATTAGCTTCCTCTCTTATTGGTGAAGGAACCACAGAACTTCTTCCGGTCTGCTACTCGCAATTTCGAGAGAAGGTTCGACAACCTCGCCGAAGTTCTACTTTCCTTCAGTCACTTCTTTCGAGAGAAATTCCTTCTCTAGAAAGGATCCATTCTTAACGAAGATTTTGCCTTCGGATCTATGATAGAAGGTATACCCAATAGTTTCCTTCGGGTATCCTATGAAGACGCATTTTTCCGCTTTGGGTTCAAGCTTGTCCGGCTGTAACTTCTTTACATAGGCTTCGCACCCCCAAACTTTAAGGAACGACAATCTAGGTTTCTTCCCAAACCATAATTCATACGGTGTCGTTTCAACGGATTTAGACGGTGCCCTATTTAAAGTGAATGCGGCTGTTTCTAATGCATAACCCCAAAATGATAGCGGTAAATCTGTAAGTGACATCATAGAACGAACCATATCTAAGAGAGTTCGATTACGATGTTCGGACACACCATTATGCTGTGGTGTTCCCGGCGGTATCAACTGTGAAAGTATTCCGCATTTCTTTAAATGCTCGCCAAACTCGTAACTTAGATATTCACCTCCACGATCAGAACGTAGAAATTTAATCTTCTTGTTACGTTGATTCTCTACCTCACTTTGAAACTCCTTAAACTTCTCGAAAGTTTCGGACTTATGTTTCATGAAATAGATATACCCATATCTACTCAAGTCATCCGTGAAGGTAAGAACATAACGATAACCATCACATGATGCTACACTCATTGGACCACACACATCGGTATGTATGATTTCCAATAAGTCCGTAGCTCGCTCCATCATACCAGAAAATGGAGTCTTAGTCTTTTTTCCCATCAGACATGCTTCGCATCTTTCAAGTGATTCAAAATCAAGTGATTCAAGAAGTCCATCGGAATGGAGTTTCTTCATACGTTTCACTCCAATGTGACCAAGACGACAGTGCCACATATAGGTCGAATTATCGCTTGATTTCAAAAGTTTAGCCTCAATGTTGTTGATATGTGTATTTCCACTATCGAGATTCAATAAGAATAGACCATCTATCAAAGGTGCATGTGCATAAAACATATTACTCATATAAATCGAACAACCATTATTCTCGGATTTAAACAAGTAACCGTCTCGCAATAAACAAGATCCCGATATAATGTTCATGCTCAACACAGGCACCAAATAACAATTATTTAAGTATAAAACTAATCCCGATGGTAGATGAAGGGGTAGCGTGTCAATCGCGATCACATCAACCTTTGATCCGCTTCCCACGCCGCATCGTCACCTCGTTCTTCGCTAGCTTCCGCTTATTCTCAAAGCTTCGTTTGAGTTACAAATATGAGCAACCGAACCAAGATTCAAATACCTGTGCACTACTATTTAGTACTAGTGAGATACACATCAATAACATGTATATCAGATATACCTTTCTTCTTGATGTTGCGTTCTTCAGATCCGCCAAGTACTTTGGGCAATTCCGCTTCTAGTGACCTTCTCCCTTGCAGTAAAAGCACTCAGTATCAGGCTTGGGTCCAGCCTTGGTCTTCTTCGCCGGCGTGGTAACTTTCTTACCACCCTTCTTGAAGTGTCCCTTCTGCTTAGACTTGCCTTTCTTGAATTTGGTGGTCTTATTGACCAACAACACTTGGTGCTCTTTCTTGATCTCCACTTCGCAGACTTCAACATGGCAAAGAGTTCGCAACGTCTTGTTCATGTTCGCATGTTGTAGTTCATCACAAAGTTCTTGTAACTTGGTGGTAGTGATTGGAGGACAGTAAATCCCCAAAGCATTAGGAATCACTATACCCAAGCTTTGAAGTTTGTTTGCGTTCCTGGACATCTTAAGCACATGCTCACCGACGGAGCTGCCTTCTTCCATCTTGCGCTTAAAGAACTTTTCGAAGCCTCATAGCTTTCAATTGCCGCATGAGTCTCAAAAATCAATTTGAGATCCTCGACAATATCATATGGGTCCGACTATTCAAACCTTTTCTCAAGCTCCGATTCCAAACCATACAAGATATCACATGAACTATGGAGTACCGATTCTTCCGAGCGAGGTAAACATTCTTTACTTCATCGGAGCATCACCGCAGTGGGTCACCAATGTGCATCCAGCACATAGGTCAAATTACCAGCTATGAGGACAATCCTCAAATTGCGGAACCAATCCGCGAAGTTGTTTCCATTGTTTTTCAACTTTTCTTTCTCTAGGAACGCATTAAAATTGATGGTAGGGGCTGCCATTGATCTACAACATATTTGCAATAGTTTAGACTAAGTTTATGACAAATTGAGTTCAAATTAATAATGAAATTAAACTAGGTGAACTCCGAACAACATTCGGTCTCTTTCTCATAATACCATAACTACTCAAACAACGTCGAATCCTTAAGTGTGTCTCCCTACGGTTCGTGAATTATGCGGACATGATCGAGACACTTCTCCGAACAATAACCAATAGAGGAATCTGGAAATTCATATGGCTCCCACATATTTCTACGATTACTTTGCGATCGAATGAACCACTTACATACGATACCAATTTCCCTTTGTCTCACGATAGTTTACTTATCCGAGGTTATGATCGTCGGTATCTCTTCATACCTAGTTCAACCTCGTTACTGATAAGTACTCTTTTCTCGTTCCCATGATATGTGATCCCTTGTGAGCCAGTCACATGCTTGCAAGCTAATTGGATGACATTCCACCGAGAGGGCCCAGAGTATATTTATCCGTCATCTGGATGGACAAATCCCACTCTTGATCCATGTGTCTCAACCAATACTTTCCGAACACTCAATTCCACCTTTATAGCCACCCAGTTACGGTGTGGTGTTTGATGTCATCAAAGCATCCATCCGGTAAAGGTGATATGCATGATCTCATGGTCGAAGGAATTAGGTTACTATGTATCAGAAAGCGTATAGCAATTGAACTAATGAAATGACTTGATCTTTATGCTACGCTTATCTATAGGAGTATGTCCACCATATCATTCTCCTAACGATATGATCTTGTTGTTGATAACATCTCAATGTTCATGATAGGGAAACCACAATCATTTATCAACCAACAAGCTAGTGATGTATAGAGGCTATACTAGGGACTTCAAATTTAAGTTTACAAATCACACAAGTATCAATGTTTCCTTGTTAATACTATTATAGCATGAATGCAAACATTTATCATAAACACAAAGATATAATAATAACTATATTTATTATTGCCTCTAGGGCATATCTCCAACATTTGATAGACATTGTTGAATAATATAATAAAAAGTCTATGTGCATTATTTTCGAAAAACATAACCCTCTCTTTCGAGCCTTTATGAGAAATATCATTGGTATGCTCTTTCCATACTTGTGCATCAACATGTCTTGGTAGAAGCTATGCTTGCCCTATTTATTAAGTTGAAATTGACTTGTCTTAATAGCATGAGTGTTAAGATATTCTTAATCAATAGAGACATATAACGGCCTAAAATTAATCTAGGATAGCCTGAGAAATAAATAGCACAACATGATGGCATCATATCATCATTTCTACCTTATGTATATTTGATCTTTATTTCATAACTAATCCTCTCTAAATTAGCTATCAGATAGTAATTCTGATGATAATGATCAACTTGATGTGACTCTTCCACGACGACATGGTATGGTGAGGTCTATGCGCTGATCTCTCTGGAGATGTGTCGATAGAAGATGTTGGCGGCTTATGGAGCGTGCACACCGTGCGTGCTTGCGGATCTGCTAGGCTAGATTTGTGCCCAATGAGCCACATGGCGACTTACTGATGCCATCTGATCTAGGTGGTGGGGCATCGTTGTGAGGTTAGGGCACAACAACTCCCCCATCGTCGATCTTGTAAGTGTTGCAACAACATCGATGTATGCTTTTGCCAGACTTTACTGAATAATATAATAAAAAGTCCATATGCATCATTTTTGAAAAATATAACCTTCTCTTTCGAGCCTTTATGAGAAATACCATTCCTACGCTCTTTCCATACTTGTGCGTCAACCTGTCTAGGTAGGAGTGATGCTTGTACTGTTTATTAAGCTGAAGTTGACTTGTCTTAATAGACCGAGTATCTAGATAATTTTAATCAATAGGGACATATAGGGGTTCAAAAATAATCTAGGATAGTCCAAGAAATAAACAGCACAACATGATGGCATCATATCATCATTTATACATTTTGTATATTTGATCTTTATTTCATAATCAATCATCTCCAAATTAGTTATCAGGTAGTAAGTCTGGTGATAATTCTCAGCTTGATGTAACTCCTCCACGACGACATGGTATGGTCGACAGGCCCTACAACGTATGGTCGACAGGAGTAGCCAGGTGCCGAGGTGCCTCCAGAGTAAAGAGTGTCCTCATTGTCCAAGTCCAAGGTGTGTCAGACCAGGTGCATGCACCATCCATCGCGATCGATCATACCCGGCCAAATTACTCCATCGTACTTGTTCTTACCTTGCGCGCTCAAATACGCAAGGGGAACCAAATTAATGAAACTTGTAGGTAAGCACTTTTTTTTCCTTTAGCTTTGTGTTAGCTAGCCATTGGACGATATTTTTTCACTACACTCTTCCTTCGGCACGTGATATGGCATCATGGCCTCGCCATGACCCACCGTTGCTGCCAACTTGGCATCTGCATCCCCTTTTGTCTGACCGAGCACCTGTCACATAAGATCTCTTCGGCCTCATGTTAAACTTCTAACGTCGACTCTAGCCGATGCTTGCCCGATAGTAGACAATGCTTTCCCAGACAGAACTGTGTGGGGCTCGATACAATGTCTCCATTCTTCTCTCCACGTTGACGGTCCTCCTTCGATCATCTTTCTTGGAGAGTCTAAGTTTGACCGTATTTATATAAATGGGCATAAACACTTATACCACAGAACTAGTATCACTAGATTTATAATCAAATGTATTTATACCATATAGTTATTTGCTTTCATAAATATTGTTACATTTTTGTGCAAATTTGGTCAAAGTCCAAAATGGTTTACCTCTCCGGCAAAATTGGAAATGCACTCTTTTACAGACAGAGGGAGTACACCTTATTAATTACTCCACCATACTTGTTCTTACTTTGTGCGTTGAAATACGCAGGTGGAACCAAATTAATGAAAATTGTAGGTAAACATGTTTTTTTTCTTTAGCTTTGTGTCAGCTAGCCATTGGACGATAATTTTGTGATTACACTCTTCCTTCGACACGTGATATGGCATCCTGGCCCCGCCATGATCCACCATTGCTGCCAACTCGGCTCTGCATTCTCCTATTTATCTGACTGTGGTCTCTTCGGCCTCATATCAAGCTTTTGATGCCGACTGTAGCCGATTCTTACCTGGCAATAGACAATGCTTTCTCAGGAAGAACTTTTTGGGGCTCGATGCAGTGTCTCCATTGTTCTCTCCACGTTGACGACCCTCCTTCGATCTTCTGTCCCATGTACCCTTAGCACATCTTCGACGATTCTTCGAATACATGGGTTCTCTTTGTGCACATTGCAAATGATATGGAAGTTAATGAAAGGTACTTCACGTGGAGAGGAATGCAATTAGAGAACTTGGGTTTAGTGCTTTCCATAAGGTATCGACAAAAATGCAAGTATCGCATATGATATTCTTGTCGATTACTCGATAAGTACCTTAGCATTGGGGAAGACTCAACCCTAAAGCCTGTGAGGAAGTTTTCACAGGATGTGATCAAAGTATCCATAGCTGAATATCTAAAATCACCCAAGATCAAGGAAACACCAAGGCTTTTGTCCATGGGCGTAGCAAGAGGGTGGCCATGGATTTTTTGGACATTGACTCCATGCACCAGGGATGGAAAAACTACTCGATGATATGACATGAGTAATACACTAGGCATGTCCATGATCCAACTATCATACTTGACGCGGTTTCCTCTAAGGACTTATGTATTTCACATTGCTAATTTGGGATATCTAGTTCTCACAATGACAAGAATGCCATGCAAAGACTCCTATTTTAGGTTGACCCATAAATGGTGATGATCTACCATGCAACTTCAAGGCTAATAGACATGACTATGATACGAGCTACTATCTAGCTGATGGCATCTATCCTACGTGGTCAACATTTACAAAGAAAACACCAATCTATCAATCTAAGAAGATAACCCGCTTTGCCAAAGCTCATGAATCATGCCAAAAAGAGATTGAACGAGCTTTTGGATTTTTGCAAGCTTGAGATTTTTATAGGTCCTATCTTCTTGTGGGATAAGAAGAGCTTAGGGAGCATTTTGACGGCATGTTGAAACTACACAAAATGATCATTGAGGGTGAGTGGGACCAAGAGGTGGACCGTAAGTATGACTATGTTAACACAAATGTTAGTCCACACGGGAATGCGGATTGGCTCCAACCATTTCTTATTGTGTACCGGAGGATTAAATACCACAGTTCACATGAACAGCCTCGGAGAGATCTTGTTGATCATCACTGGCAGTCATAGGGAATATAATTTTGTGGTACTTTCTCATGTTTATTCATGTTTTATTTGGATCATTTTATACATTTGGACCTCATGTCATGTTTGCATTTTAATAATCAAAAATTGAAATTATGGATTTGAATTGTTCTATAATTGTGAAATGTTTAAATGCAAAAAAGTTTGAATTGTATTGATGGGTAGTTAGAGTTCAAATTGAGATCATATACAAACATATTAAGATAAATATGAGAGGGAGAATTATAAACATTGAGGGGGTCTGAAAACCTATAGAGCTCATATCCACTAAAACCAAATTATCCTCTAAAACCAAATTATAGGATCCTATCGAGGGACTTGTTATAGTCGCTCTTAGTGGATGCTGATAAGGTACCACAACCGAAGACACACAAGGGAAAAGTACAAAAGTGGGCTAAAAGTATGATGTGGAGTAAATAAAACTTAGTAGAGTAGTTTTTGTTTCTAGCAGTTGGTATGTGTCCATAGGCATTTTCTGAATGTCTATGATATCGTTGCTTCTTTAATATATTTCTTGTGAATCTTTAGCAGCATTGTCGCATGATACTTGTGTGTCGCAACCTATCTAGATTTTGATCAATTCTAAACTAGGACAACATAAAAAAGAAACAACCCAATATTGCAGCAAATGGCCATTTCTTCGATATTTATATTCGAGATACTCTCAAACTAGTTAGAAGGTAATTTTTATGATAATGTTTAGTTGATGTAACTCTTCCACGATGACATGATATGGCGAGGCCTATGCGATTATCTATCTGAAGATAGGTCGATGGAAGGCGGCGACAGATTCAAAATGGAGTGTGCGCACGGTGCAAGTTGTTGGTCTCGTAAACCATATTTGTGCTCCTGCTGCCATATGAAGATTTGATGATGCCATCTCATCTAGCTAGTGGGGCATCGTCATGAGGTCGGGGTAAAAACCCTGATGACATGACCACCCCATTGCCGAACGTGTAGATGTTGTGATAGTTGTCACCAGGAAGGTATCTAGCTTCGGGTTGGTCGCTTTTGCTAGAATTTGTTGAATAATATGATAAAAATTCTATCTGCATCATTTTAAAAAAGCCTCTCTTTTGAGCATTTATGAGAAATACCGTTGTTCTGCTCTTTTGGTACTTGTGTGTGAACCTGTTTAATTTGGAGTAATGCTTCTACTAGTTATTAAGTTGAAGTCGACGTTTCTCAATAGATTGAGTGTGAAGATAATTTTAATCGATAGAGACATATAAGGACCCATAAATAATCTAGGATAGCATGAGAAATAGACTAGCTAATTGAGGTATATCTTCATTTCTTCCATATTTCATTCATGACGACATGACATAGCGAGGTCTATGCACTGATTTCTCTGAAGACGAGTGGACGGAACATGGTGGCGGCTTACGGAGCATGTGTACATCGTGTGGGCTTGCAGATCTACTAGGCCAGATTTGTGTTCCTAGCGCGCGATAGGGCGACTTGGTGATGCCATCATTCTATCTGGTGGGGCATTGTTGTGAGGTCAGGGCACACGACCCTGATGACATGATCACCCCCATCGTCGAACTTGTAGGCGTCACGACAGCTGTCCCCAGGAATGTGGCTTCAAGTTAATCGATGTATGGTTTTGCTAGACATTGTTGAATAATATAATAAAAGGTCTATTTGCATTATTTTCGGAAAACATAACCCTCTCTTTCGAGCCTTTATGAGAAATATCGTTGGTGTGCTCTTTTTTTATACTTGTGCATCAACATGTCTAAGTAGGAGTTATGCTTGCACTATTTATTAAGTTGAAATTGACTTGTCTTAATAGCCTGAGTGTTAAGATATTCTTAATCAATAGAGACATATGACGGCCCAAAATTAATCTAGGATAGCCTGAGAAATAAATAGCACAACATGATGGCATCATATCATCATTTCTACCTTATGTATATTTGATTTTATTTTATAACTAATCCTCTCTAAATTAGCTATCAGATAGTGATTCTGATGATAATGATCAACTTTATGTAACTCTTCCACGAAGACATGGTATGGCAAGGTCTATGCGCTGACCTCTCTAGATATGTGTCGATAGAAGATGTTGGCGGCTTATGGAGAATGCACACCGTGCGTGCTTGCGGATCTGCTAGGCTAAATTTGTGCCCAACGAGCCACATGGCGACTTGCTGATGCCATCTGATCTAGGTGGTGGGGCATCATTGTGAGGTTAGGGAACATGACCACCCCCATCGTCGATCTTGTAGGTGTTGCAACAACATCGATGTATGCTTTTGCCAGACTTTACCGAATAATATAATAAAAAGTCTATGTGCATAATTTTTGAAAAATATAACCCTCTCTTCCGAGCCTTTATGAGAAATACCATTCCTACGCTCTTTCCATACTTGTGCGTCAACCTGTCTAGGTAGGAGTGATGCTTGTACTGTTTATTAAGCTGAAGTTGACTTGTCTTAATAGACCGAGTATCTAGATAATTTTAATCAATAGGGACATATAAGGGTTCAAAAATAATCTAGGATAGTCCGAGAAATAAACAGCACAACATGATGGCATCATATCATCATTTCTACATTTTGTATATTTGATCTTTATTTCATAATTAATCCTCTCCAAATTAGTTATCAGGTAGTAATTTTGGTCATAATGATCAGCTTGATGTAACTCCTCCACGACGACATGGTATGGTCGACAGGCCCTACAACGTATGGTCGACAGGAGTAGCCAGGTGCCGAGGTGCCTCCAGAGTAAAGAGTACACTGTCCTCATTGTCCAAGTCCAAGGTGTGTCAGACCAGGTGCATGCACCATCCATCGCGATCGATGATCGATCGTATCGTCTCATACCCGGCCGGCTGCCCGTGTACAGTCTCCAGTATCTCATGCATGCATCGGATATGCCGAAACATCAGATATGCCGAAACATCATCGGTCGATCGAGCGTCGGGTGCCGAAACTGTCTCCAGTATCTCATGCATGCATGCATGTATCTTCGTTTGGGTACGCCACATACTTGTCCAGTTTTTCGATCACGAGCCAGCGTAGAACCTGCATGCATGTGGTCTCTCCCCGGTCGGTAATTAAGCCCCTGATGCGAGTGTCCATGTCGTGGCATGGCCATGGACTGGCCGGCGGCCGCCATTGGCCGTCACCCTCTGCCCTTTCATTTCTTGTTACCGCTCCGCACAGTTTGTATGGTCGAGCTTCAACACGTCCGTTCAACAACTCTCTCATGACCTAGCTACAGTGAATATCTTCTTACTGTAGAAATTAAAGGCTAATTAACTAACCTGGATTAGATAGATGATATTTTATTTGTGAATGATGGAGCAATTGACCAGCTTAAAAATATTACAGAGGACACTCGATATTCAAATGGGCTCCTACGAACATATATACTCAAGGGTGAAACCAATGATGTTCCATACTACTTCTAAAAATTCACAGTTAATAGAATAAAACTATCATAATTGCGGCCGCTAGTACGAGTTAGTACCAGTTTTGGTAAATTTTACAAAAAGAACTACCAAATTTTTGAAGCACGGCGTTGCAAATCAGCACACTAATTTTTATCTAATCGCATTTTAACAGGCTTCCTCACAGGTGGGGCCATCGAATAGAGTTGACTTTACAACAAAAATAGCCAAAAATGGAATATGAGCTGAGGTGGATAGGGCCCCACATGTCAGCCCCTTACTCTTTGCCCCATCCCCTACACGAACAAATACCCGTCGCCGATGGGAGTGGGGCCGTGCGGCGAGGACGCATGTCGGGCTTGGGGCCACGACGGAGCTCCTTGGCATGCGCGGGCGGCGATGGCCGAGCTTGGGGCCGTGATGGAGGGGGAGGGGCCGCGAAGAAGCAGCGCGCACGCCTCCAGGTCATGGGGTGTGCCAGCCGCGGATGGAGCAAGGGCCGCACGACGACGGCGATGGTCGGGCTTGGGGCCGCAACGGAGCTCGTGGACATGCGCGGGTGGTGCTGGCTAAGCTTGGGGCCGTGGCGAAGGCAGGGCCGCGGCGGAGAAGCGCGCGAACCTCCAGGTCATGGGGCAAGCTAGTGGCGGCGGTTGGAGTAGGGCCGCACAACGACAATGCTGGCCAGGCTTGGGGCCACGGCGGAGCTCCTGGGCGTGGGCAGACGGCTCTGGCCGAGCTATAAGAGGAAAGATGGGGGCTAACAGGTGGTCCCTCCGTCCACCTTAGCTCTGCAGATGTAGATGGAAAAAGTCAAAACGTCTAGCCAGCTCTGCAGATGGGTCCCACGTGTCAGAAAGCATGTTAAAATGTTGTTATATAAAAATTGGTACAATTTGCAAACGATGTGTCTTAAAACTGGTATCGACTCGCAAAAATTACCAAAACTGATACTCACTCATAGAATCATAGTGACACCTGCAATTATGGTATTTTTATCAATTAACTCAAAATTTTACATACTTACATGTCCACGTCTTAATAAGTGTAGATTCAAATTTTCACGGACAAAAATAATATGGCATGCTTCTAACTTTTCACGGACAAAAAAATGTCACAGACAAAAAAAATACTTTGTTGCACACTTGAATATTTTTGTTCTCTTCTAATTTTTCAGAATAGAAAGGTGTGATTTTCCACCTAGCATTTTCTGCACCTGTCCTTTTCCCTACTTGCCTAACCATCAACTTGCTCCTGATGGCTTCTAACATTGTTCTGATTGGTTTTTCTCTAACATCATGAATCATCCTATTGAACACCTCACTAAGATTGCTCACAAGAAAGTCAGGTTTACAATTGTAATACATAAACATGTCCAACCCAACATGCCACTAGAATATTATTGAGCCACTCCAAAGCTTCTAGACACTCTGCTTTCATGCATTCCATGACAACATCAAAACCATATTTGGTGTAGGAATAACTAGCTGAATCCAGTAATTTCTTAAGCTCTTCCCCTGTGAATCCAATAAAATGGAAATTTGCATAAATATGCCTAGGAAGTATGAGGATAGTTTGTAAACAATGAGTTTATTACATTAAGAAATCATGTTAAGATAAATTATTTAAATTCCGGAAGCTATTATAATTCATCGAAAAAATCAAGAAATACTCTACACATTTTAGGAAGCTACTAAATTTTATGAGTGGTATGCTTTAGGGCATGTACAATGCTAGAGAAGGCATGCCTTCTCTTAGCTCTCCACATCATTTAGAAAAAACACAATATATAACTTGTACAATGCATTATCTCTTATTGCTATCTCTAGCAATTAATAAGAATTAATTATTTTTAGTAAAAAATTGGTTGACTAAGGGAAGGCATATGATACAATGGAGAAAAATAGCTTCACTTATTGCTAAGAGATCATCCCTTAGCTAAGGAAAGACAACCCTCTCTCTCTCTTGTTTCTCTCTCCTTCAACTAAGCAAAAATCCAACATGACGAGCATAAGGGAAGGCTGACGTCACAGCATTGTATGTGCCCTTAGTCCAAAACTTTCTGTCTGGAGATAGTGTTGCCATCAAAGTAAATGAGGATGTGGGACAAAGAAGGGCTTAAGACAAGGCGATCCATCATCACTAATGCTATTTAATATAGTTGTTGATATGCTAGCTGTCATGATTGAGCGTGCAAAATCTGATGGCCAAATTAAAGGTGTGGTTCTTCATCTGGTTGATGGTGGGTTATCTATTCTTCAATATGTAGATGATACATTTTTTATGGAATCGTGAAATTGAGAAAGCGAAAAATCTAAAATTGATACTTTCAGCTTTTGAGCAACTATTGAGTCTAAAAATAATTCCTATAAGAGTGAATTGTTTTGTTTTGGTGAGGCTCAACAAGAGGCGACTGCATATGCTAAACTATTTGGCAGCAGTCAAGGTCCGTTTCCCATTAGGTATTTGGGCATAACAATACATTATAGGAGGCTAACGAATGCCGAGTGGAAACTAGTTGAAGAAAAACTTCAATTAGGACTATGTTTCTGGAAAGGGAAGTTGTTGTCCCTGGGAGGAAGACCGGTCCTCATTAATTCAGTACTTACTAATATGTTATTGTGTATGATTTTCTTCTTTCAACTACCAAAAGGTGTCTTAAAAAGATTGAATTATTTTCGATCAAGATTCTGTTGGCATGGGGACAATGAGAAAAAGAAGTATATACTGGCAAAGTGGTATGTGGTTTATTGACCCAAAGATCAGGGAGGGCTCAGAATTCAGGATCTTGAGATCAAGAATCGGGCTCTCCTTGGAAAATGGCTCTTCAAGTTGCTATAAAATGGGATTTGGCAAAACCTTCTAAAACAACAATATGTCGGCTCAAAAGCGTTATCCCATTTTTTATGAAAATCGGATGATTCGTATTTTTGGCTGGTCTAATGGTAATGTAGAAATACTTCTTCTGCTTTAGATCGTTTTTGATAAAGGACGGATCTGAGGTAGATTTTTATCCACTGTGGGCGTGAAATATTTGGATGCTTGATCGTGAACGGGATCGTTGGAGGGCACCGATGTGAAGTTATTTCCCCAAACCGCCGGCAGCCTCCCATGCCAAAGCAACTGTCGGCGTGTTTGACGACTACCGGTTGGAAGCCCTGGTTTAGATGCGCTAAGATTCTATAATAAAAATTAGAAGACGATTATCTGATCTTTCTAGCTCACCGCCGGTCACGTACGGGTGGCGGGAACATTGTCCACAACTCGTAGTCGCTCACAGCCTCACAACCTTCTTATGTAGATTCCCTCGCAACATTTGTTTCTACCGCACACACCACATAACCCACGAGTCCCATCGCGTCTCATCGGATAGAGATACGCGGGAGAGCAACAAAAAAAAAAGTGACGCTTCAAGCTAGAAGCAGCGAACGCCTTTTGCCCTCGGCGCTCTACACACCGTCATTCCGTCAGTTCACTCCATAGAGGCCATGACCGTGAGTGAGAGACACCGGCCACTACGTGTGTGTCGGCACCATTTTTCTACATTATCTTTTCCCTCTCTCTTTTTCGTTTAATCAACAAACTCTTTAGGCCTTGTTTGGCAGTCCGGTTTTTGACGGGATTCACGTGTATTTTACCAGCCCAATACGTTACACGAAAATACACTCTACGGCCCATTTGGCTGCCCGGTTTGCGCTGGTGTAAGCCCGAGTATAACCCTAGATACCCGTCGGGTTGACGAGTATTCGAGACGCGAGGTGGGGGTCGCGTTTTTACGCTCGCGGCGGCAGCAAAGTGAGCTCCCACGGCGGAGCAGCCTACCTCCGCTCGATCCCGGCTCTGTATCTTCTTCGCCGCCGTCGTATCCTCTTCGTCTTCACCTCCGACGCCATCTCCGCTTCTCCGGCAGCTCCGTTGGACGTAGTGCCGTCTCCGCTTCCCCGTCGCCCCGGCCGCCGTCTCCGCTTCGCCGTCGCCCCGGCCGCCGTCTCCGCTTCCCCGGCAGTTCTGGTTGACATAGGTACATGGTGTTCTGACCCCCTTAGTTGGACTAAGATTCTTGATTGTTTCTGTGGTGTTGGTTGCGCCATGGATGCAGATCGTTTGATTAGGTCCTGTTCTTGATCCATGGATGCACAGATTGTTTGATTAGGTCCTGTTCTTGAGTAGTTATAATTGTTGGCTGCGATGTGACATCTAATTTCTGATTTGGTCAATTAGTTCTGATTTGGTTAATTCCTGATATGCAGAAGAACCTGGGTCAATATTCGTGCATTGATGTGATGTTTCCTTCTGTTGTAGTCCTAAATTCTGTCTGCCTCACTGAATCATTGAGCTAATCGGTAGGTGTGGGTGCGTCATGAACCTAGAGTAGAGTTCCGAGAAACTAGCCATGTTCTGATTCTTGCATAATTCGTTGCTAGTTTACCAGGATCAGCCTGCTGTTTTTGCCTTGGGTAAGCAGTACACATCTTCCAAACATAATCAAACATAACTCCAGAACACTCTCCAACTGAATCGGTGGTTGGGAGTGCGGACGAGGGACTCGCTGTTGTACTACTCCCTCTCCCTTAGCCCTATGTTGCATGTTTTTACATGATTTTAGAGAAGGGGAGTTCAGTTTTGCAAGTCTGCACTCTGATAGGTTAATTTCTATTTCTAGGTTTGGTTATATCTCTTACTATTTCTTCTAATTGTTGGACATTGCATCTCTGCTATAAATACTTATACGCTTCTATTGTTGTGTACATAGCATACATTGTTTCTAAATGTCTATTTGTTGATCATATACTACATGTTTTGTTTCATTGGTAGAATGGATCCACAAAGCATACAACGTATTAAAAAGAGAAAAGCCTGGGATGAGGATGAGTTGATGTTCTTTGTTTTTCCAGCACTATATGTTCATCTTAGTACAGTGGAAAAAAATATACGACATCCCTCATTCCTATATGGCAAGCGGAGAGTCAGAGAAATCCTTGATGGGCATATTAAGAACTGTTTGGTAGCTTTCAGAATGGAACCTCACATCTTTATGTGGCTGGCAAACTACCTTAGAAATGAAGGATTGCTATCAGATTCTAGGCTCAAGGTCGAAGAGAAGCTAGCCTTCTTTCTTTATATGATCTCACATAATGCATCCTATGAAGATTTACAACTAGAATTTAAGCATAGTGGGTGGTCATTCAGCAAATACATCAAGCAATTCTTTGATATAATTCCCATTTTGACAAGACAATTTGTGAGGCCACGACACATTAATGAACCTCATCCAAAGATTGCTATGGACAATCGCTTCTTTCCATATTTTCAGGTTACGATTTTTCCTTGACCCATCTTGGTTCCACTTCTTTTCTTTATCACTTATCCATCTAGGTTTCAATTCTTTTCTTTGACACTTATCCATACTTCAATGCAGAATTGTTTAGGAGCCATAGACGGTTCTCATGTGCCCATTACAATGTCTTCTAGTCGTCAAGCTCCATGGAGAAATAGAAAAGGAACCCTTAGTCAAAATGTCATGATAGCATGCGATTTTGACTTGAACATAACAGCTATTTCATGTGGCTGGGAAGGTTCTGCAACGGACGCTAGAGTACTCAGTTCTGCGATGCTTAAAGGTTTCAAAGTACCAGAAGGCAAATTTTATTTAGTTGATGGTGGCTATGCGAACACTCAAAGTTTTCTTGCACCTTACTGACGCACACGGTACCACTTGAAAGAGTTTGGCCATGGTCACCGCCGACCGCAGAACTATAAGGAGCTGTTTAATCATCGCCATGCTATCATAAGAAACCATGTAGAAAGAGATTGGGGAATTTTGATGAAGCGATTCCCTATTCTTCGTGTCGGAACCTTTCATCCAATAAGGAATCAAATAAAGATACCAGCTGCTGCTGCAATCTTTCATAATATAATCAGGATGCATGGTGGGGATGAAGGATGGCTTGATGAAGGATGGCTTGATCATATCATAGATCCTGCTAACTATGTGAACCTGCCCAGTGATGATGACAACCATGAAGTCAACAATGAACAAGAGAATCACATCCAAGGGAACAATTTGAGAGACCAAATAGCTTGGCAGATGTGGAACGATTACCAACTCGAGTAGCTAATGTCATAGGTGTAGTATTTATCATGTAATAATGATTTTATGTGGGCTGTTCCATCGTGTAATAATGATTCTGTTTGGGATATTTCAACTTGTATTAATAATTTTTGTTTGGGATCTTTCATCATGTAGCAATCATTGTGTTTGAGTATTATTGTTCTGAAGATGATCCATGAGTTGTGATGATTAGTCATAGTAGTTATGAAAAGCTATTTTATCCTGATGATTCTGCTTGTTTGTTGCACTTAAATTAGCTAGCACATGATACCTATTGTTCAGTTTAGACCTGCTGTTACAAATCTGTCTTCTAGAATGAATGATGTTTTTGGATGCTTTTGCTGATCTCTCCAACCTCTAGTGTGTCTTGGATAGTAGATGCAATTTAAATCCATACTACTTCAAGTGAATGTTTACTAATATAGATCACACGTGCACTTGATATGGTTACTATTACCCCTCCGAGAGAAATCTGGAAGTCATATGGTTTCACTTCTGAACAGTTGTTGTAGTCCTTTTCTTACCATTTTCCTTCTTGTTTTGCTTTTGCTGATCTCTCCAACCTCGAGTATGTCTTGGATAATAGATGCATTTTAAATTCATACTGCTTCAAGTGAATGGTTATTGATATAGATCACACGTGCACTTGCTATGGTTACTATTACCCCTCCGAGAGAAATCTGAAAGTACATATGGTTTCACTTATGAACAGTTGTTGTAGTCCTTTTTTTACCATTTTCCTTCTTGTTTTGCTTAATTTTCACTGACTAAAATGTCCATCTTCCCTCATCAGGTGCCCAGCTTGTAGAAGCTACAAGTTATGGAGGTTATGATTTAGTAACAAGCTTTCAAGTGCTCTAGTTCTGTTGTGATGAAACAAGCTTCCAAATAGATGATGGAAACCATTTTTGTATTAAATAGATGATATATTTCTTGTAGTGATGCGTGAGATGTTCTTGTTTCTTATCAAAATTATCAATGTGTGAGATGTTCCTGTAGAGTGCTCAGGTGCTATGAAAAATTAGATTTTTACTGATGATATATCTTGAATTAAGTATTGCTCAAACTGTGTGCTAACGTGCTGTGAAAAAAGTTCAGTTTTTTTTGTTGATGACACCTGTGTGCTAACCCTGTGTTCCAAACGAGGTGATTTAGTGGTAGGGAATCTGTGGGGAAGGGGATTGGATGGAATACGTGGATCGGGTGAGGGGATTGTCTTCACCAAATACTCTAGGGGTAATACACGGATAAATATCACAAAACACTGCTACCAAACAAGGCCTTAGTCTATTTCCAAGTGCCCATCGTCGAATATATCTTTTCCAGATCCGTTGGTCATCTAGGAAAATTTTCTGCAGCTGTGTATGGCACTCTGAAGTGTCGTTGTCTGTGTGAGGCAAGGAGCTGAGCTCCTCCTGTTGACTGAAGTGGTTGAGCATGGGTGATTCCATGGAGTAGAGATTCACGCATTATTATTACTTTGCTCTGAAGGAAGCAATGGTCGATCTCGGCTTGATTTTTTCTTATCCTAAAAAAGGATCTGGGTCATAATTTCTACACTGCAGTTGCGAGTCATCTTCATTTCTCATTGGTCCGCCGGTGTTAGCATTGTTTTTTTTTCTTTTAGACTAGACTGTGATGTTTCCCTAGCAGTGGACTCGATGTTGTATCGTGTGATTGTTATATTAATATATAGTGGGAGGAAAGACCGTTTTCGAGGAGTAGCTATGCATAATAACGTGTTGTGTTGATTTGGTATAGCCAACAGAAAGCTAGCGCGTGTGCACTTTATCCAGGGACGCAAAGAAAACTGAGTAATAACAAGTGTCAAGCTACGAATGCATAGAAGGCCTTTTGCCTTCTTGTTGTGACGACGGAACTGGAAGGCTCGTTGTTTCAAAGAGAAACACAAAGAAGACCTTCTACATTTAGGACGTCTATCGGAAAAACTTTCTGTAGACACGCTTTCGATCTCCACGGTCCGTTGAACTATTAGTACTACTATCACCCTCATGGCTACGACGAGCCTATCATTTTCTTGACCAATGCAAAATCCTCATGTGCAAATTAAATTCTGAATTTAAAAGCCATATGCATGCATACACCTGGTACCGTGATTAAGTCATCGATCACAACTTTTACATACCAATCTGAAGACCGACACCCAAAGGCAGAGGTAGACACTAGCTTTAATTTGTGCGTGGTTCCCGCCTCAACAGAATACTATATACTGCCCGATCGATCGAGCTAGGCGAGGAGGACTGACGAAGCTTGCAACTCATCACAAGAACCAAGCATTGAGCTTGGCATGCCGGTCGCCACCCGCCCGCACGCACGTACGTCCTCCCTCGGACAAAGGATCGATCATTGGAGACCGATCGACAGCGGCGCCGCCGTCGGTCGCCGCGAAGAGGAAGAGGACGAGGCCGCCGCCGCGGCCGCGGCCCGGGGCTTGCCGCACGCGGTGCGGCGAAGCATCTGGCACATGCCCTCGGCGACGCGCTCCGCGGGTCCCGGCCCGCGCCTGAGCATGCGGCAGAAGGCCATGTGGGCGCGCACCGCCTCCTCCACGCCGCCGACCGGCGCCGCTGCCGGCGTTCGCTTGCTGCGGCCGGCCTCGTACTTCACGGACTCGGAGCACAGCCCGCACAGCCACCGCCCGCCGAAGTATGCCCGCACGCTGCCGATGTACTCGCCGGTGCACTCCTCCTCCAGCCCGCAGCACTCGCAGCTCACCACCGCCGCCGACTCCACCGCCTCCATGGTTCGTTCTTGGTGTGGTTTAAGTTGGAAGAAGCCGCGCGTTCGGCTAGCTCAGTGGCTCTAAAGAATTCGATGAGGAAGTAGTAGTAGTCTGTGCTTTTCTTGGGCGTCGGTAGGTTCGTTTATATATATCGCTCTGGGCTAGCTCTCGCTGTTACGGCGACCGGCCGGGACCTGAGCCTAATGTTTCCTCGGACAAATCTGTTTTGTCACGTACGTATCTCACCCCGCTCTCACCGGCCGGTCAGGTGACCCCATCAGCTGCATGTTGCGGTGTTGCCATGTTCGCTACATACTCTGGGTGCTACCCGTTCCTCGCTTAATTAAATTTCGCCCTGATGAGAAGGGAACACAAAAAGAACATTTCGCACGTACAGCAGGCAGCAGGCAGGCAGCTACTGCTTGCCGGCTTCATCTAGCTAAAGAGACCCGATCGCGCATAGCCCTATCCATGAAATGATTCAGTGTACAATCATATTTCAGCGCGCTTTAGTCTTCGAATAGGCCGCTCCTTAATTGGCATTCCATGACTTTGTATGTACTTATAAGTAATTAGTCACGTTTGGGATTGACCTTGATTTCTTCCAAGTCAGTGACGGCGCGGAAGAATTCATCTCTTGCCCTAGATCACAGGAAACATCAGCACCGGCAAAACCTTAATTCCATCACACCACGCAAGTGGAACCAAATTAATGAAACATGTAGACAAACACGTTTTGCTTTTAGCTTTGTGTCAGCTAACCATTTTTGGGCTTTATCGACGATAAATTTTGTCAATGCAGTCTTCTTCGTCGTCTTTTTTCTCTCCCTCCAGCCAGGGGGAGCCAAGTAGTGAACCGGGCAATCGAGACTATCAACTCTAACAGATCCCTTATTAATAGATCGGTGAAATTTTGCTAAAAGGAACTCCAGTGGATATACTAAATAGCCTAAACGTCTAAAAATGACAACTTCACCAGAACGCTAGTCATGTCTCGGTTGAATTTTGGTGTTATTACTCTGATTCCCAAGGTCGTGGGGGCCATTGATATTCGCCAATTCCGTTCGATCACGGTCATAAATGTCATCCAACGGCTCTTTGCGAAAGTCTGTGCCATCCGGCTTGCCCCGGTTATGGAGAGACTCACGCACCCCCTCCAGTTCGCTTTCCTTAAGGGACGCCTCATTCATGATGACGTACTTTCACTCCATGAGATCATTCATGAGGTCAAGTCATGTCGCCAGAAAGGGGTATTCCTTAAGCTGGACTTTCAGAAAGCCTATGACCGTCTGGATTGGGCTTTCTTGAGGTTAGTATTGGAGAGGAAGGGCTTTGATGACCGCATGATTTGCTGGATCATGCAATTCGTGATGAGCGGGAGGACAACGATCAACATCAACGGCGAGATTGGCCCCTATTTTCCCCCCTCCTGCGGGGTTAGACAAAGGGACCCGATCTCCCCACTCCTGTTTAACACCGCAGTTGATGCCCTGGCAGAGATTTTGGATAGAGCCACATCTCAGGTGTAGTAGGACATCTTATTCCTCGAGGGGGCGTTTCCCCCCTCCAATATGCGGATGACACTATGATCATGGTGCAGGGATCAGATCTTGACATCATCAACCTTAAGTTCCTTCTTCTCTGCTTTGAATACATGTCAGGGTTAAAGATCAATTTTGACAAGAGTGAAGTGGTGGTGTTGGGATACTCGGATGAGGAGCGTCAGCGGATTGCTGACAATCTCAACTGCAGGTTAGCCGATTTCCCCATCTCATATCTGGGGATGCCCATTCGGGAGACGCGAGTTCTGATTAGGGACCTTTCCCCCTTGGTCACGAGGGTCCGCTCGAAGGCGGAACCCTGACGAGCGCGGCTCACGACTAAGGGCGGCAAGTCGGTTCTGATCAACTCCTGTCTCTCGAGCTTACCTATGTACCAGATGGGGTTGTACTTGCTTCCCGAGGGGACCCATGCCGACTTCGCCAAGGAGTTTTCTAGGTTCTTTTGGGCAGCTAGGGACGGCCACCAGAAGTACCATATGGTGAAATGGGCAGATGTTTGCGCCCCGAAATCCCTTGGGGGCATAGGGATCCTTGACTCTCACCGCTTCAATGTGGCCCTGATGCTGAAATGGGTATGGCGCATCCTTAGGGATGACGAGGGTCTGTGGCTGCAACTCATTAAGGCCAAATACCTTCGGGACCGACCGCTCTTGGCTTGCGATCGCCGGGAGGGCTCCCAATTCTGGAGAGCCATCCAGGAGATTAAGCATTTCATTGGGTTGGGCATTGACTTCGCCGTCGGGAATGGCGAGGGGATCCGCTTCTGGCTGGACCCGTGGTTATCTCATATCCTGCTGGGGGTCCAGTTCCCTGCCATCTTTGCTATCTCCGCTGCCCCGACAGCCCTCACTGTCGAGGCCTTTGGCGAGGGTCGCTGGAACCTCTTGTTTCGCCGTACCTTCAATACGGGTGAGACTGCGGAGTTCCTGCAGCTTATGGCTTCCCTTCCCCGTGACTCTATTGGAAACCCCCGACACGGCCTCTTGGCGTCTTCTTCCCTCGGGAGAGTTCTCGGTGGGCTCGGCTTACCAGGCCCTCTTCCAAGGCCCGGAGATGCGATGGACGGCCCCCCTCTGGAAAGCCCTCCTCCTCCTTAGTATTCGCATCTTCGTGTGGCAGTTGCTGCGCGACCGGTTGCCATCCGTCGTTGAGGTGGCCAAGCGCAATGGCCCCGGCAACGGTCGGTGTACCCTATGTGGGACTCCGGAGACTTGCGCTCATATTGTATTTTCGTGTTCGGCGGCCCAGTTATTATGGAGCTTTGTCCGGGAGGCTCTAGGCCCGGCCTGGCAGGCTCAGGAACTTGGGGAGTTCCTACAGTCCTAGGCCAATAGGGCCGGAAGAGGGCGCCGCCTCTTTTGGCTCATGTTTGCGGTCATATCCTGGACACTCTGGAATGTCCGGAACAAGATGGTGATTGAGAGGATTTACCCCACACGCGCTTCTGACTCTATTTTTGCTTTGCTTGCTTTCCTTCAGCAGTGGTCCCCCTGGTGCGCCAGCGTGACCGGGCAGACTTCGAAGACACTCTGTGGGCCTTGAGGACGTCGGTGCTTCCCTTCTCGGCCCCCCTCCTCTTCTGTCGCCCGTGCCGCCATGAGGACGATAGCGTTCTCTCTTGCTACCTGGCCTTTTTGTCTTTATTCTTGGGTGCTTGTGTGTTGTTGCCCCAGCGGTGTCGTGATACCTTTTTCTTTTTCCCTTGGTTGCGGCCATCTTGTGTGGTGGACCATTCGGACGGATGTTGCTTTATTTATAAAGCGGGGCAAAAGCCTGATTCGAGTAAAAGAGGGCAAAATAAGAGACCGTGGGACAAAGGAGCACACTAACATATCCCTTTAAAGCCCTCTTTATCCCTTCAATTTCCAGAGGATTTCTCTAAAAACTCCCACGTGGCCTGTAATTTAGAGGCTACAAGGGGGAAATACAGTGCCCTTTATCTTCCCAAAGTCGGGTGGCACGGAATTTTCACTGTGCGCCCGACCTACCGTCGGCACACACCTCACCATGCCACTTGTTTCTGGCTTTCTCCCACCACCGGACCACCACAAAATCACTCTCTCACCGCTGCAACCCCATTCCTACCCTTGTCACCCATCATTGTGGCCCCACATGAGCTTTCAGTGCCCCTCTAACCTCCACCATGGCCCTTCCCCGCATGATTCTCCATCAATATGTTATGCGAAGATCAAACACCAGCTACACGGGTTGTATATATCCTGTGCAACCGTTTTCAGTTGGCTACACCCAATATTCAAAGCCTCTCGCTTCTCCACTAAGTGTAGGTAGGATCACATACGGATCCAATGAGTTGCTAATGGGATAACCTGCATAAAAAGAACAAGGTTTTGCATTATCAATCACTGCGCACATTCCATATAACCCATTGTTTTTTCACAACATCCCTTAGCCAATTCCCAAAAATGACAACATGATATGGCGAGGTCTATGTGCTGATCTTTGAAGGTGGGTCAAAGGAAGAAGATGGCGGCTTTTGGAGTGTGTGTGCCGCGGGTCTGGTAGGCCATATTTGTTCTTCCAGCGCGCCATAGGACGACTTGGTGATGCCACCGGATCTAGCTGGTTGGGCGTTGTTGTGAGGTCAGGGCACACGAACCTGATGACACGACCACCCCATTGTCGTACTTGTAGGTGTAGCGATAGTTGCCGCTAGAAGGTGAACTAGGGTTGATCGATGTATGATTTTGCCAGACTTTGTTAAATAACAACTAAAAAGACATATGAGCAGCATTTCATAAGAAAAAAATAACCCTCTCTTTCAAGCCTTTATGAGAAATACCGTTGTGCAGCTCTTTCGATACCTGTGTGTCAATCTGTCTAGGTAGGATTCATGCTTGCACTATTTATTAAATTGAAGCCGACTTTTCTCAATATATTGACAAGGAGATAGTGAAGATCATTTTCCAGCCATTAGACGCAGAAGGGATTTTTCAAATTCCCCTACCAAGTCACAATCTATTGAGTGCTAATATAATTGTAATCGATAGAGACATATAAGGACCCATAAATAATCTAGGATAGCATGAGAAATAGAAAACCCAATATGGTAGCATATCACCATTTCTTCCATATTTATTTTTATATTATTTCATGATCCAATCCGAAATATTATAAGGTAATTCTGATGATAATATACACGCACCGATGTAACTCCTGCATGATGACATGGTATGGCGAGGTATATGCATTGATCTCTCTGGATATGGGTCGATGGAAGACGGCGAAGGCTTGCGGAGAGTGCACATGGTGTGTGCTACGGGTCTGCTAGACCAGATTTGTGCCTGGATCTAGCTGGTGGAGCGTTCTTGTGAGAACAGGGCACGCGACCGTGATGACATGACAACCCCCATCGGCGAACGTGTAGGTGTTGCAACAAGTTATCGCCAGGAAGGTGGCTTCGGGTTGATCGATGTATGCTTTTGCTAGACTTTGTTGAATAATAAAATAAAAATTCTATATATGTGCGTCATTTTCAAAAATCATAATCTTCTTTTTCGAACCTTTATGAGTAATACCGTTGGCACGTTCTTTTCTAGTATACCCGTGTGTTAACCTGTCTAGGTAGGAGTGATGCTTGCACTATTTATTAAGTTGAAGTTGACTTTTCTTAATAGACCGAGTGTTAAGATAATCTTAATTAATAGAGACATATAAGGACATAAAAATAATCTAGGATAGACACTGAGAAATAAACAGCACAACATGATGGCCTTATATAATCACCTCTATTAGCATCCTCTCCAAATTAGTTATCAGGTAGTAACTCTGGTGATAATGCTCAGCTTGATGTAACTCCTCCACGACGACATGGTATGGTCGATAGGCCCCACTGCATACTACAGGAGTAGCCAGGTGCCTCCTGGGTCCTGAGTACGAAGAGTGTCCACACTGTCCAGCATGTGTGACCAGGTGCATGCAACATGGCAGATAATTCCATTCCGTCCATCGCCATCGATGATCGATCGTATCGTCTCATACCAGGCCGGTTGCCCGTGTACTGTTGATGATCTCTGCTCTCATCAGATATGCCGAAACATGGGTCGATCGAGCGAGCGTCGGCAGGACGCGCGCTCGGTGCTGTCAGAAACTGTCTCCGGTATCTCATGCATGTATCATGTCTGGGTACGCCAAACATACGTGTCCGGTTTCTCGATCGCAGCATGCATGCGATCGACATGCGCGCCAGACATACTGGATGGATGCAGTGCAGTGTAGAACGAGATGTTCCTCTCTCCTTGGTCGGTAGGCGCCTGATGGATGTCATGGCATGGCCATGAACTGATGGACGGCGCTCCCATGCGTGTCTCCGGCCGCCACTGGCCGTCGTACGTCGCCCGCACGCCCTGTCATCTCTTATCGTCTCGCACAGTAACTTCTTTTGGTCGAGCTTCAATGTACGTCCGTTCAGCAACCCTCTCTCTTTCTCACGACATAGCTATAGTGAATATCTTCTTACTGTAGAAATTAAAGGCTAATTGACTGACGTGGATTAGAGAGATGATATTTTATTTATGAATGATGGAGCAATTAACCATCTTAGAAAACATCTCACTACAGAAAAGAAGCAAGACGCCGACGGCTTTTAGTCGGGGCCATCAGCGTAGGGCACGCGCATGGCAGCCCAGCAAAATCACCGTTGGTGTAGGACGGGCTGGGCCGACGGCAGCTGTCGGCGTAGGTTTGGCTGTCAGCATAGGTGTAGAAAAGCCGTTGGCAGACGGCAGTGCGACGGCGTCAAACCTATGCCCACGACTTACCCATTTACCCAGGTTTCACACCTATGACGATGGCTTTGCCGTCGGCATAGCTCTTTTTCCTTTTTGCCACATTAATCATAAAAAAATCATAACTAAATCATTCTAATTAAAAAAATATAAATAATAATATCAAAATTTGTAGAAAAACAAATCTTTCTATCTAAACTCAAATATTACATATTTGTGTTAAATAAAAATTAAGTAAAACATAAAAACATTACATATATACTTTTGTATAACATATTTTTCATTTTCCAAGTGCCAAAAAGTGGTGTTTTATGAAGTAACCACCAAATTAAAGTTTCAAAATGTTACCACCACATTCTTCAAAAATACTAGACCACCTTCCATGTACAATGTCTCAACCATGCTATTTTAAACCTTTTTGTCCACTCGTCGTGAAAAGAACAAATTCCTGTCGAATCGATAGGAAATGAATCAGATTTGAACTACAAGTGCATGATCTAATGCTCATCATTTCTTAAAAAAAATTATTTTTAGGTTCACAATATGCTATTTCATCAGAGATCCACTACAAGTTTAGCAAGTCTCAGCCCTAGCTAAGAATCTTAATGGCCGTCGTTTTGACTATAGTTTGAAACGAACATAAAAATTCAAATACGATTCAAAGAATATAAAACCTTCACGTGGTTTCATATTATGTGACATGATTGCAAGAGAAAATATCAAACTTGGAATATTGCAAATATCTCAAAAAAAAAAAAACTTCTCCGAAATAAGATATCATGTTCGAGGTTTCATGGTTTGCAGGCCAAACGACCAATGTTATGGCTAGAATCATGTCATAGTTTGTCGTAATATGCCCATATTATACATACATGTGAATTTTGGGATAGTGAACAATGTTATACGAGAAAGTTTTCGTTTTCATCGTACCACAAAATCATTTTCCATTTTCTAAGTGCAAAAAATTGGTTGTTTTATAAAGGAATCACCAAATGAAAGATTTTCATTTCAAAATGGTACCAACCCATTTTAAAAAATACTAGACCACCTTTCATGGTCAACATCCCAACCGGGATATCTTAAACTTTTCCATCCAACCCATGTGAAAAAACAAAGTCCTGTTGAATCGATAGTAAGTGGGTCAGATTTGAATTACAGGTACAAGATCTAATACTCATGATTTTTTGGAAAAATAATTTTTTGTTTCATAATATGCTATTTCATCACACATCCACTGCAAATTTAGCGAGGCTCGGCCCCGAGCTAAAAATCTTCATGTTCGCCGTTTTGACCATGGTTTGAAACAGGTATAAGAAATTCAAAAATGATCCAAAAATATAAAATCTTCGCGTGGTGTCATATTATATGGCATAGTTGAAAGAAAAAATATCAAATTTAGAATATTGCAAATATCTTTAAAAAAAACCTCTCATAAATAAGTTATCATGTTTGAGGTTTCATGGTTTTCAAACCAAATAACCAATATTATGGCTAGAATCACGGCATAGTTTGTGATAATATGCTCATATTATGTATACATATGCATCATGGGATGGCGAACAATGTTACATGTAGAAGTTTTCCTTTTTGTCGCACCAAAAAGCTATTTTCAGAGTGCAAAAAACCGAGTGTTTTATGATGCAACCACCAAATAAAAGTTTCAAAATAGTACCACCCAATTTTTCAAAAATACTAGACCACCTTCCATGGTCGACTTCCTAAGCGGGGTATCTTAGACCTTTCTGTCCATCGCTCGCGAAAAATACAAATTCTTGCCGAATTGGCAGGAAGTGGGTCCAATTTAAACTACAAGTACAAGAGCTAATGCTCATAATTTTTTAAAAAATCATTTTCAGGTTCACAATATGCTATTTCGTCACAGATCCACTGCAAGTTTAGCAAGTATCAGCCCCGCGATAAGAATCTTCATGCCCGCCGTTTTGACTGTAGTCTGAAATAGCCATAAATTAAAAAAAAACTATCCAAACAATGTAAAACCTTCACGTTTATGTCATATTATGTGATATAGTTGCAAGGAAAAATATCAACCTTGGCGTGGTTTCATGTGGATGTCATACTGGGATCCCTCTCATTTCTCTGATCAATTTAGACATATTATTTATTGAATTTCGATTTACACGGATTTAAAGATATGAATTATTCCATAAAAATAGAAAAACACAAAAAAAAGTAAATTATTTTATTGTTATTTGAATTCAAGATTATTATTATGTATTAATTGTTGTTTACTTAAATAAGTATTTAGAATTTTAAAAGATAAAGACCTCTGATTTCATGGTTCAAGGGTTAATAGGATTAATATGATAGTATTGCCAACAAGGTCTAATTTCTTTCTCAAAAGCTCAATTTGGAACGAACGAAGATGTTAAACGTGTTGAAAATGGATGACCGATTGGAAAATTTGAAAATAAATACAATTTTACGTGAGATTAAACATATTTAAAATTTAAAATATCATCTATGAGATTAACGAGTCAAACAATTTCAAAAAAATAAAATCATTTTTGAAAAAAAAAACTCGGTGGCGTATCGTCTGTTTCCTGTAGTGTCATAGAGGCCACGGATATTCAAGTTCTTAAAAATTCAAGGGTGAAACGAATGATCTTTAAAATTTACATACGTGCAAGTCACTGGCCGCCGTACGTCACCTGCACGCCCTGTCATCTCTTATCGTCTCGCGCAGTTTTTATGGTCGAGCTTCAATGTACGTCCGTTCAGCAACTCTCTCTCACGACCTAGCTATAGTGAATATCTTCTTACTGTAGAAATTAAATGCTTATATGTGAGACCCTACTAGTAATATCCTTGATGGACCCCTAAAACTAACCTAAGTCTCTCTGGCTGCTGCTACATACCGGTGGGATGTTTAGTCCCAGCTTGCTAATTTCTTCAAGCATTTTATAAACCGAATATCACCCGCTTATGTAAACATTTTCTTTTGTGCCCTCTCCCGAGGCTGGATAATTGGTAGAGTGCCCAAAAAATAATTTTATTCTTGTTGTACCATTATATCTTTTACATTTGATTTCAATTTAATTAAACTCGGTTGCAAGTTGCAACACGAACTTAATTAAATCATGTTGATTATTCCTTTCTTTTTGGCGTTTAACGTCAACCGACCATAGTCTCTCTTAAATTAAACTCGATTTTTGGCGTTTAACGTAAACCGACCATAGTCTCTCTTAAATTAAACTCGATTGCAACACGGACATAATTAAACCTTGTTGATTGTTCCTTTATTCTTGATGTAACGAAAACCTACCACGGTCTCTCTCGAATTAAACTTGACTGCAACATGAACTTAATTAAACCATGATCAACATTCACTTGATGATATAGAGAACAGTAATCAGCTCGCACGATAGGACACACGATGTGGAATGTTTAGTCTCGCCTCGTCACTTCACAGAACGTCCAAGCAACTTATAAAACCGAAAGTAATACATGTATTCACCAAGGTTAGATACATCATACTGGTACTTGGATCAAGATGGTTTATCTAGCATATGAAGTTTTTATTTAAACAAAAAAAATACACGCTAACACATATAAACCTACGCTGCGGGCCCTGGCAATGTTGCCACTTGGCAGTAATTAAAAACAGGAACTTTTCATCCACCCTACACTATAAAATCTAACCGTGCCGGATGTAATCGCTCCAAGAGAGAGGGAAGCGTGGTCTCTTCAATATACTCCCTTCATTTCAAAATATAAGATGTTTTAGCTTTGTATCTAGACTTGTTTTAGTATATAGGTTCATTTAACTTTAGGATGAATCTATACACTAAAAGAAGTCTAGATTCATTTTGTTCACAAACCTAAAACATCTTATATTTTGAAACGGAATATCTATTCAAATTACATTTTTTTATTACATAATTTCTCAATGGCATACAACCTTTTCCGACAAGGCGCTTTACATCAATTCAAAAAAACAAGGCACTTTACTACTCATATGATGGCATCCCGTGGATGTTCGGCCACATAGAGATGAAGCTATAGCAGACGAAAACTTTTCTATGCAGCTCCCAAAATCTAGTTGAGGTTTCTGGTCACGCAGATTACCACCAGACGCGCAAGTGTTTTAACATTTTTGAAAACCGGAGTGGCACCGTTTGTCAATTTTTATTGTTGTTCTTACATCACAAAAAACTGTTTGCCACTTATAAAATGGAAAATCATTTTTGTGACAAAATGTTGGAATATCCTTTTGAGACCTTTTTTTGTCATGCTAAGATGCACCTATGTGCAAAACTAGGGCACGTTATCATAAAATGTCCATGAATATAGCAATCCACCTGGTGATTTGGCTTGAAATCTAACATGAGTCATACTCCCGATGTTAGGGATTATAAGGCTTATGGACCATTTTGATAGTATTAAGAAAAGCAATAACTCACCCTCTTGATTACTACATGCACCAATAGTTATACATGCATGAGAGAAGAGAAAGAAAAGAAAGACCATGCATTGGATGAGAGATGGTAATAAATGAGAAAGGCCTTGTAATTCCTAACATTTTAAAAAAGCTCTTAGGCCTTATAATCCCTAACGGAGGGAGTACATGATAGTAAATTTTAGAATTTATTTTACTTACAGTTTTAAGGTTTTGTATTTTTCTGGCAACTAGGTCACATATTAGGATTCTTTGCGTTAGTTTTCCATTTCTTTTAGTGACTATTTTCTTTGATTTTTTCAAAATAGGGTCAAAAGTGGCGGCATGGGCATTCAAAGCAATTGGTTGAATCTTTCATCTTTGTTATTGGAATAACATTCTAATTGGGTATCTTAAAATTATTTTTTCCAATTTTTATGACCAAACCAGAGCATAGTTGTAGTTCAAATTTGAATTAATTTTAGAAAATTACTTGAAACTCATTTAAATAGGAAAACATAGTGAGAAATTGGGAAAAAACTCATCTCCTTTATTTTTCCATCCCATGTGTTCTCATATTTTCGAAAAGTGGAGTGACATTGTTTGTCAAATTATTTTTTGCACTTGCTTCACAAAAAACTAATTTTGCCATTTACAAAATGGAAAATCTTGTTTTTGTGATGGAAAGTTAGAATTGTTGCCATGCCAAGATGCACCTATTTGCAGAATTGGGGAACATTATCATGAATTTCTCACACAAAGATTATACCAAAGTACATGATACTGTCTCCAATAACTTCTCACAGAAAGTACATACAAAAGTACATGATACGGACTCCAACTTCTCAAGGAAGTACATGATACGATCTCCGATAACTTCTCACACAAAGTACATGTATGATATTGTCTCCAATAATTTCTTACACAAAGTATATACCAAAGTGGCATCAATGAATCTATAAATCACTAAAAACATTTACCCTAAGACCATCTCCATCAGCCAAACACACCCATGCCACCCTCATACATTTCGTCGTCTTCCACAACCCGTCTCCAGTCCGTTGTCTCGCCCATATGGAATCCGACTTCACGAACTCCATTGTAACGCACTAGAGACTAGACCAACAGATATAACAATTAAGCCATGGATCAAAACCAATGAAAACTTACTCAAATTTTCTAATCAAACCACATCCAATTCATGCCATTCTCTTGTTGCGTGAAGCAGATCACATAGTAGAGAGCAGAGAAAGAAAAGAAGCAACTTCGGCAAAGGTTGGCGGAACAGTGACACGCGGGAGGGAACTACCTCCATCGCCCACGGCGATAGCCGACCAGATGTACCGACAAGGGCAAACCAGGCCCTCTCTGGCCCGGCCGAGCCTAAAAGGACTCGTGAAGCCCCGCCGTCACACTGCAGCAAGGGTGTCACCGACGCCGCTAACCCTAGCGTTAGTGCCTACTCCTAGATCCACCTGTGGATCTGCTGCCACCGCAGATCCCCACCGCCAAGCAGCCGCGTCATCGCCACTGTGGTCACCCAGGCCAACCAGGCCGCCGCCGGTCAGAGGAGAGCCACGATCTCGCACCTGCGGGGTAGAACCAATCACCAAACCGAGACCGATGGCAGGGATGAGGGTGTACACGCGAGCCGGCACCAGGGTGGCGAGCAAGGCAATCACGGCATCTCCGGACTACTTGCCAGGCGAGATCCTAGACAGCCACCAGATCTAGGCCCTTCTGGCCCGGATCTGGCCCCCCGACACATGGAACGGGGAGATGCGCAAAAGAAGGCAGCCAAGGCCCTGCAAGGCCCAGATCAGGCCCTCACTGGCCCAGATCTGGCATGCAAGACCAGATCGGGCCCTAATGGGCCCAGATCTGGCGCTCTTCTCGACCACCCCACCGTGCACCGCCGCCTGACGCCGCCTCACCGCAACCACCCTCCCTCACCGCCATCAGGCCGCCGTCGTGACCAGCCACCGCCGCCAGGCCGAGCTCAACAGCCCGAGCCACCACTACCGCGGCGCCACCTCCACCAGCGAAGCAGAGCCGGCCGCCCGCGGAACCTGCCGCTCCCGGCCCTCACCGCCAACGAGAACGTGCGCGCACCACCACCACGCAGCGCGCGCCGCTGCCGCGTTGCCTGGCGAGCCCGGCCGCATTGCGACCAGCGCCACGCAGCGCCTCGGGCAGCGCCAGCCGCGCCAGATTGTCGGCGAGGAAGAGCTGCCGCCGCCGGCGCCGGGCCGCCAGCACGCCTGGCGGCGGCGAGGAAGAGGAAGGTGGGGAGCGGCGGCGGCGGCTAGGTTCCCCGCCGTCGCGGCGACGAGGGGAACGGTTGGGTGTCACTAACCTGGCACTCAGGATCCCCCTTGCCCCCTTGGCATGTGCTAGTGGGTGGCGAGCTCGGTGGAGCAATTCGAAGTGTCCGTGAGTGTGGTTTTTTTAGGGGTCAGGAGAAATCCTTGTCGTCTTGACACCGACGTGGCGTCGCCTGCGGGTGTCGCTCCCCTTCCTGAAGAACGTCGGGTGTATCTCTTCCCCACCTCCTGTAACGTATCGGGGGAAACCCTAGGACCAGTCCGGGCAGCAGCGTCGTGGTCGTCGCTTTCCTTCTTGGAGGTGTTGCTTGGTACGTGACGCTTCGGAGCGCTTGGTGCGGGGTGGAAATTCTCCGGAGGGAGCAGCGGTTGCGGGACATCATCGTTTTCGTCGAGCCACTGTCGTCGGCGTTGTTTTCTCTTCTTTGTTCTTCTTTATTTCTTTTTCGTTTTCTTTGTTATTTTCCTTTTTAGGCGTTGTGCTGTCTGGCCCAGCAGCGGTCTCAAACGGTTGCTATATTTATATAGCTGGGCTTAGGCCTGTTCGAGGAGGAGAGCAGAGAAAGTATTGAAAAGGAGCAGTACAACTTTAGACAACAACTAAGATATTCTACCCAATTTCTGGTTTGATATGATGACACAATGATATCTTTTGCGAGGAGACGGCCAAACCGATTGCTCTTTCTGAGATCAGGTAAAAGCTTCTTGTTTTCTTTGAAAGTATTTTTCCAAGAAAAAAGATGAATTCATATCGAGCATAACGAGAAGCTCTGGCTTTCACTTGTAGCTGCCTGTTTTGTTTAAGGCTCCACGTGTCAAGTCCAAAATCCATTCTCTTCATATTCTCTTCATAGCACGTATAAGCATTTAACACAAGAAACTCAGCCGAGCAAGAACATAGTTAAGCACAGATGTACTAATTTATCACAAGAACCAAACATTAACTCAGGCCGGTCGCCGCCGCTGACAACGGTTCGATCAGAGGCCGATCGAGAGCGACGACGACGCGCGGTGGTGCCCTGTCATAGGCGCCGCCGCCGCTGCAACGACGAAGAGGACGAGGCCGCTGCCCGGGGCTTCCCTAACGCGGTGCGCCTGAGCATCTGGCACATGCCCTCGGCGACGCGCTCCGCGGGTCCCGGCCCGCGCCTGAGCATGCGGCAGAAAGCCATGTGGGCGCGCACGGCCTCCTCCACGCCCGCCCGCTTGCGGCCGGCCTCGTACTTGACGGACTCGGAGCACAGCCCGCAGAGCCACCGCCCGCCGAAGTAGTCCCTGACGCCGACGATGTACTCGCCGGTGCACTCCTCCTCCAGCCCGCAGCACTCGCAGCTCACCACCGCCGCCGCCTCCACCGCCTCCATGCCTAGCTAAGAGCTAATAACCGCGACGAGTCTGGACTGGTTTCTTTGGAGGATTGATCTGAGCCACACGCAGCTAGCTCACAATGTTCGACCAATCTCGCCCTGTGAGTATGTGCCTTTGTGTCGTGCTTTGTGTGTGCATCGCTCGGTTCATTTATATAGCGATCTGGAGGCCCAGGGCACCTTAGCCCTCGCTGTCATGGTCGGCTGAGCAAATTCTTTCCATGAAAGAAATTGTCCTGACCCAGGTGGCCACTAGGTGCATGATGTGTTGGTGTTGCCTCTTGCAAGTTAGGCCGTTAATTTCTTCAGGTGCGTCCACTTGTTACTCGCCTCAATTAATTTGCCCTACTGGGGAGGGAACAGCAGAACATTTCGTCCAGCTAGCTGTTTCGTGTAATTTGCCTTGATGGGATCAAGAATTGGCCGAGCCTCAGAGCATATAGATCACTGTGAGAATTAATGATCAAATTTAAGCGCATTTTAGTCTTCGATCGACCATCTCTAATTGCTATTTCATGACTTTATACATATTAGTACTCCCTCCGGCCCATACTAATTGACTTGGATTTGTCAAATTTTGGATGAACCTATATACTAAATAGGTCTAAATTCATTCAAATTTTGACAAATCTACGTCAATTAATATGGGTCGGAGGAAGTAGTATTGATCATGTTTGGATTGACCTTGATTACTTCCAAGTCAGAGGCTGCGCGGAAGAATTGATCTCTGCCCTAGATCATAGGATAGATCGGCACCAGCTAGCTACTTCCATGTACCCTTCCTCCCTTATGTTAATGTGAAACTTTTTTTTCGAAATGGGGAAGTGCCCTGGCCTCTGCGATCTTGATTTATTTTATTTATTCAACAAAGACACGCAAATTTTTTTACTCCAACAAACATATAAACCGAAGCCGCCAATAAGGTGACAGCGCAAAATGATATAGGGGACAAAAGGGGCCTAATTTTCCCGCCACAACCATCACCGGCTTAGTCAATTCTACAGAGAGGGCACCATATGAATGCGCAGGTGCATGGAACCTAGTTAGCGAAACTTAGCTACACATGAAGTTTCGGTATTACTCAATCCACTGAACTTGTTGGGGCTTCCTCGCTTGATTTTCTATCACCCCATCTCCATCATATTTTAGCGATCCGGTGTCTACAGAGGCGAGGCGGACTGGAGGCAAAGGGTTTATTCATGGGGATTAGGCATAGGAGTGAAAATTATTCACTTGTTTTAGACGGTAAAATGGAAATGTATGTTGGCTTACAAGTGTAAACTGAAACTTGTGTGCTCTAGAAATGGGACTTGTAAACTAAAACCAAATTTTAGAACTCTTTTCTCACGCATATAAACGGCCTCTTAGACACATTGTCCACACACACACACATGTGGCTCAAGCCCATCCACCCACTCAGACATACGGTAACCCTGACTCACACTACTAGAGAAAAGGCTATAGGAGAAATGTTTATAGGAGGCACATTTAGACCCTATGTGTCTCCTATAAAATAGGAGAGGCACACTCTTTATCCATGCGCCTCTAGTATAAAAATAGGCGAGGCGCATATGATAAAAATGCGCCTCCTATAATCCCTGTACGGGCGAAATCAAGCAGCCCCAGATTATGCGAGGCGCATTCTAGCATATGCGCCTCCTATATATCAGATAGGCGAGGCGCATATGGGCAGAATGCGCCTCGCATAATATGTGTGTGCCCGCGTGTTGGTAGGTGCTCGAATATGCGAGGCACATATGGTCATATGCGTCTCCTATATTTGATAATATGCGAGGCGCATATGGTCATATGTGCCTCAAATAACTCCTGCGGCCCCGGGTGGAGGTAGGTGGCCGCATAGGCGAGACGCATATTTGCTATATGCGTCTCCTATAGTTTCAATTATAGGAGGCACATATTGTGCAATATGCGCCTCCTATAACCTGGCACCACCCTTTTCCAGTTTTTTGCACATGGAGCCAACTACCACCCCACTCACTTGTCTCACTTCTTCCTCCTCCACCAAGACAAATCTGGTCGCCCCCTCCTCCTCCCCACCTCATTTCCCCCATTGATTCACCATAAAAGCTCGCTAAACTCCATTGGTTGACACTCATATGTAAGTGAAGTCTCTTGCTCCTCTAGAGTGCGCCTCAAGTAACTCATGCAAGCCCGGGTGGAGGTAGGTGACCGCATAGGCGAGACGCATATGGTCATATGCGCCTCCTATAGTTCGAAGTATAGGAGGCACATATGGAGCAATATGTGCCTCCTATAGTTTGAAGTATAGGAGGCACATATGGAGCAATATGCGTCTCCTATAACCTGTCCAGATTCAAATTCGAAACAGCCACCTACCACACCTATATAACACCTACCACCTCTCCCTCTTCTACTTGTCCTTCTCCTCCACCTCTCCTCCTTCTCCTCCACCTCTCCACCTTCTCCTCCTCCATCTCTCCTTCTTCTCCCCTTCTCCTCCTCCTTCTCCACTCTCCTCCTCCTCCACTCTCATCCTCCTCCTCCTCTTCCTCCGACGACCTTCTCCTTCTTCGGCAACCAGTCCGGCCATGGCCTCCACAACCACACCGACCATCTCCTCCTCCACCTCCGGTGGCCTCATCCTCCGCCACCATCTCCGGTGATCCCCATGGACATGGCCTCCCGCACATGCTTGCGGTGGTAGGTTGTGGCCACGAGCATGGTCTCCCACGAGGTCCGACGAAATTCTAGCCAGATCTAGATCTAGATCTAGATCTGGCCGCCTTTTTTTTGAAATTCAAAAATAATATACGAGGCGCATTCGAATCAATATGTGTCTCGCATATGCACAATATAGGAGGCGCATATGCAAAGTATAGGAGGCACATATCAATATGCGTCTCGCATATGCAGAATATAGGAGGCACATATCGATATGCGCCTCGCATATGTGAAGTATAGGAGTGCGCCTCACATAAAAAATAGGCGAGGCTCAAAGTTAGAGGCGCATATGATATGCGCCTCGCATAAGGTTTTCTCCAGTAGTGATCACCTATCAAGCTCCTACTTCCTGTAGCTGATATTACATTATATAATCTTCATATATTATAATATGTGAATTATCTTGGCTGAAGTAGTTTGTTGGTTTTCTTGTATTGTTTTGCGGTGCTCAAGGTTTTTTTATGTGTTCATAAGCATTGTCTTTACGTATCTATATGGTTGTGTATTTGTTGTATTCATTGTTCTAGTTTCACAATTCTTTGATGGATTTTGTATCCGCTTCCGCTGCAAAATACATAAACAAATGAGATAACATGCGGTTCCTCCTATTCTTACGTGTAAACCGGGTATCAAAGACATACTCGGGCTGGGAGGGATGTATGTATGTCTAGAACATGCAGAGTAGCGGCGTTGTAGTAACCGATGAAGAGCAAACAAATACGGTGTTGTCCCCCACCCACCCACCCCCGCGAAGAAGAAAAGAAGAGTGCCAGAGAGTAAACAAAAATCTAGGCATGGAAGATAGACAAAAGAATGTATAAGCTCGATATATATGACCTTCGTTTCCTTTTATCCATTATCGTACATACTACTTTCTCCGTCCAAAAAAAACTGACTTGAGTTTATCTAGATTCAAATGTATCTAAACGCATTTTAGTATATAGGTACATTTAAATCTAGACAAACCTAAATTAGTTATTTCTGAAAAAAAAGCATATACTACTCTCCAAATTAGGTCCAGTATCAGATAATTCTGATGACAATGCTCGGCTGATGTGCTCCTCCCCGACGACATGGTCGACAGGCCCCACGACGTAGTGCTGGAGTTAGCCTGCAGCAAGTGCCTACAAAATCTGCAACCACATCAAACAAGGTGAACTATCGGTAACACACTAACAGACGTCTTCACTAGTGACTAGATAATAGACGTGGGGGGGAGGGGTGGTCTAGAGCAGGTGTACGTGACCAGATGCATGAATACGCGCTCGGAAGATCGATTCTGATCGACGATCTATCGATCGTCGATTTGATCGGTCCCATCCATCTGGATTCTTGATCGATCGATCCTCTCAAGCACAGTACTCCGCCATGGGCTGCTCGGTGGATCGGTCGTCTCCCTGGCCTGTTGATGATCTTCCGCGTTTGTCAGATATACGCGCGCCATATGGCAGACGAAACGTATCGGTCGATCCATCGATCGTCGACAGGGCGCGCGCGTGTGTGTGTGCCTGCTGGGAACTGGCTCAGGTGCATGCACGCACGCATGCATGCTGTATAGTATCATATTCGTGGGTTTCATTTGGACACGTCGACACGTACGGGATATCGATCGACAGCATGCGCGCGCGAGACATGCTGCAGGGGGGAGCAGTATCGGACGAGATGCTACTTTATCTGCCCGTCAGTACGCACCTGACCTGACAAGTGACGAGAGAGTGGATGTCATGGGTATATGTATTGTCAGACCGGCATGGTCGATCGTGGACGCCCTTCCTCCGGCGCACATTGGCCGGCAACGCATGCTTTCATGCTTTGTCATCTCTTATCGTCTCGCTCAGCCGTACAGTACTCGAGATTCTAGCTCCATTCACAGACTCTCACGTACTCCCTCTGTTTAGGATTATAAGTCCCGCACGGATTACTAGGTTGTCAATTTAAACAACAAAATATAAATAGTATAGCATAAAAATTATACCATTAAAAACTTTAGAGGTTATATTTTTTAATGATATAATTTTTATGATATATAAATTATATTTTGTTGCTCAAATTAACAACCTAGGTATGCGCGTAGGACCTATAATCCCGAACAGAGGGAGTACCTCCTCCAGTGAATATAGAGTGATTGACATCTGTCCACAGGACTCCATCCGGCGGAACAATCTCTGAAAGAGACGGAAAAAATAGTATAGGACTGAAACAAAATTAAGGTGAGACTGGAATGAAAAAAAAAAGTAATATTATTTTGGTTGATTAGAGGTCGACCGTCCCAAAATCATCCATCGGTATCACTGAGTCACATGATTTGTATCCACGTGTGCCATTGCCATGAAATTTCTAGATGAACCTTGATTAACTACTTGTCACTTCCTGAAGCACTAGTAGAAAACAGGCTATTTGTTCGCATCCCCTAACAGCATTAGTCTCGGATGCGCCACGAACCGGGACTAATGCTGGCACGCGTCCCAGTTCGAGCGGGCACGGTGGCCGGAGGCATGCATCCCGGTTCGTAAGGGGTCATGCGTCCCGGTTTGTAACACAAACCAGGACTAAAGGTTGGGCGTCAGCCACATGGCGTGACACATACCTTTAGTCCCGGTTTGTGCCGCCCTCTATAAATACGACACCCCAGCCCTCTGTCTTCCCTCTGTTTTTTCTTGGTGAAAGGTGTGAGAGGTGTGCTAGTTTATTTTTTTCCTATGCATGCATTCAAGGTGTTTGATAAAATGTTTGAGTAAATGATCCCGTTCAATTTCTCACAGAACAAAAATATAGAAGGTGTCCGAGACGCACTTGAGCTTTCTCCTTTTTATTTCCCTCGATCGCGGTTAGCAATCTTATCTTTTCCCTGTCATTGATACAATGCATGTGTCCATGTGAATTGGTCATTTCACTATTTATGATGTCCCGTTTTTGATAAACTTAATTATATGATGCAGATGAACAGTCGGGAATGGATGTACGGTGACCGGCGTGTACCCGGGTACATTAAAGGCGTGGATAAATTTATCGATGTGGCTACGACAAACAAAGAGAATGGTTTTATACGTTGTCCATGTGTTCAATGTCGGAACAATAAGGAGTACTCTTACTCAAAAATCATTCGCGGTCACCTAGTTATGAAAGGTTTCATGTCCAACTATAATTGCTGGACCAAGCACGGGGAAAGAGGGGTTATGATGAAAGACGGTGAAGAAGAAGATGATGATAACAACTATCATCATATGTTTCCTGAATACAGTGATACTGCAATAGAAGACAATAAAGAGAAATGAGGTGAAGAACGGGCATCAGATGAGCCCGCTGATGAACTTGGTAGGGTCATTTCCGATGCAAAGCGAGACTGTGAAACGGAAAATGAGAAGTTGAAGTTAGAGGGCATGTTAGAAGATCACAAGAAATTGTTATGCCCAAATTGTGAAGATGGCAGCACAAAGCTCGGTACCACACTGGAATTGTTGCGATGGAAGGCAGAGTGTGGTCTAACCGACTCCTCATTTGAAAAGATGCTGAAAATAATTAAGCCGAAGTTTCCAAAACATAACAAACTTTCCGAGAGTACGTACGAAGCAAAGAAGACTCTCTGTCCTCTAGGATTAGATGTGCATAAGATACATGCATGCATTAATGACTGCATCCTCTACCGCATTAAGGAGCATGAGAATTTAAATAAATGCCCGGTATACAATGCATTGCAGTATAAGATCAGACGAGATGACCCTGGTGATGTTGAGGGAGAGCCCCACCGGAAGAGGGTTCCTGCTAAGGTTATATGGTATGCTCCTATAATACCAAGGTTGAAACGCATGTTCAGAAACAAAGAGCATGTCAGGTTGTTGCGATGGCACAAAGAAGACCGTAAGAAAGACGGGAAGTTGAGACACCGTGCTGATGGGTCACAGTGGAGAAAAATCGAGAGAGGCTTCCTGGACTTTGAAGGTGACGCAAGAAACTTATGGTTTGGTCTAAGTACGGATGTCATGAATCCTTTTGGGGAGCAGAGCTGCAGTCACAGCACCTGGCCCGTGAATCTATGTATCTACAACCTTCCTCCTTGGTTGTGCATGAAGCGTAAGTTCATTATGATGTCAGTGCTCATCCAAGGCCCAAAGCAACCGGGCAACGACATTGATGTGTACCTTAGGCCATTAGTTGAAGAACTCTTACAGTTGTGGGGCAAACCAGGTGTACATGCGTGGGATGAGAACAAACAGGAGCCATTTGACCTACGAGGGTTGCTTTTCGTAACCATCAATGATTGTTCTGCTCTTAGTAACCTTTCAGGATAGACAAACAAGGGATATAAGGCATGCACACACTGTTTAGATAAGACTGAAGGTACATATTTGCATAAATGCAAGAAGGTTGTGTACCTGGCGAATCAACGATTTCTTCCGACCAATCATCCCATAAGAAAGAAAGGCAAGCATTTCAAAGGTGAGGCGGATCACCGGAAAAAGCATGAACTCCCTGCTGGTGATGATGTATTTGGTATGGTCAAGGACATAGAAGTAATCTTTGGAAAGGGTCCCGGCGGTCAATCAGTTCCGAACGACGTCGCTACAGGACACGCACCCATGTGGAAGAAGAAATCCATATTTTGGGAGTTGCCATATTGGAAAGTCCTACGTGTCCGCTCTTCAATCGACGTGATGCACGTGACGAAGAATCTTTGCGTGAACCTGCTAGAATTCCTAGGCGTGTATGGGAAGACAAAAGATACACCATAAGCATGGGAGGACCAACAAATTATGAAAGACCCAAAGAACATGCATACACAGAACAAGACGGATAAATGACGTCACTTAAGTCGTGCCAGCTATGCTCTTACCAAAGCAGAGAAGGAAATATTTTTTGAAGTCCTTTATAGTGTCAAGGTGTCGTCTGGCTTCTCATCTAATATAAAGGGGAGAATAAATATGGCAGAGAAAAAGTTTCAAAACCTAAAGTCTCATGACTGTCACGTGATTATGACGCGGTTGCTTCCGATTGCATTGAGGGGGCTTCTACCGGAAAATGTTCGAGTACCCATTGTGAGGCTGTGTGCATTCCTCAATGCAATATCTCAGAAGGTAATTAATCCGGATATTCTGCCAAGGTTACAGAAGGTTGTGGTACAATGTCTTGTTAGTTTTGAGTTGGTGTTCCCACCATCCTTCTTCAATATTATGACGCATCTCCTGGTTCACCTAGTGGAAGAGATTGCCATTCTCGGTCCTGTATTTCTGCATAATATGTTCCCCTTTGAGAGGTTCATGGGAGTCTTAAAAAAATATGTTCATAACCGTGCTAGACCAGAAGGAAGCATCTCCAAGGGATATGGAACAGAGGAGGTCATTGAGTTTTGTGTTGACTTTATTCCTGACCTTAAGCCGATTGGTGTTTCTGACTCGCGGCATGAGGGAAGACTAAGTGGAAAAGGCACACCGGGAAAGAAAGCAATGATATGTAGGGACGGGGATTCTTTCACTAAAGCACACTACACAGTTCTACATAATTCCACCTTGGCAGCTCCGTATATTGAGGAACACAAGAATATTGTACGCTCCAAAAAACCGGGAAAGCCTGACTCATGGATTACAGATGAACACATGAAGTCTTTCGGTGGTTGGATGCGGACACATCTCTTGAATGACACCTCTGTTGGAGATCAGTTATGCTTGTTGGCCGCGTCACCATCTTCTACTATATTGAATTTCCAAGGGTACGAAATAAATAGGAATACATTTTACACGATCGCCCAAGATAAAAAGAGCACCAACCAAAACAGTGGTGTCCGCTTTGATGCAACGGACGAGAATGGGCAAAAGGACACATACTATGGTTACATAGAGGAGATATGGGAACTTGACTATGGAGTCTCTTTTACGGTCCCTTTGTTTCGCTGCAAATGGGTCAACCTGAATGGGGAAGGGGTAAAGATAGACCAGTTGTACTGAATGACAACAGTGGATCTCAACAATCTTGGTTATAGAGATGAACCATTCGTCCTAGCCAATGATGTGTCTCAGGTTTTCTATGTGAAGGACATGTCCTCCAGACCGAAAAAAAAGAAATAATATGCAAACGAATACATCATATGATGAGCCAAAGTGTCACATAGTTCTTTCAGGGAAAAGAAACATCGTGGAAATCAAGGACAAGACAGACATGTCAGAAGATTATAATAAGTTTGATGAAATTCCGCCCTTGACGGTGAAAAGTGACCCAAGCATTTCGTTAAGTAAAGAAGATGCTCCATGGTTACGTCTGAAGCGATCATAAGGAAGGACATATTCCAAGAAGTTCATGCTCATATTGTGTACCTCTAGTTCATGTCTGCCCGGTCGGCTGCATATTGTGAACCTAAATGTCATGAGACATGATAGCTCATTTTGTGAAGGATATCATATTGTGAACCTAATCGGCAGGAAGTGGGTGTGGTTTGTACTACAGGTACATGATCTAACACCCATGATTTTTTGAAAAAATCATTTTTAGACTCGCAATATGTGGTTTCTTCAGAGATCCAATGCAAGTTCTAACGATGCTCATCCCCTATCTTCATGCACGTCGGTTCGACCATAGTTAGAAATTCAAAAAATTCAAAACAGGCTTAAGAAATTCATTTTTAATTTTAAATGGTTACATTAATTATTTTTTAAAACGGAAAATGGTTTTGATTTATTCATTCAAATCCAAACACTTTTTATGTTTAAAGTTTTTCTAAATTCCAAATTAATATTCAAAAAATATAAGTTAATTCATATTTAATTTTAAATGGTTCATAGTTTAAATGGTTACATTAATTATTTTAAAAACAGAAAATGGTTTTGAATTAGTTATTCAAATCCAAACACTTTTTATGTTTAAAGTTTTTCTAAATATTCAAAAATATAAGTTAATTCGTTTTTAATTTTAAATGGTTCATAGTTTAAATGGTTACATTAATTATTTATAAAAACAGAAAATGGTTTTGAATTAGTTATTCAAATTCAAACACTTTTTATGTTTAGAGTTTTTCTAAATTCCAAAGTAATTATCATTTAAAAACATTACAAAATTAAACCCCAAAATAAAAAATAAGGCGAGAACAGAGAGAAATTTTCTGAAAAAATTTGAAAACAGGTCATACGTCCCGGTTGGAGCCACCAACCGGGACTTAAGACCCCTGCGCGCGCCACTTGGGCTGATGAAAAAAAAGTGGAGTATACGTCCCGGTTGGTGGCTCCAACCGGGACGTATGACCCTTTAGTCTCGGTTGGAGCCACCAACCGGGACAAAAGGCCCTTCCTTTAAAACTTGCGAGCATGTTCTTCTTCTTCCCCATCTCACTTCTCTGCTTCATCGATGCGACGCCGCCCCACGACGCCGGCAGGCTGCCCAAGCACCGCCTTGCTGACCCTGCCATAAGCTCCGCCGTGTTGCCCTCTATCTCCCTGCAATAGGAATCGAAGAGGGGCATCTGCAATCGTCGCCATCGACGCCATCTTCCTCGTCACCAACGACCGCCGCCGTTGACATCGCCTTCGATCTAGATCTCGCGTGGCCTCCTCGAGCCCTTCGTCCGATCCGCGATGAGCTGCTGGTCCCCTAGGACCTCTCCCTCGACCCCCTCTCCCTCTGTAGTCGTTGCTCGCCGTCGACCCACGCGTTCTGCCACCGTGCGCCGCCGTTCTCCTTGATCCGACGACCAAAACATAGCGGTGCTGCCACCAGTAGGCTTGTCTTGCTCGCCTTGTTCGAGTAGGCTATATCTCGTCGCCCCACGCTGTTGGAATTATGCCCTAGAGGCAATAATGAAGATGTTATTATTATAATTCTTGTTCATGATAAAGTTTATGTTCCATGCTAGAATTGTATTAAACGGAAACTTTAATACTTGTGTGGTTTATGAACAACACTGTGTCCCTAGTATGCCTCTATGGACTAGCTCATTGATTAATGATGGTTAAGGTTTCCTAACCATACACATGAGTTGTCGATTAATAATGAGATCATATCATTGAGAGAATGATATGATGGACATACCCAAACTAAGCGGAGCAATTAGATCGTGTCATCGTGTTCATCTTTGCGAAGCTTTTCTTATGTCAAATATTGTATTCCTTAGACCATGAGATAATACAACTCCCTGGTATCGGAAGAAAGCTTTGAGGTCATCAAACGTCATCCTATGATAGGGTGATCATAAAGGTGTCTCTCAGGTGATCGGAAAGTACCTGTTGGGTTGTATGTATCGAGATGGGATTTGTCCCTCCCAAGTCGGAGAGATATACTTCGGGCCCACTCGGTAATCGATATCAACACCGCTTGCAAGCATGTGATTAAGGAGTTACTCACAAAGTGATATCGGATTAGGGAACGAGTAAAGTACTTGCTGTGAACAAGATAGAACTAGGTATGACGGTACCGACGATCAAATCTCGAGCAAGTAAAATATCGCGAGACGAAGGGAATATATATATGGGATTGATTGAATTCTGGCATCGTGGTTCATCCGATATGATCATCGATGAATGTGTGGGAGTCAATATGGGTTTCCAGACCCCGCTGTTGATTATTGATAGAAGATCATGTCTGCATATTCTCGAACCCGAAGGGTCACACACTTAACGCGTCTCGACGCTAGGATAGATTGGATAATTAGTTTATGAGTTTTTGTTCGGAGTCTCGGATGGGATCCGGGACATCACGAGAGGTTCCGGAATGGTCCGGAGAATAAGATTCATATAAGGCAATGCAGTTTTTGGAGTTCGGAATTGTTTCGGGTTAATCAGTATTGTACCGGAAGCTTCTAGAACCTTCCGGAGGGGGACCAACATGGCCCCACCTGCCGGGAGGGGGCATGGGCGTATGAGGGATGCCCTGGCCGCATTGGGCCAGGGGCACAAGTCCCCATAGGGCCCAGTCGGCCAACCTAGGGCAAAACCCTAGGGGAGCTTCTAGAAGGGGGGAACTTCCCCCCCTCCCCCCCCACTCCTCCCTCCTTGGCCGCCGACCTTAGGGCTTGGGGGAGGGGCAAGGGCTGGCCGCCCACCCCTCTATATAAAGAAGGCTGGGGGCGCACCCCCTCCTACACCTCCTCCTCAAGCCCTAGCCGCCCTGCTGCCCTCCTCACTCTCTCTGTCCCGACTGTACGTAGGCGAAGCCCTGCTGCAGAAACTCTCCACCACTTGCACCGCGCCGTCGCGTTGTAGATCCAATCCATCTCTCCACCATACTTGCTGGACCAAGGAAGGAGGAGACGTCGAGGTGCCGCACGTGTGCATCTCTCGGAGGCATCGCCACTTGCGGTGTTAGATCGGATCGGATCACGAGGAGGAGAAGCGAGTACGATCGGATCACAAGGGCAAAACCCTAGGGGAGCTTCTAGAAGGGGGGGACTTGCCCCCCACTCCTCCCTCCTTGGCCGCCGGCCTAGGGCTTGGGGGAGGGGCAAGGGCCAGCCGCCAACCCCTCTATATTAAGAGGGCTGGGGGCTCACCCCTCCCACACCTCCTCCACAACCCTAGCCGCCCTGCTGCCCCTCCTCTCTCTCTCCCTCCCGACTGCGCGTAGGCGAAGCCTTGCCGCAGAAACTCTTCACCGCTTGCATCGCACCGTCACGTTGTAGATCCAATCCATCTCTCCACCCTACTTGCTAGACCAAGGAAGGAGGAGACGTCGAGGTGCCGCACGTGTGCATCTCTCGGAGGCATCGCCACTTGCGGTGTTAGATCGGATCGGATCACGAGGAGGAGAAGAGAGTACGACTACATCACCCACGTTCCGCCGAACATTCCGTTGTGCGAATCTTCAAGGGTATGAAGATCTCATCTATTCCCCCTCGTTGTTTGCATCTCCTAGATTAGATCTTGGCTTTCCCGTTCGCATCCATAGAATTTTTTTGATTTACTATGCTGTGAAACCCTTCAGTGGTATCAGAGCTAGATCTATGCATAGATGTGTTTCACGAGTATAACGCAACATGGTTTTTGCGGGCGTTGATGTTTTCTGTTGCAAGCCTCTTGTGTGTGTACTTCTTATGACGCGGGATAGTGAGATCGAAGCGGTCCAGGCCAACCTTACGCGACCTCGTTCGCGAGACTGGCTCCGCACTTGACGTGTGGCTTGTTCCACACATGCGGCTGGTGGATGCTAGTTTCTCTCACTATAGTTGTCATGGGATTTACACCGGAGTTTGGCAACCATAATATCACCGTTGTGGCTTTCCGTAGGTAAGAATCGTTCTTAGCTTGCTACTCCCATAAGCCACGTAAAACATGCAACAACAAAGTAGAGGCGTCTAACTTGTTTTTGCAGGGAGTGTTTTCTGTGATATGGTATGGCCCAAGATGTGATGTGTATGTTGTATGCAATGATCATGTTTTGTAATGTTTCATGACTTGCATGTCGATGAGTACACAAATGGCAGGAGCCATATGGTTGTATTTATAATTGTGTATGACCTGTGTGTCAACTTCTTATACGCCATGTAATAGCTTTACTTTATCGCTAAGTAGTTAGCAATAGTTGTAGTTGCTATTCGTGGTGGAGGCAATCATGGTGGAGTGATGGATATCATCTTAAGACGCATAAGATGGAGATCATTGCGCGAAGATTGGCTATACCATGTTACATAAAGTTATATGCATGTGATGTTTATCCTTTTATGTATCTTATTATGCTTAGATCGCGACGGTAGCATTATAAGATGATTCCTCACTTAAAGATCAAGATAAAACTGTGTTCTCCCCATGTATGCACCTGCAAAAGTTAACGTGTCCAAGCATCACGTGATGATAGGGTGCTATAGACTCTACGTTCACATACAGGTGCAAGCCCTTTGCACCTTAAATACTTGGGTCTGACTTGACGAGCCTAGCATGTACAGACATGGCCTCGGAACACAAGAACCGAAAGGTTAAGCATGAGTCATATGAATGATATGATCGACACTTTGTTGTCCACCATTGAAACCACATCTCTTCTCGTGAAGATCGGATTAGGTGTGGTGAATTTGGATCATGTTCACTAAACAACTTGAGGGATGTTGAATTTAGTGGGACTTCATCTAGTAATTTGATTAAAGTTGAACTAGTTATCATGAACAGTCTAATTTGTACTTGCAAACATTGTAGATCAAATGGCTAAGTCCAACTTCAACTTCAACGTTTTTGCTGAGAAGGAAAAGCTTAGAAACAATGGGTCTAACTTCACCAACTGGTTCCGCAATCTGAGAATCATTCTCTCTGGCGGTCAAAAGGACTATTGTAACACCCTCAGAATCGGACCTATGCAAGTTTGAGCAAAATTCGCCAAACCCGCATAGAAACGATTCAAAGGTGCCCACCAGGCACTCTCGTGCGGGTGGAAAACGAAGTAATAACATTACACAACAGTCATCGATGGGACCCACAGAACAGATATATATAACAGCGACTCAAAGAGTCGAGAATACAGATATTATATACAGAGATCCAAATCACCTTGAAAATAATAGAGCGTCCGACTACAGACAAGATGCAAATGGGGCTAAGAGCCCTGAAGAATAACCAATGGCGTCCATAACCCTGCCCAGGCCAAGCCGGAAGGGTAACCCTGCTAACGACGTCGATCTCAAAACCTGCTTAAACAAAAGGGGTGCCGACAAAGGGCAAAGGAAAAAGAAGGAGCGTCGATCTTGAGGCGATGCAATGAGGCTAGAATTCGGCGGTCCTCGCCTACATAGGTATGGTGGACTGAAGCGGCAGCGGCAACATGCACTAAACAACCTATAGAGACTCGATACAACTGGCGTCAATCAGAGAGGGGTGAGAAGGACCTATTCGGTTCCAACCTAATACTACCATCAAACAAACCCATCCTGGTGTTTCCCCCTCGAGACCAAACGAGGAAGTCAACCGAGGAACTCACACAGTTGGCAGTTTTATTGATTCAGTTATCGTTGCAGCAATTACTAGTCAGGTTTAGATACTCGTCCTGATAAAGGAAAACAGTGGGTACTTTTAGTTAACCATTCCGTTGTAGTTGCAGCAATTACTAATCAGATACAGATAGCATGATGTAATCCCGAAACCCAGCAGTTGTTGGTACTTTTATTCAGCCATTCCATTGTAGTTGCAAGATTTACTAGTCAGGTACAATTGTCGCAAGCGACAACCAAACAAGCAATTGTGGCCAGTATTAATTAGCCATTCCATTATAGTGAAGCTGATTACTAGTCATTATAAGTCAAATTTATAGCAGTAAACTTTAGTTATGCTTGTCTATGATCGAGATACTGTGCTCCAAGTCGTCCATATCCGCGGACACGGCTTTCAGAAAGTTTTACCCGGCCGGGGTGCACCAATAGCAACACACGCTCAATCAACCTCGGAAAAACCAAATCAAAACCCAACGAGGCTTTCACGACTGAACAATCACAGGATTCAGAAATATTTAGGGCCACCCATTGAGTAGATCCCATAGCGGAGTAAGCAAGCTCGAGACGGGCTCAAGGTTTGCGTCGCTGGTAAGAACGATCGGGAACCCGAAGTGTGGCTGGGCTTGTCGATACCGCGAAAACACTCCGCCTTCCTAAACAGTACAATGTGCTCCTCGCACAAAAGAAATACAGAAAGTAGCATGGCATAAGTACAGGATAGTAAATAAAACCTCAAACTAGTTTGTGGCCCCAAGAAATAGACGGAATCAAGCTACGGCTGTGGGGGTCCCATATACCTCCGGATGTGGATAGCGCGATAAATCAAGGAACAGGTATCAAGTACTCGGGGTCTTACGGGACACAAGTGGGCGTCGAAACCAAATATTATCTATCACCCACGATGCCTCTGCTTATTTCAATTTTAGTTGTTAAACAGAAATTAAAGTGACGATAAGTAAAACTAGCATCACCTCCAACATCAACATGCGGCAATACATCAAGAATCGTGGCATATGACGACACACATCAAGACTTGAGCAAGCAACTACGACGCGCAAGTCCAACTATCTACCAAACAACAGCAATAGGATGTGTCCAAGGCAATATACTGCGAGGGATATCAAAGGGTACGAAAACTAGAGCATCGCAACACGATAGCAATAGATCAACAGGGGGGAATAAAGACTATAAAAGTAAGATAGGTAGAAAGAGGAGATGCTCTTTGAAAACATTGTCGAAGGTTCCACCAAGATCGGGCGGCTCACATCAACTCAACGGCCTTATCCGCGAAGAAGCAAAACACTAGAATAAACACGGATGCACTATTTAATACAGCAGAAGATCGGCATGATGCATGTATGATGCATGGCATGGCAAAGGTGCGATGCAATTAGGTCATATTAAGCGGAACCGGGGTCCCGACAATTAATATATGGTTCAAGTTGTTTAAACCCCCGCATATTAAATGTTGTTTAGCATGGTAAACGATAGTACTGGTTCGCTACACAAGTTTAAATGAGGCCAATATAAGGCTAGATTTGCCCGCATATGGGTCCCATATTTAATTATTAGGTGAATCGGCATAAGGCCCCCAAACCACAGATACGCATGCAAGATGACAATTTAATATGCAACAAGTTGTTATTATGTTATAAAATAGGGTTCCGGGAAAAGGGTTCACACATTAGGGTTCTCGACGATCTTGGGGTTCCGGGGTTCGACAGGGTCCAGGGTTCGTCGGATCTTGGCCCGGGGGTTCGACGGGACTGGGGTTCGGGGTTCGACGGATGCGTTCTCGTATAGCGGGGGAAGGTCTTGTTGTCCTGTGTCGGTGACCTCGTCATCCGGGAAGCAGGACTTGGCTCGGCGCATCGGTTAAATCTGGTTGCTGTCGTCCTTGTCGTCGATGGCGAACTTGAGTGGATCGGGTACCGGGGTGCTCGAGTCCGTGAAGTGGATCTTGGCGATTCCGACGTTCTTGGCCGTCGGATCCGTGAAGGTCAAGGTGTCCGGGCAGCAGATCTTGGCGCCCCGGATCGGTCTCTAGGGTCTTCAAGGATCCGCCTCTGGATGTCGATGATGGACTTGGAATGGCGCCGACGGTCTTGTCGATGGTTCCTCGAGTGTCGTCAGCGGGGGTGAACTTGGTGGTTCTCGACAGTCTCATCGTCGATGAAGGTCCTCAGGGTCTTGGTCTTGCGGATACCAACACATCGTCATTGAAGATGGCATAAACAACAAAGCTCTCACGTCACGTGGCCACTGGTTACGCCTCAGAGCACCAAAATGTAACAACACATGACATGTGCAACACGAGGTCGAGGAGGCGGGACGGCGAGGCTAGGCGAGTAGGTACGTCGAGGGGTGGCCGGCGGGAGGTTGACGACGCGGACGGCGCAGAGGGGAGCGGGGTTCTCGGAGGGCGGAGGCGGCTCGGAGGAGGCGCTCGCGGCAGCGCCATGGGGAGGTGCTCACGGCGGAGGCGAGGCGCTGTCGGAGCTCGTGGCGGGGCGGCAAGCGGCTTGGGCTCGCTGGCGAGATGATGCGGCGAGGTTAGGCGCTCGGCTCGGCCCGTGGCGGGCAAGCGGCGATGGAAGGCGGTCGGGAGGAGGGCGGCAGCAGCGGAGCAGGGCTCGGGGCGGCAGGCGAAGCGGAGCCGGTCGGGCCGGCGGCGGCGCGCTTGGGCGTCAGGCGGCGGAGCGGGGCAGCAAGCGGCAGCGGACGCTCGATGCGGCGCAGCGGATGCAGTGGGGTGGAGGCGGCGCCGCTGGCGAAGTGAGCAGCGGGCGGGCGAGCAGGCGGCGGCGGCTAGGGAGGAGGCGGTGAGGGCGGGCGGGCGGCGGCGGTGGTTGCAGTGAGGCGGGGAGGGCAGGCGCGGAGAAGCAGTGCAGGCGTCTTGAGGAAGAAGGTGGGGAGGAGGGCGTCGGTGGGGGTGGGCCGCGGTGGCCAGGCTTGTCTTGGCGTGAGTGGGGGAGTTTGGGACCGGGGGAGGCAGGAAGTGGGGAGAGAGGGCTGTGGGGCAGGTGGGGGTATGACGGGTGGGTCCCAGGTGGGGTGGGGTCCGCGGCTGAGAGAGGGTGGGGTTGGTGGCTGTGTGTGCTGCGGTGTGTGTGTAGTGTGTGAGTTTGGGTGGGGACAGCTGGGGTTGGTGGGTGTGTGGGCTGAGAGGGAGCGACGTGGCGACGCGTGAGTGGTTGAGGGAGAGGGAGGAGGTGAGGTGGCAGCAGCCTATTGGTTGGGGTGAGGTGGAGGGATGGGTTGGGTAGCTAGCTGGGTAGGTCTAGGATTTAACAGGGCGGGACAGGTTGGGCCGTTTTAATTTCTGGGGCGGTCGTTCGGGTCAATCGGCCCGTTCGACTGCCCCGCTAAAAATAATTATAATTTTTATTCATTACAAACAAGGTTTTTTGCAAACCGATTTCGGGCAAAACAAAATATTCCGGGGACCCGGTTTTCGGTGTTTGAATAAGATGGAGCGTTTTAGAAAACAAAACGGGCTTTGCGAAAATAGTTTTATGCAAACAATGCATGATGATGACGATGCAATGCACAAATTCAACGCGATTTTCTAGTAGCGGTTTTGCGGGATGCCACAACTATGTCCTTGAGAATGCGCTAGGTGACGCCCCTGCTGTAGATGCGCCGGCTGATGAGAAAGCTGTCTATCAGTCGCGCAAAGATGATTATGGTGTTATTAAGAGCACCATGTTGTTTGCTATGGAATCGGACCTTCAAAATTGTTTTGAAGACTATCCCGGGCCCTTTGAGATTCTTGAGGAGCTGAAAACTATGTTTCAGACTCAGGCCCGTTCTGAGAGATATGAGATCTCTGAGAAATTCTTTAACTGCAAGATTGAGGAATGGAGTTCCGTTAGTGAGCACGCCATAAAGATGTCGGGCTACACTCAATGCCTTGAGAAACTGGACTGCAAGATTCCAGAGGAGATCAAGATTGACAGGGTTCTGCAATCACTCCCTCCCAGCTACAAAAGTTTTGTAGTGACTCATAATCAGATTGGTTCCATTGATACGGTCACCGAGCTCTTTGCAAAGCTAAAGGCTGCGGAGGTGGACATCAAAAAGGATAATCATGTGTTGATGGTCAACAAGCCCCCCACCTTCAAGAAAGGTAAGGGTGCAAAGAAGACCTTAAAGAAAGGCGGCGGCAAGCGCGTTGCCCCTGCTGAGAAGAAGCTCAAGTCTGGACCCAAGCCGGACACTGAGTGCTTCTATTGCAAGGACAAGGGTCACTGGAAGCGCAACTGTCTGAAGTACTTAGAGGACAAGAAGGCTGGCACCATCAAAGGTATATTTGATATACATGTTATTGATGTTTTCCTTACTATCCCTCGTTGTAGTGCCTGGGTATTTAATACTGGTTCAGTTGCTAATATTTGTAACTCGAAACAGAAGCTACGGAATAGACGGCGGCTTGCGAGGGATGAGGTGACGATGCGCGTTGGCAACGGATCAAGAGTTGATGTGATGGCCGTCGGCACACTCTCCTTAGTTTTACCTTCGGGATTAGTTTTAAACCTCAATAAATGTTATTATGTGCCTGCGTTGAGCATGAACATCATTTCTGGATCGTGTTTATTGCAAGACGGTTATTCATTTAAATCTAAGAATAATGGTTTTTCTATTTATATGAGTAACATCTTTTATGGTCATGCACCTGCTATGAATGGTTTATTTCTTCTGAATCTCGAAAGGGATGAAACACACATCCATAACATTGAGGCTAAGAGATGCAAAGTAGATAGTGATAATACTACTTATTTGTGGCACTGTCGTCTAGTTCATATTGGTGTAAAATGCATGAAGAAACTCCATTCTAATGGACTTTTGGAGTCTCTTGATTTTGAATCACTTGACACATGCGAACCATGCCTCATGGGCAAGATGATCAAAACCCCGTTCTCCGGAATGATGGAGCGAGCAACAGACTTGTTGGAAATCATACATACCGATGTATGCGGACCGATGAGTGTTTCGACGCAGGGTGGATATCGCTATTTTCTGACTTTTACCGATGACTTAAGTAGATATGGGTATATCTATTTAATGAAACATAAATCTGAAACATTTGAAAAGTTCAAGGAATTTCAGAATGAAGTGGAGAACCATCGTAACAGAAAGATTAAGTTTCTACGATCCGATCGTGGAGGTGAATATTTGAGTTATGATTTTCTCACGCATCTTAAAGCAAGCGGAATCGTTTCACAACTCACGCCACCCGGAACACCACAGCGCAATGGTGTGTCTGAACGCCGGAATCGAACCCTATTAGATATGGTCTGATCGATGATGTCTCTTACTGATTTGCCGTTATCATTTTGGGGTTATGCATTAGAAACCGCTGCATTCACTTTAAATAGGGCACCATCTAAATCCGTTGAGACGACACCATATGAACTGTGGTTTGGTGCTAAACCTAAGTTGTCGTTTCTTAAAGTTTGGGGATGCGAAGCTTACGTCAAGAAGTTGATGCCGGACAAGCTCGAACCCAAAGCGGAGAAATACGTCTTCATAGGATACCCTAAGGAAACTATTGGGTATACCTTCTATCACAGAACCGAAGGAAAAGTATTTGTCGCAAAGAACGGTTCCTTTCTTGAGAAGGAGTTTCTCTCGAAAGAAGTGAGTGGGAGGAAAGTAGAGCTAGACGAGGTTGTTGAACCTTCTCTTGAGTTGGAGAGTAGAACAGCACCTGAAATTGTTCCAGTGCCGCCTGCACCAACAATAGAGGAAGCTAATGACAAGGATCATGAAGCTTTAGACGATGCTGCTACTGAGCATCGCAGGTCGACAAGGTCGCGTGCCCCTCCTGAGTGGTACGGCAACACTGTCTTGACTGTCTTGTTGGTAGAAGACAGTGAACCTATGAACTATGAGGAAGCGATGATGAGCCCAGACTCTCAGAAATGGCTAGAGGCCATGAAATCCGAATTGGGATCCATGAGCGAAAACCAAGTATGGACTTTGGTGGACCCTCCTAGCGACCGAAAGGCCGTTGAGTGCAAATGGATTTTCAAGAAGAAAACGGACACGGATGGTAATGTTACCGTCTATAAAGCACGGCTTGTCGCGAAAGGTTTTCGACAAGTTCAAGGTGTTGACTACGATGAGACTTTCTCTCCCGTAGCGATGTTTAAGTCCATTCGGATTTTATTAGCAATTGTTGCGTTTCATGATTATGAAATATGGCAGATGGATGTCAAGACTGCGTTCCTCAATGGCAACATTGATGAAGAGTTGTATATGATGCAACTCGAAGGTTTTGTCGATCCTAAGGATGCTTATAAAGTGTGCAAACTTCAGTGTTCCATTTATGGACTAAAGCAAGCATCTCGGAGTTGGAACCTTCGTTTTGATCAAGTGATCAAGAGCTTTGGATTTGTTCCAAATTGCTACGAAGCTTGTATCTACAAGAAAGTGAGTGGGAGCTGAGTGACATTTCTGGTACTATATGTGGATGCCATATTGATTATTGGAAATGACATTAACATGCTTAATGATGTGAAGAGTTATTTGAAAAAGTGTTTTTCAATGAAAGACCTAGGTGAAGCTGCTTATATATTGGGCATCAAAATCTATAGAGATAGACAAAGACGCCTGATAGCTTTAAGCCAGAGTACATACCTAGACAAAGTTCTGAAAAGGTTCAGAATGGATAAGGCAAAGAAAGGTTCAGTGCCTATGTTGTCAGGTAAGATATTGATCAAGGCTCAGTGTCCAGCTACGGTAAATGATAGAGAAGCTATGAGCAAAGTGCCTTATGCCTCGGCCATAGGTTCTATCTTGTATGCCATGCTGTGTACTAGACCAGATGTGTCCAATGCTCTTAGTTTGACGAGCAGATACCAAAGTGATCCAGGAGTGGAACACTGGACAGCCGTGAAGAACATCCTAAAGTACCTAAATAGGACTAAAGAAATGTTTTTAGTCTATGGAGGTGATGAACAGCTCATCGTAAAGGGTTACGTCGACGCTAGTTTCAACACCGACAAAGATGATTCTAAATCTCAGACAGGATACGTTTATATTTTGAATGGAGGAGCTGTGAGCTGGAGAAGCTGCAAGCAAAGTGTGATCGCGGGATCTACAGTAGAAGTGGAATACATGGCTGCTGCAGAAGCGTCAAGCGAAGGAGTTTGGATCAGGAACTTCATCACTGAGCTTGGCGTGGTTCCAAGTGCATTGAACCCACTGGAGATATTGTGTGACAACACTGGCGCCATAGCACTCGCTTAGGAACCAAGATATCATCCAAAGACCAAGCATATCAACCGCAAGTTTCATATAATCTGAGATTATATAGCAGATGGAGATCTGAAGATTAGCAAAGTACATATGATCTGAATGTCGCAGATCCATTGACTAAACCTCTTCCATGGGTGTGAGATTGTTGCCAAATGTAAACTAGATTATTGACTCTAGTGCAAGTGGGAGACTGTTGGAGTTATGCCCTAAAGGCAATAATGAAGATGTTATTATTATAATTATTGTTCATGATAAAGTTTATATTCCATGCTAGAATTGTATTAAGAGGAAACTTTAATACTTGTGTGGTTTATGAACAACACCGTGTCCCTAGTATGCCTCTATGGACTAGCTCATTCATTAATGATGGTTAAGGTTTCCTAACCATAGACATGAGTTGTCGATTAATAATGAGATCATATCATTGGGAGAATGATATGACAGACAGACCCAAACTAAGCGGAGCAATTATATCGTGTCATCGTGTTCATCTTTGCGAAGCTTTTCTTATGTCAAATATTGTATTCCTTAGACCATGAGATAATACAACTCCCTGGTATCTTAAGAAAGCTTTGAGGTCATCAAACGTCATCCTATGAGAGGGTGATCATAAAGGTGTCTCTCAGGTGATCGGAAAGTACCTGTTGGGTTGTATGTATCGAGATGGGATTTGTCCCTCCCAAGTCGGAGAGATATACTTTGGGCCCACTCGGTAATCGATATCAACACCGCTTGCAAGCATGTGATTAAGGAGTTACTCACAAAGTGATATCGGATTATGGAACGAGTAAAGTACTTGCTGTGAACGAGATTGAACTAGGTATGACGATACCGACGATCAAATCTTGGGCAAGTAAAATATCACGAGACGAAGGGAATATATATATGGGATTGATTGAATCCTGGCATCGTGGTTCATCCGATATGATCATCGATGAATGTGTGGGAGTCAATATGGGTTTCCAGACCCCGCTGTTGATTATTGATAGAAGATCATGTCTGCATATTCTCGAACCCGGTCACACTTAACGCGTCTCGACGCTAGGATAGATTGGATAATTGGTTTATGAGTTTTTGTTCGGAGTCTCGGATGGGATCCGGGACATCACGAGAGGTTCCGGAATGGTCCGGAGAATAAGATTCATATAAGGCAATGCAGTTTTTGGAGTTCGGAATTGTTTCGGGTTAATCGGTATTGTACCGGAAGCTTCTAGAACCTTCCGGAGGGGGACCAACGTGGCCCCACCTGCCGGGAGGGGGCATGGGCGTATGAGGGAGTGCCCTGGCCGCATTGGTCCAGGGGCACAAGGCCCCATAGGGCCCAGCTGGCCAACCTAGGGCAAAACCCTAGGGGAGCTTCTAGAAGGGGGGAACTTGCCCCCCACTCCTCCCTCCTTGGCCGCCGGCCCTAGGGCTTGGGGGATTGGCAAGGGCTGGCCGCCCACCCCTCTATATAAAGAGGTATGGGGGCGCACCCCCTCCTACACCTCCTCCTCAAGCCCTAGCTGCCCTGCTGCCCTCCTCTCTCTCTCCCTCCCGACTGTACGTAGGCGAAGCCCTGCTGCAGAAACTCTCCACCACTTGCACCGCGCCGTCGCGTTGTAGATGCAATCCGTCTCTCCACCATACTTGCTGGACCGAGGAAGGAGGAGACGTCGAGGTGCTACACGTGTGCATATCTCGGAGGCATCGCCACTTGCGGTGTTAGATCGGATCGGATCGCGAGTACGACTACATCACCCACGATCCGCTGTGCGAATCTTCAAGGGTATGAAGATCTCATCTATCCCCCCTCGTTGTTTGCATCTCCTAGATTAGATCTTGGCTTTCCCATTCGCATCCGTAGAATTTTTTTGATTTACTATGCTGCGAAACCCTTCACACGCGCCCTCCTTCGCCGTCGCCGGTGACCATCCGACGGTGGCCCTTGTGATGACGTCACGCTGGCGTCGTCCTGACTGGTGGGTTCGCCGGTGTGTCTTTGGCCCCACTGGTCAGTCACTGTGGGTAGCCCAGACCCGGTGAAAAACTCCCCCCCCCCCCCCCCGTGCTGATGTAAAGTGTCGCGGTAACTGTTTTAAAATGGTTTAATATTTTTAGAAATTGATATAAACTTGTAAATTCAATAACCAATGATTTATAAGTCAGAAAAATACAAATAATATATCAAAATGTTCAGAAAATTAAGAACTATCTGTATAAGCAATCATCATACATTTTCAAGCAACTTAAAAACCCTAGCTTAGGTAAAGAAACATCGACACCCCTTTTGTACATGTGGGTTCGTCCGTGTGTCCTTGCTAGGGCATCCCGAACCCTTTTAAATCGATGTTGCACCTAGGGCTAGTGTAGGATCTCTAAATCTTACAAGTCATACATATTGATTGTGCATTGTATTATGTCATGTATTGATTGCCGCCTTTCTTTCCGGTATTGGTTCTTCGCGATAGGATCCGAGCCCGAGGGTTTCTCCGAATTAGGGTTTCTGATATTGTAAATTCATTTTTATTATTGTGTATATATATATTAGGGTTTATCCGAATTAGGGTTTATATCTCTCAACACCTTACCTAACATTCTTCCTTAGCCGTTTTGACTTATCCGTTTTTTCACCTATGCAGAAATTATGGACCCACACGACAAATACGAAGAAAAGGAAGAGTTGATCCAAGGTGTGATCCGTGGGGAAGAAAATTTAGATGTATTGACGTTTCTGAACAACTCCGGTGAGGGTGATCCTCTTTTTGCTGAAAGAGACGACTTGTTTGAGGTTGAAGGTGATGCCTTCCGCGAGGGAGAAGGCGATGCCTTGTATGATCGAGAAGACGACCGCTCCGGCGAGGTGCATGTAATATAATTAATTCTTTAATTAATCATCTGCTGTCTATATAGAAATATTAACGACGATCTTTCTTCTCTTAGCCCTCCGGATCGAACAAATATACTGAAAAGAGCGGACGAGGCCCAGCCAAAAAGTTGGAAGACCATGATAGGTTTAGGATTGAAGATATAGGTGAAGACGGCAAACCGACGGCTCCCGTTGTTGTCGCAAACAAATTTGTGGCACAATGCGAGTAATCGTTAGGTACTTCGTGTCGATCACCATTCGAAATTGGAATAGGCCTGCTGATGTGGAAGAAGAGGGAACATCTTTATATCTCCCTAACATGGCCAAAGATTTACTGTGGAAGAGGCTCATGCTTAATTTCAAACTACCAAAGATAGAGCTGGATCCAAATGCGGAGGATCCAGTTGAGGACGCCTTAGAACATGCGAAAGCCATGGAGATGAAGGCCAGGGAGTGGGCTATGAAGAAGATGGCCTAGTGTTTCACTAACTGGAAGAAAAGATTGCACCTTGACTATGTCGTGAAAGAGAAGACTCCGGATTTCGAGAAGATTCAGTTTCAGAAGATAAAACCATTCTAGGCTGAGTTTGTGAATTACAAGACATCAGAAAAATCTAAGAAAATGTCTGCAACGAATAAGTTGAATGCTGCTAACAAGAAGTATCACCATACTATGGGGCAAGGTGGCTACAGGGCTGGCATTCCTAAGTGGATGAAACTTCAGGATGAACTGTGTGTTAAAAAGATCATCCCAGAGACAGACGATTGGATAGAACGTGCAAAGAATTGGTTTTACGGGCATGGGGGCACGTTGGACTTGGAAGGGAAGTGTATATATAACATACGACATAAACAAGACCCCTTGCCAATCGAGAAGATGAGAAACGCAGTAAAGGCTGTTAAAGATGGGGAATTCATTCCCGATAGAGAGAATGATGAGCTCACACTCGCCCTTGGAAAAAAGGAACATGATGGACGAACACGAGGCACAATAGGCTCCAAACCATGGAGCACTGGGTTTCCCGAAGAGAGGAAGAAATATCCTGATAGAAGCCGTAAGAGGAGAAAGGACAAGGCGAAAGTTGAAGCAGATATTCAGAAAGAGCGAATGCATATAATTGAAGAACGAATAAAGCAACAACAAGATCAAATTAACGCACTTAGCCAGCAAGGTACTACCAGCCCATCTCAGCAGCACATGGTGGTAGAACCTGCATTCGATGCTACCGGCCTATCGAATAATCAAAAAAGCAGTGTGGCTTCCACCGAGGTCCCGGGTGATGACAATGACGATGACGATGGTGCACCGACGATGGCTCCTGTTGGCTACCCAGTGGATGATATCACACATATGACAAACTACGGGCTACATGTCAAAGTTGTGAACATATCAATGAAGGTGGTGGTCGGCTATGCCTTACCAATTGGACCCACACCAACTTACCATTGTCATCCGGTTCCACAGGGCTACGCTGTTGTCGGGGTGGATGAAATCATGCCCACCTTTCAAGGTTAAATCTTGACTACCCTGTAGGTGAAGGGGATGTGACTGAACTGGGAGAAGCAACAAACGTCACCATTCTATGGCCAAAGGAATGTATCTATTGGAATTATGCCCTAGAGGCATTAATAAAGATGTTATTATTATAATTCTTGTTCATGATAAAGTTTATATTCCATGCTAGAATTGTATTAAGCGGAAACTTTAATACTTGTGTGGTTTGTGAACAACACCGTGTCCCTAGTATGCCTCTATGGACTAGCTCATTGATTAATGATGGTTAAGGTTTCCTAACCATAGACATGAGTTGTCGATTAATAATGAGATCATATCATTGGGAGAATGATATGATGGACAGACCCAAACTAAGCGAAGCAATTAGACAGTGTCATTGTGTTCATCTTTGCGAAGCTTTTCTTATGTCAAATATTGTATTCCTTAGACCATGAGATAATACAACTCCCTGGTATTGGAAGAAAGCTTTGAGGTCATCAAACGTCATCCTATGAGAGGGTGATCATAAAGGTGTCTCTCAGGTGATCGGAAAGTACCTGTTGGGTTGTATGTATCGAGATGGGATTTGTCCCTCCCAAGTCAGAGAGATATACTTCGGGCCCACTCGGTAATCGATATCAACACCGCTTGCAAGCATGTGGTTAAGGAGTTAATCACAAAGTGATATCGGATTACGGAACGAGTAAAGTACTTGCTGTGAACGAGATTGAACTAGGTATGACGGTACCGGCGATCAAATCTCGGGCAAGTAAAATATCGCGAGACGAAGGGAATATATATATGGGATTGATTGAATCCTGGCATCGTGGTTCATCCGATATGATCATCGATGAATGTGTGGGAGTCAATATGGGTTTCCAGACCCCGTTGTTGATTGTTGATAGAAGATCATGTCTGCATATTCTCGAACCCGAAGGTTCACACACTTAACGTGTCTCGACGCTAGGATAGGTTGGATAATTGGTTTATGAGTTTTTGTTCGGAGTCTCGGATGAGATCCAGGACATCACGAGAGGTTCCAAAATTGTCTGGAGAATAAGATTCATATAAGGCAATGCAGTTTTTGGAGTTCGGAATTGTTTCGGGTTAATCGGTATTGTACCGGAAGCTTCTAGAACCTTCCGGAGTGGGACCAACGTGGACCCACTTGCCGGGAGGGGGCATGGGCCTATGAGGGAGTGCCCTGGCCGCATTGGACCAGGGTCACAAGGCCCCATAGGGCCCAGCCGGCCAAGCACCTAGGGAAACCCTAGGGGAGCTTCTAGAAGGGGGGACTTGCCCCCCACTCCTCCCTCCTTGGCCGCATGCCTAGGGCTTGGGGGAGGGGCAAGGGCCATCCACCAACCCCTCTATATTAAGAGGGCTGGGGGCTCACCCCTCCCACACCTCCTCCACAATCCTAGCCGCCCTGCTGCCCCTCCTCTCTCTCTCCCTCCCGACTGCGCGTAGGCGAAGCCCTGCCGCAGAAACTCTTCACCGCTTGCATCGCGCCGTCGCGTTGTAGATCCAATCCATCTCTCCACCCTACTTGCTGGTCCAAGGAAGGAGGAGACGTCGAGGTGCCGCACGTGTGCATCTCTCGGAGGCATCGCCACTTGCGGTGTTAGATCGGATCGGATCACGAGGAGGAGAAGCGAGTACGACTACATCACCCACGTTCCGTCGAACGTTTCGCTGTGCGAATCTTCAAGGGTATGAAGATCTCATCTATTCCCCCTAGTTGTTTGCATCTCCTAGATTAGATCTTGGCTTTCCCGTTCGCATCCATAGAATTTTTTTGATTTACTATGCTGCGAAACCCTTCAGTGGTATCAGAGCTAGATCTATGCATAGATGTGTTTCACGAGTAGAACGCAACATGGTTGTTGCGGGTGTTGATGTTTTCTGTTGCAAGCATCTTGTTTGTGTACTTCTTATGACGCGGGATAGTGAGATTGAAGCGGTCCAGGCCAACCTTACGCGACCTCGTTCGCGAGACCGGCTCCGCACTTGACGTGTGGCTTGTTCCACACATGCGGCTGGTGGATGCCAGTTTCTCTCACTATAGTTGTCATGGGATTTACACCGGATTTTGGCAACCATAATATCACCGTTGTGGCTTTTCGTAGGTAAGAATCATTCTTAGCTTGCTACTCCCATAAGCCACGTAAAACATGCAACAACAAAGTAGAGGCGTCTAACTTGTTTTTGCAGGGCGTGTTTTCTGTGATATGGTATGGCCCAAGATGTGATGTGTATGTTGTATGCGATGATCATGTTTTGTAATGTTTCACGACTTGCATGTCGATGAGTACACAACCGGCAGGAGCCATATGGTTGTCTTTATAATTGTGTATGACCTGTGTGTCAACTTCTTATACGCCATGTAATAGCTTTACTTTATCGCTAAGTAGTTAGCAATAGTTGTAGTTGCTATTCGTGGTGGAGGCAATCATGGTGGAGTGATGGAGATCATGCCGGCACGCACAAGATGGAGATCATTGCGCGAAGAATGGCTATACCATGTCACATAAAGTTATATGCATGTGATTTTTATCCTTTTATGTATCTTATTATGCTTAGATCGCGACGGTAGCATTATAAGATGATTCCTCACTTAAAGATCAAGATAAAACTGTGTTCTCCCCATGTATGCACCGTTGCGAAAGTTCGTCGTGTTCAAGCATCACGTGATGATCGGGTGCTATAAACGCTACGTTCACATACAACGGGTGCAAGCCAATTTTGCACACGCGGAAATACTTGGGTTTGACTTGACGAGCCTAGCATGTACAGACCTGGCCTCGGAACACATGAACCGAAAGGTTAAGCATGAGTCATATGAATGATATGATTGACACTTTGTTGTCCACCATTGAAACCACATCTCTTCTCGTGAAGATCGGATTAGGTGTGGTGAATTTGGATCATGTTCACTAAACAACTTGAGGGATGTTGAATTTAGTGGGAGTTCATCTAGTAATTTGATTAAATTGAACTAGTTATCATGAACATAGTCTAAATTGTACTTGCAAATTTTGTAGATCAAATGGCTAAGTCCAACTTCAACTTCAACGTTTTTGCTGAGAAAGAAAAGCTTAAAAACAATGGGTCTAACTTCACCAACTGGTTCCGCAATCTGAGAATCATTCTCGCTGGCGGACAAAAGTACTATGTCCTTGAGAATGCGCTAGGTGACGCCCCTGCTATAGATGTGCCGGCTGATGAGAAAGTTGTTTATCAGTCGCGCAAAGATGATTATGGTGTGATTAAGAGCACGATGTTGTTTGCTATGGAATCGGACCTTCAAAATCGTTTTGAAGATTACCCCGGGCCCTTTGAGATTCTTGAGGAACTGAAAACTATGTTTCAGACTCAGGCCCGTTCTTAGAGATATGAGATCTCTGAGAAATTCTTTAACTGCAAGATGGAGGAAGGGAGTTCTGTTAGTGAGCACGTCATAAAGATGTCGGGCTACACTCAACGCCTTGAGCAACTGGACTGCAAGATTCCAGAGGAGCTCAAGATTGACAGGATTCTACAATCACTCCCTCCTAGCTACAAAAGTTTTGTAGTGACTCATAATCAGATTGGTTCCACTGATACGATCACCGAGCTCTTCGCTAAGCTGAAAGCTGCGGAGGTGGACATCAAAAACTATAATCATGTGTTGATGGTAAACAAGCCCCCCAGCTTTAAGAAAGGTAAGGGTGCAAAGAATCCCTTCAAGAAAGGTGGCGGCAAGCGCGTTGCCCCTGCCGAGAAGAAGCTCAAGTCTGGACCTAAGCCGGACACTGAGTGCTTCTATTGCAAGGACAAGGGTCACTGAAGCGCAACTGTCCGAAGTACTTAGAGGACAAGAAGGCTGGCACCATCAAAGGTATATTTGATATACATGTTATTGATGTTTTCCTTACTAGCCCTTGTTGTAGTGCCTGGGTATTTGATACTGGTTCAGTTGCTAATATTTGTAACTCGAAACAGGAGGTACGGAATAGACGGTGGCTGGCAAGGGATGAGGTGACGATGCGCGTTGGCAACGGATCAAGAGTTGATGTGATGGTCGTCAGCACGCTCTCCTTAGTTTTACCTTCGGGATTAGTTTTAAACCTCAATAAATGTTATTATGTGCATGCGTTGAGCATGAACATCATATCTGGATCATGTTTATTGCAAGACGGTTATTCATTTAAATCTGAGAATAATGGTTGTTCTATTTATATGAGTAACATCTTTTATGGTCATGCACCTGCTGTGAATGGTTTATTTCTTCTGAATCTCGAAAGGGATGAAACACACATCCATAACATTGAGGCTAAGAGATGCAAAGTAGATAGTGATAATTCTACTTATTTGTGGCACTGTCGTCTAGGTCATATTGGTGTAAAACGCATGAAGAAACTCCATTCTGATGGACTTTTGGAGTCTCTTGATTTTGAATCATTTGACACATGCGAACCATGCCTCATGGGCAAGATGATCAAAACCCCGTTCTTCGGAATGATGGAGCGAGCGACGGACTTGTTGGAAATCATACATACTGATGTATGCGGACCGATGAGTGTTTCGACGCGCGGTGGATATCACTATTTTCTCACTTTTACCGATGACTTAAGTAGATATGGGTATATCTATTTAATGAAACATAAATCTGAAACATTTGAAAAGTTCAAAGAATTTCAGAATGAAGTGGAAAATCATCGTAACAGAAAAATTAAGTTTCTACGATCCGATCGTGGAGGTGAATATTTGAGTTATGATTTTCTCACGCATCTTAAAGCTAGCAGAATTGTTTCGCAACTCACGCCACCCGGAACACCACAGCGTAATGGTGTGTCTGAACGCCGGAATTGAACTCTATTAGATATGGTGCGATCAGTGATGTCTCTTACTGATTTGCCGTTATAATTTTGGGGTTATGCATTAGAAACCGCTGCATTCACTTTAAATAGGGCACCATCTAAATCCGTTGAGACGACACCGTATGAACTGTGGTTTGGTGCCAAACCTAAGTTGTCGTTTCTTAAAGTTTGGGGATGTGAAGCTTACGTCAAGAAGTTGATGCCGGACAAGCTCGAACCCAAAGCGGAGAAATGCGTCTTCATAGGATACCTTAAGGAAACTATTGGGTATACCTTCTATCACAGATCCGAAGGCAAAGTGTTTGTCGCAAAGAACGGATCCTTTCTTGAGCAGGAGTTTCTCTAGAAAGAAGTGAGTGGGAGGAAAGTAGAGCTAGACGAGGTTGTTGAACCTTCTCTTGAGTTGGAGAGTAGCGCAGCACCTGAAATTGTTCTAGTGTCGTCTGCACCAACAATAGAGGAAGCTAATGACAAGGATCATGAAGCTTCGGACGATGCTACTACTGAACGTCGCAGGTTGACAAGGTCGCGTGCCCCTCCTGAGTGGTACGGCAACCCTGTCTTAACTGTCTTGTTGGTAGAAGACAGTGAACCTACGAACTATGAGGAAGCGATGATGAGCCCAGACTCTGAGAAATGGCTGGAAGCCATGAAATCCGAATTGGGATACATGAGCGAAAACAAAGTATGGACTTTGGTGGACCCTCCTAGCAACCGAAAGGCCATTGAGTGCAAATGGATCTCCAAGAAGAAAATGGACGCGGATGGTAATGTTACTATCTATAAAGCTCGACTTGTCGCGAAAGGTTTTCGACAAGTTCAAGGTGTTGACTACGATGAGACTTTCTCTCCGGGAGAGATGTTTAAGTCCATTCGGATTTTATTAGCAATTGCTGCGTTTCATGATTATGAAATATGGCAGATGGATGTCAAGGCTGCGTTCCTCAATGGCAAAATTGATGAAGAGTTATATATGATGCAACCCGAAGGTTTTGTCGATCCTAAGGATGCTGATAAAGTATGCAAACTTCAGCGTTCCATTTATGGACTGAAGCAAGCATCTCGGAGTTGGAACCTTCGTTTTGATCAAGTGATCAAGAGCTTTGGATTTGTTCCAAATTGCTACGAAGCTTGTATCTACAAGAAAGTGAGTGGGAGCTCAATGACATTTCTGGTACTATATGTGGATGACATACTGATTATTGGAAATGACATTGACATGCTTAACGATGTGAAGAGTTATTTGAACAAATGTTTTTCAATGAAAGACCTAGGGGAAGCTGCTTATATATTGGGCATCAAAATCTATAGAGATAGACAAAGACGCCTGATAGCTTTAAGCCAGAGTACATACCTAGACAAAGTTTTGAAAAGGTTCAGAATGGATAAGGCAAAGAAAGGTTCAGTGCCTATGTTGTCAGGTAAGATATTGAGCAAGGCTCAGTGTCCAGCTACGGTAAATGATAGAGCAGCTATGAGCAAAGTGCCTTATGCCTAGGCCATAGGTTCTATCATGTATGACATGCTGTGTACTAGACCGGATGTGTCCAATGCTCTTAGTTTGACGAGCAGGTACCAAAGTGATCCAGGAGTGGAACACTGGACAGCCGTGAAGAACATCCTATAGTACTTGAATAGTACTATAGAAATGTTCTTAGTCTATGGAGGTGATGAACAGCTTGTCGTAAAGGGTTACGTCGACGCTAGTTTCGACACCGACAAGGATGATTCTAAATCTCAGACAGGATACGTTTATATTTTGAATGGAGGAGCTGTGAGCTGGAGAAGCTGCAAGCAAAGCGTGATCGCGGGATCTACAGTAGAAGCGGAATACATGGCTGGTGTAGAAGCGTCAAGTGAAGGAGTTTGGATCAGGAACTTCACCACTGAGCTTGGTGTGGTTCCAAGTGCCTTGGATCCACTGGAGATATTGCGTGACAACACTGGCGCCATAGCACTAGCTAAGGAACCAAGATATCATCCAAAGACCAAGCATATCAACCGCAAGTTTCATATAATTCGAGATTATATAACAGATGGAGATCTGAAGATTATCAAAGTACATACAGATCTGAATGTCGCAGATCCGTTGACGAAACCTCTTCCACGAGCAAAACATGATCTGCACCTTAGTGCCATGGGTGTTAGATTGTTGCCAGATGTAAACTAAATTATTGACTCTAGTGCAAGTGGGATACTGTTGGAATTATGCCCTAGAGGCAATAATAAAGATGCTATTATTATAATTCTTGTTCATGATAAAGTTTATATTCCATGCTAGAATTATATTAAGCGGAAACTTTAATACTTGTGTGGTTTGTGAACAACACCGTGTCCCTAGTATGCCTCTATGGACTAGCTCATTGATTAATGATGGTTAAGGTTTCCTAACCATAGACATGAGTTGTCAATTAATAATGAGATCATATCATTGGGAGAATGATATGATGGACAGACCCAAACTAAGCGGAGCAATTAGATCGTGTCATCGTGTTCATCTTTGCGAAGCTTTTCTTATGTCAAATATTGTATTCCTTAGACCATGAGATAATACAACTCCCTGGTATCGGAAGAAAGCTTTGAGGTCATCAAACGTCATCCTATGAGAGGGTGATCATAAAGGTGTCTCTCAGGTGATCGGAAAGTACCTATTGGGTTGTATGTATCGAGATGGGATTTGTCCCTCCCAAGTCGGAGAGATATACTTCGGGCCCACTCGGTAATCGATATCAACACCGCTTGCAAGCATGTGGTTAAGGAGTTAATCACAAAGTGATATCGGATTACGGAACGAGTAAAGTACTTGCTATGAACGAGATTGAACTAGGTATGACGGTACGGACGATCAAATCTCGGGCAAGTAAAATATCGCGCGATGAAGGGAATATATATATGGGATTGATTGAATCCTGGCATCGTGGTTCATACGATATGATCATCGATGAATGTGTGGGAGTCAATATGGGTTTCTATACCCCGCTGTTGATTGTTGATAGAAGATCATGTATGCATATTCTCGAACCCGAAGGGTCACACACTTAACGTGTCTCGACGCTAGGATAGGTTGGATAATTGGTTTATGAGTTTTTGTCCGGAGTCTCGGATGAGATCCAGGACGTCACGAGGGGTTCCGAAATTGTCTGGAGAATAAGATTCATATAAGGCAATGCAGTTTTTGGAGTTCGGAATTGTTTCGGGTTAATCGGTATTATACCGGAAGCTTCTAGAACCTTCCAGAGTGGGACCAACGTGGCCCCACTTGCTGGGAGGGGGCATGGGCCTGTGAGGGAGTGCCCTGGCCGCATTGGGCCAGAGGCACAAGGCCCCATAGGGCCCAGACGGCCAAGCACCTAGGGAAACCCTAGGGGAGCTTCTAGAAGGGGGGAACTTGCCCCCCACTCCTCCCTCCTTGGCTGCCGGCCTAGGGCTTGGGGGAGGGGCAAGGGCCATCCGCCCACCCCTCTATATAAAGAGGGCTGGGGAAACACCCCTCCCACACCTCCTCCACAACCCTAGCCGCCCTGCTGCCCCTCCTCTCTCTCTCTCTCCCTCCCGACTGCGCGTAGGAGAAGCCCTGCCGCAGAAACTCTCCACCGCTTGCACCGCGCCGTCGCGTTGTAGATCCAATCCATCTCTCCATCCTACTTGCTGGACCGAGGAAGGAAGAGACGTCGAGGTGCCGCACGTGTGCATCTCTCGGAGGCATCGCCACTTGCGGTGTTAGATCGGATCGGATCGCGAGGAGGAGAAGCGAGTACGACTACATCACCCACGTTCCGTCGAACGTTCCGCTGTCTTGAATATTCAAAATGAAGATCTCATATATTCCCCCTCGTTGTTTGCATCTCCTAGATTAGATCTTGGCTTTCCCGTTCGCATCCGTAGAATTTTTTTGATTTACTATGCTGCGAAACCCTTCAGCATCGTGCTTCCAAATCACACGCCAAGGCCATCTTCGCCACCGCCTCACCGTCTCCAGCGAGGTCATCGCCGCCGCGACAGCCGTCTTCGTCGCCTCACCCGGCTCCGTCGCCTCACCAATCTCCGGCGCAGCCATCGCCGGCGCCTCGGGATAAAAAGCGTAAGCGTACTACCGCTACTCTGCGAAGTGGTAAGAGATCACTGAAACGTAAACAAGAGCCTCTTCCAAAAGTACCAAAGGTTCCTCCCAAGAGATCTTATGACTGTACTGAAGAGGAGACTACGACTATCGTTGATGCGGAAATGACAACGTTTTTTGCTAAGCTGAAACGGCCGAAAGAGCCAGAGTTCCCCAACACTAAAGAAGAAAAAGCCCGAGTGTTCAAAATGCTAAAGATTCCTCATCAACCCGAGCCAAAGCTGTCATCAGACTATGGTCGTTCTATTCTCAAGTCACATGCGGCACAACAAGCCTCGAAGAGCAGTACTGATGCAAGCGGGAAATCTGTTGCCCAGCTCGGAGAACAAGCAAAACAGTCTTGCGCCCCTCTCAAGGTGATTTCCCATACCAATGTGGGGTCGAGCAAATATGCGGCCAAAGAGCAGTATGATCCAGATGTAGTTGCACAATACGGAGAAGCTGCCGCTACTCAAGGTATGAGTATTGCCCACTACTTATCCTAGTTACAAGTACTTCCCCGCGGGTGAAGTAGCATACAAATACCAGTACGGCAAATCTCTCGTCAAACCTAAGGAGGTAAATAATCTTTCAACAAAAATGCAAAGATTGCATAACTGGTACATGCATGCCACAAAGGCCGGGGCTAACTGGAACATGCTGAGGGTTACAAAAAAGCATTATGGGAAAGAAATAGATGACATGATATCCATTGAATTTGTTGAACTATTTCAATTATTCAATCAAGACGCCTTGGACAAATCGATCATCAGTGCCTATTGTCTGTAAGTACTAATTCTGTAATTAATTTAGTTTCTAGCTATCTCACCTTGTTTATTGCATGTATATAATCATACTATAATATGCAGAATGAAGATTCTCGAATGCAGCGGAGGACAAATCTATGACATTGGGTTCATTGACCCATATTGGATTCATCAAGCTAATCTCAAAATAAACCCCCAGGATACGGAGGATAATATCGTACACGCATTAAGGTTTCATGAAACCAGAAGGAAAATACTATTTTCTTACAACTTCGAGTAAGTGTAATTGTCTTGTATACACTTTCTATTTCGCTTACTCGGCGTTAAGTATATAACTGATTAGTTATGCATGCGCAACTTTCACTATATTCTGTTAATCATTCAACCTGATAAAGGGCGTGTACTAGTCATGGACTCAAAACATAAACCCCTTGAGACGTGGAAGGACATGCAGATGCTTCTCCAGCGGTAATTCTAATCATTATGACACTATATCGGCAACATTCGTAAATTTTATGATAGCAAGTGTGGCATCCCGCAAAATCACTACTAGAAAATCGCGTTGTTTTTGTGCATTGCATCATCATGATCGCATGCTCATGTCATCTTGCCACATTGCATTTGAGCATCGGCATCATCTTGCATTTGCTTGTATAAAACTATTTGCAGATAAACCTAGTTTTGTTTTCCAAAACGCCCCGTCTTTTATTCAAACGCCAAACCCGGGTCGCCGGAATATTTTTGTTTTGCCTGATATCGGGTTGCAAAAGCCTTGTTTGAAATAAATAAAAATATTTATTATTTTTAGTGGGGCGGTCGAACGGGCCGAATGACCCGAACGACCGCCCCAGGATTTAAATCGGACCACCTAACCCGCCCTTCTAAATCCTAAGTTCACCCAACCTATCCTACCCACCCCTTCCTCCACATCACCCCAACCAGTAGCAAAGACGCCACCTCACCTCTTTCCTTCATCCACCTCACATCCGCCACATCACCCAACTCCTCCCTCACCCACTCAACACACACCCCGCCTGGGCCCCACCCCCTGACCCCTTGACCCCACACAATAACCACCACACAGCACGACGCACCCATGGGCCCCACCCGTCCCGTCGCGCGCCTACCCCTCTTCTTCCTCTGCGCCGGCCCCCTCCCCGCTTCCCCTGGCGCCCTGCAGCTCCCCCCGCCCTTCCTCCGGCGCTCAGCCGCCGCTCCTCCTCCCTTTCCTCCCTGCTCCGCCCGCGCGTCCGCCAGCTCGCCCAGCCACCGCCCGTCCTCCTCGCCTCGAGCCTCTCCGCCCCACCCGACGCGGCCTCTCCCGGCGCCCGTGCGACCTCGGCGGCAGGCAGCGCCGCTCCGCCCGAGGCCCTCCCACCGTCCGCCGCCCAGGCGCCTCTGCCCGACTGGCCGCCTCGCTTCCACCCACTGCCAGAGCCGCCTCACGTCGCCCATTGGCGCTCAGTCCCCGTCGCCTGCCGGCCACTCCCCGCTGGCGCCGCCCTGCCTGCGCTTCCGCGAAGCTCCTCAGCACCTCGCCGCCCGGCTCGCTCTGCCTCCGAGCTCGTCGGGCGCCTCCTTCAAGCCCGCCTCCGCCGTTGTTCTCCGACCTTGGCAGCCCCGCCGCCGCTCGCCGGACCCCTCCAGCGCCGCCCATGGTCGCCCGCGCCGGCAGGGCCCCGTCCGCGCCTCCGCCCGGTCCCATCCCTGCCTCGACGTCTGCGCGTCCACGAGTGGGTCCTCGCGTCGCCTCTCCCGAGCAGGCGTGGCGCGCCCGGCAGCAATGGCCCCATCCTCCGTTTGGCGCGCCCCTCTGCGCGAGCTCGTCAGGCCCGTCCTCCCGACGAGGCCGCCATCGTTCCCAAGCCCGCATCGGCGCTGCCTCGGCCACATGCTTCTGTGATGATGCTCAAGAGCCGGTTGAGATGTTCCCGCGTGTGTCCTGTAGCTGCTGGCCGTGTCAAGGTCTTCGCGACGATATGGCGTGCCCGTAAGATCGATCCGAGGCGACTGGAACCGAACCGGGAGTACGCCAAGTTCGCCGAGTTCAGGGACCTTCAAGATCTCCGTCACGGACACGACATGTACTTCCCTGGAACGCCATGACTGGGACCCCGGACCCGAAGACCACATGGGACGACAAGTACTCCGACATGGACCCGATTGAAGCAAACCCGAAGACGATAGATGTGACAAGTACTTCCCCAGATCCGATGCCCGAGGACCACGGATGCGACAATGTCTACCTCACGGAACACCGAGTTCTCCATCGAGGACACCAGAACTGACAACATGGCCGACCACCGCGATTGCGCCAAGACCTACTCCGTTATCCGAGAACGATCCCGTCGAGACCGATCCGTCGAACCCTGGACCCTGAGACCGACCCCGAACCCCGGAACCCCAAGATCTGCCGAACCCTAATGTGTGACCCTTATCCGAACCCCTATTTTTTATAAATGCGAAACATAATACAACTTGCGGCATATTAATTGTCTGGCATGCATATTGTCATGTGGTTTGGGTGCCTTATGCCGATTCACCTAATAATTAAATATGGGGCCCATATGCGGGCAAATCTAGTCTCATATCGGCCTCATTTAAATTTGTGCATCGAACCGGTACCATATCTCGCCATGTTAATACAACCTTTAATTTGCGGGGTATATAAATAACATGAACCACCTAATTAAATGGCGGGACCCCGGCTCCGCTTAATATGACCTAATTGCATCGCACCTTTGCCATGTCATCCATCATACATGCATCATGCCGATCTTCTGCCGTTGTATTAAATATTGCATCCGGTGTTTCTTCTAGTGTTTTGCTTCTTCGCGGATAAGGCCGTTGAGGTGATGTGAGCTTCACCGATCTTGGTTAAACCTTCGCAATGTTTCTCAGCAGCATCTCCCCTTTCTACCTATCTTACTTTTATAGTATTTATTCCTCCTGTTGATCTATTGCTATACGTGTTGCGATGCTCTAGTTTTCCGTTCTCGGATATTCCTATGACCTCATATTGCCTTGGACACATCCTATTACATTGTTTGGTAGATAGTTGGACTTGCGCGTCGTAGTCGCTTGCTCAAGTCTTTGTTAGGTCGATTCGATGCCACGCTTGTTGATGTATTGCCGCATGTTGATGTTGGAGATGATCATAGTTTTACTTATTGTTCACTTTAATTCTGTTTAACAACTAAAATTGAAGTAAGCGAGGCATCGGTGGGTGATAGATAATATTTGGTTTCGAGCCCACTTGTGTCCGTAGGACCCGAGTACTTGATACTGTTCCTTGATTTATCGCGCTATCCACATCCGGGAGGTATATGGGACCCCGAGCGAGCTTGATTGATCAGTCTTATTTCTTGGGGCCACAAACTAGTTTGAGGTTTTATTTACTATCCTGTACTTATGCCATGCTACTTCAGATTTAAATTTGTGCGAGGAGCACCTTATCTTGTTAGGATCGGGACACGTTACGCGGTATCGACAAGCCCAGCCACACTTTCGGGTTCCCGATCGTTTACCGATCCACCCAAACCTTGAGGCCGTCTCGAGTCGGCTAGCCGTTATGGATCTACTTAAGGGTGGCCTCAAATATTTCTGAATCCTGTGATTGTTCAGTCGTGAAAGCCTCGTTGGGTTTTGATTTGGTTTTTCCGAGGTTGATCGAGCGTGTGTTGCTATTGGTGCACCCCGGCCGGGTAAAACTTTCTGAAAGCCGTGTCCGCGGATATTGTAACACCCTCAGAATCGGACCTATGCAAGTTCAGGCAAAATTCACCAAACCCGCATAGAAACGATTCAAAGGTGCCCACCAGGCACTTTCGTGCGGGTGGAAAACGAAGTAATAACATTACACAACAGTCCTCGATGGGACCCACGCAGAATATATATAACGGCGACTCAAAGAGTCAAGAATACAGATATAATATACAAAGATCCAAATCACCTTGAAAGCGATAGTGCGTCAGCTACGGACAAGAAGCAAATGGGGCTAAGAGCCACGAAGAATAACCAATGGCGTCCATAACCCGCCTGTGCCAAGCCGGAAGGGTAACCCTGCTAACGGCGTCGATCTCAAAACCTGCTTAAACAAAAGGGGTGCCGACAAAGGGCAAAGGAAAAAGAAGGAGCGTCAGTACTGAGGCCAGTACACGGCGAGGCTAGAATTCGGCGGTCCTCGCCTACACAGGTATGGTGGACTGAAGCGGCAGCGGCAGCATGCACTGAACAACCTATAGAGACTCGATACAACCGGCGGTTATCAGAGAGGGGTGAGAATGACCTATTCGGATTCAACCTGAAGCTAACACCAAACAAACCCATCCTGGTGTTTCCCCCTCGAGACCAAACGAGGAAGTCCACCGAGGAACTCACACAGTTGGCAATTTTATTTATTCGGTTATCGTTGCAGCAATTACTAGTCAGGTATAGATAATCGTCCTGATAAAGTAAACAGTGGCCACTTTTAGTTAACCATTCCGTGATAGTTGCAACAATTACTAATCAGATACAGATAGCATGAGATAAACCCAAAACCCAGCAGTTGTTGGTGCTTTTATTCAGCCATTTCGTTGTAGTTGCAATACTTACTAGTCAAATACATTTGTCGCAAGCGACAACCAAACAAGCAATTGTGGGCAGTATTATTAGCCATTCCGTCATAGTGAAGCTGATTACTAGTCATTATAAGTCAAATTTATAGCAGTAAACTTTAGTTATGCTTGTCTATGATCAAGAAACTGTGCTCCAAGTCGTCCATATCCGCGGACACGGCTTTCGAGAAAGTTTTACCGGCGGGTGCACCAATAGCAACACACACTGATCAACCTCGGAAAAACCAAATCAAAACCCAACGAGGCTTTCACGACAAAGCAATCACAAGATTCAGAAATATTTCAGGCCACCCTTAAGTAGAACCCGAACGGAGTAGGCAAGCTCCGAGACGGCCTCAAGGTCTGTGGGGACGGCTGTGAACGACTGGGAACCCCAAACGGGGCTTGTCGACACCGCGGAATCGTGCCACTATCCAAAACAGTACAGTGTGCAGTACCTCGCACAATCGTAAATAAAGCAGTAAAGCATGGCATAAGTACAGGATAGTAATAAAACCTCAAACTAGTTTGTGGCCCCAAGAAATAAGACGGAATCAAGCTCTGGCTGAGGGGGGTCCCATATACCTCCCGGATGTGGATAGCGCGATAAATCAAGGAACAGGAATCAAGTACTCGGGGTCTTACGGGACACAAGTGGGCGTTCGGAAAACCAAATATTATCTATCACCCACCGATGCCTCTGCTTATTCAATTTTAGTTGTTAAACAGAAATTAAAGTGAACAATAAGTAAAACTAGAATCATCTCCAACAACAACATGCGGCAATACATCAGCAACTGTGGCATATGGCGACACACATCAGCACTTGAGAAAGCAACTACGACGCGCAAGTCCAACTATCTACCAAACAACAGGTAATAGGATGTGTCCAAGGCAATATAGGGCTGCAAGGGATTTCACGGGTACGAAAACTAGAGCATCGCAACACAGATAGCAATAGATCAACAGGAAGGAGTAAATTACTATAAAAGTAAGATAGGTAGAAAGAGGGAGATGCTCGCCTGAAAACATTGTCGAAGGTTCATCTGAAGAACGGGGCGAAGCTCACATCAACTCAACGGCCTTATCCGCGAAGAACCAAAACACTAGAAGAAAACCGGATGCGATATTTAAGACGATGGCAGAAGATCGGCATGATGCATGTATGATGCATGGCATGGCAAGGTGCGATGCAATTAGGTCAATATTAAGCGGAACCGGGGTCCCGACAATTAATTAGGTGGTTCAAGTTGTTTAGAACCCCCGCAAGTAAATGTTGTTTAGCAATACAACCGATGGATCCGGTTCGCTACACATGTTTAAATGAGGCCGATATGAGACTAGATTTGCCCGCATATGGGCCCCATATTTAATTATAAGGTGAATCGGCATAAGGCCCCCAACCCACAGATATGCATGCGAGATGAATGACAATTCAATATGCAGCAAGTTGTTATTATGTTATAAAATAGGGTTCGAGGAAAGGGTCACACATTAGGGGTCTCGACGATCTTGGGGGTCCGGGGTTCGGGTTCAGGGTCCAGGGTTCGACGGTTCGTTCTCGGCCTCCGGGGTTAGGGTCTCGGATCGGGGTAGATCTTGGGGCATTCGCGGTGGTCGACCATGTTGTCGGTCTTGTCATTCGGGTGAAGTGCTTGCCGGTCTCGTGGCGATCTTTGCGTTCTCCTGGTTCGGGTCTTGGCGTCCGAGGGTAGATCTTGGCGCTCGGTGTCCGTGAGGGAGTCCTTGGGGTACCGGATGGAGATCTTGTCGGTGGTCTTACAACACGGCGCAGATCTTGGCGTCCGAGCGACGGTCTTGTCGCATCCGCGGTCTTCGGAGTCCAACTCCGGGAGGGAGAACTTGGTGTTCCGAGGGGGAATCTCCGGGTCATCGGCTCCAAAAGTTGACAATGTTCTTGGTTTGGTGCCGGGTGTCTTCGGGTACCGTGTCATCGGGTTCCATCTCGCCTGGTCGTCGAAACACGCAACAACGCAGATCTTGGCGACAAAAGGCATCGGGGCTTGAGACGGTCTTGTCGTTCCATGTTCTCGGGCACCGGATTCGTGAGGGAGTCATGAAGTACACGATGAAGATTTTGTTGTTCTCGTCTTTGGGATCGATGGCGACTTGCGGCGATATCCTGGAGGCAGACCACACGCAGGAACTCGTCGAGGACACGCTGCGGCCAGGGTAGCAGGTAGGCGGCGACGGGTGGCCACGAGACCTGCGGCCGGAGATGGGGAGGAGGGTCGCTGCCTCCGGGCGGCGCTGGAGAAGGCGGGCCCGCGAAGGAGGATGGCACGGTGAGGGGGACTCGAGGCGGCCGGGCACAGCGGCGCGAGGGGGTCGTCGACGGTGGTCATGGCGTTCGGAGACAGCAGGCGTGACAGAGAGAAACCACGCCGGCGGCGCTGGGCGCGGGCTCGGGTCGGCGGTTGACGAGGGGGACCGGAGGTCGACGGCGGTTGGCAGCGGAGGCGAGATGGATGCGTGGCGGTGGCGGGCAGCCCGGCGAAGGCGGTGGCGCCAGCGGCGCGGCGAGGGTGATCGGGACGGGCGGTCGGACTTCAAGGGCGAGGCGACGGCCCAGGGGATGAGGTCGACGGGCGGAGGATGGTGGCGGTGCGGCTGGCGGCGGGCGAGGCCCGGGCGGCGTGGGTGAGGCGGCGGCGGGGGCAGTGCGAAGGCAGGTCGGTGGCGGTGGATGGCGGCCAAGCGAGGCGGCTATCGGCGTCTGTCATGGCATGAGGCGCAGGAGGCGGGCGCTGGCGATGGCTACGGCGGCTTGTGAAGGGCCGGGTGGCTTGGGGCGCGGGGCGGCCGGGTGCTGGCGTGAGCGGCGGAGGGCGGTGCCGGAAGCACGCTGGGGCGGTTGTCGCTGCCGGCGGCGAGGAGATCCGCCGGAGGCGGGAGAGGTGTCTGCGGGAGGAGGGGAGAGGTGAGAGAGGGAGCGACGCGGGGAAGAGGAGCAGTGCGGGGTGGGGCGCGCGTGGGTGGGGCCCGGTGGTCAGCGGCCAGGGGCGGGTGTGCGCGTGGTGTGCGTGTGCGTCTGGGTGGGACCGCGTGGTTGAGTGGGTGAGTGTGACAGGTGGGCCGCGGGGTGAGTTGGCAGGTGGGTGAGAGGAAGAGAGAGAGAAGAGAGATGGTGAGGGAGGCCACGTGGCGGGCTGTGGTTGGGTGAGGGTAGAGGGGTCGCTGAGGTGGCGTGCAGGGATAGGAGGGAGTGATGTGGAGGCTGGGGAAGGGTAGATTTCTGGGTAGGTTTAGGAATAAAGGGTGGCTGGATGGATGAGGTGGCAAGTGGGTAGGAAAAGGGTGAGAGGGTGAGGTGGCGGTCTGCGGTTGGTGGGTAGGATAGAATTTGGTGGGACTAGGATTTAGGTGGGGGCTGATTGGGGTGGACCGATCTGTTTAATACGGGGTGGTCGTTCGGGTCATACGGCCCGTTCGACTGCCCCCAACTAAAACAATAAAATCTTTTATTTAATTTAATTGGGCCGTTTGCAACCCGATAGCAACAAAACAAAATAATCCGGCGACCCGGGTTTTGGCGTTTGAATAAAGATGGGGCGTTTGGAAAACAAAACGGGTGTTGCGAAAATAGTTTTGGCAAACAATGCATGATGATGACGATGCAATGCACAAATTCAACGCGATTTTCTAGTAGTGGTTTTGCGGGATGCCACAATTCGACACCACTAACAATGGATCTCGCCCTCGAGATCCGCCTCATGGTACCGGAAGGAAGGTCGGCGATCTGCGTCTTCTCGCTTCGTGTAGGTCCTCGCGACACCACTAACAAGAGGTCGTTGTCCGTGATCGTCGAGAGAACTCTCCGGGAACAAAGGTCGAAGGTAGAGGCATCAACAAGTAAAGCCACCTCTAGCTCCAATGGAAAAGGGAACCGATGCATTCTCATCCACTTCAATGTACAAAAGCGAATAGAAAGGGTAGTCGGCATGGGGGCCAATCCATCACGCACCCAAACTATTACTTTGCACAATCAGTAGAAAAGAGTACAACCATTCTCGGAATCAGACTGAAGATCTCGACAAGCGAGGTTCGGAACAAAGGAGTGATGCAGACTCTGCATCGGATCCGGCGTAGAGGATGTCGTCGCGTCGGAAAACACCGGAGGCACAAACAAGGAACAAAGAATGGTACCACCGTAGACGGATTCCTCAGATAGCATGAAGACCGGATGTAGCAACACCGTTATCACAGGAGGAAGCGAAACCCTGAAGGTACGACGGAAACCCAACCACGAGAATTCCTGGACTCGAAGAAAGAGAAGAGAGCGGATTCAAAACACGTAGAGGTAAGAGGAGAATAGCAGAGGGGTAAGGAGTAAAATCAGACCTATTCAGAACTATCCAACCGATTTTGCAAAATAGTTTTGACACTCTACTTCGGCCGTTAGCTAGGTTATCCTACATTTGGACTTGTGGGGTATCGCAACCGCTGAGCTCGATACCACTCAGTAACACCCTCAGAATCGGACCTATGCAAGTTCGTGCAAAATTCACCAAACCCATAGAAACGATTCAAAAGGTGCCACCAGCACTTTCGTGCGGTGGAAAACGGTAATAACATTACACAACAGTCCTCGATGGGACCCATGAGCAGATATATATAACAGCGACTCAAAGAGTCAAGAATACGAATATAATATACAAAGATCCAAATCACCTTGAAAGCGATAGCGTCCGACTACGGACAAGAAGCAAATGGGGCTAAGAGCCACAAGAATAACCAATGGCGTCCATAACCCTGAGCCAAGCGGAAGGGTAACCCCGCTAACGGCGTCGATCTCAAAACCTGCTTAAACAAAAGGGTGCCGACAAAGGGCAAAGGAAAAGAAGGAGCGTCGATCGAGGCGATGCAGCGAGGCTAGAATTCGGTCCTCGCCTACACAGGTATGGTGGATCAAGCGGCGGCAAAGATGCACTAAACAACCTATAGAGACTCGATACAACCGGCGGTTATCAGAGAGGGGTGAGAATGACCTATTCGGATTCAACCTGAAGCTAACACCAAACAAACCCATCCTGGTGTTTCCCCCTCGAGACCAAACGAGGAAGTCCACCGAGGAACTCACACAGTTGGCAATTTTATTTATTCGGTTATCGTTGCAGCAATTACTAGTCAGGTATAGATAATCGTCCTGATAAAGTAAACAGTGGCCACTTTTAGTTAACCATTCCGTGATAGTTGCAACAATTACTAATCAGATACAGATAGCATGAGATAAACCCAAAACCCAGCAGTTGTTGGTGCTTTAATTCAGCCATTTCGTTGTAGTTGCAATACTTACTAGTCAAATACATTTGTCGCAAGCGACAACCAAACAAGCAATTGTGGGCAGTATTATTAGCCATTCCGTCATAGTGAAGCTGATTACTAGTCATTATAAGTCAAATTTATAGCAGTAAACTTTAGTTATGCTTGTCTATGATCAAGAAACTGTGCTCCAAGTCGTCCATATCCGCGGACACGGCTTTCAGAAAGTTTTACCCGGCCGGGGTGCACCAATAGCAACACACACTCGATCAACCTCGGAAAAACCAAATCAAAACCCAACGAGGCTTTCACGACAAAGCAATCACAAGATTCAGAAATATTTCAGGGGGCCACCCCTTAAGTAGAACCCGCAACGGAGTAGGCAAGCTCCGAGACGGCCTCAAGGTCTGGTGTGAACGACTGGGAACCCCAAACGGGGCTTGTCGACACCGCGGAATCGTGCCACTATCCAAAACAGTACAGTGTGCAGTACCTCGCACAATCGTAAATAAAGCAGTAAAGCATGGCATAAGTACAGGATAGTAATAAAACCTCAAACTAGTTTGTGGCCCCAAGAAATAAGACGGAATCAAGCTCTGGCTGAGGGGGGTCCCATATACCTCCCGGATGTGGATAGCGCGATAAATCAAGGAACAGGAATCAAGTACTCGGGGTCTTACGGGACACAAGTGGGCGTTCGGAAAACCAAATATTATCTATCACCCACCGATGCCTCTGCTTATTCAATTTTAGTTGTTAAACAGAAATTAAAGTGAACAATAAGTAAAACTAGAATCATCTCCAACAACAACATGCGGCAATACATCAGCAACTGTGGCATATGGCGACACACATCAGCACTTGAGAAAGCAACTACGACGCGCAAGTCCAACTATCTACCAAACAACAGGTAATAGGATGTGTCCAAGGCAATATAGGGCTGCAAGGGATTTCACGGGTACGAAAACTAGAGCATCGCAACACAGATAGCAATAGATCAACAGGAAGGAGTAAATTACTATAAAAGTAAGATAGGTAGAAAGAGGGAGATGCTCGCCTGAAAACATTGTCGAAGGTTCATCTGAAGAACGGGGCGAAGCTCACATCAACTCAACGGCCTTATCCGCGAAGAACCAAAACACTAGAAGAAAACCGGATGCGATATTTAAGACGATGGCAGAAGATCGGCATGATGCATGTATGATGCATGGCATGGCAAGGTGCGATGCAATTAGGTCAATATTAAGCGGAACCGGGGTCCCGACAATTAATTAGGTGGTTCAAGTTGTTTAGAACCCCCGCAAGTAAATGTTGTTTAGCAATACAACCGATGGATCCGGTTCGCTACACATGTTTAAATGAGGCCGATATGAGACTAGATTTGCCCGCATATGGGCCCCATATTTAATTATAAGGTGAATCGGCATAAGGCCCCCAACCCACAGATATGCATGCGAGATGAATGACAATTCAATATGCAGCAAGTTGTTATTATGTTATAAAATAGGGTTCGAGGAAAGGGTCACACATTAGGGGTCTCGACGATCTTGGGGGTCCGGGGTTCGGGTTCAGGGTCCAGGGTTCGACGGTTCGTTCTCGGCCTCCGGGGTTAGGGTCTCGGATCGGGGTAGATCTTGGGGCATTCGCGGTGGTCGACCATGTTGTCGGTCTTGTCATTCGGGGTGAAGTGCTTGCGGTCTCGTGGCGATCTTTGCGTTCTCTGGTTGGTCTTGGCGTCGAGGGTAGATCTTGGCGCCGGTGTCCGTGAGGGAGTCCTTGGGGTACGGATGGAGATCTTGTCGGTGGTCTTACAACACGGCAGATCTTGGCGTCCGAGCGACGGTCTTGTCGCATCCATGGTCTTGAGTCCAACTCCGGAGGGAGGAGAACTTGGTGTTCGAGGGGAATCTCCGGGTCATCGGCTCCAAAAGTTGACAATGTTCTTGGTTTGGTGCCGGGTGTCTTCGGGTACCGTGTCATCGGGTTCCATCTCGCCTGGTCGTCGAAACACGCAACAACGCAGATCTTGGCGACAAAAGGCATCGGGGCTTGAGACGGTCTTGTCGTTCCATGTTCTCGGGCACCGGATTCGTGAGGGAGTCATGAAGTACACGATGAAGATTTCGTTGCGGTTCTCGTCTTTGGGATCGATGGCGACTTGCGACGATATCCTCGGAGCAGACCACACGCAGGAACTCGTCGAGGACACGTTGCGGCCAGGGTAGCAGGTAGGCGGCGACGGGTGGCCACGAGACCTGCGGCCGGAGATGGGGAGGAGGGTCGCTGCCTCCGGGCGGCGCTGGAGAAGGCGGGCCCGCGAAGGAGGATGGCACGGTGAGGGGGACTCGGCGGCGCCGCAATGGCCTTGAGGTCGTCGGCAGTGGTCATGGCGTTCGGAGACAGCGTGGCGGAGAGAAACCACGCCCAGCGGCGCTGGCGCGGCTCGTCGGCGGTGACGAGGGACCGGAGGTCGACGGCGGTGCAGCGGCGGAGGCGGAGATGGATGCGGCGGTGACGGCGGCCCGCTGGGGCGAGCGCTGGCGGCGGTGTGAGCGGCGCTGGGTGGATCGGGGCAGGCGCGGTCGGACTTCAAGGCGGAGGCGACGGCAGAGGGGAGGCTGGTGGCGGCGGCTTGGCTGGCGAGGCGGAGCCAGCGCAGCGGCGCAGCGTCTGATGGGGAGCGGCGGGGACGTGCAGAGGGTCGGGTCGGTGGCGGTGGATGGCGGGCCAAGCGAGCGAGGGCGGCTATTGGCGGCGTCTGCCGCATGAGAGGCGCAGGAGGCGCGCTCAGGCGATACACGGCCACAGCTGTGAGGCGGGCGGGGTGGCTTAGGGCGGCAGGCGGCGGGTGTTGGCGTGTGGAGGCGGTCTGGGAAGCCTGTTGAGGCGGTGTCGCTGCCGGCGGGAGATTCACGGAGGCAGGAGAGGTGTCTGGGGAGGAGGAGAGGTGAGAGGGGCAGCAGGAAGAGGAGCAGTCTGAAGTGGCGCGTGGGTGGGGGCCGGTGGTCGACGAGGCGGGTGTCTGGCGTGGTGTGCGTGTGCGTGCAGGTGGGACCGTGGTTGAGTGGGTGAGTGTGACGGTGGGCAGGGGTGAGTTGGCGGTGGGTGAGAGAAGAGAGAGAGAAGAGATGGTGAGGAGGCCACGTGGCGGGCTGTGGTTGGGTGAGGTAGAGGGTCGCCGAGGTGGCGTGCGAGGATAGGAGGGAGTGATGTGGAGGCTGGGAAGGGTAGATTTCAGGTAGGTTTAGGAATAAAGGGTGGCTGGATGGATGAGGTGGCAAGTGGGTAGGAAAAGGGTGAGAGAGGGTGAGGTGGCGATGCGGTTGGTGGGTAGGATAGAATTTGGTGGGACTAGGATTTAGGTGGGGGCTGATTGGGGTGGACCGATCATTTAACGGGTGGTCGTTCGGGTCATACGGCCCGTTCGACTGCCCCCAACTAAAACAATAAAATCTTTTATTTAATTTAATTGGGCCGTTTGCAACCCGATAGCAACAAAACAAAATAATCCGGCGACCCGGGTTTTGGCGTTTGAATAAAGATGGGGCGTTTGGAAAACAAAACGGGTGTTGCGAAAATAGTTTTGGCAAACAATGCATGATGATGACGATGCAATGCACAAATTCAACGCGATTTTCTAGTAGTGGTTTTGCGGGATGCCACAGATATGGACGACTTGGAGCACAGTATCTCGACCATAGACAAGCATAACTAAAGTTTATTGCTATAAATTTGACTTTATAATGACTAGTAATCAGCTTCACTATAACGGAATGGCTAATTAATACTGCCCATAATTGCTTGTTTGGAGTGTCGCTTGCGACCATTGTACTTGACTAGTAAGTATGGCAACTACAACGGAATGGCTAAATGAAGGTACCAACAACTGCTGGGTTTTGGGTTTATATTATGCTATCTGTATCTGATTAGTAATTGCTGCAACCACAACAGAATGAATAACTAAAAGGGCTCACTGCTTCTTTTATCAGGACAAATATCTATACCTGACTAGTAATTGCTGCAACGATAACTGAATAAGTAAAACTGCCAACTGTGTGGGTTCCTCGGCTGACTTCCTCGTTTGGTCTCGAGGGGGGAAACACCAGGATGGGTTTGTTTGGTGTTAGCTTCAGGTTGGATCCGGATAGGTCACTCTTATCCCTCTCTGATAACCGCCAGTTGTATCGAGTCTCTATAGGTTGTTTAGAGCATGCTGCCGCTGCCGCTCAGTCCACCATACCTATGTAGGCGAGGACCGCCGAATTCTAGCCTCGCCGTGTACTGGCCTCAAGATCGACGCCTTCTTTTTCCTTCGCCCTTTGTCGGCACCCCTTTTGTTTAAGCAGGTTTTGAGGTCGACGTCGTTAGCGGGTTACCTTTCCGGCTTGGCACAGGCAGGGGTTATGGACGCCATTGGTTATTCTTCGTGGCTCTAGCCCCATTTGCTTCTTGTCCGTAGTCGGACGCTCTACCGCTTTCAAGGTGATTTGGATCTTGTATATTATATCTGTATTCTTGACTCATGGAGTCATTGTTATATATATTTCGTTACGTGGGTCCCATCGAGGACTGTTGTGTAATGTTATTACTTCGTTTTCCACCCGCGAAAGTGCTGGTGGCACCTTTGAATCGTTTCTATGCGGGTTTGGCGGTTCGCTAAAACTTGCATAGGTCCGATCGAGGGTGTTCTGAGTGGTATCGAGCTCGGCTATGCGATACCCCAAGTCCAAATGTAGGATAACCTAGCTAACGGCAAGTAGAGTGTCAAAACTATTTTTGAAAATCGGTTGGATAGTTACGATTAGGTCTGATTTTACTCCTTACCCTCCTATTCTCCTCTTATCTCACGCGTTTGGTTCCGCTCTCTTCCCTCTCTTCGAGTCCAGTGATTTCGTGGTTGGGTTTCCGTACCTTGTGGTTTCGCTTCCTCCTTTGGTAACGGTGATGCTACGTCCGGTGTTCATGCTGCCGAGGAATCCTTCGTCTGTGGTACCATTCTGTTCCTTGTTTGTGCCTTCCGTGTTTTCCGACGACGACATCATCTACGCCAGGATCCGATGCAGTGCATCACTCCTTTGTTTCCGAACCTCGATTGTCGAGATCTTGATCGATTCGAGAATGGTTGCACTCTTTTCTACTGATTGTGCCGAGTAATAGTTTGGGTGCGTGATGGATTGGCCCCCATGCCGACTACCCCTCCTATTCGTTTTGGTACATTGAAGTGGATGAGAATGCATCGGTTCCGTTTTCCCATCGAAGTTAGAGGTGGCTTTATTTGTTGATACCTCTACCTTCGACCTTTTGTTTTCCGGAGTGTTCTCTCGACGATCACGGACAACGACCTCTTGTTAGTGGTGTCGCGAGGATCTACACGAAGTGAGAAGACGCAGATCGCCGACCTTCTTTCCGGTACCATGAGGCGGATCTCGAGGGCGAGATCCCTTGTTAGTGGTGTCGAATTGTGGCATCCCGCAAAACCACTACTAGAAAATCGCGTTGTTTTTGTGCATTGCATCATCATGATCGCATGCTCATGTCATCTTGCCACATTGCATTTGAGCATCGGCATCATCTTGCATTTGCTTGTATAAAACTATTTGCAGATAAACCTAGTTTTGTTTTCCAAAACGCCCCGTCTTTTATTCAAACGCCAAACCCGGGTCGCCGGAATATTTTTGTTTTGCCTGATATCGGGTTGCAAAAGCCTTGTTTGAAATAAATAAAAATATTTATTATTTTTAGTGGGGCAGTCGAACGGGCCGAATGACCCGAACGACCGCCCCAGGATTTAAATCGGACCACCTAACCCGCCCTTCTAAATCCTAAGTTCACCCAACCTATCCTACCCACCCCTTCCTCCACATCACCCCAACCAGTAGCAGCACGCCACCTCACCTCTTTCCCTTCATCCACCCACTCACATCCTGCCACATCACCCAACTCCCTCCCTCACCCACTCCACTCAACACACACCCTGCCGCCTGGGCCCCACCCCTGGCCCCTGACCCCGCCAGCCCCACACAGGCCACACAACCACCACACAACGCACGCACGCACGCACCCCGCGGGCCCCACCCCGTCCCCGTCGCGCGCGCCTACCCCTCTTCTTCCTCTGCGCCGGCCCCCTCCCCGCTTCCCCTGGCGCCCTGCAGCTCCCCCGCCCTTCCTTGGCCACGCTCTTCTCCTTTCCTCCCTGCTCCGCCAGCTCGCCCAGCCACCGCCCATCCTCCTCGCCTCGAGCCTCTCCGCCCCACCCGACGCGGCCTCTCCCGGCGCCCGCGCGACCTCGGCGGCAGGCAGCGCCGCTCCGCCCCGCCTGAGGTCCTCCCCCTCGCACTAAGCAGCGGCCACGTGTACGCCCTTTTGTCCCGGTTGGTGGGGCAACGGTACTAAAAGTTGGGGCTTTAGTCCCGATTGCCCTGTCCCGGTTGGGGAACCGGGACTAAAACCCCTTACTAACCGGGACACATAGGACGGTTTCTACTAGTGAAGTCTCTAGATGGACCTTGTGTTTCGTCTGAAGTGCCAAAAGTAGTTTTGAAAATAGCGGCATTGCCTTGGCCACAGTCACATAGTGGGAACATTCGAGGAACGTCTTCATACATGAATATAACGAGGCGAGTCAACCGGCAGTCTAATTCATGAAAATTCTAAAGACGAACCCTAAAATTAGCAGCTGTTAGTACTCACCGACACAAGTGAGGGAAGAAGCGAAGGAGATTGGCCGGGAGGTTGGACGTGGGGCTTCAAAGGTGATGGGCGCGCGGTGAAGCCGGTGACGAGCATTGGATATGATCGTGAAATCAGAGCGTTGGGTATGAGCGCTGGCGACGAGCAGTTTCTAATAACTCGTGATTTTTTTTTAGAATAGCCTCTGATATCTTAACTAGAGGCCAATTGATCCTATGTCAAAGCTTGATAGAATGTAATCAATAATTTAATCAAAGGTTAGAAAAATTCAGAGCCAACGGAACCCGACGGAAACTCGTGGAACGAAAAGTTCCGTCCCAATCACCGTAAAACGAATGATGCATGCATGGTTCTATTTTTGAATGTTGGGCCGCTTTTTCTTTAAAAAATAAATTACCCAAAGCCATCGGAGTTTGCAACCCCTCTTTGACTCCGACGGCTTTGGCTTTAGCGGACCGATGAATCGAAAGCTTGGATCGGACTTGGCAACCCCTACAACGACGATGATCTTGAATTTTTTGAGGCGGCAACTACCGTCAATATTGGTGATGGAGAGAAAGCAAAGTTTCGGTCATCTCCTTGAATAGAAATTGCCCTCTTTGTAACCAAGTCCAAATCTGAGTCACATCTCCTCTTCAAGTATCATTTTTGCCTATACATTTGGAATGTCGTCCTTCCATGATTTGTGCAACACGGTATTGACACATCACTTTGGATCAATGAACCTAACATCAAAGAGTGGTTGATGAAGATTGCTTTTGGACAAGGCAACTCTAGAAATGCAATGGCATTCGTACTTATATGCTTGTGTCTTGGGAAATTTAGGAAGAGAAGGATGTGAGGGTCTTTCGCCATCACGCCTCCCTGACCAACTTAATCATCGCAAAGTTCAAAGAGGAGGCTAGAATGTGGAGTACCGCCGGAACAAAATTTTTGAGTAATGTAATTTTAGGAGAGTAGGCTTGTATGGAAAGTCCTAGGACTTGTCATAGGCATTTGTTCTAAAACTTTTTCTCAATTAATGAAAATGGCAAATCTTTTGTTTTATTTCAAAAAAAAAAAGAATTTATGGCTAGTTTCTTAATTAATGAAATTTTTGGGGATTTCTCAAAAAAAAAACATTGGGGTGAACCGTAAAGGAAAACATATTCCTGAGTAGTCTAAGAAAACGAATATACTTTTGTCAAAGGATCATAATTTTGTACAAATTTGGGAAGTGTTCATTGCATGATATGTAGCACTTCAATTTTCAAAATTTAAATCTTCAACGTGCATTTTCTGGTAGCATGAAATAATTAATACAAAGAAACTAGTTGGAAGAAGTCGAGCCAAAATGAGTCAATGAAGTCAAAGAAGAATTTCAACGGTTAGGGCATGTCCTCCTATATTTGTCTCTAAGAAAGGCATAAGACCTTACATTCCATTGTTGCATAAATTAGATCACTTTGTAGACACAGAGCATCAAAAGGGGTGTGCCCACTTTATTAGGCTACAAGTAAGATACTGTATAAAAATTGTGGTTTGAAGGTGATATGAGCGTACTTATCAAAGTGTAACATATCCGTTCAAGAAGGAGGCGCCAAACGGACCAGGCATTGACAGGTCGTGTGTATACTTCTTGTTGTCTATGAAAGTAGACCAGGAGAACCTTTTGAATTCAATCCGAGCATTGCGAGAAGCTCTGTCTTCCACTTGTAGTATCATGTTTTGATTAGCCCTCCATTCGTCATCGTAGTCTCCAACGATTCCGAATTCCATTCGCTCTAGCACTTTCGCATTTAAAATAAAGAACCTAGCAAAGCCGACTTCAGCACCCCTGCCATAGTAGATCTTCAAAGCCACTTTTTTCAGATGGAGGTCAAGGCATTCGGTTGGATCATCCACCGAGACATATTTCCGCACATTTTTCCTGTACTTTTGTGGCTGCAACTTGTTTTCATGCCACGGATGGGCAAACGCCCTTGGATCTAACTAGAGACCGAACAAAGAAATTGAATAAATAGAATTGATATTCTAAGAAGTAAGAATGCTAGCAATATATAGCAAATATAAGTACTCACGATGATATACAGACTCTTCAAGCAGGGGAAGCATTTGAGGAAGTCGAGAACTGCATCTAGATCAGGGCCAACATGCTGCAGACCCAGAACCTTCACGGTGGGCATTGTGGTTGTTAAGCTAGCAGCAATCATTTCCTGCAAGAGAAATAATACATTTCAAAGAATAATAGCCTGCATATATATGATAATGCATCGTAATAGCACTAGTGCACACGTACCCCTCTAACACCGGTTTGGAGGACCCTCTAACAGCGGTTCCACAACCGCTGTTGAGGGTTCGGTGTTAGAGGGGGGGCCCCTTTAACACCGGTTCCGAACCGGTGTTAAAGGGTGGCTGCGTATGCTCAGGCCCCCTTTAACACTGGTTCGTATCTGGAACCGTTGTTAAAGGTTAGTCTGCCGTGGCAGAGATTTAGGCCGTTTTCCTAGTTCTGCCGCGGCAGGAAAACGGCCTAAATCTCTGCCGCGGCAGACTTCTGCCTCTGCCCCGTTCTGGGTGTATTTACCGGAGGGGGAGAGCGAGGGAAATCGATCGAGCGTATACTTATAAATCGTCATCGGTACATACGAGTACATGAATAATTAAGCAACTATTATTATACACAAACATCGCCATCGGCACATACATCATCGCCATCGGCACATACATCGGCACATACATCTACATCGCCGAGGTGGATATCTAAAGAGTTCTCCGCCAGCGTGGCGACCTCATCAAGTATGAACCCCACCAATTCCTCTTGAATGGCTCGTATCGTTCAAATGGTAGGAGTTGGTCCGCATCCGCTCGATCTGAATATATATGAAGAATGGACCGTCAATATATATATAAGAATAAAACTCAACACAATTGATGGTAATAAAATAATGTTGTGGACTTTGTTTACTTACTCTAAGTTGTTCTAGTGCGGCTTGGCCTGTCGACATATCGTGTTGCGAATGAATTCGCAAACATAGTACCCACATAAGTTATTGCCGTGTCCTTGATGCGCGCTTTACGAGAATAGAGAGTTCAATCAAAATAATAATCAATAAAGCATGATATAATGGAATTGGAAGCTAGCTAGTATTACTTACATTTTGGTCTACAAATTTTAGTTCTTCTGACCATTCACCCACGGCCCTGCCGTGAACATTTTCCAAACCCTCCGACAAAGAAAATGGATAAAAGAGTAATTAATTACTTATTGTCACGAAAGTTGCCGATCTAGTGCGATAATATGATTGAAATTACCTCTGGAGCATCTCTCTAAAGTTTGCCCATAGCTCTTTTCTTTTCGTGAACGAGTCCATGACAAGGACTTTTCTGAGTCGGGTTGAATGACTAGCAGAATAAAGTGGAACTCATACGCATAACTCATCATCGATTACACTTAACATCGAGTAAAGCAGAATGTGTACAAGAGAGAGGGTAACAGTACTCACGAGAAGTTGTAAGGCAATAGTATTTCCCTTTTGGTTTGTTGTCTCAAGAAAGACTTTAGCAAGTAATCTTCTGTTTGCCGGGTTTTTCTTACCACTTCTTCATGAACTCTATTTGGGTCAACGAACCCAATGTCAAAAGGGCCTCCTTTCCTGCATTCCATAACCTTTTTCCTGCATAATAGTATATACATATATGGTGAGCATATATATATACATGCAATTAATGAAGTGAATGAGTTGAGATAAAATTACGAAATAGTACTTACACACAATAAAGGCTGATGGCAGATTTGTCGAGTTCCTTCGATTGAATAGAAAATGCAAGTCTTGAATGTTGAAGTCGATCGTCGTCTCCGCACAAGAAAATCTCATCTCTTATATGCGCCGTGATCCATTCTTCTTTTATCGTCTTGCAGAAATGAAGGTACCACTTGTGCAATTTTCGCATCTTTGTTGGTAGATTTGTGAGCTCCTCTTTCTTGACTAGATTCTTCCCATACTTCCATGGCTGTATGGGGTTGACATCGCATTTGGGCAAGTTGTCTCCCATGACGTTCAAGTATGCAATGTAAGTCATCCCCATCTCATTGGCCTTTCTTTGTAGCTCTGCCTCGTAATCATCTACGGGAGGAGCGTCCCGTTTGTCAAACATTTGGGCGGCGCATGATTGGTTTCTGCTCTCCGAGCATGGGAACTGTTTTGTGGGTGCCTCACGATGCTACTTTCAGTCTCCCTGGCGCCTTGCATCCGCCTTCAAAATCTGGCGTAGTCCGGCACAAGTGGGGTTTCAGGTTTCAAAAGATTTTGTAAAACTTCTCCACCACCGCCGGATCTATTTTCTCCTTTGGCTCGGCCGTCTAGGTGCAAAGAATTTCTTGACCTGTTCTCCGAGATCCTATTGGTCTCCTCGTCGCTGCGATTCCACGGTAAAACCGGCAATGGCTTGGCGGAAGGCTGCGGACGTAGTTTTTGAACTCTTTGGCGACGGTTTCTGCGGATTTCTTTGTGGCAACTCTTGATGCTCCTCGTGGCAGTGCTCTTCCGCTTCTGTTGAGAGATGGCTGAAGCACGGAGATGGCTGTGGGCGGAGATGGCTGCCGCGCAGAGATGGTGATGGGCGGAGATGGCTGACGGGCGGAGATGGTGACGGGCGGAGATGGCTGCAGCGTAGAGATGGCTGAAGCGGCTCAGGCCGACAGCTGCGGAGGCGGGGTGCAGTGACCTCAATTTGGAAGCACAATGTGTTCCTTCTTCCAAAGAATGGTTGTTTTCACTTTGCAAATTTGAGTTGAGTTTCCCCTTCACCGTAGCATGGTCAAGCTGTGCTTCCTCATATTCCTTCACAACCTCATCCACCCGACAATAGCATAGTCATCTGGAATCGGTCGGCGGTGGTAAGTTCCACCAGCCATGAGGAGGTAAGGCATAGCCGATACCACCTTAATGGATAAGCCCATTAATCTCACATGCAGCTCGGCGTGTTCTCTCCGTGATCTCATCAACGGGTATCGAGGACCGTCATTTCAAGCGTTGGCTGCGTTCTCCGTGGAAGCCACACCGCTTTTCCGTGATGCAGGCGGGCAGCTTCCAATGCAGGCTCTTCATGCGCTGAGATGGGCGGTAGCTTGATGGCTCTGTTGTGCATTCACTTGCGTCTGCGCCGCAAGTGCATGTTCTATCTGTGTCATCCGATCAGACGCTCTTTTCTTTTCGCGCCATCTGTAAGAGTCGCTCCGATCGGCAAACCCATCCTTCCACGTCATACCCCCGTGCCTCGTGCATGTCCAGAGTGTTCTTTTTACCGATGGCGGCGTGTGAGCTGGTCATTCTCTCTGTCGGGATGGAAGGTCGGCGGATGTTTCTCGTATGCCGTGATGAGTTCGGTGACGGGTTTGGCAAGGATGGTTGGGAAGATACACAATCTGTTTCGGGTCCAACCTTGCCCCGATTCCAGAGAACCAAGTCTTTGCACGTAGGTCCCACCCATCCGTCAGGGGTGTGATCCCTCTCATGAGCCCTCTCGGCTTCCTCCCACTTAGGCCTCGAGATATGTAGCCACCGACCCGTCCTCTGGTGATATTCCTTCTTGAGGGCATTAAGCGTATTGGTTTCGACCTCTTTTTAGCTATAGCACTTTTTTATATGTCTTAAATTCGGGCGGTGAGGTCTTATCTTCGCATAATATGCGTCTTGAAATTTGGAGTCTCGCCACTTTGACAAATTTGTTCAATTTTGTCTTCGATTATGAAAGCATCAGCCATCTTCTTTAGAGTCCACTCTTTGACCTTGTTCTTTATAAGGTTGTTTTCATCCTCCTCTGGCGGAAGGGTGAAATTTACCAACAACGAATTCCAAAGCGTTTCTTTGGATCATCATCGACAAAGGTACCGCGCCCTTCTTTGGCTTATTCCAATTTTCAATTATGATTGGGATTTGGTCCCTAACAAGAACTCCACTGACGTATAAATTTGTCTGCGGCCTTCTTGGGCTCCATCGGCTGCCATCAACACGATCGCTTCGATCGTGAACTTTGCACGATCTTTCAACGCTGGCTCGCGCCTCGCTTGCTCTTTTCGTAGAAGAAGATGGTTCTGGCTGGTCGATCGGAGGGCTAAAAGAAGAAAAGCGTTAATTAATACATGTAGAAGAAGATTGTTGGTGGAAGTCACCGAGGCTTAATAAATGCATATACCTCGCGGACTTTGTAACCATTAAATTGCGTTCACCGGAGTCTTCATCTTCTCCATGACTAGTACTTGAGCTGTCGTCATGTCCCTCCAAGTTCAGATATTGTGAGGTGTCCTCATCAATAATGTTCTCCATTATTTCTTCTTCTCCAAGGTTTCTACTAAGTGGATCCATAGTTTCTAAAACAATAATATTATCACACAAATATCAGTAATACATCTATTGAAATGCTCAAGCAAGACGATGATATGACAGGTTAAAAGTATTGAAATGTAACCCTAATACATGCTTGGTCATTTCAAACCCTAATTCGGAGAAACCCAGATTCATATGAGAGGGTACATTTACTTCTTCTAATTAACTTGTCATCAAAGTTGATTAACATAGCATGGTTATTATAATGCTATATTGACAACGAGAGGTGGCGACGCTAGGCGAGAGCGGGCCGAGTGCGTGGGGTGTGCGTTCGAACCAAGACGACGTGATGGTCTACCTAAAATGGGCGACACACCCTCGGCGCGTGTGTAGGCTCGGCGAGGACATAGGAGGTCGGTCGGCGGCATAATGGTGGCGGTGGTCGGCGTGGCACAAAATATACACATGCATATACAATACACATACAATACAAATCCTTTGAATCAAACATGCATAATTTCCTATAGGATTTCTATAGGATTTAATCCTAAATTTCCTATAGGATTTAATCCAACAAATTTCCTATACAAATCCTTTGAATCAAACATGCCCTTACTTATATCCCATGGGATGGCGTGAGCGGTGTGGGCGAGGGCGGCGAACCTGATCACGGCGGTCTCGTCAGGCGTGCTAGCGGCGTTTAGGCGTGGCCTATGAGCTCAGCGGCGGCGTAGAGACGCCTCTGCAGGGAAGAGAGCGAGGTGGTCGATTAGGGTTTAGGCGTGGCCTATTATAATATCTTTGCTATAAGCTATTTTATTTTTACTCCACATGCTTCTAATTCACATGTGCAAGGATTAAGGCCTAGATCGTCGGAGTCGATGTCATCTCTACACTTTTCTCTCCATCCAACTGGACCCCACCGTCATCCCTAACCTCGACCATCCATCCGAGCAAGCTCACACGCAGGGGAGGAGGCTCGCGCCTCGCTGCAACCGAGCTCGCCCCGCCCTGAACCGATCCGCCGCTAGGACCTCCTCGCCCTCGCGTCCCGCTGCCTCGCCCTCGCTCACGGGATCCTCCTGGCCGCCTCCCGCCAAGGCCATCCACCTTCCTCCTCGACCACCTCTGGGCTCCCTGGCGCCCGGCCTCTCCTCCAGAAGCTCCTCACGGCAAGCCGAGCCCTCGCCTGCACCCGCCCGAGCGTCCAGGCCTCCGGCTTTGACCCGCCTCGCCGTCGGATGTCGACCATCCTCCCGCATCGGCCGCCAAAGACCGTTGCCTGGGCGGCCCGGGCCCTCTCCGGCGCCGCCTTCCGCGAGCACCCGTCGCGTTTCCCCTCTGCAGCCACCTCGCGCTCGGCGATGCACCGCTACCACCGTGGCCACCGCCTCTGCGCGACACCCGTCGTTCCCGCCTCTGGCGATGGCGGCCGGCGAGGTGCGGGCGGCAACCTGGCGTGGGCGGGTTCGCCAGCGCCCTCGTGCACGATGGCGGCGGGTAGCTCCGGGCCGCCATGAGCCAGCGCCTTGGCCGTCGCCCGGTGGCGCGCGCCGCCTCAGCGAACCGGCACTGCCGTGGCGGCGGTGGTGCGTGATGGTCTTGTGGTGGTCTGTGATGCCGCTGCCGCTGCCGGCGCGGTGGCTTGGTCTTGTGCGCGAACTCTTTGCCGCCGTCGCCCGGTGGTGTGCAGTCTTGCCGCCGTGAGGAGGGCGCTTGGCCGAACAAGCGAAGGGAAGAGAGCGTCGGCGGCGAACCTCGGCGGGCGGCGTCGAAGCGGGCGTCAGCGAAGCGAAGTGAGCGGCGTCGGCGCTTCGATCGATCCCGTCGTGGGAGGAATAAGGGAGGTGAAATAATATTTCCCTTTAACACCGGTTCGTGGTGGAACCGGTGTTAAAGAAGCGTTTTACCCCCTTTAACACGTTCGCCCATACGAACCGGTGTTAAAGGTATCATCTGAATGCTTTAACACCGGTTCCAGCCACGAACCGTGTTAAAGGGGGTGTTTTCAACGCATTTATTTCAGGGCTTTTTAATTCAGGCTTTTTAATTCAGGGCTTTTTAATTCAGGGCTTTTTAATTCAAAATATGAATAATATATCATAATTTTCAGAAAAATAATATCTATCCATTCATGTAAATAATTTTATATTTACTTTACATGAAATTTTTAAAATAAATAAACACTTATTTCATGCATTAAAGGGGCTTTTTAATTCAAAAATATGATATGAATTTAGAAAATTCATATCTTTTTCATTTCAACTCGAAAATATGAATAATATATCATAATTTTCAGAAAAATAATATCTATCCATTCATGTAAATGATTTTTATATTTACTTTACATGAATTTTTTTAAAATAAATAAACACTTATTTCATGCATTAAAGGGGCTTTTTAATTCAAAAAATATGATATGAATTTAGAAAATTCATATCTTTTTCATTTCAACTCAGAAAAATATGAATAATATATCATAATTTTCATAAAAATAATATCTATCCATTCATGTAAATGATTTTTATATTTACTTTACATGAAATTTTCTAAAATAAATAAACACTTATTTCATGCATTAAAGGTGCTTTTTTAAGATATATAAAAGAACTAAAAATTAAGATACATGGCAGATTAAGTAACAATCGCCGAATCGAACTGAAAATTAAGATACATAAAAGAACTGAAAATCAAGATACATGGCAGATTAAGTAACAATCGGCGAACTTGTTCGGAATGTTGGAGTGATTTAGTCATGCTCCTGCCTACACTGTAATACTACTTGTCGTAGTCGTCATTACTTTCGCCGCCGTCATATTTGCCGTCGTCGGGGTCACCGTAATTGAACCTCCGGAAATGCAGCGTGGGCTGGACTTGAGGGTAGCGTGGCTGGACTTGAGGGTAGCGCAGACGGGGTTAGAGTCGGCGGCGGTGTCATAGGCCATGACGCCTGGAGAGTCCAAGCGCCACCATAGCCGACGCCGGCCTCGTTGAAGTTAGGAGGAGGTGGGCCGTCCTCCTCGTGGCGGCGAGCGCCTCTCATGCCGATCCACGAAGAAGGCTTCCCAAGTAGAGAAATAGTCGGATGCCATCTGGGATTCTCCGCTGCTCGGCGTGAGCTCAAGTAGTAGTGGTTCGTGATGGCCATCCGCGCGCCACACCTAGAGGGACAGAGGAACCACACCTCCGACGCCACATCCAGCCGACGGGACACAAGAGGCGGGCAGGGTAGTTCGAGCGCAGCGCCTCCGCCTCCTCGGGGTTAGTGCTACGGTGGAAGCCATGGGAAAGAGTGATGAGGTTGCGATATGAGTCTAGAGATGTGCAATGACAATGGAGGCCAACCCCTATATATATATAGTGAACTAGCGGGAAGAACTGAGGGAAGAATCGGGAAGAAAAATGGCGGAAGAAAAATGGCGGGAAGAATCAAGGGAAGAAAAATGGCGGGAAGAAAAATGGCGGAAAAAATGGCGGATGAACCTTAGTCCCGGTTGGAGACACCAACCGGGACTAAAGATGACTTTAGTCCCGGTTGGAGACACCAACCGACAAAACACGAGTCAAGACTAATAATAGAGGTGAGTGCATGTCGACATTATGTCGTATGGCGTGTACCTTGTCCGGATGGTGTCACCAACCGACTAAAGATGAACCTTTAGTCCCGGTTGGAGACACCAACCGGGTGTAATCGTAGGGGTGAGTGTCGACATTATTTTGTCAGTGTCAACCCTATGTCGAGCTGCTAGTACTATAAATAGGCATCCTTGTGAGTCCAGTCCTCCAGCCAGTTTGAGGTGGACACCACTACGGCCAGTTCGGGGAGATGCCGACGAGCCAGTCCTCCGCATCTCCGAGAAATGGTCATAGAGGCACTCCTAATATGTGAAATTAGTTAGCTCCTCGGTGTATTGATCTAGTTAGACAAGTTACAAAGCTGCAAGATGGTTTTCGAGAGCAGGACACCACTACGGCCAGTTGTGGAGATGCCGACGAGCCCAGTCCTCCCAAGCATCTCCGAAACTGGTCATAGAGGCACTCCTAATATGTGACTGCGCTTGGAGATCGATCTTAATGGTAAGTACGATTTGGGACAACTTCTTCTCATACTCCGGTCCATCCACAAAACATGACTAACACTCAAGACATGTATTAAAAACATGAACTAGAGTTACATAATATGAGCATGAACTTCTTGGCATATGCCCTTCCTTATGATCGCTTGACCGTAACCATGGGGCATCTTCTTTACTTAACGGAATGCTTGGGCCTTTTTCACCGTGAAGGGCGGAATTTCATCAAACTTATTATAATCTTGACATGTCCATCTTGTCCTCGATTCCCACGATGTTTCTTTTCCCCGAAAGAACTATGTGACGCTTTGGCTCATCATATGATGTATTCGTTTGCATATTTTTCTTTTTTTTGGTCCGAGGACATGTCCTTCACATAGAAAACCCGAGCCACATCATTGGCTAGGACGAATGGTTCGTCTAAGTTCTTCATAAGATTGTTGAGATCCACCGTTGTCATTCCGCATTCTTGTCTACCTCAACCCTCCTCCCGTTAGCTTGACCCATTTGCATCAAACAAGGGGACCTTAAAATTAGGTCCATAGTCAAGTTCCCATATCTCCTCTATGAACCCATAATACGTGGTCTTTTGCCCATTGTCTTCTGCATCAAGCGGACACCACTGCTTTGGTTGGTGCTCTTTTTATCTTGGCCTATCGTAAAATGTATTCCCATTTATCTCGTACCCTTGGAAAGTACATACAACAAAGACGGTGTCCCGCCAACAAGTACAAATGATCCCCAAAGTGGTGTTATTCGTGAGAAGTCTTTTGACCACCGCCAAAACTCGCCATGTGTTCACTTATAATCCATTCATCGATCGTCCGGTGTTTGAGTATTAAATTCTTGTGTTCATTGATATACGGGCAACCAAGATAGATCTTTGTAAAACCGTAGTGTGCTTGATTGAGAGAATGCCCGTCCCTACATATCATTGCTTTACATCCTAGGGTGCCTTTTCCACGCATCTCCTCATGTCGTGATTACGGAACACCAATCGCCTTAAGGTCGGAATAAAATCAACACGTAACTCAATGACCTCCTCTGTTACATAGCCCTTGGAGATGCTTCCTTCGCCTAGCACGGTTATGAACATATTTCTTTAAGACTCCCATGTACCTCTCAAAGGGGAACATATTGTGTAGAAATACAGGACCGAGAATGGCAATCTCTTCTACTAGGTGAACCAGAGATGTCATAATATTGAAGAAGGATGGTGGGAACACCAACTCAAAGTCGACAAGACATTGGGCCACATCTGCTTGTAACCCCGGTAGGCTTTACGGATCGATTACCTTCGAGATATTGCATTGAGGAATGCACATAGCTTCACAATGGGTACTCGAACATTTTCGTGTAGAAGCCCCTCAATGCAATCGGAAGCAATTGTGTCATAATCACGTGGCGTCATGAGACTTCGGTTTGGAATTTTTTCTGCCATATTTATTATTCCCTTTATATTCGACGAGAAGCCGACGGGACCTTGATATCGCCGACATTCAAAAAGATTTCCTTCTACGCTTTGGTAAGAGCGTAGCGGCAGGAGTTAAGTGGCATCGTTTACCCTTCTCGTTCTCGGGATGCATAGGCTCTTCAGGGCCTTGACGTTGCTGGTCTGTCGTGCTTCCGGTGTATCTTTTGTCTTCCCATACACTCCTAGAAAGCCTAGCAGGTTCACGCAAACATTCTTCGTCACGCATCACGTCGATTGAAGAGCGGACCTCTAAGACTTTCCAATAGGGTAGGTCCCAAAATATAGATTGCTTCTTCCACATGGGCGCGTGTCCGCATCGTCATTCGAACAGATAGACTGCCAGACCTTTTCCAAAGATTACTTCTAGGTCCTTGACCATACCAAATACCTCCTCACCGCACGGAGGACAGGCTTCCTCCGGGTTACGCCAGACGTTTGAAATGCTTGCCTTTCTTTCTTCATCGGATGCGAGTTCTAAGAAATCGGCGATACCCTAGGTACACAACCTTCTTACATTTATCCAAATATACACTTTCAGTATCATCTAAACAGTGTGTGCATGCATTGTATCCCTTGTTTGTCTGTCCTAAAATGTTACTAAGAGCAGGCCAATCATTGATGGTTACGAAAAGCAATGCTCGAGGTCAAATGGCTCCCTTTGTGCTCATCCCACATACGTACACCTGGTTTGGCCCACAGTAAAAAGTTCTTCAACTAATGGCCTTAGGTACACATCAATGTCGCTTAGGGTTGCCTCGGGCCTTGGATGAGCATCGCATCATAATGAACTTCCTCTTCATACACAACCAAGGAGGAAGGTTATAGATACATAGGGTCACAGTGCCAGTCAGGATCGCAGCTCGCTCACCAAAAGGATTCATGCTGTACTTAGACCAAACCTTAAGTTCCTTGCGCCACGTGCAAAGTCCGGTACTCTCGCCGACTTTTCTCCACTGTGACCCATCACGGGTGTCTCAACATCGCCTTTTCTTACGGTCTTCCATGTGCCATCGCAACAACTTGGCATGCTCTTTATTTCAAGAGTTTTTAACCGTGGTATTATAGGAGCATACCACATAACCTTGGCGGAACCTTCTTCCTAGGGGCCTCGCCTCAACATCGCCAGGATCGCCTCGTCGATCTTATACCGCAGCAAAGGCATACCGGCATGCATCCAAATTCTCGCATTTCTCACCGCGTAGAGGATGCGTCATTAATGCAGGCATGTATCTTCGCGACGTCTAATCCTAGAGGGCGACAACCTTCTTTGCTTGGTATGTCTTGTCAGCAACTCATTATTTCTTGGAAGAAGATTCTTCATTTTTACCAACAACTTTGAAAATGCTATCGGTCACACCATTCTTCGCCTTCCATTGCAGCAAATCCAGTGGCACCTAGCTTTTTGTGGCCATCTTCGCAAGTTGGATACAACAATGTTTTGTGATCCTTTAACATCCGCTCCACTTCTCCTTCTCCTTTCGGGCCACATTCTTCCTTTGCATCAAGAATGGCCCGACCAAGATCGTCATCGGGGCCCATCTGCTCCCTCTTGATCTTCATTATCTACCCCCGTTGCAGTATCATCATATTCAGGATACATATATTATGATAGTTTTCATCATCCTCTTCTTCTTCGTTGTCTTCCATCACAACCCCTTTTTCTCCGTGCTTGGTCCAACAATTATAGCTGGGCATGAAACCGATCAAGCGGTGGGCGTGAATGGTTCTGGTATTTGAGTAGTCTTTCTTGTTCTGACAGTGAACACACGGACAACACATAAAACCATTGTGACGGTTTGCATTAGCCACAACGATGAAATTTTGGAGGCCCGTAATGTACTCGGAAGTGCGGCGGTCATCAGACATCCATTGCCGATTCATACGCATTAATATGTAGTATATATCAAAAATAATAGGGAGATGACCATTTATATATATAGTACATCAATGACACATGAAACTATAGTTGCCGACCTCGACCGAGACGGAAAGAGCAACAAGAAAGCTTATTTTGAGCTCTCGGCATTTCACCGAACACCTCTAGTGCATATGAAAAAACACAAACTAGCACTCTTCACACCCTCTTGCTAGGCTCCAAAATGTGAAAAATGGAAGAGTGGGGTGTGTGGGGCTGGGGTGGTGTCTTATATAGTTTCACCTTTAACACCGTTCGTGCCACAACCGGTGTTAAAGGGGGGCACATCGGAGGGACCTTTAACACCGGTTCGTGGCACGAACCGGTGTTAAAGCCACGAACCGGTGTTAAAGGGGGGCTCCTTTAATGCCGCAGAGGCCACGCTGGTACGGCCCCCCCTTTAACACCGGTTCGTAGAAGAACCGGTGTTAAAGCCCATTTTCGGGATCAACAAAAGCCCGCGTTTCCACTAGTGTAGCCTGATCAAGCTATACCTGGAAAACTGTCGTTCCAAGGTGGAGTTGTGCTATGCCGTAATTCAGCCAACCCAATATCTCTAGTTTGGGAGCCGAGATAACCCGGATGATCCTAGAACAGTCTTGTAGATCGAGTGGCAGCAATCTTTCGAGGCAAGGGGCGTCCTCGACAACCAGCTGACGGGCAGTAACGATGCTATGATATTCTCGTTCTTCACAAAGGAAGCCAATGCTCCTGAGAGTCGGGGAGCTGACTCGGAGGCAGCCAACGCCCACGATATCCTGCAGCAGGAGGCTCTCCAATGCAGGGCAGCCGGAGAGCATGACGCGGAAGTTCTCCTCCGTCAAGGTGACCTTGCGCAGGGTGAGTTGCTGGAGGTGTGGGAAATCCACGGCGAGGTCTGGCGGCAGACGGCAGGAGCTGAATCTGGCCACCCGAAGCGCGGCCGTGAGGCGGAACACAGACGGCGGTAGCATGATGCGGTTGAAGTGGCGGTCGTAGGCCAGCTCGAGCTCCCGGAGGTGGGCGAGGTCCCGGCAGCGGAGCCATTCGTCGACCCTGTCGTCGATCTCGACGAGCGTGTTGTCGACGTAGCGCTCGGGGATGCGGCGGTAGCTGGTGAGCGAGATTCGGCGGGTGGGGCCGGTGTGAACGGAGAGGATCCTGGAGACGGCCTTCTGTGAGAAGGCGCGGCCGTCCCCGTCATCGAGGTTCAGCGGCGCGGCGCGCCAGATGTAGCGCCACCGGCGGGAGAGCGCCTGCGTGCGGCCGCCTTCCCTTGTGGGGAGGAGCGAGACGATGCTGCCCAGCACCTCGTCGGGGAGGTTGCTGATGAGATCGGCGCGATCGCCGTTCCCGGACCCCGATGGTTCGTCGCCGTCGCCGTCGCCGTCGATTCGCATCGCCATAGGTGTCGATCGGCTTGTATGTCCGAGCTGCGTTCGAACAGCAAAAGGGCCTCGGCCCAAGTCTATTGGCCGGGCTTTAAAGTTACGTGGGGCTGTGTAGAAGAAGATATTCACGACCGGACCAAAATATACTAGGATTGGTTGGCTGGCTCTGCCGTGCGACCCAACAACCAGACTCATGAAAGTTACATTTCTGAATGATGGTTCTAAAAAAAAACATTTCTGAATGATGGTCTAAACATACATACTCTCTTGCACCCATAATGATGGGCTAAAACATCTTACATTTTCAAACAGAGGGAGTAACACTCTATTTTTCAAAAAAATAAAAATACTTCAATCATCCATATATATTCATGTAACATGAAGTGAGGCGGAGCCGGCTAGTTCATCAGCCGGTAGAGTTAAAGCATGTTCCAAAAAAGTTGCAAGCCTAGTTTCTTGTATGTGATAAAGTTTTGCAAGTGCACTTTCATGATAATTTTCTATATCAATATTAAGATTTACCCTTTATTTCAGTAGTAATATTTAACAAAAAAAACATGAAAGAGGATGTGTCGCGCTCCATGAGAAGTGCTCCACGATCAAACGATGCCGGCGGTGAGGCCGAGCGCAAGGCGGCCAAGCGGCCAAAGAAGAATTTCAGCAATAAATGACATGATCAAATAGAGCAACGAGCGGGCTAATGCACGATGGACATATGACCACTAGTTTCATACTCCTTCGCCCCCAATAATTTTGAAAATAGTAGTAGATCCTTCCAAGCCGCTCCTATTGCCTCCTAGTACCAATTTTCTTATTGTTTTCTTCCACCTTACCAATATTCATGGCACAGTTTTAAAAGGCCAATATTCACGGTGAACACGCAGGTGACATGGTTATACCCTACGGGTACGTAACTTCAGCATACCTAGTCCAGTCCAAGGAAGACCCACGGTAGACATACGCTGGCCCATGAAGATTTTCGGGTGGCCAAGGCCAATGACGTATTCGAATACTTGGAGAGCAAGACTAAAGGAGATAGGAAATTCAAAGGGGTAAAACCCTAGAACTTGTAACCGACTAGGGACCTGCCTAAGTCTATATAAAGGCCAGGAGGGCACGTCCTAGGGCAACTCGACTCATACTTTCGCACACGCATCCACGCCAGATCGAATCAAGACCAGAAACCTTCGGTTCCGTCAGAATCAAAGAGCGCATAAGCGGAGTAGGTTTTCCTCGGGCTCGAACAGGTAAATCTCGTGTCCCCTGGTTGCTTGTCTGTTAACCGTGCCACGATCTCCAGCATCCTCATCTTCTCCAAAACCCAAGTCCATAACAATGGGCATTGACGAGATTAAACCTCGTCAGCAGGTACTATTGTAAGCTGTGTTAAGCTTCATGCACTAGCCAACGCAACCAAGAGTCCGAACTGATGAAAAGGGCTAGTGCAATCCACTTATACACTTCAACGCCCCCTCTCACGTGTGACGGGGAGAAGTCAGCACGTGCAACCGGAAGAGAGCGATGGCGCGCGAAACTCACGTATGACTCAGGAGGCCTATACTTGGACACAACGGGGTCAACAGCAATTTTAGGATAAATTGCGAAAGTCAGGACTCAAACTCAAGACCTTAGACTTTAATACCATGTCAAGCTTCATGAACTAGCCAACGCAACCAAAAGTCCGAACTCTTGGTTGCGTTGGATAGTGCATGAAGCTTGACAAGCTGAACGTGTTCTAGTACTCGCATATTACTGTAGCAAGAGTTGGTAATAGCTCTTGCTGTTACAATAGCAATGAGCAAATAAATAGTTATGTTCAGAGAAAACAATAAGCATAGTAGATTTCGTTCAGGTGCAATATAACATAAATTAAACTATAAGGAAAACCCTTCTACATGCTCTACACGACACCATCATGTACACAATGCACGTTCTCGGTCCAAAACCTGAGATTGGGCATGTCCTTCAATATATCTTTCTACATGAGCCACAAGACGAGCATCAACAAGGAGCGAGACAACTTTAGACTACAAGTAAGATACCGTACCAAAATTGTTGTTTGAAGATGACAGGAGTGTACTTCTCTTTTCTTTTTTTTTTTGAACGGGGACAGTCCCGAAGGACCCAGAAGAGCTGCATTAAGTCAAAGCGGTGGGAGTACAGAATACAAGGAGGTCCCTGAAAAAATGGAAAAGTACAAACAGACCCCTGAAATAAGCACTGAGGACCCTAGAATTTGCGCAGAAAACGCAATCAAGTCCTATCTTCTTCCCAACGCTGCTACGCGATGAGCACAAACTCCGGCCGTCGTCGCCTTCACCGGGGAACAAGCCACTTGGGAAGGGGGCAGCGCTGCTCGCCGTCGCCGTGCCATCAAAAAGAGGCCTCTCATGGAGGTTTTGATCTCGCCAAACTGGCGCCGCGAGCCGCAGTCTTCCGGCCAGGATCAGAAGCTTGACCAAAGCTTCTGTGGAATAGCTCGCCACTGCAGCTATAGAACCCCCACGCCGGCCGAGTAGCAGACACAGGACTCCCAAATCTTCCTCCCCCTCGCCTCCACGGCCGGCCAGAAGAAAGATTTGTTCATCGGCGTCGTCACCCTGCCGACCGCCGCGCTTATTGACGAAGCTTGAACCCGAGCTCGTCGATGTCTTCCTCCTTGGAAGGTTGAACGGGCTCGAAGACACCCCCACCGCAACGCGCGACACCAGCGGCAGAGAATAGCTTCGGATATCAGCTTTATTGGCGGAGATGCCTGAGCTCCAGTCCACCGGCGGCGAGCTTCCCTGCCAAAGGAAGATCAGCACCAGCAGAGAGACCAGTAGCGCCCGGACTGAAACACCGCGGCGACCTACTCCCAAACTGCACATGGGCAAAGCAAAACCTAAAAACTAGCCTAACTACTCCGGCGCCGCTCCCTCGCCGCCTCCGGCCGGCATCGCCGCCGGATTTGGCTCGGGATTGGCCCGGCAACACACGCGAGACTCTCAAGGGGAGGGAGACACGGGGAAGGAGAAGGAGAGCGAAGCAGAGATAGGAGTGTACTTCTCAAATGGTAACATATCCGTCAAAGGAGGCACCAAATGGATCAGACAGTGACATATCATGTGTATGCTTCTTGTTGTCCTCCATTTGAATGTCAAGAAAACCTTTTGAATTCAAACTGTGCATCGTGAGAGGCTCTGTCTTCCAATTGTAGCCGCATGTTTTGATTAGCCCTCCATTTGTCTCCGAAGTCGACAACGAGTCCAATTTCCATTTTCTGTAACACTTTCGCGTTCAAAACAAAGAATCTAGCAACGTCAACTTCTACACCCCTGCCATAGTAGTCCTTCAACGCCACATTTTTTAGATGGAGCTCAAGACATTCAGTTGGATTGAGGCATATTTCCGCATATTTTCCATTTTCTTCAGTAGGGGTAACTTGTTTTCATAGCATGGATGTTCAAACCTCTGTGGGTCTAACCGGAGAAAGAAAGAAGAAATAGTATAAATGCAATAGCAAATAATTTGGCAACGTGATACTACCTCCGTTTCAAGGCTTAAGGCGCACACGTTTTTCAAAGCAAAGTTGACCAAAAGAATTGAGCAGCAAAATCTGGATTATATTATACATAATTAGTACTGTTGGATTTATATTGAAAAATACTTTCCGGTAATACTAGTTTTATACCAAAACTCTTTACGTATTTAGAGTAATTCTTGGTCAAAGAAAAAACACGCAAAACGAGAACGTCTTAAGTCCTGAAACGGATGGAGTAGTTGACTAGGGCCAATCAAAGGCTCATTTGACATTCTAAGCATGCTAGCAACAACAAATATGAGTAGTACTTACGACGATATATAGACTCTCCAAGCAGGGGAAGCATTTGAGGAAGCCGAGAACCGCATCTAGATCAGGACCAACATAATCAAGAGCCAAAACCTTCATGGTGGGCATTGTGGTTGTTAAGGTGACAGCAATCATTTTCTGCAACAACAAAAGATACGTATCAAGAACAATAGCCTGTGTATGATATAGTACTATGCATGTAAAACTCGAAATTAGGATTTGCCAGTCTGCAACAACCTGAAAAACTGTTGTTCCAATGTGGAGTTGTGATATGTCGTTACTCAGCGAACCCAATATCTCCAGTCTGGGAGCCCAAATAACCCGGATGATCGCCGAACCGTATTTCTAACTCAATGACAGCAATCTGTCAAGACAGGGGGCGTCCTCCACAACCAGCTCATGGACATCATCAGTGTCATCACCTTGTTTCTTCCAAGGAGAAACGAAGCCAATGCTCCTGAGAGTCGGAGAGCTGACGCGGAGAACGGAGGCAGCCAACGACCATATTCTTCTCCAGCAGAAGACTCTCCAATGCGGTGCAGCCCGCAGCCGGAGAGCACGGCGCGAAATGTCTCATCCGTCAGTGTGACCCTGTGCAGGGTGAGCTGCTGGAGGTGCGGGAAATCCACGGCCAGGTTGGGCGGCAGACGGCAGCAGCAAATCTTGCCACGCGGAGCGCGGGCGCGAGGCGGAACAAGGACGGCGGCAGCGTGGTTCGGCAGCGCTCGTAACTGTAGGCGAGCTCCAGCTCCTGGAGGAGGGAGAGGTCTCGGGGAGCGGAGCCATTCGTCGATCCTGCCGTCACCGGCGTCGTCGTAGATCTCTCGGTGGCGCTCTATCTAGTCATAGCGTGTGGGGAGGGGGCAGATTCTGGTGAGCGAGATGCGGCGTGCGGATCCGATGTGACCGGAGAGGATCCTGGAGACGATGCTCGGAGAAGCCGCGGCCTTCCCAGTCGTCGAGGTTGAGCCGCTCCCCGTGCCCGATGTTTCCTCGCCGCCGATTCGCCTGTTGGAGGCCGTCGTCGCCATTGGAGGCTGCTTGACTGCTCGTAAGTCCGAGTTGCTTTGGAACAGGCGAGGCCCAAGTCTATTGGGCCGGGCTTAAACGTGAGACCGGTGGCTGGGTCCCACGAGAAAACCAGCAATAAACCCTAGTAATCCCCACTCCCGAGCTCCCTCCCCGCCTACCACGTCTGGCGCTCGATTCGAACTCGACGCCAAATCCCCGCTCGCTTCGCTTCGGTCCCTGCTGTTTGCCGCCATGGAGGACACCGCGGTCGAGGAGGCGGAGGTGAGCGGCGCGGCGGAGTTCGCGCCGGCGCTCATCGCCGCCCACCCGTTCGGCCACTCCGTCGCCGTCGCCGTCGGGCCCGATCTCCGCGTTTTCGATCTCCAGTAAGGAATGCTTTCTTTGCCTCCTGTAAAATAACTATAGTATTTGTAGATTTCGGTGGAGACTGGGTAGTAATATGAGACGAGCCAGCCTGCTGCCTGTATGACGCATGTGTGAAAGAATGGCTACTAAATTTTTAGATGTGTAAAATGTTAATATTGACCTAAAAAATACTCAGGTGCTTAGCTTTTTTACTGTATAATGCATACACTATTTCTCAGCGGTAAGTTCTCTTTTAGTGCATTTTGCTTGATGAGGGCTGCAAATGATGATTTGTTTTGTGCATCCAGCAACGGCTGTGCAGTCTCACTGTCAGATGATTCTGGCGGCTGTGCTCATTCGGATGCTATCAGAGCTATAACATTTGGTGCTGGTGGTGCCTTGTTCGCATCTGCAGGCGATGACAAGCTTGTGAAGGTTTGGAAGACCGGTTCGTGGCACTGCGTCCGCACTATGTAAGTGCTGCTTCTATTTTTCTCAATGTAGCCAACACGAAGCAGACACCAAAAATTGCATCCTTCATTTGGCATGTATTCAGTCTCTAAGTCCTGTTCTGTTATATGGTGTATGTTTTGTATGAAAACCCACTTCTTATCTTTGATAGCAGACTTTAAGAAAGCAATGAGCATAGTATTATAAACAGTGCAAATCTATATATTATTGTGTTGTCAATACTATTAAATTTTTGTGCATGGATATGATGTCATTTGCAATATTTTTACTTCTGCAGAACTTCTGAAAAGAGGGTTAGCGCAGTTGCTTTTAGCAACGATGGCCTCTATGTTACATTTGCCGATAAATTTGGTGTAGTTTGGTTAGTTACTGTGGGGGAAGATGCTGAAGGGCAGGTGTCAGCTGATAGCAAACCTGTGTCAATTTTCGGTCACTACTGCAGTATTATTACTAGCATGGTACGGAAAAATTTCCTTGGATCACGTCTGATTTATTGGTGCCTCCTATATTTTTCTCAATTAATTTTAAACTGTTGGCATATCAGCTGTAAAAAAATTAAAAACTGCAGTCTTCACCGTGTTAAACTTCAGTATTTTTTTTCAGTTCATGATCTGCTTACTTATATCAATTATTTGGGAATGTAGAAATTCTCACCAGATGGACGGTTCATTGGTACTGCTGACCGGGACTTCAAAATCCGAGTATGGAACTTCTGTATTTTGCAGTAGTTGTCTTGGTGGTGATAGCTCTGGCTTATTCATTTTACTCATGTAGTTAAAATTATTTTTGTAGGTTACATCGTTCCCAAAGAACCCCATGAAAGGGGCTACCGAAATACAGAGTTTTTGCCTTGGACATACAGAGTATGTTCAGTTCATGGTGTCATCTTTTTCATTATTTATTTTTACTGTAATTCTTGCAATATCTACATTACTTCGAATTTTATTGATCATGATCCCAGTTGTTTCTTATTATAGCTAAGTAGCTAAAAGTCGCAACATAGTGGTTTACGTATTTGATGATTGAGGTGACTACTCATGCAGATTCGTTTCTTGCATTGCCTTCACACGCAATTCAGGAGGATCGGGCTTTCTATTATCTGGAGGCGGTGATTCAACTGTGTGTACATATTTATTTGGAACCTGGCATGTTTCTTTAAGCTTACTCAAAGCCTCTTATGATGTTGTTTTCTTTATTTATTAAAGGTTAGGTTATGGGATCACATAAATGGCTGCCTCCTCGATACATATGACGTCAGAGACAAGGTAAAAGCTGAAAGATTTGTCTCAAAACTTAATCTCAGTTCACAAAATTTCAAGTTGTTCTTTACTTAATTAGTTCTTAAAACTACTTGCAGTTGGGAGAACTCTCCGAGCCAAATGAAACTGAAGACAGCAATCTTGCCATTGCGGACATATGTCTGGCAAATGATGACTCGCTGGTTGCTGTAGCTATTCAAAGGTGAACTTGAGTGATGGCATTTGTTCAACAAGTAGTAAAGTTTATTTTCCTACTAACATGGGGTTCTTCTGAAACACCGCAGTTTGAATGGCATGATGCTCTTAGCATGTGATCTCGTAGCAAAGAAGTTGTCTTTTCTAAAGGTAAATTTCTTTGGCACGCATTTTTTATATTCTTCAGGATAACTGATTCAGATACAAGAGAATTAACAGAATCTTATTTTAAAATGAGATTTCTGATACCATTACTGATAGTCTGATGCTTTGGTGCCTACACTGTTCACTTGCTAGGCCTTGGTTCCAGAATGGTTTTTCATACTAGTTCTAGGCGGCTAGCAGCAATAGTCATAATAGCCACTTGCTAGTTATATCGTACTTACTTTACTAGCTACGAAACCTTTGAGTTAGAATAACTGGTACAAATATGTGTTTGCTTTGTCTGATATGCGATAAACTTAGGCGCATCAGATACATGAACAGGGATGTACTTTTGTCTTTCTTTGTGTTGCGTGCCAGTGAATATGCTGGTGAATCCCTTAAAATAGGCCATCTCCTAATAATATTTCATTAAAAGTTTCAACTAAAAAGAGGCAGGTGATATGGCTAATAGAAAAAAACAAGCAAATTCAAAGGTAACCATGGTTGGGCTGGTGACTATTGGCTAGTTCCTTTGCCACACTTGACCATGAGGCTGTATGTTGCAGTCCTTACATAACAAATATTTGGAGCGGCTCTGCTCTACTAGCCTGCTAATTGGTAACTAGTCAGAGAAATTGAAAGATTTCATACTTACACGCAAAAGAAGATTGACATCTTGATGCATCCTCGATGTGCTAATTGATAATTCGGTTGTGTGCATCCTTGATGTTTGGCAAGATCTTGACATAGTATTGTTGCGTAGACTGGATGCGTGTTTTAGCATGTCGATTCATTAATAAAACTGCAAATTGTTGAAAAAACCGAAATAAAATGTCATGTTGCCTACTTGGAGCCTAATAATCTCTTGTTAACAGAATTGTTCAGCAATCGTGTGCTTATTTCTTAGTACAATGTTAGCAAAACTTAAATCTCTTGTCCGCTTGCAGGTGGTTCGAACCGAAAAGAGCTACATTCCGACTAGCCTATCTACCAGCTTCGAACCTGACAATCACCTTTGGACTGTCATGGGCGCATCAAATATGCCTAACCAGTCCGCGTCCCAGCTACTAACCCGCGTGAGAATCGTCCCGCGGTTCCAGAAGGATGCACAAGGCTCGGCTGATCACGACTCTGCGGCCCTCGACGACGCTGAGGTCCCGCACGGCGAGAAGCTCCTGCTGGCGCTCCAAGGAAGCCTGGACGCCTCGAAGCAGGAGGAGGTGCTGTCCGCGGTGCTGGCGGCCCTGAAGGTCTCGATGCACAAGATGCTGGTGAAGAAGAACTACTCGGAGGAGCGCAGGGAGCAGCGGAAGAGGGGCAGGAACGACAAGAAGATCAAGAAGTAGGCTTTTGTTGGGCCTGAAACAATACCCGAACTACAGGTCCTCGTCGCTGTGTTGTACCATGCGAGATGCTGAGAGACAAATTGTTAAGAGTAGATTATTCAGAATCCATTTTTCTTGGGACAAGTTGTGCGGTACCGGCTGCTTAATTAAGCTAGCCGCTTCAGTCGAAATGCCGCGATGCTTGTTAATTTGGAGTCCGTGACTTTTGTGAGCTGCGGATTAAATGCTCTTGACGGAAGAATAGTATATAGTACTGAAATATTGTCAGAAAAACGACTTGGAAATGCAAGCTTATCATGCTACTAGTATACATAAATCAGGCTCAACCTACTACACCAAGTCGCCAGTCCAAGATAACCCACCAATTACACACCAACTAGAGTAATAATCAGACGAGTTCGTTCTCGGAACGCATCGAACTGCAACTGCGTTCGTCCGATTGCTTCCCCGTCGTGATCTCCCAACCGATGGCTTCGGCTGGGAGAGGACGCCGTTGTCTTGGAACGCATCGCGATCATGCCAAAAAAAATTACACGCATCGCGATCATGCAATAATTACGAGCTAATCAGACGAGTTCGTTCTCGGAACGCATCGAACTGCTGCGTCGTCGTGATCTCCCAACCCAACCGATGGCTTCGGCCGGGAGGGCTCCGGTCCCGGCCGTCGTCTCTTTGCAGTGACACGACCTCCGATATGACGGCGGCGAGGACAAGGCTCTTTCTGTTCCTTGGCTCGGCGACGCAGAAAACAAAAGGGCTTCCGTGCAATGATCATCTCGTCTCACCAGCGTGCGTGCGTGCGTGACGCGCATGTCCTTCCTGTCGTCGCGCAGAGCTGGAACGGACGAACCAGCGAGCGACTGCCGCACATCACATGCCGTGTCTAGCCTAGCTTGCGTTCGAAGGGAGAATATTTCCTGGCTCCCCTGCTCGCAGTCGCAGGTTTGTCGCCTACGCCTGGCCCTCACATCCACTCTGCTCCACCATGTACACTCGGTACATTGTATAGTTGCAACTTGTTGCAGTACATATTTTTGGGTCTTCCTTGGATGCGCAGGATTTTCAAAACGTAGATTGAGATATCACTTACCGTAGATTCCTAGCACATGATTTTTACGTAGGAATTTCATAAGAGATGTCTTCTAGATGATGCATAGAAAATAAACATAGAAATTTTGCAGGAATGAGGAGAGAGTGGAGAGACATAGAGGACGTGTTTGCTAGCCTGTTTTTTCCGTTTCTCGCATCTAATGGGAAGAAATAAAACCCGTTTGCTGAATGAGATTTTTATGAAATGGATTCCCGTAGGAACTTGAAGGTCTCAATCTATGATCCAAAAGGGTTTGATAGAAATTTGGCAGGAATGAGGAGCGAGTGGAGAGAAACAGAGAGTGACTGTATTGGACTTCTCAAAAGAAATATAAAATGAGGTTGAAGCCCACGTTGAGATTCCCATAGAATGGATTTCCACTGGAATTTTATGGTCTCAATGTACCATCCAAAGAGGTTTCATAGAAAAAATTTATACGGGTTAGAATCCTCCAAATTTAGTATGAAATTCCTCCAATCCAAAGATGTTCTTAGTTTTAAATAAAGCCCACCGGTTGTTACAAGATTCAACAACGCAGCCGCTAGAAGAATAGCTTAGGGGAATGTTTGATTCAAAGGAATTCTATAGGATTTCGACCCATAGAATTTTTTTCTATAGTGTTCGTTTGTTTCAAAAGAATGAATCTTACAAAATTCATGTGCATTGCTTTCCTACACTATAATTTTATAGGATTTCTAACAAGAGGTGAGAATTTCTATGTGTCTATGACAACTATGATTTATGCCTAAACCCAACAAAAAATTCTACGATGCAACCAAACAGCTTTATTTTACCGGTTCTTACATTTTTTTATTCTTGTAGGGTTCCAAGTGCCATGCCATTCTATTCGTGCATTTTTTATATTTCCATGTTTTATAGATGCTTTAAATCAAACAATCCTTTAAAGTTTTACAGCACCGCCCGAAAGGCACATTGTTCAAACAACAACACTTGCCCACATACTTCAATACTGAAAGGAATTACACCACGAGAATCAAGTAGTAGCTAGAGCATCCTACCATGATTTTTGGCCAAAAAAAACTACATATATATAAAGATTTCTCTTGCATGTTTTTTTGCTATTTTCTGCTCAGCAAAACGGACTTTCTAATCACTTTTTTTTGCTATTTATATGTTTAAATAGGCAAACCAACGCTTTGGAAAAGGCTCACAACTTTGATGTTTTGATTCTTTTCCATTTGACATCATCTTTTTGAAGTTAGGGCGACCATCCTACCTTTTGGCCAAAAAAAACTACATATATATAAAGATTTCTCTTGTATATTTTTTTGCTATTTTTTGCTCAGCAAATCGGACTTTCTAGTCACTTTTGTTTTTGCTATTTATACGTTTAAATAGGAAAACCAACGCTTTGGAAAAGGCTCACAACTTTCATATTCCGATTCTTTTCCATTTGACATCATATTTGTGAAGCCTTTGGAGATCTCTAAGAACTGGTCCTAGAGGGAACATTTCTGATAAACTCCAAATTTTACGGCATGCTACTTTGGAGTTCATCTAAAATCCATGCAATTCCTACACATCAAAGCTTAAATGAAAAACTTGTGCATTCTTACGACCATTAATATGGTTGTCCTAATAATATAACAAAAGTCAAATATCATAAGCAGTAAAATAACATACTTCAAAATACATAGATATCTTATGATTGTGCTATATCGAAGCGAGAGATATTCAAAAGTTTTAAATTTGGTTAAAGAGTGTGGATTTGCTGCCTAGGGGGATAGCTGCCCCCTGCAGCAGCACCGTACGATTCGTGCCAAGATTTGCACCGCGCCACTTTGCTGTCATTTGATATGGTGCCAATAAAGTGGTGTTAATCGCTGATTAAAGAGTTCCTGGAATGTCCGGCCCGTCAGTACTCTGCACGCGGTACCATATGTGTCGCTACGTATGTGCGACGCCTGGAGTACCGTGTCTATGGGCCTTTGTACAGCGGGACCCCAGGGACAGCGGGAGTACTTCGTCATATTTGTGCAGTAACCAATCTTCAGACCCTGTCAATGGCGCGCTCACACGGGTCGAGAGCATCGCTCCCGCCGACGCCACGACCGATGCATCGTATTTCATGAAAGGGCTAGCTATGCTTGCTATGTTGCTACCATGCAACTTGCTTCTGTCGTCCTTTCTAGCTAGCCTGCTTTGTTTTTTAATGGTAGCTCTAGTTGCAGTTAGGTTACATAGCCTACACAAGAATTAGGCCTATTTTTCCCGCTGCTTTCACGCACGCACGCATGTGTGTCTAACAAGTTAGGAGTAGCTTGTCCATGTTTGTGTACGGTCTCTTTATGTGCTATGTTTTCAAATTTAGTTTCATAATATGTCAATTTGATTTAATATATGTTGTTATATTTATTTTTAAGATTGATCAAATTTGATAAAGTTTGATTTTGCCAAAAGCTATAAGTACACTTATTTGCGGACGGAGGGAGTAGCTCTGTGGTTAATGTGGTTGCTTCGATCTACGTGATTAACCTCATGTTTGTGTCCTGATACTTTTTTTTTAACTTTCATGTCCTTATACTTTGAAGGTCTCTACGTGCATCTAAAATTGCGACTGTAACCATTCTTTGAAGGTCTCTACATGCATCTTCTTTATTTTGAAGCTACCCATTCGTAGCACCTATTAGTAAATAGCTTTCCATTGTGTTTATAACTAGTAGAACGATTCAAATATGTGCTATGCGATCAGATCTTGATTGAATTTTTTAATAGCCAACAAAACTGATTTTTATGCAATTCAAATACCATGGAGGGGGCATCTGCCCCCCTCCCATGGTTCTAGTTAAGTAATGTTGTGTGTTTGTGAGTTCGTCGATCATCATCCACCACTGAGCTAGAGTCGTCGCTAGAGGAAGATGGGTGGAGTGTATCGATAGAGCTTATGCATCGTTAGAGACCCTTACTAGCTGTTCTTTTATTTCTCTGTTATCCATGCACAGCGAGTGCAGGCCAACGTGTAAGTGTGAACATTTGCGTTTATAATGTTTTCCTAGCGTGTGCAGTGCTTCCTCTGTTCACAAAGAAGTGTACTTCAAGTCTTTGTTTTAAAATTAAAAAATATCAAAGTTGACCAGCTTTATAAAATACATAGCAACATTTATGATACTCCCTCCGTCTTAAAAAGGATGTCGCAAATCTTACTAAATTTAGATAAATTTATATACTAAATAATGTATAGATACATTTGAATTTAAACTAATCTGCTACATCCTTTTTAGGATGGAAGGAGTACTAAATTAGACGTGTTATAAGTGCGACAAGAAGATAAGAAAGAACGAAAAAAAATCATAGCGAGGGGACAAGGATTTAACGTGGAACAACCTCTCCAACAAATAGAGAAAAGGACCAGGGACGTCAGCCAACGAAACTTCACTATAACGACGAGTGTTTACACAACGTCGAGATTTCCACACATGCAACCTATCCCGGCCGCCGACTTATATATATATATATATATATATATAACGGTGTAAACTTAGGTCTTCAACGACACTTCGGCCCAAGCCTCCGGCGACGGGTCCTCGCTCCGCTCGTTAGAAATTTGCTTCCTTAATGAATTTGGATCGTACTTCAACAAGATGTATCACTAGATTCATTTTAACACGGAGTTTTGCAATATGCTTGTTACTATTTAAAAAAAACAATTGGTCAAAATTTAAAATGTTTGACTTATTGGACACGGAGGGGTACACGCGTGCTCGATCTCGCGCGCGCGCGCGTGTGTACGCTTGGCCTGTGAGTGTGATGTGGCTGTCTTCGTCGATCTTGCACGCACGTAAAAAAAACATCTAACGTTCTAATAAGCGGGACGTGGCGGAGTAGTACGCATGGACAGGAGAACTTGTTCCGTGGACGTAATTAAACCAGGGGCGCTAAAAAATCCATTGCGCGGGGCAGGGTAGTAGTAGTACGATGGGTGGCAATCAAGGGAACTTATTCCTTACCTAAAAACCCTATCCGGTAGGTGATTATTACGGGGAAAAGATGCAAAGAGGGACACGGTCGATCGGCGAGACGGATAAGAGGGTTCTCCACAAGCGATCGAGCTTCAAATTCGCGTCCCCCACCCACGGTCAAACAAACCCATCATGATGATGATGATGATGATGATGGCGGTTGATTGCTGCATTTGTGCTCGGGCATTTTATTTTATTTTTTGCTTTTCTTTTGATTGAGAGATGTGTCGTAGGTAAACAATGTTATCCTCTTTAACCCATGGCTCTAGCTACTAGCTAGCTAGTTGCATGTGTCGTAGGAAAACGGTTTTTCTGGGGGGAGTCGTGAACCTTGCTCGCATGTCTGTCTCGGTTCTTCCGTTGTGGTAGGGCGAGTTCTGTCGCGTAGCTCGGGCCTCTGCTGGCCGTCCGATCGGAAACCGGCGGCTGGTGATCGAGAACGGGGTGAACATATATGGTAGAAAATCAGCGATCAGATAGCTAGTTGATTCTTCGTACTACTGTGGTTCATTAATTAATCGGTAAGCGCCGCCACTGCAGCGAGCGTCCTACTCAACTGGAGCACTTGTTTTTCCCTCGGCGTGGATCACACACGGAGCTACTTTAATCTGACCTCGATCGCCCACCTCTGTTCTCTCTCTCTCTACGACATGTCGTTTTTTTGTCCCATCTTCTAATATATCCGATAAAAAATCCCTATTCATTCTCATTATATTCGATCCAACGGCCAGTGGTGACAAAAGAAAACAAGCGCTGTTCACAGAGACCTGTCACCCTGTCACGGCACTGTTGGCGCATGTGCCACGGCCGTTGCAGCTCGATCGCAAGCGTACGTGCCTTGGATTCATCTTTCTTCCAGCTCCAGGGAGAGTTTCCGTCAGCCAGCCAGTGAGTGAGGACAATGTTAGGTTCAGTTCATCAGGTATCCCTCCTCCATCTCTGTCCATCTTTCACCCCCATTTGATTTGGCAGTGTCAAGAGAGTTGTTTGTGTTTTTTCTCACGCAATGCAAGCTGCTCCATACGTGCAAAAAAATACTACTCACGAGAGGGAGGGAGTCTGCTGTGCAAGTGTCAGAGGTCGTCGATGGAAAAGACGGCATGCATAAAACCACTCGCTACCAGCACCAGGCCAAGGTCGCGACGGCGAGCGACCCGACAGAAAACTGCGTGCCCGAGCCCTTTCGGCTCCATCGTCAGGCTGCCACGGCACATACAAAACTGATGCTAGTACTGCTGCTTCTCTGGAACGAAAAATCATGGCTGCGTACGGCAACAATAATACTCAACCCCGAGCTCCAATTATTGGGCTAGCTGGTGGTAAACAAATGCCAACATGGCATGGCTGCCACTTCCGGCAAGCCGGAGCAGAGCGGAGGCGTGCGGCGTGGGCGTGAGCGCCGGTCGGCGTGCGGCCGCGGCCGTGCGGAGGACGGAACGAACAGCCGTTGCCGTTGGCGGCCTGGACGAGGAATTCCGACTTTTTTTTTGTGTGTGTGTGTGTATGAGGATATTCCGGCGTGCTGTACTATTATAGGGTCCAGATTCTTGTGACAGAACAGAAATGCGGATATGTGACAAGCATAAACGCGATATACAGTATATCGGGGTGGACTAGCTAATTGAAATATTGTTGCAGACCAAAATATCGCGGTGGACTGAGGGGGAGAATCTTGAAAAGAAAATAAGCTTCTAATAAGCGAATGACATGGTTGTAATAAGCTACTCTTTCGATTTCAAAATATATGATGTTTTATTTTTATAAAACGAATGTATCTAAACTTTTTTCTAGTACGTAGGTTTAGTCTGAAACCAAGACGTGGTGCGGCAAAAGTTGCTATGGAATATAACGTTAAAGAAATGTCTGATGTAGGGTTAAAGAGACATTTTCAGCAGAGGCTCGGTTTGGAGTTAGAACCGGTCTCTGCATTGACTCGGAAAAGCACTTGTCTAAACCAAAAACACTATTCCAAAAAAACTGGAGATATTTGGACATCCATAGCGCGCAAATCTGGCACAAGGGCGCGACTCACTCCCTGCCGCACAATCTCAATCCAACAGGCGGCAAAATTCTGGAAAAAAAACCCTAGAAAACACCAAAGTTACCAGGAAAAAAGAAATTTTCCTAGCAACTAAGCAAAACGTTCACTCTTAACGCATAAATTCCTCATGTTCTGCTGACATAAAATTCAAAATATTTTTATTTCCCATGTTGCTTCGGAGAATGTCGTTGTTACAACACTCGGCCTACCATCGACACAAGGGCTCGTACGAACGAAAGCCACGTAGAACAACCATCATGCCAGGTGGTCGATGAGCCTTCGTAAAAAGGCTTAGTGACATGGGTATGCCCTGTGGGTACCCAAGATTTCCCTATATGGTTTGGCCTAATGGAAGCGCACGTGACGATCTGCACCTGATGGTGACTTCCATAAAGATTCGGGTGGCCTAGACCCATAAAGGACGCGACTCCTTGGAGAATACGACAAGATGTAGATAGAAAGTTTGAAGGGCAAAACCCTAAATTATAAACCGACTCGATTGCTATCCTGAGACCTGGCCTCCCCATATAAAGGCTAGGAGGGAGCAACAAGGAGGATATCTGAAACCCTAGACATAAACCCGGCATATTACATCTGCTCACCATTGCAATCAAGGCACCCATGTAACCTTCGGTTCATTGATAATCAAGAGCTGACAAGCATGGGTAGGGTTTTCCCTCCGGGAGCCTGAACCTGGGTAAATCTCGTGTCCTCAATGTGTTTGCTTGTTAGCCGAACGAAGTCTCCAGTGCACTCCTCTTTCTTAAAACCCAAGTCCATCAACAATGGGCATTGACGTGTAAACTCCACGTCAATTGGCGCCGTCTGTGGGAATTTATTATGTAGAAATTGGGATATGGAAGATGGAATTGGGAGACAGTTGGTGTAGCTGTAACCCGTAGAGAAAAAAATACCACAGACAAATTCATTGAGAGGAAGAGAGAGTCCTCAAAGGACGAAGGCAAAGAACATGACACAGAATCCGGTTGGAGGATCAGGGAATACCTCAGTGCCGGGAATCCTGCAGTCGTCCTCCTCCTTCGGGATCAGCTCGTCCTGGCAGAGCAATCGCAGTTCGGTGACCTTCATGGAGGATCGTCGCCAACTACAGTTGGATCTTTATTTTGTGAGATGATTATATCATGTCAAAATACCTAAAGCTATAGTCTATTTTATCTTAAACCTAATCACAGGGAGTTTTCTCTTACTAGAGGAGTACGAGGGTGATGTGTTCTATATGATCCAAACACAAATGTTCCATCAAAATTTATGTTATCACTAAGTCTCTTTTGATCCCACCATGTTTACGAAAGAGTAGACGAGTGTACCTATGAACCCGGTCATTTTTTAATCATAAGAACACACTTTTACTTGCATTTTATTTTCTACATTTATTTAATTCGAGAATTCAAAAAAATCTCTTTTTGTTGCATTCACTCTCAAAGCGACGCTAGTGAGAATAGCGGTGCAGGTAGAAAAGTGTATAGGAAAAAAGGCGTGGGAAACGACACGGGTGCGGGAAGCGCGCCATCCCCATTAGCGGTAGCTCTGGCGCCTACAAAGGTAGCATGGCAGTCTATGGGCCCCACAAATAGATCGGTCCATTGGGTTCACTCACAATGTCCACACGGACGAAGGCCTCTAGCTCGTGCTCCCCATCAGTACACAGATAGATTTAAACACTTTATATAACATCCTGGCCTCTTTGAACCGGTGGTTGTCACACCTAACAGCTTACTAGGATCTCTAAATTGGCCCTACAAATTAATACTAGTCTTTTCTGTTCACTTTGTACTCACTCGTGCGCATCCAGGAACACCTTCCCGGCCGGTCTCCCATCCTCAAATTGCTTCACGCCAAGCACGCTTAATCTTAGAGTTTTTTTATATATTTTTTATATTAATATCACGAAGATATCAATTACACCTAACTTCTACAACAACGCATGCCCTAACATTGCCCCAGTTTTTCATAGTACTTGCCAGAAAAAATGCTTTACCTCGCGTCCAACATCCCCGACGCCAACTACACCTCAAACCACGCCAAGTCTTTCTATGCGTCCATCTCACTTCTCAGATTTAATTGGACAATTCTCTGTACCATTAAATTCCTGACAGAATTAAGGTCTCTTCACTCCTCTATAAAATCAAAGAGTGAAAAAGAACCGACCGTTCATGTCCACTAAATTACTTTTCTTTTTGCACAAACCCCACTTAATTCGTCTCCGGTACTACTACATTACCAGAGATTGGTGGTCATGTCTTCATAAAAAGCATTTGGTGGTCATGTCTTCATAAAATAAAAGGCATGAGATTGTTTCTTCAAGTTTATTTTATTCACGTGACAATTCCTTCTCAAGAGAGGGAGTCCGATTTAAAATAAAAACAATTTACACCGTACCGAAACAACATACCACATCTTAACTTTTTTTTTGAGGACAGTGCAAATGTATATGTGGTATCAAGAATTTGGGATTTGTATTAAGGAGTTTTACAAGGATGTCATGTTAACAACAATAATACAAATATACATTTTTGGAAAGCAACATACAATTCAATAAGTCGACTTCCAAAACTCATAGGAAAAAATAATAATCATGTTTTAGAATAGCGGTTTATCCATCTGTAAGTAGGATCTAGTTTTTTATAATTTTGTACAAGGCCCCAAAATTCTCAGGTACGGTCCTGGTTATACCGTCTTGTGAATTAGAAACATGAGGTCCGTGGAATTACACTTTATGATGCTGAAATAATGCCCGTCATTGGATCCTAACAATTGCTCGCTTTGTTTCAAATTAATCGATATGAGAGAATTGTTTTTACAATAAGATTATAGATTTTCTTATAAAATATACATCGCAGTTGAATCCCTTTGAATTTTTCTCATCGATGCAATACGACAAATCAAGCAACCCAAATTAAGAGTTCTGCTAACACACTCCTCTAATTCTTCCATTAGATTAAAACCCTTTGAGTCAGAGACACCCCTAATCCCAAAGCCAGCAAGAAGCCGCCATTCCCTGGACACTCCGACGCCACGATGGCACCCGCGGCTGTTGGGTGCGGGTGGAGCTTAACCAAACCCGCACCCGCAATCTTATATCTTTTTCGCAACCCGCACTCGCACATGGGTATAGATTTTGTCTCATACCCTCACCCGTCTAGGGTAAAATACCCGCGGGTAATACCCACCCATCTGTCCAAACAACTTAATAAGGCATTGTAATAACACAACAAATAAAAATGATAGCATATATCTTCATTCATTCACAGTTTTAGCAAGCAAGCAAATATATATTAAATAATGAAAAGACATAGCTAAACACATGATATATATGAAGAAAACAAGGTACAACCAAACATAAGTTGCATAGAAAGTACATAGTTCAAACAAAAATACTAGATTAACGGGAAATTAAGCGGTAGCCAACGGAATTAATATGATTTTGGGAATTTCTAGGTAGCCGAGGACGGTTTTTATTTAGTTTTAGGGATTTAATTTGGAAACAAATGCTATGATAATAATGCTTCACATGTCATGTACTAATATATGGCTGGTAGGAAGGTATATGGGTGCGGGTTTTGTCTTACCATACCTGCATCCACAATATCTCATGGATAAAGAATTTTTTTTTTTATACTTATCCATGGATAAATATTTTCTATCATACCCTTACCCTAATGGGTAAAAACCCGCAGAATAAACGGGTAGCGGATACCCGTTGCCATCCGTACTCAGACGCCCAAATGGCCACCCAAGGTGAGAGAGAGAACCGGCAAGGCCAGAGTTATCCAAAGACGACATGACATGACATGCCATGACGCCGTTTCTTTTGTCGTAATGACAATTTCAACGCCGTAGATTAGTTTAAACAGCTAGCTTGATTAATATAGGTGCGCCCGGTTACTGTCTTATCTCCTGCAATCAATTGTGACCCACACGCTTCAGGTAAAGAAAAATATAAACCAGATGACCCACCCACGCACACAGGTTCTCTCTGTGCAGCATCATTAGTTAGCCCCCAAAATCAGGTGGGTCAGTCAGACGCCACATTATGGCGCCAAATTCCTGTCGTTTCCTGACGTGGCGGGGTATACGAGCAGTCGAGCACGAACCGGGGGAAGAAAGACTGCTGCCACACGCATGGTGTGTGGGGGACGGTGAGGAAGAGAGAAGAAGCCAACAGATCCCAAGCACGACAAACGGGCCATGGAAATGGAAAGGAGACGGTTCACTCGAGGCAGGAGACACACAATTGCAAACCCTGCTTGAAACGAGGTTTCATTTCATCTTTTCTCCTTCTGGCCGTATGTGTTCTCGTAGCCGTGCCCTGCTTGAAACGCCAACGGTTTGTTCACTCCAACGGCTCGACGATGCAATTGTAAAGTTTTTCTTAAAAAAAAGGATCGCACGTAATCCTTTTATTATGGCGCCAAAATTCCGTCGTTTTCTGACGTGGCGGGGTATACGAGCACGAACCGGGGGAAGAAAGACTGCTGCGGCACGCATGGTGTGTGGGGGCACGGTTCGGCGATGCAATTGTAAAGTTTTTTTTTTAAAAAAATCGGATGGCATGAGGCTCAGGCAGGTAATAAAAGGATTGTGCCCATTGATCTCACTTGGACGGGAAATGGTCGAGAAACAAGGAACTGACCCAATTGATCATTGAAGAATCTTTTGATTTTATTTTCGGATGCTGAATCTTTTTTATTTATGGTCAGATCAGAAGGGGGGATCAATCATTGAATCTGCGTGACCCAGCACCGGCGAATTGGCCGGACGCCGCTGAACCTCCCGTAGGTCGACAGCAAATCTACCTGCCATTCAGCACCCTAGCGCCGGGCCGTGCGTGCAGCGATGGGAATCTGGCGCCGTTCGTCGTCACGCGCGCGCGCACAGACGCACACAAGCGGACACGGGCGGTGGCCAGTGAAACCCGAAAACGACCGCGAAAATAATACTGTAAGAAAAGAAAAGATTTTTGATTGATGATGATGATAAGTAAAACCGAAGATAAGGACCTGCGGTTTTGGAGGCGGGCACACGATGACATCACCCGATAGAGAAGCAGCTGGGGCTGGGGGGCCTGCGCGCTTCCTCTTTAAGATCGCCGCACCTCCCTCCCCCCGCTTGCCCTCTCCCACACCCCTCCTTCTCCCTCCCTCCCTCGTCTTCTTCTCGCCCGGCGGTTTGTGTGCCCTGACACTCCAGAGCAAACCGTCCGTAGTCCGTAGGTGATAATAATTGAGCGGTGATTCCCGAGAGGAAGCTCTGTTCTTGCCGAGAGGAAGAGGAAAGCTTCGGTTCTTGAGATGTTTCTGCGGTCCAAGGTCCAGGAGATGATCCTGAGGAGGAGGTCCAGGTCGATGAACGGCGGCGCGCAGCACCCGTCGTCCGCGGCCCCGTGCGACGCCGGCAAGGGTCGTGGCGCGCCGTCGTTCGCGTCGCCGAGGCTGCTGCACTGCTCGTCGCTCCCGGCCGGCAGCTGCGCCACGGCCGGCGCCGGGAGCCCGCTGCGGGACTCGGAGACGACGATGGCCTACTCCATGAGCCCGACGTCCGTGCTCGACGCGTCGGCGGCCTTCGGGGGCCCGGCCGCTTCCGACGGCGGGAGCGGCGGCAAGCGCCGGCCGTGGTGCGACGGCTGCGCGGGGCCGCACGGGCTGGCCGACGCGCTCGACTGCGCCCACGACGGGCGGGAGCGGAGGAGGAGCATCCTCGCGGGCGCCGTCAAGGCCAAGGCGCCCGCCCTGGTCAGGTCCTGCTCCCTCGACCGCCGCGTCGAGTTCGGGGTCAAGAACAAGAGCTCCTGGCTGCCGCTGCGCGCCGGCGGCCGCACGGCGGCGCACGAGGAGGCCGCGGCGCCCGCGCCGGACGACGAGGTGGAGATGGAGCCGTCGTCCGAGGACTACACCTGCGTCATCTCCCGCGGGCCCAACCCTAGGACGGTGCACATCTTCGGGGACCGCGTCGTCGAGGGCGACCACCGGGCAGAGACCTCGCCGCGCCACATAACAAACCACCCAACTCCGGCGCGTGGGGACAGAGGCTTCCTCAGCCTATGATGATGCCATCCATTCTTCCATAGCACCTGATGATCCATCCATGCCATGCTCGATGCTCCGGCCGGTAAACTACCAAAGTCCTGCTGCTGCTGCTGTTGATGCCGTCACAGTCCTGTCGTCGTATTTCTTCTTCTCTCTTTATTATTACCATATATCATTAGCTCTTCAATCTCGATGGGATGATCAAGCAGACGCCTCTCGGATCGGACGACGATCATCATCACATCACACAGGGGCTTCGTCTTCCTTGGTCAGATGATCAAACAGAGATGGGTTTTGTCCGTCTGTAATAGTAGAAATTCTTTGCTTTTGCTTCGCTTTGCTCAGCTCCAGAGAACGAACATGTTTGTACTGCTCATAATCAGATCCGGACATGTAAATTAGCTCTTGAAATGGAATGAACTACTACTCCTTAGTATATGAAACAAATGCACTGAATTTCTTGCTCTGCTTCTCGAGCCGATGTCCAGAAACTTCCGACCAAGAAAGAATCTGGGAACGTTTTCCCATGAAGCTAAGCTAGCTAGCTTCAATCAAGCTAGGCTATGGCTACTCTGAAAGATGCCACCAATAATTGGTGGCTTCTTGCTTGCAGCAGCAGTGTCACTGCAGGAAAGAGAGAGAGAGAGAGAGAGGGCCAGCCGGAATGATTGATGTCCCCTGCGCAGGCCACTTGAAGGGTGCCTTGTCCTTGTCAGGGGCCCGGATTTGGCAAACGGTTGCAGCGACCCACTGCGGGCGGTGGGCCCCCTCGGCCCTCGTCTCATCTGATCCGATCGGTCGATCCATCCATCGATCTCCGCTCCGCTCCGCTCCGGGATGGACCTGTGTTCCAGCCAGCTTCTTTTTCGTGACCACGATGGCGTCGATGCCCACTCTCCCAGCCTCTCCTCCTTTTTTCTTTCTTTCTTTCTTTCGGGTGTTCAATGCAGCATGCTATCAGCTGATGTGGACCGTGGCGTGGTGGGTATCGGAGGGGTTTTCCGACCGTCCAGTACACCTTCTCGCAGGGCAGATCGATCGAGAGGACCAGCAGAGTCTACACTGTATCATGATGATCATGGCCTGTGCTGGGGAACTCTTCGTGGAGTGGTTAGCTATACTACTAGTTCATAGGTTTGTGGTTTTGGATGGTGATTTGTTTGTTCGTGTCAGGGCGATAAAGTTGTGCTGGTGTTCATTGGAAACCTTTTTTTTATCACAACAGATTGTTCGACTCCATCATCAAAAGAATCAAGTACTTAGTATAAAGGCTGTGACTGAACAGAACCACAAACCATCTCAATCTAAAATCATCTCTCTTGCCAAGTCTCAGGTGAATCTGACAAGGCAAAATGAAGCCCCATACAGAGGCAAACAGCCGAGGAGGACAAAATTTGGTGTATTCATATGCAATCTTACCCGGTACTTGGTTTGGAGAAAGCATCAAACCAGAGAACGCCACCCCAAAAAAAATGCAAATAGATAATGCCAATGCCATTTTCCTCAATTTTGGCCAAACCTTGATGAGGTGAATGGGTTAAAACCACTATTTTTTTCATAATAATAAGAAATAACAATTGGTGCTAGTAGATGAATCAGCAAGTGCACATGCGGAAACCTACAGAAACTTGAATACTGCAGTGCCGAAAGACTTGGCAAACCGTCCATTTTTTTTCGGCAACAGATGACAGGGGGAACCCCTAAGACCATGCATCCTGACCCAACAGAACATCTCGCCTAAGACCATCCCTCTGCCAAGTCTCAGGTGAATCTGACAAGGCAAAACCAAGTCCCATACAAAGGCAACAGCCGAGGATGACAAAATTTGGTGTATCCATATGCAATCTACTTACTTTGTTTGGAGAAGGCATCAAACCAGATAGTGCCAATGCTATTTTTCCTCCATGTTGGCCAAAGCTTCGCTGTGGTGCATGGGTTACAACCACTAATTTTTCATAAGAAATAACAATTGGTACGAATCAGGAAATGCACATGCGAAAACCTACAGAAACTTGAATACTGCGGCGCCGAAAAACTTGGCAAACCGTCCATTTTTTTTTTCGGCAACAGATGACAGGGGAAGCCCCTAAGAGCACATGACAGAGGAAAGTGGGTGGCCATGCTGTCAGTTTTCATATTCACAACTGATTAGACACTAACTAAGTCATTTTACATGCAAACAGGCATTCTCGGGAATAGCGGTAAACGAGCATTAACATACTGATGAAGTGAAACTCCCCGCATCCTGGACTGCATGACCAAAGGGAACCGCAGATCTCAAGCCCAGATATGAATATGGTTCTTGTCAGCGGTGGCAAGAGGTCCAAACCCGGACCATGCACTCGAAAGAACCGGTAACGAATGGCCCTCTAGGATGGCCAGCGGCTGCGGCACATCCTTCTCATCCTTCGGCTTCGGCCATATGTAAACAGACCCGTCGGAAGAGCCAGCCGCCATGCATTTTTCATCTGGGCTTATACAAGGTCTGCCCCAGCTGCCCACCACTCTGTCACTCGGGGCCCTGACTGTTCCACAAATCTCCACCATCACCGTTGGCATTCTAACATCAAAATACTTGTGCAAATTCTCTCTTCCACTTGAAACAACGAAATTCTTGCTCCGAGATACACAGACCGAGGTGACATCAGAATGCGCACTTACTGTGGCATAGCATTTTCCACTGCGGGTATCGTGGAACTGAAGGCTTCCATTCCTATGACCCGAGCAAATGGTATCGCCATGGATGAAAGCGAGCGAGTTGGGGTTGCTTGCTGACATTATGGTGCTTTTACAGAAGCCAGTCTGGAGATCCCAAATCTTGATTGTACGGTCACTGGATGAACTAGCAATAACCAAGCTTTTCACCCAGCTTGCGTCCACAGCAGAAACACTTTTGGTGTGACCAGTCAGAGTGTGACGAGGACGCCCCCCATTAGCTTCCCATACAAACAACTTGTTAGAGCTACACGCGGCAATTACAAACTTGTTATCATTGGTCACAGCAAGATCATTGACAGACCCCAAGCAACCTTGAAGAGTGGAGGTTAAAGCACCATTATGTGCAGACCATATCTTCACAGTTTGATCCTGGCCACCACTGATTAGCTTGTCTGTGTTATTCTGGAATATTATAGATCCACACCCACCATCATGAGCACGGATGCTGATTCTGCATGTAGAGGGGATTTGTGTTTCCATGATGTCAATGTACCCAGCTTCGGATCGACGAATGATGCCATCGGCTTCTTGTTCTGCATTGTGTTGTATTCCGCCAGCACCAAGCCCAGCTGCCTTTAGCTTTAAGACCATCTCCTCATACATTGCATTGGCCTGAACAATTTTATCCACACCATATAAAACAGCAGTTTCTTGGTACATACTAATGTTACGGGCACAACTGTGGATCTTAAACACTAAATAAATAAAATGTCTCTGACAGCTAAACAACTATAACTCCATAAGCAACTTGGTTCTTCTATTTCCACTCTTGTTACAGAAGTGAAAGAGTTTAAACATGACATACAATTCAGAAAAGGGTTGATTTTTCCGGACCACTTGTCCGGTTTGAAATGATCAAGGAGCAAATATCTGAGGACTGCTACTATCAAAAAGTAATTTACAAGAAGCGCTAAGGTTACCATGTGTAAGCTTAAAGATCTGAAGTATTTTATATAACAATAAAAATTCGCATTTAAGTGGAAGCGGAAGTGCACGGAACATGATACACTAAGTCTCTTGTGTTAGTATCATGGTAAGCATGATGGTATCTGAAGTTTCTCATTGCAGATCCACTGAGAATATGTAAGGAAATATGAATTGCTAATAGGTGAGAAGATATAAAAAATATTACCTCTGTTCCAAAATATAAGATGTTTTGGTAGACTAAAATAGCCTACCAAAACGTCTTATATTATGAAACAGAGGTAGTACATATTAGTGAAACTACCAGGTGCTAGAAGGCAAAGCATAATGCTTGAATTTTTTTTCGATTTGTATTACCTCACACTTGAAAGATGAAACCTTAGCAATAAAAGGAGACAACAGGGTACCTCATTAAGCTTCTCTGCCTCCACCATCTTTGCTTGCATCAACCGCTCGACCAGCTGCCTGTTCTCATTCTCCACACCTTTCAGTTTTGCTAGCGCTTGTTCAAGTTCAGCTTTAGCCGCCTGGTGCTCCTGAATTAGAAGCTCTAAAGCGTGTGTCTTTTCTTCAAGTGACTGCTTTAGCTGCACGTTTTCTTCGCTGCAAAAGTTCCATACGAACATCAACGGCAATGTTCTCCACGGTCATACTCAACTAAACAGCACCAAAACTACCCGTCACATTTGATACCTAGTCTGCCCAAGTTCACTCTGCAAAGTTGGAATCAGTGCCTCCTTCTCTTTGAGCAGTGCTTTCGATGCTTTCCCCTCTTCTATCTCGGCAACGAGCTGCTCGGACAGACGGGATTGAGCCTTGTAGCACTGCTGCAGCTCCAGCTCGTTCTTCTCAGCCTTCTCTTTCCACTCCAGAGCCTACAGAAGGGGGTCAGAAAACCAATCACTACACACAGAAGACACCACAGAGGTTCCACATACATGAATTAGTGCAACTGTTTTGTGGATTGCTAAGCTAAATTATTCCACATTTTGGTTTTACTACTAGTATTTAGCAACAGTTGCAGAGAGGAATAATAAGCTTCACACAGCCGACTCCATCAGCACATTCTTTTGCAGACTCTGTATGGACTCTATATGGCTCGAATGCGTGTTCATTAATGATGTCAAAGTGTCCCGATTCGATCGAAGCTCGCAAGATCAACAAGAGACTAGAGAGATTTGTATTTACGTGGGCGGCGAAGGGTTTTGTGAGCGCTTGGATGTAGGGGCGGTGAGCCTCCACCTCGACCCTGTCCCGCCGCCTCAGCAGCCGCAAGACGGGGTCGATCGCCGCCTTGCCGGCCTCGGCGTCCGCCATCGTCCTGCATCACCACCAACAACAGAAAAATCACTACCCCTTAAGCAAAACAACGAAGGGAGAAAGGATTAGCTCCTTTTCTCGAGGAAAACTCACACTCTAGCGTGGATTACGTCTGCGGCGGCGGCGGAGGTCTCGTGTCCGGCGGCGTGGCTTCGCGGCAAGGGCGACTTGGGTGGAGACGAAGAGGAGAGAGAGAAGAGGAACGAGACCCAAATTGGTTGGCGTCCGGGCCGCGAAGCGAGCCCGATTGGATATGGACTGTAGTTGGACACTGGTAAAGTGGGCCCGTCTCGGATAGGGGTTGGACGGACTTGACCCGAACCTTTGTGAAACCCATTTCGGAAGCAAAAATTGGGCCGAGATCGTCAATGGAATGGAATATTCTGGCCTTGACGACCACGCGACGAGAACGTTTTCACCAGCGAGAGGCATCTCCGCCTCCCACGCCGCCTCGCTTCCCGGCGAAAGCCACGGCCGCCGCTTCCGCCTTCCCTTTCCCCCACACCGCGTGCTCCGCACGTAAGAGCATTAGTGCCTTCCTCCTACCCCCCTGCGTCGCCGTCCGGGCTGATACTGGTGCCTTTCGATCTGAATTGCGCCATCGAGGGGACGGAAGGAAGGAAGCGTACGGCTCGTAATGGCGGTTGCCGCGCTCCTGCGCCGGAGGGCTCTCTCGTCGTCGTGCCGACATGGTCAGTGCCCGCTTTCGCTTATGGCCTATTGGGTTCCTGCCTGGGCGTCCTGTACGCTGCGTGCTTGGTCATGAGCTGCTACTGCGTTCGCCGCGCGCGCACCTGCACGGTGTGTGTTCGGCTGAATGCCAAAAACCAGGCTAGCGGTGTGCGGCATTACTGATGTCATTTATCAGTATCATTTGAAGGTCAGCTTCACGCTGCTTGTTTGATTAGAGATGGAGCAGTTGAGTCGGGCAATGGGCTGCAATTATTTGGGAAAATGGAGATACTTTCTAGTGTTGGTTGTGGCTGGGTGTTGTTCTGATGAATAGAATGTAGCTATATATTTACCTTTTTGTGGAGTACTGCCTCAGTTCCAAAATAGCTGATGTCCTAGAAATCATCCGACCAAACTTTTTTAACTTCACCATAGATGTATGAAAGGTAACTGAGATTGCTCAAATGAAATAATCATATTATTGCTTCATTCTATTTGTCGTGGAAAAAAATTCAGGCTATGTAATCTTTTGTATTTCTTATCAACTTATTCATACCGAAAATAACGGTCGTAGATGCATCTTGGAGACTGCGTCCATATCTTAAAACATCATTTATCTTGGAAGGAGGGCGTATAACCTTGTGCTCTTATTGTGTTCTTATGATATTACTGCTTGACACAATGAGAACAATTCTGTTTGGGGTGAACATGCATCTACGGAAGACTGGATGCCTAATTTATTGTGATTCAAACAATCTTACTCACTTCTGTAAGCATGTTCAACTCCGAGTGCTATTGGTCGCACATGCAGCTTCTCCCTACCATGTTAGGTAGAAATAGAGTCAGGAAGATGGTGCTTGCGGCTGTGCGTGACTTGCATTGTGATTTACTGATGTGGACTGCTATTTTGTACATCTCTGCAATATGCTTTATTTAAGGTGTCAAGAACTTTGGTAGGTTGGTCCATTGTACAGTTTTCCATTTACTAAGAGTTTTGTGAAATACCTTTTCTGTGCAGATGTTTATATTCGCTGCCTTCTCTCCTATTCTGATCTACATTCCTTGGTCAATTCTGCCAATTTGAGATTTTGGAGGGGCTACCACAACTCTGGAAAGTTTGATTTTACTGATATGACGTAAGAATACATTATTTTTGTTTTTAATCACCAAATATCCAAGTTTCCTCTACATATTCTTGCCAATGTATAAGTTTGTGCATTATGTACGGTACTACCATATATTGAGGGATTCCATTTTAAAACAGTTGTCCCGTGCCGGATGCTGGTATCTGACAATTCTTATTCTAGCTTAAGTATGACAACTGGTGACACAACTGTGGTGCACATGCTACTTTAGTTTCAATTATTTTACTTAAGCAATTGCCATACCAAAGTGCAATGTAAGTCTTTGAGATTAATTATGTACCAAGATATGCCGTAAAGCACTGTTTGTTTTCTCATTTTCCATACTACAAAGACTTGATTAAGTTCTGTGCTATTTTGAATAACAGCCATCCTCATTTGTGGTACCCGAATGCCCGAGAAAAGAAGCGTAAGGTATTTTTACATGTTGGTCCTACAAACAGTGGGAAAACACATAATGCTCTCAAACGATTAGAAGCGAGCTCTTCAGGTACTACTTTGATCTACCCAGTGAAACTTTAAGAGCATAAAGTTTTAATGACTGCTCTGAGTCCTAACAAATGATGTAGGTGTGTACTGTGGACCTCTAAGATTGTTAGCACGGGAGGTAGCAAAAAGATTAAACGAAGCTAATGTCCCTTGTAACTTGACTACTGGACAAGAAAGGGAAGAAATTGAAGGTGCAAAGCATAACTCAGTGACGGTTGAGATGGCTGATGTGACAACTGAGTATCAGTGCGCTGTCATTGATGAAATTCAGGTATGTGAAGTTACCCAAATTTTGCAGACTTGCTAGGAAGATGTATATTCATATTGTTATTCTGTAAAGAAATGTAAATCGTACTACAGATAAGAATGTAGAGACTTATTGAGCTATTTTGTACTAAACCATCCAATCATATTTTCAACTGTTTGTGAAATATTGTCAATTGTCCTCATAATTCTCATTTCATTTGCTTTGACGTAGTAGATGGTTGGCTGTAGAACAAGGGGTTTTTCATTCACACGTGCGCTTCTGGGGATTTGTTCCGATGAGCTTCATGTTTGTGGTGACCCAGCTGCTGTTCCTATTATTCAGCGATTGCTTGAAGCTACTGGTGATGTGGTTACGGTAATTTAACCAAAACTAACCTAATTTTCTGATGATCATTGATATAGTATGTACTTTCTGCTACACACATGATAGTTGTCAAGTAGAATTGTATTATGGTTGCCAGTTATGTTCCTCTGCTGGGATAACACATTAGTTATATGAAACTGGATTTATTCACATGGACAGAGCACTTGGTCCTTTTTACGCGAGTACAGGCAGTTTAGCACTCAGTGTAGGTAGGATAAAACATTAGTAAATATCACGTTCACGTGTTTTCAAATTGTCTCCCAGTTCAGACAGTGCTTTTCTGAACTTATCATATTTCACATAGCAAATATCCTAACATGTTTGATCTATGTTGCTAACCAGGTTCAGTATTATGAGAGACTATCTCCTTTGGTTCCTCTGAAGACTACACTTGGATCTTTCTCTAACATCAAGGAAGGGGATTGCATGGTAACATTCTCACGTCGCGAGATATATAAGCTTAAGGTTGGTATGCTTCAAGGTACTGTTGTAGTCTTGTAGATGCTTAGTTATTTTGGGAACATGTGATAAATATTATTTATCTGATTTCTTTGATATTTCCAAAAGAGTGAAGTTAGAGGCTCGCACAAAACATACTGAGAAAGTCTCACTAGTTTGAGGAAAAAGATCAGAACCTTGAACGTCAACTTTATTCAGCCTATCTGCCCAACTGGATCTCAGCATGTAAATTTGGAAATGATCAGACCCTTGTGCTGTTTATCTCCCTAGCCAGTTTTAAGTTTTTTACACTGTAGTTTTTTATCTCTCCAGAAAGAGAAGGAAGGGACAAATGTGAAAGCAATGGGTTCGTATAATAAACTTTATTTTGTGGGGCTGTTGCTTCACAGTTACAGGTCAAAAAAATTACTATGGCAATGCTGGTTATGTCATATGTGACAGGATAGATAGTCTCGCTGACAGCAGATTACCAACCCAACTTTTTTCAGACATAATTTGATGTAACCTTTTTTTCTCATTAGCAATTATCCAAACATATATGTTCTCCTTTTACTTTTTCATGATATATATGCCGGTTGGATATTCCAGAGAAATTTAAGCAGTTAAAATAAAAATGCAAACCGGCCTACTCAAAAGAAGAACCAAATAAGCCAGGGCTCTCCAGTACTCCAGTGATAGAATCGCTGCTACTGTCAAAAAAAAAAGACTTGGTCCAGTGATCCTGCGCTTCCTAGCCTAACCTAGGGAAAACTTGATGCTCATAGTGACCTTATTACTTAACATTGTTAGTTATACCAATGGTATGTGGCTATGTGCCCAAATACATGACATTTTTTTTCTTTTGAATAAAGAATACACGACATCGATGCATCATTAATCTGAAGTTTCAACTACCTATCCTACACTGAATTTTGTTACATGCAGAAAAAAATTGAAATGGCGGGAAATCATCTTTGTTCTGTAGTCTATGGCTCTTTGCCGCCAGAGACACGAACGAAACAGGTAAATATATTTACATTTGGTGTTTCCTAGCATTAACATATACCTTGTTGTCAATCATGTGTCCATAGGTCCTCATATAATTAGAAGTAAGGTGAAATATCGCACTTTCCATTTGAACATGTTGATACATACCAGCACATCTGGCTAAATATTGACTGACAAACAAATATTTTACATGATGGTTGAGTCACAACCATCTGAACCATAAGGCATTTTTTACGATTATGAATCCCACATTACCAATGCTGCTTTAGATGCTTTGAAATAGAGCATACTGTTCAATGTAGGAAGATGGACTTTGAGTTACTATATTGTTTCTTTTTACCTGCTATTTGTGAACATCTAAATCAGCACCACTCTTTTTCTGTTTCTATGATTTGTTGATGCAACACGCTCACAACTCTTAGCAAGAACTAAGAGATTAGGAGTTATGGTTGTACGTTCATTTGCTTGCTTGTCATACTTTATTCTTGACAATGACATGATTGTTTGGATAAATTTGTTAATCTGTTCCCTAAGCTTGCAGGCGACAATGTTCAATGATGAAGCCAGTCACCTAAATGTGCTAGTGGCTAGCGATGCTATTGGAATGGGTCTTAATCTGAACATTTCTAGAATTATTTTCTCTACACTGAAGAAGTTTGATGGTGTCTGCATCAGGGAACTGACTGTGCCTGAGATCAAACAGATTGCTGGTATTATATTTGCTTCTTATTTTTTTATCCCTGGCAGTTCTTTCTTCCGCTTATTGCACAGGCATCTTGAGGTGAAACTGAGCAAATTCTGCATGTCTCATTTTTTGTAGGCAGAGCTGGGAGATATGGGTCTAAATTCCCAGTTGGCGAAGTGACCTGTCTTGATGCTGAAGATCTCCCATTACTACACTCATCTCTGAAGTCACCTTCCCCCATTATCGAGGTGTCCACCCATTACTGTGCAACATACTAGTTGCACCTGCTATACGATGAAACTTTCAGAAGCTCTATGAGTGGCAGTTAGCAAAGCTAACCACAGATACTGCATTGTTTTATCTGCAGCGTGCTGGACTTTTTCCCACATATGATTTATTGTCCGTGTATTCACGATTGCATGGAACCGATTTTTTTCACCCTATATTGGTAAGCTAAACATACCATGTTTCTGTCTATTGAAATGCATTGATGCAAGCCAGAGCAGCTTCATACTTTTATAATGTTGTTAGGTGTCAACAGCAAAGATAAATATTATAGTAAAAAATAGTTTGATGATGATATCATTTTTGTTTTGCTACTTTGGATGGCACAGTGAGTTACTCTGATATTGTATAGCTATCAGAATATTCTAAGCACTTAAGCTTCAAATTTTATTATTGTGGTTAGTGCGATCAATTATGTCAGTGATGTACAATAATTTAGCTATATATTGAGTTATTTTGTCGCATTTGTTTGGAATTCAGCTTGACAATGCTTGTTTACAGGTCACAGCAATTATAAAGTTGATATTGTTTTTTCTCTATCTACCTCTTGTTCAATATTGCTTTCCTATTGAATGTATCTCAATGCTCTGTGCCTATTTACAGCTATCCCCTGGTCAGAACTCAGGAATATGCCTTACCCTTTTTTTGGTACAGGAACGTTTCTTGGAGAAGGCTAAACTTTCTCCGGACTATTTTATTGCTGATTGTGAAGATATGCTGGTATTTTGCTTTATTAAATAACACAGTTTTATCTGTTTGGTCAAATTATCTACAAGTTAATCACCTGGATGGAAAAGCACTGACTGTGTGACTGCCTTTCTTTTAAAAAAGGAAACAACTTAGCTTTTGTATTTGGAGTAAATAATAATAGTGAGCTTTGTATAACTTATTTACGTCTGCTGTTCAGTTATGGGTTTAATATTTTATTTAGTCACATTTCGCCTTCCCACTGTTAACAGAAAGTTGCTGCTATTGTTGACGAGTTACCTCTTGGGTTGTACGATAAATACCTCTTTTGTCAAAGGTGATTTACTATGATACTAGACCAATATAATCTCTGTATTATCATAATACATTTTCTACGTTCTCTTTGCTCTATATCTGCTGTCCAGTAGATGTGAATGATGATATATCTACCCCTTTCTGGAACTTCATTGCAGTCCAGTAGATGTGAATGATGATATATCTACCCAAGGATTAATTCAGGCAAACATTTCTACCCTAATACTGTTCATTTATGTGTTTTTTGTGTGGAACTATGAAACAGTTTTACTCTTTTTTTCGAGATGCAGTTTGCAGAAAATTATGCAAAGAAAGGCATTGTTCGACTTAAAGAAATATTTACACCTGGAACACTGCGGGTACCTACAACACACAATAAACTCAAGGAGCTTGAATCAGTTCACAAGGTTAGTCAATATGTTTCTCTGTTATAAAATATGTCAAGAGAGTACTTGTAACTTGCCAGTCAATATCAATGCTACTCTATATCTTGTCAAGGTTCTTCTGAACACAAATTAGCTTGTCCTTAAAGTTCATATTATGCAAAGGCAGTAAACATGACATTGTCTATTCTGTTGTGAATGCAGGTGCCTTCCATTCTGCATTCATATAAACATTTTTTGTACCAATCTTGATGAAGTGGATTATCCCATATGGTCCTAAGATAGAGACATTAAAATTAATGTATGAAAAGGTTATTAGTAACAAAGCGCTTGCTGTTGGGTTGTTAATATGATGCAATTACTGCCCATGATGCATGTTGCGGTTAGTACAGACTATCTGAGAGCCAACCACTTAATAACTTATCGCAATGCTGACTCTAGAATTCCTAAGGAGATTGTAATATGCTTCTCAAAACAGTGGTGGATCCATAATTTTAAAAGGGGAGGGGGAGGGACTACTGTGAGGATCGAACCCCACTGCTCCGGAGCATAGGACAATGCCCTCAGCACTGAGCTCATAGTCAGTTCTTGTGGATCCATAATCTTGTTACTTGCAGGACCTAATATGTCATTAGATAATTCAGTGGGGGTTTATCATTTATTCTGTTGCATTGAGTTTTTGAAGCTTTTTGGGGAAAAGATTGGGTTATACACTTCGATCTCAGGCAACAGTTACTTTCAAAGAGTTTGCAGCAAAATTAATTATGTAGGTTTCATCTAGGTACGCCACTCTCTCAAGACTTTCTAAAATGATTAACGCATTTTTTATTGCTTCAGGTCCTAGAGTTGTATGTGTGGTTAAGCTACAGATTTGAGGACTCTTTCCCAGACCGTGAATTGGCGGATTCCCAAAAGTCAATCTGCAGCATGTGAGTTCCATATAGAATTTATTTTTTCATCATTTTGTTCATAAATTATCTGCAGGTCTAATTGGTAATGTCAGGTTGATTGAGGAATATCTTGAGAGGTCAGGATGGCAGCAACCAGGACAAAGAAGGGCTTTGCCTAGTCTACAGAAATTAAGCCAAGAATATGATGCACCACAATTGTATGACATTTCTCCATAAATTTCAGATATTATTTGCATTCTAAGAGGGGGGTTACTATGCTAGACATGTTCTTTAGCTGAAAGCCTGGTTTCTCAACCCAACTGCAGTTTTCACGAATCTGCACTTAACTCTGATCCCCCTTTTAGATAACTACGGATGGTTAAACAGAATCTATCACACATCTATTACAAACGCATGTAATATCATGTCAAGTCATTCTGTTGTATTTTCCTCATTTCACCTTAAAATATTTTTTGTCTACACCGACGTAGTTGATTTTCTCTGTGAAGTTGTTATGAATTGCACTATTTGTTAGTGGGCTCATGTTTTTTCCCTTTACTTTTTTGTTTTATGTTTGGTGGGAGGATGCACTCACTGACTTGACATGAATAGAACTGTGCTAAATTTCTAGAGGCCTTTAAAAATGTTTGGGTAGTGAAATATTGCATCATTTATATGGCATAACTGTTCTATTGTGCTGTCATTACAACATGTTTGCATGCCCTTTTCTTGCTGTGTGTCTCTAATGCACTTTGACCCCATAATATTGTTGTCCAAAACTTAAAAGGTACTATTGTTAAACTTTCATCTCTTTTTACATCCACGAGAATGTTGTTAGTAATATAATTCATTGCTTTCCTTTTTCTTAGAACAATTTTCTTTATGTATCTTTCAAAAAAAAAGTTGGAGTAACCATCCTGAGGTTAATGAACAGGCGCAAGTATTTCCCAGAAATTGATGCAAGATCAAAATAGAGGCCGATACAACAAAAGGCACCTCACAACATTCAGTCAATATTTGAGCAAATGTCCAGGGCATGCATCGGGCTCTTCCTGTTGGACGTGATTACTGACAAGCAGCGGTAATAACACGTTTTGTGTGGCAGAAGATCTACCTGGACTCACCGTGGTCGTTGAACTTGACCTCAGGTTTAGTCCGTGTGGTAGCGACAATTTTTATACTCCCTCCGATCCATATTAGTTGACGTAGATTTGTCTAGATTCGGATGTATCTAGCACTGAAACATGTCTAGATACATCCGAATTTAGACAAATCTAAGTAAACTAATATGGGTCGGAGGGAGTAATTATAGTAGCACTTCCTGGATCCTGTACCTAGTACGAATGGAGCTGTACATTACAAGTAAAATATGAGATACAGGCATAAAGAACCATTTGTCTTACTGCACGGCACTAACTGATACAGTATATGCAAGGAGATTCTAATTTACATGTGTATCTTGAATTTAGAGACAACGCGGCTGCAACTCGATGTGCTATCACAAAGACGTGAATGTGTCAACGGTTACAGGGAAGGTGTAATTTTGTTAATGTGTAGTCTGAATGTTGTCCTATTGGCAGCTACCATACTATCCTTTGTTTTTGTACTTGCCCAGTTGCTTTTCCGTGATAACCGGTCTCTTTTTTATACTTCCTCTGACCCAAATTAGTTGACTCAAATTTGTCAAGATACGGATGAATCTAATACTAAATCATGTCTAGATACAATTGAATCTAGACAAATCTAAGTCTACTAATTTGGGTCGGAGGGAGTATCCAGATTCGATGTTGATAGGGGACTTGATAAATGCCCTTACTCTTTTTTCTCGAACATGCATTTTGTGTACTATATAATTTTGTGTTGGAAGAAGAAAGCCAAGAATGTGCCAAAACTTACAAAGCTAAAGCCAAACAAACTGCAAAGCTAGGCTAACAAACGCCAACAGAAAACCTGAGATTAACAAACAGCAACAGAAAAGCTGAGCTTATTCATGTTGAGGCAGTCTCCTTAAGGCATTGGCGCCCGTAAATTTCCATTGCACTGCCTCCAGCAGAACGGCATTGTTCTGGGGGTCCAGCAGCCTGGAACCAAACCTGACGGGCAAAGATACATTCAGTTAACAAGCGAGAGATTGATTCCATGGCCTGATCACAGAGGAGGCATGGCAGTGGTTGCTGCAACTCGTGACACACTAAACCTGTCCGCCATCCAGCATCAATCTGCCAAGGCCAGCCAGGAGAAGATTTTGCACTTTAACGGCACATATCAGTCCCAACTCTGCCTCTAGGGTGGCAACTCGACCATCCCCGAGAAGAACGTCTCATATGCAGATTTTATCATGTACTTCCCCTCAAAAAAGATTTTGCCATGTACTGCCCAGAAGCCATCCGGCGCCACAGAAGCTGGTCCTTTGTACCGCCAGCCAAATGCATGTGGTTGATGACATCGAGTAGGCTGAAAAACTCCATGATTCTCTGCACATTAAGAGCAGTGGAGATGCCGCATATCCAGCCCTGCTTCAGCACGGTGTGAAAAGAAAGGTTGTTCACGGTGAGCGTGCCAGGACCGCTCAATAGCAGGATAGCAACTTACTGCATATCCATGAACGATTCGTTCCCATTTGTTCTAAGATTCATGACCACAAGTGTGTGACAATACAGCATAATGTTGTCCAGCAGCACCATCCTTTCTCAAATAAGAGGAGCCCCTGTGCTTCGCAGCAGCTGCCTGCACAATGAGCTGTTGAACCTTTTTCTTTGCTGAATGCAGATTCCCCTTATCAAGCTTCTCCATCACAAGATCAAATGTTTCTTGCTTTGGAGTAAAACCCTTCAGCACCATCTCCTCCAAGAACAGGCAAGACTGGGCAGGCTTCCCGTTTCGGCATAGCCAACTTACCAGCAAGGTATAAGTGCTGAAATCAGGGGTGATGTCCTTTCTGAACATGTGGCATACAAGGAACAGAAGTATCTTCATCCATTGTCTTTTACAGCACAGCTTCAGCAATGGGGTGTATGTCTTTATGTCAGGCTTGCATGAATGAACCTCCATCTTAACCAGCAGCTTCAGGGCATTCTCGGCCTGAGAGTGGTCACAGGCAGCAGAAATCAAGGTGTTGAAGGTAGCAACGTTGGGTGGAACTCCAGTTCTGCACATCTCATCAACCATAGAGTTTGCATCCTCCAGTCTCCCTGCTCTGCCGAGTATATAAATGAGAGAGTTGTAGAAGGAAGCATCTGGGGCACAGCCATCCCTCTTCACCTTGTCAAATACATCCAGAGCTTCTTGCGTTCTTCCGTCCTTCCCTAATGCGTGCATCACAATCGTGTATGTGATAATATTTGGAGGGCATCCTTTGGAGCGCATCATGTTTAAGATGGCGTAAACCGTCTGAAAATCTTTCTCCATGCAGTATGCTTCTATTAGGCTGGTGTAAGTTATGACTGAAGGACTAAACCCATGTTCCTCCATCTCCTTCATCATATCACGAGCTTCGTTCAGCATCCGTGCCTTGCACCACCCATGGACCAACGTGTTGAAGCTACCCTCGTTGGGAGGTGCGGTCCCCCTCAACTCTTGGAACACGCCTCTGGCACGCTTCACGCTCCTCTCCTTGCACAACGTGTCCAGGAGAACATTCATGGCCCTGGTGTCTTTCGAAACACCAAACCGGTCCATTTTATTGAAGGCTTCTATGGCATCGGTCCACCGACTGGCCCCAGCAAGCCTCCTCATCACCTTAGTCATGGTCGCCAACGACACCAAACCCCCAATCTCGCCCATCTGACTGATCAAGCCCCACATCAAATCAAACTGCTTGAACTTTCCTAGTATGTCAACCATCAAGTCATATGAATCAGCAGTGTGGCAGTATCCTTCCTGAGCCCCTGCCCACATAAAGAACCCGAAGGCCGCCACCCAATCGCTGCCAAACCTTCTCAGAATCTTATCGGCCATGCGGCTTGATACCCTAACAGGGCAGACATCCATGGCTATCACAATGGCCTCCGGAGATGCAAAGCAAGAGCTCAGGATCCTGCTAACCTCGTCGACGTCAGCCTCGAACTCGGCGTCCTCGTGGGAGGCAGGCGCAGAACAGCTGGGGAGGATCGACAGCGGTCTGGTGCTACCTCCATGGCTCCGTTCCTCCACGGAATCGTACTTGATCGGGAGCACAAAGTCGTCGTTGTCATCATCGTCGTCAAAAGAACCTCCGTCCTTCTTTGGGTTCCTGAACCAGTCCGGCAGCCCGAAGCCTGCAGTACAGAAGCGCAATGCTACGTGGTTCCCTTTGTGCGACCGGTGCTTACGCGACGGTGACACTATAACCTGGCAGCATCGGCGCATTCTTCAGCTTGGAAGACTGGACAGGCAAATCGTCGAGCACCTTGTCCGCGCGCCCACACAATACCGCGCTCTGCTGCGTGCGCAGTGAAGGACACACTGTCGGTGCTAATCGTGTCCCCGGCACGGGCTTCCGGCAGCTGGACAGACCCCAAGCACCGCTGTGGAGTTGGGAGCAGCTTGGCGGCGACGCGGCCGTAAAGGCAGGGGGAGGGGGGAACTTGAGCGGGGGAAAGGAGTCGCGAATGGTCTGTGGTGGTCTATTCTCTTTTTTTTTAGTGAAAGCCATCACGGCGCACTTTATTAATGGCAAGCCCTACGCGTCCCCCGGGGGATATGTGGTTTTATCCCGGTCGTACCAACCACGTGTCTGTTTTTGAATTAATCCGCTACATTTGCCTGCTTTACATTTGCCCGCTTTTGCTACATTGTAGCAAAAGCAGTTCACCCGTAAAATAAAAAAGCATTTGGACCTCGGAGATTTTCACGGAGACCTCGCCGCGACCGTGTAGCAAAAAAGTTATGCTAATGTAGCAAACCCGACCCACCGGAGACTCACGGAGGCTTTCGCTAGACCTCACCGGAGACGTAGCAAAAGCGTTACGCTATTGTAGCAAAATGCAAACGGTGGTAGCAAAAAAGTTGTGCTAATGTAGCAAACCCGACTTTGCCGGAGATCTCACCGGAGACTTTCGCCGGAGACCTCGCCGGTGACCGTGTAGCAAAAAAGTATGTTAATGTAGCAAACCCGACCTCACCGGAGACTCGCCGGAGACCTCACCGGAGAATTTCGCCGGAGACCTTGTAGCAAAAGCTTTGCGCTATTGTAGCAAAACCACAAAACGGTTGTAGCAAAAAAAAGTACTAATGTAGCAAAAAAAACGACCTCGCCGGAGACATCACCGGTGCCTGCCGTAGCAAAGTCGTTGAAAATATCGTAGCAAATATTTTATGTTATTATAGCAAAAACATAGAAGAGAAATAGCAAAAACTTGCTACTATTGTAGCATCACCTTGTAGCAAAACCAAAGACACACTTATAGCACCACCGCCAGCCACACGTAGCAAATCTTGACGCCGTAGGTAGCAACAACGGTGGCAGTAGAAAGCAGCACAACTAGCCCCATGTAGCAAACCTCAGTGGCAACATGACGTTCTAGTAGTCCAGGTATGACAACACGTGATGTCGCGTTGGACTGCAGGAGATCCGGGGGATGCTATCCCCCGGGGGAGGCATATCATTTTCCTTTATTAATTCGGAATCAAAGAATCAGTACAAAAGATAAAATGAAAAGGTTTCTTAATCCAGACAATTGATTGGGTACTCTCTCAGTGACTAGCTAGAATATATGCTATCTTATTAGCTTTCCTAGAATAGTAAAAGAAAATAACTTGGGTAAAGTTATGAGTAAGATCGCCGCCGCTTGACCGAAAGAGTTGCCTTCGTCTCTACTACCTAAAAAGAAAATAGAGTTCCGTTTCCGCTGACACGTATGATACATCGTCTAACCTTTCACCCACTCGGGTCATCACGTGCCGACAGGTGGGCCAAACAACTAATCCTTGCAACAATACCGTCTGCACGGGGTTGGCTCTCACCATCATGATCTGATCCCCTGGATCGGATCTCGCGATATTACCGGTGTCATCGCCTATGCCCGCCCAACTTGAGCCCCTCCGCCAAGGGCAGGCCACCGTTGCTGACCTCCACCTCGAGTGTGCTCTTCAAGGCATGCCCCTGCCACCGCCTCTCCTGCGCACCTCGCCCTCCAAGCAGACTATCGTCAGCGACGCAGCCTCTACCGCGCCTCCCCATCTTCTCTGTCGACGGCGATCCCACCTCCCTCCATCATCCTCTCTCCTCTGTGAGTGGACGACCCTCGCGGTCCTCATTTCACAAGTTCCGACCATCGCCGTCCATGTGCACGCGTCGTATTTCATGATCTGGTAAGGTACTGCCCAATTACTTGTGGTTTTCTTGCCGATCTACCAGGAAGTCAGGGCGATGCCGCATTCATTTATGTAAATTTTCAATGCATATGCATACAAGAGATATAGCTAAATAAGATTTTGGACATCGAGTATGGCCCAAAATAATCTATTCCCGTGGGGAAAAAGAAAACATCGTCTACTTTTGTAAGTGATGGAGTACCGTTAAATGGGCATACAATGTTTTATATAACTATGCTCTACTTTTTGCACAATTTTTTCAAAAGCAGATTGGATGAGATTTTTCATGATGTATGTCTCAAGTTGGTATTTTCAGGGATATTGATAACCGGTGCGGCTTACCCAATAATTTGAGGTATGACAAATCTAAAAGGTAAAGTGATTCTTAAATTTTATATCACCCATGCTTGTGTCTAAAACCATGGTAAAGTTTCAATGAGTTGTTGAAACTCTTCGATGCTCAATGGCAAATATGTTATGTTCTATGTGAAAAAGGCTCCAAATGAAAATATCAAGGGCCCTAGAACTATGTGAAAAGGCTCCAAATGAAAATATATACTCACCAGAAAACACTTCAACATAGGCTCCAAGTTTTGTGTACTATGTGACGAACAAGCCAAGGAGACAATGCAACACCTCTTCTTTAAATGTGATTTCAGCAGGAATTTATGGTGGAAAATTAATGAGGAATGGAATGCGGATCTTGACATAATAGATATGCTCATAGAGGCCAGAAACAGAACAAATAACCCCTTTTCAAAGAAGCATTGATTTCAGGTTGTTGGAGTCTGTGAAATCATAGAAATAGCACCATCTTTGATGAACAACATAGAGACATCGATCAATGTTTTGGATGCTTTAAGTATGCCATCAATTTGGTGAGACGTAGAGTTAAACCTAGTCTCAAAGAGGGTATGCAGGATTGGCTAGATAGCTTATTGTAAGTGAAAGCGCATGTGGGTCTTCATGTGTGGCTTTGGTAATTAATGATAATCTTTATGGACTAATATGTGTATTAAGTTAAACTTGTAGGATTTGTCCATTGGCATCGTTTGGAGCATGTGTTGGTTTCGAAGTCAATGGAATGAAGAAAAATATGTGTTGTGCAAGCTCAAAATGCGCCATCTCTAGAAGATCACATGTTTGATGCCTGCCATCCTCAGTGTCCATGGATCGATAAAGAGGAATCAAGAAAGGTGTTCCATATTGAGAAGGTCAAGATCGTCTATATCACGCTCAAGTGGAATGCTCAAGGCAAATGTATAATCTTGATAGGTTTTTTCTTTTGCCGGTCTCATGTTTTTAGCGGGAGACCGGGTTTAGGATAGATAGTCGTACTATAAAGAGGGGCTATCGAATGAGTAACTTGGCCGCCCCGCGCGCGCTGCTTTATCTCTGGCTCGCTTCGTTCGCTGGCTGGCTTGCTCGCTTGCGTGCTGGGCTAGTGAGTTGGGTCCGGTAGTACCGGCCCTCAGTGATACTACCGGCCCACCCAGGACAAAATCGCCCCAACTGGCAGAAACCCTGATACGTCGGAAACATATCTATAATTTTTTATGCTCCATGCTTGTTTAGTATCTACTTTGCTTTGCTTTATCTACACTTTGAGATGTTTTTTACATGTTTTCTGGTACTAACCTATTAACAAGTTGCCACAGTGTCAGTTGCCTGTTTTCTGCTGTTTTTGGTTCCAGAAAAGCTAGTAAGAAAATATTCTCGGAATTGGACGGGACAAATGTCAAAGTCAATAACTTTCTGTGAGGAACGAGAAGTCTAGAGGGGAGACGGAGAAGCGGGCCAGGGCGCCCAGACCCCCCTAGGCGCGGGTGGGCCCTGCCCCGCGCCTAGGCAGGGTGTGGGGCCCCTGGCCACCGCCTCGGCCTCCCCGTTCGCCTATAAGAAGCCCCGATGCAGAAACCCTACGTACCCGATCAAATCTCCACAAAACCTTTTGTAGACGTCGCCACCGTCGTCCCTAGATCGGGGGATATGAAGTTCTTCTCGGCACCCTACCGGAGGGGAGATCATCCTGGAGGCCTTCTCTCCGGTATGATGCGTGAGTAGTTCCACCTTGGATTATGGGTCCATGTAGTAGCTAGATGGTTGTATCTCCTTCTTTGTGCTTTCATGTATAGATCTTGTGAACTCCGTTCATGATCAAGATCTAATCTATTTGTAATCATGCATGTTGCGTTTGTAGGGATCTGATGGATATTGAGATTATTATGTTGGTTTGATTACTGGTTTTGTCTTTATGATTCTATCATGTCTGTGTTGTTTGTGATCTTGCATGCTCTCCGTTGTTAGTAGCTATCTTGGCCAAGTAGTTGCTAGTGACTCCAAGAGGAGGTATTTATGCTCGATAGTGGGTTCATGTCTCTAGTTTCCAAGGGAAGTGACAGAAATCTCTTCGGTTGTAGATGTGTTGTTGCCACTAGGGAGAAAACAACGGTCTCTTGTTCATGGAACATGTGGACTGTTTACCTTACACACTTTGCTTAGCGGTTATGCATTGCTTGCAACTTAATACTGGAGGGGGTTCGGATGATAACCTGAAGGTGGACTTCTAGTCATAGATGCAGTTGGATGGCGGTCTATGTATCTTATTGTATTGCCCAATCGAATCTCATAGGATCTTTCTGACTAGTAATTGCATTGTCATGCCTTGCTCAGTTCATGTCAATTGCCCTGCTGTAATTTGCTTACCCTTCATGCCATGTTGTTTATCTAAGGAGAGCACCTCTAGTGAACTAAGGACCCTCGTCCAATCTTTACCATTGATACATCTTCCACTGGTACTTGTTTACTTGCTGCAAACCACTACCTTCCACACCATATGTTTAATCCTTTGTTATAGCAAACCGGTAAGCTTAACAACCTCACTGATTCGTTGGGGCAAAGTCTTGAGTTTGTGTTGTGCAGGTCTCCGCGTTGCTAGCAACACCTGTGTGACGTTTCCTTCCTCCTATTGGTTCGATAACCTCAGTTTCTTACCGAGGGAAAACTTGCTGCTGTGCTGCTTCACACCTTGCTCTTGGGGTTCCCAACAGGCTCCACGTCAACCGTGCTAGCCATCATCAAATCCCTCTCCCCTATTTAAGCCCTTTGTCTTTTATTATTTGGACTACTTATTCCTCTATTTTGCTCAAGCCTTGCCCTATTCCTTCACACCTCTTTGAGATTGATTCAAGTCTTCCCCTCCAATGATTCTTTCCCATATTTGAGTGGAAGATAGAGGAGATCTAGATCTACAAATTAACCAAGCCATATCATCTCTTTGTGAGTGTATCTTTGGGATCTAGATCTTACGGGATTTTGTGTTTCTCTTTGATTCCTCCTTGATGGTGCTTGACATGGAGCACTTCGTTGGAAACCCGAAGAGCAAGGTGTGATGATCACAGCAGCAAGTCTCCCCTCAGTAGAGACCGAGGTTATCGAACCAGAAGTAGGAAGGAAACGTCACACATGTGTTGCAAGCAACACGGGGACCTGCACAACACAAAGTCAAGACTTTGCCCCAACGAATCAGTGAGGTTTTCAAGCTCACCGGTTTGCTGTAACAAAGTATTAAATGTACCGTGTGGAAGGTAATGGTGGTTTGCAGGAAGTAAACAAGTAACAGTGGAAGATGTATCAATGGTAAAGATTGGACCGGGGTCCATAGTTCACTAGAGGTGCTCTCCTTAGATAAACAACATGGCATGAAGGGTAAACAAATTACAGCAGGGCAATTGACAGGAACTGAGTAAGGCATAACAATGAAATTACTAATCAGAAAGATCCTATGAGATTCGATTGGGCAATACAACAAGATACATAGACCGCCATCCAACTGCATCTATGACTAGAAGTCCACCTTCAGGTTATCATCCGAACCCACTCCAGTATTAAGTTGCAAGCAACAGAAAACTGCTTTAAGCAAAGTGTGTAAGGTAAACAGTCCACATGTTCCATGAACAAGAGACCGTTGTTTTCTCCCTAGTGGCAATAGCACATCTACAACCGAAGAGATTTCTGCCACTTCCCTTGGAAACTAGAGGCATGAACCCACTATCGAGCATAAATACCTGTAGCACCCCGGATAAAAACAATCATTAGAAAATGTCTGTTATTTTATTTTCGCATCATCATGACACCATCATGCATCTTTTAACCTAAAAACTATTTCTCCAAAAACCTATTTTTTTTCTATTTACATCCCTCTTTATTTCAACTGCAAAATTCGGTTTGTCCGAATATTTTGCTTGTCTAAATAATTACAAAAAATATTTTTACAACTAACTATATAATAAAAACTATTTTTGCGGGGAGGCAGCCCAGTCGGCCAGGCCCAAAGGCCCAGCCAACAGGCCACCTACAACCCACTCGGTCAAACCCTAACCTACCTAACCCTAATCCCACCTCTCCCCTCCTGCCGCCATCCCCTGGACCCGACCCACTCAACCTCCACACGACACCACGCATGCGGTACTCGAGCCCCAGCTCCTGTCGCTCCCTGGCCCTACCCCACGATCCCCTGTGCCCCGTTCCCACGCGTGACCGAGCCACGCGCCCCACCTCGTCTCTCCTCCCTCAATCCCCTCGCGATTCCTCCTCCTCCCCACCTCGCGTGGGACACCGCCGCCAACCATCGCGAGCCCCCGTCTCCCTTGTGTCTCGCGAATCGCCGCCGCCTCGCGGCCCTGCTCTCTCCTCGAGCCCTATGCCACGCCTCCCGATGCATCGGCCTCATGTCCGGCCCTGCCTTCTCTCGCACCCGCTGCCTCTCCTCGCCTTGACCAACATCCGCGATCCGCTGCGCCAAGGCCCATGCCTACCTCCGTCAGGCCGTCTCCCTGGAGTCCCTGGCCCCATCGAGTTCTATGCCGCTGCGGCCCCTCCTCCTCGCGTCCCTAGCCGTCGCGCCAGCACGCCGCCTACGCTGCCGCCTCTCTGTGAAGCTCCCTGAGCCCGGCCTCTTATGTCGCCCTTCGCTCGCCGCTACCGCTTCTTCGCCCCGACCACAAGTTGGCGGCCGACCGCAGAGCCGGCGCTGCTGCCTGCGCCACCCTTTCCCTTTCCGGCCTCAGACGAGCCGCTTTGAGTCAGGGCCGTCGACCTCGAGCGCTGCCTCTCCAAGAGCATCATAGAGCTCCTCCTACTGACAAGTTCGCGAGCCCTTTTCCCAACTTCAGTGGCTGTGTTGAGTTGTATCTGAGTACGTGTTTTGGAGATACAGAGTTGTGATGGATGCCGTGGTGTCATTCTTGTGTGAAGAAGTTGAGTATGTTGATCGAGGTCGTCCGACAACCGAAGTCGCGGAACCCCGAGACCTCCGTCACGGAACGCGGGATCTGCTACATGGACTCGAAGGCCCTGGTTCCGGAACGCGAAGACCGATCCCCGGAGACCGATCTATCGGAACGCCAAGTGTTCCTTCCTGGAGTCCGAAGGCCGATCTCGTCGACCCCGAAGACCCGTTCTCGGACGCCGAGACCCCGAAGACCGATCCCGAACCCTCGGCGGACCCCAAGCTCGGCAAAACCCATGTGTGACCCCTATCCGAGACCCCTATTTTATAAATTGTCAACTATATAAATTGTTGCATATTTAATTGTTCATGCTTGCACTCATATCATGGGGTTTGGGAGCATCATGCCGATTCACCTAATAATTAATATGGAGTCCATATGCGGGCGAATCTAGTATAATATTGGTCCATTTAAAATTGTGTAGCGAACCGATGATATATTTGGCCATGTTCAAACAACATTTAAATTGAGGGATATCTAAACAATATGAACTTAATAAATAATTGTCGGGACCCCGGTTCCACTTAATATGGCCTAATTGCATCGCACCTTTGACATGTCATACATCACACATGCATCATGCCCGATTTTCTGCCGTAGTATTAAATAGTGCATCCGGTGTTTCTTCTAGTGCTTTGCTTCTTCACGGATTAGGCCGATGAGTTGATGCGAGTGACGCCCGTTCTTCGGATGAACTTTCGGCAATGTTTTCAGGCGAGAATATCCCCCTTTCTACCTATCTTACTTTTATAGTCTTTATTTCCTTCTGTTGATCTATTGCTATCTGTGTTGCGATGCTCTAGTTTTCGTACCAGTGATATCCCTTGCAGCCTTATATTGCCTTGGACACATCCTATTACCTGTAGTTTGGTAGATAGTTGGACTTGCGTGTCATAGTCGCTTGCTCAAGTGTTGTTGCGTGTCGTCAAGTACCACAGTTGTTGGAGTAATGCCGCATGTTTAATGTTGGAGATGATCATGGATTTAATTACCGTTTAATAACTAAGATTGAAAGTAGGTAAATGCAGAGGCACTGGTGGGTAATAGACAATATTTGGTTTTTAATCACCGTGGTGTCGTGAGGACCCCGAGTTCTTGACACTATTACGATATCGAGCGCTAACCACGGTGTGGTGTGGGCACCCCATCGATTAGTACATGATTTCAAAGTACTGTCGGGGCCACAAGTAGTTTGGGGCTTTATTACTATCCTGTACTTATGCCATGCTTTATGCTTTATTTACGATTGGTGAGCGCCTGCATGCTTAGGAACAAATGTGGAATGTTTTCCAGATCGACAATCATCACACTTTCGGGTTCCCAGTCGTTTACAGCCATTGTCACAAACCCTGGTTCCGTCTCAGAGCCGGCCGACTTCGTTGCGGGTAGCTTAGTGGGGTGGCCCCCATGTGCTTGCTTTGGGTCTGGGAAACATCGTGTCCGAAACCCCGTCGACATACCATTGGGTGTATGTTTTGTGATCTTGTACCTACCTGATCTGACAACAAGGGTGTAGGTGCGTGTGGAAACTTTGGTGCACCCCTGCAGGGTTAAATCTTTTCGAGAAGCCGTGTCCGCGGTTATGGACGACTTGGAGCATAGTTCTCGATCATAGACAACTATAACTAAAGTTTACTGCTATAACTTGACTTGTATCCGATATGACCAGTAATCAGCTTCACTACAATGGAATGGCTAAAGAAAAGTACCAACAACTGCTGGGTTTGGGATATCTCATGCTAATTGTATCTGACTAGTAAGTGTTGCAACTACAACGGAATGGTTAACTAAAACTGCCCACTGCTTATTATATCAGGATGACTCATGCTATCTATACCTGACTAGTAATTGCTGCAACGATAACTGAATACCTAAAACTGACAACTGTGTGAGTTCCTCGGTTTGACTTCCTCGTTTGGTCTCGAGGGGGAAATACCAGGACGGGTATGTTTGGTGGTAGTATCAGGCTGGTTTCGAATAGGTCCTTCTTATCTCTCTCTGATAGCCGACAGTTGTATCGAGTCTCTATAGGTTGTCTAGTGCATGCTGCGCTGCCGCTTCAGTCCATCATACCTATGTAGGCGAGGACCGCCGAATTCTAGTCTCGTTGTGTACTGGCCTCAGTACTGACCGCTCTCTCTTTTTTCCTTTGCCCTTTGTTGGCACCCCTTTTGTTTAAGCAGGTTTTGAGATCAACGTCGTTAGCAGGGTTACCCTTCCGGCTTGGCCTGGGCAGGGTTATGGACGCCATTGGTTATTCTTCGGGGCTCTTAGCTCAATTTGCATCTTGTCCGTACTCGGACGCTGGATCGTTTTCAAGGTGATTTGGATCTTTGTATTGTATATATGTATTCTTGACTCATGGAGTCGTTATTGTATATATCTTTCTGTGGGTTCCATTGTGGACTATTGTGTAATGATATTACTTTGTTTTCCACCCGCACGCAAGTGCCTGGTGGGCACCTTTGAATCGTTTCTATGCGGGTTTGGCGGGAATCGCTGAAACTTGCATAGGGCCGATTCTGAGGGTGTTACAATACCCCTCTTGGAGTCACTAGCAACTACTTGGCCAAGATAGCTACTAACAACGGAGAGCATGCAAGATCACAAACAACACAGACATGATAGAATCATAAAGACAAAACCATTAATCAAACCAACATAATAATCTCAATATCCATCGGATCCCCGCAAACACAACATGCATGATTACAAATAGATTAGATCTTGATCATGAACGAAGCTCACAAGATCTATACATGAAAGCACAAAGGAGGAGATACAACCATCTAGCTACTACATGGACCCATAGTCCAAGGTGGAACTACTCACGCATCATACCAGATAGAAGGCCTCCGGGATGATCTCCCCTCCGGCAGGGTGCCGGGAAGAACTTCAGATCTCCCCTTATCTAGGGACGATGGTGGCGGCGACTACACAAGGTTTCGTGGAATATTTATCGGGTGCTTAGGGTTTCTGCATCTGGGGCTTCTTATAGGCGAAGGGGGAGGCCGAGGCGGTGGCCAGGGGCCCCACACCCTCTGTCTCTCCTCTAGACTTCTTGTTTCCCATGGAAAGTTATTGACTTTGACGTTTGTCCCGTCCAATTTCGAGAATATTTCCTTACTAGATTTTCTGGAACCAAAAATAGCAGAAAACAGGCAACTGGCAGTGTGGCAACGTGTTAATAGGTTAGTACCAGAAAACATGTAGAAAGCACCTCAAAAGTGTAGACAAAGCAAAGCAAAGTAGATACTAAACAAGCATGGAGCATCAAAAATTATAGATACGTTCCTGACGTATCAAGCATCCCCAAGCTTAACTCCTGCTCGTCCTCGAGTAGGTAAGTGATAAAAGAATAATTTTTGAGGTGACATGCATCCTCACAATAAAGATCAAACCATTTGCAAGCATTGAAGGCTGGGATCAAAGAACTCTAAACATGTGCATGAAAGATGGAGTTCTAACAATAGGACATAGTAACTATGCATGCAACATGAAAGGCTACAGACAAAGGTCATGAATAACATGCATTGAAAAACGTTTGTTTGTTTCACATACAGAAAACATAGCATAGTGACAATCAGCTTGTCCCTCATAGAGTAGCAATATAGATGCATAGGACACCTTCAAAGTTCACAAGGGTGACTAGAAACAAATAGCACAAGAACAAGTAATATCACAATATGCATCAATCAATAAGATTTGGGACACTTCACATAAAACTAAGAATGGCAAATATGCTCTGTTAATGGTGCCTAAAAGTAGAAGGTGGAGACTCAACAGTGGTGGAAGAAAGGCCTTTTTGTAAAGGAAGCAGGGATTTCAAGTTTCAAAAAGAGCTTCCAAAAATTATGGTACTTGTTAGCTTACAACCCTCATTGCCCATATCATAAGCATCTTGAAGTGATTAAGGTTAAAGTGAACTAACTATGGAGTATATGCCTGACAAAGTATAAGTTGGCAATCTCAAGTCCCTTGAATACGAGGGCCACACCTCATGCTAATCAACTTCACCTGTAAGTTTTTGTCATTGTAAGTATTTGCATATCATAGAGAACCGCCAACGGGGTACCCCTTGCACATGGTACACGAGCTTTCCCATAACCAAAATGACAAGGCAAGCAAACAATGATCATCTCAGCGATCTTTTTATTTACTATATGCATAGCTTTTTATTGAGGATGCTTCATAGATAGCTCACTTGGTGATGCTGCAAGTTTCCACCATGATCAGGCATGGCTTAGGCTAGCGGCTGATACGTCCAAAATGTATCTAATTTCTCGAACACTTTGCTATTGTTTCTCCTCTAAACTTGTGTGATTTGGATAAAACTAACACGGACTAACGTTGTTTTCAGCATAATTACCTTGGTGTCTTCTTTTTGTGCAGAAAATGAACTATTAGAAAAAATCCCGGAAAATATGCCAAAAATTATATTTCACCAGAAGATCCACGGAGCCAGAAGACGAGACGGAGAGGAGGCCTGGGGGGCCCACACCCACCCCAGTGCGTCACCCACCGCCACGCCTGGAGGTGCACCACCTGTGCACCTCGGCCTCCCTCTGCGCCTATAAGTTGCCTTTAGACCTAAAAACCGAGGGGGGTTCGATAGTTTTACAGAGAAAGTTCCGCTCCGCCGCCGCCACCACAAACTAAGACTCGGATCCAGAAACCCCGTTTTGGCACCCTGCCGGGACGGGGAATTTGGAGAGGATCGTCGCCATCGTCATCACCAACGCATCTCCATCAACCACCGATGTTTCCCTCATCCATGAGTGAGTAATCCCCCGTTGTAGGCTTGGGGATGGTAGGGATTGGATGAGTTATATCATGTAATCGAATAAGATATGTTAGGGCATAGTGCCTAGTATCTCTATTAGTGTTATTTGACTTTGTTGCAACTTGTTATGCTTAATGCTTGTCACTAGGGCCCGAGTGCCATGATCTCAGATCTGAACTTATTATTGAATCGTTATGATAGTATTGTTTGTGAACTTATCTGCAAGTTGTGTACACATATCATTGTCCGGATCCAAAGACCCCAAAGTGACAATAATTGGGACAACCGGAGGGGATGGCTATGGTGTGAGGATTATATGTGTTCATGGAGTGTTAATGCTTTACTCCAGTGCTCTATTAAAAGGAGCATATTAATTGCCAGTAGTTCCCTAGAGGCCCCGCTGCCATGGGCTGGCTGGACAGAAGATGTTGTGCAAGTTCTCATTGCGAGCACGTATGAATATATTTGGAGCACATGCCTAGGATTGTTTAGTACTTGGATGCTTGTTATTATTTATCTGCAATGCCCTAGATCTTGAAGTTACATGTGTAGACTCGTCCATGCAACGCCCGTCCATCCATCCCTATGCCTACCGCACTCAAATCCTACAGTTACAGTTGTTGTTACTATTGCTCCTGTTTCACTGTTGATGTTGTTGTTGTTGTTGATGTTGCTACTGATAAACTTCTGTGAGCAAGAACTATTTCCAGGTGCAGCTGAACTGACAACTCAGTTGTTAAGGCTTGCAAGTATTTTTTGGCTTCCCTTGTGTCGAATCAATAAATTGGGTAATACTACCCGCGAAGTCTGTTGCGATCCCCTATACTTGTGGGTCATCAATACTATTTTCTGGCGTCGTTGCCAGGGAGCATAGATTTATTTGTAAGTTCACTTGGATCTATTGTTGTTCACTGCTACTTCTTTCATCATGGGGAAGTCTCGTGATGGAAAGTTTGCTATTTTACCATCTACTACAAGAAGAGGTACAGTCTTAAACACCTTTGCTGCTCTTGATTCACTGTCTGTTATAAGTAAGCTTGTTACACCACCACCACATACACATGCTACACACACTACTACTACTGCTGAGTCTGAAGCTGCTTTTGATACTCATTGATGGGGATACGCCTACTGGTGTATACTCAGCAGACGTTTCCGACCGCCCTGTGGCGGCGAGGGCCCGCAGAATCAGCAGTGGATTGAAGCCCATCAAGGTACCGAGCGACTCGAAGTCAAGGCCCAAAGATAGATAGCCCAATGACTAGGTTAAACGACATCAAGTCAGAATCGAGTCGGTTGAGATATGTAAACCCTAGGAGGGGAACCTATATAAACCTCCCTATGGGAGGAGTAGAGACACGTTCAGACACCTAAGCGACTCGCCGCCTAGCCGCCGAGTTCGCCCATTGTAACACCTCCCTAATACAATCTAGCAGAGTAGGTCTTTACCCTCCGAAGCGAACCTGGTAAACCTCGTGTCTTTGCCTCATCTCGCACCGCAGATGGTCGGCCGCCTTGCCCTCGTTTCTACTACTCACGCCGACGTGCTCGCCGTGACCATTCCCACGGCTGGGCGCCCACCGTGGGGCCGGCCGTTCGGTGTTGCGGCGAGATCCAATCTGCCCATCAACGAGACGCCGCCACGCCGCATGATAGCGATCGGCGAGATGCTCCAGATCTTGCCGAGCTACGTCTTGCGGCGTGACCCGTCACACGACAAAGATGATCCCGCCAATCGGCACGATCAGCCTCTTCGCCGGCCTCACCGACGCCATCATCTCGAGGACTCGGCCAGATCCGCGAAGTCGCCGCCACGCGATCGGCTCTCCGAGATCCAGGTTCGCACGATCCACCCTTGCCTTCGAGTACAACTCGCCCACAAAGAACGTGGCCGGAATTCAACGGCCGCAGAAGATGCGCCTCACCGACGACGCCGACCGGGCGACCTGGCCACTCGCCGGATCCATCACCGCGGCCTCATCCGGACTCCATCGCCTGTGTCTCCAACGGGAGACTTGAGGACCCTCCATCCCGGGATCTTCGACCGACCGGTCGGAGAACTCCGCCGACCTCCGAAGGAGCCAGCCACACGCCGCGGCTTACATGGCCACCGCACCGATCCGCCGGAGGATCCTTTCTCCACCCCAATCCCTCCTAACGCCACGGTAACGGAGGTCGAGGAACTCCGCTTGAAATCAAGCGAGGCGGTACGCAAGGAGGCGAGCGCCGAAAAATTTCGCCTCGGCGGTGACGGCGCAGAGCCGCCACGCTACCACCAGCCGATCAGTCACGCTTGAACCCCACCGCCCAAGGGCGTGCCACGAACTTTGACGAAAACGACCGCCCGCAAGATAGCCGCCGCGATTCCGCGAGAACGCGCCATCAGAGGAAGCGCCCGCCCCGCTAGATCAACGGCGATGGTGCCCCACCACCACCCAACCGCACTCCTCCTGTGGACCAGACGGATAGTCGCTTTCTCACGGAGCGAGACGACGGCCTCCCATCGTTTCTCCACCCCGATGGACAACCTCGTGGCGAGCCGAAAGCAGCCGATAGCATCACGCCACCGCGACGGCGCCTTACAGATCCAAGACGCCTGCTGCAAAGGTCGAATGATCGCCGCCGATGCAAGTCTTACACCATCATCGACGGCGAGCTACACAAGCGCCACCGGCGTGTTCCAACGCTGCGCCCAACCGGTGAAGGACGAAAAATCCTCCACGACATTCACTCGTGTGATCGCGCCACCACGCCGCCGCCGCCTCGGTCGCCAAGGCTATGCGACACGGCTTTACGCCCACCGCACACGCCGACGCTGCGACATCGCCCAGCGATGCGCCGGTGCCGGCACGCCAATCAAACGCTGCTGCATCGAGCTCGGCTCAAAAGGATCCCCATCACTTGGCCATTCGTATGGGGCATGGACATGGTGGTCCCTTCAAGAAAGCCCTCCGCTACACCCACTTGCTAGTCGCCACGACAAATTCACCAAGTGGGTGGAGGCCAAGCTGTCCGAAATGCGACGGAAGACCGCCACTAAATTCCTACGCGAGCTCATATATCGCCACGGGTTCCCAAATAGTATCATCACGGACAACGGCACAAACTTCGCCAAGGGAGCAATGGCGAATTCCGCGAAGAGCACCACATCCGCTCGATCTCGGCCGCCCACCCGAATCCAACGGCCAGCGGAACGAGCCAACCAAAGCATCCTCCACGGCCCGGGCCGCGACTCCAAGTACCACTCGAGCGCACTGGGTGCTGGGTCAAGAGTTGCCTCCGTCATCCGGGGAATCCGCACCTTAACAGATCGACGGATTCACCCTCTTCTTCATGGTCTACTGGCCAAGCGGTCATGCCCACCGACCTCGAACACGACTCGCCGCTGGTCCATTATACGGAGGCCGCAAACGAGCTGGCCGCCAAGATGGGCTCGACCAGCTCGACGAAGCACGCGACCTCGCTTCGGTCATGCACCGCCATCTACCAACAAGGACTCGCTACACGTACCGACGGTGAAAACTCGCACCTTCCAGAAGGCGACCGGTGTTACGCCTCATCCAGACAAGAAGGGCATGCATAAGCTCTCCTCCGTGGAGGGCCTGCTCGCATCGGGCACAGACCGCAACGACGCTTACTACCTCATCGACGTCTGCGGGACGGCGAGCTCGACGTCAGCGACCATGGAATGTAAACCTCCTCGGAAGTTCTACTCCTAGAACCCCACACATGTACTCTCCAACGCTATGAAATAAAAGAAATCACATCAAATTGCGCCTACTCTCCATGACTTGTGCCACTCAGACTGTAATAACAATGCACGCTAAAATGCGAAGTCAACCTTTGGTACAGCGATCGGCGGCTAAGTAGTGCGGTGTAAGAGCACCGAATCACTTGTCTTGCATCGCCCACTTAAAACGCCAACCCGAGCCCCATTGAGTCGCTTAGCTCGACCGGTTTACGAGCCAAGACAATCGCCTCGCTTCACAAATGACCTTGGTCCTCCGCATCCTCGATAGCGACTCGAACGGATAAGTACCGCGCCGGGGATGAATACCAGTTCGCCGCGATCGGTCGTGAAAACGCCAAGTAAGAGAGCATGCCCAGACTGCCACGCGATCGACCCCACGGGCCAGCAGAGTGACGCGCCACGCCAACGCTTAAGTCCTCAACCACCTCGAGTCGCGCTTAGAACTACCAAGTACCACGCCGGGGACTCGGCCACCCGACCCGTCACAGACGGAAAACTGTAAAGTACAAAGCACTCAAGGGAGTCGCTTATGATCGGCTCTCCGAGCTCGTAAGTCGACCAAATCAAAAGAACACATGATAACACACACCATATACGAGGTAAACCCCACAAAAGGGCGGACGCGCTCGGGGACTCGTCCAAAATCAATCCAAAGCACACAAACGAATAGCAAAATGGATACGACGTCCCATTCAATCGCATACTGCATTGTCATATGTTACAAAATATGCCGCATGGCAGAACTGCTGCTAACACTTCAAAGGCAAACCACCCTACTGCAGGCTTGATGACGACCGCCAAAGATCCCGCGACACGGATGAACGCGTTATGCGGGTTTGATGGATACGTCGCCGCTCACCAGCCATCGCCAGCGAAAAGGCTGCTCGACCTTGAAGTCACGATGCGTTCGGTCGCTCGCGCGACGACCGCTTCTTGATAGGGAAGGAGATCGCCCATCGCCTTTACACGCCCGTGTACATGGCACGCCTCGCAACTTGAGAACCTCGGACAGATCCACGCCAGCCGACGGCGGATACCCACTCGTCACATCGTAACGCCGAAATCTTCGGGAAGTGGGCGAGTCCGAGACTCGATCTTTGCCGACGCCCACGCCAAACGCCGAACGTCATGAACTCAACGATCATGGGCGCTTTCTCCAAATATTCCCACACCTCAACAAGGTCGCTGGGAATAACCTCCGGGCGATATTTCTTGAAGGTAGGCGCGGATGCATCGCCGACAATAAGCCGCCGAAGTCGACGAGCATGCTTACGACCTCGCGTCGAAGCGAGCTCGCTTCTTCTTGGCTACCAATAACGCGACCTGCGAGAAGGAGACAATGATAAGTACGACGGACACCACAAAACTACAACTAAGAAGGGAAGATGCACTCACCAAGCAACGGGCGAGTCCGTGATGAAGCATCAAGCGACGTGTGGTCGCCCGAAGACCAGCAATAAGGACTTCCGACACCTTGCGATCTCCTCCGCTCCGCAATGGCGGCCTTAGCTCGCCTGTCCGCCGAGCTCGCTTTCTTCTCGCTTCCCGCAGTTCAAGGCCGAGGTCGGCGACCACTGTTCAGCAAAGACCAGGCAGATCGCCGCCACCAACTCATCACAGGACAAGCTCTGGCGAGCTTCCTCTCGCCTTAGCAACAGCCTGAAGCTCTTTGTTCGCCTCCCGGATGGTGGCTACCTTCTCAAGACGCTGGCAAGCTAAACGGTCCGACTCAAGCCGCAGACCGCATATCATCAAAAAGTCAAGAAAACGAATTCCTAAGTGCCCACCCGCTAAACTCAGCCAGGTGCGCTTCGGGACCGGCGATCAAGAATCCTAAGTGCCCACCGCTAAATTTAGCGCGCGCACTCGGGACCGGGCGATCAAGAATTCCTAAGTGCCCACCCGCTAAAATTTAGCGCGTGAGCACTCGGGGACCGGATGCGAAAGTAAAGACGAAATAAGAATGCCGCCGCAAAGCACCGACCTGATCCTCGGGACCGGAGGTACCGGATGGCTGCACCAAGCATGCCATGGAGTTGTATCACGCCCATGGACGCAGCAACGCCGGCGTGCCCGCGACTGGTCGACTTCAAGATCGGCGTCCCCGAGCGAGGCTCGGGCAGCCGCCGCCGTGGCCGCTTTGGTCACGGGGAAGGTAGCGATCGAGGCACCCGCCCAAAGGAAGTCGCCTCCGGTCAGGCAAGGAAACACCTCCTTGTAGATGCGGTTGCCTCCACCGTGGTCCGCCGCGACCGCCGTGTCGCCGAGAGATGGCGATGTCGCCTTTGGCCTTCTTGCTGCCATCCGCCGAGGCGGCGACTCGCCCGCTTTCCTCTTACGGGAAGGATCCTCCTCGCTAGCGCGGAGGGTACACAGGCCACGGTCGGTGGCCCATCTTTTCACTCCGTCCCGCACATCAATCGAATCAATAAAGACAATCGAAATAGTTATGAAAAATAGGGAAGGGTGAACGACTCACTTGGCGATCGGGATGAAACGTAGCCGCACGGGCCGAAGGCCGCCAGTTTTTCCAGGCCCGATTGGCGCATCGAGCCCCAGTTTCGTGACGTCGCGTGCCCAAGACACGGACGGCTTCTTCGTCGTTGAGGTCGCTGGCGCCTGGGACAACCTCGGGGCTTCTCGCGAATTGAGCCTCTGCGGTCGGAGCCTCCTTGCGGGCGAAGCCACGTTCGAACCTCCTCGCGAGGCGAAGTCGCCAGCCGAGCCTTCCTAGCCCGAGACCAGCGAATGGCGGAGGTATCGAGGCCAGCACCTCCACGGTCGGGCGTGTCAACGCGTTGTCGCTGGGCGCGCCACCGCCGAGCTGGAGCATCGGGCTGCTCGTCGAGTGCGGCGGCGAGGCCATCCTCGACAACCGCTTTTCCTTCGGGGCCTCGCCTTTTCCTTCTTCTTCTTCTTGAAGGAGTGGCGCGAGGTGGTTTCTGGAGCTCGTCGTCGTCATCGTGACGCTCGAGGCTTTGCTCGCTCGATTTGCCGACGCGTTCGCGGGTTTTTCGACCAGCGGGCGATTTCTCTTCGACTCGTCCTCGTCGTCTCGTTGCCTCGCGGTGGCGATTCGCCTATGTCCTGGGCGGATGGCCCCGGGCTCTCATCATCAGAAGGTGGGAGCCACCCTTCCACCACTTGGAATAGCTGTGATGAATATGAAAACAGAATCAGAATTACCGCGACTGCATGCGCTGCGACTGCGAACAAGGTAAAGAAATTACCGTTGGAGCCGGACGCCAGCGGTGGGCGACCCGCCTGTGCTTCCGTGTACACTTTGGGTGATCTTCTTCAACGCTGGGAGATAATCCTCCGGCTTCCACTGCCGAGGCAGTTTTCGCCGAGCCTCCCCGCCCGTGTCGATACATGTAGTGGTCGCGTTGGGCGAGTGGAACGAGCCGTCGCTAAGCCAGCAATTGTACAAGTTTATCGTCGAAGGCCCTTCTTTTCGACCACGGATGGCTCGGAGCATCTCGTCAACGACCATCCGCTGGTCGCCGGGAGCTTGCCGACTTGGAGATGGCGTGGTTTCGGAACGATTGGCCGAGTACCGGGATCGCCACCTCGCCCTCTGGGTCGCCGCCACGAGAACCATGACTTCTTCCAGGGCCGCCGCCTTGGCGGGTAGCATCGATCGAAGAAATAAGCTTTGGACTTGAGCTGAACGCTGCCGCCATGCTAGCATTGAGCCGCGCCTCCTCGCGGTGATCCGTCCATGGAATGATCACGCCACAAGGGAAAGTAGGGCAGCCTTCAAGTAGCACGCAGAATGCCAAAGATGGCGAGCCGCTCAATGCTGGGGACCCATCCAAGGCTTGATCCCGTAGTAGGCGCAGTAAACGCTGGAAGAACAAAGACGTGGAAACCCTAGCCCCGCCGAGATGAGTGAAACAGACGAATTCCTCTCTCGCGGGTTTGGGGTCGCTCCGTCAAGGGATACGCCAACACCGCTCGCAGGATTCCAGCCTCCTCGAAGAGGCCACCGTGCCCTTTGTGCACTTGGACCTGCCCCATGGTTCGTGGGAAGGGCCATGAGAGGTTGGTTGGAGATCGGAGAATTTCGGTCGATTGGATCGGAGCAAAGGAAGGAAAATGCGCGCACTCGGAAGAAGTGGTGGGCGTTGGCTCGCGATTGCCTACCATTCCTCTTATATAGCGGAGTTACCCGCCAAATCAGGCCGTCATCGCGATGATTACGCCAAAGTTACCGTTGATTACCCCAACGGCTAGTTTGACCACACCGACGGTCCAACTCCAGCCATTCGCTCGCTAAGTCAATCACCACGACCGCGTTCACGCCGACTCGCCTAAAACGCGACTTGGTTCACCGGATTTTCTTCTTCATACAGAGCCCGCCGACGATCCGATGGATGCCTACGAAGCCGTGATACTCGACCGCCGGCAGCCACTTGCCCAATCGACGACGGCCTCGGGACTCGATGGGGATACGCCCTCGGGGTATACTCGGCAGACGTTTTCGACCGCCCTGTGGCGAGTGGGCCTACGAATGGCGAGTGGATTGAAGCCCAGAAGGTACCGAGCGATCGGAAGTCAAGGCCCAAAGTAGTAGATAGGCCCAGTCGACTAGGTTAAACGACATCAAGTCAGAATCGAGTCGGTTGAGATATGTAAACCCTAGGGAACCTATATAAACCTCCCTATGGGGGAGTAGAGACACGCCCTCAGACACCTAAGCGACTCGCCGCCTAGCCGAGCTCGCCCATTGTAACACCTCCCTAATACAATCTAGCAGAGTAGGTCTTTACCCTCCGGGCCAACCTGGGTAAACCACGTGTCTTTGCCCTCATCTAGACCGCAGATGGTGGCCCTGCCCCTCGTTTCTACTACTCATGCCGAAGGCTCTCTGCCGTGACCATTCCCACGACACTCATGATGTTACTTCTACTGTTCTTGATGCGAGTGGTTCATTAGGTCCTTTTATAGATGCTACTATGGATATTCTAGGAAATACCGAAACTCCTAGTGAGGACACTGTTACACCTGTTAGCTCACCTGAGGCTAGTGAGAGTTATGATATAAATGATGGTTACATTGAGTTCACTGATGATTTTGTTGAAGAGTGCCGAAACACACATGGTACTAGTGTTGTTAAGAGTCTCCTTGCTAGATGTACTATTATGCCTAAGTTGTCCTCTGATCCTAAGTTTGCCACTTCTCTCATAGATATTAAAGATGAACATTATGATTTCTCTCTTGATTTATCTTATTTAGATATTGTTGAGAAAGAACCTTTTTGTGGGACTGAAAATGAGAGTGTTGTGGCTCATATGAATGAGCTTTCTACTATGAGTGCTTTGTTCTCTAATGATCCTAAAAATAAACATAAGAGAGTTGAGGAACCACTTGAACCTGCTATAGATCCTAATAGTATATCTGTCTCTAATGCTGAAACTGAGAGTGGTAATTATAAAAATAAGTCTCCTGATAAGGAGGAAGGTGAGGAAGAACCTGAGAAGCACACTAAGAACACTAGGTACACAAAGGAAGATTTTATTGCTAATAAACATGGTAAAGAGAGAGAACCTTGTGTGGCATCCCGAAAAACCACTACTAGAAAATCGCGTTGAATTTGTGCGTTGCATCGTCATTATCATGCATTGTTTGCTTAAAAACTATTTCGCAAAACCAGATTTGTTTTCCAAACGCCCATCTTAATTCCAATGCAAAGCCCGGTCTCCGGATTATTTTTGTTTGAATGCTATCGGTCTGCAAAAGTTGCATTTAAATTAAATAAAAGAATTATATTATTTTAGTGGGGGCAGTCGAACGGGCCGACCGACCCGAACGACCACCCCCAGAAAACTAACCGGTCCAACCTCTAAATCCTATAGCTACCCAGCTATCTACCCCAACCCAGCCTCCACATCACCCTGGCCACTCACACGCTGCCACCTCACTTTTTCTCTTCCCCCACCCAACCACCAACCGCCACATCAGCCGGCCACCAACCCCCTGCCCAGTCCCCACTCCCTGCCGTGGACCCCGTGGCCCACCACCTGCCTCGGACCCACCCCACCGACGCGCTCCTTCCTCCCGTCGCGAGCCCTCCCTCTCCCCAACCCGCCTCACCCGCGCCTCCGCCCGCAGGCCCCCGTCGCTCCTCCGCTCTCCGGCATGGCAGCTCACGCCTCCCCTCTCCCGCTCCCCAGGCTCCTCCCGCCGCCGTAGCTCGCCTCCTCCCCCGCAAGCGGCCACCTCCCCGCAAGCTCCCTCCGTCCACCTCGCCCCCACCTGCTCCTCCCTTGGCGTCCTCTGCCACCTCTGCGGCTCCTGGTGCCGCCAACCCGCCTCGCGCGCTCCTCCCAAGACTCGCCCGGCACTGCCGCCTAACCTTCCTCCGGGGCCCCTGCCGCCCATGCCGCGCGCCGGCGATCCTCGGCCTCGTCCCGCCTCTGGTCCTCCTCGCCACCGCTCGCCCGGCGACCACTCCTAAGCGCCTGCCCGCGCCACGCCTGCTGCGCCGGCGAAGCCGCTCCCTCCGCCCTCGCTGGCGCCGCCACCTGCGCCTCCTCGAGCCGCCTCCACCGTCGCCGCCACCGCCTCCGCAGCTGCCGCTTCTCCACCGCCTCTCGCGCGACGCCGCCGCTCGCCCGCCCCCTCCTCCGGTGGTTTTCCTCGCCGAGCCCGACGCCCTTGCCGGACGCCCATAGCGTGCCGAGGTCGCCGCCCGTGGGCTCCGCAACGTCGACCGATGGATGCTGTTTGGTTGATCGGGCCCACAAGATCTTCCGTATACTTGACCCGCAAGTTCGACCCCGAGGATGACCGACGCAAAGATCGCCTCACGGACGCGTCACGGTTTTTGGAGGAACTCTCGAACGCCAAGTTCGCCTCGTGAACCCCCAAGACCTGGACCCCGATGACCATGATCTCCGCTGCAGAACAACGAGTCCTTCGGGGTGAAACCAACAAGATCTACCCCGGACGCCAATACCGCCGACAACGGAACCGTGACACCCCAAGGTCTTCCCCAGATTCGATGCCAAGGACCACGGATGCGACAATGTCTACCTCACGGAGCACCGAGAACTTCCCTCGGACGCCGAGCCCGGACCCGATGACCGCCAAGATCGCCACGAGACCGACAAGCACTTCATCCCGAACGCCATGACCGTCAACATGACCCGAAGGCCCCGGATGCACCAAGATCTACCCCTTTCCGAGAACGTTCCCGTGAGACCGTTCCGTCGAACCCTGGACCACGAGACCCGAACCCCGGATCCCCAAGACCGCCGAGACCCTCAATGTGTGAACCCCTTCCCGAAACCCTATTTTATAACATAATAACAACTTGTTGCATATTGAATTGTCATACTCGCATGCATATCTGTGGTTTGGGGCCTTATGCCGATTCACCTAATAATCTAATATGGGGCCCATATGCGAGCAAATCCAGCCTTATATTGGCCTCATTTAAACATGTGTAGTAACGGCTCCATCTGTTACATTGCTAAACAACATTTAATTTGCGGGGGATCTAAATAACTGAACCATTTAATTAAATGTCGGAACCCCGGTTCCGCTTAATATGACCTAATTGCATCGCACTTTGCCATGCCATGCATCGTACATGCATCATGCCGATCTTCTGTCATTGTATTAAATATAGCATCCGGTGTTTCTTCTAGTGTTTTGCTTCTTCGCGGATAAGGCCGTTGAGTTGATGCGAGTGTCGACCCGATCTTCGGTTGAACCTTCAACAATGTTTTCAGGCGAGCATCTCCCCCTTTCTACCTATCTTACTTTTATAGTATTTATTTCCTCCTGTTGATCTATTGCTATCTGTGTTGCGATGCTCTAGATTCCGTACCCTTGATATCCCTTGCAGCCATATATTGCCTTGGACACCTCCTATTACTTGTTGATTGGTAGATAGTTGGACTTGCGCGTCGTAGTTGCTTGCTCAAGTGCGAATGTGTGTCGTCATATGCCACAGTTGCTGATGTATTGCCGCATGTTGATGTTGGAGATGATTCTAGTTTTACTTATCGTCACTTTAATTTCTGTTTAACAACTAAAATTGAAATAAGCAGAGGCATCGGTGGGTGATAGAAAATATTTGGTTTCGAGCACTTGTGTCCCGTAAGACCCCGAGTACTTGATACCTGTTCCTTGATTTATCGCGCTATCCACATCCGGGAGGTATATGGGACCCCCCTGAGCCAGAGCTTGATTCCGTCTTATTTCTTGGGGCCACAAACTAGTTTGAGGTTTTATTTACGATATTGTACTTATGCCATGCTACTTATGTATTTAAATTGTGCGACAGATAGCACACTATACTGTTTAGGAAGGCGGAGTGATTACGCGGTATCGACACCCCGAGTTTTCGGGTTCCCAGTCGCTTACAGCCATTGGCGCTAACCTTGAGTCCGTCTCGAAGCTAGCTTACTTTGTTGCGGGATCTACTCAAAGGGGTGGCCCCCTGAAATATTTCTGAATCCTGTGATTGTTCAGTCGTGAAAGCCTCGTTGGGTTTTGATTTGGTTTTTCCGAGGTTGATCGAGCGTGTGTTGCTATTGGTGCACCCGGGTAAAACTTTTCGAAGCCGTGTCATGGATATGGACGACTTGGAGCACAGTATCTCGATCATAGACAAGCATAACTAAAGTTTATTGCTATAAATTTGACTTATAATGACTAGTAATCAGCTCCACTATAATGGAATGACTAAATAATACTGCCCACAATTGCTTGTTTTGTGTGTCGCTTGCGACCATTGTACCTGACTAGTAAGTATTGCAACTACAACGAAATGGCTGAATAAAAGTACCAACAACTGCTGGGTTTGGGGTTTATCTCATGCTATCTGTATCTGATTAGTAATTGTTGCAACTACAACGGAATGGTTGACTAAAAGTGCCCACTGCTTATTTTATCAGGACGATTAACTAAACCTGACTAGTAATTGCTGCAACGATAACTGAATAAGTAAAACTGCCAACGGTGTGAGTTCCTCGGTTGACTTCCTCGTTTGGTCTCGAAGGGGGAAACACCAGGATGGGTTTGTTTGGTGTTAGCTTCAGGTTGGATCCGGATAGGTCATGCTCACCCCTCTCTGATAACCGCCAGTGTATCGAGTCTCTATAGGTTGTTTAGTGCATCTCGCCGCCGCCGATCCACCATACCTTTGTAGGCGAGGACCGCCAATTCTAGCCTCGCTGTCTTGGCCTCGATCGACGCTCCTTCTTTTTTTTCCTTTGCCCTTCGTCGGCACCCTTTTTGTTTAAGCAGGTTTGAGATCGACGTCGTTAGCAGGGTTACCCTTCCGGCTTGGCCTGGGCAGGGTTATGGACGCCATTGGTTATTCTTCAGGGCTCTTAGCCCTTTTGCATCTTGTCCGTAGCTGGACGCTCTATCGTTTTCAAGGTGATTTGGATCTTCGTATATTATATTTGTATTCTTGACTCTTTGAGTCGTTGTTATATATATCTGTTCTGTGGGTCCCATCGAGGACTGTTGTGTAATGTTATTACTTCGTTTTCCACCCGCACGAAAGTGCCTGGTGGGCACCTTTGAATCGTTTCTATGCGGGTTTGGCGAATTTTTCTCAAACTTGCATAGGTCCGATTCTGAGGGTGTTACAGTGGTATCGAGCTCAGCGGTTGCGATACCCCACAAGTCCACTGTAGGATAACCTAGCTAACGGCCAAGTAGAGTGTCAAAACTATTTTGCAAAATCGGTTGGATAGTTACGAATAGGTCCGATTTTACTCCTTACCCTTTGCTATTCCTCTCTTATCTCTACGTGTTTTGAATCCGCTCTCTTCTCTTTCTTCGAGTCCAGGAATTCTCGTGGTTGGGTTCCGTCGTACCTTCAGGGTTTCGCTTCCTTCTTTGATAACGGTGCTCTACCATCCGGTGTTCATGCTGTCGAGGAATCCTTCGTCTGTGGTATCATCCTTTGTTCTTTGTTCGTGCCTTCTGGTGTTTTCCGACGCGACATCCTCTACGACTCCGGCGCGAGTGCATCACCCTTTGTTTCGAACCTCGCTTGTCGAGATCTTGATCGATTCGAGAGTTGGTTGCATAATCCGCCTATTCGTGTGCAGAGTAATGGTTTGGGTGCGCGATGGACTGATCACCATCCGACTACTCTTATCATTCGCTCCTGTACATCGAATCAGTGGATCCAGCAGTTTTACTCCGTCCACGGAAGTTAGGGGTGGCTTTATTTGTTGATACCTCTACCTTCGACCTGTTGTTCCCGGAGTGTTCTCCCGACGATCACGGACAACGACCTCTTGTTAGTGGTGTCGCGAGGAAATACACGAAGCGAGAAGACGCAGATCGCCGACCTTTCCTTCCGGTACCATGAGGCGGATCTCGAGGGCGAGATCCATTGTTAGTGGTGTCGAATTGTGGCATCCCGAAAAACCACTACTAGAAAATCGCGTTGAATTTGTGCGTTGCATCGTCATTATCATGCATTGTTTGCTTAAAAACTATTTCGCAAAACCAGATTTGTTTTCCAAACGCCCATCTTAATTCCAATGCAAAGCGGTCTCGGATTATTTTTGTTTGAATGCTATCGGTGCAAAAGTTGCATTTAAATTAAATAAAAATTATATTATTTTAGTGGGGCGTCGAGCAGGCGACCCGAACGACCACCCAGTAAAACTAACGGTCCAACCTCTAAATCCTATAGCTACCCAGCTATCTACCCCAACCCAGCCTCCACATCACCCTGGCCACTCACACGCTGCCACCTCACTTTTTCTCTTCCCCCACCCAACCACCAACCGCCACATCAGCCGGCCACCAACCCCCTGCCCAGTCCCCACTCCCTGCCGTGGACCCCGTGGCCCACCACCTGCCTGGGACCCACCCCACCGACGCGCTCCTTCCTCCCGTCGCGAGCCCTCCCTCTCCCCAACCCGCCTCACCCGCGCCTCCGCCCGCAGGCCCCCGTCGCTCCTCCGCTCTCCGGCAGCCGCGGCACCCCGCCGGGCCGCCTCCCCTTCTCTCCCCGCTCCCCAGGCTCCTCCCGCCGCCGTAGCTCGCCTCCTCCCCCGCAAGCGGCCACCTCCCCGCAAGCTCCCTCCGTCCACCTCGCCCACTGCCTCCTCCTCGCCTTGCGTCCTCCGCCCCACCTGCCGTGCTCCGCCCACGCCTGGCCAACCCGCCTCGCGCCCTCCTCCCCCTCGCCAGCGTCGCCCCAACCTTCCTCCATGAGGCCCTGCCCGCCCATGCCGCGCGCCGGCGATCCTCGTCCCGCCCCTGGTCCTCCTCGCCACTGGCTCCGTGGCCCGGCGACCACCTCGCCTGCCGCGCCTTCTGCCCGCTGGCCAGCCTTCGCTCTCCGCTCCTCGCCTGGCGCCGCCCGCACCGCCTTCCCCGAAGCCGCCTCACCGTCGCCCGCCACCGCCTCCAGCGCTGCCGCTTCCTCCACCGCCTCTCCCCGCGCGACCAGCGCCGCCCGAGCTCCGCGCCCCTCCTCGGTGGTTTCCTCTGCCGAGCCCGCGACGCCGTGGCGCCCATAAGCGTGCGAGGTCGCCGCCCGTGGGCTCATAACGTCGACCGATGGATCTTGTTTGGTTGATCGGGACAAGATCTTCCGTATACTTGACCCGCAAGTTCGACCCGAGGATGACCGACGCAAAGATCGCCTCACGGACGCGTCACGGTTTTGGAGGAACTCTCGACGCCAAGTTCGCCTCGTGAACCCCAAGACCTGGACCCGATGACCATGATCTCCGCCGCAGAACAACGAGTCCCGGGTGAAACCAACAAGATCTACCGGACGCCAACCGCCGACAACGGAACCGTGACACCCCAAGGTCTTCCCAGTTCGATGCCAAGGACCACGGATGCGACAATGTCACCTCACGGAGCACCGAGAACTTCCGTCGGACGCCGAGCCCGGACCCGATGACCGCCAAGATCGCCACGAGACCGACAAGCACTTCATCCCGAACGCCATGACCGTCAACATGACCCGAAGGCCCCGGATGCACCAAGATCTACCCCTTTCCGAGAACGTTCCGTGAGACCGTTCCGTCGACCCCGAGACCGACTCGAACCCCGGATCCCCAAGACCGTCGAGACCCCTCAATGTGTGAACCCCTTCCCGAAACCCTATTTTATAACATAATAACAACTTGTTGCATATTGAATTGTCATACTCGCATGCATATCTGTGGTTTGGGGGCCTTATGCCGATTCACCTAATAATCTAATATGGGGCCCATATGCGAGCAAATCCAGCCTTATATTGGCCTCATTTAAACATGTGTAGCGAACCGGCTCCATCTGTTACATTGCTAAACAACATTTAATTTGCGGGGGATCTAAATAACTGAACCATTTAATTAAATGTCGGAACCCCGGTTCCGCTTAATATGACCTAATTGCATCGCACTTTGCCATGCCATGCATCGTACATGCATCATGCCGATCTTCTGCCGTTGTATTAAATATAGCATCCGGTGTTTCTTCTAGTGTTTTGCTTCTTCGCGGATAAGGCCGTTGAGTTGATGCGAGTGTCGACCCGATCTTCGGTTGAACCTTCAACAATGTTTTCAGGCGAGCATCTCCCCCTTTCTACCTATCTTACTTTTATAGTATTTATTTCCTCCTGTTGATCTATTGCTATCTGTGTTGCGATGCTCTAGATTCCGTACCCTTGATATCCCTTGCAGCCATATATTGCCTTGGACACCTCCTATTACTTGTTGATTGGTAGATAGTTGGACTTGCGCGTCGTAGTTGCTTGCTCAAGCGCTGATGTGTGTCGTCATATGCCACAGTTGCTGATGTATTGCCGCATGTTGATGTTGGAGATGATTCTAGTTTTACTTATCGTCACTTTAATTTCTGTTTAACAACTAAAATTGAAATAAGCAGAGGCATCGGTGGGTGATAGAAAATATTTGGTTTCCGAACGCCCACTTGTGTCCCGTAAGACCCCGAGTACTTGATACTGCCTTGATTTATCGCGCTATCCACATCCGGAGGTATATGGGACCCCGAGCGAGCTTGATTCCGTCTTATTTCTTGGGGCCACAAACTAGTTTGAGGTTTTATTTACGATCCTGTACTTATGCCATGCTACTTATGTATTTAAATTGTGCGACAGATAGCACACTGTACTATTTAGGAAGGCGGAGTGATTACGCGGTATCGACACCCCGAGTTTTCGGGTTCCCAATCGCTTACAGCCATTGGCGCTAACCTTGAGTCCGTCTCGAGCTTACTGCTATCGGGATCTACTCAAGGTGGCCTCGAAATATTTCTCGAATCTGTGATTGTTCACCGTGAAAGCCTCGTTGGGTTTTGATTTGGTTTTTCCGAGGTTGATCGAGCGTGTGTTGCTATTGGTGCACCCCGGCCGGGTAAAACTTTCTGAAAGCCGTGTCCGCGGATATGGACGACTTGGGGCACAGTATCTCGATCATAGACAAGCATAACTAAATTTTATTGCTATAAATTTTACTTATAATGACTAGTAATCAGCTCCACTATAATGGAATGACTAAATAATACTGCCCACAATTGCTTGTTTTGTGTGTCGCTTGCGACCATTGTACCTGACTAGTAAGTATTGCAACTACAACGAAATGGCTGAATAAAAGTACCAACAAGCTGGTTTTGGGTTTATCTCATGCTATCTCAGATTCGATTAGTAATTGTTGCAACTACAACGGAATGGTTGACTAAAAGTGCCCATCGCTTATTTTATCGTGACGATTAACTAAACGACTAGTAATTGCTGCAACGATAATCGAATAAGTAAACCGCCAGCGGTGAGTTCCTCGGTTGACTTCCTCGTTTGGTCTCGAGGAGGAAACACCAGGATGGGTTTGTTTGGTGTTAGCTTCAGGTTGGATCCGGATAGGTCATGCTCACCCCTCTCTGATAACCGCCAGTGTATCGAGTCTCTATAGGTTGTTTAGTGCATCTTTGCCGCCGCTTGATCCACCATACCCTTTGTAGGCGAGGACCGCGAATTCTAGCCTCGCTGTAATGGCCTCGATCGACGCTCCTTCTTTTTTTTCCTTGCCCTTCGGCAAGACCCTTTTGTTTAAGCAGGTTTGAGATCGGCGTCGTTAGCGTGGTTACCCTTCCGCTTGGGCAGGGTTATGGACGCCATTGGTTATTCTTCAGGGCTCTTAGCCCTTTTGCATCTTGTCCGTAGCTGGACGCTCTATCGTTTTCAAGGTGATTTGGATCTTCGTATATTATATTTGTATTCTTGACTCTTTGAGTCGTTGTTATATATATCTGTTCTGTGGGTCCCATCGAGGATTGTTGTGTAATGTTATTACTTCGTTTTCCACCCGCACGAAAGTGCCTGGTGGGCACCTTTGAATCGTTTCTATGCGGGTTTGGCGAATTTTGCTCAAACTTGCATAGGTCTGATTCTGAGGGTGTTACACCTTGGGTGTAGAAACCTATGCCTTTTCCAGGTAAGAAACACAAGTCAAAGGAGGAAGAACACTACAACAAGTTTTGTGAATGGATGAAGCCTTTATTCTTACAAATTGTCGTGGCGGTATCACGGCATATGCCATGGGTAGGCTAAAGTTGGGGCCGATGGACGTGGAGGAATCCGGGGAGGGATGATGCAGTGAAGACCGCACTCGTATGAACAAAGAGAAATACAATGTATATTGGATTTAAGATCTCAAGTGGAGATAACACCTCATTCTATACATCTAATCTCTTAGATTCTTGCCATACTTGTGGCTACAATCATGCTCCTTGAGCTGTATCTCCTATGCTTCTATCTAGATCTCTCTGTGAGAGTGGAGAAAGAGGAAGAAGGAGAGCTCCTAGTGAGCAGGGAGGGAAGGAGCCCTTCGGGGCCTCTCTTAGAACGATCCCCCTGGTGCTCCTTATAAATGGGAGCCTAGAGGACAAGGCTTGTTCCACACGCTTGGCATCTACGTAGCATATTCCCAGCATCTTCTCAGATGCTCAGCATATGCCTTGGCATCTTTGGAGATGCCATGGCATATTCCTTAGCATATTCTTGATGCCAAACTGCCATATTCTCTAGCATCCTCTTGATGCCAAGGGCATATTCCATATGCCCAGGTGCCAGTCTGAGCCATGGGCGTCCTACGACTGGCACAATACTTATTGGTCTCGTCTTGATCCAATGGCGTGTAGCTGTGAAGGTTAGAAACACATCTGGAGACAAATAAGAGGTCATACGGGGTGAAATAACTCGGCCCAGGCGCCCTAGACGAAGCAGTGATTCGGCCTGCTCCTTAGTTGATTCGTCCTGGGTGGAAAGCAGTCCAGCCGGCTATGCGTTTGGCCCAGCCGAGCTCTGGTGCAACTCGACCCAGGTTGTTGGCTGCTCCCTTGGGCTGTCTGGGGCCCCGCGATGGTCCGAGTCAACCCCGCCGGGTGACGTTGGTTTGGTGTGGGCGAGCTCGGCCCGGAGCAGACAGAAACCCGCGGTGGGCCAGCCGAGTGAAGGAGATGTTGGCCCACTCGGGGGAGGCGAGGTGGCGCGACGAGGTCCCGCGGTGGGCCGGATCACTCTGTTGCCGGCCCACCCGGGGTAAGCGGCAACGTGGTTCTGCGGTGTGCGGTTGACGCGGGACATCGCTCGGCGGGAGCAGGCGGAGGGAGTCCCTGGCGGGGTGTGCAGGTGGCGATGACCATTGGTGGGACGAGTTAAGTGATATTCGGCCCATTCTGCCTGTTGTCTAGTGAGGGAGCTCGGAAGTTGGGCTAAGCTGGGTTAATTTGGCCTGGCTATTTTATTTCCTTTGATAATTCGGCCTCGAGCATGGTGAGCTGGGCCGAGATTACTTCTACTCGGCCCAGACAGGCTTTTGTTCTGTTTTCCTTTAAGTTAATGACCTTATGCTGACCATTCTTTGATACATCCTCTTCATATCTCCATATTCTTTCTTATATATGTTTATTAGTCTGTTACTGTCTCTTTATACCTCAACTCTGGGGTATATGGGGTTACATCCCCGACACAAATTCCTTTGACTGATGCTATTTAGTTGCCTCCTTATTCAAAGTATATGAAGGATATTGTCTCTAATAAAAGGAAGATTTCTAATGAGGAGATTTCTACTTTGCTTGCTAATTACTCCTTCAATGGTAAGGTTCCAAAGAACTTGGTGATCCGGGTATACCAACTATTCCTTGCTCCATTAAGAATAATTATGTTAGAACTGCTTTATGTGATTTGGGAGCTGGAGTTAGTGCTATGCCTTTTTCTCTCTATAAGAGACTCCAGCTAGAAAAGTTGAAACTAACTGATATTTCTTTGCAATTGGCTGATATGTCAACTACTATTCTTGTTGGTATATGTGAGGATGTTCCTGTTCAAGTTGCTCATAATTGCATGGTCTTAACTGATTTTGTTGTGCTTGAAATGCCTGAAGATGATAATATGTCTATTATTCTTGGGAGACCTTTTCTTAATATTGCAAGTGCTGTCATCAATTGCAATCAAGGAAAAGTAACGTTCAATATTAATGACAAAGAGCACACTGTATATTTCCCCAAGAAGGTTGTTAAGAGCTATTGCCTTAATTCCATTGAAAATATTGAGAGCATCAAGGTTGGAGATATATATTGTCCCATTCCACAAGATTTTTTTTTTGAAACCATTATGATTGGGACCATTGCTATCAAGTATGAGGTAACATAATCACCTCGTGGAATGCAAATTTTTGCTTCATATAAGATTGTTTTGGCAACAATACTTGATCAACCTTGTTAATAAAAGGATTTTAATGAACAAAATAATGTTTCCACTATGGTTATACTTGCTTTCTTTTACTTTTCTCCTTCCTAGTCTTTGCTTTAGCTTTAGTTTTGCTTGTTAGAGTTTCTTAGAGCTCCTGTAGTTTGGCTTTTGGTTTACTTTTGATTCTTCTGAAAAAAAATATTTCTGCGAGAAAATTAATTTTCATACCCTGAAAATTGGCCAAAAATAAAGTTTCCCGAAAAATCCCAGAAAATTCAAAATATTTTTTTCCTCGAAAAAATGGGCAAAGAGGCACCTGAAGTGACCCAGGAGGACACCCCAGGCCACCACACCTATGGTAGGCGTGGCCTACCAGGTGGCGGCGCCTGGGGGGGGGTTGGCCCACCTAGGCCCCTCTAGGCTGCCTCCTCAAAGCCACCTTCTTTCTCTCTCCCAAAAACACCGGAAAACTTGCTCAAGCTCGAGTTCTTGCTATTCTTGCTTGCGATTTTCGTTCTCCTTGTTTAGCCCATCTCAAGTGCTAATTTTTGGAGGGTTTGCTCCTTGGTATGTGCCTCCTCCACTTGTCCAATTAGATTTGTGATTGGTAGATTGTATCTTGAGTATTTTGCTGCTATAGGTGATAGGTTGTTTGAGCTTGCATGCTTGTTCTATGCTTAGAAACTTTGTTTTGATGCATGTGTAGTCCTATGGCACGTTCCTATAGTAGTTGCTCGTCATTTATCAACTTAGAAATCACTTGGTTTGATGGTTGTCTAAAATTTTAGCAAGGAAGATGAGTGCTTACTATGGTGACCCGGCATACCACTGCATGATGTAGTACAGTATAGTCGTTGACATAACACCAATGAAACACCGTTCACTAGTATTACATCCCTCGCAGTAGTACAACTAAAACACAGCAGGTCCAAGACATGACTATAGGTTACAACTCAACTCTTTACATAAGATCCAGAGAACACTCTAGGTTAAAGAGAGAGAAAGAAACTTCTAACAAAGAAGAATCAGAAATAAATATCTCAGAATCTATCATCCTATCAAGACTAGTATCTTAACTAATGGTCTGGCATTGCTGATATTGCAATACACCACAGAAATAGGTTTTACGGCTAGAGATTATATTCCTGTCTAATCAGTAACTTCGTCTTCACTTGAGTTGGTGTATATGTTGACTTCCTTGACTTCATTGAAGAGCTTTAACTTTTGCTGATTATTCCTGGAGCATAACTTGATGTAAACGTCGTCTTAATGGCTTCAGAATCTAGCAAGGGTTAAGAAGATACTTTGAGTACGAGCGTACTCAACAAGTTCACTAGAAAATGAGTGTTTGATGCACTATATCTATAGCCTCAGACCATAGGTCATAGGCAATGCAGGTTTTCGTAAACATTTCTTCAAAGGTTGCTTTTATTCTGAAAAGCTATGTCCGTCAGCCTTCACGGGTTTACCAGAACTTTTATGGAGTTCCTTTTCCACCGCGTTCGCAGCTCCTTCCCAGAACAGGGAGTAACAAGTTACAGTTCTTACACTCAGCAGAGGTGCGTCACTTTATCAATGAGATATCTTAGCTTTGTTGCACATCCGGGCCGCGAACCCGTTCACACTTACTTGGTGTGAGGCCTAGAGCCAATCACTGTCTTCTCCGCGACCCCGCATGTCTCCTTGGTGTACGCCAGCCCACCTATTGAATTACAACAATTGGCAGTACAGACCGTTCAGATGCCGGAACTATCGTGGGACATTGAGGTCTCCCACCCATATGCTGCATATCCTATATGAATTACCATAAATAATATGCATGCTACGAGTGATAACGGCCACGACCCGCACATCCGGCTCCATGCGAGAGGGAAAAGATACAGCTGACTTCTTCGTCCCATTCCAAATCTCATGGTCAACGCGTAATATACGGCGCAAGAATCACTGGCGACATTGGTTGTTAAGTCCTAGATAATATGTTCCTTTACCACCGAAACTCTTATAGTAGGTTATTACCTCATGGTAAATAACTTATAATCACATTATTATGAAAATAGTGTTTTCTATCCTTTTTCAAATGCAGGTGATGACAACACTGTATTTGCAAAATACTTTACAGAAAATAATCAAAGGACATGAGCAAGTGTGAACTTGCCTTTTGTGATTGCAAGATTATGCACTCACGGTCTTTGAGACGACATAAGATCCAATATCTGAAATCTGCATCATTGGTCCGGTAAGGACTAACGTTTAAAGAAGAAATATGCAGTTATGCATAAGTAATGCTATGCATTTTGTAAAACCCCCAAATTTAATCCCCAATACTTTGAGTGAAGTGAATTCAAGTGATTCTTTTAAGAGTTGGTTTATCATCAAATTTTACTTTATAAGTAATGACCTTTATAAGGAACTTAAATGTTATTAATCTAAAATATAAAAGTAAAGGGTAAAGTAATTTGAGCATGTGTGATTATTATCTGGTGACTATGATAAAAGTCCTTGGGATTGAGTTGTTAAGAATTAAAGAACTTATTATAAAATTATTGTTTGAAGTGGCAAAAATAATAACATTTAAATAAAATATTTCTTTTCTAAGGTTTAAATAATCATCATTGTTAATAGAACATGATCAATGTCTTTTGGTGTTTGATTTATTAGTTTGGACTTGAGATGCTTTATGTCTTAAGTTAAATAGACCAAAGTTAACTATAAAAAGACATAAGTGATTTATTAGACCTGATGTTTATAAGCTTGGAGATTGAAGTTAACTTTAAAAGGTTAAGTAAAATTAAGATGTGATATATTTTAATTATTCCCAAGTTTTAGATTTATGATGGGTATGACTAAGGTGTGGAATTATTCACTTTATATTTTAAGTGAATGATTAGATTAAATTTGTTTTGCTATTATGAAAAGAATATGTATTTATTTAATGGAAGCATAATTGGATGATCTTAGTAATTTGTTAGAATTTGAAGTTATGTTAATAATGGTTAAAATATAATGATTATTCACCATATTATATAAATGGGTGATACCCAATGTTTATTTAAAAGGATTCTTAATAAGATTTTTAAAAGAATATTTTAAATTAAAAGTTATACTTAAGTTTGATTATGAATTCAAGTTATGGGTTTGGAATTAGTACTAAGACACTAATTGTGCAAGGTTTTATAAGAATTGTGATTATTTCTTACTTAAGAATTGTTTTTACATAATTCACAAAATAGGTATTAGGTAAGGATTTATTATTTAAAATATTAAATACTTTTCTAATAATATATTTAATATTTTTCTAGTGTAATATATTTATTCAAGACCTTAAAAATGAATTTTATTTATTTTTAAGTATTATCTTTATTTTTATAAATTTCATCAAAGAATTAAGTGTCTTTAAATATTTGCTTTATGTTTTATTTGTAAAACTCTAAGTGAGTATTTTTTTTATAAAATAATTTAGTTATTTCGATACACAAAAATGATTTTTTATTTATTTTTAGGGTTTTTGTTTTATTTTATAAAATTTCATTTAAGAGTTAATGGTGTTAATAATTATTTTACTTTAAATTTATTTTAAACACTTAAAATTATATTTTTATTAGGTAGATATTATTTTTGTGGTCATTTTGATATATCATATGTATTTTTAGGATTTTTCTATAATTTTCTATAGCTAAAAAATGTTTGGAGGTTATTTTTAGTAATTCATTTTTTTTAAACCTAATCAATTTGGGCCGTTTGGTTGGGTATGTGGGCTGGCCTGGCCCAACTGGACCATGCCAGACCTTTCACCCCCGGCCCACCCCTCACTACACACACACACATATATACAACCTTATCCCTCTCACGTTCCTCTCCTGTGATCTTGCCATTGTATGGCCGCCATTGTGCTAGCCGTCCGTCGGCGTTGCCTCGCCATCTACACCTATCTCTTTTCTTCATCAATTCGGTTGGTCCACTCCCTTATGAGCGTGCCTGGACGAAACCCTAGCCGCCATGGCGCAAGGTCACGGTGTGGCTCCCGCGCCGGTGCCTCTGGTTGTTGCTCGTGGAAGAACGCGAGCCCCTCTCTAACTATCTTGCCTTCTCCAATACCTGACGCCGGAGGGACGATGCCGCAGCGCAACCCCGACGCCCTCAGTCCGCTGCCAAGGGGCTTTGCTATGATGGTGGACATTGGTGATGCTACTAGAATTATTCCTTTCTCTGTCTCCGGCGGGATGGCATTCTATGCAACCCCGGTGTCAGCTTCCTAGTAAATTTTTTCTACTACAGTGAGGTATGTTAATTTGCCCCTTTTTGTTTAGGTTCCAATTCATGGAGTATACCTCCATTGCTTGATTTAACTAGTTTTGATGATCATACAATTGATTTAGGATTAGCTAATATGGTCCTGGTAGTTCTTTGATGAAATAGGACTTGATTCTAGATCATGGTTTATTGGACATGGTCCCTGATGTGTGGGTGATGCTGATGGGATTCTTGTTGATTGATGTTTATGCATGTAATTACAAGGGTTAATAGTTCATAAGCATGAACACATGGTTAGTTGACTATTCCTTGTGTTAATGGCATGGTCAGATGTATTTCTTTTTTTATAGTTTAAAAAGAATAACTTGTTTTTCTACATCTTATTTTGGTACCACTAAATTATATGTATATATTTACTACCTAAGAAATTCTCAAGCAAGGTGTATGTGAAACACACAAATGAACAAGTGATATATTATATATGTTCTAGTATTTTATATTATGTTAGACAGTTTCCTAATGATCATTTACATGATCAACTACTTAAGTTCTTATGATTTATTTTCTGGAAACATGTTTTCTTTAGTGTTCATGGATGAACAAATGGAGTTATTTGGACCAGTTGATACTTGCTGATTTTTGGTTGTATTACTTGTGTGTGGTTCTCTGATGATCTCATGTCCATTAGATATTTTGTATTAGCAATAAATCCTTTTATCTACATGCAATATCTTCTTGTATATGATTTGTTCCTATTATATTTAAATGATATTTGGTGTTGTAGATAATTTGCTTAAATTGAATTGATACAAGGTTCTTTCCTGAACTACTTGTTTACTGCTGTAGTTGAAGGATTCAGTGATAAAACCCCAATCACCGGTACTACTGTGTACATATCTGTTGGCTAATCCTTGATCCATTGACTTGATTTACTAAATCATGTGATTTATAAATGACGTGTTTTCAAACAGAAAATGATTCCTATGAAAATTTGGTAGGAAAATGATTTGAAATAATACCCTATGGATGTAACTCATTCTTTTAACATGGGTATTTGATGTTGATCTTAGCTAGTGATTTCAGTGGCTTATGATATTAGAATCTTCCTATTGTGGTGCCTCCATCTGGAGTGTGCACAGTGGTGTTCTTAGTATTATGATCTGTTGCTAGATTAGCTATTGATTGAGATGATTCCTATGTGAATTACTATGAAAATGATTTAGACATCGATTGATTCCTATTTTATTATAGGAAGATGATTTACTTAATGATCTCTGTCAGATGTGGCTTAATAATAGATAATGTTATATTCACTGTCTTTTTTGAATCAAATGTCTAATATGATTCCTGGATTCATTTAGAAAAGTGATTATCTGATTCTTAGTAGATATGGATGAACCTGTTGATACAGAGGTGCTACCCAGATGGGATATGCCCTGTACCAGCAGTGTGGTGAGTATAGATCTAGTTAGAACTAGATCCATTGGTCTATGATGCTGGTCTGAGACTGTCTTTTAAATAATAACAATTTTGGTACTTGATGTTTAGTGTTAAACAGCTTAGTAGCTTCTATTGTTATTGAATCTACTGTTGTGGTGCCTCCCATGTGGAGTGTGCACAACAGTAAATTCAAACAGTTTAATTTGCTGCTATTTGTCCCTGCCAAGGATGCAAAGGCTGAGGCTTTTGAAGGGTTCGCAGCATAGAAAACAAAAAAAATTCCTACGATGTGAACTATATACCAAGATCTATCTACTAGATACAAACAACGGGCGGATGTATATCCGTAGAGAACATACCCTTGAAGACCGACAAAGCTTAACGAGTTCAACTCGTGGTTGATGTAGACGATCTCTTGCCGATCTCAAGTCGAGAGGAAGTCCTAGCGCCGCAAATCAGCAGCGTATTCGTGCTCGCACACACGTTCGAGGCACCGAGCAACCTCCGCCTCCTCGCTCCAGCGATGCAGCGGAAGCACAACTCTTTCTTGCCAAATAGCCACCGGGAACATGTATCTCGCTAGTCCGAGACCATGGGGGATAAATTCTAGAGGGGGGAGAGAGATCCTTCACGAGGAGGTGTGAGAGACAAGTGAGGAGGGGGGCTCCTTTTATAGGAGGAGGGGGGAACCCCAAGGGGGTGGCCGGCATGGGGGCTGCCCTGCCTCCCTCTTCATGTGGGTGGACACTCCACTCACAAATCTCCTTTAAATTCCCTCCACTCAAAAGTCCACTCAAATTCCCATTAAATTTCCACCAAATTTAATGCAAACTCTCATTAAATAAAACTCTTTTATTTTATTCAGAATTTTGTCAATTACTTTAATGACAAACATTCACAAATAACCCCTTGCTAGAATTCTATTTCGCATGCATAACCACTTTATGCAATTTCACCCGAAAACCTGTTTCGGTATCTAGTGAAATAAATTCCTGCGCTTGTTCATTCTTTCGGCATGAAACTATTGGAGATATGCCCAAGAGGCAATAATAAAGTGGTTATTATCATATATTCATACTTATGATAAATGTTTACATACCATGCTATAATTGTATTAACCGGAAACATTAATACTTGTTTGATTTGTAAACATAAGAGTCCCTAGTAAAGCCTCTTGTTAAACTAGCTTGTTGGTTAATATATGATCATGGTTTCCTGATCATGAACATAGAGATGTTATTGACAACAGGGTCATATCATTAGGAGAATGATGTGATGGACATACTCCTATAGATAAGCGTAGCATAAAGATCAAGTCATTTTTATAGTTCAATTGCTATATGCTTTCTGATACATAGTAACCTAATTCCTTCGACCATGAGATCATGCATATCACCTTCACCGGAAGGATGCTTTGATGACATCAAACACCACACCGTAACTGGGTGGCTATAAAGGTGGCATTGAGTGTTCGGAAAGTGTCGGTTGAGACAAATGGATCAAGAGTGGGATTTGTCCATCCATATGACGGATAGATATACTCTCGGCCCTCTCGGTGGAATGTCATCCAAATTAGCTTGCAAGCATGTGAATGGCTCACAAGGGATCACATACCACGGGAACGAGAAAATAGTACTTATCGGTAACGAGGTTGAACTAGGTATGCAGAGATACCGACGATCAAAACCTCGGATAAGTAAACTATCGTGAGACAAAGGGAAATTGGTATCGTATGTAAGTGGTTCATTCGATCGCAAAGTAATCGTAGAAATATGTGGGAGCCATATGAATTTCCAGATTCCTCTATTGGTTATTGATCGGAGAAGTGTCTCGATCATGTCCGCATAATTCACGAACCGTAGGGAGACACACTTAAGGATTCGATGTTGTTGAGTAGTTATGGAATGATGAGTAAGATACCGAATGTTGTTCGGAGTCTCGGATGGGATCCGGGATATCACGAGGAGATCCGGAATGGTCCGGAGAATAAGATTCATATAAGGAAAGTCCTGTTTCGGAGTTGGGGAATGGTTCCGGTGTTTTCATCGGGAATGTTCTAGAAGGTTTCGGAATGTCCGGCACTACGGAGGGGAAGGGTACATGAATGTGTTATATCAAGTTGGTATGATTGCATAATGTACTCGGTGTCATCGCTGAACAAAATAGAGGGTTTATTCAAATCCTAGTTTGAAAAGTCAAACGCCAAGTTTGAAAGTCAAACGGCTATTTTGGGAAGTGGAGGGGAGGTGGAATCCGAGTTGGGGAGGAGTCCCACCTCCACTGCCGGCCCACCTTGGGTCCGAGTTGGGGAGGGACTCCCCTCCCCTGGCGCACCTCCCTCCACCTATATAAGGAGGGGCAGGGCTCCCCTCCTAGACACACAAGTTGCCTCCCTCTAAACCTAAACCCTAGCCACAGCCTAGGGATTTCTCCCAAGCCGCCGAGTTAGAGCTTCTAATTGCCCTAGCCGCTGGTTTAGCCCCTTCTAATTGGTGTGTCTAAACCCTAGATCACCAAGGCTATCTCATAGTCCACCATACTCGCTCTGGCTTAAGGCGAAGCCCTGCGAGATCTCCCCTCTACTTCCGGTACCACGCCGTCGTCTTGGGAATCGCGAGGAGAGTGCTACAACCTCCACGCTTTGGAACAAGGAGAGGAAGGTCTTCATCGAGTTTAACGTGTGACCGATTACGGAAGCGCTTTTAACGCAGCGCGGAAGGATCGTCTGCGATCTTGAGATCGGCAAGTATCGACTACATCACCCACGAGAATCGCTCGTTAACCGCTTTGGAATCTTCGAGGGTGAGTTCCTATCGACTCGTTGCTACAATCTAGTAGATCTTGGCTTGTTGGTTTGTATGCGGTAGAAAATTTTTGTTTTCCATGCTACGAACCCCTACAAGGGTATCGAGCCGTGTCTATATGTAGATCTGTTGCACGAGTAGAACACAATGGTCATTGTGGGCGTTGATGCTTTTATTGTCGATTGCTCCTTGTGTACTTTGCATCTTGCGGTATGTTGGGATGAAGCGGCCCGGGCTAACCTTACATGACATCGTTCATGAGACTTGCTCCACGCTTGATATGCAACTTGTATTGCATAAGTGGCTTTATGGTGCTGCTTTCTCCTAGCATAGTTAAGATCCAATTTACAATGGGTGATTAACAATACTAGTATCAATGTTGTGGTTCTTGTTCGTAAGTTAGAACGACACTTATTGAAAGCCCCAAACCAAGTAAAATATGCAAAGAAAGTAGAGGCGTCTAACTTTGTTTTGCAGGGGTGTGTAGTGATGTGATATGGCCATGATTGTGATTATATATGATGTATGCAATGTTCCTTATTGTAAGTCGGCAACCGGCAGGAGCCATATGGTTGTCTTTAATTTCTGTTAAGACCCGCGTGTCTATTCAAAGTAGTTGTAATAGTTGAAGCCGGTGGACGACAACCATGAAGCAGCATCATTGACCTTAATGCAATGCCGGTGATGATGGAGATCATGTTCGTGCTAGAAGATGGAGATCGGAAGCACAAAGAAGAAAGGCCATATCATATCACATATTATGAATTGCATGTGATGTTAATCCTTTTATGCATCTTGTATTGCTTAGTTTACGACGGTATCATTATAAGATGATCCCTCAAGCACACAATTTCAAGTTTTAAAGTGTTCATCCTTAGTTAGAACTGTTGCTAAAGCTTGTTGTTTCGAAGCACCACGTGATGATCGGGTGTGTTAGATTCCGCAAGTGTATACAACGTGGGCAAGCCAGATTTTCTCATGCAGAAGCTAAGGTTTGATCTTGACGAGCCTAGCATGTACAGACATGGTCTCGGAACACGGATCGCCGAAAGGTAAAGCATGAGTCATATAGTAGATATGATGAACATGTTGATTGTTCGCCATTGAAGCTACATCAACTCTCGTGATGATCGGTTTTGATGTGGTGGTTTTGGCTCATGTGATCACTAAAACAATGTGAGGGATATTGTTTTGAGTGGGAGTTCAACGGCAATATGATTAAAAGTTGAACACTATTTATCATAAATCAAATCAAAGTGAATTTGCATAATTGTTGTAGTCATTGGCATCCGTTTACCACCTTGCGCTTAGTTTTAATTGAGATGATAGAACTATAGAATTCTGGTTAGTTACTTTACGAACTAGTATCGTATTGTTTTGAAGTGTTAATCTAAAGTTTAAAAGTCCTATTGCAAACTTTTAGTAAATTCCGGTTACTCCATGAAGTTTAATAATTGGTATTAAATCAAGAGTGACAATTCCAAGTGTTAGTGTATGAGTATCATGTTTGTCTCCATGATTCTTGATATTCAAAGGATTATCTTAATATCAAGGTTATCTAGGAACTGAAAGAGTTGTTTCAGAAACCATGATGTGTGGAAGATATTGTGATATCTGAAACAAAGTTTTGGTTACACCATGATAGAGTATAATATGGCAAAAGTCATGTTCTCATATTTGATGAGAATTTGCAAAAGGTTGGAGACACTTGTTGTCCTAATCCTCCAAAAGGTTTTGGATAGCAACATTATACTCGTAATTCATCGTTATAAGCTAAAAGTAGCTTGATCATGGACGATTCCATGATAAAGGTGAATATTTGATGTAGGTAAAATTTTTACTACACCAAGAGATTACTAAAGAAAGGAATTTGAAAGAACACCAAACATTTGATGATGGTGATCTACTTCAAAGTGCAAGTCCAAAGACATTGGTATTTAACTATACACGCTTTGGACTATGTGTCATATGTATGACTCCACTATTGATGTTGATAGATTCTTTCAAACAGAAAAGGAAATACTGAAAGAGAATCTCATAAATATATGGCAGAAAAGAAAAGACTAGAATAGTTCAGTTTAAGTATATAGATGATATACATGTTATGGCTATATTCTTTGCTTATTAAACAATGTGGTTCTTAAGTATTTGATACTGAATTTGTTGGTGTGAATCGTCATACGAAACAACACAATTCATGAACTACAATGGCCTAAGTAACTAGCAAAAGAATATGTGATGATGTTCATCGAGAACAAAATAAAGGGTTATTGTGTTGCTCGTTAAACATCAAAGCTTGCCTTCAAGATTTGTTTTATCAGGTATTATGAGAACAAAAGGGTTGTTCAAATAATTTTCGTAATCTATAAAAGATGGATGATTCACAAATCTCGTTGGAGAAATCACATCCATAAAACTAGTGCTGAAAATGTCGAAAGACAAATTGATTGAAAGATCACTTAGGAAGTGACATCGCCGTTTAAATTATATTGGAAAGAAAACATGAAGAAACTCCATGTGGATGGAATTTTGGAGTCTTTTGATTTTGATCACATGACGCTTGTGAAAAATTTCCTAGAGATAATTAAAACTTCGTTCATAGGCCAAAAGGGAACGAAAGACTAGCTTATTGGAACTTGTACATATTGTTGTACGAAGTCCATTATGTGTAGTCAAGAGCGATGGATTTCAACTTCATATGCTTTCTCCGAAAATTTGAGTGAATATATGAATATTTACTTAATAAGGATGAAGTATTAAACATTTGAAAAGTTCAAAGACTTTCAAGATGAAGTGCAAAATCATTGTAACAAGAATATAAATAGTTTATGATAAGATCATAAAGGAAGATATTTTGAGTTACAAGTTTAGCATAATACCTAAGATTTAAGGAATCGTTCCGTGGATTTGCATTTTCCCGAAACACCATAAGAGTATGGAGCGTTCGAGATATGTAATTAAAACCTTGTTTGACATGGTAAGGTCGAAGGTGTAATTCATAAAACTGCCATTATATTTTAAAGATTAAAAGCTTTAGTGACTAGCGTTTTTTCCACTGAAAAGAGCTCCATCATAATCCGCTGAAATGACACCATACAAAGTTATGGTTTGGGATTAAACCCAAGTAGTCCTTTCTTAAACATTGGTATGCTATGCATAAGAAAGATGTTTGCAACCAAAGTCGGATGAACCTGTCTTTGTATAACTGTTAAGTATTCCTCCATAAACACCGGAGACAAAAGTGTTTGTCGCTTAGAACGTCAAGTTTCTTTGAGGAGGAATTTTTCGTGAAAAGATAAGTGGGAGGACAATAGAACGTTGATAAGGTTAAAGGAACCTTAGCTATATGTGCAAAGTTGCGCAGCGCCGAAAAGTGTTCCGGAGGCAGCAACAATGCTCATGGCTCACGTGCCTCAAAGGTTGTGGTCACGGAGATCTAAGTTCCTATTGAAACAAGTAGGTCGAGTAAACAATCAAATACCAAGATTTGAGGGTTGAATCATTATTTGAGAATAATGAATGTACTACATGCAAAGAAGCGATGATGGGCCCTGACTCCGTAAAATGGCTTGAAGCCATAAAATCCGTGATAGTTCCATACACGAAAAATCAAGTTTTGAACTTGAAGGACCCTCAAGAAAGGTGTAAGACCTTACAGTTGTGTTTGGATCTATAAATAAATAGACATGGATGTTGCACATCTATGAAATAGTCGACATGTTGGGAAAGAGTTCACAACAATGTTCAAAGGTTGACTATGACAAGATCTGATCTTTCATAGCGATATTTAGTCTAGACGGATTAATATAGCAATCACTACATATAATTTTGTTATGTGGTAGTTGAATAAACAAAACAAGTTCTTCTAATAGAATTGTTACCTAGGACATGTGCATAACACGGTCCATAGGGTTTTGTTAATTCAAAGGATGCTAAAAGCATATGCAAACTTCAATGGTTGAAGTAAGCATCGCGGAGTTGGAATCTTCACAAATGATGAAATTGTTAAAAGAGTTTAAATTCATCAGAGACAATGAAGATGCTTGCGTTTGCAAGAAATTAAGTGGGAGCGCTAAGACATATTTCTAATACATTATGTGGAAGACATATTGTTGATTGGAAATGATGTATCTTTTATTAACACATATTAAGAATTTCATCTCGATGAAAGGCTCAGGCAAAACCCAAATATTTGGCATCAATAGACGCTAATTTGGTTGTGCCAAAAGTACATAGATGATATATTGAATGAGTTCAATATAGAAACTACAAGAAAGGTTCTTGTTGCACAGAAAGGATTGAATGAGTTCAATATTGATGATATATTCAAGTGTATTGACACAGGGTAAGTGAAACAAAGATTCAAGTATAGATTGATACTTGATGTATGAAATCACAAAGAGTATTTATATCAATCATACTATGATATGTACAAATCCAGATTTGTCCTATACTCTAAATGTTATGAGCATATACCAGAATGATTCATAAGTTGATCATTGGACAATAGTAAGGATATTCTTATGATCTTTTGGAAGAACTAAGAGTATATTATTTGTAGAAGTGACAAATAGATGGTTAGTTCATTGTAAATGAATTACATTGATACTAGTTTTGTCACAAAGTACAAATTAAGTTTATCTCAATCTAAACTAAGGGTGGCACAATATGATGGAAAGTAAGTTCCATAATGGATTTGGATGAGTTCCAAAGTTAAGACATTGTGTGATACTACAACAAAAGGCGAAGTATATGACTGCTATAATAGCAGCTAAAGAGGGCATTTGTGTCAAGTAGTTTGTTATCAAACTAGGTGTGGTTCACAGTGGGATAATACTATGAAGATATATTGCGACAATATTATCAACATGTTTTAACCCCAAAGAACTAAAGGTCACACCAAAGGACCAAATTTATACAAAGCCATCTCATTAGAGAATGAGTGATGCGAGAGACAAAGATATGCAATTACACACGGACTGGAAGTGTTAGATCCAAGATCATTGACCATCGGCAATCGTGTACATACAACACCGGAAAGCCATAGGTGTTGAATACACAAAGGTTTGAAACTAGATTATTGACTCTAGTGCAAGTGGGAGACTGTTGGAGATATGCCCAAGAGGCAATAATAAAGTGGTTATTATCATATCTTCATACTTATGATAAATGTTTACATACCATGCTATAATTGTATTAACCGGAAACATTAATACTTGTGTGATTTGTAAACATAAGAGTCCCTAGTAAAGCCTCTTGTTAAACTAGCTTGTTGGTTAATATATGATCATGGTTTCCTGATCATGAACATAGAGATGTTATTGACAACAGGGTCATATCATTAGGAGAATGATGTGATGGACATACTCCTATAGATAAGCGTAGAATAAAGATCAAGTCATTTTTATAGTTCAATTGCTATATGCTTTCTGATACATAGTAACCTAATTCCTTCGACCATGAGATCATGCATATCACCTTCACCAGAAGGATGCTTTGATGACATCAAACACCACACCGTAACTGGGTGGCTATAAAGGTGGCATTGAGTGTTCGGAAAGTGTTGGTTGAGACACATGGATCAAGAGTGGGATTTGTCCATCCATATGACAGATAGATATACTCTGGGCCCTCTCGGTGGAATGTCATCCAAATTAGCTTGCAAGCATGTGACTGGCTCACAAGGGATCACATACCACGGGAACGATAAAAGAGTACTTATCAGTAACGAGGTTGAACTAGGTATGCAGAGATACCGACGATCAAAACCTCGGATAAGTAAACTATCGTGAGACAAAGGGAAATTGGTATCGTATGTAAGTGGTTCATTCGATCGCAAAGTAATCGTAGAAATATGTGGGAGCCATATGAATTTCCAGATTCCTCTATTGGTTATTGATCGGAGAAGTGTATCGATCATGTCCGCATAATTCACGAACCGTAGGGAGACACACTTAAGGATTCGATGTTGTTGAGTAGTTATGGAATGATGAGTAAGAGACCGAATGTTGTTCGGAATCTCGGATGGGATCCGGGATATCACGAGGAGATCCGGAATGGTCCGGAGAATAAGATTCATATAAGGAAAGTCCTGTTTCGGAGTTGGGGAATGGTTCCGATGTTTTCATCGGGAATGTTCTAGAAGGTTCGAATGTCCCAGACCGGAGGAAGGGTACATGAATGTGTTATATCAAGTTGGTATGATTGCATCATGTACTCGGTGTCATCGCTGAACAAAATAGAGGGTTTATTCAAATCCTAGTTTGAAAAGTCAAACGCCAAGTTTGAAAGTCAAACGGCTATTTTGGGAAGTGGAGGGGAGGTGGAATCCGAGTTGGGGAGGAGTCCCACCTCCACCGCCGGCCCACCTTGGGTCCGAGTTGGGGAGGGACTCCCCTCCCCTGGCGCGCCTCCCTCCACCTATATAAGGAGGGGCAGGGCTCCCCTCCTAGACACACAAGTTGCCTCCCTCTAAACCTAAACCCTAGCCACAGCCTAGGGATTTCTCCCAAGCCGCCGAGTTAGAGCTTCTAATTGCCCTAGCTGCTGGTTTAGCCCCTTCTAATTGGTGTGTCTAAACCCTAGATCACCAAGGCTCTCTCATAGTCCACCATACTGCCTCCGCTTAAGGCGAAGCCTGCGAGATCTCCTCTACTTCCAGTACCACGCCGTCGTCTTGGGAATCGCGAGGAGAGTGCTACAACCTCCGTCTTTGGAACAAGGGAGAGGAAGGTCTTTGTTGAGTACCGAACGCAGGACGATCATGAAGCGCCGGAACGCAGCCTTGGGAAGGATCGCTCACGATCTTGAGATCGGCAAGTGTACGACTACATCACCCACGAGAATCTGCTATCGTTAACCGCTTTGGAATCTTCGAGGGTGAGTTCCTCTATCGACTCGTTGCTACAATCTAGTAGACAGATCTTGGCTTGTTTGTTTGTATGCGGTAGAATTTTTTTGTTTTCCATGCTACGAACCCCTACAGAAACATTTGCTCCAATTGGATGTCGGTGTCTCTTAAGTGTGTTACCCTACGGTTCGTGAATAATGCGGACATGATCGAGACCCCTCTCGGATCAATAATCAGAAGCGGGATCTGGAGACCCATACTGACTCCCACACATTCAACGATGACTTTCTTGTGATCGTCGGAACCTTTTATGCTAGTATCTTAATCCCTTTGTTTCACGATATATTACATGTCCGAGATTCGATCATCGGTATCTCCATACCTAGTTTGATCTCGTTACGGACATGCACTCTTTTCTCGTTCCTGTGATATAACATTCTAGTGATCAAATCACTTGCTTGCAAGCTAATCAATGTGATATCATCGAGAGGGCCCAGAGTATATCTATCCGTCATCGGATGAACAAATTCCACTCGATCCATGAGCCTCAACATAACACTTTATTAGTTACGAATCCATCTTTATAATCACCTGTTACGGTGTGACGTTTGATGTTATCAAGAAACTCTTCCTGTTAGTGATCGACATGATCTCATGGTCTAAGGATTAGGATCACTTCGTAAGTTGTTATAGCAATATAAACTCAATGACTTTGATCGTAATGCTATACTGGATGAATGTTCATCACACCATTACACTAATGTTGTGATCCCGTTATTAACAACATCCAATGTCCATGATCGTGAAACCTTGATCATCTTGTTAATCAACGAGCTAGTTTATGAGAGAGGCATAACTAGGAACTTTCGCTTGTTTATTAAACACACATGTATTAACGCTTTCCGTATTAATACAATTATAGCATGCAAAATAAACATCTATCATATACTTGGAATACACATAATAAACACTTTATTATTGCCTCTCGGGGCATATTCCCTTGAGTCTCCCACTTGCACTAGAGACAATAATCTAGTTACATAGTGATAAATCTAACACCCATTGAGTTCGTGTTGATCATGTTTTGCTCTAGGAGAGTTTTAGTCAACGGATCCGCTACATTGAGATCCGTATGTACTTCTAAATCTTTATATCTCCATCCTTGACATGCTCGTGGATGGAGTGAAACCGCGCTTAATATGCTTGGAATGCTTGTGAGACCTTGGCTCTTTGGCATTGGCAATGGCACCATTGTTGTCACAATAGATCACTATTGGGTCCAACGTTGCTTGCCACCACTCCTAGTTCGGATATGAACTCCTTCATCCACACGCCTGCTTCCTTCTCAAGCAAAGAACATATTCGACCTCCGTTTTGATCCCGCTACCACAGGTTGTTTGGAGCTCCTCCAACTAACCGCTCCGCCCTTCATGAGAAATACGTATCCGGATTGAGACTTAGAGTCATCCGGATCGGTGTCAGAGCTAGCATCAACATAACACTTAGTGACAAGCTCTTCTTCACCTCAGATACAAGAAACATATCCTTAGTTCTTCGTAAGTACTTAAGGATATTCTTGACCGCTATCCATGTTCAACTCGGATCCGATTGGTACCTACTAGTCAAACTAATAGCATGTGCCACATCCGTCTTGTACATAGTATGGCGACATTATAGAGCCTATGGTCAAGCATAGGGACTTTGTCCATTATCTCTTTTCTTCTGTAGAAGTCGGACTTTGAGTCTTACTCAATGTCTTGCCTTGCAACATAGGTAAGAACCCTTCTTACTTCCGTCCATTTTAAACTTCTTTAAAATCTTATCAAGGTATGTACTTATGATAGCCCTATTAGGCTCCTAGATCTATCTCTATAGATCTTTATGCCTAATATGTATGACGCTCACCTAGGTCCTTCATTGAAAATTTGTCGTTTAGATAACTTTTAACACCGTTTAAAGATCTATATCATTTCCGATCAATAATATGTCATCCACATATAATATCGAAATGCCACATTGCTCCCACTCACTTTCTTGTAAATACAAGCTTCTCCATAAGTTTGGACAAATCCAAACTCTTTGATCACCTCATCAAAGCGAGATTCCAACCGTGATGCTTGCTTCAATCCATAGATGGATCGCTGAAGCTTGCACACCTTGTTAGCATCCTTAGGATCGACAAAACCCTTTGGTTGTATCATATACAACTCTTCTTCAATATTACCATTGAGAAACGCGGTTTTGACATCCATCCGCCATATCTCATAATCGAAATATAAAGAATTGCTAACATAATCCTAATCGACTTTAGCATCGCTACGGAGAGAAAGTCTCATCGTAGTCAACTCCTTGAATTTGTCGAAACCCCTTTGCGGCAAGTCGAGCTTTATAGACGGTCACATTACCATCAAGATCGCTTTTCCTTTGAAAATCAATTTGTTCTCCACGGCCTTTCGGTCGTGAGGTAATTCCACCAAGTTCCAAACTTGATTTTCATACATGGATTCCATCTCGGATTTCATGGCTTCTAACCATTTTTGAAATCCGGGCTCATCATCGCTTCTTCATACGTCAGGTCATCATTTTCATCAACCATGAAATTCATGAAAGGATTTCAGATAGCTCGGGAGTCGCACGTCTGTTTGACTCGCGCGAGGTTTGGTAGTACTCTCTTCTGAGTTTCATGATCATTATCATTAGTTCCTCTTCAACAGTGGAGCCAACTCCGGAACAATTTCCAAGGCGCTACTCGCCATACTTTGAAGAGAAGGTTCCACAACCTCTTCGAGTTCTACCTTCCGACTACTCACACCTTTCATGAGAAACTCTTTCCTAGAAAGGATCCATTCTTGGCAACAAAAACCTTGCCTCGGATTCGTGATAGAAGAAATACCCAATAGTTTCTTTAGGGTATCCTTTGAAGACGATTTTCCGCTTTGGGTTCGAGTTTATCCGGTTGAAGTTTCTTCACATAAACATCGCATCCCCAAACTTTAAGAAATGATGCTTATGTTTGTTTCCAAACCACAATTCATACGGTGTCTTTTCAACGGATTTAGATGGTGCCCATTTAAAGTGAATGCAGCGGTTAGTGCATAACCCCAAAATGACAACGGCAAGTCCGTCGGAGACATCATAGATCGAACCATATCTAATAAAGTACGACACTGACGTTCACACACCATTTCGCTGTGGTGTTCCGGCAGGTGTGAGTTGTGAAACAATTCCACACTCTTTCATGTGAGTGCTAAACTCGTAACTTAGATACTCACCTCCACGGTCAGACCGTAGAAATTTGATCTTTCTATTACGATGATTTTCCACTTCATTCTGAAACTCCTTGAACTTTTCAAAGGTTTCAGACTTGTGTTTCATCAAGTAGATATAATTGTATCTACTCAAATCATCCGTGAAAGTAACAAAATAACGATATCCACCTCACGCCGACACACTCATTGGACCACATACATCAGAATGTATGATTTCCAATAAATCTGTCGCCCGTTCCATTGAACCGGAAAACGGCGTTCTAGTCATCTTGCCCATAAGGCATGGCTCACATGTATCAAATGATTCATAATTAAGTTATTCCAAAAGTCCATCCGAATGGAGCTTATTCATGCGTTTAACACCAATATGACCTAGACGGCAGTGCCACATATATGCGGATATATCATAATTAAGTTTAATCCTTTTAGCATCAACATTATGAATATGTGTAACATTATCATCGAGATCTAATAGAAATAAACCATTCATCATCGGTGCATGACCATAAAAGATTTCATTCATATAAACGGAACAACCATTGTTCTCGGATTTAAATGAATAACCACTTTGCATCAAACACGATCCAGATACAATGTTCATGCTCAGTGTAGGCACCAGATAACATTTATTCAAGTTTATAACTAATCCCGACGGTAAGTGGAGAGGCAGCGTTCCGACGGCGATCACATCAACGCTTGATCCATTGCCGACACGCATCTTGACCTCACCCCTTGTTAGCGGTCGCTTGTTCCGACCCGATTCGAGTTACAAATATTAGCAATCGAACCGTATCAAATACCTGTGCTACTGCGAGCACTAGTCAAGTACACATCAATAACATGTATATCATATATACCTTTGTTTGCCTTGCGGCCTTCTTGTCCGCCAGATACTTGGGGCGATTATGCCCAAAGGGCCCCTTACAATAGTAGCACTTCGGAATCGACTTAGGTCCAACTTGGGGTTTTTTCAGCGCGCAAACCGCTTGCCGCCTTACTTCCTTCCGCTTTTCCCTTCTTGTCTTTCTTGAAACCAGTGTTCCTATTGATCATCAACACTTGATGTTCCTTTTTATCTCCACTTCGCAGCTTTTAAGCATCGATAAGCTCGGGAGAGACATCTTCATGCCTTGCATATTATAGTTCATCACGCTCTTATAGCTAGGTGGCGAGACTGCAGAACACGATGGATGCCTAAGTCAATGGGAATCGATATTCCCAAGGACACAAGCTTATCGGCGAATCGACATCTTGAGTACATGCTCACTAACGAGTTGTGCTCTTCCATCATGCACTAAAGAACTTTTACAAGTTGTAGCTCTCTGACAAAGATGTGTCGAAAATCATTTTCAACTCACCCATTGTATCAAATGCATTGCCGTTTTCGAAACGCTTTCGAAGTTCCGGCTCTAGCCCATACAATATGCCGCAATGAACTAAGTTGTGGTCCTCCTGACGAGTCTGATAGACATTCTTCTCCTCGTCAGGGGCATCATCTAAAGGTGGGGGGCCTAACGCCGCTTCTAGCACATATTGCTTTTGTGCAGCACAGAGGATAATCCTCAAATTCATGGCCCATTCGGTAAAGTTGCTACCGTTCGTTGCTAGTTTCTCTTTCTCCATGAACACATTGAAATTAAAAGCAGGTGGTGCCATCTACAACAGAATTTGTAAAGTTTAGACTAAGTGTATGATAGATTGAGTTCAACTAATCTATATTACGAATGAACTCCCACTCAAAAACGACATCTCTCGTGCCTTTTTGGTGATTACATGAACCAAATCCACTACACCAAGTCCGATCATCACGTGAGTCGGTATAGCTTCAAAGGCGAGCATCAAATGGGCATCATATCAACTATATGACTCATGCTTAACCTTTCGGTCCGTGTTCCGAGGCCATGTCTGTACATGCTAGGCTCGCCAAGTTAGAACCTTAGTATTCGCGTGTGTAACTGTTTTACACCCGAAATATGGTCGTGGATCCAAGAACACCCGATCATCACGTGATGTCTTGGAGCGACGAAAACATAATCGGTGCATACTAAAGGAAGAACACATTGTTATCTTGATATTTAAATGAGGGATCATCTTATTATGCTAACAAAGCGCTAAACAAGCAATATAAGATGCTATCAAACATCATATGTTTATTAGTGAAATGATATGGTTCCCGCAAATGATCTCTATCATGTGCATCGTGGTATGATCACTATCAAACCTATATGTGTAAATCCAAGGTCTATGGATTTTACACGCTATGTGTGTTGTAAGAGTATCATCTCATACTTCTACTTACAACACTACCATATCATAACACTAGCCCAGCAACAATCTAAACTAGACGCCTCTAATTTATCCATTGCAAATTTTACGTGGCTTAGGGCTTTCGAGATAGAACCATTCTTACCTACGAACATGAACCACAACGAGGATAATCAAATTGTTGACAACTCGCTTGCAAAATAGATATTGACTATAGTAGGAGAGACATACACCCGCTAGCCACTTATGCAAACTAGTTGCATGTCAAGCGTGGAACTGGTCTCATGTGCGAGGACATGTAAAGTTTGTCCGGGCCGCTTCATCCCACTATGCCACCAATATCCAAAATTACAACAAAGGAGCAACAACATGATCATCATCGCCCACATACTCATATGTGTACTACCCGTGTAAAGTATCTACGCATAGATCCGGCTCGATACCCTTTGAAGGGTTCGCAAGATAGAAAACAAAAATTTCCTACGATGTGAACTATATACCAAGATCTATCTACTAGATACAAACAACGGGCGGATGTATATCCGTAGAGAACATACCCTTGAAGACCGACAAAGCTTAACGAGTTCAACTCGTGGTTGATGTAGACGATCTCTTGCCGATCTCAATATCGAGAGGAAGTCCTAGCGCCGCAAATCAGCAGCGCATCCGTGCTCGCACACACGTTCGAGGCACCGAGCAACCTCCGCCTCCTCGCTCCAGCGATGCAGCGGAAGCACAACTCTTTCTTGCCGAATAGCCACCGGGAATATGTATCTCGCTAGTCCGAGACCATGGGGGATAAATTCTAGAGGGGGAGAGAGATCCTTCACGAGGAGTTGTGAGAGACAAGTGAGGAGGGGGGAACCCCAAGGGGGTGGCCGGCGCATGGGGGCTTCCCCCTTGCCCTCCCCTCTTCATGTGGGTGGACACTCCACTCACAAATCTCCTTTAAATTCCCTCCACTCAAAAGTCCACTCAAATTCCCATTAAATTTCCACCAAATTTAATGCAAACTCTCATTAAATAAAACTCTTTTATTTTATTCAGAATTTTGTCAATTACTTTAATGACAAACATTCACAAATAACCCCTTGCTAGAATTCTATTTCACATGCATAACCACTTTATGCAATTTCACCAAAACCTGCTTTGGTATCTAGTGAAATAAATTCCTGCGCTTGTTCATTCTTTTCGCATACGAAATATTTGCTCCAATTGGATGTCGGTGTCTCTTAAGTGTGTCACCCTACGTTCGTGAATAATGCGGACATGATCGAGACCCTCTCGGATCAATAATCGAAGCGGATCCGAGACCCATACGACTCCCACACATTCAACGATGACTTTCTTGTGATCGTCGGAACCTTTTACGCTAGTATCTTAATCCCTTTGTTTCATGATATATTACATGTCCGAGATTCGATCATCGGTATCTCCATACCTAGTTTGATCTCGTTACCGACATGCACTCTTTTCTCGTTCCTGTGATATAACATTCTAGTGATCAAATCACTTGCTTGCAAGCTAATCAATGTGATATCACCGAGAGGGCCCAGAGTATATCTATCCGTCATCGGGATGAACAAATTCCACTATCGATCCATGAGCCTCAACATAACACTTTATTAGTTCTGAATCCATCTTTATAATCACCCTGATACGGTGTGACGTTTGATGTTATCAAGAAACTCTTCCGGTGTTAGTGATTGACATGATCTCATGGTCTAAGGATTAGGATCACTTCGTAAGTTGTTATAGCTATATAAACTCAATGACTTTGATCATAATGCTATACTTCGGATGAATGTTCATCACACCATTACACTAATGTTGTGATCCCGTTATTAACAACATCCAATGTCCATGATCAGGAAACCTTGATCATCTTGTTAATCAACGAGCTAGTTTATGAGAGAGGCATAACTAGGAACTCTCTGTTTGTTTATTAAACACACATGTATTAATGTTTCCGTATTAATACAATTATAGCATGCAAAATAAACATCTATCATATACTTGGAATACACATAATAAGCACTTTATTATTGCCTCTCAGGGCATATTCCCTTCAGTTTTGATGATGCTTGGGATATATTAGTTATTGCTTGCTTATGAAATTATTCAGTGATGATCTAGTACTCCACCTGAGTACAGATCTGAGAATTTTCCATTACCTCATCCATTTTCTAGGATGCAATAAAAAGAATAGATACAAAGGTATGCTCTTAGATGGATAACCTGCTGTTGTGGAGCTGTGGTTGGTCTTGTGGATATTGTTCTACTGATGTTGTTGATGTTCTTGTAAACTTGTGATTATTATTGCTCAACTGATGTAACTTGTGCTGATAACCTTCACCTCCTAGATCCAGATCCTCTTGGCTGCTGCTGATCTTGTTTTTCCTTGCTGCTTACTTGATCTACTCCTCTTTATCCTTCCTATTGGATGGCTTCTTGAAGCAACCATAGGTTGGGTGATGGTTTGATAGAATGATCTAGTGTTTCTTGTGAATACAGCCGATGATGTTGGTTAAGATCAGTAGGATTCAGTGGTGTTCTTGGAGTGGTTCTGAAATGGTTTCTTGGCTATATGGAGAGAGTGTGTGCTTTGCCTGGCAGTTTAGCTGCTACGACATCACTCCCTCTTATCCAGCTCTAGTGAGTTGTTCTTGAGCTGACAGCACAACATATGCATGTTGTGTGTAAGCTGCTTGCAAGTGGGACCATTCCTTTGTGGATCAGTTCAACTGAGAAGATCTTTTCTGGATGGTTATCATTGTCTTCTTTCTTACTTTTACTAGATTGGTGAAATTTTCCCCTGGCCAATGATGCTGTGCTGAGGCAACTTATCTGACTAAGGACAGATACTATAATTTGGTGAAACTTGCCCCTCTTAAAAATTAACTCAGTGATGAAATGATTACAATGCATTACACTGTTCATTCTGAGAGCTCAATATTAACTCTAACCCCCTTATTATTCTACGTTTGTTTTGTGTTCCTTTGAATTGTTTTGCAGATATACAAGATCAAGAAGAAAATCCTCAGGACATGAAGATTTAGTTTAGGATTCTATCTACTATTCTTGTAATCTTGTTTTTCCTTTTTTACTTTGAATATTGTGATAGTCAGTGTAATAGGGTATAATAATAAAGTTAATTTTTCTATATTTTTGTAATATGATATCTTGTTTAAACATATGAATCAATTCTTTACAACACTATCATTGTGTATGTTTATACTTTTGAGACATAAGGTCTATGTTTATTCCTTAAGTATCATTCATATTGCCATATTCTTTTCTATTTGAATAAATGTAAGACTTTGTAATGTATGTATCTGCTTATAATAAAGAAGTCTTTTAGTTATTTCATTTATGTAATTCCTTTTTATATTTATTTGTTTTCTAATAATATACTTTTGAATTCAAATAAAGTATTTGAATATTCAACTCAAACTGTTTTCCCTCAAACATGAACATTCAGTAGAGGTCATGTCAAAATCCGTCGCACTTGCTCTATTGTTTCCTTTAGAACAAGAGAGACCTCGATCCCTCTATAGGTCTTTTTGTTTTGCGCGAAAATTCTCCGGATTTTCTTATGCAGGAATGCAATGCACACACATGTGTTCTGTCTATTTTTATCTGCTAAATCCTGGGATGTTACACTTACCCACTAAACCAATATGACTTGATGGTGCATGAGCCAATGAAGGTTCATCGTGAAGATGTAGTTTTTCCTTCCATATATCCATGCCATGAATTTATGAGAACTGCGAGGATCCTCCAAGATTTCCAAACTATGGTTACAAATGCAGGGTTGGAACACTTTGTTGAAGGTGAACCATTCCAATATGTTAAGCTAACCATGGCTTTTGTGCAGGACTTCCGGTTCACTTGGTCTACATCTAATCCCATGGTCCATTACAAAATATACAATATATTTGTCGACCTTCCTTTTGCTGATTTCTGTGCAGCAATTAGAGTACCTCAGTGGGGATCTTGTGAGAAGATCAAGGAGAGGCCCAAGTCACTTGTGAATTAATATGCTGAGATTTGCCAAGGTTTCGACTTCTCAAAGGAAAGTGGTAAAATTCGGAACATTCAGCTCCCAGTTATTAGATACTTTGCATATTTCATTACCAAGTGTGTTCTTGCTAGAAAGTTGTCTTCTTTTGATCTAGCTTTTATCGCGGCTGCTTTGAATAGGAATAGATCTTATAGCTTGGGTGCTCTGATAGCTCACCGTCTCACCACCAACCATGAGAAGGGTGGAATTTGTGGAGGTCTCATTGCTCCTAGGTTGCTAGCTTTTCAGGGTTTAGAGCCTCACTATTCAGATTTTCAGTTCCCCATAGAGAGGCTTGATATTGAATCCTTGATTCAGCATGGTTTTGTTTCCTTGGGGGCTAATGTGAGAAGTTCAACGTATGAAGTATCGTTTGCCCAACAAGGTCGGAGAAAGGGTAGGACTGAGAAAATAGTTTATTTGCCTGCACCTGCTTTGTTTAATTTTGATAACAAGCAAGGATGGTCGCTTACAGAGGAGGAGGTTGACACCTTTGTGGGGGAACTCTCTCAGCAAGAGGAGAATGTTGAAGAGGATGCCGAAAACTATTCGGTTCAGCCCTCCAACTTGGGAGAGTCTTCATACCAACAGCCCTCATTTGACTAGGGCGCGTCTTCTTCTTCATCGCAGGCGCCTGACTATGATCATTCCTATGATGACCCACCATCTTGGGGTACTATCCACGCTATTGAGCCCCACTTAGGACAAAATCCTAAGTTTGGGGGGAGGTACACCGACATCACACTCATATATATATATATATATATATCATGTTCGGTCGGTTCTTTGTATATCCATTGTTTTTGCTTTCTTTTTGGTTTTTATTGCTTCTTTATAAAAACCCAAAAATATTTTCGTTGTTTCTCTTGGTTTGTTTCTTTCTTTGCTTTGGTTTGCCTTAAAAGAAAAATCCAAAAATATTTTTGCTTTGTTTGGTTTGCTTTGTTTTTGTTTGGTTTTTCTTTGTTTGCTTGTTTCTAAAAATTCGAAAACACCAAAAAATTTGTTGGTCTTCTTTGGTTCTGTGAGTTCTTTGCAAGGTTCAGCCGTCCACAGTGGATTTTGGTTTCATGTTAATTATTCAAGTCACACAAGTGAAGGGCAATAATGAAGATTAAGACAACTCGAGGTGTGGTAAGAGGCTGGTAACAAACTCTATTTGTTTCATTCTTGTACATATACTCATCATTGTGAGCATGCTTAGCCTATTTGTGTAAGGTGTATGTCATTATGGATGCTTACTAGTTCTTGCTTATCTATGATTAGCTCCAGCTTGCTAATAGTTTGTAGCATGTCATATGAATATTTGTTTGCATTGTTTTATTCATACTTGGGTATGATATTGTGGTATCCTCCTCTGACTGTTCATGTGAATCGACTTGACACATGCTCACACATGCATATGACTAATCAGTAGTCAGTAAGCCTCGATGATTTATTTTCCCCAGAGTTCTTGTATCACTTTTATGCCATAATTAGTCTTGTTTTGTTGCAAGCATGATTATGACAGCTATTGCTCTCTCGTTTGTTGCTCCCTCTCTATCGCTAGCTTTCACTTGCACTGAGTATGTGCTCTACCTGTGCTTCCGACTCCCCAAAACCAATATTGTCAGCTGTGTCCACCATACCTACCTATTAGCATCATTTTTTACTTGAGTGCATATTTTATATATGCCGTGTTTTCTTCCAAAATAAAATATTTATCTGTTTTGAAAAAGTTAGTTAGTAAAGCCCTCACGAACTTGATGACACACTTTATTCTTTGCGCTTAATAATTCTGAACCATCGTGACCTTTCCATGAAAGTTATATGCTTGCTAATTATATGCTGGGAGTCAACATAACCGTGCTATCACGGGGAACGCTTTCAACACTTTTTGGATATCTCATCCAGTTGATTCCTTGCTCTTTTATTTACGAATGTCGACGATGTGAAATAAAAGGGAAGGTTGTGAGTTCATGGAGTTTATACATTGTGTTAGAGAAACGTCTGGGCCGCTATCCTAAGCCACGTCTAATCATGGTGGAAACTTGCAGCATCACCATAATGAGCTTCTATGAAGCATCCTCAATAAAAAGCTATGCATATGGTAAATAAAAAGATTACTAAGATGCTCATTGTCTGCTTGCCTTGTCATTTTTGTTATGGAAAAGCTCTTGTACCATGTGCAAGGGGTACCCCGTTGGCGGTTCTCGATGATATGCATGTGTTTACAATGACAAGAAATTTCAGGTGATCAAAGTTGAGTAGCATGCGGACTGGCCCTCATACTCAAGGGACTTGGGATTTCTAGTTTATGGTCTGTCAAACATATGATTCAGAGTGGAACTCACTTTCACCTTAACCACATGAAGATGCCTATGATAGGGGCAATGTGAGCTCAAAGCTAATGAGTACCTTCCTTTCAGCATTGGGAAGCCTTTCAAACCTTCACAAAACCGTTTTCACAACTTTGTTGAGTCACCACTTATTCTATGAGCACCTTCTTGAGAGCATAATTGTCATTCTTGTGTTTGTTCCAAAACTTGGTTAATTATGTCATGACTTTGATGCTTGTATCTCTGATATCTTTACTTCTAGTCTTCACTTGAACTTCAGAGGTGTCTTGGAATTTATATTGTGCTCTACAAACAAAGGAAAGCGAGATACCACTCTATCATACCTTACTATGAGCATTGCAATGTTGCTTGTGTTTATGTTTCATGCTACTTATTATTATTGAGTTGGTTTCTCTTCATAGCTTGCAATGACTACTGAGTAGACTTAGTTGCATACTCCTTATTATGAATTGTCTATGCATCTACTGATGTGCTGAGAATATTTACATCATATGAAGCAAAGTGTTCGTGAAAGTTCTTTTATCGCACTCAGTTTTCAACTGAATTGCTTGAGGATAAGCAATAAGCTAAGCTTAGGGGGAGTTGATACGTCCAAAATGTATCTACTTTCTCGAACACTTTGCTATTGTTTCTCCTCTAAACTTGTGTGATTTGGATACAACTAACACAGACTGACGTTGTTTTCAGTAGAATTACCTTGGTGTCTTGTTTTTGTGCACAAAATGAACTATCAGGAAAAATCCCGGAAAATATGCCAAAAAACATATTTCACCAGAAAATCCACGGATCCAGAAGACGAGACGGAGAGGAGGCCTGGGGGGCCCACACCCACCCCAGGGGCAGGCCCACCATTGGTCGCGCCTGGAGGGGTGCAGCCACCCCATGCACCCCCTCGGCCTTCCTCCGCGCCTATAAGTTGCCTTTCGACCTAAAAACCGAGGGGGTCGATAGTTTTCCAGAGAAAGTTCTACTCCGCCGCCGCCACCAGAAACCAAGATTCGGATCCAGAAACTCCGTTCTGGCGCCCTGCCGGGACGGGGAATTTGGAGAGGATCATCGCCATCGTCATCACCAACACATCTCCATCGACCACCGATGCTTCCCTCGTCCATGAGTGAGTAATCCCCCGCTGTAGGCTTGGGGATGGTAGGGATTGGATGAGTTCTATCATGTAATCGAATAAGATCTGTTAGGGCATAGTGCCTAGTATCTCTATTAGTGATATTTGACTTTGTTGCAACTTGTTGTGCTTAATGCTTGTCACTAGGGCCCGAGTGCCATGATCTCAGATCTGAACTTATTATTGAATCATTATGATAGTATTGTTTGTGATCTAATCTACAAGTTGTGTACACATATCATTGTCCGAATCCAAAGGCCCCAAAGTGACAATAATTGGAACAACCGGAGGGGGTGGCTATGGTGTGAGGATCACATATGTTCATGGAGTGTTAATGCTTTGCTCCGGTGCTCTATTAAAAGGAGCACCTTAATTGCCAGTAGTTCCCTAGAGGCCCACGCCACAGTGGCCGATGAAGATGTTGTGCAAGTTATCATTGCGAGCACGTATGTCTATATTTGGAGCACATGCCTATGATTGTTTAGTACTTGGATGCTTATTATTATTTATCTGCAATACCCTAGACCTTGAAGTTAAATGTTTAGACTCATCCATGCAACGTCCGTCCATCCATCCCTATGCCTACCGCACTCGAATTCTACTGTTATTGTTACTGTTACTATTGCTCTTGTTTCACTATTGTTGTTGTTGATTTGTTATTGCTACTAATAAACAAAATAGCTGAAAACAAAAATATACTTGGAATGTTGTAACACACCATCCATAGGAGTTTATAGTGGACACTTTGGAATAACTTGGTTTCTTGGGAGTTGTAAGCATGAGTAGAGATTACTCATACAAATGGAGGCTAGAAAAAGACTAGGAGCAACCAACTAAGAGAGCATAATGGCCATAATCATGGAGAGCAACAAAGCATTACTAATCAAAGCATAGAATGATACTACAAGTCAAGGACTAAATGATCATAGAGGCTAATGGTGACTTGTCATAGTCATAACATGGTATGAGCATGTGCCAAGTCAACCCAAACAAAGCATCAAAGGAGAATACCACAATACTATGCTTTTGCATGCTAAAAAACGCATAATTTCTTCAAGGCACACTAAGCAATCCCAATTGTTTGGAAAAATACATGCTACAACAATAATCACTAAGCATAAGGTCAAAACAACACCTAGCATGTCATGCTAAAGTCTAAGTCACAGTCAATGCAAGATTCTCTTGCACTTACAAGCAAGAACTTACTACTCCTTTTCAACACCAAGCAAACTTATTTGCAAAACAACACATCGAGAATGGGGGTCCAAATTACTTTATTCAAGCAAACTAAACAACCTAAGAAAAGCAAACGAAAACTAAGACACTCCAAGAACAACACAACCAAGCTTTGACGCTTGTACCTCTTGGATTTTTCTTGGGATGACACCATGGTGGCGTCCCCAAGCTTTAGATTTTTTCTATTCTTCATCTCATTGCATCATTCTCTCTCTACACCTGAATTTTTTTCCTTCATACAAAACTTCACACAATCTTCATTAGCAACATTAGTTTATTCAAAAGATATTAGACCTCTAGCAAAGCTTTGGAACAACAAGATTTTTCACTAAAAACACAATATACTATAGCAACTCCTTCAAAAATCTCAATTCACCTAAATAGAACTCAAAAAGGAATCAATAAGAAGCAAATGCAAATAATGACAGAAATCTGTCAAAACAGACCAGCAGGTAGAAACCGATTTTTTCTAACATCTTCTGTTGCTCAAATCAAAAAGTGTTGAACTAACTAAAGTTAGCTAACATATTGTGGGATTTATTCGTAATTTTGGAGATCAATCCGAGTTACAGAGACTCCTCGTGAATTTTTATGGTGGAGGAAAGAAATCTGTTTTGGGACAATAACTCCCCAAATCTTACTTCCCTCTCATTAGAGGTCATTCTTGGCACAAAAAGCAAACAAAAAAGGATAAGGAGAGGTCATTACTGAAGTAATAACTTCAAGACTAAAGGAAACTCTTGGGTTATCTCCCAACAAGTACTTTTATTTAACACCTTTAAGTTAAGCACAATAGTTTAAGAAGATGCTCACATAAGTAATATGAATTGAGGTAAAAGAGAGCATCAAGAAGAAAATTCCGGTGGAAGTTCGGCCAAATAGAACACTTCAAAACAGAAGGTTACTGATCGGGGCGGAACTTCGGCCGGAAGTTGGGCTAGAAATACTACCATACTAGTTCCGCAGGGATTCCTGGGCGGAACTTCCGATCAGGATAAAAACAACACAAACAACTCCAAAGGTCACTCTCTCGCTGAAGGATAGGATGGTTGTGGCGGTGCAAGTATGGTTTGTGTATGAACAAGTGATTCCCCACAACCTTCCGAGGTGGACCCCCTCTTGATAGTATGGCGACCTAAAACAATTAAAAGAGAGAAAGGGGAAAACAAAAGGCCGCCGTGTTCGCGAGACTCCAAGAGAGGCATCCACAAACTCCACAAGCTCCATCAAAAAACAAATAACCTGAAACTCAACTACAAAGTTAGATCACAAGTGGGAATGTCATCATCACCAAAATAGCAAGGGAAAACATAGACCTTTCAATCTCCCCCTTTTTGGTGTTTGATGACAATCCCATAAGATTTGCATAAGAAAGAGTGACCAGATTTTGTAATGAACAAACAGGCTCCCCCTATGTGTGTGCAAGGTAGAAATAACGCTTACAGGACAAAACCATCACACATATAAACGGGCTCCCCCTCTCCATTACGAAAACAACACAAGTGCAAGACAGAGGATGATAGGAGACATACCTTTGCACCAAAACATGTATGGAGAGAGATAATATGTGGGATGATATTTAAAAGAAACTCCACCACCATATATAACCAGCCATAAGACAAACAACATGCATAACATATCACATAGTATCATACATACAAAGAGGCACAAATAACACAGAGAAACACGAATAGCGAGGTCCACAAACACACATAAGGGAGAGAGAGTTCATGATGCGGCTTAGATCACTTTAGAGCTTCGTTGGGAAACCCCAAGAGGAAGGTATGATGAGCACATCAGTAAGTCTTCCCTCAGTATGAAACCAAGGTTATAGAACCAGTAGGAGGAAGGAAACGACTCAAAGGTGTTGCTAGCAACTTGGAATCCTTCACAACACTAACTCAAGACTTTGCCCCAACGAACAGTGAGGTTGTCAATCTCACTGGTTTGCTGAAAACAAAAGATTAAACGTATGGTGTGAAAGGTAATGGTTGATTGCAGAAAGTAAACAGTAACAGTGGAAGAAGTATCAAACGGTAAAGATTATACCGGGGTCCACAGTTCACTACAGGTGTTCTCCTTAAGATAAATAACATAACATGCTGGGAACAAATTACAGCGGGGCAATTGACAGGACTGAGCAAGGCATAACAATGTAATACTAGACATTCATGATCCTATGAGATTTGATTGGGCATTACAACAATATACATAGACCGCCATCCAACTGCATGAGCAAGGCATAACAATGTAATACTAGACATTCATGATCCTATGAGATTTGATTGGGCATTACAACAATATACATAGACCGCCATCCAACTGCATCTATGACTAGTAATCCACCTTCAGGTTATCATCCGAACCCCCTCCAGTGTAACACCCTCAGAATCAGACCTATGCAAGTTTTAGCGAAACCCGCCAAACCCGCATAGAAACGATTCAAAGGTGCCCACCAGGCACTTGCGTGCGGGTGAAAAACGAAGTAATAACATTACACAACAGTCCTCGATGGGACCCACAGAACAGATATATATACAACACGACTCCATGAGTCAAGATTACAGATATAATATACAAAGATCCAAATCACCTTGAAAATGATAGGCGTCACTACGGACAAGATGCAAATGGGGCTAAGAGCCACGAAGAATAACCAATGGCGTCCATAACCTGCCCGAGCCAAGCGGAAGGGTAACCACGCTAACGACGTCGATCTCAAAACCTGCTTAAAACAAAGGGGCCGACAAAGGGCAAAGGAAAAAGAGGCGTCAAGATCTTGAGGCGATGCAGCGAGGCTAGAATCACGGTCCTCGCCTACATAGGTATGGTGGACTAAAGCGGCGGCAGATGCACTAAACAACCTATAGAGACTCGGTATCCTTTGGCGGCTATCGGAGGGTAAGAAAGACCTATTCGAACCATCCCGATGTTAACATCAAACAAACCCATCTTGGTGTTTCCCTCGAGACCACACGAGGAAGTCAACCGAGGAACTCACACGGTTGGCGTTTACTTATTCGATTATCGTTGCAATTACTAGTCGGTTTAGATAATCATTACGATAAAGTAAGCGGTGGGCACTTTTAGTTAACCATTCCGTTATAGTTACAACACTTACTAATCGGATACAATTAGCATGAGATAACCCAAAACCCAGCGCTTGTTGGTACTTTTATTTAGCCATTCCGTGTAGTTGCAATACTTACTAGTCGAGATACAATGGTGCATAGCGACAAACCAAACAAGCAATTGTTGGCAGTTTATTTAGCCATTCCATTATAGTGAAGCTGATTACTAGTCATTATAAAGTCAAATTTATAGCACTACTTTAGTTATAGTTGTCTATGATCGAGAATCTTGCTCCAAGTCGTCCATAACCGCGGACACGGCTTTTAGAAAGTTTTACCGGCCAGGTGCACCAATAGCAACACACACTCGATCAACCTCGGAAAAACCAAATCAAAACCCAACGAGGCCTTCACGACAAAGCAATCACAGATTCGAAATATTTGAGGCCACCCTTAAAGTAGACCATAGCGAAACCGGCCGTCTCAAGACGGACTCAAGGTTAATGGGGACGGTCAGAACGACATTGGGAACCCAAACTGGGCTTGTCGACACCGCGGAATCGTGCCACGATCCTAACAGATGCAGTGTGCTCCTCGCAATCGTAAATAAAGCAGTAAAGCATGGCATAAGTACAGGATAGTAATAAAACCTCAAACTAGTTTGTGGCCCCAAGAAATAAGACTGAATCAAGCTCTGGCTCAGGGGGGTCCCATAATCCTCCCGGATGTGGATAGCGCGATAAATCAAGGAACAGGTATCAAGTACTCGGGGGTCCTACGGGACACAAGTGGGCGGTCGGAAACCAAATATTATCTATCACCCACCGATGCCTCTGCTTACTTACTTCAATTTTAGTTGTTAAACAGTAATTAAAGTGAACGGTAAGTAAAGCCATGATCATCTCCAACATCAAACATGCGGCAATACACCAACAACTGTGGCACTTGTTGACACGCAACAACACTTGAGCAAGCGACTACGACGCGCAAGTCCAACTATCTACCAAACAACAGGTAATAGGATGTGTCCGAGGCAATATAAGGCTGCAAGGGACATCACGGGTACGAAAACTAGAGCATCGCAACACAGATAGCAATAGATCAACAGGAGGGAATAAATACTATAAAGTAAGATAGGTAGAACGGGGGAGATGCTCGCCTGAAAAACTTTGTCGAAGGTTCATCCGAAGATCGGGGCGAAGCTCACATCAACTCAACGGCCTTATCCGCGAAGAAGCAAAACACTAGAATAAACACCGGATGCAATATTTAATACTACGGCAAAAGATCGAGCATGATGCATGTATGATGTATGGCATGGCAAAGATGCGATGCAATTAGGCCATATTAAGCGGAACCGGGGGTCCCGACAATTAATTAGGTGGTTCATGTTATTTATCTACCCCGCAATTAAATGTTGTAATAACATGGCAAAAGATAGCACCGGTTCGCTACACCAATTTAACTGAGGCCAATATGAGACTAGCTTTGCCCGCATATGGGCCCCATATTTAATTATAAGATGAATCGGCATAAGGCCCCCAAACCACACAAATATGCATGCAAGTATGGCAATTAATATGAAACAAGTTGTTATTACATTTATAAAAATAGGGTTCGAGAAAAGGGGTCACACATCTGGTTCGACGATCTTGGGGTTCCGGGGTTCGGGGTCCGGTCTCGGGGTTTAGGGTTCGACGGGGTTCGGTTCCGGCGGAAGCGTTCTCGATTACAGAGTAGACCTTGGCGCATCCGTGGTCTTCGGGTCATGTCGACGATCATGGCGTTCGGGATGAAGCACTTGTCGTATCGGGGAGAAGATCTTGGAGGGTGCCGGTTTCAATTGTCGATGGTGAACTTTGCTCGGAGCCGGGAAGAAGTACTCGGTGCCCATGTAGAAGACCTTATCGGTCCGTTTTTGTCGGTGGCAATCTTGACCGATGGTCCTCGGGTCCGGGGGGGTTCGCCGCTCCGTGAGGTAGATCTTGGCGCTTCGTGAATCTTCAGGCATGTGTCGTGGTTCCGGAGGAAGAGCTTGGCAAGGCGAGGAACTTGGTGTCTAGGGTCTCGGCGTCTTGGGTTCGACTTGATATCAAGCTCGGTGGCAAACTTGAAACAACACTTGGATACTCGTGCTTGTGTCCCAACGTTGGAGATCTTGTCGAAAACCGGAGAGGGCAACCTTGGCGATCTGGTATTCTTGGTTGACATTGTGCCAACTTAAGGACACCACCATATCTCCATCCTCTCATCTCCCAAGCGCCAATGAAGCCGTCTGGGACGATCACAGGCCAAAGCGTCGAGCAAAGGGAGCGCGAGAGGCGGGCCAGCGTCGGCGCGAGCTTGGAGGAGAGGGAAGGGTCGCGGCGAGCTCAGGGGCTAAGCTGGTGGAGGCGGGCAGCTCGCCGTGAAGCCTTGCGAGGGCCGTGAGCGAGGAAGGCAGGCGGAGCGAGGTGGGGTCATGAGCGGGCGAGGAGGTGCAGCGAGTGAGGCAGAGGCGAGGCAGGAGGCGATGACGGAGGGGCCTTGACATGCGGGCGAGTGGCAGCGGTGGAAGAAGCCGAGAGGAGCGGCGGAGGCTCCGGAGGAGGAGGCAGCGTGGTGCGTCGGTGTGGCGCTGGCGAGATCTTGTGGCTTCGGCTCATGGTGTGCGAGGAGCTCGAGGAGGGAGGCGACGAGCGGGCGGAGGCGGCCTGAGAGCCGAGGAGGAGGCACGCAGTGGAGCCGATGGCGGAGGAGGGCGGTGGAAGGTTGGTGCAGCGGGCGGGGGCCATGAGAGCAGGGAGAAGCAGGCGACGAGGAGAGGCCTGGGAGGCAGACTCGGGGTGGGGAGCTCTGGCGAGAGGAGGAAGGAAGAAGGTGAGGAAGAGAGGCGTGGGGACACGGGGTGCGGGGAGGAGGAGAGAGATAGGGTGGGGCGGGTGAGGTGGGACACAGGGACGGGAGAGATGGTGGGTGGGTGGGAGAGGAGAGACGGCGGGGGTCGATGGGAGTGGGGCCGAGGCGAGGGAGGTGGGGTTGGCAAGTGGGCGTGTGTGGGTGTGTTTCTTGGTGGGTTTGACCAGGAAGGGGTTAGGGGTTAGGATTAGGTGGCGGCACAGGATTGGGTAGAGGAGGAAGAGGGTGAGGTGGCAGCCAAGGATTGGTGGGGGTGAGGTGGAGGAGGGGTGGGTAGATTAGGACTAGGTAGTTTAGGGATTTCGGGTGGACCGATTTTATTTCTGGGGGTGGTCGTTCGGGTCGAATCGGTCAGTTCGACTGCCCCCCTAAAATAATTTAATATTTTATTTGTCTAGAACAAAGCTTCTGCAAACCGATAGCGGACAAAACAAAATAATCCGGAGACCCGGGTTTTGCGTTTGAATAAAGATGGGGCGTTTAGAAAACAGGAACAGTTTTTTCCGAAATAGTTTTATGCAAGCTAATCCGGAGACCCGGGATAAGAAGGATTCTAACTACACAATGGCTTTAGTAACAGTTGGTTCACATGGGTGGGTGGGTTGCAAAAAATCCATGCGACGCCATGCGCTGTGTGCCACGGCGGTGTATACATGCAATTAGAATATTCATTGAGGACTAAAATCAATCCGTATCGTTAGTTGTGGAATGCATGGTTTCTTTTTATAAGTTATGGGACTAAGTTGCACATGTGAGACATGTTTTTTTTTTTGAGATGCATCTGGGACAAGCTGTGTGATGATAGGTGCATGTAGCTCTTTGATTCTTTGGAGAGTACCATTGATCCAAAAATATCCAAACGGTAATGTGCACAGTGGTACACGGTCAACAGTTCGTTTTATTTTTTCAGAAGACGGGGTCGCACGTTCATTTTGGCCTGATCTTTAATTTTCTTTTCTGATCCCGCTCCCACGGTTCTTTTCTTGGAGACGATCCCGCCAATAATTTGCCACGTCACCGATCCGCGCCAAAACGCATCCCTACCGTCCAGGGAAAGCGGCACGAACCGCCTCACTCCGCTCCACGTCACCGATCCGCGGCACCAGCTCTTCCACCAATCAGCGCCAACCGCCTCACCGCTATAAAAGTCGTCGCCCCCGTCCCCTTCTCTCCACACCGCAGAACAAATTCCCAATCCCCAACCTCCTCTCGCACGCAAGCGCAAAGCAGATCCCCACCCCGCCACCACCAGCAACTCCGATGGCGCCCAAGGCCGAGAAGAAGCCGGCGGCGAAGAAGCCCGTGGAGGAGGAGCCCGCGGCGGAGAAGGCCGAGAAGGCCCCGGCCGGGAAGAAGCCCAAGGCGGAGAAGCGCCTGCCCGCCGGGAAGACCGCCGCCAAGGAGGGCGGCGTGGACAAGAAGTCGAAGAAGAAGAACAAGAAGAGCGTCGAGACCTACAAGATCTACATCTTCAAGGTTCTCAAGCAGGTCCACCCCGACATCGGCATCTCCTCCAAGGCCATGTCGATTATGAACTCCTTCATCAACGACATCTTCGAGAAGTTGGCCGGGGAGTCCGCCAAGCTCGCCCGCTACAACAAGAAGCCCACCATCACCTCCAGGGAGATCCAGACCTCCGTCCGCCTGGTCCTCCCCGGGGAGCTCGCCAAGCACGCCGTGTCCGAGGGCACCAAGGCCGTCACCAAGTTCACCTCCTCTTAGGTTAGGTTCGCCCCTCCTGGTAGCGGCAGATGGTTGCTGGTAATCTCCTCTCGAGTGTCTGGTCATGTGGAACCGCTAGTAGTATTAGTAGTTGTAGTGATCTATGGATGATGCTTGTAAGAAGAAACCTCGGTGCTGCTTTTGCCTAATGGATCTGGGTAGTAACTTTGCTCTGCTGTTGGGTACCCTTGCAGGTCTCTGTTTATGCCTTAATCAATGTCCGATGCCTATATGATTTTGTTGATCCATGCTGCTGTGTCCCTGAGTTAGCTATTTTTAACAGGAGTCTTTTCTTGGCTGCTCCATGAAAATTATCTGAAGTATTACAGATCTGAATCAGTAGTCACTGCATTTTGTTGCTTGAGTATTGATGATGGTCATTGTGGTCTTGGTTGCGAGTTTTTCTGTGCTGCTGTACATACTGGTAGATCTAGTGTGTTATTGCTGGATCATTGTGTGTATCTCAACTGTTCTGGACATGTTCTGAATGTTTTAGTCTGCAAAACCACACATGCCGTGTCTATCCTGATACAACTGCTATTGAGTAGTATCAATCTTATGTAGTCAATTGCCAATGTTGTTTTTCCTGTTGATCTTTTTTTTTGGAACGAGTGTTGTGCTCAGTATTGTATTTCCTGTTTATAAAGAACATGCATTGACAGCAATTAATCAGTGTACTATTTGCTTTGTACAACACACATGGCTAACTGCACGCATTACTATTAGTTGCCAGCAATGCATGCATTCGATGGAAAACCTTTATGTGTAATGCCTTTTTTTTTTGAAATGAAAAAAAAAACAAGGCATTACATATAAACAACACATCCTGTGTTTATTGGACATCTTGTAGTTGTATGTTTGGGAGCAGAAACTTTCATTTTCTTGTAGACAGGCAGTACCTACTATGTTTGCATGCCAGATGTGCTTAGTAGTTATTACAAGTATGCAGTTGCTGTGATTTTTCAGCGCTGCAGGGCACCTTTTCATTTTTAGCATAGCTAAACCTGCTAAGAACATGCGTGTAGTCTGTTTGCTTTCCTAGCTACTTGTGTTCTACAGTTCTTAATTTGTAATTCCTAGCTAGAATCACTCTGGATCACTGCTTGCAGTATTAATAGTTATAGCATCTATGGATGATCTCTTTGCTGTTTTTACCTTGATGGATTTGAACAGTAATGATGCATTGGTCTTCTGATATGCGTGTAAAGCTCTGGTTGTGCTTTATGAATGTCTGATGCTCATATCATATAGTGGATTCATACCATGGTGCACCTGAGCTTGCTACTTCCTCTTGTTCTTTGTTGCTCCATATGAGTTATATATAAATTAGTACGCATCTGAATAATATGTCTTATATTAATCCAACTGTACAGTATTTAGTGTTTGGATATCGATGGATAGATGATGGTTAGTTCGTGGTCAATGGTAGTGAAGAGGTAGCTTCTGTGTTGATCACAATTTATAATGATGCATTTCTGCCTGTACTGCTTATATATATATCTAAGATAGTTGGACCATTTTGTGGATTTGTATTGTTCTGCACCTGTTCTTGAATTTTGTACTATAGTAGTTTGCAAGAATCATGTAGCTGAAGTGTCTTAACCTGATGCAGACGGGTGTTGTGTACTATCAACAACTGTTGCTAAGGTTGTATTTTCTGTTGAGATTTCTTTCCTTTTTAAAGAACAAGCATTTATCTCATATACAATATATTGCATATCTTGTTTAAGGAACATACATTTTGCCTGATGGATCTGGTGAATAGCAACTTTGCTCAACTACTGTGATAAGCATGTACTCTGGTTATGCTTAGCAAATGGCAGATGCTGATGATTTTGTGGATCCGTTTGGATGTGCACTGGGCTTGATACTTCTAATTCTCTCGTTTTTTCTTATATGATGCTTATATGATTTTGTGGAACCATGTGAACCATAGAAGTAGTTATCATCTGAACCAATAGGTTTTACGATTCAAACTAGACAGTATTTAGTGTTTGGCTATGTATGGATGAATGTGTATTTGTAGTTGTAACAGAATGTTGTTCTGCTGCTGCTTTGGCCTGTGGATGAGAATTGTTTGCGCATGATCTAAAATGGTTTGGTCATTTTATACATCTCTATTGATTTTTACATTCTTGTGAATTTTGCAAAAAACCATATAGAGCTTGGTAGAAAGTTTCTAACCTGATGCAAACTGCTGCTGAGTAGTATCAATCTTGATTAGGCCATTTGCTGACGAGATCTCTTTCATGTTCAAATAGTATGAGCGTTTTGCTCAGAGTAGAATAAACTGCCCTTCCTTAAGGACCAAGCGACGGTTACTTGTGCATGTTTATTCTTGCCCATTGGCATTGCCGAGATACAAGCTGCCTAGTTACCAACTTGATGGCTTACTGTTAGTTATCTAGCTTTATTTTCCTGTTGATGACAAATGATGTAAACATGTAAATGCGTTTAATAATCGATGAAGTTCGATGTGTTAGTGTTGGTTAACCTGCGCTGCAGCATTGCGGGCGTCCGTACCTTCTAGCTTGATGTTGATCTCTTGCTTTTGAATGCCTTGTGTTGCATTTACAGGTATGGAGTCCAAAACAGCCTGTGTATTGTATGCTGTGAGCAGACATTTCCAGTTTCTCATGCCTACTGCTCGCTAGAAATTGGTTCCATGTGAGACGTGTGTCATATTGGACCAGAAGTATGTATGTAGTAGCATCTGTATCCAATGTTTAACTTGACTGTCAGCTCTTATCTGAATCTATTAGGACACTATGTAGTGTTTGATGGGTATTGAGCTGTAGTGTTTAACCTGCTGCAAACTGCTATTGTAGTACGTACCAATCTTGCTTAGGCTACTGCTAGGAATGTATTTCCTGTTGAGATCTCATTCATGTGTTCCGGAACAGGCGTTTTGCCTCACACGAATATGTTGTAGTATAGTATTTCCAGTTTAAGGTGTAGTACATTCATTTCGCTCAGATAAAGAGTATAGTTCCGCTCTTCATTCTTGCCATTGGCAGCACTGATATATTAGTGGATCTTGTCGCGGTGTTGCCAACCGATCATTCTCTGTATGGTTTTACTGTGTTGAGTAACACGAACGGAAGGCAAGTCTTTGCGGCAGCGATTTTTCAGTTTGTTTTGTGCTCTCCAAACCTGTTCTTGTTTTGTGTTTGGCTAGACGCGCTGTAGAGTTCCAAATCTGCATCAGGCTACTAGTGTTTCAGTTTGTTTGTGCTTTGCATGAAGCATGTGCGTAGTATGCTGGCTGCAATTCTTTGGGATGAAACACTCGGGAAAATTACCATGGTATACTAATTATCGTGCAGCTCATTTGAGTCATTATTACGAACAGTAAACCTGCTCTGCTGGTCTATCGCTCTCCTCGATTTTGTTTGGAAGATGGAATCATACGGCGTCAGATGATCCCACTTTCCCAACCGGAAAAAAGAAGGAAAAATAGAAGAACAGGAGTAGGCCTCGCAGGTGGAATACTGGGCCACGCAATCCAAATCTCACTTCCACCAGGAAACAGGCCCACTACGCGACCCACCACCGTCGTCCCACAGCTGCAGAGCCACGCTCTCGTTCGTTTAGTACCACCTCGCTAACGGGAGGGCATCGCACGTGAGAGCTGGCTATATAAGAGGCGCCTGGTGCAACGTTGCAACATACTTACCTGGACGGGGTCGACGGCCGATCAGCAAGGGCCGTGGCCTAGATCAATGGCCCACATTGCACTTGGTGGGTGCGTTGGTCTACCATCTCCCCAAGTGGGAGAGTGGACGTCATAATTTGTGGTAGAGGGGGTACGCGTTCGCGCGGCCCCTGCCAATTATTGAAATTAAAATTTGGTCCTTTGCTCTGGTTTCCTTCATATATCAGTTAGCTTCTGAACAATTTGTTAAGCAACAATAACATGCGTAGACTCGGTGCTATGCAAAAGGTCCAGGTCCGAATATATTTTCCAGACAGCACATTGCATGCTGATTTTTCGTTTTTTCGCTCGTCTTAGGACCTCGTGGGCTATAATTGCAAATCGCCGAGCGATAGGAGCACGGTTTATCACTGGGGTGCAGAGATAGTCGTCTTCCCCTCCGATATCTCCTCGCCGCCAGCGCGCGGTGCCCTGGTACCAGTCTGCGGTGGCTCTTCACTGCTACTCCACAGAATAATTATATGCACATTTAGAAGCCAAAATTGCAAAACAATATTTTGCATTGTTTCTCAGCTAGTTATTTACACTAATCTAAAAGTTGTACTACACCAAAACTGAATGAATGATACATGAGATAGGAATAGGCTAAAGCTGCCTCCACCACAAACAGCTACAATCTCTAAAAGTTGCATTCTGACATCTGAGCCACGAATACACAACAACCAAGAGCATTCCTCAGCTAATTTTGGTTTCCAGTATCCTATAAGCTGAAAACAAAACAGGAGCCAGAGCTCCAGTGAATCCAGCCCTCGCTCGCTTCCCAAAAATCAACTCTCTGGCCCAACTTAGAAATCAAGCGGGGAGCCTTGCGCTGACGAGGAGCAACTGCCTGATGATGAACCTGACGAAGGCCCGCTCGACCCGTCAACCGGGGCTTGATTCAATCGTTCCAGCACCAGCGACCTCCTCTTTCGCAGCTTCAGTGAAAACGTGGACGCCTCTAGAATCACAGGAACCTGCTTGTCGATGCAAAAGGCATAAAAAAAAGCAAGCACAAAGTTTGCTTGCAGTAGCTCTGGAAACACGTTGGTTTTACCTGGCTGTTGGTCTGTGCAACCTTATGCACATGCAGAAAACCAACCATGTCCTGATATCCTGTGAGGAGCTTCGCCAAGTCCTTGTCCTCATCTAATGATCAGGGAGATGAACAGTTAGGCTACCTATGATTGGGGTTCGAAATTGCAATCGAGATTTTTTTTTTGAAAGTGTTAGGCTTGCCTGGAACTGCTTTTATCGACAGCAGCGTGTCTGCCAGATGCTGCCATCTCTTACACAAGGAATCTGATAGGACTGTGTGTGGAAATGTTATAACGGCAACAGTGTTAGAAGCACGCACCATGGCCTTCAGTGATCTCATAAAGGACACCATGTCCCAGTCCTGCAATGTGATTTATTACATCAAACTTGGACCCGGAAGGGGGGAAGTATATAAATGGGCTTCAATTTTCAGAGCACTGCATCAACCAGTCAGCATTAATCCTTCTAATGAAATACTTGCCTTCCCAAAATATCCACACTGTGGTGCACAGAGTGACTGTATAGCAATCCGTCCAGCATTCAGATTTCCACCATCTTTTCTGAATGTAGAAAACACAAGAAATGTTCACAAGAATACAGCAAGATGCATGCGGCTTAAGACAACCACAAATTTGTTGTTACTAAAAGAATAAACGTCATGCGGATGTATGAACAATAAATGTCATGTTGACTTGTTGAGGTAGAATAACCTGTGATAACAAGTTACTGCAAACTTTGGATGACATTCCTCCAGAATGACATTTCAATAAGAGATCAAGAATTAACCTCACCTTGGAAGTCTGGATATGAAAGTGGAACAACGATCCTGGAGGTCACTGAGAGTGTCTGCATCTTGAGTGCTTAAACATTCAATATGCTGCGCATTAAGCAAATGTCGCTCCAAAGGCTTCCGTAGATCAAAATCATTGCTAAACTCCTGTTTGTTGTCTGCAACAGCACTAAATGGGTCAGCTCTTTTCACAAACATCTTGAGAGACAATAATGATAGCTCAACTTATTTCAGTTTTATAAATGATGCTTATACAAGTGATATAGGTACCACAAAGATAGATGTCAGGCAAAAATTATACTAAAGATGTATTATTTCTTCTATTTGAAAAATTTCTAGCACACCATTCACAAAAAATGACACAAACCAAATAGCTCTTTGTGGATTCCAGACAACTAACCAACAAGAAAACAAAGGAAAGAGAAACATCAGTGTATCACCTCTGTGTTCAGCACCAGAAGTCCTCTCGTCCCCAAAGTACTTCCTGTACTGCCAAGCTATCCTCAAACCCTCATCCTGCACAATTATATATCCAGATCAATACAAAAATAAGAACACCGTAAAACAGATGCATCCACAAGACATACACTTGCTCGTCCATCGCTACTTGCCCCGCCCCCCATCACTCGTTGCCTTGCGTCTTCCTTCGACGACGATACCGGAGCAGGCAGCGTGCCAAGGAATGAGCGGGGCTCCTTCATGGGCCCTGCGAAGAGCAGGGGCTGCTTGTGCACGACGCCCTGAGCCATGAAGGCCCGGAGAAGGAGCAGGTGGTGTGGCGCGTCAGAGTCCTCCATGACCATCACCACCGAACCGAGGAGGAAACCACCGCCTAGAATCCCTGCGATAAAAATGACGATGACCAGATGAGCACCAAGCCACCAATTTGCCTTGCCATCTTCTATGGCAGCACATTTTTCTCTCAGTTAACATAATTCGTCCTTGTGCTCTCCTGACCTCAAGCACAATCTTTCCTCGTGCATGTATGATCATGCTATGAAGGTAATTTGTACTACTTGTTAAGATATCTACTTTACAGTTCACACCCAAGTCGCAAGGTTCAGTCTAAAATCTAGTCTTACTCCGTACTGACGGTTCCTTGTTACTAAGCTAGATGAAAAGCTTCTGGCCGGTTTAATATGATTTAGCATACTGGATGAATAGACGGCTTATGGACAAGATCATGCTTACTATCCAGGTCGGGGATGCCGGAGGAGACGAAGGCAGCGCCGTTAGGGCCGAGCTTGACGCCGGATGCGGTGAAGGAGGACGAGGAGGATGCGGTCATCGAAGAGGCGGCGCGCGAGAAGCTGCTCCGGCCGAGGGCTTGGCCCCTTACTCCGGCGGCGGCGGCAGCCATGGGTGTACGCCGTCGTCACTGCTCCTGTGGGCTAGAGCAGGTAAACAAATTATTTGGGGCCTAGGCTTACTAAACACATTCTGCTAAAAAAGGTAAACAAATTATTAGTAGAACTCGATTCTAAAAAAGGGAAAATTATTATACTATTTCATTATATCCTGTATTTTATCAAGGTTTTATAGATAAAATTCTACGAGCTATAGTCATATCTACTGTCGCTAGCCATTGTGGAAGCTATTTCCAATAGTGTCTTCAATTATATATATATAGAGAGAAAAATTGTAACATATGGTCATATGGATGTAAAAACCTTACTAAAAATACATAATTATTTGTAGAAACATGGATGTACTAATTCATTTTCATAGCACCATTTATCAAGTGGGTCATTCAAAGTTGTATTACAACTAGTTAAAAACATCACACATTGCGGCAAGATTCTAGACGATATTGTCATAGACTTTTGCGTTGGGTTGGTTACTCAATATGTAGTCATTATGGGCTTACTTTATAACTAAAATTGAAGAAGAATTGCTTTTGGATTATTTTAACTTAATTAGATTAGCACCAACTATAGCTGCTATCGAGCTAAGTCAAAGAGCACATCCATCTGTCGTTGTAGCAGTCTTAGCTAGAATGGCGGTTTAAGGTGTCATAGTGTTACTATTTTTTTGACTCTATAAAGTTATAGAGTACTCCCTCTTTTCTAAATTACCATATTTTCAATTTGGTCAAGGAAATTTTGAAAAGTTTGGTCGGTATTATTGTAACTAATATTAAATATACTTCTATATTAAATTTTGAAATTTTTGGTCGGTATTATTGTAACTAATATCCATGCTCTTGTCTGGATCAGACATCTACAAGACAAGATAATAACACAGCAGATATAAATCAACATGCCAAGTTGCCAACAACAACTTTAAGTATGTATACTAGACAGGGAATATGATGTATTGATGTCTGAACATCAACATGCCAACATTACTATTGCAGGAAATCCAATACTACCTCCGTCCCAAGGAATAAGGCGTCCTCGTTTTGCATGTTTTTTCTTTGACCAAGATTTACTCTAAAAATATAATGAATGTTGGTACAAAATTAGCATCATTGGAAAGTGTGTTTCAATACGAATCCAACGATACTAATTTTACACAATATAATCAAGTTTTAGTTGCTCTATTTATTCGGTCAAATTTTGCTTTGGAATTCGTGTGGGTCTTATTCGTTGAAACGGAGGTAGTAGTATACATCCAGTAATCTGTTACTATCAATTATCTAATTATCTCTAGTTCATAAATATTATACATCCAGGATTAAGTGAGGTACGAAAATCATCTCAGCTCATGAGCTCATCAATCAAACATCATCAATCACACAGAGTATAGGAGCAATCTAAAAGAGAAGAGACTTACTACTGTCGTTGATCCCTCAGTTGTTGGCGCCGTGGTTGAAGCTTAGGGGAGACAGACGAGTAGAGCGTCGTCGTCGCGTCGGCCGTCGGGCAGAACTGCCGCGTGCGCCTGTGCCGGCTGCCGCTGTGCGCCGAGCTGTACTGCGGGAGACGGGAGTGCGGGTGGCACCGGACAGCGGGCGACCTGGAACTGGACGGCGAACTGAGCGCCGGACTGGGGCACCAAGCGTCGGGCGAGGCGGCGAGCGGCGGACTGGTTGACGGCGGCGCTCGCGGTCGGGTTAGGTAGGTTAGGGAAATGAGACTCCAGCTTCCTGGAATGTCATCGGGCCTGATTACTGGGCTGGGCCTGCGGCTCCAGGATCGGGATATTACTGGGCTGCCACATAATTCGGGTAATTCGGGCTAATCGGGTACCCGCGGTCAATACCCAGATGATCCGAACTAAATTCGGGTTTTGAGATGTGACACCCGATGCAATTTCGGGCGTCGTCGGGTTCGGGTTTTCTAGGTTCAGGGTCGGGCCTTTTGGGTTTGGGTCTTGGGTCCTGGTCTGATTGTACGCATTTAATATGGTAGCTAGATGTCAATATTTTCTCCAATATATTTGGTTAAAATTTACAAGGTTTGCCTATGAACAAATCTAAAACACAATGTAATTCAAGAAATATGAAGTATATATAGCTATCCAAAACACCGAACATCTAGATTCCATGAATATGAGCTTACTTGGTCCAATAATATTATCTTACTTTACCTACTTACTAAATACACACTCCGTTTTTAAACATAAAATGTTTGGTGGTTCAAATTTGTATATTCATATCGTTCTTCTAGGTTGCTTTCTGATTTTCAACTGGTCTCGAAAATATATAAAATAAAACGGTCGGCATGAAATTATATTCGGTCCAGCAATAGCCGATCGGCCGTCCAAGGTCAACATCATCAGCAGACACAGTAGGGTCCTTAATTTCAACTATGGTATCTCTTTACAACCAAGATAACATTTATGTTTTCTATTTTTTGGGTGCTGAGGAGTAGAGGGTAGTCATCTTCTTCCTCCAACCTCTCTTTACCGCCTACCCACAGTGCCAGAGAGTACGGTGAAGTGGTGATGAAGTCAGAAGCTCTGGTTTTATCCTAGTCCATTTTTTCTAACGAAACCTTCCCACCACTCTTTTCCGGGGTTTCCCCATGCGTGACTTCTCCATTTGCAGCTCCGTAGCAACGACACCCGATACCTGTTCGACGCAATGTTTCGTTGGTGCAAGGTCACGAAAGCTTTGGCGGCGAGCTGCGGAGACCGCCTCAGCACCCTCCCAAACGCCTTACTTCATCATATGCTAGGCTTCCTCGAGGTAGGAGAGGTCGTGTGGACGTCTATGCTCTACCGACGCTGGCATGACCTCTGGAGGCCCATCCAGAGGAGGATCCAGGGAGGGGCGAGGTATGGCCAGGCCCCCTTATGGATTGGCCCCCCTCAAGGATATGCAGTGGGGGCTAGCACTAATTTTAATGTTCAACTGCTAATTGTAATACTATGTCCATTAGGCTAGACAATTGTATGCAATGTGATAATTGCTCAAGTTTTATGGGACAAGCCCAAAACATTAGCCATCAAGTGTAGTACATATATATTGAAGCATCGGGTAAAATCATATATCGAGCAACTGATCTATGTGACACATCTGAATTTCTTCTCTACTCAGTTTCCCTTGCCGATCTAGTCGGCTTATTTCTCCTTTCTTCGCCATCGCTATGGCGCCGTCGGTGGTATCAGGATTTTGTATTTGGGTGTTGTCATGTCCGTGTCCATGATTACTGATTAGTGAAGGCATAGTTTGAAAACTATCAACTATGACCTGCTACCGTCACATGGCATGTCCAGTACGTGAATTGATTGCCCTAAGGTGTGATCCTAGATATATGCATATTACATACTAGAATTCTAGTTTGATTACCTCGCCTAATAGAAATTGCTTAGTCAGATCAATTGTAGATTATATACACCGTCATTTTTAGGAAATATTTAGTGATTAACTAATTATTAAATTATTATGTTATTGCCTCATTTGATAGCTCTGGGCATAGACCTACACTCAAACTAGTAGAATGTAGTTTGCTTTTTCTAATGCAAAACATATACTGTTATAGTTTGATATCCATAGTATACACAATAAGACTTGGTATAGTTTCAGTGTATATCTTTTTATGGTGAATTTCTTCTTCGCCCCACATGCTCATATATACTGATGCGTCCCTTGATTTATCTAGTATTCTTCTATAACATTATATAGTTAATCGTATTTGTAAGGAACATTTCTGTAAATTTTACCCGTTGATGGATCATAGACTTGTTATTTGACGGGTTTGTAGTCCCAAAGCAAATAAAATTACCTCTAATTATAGAAAATATATTTGGATAAAAAAAATATATATATTTAAGATTTAATATAGTGTTGTTTTATACCTATTTTATGGTCGCTGTCGTCTCGGTCCCCTCATGGCTCCAAAATAGCCATCTTTCACCGTGTTTAAACATTGCTTTTAGTCAAGCAATTGACAAGAAAAATCTCCAGCCTTGCCACTAATGACTAATAACTAGAAAGATATGAAAACCATTGCTTTAATTTGTGTTGTGCAGGAAATCACGCTTTTTAATGCGAAATCAGGAGTCATAATGGAAGTTTTTGAGAAAGTCCACACGGCCAAATAATTGAGGGACAAATTCTAGGTGTTTGCGGTCGTACCGACCACTAGTATGGGAAGGGCCCGCCTGTACCGTTCGTCCGAACCATGTGGTGGCGGCTTCGTCTCGTCAAACCTTACAACTTTCATGAAGACGCCTATATATTTTGAGGCTCCGGTCGCCGGCAGGAGGCCGTCATTCTCAGTTTGCATCACAACACCACCAAATGAGATCCACGCCATAGTTCATCCGTTCCATCTTCCATCCCCTCCATTAGCCATAGCCATTGTTTTGTACTTGAGATCTCCTTATTCGACGACCATTTTAAGTATATTTGATTTCAATCTAAGTATTTTGCACAATATTTTTTATCCTTGATCTTATTGTTATGAGTGAGTAGTCCTCACGGGCTGCGGGTTGGGGAGAAACCTCGCGGCGATTATGTGCATCTAATCTCTAGGAGCATTGTGTATTGTTTGAAAACGGGAGTTGTATCTTTTGTTTCTTTATATCTTGTCTCGATCTTTGGGCTTATAGGTACCCAAGACCCCCCAGATTGATAAAAGCTTGAGGTGAGATATTTGGCTAGCGGCGATCTCATAGGAACCCCAGTGACAGAAAGGGTAGTATGGTCTTCTCTTAGTGACTCATTCGGGATCATAACAACATCATCACTTAATGCTTTGATCTATATTTTACGCTTAATAATTATTTGTAGCTTGTGGCTTCGTGGTGCACTCGGTTGGATCAAAAGATTATTGCTATGTCTGCTGTATCACATGGGCTATAGTATTGTGCAGCTGCAAGTGAATCTTCAACCCTGGCCTATCTCCATCCATTAAATCAACCCACTATAAAAAGTAAACTAGATTGGTCTGGTAAATAAAGGTAAAACAAAGAAACAAAGTCTTGTAGACATGTCTTTTTTATTTCCTTTTAGCATTGCTTTTCAAAGTTCGATTAAACCTAGGTCATCTAGGGAAAAAGCTATTATACTACATTTGTGAATCCGGATCGAAGGTATCAACCCTTTTTCTGGCGTCATTTGCAGGGAATCAATTTTGTTATCCTGGTGAGGTCACTAGAGACCTTGTTTTTAGTTTTATTATTTGTTTGTAGTTTATTTCTTGTTATTAGTTTACTTTCTTGTTATGTATTCGAAAACCCCAAAAAACAGATCCTTGTTATTTGTTTTCTTTACTTAAAAAAATACCAATAAGAAACGAGCCACATGGCTCAAACGAGACTTGGGGAGTATGCTACTCCCACTGATGATTTTATTCGTGCACCTATTACTTAGCCCGTTGTTGATGTGGAAGCATATAAAATTAAGCCTAACCTTTTAAGCTTGGTTCAACAAAACCAATTTTGGAGCTCATCCTATGAGGATTAAGGTTTACACTTAAATACTTTTACTGAAATTTGCAACATGATGCGTATTAAGAATATAGATCCAAATGCTATTAAATTACGATTATTTCTTTTCTCTCTTAGAAGAAAGGCTAATGACTGGTTGCTATCTCTACCTAAGGGCAACATTAAATCCTGGTAGGAATGCACTAATTTGTTTATGACTAAATCCCCCCCTCACCCCAGCTAAAACTATGCAACTAAGATCCAACATTACAAGTTTTAGACAAGAAGATCGCGAGCCACTAGCGCTTCATGGGAAAGGATAAAAGAAGCCGTAATGAACTGTCCTAGTCATGGGTTGGAAGAGTGGCTCATATTACATTTATTTTATAATGTCCTTAACCCAATGTCTAAGTCTATGCTAGATACTGCAACAGGAGGAACAATCATGGGAAAGCAACTGAGTGTTGCAAAGAAGTTGCTTGATGATATGCAAAACAACCATACCCAATGGCATATGGAAAGAACCTCGAAAAGGGTTGATGGCCGTAAGTGCATAGATCAACTGTAACTAGTTTTGAAGTAAAGATATCGAACCCACTAAGTGTTATTGGTAAGGTCTTTATGCCCCTTGTCACTATCTACCAAAGGATACTTATCAGCTGACTTTGATCTCAAGTAAAGGGTGTTTGAAAGGTTTTTGGTTGATTGTAGAAAAGTAATTAAAACAAGTAACAAGGTTGTGTGAAAACGTGGTTGAATTCAACAGGGCTAAACGTTCTCGAAATGTAGGATACACCATTAGCATAGTATTTTTGTTATTAATAATCAAGATAACATACTTCTTCTGTCATGAGATGTGTGAAGAGAGCTCCATAATAAGATGTTCACTACAAGGCTCATAAGAGGCAACTTTGTTGAGCCCAGCGTGAGATCACCTCTAAATAACCACTGCGATGTCTGGTCACCCATACAAACCACCGCAATTAAGGGTTTCCCCGTGAATATCGTAATTAGTTTAGAGAGTCCCTCTTTTATCCTTCTTTGACCGTGTGGGTTACGTGTCAGCGTCAATCTGTCACGGGGCCATTCCGGGTATGATCCTAAGACATGTCCAAAGGATTTCCCCTCCCTTTAATCCCAAGGACTCCCAAGGACAAATGATACGAAAATGTAGACAACCAAACGAAACGCTATTCTTGGCCCAAGCCCAATCCAGTTGGATGCAGCCAGCATCCAGTGGGACAAGTCCCAAAACCGGGAAATTTGAATCCGACCAAAGAAACATGCCCAATATTACGAAGATCTTGAGTTCCTGCAGCATATCCCTTGCAGAGATTAATACTCCCTCCGTCCTAAAATAGATGTCTCAAATTTATCAAAATTTGAAAGAATCTAGACACTATTTAGTATATAGATTCATCCAAAATTTGAAAAACCTAAGACATCTATTCTTAGACGGAGGGAGTATAAAAAAGCTTTAGTACGTACAGTTTCCTGTATTCTGGGCTTGTTTACTTCTCCGGTATTTTTATCCCAAAAGGATATGGGGATATGCATGAATTTGGTGTTCATCCAGTACTCTCAAATCCCTCAACTACCCCTCCCTCAAAATACTCTACCATAATGGAGAGTTTTCAATCTAGCCAAAAATACACTAGCGTGGAGGGGATTTGTGGAGATATTCCGGGATTATCCCCTCCAAATCCGGCTTAGTAAACGGCATATTGGGGAAATTTCAGGATACGAAATAATCCCCTCTCATCCACTCAAATACCTAGAAGTAAACTTCACTGGTTCTCTTGGTGGAAAATGTGCATTCCTAAGAGACTAGGCAGCATGGGATTCCGTGATCTTCATGCTTTTAATTTGGCTATGTTAGCTAAGCAAGTTTGGCGTTTAATTATAAACCCTACTTCGTTGTGTGCTCAGGTTTTGAGGGCCAAAAAAGGGGTCATCATACACATGGCAAAGCATAGTTGTGCGGTTACAAACATTTAGACGAGGACACATCTAGAGGATGGGCTCAGGTGTGAGGGTTAAAATCTGGGAGGATCATTGGATCCCAAACAGTCCAACAAGGAAGGTTCTTTCCAGGAAGGGCCATAGTCTCCTTCGCAATGTGGATGAGCTTATTAATCCAGCGACGGGGAAGTGGGATGAAGAACTGATTAGAGAAAATCTTTTACCAATAGATGCTGAGAGCATTCTGAAGATTCCCTTGAGCAATAACATTGAGGAGGACTTCGTGGCCTGGAACAAAACGAAGATGTATTCTTTCACAGTGCGATCAGCTTATTATACTGAATGGGAACATCAATTCGGTAATCGTTTGAGGAGGGATGATGGGCAAGGTAATTCAAGGGATAACCCAATCTGGAAAGAAGGTTTGGGAACTGAAGGTACCAAGCAAAATAAAAATATTTATGTGGAGAGCTTTGCATGGGGTGGTGCCAGGGAAATCCATTCTCGCTGATAGGCATATGCGTGTGATCCCTTGACAAGTGCAGTGGAGCGCCAGGACTCATGGAAGAAACCGGACAAAGGAGAACTCAAGTTAAATATTGATCATCTTTCCATGCTAATGGAACAGGTGCGATGGGTGCTGTCTTAAGAGATGATCGTGGCAATGCTGTTGCGGGATTTGCATGCCCATTAAGTTATGTTCTGAATGCAGGCATAGCAGAAACTTTGGCTTTATTGAAAGGCTTGGAATTCCTAGAGCAGATTGGCGTGTCTTCTGTGAAAATTGAATCGGACTCACTGGAGGTGATCCAAGATTGTAACGCAGAGACTGAAATTTGGAGTCCAACTGCAGCGATTTTAGCTGATTGCTTCCAGAAAGCACACTTTTTTAATAGCATCAGCTTTCAACATTGCTGAAGAGAAGCTAACCGGGTGGCGCATCATCTAGCTAAGTTTTCTTTTGAAACAAATTCTGTAATCAGATGGGACGATGTTACGCCCAATTTTATTCTGCCATATGTAACTGACGATGTGACAATGAATAAAGTGCGCCGAATGGCTTTCTCCTTAAAAAACATAACCTAGAAGTAAACAAGCCCCAAGGTGGAGAAGTGACAGAAATCAGCTTGTGCTCCACGCGCACTAGCTACTTGACACGCCAGAGTAACCGGAGCTTAGGTTTTGCCCTGGTGCAAAGTGAAGAACAACCCAAAGTTCAGAGGACACAAACAATGATCAGTATCTACCTGATGCCATTCGTGCATAAAGAATTCGTTGGTAACCAAAAAATCATCTAAACTGCTGCAGATAACCGGAGTTCTCAAGCAAGCAAATTACAATCTCACCACCTCACCCACAAGCAAAGCCGAAGCAAAAGAGAAACAAAAAAAAAAGCATCCATCAGATCGGCACGGGCGCCCAAAGGACAGAGCTACTTGAAGCCGAAGCAGGAGCACCCCTGCCCGACGTGGTCGGGGACGGCGGGCGTCATGCCCTTCCCCTTTGTAGTGTCGATCTTCTCCAGCAGCTCCACCACCTGGCTCATCTCCGGCCTGCGGTCTGGGTCGGCGTGCCAGCACCGCGCCATGATCTCCGACAGTTCCTTCGGGCAACACCGCGGGATGTCTGGCCTGATGCCCAGCTTCACCACATGGTACGAGATGTCGGCGATGCTGTAGTTGGCATACGCCAGGGCACAGCAGTAGATCTCCCACAGCACCACCCCGAAGCTGTACACGTCGCACTTGTGATCGTAGGGCCGGCCCTCAAGCACCTCGGGGGCCATGTACCCGAGCGTGCCCGTCTGCCCCGTCATGTTGCAGTCATCCTGCGCCTCCACGCGGGCTACGCCAAAGTCGGCGATCTTCACCGTCTTCTTCCGGTCCAGCAGCATGTTCTCTGCCTTCACATCACGGTGCACGATCTTCTGCGAGTGCAGGTAGCTCATACCCCTGGCCATGTCCAGGGCCAGCTGGACGACCTTCTTGTAGGGAAGCTTCTTGTCGCGGTGCTGGAACAGGAGCGTCTTCAGTGTGCCGCCGTGCTGGTACTCCACCACAACCACGCAACACCGCTGGCCTGGCGCGTCCCCTCCGCCCTTCTTCGCCGGGACCTTCAGCTGGGACGTACCCATCGATGCGCCCACGAACTGCACACACATATACACGACACACCCAACTAATCAACACAATTCATTTTTAATTATCTTTTACTGAGCACATACCTGCTAGTGATGATGTAGTAATTTACAATCAACATACATTACCTTTGTGACATTTGGGTGATCAAGCTTCTGCCAGACGGCCACCTCCTTCTCGAAGGCTTCCCGGTGCTTTGTCTCCTGACCTTCCTGCCCCCAGTCCAACACCTTCACTGCATCATACAAAATAAAAAGCAAACCATATATAAACTTTTTCGCCTTGTCAACCTGTTGATACATCAGTATTTGATCTAGCTACATAGTAATTGAACCAAGCTCAGGGCATTATAGTCAAGTTAGGATAGAGAAACAAAGAAATAAATGCCTCCAGACAATGCTGAAATCACTAACATTTACCAAATCAAATTTCCCCATGCCCCGAGCACCGCCTCGGGTGCCAGAGGCCTTGTCCGAAGAACCCCTGGCTAGTTGCGGCATAAGAACTATGAAACAAATTCATCTATTCATATATTCTTTTCACTCCAAGGATCATTTGATTCAACAGATTTTGTAGGGGTTAGAAGTAGCATACGTTTAAATTTTTGCGAGCTACGGGGAATCTTTGATTTGTATCCTGTCAACATTCTATAAAAAAACCTTTGGGAAGAATATTGTAGTTGGTTTAACCAGACATCATATTAATTATTTACGATTTAAGACATGATGTTGTAATTCTATTCTTTTATTATGTCTATACATTTTAGATCATGTGAATCTAAAAATACAAAAATAAACTCACATAGCCCGTCAAGTCACAGGCACAAAAAGGTCCCAACACAAGTTTTCTGGAGTTATCATTATTCACAACGGTTGCTATGTCCACATGGCAAAAATGGCATCCAAGGATGTTGCAGGTGTACCTCTATTATCATCTTCTGATTTGTAAGTATATAGCTCGGTACACAAAACTAACTAACTCATGTCTAATAACATATTAGTAGCAACAAAAAGGTATTTACCATGATAATAAAGATGATTGATTAGTTTTTCATGAGATTTTTTGTAGTTTTATAATTTCGTACCACCAACATATTGCGCCATGTATGTAGAATATAATAGGTATGCTCGGCTTGCAGCCTCAATTGCCAATACCACTACTTTTTTTGCAAGCCAATACTACTTTGCAATGTCAAACTCGTGACAACCTTGGCTAGTATAATTGGTAACACGCAATTAGCGCCGGCAATGTCAAATCGTTAGTCAAAAAGTTGGTTCCCTGAATTTATCCTTGTTGGGCAACGCGTGCTTCGATCGAGGAAAATTGCATGGCGCAGATGGCAGATCATATAATTCATCTCGGACAGATACAGAATTACAGTAGTAGTACATGATAATATAGAGGAGGGGAGGTGCGTAGTTTTTTTTACTGACCTGCGACGTCTTCGCCGTCGTAGGTGCCGCGGTAGACGACCCCGAAGGTGCCGCAGGCGATCTGCTTATCGATGTCGAGCTTGGCGAGGTCGATCTCCCACTCCTCGAGCTCCCCGGGCGAGGCGCAGCGCTGGTGGTCCAGCCACACCCTGGACTGCTTCTTCTCCAGCTGCACGTCCAGCTTGGTGAGGTCGATCTGGTCCGCGCGCACGTACCCGTCGCCGTCGGGCGCCCTCATGTCGCCGCTGCCGAAGCTGCGGCTGTCGCTGGCCCCGGCGCCGCTGCTGCTGCCGGTGGTCGTCAGGGAGTTCATCCGCTCAATCGATCGACCGACCGACCGATCGATCAATCAACCAATCGATCGTGTGCGGACTACAACTCCTCAATTTCTCCAATTCCCCACTTTTTTCTGGCTAAAAGCAAATCTCGGAAGAGAAGCGAAACGCACGGACGCAATGCATCTACAGCCGAAATCTCGGGAAAAGATTATGCCGGATCGCCCTGTATCCATACACAGGATATAGATACGAGAGGGGAAAATTCAGACCCGCATGACGCCCGATCGCCGCCTCGGAGTGCGATGTAATGCGAGATGCTCGGCTGCCGACGCAAAGAAAGAAAGAAAACCAGAGAACCGCAAGCAACAACAAAGGAATCAAACGCCCGCGAGTGGGGCGAGAAAACGACGTCGGCGGAAGAAATCGATCGAACGAGACGAAAAGGGGGAAAAAGACTTCTTCTTCGAAGGAAGATCTAGGTTAACCAACCAAAAAAAACGAAGAACAAGGATTGGCCTGGATCGATCAGACGACGAAGGAAGAAAGCTAGGCTGAAAGGAAGCCGTCTCCCCTAATGAGATCCGGTCTATTTTTAGCAGGATGGAAAGCGCGTCGCGGGTAGTTAATTTAGGAATGTTTCGTTTTCTCCTTCCGGGCGAATCATCGGGTAATTGATTTGATTGTGAGGTGGGGGGTGTAGAATTAGGCAGAGTCAGCGGGGGAGGGGAAGGAACAGCCCGGGGAGGCAAAACAGGGGAAGTCTGTTTTACCCGTTGGCAACAATTCAGGAGGAGGGGCCCTGGCCGTTGACTCTTGCTTAATTATCGGAAATACCGTAATACCGTTGTGCGTGAAGGTGCGCGGCGCCTGCTTTCTTCAGATCTTGTGAGCCTCTGTCCACCGTCGGTGGTGAGTCGTGACAGAAGGCGAGCGAAACACGGAGTTGAAACACATATATACTCTCTCTATTTAAAAATATATAAGACATTTTAGCTTTATTAAATAGATATATTTAGACATCTTTTAGTGTATAAGTTTACTATGAATCTTCACGAACCTATACTCTAAAAGATGTCTAAATACATTCAATTTATAAAACTAAAACATCTTATATTTATGAATAAAGAGAGTAGTCAACAAACAGTAGAACAGGTCAGAAGTGATTATGCAAATGAAATTGTGATGATTCATTCCACTGCAGATGAAGCCCATTATTCACTGGTTTTTAACGGTCTATAAGATTCTAACAGGTGATGTTGATGTAAAACTATCTTTTACAACAACTGGAACCACAAATAACTCTCTAACAGGTGATGTTGATGTATCCTGTGATATAAAATTTGGGGTGGTGATGTATAATTTTGGTAAATATAGGTCACCTCCCCTGGTAATGGTAACGTAAACAGCTGTTGCGTGAGACCCAAACCCACACGTTGAATGTTCCCATTCATGTCCTGCCCCGCGCACCTTGCCACCTGTCACTATGAAACAAATCACGACGAGGAGAATCTTGATTCTTACTATGGGGTTTCTTGGATCTGGCTATATGGGCGCCATGAATGGTGCTATGGGGAGGGTTCATGGGTGCTATGGGAGGAGGCATGGAAGTGCTACGGGAGGTGGCATGGTCTACAACTTGGGTGGAGCTAGGGGAGGTGGCATGGCCAGCGATTTGGGAGATGGCGGCTACCACTACTAGGAAAACGGCTATTTGTGGCGCATTGGTTTTGGACTTCTGTGGCGCATATGGGAATGCGCCACTGAAGTCACGCAGCTGAATTGTAATTCTATGGCGCATATTGAAATGCGCCACAGAAGTCTCAAAAACTTCTATGGCGCATATTGCCAATATGTGCCACATAAGTGTTTTTCAAAATTAAAAAAAAGCGGGCCAGATCTCAAACTTATGTGGCGCATTTTTTTTCGGATTTCAAAATAAAAAACAGCCAGATCTGGCCGAAGGTGGGGGTCGCCGGAGGTGGGTGGAGGAGGAGGGAGGAGGAGAAAGAGGTCGATGATGGCCGGAGGAGGCTTCGAAGGTAGGTGGAGGAGGAGGAGGAGGACGATGGTGGCCGGAGGAGGAGGAGGTCGCCGGTGGATGAGGGGCTCGCAGGAGGAGGAGGAGGTCGCCAGAGTAGGAGGAGGCCGCAGATGGAGGAGGTGCTCGTCGGAGGAGGAGGTTGTCGTTAGAGTAGGAGGATCTCACCGGGATGGGGGAGAGGAGGGAGGGGGAGGAGCTCACAAGGTGGAGGAGGGAGGAGGAGGAGGAGGAGGGAGGAGGAGGAGCTCACCGAGATGGAGGAGGAGGGAGGAGGAGGAGAAGGTGAGGAGAAGGAGAGAAGAAGTGTGGAGGAGAGGAAGAGGAGAAAAGAGAGGGAAAAGGGGCGACGGGATTCAAATTTTGAATCCCGCCCAAGACTTATGTGGCGCATATGGGAGAAATGCGCTACAGAAGTTTGTCCCCTTTTTTTGTAGGAAAAAATCTTCTTTCTGCCATAACTTTTTACTCTTTTTGAATTTGGTGAATCAGTAAATTCCAAAACGGCCTTTGATGGGTAGAAGGGCCTTTCATGTTTTTTAGTTTTTCCTACAACTATACCACAAAATATGACTACATCTCAAAGGAATTATTTTTTTGAAGTTTTTATTATTTTATTTTTTTATATAAAAGTTAAAAGACGACCAGGGGGTCTGTTTTTTCACATTCTGTGACGCATACATCTATACGCGCCACAGAAACATCACTTTATACATATGCGCCACAGAATGTTGGTCAACTGAATTCTGTAATGGGGTCCCTCTTCACTTTCTGTGGCGCATACGACAATATGCACCATAGAAAGTGAGAGAGCCCAACCCCGGTGGCGAGTCCCACCATATTTCTGTGGCGCACCGTACCGCGGAACGTGCCACAAAAAAGTGAAGATCTCGATGGCGTATTTGGTGTAATGCGCCACTGTTGCGCATGGCATAACATATGCGCCATAGAAGATTCGTCTATCTATAGCTGTTTTCCTAATAGTTTACGGTAGCATGAGAGTGCTGAAAATATGCCCTAGAGGCAATAATAAACTTTATATTATTAATGTTTCCTTGTTAATAATTGATGTTTATTGTCCATGCTAGAACAATATGTATTGGAAACTAAATACACGTGTGGATAAGTAAACAACACAGAATCCGTAGTGAGCCTCTTCTACTAGTTCGTTAGTCAAGCGATGGTTAAGGTTTTCTGACATCGACGTGATTGTCATTTAATAACGGGATCACATCATTGGAAGAATTACGTGATGGACATACCTAATAATAAGCATAGATTCTGATCGCCTCGTTTAGTTTGTTTGGTATCACTTTCTAAATATGTCAAGTATAGTTTCCTCATACCATGAGATCATGTTGCTCCGTGTCATCGGAGTAGTACTTTGTGGACATCAAACATCACTTCGTAACTAGGTGATTTTAAAGGTGGATTTCAGGTATCTCAGATGGTGTCTGTTAGGTTGCATCAATCAAGACTGAGATTTGTTCCTTTGTGTGATGAAGTGTGCGATATCTCTGTTCCCTCTCGGTAGTATAGCATCCAAGAGATCAAGTGACTAATGCATTTGGTCATAGGGATCCTATACCACAGTACAAGTAAAGAGAACTTGCCAGTAACGAGATTGAGCACATTATGATGATACAAACAATTTAATCTTGGTAAGTAATTTATCGCGAGATAAAAAGGAATCGTATACCGATTGATTGAATCTTCCACATTGTGGTTCAACTGAAAAGAACTTCGTTGAATATGTGGGAACCACTATGGACATCCCGGTCCCACTAATTATTATTGATCAGAGAGGTGTATCGATCATGTATGCATATTGTCGAACCCTTTGGGTCACACACTTTTCGCTTCAGTGTTGCTAGTTTTTCGCCGAGATAATGTATGGTGTAATCAAGTGTTGGTTTGGAGTATCGGATGAGATCCTTGATATCACGAGGAGCTTTGGAATGGTGGTACGTATATAGCAAGCCTATATAGGGTTTCAGGAAAAATGAATATTTCCATGAGACGAAATGTTCTAGAAGGTTCTCGGAGGGTCATGGGTGGGTCCACCTGTGAGGTGGGACACATGGTCATGAGTGGGGGAACCTTGAACCTAGTGGGCCAAGGCCACAACCACCTAGGCCCATAAGATCTAGGGTTGGCGAAACCCTAAAATAAGGGGGCACGTGGGAGGAGGGGAGGATTACCTCTCCCCCTGGCCTGGGAGAAGGCAAGAGCAAAGAAGGACAATGGCGTTCCATCGTCGATGAGCAAGGGAAAGGGGATGCATCATTGTAGTTCGGTTATCTAAGTTTAATTCAGATCTTGTTTGTATCTTAATTATCTGTTGTAGTTGTTTGTTAGTGAGGTAATAGTCATGTGTCTCTATTGCATCGTAGTTAGGTTGTTTTACTTTAAGTCAGGTTGTGGTTGTATCTTAATGCTTCGTGTCTGCACTAGTCTAGGATTTGGGATGTATAGCCTTTCACCTGGGTTTGCTTTGTTGAAATTGCCCACTGCCCAAAATCACATCATCTTAGTAGTCTATGTATTGATCATCGGCTTCTTAAGATAATAGGAAGACACAAACGAGATAGCGTCCATCCCTAGTCAGCCGCATGCAGCAAGTAAATGGGAGCAAGGCAGGTGAAGTAACTTTGGTTTCTTGCAGGTGCACTCACATGTTGGCCATTCTTCATTACCCATCTTCACCTCATGTTTCTTTACCTTCTCTCAAGTTTTGATCTTATTGGAAGGTAAGCGCACCTCAAACCTCCTTTCTTGATTACCGATGGCGATGATAGTCATAGACCAAGCTTTTTTCCATCTAGTCATTCATGTATTTTATAATATTTTCACAGTATGTTTGGGTGGTTAACGATATGCATCTGATCCATCTGGCGTCTTTCTCTGGAATACTTTGAAGTTCTGGTGAAAATACACTCCACAATGGATATAAGTGGTAAAGCCCTCCTTCCTTTTAGGACGAAGTTATATGTTTTAGCGAGATTTGTAGTCATGACGCCGTACCTATCTCCATGAGTGTCGTGTAGCAAAGACCACCTCTCTAGAGGCTCATGCTGTATCCATGCATGAATTCTTTTATATGTATCCTAGGCCTTCTCCTAGTACCGGGTTGTACAAATCCTGGAAAGTCACACAGAGCAATGAGTTCTTCCTCCACTAGTGCTGCTGATGGTGCTCGACGTGGTACCTTGTTGGAACCCCAAGAGCAAGGTGTGAAGATAATAGCAGCAAGTTTCCCTCAGTAGAGACCGAGGTTATCGAACCATAAGGAGGAAGGAAACGTCTCAAAGGTGTTGCAAGCAACGTGGAAACCTTCACAACACAAACTCAGGACTTTGCCCCCAATGAATCAGTGAGGTTGTCAAGCTCACCGGTTTGCTGTAACAAAGGATTAAATGTATGGTGTGGAAGGTAATGGTTTGCATCAAGTAAACAAGTAACAGTGGAAGATGTATCAATGGTAAAGATTGGACCGGGGTCCATAGTTCACTAGAGGTGCTCTCCTTAGATAAATAACATGGCATGAAGGGTAAACAAATTACAGCAGGACAATTGACAGGAATTGAGCAAGGCATAACAATGCAATACTAGTCAAAAAGATCCTATGAGATTCGATTGGGCAATACAACAAGATACATAGACCACCATCCAACTGCATCTATGACTAGAAGTCCACCTTCAGGTTATCATCTGAACCCCCTCTAGTATTAAGTTGCAAGCAACAGACAACTGCTTTAAGCAAAGTGTGTAAGATAAACAATCCACATGTTCCATGAACAAGAGACCGTTGTTTTCTCCCTAGTAGCAATAGCACATCTACAATCGAAGAGATTATTGTCACTTCCCTTGGAACCTAGAGGCATGAACCCACTATCAATCATAAATACTCCCTCTTGGAGTCACTAGCAACTACTTGGCCAAAACAACCACTAACAACGGAGAGCATGCAAGATCACAAAAAACACAGACATGATAGAATCATGTAACACCCTCAGAATCGGCCCTATGCAAGTTTTAGCGAAACCCGCCAAACCCGCATAGAAACGATTCAAAGGTGCCCACCAGGCACTTTCGTGCGGGTGGAAAACGAAGTAATAACATTACACAACAGTCCTCGATGGGACCCACAGAACAGATATATATAACAGCGACTCAATGAGTCAAGAATACGGATATACGAACAGATCCAAATCACCTTGAAAAGATAGGCGTCCACTACGGACAAGATGCAAATGGGGCTAAGAGCCACGAAGAATAACCAATGGCGTCCATAACCTGCCCGGCCAAGCGGAAGGGTAACCACCGCTAACGACGTCGATCTCAAAACTGCTTAAACAAAAGGGTGCCGACAAAGGGCAAAGGAAAGAGGAGGCGTCGATCGAGGCCGATACAGCGAGGCTAGAATTCGGCGGTCCTCGCCTACATAGGTATGGTGGACTGAAGCGGCAGCGGCAGCATGCACTAAACAACCTATAGAGACTCGATACAACTGGCGGTTATCAGAGAGGAATAAGAATGACCTATCCGGAAACAACCTGATGCTACCACCAAACAAACCCATCCTGGCGTTTCCCCCTCGAGACCAAACGAGGAAGTCAACCGAGGCCGTTTTAGTTAGCCATTCCATTATAGTGAAGCTGATTACTAGTCATTATAAAGTCAAATTTATAGTGCTACTTTAGTTATGCTTGTCTATGATCGAGATACTGTGCTCCAAGTCGTCCATAACCGTGGACACGCTTGGAGTTATCTCATGCTATTTGTATCTGACTAGTAAGTGTTGCAACTACGACGGAATGGTTAATTAAAAGTGCCCACTGCTTACTTTATCAGGATGATTATCTAAACCTGACTAGTAATTGCTGCAACGATAACTGAATAAGTAAAACCGCCAACTGTGTGAGTTCCTCGGTTGACTTCCTCGTTTGGTCTCGAGGTGGAAACGCCAGGATGGGTTTGTTTGGTGGTAGCATCAGGTTGTTTCCGGATAGGTCATTCTTATCCCTCTCTGATAACCGCCAGTTGTATCTCGACCATAGACAAGCATAACTAAAGTTTATTGCTATAAATTTGACCTTATAATGACTAGTAATCAGCTTCACTATAATGGAATGGCTAAATAATACTGCCCACAGTTGCTTGTTTGGATTGTCGCTTGCGACCATTGTACCTGACTAGTAAGTACTGCAACTACAACGGAATGGCTGAATAAAAGTACCAACAACTGCTGGGTTTTGGGTTATCTCATGCTAAATGTATCTGACTAGTAAGTGTTGCCACTATAACGGAATGGTTAACTAAAAGTGCCCACTGTTTATTTTATCAGGATGAATATCTATACTTGACTAGTAATTGCTGCAACGATAACCGAATAAGTAAAACTGCCAACTGTGTGAGTTCCTCGGTTGACTTCCTCGTTTGGTCTCGAGGGGGAAACACCAGGATGGGTTTGTTTGGTGTTAGCCTCAGGTTGGGTTCCGGATAGGTCATTCTTATCCCCCTCTGATAACCGCCAGTTGTATCGAGTCTCTATAGGCTGTTTAGTGCATGCTGCCGCTCTTGATCCATACCTATTTAGGCGAGGACCGAATTCTAGCCTCGCTGTGTCGGCCTCAGATCGACGCCTCTTTTTCCTTTGCCCTTTGTCGGCACCCCTTTTGTTTAAGCATGTTTTGAGATCGACGTTAGCGGGGTTACCCTTCCGGCTTGGCCTGGCAGTTATGGACGCCATTGGTTATTCTTCGAGGCTCTTAGCCCCATTTGCATCTTGTCCGTAGCTGGACGCTCTATCGCTTTCAAGGTGATTTGGATCTTTGTCTTTGTATATGTATTCTTGACTCATGGAGTCATATATATATATCTGTTCTGTGGGTCCCATCGAGGACTGTTGTGTAATGTTATTACTTCGTTTTCCACCCGCACGAAAGTGCCTGGTGGGCACCTTTGAATCGTTTCTATGCGGGTTTGGCGGGTTTCGCTAAAACTTACATAGGTCCGATTCTGAGGGTGTTACAGAGGGTTCCGGGGTTCGGGGTCCGGTCTCGGGGTTCGGGATCTGGTTCTTGAATAAGATCTTGGGAGAGGGCATCGCCATGCTCGGGTTAAGTGACGAGGGTCTTGGAATCCGGCGCTGATGGCCTTCGGGTTTGGTCTTGGATCGGCTTCAAGCAGATCTTGGTGAGCCTCATAGGAGCAGGAATCTTGGCCGTCCGGCATACGCATGCGAGGCAGCTCTAGCATCTCGGGCAGGGGCGTCCGCGCAGGAGGTGAGCAGGGCCCGGCGGCGGTTGGACGCAGAGGAACGACGGGAGGCGCGGCTGCCGACGCCGGAGCAGAGGCGGCGGGCGAGGTGGCGGGGACCGGTGGCCTGGTGGCGGGAACCTCGAGGCGCCCGGTTGGGGCAGGTCGGGAGGAGCTCGGCCGTGGCGGGGTCGCGGTGGAGACCGACGAGGAGGCGGCTCGGGGAGGAGGCCTGCCTGGCGGCGGCGGCGGGGGAAGCTCGAGGCGCCGGGGCGAGGAGGAGGGAGAAAGGCGGCTGGGAAGGGGCTCATGGCTCGGAGCTTGGCGGAGGCGGGGCCGGAGAGGCGGGAGGCGGGGGGGTCCGGCGGCGAGGGGCCTAGGGGCCGACGGGGTCGGGCCAGAGGTGGGGGGGTCGTGGCATGCGTCGGTGAGGGAGGAAGAGAGGCCTCGGGGAAGAGGGAGGAGGAGGTGGGACACGCGGCCTGCGGGGGTGGGTCCGGGGCGTGGGGCCGGGTCGGTGCGTGGGCAGGCGTGGGTGTGCGTGCGTGGTGGTGGTTGGTTCAGGTGGTGTGCGTGTGTGTGTTGTGTGGTGGGTGAGGGAGAGAGAGGGAGTGGGGTGAGGTGGCTGCGTCTGGATGGGTGGGGATTGGGGACATGGTGAGGTGTCGGGTGGCGGTTGGTCGGGGTGAGGTGGAGGCAGGGTGGTTAGGTTAGGATGGGTAGGAATAGGATTTAGATTGAACCGTTTTCTTCTGGGGTGGTCGTTCGGGTCGATTCGGCCCGTTCGACTGCCCCACTAAAAAAAATAATTCAATATTTTATTTATTTTAAATGCACCGTTTGCAAACCGATAGCAGACAAACAAAATAATCCGAAGACCCGGGGTTGTGTTTGAATAAAGACGGGGCGTTTAGAAAACACAAACAAGTTTTTCCGAAATAGTTTTATGCAAGCAAATGCAAGATGATGACGATGCTCAAATGCAATTTGGCATGATGACATGAGCATGCGGTCATGATGATGCAATGCACAAAAACAACGCGATTTTCTAGTAGTGGTTTTTGCGGGATGCCACAAATCATAAAGACAAAACCATTAATCAAACCAACATAGTAATCTCAATATCCATCGGATCCCCGCAAACACAACATGCATGATTATAAATAGATTAGATCTTCATCATGAACGGAGCTCACAAGATCTATACATGAAAGCACAAAGGAGGAGATACAACCATCTAGATACTACATGGACCCATAGTCCAAGGTGGAACTACTCACGCATCATACCGGAGAGAAGGCCTCCGGGATGATCTCCCCTCCGGCAGGGTGCGGGAAGAACTTCAGATCCCCTCCGATCTAGGGGACGATGGTGGCGGCGGCTACAGACGGTTTCGTGGATATTTGATCGGGTGCTTAGGGTTTCTGCATTGGGGGATTCTTATAGGCGAAGGGGGAGGCCGAGGAGGTGGCTAGCGGGCCACAACCCTCCTAGGCATGGGCCCACCCCTGGAAGCGCCTAGGGGGTCTGGCTGCCCTGGCACGCCTCTCCGTCTCCTCTCTGGACTTCTTGTTCCCCACGGAAAGTTATTGACTTTGACGTTTGTCCCGTCCAATTCCGAGAATATTTCTTTACTAGCTTTTCTAAAACCAAAAACAGCAAAAAACAGGCAACTGGCACTATGGCAACTTGTTAATAGGTTAGTACCATAAAACATGTAAAAAGCACCTCAAAGTGTGGACAAAGCAAAGCAAAGTAGATACTAACAAGCATGTAACATCAAATATTATAGATACGTTTCCGACGTATCAGCTGCTCCTGTTGCTTTCTATGCAGCTACTGCCTATGCATGAGGTAAGACAGCTGCTGCTCGTGTAGCTTTCCTCATCCTAGCATATTTTTAGTGAACTCATCAAGATAGTCGTGTGCCTTGATATACTTCCATTCTTGGTTCTGCTTGCAGAGTTTCGTGAGTAGGTTCATAAGGGACTTGTTTCTGAACAGTGAGTAAAAATTGGCTCCCAGATGGTGCATGCACCAACGGCTCTGCATGTCCTTCCATGGTGTTAGTTCATCCAAGAGCAGGCTGCGTCAACTTCTTTATTGAGCTAAGTATACCCGGATGCCTATCATGAAGGATGCACACTTCGGCTTGTGCTTAACAATAACTATCTTCAGCCGCCTGAAGAACCACACCCAACTCTTGGTGTTCTTGCTCTCCACGAAAGCAAATGCGAGAGGAACGATTTGATTTTTACCGTCTTGACCAATGGAGGCCAGGATCTGACCCCTGTACTTTCCAGTGAGAAATGTCCCATCTACACATACCACTAGTCGACAGGGATTGAAAGCTTCTATGCATATAGAAACAGAAGAACACTCGATGCAACACCCTCAAATATGGTTCATGTGGCAAAGTAAAGTGTTGGATGTTGACATAGCCACGTAGGTGCTTGGATTCCTAGCATGTAGTGTCTATAGCATCCAAACAACACAATCATATCGGTCTTGGAACAAACCAAATCTTTCCTCCAGTGTCCTATGCTTAGTCCTCCAAGACTTTCCATAAGAAATTTTGTAACGAAATCTGACAACAACTTTATTGATGATAGCTTTCACCTCCATCGCTTTGCTCTCCACCATATCCATGTATAATAGTCGATTCAGGAGCGTAGAAGTAAGGTTACGATGCTCCTTAAGGACAATGTGAAGTATACATGTGTGCAACACTACATCGCTCACCATCCAGTTTATGTAATACGAAATGGCCATGCAGCCTTGCGGGACAACCGTCTTTCACACAAACCATTGTCAAATATTTTTGAGATGACACCTTAGTTTTTAAGACCTGTTGCATGAACATTGTCCACGCAATGACTTCTTCTTATAGATGTCTCTTGCTAGTATACATGACATCCTTTGCGATGTTGTTCTCGTGATACTACCAGGAAGAATCATGCCCATTGTTCACATTCATTGCTGTTGAGAAGTCATCAGTCCATGATATAGGAATTGGTGCTTCCTTGTCTTCATCTGACTCATCAGAATCATCAACGGTATCACTATCGCCATATGAATAGTACAAACTTCAATGCTTCTAACAGGAACATGACTAACAACATCTTTATAAGGTGCATGGTACATATTCCACTTCTTCTTGGGAATTTCTATGTAGGAGGCAAAGGCCTTAAAACAGTTGGAAATACTTTGGGAATCAAGACCAAACTCATTACTAATATCACGGAAGCCATCAGTTCCCATAAAAGATTTAATTCATTCATAATCATAGTTTATACCTGACTTTCTTCTTTTGTCATTCTCCCAAAGCTTTAGTGTTCTCTTGAATACGGTCTAGGAGATCCCATTTAGCTTCTTCCTTCATACGTGTGAATGATCCAGCACAAGAAGCATCTAGTAAATCTTTATCATGAAGAGAAAGCCTAGCATAAAAGTTATTGATAATAATATTGTTAGGGAGTTCATGAATAGGACATTTAAGCATTAGTAACTTCAATCTCCCCCAAGCTTGAGTTGTACTCTCTCCATCACGAGGCCACAAGTTATATATCATATTTCTATCCTTATGAATCTCCCTAGGAGGATAAAATTTAGAATAAAAGAGAGATGCCATCTCCTTCCATTCCATGGATTGTCCATTCTTCAGCAGCTTATACCATTATTAAGCTCTCCCCTTCAAGGATATGGAGAGTAACTTCTTCACATGTTCAGTTGTGATACCTGCACACTTAAACAACCCGTATAATTCATGGATAAAAAGCAAATGATCTCCAGGATGGACAGTTCCATCCCCTAAATAATAATTATCCATGACACTATCAACAATACTTGTAGGTATCTTAAAAGGATCTATCTCAACCGGTGGTGGGTCATCTACTACCATAACGGTGGTAGTAGTTTTACCAAATAGAAAATCAAGTGGGTTATCCATATTGGAAACAAAGCAACAAACATAAACAAAAGCAATACTCACAGTAGAAGTTTCCTTTACCAGTTCCACTCTTTGATGTCTATGCACTTCTATTCTTGTAGACAGTTGTTGGGCCTCCAAGTGCAGAGGTTTGTAGAACAGCAGCAAGTTTCCCTTAAGTGGACTACCCAAGGTTTATCGAACTCAGGGAGGAAGTGGTCAAAAGTATCCCTCTGAAACAACCCTGCAATCAAGATACAAGAAGTATCATGTGTCCCCAACACACCCAATACACTTGTCAGGTGTATAGGTGCACTAGTTCGGCGAAGAGATAGTGAAATACAAGTGGTAACGGTGCCAGAAAATAGCTTGACGGTGAGGTAAATACTAAAGGCAAAAGGATGGAAGCAAGCAAACATGCAACAGATCTAGTAGCAAATGGTGTTTCAATATTTAGAAACAGGGCCTAGGGATCATACTTTCACTAGTGAACACTCTCTCATATAAATATCCTCTTTTCATGATACTACTCTTAAATACTCTCTGGTTGGACACTCTAATCCATGGTAGGGCCTTCCCCAATCTAGATAACCCCACACTGTCACCTTGAACGCTAGATGGTTACAACAAACACCACAATTTCATAGAGACATCCAACTCCAAATATAACTCATAACAAATATTCAATCTAACCAAAGTGCCACACACGGTATGCCCGCTGTCACTTTCACACACGTGGGGAAAAGCATAGATCTATTAAAGCACAAAGAGTATTTATATAGACTCAAGCCTAAGTGCCACCATGGCGTGCATGCTGTCACTTTCACAGACATGGGGAGAGCAGAGATATACTGAAGCACTTGAGTAGCAAGGTAGATCTACTTGATTACAAATCTCATGACCACAACAAGATCACGCATAGAGAGAGAGAGATGAACACATAGCTACCGGTAGAGCCCTTATCCTTGAGGAATAACTACTCCCTCCTCATCATGGGAATCAGCAATGGTGATGAAGATGGCGATGGATATGGCTCCGGGGGAACTTCCTGTGGCATCCCGCAAAACCACTACTAGAAAATCGCGTTGAATTTGTGCATTGCATCGTCATCATCATGCATTGTTTGCATAAAACTATTTTTCGCAAGCCCGTTTTGTTTTCCAAACGCCCCATCTTTATTCAAACGCCAAACCCCGGGTGCTGCCGGATATTTTCTTGTCTAAAAACTATTCGCAAAGTTCTTTTCAAAATAAATAAAAGCTTGAAATATTTTTGGTGGGGCAGTCGAACGGGCCGAACCGACCGAACGACCGCCCCAGAAAAACTAAATCGGTCCGCTCTAATCCTAAACCTACCAGATATTCTACCCACCCCCCCTTGGCCACATCACCCCCACCTATCCTTGGCCGCCACCTCACCTACCCTTTCCCCCTAGCCAATCAGGCTATGCCACCTAGACTACCTCACCCCCACTCCCCTCCACCTTACCCACTCAACACGCACGCAGGCACGCAACCCACATGCGCCCGACCCCACTCCCCTGGCCCACCTCCTTTTCCTCTCTCCTCCTGCCCCGCTTCGCCCGCCTCCCTCACGCGCTCGTCTCCCACCCCGACGCGCCGCTCCCGCCTCGCCACCTACCTCGCGCGGACGCCCCTCCTCCCTCTCTGGCGCCAGCGCCGCCACCCTCCGACGCGTCCGCCACCGCTCGCCTCCCTCCTCCGGCCGAGCTCGCCCCGAACACCCCTCGCCACCCTCGCTCCTCCTCGCGCCCTCCTCCTCCTGCGCCTCGGCGGAGCCGACCACTGCATCCGCCTACCTCGCCATGGTCTCCTCCGCTTCTCGACGCCACTGGCGTTCCTCTCGGCCCATGACCCACCTCGCCCCTTCTCGCCATCCCTCAAGCCGCCGCCCTGCTCGGCCTCCGCCGCCCTGGTCCTCGGCGCCGCCCTGGCTCGTCGCCGCGCCGCCTTCGCCTTCCCTCCTCCACTGAAACAGCCGACCCGCCGCTGCCGTCATGTGGCCGCCCCCCTCGAGCGCACCACTCCGGCCACCCTACAGCGTTCCCTCCTCCGGGCAGTCCAAGGCGTCCTCCTCTCCGCCTCCTCGCCTCCGTTGGCCGCGTCGGGCTTGCCGCGAACCCTCCGCCGACCTCCCCTGGCTGCCTTCCCGGCCGCGAGGACCCGGTTGACCCGCCTCCTCCAGTCCTCCTCCTCCCGCTTGTGGCTTCGCGTCGCCCAGCCGGTCGTCCTGCGCCGTTGCCCTGTGCTCCTGTGTGTTTGAGTGCTGTGGGCATTCTAGAGCCAATAGATGGATGGGTGATTTTTTTCTTCCCAAGTTGTGCCGACCCGACCACACCCTCGACAAGAACGACAACGTGGCCAAGTAACCGCCAAGATCGCCACCCCGACCCGAAGACCGACCCTGTTTTGGTGAGACCCGAGGACCATCGACCAAGTTCGCCCCTAACGCCAAGATCGCCCACACGGAGGCCGACCCATCGGTACGACAAGACCATCGACAGACGCCGAAGACCGATTCTGCCGACGCCAAGCGCTGCGGCGACATCGAACCGTCAAGTCAAGTTTATTCGCGGACAAGACCGACATGAGGCCCCGACAAGATTTGCTTCATGGATTCGAGACCCATCCGGAACGACAAGTACTTCCTCATGGACGCCAAGTACTCCCTCGAGGACGCCGAGTACTTCACCCCGGACACCGAGACCCTGGACGACAAGTTCTCCTTCCCGGACGCCGAGCTCGCCGAGAACCCGGATGCGACAAGATCGACACCGAACTGAATGGATCCGATGTTCCGAAGACCGATCTCGTCGAACCCTGAACCCTGAGACCGACCCCCGAACCCCGGAACACCAAGACCGTCGAGACCCCTAATGTGTGAACCTTTTCCTGAGCCCCTATTTTTATAAATGCTAAATATAAAACCTGTTGCATATTAATCATTCATCTTGCATGCATATTTGTTATGTGGTTTGGGGGCCTTATGCCGATTCACCTCATAATTAAATATGGGGCCCATATGCGGGCAAATCTAGTCTCATATTGGCCTCATTTAAATTGGTGTAGCGAACCCGGTACTATCTTTTGCCATGCTAAAACAACATTTAACTTGCGGGGTAGCTAAACTACTAGAACCATATAATTAATTGTCGGGACCCTGGTTCCGCTTAATATGACCTAATCGCACCGCACCTTTGCCATGTCATGCATCATACATGCATCATGCCGATCTTCTGCCGTGTATTAAATATTGCACCCGGTGTTTATTCTAGTGTTTTGCTTCTTCGCGGATAAGGCCGTTGAGTTGATGTGAGCTTCGTCCCGATCTTCGGTTGAACCCTTCGGCAATGTTTTCAGGCGAGCATCTCCCCCTTTCTACCTATCTTACTTTTATAGTATTTATTCCCTCCTGTTGATCTATTGCTATCTGTGTTGCGATGCTTTAGTTTCCGTACCTGTGATATCCCTTGCAGCCTTATATTGCCTTGGACACATCCTATTACCTGTTGTTTGGTAGATAGTTGGACTTGCGCGTCGTAGTCGCTTGCTCAAGTGCTGTGGCGTGTCGTTCGGTGCCACAGTTGTTGATATATTGCCGCAAGTTGATGATGGAGATGATTCTAGTTTTACTTATCGTCACTTTAATTCCTGTTTAACAACTAAAATTGAATAAGCAGATGCATCGGTGGGTGATAGATAACATTTGGTTTCCGAACGCCCACTTGTGTCCCGTAAGACCCCGAGTACTTGATACCTGTTCCTTGATTTATCGCGCTATCCACATCCGGGAGGTATATGGGACCCCCCTGAACCAGAGCTTGATTCAGTCTTATTTCTTGGGGACACAAACTAGTTTGAGGTTTTATTTACGATCCTGTACTTATGCCATGCTACTTTCTGTATTTAAATTGTGCGACGGATAACTGCATCTTTATTTAGGAAGGCGGAGTGATTACGCGGTATCGACACCCCGAGTTTCGGGTTCCCAATCGCTTCTGACCATTGGCGCTAACCTTGAGGCCGTTTGAAGCTAGCTTACCGTTCGGGATCTACTCAAAGGGTGGCCCCACAAATATTTCGAATCCTGTGATTGTTCGGTCGTGAAAGCCTCGTTGGGTTTTGATTTGGTTTTTCCGAGGTTGATCGGCGTGTGTTGCTATTGGTGCACCCGGCGGGTAAAACTTTCGAAAGCCGTGTCGCGGATATGGACTACTTGGAACACAATATCTCGATCATAGACAAGCATAACTAAAGTTTATTGCTATAAATTTGACTTTATAATGACTAGTAATCAGCTTCACGATAATGGAATGGCTAATAATACTGCCCACAATTGCTTGTTTATTGTACCTGACTAGTAAGTATGGCAACTACAACGGAATTGGCTGATTAAAAGTACCAACCACTCTTTGGGTTTTGGGTTTACATCATGCTATCATGTCGATTAGTAATTGCTGCAACTACAACGGAATGAATAACTAAAAGTGCCCACTGCTTATTTTATCAGGATGATTATCTAAACCTGACTAGTAAAGTGCCGCAACTATAACTGAATAAGTAAAACTGCCAACTGTGTGAGTTCCTCGGTTGACTTCCTCGTTTGGTCTCGAGGGGGAAAAACCAGGATGGGTTGTTTGGTGTTAGCTTCAGGTTGGATCCGGATAGGTCATACTCACCCCTCTCTGATAATCGCCAGTTGCAACGAGTCTCTATAGGTTGTTTAGTGCCTGCTGCCGCTGCCGCTCAGTCCACCATACCTATGTAGGCGAGGACCGCCGAATTCTAGCCTCGCTGTCTTGGCCTCGATCTTGACGCCTCTTTTCCTTTGCCCTTTGTCGGCACCTTTTTTTGTTTAAGCGGTTTTGAGATCGACGCCGTTAGGGGTTACCCTTACGGCTTGGCACAGGTAGGGTTATGGACGCCATTGGTTATTCTTCAGGGCTCTTAGCCCCATTTGCATCTTGTCCGTAGTCGGACGCTCTATCGTTTTCAAGGTGATTTGGATCTTTGTACATTATATTTGTATTCTTGACTCATTGAGTCGCTGTTATATATATATCTGTTATGTGGGTCCCATCGAGGACTGTTGTGTAATGTTATTACTTCGTTTCCACCCGCACGAAAGTGCCTGGTGGGCACCTTTGAATCATTTCTATGCGGGTTTGGCGATTTTCGCTAAAACTTGCATAGGGTCGATTCTGAGGGTGTTACACTTCCCCGTCCTGATAGGGTGACGGAACAGAGACTTTCTGTCCCCCGAATCTCCCCTTTGGTGGCGGCGGCGTTGTGGAGGTTTTCGTGGATTTCCGCCAGCGTTAGGGTATACGTCCCGAGGATATGTATATGTAGGCGAAAGGAGAGGCCAAGGGGGTGCCCGGGGTGGCCACCCCCCAGGCACGGGCCAGGCCTGGCCACGCAGCCAGGGGGTGTGGCCCCCCCGTGGCCCTCCTCCGTCTCAGCTTCGTGGTTCCGTGTTCCCCTCGATGAAATATTGACTTTGGCTTTTGTCCCATCCAATTCCGATAATGTTCATTTTCTGCCTTTTCTAGAAACTGGCACTGTGGCAACTTGTTAATAGGTTAGTACCAGAAAACATATAAAAACACCTCAAAGTGTGGACAAAGCAAAGCAAAGTAGATACTAAACAGGCATGGAACATAAAAAATTATAGATATGTTTACGACCTATCAAGCATCCCCAAGCTTAACTCCTGCTCATCCTCGAGTAGGTAAGTGATATAAGAAATAATTTTTAAGGTGACATGCACCATCAAAATCAAGATCAAACCATTTGCAAGCACTGAAAGCTGGGATCAAAGAACTCTAAACATGTTGATGAAAGATGGAGATCTAACAGTAAGACAAAGTAAGTATGCATGCAACATGAAAGGCTACAAACAAAGATCATGAATAACATGCATTGAAAAATGTTTGTTTGTTTCACATACAGAAAACATGGCATAGTGGCATTCATCTTGTCCCTCATGGAGTAGCAAATAGATGCATATGACACCTTCAAAGTTCATAAGAGTGACTAGATACAAATAGCACAAGAACAAGTAATATCAACAATATGAATCAATCAGTAAGTCTTGGGACAATGCACATAGAATTAAGAATGACAGCTATGCTCTCATAATTGGTGCCTATGGATAGAAGGTGGAGACTCAATATAATAGTGGAAGAAAGGCCCTTCATGAAGGAAGCAGGAATTTCAAGTTTCAAAAAGAGGTTCCAAAAATTATGGTACTTGTTAGCTTTCAGCCCTCATTGATCCTATCATAAGCATCTCGAAGTTATTAAGGTTAAAGTGAAAAAACTATGGAGTATATGCTTGACAAAGTATAAGTTGGCAATCTCATGTCCCTTGAATATGATGGCCACACCTCATCCTACTCAACTTTAGTCACCTGTAAGTTCTTGTCATAGTAAGTACATGCGTATCATAGAGAACCGCGAATGGGGTACCCCTTGCACATTGTGGCATCCCGCAAAACCACTACTAGAAAATCGCGTTGAATTTGTGCATTGCATCGTCATCATCATATGTTGTTTGTCTAAAACTATTTTCGCAAAGCCCGTTTTGTTTTCTAAAACGCCCCATCTTTATTCAAACATCAAAACCGGGTCTCCAGATTATTTTGTTTGGGCTGCTGTCGGGTTGCAAACGGCCCGTTTAAAACAAATAAAATATTTATTTATTTTAGCGAGGGCAGTCGAACGGGCCGTATCGACCCGAACGACCACCCCCATTTTTCAAATCGGTCCAACCCACCAGTCCCACCCATAATCCTAAACCACCTAAAACTCTACCCACACCCAGCCTCCACATCACCCTGGCCAACCCCCTCTCGCCACCTCACTTTTTCCCTAGCCTCCACCACTCCCTAGCTGCCACCTCACCCCCAAACCACCCACTCCAAACCCACATAGACACACCCTGCGCGCACGCCACCCAGCCAGCCAGCCAGCCCCAGGCGCTGGCCCACCACCTGCACCCGCGTGTCCCTCGACCCAGCTGGCCCACCACCCTGCCGCTGCTGCGCTCCTCTTCCCCCACGCGAAGCCCCCCCGCGTCCCTCTTCACCTCAACGCCGCGCCGCTCCACCCCCTCGGCCCCGCCGCCGGCCACCGCCTCTCCCTCCCTCTGCTCGCCTTCTCCCTCCCTTGACGCAGCCCTCGCCCTTCAGCGTCGCCCGGCCGCCGCCAGCTCCTTGGCGCGCCCTCCACCGACCGCCTCGCCCCATCCCGCTCGCCGGAGCCGCCGCCGCCACGCCCGGCTGCCATGCCGCCTCGGCCGCCAGCCTCGGCCGCCTCCTTCCGCCACCGACCTCCGCCGCCATGTCCTCTGCCTTCCCGCTAGAGCCCGCCTTCCCGGGCCGCCGCCGGCCGTCCGCCAGGCCCCTCCGCTTCCCTCCGGCCGCCTCCTCGAGCCGCCACGCCCGACCCGTGCTCCTCGGGCGCCTCCCGTCCACAGCAACCGTCGCCCGACCACCGCCTCCACCCTCTCCCGGCGCCCGCTCCCTGCAGCGGTCTCGTCCGGCCAGACCCTCGCTCGGCCGCTCGCGCCGTGTCCTCGCCGCCCGGAGTTCCGTGCGGCCACCGCCCGTCGTCGACCGCCTGCCTCCGCTCGTGCACGCCTCGCTGCGCCGCTCCTCCCGCCGCCAAGGCCTGCTGTCTTGCCTCTTCCTTGCCACGTTTGGCTGCTTATTTTGGGTTTTGGTCGTCGATCGGATGGTGGTGCCGCACCTTCTAACGTCGGCGTCGTCTTGTGTCGTGTGGTGATGCTGCGCAACCAGACCTTCCCGATGGACAGGGGTAATAAGTGGAACAAGGACCACTCGAAGACCGATCCCGGCGAGCCGAACCCCCTCGGATTGTCAAGATCTTCGCCCTGTACCCCGAAGCCGATCCCGGTGATTCAAAGGCCACACCAAGGCCTTCCTGGAGACGAAGACCGTGCCAACCGGTGGCAATCGACGAACCTTCGGCAAGATCTTCGACTGGACAAGATCTACCTGACCCGACCAAGATCCGAAGGCGATCCGCCACGCGTAAGCGCCAGCGACATCGAACCGTCAATTCAAGTTCATCCGGACAAGACAGACAATTGCACATGATAACGAAGAGCGACACGAGGCCCGACAAGATCTTCGCGACTACAAGATCGACACGAACCAAGCCCTTCCTCCGGATGCGTCAAGATCGCCCGTTGTTCGAGAACGTTTCCGCCGAACGTTCCGTCGAACCACGGACCACGAGACCGGACCCCGACCTCGGAAACCCAAGATCGCCGAACCCTAATGTGTGAACCCCTTCCCGAAACCTATTTTATAATATAATACAACTTGTCGCATCTTAATTGTTCATGCATGCATCCTTGTCTGTGGTTTGGGGGCCTTACGCCGATTCACCTCTAATTAAATATGGGGCCCATATGCGGGCAAATCTAGCCTTATATTGGCCTCATTTAAATTTGTGTAGCGAACCGGTATCTTATCTTGCCTTGTTATAACAACATTTAATTGCGGGGTAGCTAAACAACATGCACCACCTATTTAATTGTCGGGACCCCGGTTCCGCTTAATATGACCTAATTGCATCGCATCTTTGCCATGCCATACATCATGCATGCATCATGCCGATCTTCTGCCGTAGTATTAAATATTGCATCCGGTGTTTATTCTAGTGTTTTGCTTCTTCGCGGATAAGACCGTTGAGTTGATGTGAGCTTCGCCCCGATCTTCGGTTGAACCTTGGCAATGTTTTCAGTGAGCATCCCCTTTCCACCTATCTTACTTTTATAGTATTTACTTACCTCCTGTTGATGTATTGCTATCTGTGTTGCGATGCTTTAGTTTCCGTACACTGTGATACCGTGCGACCCTATATTGCCTTGGACACATCCTATTACCTTGTTTGGTAGATAGTTGGACTTATGCGTCGTAGTCGCTTGCTCAAGTCTTTATTGCGTGTCGTCAAGTGCCACAGTTGTTGATGTATTGCCGCATGTTGATGTTGGAGATGATCCTAGTTTTACTTATCGTTCACTTTAATTCCTGTTTAACAACTAAAATTGAAGTAAGCAGAGGCATCGGTGGGTGATAGAAAATATTTGGTTTCCGAACGCCCACTTGTGTCCCGTAAGACCCGAGTACTTGATACCTGTTCCTTGTTTTATCGCGCTATCCACATCTGGGAGGTATATGGGACCCCCCTGAGCCAGAGCTTGATTCAGTCTTATTTCTTGGGGCCACAAACTAGTTTGAGGTTTTATTTACTATCCTGTACTTATGCCATGCTATTTATGTATTTACGATTGTGCGAGGAGCACCTTTGTCTTATTTAGGTAAGCGTAATGTTTTCGCGGTATCGACAAGCCCAGCCACACTTTCGGGTTCCCGATCGTTTCGACCATTGTCAAACCTTGAGTCCGTCTCGGAGCTTGCTTACTCCGTTCTTGGTCTACTCAATGGGTGGCCCCAAATATTTCTGAATCTGTGATTGTTCATCGTGAAAGCCTCGTTGGGTTTTGATTTGGTTTTCGAGGTTGATCGAGCGTGTGTTGCTATTGGTGCACCCGGCGGGTAAAACTTTACGAAAGCCGTGTCGCGGATATGGACGACTTGGAGCGAGTATCTCGACCATAGACAAGCATAACTAAAGTTTATTGCTATAAATTTGACCTTATAATGACTAGTAATCAGCTTCACTATAATGGAATGGCTAAATAATACTTACAGTTGCTTGTTTGGATTGTAAACTGCGACCATTGTACTGACTAGTAAGTACCGCAACTACTAGCGGAATGGCTGAATAAAAGTACCAACAACTGCTGGGTTTTGGGTTATCTCATGCTAAATGTATCTGACTAGTAAGTGTTGCCACTATAACGGAATGGTTAACTAAAAGTGCCCACTGTTTATTTTATCAGGATGAATATCTATACTTGACTAGTAATTGCTGCAACGATAACCGAATAAGTAAAACTGCCAACTGTGTGAGTTCCTCGGTTGACTTCCTCGTTTGGTCTCGAGGGGGAAACACCAGGATGGGTTTGTTTGGTGTTAGCCTCAGGTTGGGTTCCGAATAGGTCTTTCTTACCCCTCTCTGATAACCGCCAGTGTATCGAGTCTCTATAGGTTGTTTAGTGCATGCTGCCGCTGCCGCTTCAGTCTACCATACCTATGTAGGCGAGGACTGCCGAATTCTAGCCTCGCCGTGTCTTGGCCTCGATCGACGCTCCTCTTTTTCCTTTGCCCTTTGTCGGCACCTTTTGTTTAAGCAGGTTTTGAGATCGGCGTCGTTAGCGGGTTACCCTTCCGCTTGGGCAGGGTTATGGACGCCATTGGTTATTCTTCAGGGCTCTTAGCCCCATTTGCATCTTGTCCGTAGCTGGACGCTCTATAGTTCTCAAGGTGATTTGGATCTTTGTACTGTATATATGTATTCTTGACTCATGGAGTCGCTGTTATATATATATATGTTCTGTGGGTCCCATCGAGGACTGTTGTGTAATGTTATTACTTCGTTTTCCACCCGAAAGTGCTGGTGCACCTTTGAATCGTTTCTATGCGGGTTTGGCGAGTTTTGCTAAAATTTGCATAGGTCCGATTCGAGGGTGTTCAGAGTGGTATCGAGCACGAAGAACGATACCCACAAGTCCAACTGTAGGATAACCTAGCTAACGGCAGTAGAGTGTCAAAACTATTTTGAAAATCGGTTGGATAGTTACGACTAGGTCTGGTTTTACTCCTTACCCTGCTGTTCTCCTCTTACCTCTACGTGTTTTGAATCCTCTCTTCTCTCTTGAGTCCAGGAATTCTCGTGGTTGGGTTTCCGTCGTACCTTGTGGTTTCGCTTTCTCCCTTTTGTAACGGAGGTGCTACGATCATCAATCGCAACTTGTCTTGTACCCTTCATCCAATCTTTTGTTCTTGAGCTCTTGATCCATATGTGTTCCTTCTTTGGATATCGTTGTCGTTGAAAACATATGAGAAGGACGAGCATTGGTGAAGTTGGAGTATACCTTGAGCATGTGTTGTTCATGCCAATGGAACCATCGCGGAACCTAATCGGTGTGTCTTTCATACGATTTCTGCTTGGCAAGATCCCTTTGTTCCGGATACCACCTATGAAGATCTTGATCTAAATCTCGAGAGTTGAGTTGCCCGATTCTCCTACCCATGTATAGAGTTGATAGTTGGGTCGGGATGGACTGATCACCCTACCCGACTCTTCATTGCTCTCGTACATCGAACTGGTGGATCAATGTAACTTTTCCCTCTTCTAATGGAAGTTAGAGGTGGCCTTATCGTTTGATACCTCTACCTTCGTCCTTTGTTTCTCCGGAGTGTTCTCTCGACGATCAGGGACAACGACCCTTTGTTGGTGGTGTCGCCGATTTCAAGATGAAGAAGGAACCCTTGTTAGTGGTGTCGCGAGGAACTAACTGAAGCGAGAAGACGCAGATCACCGACCTTCTTTCCGGTACCATGAGGCGGATCTCGAGGGCGAGATCCTTTGTTAGTGGTGTCGAATTGTGGCATCCCGCAAAACCACTACTAGAAAATCGCGTTGAATTTGTGCATTGCATCGTCATCATCATATGTTGTTTGTCTAAAACTATTTTCGCAAAGCCCGTTTTGTTTTCTAAAACGCCCCATCTTTATTCAAACATCAAAACCGGGTCTCCGGATTATTTTGTTTGGGCTGCTGTCGGGTTGCAAACGGCCCGTTTAAAACAAATAAAATATTTATTTATTTTAGCGAGGCGGTCGAGCAGGCGTGTCGACCGACGACCACCCCATTTTTCAAATCGGTCCAACCCACAGTCCACCCATAATCCTAAACCACCTAAAACTCTACCCACCCACCTCCACATCACCCAGCCAACCCCTCTCGCCACCTCACTTTTCCCTAGCCTCCACCACTCCCTAGCCACCTCACCCCAAACCACCCACTCCAAACCCACATAGACACACCTGCGCCGCCACCCGGCCAGCCAAGGCCGGCCCCCCTCGCTGACCACATCCCGCACGTGTCCCCGCCCGACCCGACAGCCCTGCCCACTGCCGCTGCCGCTCCTCTTCCCCACGAAGCCCCCGTCCTCTTCTCCTCAACGCCGCGCCGCTCACCTCGGCCCCGCCACCGCCCTCTCTCCTCTCTCGCGCCCTCCGCCTGCAGCCCTCAGCGTCGCCGACGCTGCCACCGCGCTCCGGCGCCCGCGCCCTCCACCACCGCCTCGCCCATCCCCGCTCGCCGGAGCCCTTGGCGCCCATGGCCCGCCTACTTTGCCGCCTGGCGGCAGCCTCGCTTGCTCAGCGCTCCCGCCGCCATCCTCGCTGCCGGAGTTCCGTGCCGCCACCGTCGTCGCCCGCCCGCCTCGCCCGCGCTCGTGCACGCCTCGCTGCGCTCCTCCGCCGCCAAGGCCCTGCTGCATTGCCTCTTCCTGCCTTGCCACGTTTGGTGCTAGGCATTTTGGGTTTTGGTTCGATGTGGATGGTGGTGCCGCACCTATACAACGTCGGCGTCGTCTTGTGTCGTGAGGTGATCTGCGCAACCAGACCTTCCCGATGGACAGGGGTAATAAGTGGAACAAGGACCACTCGAAGACCGATCCGTGGCCGAACCCTCGGATTGTCAAGATCTTCGCCTGTACCCGAAGCCGATCCGGTGATTCAAAGGCCACCAAGGCCTTCACGAGCGAGACCGTGCCAACCGGTGGCATTCGACGAACCTCCGGCAAGATCTTCGACCTGGACAAGATCTACCGCTGACCCGACCAAGATCCGAAGGGCGATCCCGCCGACGCCAAGCGCTGCAATGACATCGAACCGTCAATTCAAGTTCATTCGCGGACAAGACAGACAATTGCACATGATAACCGAAGAGCGACCTGAGGCCCCGACAAGATCTTCGCGACTACAAGATCGACACCGAACCAAGCCCTTCCTCCGGATGTGTCAAGATCTGCCCGTTGTTCGAGAACGTTTCCGCCGAGAACGTTTCCGTCGAACCCTGGACCCTGAGACCGGACCCCGACCCCGGAAACCCAAGATCGCCGAACCCTAATGTGTGAACCCCTTCCCGAAACCTATTTTATAATATAATACAACTTGTCGCATCTTAATTGTTCATGCATGCATCCTTGTCTGTGGTTTGGGGACCTTATGCCGATTCACCTCTAATTAAATATGGGGCCCATATGCGGGCAAATCTAGCCTTATATTGGCCTCATTTAAATTTGTGTAGCGAACCGGTATCTTATCTTGCCTTGTTATAACAACATTTAATTGCGGGGTAGCTAAACAACATGCACCACCTATTTAATTGTCGGGACCCCGGTTCCGCTTAATATGACCTAATTGCATCGCATCTTTGCCATGCCATACATCATGCATGCATCATGCCGATCTTCTGTCGTAGTATTAAATATTGCATCCGGTGTTTATTCTAGTGTTTTGCTTCTTCGCGGATAAGACCGTTGAGTTGATGTGAGCTTCGCCCCGATCTTCGGTTGAACCTTCGGCAATGTTTTCAGGCGAGCATCCCCCCCTTTCCACCTATCTTACTTTTATAGTATTTACTTCCCTCCCGTTGATCTATTGCTATCTGTGTTGCGATGCTTTAGTTTCCGTACCTGTGATATACCGTGCAGCCCTATATTGCCTTGGACACATCCTATTACCTGTTGTTTGGTAGATAGTTGGACTTGCGCGTCGTAGTCGCTTGCTCAAGTGTTGTTGCGTGTCGTCAAGTGCCACAGTTGTTGATGTATTGCCGCATGTTGATGTTGGAGATGATCCTAGTTTTACTTATCGTTCACTTTAATCCTGTTTAACAACTAAAATTGAAGTAAGCAGAGGCATCGGTGGGTGATAGAAAATATTTGGTTTCCGAACGCCCACTTGTGTCCCGTAAGACCCGAGTACTTGATACCTGTTCCTTGTTTTATCGCGCTATCCACATCCGGGAGGTATATGGGACCCCCCTGAGCCAGAGCTTGATTCAGTCTTATTTCTTGGGGCCACAAACTAGTTTGAGGTTTTATTTACTATCCTGTACTTATGCCATGCTATTTATGTATTTACGATTGTGCGAGGAGCACACTGTACTATTTAGGTAAGCGTAATGTTTTCGTGGTATCGACAAGCCCAGCCACACTTTCGGGTTCCCAGTCGTTACAGCCATTGTCGCAAACCTTGAGTCCGTCTCGGAGCTTGCTTACTCCATTGCGGGTCTACTCAATGGGGTGGCCCCCTGAAATATTTCTGAATCCTGTGATTGTTCAGTCGTGAAAGCCTCGTTGGGTTTTGATTTGGTTTTTCCGAGGTTGATCGAGCGTGTGTTGCTATTGGTGCACCCCGGCCGGGTAAAACTTTCTGAAAGCCATGTCCGCGGATATGGACGACTTGGAGCACAGTATCTCGACCATAGACAAGCATAACTAAAGTTTATTGCTATAAATTTGACCTTATAATGACTAGTAATCAGCTTCACTATAATGGAATGGCTAAATAATCGCCCGATTGCTTGTTTGGATTGTCTTGCGACCATTGTACTGACTAGTAAGTCTTGCAACTTCTAGCGGAATGGCTGAATAAAAGTACTAACAACTGCTGGGTTTTGGGTTATCTCATGCTAAATGTATCGACTAGTAAGTGTTGCCACTATAACGGAATGGTTAACTAAAAGTGCCCACTTATTTTATCGGGATGAATATCTATACTTGACTAGTAATTCTTTAACGATAACCGAATAAGTAAAACCGCCAACTGTGTGAGTTCCTCGGTTGACTTCTCGTTTGGTCTCGAGGGAAACACCAGGATGGGTTTGTTTGGTGTTAGCCTCGGGTTGGGTTCGGATAGGTCATTCTTATCCCCTCGATAACCGCCAGGTTGTATCGAGTCTCTATAGGCTGTTTAGTGCATCTTGCCGCTGCGCTTGATCCACCATACCTATGTAGGCGAGGACCGCGAATTCTAGCCTCGCCGTGTCGCCTCGATCGGCGCTCCTCTTTTTCCTTTGCCCTTTGTCGGCACCCCTTTTGTTTAAGCAGGTTTTGAGATCGACGTCGTTAGCAGGGTTACCCTTCCGGCTTGGCCTGGGCAGGGTTATGGACGCCATTGGTTATTCTTCAGGGCTCTTAGCCCTATTTGCATCTTGTTCGTAGCTGGACGCTCTATCGTTCTCAAGGTGATTTGGATCTTTGTACTGTATATATGTATTCTTGACTCATGGAGTCGCTGTTATATATATATCTGTTCTGTGGGTCCCATCGAGGACTGTTGTGTAATGTTATTACTTCGTTTTCCACCCGCACGAAAGTGCCTGGTGGGCACCTTTGAATCGTTTCTATGCGGGTTTGGAGAGTTTTGCTAAAACTTGCATAGGTCCGATTCTGAGGGTGTTACACACATGGTACAGGAGCTATCCCATAACCAAAATGACAAGGCAAAGCATACAATGGGCATATCAGCGATCTTTTTTATTTGCTATTTGCATAGGTTTTTATTGAGGATGCTTCACAGATTGCTCATTATGGTGATGCTGCAAGTTTCCACCATGATTAGGCATGGATTAGGATAGCGGCCCAGGAGTTTCTCTAACACAAAATACATAACTCCATGGACTTACAAGCTCCCTTTTTATTTCACACCGGCGACATCCATAGACAAAAGAGCATGATATCAACTGTGTACAAAGTACAAGTGCAATGTTGAAAACGTTTCCCATGACAGCATGGTTCTGCTAATTCCAACGTATAGGTGCAAGCATATACAACATAGACGACACAATGGTTCAAGTTTATTATGGGCAAGGAATATAAAGCGTGCCATCAAGTTCGTGATGGCTTTAATTACTAAGTTTTCACATAACAAAATATTTTTTAATTAGAAGATAGCTGAAAACAAGAATATACTTGAAATGGTGTAACACACCATGCACAGAAATTTATAGTGGACACTTTGGAATAAATTGGTTTCTTAGGAGTTGGAAGCATGAGTAGATCTTACTCAATACAAGTGGAGGCTAGCAAAAGACTGGGAGCGACCAACTAAGAGATCAATAATGGCCATAATCATGTAGAGCGACAAAACATTACTAATCAAAGCATAAAGTGGTACTACAATTCAAGGACTAAATGATCATAGAGGCTAAGGTGACTTGTTTTATAGTCATAACATGGTGTGAGCATGTGCCATTTCAACCCAAACAAAGCATCAAAGGAGAATAACACAATACTATTCTTTTGTATGCTAAAACAACGCATGATTCTTTCAAGGCACACTAAGCACTCTCAATGATATGGAGCAAGTCATGCTACAACAATAATCACTAAGCATAAGGTCAAAACTAGCATGACAAGATAAAGTCCAAGCCATAGCCAAAGCAAGCTCACTTTTGTACCACTTAAGCATGAAACTATCTACTCTTTTCCAACACCAATCGACTTATTTGAAACAACTCACAAAGATAATAATCAATAAAAATCAGTGAGCATGTCTCACAAATCCACAAAGAAGAACTAAAAAATTTCTAAGCTGAAAGCACAAGAAAACTAAGGCTAAACATAGTGCTAGCAAAAGAGAACACTCACAAGACAATAAGAATGAAAACTAGAGTGTTCTAGGCAATGAAAACAGAGTGTGTCTCTCTACACAAGAAGTGTTTTGTTATCAACCAACTTTATTCAAGCAAACTAAGCATACAAAAACCAAAAATGAAAACTAAGATGCTCCAAGAACAACACAACAGTGCATGAAGCAATAAAAATAAAGTGTCTAGAAAGACCTGAGATTTTTATTGATGAAGAAGGGGATTCCTTGGGCATCCCCAAGCTTTGATGCTTGTACCTCTTGAATATTTCTTGGGGTGACATGGGGTGGCATCACCAAGCTTTATATTTTGTCCATTCTTCATCTCATTACATCATTCTTTCTCTACACCTGCAAATTTTTCCTTCATACAAAACTTCACACAATCTTCATTAGCAACATTAGTGTATTCAAAAGATAATAGACCCTTAGGTTTAGCTTTAGAACAGCAAAACTTTCACTAAAAGCACAATCTAATGTATCAATTCCCTCAAAAATCTCAATTTCCCAAAAAAAAAACCCAAAAAGGAATCAGTAATTACAAATGCAAATAATGGCAGAAACATGTCAAAACAGACCAGCAGGTAAAAACCGATTTTTTCAAAGACCTTCTGTTGCTCAAATCAAATTTTTTTGATCTAACGGAAGTTAGCTAACATACTGGGGGATTTATTCGTAAATTATAAGGTCAATACGACTTACAGAGATTCGTCACGAATTTTTATGGTGGAGGACAGAAATCTGTTTCGGGACATCAACTACCCAAATCTTACTTCCCTCTCATTAGAGGTAATTCTTGGCACAAAAAGAAAACAAAAAGGATAATAAGAGGTCATTACTGAAGTAATAACTTCCAAGACTCAAGAAAACTCTTGGGTTATCTCCCAACAAGTACTTTTCTTTAACGCCTTTAAGTTAGGCATGATAGTTTGAGAAGATGCTCACATAAGAAATATGAATTTGAAGTAAAAGAGAGCATCAAGGAGAAAATTCAAAACACATTTAAGTCTAACCCACTTCCTATGCATAGGAATCTTGTAAAGAAACAAGTCATGAAAGCACAAATCAACAAGCATAGGAAAGCAAAACAAGTGCAACTTCAAGATTTTCAACATAAAGAGGGGAAACTTAATATTTTGTATATACATAAGACCATGTTTCCCTCTCTCATAATAACTTTCAGTAGAAACATGAATAAATTAACAATATAACTATCACATAAAACATTCTTATCATGAGCCACATGCATAAAATGATTATTACTCTCCACATAAGCATAGTCATTCTAATTAATTATAGTGGGAGCAAATTCAACAAAATATCTATCATTGTTATTATCATCACCATAATCATCAAATATAGGAGGCATATTGTAACCACAATAAATTTTCTCCTCAATAGTAGGTGGACTGAAAATATCATATTCATCATTGTAATCATCATATATTGGAGTTAAAGTATCATCAAACCAAGTTTCCTCCTCTAAAGCTGGGGGACTGAAAATATCATGCTCATCAAAACCATCTTCCCCAAGCTTAGACCTTTCCATAGCATTAGAAATAATGGTGACCAAATAATTCATACTAATAACATTGCTATTAGCATGCAAATAAAGTTCCATAGGTTTTTAATTTTCTCTTCAAACACTTCATGTCCTAGCTTAAGATAAACACTATAGAGCTCTCTAATTTTTGTTGTTGTTTTCCATTAAGCCTAACTAGCGAAAACAAGAAACAAAAAGACAAAATTGCAAAATCTAAAGGGAATAACTTTGAGCACTCACACCGGAGGATGTGAGAACCTTTTACCTTACCTCCCCAGCAACGGCGCCAGAAAATAGCTTGATGTCTATGCACTTCTATTCTTGTAGACAGTTATTGGGCCTCCAAGTGCAGAGGTCTGTAGAACAGCAGCAAGTTTCCCTTAAGTGGATTACCAAAGGTTTATCTAACTCAGGGAGGAAGTGGTCAAAGGTATCCCTCTCAAACAACCCTGCAATCAAGATACAAGAAGTCTCTTGTGTCCCCAACACACCCAACACACCCAATACACTTGTCAGGTGTATAGGTGCACTAGTTCGGTGAAGAGATAGTGAAATACAAGTGGTAACAGTGCCAGAAAATAGCTTGACGATGAGGTAAGACTAAAGGCAAAAGGATGGAAGCAAGCAAACATGCAACAGATCTAGTAGCAAACGGTGTTTCAATGTTTAGAAACAAGGCCTAGGGATCATACTTTCACTAGTGAACACTCTCTCATATAAATATCCTCTCTTCATGATACTACTCTTAACTACTCTCCGGTTGGACACTCTAATCCATGGTAGGGCCTTCCCCAATCTAGACAACCCCACACTGTCACCTTGAGCGCTAGATGGTTCCAACAAACACCACAATTTCATAGAGACATCCAACTCCAAATATAACTCATAACAAATATTCAATCTAGCCAAAGTTCCACACACGGTATGACCGCTGTCACTTTCACACACGTGAGGAAAAACATAGATCTATTAAAGAACAAAGAGTATTTATGTAGACTCAAGCCTAAGTGCCACCATGGCGTGCATGCTGTCACTTTCACACACACATGGGGAGAGCAGATATCTATTGAAGCACTTGAGTAGCAAGGTATATCTTCTTGATTACAAAGCTCATGGCCACAACAAGATCATGCATCGAGAGAGAGAGAGAGAGAGAGAGATGAACACATAGCTATCGGTAGAGCCCTTAACCTTGAGGAAGAACTACTCCCTCCTCATCATGGGAATCAGCAATGTTTATGAAGATGGCGATGGAGATGGCTCCGGGGGAACTTCCCTGTCCCGGTAGGGTGCCGGAACAAAGACTTTTTGTCCCCTGAATCTCCCCTTTGGTGGCGGCGGCGTTGTGGAGGTTTTCGTGGATTTCTGCTAGCGTTAGGGTTTACGTCCCGAGGAGACGTATATGTAGGAGAAAGGAGAGGCCGAGGGGGTGCCCAAGGTGGCCACACCCCCCCAGGCACGGGCTAGGCCTGGCCACACGTCCAGGGGTGTGTGGGCCCCTCGAGGCCCTCCTCCGTCTCTGCTTCGTGGTTCCGTTTTCCCCTCGGTGAAATATTGACTTTGCCTTTTGCCCCGTCCAATTCTGAGAATGTTTATTTTCTGCCTTTTCTAGAACCAAAAACAGAAGAAAACAGGCAACTGGCACTGTGGCAACTTGTTGATAGGTTAGTACCAGAAAACATATAAAAACACCTCAAAGTGTGGACAAAGCAAAGCAAAGTAGATACTAAACAAGCATGGAACATCAAAAATTATAGATACCTTTACGACGTATCACTCTTCAATGGCGCTTCACTCCCCAGCAACGGCGCTAGAAAATAGTCTTGATGACCCACAAGTATAGGGGGTGTATCGCAGTATTTTCGATAAATAGGAGTGTCAATCCCAACAAGGAGCGGAAGGTGTTGACTAGTGGTATAGAGCAGGAAATCTCTATAAATACTTAGCAAACGGATTTTAAGGGGTTTTCTGATAAAGCAACAAAACAAGGTGCAAGTAATAAAGACAACGAGCAAACGCACCAAGTGACCCAATCCTTTCTTAGCAAAGGACAAGGTGGTGGAAATACTTATAAGGACCAAACGTTCTCGAGGACACATGGGAATTCTGTCAAGTGATTTTGCTTCAAATAACTGAGTACTCTTCTTTGGTGTTGTGAGTGTTGTGTGGGTGAACCTGTGCTAATGTACCGACCTTACTTGGAGTAATACATACTTGTGATTAAACTCCTGCAAGCATCCGCAACTACAGGAAAATAATTAAGATATAAACCTAACCACAACCTTAAACTCTGAGATCCTACACTCCCTTATCACTCTGGCAACCCCACAATTAGTAGCCAAATACACAATGCATTCCCCTAGGTCCATAAATGGTGAAGTATCATGTAGTCGACGTTCATATGACACCACTAGAAGAATAGCACCACAACTTAAATACTAAACCATTGAATAATAACTCAACACAAATCCAATACTAACAACATGAATTCTCCCATGTCCTCAAGAACTAAACGAACTACTCACGAGACATCATATGGATCAAGATCAAAGATGATATGGTGATGGATAACAATCTGAACATAAACAATAATCCAATGGTTCCACTCACAAGCATCAACTACAATAGTAATCAACAATGGGAAAGTTTCCCCTAATGAACTAAGCAAGTATTCAACACGATTGTTACATCAGGATGGAGTAATGATGATGGTGCTGGTGGAGATGATGTGTGGATGATGATGATGATCCCGATGAAGCCTAGCTTGATGATGGTGTTGATGGCGATGATCTCCCCTCTCCGGGAAGGAATTTCCCAGGCAGAAATCTGGCTATCGGAGAGCTCTTTCTCCCTCGGTGTTTTCTACCCCGCAGAGGTGGCGGAAATCTATATGTGGTCGCCCCCTAGTATTAGGGTTCCGAGAGGAATATATAGGCGAGAGGGCGGAGTCGGAGGCAAACCAGGTGGGACACACCTGCCCTAGGCGCGGCCTAGGGGGTGCCTAGGGGGGTGGGCCCCCTATGGCCCACCTACGCCTCCCCTTCTGGCTTCCTTCGTCTTCTGGGAAAATATAATTTTCCAATATTTTCTGGTATTTTTGTGATCTTCACGAAATTGCATCATAACACCTCTTTTTCATCAGAATCCAGACTCTGGCAGTTCATCCTCCAAGAATCATCCAACATGCAAAAACACAGGAAAAGACATAAGTAATACCTCATAATAAGACATATATCAATGAATAGAGGCAAATTATGATATATAATGGTGATGCAAATTGGACGTATCAACTCCCCCAAGATTATACCTTCGCTTGTCCCTATGCGAAAACTGAGCTCAGTAAACATGTCCACGGGTTTATGGAGTGAAGTGTCCATAAAATAATACGGACAAGAAGCATCACACTTACCATTGCACAACTCGTAGAAGAAAGCAACTCACCATTACATAACTTAGCTTGCAACAAGTATAAGAGTCACAATAGAGATGCATAAAGATACATCATAATTGGAATTGGTAAACTTTGTTCTTGTTCGGAGAACACCTGGCAAACAGTTTCACAAAAAGCTTTTTATAGAAGTCTTCAAAACAGGAGCACTCTTTGCTCAAAAAGGTTTTTCACAATGAAGGATTTCAAAGTAATACTCAATAGATAAGAGTTTTGTGCAAACAAAGAAGATAAAGAACATGATTGAATAAATCACCATATGAATGCTTGAAACACAACAACTCAAATGCTTGGTGGAGATAGAGAGGAAGTAGGTTCACTGACTCAACTTGGAAAGAGGAGAAAGGTCCCTTCATGGAGGGAAGCAGGGATTACAAGTCATAAAGAGCTTACAAAACATTATGGTACTTACTAGCTTTGAGACCTCATTGCCCCTATCATAGGCATCCTGAGATGATTAAGGTTAAAGTGAACAAGGATGGAGTATATGCTTCACAAAATATAAGTTGGCAATCTCATGTCCCTTGAATATGAGGGCCACACCTCATGCTTCTCAACTTCAGTTATTGGTAAGTTCTTTGTTATTGTAAGTACATGCGTATCATAGAGAACTGCCAACGGGGTACCCCTTTCACATGGTACAAGAACTATCCCATAACCAAAATGACAAGGCAAGCAGATAGTGAGCATCTCGGCGATCTTTTTTATTTACTATGTGCATAACTTTTTATTGAGGATGCTTCACAGATAGCTCACTATGGTGATGCTTCAAGTTTCCACCATGATTAGGCATGGATTAGGCTAGCGGCCCAGGCGTTTCTCTAACACAAAATACATAACTCCATGGACTTACAAGCTCCCTTTTTATTTCACACCGGTGACATCCAAGACAAAAGAGCATGATATCAACTGTGTACAAAGTACAAGTGCAATGTTGAAAGTGTTCCTCGTGACAACACGATTCTGCTAATTCCAACATATATATGCAAGCATATACAACTTCGATGACACAACGGTTCAAGTCTATTAGGGGCAAGAAAAATAAGGTGTGCCATCAAGTTCGTGAGAGCTTTACTAACTAGTTTTCACATAACAAAATACTTCTTAATTCGAAAGATAGATGAGGCTTGAGAATTTTCTTGGAATAGCAGTAATGCTAATAGGTAAATATGGTGGACACAAATGTCATTGGTTTGGTTCAAAGGGATTGGAAATATGAGAAGTATGCCTTCTCAAAACAGGTTTTTGGCTAGCAACGCTGGGTAGCAAGCACAAGAGTTGAAGGAAACAAGCAAACATACAAGTACTAAAGCCAAACATGCAATCTTCCTTGAAGACACAAAAGATCTTAAATAAAGAATACTAAGCTTATGAGCTAATCAAGAAAGAAAATAGATGATACAAAATACCTATAAGCTTCTTCTCTTTTCCTTCCAAACCTCAAAAAGTGTTGCTACTGACCAAAGCTTGGTTTGCCAAAACCAATTTAGATATACTTGATGCTCCCAAAGTGATGCAAATACTGATCAACAAGATCAATCATATAATATAGATTGCAAACTAAAATAAGAAGTGCAAAAAGTAAAAGATGAAACTTCTCATTAATATTCCATAAAGGCACTCACACCAAAGGATACAAAGATAATCAACTAAAGGAGAGATACTTCCACATGCAAACCAACCTATAAGATAAATTCTCTACCAAAGATATGAATCCACTAAAAAGGTAAAAGATAAAAGATAATGATGGTGATACCACGGCACTCCCCCAAGCTTGAAACAAGCCAAGGGGATGCCAAACCTGATGACGAATTACTCCTTCGGTGGTGATGGTGTTCCCTTGTTTAGGGTAAGAAAACCCTCCAGCATCTTACGAAGCCTGTTGTTCTCCTCTTGAAGTATATCCACCTTCATCCTCAAAGAACGGTACTTGTCACAAATCTCGTCAGTGGTTCGAAGGGCTTCCACTGCCTCAGGGCAGGATCTAAAGTCTAGAAGGGAGGCTATAATCCCCTGCATTGTTAGAGCGAGGCATATCCCAAACCGAGGGCAAGTTCCCTTTGGGCACCTGTTGGTATAGATGCTCATGTATAAGAGTATGGAAGGGTCTCTTGGTACGTGGAGGAAGTGACCGTGGAGCGAGGATATGACACGGAGTTCTCCCTCCTATAGACATCCGTGTTGTCCTCCTAAGCTTCGTAGGGTTTGCCACCACTCCAATGCTTGCGACGGTAGTGCGGGTGTCCGGATGCTCGTCATCCTCCATGTCTTATTCATCCCCAACCAAGATCTCCTCCTCCTTGGGGTTTTGAGGATCATCTTCCTTTGGCTTCTTGCCTCTGTCGTTGGCGGAGACCATGATGCTCTAAACTTGAGAAGATTTCCTGACAGAAACAGATCGAAACGAAAAGACGATGAGAACACGATGCACAAACCTGGGGGGATCCGGGGGGTTATATATTACGAATTTTTAAAGCATAAGGAAGGTACTGGTATGAAAACGAGGCGGAGACGGGGCTCGGGGGGCTCACCCCCCCTCAGGCGCAGCTAGCTGGGGTCCGCGCCTGGGGTGGGTGTGGCCACCCTGGCCTCTATTTCCTCCTCTGTCCCATCTCATAATCTTCCATATACATTAAAAATATCAAAAATATAAAAAGATAGGGTTTTCACGAACCTTCTATTTTCACCACTTTTACCTATTCAAAGTCGAACTCTGTAGATTCCTTTCCTCCTTCTCCTAGAAATTCCTTTCTTACCAGGTCTCACAAAAACCTCAATGGAAACATTAGTTTAAGCTAAAACAATAAACCTTTAGGTTCACACTTCAACTGAAATCCATCAAAACAAAGGCTTCTATAAGAGGCAAATGCAAATGACGGCAGAAATCTGTCAAAATAGACCAGCAGGTAAAGGTTGTTTTTTTCGAAAACCTTCTGTTGCTGAAATCAAAAGTGCATAACTAATGAAATTTGGGTAACAACTTGTAGAACAAGCACAGAAAAATACAGCTCCATCCGACGTACTGAGCTCCCTCACGAGCAGCACAAAAATCTGTCCTAGGACAGCCACTTTTCATAACTCCTCTACTTCTCAAAAGTAGTTGAACTTGACACAAAAACCAAAACAAAAAGGATAAGAAGCGGTTATTGTTGGAATTATGCCCTAGAGGCAATAATAAAGATGTTATTATTATAATTCTTGTTCATGATAAAGTTTATATTCCATGCTAGAATTGTATTAAGCGGAAACATTAATACTTGTGTGGTTTGTGAACAACACCGTGTCCCTGGTACGCCTCTAAGGACTAGCTCATTGATCAATGCTGGTTAAGGTTTCCTAACCATAGACATGAGTTGTCAATTGATAATGAGATCATATCATTGGGAGAATGATATGATGGACAGACCTAAACTAAGCGAAGCAATTAGATCGTTTCATCGTGTTCATTTTTGCGAAGCTTTTCCTATGTCAAATATTGTATTCCTTAGACCATGAGATAATGCAACTCCCTGGTACCGGAAGAAATCTTTGAGGTCATCAAACGTCATCCTATGAGAGGGTGATCATAAAGATGTCTCTCAGGTGATCGGAAAGTATCTGTTGGGTTGTATGTATCGAGATGGGATTTGTCCCTCCCAAGTCGGAGAGATATACTTCGGGCCCACTCGGTAATCGATATCAACACCGCTTGCAAGCATGTGGTTAAGGAGTTAATCACAAAGTGATATCGGATTACGGAGTAAAGTACTTCTGCCGTGAACGACGAGATTGAACTAGGTATGACCAGACCGACGATCGAATCTCGCAAGTAAAATATCGCGAGACGCGAAGGAATATATATATGGGATTGATTGAATCCTGGCATCGTGGTTCATCCGATATGATCATCGATGAATGTGTGGGAGTCAATATGGGTGCCCAGACCCCGCTGTTGATTATTGATAGAAGATCATGTCTGCATATTCTCGAACCCGCAGGGTCACACACTTAACGTGTCTCGACGCTAGGATAGATTGGATAATTGGTTTATGAGTTTTTGTTCGGAGTCTCGGATGGGATCCAGGACATCACGAGAGGTTCCGTAATGGTCTGGAGAATAAGATTCATATAAGGCGGTGCAGTTTTTTGGAGTTCGGAATTGTTCCGGGTTAATCAGTATTGTACCGGAAGCTTCTAGAACCTTCCGGAAGGGGACCAACGTGTCCCCACCTTCCGGGAGGGGGCATGGGCCTATGAGGGGGTGTCCTGGCTGCATTGGGCCAGGGGCACAAGGCCCCATAGGGCCCAGCCGATTCTAGATAAGTTTAAACTCGTTTAAACTAGAGATAGGATTTCTAGATAAGGAGAGTTTAAATCGTTTAAATCCAGAGATAGGATTTCTAGATAAGGAGAGTTTAAATTGTTTAAACTAGAGATAGGCTTGGAGGAGGGGCAGGCCGCCCCTCTATATATAGAGGGGTGCGCGCCCCACACACCTTCCTCCAAGCCCTAGCAGCCTTGCTACCTTCCTCTCTCCCTCCCGACTGCTTGTAGGCGAAGCCTGCAGCAGAAATTCTCCACCATATACACCACGCCGTGTTGTAGATCCAATCTATCTCCACCATACTCGCTGGTCCGAGGAAGGAGGAGACGCCGAGGTGCGTGTGCATCTCACGGAGGCACCGCCACTTGTGGTGCTAGATCGGATCGGATCGCGAGGAGGAGAAGCGAGCACGACTACATCACCCACGTTCCGACGTAACGCCCACAGCGAATCTTCAAGGGTATGAAGATCTAATCCAATCTCTCTTGTTGATTGCATCTCCTAGATTAGATCTTGGCTTTCCCTCTGTTCGCATCCGTAGAAAATTTTGATTTGCTATGCCGCGAAACCCTTCAGTTATTACTGAAATAATAACTTCCAAGACTCGACAAAACTCTTGGGTTATCTCCCAACAAGTACTTTTCTTTAATGTCTTTAAGTTAGGCTTGAAACTTTCAAAGATGCTCACGTAGGAGATAAATATTTGAAGTGAAAGAGAGCATCAAGAAGCAAATAACCAACACATTTGAGTCTAACCCACTTCCTACGCATGGGGGTATCATGAGAAAATGAATTGTTGAAACAAAAATCCACTAGCATAGGAAGACAAAACAAATGAAACTTCAAAGCTTTCAACATAAAACAGGGAAACTTAACATCATTGAGATGCATAAAACCATGTTTCCCTCTCTCATAATAACTTCCAGTAGCACTTTGAATAAAGTTGACAATATAACTGGTACTGGCAATAACTTTATCATCAGTATGAGCATACTTAAAGTCATCAAAAGGTGGTCCAAGGTCATAAATTGGATCAATAGAAGCAAGTTGTTCCATCCTGAAATCTTCATTAGGCAAGCTATTTTCACAAGGATTTTACCAAATTTGGAAAAGTTAAACTCATAAGAATATCCATCAAACTTAGTTAAAAATTTTTACTTCTTACAATCTATAATAGCTCCACAAGTGTTCAAGAAAGGTCTACCAAAAATTATAGGACAAGTTTTGCTAGCTGCTGAATTAAGTACTAGAAAATCAGTAGGCTATTTAATCTTACCACAGAGAACCTCCACATCTCTTACAATACCAATAGGGCAAATAGTCTCTTTATTAGCAAGGTGAATAACCACATCAATGTCTTCAAGATCACAAGGACCAATCTCATGCATAATTTCCCTGTAAAGCTCATAAGGAATAGGACTAGAACTAGCACCAATATCACATAAACCATATTAGCAATGATCACCAATTTTAACAGAAAGCATAAGAACACTAGCTTTTCTAGCTTTACTAGGATGAGATATAATATTAGAAGCGTCTTCACAGAAGACAATATGCTCATCCTCTATATTTCTAGTGACAACATCTTTCACAATAGCTACCACAGGTTCAATATTTATTTGATCATCGGGTTCCACGGTTTTCCTTGTACCTTTATTATTTGCACTAATCATCATAGAATACTCCTTTACCTTAGCTGGGAAAGGTATTTTCTCAACATAAGGTTTAGGCACAATATGATCAATAGTACAAACTTTCGTGCTTCTAATAGGAACATGACTAATAACATGTTTATAAGGTGCATGGTACTTATTCCACTTCTTCTTGGGAATTTCTATGTAGGAGGCAAAGGCCTTAAAACAGTTGGCAATACTTTGGGAATCAAGACCAAACTCATTACTAATATCACGGAAGCCATCAGTTCCCATAAAAGATTTAATGCATTCACAATCATAGTTTATACATGACTTTCTCCCTTTGTGTTCTCTTGAATACGGTCTAGGAGATCCCATTTAGCTTCTTCCTTCATACGTGTGAATGATCCAACACAAGAAGCATCTAGTAAATCTTTATCATGAAGAGAAAGCCTAGCATAAAAGTTATTGATAATAATATTGTTAGGGAGTTCATGAATAGGACATTTAAGCATTAGTAACTTAAATCTCCCCCAAGCTTGAGTTGTACTCTCTCCATCACGAGGTCAAAAGTTATATATCAGATTTCTATCCTTATGAATCTCACTAGGAGGATAAAATTTAGAATAAAGAGAGATGTCATCTCCTACCATTCCATGGATTGTCCATTCTTCAGCAGCTTATACCATTCTTCAGCTCTCCCCTTCAAGGATATGGAGAGTAACTTCTTCTTCACATGTGTAGTTGTGATACCTGCACACTTAAACAACCCGCATAATTCATGGATAAAAAGCAAATGATCTCCAGGATGGATAGTTCCATCCTCTAAACAATAATTATACATGACACGATCAACAATACTTGTAGGTATCTTAAAAGGATCTACCTCAACGGGTGGTGGTTCATCTACTACCCTAACGGTGGTAGTAGTTTTCCCAAACAGAAAACCAAGTGGGTTATCCATATTGGAAACAAAGCAACAAACAGAAACAAAAGCAATACTGAAGTTTCCTTTACCAGTTCTACTCTTCAATAGCGCTTCACTCCCCGGCAACGGCGCCAGAAAATAGTCCCGATGACCCACAAGTATAGGGGGTGTATCACAGTACTTCTGATAAATAGGAGTGTCGATCCCAACGAGGAGCAGAAGGTGTTGACTAGTGGTATGGAGCAGGAAATCTCTGTAAATACTTAGCAAATGGATTTTTAGGGGTTTTCTGGTAAAGCAACAAAACAAGGCGCAAGTAATAAAGACAACGAGCAAACGCAACAAGTGACCCAATCCTTTCTTAGCAAAGGACAAGCCGGTGGAAATACTTATAAGGACCAAACGTTCTCGAGGACACATGGGAATTCTGTCAAGTGCTTTCGCTTCAAATAGCTGAATACTCTTCTTTGGTGTTGTGAGTGTTGTGTGGGTGAACATGTGCTAATGTACCGACCTTATTTGGACTAATACATACTTGTGATTAAACCTCCTGCAAGCATCCACAACTACAGTAAAGTAATTAAGATATAAACCTAACACAGCCTTAAACTTTGAGATCCTACACTCCCTTGTGCAAAGGTGTCCTAACGAGGGTTCAGGTTTCTATCACTCCGGCAACCCCACAATTAGTATTCAAATACACAATGCATTCCCCTAGGCCCATAAATGGTGAAATATCATGTAGTCGACGTTCACATGACACCACTAGAAGAATAGCACCACAACTTAAATACTAAACCATTGAATAATAACTCAACACAAATCCACAACTAACAACATGACTTCTCCCATGTCCTCAAGAACTAAACGAACTACTCACGAGACATCATATGGATCAAGATCAAAGATGATATGGTGATGGATAACAATCTGAACATAAACAATAATCCAATGGTTCAACTCACAAGCATCAACTACAATAGTAATCAACACCAGGAAAGTTTCCCCTAATGAACTAAGCAAGTATTCAACACGATTGTTACAACGGGATGGAGTAATGATGATGGTGCTGGTGGAGATGATGGTGTGGATGATGATGATCCCGATGAAGCCTATCTTGATGATGGTGTTGATGGCGACAATCTCCCCTCTCCGAAAAGGAATTTCTCCAACAGAAATCTGTCTGCCGGAGAGCTCTTTCTCTCTGTGTGTTTTCTGCCCCGCAGAGGCGGCGGAAATCTATTTGTGGTCGCCCCCTAGTATTAGGGTTCTGAGAGGAAGATATAGGCGAGAGGGCGGAGTGGGAGGCTGACCAGGTGGGCCACACCTGCCCTAGGCATGACCCAGGGGGACCCGCGCCTAGGGGGTTGTGGGCCCCTTGTGGCCCAGCTACGCCTCCCTTATGGCTTCCTTCGTCTTCTAGGAAAATATAATTTTCCAATATTTTTCTGGTATTTTTCTGATCTTCGCGAAATTGCATCAAAACACCTCTTTTTTCCATCAGAATCCAGACTCCGGCAGTTCATTCTCCAAGAATCATCCAACATGCAAAAACACAAGAAAAGACATAAGTAATACCTCATAATAAGACATATATCAATGAATAGAGGCAAATTATGATATAGAATGGTGATGCAAATTAGACGTATCAGTGACTACTCTCCCTGATTCAAACCCAACACCTCCAAGGTGTGCATAACTGCTCTGATTAGAATCATAACCACCATCTCCAGTGTGTGCATTATTACTCTGAACATCTCCAGCTAGGGCTTGACTACTCTGGCCATGGTCATACTCACCCTCCTCGACTTCAAGCGAAGTGATCTCCTTCACCATGTGAAGCACTAAGGCCATGGGGTAAACTCTCCCCATTTAGATTCATCTTCTATCGGTCTCAAATAAAACCAAGGATTTTTCTAGACTTTTACCACAATGCATGAACACCAATTGTATATGTCTGGGGAAGCCCTAAAGGACCAGACAACTAGTTGTTCAACTGACTAACGGTCGGTCTAGAGCTCTATATCAATGCATTGAGACTCACTCAGATCAACGCCCTGATGATTTGTTCTGACAAGACCATTACTATAGTAAAACTAAAACTTTATTAAATCTGACATATTTGCTAACCTATCCTCCCCCCAACTCGTCAGATACTAAGCACCACGACACAATATAGTCTATAAATATACTTCCGGGCCAATATTCTTACAGCTAACAGACCACTTCCAAGTGTATCCATAAGCATACACAATAAATTGTAATTAACGAGAAATTAGGGTGTACCCTTGAAACGTGCGAAGTCCTGCCGTGTAGTAGTCTCCAATCACCGGACCAGCACTACCACCACGCAGCCGAATCTATCTCAAACACCAGTCTCCACCATTGCCATTGCTCTCGAAGAACACTACCACCTTCCTCCACAAAACACCCCAAATCTCTACAGCAAGCTATCCCATCAGTAAATCGGGGTTCACCTACCTCCTACTGCTTTTTAGCCCAAGATTTGGTGAGGATCAGGGGTAAAAACGAGCTCAAACTAGGCCTAAAAATGGAGCTCTCAAGCAGGAGGAAGAAGAAAGAAAGAGATAGAGGAACGTGTTGGAATTATGCCCTAGAGTCAATAATAAAGATGTTATTATTATAATTCTTGTTCATGATAATGTTTATATTCCATGCTAGAATTGTATTAAGCGGAAACTTTAATACTTGTGTGGTTTGTGAACAACACCGTGTCCCTAGTACTCCTCTAAGGACTAGCTCATTGATTAATGATGGTTAAGGTTTCCTAACCATGGACATGAGTTGTCAATTAATAATGAGATCATATCATTGGGAGAATGATATGATGGACATACCCAAACTAAGCGAAGCAATTAGATCGTGTCATCGTGTTCGTCTTTGCGAAGCTTTTCTTATGTCAAATATTGTATTCCTTAGACCATGAGATAATACAACTCCCTGGTATAGGAAGAGAGCTTTGAGGTCATCAAACGTCATCCTATGAGAGGGTGATCATAAAGGTGTCTCTCAGGTGATCGGAAAGTATCTGTTGGGTTGTATGTATCGAGATGGAATTTGTCCCTCCCAAGTCGGAGAGATATACTTCGGGCCCACTCGGTAATCGATATCAACACCGCTTGCAAGCATGTGGTTAAGTAGTTAATCACAAAGTGATATCGGATTAAGGAACGAGTTAAGTACTTGCTGTGAACGAGATTGAACTAGGTATGACGGTACCGACGATCAAATCTCGGGCAAGTAAAAATATCGCGAGACAAAGGGAATATATATATGGGATTGATTGAATCCTGGCATCGTGGTTCATCCGATATGATCATCGATGAATGTGTGGGAGTCAATATGGGTTTCCAGACCCCGCTGTTGATTATTGATAGAAGATCATGTCTGCATATTCTCGAACCCGCAGGGTCACACACTTAACGTGTCTCGACGCTAGGATAGATTGGATAATTGGTTTATGAGTTTTTGTTCGGAGTCTCGGATGGGATCCGGGACATCACGAGAGGTTCCGGAATGGTCCGGAGAATAAGATTCATATAAGACAGTGCAGTTTTTGGAGTTCGGAATTGTTCCGGGTTAATCGGTATTGTACCGGAAGCTTCTAGAACCTTCCGGAAGGGGACCAACGTGGCCACACCTTCCGGGAGGGGGCATGGGCCTATGAGGGAGTGCCCTGGACGCATTGGTCCAGGGGCACAAGGCCCCATAGGGCCCAGCCGGCCAAAGAGGGTTTAAACCCTAGATAGAGCTTCTAGACAGGGGGGTTTCCTTGCCCCCCACTCCTCCTCCTTTGGGGCCGCTGATTTGGGCTTGGGGGAGGGTCTAGGGCTGCGCCCCACCCCTCTATATAAAGAGGGCTGGGGGCGCACCACCCCCACACCTTCCCCTCCAACCCTAGCCGCCCTGCTGCCCTCCTCTCTCCCTCCCGACTGTTTGTAGGTGAAGCCCTGCTGCAGAAATTCTCCACCATATACACCACGCCGTCGTGTTGTAGATCCAATCCGTCTCTCCACCATACTTGCTGGTCCGAGGAAGGAGGAGACGTCGAGGTGCTGCACGTGTGCATCTCACGGAGGCACCGCCACTTGTGGTGCTAGATCGGATCGGATCGCGAGGAGGAGAAGCGAGTACGACTACATCACCCACGTTCGATTTAACGTTCACGCGGCGTAATCTTCAAGGGTATGAAGATCTAATCCAATCTCTCTCGTTGTTTGCATCTCCTAGATTATATCTTCGCTTTCCTCTGTTGCATCCATAGAAAATTTTGATTTACTATGCCGCGAAACCCTTCGGGTATCGAGCTAGATCTATGCGTAGATGTGTTTCACGAGTAGAACACAACATGGTTGTTAAGGCGTTGATGTTTTCATTGCAAGCCTCTTGTTTGTGTTCTTATTATGACGCGGATAATGAGATTGAAGCGGTCCAGCCAACCTTACGCGACATCGTCAGGAGACCGGCTCCGCACTTGACGTGTGGCTTGTTCCACACATGCGGCTGGTGGATGTCAGTTTCTCTCACTATAGTTGTCATGGGATTAACACCGGAGTTTGGCAACCATAATATCACCGTTGTGGCTTTCCGTAGGTAAGAATTGTTCTTAGCATCTACTCCCATAAGCCACGTAAAACATGCAACAACAAAGTAGAGGCGTCTAACTTGTTTTTGCAGGGAGTGTTTTCTGTGATATGGTATGGCCCAAGATGTGATGTGTATAATGTATGCGATGATCATGTTTTGTAATGTTTCACGACTTGCATGTCGATGAGTACACAACCGGCAGGAGCATATGGTTGTCTTTATAATTGTGTATGACCTGTGTGTCAACTTCTTATGCGCCATGTAATAGTTTCACTTTATCGCTAAGTAGTTAGCAATAGTTGTAGATGCTATTCGTGGTGGAGACAATCATGGTGGAGTGATGGAGATCATGCCGGAACGCACAAGATGGAGATCATTCTTAAGATTGGCTATACCATGTCACATTAAAGTTATATGCATGTGATGTTTATCCTTTTATGTATCTTATTATGCTTAGATCGCGACGGTAGCATTATAAGATGATTCCTCACTTAAAGATCAAGATAAAACTGTTCTCCCCGAGTATGCACCGTTGCGAAAGTTTGTCGTGTCCAAGCATCACGTGATGATCGGGTGCTATAGACTCTACGCTCACATACAACGGGTGCAAGCCAGTTTTTGCACACGCGGAAATACTTGGGTTTGACTTGACGAGCCTAGCATGTACAGACATGGCCTCGGAACACATGAACCGAAAGGTTAAGCATGAGTCATATGAATGATGTGATCGACACTTCGTTGTCCACCATTGAAACCACATCTCTTCTCGTGATGATCGGATTAGGTGTGGTGAATTTGGATCGTGTTCACTAAACAACTTGAGGGATGTTGAATTTAGTGGGAGTTCACCTAGTAATTTGATTAAGTTGAACTATTTATCATGAACATAGTCTAAATTGTACTTGCAAATACTGTAGATCACATGGCTAAGTCCAACTTCAACCTCAACGTTTTTGCTGAGATAGAAAAGCTTAGAAACAATGGGTCCAACTTCACCAAATGGTTCCGCATTCTAAGAATCATTCTCGCTGGCGGACAAAAGGACTATGTCCTTGAGAAAGCGCTAGGCGACGCCCCTGCTATAGATGCACCGGCTGATGAGAAAGCTGTTTATCAGTCACGCAAGGATGATTATGATTTGATTAAGATCGCCATGTTGTATGCTATGGAATCGGATCTTCAAAATCATTTTGAGGAGTTCGCCGGGCGCTTTGAGATTCTTGAGGAGCTGAAAACTATGTTTCATACTCAGACCCGCTCTGATAGATATGAGATCTCTAAGAAATTCTTTAACTACAAGATGGAGGAAGGGAGTTCCGTTAGTGAGCACGCCATTAAGATGTCGGGCTACACTCAACGCCTTGAGCAACTGGACTGCAAGATTCCAGAGGAGCTCAAGATTGACAGAGTTCTGCAGTCACTCCCTCCTAGCTACAAAAGTTTTGTAGTTGCTCACAATCAGATTGGTTCCACTGATATGATCACTGAGCTCTTCGCTAAGATGAAAGTAGCGGAGGTGGACATCAAAAAGAATAATCATATGTTGATGGTCAACAAGCCCCCCACCTTCAAGAAAGGTAAGAGTGCAAAGAAGCCCTTCAAGAAAGGCGGCGGCAAGCACGTTGCCCCTGCTGAGAAGAAGCTCAAGTCTGGTCCTAAGCCGACATCGAGTGCTTCTATTGCAAGGACAAGGGTCACTGGAAGCGCAATCCAGAAGTACTTAGGACAAGAAGGTCGGCACCATCAAAGGTATATTTGATATACATGTTATTGATGTTTTCCTTACTAGCCCTCGTTGTAGTGCACGGGTATTTGATACCGTTCGGTTGCTAATATTTGTAACTCAAACAGGAGCTACGGAATAGACGGCGCTATGAGGATGAGGTGACGATGCGCGTTGGCAACGAATCAAGAGTTGATGTGATGGCCGCACGCCTCCTTAGTTTTACCTTCGGATTAGTTTTAAACCTCAATAAGTGTTATTATGTGCTGCGTTGAGCATGAACATTATTTCTGGATCTTGTTTATTGCAAGACGGTTATTCATTTAAATCGGAGAATAATGGTTGTTCTATTTATATGAGTAACATCTTTTATGGTCATGCACCTATTGTGAATGGTTTATTTCTTCTAAATCTCGAAAAGGATGAAACACACATCCATAACATTGAGGCTAAGAGATGCAAAGTAGATAGTGATAATACTACTTATCTGTGGCAATCGCTGCCTAGGTCATATTGGTGTAAAGCGCATGAAGAAACTCCATTCTGATGGACTTTTGGAATCTCTTGATTTTGAATCATTTGACACATGCGAACCATGCCTCATGGGCAATATGATCAAAACCCCGTTCTCCGGTATGATGGAGCGAGCAACGGACTTGTTGGAAATCATACATACCGATGTATGCAGACCGATGAGTGTTTCGACGCGCGGTGGATATCGCTATTTTCTCACTTTTACCGATGACTCAAGTAGATATGGGTATATCTATTTAATGAAACATAAATCTGAAACATTTGAAAAGTTCAAAGAATTTCAGAATGAAGTGGAGAACCATCATAATAGAAAGATTAAGTTTCTACGATCCGATCGTGGAGGTGAATATTTGAGTTATGATTTTCTCACGCATCTTAAAGCAAGTGGAATCGTTTCGCAACTCACTCCACCCGGAACACCACAGCGCAATGGTGTGTCTGAACGCCGGAATCGAACCTTATTAGATATGGTCCGATCAATGATGTCTCTTACTGATTTGTCGTTATCATTTTGGGGTTATGCATTAGAAACCGCTGCATTCACTTTAAATAGGACGCCATCTAAATCCGTTGAGACGACACCGTATGAACTGTGGTTTGGTGCTAAACCTAAGTTGTCGTTTCTTAAAGTTTGGGGATGCGAAGCTTACGTCAAGAAGTTGAGGCCGGACAAGCTCGAACCCAAAGCGGAGAAATGCGTCTTCATAGGATACCCTAAGGAAACTATTGGGTATACCTTCTATCACGTAATCAAGGCAAAGTGTTTGTGCAAAGAACGGTTCCTTTCTTGAGAAGGAGTTTCTCTCGAAAGAAGTGAGTGGGAGGAAAGTAGAGCTAGACGAGGTTATTGAACCTTCTCTTGAATTGGAGAGTAGCGCAACACTGAAATTGCTCCAAGGCCTTGCACCAACAATAGAGGAAGCTAATGACAAGGATCATGAAGCTTGGACGATGTTACTCTTGAACGTCGCAGTCGACAAGTTCGCGTGGCCTCCCGAGTGGTATGCGGCAACCTGTCTTTAAGCTGTCTTGTTAGTAGAAGGCGTGAACCTACAAACTATGAGGCGATGATGATCCAGACCGAGAAATGGCTAGAAGCCATGAAATCCGAATTGGGATCCATGAGCGAAAACCAAGTATGGACTTTGGTGGACCTCCTAGCGACCGAAAGGCCGTTGAGTGCAAATGGATCTTCAAGAAGAAAACGGACGCGGATGGTAATGTTACATCTATAAGGCACGCTTGTCGCGAAAGGTTTTCGACAAGTTCAAGGTGTTGACTACGATGAGACTTTCTCTCCGTAGCGAAGTTTAAGTCCATTCGGATTTTATTAGCAATTGTTGCGTTTCATGATTATGAAATATGGCGGATGGATGTCAAGATCGCGTTCCTCAATGGCAACATTGATGAAGAGTTGTATATGATGCAACCCAAGGTTTTGTCGATCCTAAGGATGCTTGATAAAGTATGCAAACTTGAGTTCCATTTATGGATCAAGCAAGCATCTCGGAGTTGGAACCTTCGTTTTGATCAAGTGATCAAGAGCTTTGGATTTGTTCCAAATTGCTACAAGCTTGCATCTACAATAAAGTGAGTGGGAGCTCGGTGGCGCTTACGGTACTATATGTGGATGACATATTGATTATTGGAAATGACATCAACATGCTTAACGATGTGAAGAGTTATTTGAACAAGTGTTTTTCAATGAAAGACCTAGGTGAAGCTGCTTATATATTGGGCATCAAGATCTATAGAGATAGACAAAGACGCCTGATAGCTTTAAGCCAGAGTACATACCTAGACAAAGTTCTGAAAAGGTTCAGAATGGATAAGGCAAAGAAAGGTTCAGTGCCCATGTTGTCAGGTAAGATATTGATAAAGGCTTAGTGTCCAGCTACGGTAAATGATAGGGAAGCTATGAGCAAAGTGCCGTATGCCTCGGCCATAGGTTCTATCATGTATGCCATGCTGTGTACTAGACCGGATGTGTCCAATGCTCTTAGTTTGACGAGCAGATATCAAAGTGATCCAGGAGTGGAACACTAGACAGCCGTGAAGAACATCCTAAAGTACCTAAATAGGACTAAAGAAATGTTCTTAGTCTATGGCGGTGATGAACAGCTTGTCGTAAAAGGTTACGTCGACGCTAGTTTTGACACCGACAATGATGATTCTAAATCTCAGACAGGATACGTATATATTTTGAATGGAGGAGCTGTGAGCTGGAGAAGCTGCAAGCAAAGCGTGATCGCGGGATCTACAGTAGAAGCGGAATACATGGGCTGCCGCAGCGTCAAGTGAAGGAGTTTGGATCAGAACTTCATCATCGAGCTTGGCGTGGTTCCAAGTGCATTGGACCCATTGGAGATATTGTGTGACAACATGGCGCCATAGCACTCGCTAAGGAACCAAGATATCATCCAAAGACTAAGCATATCAACTGCAAGTTTCATATAATCCGAGATTATATAGCAGATGGAGATCAAGATTAGCAAAGTACATACAGATCCGAATGTCGCAGATCCATTGACTAAACCTCTTCCACGTAAAAACATGATCGACCTCGATTGCCATGGGTGTGAGATTGTTGCCAAATGTAAACTAGATTATTGACTCTAGTGCAAGTGGGAGACTGTTGGAATTATGCCCTAGAGGCAATAATAAAGATGTTATTATTATAATTCTTGTTCATGATAATGTTTATATTCCATGCTAGAATTGTATTAAGCGGAAACTTTAATACTTGTGTGGTTTGTGAACAACACCGTGTCCCTAGTACGCCTCTAAGGACTAGCTCATTGATTAATGATGGTTAAGGTTTCCTAACCATGGACATGAGTTGTCAATTAATAATGAGATCATATCATTGGGAGAATGATATGATGGACAGACCCAAACTAAGCGAAGCAATTAGATCGTGTCATCGTGTTCGTCTTTGCGAAGCTTTTCTTATGTCAAATATTGTATTCCTTAGACCATGAGATAATACAACTCCCTGGTATAGGAAGAGAGCTTTGAGGTCATCAAACGTCATCCTATGAGAGGGTGATCATAAAGGTGTCTCTCAGGTGATCGGAAAGTATCTATTGGGTTGTATGTATCGAGATGGAATTTGTCCCTCCCAAGTCGGAGAGATATACTTCGGGCCCACTCGGTAATCGATATCAACACCTCTTGCAAGCATGTGGTTAAGGAGTTAATCACAAAGTGATATCGGATTACGGAACGAGTAAAGTACTTGCTGTGAACGAGATTGAACTAGGTATGACGGTACCGACGATCAAATCTCGGGCAAGTAAAAATATCGCGAGACGAAGGGAATATATATATGGGATTGATTAAATCCTGGCATCGTGGTTCATCCGATATGATCATCGATGAATGTGTGGGAGTCAATATGGGTTTCGGACTTCGCTGATTATTGATAGAAGATCATGTCTGCATATTCTCGAACCCGCAGGGTCACACACTTAACGTGTCTCGACGCTAGGATAGATTGGATAATTGGTTTATGAGTTTTTGTTCGGAGTCTCGGATGGGATCCGGGACATCACGAGAGGTTCCGGAGTGGTCCGGAGAATAAGATTCATATAAGGTAGTGCAGTTTTTGGAGTTCGAAATTGTTCCGGGTTAATCGGTATTGTACCGGAAGCTTCTAGAACCTTCCGGAAGGGGACCAACGTGGCCACACCTTCCGGGAGGGGGCATGGGCCTATGAGGGAGTGCCCTGGCCGCATTGGGCCAGGGGCACAAGGCCCCATAGGGCCCAGCCGGCCAAAGAGGGTTTAAACCCTAGATAGAGCTTCTAGAAGGGGGGGTTTCCTTGCCCCCCACTCCTTCTCCTTGGGGCCGCCGGTTTGGCTTGGGGGAGGGGCTGCGCCCACCCTCTATATAAAGAGGGCCGCACCACCCCCACACCTTCCTCCAACCCTAGCCGCCCCACCGCCTTCTCTCTCCTCCCGATTGTTTGTAGGCGAAGCCTGCAGAAATTCTCCACCATATACACCACGCCGTCGTATTGTAGATCCAATCCGTCTCTCCACCATACTTGCTGGTCCGAGGAAGGAGGAGACGTCGAGGTGCTGCACGTGTGCATCTCACGGAGGCACCGCCACTTGTGGTGCTAGATCGGATCGGATCGCGAGGAGGAGAAGCGAGTACGACTACATCACCCACGTTCCGATTTAACGCTCACCGTATGAATCTTCAAAGGGTATAAAGATCTAATCCAATCTCTCTCGTTGTTTGCATCTTCTAGATTAGATCTTGGCTTTTCCTCTGTTCGCATCCGTAGAAAATTTTGATTTACTATGCCGCGAAACCCTTCAGAACGGAGCGCTGCGGCGGGATAACCCCGCACCCCTTGTCGACACGTGGTGAGACGACAGGGGCTGTCGGCCCTTGTTGTGGTAGATAAGGGCTGTCGGCCTATCTGTCGGCCGTCTGACGCTGTGGCAGCAGCCACGCCGTGTGTCGACAGGTGTCTTTCATCCCACGCTGTGCCGATACCGTGGTAGATTCCAAAAATACATAATTTATGTATTATTTTTGGAATTGAATAAAAATGTATTACTTAAAAAAGCTAAATTTTGACATGTGTACAAAATCCAATAAAACAGAACAATTCTCCATAATGAAAATAATAACAATTGGATTTCGTTAGTCTACTCTATAAGAATAAGAAAAAAAAGAACAAAAAACAGGTGAATGGGGCAGGATAGAGGGCACTCGTCGAGAAGTGTATGAAGAGCAACTGTGACCCGTGAGAATCTAATGCAGTTCAACTCTAAGGAAGACGGAAGTCCATTCAGATAATTCATTACGATAGCGAAGCTAAGATTCAATCAGCGCACGAGTATCAACAAAAATAGTCTTACATGGGAGGGAAATGCAGTTTAGCAGTGGCAATCCTATCTCACGCGTATATTTATCGCTGAGTCCTAATGTTCTGTCTCACTCGGATTAAATAACAGATGCTATCTATTAATCGGTCTCATTAGCCTGCGCCCAACGGCGGATGACGCAGCAGCACATGACGTTGTTCCTGCTCGCTGGGTTTTTTTTTTTTTTTTGAGAGTGAGGAGTATGTTTTGCTTACCGAAACTTTTTGTGGAGAGTTTTACTTTCACTTAACACAAACTTTTGGAGAGTTTTACTTTCACTTAACACTCCTTATTGTCACGACAACAAGCCCAGGCACCCCAAGGTAAGATAGATGCCACAAGAAAGAATGAGCTAGAACAGAACCAGCTAGGCTTGTTGTCCAGCAATCTTGGCAAAGCACAACTTACAGATAGCAAACTAGCATGTAATAAAGCAATTCAAAAATTAATTAATTTACAGATAGGTGGCAGCAGCATCGGCACAAACACAAGCAAAGCACAAGAGAGGCATCTACGCTAACGCAGGACTGCACGCGCACTTCAGGAATCGGCTGCCCTGAACAGCGTGAGGAGGGAGAGGAAGAGGTTGATGACGTCAAGGTAGAGCGCGACGGCGGCCCAGACGTACTCGTCGTATGAGTACCGCTTGATGAGGTTGTCGGTGTCGTAGATGATGTATCCGCAGAAGACGAGCGCGGCGAGGCCTCCGTAGACCATGAGGGAGATGCGGCCGAGCGGGAAGAAGAGCTGGATGAGCGCGAAGACCATGAGGATCATGACGGCGGCGAAGAGGAACGGGCCCAGGAAGTTGAAGTCGTGGCCGCGCCTGGCCGCCCAGAAGGTGTACGCCGTCAGGCTCACCACCACCACCGCCGTCAGGATGGCCGACTCCAGGATCACCTCCCCCTTGGTGAACGCGCAGCTGAGCCCCACCGCGAAGCTGATGGCCACCGTGAAGACGCCCAGCAGCAGCAGGTTCACCGGGTGCCGCTGGTAGTAGTAGTACAGAGGGCACAGCACTGCAATTTCAGTGAAGCCGGTTGGGAAATGTTAGCTGACGCGTCCAAGAAAACAGAGTCGCAGAGACACCCCCCACAATGGTGAGTTGGTGACGTATTGATCTGAGTTTGCGAGATGTGCGTACCGATGAACGGGAGGATGATGAGGAAGATGTAGAGGCCGAACCCTCCGGGGGTGGAGACGAAGAAGAGCGCGACGGGGCGCACGAAGACGACGACGGAGGCGACGGCGATGGTGAGCAGCATCTGGACGGAGAGGATGGTGTACACCTTCCGGACGAAGGCCCACCGCAGCTCAGGACTCTCTAGCATCATCGGGTAGAGAGGCCTGGCCTCGATCCCGGCCTCCGGGTCGCCCCGGCCGCCCCACTCGGGACCCTTAGGCGGCGGCCGAAGATACATCTCGTCTCGGTCCTCTTCTTTTCCTCTGTCCGACGGCGCACTTACGCAATGGGTTCTTGGCTGGGAGGAGAGCACGTGTCGTCTTGGTCTGTTTCTCGGCGGTGAGGATGGAGAGCTCGCGTCGCGTGGGCGGAGAGTTTTAAGGAGGGGGGAATGGAGGAGAGGGGATCAGGGGACAAGACGGGGAGGCTGGATGGCGCGAGAGAGGGAGTGAAGATTCAGGAGGCTTCTCGGCGGTTGGGGCGGTTCCGGGAGGCTGACGCGTGGGGCCGGGAGGGCGTGACTCGTCTACTGCCGTCTCCCCGGGTCTGGTGCCGTCTGGAGGGAGGACAAATTTTGTGCCGCGCGCGTATATGTGCGTTACCTCTCTTTCTTTTTCTCTCGTGACCAGATACGTTGCCTTTGCTTAGTGACGAGGGTTATCTGAAATTTGCTTGCCTCATTGAGGTGCTTAACTGCATTTTGCTTCGTCGTATTGCACATTTGCGCGTGGTATTTCTAGGCTGCTAGAGCCGTCTGGTCTAGGAATATCCAGCTTTTCCAGCGTAAAACGCTTCTCAAGTGCTAAATTCTTTTCATGTATGTCGTTTTAACTGAACTTTTCGTGTAAGTCATGTAGTAATTCCTTCCATTTGAGTTATTGCGCAACTAAAATTCCAATTGCATTGTTCCACATTTTACTAGGGAATAAGTACTGTACTATTTTTTAGACAGATTTAAGAATGACGACCACTGCATTTTCAGGTAAACCTGCAAAAGAAAATCAACATCAGGTAAGAAAGAGAGTACAAGCATCAGAAATTCCATAAAAAAGAAATAAAGAGCGAAACATCAGGCAAATCCCCGGAAGTCGTGTTATCTCAGCCCAAGCATCGGTCTCGGCATCTGGGCCTGGAACGGCATCCGACCCGTCTATCCATCACGGGCCAGGCTCGAACCCGTATCCGGTTGGTTTCGCTAAGACCGTCTAAGAAGACAATAAACAAACCAAAAAAAAAACTCGCGAAAAGAAAAAAAAATTGCACGGACGCGCCAGCGGTTGCTTTGCTAGTCCCCGCAGCCGCCGCGATCGACAATCCTTCAGCTCGACTCCAGCAGATTCTATCGCGCCACGCCGCCAGGGGATGGGGACGCCGGGGAAGCGCACGGACGAGATGGACGTGGACGAGGATTACGAAGCAACCGGCGCCGGCGCACTCGAGACGGAGGAGGAGCGCGGCCAGATCGAGAACAGGAGGAAGAGGGAACCTGAGGCCGAGGAGGAGGGCGACGATCTCTACACCTTCCCGCTGGACAATCGGTACGGGAAGCTTGCCAAGTGGAACAAGTGGGAGAAGAACAGGTCGGAGACGGGCGGCGCTGTACGTGGAGGACCTCGCGCGTAGGCGCATGGACCGCCGGACGGATCAGGGCACCCGCTTACCGCCGGCCGTCGAGACGAGCCGACGGGCTAGTATAGGCGGATCCAAAGTGTGTCCAGGGTGATGCATGGACTACCCTTAAATTTTTACTTAGCCTATATATTATAAAAAAATAAAAAATATATATAATTAAATTAAAAATTGCATCGTTGGACCATCCTGACGTATCGAGCTAGATCCGCTACTCTATCCACCGGCACCGGGTGTGGCTGCAGCGCAGATTTAATTAGCACCACTGCGTGTCGAAGGTGCATGGCCATGATCTTCTAAATCAAGGCATATACATGATTGGGATTTGCTATTGTGTGTTCACAAACATATGAGACGAATAGTGAAAATGGATGTCGCATAGTTATTTAGACATGTTTTAAAATATAGATACATACAAAATAGATAAATATACGGTATCTTTTTCTGACGAAGAAAGTAGATAGAAACTTACAAAATTTATACTTCTGAGAATAAATATTCGTTTATATAGTTCACCTAAGGAAAAAGACTAGCCACAGAAAAACGACCACGCCCTTGTCATTCTGTCACCCTCTCCCAAATCACCATGGTTGACCGCCCTACCGCTTCGTCCTCCTTCTCCCGTACGAGGGTACGAGAGGTGGCAGCGACAAAAATCCCACAAATCTCCACCGACCATTGTGTCCTCTCTCCCTCCATGCCGCTCCGGCATTTATAATTCCTACAGAGTAACTGTATGAGCCATGGACGAACCTAGCGTTCCTCTAGTCCGGGCAGCTACCCAGACTGTCGATGCCATAAAGCTTGTGTTTTTATAGATTCTTATATCGGTTTTGTCTAAAAAATCATATCTTAAACTCGTTCGTCCAGACTTCATTAAGTTTTCTCATTTGTGGGAGCACTAGCACAACCAAAAAGCGGCTCAGAAGCTACTGTCTGAAAGAGAGAGAACAACTAAAAATCCCAAGACTAATCCAAAATCACCTACTCGATTGGTAAGCATAGCTTTTATAGCAGCTTTATCCGCATGAAGTCGTGTAAACCAGAAAGTTACACATTAGCATTTAAAGGTAAAAATGGATAAATAACTCGTAAATCGATAGCATGCAGATCATCGGACAAATATGAAATCGAATAAAGATGAACCAAGCTACTTATGAATGCAGGGACGGACTCACGTTGGCCCAGCAGGGGTCACTGGACACCCGGTAAATTTCTCTCTTACCTCTAATATATAGCCTAGGTTTAGGTTGTGATACCCCTAAAAAAATTTGTGGACACCGGGAAGGCCGGGCGGCAGCTCGCACGAGTAGTTAGCATAGCCCATCTAATTAGCAATTACCGAGTACTCGTGTGCTACATGGGCTGATCGATCTGCTAGCTACACATGGCTAAACGCGAGAAAAAAAAAGTCTGATCCCATCGATCAGTTGGTTTCGTGCGTGCGTAATTCCCTTGTTCGTCTGCCTGTTCTCCGTCAAGCTCGCCATCCGGGATCGCGCGTCGTCCAGTTGAGGAAATTACTGGAAAAATCCGCCAGAGAAGTGGAGAATAAACGGTATACATCTTCCAGTCTGCAATCCTCTAAAATTAATCATTTTGTTCCGTCTAATTCTTATCTCTTGAACTGTGGTACTAGGGTTTGAGATTTTGGGAATCAGATTCTTGCCCCACGATTCATTCAATCATCATAGAAAATTGATTTCGTTATTCCTCAATTGACGACTAGATATAATAAATTGTGAGGTGTGTTACTTTTATGCATAATATTGCTTGATATCCACATGCTCATAGTATACCTTGTTGGAGTATTGGACACCGGAACATTTTTGTCATGGGTCCGCCCCTCTATAAATGTAACCACAATTAACATAACTATGGTCAAGCTATCCAACACAGAGCAATATGTCGAATTGAGCAAGCTCTCCTTGCAATGATGTGGCGGTAAACCTCTCATTTGTCTCCGGTGCCCTCCAAACCATGCCGTATAATTCAGGGAAACGGAAGAAGGCGATGAATGTGTAAATACGAGAGCCGAACCATATCTTTAGCCACGAAGGGAGTACAACAAACAATAATAAAGGTCATTGACCCGTCCAATCCATCGTTGGTACAGGCAGATGGAAATGCGAAGTATTTTCTAGTGAATTTAAATCAAAGTTTAGCAGCAAGCAACGGATATCATCACAAGTCACACAAAACAGGTAAAAATCACAGAATTAACCCAAAGTTATGAAGAAATCATAGAATAACCTGCTTTTATGAAGATATCACGATCTAGCCTACTCGCATGACGCTTTACAAGAAAGCGTCAAGGTCGGTAGCACGACGTTCTCCTTAAAAGCGCCATGGTGCATTTAGCGCGCTGGTCAAAAACACCATCGTTTGGTCCGACGTGGCGGTCAACCGTGGCCACGGAACCATTTTTTTAGTTTAGCGTTTTTGCAGGGGGCGCCATGCCAATATGCATGGCGTTTTTGTAGCGGGCGTCGTGCCTACATGCATATGCGCGAGCCGAACAAAATCTCTTCATGAAATTTTCTAAGTCATGACCATAGCGTTATGCTACTGACCATAGCGTTTTTGGCAAAAGCGTTATGCTACTGACCATAGCGTTTTTGACAAAAGCGTTATGCTACCATGGCACAGAGTTACAGAGCTTGTGCACGAGCCAAACAAAATCTCTCGAGAAAATTTGCTAAGTCATAAGCATGGCGTCCTCGGCAAAAACGCCATGCTAAAGAAGTGGGTCCACGGGCACAGTTGACCGCCACGTTAGCCGAGAGGATGGCGTTTTTCACGAGAGTGTCATGCTACTAAGCATGGAGCTTTTCAGAGCGTCATGCGAATAGGTTAGATTGTGAAATCTTTTTAAAAGCAAATTATTTTATAATTTCTTACCATAATTAGGTTAATTATGTGATTTTTGCCCACAAAACATAGGTTCAGAACATACAACAGCAAACACTTGCCATGCGAATATGCCATAGATTTCAGAGTACGGGCATGACCATGACCTGAGAACCGAGATGGTACTAAAACATGGAAGTTGCAGGAGTACAGATAAACCCCCACCTGCCTACACCATCTAGCTGCTCGACTCAAGTTCAAAACAATAGAGCCACGGTGAGTTGGCTTCATGTGAAAATATAAACCGTCTAGTGAACATTTTAGAGGCTAATTGGAGCCAAAGATAGGGCTAGTCCACCTAGACATGACTCATCATTCCTCCACCTTCAGGTCCTGCAGCTTTAAGCCCAGACCATTGTCGTCCCCATCCTTTTCTTCATCACTGCCACCCTCCCCATCCTCTTCATCGTCATCTTCAGGGTCACCCTCAGGATCATTCTCATCCAGCGGGCCAAGCACTTCCAGAGAGTTCTTACCTCCCTTCAGAATCTCCCTCACCTCATCAATCCCTTCATCAGGGATGTAGTTCGAGTTGATGTTCAGCAGCACAAATCCTGGCTTGTTAGTGATTGCTTGAGCGAAGCACCTGGCTCCAGACTTCTGAAACATATTTGTGCTCACATCAAGCTCCTTCAGATCTGGGTGGCCTTCTTGCAGAGACTTTGCAATCGTCACAGCGCCAGAATCCTTCAGCTCATTCTCAGCCAAGGTGAGCTTCTTAAGCGACTGCAATGCAATTAAGCATTCTGCTAACCTTTTGGCTGCATCAGCGGTTATCTCATTTCCAGCCATTTCAAGGATTTCCAACTGAGGCGCTGACTGCTTGAGGACATCCGTAATTGCTAGTGTACCCTCATCCTCGAGATTGAGGTCACTGAGATAAAGCTCAACGAGATCATGAAGCTTTGGAAGCGTTTTGCTAAGAGCAACGCCTGCCTCAACACCAAATAGGTTGTCCCTGATGTCAAGCTTCTTCAGACGGGTACATGTCCCTAATGCTTCAGCCAATGCCACTCCCCCATCAGACCCTATCCTGGTTGCTGAGCACCTAAAACTCTCAAGATTTGGTGAACGCTTAACCATCTGAGCAATCGATATAGCACCTTCATCACCAGTCATATTGTTGTGGAAATGGAGAACCTTAAGCTTCTCAGTTGAAGGAATAAGCTCAGACAGAGCATTTGCAGCTTCCTCTGATATGCCATCGTTCATCACATATAGTTCTTCAAGGTCGCCCTGTGATTTCAGCAGCTCCGTGAATGCCCTCACACCCTTCTCACCTAAAGCATTGTCAGAGATGTTCAGGTATCTCAGTACAGACCCTGCTAGAGCTTTAGAGAATATGCGCATCACATCAAGGGCTTCATCCTCAGACCTTCCGGCAACAAAATCTGAGAGATCTACCTCCGTGAGCTGTGTTTTGATTGATTCAAGAATTGGACCAGCAACGTTGGCAGCACCAATACCAAAGCTCCTATTGCTGAAACAAATCCTCTTATACGAGTTTCCTGGTTTTGTTAAGGGACTCAGAAGTTCCTTTGCTTCTTCAGCCTCAATAAAAGCACGCTTGCCACCAGATATATCAAACACAGTATCAGCAACCTCGAGAACAGGTGCTCCGTGTTCTGTGGTTGTCCCTGGACCCTTTTTCAGGACTTCCAGCATCAGCTTGCTAGTTTCTTTTGCATACAGCTGGACAGCAGAACTCCCATCACCATCAGGCTCCGTCTTGAAATGCTCATCTGCGGAAGCAAAGCATAGATCTTCAATCCTTTTGGCATTCTCGTGGGCCTCTTCTTTGTCCAAAAGGCCATACTTGCGAGAAAAAATTGACTCTGTAGACAGATTCTTGGTCATCCTCTCTATAAGCATCAGCCGAGTGCTTTCACTCGGTGGCCACAGTTTGATGGAGAATGTCCGGGGTTGGAAATCTGGAGTTGTTGAATCCATGGGGAAATGTGGAACTGCACACAACAACCTGCGGGTGAATCATCAAGGATAAGCATTAGCACAACCCCCAAATTACAGAAACTGATGTGATATTAAGTAATCAACGAAATTAGTGGAGCAATTGGAACAAGTAAACACCAGTACCAACAAGGATACAACTACCAAATTACAGAAACTAATATGATACTACCAACAAGGATACGACAAAACAGCAGTTAGCAAAACATACATAAGTCTACAGTAACAACATCAATTCGCACAGACAAAGCATTTTGCTTAAAATGATTTGTTTACAGAGGAAACCAATGATACAGTAAACAAGTACAGAACAACGTGAGTTCAACCCAACCCATGGAAAATAATGTATGATGGTGCTAAGCTACCATTGGACAGCATAATTAGTAATTACAGGTCTGACTGGCTAACGTGAGTATACAACCAGCAGTGCTAAATGGGCGTATGATGTTTCAGAGTTGAGAATACAATAAGCTACTAGTAGATAAAACATCTATTTGGTCAAACTAAGATTAATCGGCTCAAATAGAACCCAGATCTGTCTTTGTATCTCGAAATTTATTACAGCAAATTGCGAAGATTAAGCTTAATCCAAACAGTTGAAGGCATTAGACACTACAGCTAGGAACGGCGAAAGTCGAGAGTTGCGAAAAAAGGTAGTTGGCAGGTGCAGGCAGCCCTGCCCTTCGGACTCCAACACCACCAGGCCACCTAATCCCGCGATCCCATAGCGCAGCACCGCCCAGTCTGGCCAAATTCGGCCGGCGCGCCACCCGCCCACGCGCCCGGGCGCTCGCCAACGAGCAGCGCTCGCATTCCACCGCACCCTTTGATCAAACCGCGGGGCCAGACGTCACGCCCAAATCAAGTCGACACAAACAGATATGAGGGGAGGTGAGAGGGAGAGAGACGAAGAGGGTGCTTACCGGAGGAGAGGGGGTGTATGGTTTTGGCGGCGGCGGCGGCGGCGGTGGCGATGAAGAATTTGGGGTGCGCGAGTTAGGGTTTGGTTTGCTTTGGGTTTGTTCGGTCTGGTCTCGTTTGTTTCGCGTGTGGGTGGGAAATATTTGTTTTTAAGTTAGTGGAAGGATTGGGTCCGGCCCGCTAAAATTTAGATAGACGACGGCCCAAATAAGAAATGGTCTCACAAAAGAAAAACTAGTATCATTATAAATTTAAATAAAGATGATCTATAACTCCAGTTCCTAATTAACTCCCTTGATGTTACGTGAATGTTGGTCATATAATATTTAGCTCCGATACTTAAGAGAAAACTAGTTCTAAACCCGTGTGTTGCAACGGTCAATTTTTTTTTTCATATCGACATAAAAATATGTGTAAATATTTAAGCACATACAAAAATCATGACAACCATCGTTGCACTTGTCACGGACCTTCGACTGCCTCTCCGCTCACCGCACCCTACCGCTTCTTGTACATCACATTGTGATGCTACCATGCTTGGAAAAAATGAAGCAACATCTATAATTGGCATTTTATTAGTTAAAAACATGATAAGTAATTTTATCAAGTGGATGGCAAAGATAATTTCACATAAGTTATACAATGGCTAATCCTTCAGAATATGGTTACCACGCAATAATATAGCTTTGTGTCACTTGACAACTTCTCTATGATATAAGAGTGGCATGAAAAATATACAATATGGATGGCGTGCATGAGATGACAGTTGTAGGTTTTTTTTTTATATAATCGTACCTTTTACAAGAATGCCTTGTAGTATAGCAGATACAAATAACTGAAAAAAAAAACATGACTGCAATTGGAGTAAACATAAATGAGAAATAATTATGGATTAACTATTTTTTGTTGATCTAGAAATGGTGCATCGCAGCTTTTGCGGAACCTTACCTGATAAATACGAAGAAGAAAATATGGATTTGAGATACAAAAATTAGACGTGGTTAAGTAAAATGGAAAAATATCAAATCTTCAATGCATGGAAAATAAGAAACTTGGGCACATCTTAAGAACATAGCGTGCTACTCACATTGACGATGGAGTGCTAGTTACATTTCTCTATGCGGCAATCAAGCTACATATCGATTGATTGAACCAGAAGGTACGGCGTTCTTTGCAAGTTTGCAATGCGTCGAACACACAATGCGTTGCCCACCACTACAGAGAAAAGGAAAAATGAAAATAGGAAAAAGATCTAGAAAAAGGGTGGACGCCATGTTGTCTGACGGATTTGTACATACCAGATCCGGCCTAAGGATGATAATGTGCAGGGTATAGGCAAGGTAGAACAATATCATATTCATACCCGTATACTCAATGGGTATAAATTTTATCCATACCCATAATTATGGGTGTAAAATTTTACCCATACCCATACCCGCCGGGATAGATTCAATAGTACATGAGTTATTTACTACGTTTATGAATAACATATATTTGAAAAAATACAATAGTATCTACTTAATAATAGGTAGACAAGTACATGAAAGTATCGAAGTTTAGAATTCGCAATCGCATACTTGTTGCCGCATAGGTTGACACTCTATGGGTATGGGTATTACTCATGGGTACAAAAGTGTGTTCATACCCTACCATGCGAGTACGGTACCCGCGGATACTCGTATCCATGGATAAAATTGCTATCCTTGATCCGGCCCCTTGGAGAGAGCGATGAACGTTGGCATGCAAATGATGATTTTGTGAATCAAACATCAAGAGAATAAATACATATGTGACAAGTCAATGCCATGTACATGCAATGAGCAGCAAGGGAAGGCTGAACCGCCACAATGAGCAGCAACAAGGGAAGGCTGAACTGCCACAATGAGCAGCAACAAGGGGAGGCTGCATGAAGGTCCCTGGTCTTCTTAAAGAGCTTGCTCCTCAGCAGCATAGGCCCCATGATCTCTGCAGGTGCAAAACCTGGCCGGCGAGAGGACCATCCATCTCTGCATTCCATCCCGCGGGCTTGAAAAACCTGGACATGGACCAGTTGAGCCGCCTCTGCACCGTCCTCAACCCTGCCACAGCCACCTGCTCTACTAGGATAATCCCCTTGGGCTGCCCCTACCACACGTCAGTTGATGCGGCTCAGATCACTGTAGAGCTTTATTGGGAGACCCCAAAAGGAAGGTATGATGAGCACAACAGTAAGTCTTCCTTCAGTTATGAAACCAAGGTTATCAAACCAGTAGGAGGAAGGAAACGACTCCAAGATGTTGCTAACAATTTGGAACCTGCACAACACAAACTCAAAACTTTGCCCCAACGTATAGTGAGGCTGTCAATCTCACCGGTTTGTTGAAAACAAATGATTAAATGTATGATGTGGAAGATAATGATTCCTTGCAGAAAGTAAACAGTAACAGTAGATGATGTATCAATGGTAAAGATTGGACCGGGGTCCACAGTTCATTAGAGGTGTTCTCTTTAAGATAAATAACATAACATGCTGGGTAAACAAATTACAGCGGGACAATTGACATGACTGAGCAAGGCATAACAATGCAATACTAGACATTCATGGTCCTATGAGATTTGATTGGGCATTACAACAATATACATAGACCTCCATCCAACTGCATCTATGACTAGTAATCCACCTTTAGGTTATCATCCGAACCCTCTCCAGTATTAAGTTGCAAGCAACGGATAACTGCTTTAAGCAATGTGTGTAAAGTAAACAATACAATTGTTCCATGAACAAAATATTATTATTTTCTCCCTAGTAGCAACAGCACATCTACAACCTTAGAGATTTCTGTCACTTCCCCAGATTCAATAGAGGCATGAACCCACTATCGAACATAAATACTCCCTCTTGGAGTCACTAGCATCTACTTGGCCAAGATAGCTACTAAAACGGAGAGCATGCAAGATCTCAAACAACACAGACATGGTATAATCAATAACCATAAGACATTATAGAATCAATAATCAATCTGTCATAGTAATCTCAATATCCATCGGATCCCCGCAAACACAACATGCATGATTATAAATAGATGATCTTGATCATGAACGGAGCTCACAAGATCTAAACATGGTAGCACAAAGAAGGAGAAACAGCCATCTAGCTACTGTATGGACCCATAGTCCAAGGTGGAACTACTCACGCATCATACCGGAGACTGGCATGGTGACGAAGAAGGCCTCCGGGATGATCTCTCCCCTCTGGCAGGGTGCCGGGAAGAGCTTCAGATCCCCCTGATATAGGTACGATGGTGGTGACGGCTACAGACTGTTTTGTGGAGATCTGATCGGGTACTTAGGGTTTTGGCATCGGGGGGATTATATAGGCGAAGAGGCGAGGCAGGAGGGCGGCCAGGGGGCCTACACCCTGCCTAGGCGCAACCCAGGGTGGCCCCACGCGTGGGGAGGGGTGTGGCCACCCTATGGCCCCCCTCCGGTCGCCCTTCGGGTTTCGTGTTCTTCTAGATGAAATATTGACTTTGGCTATTGTCCCGTCCAATTCCGAGAATATTTTGTTACTAGCTTTTATGAAACCAAAAACAGCAGAAAACAGACAACTGGCACTGTAGCATCTTGTTGATAGGTTAGTCCTAAAAAATGTATAAAAATACCTCAAATTGTAGAAAAATCATAGCAAAGTGGATACTAAACAAGCATGGAACATCAAAAATTATAGATACGTTAACGACTTATCAAGCATCCCCAAGCTTAACTCCTGCTCGGCCTCGAGTAGGTAAGTGATAAAAATAATAATTTTTGAGGTGACATGCACCATCACAATCATGATCAAACCATTTGCAAGCATTGAAAGCTGGGATCAAAGTACTCTAAACATGAGCATAAAAGATGAAGTTCTAACAATAAGACAAAGCAACTATGCTGCAACATGATAGGATACAAACAAAGATCATGAATAACAATGCATTGAGAGACGTTTGTTTGTTTCACATATAGAAAATATAGCATAGTGGCATTCAACTTGTCCCTCATGGAGTAGCAGAACATAAATGCATAGGACACCTTCAAAGTTCATAAGGGTGACTAGATACAAATAGTTCACGAACACGCAATATCAACATTATGAATCAATCAATAAGTTTTGGTACAATGCACATAGAACTAAGAATGACAACTATGCTCTCTTAATTGGTGCCTGATATAAGGTGGAGACTCAATATAAAAGCGGGAAGAAAGGCCCTTCACAGGGAAGCAGGGATTTCAAGTTTCATAAAGAGCTTCCAAAAATTATGATACTTGTTAGCTTTCAGCTCTCATTGCCCCTATCATAAGCATCTTGAAGTGATTAAGGTTAAAGTGAACAAAATATGAAGTATATGCTTGACAAAGTATAAGTTGGCAATCTCATGTCCCTTGAGTACGAGGGTCGTTCCTCATGCTACTCAACTTTAGTTACCGGTAAGTTCTTGTCATTGTAAGTATATGTGTATCATAGAGAACCGCCAACGGGGTACCCCTTGCCCCATGACACATGAGCTATCCATATCAAAATGACAAGGCAACAGACAATGAGCATCTCAGCAATCTTCTCATTTACCATGGGAAAATGGTGCTTTTTTCTCTTATTTCCTCTTTTTTTTCTCAATCTCTTTTTTCTATCTCTCTCTCTCTCTTTTATAAGAAGAATGCTTCATCGATTACTCACTATGGTAATGTTGCAAGTTTCCACCATGATTAGGCATGGCTCAGGCTAGCGGCCCAGGCGTTTCTCTAACACATATACATAACTCCATGGACTTACAAGCTCCCATTTTATTTCACACAACCGATATCCATAAACAAAAGAGCATGATATCAACTGGGTAGATATTTACAGGTGTTGAAAGCATTCCCCTTGATAGCATGGTTCTGCTAATTCTCAACTTATAAGTGCAAGCATATACAACATAGATGACACAATGGTTCAAGTTTATTAGGGGCAAGAAAAATAAAGTGTGACATCAAGTTTGTGAGAGCTTTAATTACTAATTTTCACATAACAAGTTTAATTTGAAAGATAGACAAAACAATAATATACTTGGAATGGTGTAACACACCATGCATAGGAATTTATAGTGGACACTTTGGAACAACTTGGTTTCTTGGGAGTTAGATGCATGAGCAGAGCTTACTCAATACAAGTGGAGGATAGCAAAATACTGGGAGCGACCAACTAAGAGAGCAATAATGGTCATAATCATGCAGAACGCAAAACATTATTGATCAAAGCATAAAGTGGTACGACAAGTCAAAAACTAAATGATCATAGAGGCAAAGGTGACTGGTTCATAGTCATAACATGGTATGAGCATGTGCCAAGTCAACCCAAACAAAGCATCAAAGGAGAATACCACAATACTATTCTTTTGTATGCCAAAACAACGCATGGTTCTTTCAAGGCACATTAAGTAATCTCAATTGTTTGGAGCGAGTCATGCTACATCAATAATCACTAAGCATAAGGTCAAAACAACATCTAGCATGACATGATAGAGTCTAGGCCATAATCAAAGCAATATCCTTCTTGTACCACTATAAGAAAGAAACTTTCTACTCCTTTCCAACACCAATCAACTTATTTAAAAGAACACAGCGAAAGCACGGTTTGATGCGCTCAGATCAATGTAGAGCTTCGTTGGGATATCCCAAGAGGAAGGTATGATGAGCACAGTAGCAAGTCTTCCCTCAGAAAGAAACCGAGCTTATCGAACCAGTAGGAGGAAGGAAACGACTCAAAGGTGTTGCTAGCAACTTGGAAACCTGCACAACATAGACTCAAGACTTTGCCCCAACAAACAGAGAGGTTGTCAATCTCACCGGTTTGTTCAAAACAAAGGATTGTATGGTGGGGAAGGTAATAGTGGTTTGCAAAAAGTAAATAGTAACAGTGGAAGATGTATCAATAGTAAAGATTGGTCCGGGGTCCATAGTTTACTAGAGGTGTTCTTTTTAAGATAAGCAAACATGGCATGCTGGGTAAACAAATTGCAGCAGGGCAATTGACAGGACTGAGTAAGGCATAACAATGCAATACTAGACATTCATGATCCTATGAGATTTGATTTGACAATACAACAAGATACATAGACTGCCACCGAAATGCATCTATGACTAGTAATCCACCTTCAGGTTATCATCCGAACCCCCTCTAGTATTAAGTTGCAAGCAACGGATAACTGCTTTAAGCAATGTGTGTAAGGTAAACAATCCACTTGTTCCATGAATAAGAGACTGTTGTTTTCTCCCTAGTAGCAACAACACATCTACAACCTTAGAGATTTCTGTCACTTCCCCAGATTAAATAGAGTCATGAACCCACTATCGAGCATAAATACTCCCTCTTGGAGTCACTAGCATCTACTTGGCCAAGATAGCTACTAGAAACGGAGAGCATGCAAGATCACAAACAACGCATACATGATAGAATCAATAAGACAAAATCATTAACCAATCTGACATAGTAATCTCAATATCCATCGGATCCCCGCAAACACAACATGCATGATTACAAATAGATGATCTTGGCCATGAAAGGAGCTCACAAGATCTAAACATGGAAGCACAAAGGAGGAGATACAACCATCTGGCTACTACATGGACCCATAGTCCAAGGTGGAACTACTCACGCTTCATACCGGAGGCTGGCATGGTGATGAAGAAGGCCTCCAGGATGATCTCACCTCCGGCAGGGTGACGGGGAAGAGCTTCATATCCCCCTCCCCGGTCTAGGGACGATGGTGGCAGCGGCTACGGACTGTTTCGTGGAAGATTGATCGGGTCCTTAGGGTTTTGGTATCGAGGATTCTTACAGGCGAGAGGAGAGGCAGGGGCATACAGGGTGGACGCACCCCCAGGCGCAGGCCATGTGTGAGACACTGGCGCATGGCTCAATAGGATTGATAGGAAACCCATACCAACAAGTTGCAACTTCTTTTCCGGAAGCTCATTCGAAAAGAACTCTAAGGTTAAGCGTGCTTGGCCTAGAGCAATTCTAGGATGGGTGACCAACCGGGAAGTGGGTACCGGGTGCGCATGAGTGAGGACAAAGTGCGCAGAAAAGGCTAGTGTTGGTCTGTGGGGTTAGTCTACAGATCCTATTGAGCTGCCGGAAGTGACAGTCGTCGGTCCAGAGTGACCGGGGATGTTACAAGTGGTATCAGAGCCGACCCTCGCAATTACATGAGCGTGTGTGGATCAGTGGTGGACATGTGGCACATGGCGCGTGTGGCCCGAAGTGGACACGTTATGGCACATGTGATGGCACTGGACGCACAGATGTGTGCTAAGAGGGGACGTTCCTGGCTTGTGGTTGATCGATGAGGACGTCGATCTTCTAAGGGTGGGTGTATGTGAGACCCTGGCGCATGGCTCGATAGGATTGATAGGAAACCCATACCAACAAGTTGCAACTTCTTTTCCTAAAGCTCATTCAAAAAGAACTCTAAGGTTAAGCATGCTTGTCCTAGAGCAATTCTAGGATGGGTGACCGACCGGGAAGTGGGTACCGGGTGTGTATGAGTAAGGAAAAAGTGCGTAGAAAAGACTAGTGTTGGTGTGTGGGGTTAGTCTAGAGATCCTATTGAGTTGCCAGAAGTGACAGCCGTTGGTCCGGAGTGACCGGGGGTGCACCAGGCCTGGGCGCGTGGCCAGGGGGTGTGGCCCCTTGGTGCCTCTTCTCCGTCTCGTCTTCTCGCTCCGTGTTCCCCACGGTAAAATATTGACTTTGGTTTTGTCCCATCCAATTCCGAGAATATTGATTTTCTGCCTTTTCTGGAACCAGAAATAGAAGAAAACAGACAACTGGAACTGTGTCATCTTGTTAATAGGTTAGTTCCAAAAAACATATAAAAATACCTCAAAGTGTAGACAAAGCAAAGCAAACTATATACAAAACAAGCATGGAATATCAAAAATTATAGATACGTTTGCAACGTATCAGGGTCCAACTATTTTATTCAAGAAAACTAAGCAAATGAAAACCAAAAACAAAAACTAATACACTCCAAGAACAACACAACAGTGCATGAAACAATAAAAACGAAGTGTCTTGAAAGACCTGAGATTTTTATTGATGAAGAAGGGGATGCCTTGGGCATCCCCAAGCTTTGACGCTTGTACCTCTTGAATATTTATTAGGGTGACACGGGGTGGCATCCCCAAGCTTAAGATTTTGTCCATTCGTCATCTCATTACATCATTCTTCCCTTACACCTGAAAATTTTCCTTCACACAATCTTCATTAGCAACATTAGTGCATTTAAAAGATAATAAACCTTTGGGTTTAGTTTTAAAACAGCAAAAGTTTCATTAAAAACACAAGCTACTATAGCAATTCCCTCAAAAATCTCAATTTACCCAAGAGAACTCAAAAGGAAATCTATATAGAGGCAAATGCAAATAATGATATAAATCTGTCAAAACAGACCAGCGGATAAAAACCGATTTTTTCCAAGACCTTCTGTTGCTCAAATAAAAAAGTGTTGAACTAACGAAAGTTAGCTAACAACCTGCGGGATTTATTCAGAAAATTATAGCTCAATCCGACTTACATAGATTTTTCACGATTTTTTACAGTGAAGCACAAAAATATGTTTTGGGACGGCACTTCCCTAAATCTTACTTCCCTCACATTAGAGGTTATTCTTGGCACGAAAATCAAACAAAAATATAAGGAGAGGTTATTATAGAAGTAATAACTTCCAAGACTCAAGAAAACTATTGGTTATCTCCCAAAAAGTACTTTTCTTTAACGCCTTTATGTTAGGCACAAGAAACAAGAATCGAGTGTTTTCAAATGAAGAAACATTAACCTCAAATTTTGCTTTAAAAGGAGGAGGAAAAGGTAACTTCTCTCTTCTCATAGGGAAGTGTTCAATACCTTTTTTGAATGTAAATTGATATTTAATGGTGCCTTCTTTCATATCAATGATGACACCAATAGTTCTAAGAAAAGGTATTCCCAAAGTAATAGGACAAGAAGCATTGCATTCAACATCAAAAACATAGAAATCAACAGGGACATAGACATTGTTAACCATAATAAGAACATCATTAACACTTCCCATGAGTTTCTTCTTAGCATTATCATCAAGTGGGACATCTAAATAGCAATCTTTCAAAGGTGGCAAATCAAGCATTTCATAAATCTTTCTAGGCATAATAGATACACTAGAACCAACGTCACATGAAGCTTTGAGATCAAAGTTATTCACTTCCATATTAATGATGGGTTCCCAACTATCTTCTACTTTCCTAGGAATAGAAGCTTTGTGTTTCAATTTTTCTTGCTTAATTTTAATGAGAGCATGTGTAATGTGTTTGGTGAAAGCCATATTCATATCACTAGCATATTAGAACTTCTAGCAAGCTTTTGTAGGAACATAATCACTTTAGAGATATTGCAACCATCAAGATCAAAATCAAACTTAGCATCATAGGTAGTAGATTTATTGGGTTTATGCATTGTTGTAGGAGGAATAGTGACTTCTTGTGGTTTGCTAGCATCCATATTGGTGGTGGTAATAGTACAAACACTATTGTTTTTAGAAATTTCAGCTTCTCTTTCCCACTTAGCATGTAATTTAGCTAACAGACTAACATTTTCATCTATAGTAACTTGTGTGACATGAGTAGCAGCAAAGGTACTTTCCAAGGTTTCTGGTTTAGCAACCATTTTATTAGTCAAAGAGGACTGTACTTCAGACAAAGATGAAATATTTTTCTCAACATTCAAAAGTTTTTCCTCCATAGTCTTGTTGAAAGTAGTTTGTTTACTAATGAAGTCTTTAAGCATTACTTCAAGTTCAGAGGGATCACTTCTATTATTGTTGTAGAAATTTCCATAAGTATTGCCATTATTAGGAGGATAAGGCCTATAATTATTGTTACCAAAATTATTCCTATAAGCATTGTTGTTGAAGTTGTTGTTCCTACTGAAGTTCACATCAACTTTCTCCTCTTGAGCAACCAAAGAGGATAAAGGAACATTATTTGGATCAATATGAGCTTTTCCATTAACAAGCATAGCCATGATAACATCAATTTTATCACTCAAGGAGGATGTTTCTTCAACAAAATTTACCTTCTTACCATGTGGAGCTCTCTTAGTGTGCCATTCAGAATAGTTAACCATCATATTATCAAGGAGCTTTGTTGCAGCACCCAAAGTAATGGTCATAAAGGTACCTCCAGCAGCAAAATCCAACAAATTTCTTGAAGAGAAATTTAACCCTGCATAAAAATTCTAGATAATCATCCAAGCAGTCAGTCCATGAGTGGGATAATTCTTTACCAAAGATTTCATTCTTTCCTAAGCTTGAGCAACATGTTCACTATAAAGTTGTTTAAATTTCATTATTTCACTTCTCATAGATATAATCTTAGCAGGAGGATAGTATTTTCAAATAAAAGCATCTTTGCACTTAATCCAAGAATCAATACTATTTCTAGGCAAGGATAGCAACCATTCTTTATCTTTTCCTCTCAAAGAGAAAGGAAACAATTTGTAATAATATCTCCATCTACATCCTTATATCTTTGCATCTCACAAAGTTCAACAAAGTTATTGAGGTGGACAGCATCATCATCAGAACTAGCACCAGAAAATTGCTCTTTCATAACAAGATTCAACAAAGCAGGCTTAATTTTAGAAAATATAGCATCAGGAGCAGGTGGAGAAATAGGTGTACTCAGAAAATCATTGTTGTTTGTGCTAGTGAAGTCACACAACTTGGTGTTCTCAGCAGAATTCATTTTTGCAAAGGTGGAGCAAGCCAACAACAGCAGCAACTAGAGTAGGAACTAATTTTTGTGTTTTTGATAAGAAAAAGCAAACCAAATGAAACTATTTTTTTGTAATTTTTGATAAAAAAGAAGCAAGCAAAACTAAGCAAAATAAACTAAGCAAAACAAAAACAAAGTAAAGAGAAAGGTTGTGACGGACTCCCCTTGTGAAGCCGTCATCTGGCAACGGCGCCAGAAAACGTCTTGATGCGGCTCAGATCACTTTAGAGCTTCGTTGGGAGACCGCAAGAGGAAGGTATGATGAGCACAATAGTAAGTCTTCCCTCATTTATGAAACCAAGGTTATCGAACCAGTAGGACAAAGGAAACGAATCTAAGGTGTTGCTAACAACTTGGAACCTGCACAACACAAACTCAAGACTTTGCCCTAATGTACAGTGAGATTGTCAATCTCATCGGTTTGCTGAAAAAAGGATTAAACTTATGGTGTGGAATATAATGATTGCTTGCAAAAAGTAAACAATAACAGTGGATGATGTTTCAATGGTAAAGATTAGACCGGGGTACACAATTCACTAGAGGTGTTCCCCTTAAGATAAATAACATAACATGCTGGGTAAACAAATTACAGTGGGGCAATTGACATGACTGAGTAATACATAACAATGCAATACTACACATTCATGATCCTATGAGATTTGATTGGGCATTACAACAATATACATAGACCGCCATCCAATTGCATCTATGACTAGTAATCCATCTTCAGGTTATCATCCGAACCCCCTTGAGTATTAAGTTGTAAGCAACGGATAACTGCTTTAAGCAATGTGTGTAAAGTAAATAATACAATTGTTCCATGAACAAAAGATTGTTGTTTTCTCCCTAGTAGCAACAACACATCTACAACCTTAGAGATTCCTGTCACTTCCCCAGATTCAATAGAGGCATGAACCCATTATCGAGCATAAATACTCCCTATTAGAGTCACTAGAATCTACTTGTCCAAAATAGCTACTAAAAACGGAGATCATGCAAGATCTCAAACAACACAGACATGATAGTGATGGGTTTCACAGCATAGTAAATCAAAAAAATTCTACGGATGCGAATGGGAAAGCCAAGATCTAATCTAGGAGATGCAAACAACGAGGGGGGATATATGAGATCTTCATACCCTTGAAGATTCGCACAATGAACGCTTCAACTAACGCGTGGTTGATGTAGTCGTACTAGCTTCTCCTCCTCGCGATCCGATCCGATCCAACACCGCAAGTGGCGATGCCTCCGAGGGATGCACATGTACGACACCTCAACGTCTCCTCCTTCCTTGGTCCAGCAAGTGGGGTGGAGAGAGAGATTGGATCTACAACACGACGGCATGGTGCAAAGGTGGAGAGTTTCTGCGGCAGGGCTTCGCCTACGCGCAATCGGGAAAGAGAGAGATCTGGAGGGCAGCAGTATGGCGGCTAGGGTTGAAGGAGTGGGGAAGGAGGGCTGCGCCCCTGCCCTCTATATATAGGGGGCTGGAAGGCCCCCTTGGCCCCTCCTCCAAGCCCTAGGGCGGCGGCCCCAAGGGTTGGAGTGGGGGGCAAGTTTTCCCCCTCCTTCTAGAAGGTTTCCCTAGGGTTTCCCCTAGGGTTCGGCCGGCTGGGCCTATGGGTCGTTGTGCCCCTGTCCCAATGCGTCCAGGGCACTCCCTCGTAGGCCCACGCACCCCTCCGACAAGTGGGGCCACGTTGGTCCCACTCCGGAAGCTTCTAGAACCTTCGATGCAATCTGAACATTCAAACAATTCAAATCCAAAACTGCTTTCCTTTATATGAATCTTATTCTCGGACCATTCCGAACCTCTCGTGATGTCCGGATCCCATCCGAGACCAACAAAAACTCATAAACCATTTATCCATTCTATCCTAGCGTCGAGACACGTTAAGTGTGTGACCTGCGGGTTCGAGAATATGCGACATGATCTTCTATCAATAATCAGCGGTCTCGAAACCCATATTGACTCCCACACATTCATCGATGATCATATCGGATGAACCACGATGCCAGGATTCAATCAATCCCATATATATATTCCTTCGTCTCGCGATATTTTACTTGCCCGAGATTCGATCGCTTGATGCGTCATACCTAGTTCAATCTCGTTCACGGCAAGTACTTTACTCGTTCGTAATTCGATATCACTTTGTGATTAACTCCTTAACCACATGCTTGCAAGCGGTGTTGATATCGACACGAGTGGGCCCAAGTATATCTCTCCGGCTTGAGGGACAAATCCCATCTCGATACATACAACCCAATGATACTTTCCGATCACCGAGAGACACCTTTATGATCACCCTCTCATAGGATGACGTTTGATGACCTCAAAGCTTTCTTCCGATACTGTGGAGTTGTATTATCTCATGGTCTAAGGAATACAATATTTGACATAAGAAAAAGCACGCAAAGACGAACACGATGACACGATCTAATTGCTTCGCTTAGTTTGGGTCTCCATCATATCATTCTCCCAATGATATGATCTCATTATTAATCGACAACTCATGTCTATGGTTAGGAAACCTTAACCATCATTAATCAATGAGCTAGTCCATAGAGGCATACTAGGGACACGGTGTTGTTCACAAACCACACAAGTATTAAAGTTTCCGCAATATAATTCTAGCATGGAATATAAACTTTATCATGAACAAGAATTATAATAATAACATCTTTATTATTGCCTCTAGGGCATAATTCCAACAGTCTCCCACTTGCACTAGAGTCAATAATCTAGTTTACATCCGCAACAATCTAACATCCATGGCACTAAGGTCTTGATCATGTTTTGCTCGTGGAAGAGGTTTAGTCAATGGATCTGACATTCAGATCCGTATGTACTTTGCTAATCTTCGATCTCCATACATTATATAATCTCGAATTATATGAAACTTGCGGTTGATATGCTTGGTCTTTGGATGATATCTTGGTTCCTTAGCTAGTGCTATGGCGCCAGTGTTGTCACACAATATCTCCAGTGGGTCCAAGGCACTTGGAACCACACCAAGCTCAGTGATGAAGTTCCTGATCCAAACTCCTTCACTTGACGCTTCTGCAGCAGCCATGTATTCCGTTTCTATTGTAGATCCCGTGATCACACTTTGCTTGCAGCTTCTCCATCTCACAGCTCCTCCATTCAAAATATAAGCATATCATGTCTGAGATTTAGAATCATCCTTGTCGGTGTCGAAACTAGCATCGACGTAACCTTTTACGACGAGCTGTTCATCACCTCCATAGACTAAGAACATTTCTTTAGTTCTATTTAAATACTTTAGGATGTTCTTCACGCTGTCCATGTTCCACTGGATCACTTTGGTATCTGCCACAACTAAGAGCATTGGACACATCCGGTCTAGTACATAGTATGGCATACATGATAGATCCTATGGCCGAGGCATAAGGCACTTTGCTCATAGCTTCTCTATCGCCATCAGAGATGGACCGAGCCTGCTCTATATCTTACCTGACAACATAGGCACTGAACCTTTCTTTGCCTTATCCATTCTGAACCTTTTCAGAACTTTGTCTAGGTATGTACTTTGGCTTAAAGCTATTAGGCGTCTTTGTCTATCTCTATAGATTTTGATGCCCAATATATAAGCAGCTTCCCCTAGGTCTTTCATTGAAAAACATTTGTTTAAATAACTCTTCACATCGTTAAACATGTCAATGTCATTTCCTATAATCAATATGTCATCCACATATAGTACCAAAAATGTCACTGAGCTCCCACTCATTTTCTTGTAGATACAAGCTTCGTAGCAATTTGGAACAAATCCAAAGCTCACGCTGAAGTTTGCACACCTTATCAGCATCCTTAGGATCGACAAAACCTTCGGGTTGCATCATATACAACTCTTCATCAATGTTGCCATTGAGGAACGCAGTCTTGACATCCATCTGCCATATTTCATAATCATGAAACGTAGCAATTGCTAATAAAATCCGAATATACTTAAACATCGCTACGGGAGAGAAAGTCTCATTGTAGTCAACACCTTGAACTTGTCGAAAACCTTTCGCGACAAGCCGTGCTTTATAGACAAAAACATTACCATCCACGTCCGTTTTCTTCTTGAAAATGCATTTGCACTCAATGGCCTTTCGGTCGCTAGGAGGGTCCACCAAAGTCCATACTTGGTTTTCGCTCATGGATCCCAATTCGGATTTCATGGCCTCTAGCCATTTCTCAGAGTCTGGGCTCATCATTGCTTCCTCATAGTTCGCAGGTTCACTGTTGTCTACTAACAAGACAGTTAAGACAGGGTTGTCGTACCACTCAGGAGGGGCACACGACCTTGTCGACCTACGACGTTCAGTAGTAGCATCGTCCGAAGCTTCATGATCCTTGTCATTAGCTTCCTCTATTGTTGGTGCAGACGACACTGGAACAATTTCAGGTGCTGCGCTACTCTCCAACTCAAGAGAAGGTTCAATAACCTCGTCTAGCTCTACTTTCCTCCCACTCACTTCTTTCGAGAGAAACTCCTTCTCAAGAAAGGATCCGTTCTTTGCGATAAACACTTTGCCTTCGGATCTATGATAGAAGGTATACCCAATAGTTTCCTTAGGGTATCCTATGAAGAAGCATTTCTCCGCTTTGGGTTCGAGCTTGTCCGGCATCAACTTCTTGACGTAAGCCTCACATCCCCAAACTTTAAGAAACGACAACTTAGGTTTAGCTCCAAACCACAGTTCATACGGTGTCGTCTCAACGGATTTAGATGGTGCCCTATTTAAAGTGAATGCAACGAATTCTAATGCATAACCCCAAAATGATAACGACAAATCTATAAGAGACATCATCGATCGCACCATATCCAATAAAGTTCGATTCCGGCGTTCAGACACACCATTGCGCTGTGTTGTTCCGGGTGGCGTGAGTTGCAAGACGATTCCGCTTGCTTTAAGATGCGTGAGAAAATCATAACTCAAATATTCACCTCCACGATCGGATCGTAGAAATTAAATTTTCCTGTTACGATGGTTTTCCACTTCGTTCTGAAATTCTTTGAACTTTTCAAATGTTTCAGATTTATGTTTCATTAAATAGATATATGAAGGGAATATGCCCTGAGAGGCAATAATAAAGTGTTTATTATGTGTATTCCAAGTATATGATAGATGTTTATTTTGCATGCTATAATTGTATTAATACGGAAACGTTAATACATGTGTGTTTAATAAACAAATGTAAAGTTCCTAGTTATGCCCTCTCTCATAAACTAGGTCGTTGATTAACAAGATGACTGGCGTTTCTCGATCATGGACATTGGATGTTGTTATTACCCGGATCACAACATTAGTGTAATGGTGTGTGATGAACATTCATCCAAGTATAGCATTACATCAAAGTCATTGAGTTTATATTGCTATAACAACTTACTTAAGTGATCCTAATCCTTGCATCATGAGATCATGTCAATCACTAACACCTCAAGAGTTTCTGATAACATCAACGCCGCTAACTGTAATAGGTGATTATAACATGATTTAGAACCACAGCGTTATGTTGAGGCTCGTGGATCGAGAGGAATTTGTCTATCCCGCGATTTGACAGATATACTGGGCTCCCTCCTTGATATCACATTGATTAGCTTGCAAGCAAGTGATTTGATCACTAGAATGTTATATCACAAGAACGAGAAAAGAGGCTGCTGAATGATCAAATTAGGTATGGAGATACCAAGGATCGAATTCGTGATGTAATATATCAGAAACAAAGTGATTAAGATACAAGCGTAAAAGGTTCCGGCTTTATCACAAGAAAGCCACGCGAATGCGTGGAGTCAAAGATGGGCTCCCGTATCCCGCTTCCATTATTGGTCCGAGAGGGGTCTCTGGAACATGTCCATGATTCAATGCAACCGTGAGGGGTGATACATCAGAGACAATTTACATCCAATTGAGCAAAATGTTTTATGCCGAAGAATGAACAAGCGCATGAATTTATTTCACTGTATAATTTAAACAAAAGCCAAAGAAATTGCATAGCAAGGCATGGTAGAATTCTAGCTATTTGTGAATGTTCATTAAATTAATTGACAAAATAATAAAAATAAAGAGTTTTATTTAATGAGAGTTTGCATTAAATTTGGTGGAAATTTAATGGAATTTGAGGACTTTTGAGGGAATTTAAAGACCCCTTGGGGTTCCCTCCTCCCTCCTCTCCTGACATGCAAACTAGTTTGCATAAGTACTTGTTTTCGCCGCCCAATATAATATAAATTACAGCCTAGCATGTACGCATACTTCCCAAACGCTGGTAGATGGCACCACCGCTTAATTTCAATGTGTTCATGGAGAAAGAGAACCAGCGTAACGAACGAAGAATCATCGTATCGGGCTATGAATTTTGAGGATTTCTCCCTTCGTTTCTGCCAAAAGCAATATAAAGAAGCGCTAGGCTCCCCTCAATTTTTGATGATGCCCCGACGAGAGAAGAATGTCTATCGACTGCTGGCTGTGAGTGACCACAACTTAGTTCATTACAAGATAATAAGGGCTGAGCCGTAACTTCAAAGCGCTAAAACGGGTACGCATTTGATACAATGGGTGAGTTGAAATGATTTCTATTTTAGAGTCAACGCCTTTAAAAGTTCTTAGCCAAGATGATGGAAGAGTACAACTCCGCTAATGTGAGCATGTACTCCAAGATTAGTTTCCAAGTTACTGAGAAACAGTCCTGGGAATATCGATTCCCACGGGACTTAGGCATCCATCGTGTTCTGCGGCATGAAGAAGTTCTCCCCGAAGCTCTGGCCAATGCTTTCAAATCAAAGGTAAGGGAGATCAAAAGGAAACATCAAAGTGTTGATGATCAATAGGAACAATCGTTTAACAGCGACAAGAAGGAAACTAAGCAAGTAAGGGCGGCAAGTTCGCTAAGCCGCTACCGAAAAGAAACCCCAGCGAATTTAAGTCCGATTCCGAAAAGCATTATTGTAAGGGGATCGCCATCGAAGAACGGGTCGCAAAGTATCCGCAGACAAGAAGTACGCAAGGCAAAGAAAGGTATAAGATATACATGTTGGTCATGTGTACTGATTATACGCAGAAATCGGGCATTTACACCGCTCGGGCCATAATATTTGTAACTCGACCGGGTCATAAGCGAAGCAAGGGGTGAGGTCAAGATGCGGTTCGCAATGGATCAAGCGTTGATGATCGCCGCTTCAACGCTTTCTCTCCACTTGCTGCCTGGATTAGTTTAGTAAACTTGAATAAATGTTATCCGTGCCCGTAAGATCGAAAGCATGAACATTGTGAACTGATCGTGTTTGATGCTAAGTATATTCATTTAAACTAAGGAAACAATGGTTGTTCCATTTATATGAATAAATCTTTTTACATCATGCACCGAAGATGAATGGTTTATTTTATTAGATCTCGATGCATAATGTTACATATATTCATACGTTGATACTTAAAAAGGATTTAAACTTAATGATGATATATCCGTGATATATGTGGCAATCGCTGCTCAGGCCATTATGCTAAACGCATGGTTATTAAAGCTCCATTCTAGATGGACTTTTGAATCACTTGATTATGAATCATTTGATACATGTGAGCCATGCCTTATATGCAAGATGACGAACAAATAAGCTCAATGGAACGGCGATGTGATTATTGGAAATCAAGGTTATTCCATGTATGTGTCCAATGAGTGTGTCACATGAAAGAATTATTTTGTTATTTACTATTGATTCGAGTAGACACGGTTATATCTACTTGATGAAACACAAGTCCGAACCTTGAAAGTTTAAGGAATTTAAAGTGAAAAATCACTAATAGAAAGATCAAATTTCACTATCTCACCGGGTGGAGAGAGACCAAGTTACAGTCAGCACTCACATGAAAGAGTGTGAATTGCTTTCTATGAAATTGCACTCCGCCATCAATTACACAAATAATGGTCTGGTCGGAACATCGTGAATCGCATTTTATTAGATATGGTTCATCTATGATGTCTCCGATTGACTGTCATTGTCATTTTGGGGGTTATGCACTAGAAACTGCTGTGTATTCACTCTTAAATCTAAGTACTATCTTAAATCCGCTGAAAGACACCAGATGAATTGTGGTTTGAAACAAACCTAAGTCAATATTTCTTTAAAGTTTGGGGATGCTATGTTTATGTGAAGAAATCGAATGGATCCTTTCTAGAGAAAGAGTTTAAGAGGAACTAATGATAATGATCATGAAACGCTGCGAAATCAATTTCATATGTATGAAAATCAAGTTTGGAACTTGGTGGATTACCTTAATATTGAAGAAGAGTTGTATATGATCAAAGAGTTTGATTTGTCCAAACTTATGGAGAAGCTTGTATTTACAAGAAATGTGGCATTTCCGATATTATATGTGGATGACATATTATTGATGGGAAATGATATAGAGTTAAAAGTTATCTAAAAATTTTCAATGAAGGACCTAGGTGAATTAGGTATAAAGATCTATAGAGATAGATCTAGGCGAATAGGGCTATCGCAAAGTACATACCTTGATAAGATTTTAAAGAAGTTTAAAATGCAAGACATTGAGTAAGACTCAAAGTCCGCTTCGAGATAATGACATGCTATTAGTTTGACTAGTAAATCGGATCCGGAATATCCTAAGTACTTCGAAGAACTAAGGATATGTTTGGCTAAGTGTTATGTCGACGCTTAGCTTGACACCGATCCGGGTCTCAAAGGAGGATGAAGGAGTTCATATCAGGGTGGTGGCAAACGCTGGACCCAATGGTGATCTATTGTGACAACAATGGTGCCATTTCAATGCCAAAGAGCCAAGGTATTCCAAGCATATTAGTTTCACTCCATCCGCGAGCATGTCAAGGATGGAGATGAGATTTTGAAAGTACATATGGATCTCAATGTAGGCATCCGCTGACTAAACTCTCCCTAGAGCAAAAACATGATCAACACCTCAATAGGTGTTAGATTTATAGCTAGATTATTGTCTCTAGTGCAAGTGGGAGACTGAAGGGAATATGCCCTGAGAGGCAATAATAAAGTTTTTATTATGTGTATTCCAAGTATATGGTAGATGTTTATTTTGCATGCTATAATTGTATACGGAAACGTTAATACATGTGTGTTTAAACAAATGTAAAGTTCCTAGTTATACCTCTCTCATAAACTAGGTCTGCTGATTAACAAGATGATCAAGGTTTCTGATCATGGACATTGGATGTTGTTAATAACGGATCACAACATTAGTGTAATGGTGTGATGACATCCAAGTATAGCATTACGATCAAATTCATTGAGTTTATATTGCTATAACAACTTACGAAGTGATCCTAATCCTTAGACCATGAGATCATGTCAATCACTAACACCGAAGAGTTTCTTGATAACATCAAACGTCACACCGTAGTAGGTGATTATAAAGATGGATTTAGAACTAATAAAGTGTTATGTTGAGGCTCATGGATCGAGTGGAATTTGTTCATCCCGATGACGGATAGATATACTGGGCCCTCTCGGTGATATCACATTGATTAGCTTGCAAGCAGTGATTTGATCACTAGAATGTTATATCACAGAACGAGAAAAGAGTGCATGTAGGTACGAGATCAAACTAGGTATGAGATACCGATGATCTAATCTCGGACATGTAATATATCGTGAAACAAAGGGATTAAGATACTAGCATAAAGGTTATCACAAGAAAGTCATCGTTGAATGTGTGGGAGCTGCATGGGTCTCCAGATCCATTATTGATCCGAGAGGGTCTCGATCATGTACGAATTATTCACTTAACGTAGGGTGACATACTTAAGAGACAGGCATCCAATTGGAGCAAATGTTTCATGCCGAAGAATGAGTGAGGAATTTATTTCACTAGATACCAAACAGGTTTCCGTGAAATTGCATAAAGTGGTTGTGAAATAGAATTTAGCAAGGGGTTATTTGTGAATGTTTGTCATTAATGTAATTGACAAAATTCTGAATAAAATAAAAGAGTTTTATTTAATGAGAGTTTGCATTAAATTTGGTGGAAATTTAATGGAATTTGAGGACTTTTGAGTGAGGAATTTAAAGGAGATTTGTGAGTGAGTGTCCACCCACATGAAGAGGTGAGGGCAAGGCCCATGCACTGGCCACCCCTGGGGTCCCCCTCCTCCTATGAAGCCCTCCTCCTCACTTGCCTCTCACACCTCCTCGGAAGGATCTCTCTCCCTCTAGAATTTATCCCCCATGGTCTCGACCAGCGAGATACATGTTCCGGTGGCTATTCAAGAAGAAAGAGTTGTGCTCCACGCATCGAGGCGGAGTTGCTAGGCTCCTCGAACGTGTAAGCGAAAACGATGCGCTGATTTGCGGCTAGGACTTCCTCGATCTTGAGATCGGCAAGAGATCGTCTACATCAACCACAGTTGAACTCTGCTTTGTCTGCCTCAAGGGTATGTTCTCTACGGATATACATCCTCCCGTTGTTTGTATCTAGTAGATAGATCTTGGTATATAGTTCACATCGTAGGAAATTTTTTGTTTTCTATGCTGCAAACCCTACAATATACCCATATCTACTTAAGTCATCAGTAAAAGTGAGAAAATAGCGATAACCACTGTGCGTCGAAACACTCATTGGTCCGCATACATCGGTATGTATGATTTCCAACAAGTCCGTTGCTCGCTCCATTATTCCGGAGAACGGGGTTTTGATCATCTTGCCCATGAGGCATGGCTCTCACATGTCAATGAAGGGTTCGCAGCATAGAAAACAAAAATTTTCCTACGATGTGAACTATATACCAAGATCTATTTATACTAGATACAAACAACGGGCGGATGTATATCCATAGAGAACATACCCTTGAAGACCGACAAAGTTTAACGAGTCCCACTCGTGGTTGATGTAGACGATCTCTTGCCGATCTCAAGATCGAGAAGTCCTAGCCGCAAATCAGCAAGATCCGTGCTCGCACACACGCTCGAGGCACCGAGCAACCTCCGCCTCTCGCCTCCAGATGCAGGAAGCACAACTCTTTCTTGCCGAATAGCCACTGGAACATGTATCTCGCTAGTCCGAGACCATGGGGATAAATTCTAGAGGGGAGAGAGATCCTTCACGAGGAGGTGTGAATGAGAAGTGAGAGGAGGGCTCCTTTATAGGAGGAGGGGAACCCAAGGGGTGGCCGCATGGGGGCTGCCCCTCCCTCCCTCATGTGGGTGGACACTCCACCACAAAACTCCAAATTCCTCCACTCAAAATCCCACTCAAAGATCCCATTAAATTTCCACCAAATTTAATGCAAACTCTCATTAAATAAAACTCTTTATTTTATTCAGAATTTTGTCAATTACTTTAATGACAAACATTCACAAATAACCCTTGCTAGAATTCTATTTCACATGCATAACCACTTTACGCAATTTCACCCGAAAACCTGTTCAGATCTAGTGAAATAAATTCGCGCTTTGTTTATTCTTTTTCGCATGAAACTTTTGCTCCAATTGGATGTCGGTTCTTAAGTGTGTCACCCTACGGCTCGTGAATAATGCGGACATGATCGAGACCCTCTCGATCAATAATCGTTGGATCCGAGACCCATACCGACTCCCACACATTCAACGATGACTTTCTTGTGATCGCTAACCTTTACGCTAGTATCTTAATCCCTTTGTTTCACGATATATTACATGTCCGAGATTCGATCATCGGATCTCCATACCTAGTTTGATCTCATCGACATGCACTCTTTCTCGCTCGTGATATAACATTCTAGTGATCAAATCACTTGCTTGCAAGCTAATCAATGTGATATCACCGAGAGGGCCCAGAGTATATCTATCCGCCATCGGATGAACAAATTCCACTCGATCCATGAGCCTCTACATAACACTTTATTAGTTCGAACCCATCTTTATAATCACCCCGTTACGGTGACGCTTGATGTTATCAAGAAACTCTTCCTGTTAGTGATTGACATGATCTCATGGTCTAAGGATTAGGATCACTTCGTAAGTTGTTATAGCAATATAAACTCAATGACTTTGATCGTAATGCTATACTGATGAATGTTCATCACATCATTACACTAATGTTGTGATCCCGTTATTAACAACATCCAATGTCCATGATCGTGAAACCTTGATCATCTTGTTAATCAACGAGCTAGTTTATGAGAGAGGCTTAACTAGGAACTTTTCTGCTTGTTTATTAAACACACATGTATTAACGCTTCAGATTAATACAATTATAGCATGCAAAATAAACATCTATCATATACTTGGAATACACATAATAAACAATTTATTATTGCCTCTCGTGGCATATTCCTTCAGCCTCCCACTTGCACTAGAGACAATAATCTAGTTACATAGTGATATATCTAACACCCATTGAGTTCTGTGTTGATCATGTTTTGCTCTAGGAGAGTTTTAGTCAACGGATCGCTACATTGAGATCCGTATGTACTTTACAAATCTTTATATCTCCATCCTTGACATGCTCATGGATGGAGTGAAACCGCGCTAATATGCTTGGAATGCTTGTGAGACCTTGGCTCTTTGGCATTGGCAATGGCACCATTGTTGTCACAATAGATCACCATTGGGTCCAACGCTGCCACACAACTCCTAGTTCGGATATGAACTCCTTCATCCAAATCGCTTCCCGAGCCGCCCAAGCAAAGAACATATTCGCCTCCGTTGTTGATCCCGCTACCACAGGTTGTTTGGAGCTCCTCCAACTAACCGCCTCCGCCATTCATGAGAAATACGATCCGGATTGAGACTTAGAGTCATCCGGATCGGTGTCAAAGCTAGCGCCGACATAACACTTAGCGACGAGCTCTTCTTCACCTCAGATACAAGAAACATATCCTTAGTTCTTCGTAAGTACTTAAGGATATTCTTGACCGCTATCCAAAGGTTCAACCTCGATCCGATTGGTACCTACTAGTCAAACTAATAGCGTGTGCCACATCCGGTCTTGTACATAGCATGGCGACATAATAGAGCCTATGGTCAAGCATAGGGATTTTGTCCATTATCTCTTTCTTCCAAGCCGGTTGACTTTGAGTCTTACTCAATGTCTTGCCTTGCAACATAGGTAAGAACCCCTTCTTCCGGCCCATTTTAAACTTCTTTAAAATCTTATCAAGGTATGTACTTTATGATAGCCTATTAGGCGCCTAGATCTATCTCTATAGATCTTTATGCCTAATATGTATGACGCTCACCTAGGTCCTTCATTGAAAATTTGTCGCTTAGATAACTTTTAACACTGTTTAAAGTTCTATATCATTTCGATCAATAATATGTCATCCACATATAATATCGAAATGCCACATTTCTCCCACTCACTTTCTTGTAAATACAAGCTTCTCCATAAGTTTGACAAATCCAAACTCTTTGATCACCTCATCAAAGCGGAGATTCCAACCGTGATGCTTGCTTCAATCCATAGATGGATCGTTGAAGCTTGCACACCTTGTTAGCATCCTTAGGATCGACAAAACCCTTTGGTTATATCATATACAACTCTTCTTCAATATTACCATTGAGAAACGCGTTTTGACATCCATCCGCCATATTTCATAATCGAAATATGCAGCAATTGCTAACATAATCCTAATCGACTTTAGCATCGCTACGGAGAGAAAGTCTCATCGTAGTCAACTCCTTGAATTTGTCGAAACCCCTTTGCATAAGTCGAGCTTTATAGATGGTCACATTACCATCAAGATCGTTTTCCTTTTGAAAATCCATTTGTTCTCACGGCCTTTTCGTGAGGTAATTCCACCAAGTTCCAAACTTGATTTTCATACATGGATTCCATCTCGGATTTCATGGCTTCTAACCATTTGTTGGAACTGGCTCATCATCGCTTCTTCATACGTCGCAGGTCATTATATTCATCAACCATGAAATTTATGACAGGATTTCCGTCATTTCGGGAGTCGACGCGTCTGCTTGACTCGCGAGGTTCGGTAGTACTCTCTTCGAGTTTCATGATCATTATCATTAGTTCCTCTTCAACAGTGTGGAGCCAACTCCTAACGACTTCCGCCTGCGCTACTCGCCATACTTTGAAGAGAAGGTTCCACAACCTTCGAGTTCAACCTTCCGACTACTCACACCTTCATGAGAAACTCTTTCTCTAGAAAGGATCCATTCTTGGCAACAAAACCTTGCCCTCGGATCGTGATAGAAGGAATACCCAATAGTTTCTTTAGGGTATCCTATGAAGACGATTTTTCCGCTTTGGGTTCGAGTTTATCCGGTTGAAGTTTCTTCACATAAACATCGCAACCCCAAACTTTAAGAATGATGACTTAGGTTTGTTTCCAAACCACAATTCATACGGTGTCGCTTTCAACGGATTTAGATGGTGCCCGATTTAAAGTGAATGCAGCTTAGTGCATAACCCCAAAATGACAACGGCAAGTCCGTCAGAGACATCATAGATCGAACCATATCTAATAAAGCACGACACGACGTTCCGACACACCATTTCATTGGTGTTCGGCAGTGTGAGTTGTGAAACAATTCCACACTCTTTCATGTGAGTGCTAAACTCGTAACTTAGATACTCACCTCCACGGTCGCATCAGAGAAATTTGATCTTTCTATTACGATGATTTTCAACTTCATTCGAAATTCCTTGAACTTTTCAAAGGTTTCAGACTTGTGTTTCATCAAGTAGATATAACCGTATCTACTCAAATCATCCGTGAAAGTAACAAAATAACGATATCCACCTCACGACACACATTGGACCACATACATCGAATGTATGATTTCCAATAAATCTGCCTGCTCCATTGAACCGAAAACGGCGTTCTAGTCATCTTGCCCATAAGGCATGGCTCACATGTATCAAATGATTCATAATCAAGTGATTCCAAAAGTCCATCCAAATGGAGCTTCTTCATGCTTAATGCCAATATGACCTGACGGCAGTTGCCACATATATGGATATATCATCATCAAGTTTAATCCTTTTAGCATCAACATTATGAATATGTGTAACATTATCATCGAGATCCAACAGAAATAAACCATTCAACATTGGTGCATGACCATAAAAGATTTCATTCATATAAATGGAACAACCATTGTTCTCGATTTGAATGAAAAACCACTTTGCATCAAACATGAGCCGATACAATGTTCATGCTCGCAGGCACCAAATAACAGCTTATTTAAGTTTATAACTAATCCCGACGGTAAGTGGAGAGGTAGCGTTGACGGCGATCACATCAACACTTGATCCATTGCCGACACGCATCTTGACCTCACCCTTGCTAGCGGTCACTGCTCCGCAACTCGATTCGAGTTACAAATATTAGCAACCGAACCGTATCAAATACCCAGTGCTACGCGAGCACTAGTCAAGTACACATCAATAACATGTATATCATATATACCTTTGTTTGCCTTGCCGCCTTCTTGTCCGCCAGATACTTGGGGCTTATGCCCAAAGGCTGGCCCCTTACAATAGTAGCACTTCGGTATCGACTTAGGTCCAACTCGGGTTTTTCAGCGCTGCAATGTGCTTGCCGCCTTACTTCCCTTCCGCTTTTCCTTCTTGTCTTTCTTGAAACCAGTGTTCCTATTGATCATCAACACTTGATGTTCCTTTTGATCTCCACTGCAGCTTTTAAGCATCGATGTAAGCTTCGGGAGAGACTTCTTCATGCCTTGCATATTATAGTTCATCACGAAGCTCTTATAGCTAGGTGGTAGACCGCAGAACACGATGGATGCCTAAGTCAATGGGAATCGTTATTCCCAAGGACACAAGCTTATCGGCGAACTTGGACATCTTGAGTACATGCTCACTTACGAGCTTTTCTTCCATCATGCAGCTAAAGAACTTTTCTCAAGCATTGTAGCTCTCACAAAGATGTGTGTCGAAAATCATTTTCAACTCACCCATTGTATCAAAAGCATTGCTGCCAAACGCTTTCAAGTTCGGCTCTAGCCCATACAATATGCCGCATAATGAACTAAGTTGTGGTCCTCCGACGAGTCGATAGACATTCTTCTCCTCGTCAGGCATCGTCAAAGGTGGGGGCCTAACGCGCTTCTAGCACATATTGCTTTTGCAAAGAGAGGAGAATCCTCAAATTCATGGCCCATTCAAGAAAAGTTGCTACCGCTCGTTGCTAGTTTCTCTTTCTCCATGAACGCATTGAAATTAAAACAGGTGGTGCCATCTACAGAATTTGTAAAGTTTAGACTAAGTGTATGATAGATTGAGTTCAACTAATCTATATTACGAATGAACTCACACTCAAAAGCGACATCCTCGTGTCCTTTTGGTGATTACATGAACCAAATCCACTACACCAAGTCCGATCATCACGTGAGTCAAGATAGCTTCAAAGGCGAGCATCAAATGGGCATCATATCAACTATATGACTCATGCTTAACCTTTCTTACGTGTTCCGAGGCCATGTCGTACATGCTAGGCTCGCCAAGTTAGAACCTTAGTATTTTGCGTGTAACTGCTTTACACCAAGTATGGTCGAGGATCCAAGTACACCCGATCATCACGTGATGTCTTGGAGCACGAAAACATAATCGGTGCATACTAAAGGAAGAACACATTCTTATCTTGATATTTAAATGAGGGATCATCTTATTATGCTTAACAAAGCGCTAAACAAGCAATATAAGATGCAATCAAACATCATATGTTTATTAGTGAAATTATATGGTTCCCGCAGATGATCTCTATCATGTGCATCGTGGTATGATCACTATCATACCTATATGTGTAAATCCACAATCTATGGATTTTACACGCTATGTGTGTGTAAGAGTATCATCTCATACTTCTACTTACAACACTACCATATCATAACACTAGCCCAAAGAACAATCTAAACTAGACGCCTCTAATTTATCCATTGCAAGTTTTACGTGGCTGAGGGCTTTCGAGATAGAACCGTTCTTACCTACGAACATGAACCACAACGAGGATAATCAAATTGTTGACAACTCGCTTGCAAAATAGATATTGACTATAGTAGGAGAGACAGACACCCGCTAGCCACTTATGCAAACTAGTTGCATGTCAAGCGTGAACAGTCTCATGTGCGAGGACATGTAAAGTTTGTCCGCCGCTTCATCCCACTATGCCACCAATATCCAAAATCACAAGAAAGGAGCAACAACATGATCATCATCGCCCACATATTCATATGTGTACTACCTGTAAAGTATCTACGCATAGATCCGCTCGATACTAATCAAGGGTTCGCAGATAGAAAACAAAAATTTTCCTACGATGTGAACTATATACCAAGATCTATTTATACTAGATACAAACAACGGGATGTATATCCGAGAGAACATACCCTTGAAGACCGACAAAGTTTAACGAGTCCCACTCGTGGTTGATGTAGACGATCTCTTGCCGATCTCAAGATCGAGAGGAAGTCCTAGCGCAAGCAAATCAGCCGCATCCGTGCTCGCAGACACACGCTCGAGGCACCGAGCAACCTCCGCCTCCTCGCCCAGCGATGCAGCGAAGCACAACTCTTTCTTGCCGAATAGCCACCGGAACATGTATCTCGCTAGTCCGAGACCATGGGGATAAATTCTAGAGGGGAGAGAGATCCTTCACGAGGAGGTGTGTGAGAAGTGAGAGGAGGGGCCTTTATAGGAGGAGGGGAACCCCAAGGGGTGGCCGCATGGGGGCCTTGCCCTCCCCCTCTTCATGTGGGTGGACACTCCACTCACAAAACTCCTCCAAATTCCTCCACTCAAAGATCCCATTAAATTTCCACCAAATTTAATGCAAACTCTCATTAAATAAAACTCTTTATTTTATTCAGAATTTTGTAAATTACTTTAATGACAAACATTCACAAATAACCCCTTGCTAGAATTCTATTTCACATGCATAACCACTTTACGCAATTTCACCAAAACCTGCTTTGGTATCTAGTGAAATAAATTCGCGCTTGTTTATTCTTTTCGCATGAAACTTTTGCTCCAATTGGATGTCTGTCTCTTATGTGTCACCCTACGGTTCGTGAATAATGCGGACATGATCGAGACCCTCTCGATCAATAATCGAAGCGGATCTGAGACCCATAATCGACTCCCACACATTCAACGATGACTTTCTTGTGATCGCTTAACCTTTACGCTAGTATCTTAATCCCTTTGTTTCACGATATATTACATGTCCGAGATTCGATCATCGGTATCTCCATACCTAGTTTGATCTCGCATCGACATGCACTCTTTTCTCGTTCCTGATATAACATTCTAGTGATCAAATCACTTGCTTGCAAGCTAATCAATGTGATATCACCGAGGGCCCAGAGTATATCTATCCGCCATGGAAGAACAAATTCCACTCTCGATCCATGAGCCTCTACATAACACTTTATTAGTTCGAACCCATCTTTATAATCACCGTTACGGTGTGACGTTTGATGTTATCAAGAAACTCTTAGGTGTTAGTGATTGACATGATCTCATGGTCTAAGGATTAGGATCACTTCGTAAGTTGTTATAGCAATATAAACTCAATGACTTTGATCGTAATGCTATACTTCGGATGAATGTTCATCACATCATTACACTAATGTTGTGATCCCGTTATTAACAACATCCAATGTCCATGATCAGGAAACCTTGATCATCTTGTTAATCAACGAGCTAGTTTATGAGAGAGGCTTAACTAGGAACTTTTCTGTTTGTTTATTAAACACACATGTATTAACGTTTCCGTATTAATACAATTATAGCATGCAAAATAAACATCTATCATATACTTGGAATACACATAATAAACAATTTATTATTGCCTCTCAGGGCATATTCCCTTCAGTCAAATGATTCAAAATCAAGAGACTCCAAAAATCCATCAGAATGGAGTTTCTTCATGCGTTTTACACCAATATGACCTAGACGGCAGTGCCACAAATAAGTCGTATTATCACTATCTACCTTGCATCTCTTAGCCTCAATGTTATGGATGTGTGTTTCATTGCTTTCGAGATTTAGAAGAAATAAACCATTCACAGCAGTTGCATGACCATAAAAGATGTTACTCATATAAATAGAACAACCATTATTCTCCGATTTAAATGAATTACCGTCTTGCAATAAACACGATCCAGATATGATGTCCATGCTCAACGCAGGCACATAATAACATTTATTAAGGTTTAAAACTAATCCCGAAGGTAAAACTAAGGAGAGCGTGCCGACGGCCATCACATCAACTCTTGATCTGTTGCCAACGCGCATCGTCACCTCATCCCTCGCTAGCCGCCGTCTATTCCGTAGCTCCTGTTTCGAGTTACAAATATTAGCAATCAACCAAGATCAAATACCCGTGCACTACAACGAGGGCTAGTAAGGAAAACATCAATAACATGTATATCAAATATACCTTTGATGGTGCCACCTTCTTGTCCGCTAAGTACTTGAGCGATTCTTCCAAAGGACCTTGTCCTTGCAATAGAAGCACTAAAGGTCCGGCTTAGGTCCGGACTTGAGCTTCTTCTCTAGGGGGCAACGCTTGCCGCCCTTCTTGAAGGACTTCTTTGCACCCTTACCTTTCTTAAAGCTGGGGGGGCTTGTTGACCATCAACACATGATTATCTTTCTTGATGTCCACCTCCGTAGCTTTCAGCTTAGCGAAGAGCTCAGTGATCGTATCAGTGGAACCAATCTGATTATGAGTAACTACAAAACCTTTGTAGCTAGGAGGGAGTGATTGCAGAACTCTGTCAATCTTGAGCTCCTCTGGAATCTTGCAGTCAGTTGCTCAAGGCGTTGTGTGTAGCCCGACATCTTAATGGCGTGCTCACTAACGGAACTACCTTCCTCCATCTTGTAGTTAAAGAATTTCTCAGAGATCTCATATCTCTCAGAACAGGCCTGAGTCTGAAACATAGTTTTTAGTTCCTCAAGAATCTCAAAGGGACGGGGAACTCCTCAAAACGATTTTGAAGGTCCGATTCCATAGCAAACAACATGGTGCTCTTAATCACACCATAATCATCCTTGCACGACTGATAAACAGCTTTCTCATCAGCCGACGCATCTACAGCAGGGGCGTCACCTAGCGCTTTCACAAGGACATAGTCCTTTTGTCCGCCAGAGAGAATGATTCTCAGATTGCGGAACCAGTTGGTGAAGTTAGAACCATTGTTTTTAAGCTTTTCCTTCTCAGCAAAAACGTTGAAGTTGAAGTTGGACTTAGCCATTTGATCTATAATGTTTGCAAGTACAAATTAGACTATGTTCATGATAACTAGTTCAACTTTAATCAAATTACTAGATGAACTCCCACTAAATTCAACATCCCTCAAGTTGTTTAGTGAACATGATCCAAATTCACCACACCTAATCCGATCTTCACGAGAAGAGATGTGGTTTCAATGGTGGACAACAAAGTGTCGATCATATCATTCATATGACTCATGCTTAACCTTTCGGTTCGTGTGTTCTGAGGCCATATTTGTACATGCTAGGCTCGTCAAGTCAAACCCAAGTATTTCCACGTGTGCAAAACTGGCTTGCACCCGTTGTATGTGAACGTAGAGTTTATAGCACCCGATCATCACGTGATGCTTGAACACGACGAACTTTTGCAACGGTGCATACATGGGGAGAACACAGTTTTATCTTGATCTTTAAGTGAGGAATCATCTTATAATGCTACCGTCGCGATATAAGCATAATAAGATACATAAAAGGATAAACATCACATGCATATAATTTTATGTGACATGGTATAGCCAATCTCCGCGCAATGATCTCCATCTTGTGCGTGCCAGCATGATCTCCATCACTCCACCATGATTGCCTCCACCACGAATAGCAACTACAACTATTGATAACTACTTAGCGGTAAAGCAAAGCTATTACATGGCGTATAAGAAGTTGACACACATGTCATACACAATTATAAAGACAACCATATGGCTCCTGCCGGTTGTGTACTCATCGACATGCAAGTCGTGAAACATTACAAAACATGATCATTTCATACAACATACACATCACATCTTGGGCCATACCATATCACAAAACACTCCCTGCAAAAACAAGTTAGACGCCTCTACTTTGTTGTTGCATGTTTTACGTGGCTTATGGGAGTAACAAGCTAAGAACGATTCTTACCTATGGAAAGCCACAATGGTGATATTATGGTTGCCAACATCCGGTGTAAATCCCATGACAACTATAGTGAGAGAAACTGGCATCCACCAGCCGCATGTGTGGAACAAGCCACACGTCAAGTGCGGAGCCGGTCTCGCGAACGAGGTCGCGTAAAGTTGGCCTGGACCGCTTCGATCTCACTATCCCGCGTCATAATAAGTACACAAACAAGAGGCTTGCAACATAAAACATCAATGCCCGCAACAAGCATGTTGCGTTCTACTCGTGAAACACATCTACGCATAGATCTAGCTCTGATACCACTGATGGGTTTCGCAGCATAGTAAATCAAAAAAATTCTACGGATGCGAACGGGAAAGCCAAGATCTAATCTAGGAGATGCAAACAAAGAGGAGGGATAGATGAGATATTCATACCCTTGAAGATTCGCACAGCGGAACGTTCAACGGAACGTGGTTGATGTAGTCGTACTAGCTTCTCCTCCTCGCGATCCGATCCGATCCAACACCGCAAGTGGCGATGCCTCCGAGGGATGCACACGTGCGTCACCTCGATGTCTCCTCCTTCCTCGGTCCAGCAAGTGGGGTGGAGAGAGAGATTGGATCTACAACACGACGGCGTGGTGCAAAGGTGGAGAGTTTCATGGCAGGCTTCGCCCACGCTGCAATGGGAGAGAGAGATCTGGAGGGCAGCAGTATGGCGGCTAGGGTTGAAGGAGTGGGGAAGGAGGGATGCTCCCCTGCCCTCTATATATAGGGGGCTGGACGTCCCCCTTGGCCCCTCCTTCAAGCCCTAGGGCGGCGTCCCCAAGGGTTGGAGTGGGGGGCAAGTTTTCCCCCTCCTTCTAGAAGGTTTCCCTAGGGTTTCCCCTAGGGTTCGGCCGGCTGGGCCTATGGGTCGTTTTGCCCCTGGACCAATGCGGCCAGGGCACTCCCTCGTAGGCCCACGCACCCCTCCGACAAGTGGGGCCATGTTGGTCCCACTCCGGAAGCTTCTAGAACCTTTCGGTACAATACCGAACATTCCAAAACAATTCCGAAATCCAAAAACTGCTTTCCTTTATATTAATCTTATTCTCCGGACCATTCCGGAACCTCTCGTGATGTCCTGGATCCCATCCGAGACTCCGAACAAAAACTCATAAACCATTTATCCATTCTATCATAGCGTCGAGACACGTTAAGTGTGTGACCCTACGGGTTCGAGAATATGCAGACATGATCTTCTATCAATAATCAACAGCGGGGTCTGGAAACCCATATTGACTCCCACATACTCATCGAAGATCATATCGGATGAACCACGATGCCATGATTCAATTAATCCCATATATATTCCCTTCGTCACGCGATATTTTACTTGCCCGAGATTCGATCGTCGGTATCGGCATACCTAGTTCAATCTCGTTCACAGCAAGTACTTTACTCGTTCCGCAATCCGATATCACTTTGTGATTAACTCCTTAACCATGTGCTTGCAAGCGGTCTTGATATCGATTACCGAGTGGGTGTTAGATCCCTCCTTTATAAAGGAAAGGATCCCTGTGATTGCAATGCTAGTCCCTGGATCAATGCTAGCATCCACAGTTTAAGATGAAGTACACAGATACAAGGGTCGTTTATTACATTCATTCCAGAGATAAAACATAGTATTTTACAACTCAGGGCCATAGGCCTAATACAAGAGTTTAAGGAATAAGTAAATAAACATAAGTCTTCATCTTCATGTGCCACAGGCAAGCATGTTGAGTGTAGACTCATGACTCCTACTCATCATCGGAGTAACCTGCAACATCACAAGTTACGACCAGGAGGGTCAATACTTTGGAATAGTATTGGCAAGTGATACCTTAGTATATTTTAAGTGGACTATATTACTACATGCATTTGGCTAAGTGTAGCTTGGCTTGCTTTGTTTGAAAATAAGTTTTCCTATTAGTTGAAATCACTAAGTTTTCTTTGTCAAAACATTCCCAAGAACCACCAATAGACATTGGGGTCTTCTCCTTGTTCACCCACAAATTTTACTTAGAAGTTGGAGTGATGAGATTCTTGTAGCTTCCATGTCTTGATGCTCAAAGTGTCCATTTCCTTGGACAAGGCTAAGTACTTAGGTTTTCCATCTGCAGAGGTTGTGCACTTTCCCCACTGACTTGGTTTCCCAAGACAGGACCTTTGAAGCCTTTCCTTAGTCAAATGGACGTTCCCAACCTATCATCCCATCTACCACCAACTGTCCAAATGACTAAGTTCTAGCAACCTATATGATCAAGGCAGAGCCCATATTGCCAAGTGGTTGACCGTAAGCTTTCTCAACACTTGGCCTCCAAATCCTTTGTGCCTGGGTGGCTTACCACAAGTGAGATACACAACCCAAGTCCATGGCCTTGTGTAACCACTCAACATAACCCATACTTTCCATTCCACCCAGGTGGTTCATTTGACTTAGTGGTTTTATTAGAAAACATAAGTCTCTTGACTTAGAAATATTTTTATCATAATAAGTATAGATGTTCACCACCCTTGTTTGCTAAGTAGCTAGACTAAGCAGGTTATGATAACTTAACTTAGGAGAATTCCCTAGCAATTCTACTATTCCTCTCTACTTAGGATTTCCCATCTTAGCACTAGGCAAAATATCATGCAGTACTTTAGCAAAATATCTAATGTTAGTACAAAACTTAGGATAGGAATATTCATGAAAATATCACTTGCCTTGGTAGTGGGGAGAGTAGCACTCTTCACAATCACAATCACTAGCAAAATCTACACAAGAAATTATAGCATACAATTACACACAATTATATACAACCAAAAATAATATGAATGCATGCATGCAAGAATTTACTAAGTGTGATTTTTGAAAAATTCTACCAAGTATGCTCATGTCTACAGAAACTTAACATGTCACAAATTTGCCAACTAAACTTATTTGGCTCCATTACAATTTACCAAAATAAATCTCTAGTTAAAATGGCCTTTAAAACATGTTCTACAAATAAAATCATTTTAACTGTTACTATATGCTAAATAAATTGGATATTCAGAAAGGTCTTGTTTCACTGAATCCAACGGTATAAAATTTGCAAAAATCTAACGTGGCAATCAAAAGTTATAAGCATTTGAATTTGGATCAAATTTCTGATTTTAAATCTAATTTTAGATCTAACCCTAGCCACGCGTCGGCTGATTGGCGCATCGCCGGTTGGATCGCGCTGCCGCAGCAGGATCTAAACAGATCGAACGCCCGATCGCGTACCTCTTCGGGTTAAGTGGATCTATCCTAGCGCTACGATACGCATCTAACGATCTAAAACAACGTGCCAAAATCTGGCGCGCATATCGGTCTTGTGGCGGCGACGAGCGGTGGCGGCGCCGGTGGTACAGATCGCTAGGTGGATGGGGGAGATGCTCACCGAGACCGCGAGGATGTGGGGATGCTCGTCGTGTGATCAGCTCGGCAAGGCGCTCGAGGTTCTGAGATTTCGCCGGAGTTGGATCTGGCAACGGTGGTGCTGCTCGAGATCGGAGGCGACGTTGTAGATCACTAGGATGCCAAGGGGAGGGGTGGTTAGATGCGGAAGATCACGGAGAACGTGCGAGCGTGAACGACAAGGTTCGGAAGGTGCGGACTTACCACTAGAGCTCGCGGAGTTCGTGCATAAGACGGTGGCGGCCGACGCGTCGGCGTTACGGGTCATGCGAAGGTAAACGGAGGGTGTCAGAAGGTGCACAGAGATTCACTGAACAATATAAAGTAAATTAGAGACCGAGGGAAACTCTAGGCTCACCGGAATTTGCCGGCGCAGTTGTCGGAGACGGCGGGGTTGCAGAGAGCAATGCGCAGTGACTGGGGCGCCTGTGCTTGGGGTTTGGGGAAAAGAGAGAGGGGAGGGTTTATATAGCTCGATAATGAGCGAGAATCACTCGGCCATTGATTCGAATTGACGCTGAATTAAACACTGAAACGGCCGCGTTGATTGGGGATGAACGGTGATGCGGGTGGAGACGATCTTTGGCGTGGAGGAGGCCGCTTGTCGCCGCGTGTGCGAGGTGGAAGTGGGTCTGCTGTCACAATGAGCAACGTCTGCAAGTCTTGGGAGGAAAAGGAATGCCACGAGTGGGCTAGTTGGGCTGTTCCACTTGGCTAAATTCTGGCGCTGGCCCCCTTTTCTTTTGTTTGCTTTTCTTTTCTATTTCTATTTTCTCGAATGATTTTTGATATGAATTCAAATCCTTTTGAATTCAAACAAAATTGGGATCTTTGTGGTTACGTGGTTTCAAATACAGTCATTTAACCAAGTGGTTACCTTGTAAGGACCTGGTCAAGCTTGGGTTTTGAAACAAACAGAGACTTGTCTCTAGTTTGTGAATGATTGAAATAGGGTTTAGAAAATATTTCTAAATTGGAAACTTGGGTTAAAATGCTACACCTAATCTTTCCAACAATGGAGGCAAGCAATCAGGTTCCTAAACAATCCAATCTCAAAGGGTGATGGCCAATTGAGTTGAATTTGCATACATGAAATCATAGTTCAAACTTCTGTCTCTAAATGATTTTGAGAAAACCCTAAATGCATGAATGATGCAAGAATGATATGAATGAGTTTTGGAACATGAATTTAGGGATGTTACAAATCTAACCCCCTTAAGATGAATCTCGCCCTCGAGATTCGGTTTGGTTAGCAAATAGGTGAGGGTGGTCTTTCCGAAGATCATCTTCTCTTTCCCATGTTGCTTCCTCTTCGGAGTGATGGTTCCATTGCACTTTACAAAACTTGATAGTCTTGGTCCTGGTAACTCTTTTTGCGGTCTCTAGAATCTTGACAGGCTTTTCCTCATAGGTGAGATCACTTTCTAGTTGGACTTCTTCCAAAGGTATGGTATCCTTTAAATAAGATTCTTCCATCTCTGGGTGACATTTCTTAAGCTGACTCACATGGAACACATTATGGACAGCTGACAGAGATTCTGGCAATTCAACTTCATATGCAACTTCTCCCTTGCGACTTAGAATCTTGAATGGCCCAACATACCTTGGTGCCAACTTCCCTTTGACTCCAAACCTTTTCACTCCACGAAGTGGTGATACTCTAAGATAAGCTCTATCCCCAACTTCGTAGGTGACTTCTCTACGCTTAGAATCCGCGTAGCTTTTCTGTCGGGACTGTGCTATCTTCAATCTGTCCCTAACCAGTTTGACTTTCTCTTCGGCGTCTTTGATAAGATCAGGTCCAAATAAGCTTCTTTCTCCCACACCATTCCATAACAATGGGGTGGTACACTTCCTTCCGTAGAGTAACTCAAACGGTGCTATTCCAATACTAGCTTGATGACTATTGTTGTAAGAGAACTCTGCGTAAGGCAAGCTTTCATCCCAACTTGCTCCATAGTCTAAAGCACAGGCTCTCAACATGTCTTCAAGAATTTGGTTGGTCCTTTCTGTTTGTCCATCCGTTTGAGGGTGAAAGGCAGTACTGAATTCCAATCTCGTTCCTAAGGATTCATGAAGCTGTCTCCAAAAGTGAGAAGTGAACTGAGTTCCTCTATCTGACACAATACTCTTAGGCACACCGTGAAGGCATACAATTCTGCTCATGTAGATTTTAGCTAACTTGGCACTTGTATAGGTTGTCTTCACTGGTATAAAATGATCCACTTTAGTTAGGCGATCCACTACCACCCATATGGAATCATACCCTGACCTGGTCCTTGGTAATCCCAGAATGAAATCCATACCAATATTTTCCCACTTCCATTCGTGAATAGGCGGGTTGAAGCAAACCTTCTTTGGTTTACGGTGCTCGCTTTGACTGCTACACACATCACACAAAGCAATATGTTCGTGATGTCCCTTTTGAGATTGTTCCACCAAAACCTTTCCTTCATGTCCATGTACATCTTGGTATTTCCGGTGAATAGAATACGGAGAGTTGTGAGCCTCTTGTAGAATCAGTCCGCAACTCCGGATCTTGTGGAACACAAAATCGCTTCCGTGCCATAAGGTGCCTTGTTCGTCTATATGGAAACTCTTGGCTTTCCCTAGACTTATATTTTCCTTAATCTTTTCAATTTCCTTATCGCCTTACGAACTTCTCGGATCTTGTCCAATAGAGTGGGTTGAACATCTAAGGACATGAGATGTCCTTCTGGTACAATCTCCAATCTGAGTTCCTTGAATTGTTTACACAGGTCATCTAGCAATTCCCCTTTTGTAAGGCCATTTACAAACGTCTTACGACTTAGAGCATCGGCTACTACATTTGCTTTACCGGGGTGGTATTGCAAACTTAAGTCGTAATCCTTGATAAGTTCTAGCCATCTCCTTTGCCTCATGTTGATTTCTTTTTGGGTGAAGATGTACTTCAAGCTCTTATGATCGGTGAACACTTCACACCGCTTACCCAAAAGGTAATGTCTCCATGTTTTGAGTGCATGGACGACAAAGGCTAACTCCAAATCATGAGTGGGATAGTTTACTTCATGAGTTTTGAGTTGTCTCGAAGCATAGGCTACGACTTTACCATCTTGCATAAGTACGGCACCCAAACCTTGATGAGACGCATCACAATATACTTGGAAATCCTTTTCCAAATCGCATATAGAACTGTGTCACACAAGTCTCTTCTTCAACTCTTGAACCGGCTTGCAACCTTCAGTCCAAGCAAATTTCTTGTCCTTTTTAACAATTGTCATTGGCTTAGCAACCTTTGAGAAATTCTCAATGAATCTTACGTAGTAACCTGCTAAGCGAGGAAACTACGAACTTCTTTTACATTCTTAGGAGATTCCCATTACACAATTGAAACCTTAGCAGGATCAACTGCTACACCATCCTTTGTCATAACATGACCAAGAAAACCAACTTCCTCTAACCAAAACTCACACTTGCTGAACTTGGCATAAAGTTTATGCTCTCTTAGTTTTTCAAGTATCAAGCACAAGTGTATTTCATGTTCTTCCTTGCTCTTGGAGTAGACTAAGATATCATCGATGAAAACGACCACAAACTTGTCAAGGAATTCCATGAATACCTTATTCATCATATTCATGAAGTATGCTGGAGCGTTGGTTAAACCAAAAGGCATCACAGTGTACTCATACAATCCATACCTTGTGGTGAATGTTGTCTTAGGTATGTCTTGCTCTCTTATCTTGAGTTGAAAATAGCCTGACCGAAGATCAATCTTCGAGAACACACATGCTCCTTCTAACTGATCAAATAAGTCGTTGATTCTTGGCAAAGGATATTTGTTCTTGATGGTCACCTCGTTGAGAGATCGGTAGTCAATACACAATCTTTGCGTTCTATCCTTTTTCTCCACAAACAATACTGGGGCTCCCCAAGATGAAGAACTTGGTTGAATAAACCCTTTCTGCAACTGTTCTCCCAGCTGTTTCTTGAGTTCTTTCAGTTCATCAACTGACATTTTGTACGGTCTCTTAGCTATTGGTCCAGAACCTGGTACCAAATCTATCAGAAACTCCACGTCTCTATCTGGTGGCATTCCTGGTAACTCCTCCGGAAATATATCCGGATACTCACACACAATTGGCACACTGTCCATGCTAACCCCCTTAAGAGAATTTAGTTTACTTTCCTTGGATTCAAAGTTAGATCTGAATTTTATTCTTTTTCCTTCTGGGGTTGTGAGTGCAACTGTACGATTAGCACAATCTAATACTCCCTCGTACTTAGCCATCCAATCCATTCCCAAAATCACATCCACCCCTTGGGAATTCAGAATTATCAGGTTCACTGGAAACTTATGTTTCCCAAACTCTATGACTAAGTCATGACATCCTGAGTTTACTAACATTTCTCCACCCGGAGAACTTACTCTTATAGGACACCCAATGGTTTCTACCGGTAGTTCATTTCTTTCAACGAATGTTTTTGATATGAATGAATGAGATGCACCGGTATCAAAGAGTACAAATGCTAGAATGGAATTGAGTCTGAACTTACCAGCAACGGCATCAGGCTCTTCATAGACCTGTTCCACATTGATGTGGTTAACTTGTCCTTTCTAGAAAGGATTTGGCTTGTTAGGTCCTTCCACCTTCTTCTCAGGGCACTCATTAGCATAATGCCCCAGCTTCTTGCATTTGAAGCACTCAACCTGACTGATGTCCTTTTTAACATGCTGACTTCCACTTCCACTACCATTTCCACTATGGTGGCTCTTATGTCCACTCTTGTGGTTCTTGTACTTATCATTGTCATGACTGCGGTGATGCTTGTTGTCATGACGGTTGTGGTTGTGGTGCTTGTTGAATTTCCCATGCTTATGGGATCCTGAGCTGCCACTGTCATCATAGTGAGATCGTTTGTGAGACGATCCCGAGCTGTGATTGTCGGAGTGTTTCCTTTTCCTACTCTCGACTTGCTTCATTTTACTTTCCAAAATAGCATCCTTGTCACACAACGACTGATAAGTTGGAACATAAGCCACAGACAACTGTAGGTTCAGCTCATCATTCAAACCCTCCAAGAACTTTTCCTTTCTCTTGGCATCTGTATCAACCTCATCTGGTGCATAGCGCGCCAGATTGTTGAACTCTTCTATGTACTCAGCCATGCTACGGTACCGCTCAAAGTTATGAAACTCCTTCTTTTTCGGACTCATCATTCCCGATGAGATATGAAGCGAAGGAAGCCATCTTCAAAGATGTCCCAAGTCACTTCATCAATAGGAGTGGTGATTTGGAAGTTGTCCCACCATGTGGCGCTGGTCCTTCCAATGATGTGCGAACTGACTTTTCAGCATCCGTGCAACCCACGGTCACTAAGTCCTTGTTCACAGAACGTAGCCAGTCATTGGCTACCATGGGATCAGTTGTTCCCGAAAACTTTGCTGGCCTCAGACGCAGAAATCTGGTGAGCATATCAAAACCCGGAGGGTTGTTGTTGTTGTTGTTGGGGTTGTTGTTGTTGTTGTTGTTGTTATTCTGGTTCTGGATGAATGTTGTCATCATTTGCATGAGTTGTGTTTGTGCATTCATCATCTGTTGCATTTCCGGGGTGATGTTGTTGGGGTTGGGGTTTGCGCGACGGGGAGGCATCTGTGGTTTGTTCAAATAGATAAGAATGAGATACCCATAGATGTTTTATGCACAATACATCAGAAGCAAACACATAAAAAGCAACATAGGAATAAAGGTTCAACAACCACATAATAAGCTCATGAAGTAAAACACACAAGTGGCAAGCCATCCACATGTCGGATGGTCCAATAATAAGTTCACAATAACAAGTATGAATATGGGAGGTAAACAAGTAGTCAAGTCTACTCATCAGCGTCAATCTCCTCCTCGACGAAGGTAAGACCTGCGTTCTCCATCGCGGTCTTGTTCTCCTCAATCGTAGTGGTCAAGGAATCGACCTTGGCCTTGAGAGCCCTCTTCTGGGAGCGAAGCCTCTCAATAACCATCTGCCGCTCAAGCTCGAAGTCCTTGGACTTGGTTCCTCAGTCATGTCCCGGATCTTCTTGTTCCTATCCCGGACGCGTTTCTCTTGACTTTTGAACTTGCGGTCCGGCCTCGAACTTTGTCTCCATTTCCTTGATCATCTCATCCTGCTGCGCAAAAGCTTGTCCTTCTCGCGTAGCTGCAGAGTCGTCATTGCCAAGCATGACGTTCGTCCTATCCGTGTCCACATGCCCGAGGAGAGTCTCTAAGTCACGGAGATAGAGACGCATCGCTCTGCCGTGTCCTCGAGTCGTCCTCAAAGTCGATGGAATCTCCATCAACATCACGCCTCAAGACGTGGAAGTGAGTACCCCTAACTGTTGGGAGTGACGCCTAACAAGCGTCCTATCAGTCTGCATGACTACCTCCATGCCTCTCTCTCGCCATCGTGCATCAGCTTGAAGACGATGGCCTCTGTAGTAGGCTCAGTCTGGCGTCTTGGCTGGTTCACCTTGAAGCCCCAGAGGCCCTTCCTCTCGAACTTGGTGAGTGGGTACACCGTGATGGTGGGAAGAGGGAGATCGAGCAAAGTGGTAAGCTCAATGATACGGGGTCCGAAACGAGTAACCCGAACTCCTCAACAGTCTTGGCAATAGGCATCTATTTATAAAATTGAAAAGTTAGAACAACACTATTTAAGATGAACACAAAACAACCATCTCATACATAACCATGGAACACAAATATCATACAAGTCATGCATACACAAATCCATTACATCAAACAAGGTCCAACTTATTTAAGGTATCATTTTGGAAAATAAGGTGATAGATGGTGGTCCACTACAAAGTGTGCTTATAGGCCTATCTCACTGGATCTGGTGGCTATCACAATGTTCCTAGAGGCAATCCACCTATCTTGCTCACATGACTCCATCACTAAGTCTATTATATATCCCCTTAACTCTTGGTTGGTGGCTTCCAACTCTTGGGTAAGTTCCTTCTCTTTCTCTAAGTCCTTTTGGAGGTTGAGCATTCTGCACTTGACTCTAGCACTTAGTTCTTTGATAGTCCTCCAAGTTGCATCTCTGGCTGACTCAAAGAATGTGGTGTGCATTTTAGTGTTGGTGTACATGCAGAATCCTCTTTCTTTGTGGTTGTCTTCCTTGTTTTTGTACAAGTGAAGTTGCACCCACCAATACTCCACCCCTTCATCCATCACCGGAAATCCCTTGTACACAGCTGCACCATGTGCTTCCATTGCCACCATGAGGTCCTTGAGAATATTGGGAAACTCAGTTTCACACTCCAAGGTCATGGTCATGAGTGGTCCTTTCTTCACGGCTTCGTTGATGGAGTTCATCTACAAATGGAGTTGAGAATGAAAAGATTAGAAAAGTTTTACGAGAAGAATAGACAAGTGTAGAAGTGGTTGAAAATTTTTCCTTAGCGGTTTTCAAATCCTAGGGTCATAATCCTATAGGCAACACAGTGCTCTGATACCATCTGTTAGATCCCTCCTTTATAAAGGAAAGGATCCCTGTGATTGCAATGCCACTCCGGAAGCTTCTAGAACCTTTCGGTACAATACCGAACATTCCGAAACAATTCCGAAATCCAAAAACTGCTTTCCTTTATATTAATCTTATTCTCCGGACCATTCCGGAACCTCTCGTGATGTCCTGGATCCCATCCGAGACTCCGAACAAAAACTCATAAACCATTTATCCATTCTATCATAGCGTCGAGACACGTTAAGTGTGTGACCCTACGGGTTCGAGAATATGCAGACATGATCTTCTATCAATAATCAACAGCGGGGTCTGGAAACCCATATTGACTCCCACATACTCATCGAAGATCATATCGGATGAACCACGATGCCATGATTCAATTAATCCCATATATATTCCCTTCGTCACGCGATATTTTACTTGCCCGAGATTCGATCGTCGGTATCGGCATACCTAGTTCAATCTCGTCAAAGAGTACTTTACTCGTTCCGCAATCCGATATCACTTTGTGATTAACTCCTTAACCATGTGCTTGCAAGCGGTCTTGATATCGATTACCGAGTGGGTGTTAGATCCCTCCTTTATAAAGGAAAGGATCCCTGTGATTGCAATGCTAGTCCACGGATCAATGCTAGCATCCACTTTAAGATGAAGTACGAGATACAAGGGTCGTTTATTACATTCATTCCAGAGATAAAACATAGTATTTTACAACTCAGGGCCATAGGCCTAATACAAGAGTTTAAGGAATAAGTAAATAAACATAAGTCTTCATCTTCATGTGCCACAGGCAAGCATGTTGAGTGTAGACTCATGACTCCTACTCATCATCGGAGTAACCTGCAACATCACAAGTTACAGCCACAGAGGGTCAATACTTTGGAATAGTATTGGCAAGTGATACCTTAGTATATTTTAAGTGGACTATATTACTACATGCATTTGGCTAAGTGTAGCTTGGCTTGCTTTGTTTGAAAATAAGTTTTCCTATTAGTTGAAATCACTAAGTTTTCTTTGTCAAAACATTCCCAAAGAACCACCAATAGACATTGGGGTCTTCTCCCTTGTTCACCCACAAATTTTACTTAGAAGTTGGAGTGATGAGATTCTTGTAGCTTCCATGTCTTGATGCTCAAAGTGTCCATTTCCTTGGACAAGGCTAAGTACTTAGGTTTTCCATCTGCAGAGGTTGTGCACTTTCCCCACCAGACTTGGTTTCCCAAGACAGGACCTTTCAGAAGCCTTTCCTTAGTCAAATGGACGCGTTCCAACCTATCATCCCATCTACCACCAACTGTCCAAATGACTAAGTTCTAGCAACCTATATGATCAAGGCAGAGCCCATATTGCCAAGTGGTTGCACTGTAAGCTTTCTCAACACTTGGCCTCCAAATCCCTTTGTGCCTGGGTGGCTTACCACAAGTGAGATACACAACCCAAGTCCATGGCCTTGTGTAACCACTCAACATAACCCATACTTTCCATTCCACCCAGGTGGTTCATTTGACTTAGTGGTTTTATTAGAAAACATAAGTCTCTTGACTTAGAAATATTTTTATCATAATAAGTATAGATGTTCACCACCCTTGTTTGCTAAGTAGCTAGACTAAGCAGGTTATGATAACTTAACTTAGGAGAATTCCCTAGCAATTCTACTATTCCTCTCTACTTAGGATTTCCCATCTTAGCACTAGGCAAAATATCATGCAGTACTTTAGCAAAATATCTAATGCTAGTACAAAACTTAGGATAGGAATATTCATGAAAATATCACTTGCCTTGGTAGTGGGGAGAGTAGCACTCTTCACAATCACAATCACTAGCAAAATCTACACAAGAAATTATAGCATACAATCAGGGACGGAGCTGCCTTAGAGGGGTCGGTGACCCAAGGAGAAACACCAAAACCTTCATTAATTAGCACTATCTAATGATTACTTAGAGAAGAAAACCCCAGTCAAATAAAGGGAATATAAGCATGACCCCAGTGGCATTTTTTCCTAGCTTCGTCCCTGCATACAATTACACACAATTATATACAACCAAAAATAATATGAATGCATGCATGCAAGAATTTACTAAGTGTGATTTTTGAAAAATTCTACCAAGTATGCTCATGTCTACAGAAACTTAACATGTCACAAATTTGCCAACTAAACTTATTTGGCTCCATTACAATTTACCAAAATAAATCTCTACTTAAAATGGCCTTTAAAACATGTTCTACAAATAAAATCATTTTAAGTGTTACTATATGCTAAATAAATTGGATATTCAGAAAGGTCTTGTTTCACTGAATCCAACGGTATAAAATTTGCAAAAATCTAACGTGGCAATCAAAAGTTATAAGCATTTGAATTTGGATCAAATTTCTGATTTTAAATCTAATTTTAGATCTAACCCTAGCCACGCGTCGTGCTGTGATTGGCGCGTACCGCTTCGGTTGGATCGCGCTCTGCAGCCGCAGGATCTAAACAGATCGAACGCTCCAGATCGCGTACCTCTTCGGGGTTAAGTGGATCTATCCTAGCGCTACGATACAGATCTAACGATCTAAAACAACAGGCCAAAATCAAGGCATATCGGCGGCGGCTTGACCAGACGGTGGCGGCGCCGGCGGTACAGATCGCTAGGTGGATGGGGGAGATGCTCACCGAGACCGCGAGGATGTGGGGATGCTCGTCGTGTGATCAGCTCGGCAAGGGGCGCTCAGGGTTGCGGTAGATTTCTCGCCGGAGTTGGATCTGGCAACGGTGGTGCTGCTCGAGGTCGGAGGCGACGTTGTAGATCACTAGGATGCCAAAGGGAGGTGAAATGGATCGTATGGGCACCTAGAGGGGGGGTGAATAGGTGCTAACCAATTTTAATATACTTTTTCAATTTTAGGCTTGACACAAGGTAAATTCTCTAGATATGCAACTACGAGAATTTCCCTATATGAAACCCTAACTACTAAGCACGTAAAAGAGGAGCGAGGAAACCGTAGTGGAGCACGCGGAGACACAGTGGATTTGTTTTACGCAGTTCCTTCCTTGTTAGGGGAAGTGCGTCTGCGTTGGAGGGTGGGCGGTTCTAAGACCACCACGCCACAATAGGCCTCACCCTATTCTCCGATGGATCTCGCCACGAGAGGCCTGATCCACCTTCTCCACTATTGGATCCTTCGAGGGAACCGTGCCTTTTACAATACTATCGGGCACACACCCACAACCTAATTGGGGCTCCCGGGATGACAACAAGCTGCCACAAAACAAGGTTTATCAATATAAACAAAAACAAGGATCTAGATCTTTGCAAGAAATACTAGATCGGAGGTTCTCCAAATGAATGGAGAGGAGATGAAGCGCTTGATTGCTGATGATGAAGGTCGAGTTCTCCTCCTTCGATTCCCAAAGGGATGGGGCCTTTGGATGGATCTAGGTGGAGCACTCTTGTATGAACTTTTGAGATCCGATCTGTTTTTTCGAGATGAATCAAGAGTTGGGCAGAGGGGATTGCTGGCTTAAATACCCCCTCCCGGATCCGTCACAGACAACTTTGGCGGATTATCCGCCCACTTGGCGGATTATCCGCCTGGAAAACTCCGCCCAAGGGCGGATTCTCCGGGGGAAACTCCGCCCCCTCTCTGGGGCTTGCGTCTTGGTGAAACTTGGAGAATATCTTGGGGGGCGGATTATCCGGCCCCCTCCTGGGGCGGATTATCCGGCGAGCCGAAAGTCCGCCAAAACTCCGCCTCTCGGGGCTTGCGCCTTGCGAAGAGCGGGAGGCGGATTATCCGCCCGGGAAGGTGGATTATCCGCCAGGAAAAGTCCGTCAAAATTCCGCCCCTTCCGGGGCTTGCGCTTCCTTAGGGAGGCGGATTATCCCTGGTGGGGCCGGATTATCCGCCCCAAAGGCGAGTTCGAGTGCAACACTTCAACACACATTAAAGATCCTTGGTATTGTTATCTAACACTCAAAACACTAGGGATTAAGAAATGTTCTTTCAATCTCCCCCTTTTTGGTGTTAGATGACAATACTAGGATTTGCAATGAAACCGGCAAGTGCCACCTTAGATAATGAAAGACGCTCCCCCTAGATGTGTGCATATTTAAGATTTGCATTTGAATACAAATACACACACTAGGTAGAACACTTACTTTTAAGGTTTGGAGAGAAAAGTCATACCACCTAATCTATAGCCAAGGCATACATAGAAAATTCCATGAATCCATATGTCATCAAATATGCTCCATAATTCCAGAATTCCATGGGGTCCATGATAGATAAATCCAGAAATCCATGAATACCAAACATAGTACCAAACTGTGGAGTACGACATAGTCTTACACAAACAACCACAAATAGCAAACAAGTTCACGCTAGAAAAGGCACAAGCAAGCAAATGAAAAACGACTAAAAACGAAAAGCTTGTGCCCGACCCTTGCAAATCCACGAGACCTAATAGAACTACTTCTCCCCCTTTGGCATCGAAACGCCAAAAAGGAAGAAGAGCGATGCAAGAAAATCCAACGAGACCCATGAAAAACCAACTCTTCTCGAGGAAGAGGGCGGTGGCCGAAGCCACCATGTTGGAGCGCATGGCATGACACCGCGAAGATGTATCTTGAGTTCAAAACCAATGCTCATCGATGACCCACATATCACAAAATGATATTAAGGGAAATGATTTTACTTGTTGTCATGATGGGGAGGTTGGCCCAATCAATTAGGACCACACTCCCCCTATTTCTATGCCCACATCTAAGCCAAATACATGAATAAGAGCAAGTGAGTGTGCAAGAATAGTCAAGCCAAGCTCCTTGAATCTACGATATTTAGCTCATTCCGCAAATAGCAAAATCTTGCTTCATCGAGGGCTTCGTGAAAATATCGCAAGTTGGTTCTTCGTGCTCACAAATGAGAGCAATATCTCCACGAGCAACATGATCCCGAATAAAGTGGTTGCGAATCTCTATATGTTTTGTTCTTGTATCGCATAGGATTGTAAGCAATTTTGATAGCACTTTCATTGTCGCATAAAGAGGCACTTTGTCACAATTGACACCATATTCCTTTAAAGTTTGCCTCATCCATAACAATTGAGTACAAGCACTTGCAGACAACATATTCAGCTTACGGTTGAGAGTGAAATACAATTCTGTTTCTTTGATGACCAACACACTAGAGACCTGCCCAAGAATTGGCATGCACCAGAGGTTGATTTCCTATCATCTTTGTCACCAGCCCAATCTGAATCGGTGTAACCACATAGAGAGAAACTTGAACCCTTGGGATACCATAACCCAAAATTTGGGGAATGAACCAAATATCGGAAGATTCGCTTGACCGCCACTAAGTGGCTGTCTTTAGGAGCAGCTTGGTACCTTGCACACACTCCTATACTTAACACGATATCGGGCCTAGATGCGCAGAGGTAAAGGAGAGAGCCGATCATGGATCGGTATACCTTTTGATCCACATCTTTACCCTTGGGATCGAGCTCAAGATGACACTTTGTTTGCATTGGGGTAGCAACGCCATTGAGATCCGTCATATTGAACCTTTTGAGCATGTCTTGGATGTATTTAGCTTGATTAATAAAGGTTCCCTCTCTAAGTTGTTTGATTTCAAATCCAAGAAAGAACTCGAGCTCACCCATCATGGACATCTCAAACCTGTCACCATAAGCTTTGAAAATTCATCGTTAAAAGCTTGGTTAGTAGAGCTAAAATAATGTCATCTACATAGAGTTGGCATACAAAAGCTCCCCATTGACCTTCTTAGTAAAAAGAGGATCGATTTGCCCAACTTTGAATCCACGGTCTAGCAAAAGCTCTTTAAGGTGCTCATACCACATGCGTGGGGCTTGTTTAAGGCCATAGAGCGCCTTATCGAGTTTGTAGACATGGTTCGGAAATTTGGGGTCCTCAAACCCCGGGGGATGCTTGACGTATACTAACTCATGTAGAGGACCATTAAGGAAAGCGCTCTTAACATCCATTTGTTGTAACTTAAAATTATGATGAGATGCATATGCAAGAAGGATACGGATGGACTCAAGACGAGCCACTGGAGCATATGTCTCGCCAAAATCAATCCCTTCTACTTGAGAGAATCCTTGAGCCACAAGTCGTGCTTTATTCCTCACAACAATGCCATTTTCATCCTGTTTGTTCTTGAAGATCCACTTGGTGCCGATAACATTGCGGCAATCCTTTGGCTTTTCTACGAGCTTCCACACTTTGTTGCGTTCGAAGTTGTTTAATTCTTCATGCATTGCAACAACCCAATCGGGTCTTCAAGAGCATCAAAACCTTCTTTGGTTCAACCATGGAAATGTGAGCTTGATGATCACGAAGCTAGCAAGCTCTCTTGAGTGGATACCTTCGTCAGTAGATCACCAACGACCTTGTCAAGAGTGTGACCTCTTAGTTCAAGGTTGCGATCAAGACGAGCCTTATGACGAGCCTCAGATCCTTATTGTTTCTTGAAGGAGTGGATTCAATTGTTGTATCCTTGTCTTGATTACTGCCTTGACCTTGATCTTGGTCACTTTGCATCGTCGACGATTGGTCTGAATATTTTCTTGAGCCGGATAATCCGCCTTGGAGGCCGGGACTATCTCCGGGCGGTGAAGTACCGAACCATCTTCTGAGAGGGCTCGACCGATTTGAGACCGGCGGATAATCCGCCCTCGGGCCGGAGAATCCGTCTGGGAGCTTCAGAGTTGTTGACTTCTCCTTCGGATCCTCTGGAACAAGTTGGAGTGCTGGGGATTGTCCGCCCTTGAGGGGCGGATAGTCCGGCTGGGACTACCAGTTGTCGAGGGGAGATGGTCTTCAAAGATTGTGGTGTTGGTGCAGATTTTCTCCAACGGTAGGAGCTTGTTGATCTTGTGAAGATGAGGGCTCCACTTGAGTGGAGCATTGTCCTTCCCGATCCGCCACAAGGGGTTCCTCAATGGGGCGGAAAAATCCCACGCCCATTCTTCTTATGGCATCTTGGGGTATTTCAACATCTGCATCACAAACATCAACTTGCCCTACAAAGGAGCCGTTATTTTCATCGAACTCCACACTACAAGATTCTACAACAATCCCAGTGAGCTTGTTGTAGACTCTATAAGTGTGGGATTCGGCACCGTAACCAACAAATATACCCTCTAAAGCCTTGGATTCAAATTTTGACAAACGGACACCTTTAATAAGAAAGAAACACTTACACCCGAATACCCTGAAGTATGAGATGTTGGGTTTGTTGCCGGTAAGTATTTCATATGGGGTCTTGTCCAAGATCTTCCAAAGGTAAAGCCGGTTTGATGAGTGACAAGCAGTGGATATGGCTTCAGCCCAAAAATTATAAGGAGACTTAAATTCAGCTAGCATAGATCTTGCCATATCCATCAAAGTCCGGTTCTTCCTCTCGGCTACACCATTTTGTTGAGGGGTGTACGCAGCGGAATATTGGTGTCTAATCCCTTCGCTAAGAAACTCGTTTAAAGTGTAGTTCTTGAATTCTGTGCCATTGCCACTTCTAATTGCCAATATGGGAACATTGTGTTGACGTTGAACTTCATTGGCAAAGTCGATGACAGTTTGTTGAGTCTCACTTTTCAGCTTGAAGAAATATACCCATGTATATCTTGAATAATCATCGACGATGACCAAGCAATATTTCTTCCCACCAAGACTTGCATGAGAAGGAGGTCCAAATAAATCCACATGGAGTAATTCCAAGATCCTCTTTGATGACACAATAGTCTTCCTCTTGTGGGAGAATCATGCATTTTCCTTCAACACAGCCCCGCAAACACGATCTTTGGCAAAGAGACATTGTCTTTTAGTCCAAGAATGTGGCCACCCTTTTGGAGACTTTGCAAAGTTCTCATGTTGACATGGGCTAAACGGCGATGCCATAGCCAGCCCACGTCGGCCTTTCCGAATAGACACATCGGACCCGAAGTGGTTTTCCCCGAGAAGTCCACCACATACAGGTCATTTTCGACGTATCCAACGAAAGCGACCTTTAGAGACTTGCTCCATAAGAGTACCACCAAATCATCATCGATAAAAACAGCAAACCCATCTTGCCAAGGGCACGAACAGAAAGAAGATTGTAGCCAAGGGTCTCAACAAGCATGACGTCCACGAGAGAGATATCGTGGGCAACCACAACCTTGCCAAGACCCAATACCTAAGATTTAGACTTATCACCATAGGATACTGTGATATTATCAAGATTTGGACGCATCTCCGTGATGATCTCCTTTCCGGTCATATGACTAGTGCGCCACTATCCGACCCATTTCGACCCACAAGCATAGCCTGCAAGAAAATTACTTCTTGGTTTTAGGTACCCATTTTCAATGGGTCCTTTCATGTTAGTAACAAGGGTCTTTGGGACCCAAATAGACCAAGCAATAAATTCATCAAAAGGACCAACATAATAAGCATAAACATCGCCATAATCATCACAAAAGAGTTCATAATTCGGATTGTGAGACCTGCAAAACCAATATTATTAGTCTTGTCTTTTGTGACAACCTTCTCACCGTGCTTGTCTTTAATTGCACATTCTTGGTATTGTTCTTCTTGGTTTTCTTCTTCTTGGACTTGGTGACATACCCAAGTCCCTCTCACCGTGATTTGACCTTTGCTTGTCAAGGACTTCATCAAGCACACCTTTGTCCTTTGTAGTGGTGTCCTTGATCACTCCTTTTCCACATTAGCATTTTTCTTGTTACTATATGTTGAGTTGACGAGTTAGGAGTATCATATATGGCCAATCGACTTTGAAGCTGATCATGTGACTCATTGAGGATAGAGAACTCGTTTTCAACGCCTTGTGAGCATTGTCAAGTTTCTCCAATTCCTCGGAGAGTCTATCATGAGCAGCCCCAAAGTCAATCCTTTCCTTCTTTAACTTCTTTGCCTTGGTGACCGCATTGTCACGTTCCTTAACGAGTTTAGTCACAATTTCTTCATGTGACTCTTCCATAGACTCAAGCCTCTCTTCAAGGGAGACCCGAGCTTCTTCTTCTTCTTCAAGAGCATTTTTTAGGGATGCAATTTCCATTGCATCCTCCCTTTCAATTCTGCCTTTTCTTGAGAAGAGCTTCTTTGGGCCAACTGATCCATAAGAGCCTCAAAGCGAACTTTGTGCTCACCTTGCAAGTTAGTATAGAAATAATCCAAGGCAATAATCTCTTCTTTAACCTTAAGACTAGCAGGATCATCCATGTCTATCATAG